>OX359266.1:23571957-26264457 GCA_947179155.2 Hedera helix
GGTGTCACATAAACCCATAGTTTTCGAGCAATGCTTTTAGAACCATGATGAGGATAATGCTAATTAGATCTAAATTCAAGATAGCTCAAAACTAAAATTGTTCATAATCGTTGGATCACTAAAAAGGGGATTAGTAGATCCGGATAGATTGGTACATTCTATGCTTGCTCTTATGAAGATGATGATTGATCTCATAATCATTTGTGTAGAGACACTAAAGCAAGTATGTAGGTGCTTATTAGAGAACAAATTATGCCCAATAAATTGTTCTAAACACATACCCATACATATATGAAATTAAAACAATTAATAATTCGCATAAGTTTGGCTCTTGATGCCACTGTTGGTTTGCAAAAATATGGCATACATATAATCAAATTATATAAGCGCAACAGAAGCAAGAAAATCAGATTTTAAAATTTTTGTACAAACCAATAACCCGGATCTTTCTTATGCGACTATTTTTAATTGAAGAGGGATAAAATAATTTATACCTTTGTAGAACCAAGCTTCCACGGGTACAAGTTCATCTCCCTTTAATCCTTCATGTTCTTCTTCAAATTCACCGGTTAGATTTCACGGATCAATGTTAGCTCCCCAAGTGTTGAGCCTCTAGAGGTGATCCACCAAGAGATCTATGAATTAAAAAAGTGGATCTTGGTTTCTCTAAACCATGGGTGGCTAGCCCTAATTCTCTCTATCTCTTTCTCTCTATCTCTTAGATCTAGAGAATTATGGAGTACTCTCTCTAATCTAATGAAAGAGTGTGTAACCTTGATCTATGATAAGACTCCTCTTATTTATAGATCTAGTCAACCCTCCTAAACTATTTAGGATTGGGGTTTTAATTTAATTCTCAATTTAATTAGGAACTAAAATAATTAATTACAATTCCTAAACCATTTAGGAACTTAATTATTTAATAATGAGAGTACTTCTTATTAATTAATTACTAAACCATTTAGTAACTTAATTAATTATTATTATTAATTAACATGCGAAGCATGTTTGGATAATATATAATAAATATATATTAAGCATGCACATATAGAATACTATATTCTACTTGGATTGATTATGGACTTTTATTCTAGTTTGGTTTATTCGAGCCACCAAATAAACCAAATGGTCAAACCTAGGGTGCAAGAATAAATTAAATTAAATGTAACTATTACATTTAAATTTGGGCTCCATTACAAACGGGTCTTCATGCGCTCCTTGCTTCTTTGCTCCAATTCTTCAAAATAATTCTAACTAATCCTATTACAAATTATTTACAATAAATAGAAACCTTGATCAACAGTCAAGGGGAAGTACATAGGAGGGAGATAGAATTATACATAAGAAAAATTAGAAAGATGAGGTACGCAGACCCCATTTATTAAAACTCATTCATTCATGCATTTAATTAATTAATAATGAGAGTACTTCTAAATTCAAGATAGCTCAAAACTAAAATTATTCCTAATCGTTGGATCACTAAAAAGGGGATTAGTAGATCCGGATAGATTGGTACATACTATGCTTGCTCTTATGAAGAGGATGATTGATCTCATAATCATTTGGGTAGAGACACTAAAGCAAGTATGTAGGTGCTTATTAGAGAATAAGTTCACTGAACGTGACTCGCTCAAGGAACACCTAATGGAGTTTTACTCGTCTGTCAATAGGAGTTCCTTATGTGATAGTCGTACAAGTGATTCTTAGACTTGAGATAATCTTAGTATCTTGTGTGTACTAAGTTATACTTTGACATATTCCTTAAGACCTATTGGTATATCAAAGGATGTGATTGGGTATAATAAGGTACACATGGAGATAGATGAATGATCAACAAAGGATCTACCACTTCCAGTAAAAGGAGAGAATGTCCTATGCGATTCAATAAGTGACAACTCATAAATCCCTGGCCAGGGTTGAATGGAATTAGAAAGGAGTTTCTAATTTACATTAACTAGAGTTGTGTATTTGTGAATTGAAATGCATATAATCAAATAAATAAGACTTGACAGAAATTTCGTGTCTTATATTTAATTGGGACATTGTATGGTAGAAGGATTGAATTGTACGGTAACTATTTGCTGAAAGGTTCTTTTACGATTAAATGTTGAAATCTATATTATCTGGAAAGTCGACTAATCGCTAAGGGGGCTTACCCTTATTATGGAATAATTATTTATTATGAATTAAAGAGTTAATTCGTAATAAATGAATTAGAATTGTTCTAATTTATTTATTATATAACCGGTTTAATATGGAGAACCTAAAGGGTCACACCGCAAAAGTGTAATATTTATTTTAGAAGTAGATGGCATAATCGTAATAATAAATTAAGTATATTTAATTTATACTATGATGATAGAATAAATTAAATAGCTTAATATTTATAATTTAGTATTTTAGAAATACTAATTATAAATTAATAAGAGGAGTCTTATTATTATTATTATTACTATTATTATTATTACTACTAGAATTATTATTTAGTTCCTAAATGGTTTAGGAATTAATTAATAAGTAGTAATATTATTATTAAATAATTAAGTTCTTAAATAGTTTTGTAATTATAATTATAATAATAATTAATTAAGTTACTAAATGGTTTAGTAATTAATTAATAAGAAGTACTCTCATTATTAAATAATTAAGTTCCTAAATGGTTTAGGAATTGTAATTAATTAATTTAGTTCCTAATTAAATTGGGAATTAAATTAAAACCCCAATCCTAAATAGTTTAGGAGGGTTGACTAGATCTATAAATAAGAGGAGTCTTATCATAGATCAAGGTTACACACTCTTTCATTAGATTAGAGAGAGTACTCCATAATTATCTAGATCTAAGAGTTAAAGAGAGAGAGAGAATTAGGGCTAGCCACCCATGGTTTAGAGAAACCAAGATCCACTTCTTTAATTCATAGATCTCTTGGTGGATCACCTCTAGAGGCTCAACACTTGGGGAGCTAACATTGATCCGTGGAATCTAACCGGTGAATTTGAAGAAGAACATGAAGGATTAAAGGGAGATGAACTTGTACCCGTGGAAGCTTGGTTCTACAAAGGTATAAATTATTTTATCCTTCTTCAATTAATAATAGTCGCATAAGAAAAATCCGGGTTATTGGTTTGTACAAAAATTTTAAATCTGATTTTCTTGCTTCCGTTGCGCTTATATAATTTGATTATATGTATGCCATATTTTTGCAAACCAACACGTCCATGGTTAGAATTGATCAAAGACTACGACTGTGAGATTCTGTACCATCCGGGCAAGGCCAATGTAGTAGCAGATGCCTTGAGTAGAAAAGGCAGGGAGAAGTTGTTGATGCTAACAAATCAGGAAGAGTTGGTGAGAGATTTCGAACGTTTGGAGTTGGAGATCAAATATCCGATGGAGGCAAACGAGAAGTTATTTACAGTAACAGCAAGCCCGACCTTATTAGACAAGATCAAAGAGGCTCAGGAAAAGTCTGGGACTTGCTGAAGGCGAGGAGCTTAAGTACAAGATTGAAAGCACAGGGTTGCTAAGGTTTGAAGGGAGAGTCTGTGTACCGTTAGATCCGGAGCTTCGGGATGAGATTCTTCAGGAAGCCCACAGTACGAGGTACTCAGTACATCCCGGAAGTACGAAGATGTATCAGGATTTAAGACAATACTTTTGGTGGCCGAATATGAAGAGGGAAGTGGCAGAATGTGTCAGTCGATGCCTGACATGCCAGCGGGTTAAAGCATAACATCAACGGCCGAGCGGAATGCTTCAACCATTAGAGATTCCGGAGTGGAAGTGGGAGTACATCACGATGAATTTTGTGGTGGGTTTGCCACCGACACATAAATGTTTGGATGCCATCTGGGTAATAGTGGATCGTTTGACCAAGTTAGCCCATTTTCTACCTATCAGAATACGGTACAATTTGGAGCAGTTAGCAAAGCTCTATGTGAAAGAGATAGTGTCATGACATTGAGTGCCGGTATCGATTGTGTCCGATAGAGATCCGCGCTTCACGTCAAATTTTTTAAAAAGTTTGCAAGCAAGGATGGGTACACAGTTGAGGTTAAGCACAGGGTACCATCCTCAAACTGACGGTCAGAGCGAGCGAACGATTCAGACCTTAGAGGATATGCTCCTAGCGGTCGTGATGGACCTAAAGGGCAGTTGGGATGACCATTTGCCACTGGTGGAGTTTGCTTACAACAACAGCTACCACGCTAGTATCGGTATGCCACCATACGAAGCGCTTTATGGAAGAAAATGTCGAACACCGTTGTGTTGGGACGAGGTCGGTGAACGAAGACTGCTTGGACCTGAAATGGTGCAGCAGACTGTAGACACAGTATAACTTATCAGGAATCGACTGGTAGCAGCTCAAGATCGTCAAAAGAAGTACGCGGTTTTGCATCGCCAAAAGCAGGACTTCGACGTGGGCAGTTTCGTATTTCTGAAGGTATCTCCCTGGAAGGGGAAGATTCGTTTTGGTAAGAAGGGCAAGCTAAGCCCTAGGTTCATAGGACCGTTTGAAATTTTGAGGCGAGTCGGTGAAGTGGCGTACGAGGTTGCATTACCTCTTGAACTTGAGCACATTCACGATGTGTTTCATGTGTTAGTGTTGCGGCCGTATAAACCAGACTACAAGCACGTTATATCCTATGAACCAATTCAAGTCGAGAATGACTTATCATATGAAGAAGTTCCTGTCCAGATACTCAATAGGAAGGAACAAAAGCTGAGGAATAAGATAATTCATTATGTCAAAGTACTTTAGAGGAATCACGCAATTGAAGAAGCTAAGTGGGAACTAGAGGAATAAATGAGAACGAATTACCCGTTTTTATTTGAGTAACCTTATTTTACAATTCTGAGGACGAAATTTTTATAAGGGGGGGAGAATGTAATGTCCTAGAATTTTCACGTCATTATAAATTAAAATTATTAATTTAATTTCTAACGAATTAGTTTTACGAGATTATTTAAATCTTTTTATGTGATTAATTAATTACGTGATTAAATGATTATGTGATTAATTACTAGAATTAATTAAAGGGGGTCATTAATATGTTATTAAATTAGTGAACAAACCCTAAAGTTTTAATATCAAAATAATTGATTAGTTTCCTATTAATTAAATATTTAATTAAATTGAATATAATATAATGAGTTAATTAAATATAATAAATTAATTAATATGATTATTAATTAATGTAAATAATGTGAAATATTAATAATAATATTTATTAATCCATTTAGTAATTTAATACTAATGTGTTAGAGTATTTAATTATTTATTCAATCTAATTATTTATTTAACCATGGATTGAATAATTAATGTGTAAATTATTAAATTAGCCCAACATGGGTCAATTAGTAGCCCAAGTGAAGAATAATAAAATGTGACAAATTAGTAGCCCAAACAATTTAATAGGAGCCCAATTGGTATTTTAGATAAAACCCAATACTTGACCCACTTGGAAAAATAATTATATAACTTATTAATTATTTAAAAAGTAAGCAAGTGACTATAATTTTGGGACAAGAAGAAAGGCATCAGCCGAGCATGATAGGAGGAGAGAGAGAAAAAAATGATTTTGTTTTTATTTTAGTTTATTTTTCAATTATTTAATAAAAGGATTGCTTGTATTGATTTATAAAGTACATGGATCATTCCTCTTTTCACCTAATGTGTCATTTAACCCATTTCTTGTGTAAGTATCCTTGCTACCCTCATGATGGTATTTTAATAGATATAGATTTTATATCTATCCAAATTGTAAGTATACTTACAATTTAGGAGCTTGTATTAGTCATTTCTTCTTCTTTCACTTTGCAAGCTAGAGAGCATTTGAGAGTGTAGAAAAATATTTTGAGAGCAAAAATACCAAGAGAATGAGTTTTTGGTTCATGTCATCTTCTTTCACCACCTATTTTGGAAGAAAAATGAGGATATCCATTAAATCAAGATAATGGTTATTCTAAATCTAGTTTTTATTTTTAAATTAAATAAACCAACATATGCGTATAAATATGTTAATATAGTTAATAACGCGTGATAATAATATTTATGTCATGCTTGAGTTTAATATGCTTGGTTTGTATTTTAGTATATTTGTATTCTAAAATATGTGTTTAGTAGTGTGTAAACAAGTCTTGAAATTTGTAAGCAAAAATATTTTTATAAACCATAGTTTTAATGTTCTAATATTATAGAACATTAAAACATGAGAAAAATAAAGTTTGAATCACTCAAAATAGAGTTATACACAAAAACTTATAATTTGTGGTAGTTTATGTGATGTAAAAATTTTTATATAAAAAAAACGATATTAAATCATGAAAAATTAAATTTTCATGTTATAAATTGATATTAAGTGATTGATAATTTTTTTGGATTTTTATTGAAGATTTAAAAGCTTACTAGAAGGTATAATTTTTATTTGGTAGTGTATTGCCGGTACTGTAGACAATCTGTTTGGAAGAGAAAAAAAAGTGTTGGCCGCGCGTTGCGCGCCAGAAGAAATACGCCGATTTACATCGACAGAAGCGAGACTTCGAAGTTGGGAGTTTTGTGTTCATGAAGGTATCTCCCTGGAAAGGGAAGATCCGATTTGGAAAGAAAGGGAAGCTGAGTCCGAGGTTCATAGGACCGTTCGAGATATTGAAGAGAGTGGGTGAAGTGGCGTACGAGGTAGCTTTACCTCCTGAACTGGAGCATATTCACAATGTGTTTCATGTGTCAGTGTTGCGACCATACAAGCCAGACCACAAACATGTCATATCCTATGAGCCAATACAAGTCGAGAAAGACTTATCGTACGAGGAAATTCCTGTCCAGATACTGGATAGGAAATAGCAGAAATTACGGAATAAGATTATACATTCTGTCAAAGTCCTTTGGAGGAACCACAACGCGGAGGAAGCTACGTGGGAGCTTGAAGAAAAGATGAGGGCTAACTATCCGCATCTGTTTTGAGTAGTTTAAATTTGTAATTCCGGGGACGGAATTCTTATAAGGGGGGGAGAATGTAATGACCACGAATTTCATTAGTCATTGTAAATATACTTAATAAATATTTAGCAATGAATTTAAATTTTTCTCATTAATTAATTGTGCATTAGATAATTAAATAAATGTACTTATGTGCTTGTATGTTTATGTAAAGGATTAAAGCAAAGTGTATAATTAATTTAAGCAAATCTAATTGGATTATATTTTTAAATCCAAATAAGTTGATAAACTAGGTTAAAGATATTAACCTAGTAGCCCATGTAATTAATTTAATTACTAGCCCATGTAATTAATTAAACAAGCCCAATGCTTGATTTAATTAAATGTAACCTAGACTATTTAAAATAACCCAATGTGTTACTTAAATTGAGCCCAAACAATTTAATTGAATGAGCCCAATAGAAGTTATTCCTAAGCCCAATGTGAAGTCCAATAAGGGTCAAACTTTGGTCAATATATATATATATATATATATATATATATATATATATATATATATATATATATATATATATATATAGATGTATATATATGCACATTTTTGCATTAAAAATAAAGGGAAATGGCTTGGAAAAGCCATTTTGCTGATTTTTGTGAGGGCCCAATTGGATAATTGATTTCCTAGATTGCTTGAAAATCCATCCATGTCATATAGTGGTTGAACAACCCTAGTCATTCCATGAGTCAATCAACTAGTCAATCAAAGGAATAGTAAGCATGCTTAGCAATTAATTTCACCAACATAGCTTGATTAGTGAGTTAATGCTAGGTTAGTGATTGACTATAAATAAGAAGCTCTACACTTGTTACAAGGTTGTTAGTTTATTTGCTAGACATTTCTAGAGAAAAGAGAGAGAGACTTTAAAAGCTAAAGAGAGAATACACATAAGTTTGTGTGGGAAAAGATAAGGAAGGTCTTGGTGGATGTCCTCAAGCTTCATAACTTACTTTGGTAGGAGGAGAAGGAGAGCAAGCAAATCACTAAGGTTTAAAAGTTCTCTAAAAACCTTCTCATTTCATTTTTGTAGTCTAGAAAGCTTTTGATCGGTTAAAATCTATTTTTAACCGATCAAAACTCGTTTTGACGATCTAGATGTATTTAACTATGTAATATATGTATATTCATAGATCTATGTGTTTATAACATGATTTGGTAGGTTAGAAATGCATAGAAGCTAAAGAAATATGTGTAACACAATTTTACCGGTAAACCCTAACCATGCATGCTATGTTTGATGTTGTATTTTGAAATGTACAAATCCAAAAATGGATTTTTATGGCTAGAAAGCTAGATCTATGAGTTTTAAAGATAAAACCTTTTGGAAGTTTTCAAAAATAATGAATAACAAGGAAGTTATAGCTTTTACCAAAAAGGATGTCGTTTTTCAACCCTATGTGGTTCGATCCGTAAATTTCGTGTAAAACGTTTTCAAAAAGACAATCGAACCATGGAATATTGTAAAACATTAAGTTAGGAGCACATCAACACTGATTTGGTGTTATTTGGATGTGTAGATTTCATTTTATCAAGGTTTGATCAAAATGTATCAAAATTGGAAAAAAATCAAAAGTTGAAAAATGTTTCTGTGAGTCAGCGCCGGGGCGCAGTGTGTAGAACAAAACACTGCGCCGGGGCGCAGTCCACTGTTTTGGAAAAAAAATAAAAACCCGAACCGGGTCGGGTCGGGCCGGGTCAACCGGGTCGGGTCGGGTCTGGTTCGGGTCAGAAAATGAAAAATGTTCCAGAAATCATTTTAATATTTTTGGACTTAATAAATATATTTTTAAATATATAGATAATTGATTTATTGATTTAAAGGTGTATAAATATTATTATTGAAATAATAATATAATAAGGGTAATAAAATATTATTAAATAAATAATAATATTAGAAAAATTATTAATATATTATTAAGTGTATAATAATATTATAAAGTCAATAAAATATTATTAAATGATTAATAATATTAGATAATCAATAAAATATTATTAAAGGAATAATAATATTAGAGATATAATAAAATATTATTAAATAATTAATAATATTAAATAATCCATAAAATACTATTAAATGATTAATAATATTAGAAACTTAATAAAATATTATTAAATGATTAATAATATTAGAAACTTAATAAAATATTATTAAATGATTAATAATATTAGTTACTTGATAAAATATTATTAAATAATTAATAATATTAGATAATTAATAAAATATTATTAAATGATTAATAATATTAGATAACTAATAAAATATTATTAAATGATTAATAATATTAGTTACTTAATAAAATATTATTAAAGGAATAATAATATTAGAGATATAATAAAATATTATTAAATGATTAATAATATTAGATAACTAATAAAATATTATTAAATGATTAATAATATTAGTTACTTAATAAAATATTATTAAATGATTAATAATATTAGATAATTAATAAAATATTATTAAATGATTAATAATATTAGATACTTAATAAAATATTATTAAATGATTAATAATATTAGGTAATGAATAAAATATTATTAAATGATTAATAATATTAGGTAATGAATAAAATATTATTAAATGATTAATAATATTAGATACTCAATAAAATATTATTAAATGATTAATAATACTAGATATTTATTTTGAACTATATTAAACAATTAATATAAGTTCTTTGTGTTTGAAATATTATCAAATAATGATAATATTTTCTAAGTGTTTAATTACCCATAATTAATCAATTATGTGGTTCGTAAGGTTCATAAAGGTCACTATACTTACATGTATATGATACTAATTTAAGATCAAATTGATTTAATTGTTAGGTCCGTTCAAGGATTGTTAGATTAATTTGATAAGCAGTATACAACGCACGAGGCAAGTTTTCTATCCTTAACTTGTAATTCTTATTGCAAGTTTCCTAACTTTAACTTGTATTTATCGTTGCAATTATTATTCAACCGTATTTACATTTCAATTATTGTTGAGCAAGTATTCTACACTCGTAGTTACTTGACAGACCTTTAAGTGAATTAATTATCAAAAATTACTTCACATCGCTATTGATTATTGTATTCGCACATAGTGCTTTGCAAACTATTTAAGAACGTCTAAGCTAATTGTTTCGGCTAGACAAATGCATGTTAAATTCATTTAATTGAATATTATAAAAGCTTATCCAAACCATTGGCTGGTGCGGATTCTTACAATAAGACTGAGATAGAACAACCCTAGTTAAAGGGGATTTTTATTTGTCGGATACCCGACAGCGCGCAAGAAAACTAAATGTGATGCATATACATAGGACATGAGAGGACTGATCCCCTCAAGTGTCCCGTTATTTTAAACAAGGAGTCAGACATTGTATGTCTGTTTTACCTTAGTAGCAGTTCATGGTCCTTAAAGACCACTCAGCAGTAAAGAGTCAATCCCTTCTTTTATTGAACATTGATTCTTGTTATCTTTCACAATTGCTATTGTTGAAAACTTGAAGTATTTCCATTCATCATGATATATCGTATGATTGTTGTTTATAAGCTTGCTGAGCCATTTAGTTGCTCATTCTTGCTATATCATGACTATATTTCAGCCATTCCCGAAAGCTCTAAATCGGACAAAGGCAAAGGGAAAGCGAATGCTTAGTTTTAAGTAATTGCATGCTAGTTTGATTTACTGTTATGTAATTACTGTTGTAAATCTTTTGTATTTCCCTTAAGATATGTAATGATAAGATTAAGGTAATAGACCTTGGGAAGTGTAGCCTTTTGATTAAGGAACCTTTTGTATTATTCCGCGAAGTTGAATACAATTTATGTATTTCATTATTGTTTAGTATTGTACAGTGAGAACCAAACCCGAGGTTAAAGAACCCGGATTTGGGGTCGTCACAACTATTATTTAATTTCCTTAAATTAAATAATAGGTAAGGTTAATTACTTGGTTAATTATTAGTTGATTAATATTAATTTAAAGAAGGTTAAAATTAAATCAATAATTATTTATTATTTAATTATTATTAAATAATAAGTAAGTATAATTAGTTATTATTAACTATAATTAATTAATTAATTTCTATTTAACTAAGATTAAATAGTAATTAAATAGAGATTGAGTTAATAAAATAAATTGAGTTTAATTATGCTTTAATTAAATAATTGTAATAAGTTGTTTAAGGGTTTAATAAGTGTCCAACACTTAAGAAAAATATTTTCTAACTTATTAAATTATTAACCTAATTTGATTGAGGGTCTATAAGGTTAATAATATTATTTCGACTGATGTAAATTATGTGTTAATATTTATGTGTGGTAAATAAGTTCCTTAGTGAGCGTATAATTATGCAAATACGTCGTACTAATTATTAGACCAACTTTATTAATGTTAGGTC
The DNA here is from genome assembly GCA_947179155.2 of Hedera helix. Classification (NCBI taxonomy): domain Eukaryota; kingdom Viridiplantae; phylum Streptophyta; class Magnoliopsida; order Apiales; family Araliaceae; genus Hedera; species Hedera helix. Next base: position 23,583,345 of record OX359266.1, read on the forward strand.
TTTCAAAGCCAGTTAGTTAAAGCTAGACATTAATTGTAGCTGAGCGGATAGGCAAGTTCCTTATCTCTAAACTCATGTTATTGAGCAAATTATTTATTTAAGCTTGAACTGTTATTTCCAAGCATGCTTTGAGTGGTTTAATTACTTTACAATTATTCCACATCGATATTGTTGTTATTCGCACTTGGTGCACTTGATATTGTACAGTCATTGACTTGTACTTATTAATTGTTCTACTGTTTAAATAACTGTTCAAAGTAGGTCTAAGTCATTGTTCGGCTAGACATTTATGTTAAAGATTTTAAAAGCTATCCAAATCATTGAAGATACGGATTCTTAGACTATTATGAACACCCCTTTATTATAGGGGAGTACCCTGTATCTAATATCAGGTACAAAATACGGAAATTAAATGTTATGCATACACATATTGTACTGAGACTGATCCCCTCTGATACATATTTCTGATAGTAACCATTGGGTCAACCTGCTATTGACTCCAGTGGATATTTATAGTTCATAGTCTATTTGACTATCCTAATTTTAAAAGCAAATCATTATTCCTGCTTATGTTATTCATATTATTGAATTGTTCAGCTATTCCCTTTCATTCATGATATATTATTTCTTGTTGTTATTTAAACCTTTTGAGCAAACTAGTTGCTCACTCTTGCTATATCATGAAACCTTATTGCAGTGCAACCCGAGACTTCGGGAAAGAACAAGGGTAAAGGAATGATGAAGTGATAGACTTCAAGATGCAGCCTTATAGTTAATTAAATTAATTGTTATGTAATATAAACCCTAAGTACTTTATTAAAGGTATTTGTGTACTTTTGTGTAAGGTTATCGTATCTTGGGACTAGTAACACCTTTTGAATGAACAACATATGTTTATTATTCTGCATTTAGTTACTATATGTTTTTTAGAGGTGAATGTTTGTATTGGATTGTGATGACCGGATCCGGGTATTTGGAACCCGAATTTGGGGGCGTCACAGTTGCTACACTTGTTTCCTTTCTTCTGTTCACTTCCCTGGGGTGCTCCCGAACTATTATTGTTGTTGTTATTGTTCCACTTTCGCTTATTCGGGTAACTACCCTCGCTGCTACCTTCTTTGTTTTCTCCTTCGCTTCTTTTCTTGTTTTGTTCCTGATTATGCTTGTTTAGGGCTTCCTTTCCCCCTTATGTTATTATAGCTTTCTCCAACAACATTGCAAAGATGGTAATCTAAAGAAAAACGACCCTACTGTAAACCCACGATTTCAGTCTCTGCTCAAATCTCCTTGCGCGCCTCGCTTCAGTGTCCACTTGGTATGGGGCGAATCTTGCCAATTCGTTGAACTTGGTGGCATAATCAGATACTGACATATTTCCTTGCTTGAATTCCAAGAATTTGACTTCCATCCTGGCTTGCGTGCTTTTTGGAAAGTAATTCTCCAAGAACACTTCCTTAAGTCGCGTCCACGCAATCGTTCCTTCTCCTGCTCTTCTCTTGTTGGCCTTCCACCAGTAGTTCGCCTCCCCCTTCATCATAAAGGTAGCAAATGAGGTCATTTGCTCCTCCGCTACACGTATGTGCTTCTATAAGATCTGTTGTGCCTCGGAATTCAGGCGGTCCTATCAGTTTAAAATCTTTAATGCTTGCTAGGGGAGCGACAGGGTTTGGTGCTCCAGCGGCATTAGTATTTCGTCCGTGGAATGTTCCCATTAGCATTTCCATAAACTCTTACACTGGGTTTGGCGTTACCCCCCTGCATTAACTGACTCTTCTGGTGGTGGTGGGGGTAGTCGTTGATTTCTTCTATGTGGCGACATTTTCTGTATAGAGAAAATTTAAATTATTAAAGTTGCTTTAGTTTTTTTTTTTTTTTTTTTTTTTTTTTTTTAGCTTAAGCAATTTAAACTAAAGTACAAGTAATCATCTCGACCCATATAAATATAAACGAAAATGCATTTATATTCATATGTTAAAACTATAATGCATAGCACTTTTACATCATAAGCATACTACTATAAATGCTATGATCCCTGAAACACTACAAAAGACGAGATCTAACCATAATTATATCCCACAACTTCTTAAAGTTGGGATTTACATCATACTAACCCTCTATGAAAAATAAAAGTTGGGTTTCTACTGCATCTATATACATATAACATAAATAAAGAAATCTACTACTAATGATTGTGCATCCCTCGACGAACCGCGTTATCATACTCCTCATCTCCCATAGCCATCACCACGCTCCTGCTGATAGTGTGCATGGACTGACCCTCCTCTGCTGGGTAGTAGTATACCCTACTCTGCAACCTACCAAAAGAAGAACGATAGACATAGCTAAGCCTATTAATCCTCACCCTCCTCTCACGGACCTCGTCCTCCAGCTCCAGAATCTGTCCATGATCTGCATCTCTCTGGATCTCCATCTCGATCTGATCCTCTATAGCCTACTGCCAATGGCTTCTCATCTCATCCTTCTCTGTCTGGACCTACTGAACCTTCAGCTCAGTTGCTGCTAGTTTAGCCTCCACCTCGGTCATCTTCTCTTTCAACGTGTTCTCACCAGAGAACTGATACGTTACATCCCTATATTGGTTCTCCGTATGTTGGTGGGTCTGATTCTGCTATTCCAAGTGCTAAACCCTATCCTCCAGCTCACCTTTCCTCGTAGTCAGTAAGTCGATGATGTCACTGGCAGTAGTGCCCATGCCATCAGCATACTCAGTTGGCTCCTCGTCCTCAGACTTCTCAAACTTAGCCTCATCCTCACTGTATGGCCACATAACTCCACCCCAGATGGGCTTCTCAAGGTCTCCCTCCTCTGGATCAGACTCAGACTCCTCTATCGGTGCAACCACCAGTGGCTGTGTCATATCCATGTGGATATCAGTGTAAATCACCTCCTTAGCAACATGACTAGACTGTCCAATCTCCGTCATCCAATATCATAAAAATAACACATGTTAGTACAACAATAAAATATATTCATTGATGAAATAAAATGATATTTTACCAAGTACATCTCGGCTCAATGAATTTTCTCAATCCACCTCCAAAAATACACAATATGATGAATCTTCCCGATTTATCTCCTAACGCACTCGATATGAGTTTAGTAATAAGGTTATAACCTAGTTTTCGCAATCCTAACGTTTCTAACCTACAGCTCTGATACCAACCTGTGGTGACCCCAAATCCAGGTTCTATAACCTTGGGTTTGATTCTCCACTTTACAATACTTACTAACAATTAAATACATAAATTGCATTTAAACTTCATTGAATAATACAAAAAGTTCCTTATAAAAAGCTACACTTCCCAAGGTTGATTAACCTTAATATAAACATTACATATCTTAAGGGAATACAAAAGAAATTACATATTAGAAATTAATCTAGCATGCATCAAGTTAATCTAAGCGTTGACTTTTTCCTTGCCTTTGTCATGTTTAAAACACTCTGGCTTAACTAAAATAAGTCATGATATAAAAGAATGAGTAACTAAATGGCTCAGCAAGTTTATAAACAAATAGCATATGATATATCATGATGAAATGGAAATTAACATCAGGGTTTTCAATAATAGATAACAATTGTGAAAGAAATCAAGAATCAATGTTCAATATAAAAATGGATTGACTCTTTACTTCTGAGTGGTCTTTAAGAACCATGAACTGCTACTAAGTTAGAACAGACATTTATATATATCTGACTCCTCAAAAAACTAGTACTCAAGGGGATCAGCCTCTTGTACCATATGTATATGCATAACATTCAGACATCTTGCGCAAATTCGGTTTTCCGACAGATAAAAATCCCCCTTATTTAGGGTTGTTCATTCTCAATCTTACTATAAGAATCCTCACCAACCAATAGTTTGGATAAGCTTTTTAAAAGATTTACTGTGATGAATTTAACATGAATTGTTTAGCTGAAACAATTAGCTTAGACTTTCTTAAACAGATCTTGAATTAATGAACTATACATTTGCAAATGCACTATGTGCGAATACAATAACAAAAATGATGTGGAATAATTTTAGATAATTAATCCACTTAAAGCTCTGTCAAATAATTATGAGCGTAGATACTTGCTCAACAATAATTGATTTGCTCAATGTAAATAAAGTTGAATAAAACTTGTAAAAATAAATACAAGTTAAGGTAAGAGAAAACTTGCCTCGTGCGTAGTCTACTGCTAATCAATTTAATTTAATTTGCTTTGAGTAGACCTAACAATTAATCAGTTTGATCTTAAATTAGTACCATATACACACTCATATGATAACCTTTATAAATCTTTCTTAACCACATAATTATATTATTAAAGGTATCTAAAACACTTAGGAAATATTCTCATTACTGGATACTATTTCAATCTCATAAAACCTATATTAAATATTTAATATAGATCACACACTTATCTAATATTACTAACAATTTAATAATATTTAATTAGTCTTATAATATTAATAATCATTTAATAATATTTTATTCCTTATCTAATATTATTAATCATTTAATAATATTTTATTCCTTATCTAATATTATTAATCATTTAATATTTTAATCATTTTCTAATATTTTTAATCATTTAATAATATTTTATTAATTATTTAATATTATTAGCTATTTAATAATATTTTATTAATTTTCTAATATTATTAATCGTTTAATAATATTTTAATCATTATTTAATAATATTTTATTAATTATCTAATATTATTAATTATTTATTAATTTTATTATCTAATATTATTACTTATTTAATAATATTTTTTTGACTTTATAATATTATTATACATTTACTAATATTTTAATGAATTTTTAATATTATTATTTAATAATATTTTATTAACTTAATTATATTATTAATCCTTTAATAATATTTGTACATTTTTAATTATTAAATCAACTATCTACCATTTAAAAATACATTTATTAAGTCTAAAAATAATAAAATAATTTTTGGAACACTTTTCATTTTCTGACCCGAACTGACCGGCCCGACTCGGTCCGGTTCGAATTTTAATTTCTTTCCAAAATAGTGTTTTATACTACAGCACTGCACCCCGGCACTGTATTGCAGAAACATTTTCCAATTTTTTAATTTTTTATAGTTTTGATACTTTTGATTCAAACCTTAATAGAATGAAATCTACACATCCAAATGACACAAAATCAGTGTTGATGTGTTCCTAACTTCTTGTTTTATAACATTTCATGGTTCAATCGCATTTTTGAAAACGTTTGACATGAAATTTAAAGATCAAGCCATTTAGGGTTTAAAAACGATCTCATTTGCAGTAAAAGTCATAACTTCTTTGTTTTTCATTATTTTTGAAAGCTTCATGTTGGGTTTTCTTTAAAGCTCATGTATGCAACTTTCTAGCCGTAAAAATCCATTTTCCAACTTCAACATTAAACATTCCATGCTCAACTAGGGTTTTACTGGTAAAGCTTAATATGAACATTTCTTCCATTTTTATGCGTACAACATATACCAAATCATTATCTAAACACCTTAAAGAATGAATATACATATATAACATAGTCTAAGACTTCTAGACCTTCAAAACAAGGTTTGATCGGTTAAAAATATACTTTAACCGTTCAAATCATATCTAGACTACAAAAATGAAATAAAAAGGGTTTGGAGCAATTTTGAACCTTAGGGTATTGGATGCTCTTCTTTTTCTCCTTCCAAAGTAATTTATGAAGTTACTTGACATACACCAAGCTCCTTCTCTAGCACTCTCCTTCGACTCATAAGTGTAAACTCACTTTTCTCTCTCAAATGCTCTCACTTTTTCTCTCTAGAAATGCTAGGAAATGCACTAACCAACACAATAAGTATGTGGAGCATGTTATTTATAGCACTTCACTAATCCATCATCAACAATTCACTAGTGTTGGTCAATTTAGAGCTCAATTAGGATTACTATTGCTTTGATTGACTAGTTGATGGACAATGTGATTGACTAGGGTTGGTGAGTTACTTTGATTTAGTGTACAAATGAAGCAACCAAGCAAATCAAACAACCCCATGTAGGGCCCCTATAGCAACTGGCCAAATGGCCTTTTTAAGCTATTTCCTTTATTTTTTCTACATTTAATATACATACATATATATATATATATATATATATGTGTGTGTGTGTGTGTGTGTGTGTGTGTGTGTGTGTGTGTGTGTACATTGACCAATTTTGACTTCCTATTGGGCTCCACATTGGATTCTAGGATTTAATATATTGGGTCATCCATTTAATTGGTTTGGGCTCAATTTAATTATCACATTGGGCTAACATTAAATAAACTATGCTTCCTTTAATTAAAATAAGTATTGAGCTTGATTAATTAATTACATAGACTAAGGTTTAATTAATTGTGTTGACTACTAGGTAAATTTAATTAACCTAGTTTACACCTTATTTGGATTTAAAATATAATTCAATTATATTTGGAGACAACAAGACTAGTGAAATAATCGGTAAAGGTAAAATAGGCAATTGTAAGATAAACATTGAGAATGTTCATCTGGTTAAAGGTCTTGAATTTAATCTCGTAAGCATAAGTCAATTAATGGATAGTGGTCATAAAGTTAAATTTGAAAAAGATAAGTGTTCTATCTTTCATGGTACAAATAATTCTACTCTAGTTGCACAACGAGAATGAAATATCTATACAATTGATTTTGAGCAACAGAATAAATAAATGTGTTTATCAGCCATAGAATATGAAGCAAATTTATGGCACAAAAGATTAGGATATGTACACATGGACTTTATAAAGAAGTTATCAAAAAGGAATCTTGTAAAAGGGCTACCCAAAATCAACTACGAAAATAAAGGTATATGTGCATCTTGTCAACTTGGTAAGAAAGTAAAAAATCATTTATCGCAAAAAAAAATCAGGTATCAACTCCATCGTCTTTACAATTATTACATCTCGATTTATTTAGTCCAGAAATGCATGCTAGTCTAAATGGTAAATTTTATGCATTTGTAATAGTTGATGATTATTTCATATATACTTGGGTACCATTCCTTAAAACTAAAGATTAAGCTTTTAGGAATTTTGAAAGACTTACAAAGAACTTGGAGACAAAGTACAATCTCAAGCTTATTAAGATTATAAGCAATCATGGTGGTGAATTTAAAAAAGAATTCATATCATTTTGTGAGCAAAAAAGAATTAGTCATGAGTTTTTCGCACCAAGGACACCTCAACAAAACGGGGTAGTGGAAAGGAAGAATAGAACCTTACAAAAAACTGCCCGAACATTATTGCAAGAAAGTAAGTTCCCACAAAAATTTTGGGCTAAGGCGGTAAATACATCTTGCTACATTTTAAATAGAGTACTTATTCGTCCTATTCTTTTGAAAACACCCTATGAATTATTGAATGAAAAAATTTCTGATATAAGTTATTTCAAAGTTTTAGGATTAAAATATTGTAACTTAGAAAATTTTGATGCTAAATCATATGAAGGAATTCTTATTGGTTATTCTCAACAAAGCAAACCCTATTGTGTGATTAATATTAGCAAATGTTGTGTTGAAGAATCTGTTCATGTGAGTGTTAATGAGTCTAACAATGATCTACCACAAGAAATAGAATATGATGCAAGAAATATAGAGGCGCCAACCAATTCAGCAAGACAGAATACTGAAAGTGGTGTACTGTCGCAAGCACCCAAAAATAAAATTTTACTTTGAAAAAAAAATAATGTAGCAGTGCAACTAAGAGTCAATCTTATAGAGAATGATTAATTTAATTTTATGTTTTGTAAACCAAAATTGGGGGTTTTTAACTAAAGAAATAATTTAAATAACGTTAACTAAGATAAGCAAATATGAAAGTAATTTAATAAAATAAATCAGAAAAACAAGCCTTGGTTTAAGTTAACATTCACCATCAAGAATTTTTAACTAAACAGTGATTCAAGAATAAATCAATTAATATTTTAAATATTCAACGTGGAATAATTACTTCCATTCAAATATTTTTTCTATCTCTCCTTATTTATAGTTAAGTAAAAACAAGCGATCTAAATAACTCTTACTATTAAATAACTTCAGATAAGTGCTAAAGATTTAACCTAGTTACAGCTTTAAGAAATAGAGAGATCGTTAAACTAAACAACACAAACACAAGCCGTTGCATTTAATTTAGATGAATATTCTTCATAAGATATATTAATCTTTTGATTTACAAAATAATTATTAATCTTAGTTGCTTCACAAATTAAAGTGAACAAAAAATTACGAATTTGATATTTAATTTAGTAGTAGATTAATCTGAGTAATATACTAGTAGGCCTTCCTAGCAATTAAACGAATCAATCATAAAAATTAAACATAGAAGAATATCCAATACTAAAAATATTAATTGAACTAATAAACAAATTAGATACAGTATAGTAATCTTGATAGCTTCCGCTAATTTAAACCAAGAAAAATAATTTAACCACACATAGCCATAAAAAGCACTAAATAATATTAGCGAGAATTTTCTAGCAAAAGGTACTCTTAATTGTATCTAACATCCTCTATTTATACACTACATAATCCTCCTAACCCTAATAGGAATTTATTTTTCAATCCTTAATAGGATTTAAAATAAATAAAAAATTCTTATTTATTTTTCCTTTTCCACTTTGCAATTGGAATCACAAATATATTATCATCCTTAATTTCATAAAGCCACACGTATGAAAAGAAAGACAAAACAAGCTGAAGTTTCCTAGTCTGCGTGCCAAAACAAAACCTCCTGCCTGTTCCAAACCACTCGCGCGTTACTTTAATTTTCCTCTGGCCCCACGCATGGCGCAGCCACCTAACAAAAGTTGTTGATCTTCACCTGTGCATTGCACGTAGCATTGTTAATCCAACTAAATACAACACAGTGCCATTCCTATTAGTCACCTGATTAACTCATGTGTGCGTATGGTGCGACCAGCTGCCCTTTCCACTTAATTACTATTTTTCCCTCTAGCTTTATTTTCTTCCTTTTTTCCAACAAAATTAAATAAAAATAATATAAATGCATAAAATTAAATAAATTATTTAAAATACTAAAAATACTTAAAAACTCACAAATACTTAAGCATAAAATACCTAATAAATAGATATAAAAATCTACTTATCAAATACCCCTACACTTAAATCTTTACTTATCCTCAAGTAAAATCAGAATAAAAATTATAAAAATAAAACTAATAACCAAACAACTTACTCAACTTGAGCAACAAATCAATATAAATTTTAACATTAGCCTCAAAGATTTTTTAAATAATAATAACTCAAAGAAAATGTCAAAACCAAGTGAACCCTAAAATTTTAACATATTTATCAATCTTACTTCATTCAAGACCCTTCGTGTGTGTGAATATCCATATACATCAAACTAATCAAAACTTAGATAAATTCATATGATCAAAATACCCTATAAAAGATAATTAATACTGTATACACTTAACTTTGACATATCTCAAAGTTAACATAGGAAACACAAAGATTAAATAATCAAAAGTTTTTTCCTTCCTTTTTCTCTTCATATATTTGTATTTTTTTCTTCTTTCTTTTCTTTTCTCTTTTTTTCTTTTTTTCTTTATCAGTTAGTGCTTTTTATGCTCTATCTCGCCAGCGAGTGTATTTTACGCTTCATCCCGCTTTAACTTGCATACTTGACTTGTGCAATGTCTAATTTTACCCATGTAGCGAGCATTTGACCAATAACTCTCAAACCAGTTGGCTTTAGAACACTAGGTGTAGAGACGCCCCTACTAATCTATTAACTAGAGTAACAAAGGCCACAAAATTAAACTAGTCAAGCTACTTATTATATATATTCATCTAATTTCTCCTCTTAATTCTCCAATCTTATTTCTTCCATATTACACTTTAAAACATGATTAACATAAGTTGTAGAGAAAATTAGTATCTTCTGTCGACGCCGGGATTTTCGTCGCTTCGTTTTTTATTATTAAAAGTGTCCCTTTCCAATTTTAGCCTTTAGATTAAGATGTGACTTTTGAAAAGGGTCGGCTTAGTGTCGACGGGTTTTGAAAGATCGATTTTATAATGAGCCAATTGACCAGAGTCGCCAGTTGGTATATTTAAAATGGATGTACCAACTCATCCGAGTTTAGTTTTCGTAATCGTTGGCTCATATGTGACTCCGATTGATTGGTCCGCAAACTGAGATTCATAGAGTTCGGGGGCTTGCTTAAGCGAGGGGAAGGTGTTAGGCACCCCCCGACTTCCGTGAAAACGGTTACCGCAATCTCGATGTTTTCCTATCCTTTTAAATCCTAAAATGTGTGTGTGTGTGTGTGTGTGTGTGTGTGCGTGTATGCCTAAATGAATGTTTGTGGTGCGTTTTGCATAAAAAGTTTGCTTTTATTTTATATGGCAAAAGTGTTTATCTGAAAAGTGTTTTGGACGTTCTTTGACCCAAATGACGAGGCTTCGCTTTTTATAAGAAAGATTGATTTTAATTTCGAAAGCGTTGAGGGTTTTTTATTTAGATGTCATTTTAGAAAACAATAGTTTTAAACTTTTGTCAAATAGGAATCGAGACTATACATTGCCTTCTAACAGTTAATATAAATAAAACGAGGGCAACTTCTAGAACTCTTTAACCCTATGCACAAAGTTTAATGAAAACATTTATTTATTTGCAAAATCGTTTTTTATGACGTTTTAAAACCAACTAAAGCCTATTCATCAATCATGGATTAAAGTTTGCCCAAAACACTTGACCTTTAAACCTCGTGAATCTAATATCCTAAATTTGATCACTTTTAAAAAATCTTCATTATTTGCCTTATTTTGAAAACCATTTTTGTGTAGTAAATTAAAACAAGTATCCACAACGTGTCGGGGCTATCCACGGGCATGTGAGCCATCCAGACAACCCCAAACACCCACAATCACATATTTTTATTATCACGGGGGCTTAACCCGATCACGATTGACATCGCGTTAAGGCCCGATATTACAAATACATCGCCATGGACCCTATGCCACGATTACATACACCCAAAACGTCCATCATCGGGATTCGACCACTAGGATCTCCTCCCTAGGCTCACAAACATCCAAATAGCTACATAACCAATAACAAGCCAAATCTAATAATACTAAACATCGCTATCGCATTGCATAACCCAAATATCAACCAAATCAACGCTACGCATTACTCATTACCACAAGGAGCGAAAAATCACCGTACGGGTATCATCGGGGCGTTAGGAGGAATTATGTTCCGATAGAACCCTCGCTAACGACGCCTAACCCACGGATCATCACCAACATAATAACATATTACATCACATAACCCAAAACATAAGCTATATTAACAATACAAGCAATAAAATACCAAAAGACAATCTTTTTCACCTTGCAAAACTCGGATTCAAGCTTCTTATATCACAAAATGGGTTACACTATAAGATCCCTCGACTAAACTAGCACCACACAATGGATCTATGGCTTATACTCTCACAAAACCGAGCTCCCTCCTCTCTCCCGCGATCTCTCTCTCTCCTTTTTTTCTTTTTTTTTTTCTTCTTCTTTTTTGGTTCTCGGGTTGAAGATGGCGATCTATAGTGCCTCAGCAGGCAGCCGCAGATACATCTGCGGCCAGCCGCAGATGCATCTGCGGCTGCCTGCTGTGGCCGTCTCCTCGGCTGCCGTGTGCCGTCTCCTCGAGCCGTGAGAACCTCGAAACTCGTTTTGGCCGCAGATGCATCCGCGGCTGTCTGGCTGGCTTTTCTCGGTTTTCGTGCCACGCGGTCCTAATTCGCCAATTTTTGCGGTATTATTTTGGGAGGCTGTATTTTTGCAGTCCGGAACTCCCTGGGAAACGTGTCATATTGTTCTGGGAGGCTAGTTCGGAGGGTTGCGACTTGATGTAGCTTTTGACAATTGTGCCTGTCTTTCAGGGGGCGCTGCCCCCTACCCCCCCGCCAGCTCACCGGCGAGCTGGGCAGCCGCTCGCTCACCGGGGAGCGAGACCCCCGAACATTGTAAGCGGAGTGGCCATCAGTCGTCTTTTGTGGTCGGCTCAGGCTTTTCTGGGTCAACTGTTCGCCTTGCCTCAAGTGACCGGATGCTCGTTGTCCGTGGTGGCGGCTTTGACCGTAAATCGCTGGGGTGGCATGGTGTTGGGGTCCACCTTCTTTTCCGCGTGTCGGGTCAAATGACGATTTTACCCTCCTGCCAGGGTTAGTCCAAAAGTGCAAAATTTGGGTGTCTACATCTTCCATATGCATTTAACCAGCAGTGCCAACCGCGCCTTGCGCGCGACCCTTCACCGCCTACGCCGAACAACATCGTTTGGCCCGACAAAGGATTACAACTGCGCATGGCGTGGCTTTCCCCTTACTGCACCCAAAACGCTGTCGTTTTAACCCGGCTTCCCAAAAAAAAATGGCCACCGCGCAATGCGCGGGTGACCCTTATTTTCTTCTTCCTTTTTTCCAATTAACAGTAGCCAACCAAGAACATTTTAAACCATTTTTGTACATTAATTTCACAACATAATAATTCTAAAAATTATATAATTCACATATATACCTCCAAAAATTATTTAGAATAATTATTCTAATTATTTTCTAATTTTTCACAAAATTTATTTTATCACTAATAATACCAAAATAAATCAAATAATTTAGTTTTATACCTTCCAAAGCTTGAAATCTTTTCTTTGAAGCTTGTTGATCCTCTTGTTGGCACAATTTTTTTTCCTTTTGGTGGTGATGGTGGCTACGGGTGGTGGTGATGGTGGCTACGGGTGGAGAAGAGGGAGAGAGGATGTTTTATTACGTGTGTATTATTTTTTTCTTTTTCAATTTACTATTCCTTTTTCCTTTTATAACTAAAGAGTTTAACCATTTTGGAAAAATAACACAATTCCACCGCCTCTTACCAACACAGATAAGCCACAAAAATCATACATAATTAAATGTTTTAATACATTACATAGTTATTTCGTGTAATAAATATTTTATATAATGTGTATAAAATAATTATTTTAATTAACTAAAAATCATAAATTAATTTATAAATAATATTTATACCTTTTTCAGGTCCATTACTTGATAAATTTTGTGTTAGGTCCCAGAGGCACGCAAGTGTGATCTAAAAAGGGGGGGGGGGGGGGTTGAATAGATCTCTTAGAAACTTTTTACTTTAAGAGTTCATTACCAAATAATTCATTTACTCGAAATTTGTCTGCACAGCGAAATATTAGTTTGAAAACACCCCTTAAAGATTTGTAAAACTTCTCCGTTGAGTTAAGACTATATTGGAAAAAGCCACTTGTTAAGTAAAGCAATTAACAGTCATATGTATATATATATATATATATAAGACAGAATGTAAATGACTGAAAGTAAATGACACCAGAGAGTTTTAAGTGGTTCGGAGACTGAATAACTCCTACTCCACTCTTCTACTACAACGGGTAGGAAATCCACTAAGGATGGTTCATACAGAACCCTTCAAAACTCATTAGCCTGGAAACTCTGATTCACTAAGAACCCTTCAAACCCAGCAGGTTTGGCTAATTTAGTCACTAAGACAAGGACATTACTGCCCTCTTCAAGTCCAACAGACTTGGCTCCTTTAGTCACTAAGACAAGGACAGTACTGCCCTCTTCAAGTCCAATAGACTTGGCCCCCTGCTTGTTGATAGATGTTGGAGTTGCTACTGAGTTTGTACTTTAAGTCCCATTGTCTTTAAACACTCAGTAGCAGGTTGTGATCATTCCTAGAATAATATTGAGTTCGGCAATGATGCTTGACTTCTTTATATGATCAGTATCTTCTTGTGATCACCCATTGTGCTGCTAGGCTTTTATACTTCAGCTCCTTTTGTACTTGATAACTTTTCGAGACGAACTCCTGAGATGACTGTGAAGCTCCTTCCTTTTGGTACTCAGTTGTTCCTTCTTATCATAGACAATTTAAAGCTTCTCGAGATGGGCTTCTGAGATGACTGTGATGCTCCTTCCTTTTGGTACTCAGTTGCTACCATGTATGTATCAAGTTGGCGTTTAAGCTTCTCTCTACTATGTGCCTAGCAGCTCTGAACACTTCTCTTGTAATAGAGTCATTTATCTCTATATCTCTCTCAATTCAATGTTAGTGTTCTGATGGATCGTAGAGTCCTTCAGCATATTCATTTTCTGTTTCACTCTACGATCGGTTGTTTTCTACCATCATCTCTCTTGTATTCTCAACAACAACACTTTATTCTGTGAGTTATTTTAGCCTTTATATCTCTGTGCATATTTTACCGTTGAAAAAAATCCTGTTGGTTTCATTTGGCTTTGTGCAGATTTTTAATATCTTCGATGTTGACTTTGTTGCTGCTTGTGTCATTGCTTTTCCCTTTTTTGACATGTTCTGATATATTAACCTGTAGCTCAGCTTTCTCTGAATTTATAGTCGTTGCACTCCCAGAGTTGTTCAGCAAGGATTATTATATCCTTTGCTAATTAATCTTCTGATTCATTAATAAATACCTTCCTTGACTTTTAGAACCAACTGTTCTGATGCATTTAGAGATGTCCCATTAGTCTGACTTTATTCACCATTTTCCTGAGCAGTGGATCCTGACTTATAGTTGTTTAGGCACAAAGTCATCTGTGACTCTGACATGCATCTGTATCTTAAAAGCACTTAATCTCTTTCGAATCTGGAAGAGAAATACATTCTCTCTTCTCGCGCCATATTGCAGTTATGATTCTTTACTGCTAATTGAATTCGTAGAGTGATGTCTGCTCATTTGGACTCTACGAATTTAGCTCCACTCGTTACTTGAAGTATGTCAGATAAATGGTTGAGTTGAAACGATCTTCTCTTTTACTTTGTAATCTTGCTGTTGTGTTCAGATCGTAGAGTTTGTCTGCAGTGCTTTGTGTTATGATTCCGTTCTACTTAGCTTGTCTTTCTGCGTTAGTCGTGAAGTTGCTGACTGCCGTGCTTTTTAGTGGAATCGTTGAGTTGTTGTCTCAGTTGGCACATCCTCTATTTCTACTCAACAATTGTTCTATGTGTAGAACAGTCTTCTGTATTGACTTTGACATCCAGCCCCACTCTATGATTTCTTCTAACTGTGCAAATCGTATAGTTCTAGTATGTGCTTGTTCTTCAAATTTACTCTACGATCTTGCAAGATTGATTGTATCGTAGAGTACATTTATTCTCTGATACAGCGTTAACTGCTGGCTAGCTTAGCTGACTGTTCAACGATTGTAGAGTTCAGCTCTACGATTTGTACCTGATCAGTTCTTTAAATTTAGCTTGTATATTCAGTAGACCTCTTGCACATCTGACTCTCTTTGAAGATCGTAGAGTTATCCTGGTAAGGAGTCGTATAGTTCACTCTACGATTTATACTGAATCGTTGAGTCTTAATTGCTTGGAATCGTAGAGTCCGTTCTACGATCATGTACACTGAACAGATCTAACATAAGATCAACCTAACAGATTTGATCTTTTCTAACCAAGTCCTTTCTTACATTATTACATCATTATATATCGAAAGGACTTTACAGACTCTGTCATACATAAATACAGCAATGATACAATCTTATGCTACTCTGCTTATATCATACATCTTTTATGCAGAGTGACTCCTACTGAAAGATCAACCTAACATTTCTGATCTTATGCTACTCTGCTTATATCATACATCTTTTAAAAGAACTTTACAACATTTGAACCGAATAACTTTTATTTTCTTTTATAAGACAAGATAGTTTTCAGCAAGATCATATTTGTGTCAAACAAGTGTCTGGATTTACAGTAATTAGACATAGGTAAAATATCATACACACGTGATCATGTAGACACATAATTTGATTAACATATAATCACTTTGTCACTTAAGCACATAAGCACTTTCATAGTATCTACGCACATAATCACTTAAGCACATAAGCACATTAACACGTAAGCACTTTGTCAGATACACATTGACAATCAACCATGTAAGCACATTTACCACAATCATTTTTGCACAACAGTTATCATCATCAAATCAAAACAACCTTCAACAATCTCCCCCTATTTGATGATGACAAAACTACTAGACTTATTGATATAACAATCATGTAATGCATCTATTTGATAGGTAAAATACGTCTTACGATATAGTGAAATACTGTATGGCTAGTGCAAAGTAATGATTTCATTAAATGAGCATTTTTACATAAAGATTATACAAAGGGTTATACATACTTACAGCTGCTCTTCATGTTTCTCTTACTTAGTTTGTTGTCTCCCCCTCAGTTGAATGATTCTCCTTCTTCATAGATGTTGTTGCTCCCCTTAGTTCCTTGATGTATGGAGCTGCTCTTCATATTTCACTTTTCTCTTACTTAGTTTGCTGGCTATTTGTTGTCTCCCCCTTAGACTCTCCCCCTTATTGACATTATCAATATTGTATGGAGCTGACTAAAGATATCTTGAAGTCTAACACAGAGTTTTGAGACTCTACGAGACTGAGAATAAGTACTTTTTCATGGTCCTTAGAATGTTGGGACTCTATGACTGGAAAGCTGGTATTTTGAAAAAATGTTTGCAAAGTTTTGGGACTTTACAACCGGGGAGTTGATGTAGGGTGACTGAGATTTTAGTGAGTCACAAGAGAGGACTACCAGATTTCTACATTGTGATACCCCACAGACTGGTTGGATGATTAAGAGCTGAACAGATTCCAGATGGATATTTCTTGGCAGCTTTGGTAGTGAGGATAGAAAGGCTCATTGCTTATCAGTGTGGTTACAATGGTCATTGCCTTTAAGAAATGTTGGGCGACTAATGAAAGATTTGGAAATGTTGAGTAGCTCCAGCTGATAGACCTTTGATCATTCATGACAATAGCCCTTAGAAGTGGTAGCATAGGAATGAAGCTGAATAGATGATTATGATCCCATGAAATAGAATATTTTTCCATCTGGCTTGTATGCTTCCTTCTTTCTCTACGTCTTCTTTTGATCTGCTTCAGTCGATATGTTTCAAATTTCTGCTTTTCCAGATTCCTCAGTAGTCTCACTTTCTTCAGCTTCTTTTCAACTTTCATCCTTATTCGTCTCTCCTTAAAACTTGTATTTGAACTTCTGCCTATTTTCTTCATAGAGCCACTTAAACCTCTTCTTCTTTTTGATCTTCTTGACCTTTCTTTTGATTCTTCTACTTCATGAGTGCTGGTCTCTTTTTGAAGGTGTTTATCTTCTTTTATCACAGTTTCTTGACAGTCTCATTTCTCATCTGATATAGCTTTTCCATAATCAGAATTTTCAGAGAATTGTTCCCCTGGTTCAGCAACATCATCATCTCCGTTGAACTCGGGTGCTGAATCTTTTTCAACTAGTTCAACTTCCTGATCAGAACCCAATAAGACTTCCTTTTCAGACAGGCTAATTTTATGACATTCTGATCTTTCCTCTGAAGAGCCTATAGATGTTTCTTCTTTTGAACTGTCAGATGTTCTTTCTTCAGAATTTGAATTTGCTTCATCATCATCAATTTCTATAACCTGAGGTGGCCCTATAATGATTGAACTTCTCCACTGTTCTCTAATTCTCCAACTTCTCCTTGGAGCAGTGTGAGTAACTTTCTTTTTTGACTTCTTCTTCTTCTTCTTCTCAATTGCATTTGCCAGCAATTTCTTTAAAATGATGCTTATGAATCTTCCATAGGGCATCTTGGGAGTGGGCTTTCCTGCTTCATCTCTTGTCTTTGCATCATCTAACCATCTCTTTATCCATCCTAAGAGAACTGCTCCAAAGTTGATTTTCTTTCTTTGAGCAATAGCAGTCATAAGCCTCAATTGATCTTCATTGATAGTATCATATGCAGTGTCTTTGCACAGGATGCTCTTCCCAACAATGTCAGCCAGAAACTCGTACTGCTGAGGGAAATCTTTCTTCTTGATTCCTTTAAGAGGAGACTTCTTCTCATAGCCCATCAGCTCCAGTCCAAGCTCGATATTAATCTTGTCAAGAGAAGTAATTCCTCCGCTTGGAATACCTAGACTGAGATTGATTTCAGAAACTCCTATTTGCACTAAGATTTCCTAAACCTTTGAGATGAGGGTGTTTCCTCGATAATCAGCGTTTGAATAGAATTCTTTCACAAGTGTAGAGAAAATCCTGGTGCTGGTTTCCAAACACATGGTGAATCCAGCATTCTTGACCAGATGAAGAATATCTTTGAATTTCTGCTCTGCATCTCCAAATTTTTCAAAACAAACAAGATTTCCAGGAATGACTTGAAGAGATGTCATGAGATTAAACTGATTTGGGAATAGCACAGGGAGAGATACCAATATCGGTTTCAGAAGAATTTTTGATTTATAAGGTTTTGATGAGTTTTGGGAGAATGAGTATTGACAACTGATGGGAAATGACCATTGTCAGTTTAAAAACAAGACTTATGCTAGTTCCCTCTTATTTTTGCAGAGTACACGTGTCAGATACTCATTTGTAGAACGTGGGTTTAACTTTTGCATTTTCCATAATTGAAGCATATCAAGTATTCTAACCCACTTGAGTTTGGAGGGCGTGTGGTTTACTTTCCCTGTTTAGAGTAAGCTTGAACAGTTCGTAGAGTTGGCTGCTAGACCCTCAACCATCATCCTTTCAAAAGATGGCCTTGATAACTGATATGCTGGTAAAAGGCTATGAAGGGGTTTATGGAAAAAATATTTGTAAGAAGTGCAAACGTAGACTCGATATGCTCTACGATCAGGAAAATGATCATAGTGACTCTACGATTTGGGATGATAAGGCTTGCTTGGCTATCAGTCATAGAATTTAGAAATTATGACGGAAGAGATACGTGCATTTGGTTCATCAATCACATTGTTTTGGGACTTTGTGACTGGAATGAGAAAGGTAGCCCAATGAAGAATACAATTTACCTTTAGCTTGTCTTCCGAAGAAACAGAGTTGATCATAGTGATCATTCAACAATAATTTTTCGAAATTTTGTCTTCTGGTGAGTTTTGTAATTCTAAGCTTGCTTTCTTACACTACGACTTGGCTTTGCTACTTTACGACCTTGCCTGAAGTGCAAACTTAGAGTTATGATTTGAACTGCTCTATAATCTCTGTTAAGACTGGAGGCTTTAGATGAACTCAGAGATCGTTGTTTAGTCTGTTTGTCAGCTCAAGGACAGCCTTCTGAATGGACTTTGTAAGAATCGTTGTCATGACTTTGACTACTCAAGTAGAGGTTGTTCTTTGATTCTTAAACTGGGTTTAGAGAGTCGTAGAGTGACTGACTGTGTTGACTCTACGATCTCGAAAGTTAGATCTATAATGCAGAGACAACTCTACGATCTTTCGAGAGGACTCTTCAATTTGCCAAGTCCTATCCTGTGATCGCCTGACAGACTCTACGATCCTTCTTTGCAAGATGAACTTTCTTCTGACTTGAAAGATCTTTTACCTTACCATGATATTAGTGACAACATATTCGACAAATTTCACTAAATCAATAGGTGAGTTCAAAGATTAATAGATGCCTCCCTTTATGACCAGCTTCTTTCTCTTCTAGAGAATCCCAAGATTCAAGTCTTCTTCATGCATCAATATTCAGACTTCATTCAATCTTTCATAGATTGACTTCCTTGAGATATCCTGCAAATTCGTTGAGTAGGGTATTCTACGAAATTCATCGTTGAGTCTCAGAACAATTTTCTCCACATTCTTTATATCGTAGGGCTTTTCTCTTAAGGCTATAGCATTGATTCCTTCCTGTTGTTCTGCTTGGATTATCTCCATCCAGAATGATTTATGAGGATGTATGTTATTAAAAGACTTCCGGTTTAGCATTTTATAGACCTGACTTTATCATAGAATATCAGGCAGATAAATCTTCAACCATTTCAAGCTTAGAGCTTCTTCTGATGCATTGAAGTTGGAGAGCCTACTGCCAATGGTTATGAGTGTGAACTTTTCCTCTTCTCACAGAATGAAGGGTGATTTCTGAATCTTAGAGTAAGTCATCCATGATTACTCCTTTTTGCCTTGATCTTTTCACCCTTCTCATTCATAGTTGAATTTGAAGAAATTTGACGTTGAGAGCATTTGCTTTTTAAAACTGAGCATGTACACGGGGTGTGCATTGTATGAACTTTTTCATTGAATGAGCTGCTTTAAACATGAATGAGTTTCTTTAACTCTTCTTGAACTATAATGATCTGCAGCATGAATCTTAGATCCGGTGATCATAGATATATATATGTCCATTCATCTGTGCTGAGTTGATTTTCAGGTCTCGGGCCTGGTATTTGTGATTTAGGAAATTGACTTTGTTATTCATCACCATGGACATTGCAGTGAGGTATACACCTCTAATTTGATCTACCTCCCAATTTCAGAGAAGTAGTTCCAAATGACCATTGAAGACTCTTGAATTAGATTTCTCAAAAACCAGTCAAGTTAGAGATCATCCACTAGAAGAAATGAGAAATGTTGCTTGTGGATTTCATCTTTGATTACCATATAATGTAGCTTGACAAAACTCTTCATGTTGTTCTTAGATAAATGATGCACTTCCTTTAACACTCATCTTCAGATAAGATCCTTAAAATATAAGTCCTTAAGCTTATCGAAAAGCTTAATGCTGAGCCCATCGAGTGAATAATTAGATTCGAGACTGATTTCAGCTGCTGACATTTGGTATACAGAAAATCATTTAACACTTTAAGCATAGATTTCTGTTGGGCTTGCTTCTGCTATCAACTTTAGAAACGGTGAGAAGTAGATTTGTTAGTGCTCGGTTCAGTGATGCTTCCTTTGAGAAGAATAGGAACCGGTGTCCTTTGGCATCAAGATTTGAACTTCCCAGTTTGTTTTAGAGCAGAAACATAAGTTATCGTATTCTTCGAGTGAGTCGATTAATAATTCTTATCAACGGAGCATCCTTTTGATTTCTTCATCTTGCAGCATCAGTTTAATTTTGAAAGATTACTCGATAACTTCTTAGCTGAGATCATCTGAAATAGTCTTAGAAAGGATTAATGGCAATGAGTTATACAACATCTGAAAGAGTATCAACAATCAACATTCAATAGTACCTGGAAAAAAAACATTAATTTGTAAGCTTGTTCATAAGGAATGGTTTACTTCGATTCTTAAACTCAAAAACAGAAATTTGCTAGTGCCATAGGATCTACTCAAAGTGTGAACTTTATAAGTTCGTGAGAACCTACTCTGATACCAATTGTTAGTTCCCAGAGGCACACAACTGATCTAAAGGAGGGGGGGTTGAATAGATCTCTTAGAAACTTTTTACTTTAAGAGTTCATTACCAAATAATTCATTTACTCGAGATTTGTTTGCACAACAAAATATTAGTTTGAAAACACCCCTTAAAGATTTGTAAAACTTCTCCGTTGAGTTAAGACTATATTCGAGAAAGCCACTTGTTAAGTAAACCAATTAACAGTCATATGTATATATATATATATATATATATATATATATATAAGACAGAATGTAAATGACTGAAAGTAAATGACACCAGAGAGTTTTAAGTGGTTCGGAGACAGAATAACTCCTACTCCACTCTTCTACTACAACGGGTAGGAAATCCACTAAGGATGGTTCATACAGAACCCTTCAAGCTCATTAGCCTGGAAACTCTGATTCACTAAGAGCCCTTCAAACCCAGCAGGTTTAACTAATTTAGTCACTAAGACAAGGACATTATTGCCCTCTACAAGTCCAGCAGACTTGGCTCCTTTAGTCACTAAGACAAGGACAGTACTGCCCTCTTCAAGTCCAATAGACTTGGCCCCCTGCTTGTTGATAGATGTTGGAGTTGCTACTGAGTTTGTACTTTAAGTCCCATTGTCTTTAAACACTCAGTAGTAGGGTGTGATCTTTCCTAGAATAATATTGAGTTCGGCAATGATGATTGACTTCTTTATATGATCAATATCTTCTTGTGATCACCCATTGTGCTACTAGTCTTTTATACTTCAGCTCCTTTTGTACTTGAAAACTTTTCAAGATGAACTCCTGAGATGACTATGAAGCTCCTTCCTTTTGGTACTCAGTTGTTCCTTCTTATCATAGACAGTTTAAAGCTTCTCGAGATGGGCTTTTAAGATGACTGTGATGCTCCTTCCTTTTGGTACTCAGTTGCTACCATGTATGTATCAAGTTGGCGTTTAAGCTTCTCTCTACCATGTGCCTAGCAGCTCTGAACACTTCTCTTCTAATAGAGTCATTTATCTCTATATCTCTCTCAATTCAGTGTTAGTGTTCTGATGGATCGTAGAGTCCTTCAGCATATTCATTTTCTGTTTCACTCTATGATCGGTTGTTGTCTACCATCATCTCTCTTGTATTCTCAACAACAACACTTTATTCTGTAAGTTATTTTAGCCTTAATATCTCTGTGCATATTTTACCATTGAAAGAAATCCCGTTGGTTTCATTTGGTTTTGTGCAGATTTTTAATATCTTCGACGTTGACTTTCTTGCTGTTTGTGTCAGTGCTTTTCCCTTTTCTGACATGTTCTGATATATTAACCTGTAGCTCAGCTTTCTCTGAATTTATAGCCGTTGCACTCCCAGAGTTGTTCAGCAAGGTTTATTATATCCTTTGCTAATTAATCTTCTGATTCATCAATAAATACCTTCCTTGACTTTTAGAACCAACTGTTCTGATGCATTTAGAGATGTCCCATTAGTCTGACTTTATTCACCATTTTCCTGAGCAGTGGATCCTGACTTATAGTTGTTTAGGCACAAAGTCGTATGTTACTCTAACATGCATCTGCATCTTAAAAGCACTTAATCTCTTTCGAATCTGGAAGAGAAATACATTCTCTCTTCTCGCACCATATTGCAGTTATGATTCTTTGTTGCTTATTGAATTCGTAGAGTGATGTATACTCATTTGGACTCTACGAATTCAGCTCCACTCGTTACTTGAAGTATGTCGGATAAATGGTTGAGTTGAAGCGATCTTCTCTTTTACTCTGCGATCTTGCTGTTGTGTTCAGATCGTAGAGTTTGTCTGCAGTGCTTTGCGTTATGATTCCGTTCTACTTAGCTTGTCCTTCTACGTTAGGCGTGAAGTTGCTGATTGCAGTGCTTTTTAGTGGAATCATTGAGTTGTTGTCTCAGTTGGCACATCCTCTATTTCTACTCAAAAATTGTTCTATGTGTAGAACAGTCTTCTGTATTGACTTTGACATCCAGCCTCACTCTATGATTTCTTCTAACTGTGCAAATCGTATAGTTCTAGTATGTGCTTGTTCTTCAAATTTACTCTACGATCTTGCAAGATTGATTGTATTGTAGAGTACATTTATTCTCTGATACATCGTTAACTGCTGGCTAGGTTAGCTGACTATTCAACGATCGTAGAGTTCAGCTCTACGATTTGTACCTGATCAGTTCTTTAAATTTAGCTTGTATATTCAGTAGACCTCTTGCACATCTGACTCTCTTTGAAGATCGTAGAGTTATCCTGGTAAGGAGTCGTATAGTTCACTCTACGATTTATATTGAATCGTTGAGTCTTCATTGCTTGGAATCGTAGAGTCCGTTCTACGATCATGTATACTGAACAGATCTAACATAAGATCAACCTAACAGATTTGATCTTTTCTAACCAAGTCCTTTCTTACATTATTATATCATTATATATCGAAAGGACTTTACAAACTCTGTCATACATAAATACAACAATGATACAATCTTATGCTACTCTGCTTATATCATACATCTTTTATGCAGAGTGACTCCTACTGAAAGATCAACTTAACATTTCTGATCTTTAAAATCTAAGTCATTTATACACAAATATCTTTTAAAAGGACTTTACAACAGTTGAACCGGATAACTTTCATTTTCTTTTATAAGACAAGATAGTTTTCAGCAAGATCATATTTGTGTCAAACAAGTGTCTGGATTTACAGTAATTAGACATAGGTAAAATATCATACACACGTGATCATGTAGACACATAATTTGATTAACATATAATCACTTTGTCACTTAAGCACATAAGCACTTTCATAGTATCTACGCACATAATCACTTAAGCACATAAGCACATTAACACATAAGTACTTTGTCAGATACACATTGACAATCAACCATATAAGCACATTTACCACAATCATTTTTGCACAACAGTTATAATCATCAAATCAAAACAACCTTCAACATTTTGTACACGCATAATAGCATGCATGTCATTATATGAGGTATTTCATACCTCCAAAATTAATAAAATAACACATACAACTTATAAAAATTAATTTTCATATTTTTTTTATTTTTTTTTCACTTTGTTACATGGACAACATATTTACGTTTCTAAATTATTATTCTCCATAAAAATTAAAATAATTCCATCATACAATAAACGTAATTTTAATAAATTAAAACATTAATTCTCCTCATTTATTTTCCATTTTTTTACTACTTGACCCACTTAAAATATACACCATATAATAAAATATTGTACCATTTGTACAATTATATTTCATTTCTTAATTAATGTACTCTTCTTATATAAATTATATAATCATTTTTATATAATTTATATAATTATTATTTCCTTCCTATTTACTTTAACTTTCTTATATAAATTATATAATTTATTATTATATAATTTATATAATTACATTATCCTTTTTAAATAATTTTCAAAATTCCTCCATAATTATCAATTAATTACATAATCAATAATTATACATTTATTAACTCTCTCATTATTTTCTATTTTCTTCATTACTCATTACACTTTATGTAAACTATACAATAACATATTGTACAATTTATATAATTTTCTTCCATCCTCAATAAATTGAATCCTCTTATATAAATTATATAATTATTCTTATATAATTTATATAATTATTATTTCATTAATATTTTACTTAAATTTCCTTATATAAATTATATAATTTAATATTATATAATTTATATCATTACTTTCTTCTCTTAAAATTTCTAAACTTTCATCATAATTATTGATTAAATATATAATCAATAATTTCAATTTTACTGATTTCCCTCTTTAGCTTTTCATTAAAAATGTGGATTAATTTAATTATTAATCAATTTTATCTCCATAATCAATAAACTTTATAATTATAACAATTAAACATGCACACACACACACACACACACACACACACACACACACACATATATATATATATATATATATATATGTATATACATATCTAATTCATATACCTCACATTACCACATACACCATTTACATAACAATTTATGTACCTCCACAACTATATTAACAATTTAATTGTACAATTATATGAAATTTCTTTTATTATTCATAAAATTTTTTTAAACAACTTATTTACTCTTCAATTTTGTTAATTCAACACAATTTATCACCATCTCTGTACAGATTTAATTTACCAATTATGTGACGACCCCAAATCCGGGTTCCTTTAACCCTAGACCTGGTACGTCACGATACATCATCTTCATACATGTTCTATAACTAATGCGGAATATATAAACATAAATTGTTTATTCTACAACATTTCCCAAGGTTTCTAACCTTAACTTACATATATACCTTTAGATTCATAAAAAGGTTTACAAAATTACTTACGTCATATAACAATTTAGTTATATTGCATAACACTATAATCTTGTCTTTTGCTTCTGTCTCCGTCTCTCCTCGGACATTCGTATTACTCTGAAATTTATTATCATGATATAGCAAGAGTGAGCAACGACTTTGCTCAGCAAGTTTAAATACAATAACGATATATCATGATTGAAAGAAAGAACAAGCTTTCGGATTTTCAACAATATAATAATTGTGAAAGAGTACGAATCATAATTTCAATAATTGAATGACTGAATCAAGAAATGTTGAGTGTCAATAATGACCATGAACAAATTTAACTGAACCTTATGGTAATGAAGGTGATCAGCCTTTCATACCTGATGAACACATGCAACATGCACTATGTGTGAATCAACAATTTAAAGAGGTGGAATAATTATACAGAATTAAACCACTAGCATGCTTGAAACATAATAACTTGAGTTCGAGTTAGGAACTTGAACAATAAAATAATATATCCTGCTCGAATATAAAATGAGTAGGGTTTAGGAAACTTGCCTGTCTGCTCAGCTACAATAAATGTCTAGCTTTAACTAACTGGCTTTGAAAGACCTAACATTAATAAAGTTGGTCTAATAATTAGTACAACGTATTTGTACAACTAAACGCTCATTAAGGAACTTATCTACCACTCATAAGTACTAACACATGATATACATCAGTCAAAACAATATCATTAACCTTATAGACCCTCAATCATATTAGGTTAATAATTTAATAAGTTAGAAAATAATTTTCTCATGTGTGAAACACTTATTAAACTATTAAACAATTTATTATAATTGTTTAAACAAAAGAGTTAAAAGACACTTTCTTTATTTCATTTAATTACTATTTAACATTAATTAAATAGTAAGTAATTAACTACCTTTAGTTATTTTTTAATAATAAATAATAACTTACTAGATTTATTTATTATTTAAAGTTAATCAAATAATAAATAATTAAAATAATCAAATATCATTAGTTATTATTTAATAAATAATAATAACTAACTAACTAGATTCATTTATTATTTAAAGTAAATTAAATAATAAATAATACAATTATATAGTAAATACCCAAATATCATTAGTTATTATTTAATAATAAATAATAACTAACTAAATTTATTTATTATTTAAAGTTAATCAAATAATAAATAATTAAATAATCAATCTTAGTTGTCTTTAATTATTATTTAATAGTAATTAAATAATAATTAATTAATTTATCATCCTTGTTTATTATTTAATATTAATTAAATAATAATTAGTTTAATCATAAATTCAGAAGATATAATATTAACTAGATTAATATTTACAACATTTAAATATTAATCCTAAATACTTATTATATTTTAAAAAAATATAATATTAAACTAACTAGATTAATATTTATAACATTTAAATATTAATCCTAAATACTTATAATATTTGAAAAATATAATATTAACTAACTAGATTAATATTTACAACATTTAAATATTAATCTTAAATACATATAATATTTTAAAAAATATCATATTAAACTAACTAGATTAATATTTAGAACATTTAAATATTAATCTTAAATACTTATTATATTTGAAAAATATAATATTAACTAACTAGATTAATATTTACAACATTTAAATATTAATCCTAAATACCTATTATATTTGAAAAATATAATATTCAATACCTAAATATCATTTTTGTATTATTAATATTTTTGTTAAAATTTTAAATTAATTTTTAAACATTTAAATTAATTTAAATTATCCAGAATGGCATTTTCGTAAATTAGTTGAAAAACCGGATCGATGGCAATTTCGTAATTAATCAGAAAATCGGACGGAGGGGCAATATCGTAATTTCAGCAAAAATCTGTTACCGCGCATTGCGCGCGCCGACAAAGACTAAGGCACCAAAACGGTGCCGTTTTAATTTCACCGTAACTGTCTTCCGCGCATAACGCGCGGATGAAATTTTTTCCTTGATAAAACGACGCCGTTTTTAGTTCGGCGTTCGACAGTGAACAGGGTCGCGCGCATTGCGCGGCACCCCCTTTTTCCTTCCCCTTAGCAGATTGTGAATAGTGATTTTAATACACCACTTTAATAAAAATTATACATTCAAGTAAGCTTTAAAAATCCAAAAAAATTACCAATAACTTAATATCAATTTATAACATGAAAATTTTAATTTTTCATGATTTAATAGTAAAAATTTTTATAAAAATTTTTACATCACATAAACTACCACAAATCATAACTTTTTGTGTATAACTCCATTTTGAGTGATTCAAACTTTGTTTTTCTCATGATTTAATGTTCTATAATATTATAACATTAAATCTAAGTTTTATAAAAATATTTTTGGACATAAATTCCAAAACTTATTTACACACTATTAAATACATATTTTTGCATATAAAATATACCAAAATACAAACCAAGCATATTAAACTCAAGCATGGCATAAATATTACCACTACACATTATTAACTATATTAACATGTTTATACTAACATGATAATTTATTTAATTTAAAAACAACTACATTTAAAATAATCATTACCTCATTTTAATGGCTATCTTCATTTTTCTTCCAAAATGGGTTGTGAATGTCATGAACTAACTTATGCTTTCTTCTTCTTCCTTGAAGCTCCACCCAAAATCTCTCTCAAATATTTATCCTCTCAATATTTTGCTCTCAAGACTTAGAAGATGAAAGATAGAAAATGAATAACAAAACTCCTAAATTGTAAGTATACTTACAATTTGGATAGATATAAATTCTATATCTATTAAAATTTACCATCATGAGAGTGGTTGGAGACTTGTGCAAGAATTTTAGCTAAGGACAAAGTGGGTGAAAAGAAGAATGGTGCTCATGTCCTTTGAAAATAAAACAAGCAATCCTTTTAATTAATTAAAAGAAAAATAAAAATCAATTAACAATCAATTTCATCCTCTCTCTCCTCTCCTTGCCGGCAATGCACAAATATTTGTCCCAAAATGTTAGTCACATGCCACTTTTTAATAAATAATAGTTTAATTAAGTATTTTTCAAGTGGGCCAATCATTGGGCTTTAATTTAAAATACCAATTGGGCTCTAATTAACTTGTTTGGGCTACTAAATTGTCAAGTCCATTTAATTTATCATTGGGCTATTTAATTATATCCCAAGTGATTAATTATTAATTGTGTTACACATTAATTATCCAATCCATAATTAAATAATAATTGAATTGATTAATTAATTAAATACTCTAACCCATTAATATTAAATTACTAAATGGACTAATAATATTATTAATAATATTTTATATTATTTACATTAATTAATTATCATATTAATTAATTTATAAAAATTTAATTCACTCATTATATTCAATTTAATTGAATATTTAATTAATGACAACTTGTCAATTATTTTGATATTAAAACTTTAGAGTGTGTTTGCTAATAATAATATATATAATCTATATATATTATTTATACACATTACTTTACCTCAAAACAATTTCACAATAAATTATGAAATTAAAATAAATACAATATATAATTTAATATATATTATTTAGGCCATAAATTAAATTATTTAATACATTTACATTAAATAATTCATTTCTCATCAATTATGGAAATAATTCCATTTACCCGAAAATACATTGAAATAATAATACATTTACTCAATTTCTTATTTAAATAATTTATTTAATTATTTAATTAATATTACACAAATAATTGTATAATTAAATTTCTCACTCTCATAAATCATTTACCATGATTTATTTAATTATAGAATATATTCATTTAATATATTCAATTACTATTTAAAATTACTTAATTAATTTAAACCCTTTTATATATATGTACATATATATGAAATTAAATATTGTACAATATATATAATTATTAATCTCCTTTAATTAATTCAACTACTTTATATAATTTATAATTATATAATTTACATAATTATTCCTCACAAATAATTTATCAACAATTTGCATAATTGTTGATTAATGAATAACTTAATTCCACAATAAACCTTTTAATTCAATTCGGATTAATTTAATATTAATCTATCTATTTATCACAATTTAATTAACCATTAAATTATGTTACTAAATATGCACGCATATATATATATTCATATAAATACATATTTAATTTACACGCAACCACGTCGCATAATTACATAACTCCACTAATTAATTCTCTTAATTTAATTAGACTTGTTGTTAGTCAAGTTTATTGAATTATCACTTTACTTGCTAACTTATCAAAAATTTTGATATCACCATATCTAAGTTAGTCCGTTAAATTAAATTTGGACCTCTATTTATCTATCACTACTAGGTTATCAAACTCCAACCTTTATTAAATATTAAATATTTTATTTCTAATTCATTTAAATATCCGGGATATTACATTCACCCCTTCTTCTAAAAATTTCGTCCCCGAAATTATCTCATACACATTTCTACCAATTTTCATCTCTGAGTATAACTCTTTACTCATCAAATTCTATGACCACCCTTTTCTAGGAAGTTCATACTTCTAAACTCATAATTCCAGAACAATGGAATATCTTGCAGAAGAATAAATTGAAAATCAATATCTTACAGAAGGATAATTTGAAAATCAAAATATTCATTAAAACTTTCATAATATGCTGAGGGGTCATCAAGACTGTGAACATGGAATTAACTGAATTCCGAATAAATAGTATTTATCCCTGTAAATACTTATAAACAGAGTGTTTATCAATCACAAAGACTGAAAACATTCCATAGGTGTACGCTAGGTGATCAGCCTATCGTACTTCTGCGTTGTGCACAACGACTTCTCACGGGGTCGAACTCTTTGGATTTACCAACCCATATCAGCATGCCACCACTGTTGGGCGCCCCCTCGCGGGTTCTTTATTCATGGCTCTGACATATCCCCCATTACGGGGTTGTTCACCTCAGACTTACTACAAAATTCCGCTCCAGCATAAGTTGGATTGGAAAATAAAACTTGAGTCATTTCTGACCAAAAAGTGTCCAGTCAAAATAAATGACATAGACTCACATCATTGAACTGTTCGTATATTACGACTCAAAAATCATTTCAGATTAGTTAAAATAACAAAAATTCATTTATAGGACTTCATGATACCGCACCGTTGCAACAGTGCGTTGAGGATTCCGTCTTTTCATCTCTGCACCATGGCTTTAATGGCGTGTGATGATTTTATAAATACATTTTGATATTTTCAAATCAATTTGTCTTGCCGAAACAATTAGCATAGACTCTTCTTTAAACGTTTCAAAATACAAAAAAAAACATTTTGACTTTGTCATATTACATCATACCATAGTGGGCTTAAAAATACATCCAACACTAGGTTACTCTGCATTGATGACTCCATCGGTTATCATCTCTGCACTAAATGCATTAATGATTTCAAAAATACATTTGTCTTTTCAAAAGCACAAAAGTGCGAATTTGGCACGATTTTTAAGAATTTCAAAGTCTAGCATAGCTAGAAGATTTGGAATATCCTAAAACCTCAAAACACCTCAAATTTTTCCTCCACATTCTTTTCCAGCTTAATAACTATATCTATTATAGCCTTAACCTGACTACTTAACTCTATCCATACTTACTGTTCATCAAACTTACCACATATTTGGGCTCAGCAACTTACCACAATCATATGGTTTGAGGAACTTGTCCTAGTCAGGCCAAAGTCGCCCATTCGCTGAGGGGCTCCACCACATGACTATGAGTCACGAACTTACTATGCGTGTCAGTTCTCAGAACACGAACTTATCTTAACATCCTCTACCTATCCGTTATACACATGAGAAAAGAATCACCTTCTCAACATACATATAGTGAATAGCGCGACACCAGGTTTCAGTTGATTATCATTATAGGAAGCCAAGTGATCGTCAAACCAAACACAATCTCCTGCCCATACAAGAAATTGGTCAACTCAGCCACTAATCAATATAGGAAGTTAAGCGGTCGTTAAACCAAGAACAAATCCCCTGCCCATACAAAGGACTGTTCAACTCAACCACTGTATCAATATAGAAAGCTAAGCGGTTCTAAAACCAAGCACTAATTCCCCGCCCATACAAGGAATTGTACAACTCAGCCACTAATATGAGTCATCAATTAAAAACCTACCAACCTCTACTTCTCTTAACTTGATATGAATTTTGTCAATTCATACCTTATCACACTCAACACTTCAAGAATCCACTTGTTACTATTTCAGTATCTTCATTGTTATAGCACCATGCTATCAACACCACCTCTTTAATCATTTAATAGACCATTTGTCATTTCATGCTTTTTACTATGATCACCGGGATCTTATATCAAAATTGATTTCACTGTACTATTTCTCCTTTATTCTAGGATCGTTTAATTCTATCACCTTATCATTCATCTCTGATCATTTTACTGTACGATCCTTCTCTTTTTAAATCCTTGAATCAAGTGTTCCCTGATTCTTATTCCATTTATTTGGATTACACTCATTGAAGATCCTTCTTTGAATCTTTTCATATATCTATGTATCTATATAGATTTACTTCCTCATTTATGAACTGTATATGTTCATTTCTAAACTCTATCTGATTTTATCATTTCACTGTCTTTATTATCTTTCCATGATTATAGCCTAAGGTACTACTACCTAAGAACTATAACCTATCAGCTCTGATACCAACCTGTGACGACGACGACCCCAAATCCGGGTTCCTTTAACCCTAGACCTGGTACGTCACGATACATCATCTTCATACATGTTCTATAACTAATGCGGAATATATAAACATAAATTGTTTATTCTACAACATTTCCCAAGGTTTCTAACCTTAACTTACATATATACCTTTAGATTCATAAAAAGGTTTACAAAATTACTTACGTCATATAACAATTTAGTTATATTGCATAACACTATAATCTTGTCTTTTGCTTCTGTCTCCGTCTCTCCTCGGACATTCGTATTACTCTGAAATTTATTATCATGATATAGCAAGAGTGAGCAACGACTTTGCTCAGCAAGTTTAAATACAATAACGATATATCATGATTGAAAGAAAGAACAAGCTTTCGGATTTTCAACAATATAATAATTGTGAAAGAGTACGAATCATAATTTCAATAATTGAATGACTGAATCAAGAAATGTTGAGTGTCAATAATGACCATGAACAAATTTAACTGAACCTTATGGTAATGAAGGTGATCAGCCTTTCATACCTGATGAACACATGCAACATGCACTATGTGTGAATCAACAATTTAAAGAGGTGGAATAATTATACAGAATTAAACCACTAGCATGCTTGAAACATAATAACTTGAGTTCGAGTTAGGAACTTGAACAATAAAATAATATATCCTGCTCGAATATAAAATGAGTAGGGTTTAGGAAACTTGCCTGTCTGCTCAGCTACAATAAATGTCTAGCTTTAACTAACTGGCTTTGAAAGACCTAACATTAATAAAGTTGGTCTAATAATTAGTACAACGTATTTGTACAACTAAACGCTCATTAAGGAACTTATCTACCACTCATAAGTACTAACACATGATATACATCAGTCAAAACAATATCATTAACCTTATAGACCCTCAATCATATTAGGTTAATAATTTAATAAGTTAGAAAATAATTTTCTCATGTGTGAAACACTTATTAAACTATTAAACAATTTATTATAATTGTTTAAACAAAAGAGTTAAAAGACACTTTCTTTATTTCATTTAATTACTATTTAACATTAATTAAATAGTAAGTAATTAACTACCTTTAGTTATTTTTTAATGATAAATAATAACTTACTAGATTTATTTATTATTTAAAGTTAATCAAATAATAAATAATTAAAATAATCAAATATCATTAGTTATTATTTAATAAATAATAATAACTAACTAACTAGATTCATTTATTATTTAAAGTAAATTAAATAATAAATAATACAATTATATAGTAAATACCCAAATATCATTAGTTATTATTTAATAATAAATAATAACTAACTAAATTTATTTATTATTTAAAGTTAATCAAATAATAAATAATTAAATAATCAATCTTAGTTGTCTTTAATTATTATTTAATAGTAATTAAATAATAATTAATTAATTTATCATCCTTGTTTATTATTTAATATTAATTAAATAATAATTAGTTTAATCATAAATTCAGAAGATATAATATTAACTAGATTAATATTTACAACATTTAAATATTAATCCTAAATACTTATTATATTTTAAAAAAATATAATATTAAACTAACTAGATTAATATTTATAACATTTAAATATTAATCCTAAATACTTATAATATTTGAAAAATATAATATTAACTAACTAGATTAATATTTACAACATTTAAATATTAATCTTAAATACATATAATATTTTAAAAAATATCATATTAAACTAACTAGATTAATATTTAGAACATTTAAATATTAATCTTAAATACTTATTATATTTGAAAAATATAATATTAACTAACTAGATTAATATTTACAACATTTAAATATTAATCCTAAATACCTATTATATTTGAAAAATATAATATTCAATACCTAAATATCATTTTTGTATTATTAATATTTTTGTTAAAATTTTAAATTAATTTTTAAACATTTAAATTAATTTAAATTATCCAGAATGGCATTTTCGTAAATTAGTTGAAAAACCGGATCGATGGCAATTTCGTAATTAATCAGAAAATCGGACGGAGGGGCAATATCGTAATTTCAGCAAAAATCTGTTACCGCGCATTGCGCGCGCCGACAAAGACTAAGGCACCAAAACGGTGCCGTTTTAATTTCACCGTAACTGTCTTCCGCGCATAACGCGCGGATGAAATTTTTTCCTTGATAAAACGACGCCGTTTTTAGTTCGGCGTTCGACAGTGAACAGGGTCGCGCGCATTGCGCGGCACCCCCTTTTTCCTTCCCCTTAGCAGATTGTGAATAGTGATTTTAATACACCACTTTAATAAAAATTATACATTCAAGTAAGCTTTAAAAATCCAAAAAAATTACCAATAACTTAATATCAATTTATAACATGAAAATTTTAATTTTTCATGATTTAATAGTAAAAATTTTTATAAAAATTTTTACATCACATAAACTACCACAAATCATAACTTTTTGTGTATAACTCCATTTTGAGTGATTCAAACTTTGTTTTTCTCATGATTTAATGTTCTATAATATTATAACATTAAATCTAAGTTTTATAAAAATATTTTTGGACATAAATTCCAAAACTTATTTACACACTATTAAATACATATTTTTGCATATAAAATATACCAAAATACAAACCAAGCATATTAAACTCAAGCATGGCATAAATATTACCACTACACATTATTAACTATATTAACATGTTTATACTAACATGATAATTTATTTAATTTAAAAACAACTACATTTAAAATAATCATTACCTCATTTTAATGGCTATCTTCATTTTTCTTCCAAAATGGGTTGTGAATGTCATGAACTAACTTATGCTTTCTTCTTCTTCCTTGAAGCTCCACCCAAAATCTCTCTCAAATATTTATCCTCTCAATATTTTGCTCTCAAGACTTAGAAGATGAAAGATAGAAAATGAATAACAAAACTCCTAAATTGTAAGTATACTTACAATTTGGATAGATATAAATTCTATATCTATTAAAATTTACCATCATGAGAGTGGTTGGAGACTTGTGCAAGAATTTTAGCTAAGGACAAAGTGGGTGAAAAGAAGAATGGTGCTCATGTCCTTTGAAAATAAAACAAGCAATCCTTTTAATTAATTAAAAGAAAAATAAAAATCAATTAACAATCAATTTCATCCTCTCTCTCCTCTCCTTGCCGGCAATGCACAAATATTTGTCCCAAAATGTTAGTCACATGCCACTTTTTAATAAATAATAGTTTAATTAAGTATTTTTCAAGTGGGCCAATCATTGGGCTTTAATTTAAAATACCAATTGGGCTCTAATTAACTTGTTTGGGCTACTAAATTGTCAAGTCCATTTAATTTATCATTGGGCTATTTAATTATATCCCAAGTGATTAATTATTAATTGTGTTACACATTAATTATCCAATCCATAATTAAATAATAATTGAATTGATTAATTAATTAAATACTCTAACCCATTAATATTAAATTACTAAATGGACTAATAATATTATTAATAATATTTTATATTATTTACATTAATTAATTATCATATTAATTAATTTATAAAAATTTAATTCACTCATTATATTCAATTTAATTGAATATTTAATTAATGACAACTTGTCAATTATTTTGATATTAAAACTTTAGAGTGTGTTTGCTAATAATAATATATATAATCTATATATATTATTTATACACATTACTTTACCTCAAAACAATTTCACAATAAATTATGAAATTAAAATAAATACAATATATAATTTAATATATATTATTTAGGCCATAAATTAAATTATTTAATACATTTACATTAAATAATTCATTTCTCATCAATTATGGAAATAATTCCATTTACCCGAAAATACATTGAAATAATAATACATTTACTCAATTTCTTATTTAAATAATTTATTTAATTATTTAATTAATATTACACAAATAATTGTATAATTAAATTTCTCACTCTCATAAATCATTTACCATGATTTATTTAATTATAGAATATATTCATTTAATATATTCAATTACTATTTAAAATTACTTAATTAATTTAAACCCTTTTATATATATGTACATATATATGAAATTAAATATTGTACAATATATATAATTATTAATCTCCTTTAATTAATTCAACTACTTTATATAATTTATAATTATATAATTTACATAATTATTCCTCACAAATAATTTATCAACAATTTGCATAATTGTTGATTAATGAATAACTTAATTCCACAATAAACCTTTTAATTCAATTCGGATTAATTTAATATTAATCTATCTATTTATCACAATTTAATTAACCATTAAATTATGTTACTAAATATGCACGCATATATATATATTCATATAAATACATATTTAATTTACACGCAACCACGTCGCATAATTACATAACTCCACTAATTAATTCTCTTAATTTAATTAGACTTGTTGTTAGTCAAGTTTATTGAATTATCACTTTACTTGCTAACTTATCAAAAATTTTGATATCACCATATCTAAGTTAGTCCGTTAAATTAAATTTGGACCTCTATTTATCTATCACTACTAGGTTATCAAACTCCAACCTTTATTAAATATTAAATATTTTATTTCTAATTCATTTAAATATCCGGGATATTACAAATTAAATCTCATCTCACACTTTAAATCACATAAAATATATCAATCACAAATAATTTAAACATCCTTGATAATTTTTGTTAATTAAATTCTTATTTAATATTATTAAAGAAATTCCAAAAATTCGGGTCCTCACAATCAAAACTTTTATCATTGCCTGAAAATTTAAAATTCAATTAACTCATTGCTCAAGTGACACATCCTAAAATAAAAATTAAACTACCCCATTTTATTAGGAAATACGGTTACACTTAGCATGTGTAACAAGCATTTAAACTCCAAGTGGACGAGTTGTGTCTCGTGAGAGTTTGTAATAAATATAACTACAAAATTCAAAATTTTCAAATTTTCTTAAAAATTCCCTAAATTTTTCAAAATACGACTTAAAAATAACAAAAAATCTAAACCATTTTTCCTACACATAAAATTTTCATTGTCCCCAGTGTAAAGTAAAAATACAAAGAAAAAGGCACAAATAACTAAAATATAAATGCAAAAAAAAAAAAGAAAAAAAAAATTATACTCCTCTTGGGTTGCCTCCCAAGCAGCGCCTTTGTTTATTGTCATTGGCTCGACAACATGCTTCCTTTTTCAAGTAGTATAAATCGGATCCTCAAGGTCCACTTTAGTCGCATCTTCTTCTCGAAAACCCTCACAGAAATGCTTAAGTCTATGACCATTCACCTTATATACTTTAGAAGTTTCCAAACTTTGAATTTCAACTGCACACCATAAGGAAAAACATTAGTAACAACAAAAGGTCCAACCCAACGAGAACCTAACTTTCCTAGAAACAACCAGATGTGAGATTGGTAGAGAATAACGTTTTGGCCAACTTTAAATTCTTTTCTAGAGATCATCTTATCATGAAAAGCCTTTGTCTTCTCCTTGTAAATTCGTGCACTCTCATAAGCATCATTGCAAATTTCCTCTAACTATTGTAATTGCAACTTCTTATGTTCTCCACTTTCACTCATCTTCATATTGAAACTCTTAATAGCCCAATAAGCCTTCTGTTCTACCTCAACAGGTAAGTAACATGATTTTCCAAACACCAATCTGTAAAGAGACATACTAATAGGTGTCTTGTAGGCAGTCCTATATGCCCATAGAGCATCATCCAAGTGCAAACTCCAATATTTTCTGCTCGAATTGACTGTCTTTTCAAGAATGGACTTTATTTCTCTGTTCAACACTTCTGTTTGTCCACTAGTTTACGAATGTTATGCAGTTGACACCCTATGAGTTACATGGTATTTTTTCAATAAAGTTTCCATAGTTTGATTGCAAAAATGAGTGCATCGATCACTTATTAAAGCTCTAGGAACGTTAAACGTGGAAAATATGTTAGTATGGAAAAAATCTGCAGCAACTTTGGAATTATCAGTCCTAGTGGTTTTAGCTTCCACCCATTTCGAAACATAATCAACAACAAGTAAAAAATAATACACTAAACATAAAAAATTTCACAAAATAACATGTGAGTTTGAAACATTTCATTACGTTGGGATATATTACCTATCTTTTGACAATTATAGCATGACTTGCAAAATGAATATGAATCTTTAAACAGAAATGGCCAATAAAAACAATAATTAAGCACTTTTCTAGTCGTCCTCTTAGATCCAAACTGACCTCCACATGCATGTGAATGACAAAATTGAAAATAGATGAAACTTCACTTTTAGGAATGCACTTACTAATCACTTGGTTCGCACAATGCTTCCATAAGTAGGGATCGTCCCACACATAGTACTTAGCATCACTTTTGATTTTATCCCTTTGAGCTTTAGACAAATCAGGAGGCAAAACATTAGTAACCAAATAATTTATAATATTTGCATACCAAGGTGATTCCACAAATGCAGAGAATAATTGCTCATCGGGAAATGCTTCTTGTAGATTTAGTTCATCCTTCACATTCTCCAAATGACTTAAATGATCTGCAACACTATTCTCTGTCCCTTTTTTGTCCTTGCTCTCCAAATCGAATTCACCCAAGAGAAGTATCCATCTTATTAACCTTGGTTTCACCTCTTTCTTTGTGATTAACTAGTGAAGAGCTGCATTATCAGAATAAACAGCTTTACTACTAAGTAAATAAGATCAAAATTTCTCTAAAGCAAAAATAACAACTAAGAGTTCTTTTTGAGTGGTAGAAAAAATTTTCTAGGCATCATTCAAAGTCCTCGAAGCATAATAAATATCATGAGATGCCCTTCCAACTCTTTTACCCAAAACGACTCCTACAGCATAATTACTTGCGTCACACGTAATCTCGAAAGGTATGTTCCAGATCGAAGGCTGGATAACTGGAGTAGAAGTTAACAAGTCCTTTAATTTTTCAAACATTTTCTTACACTCCTTATCAAAATTGAAATTTGCATCCTTTTGTAGCAACTTGCATAAGGGTGATGTTATCTTGGAAAAGTCCTTTATGAATCTCTGATAGAAACTTGCATATTCAAGAAAAGAACGCATTTCCCGCACATTTGTGGAATAAGGTAGAGATTAAATAATATCAATTTTAGTTTTATCTATTTCTATTCCCTTAGATGAAACAACATGACTCAAAACTATACATTATTTAACCATGAAATGACATTTTTCAGAATTTAATACAAGGTTAGTTTTTATGCATATTTGAAGAATAAGTGTAAGGTTATGCAAACAATTGTTAAAAGAATTTTCATGAACTATGAAATCATCCATAAAGACTTTCATGATATGCTCAATATAATCTAAAAATATACTAACCAAACACCTTTGGAAAGTAGCTGGGGTGTTGTAAAGTCCAAACGACATGAAGCGATATACAAAAGTTCCAAATGGACATGTAAAAGTCATCTTTTCCTTATCCTCTAGAGCAATTATAATTTGGAAATAACCTGAATAACCATCAAGAAAACAATAATACGAATGACCAGCTAATTGGTGAAGCATTTAATCAATAGAAGGTAAAGGAAAGTGGTCTTTTCGAGTTACAACATTTAATTTTCTATAGTCTATACAAACCTGCCACCCATTTTGAACATGGGTGAAAATTAACTCATCATTATGATTTTTCACCATAGTTATTCCCGTCTTTTTAGGAACCACTTGAACTAGGCTAACCCAACTGCTATCTAAAATGGGGTAAATCATGCCAACTTCAAGAAGCTTTTGAATTTCTTTCTTCACAACATCCATCATTTACGGAGTTAGTCTTCGTTGTTGTTGACGGGTAGGTTTTGATTATTCTTCAAGTAATATATGATGCATAAATGTAGACGGACTTATTCCTTTACTATTAGCAATCGTCTAACCAATGGCCTTCTTATGCTCCTTTAAAACTTTCACGAGTTGTTCTTCTTGTGATATACTAAGTTTATTGGAGATGATCACTAGTAGTGTTTTTCCTTTTCCAAGGAACACATATTTGAGATGATCAGGAAGAGGTTTCAATTCTGGAATGGGCACCTGCACAACTAAAGGTAGAGAATTTTTGTTAAAAACTAGTAAATCAATATAATGAACATTACCTGCCCTCGGAGAATCCCGTTAGAACACATAAAACTCCTCTTGAAGAATGGGGCACATAGCCGTTGGATGTCCTATTACTGCACAAATCCCACATGCTTTAACTTGTTGTGTATTACCTATAACCAATTGACGAACAAGAGAGGTTAAACTATTAATTTTTTGATCAATAGAAGAAATATTTACCTTATTAAGATTTTTAGATGAGAATTCATGTCTAGTGCCAAATTATGGAAAATTGGCTGCTATGTTTGCAATCAAATTCCTTGCAGCTTTGGGAGTCTTATCCACCAAAGCTCCCCGACTAACAACATTGATTATGCTTTGATCGGTAGATATGAGTCATTTATAGAAATATTGGATAAGGGGTTGCTCACTAATTTGATAGTGGGGACAACTTGCACATAATTTCTAAAAATGTTCTCAAAACTCATATAGGGACTCTCCATGATTTTGCCTCCTACAACAGATTTCTTTTCTTATGTAGGTTGCCCTTGAGGTTTGAAAATATTTCTCCAAGAATAATCTTTTCATCTCTTCCCATGTGGTTATGCTCCCAGAGGTAGATAGTAGAGCCAATCCTTAGCCAAATCTTTTAAAGAGAATGAAAAAGCTCTTAATTTGATTTTCTCTTTAGTAACTCCTGGAGGTTTTATACTCCTGCATACAACATCAAATTTCTTTAAGTGTTTGTGAGGATATTCACCTGGAAGACTATAAAAAGTAGGCAAAATATGTATTAGACCAGACTTTAATTCAAATGAAGTATTAATATATAAATTATGAAAAGTTATGGATAAAGGATGTTGATTCAAATCAGGCGCTGCAAGCTATTTCAAAGTCTAATTTCCCGCCATGATGCCTTTTTCTCCATGATTTTCTTGATCTTCTTTTCTTAATCTGCACAAAAAAAAATTCTATCTCTGGATCAAACTGCAAATCACCTTGATTAAAGATCGGGTTATGGCCATAAACAATTAAGAGAACTCAAATAAACTAAGAAAAATTACTAAAAACAAAAACACAAAAATAAATAGAATTAGTTCCCGACAACAGCGCCAAAATTTGGTGTGCTATCGCAGGCACCCAAAAATAAAATCTTACTTTGAAAAAATACTAATGTAGCAGTCCAAGTAAGAGTCGATCCCACAGAGAATGATTAATTTAATTTTATATTTGGTAAATCAAAATTGGGGGTTTTTTAATTAAAGAAATATTTTAAATAACATTAACTAAGATAAGAAAATATGCAAGTAATTTAATGAAATAAATCAGAAAAACAAGCCTTGGTTTAAGTTAACATTTACCTTCAATAATTTACAACTGATCATTGATGCAAGAAAAAATCAATTAATATTTTTAATATTCAACGTGGAATAATTACTCTCATTCGAATAATTTTTTAATATCTCCTTATTTATAGTTAAGTAGAAACAAGAAATCTAAATAACCCTTACTATTAAATAACCTCAGACAAGTACTAAAGATTTAACCAAGTAGGAGCTTTAAGAAATAAAGATACCGTTGAACTAAACAACACAAGCAGAAGCAATTGCATTTGATTTTGATGAATATTTTTCCTAAGATATAATAATCCTTTGATTTGAAAAATAATTATTAATCTTAGTCGCTTCACAAATTAAAGTGATCAAATAATTATGGATTTGATATTTAATTTAGCAGTAGATTAATCTGAATAATAAACTAGTAGGCCTTCCTAGCAATTAAACAAATCAATCATAAAAATTAAACAAAAAAGAATATTCAATACTCAAAATATAAATTGAATAATTAAAATAAATTAGATGTCACAGTGTATTAATCTTGATGGCTTCTATTAATTTAAACCAAGAAATATAATCTAGCCACACATAGCGACGAAAAGCACTAAATAATATTAGAGAGAAATTTCTGGCAAAAGATATTCTCAATTGTATTTAACATCCCCTATTTATAGGCTAGATAATCCTCTTAATCCTAATATGAATTTATTTTCCAATCTTTAATAGGATTTAAAATACAAATA
Organism: Hedera helix; assembly: GCA_947179155.2. Lineage (NCBI taxonomy): Eukaryota > Viridiplantae > Streptophyta > Magnoliopsida > Apiales > Araliaceae > Hedera > Hedera helix. Next base: position 23,625,874 of record OX359266.1, read on the forward strand.
AAATAAATATAAAATTCATATTTATTTTTCTTTTTCCACTTTGCAATTGGAATCACAAATATATTATCATCCTTAATTTCCTAGACCCACGCGTATGAAAAGAAAGACAAAACAAGCTGAAGTTTCCTAGTCTGCGTGCCAAAACAAAACTTCCCTGCCCGCCCCAAACCCCGCGCGCATTGCTTTAATTTTCCTCTGGCCCCGAGCATGGGGCGGCCACCTAACAAAAGTTGTTGATCTTCACCTGTACATTGCGTGTAGCATTATTAATCCATCCAAATACAACACAGTATCATTCTTGTTAGTCACCTGATTAACTCATGTGCACGACCAACTGCCATTTCCACTTAATTACCATTTTTCCCTCTAGCTTTATTTTCTTTCCTTTTTCCTATAAAATCAAATATAAATAATATAAATGCATAAAATTAAATAAATTATCTAAAATACTAAACATACTTAAAAATTTACAAATACTTAAGCATAAAATACTTAATAAATAGATATAAAAATCCACTTATTAGAAAGCAGCTTGCTGGATTCACAATCAGCAAAACAAACAAATCAACGTAGCTCACTGAATGAAGTACAACAACAAAGACAATAAACCAGATTAGGAAATCAACAAACTAAACTGGAGATTCAAGAAGATAAATTAAGAAAACAAAATGAAGAATCTTATTCAAGATAAAAAATAGCTACACAATAGCTCTATGACTAAAACAGCAAGACACATCAAAAACCATCCTCTAAAAAACATAATTGGTGACATTAATCGAGGGATTACCACAAGAAGAGGTGTACACAATTTGTGTGCTTTCACTGCATTCATGTCCTAAATAGAACTGGAGAATGGAAAGGAAGAACTACTTGATGAGAATTAGCTTCTGACAATGTAAGAGGAACTTCAACAATTCCAAATATGTCAAGTATGGGAGTTAGTCCCTCCTCCAAAAGAAGTTTCAATCATTGGAACCAAGTGGGTGTTCAAGAACAAGCTTGATGAATATAGAACTATCACTCACAATAAAGCAAGACTCGTGGATCAAGGATACAACCAACAAGAAGGAATAAACTATGAAGAAATGTTTGCCCCTGTGGAAAGATTGGAGTCTATTCGATTCCTACTTGTTTTCGCTTGTTATAAACAATTCAAGCTACACCAAATGGATGTAAAGAAAACATTTATAAACAGGTACATAAATGAAGAAGTTTATGTAAAATAGCCTTCTAGATTTGGACATAAGAAGTATCCTCATCATATATGCAAACTCAAAAAGGCACTCTACAAACTTAAGTAAGCACCAAAGGCGTGGTACAAAAGATTGAGCAAGTATTTACTATCCAAAGGGTTTACAAGAGGTAAAATTGATTCTACATTATTTATTAAGCATGAAAATAAAGATATTATCATCGTTCAAATATATGTAGGCAATATTATATTTGGTGCCTCTAATGTTTCACTTTATGAGTGGTTTTCTAAGTGTATGCACAAGAAATTTAACATGAGTTTAATGGGAGGGCTTAATTACTTTTTGGGACTCCAAATCAAGCAAACTAAAGATGAAATCTATATTCATCAAACCAAATATATAAAGGAGTTACTAAAAAGGTTCGAATTTGATGAGTCAAATTTAAAGGCAACGCCAATAAGTACCACAATCAAGCTTACTTCAGAACTGCCTCACGACCTGATATTATGTTTAGTGTTTGTTGGTGTGCATGTTTTCAAGCAAAACCGAAATAATCACACCTAAATGTTGTTAAGAGAATATTTAAATATTTATGTGGTATTATCAATGTTGGTTTTTATTATCTAATCTGTGAGGATTTTGATCTAATAGGTTACTCAAATGCAGACTATACAGGTTCCCAAATTGATAAAAAAAAAATTAAAAAAAAAAGTATGAGTGGTGCTTGTACGTTTTTGGGACAAAGCCTGGTATATTGGCATAGCAAAAAGCAAACCTTTGTTACACTATTAACAACAGAGGGTGAATATCTAGTGGCATGGAGTTGCTACTCCTAAATTCTTCGGATGCATCAAACTCTAATTGACTTTGAAGTAATTTATGATACTGTGCCTATTTTATGTGACAACATAAGCACTACTAACATATCTAAAAATCCTGTCTTGCACTCACGTACAAAATACATTCAAGTTAGGCATCACTTTTTGAGAGATAATGTGTCTAAGGGTTTGATTAAATTAGTTTTCGTCCCCACAGAGCACCAACTAGCTGATTATATTCACCAAACCATTAAATGAAGAAAGATTTGGCACTTTAAGACGTGAACTTGGTATGTGCATGATTTCATGATTCTCTATGTGAACTTGATATCTACATGATTTCATAATTATATGATTCTCTATATCAAACTGAATGATACACATCTGCATGGAAAACTTGATCTACATGTCAACATAAGTTATGCAAATTAATATAATACATGCTGTTACTTTAATATGGAAACATAATTTTCCAAAAATTAGGGAAATTCTATCAAGAAATTATTTGCTTTCGTTGAAAAATTGGGAATCAATTTTAAACTTAATTACAACTTTCCTTGGAAATAGTGTTCTCTTTCTCTCCTTCATCTCTGTTAAAAATCATACATGGTTTCTCTCTTATACTTTATTGTGATGCCCCCAAATCACTGTACTTGCTATAGATGATTTGGTTCTCATTATTAATGTTAAATAGTTCTAAGTATAGACGTTCCCTTAATTTATAAATCTTATCTACCTGAAATTTAGAATATTGCCATAACATGATCAGTTCATATTACCAATATCCTAATTCAACTAACTAGTTTTATAAACAAAGTTCTCAATCTTAACTTCCACAAGATCTTTCATTGTTTTATACCAAGTATTTGCAATTAATACAAAGGACTTAGTACTTAACTTTCATAATTTGAACCTTAAGATTTTAGATAACTTATCATTTATGACTACTATATATTCAAAATTCACAGTATCAGCATAAGAAATTCTTCTAGTAACTAAGAGTGCTTTCCAAGAAATGCGGCGCTCAATTATGTAACCTCATACCTTTGAAATTCCATGTGAACAATACTATCACTTGGATACATAGTTTCATAACTGATAGTTATCTCTTCATATTGAAAATCCATATCTATCTGAAATTCAAAATATTAATAGCACACTTGGACTAGGATCCGAGGAATCTTCCGATGAATTTGCCTTCTTCATTGATGATATTGTCTCTAATTCTTACAGCACTCATGTTAGCGTTTCGACACAGTGAAAGCAGCGGAATTTAAAAAAAAATTCTGAAACCCTAGGACAGGATCCAAGCGAAAACAGATTATTCAGAGGTTTAGATTATTTTACCGATTATCCGAGATGGACAGGAGACGATAGAATTCTGGAATGGCTTCGAATCTTCAACGCAATCCAGCGACTACGTCTCTACGGTATCCACACGAACGCTCTGCGAACCGTCACACGATCTGCAGCGAAAGGGATCTGCGGTACTAGCCACCAAGATCAGAATTTCTAAACTATTTTTCTCTCTAGCCTCTTTATGAAAGTGGTTAGGATTTTTAGTTTTTCCTTACGTGATTTAGACTACTGATATATCATATATATAGTAGTTAATAGGAATTAACCAAAACCTAATTTAATTAGAAAAATAAAATTCGAATTTATATATATTATATTTTAATTAAGTCTTACTTAATTAATATACATATATATAAATTATCCTATTAATTTAAATTTGTAATTTTAAATACTATCAATCATATTGATATATTTAAAATACTTACAATTTAAATTAATTTCCTTTTAAATATGTTCTAAGTGTGTGACCCAATAGGTTATTATTATGTTGACAATAATTTTAAAATCATATTATAAAATTATAAACAGCGAGCGGCATCTAGTAATGCATCACTGCTACTCAAATAATAATAAGATCGATGATTCGATATGACCTTTTCGTGACAAATGTTTCAGAGTAATTTAATCCTTTTAACCTTGACATCCTAGATTAAACTCGAGATATGGAAACTGTCATACTCTTCATAATTTAATCTGAGTTTTCTTGATTAATTAGTAGACTATATGAAACAAATCACTATTTGAGCATGGCCATGCATTTCATAGTCCTACTCAATCAAGAGGCCTATGGATATCACCCCTAATATATATGAGGGTTAAATTCCATCTAGATCACTCATATCCCTCACACGATTCATAATGTACCCAATAATCACCTTTATTGTCCACCCTATTAAAGGTGACCTTTGATGATATCAAAGTACACAAATTCTCGTGTAATAATATAGTGACTTCAGGTCGGAGGATCATTACATTATTGTCACTACGAGAATTTCTTATGACACTTTGCATAATGCTCCATGTAGAATTCTCATGGTGGGTCTGTCCAGTACATTGTTCTCTAACATGTACCTATGCATTGACTCAAATATCTCATATATTTATGACTAATGAGATTTGGCCATCAGTCAATCCACATACTAGTCTCAATGCATCATTGTTGTTCCATTAACAATGATACTCGACTACAGACATTTAAGAGCAATGATACTAATTGTAATTATATAATCTCATGTTCAAGTCACATACTTGAAGCTATATAATTCGTATCACTATTCTAAGGACTTTTATTATTCTAACATTTATATAACGCAGTAAATGAAATCATAATAAAATAATTCATTTATGCAATCAAATATAATATAAAAAAATGTTAAGCAATTACATCAAATAATTAGCCTCTAGGGCATCAACTCTAACAATCTCCCACTTGCACTAGAGCCAATCACTCATGTATCTAATACCCATAGAACTAGTGTGACCTTCGTACTTCTGCTGCGACAAAGCCTTAGTCAGTGGATCTGCAACATTATTATATGTTGGCACTCTGCATATATGTACATCTCCTCTATTAATGATTTCACGGATGAGATGGTACCGCCAAAGTATATGCTTGGATCCTTGGTGAGATCTGGGTTCCTTAGCCTGTGCAATGGCTCCATCATTATCACAGTATAACTCAACTGGATCAACAATGGTTGGAACAACACCAAGTTCAATGATGAACTTTTTAATCCATACAGCCTCCTTGGCTGCACTAGAAGCAGCAATATACTCAGCCTCTGTTGTAGAATCGACTACTGTATCTTGCTTCGAACTTTTTCAGCTAACAGCGCCACCATTAATGCAAAACTCAAAACCTGACTGAGACTTATAGTCATCACTGTCAGTCTGGAAACTAGCATCTGTGTAACCCTTTACTGTCAGTTCATCTTCACCTCCATATACCAAGAATGAATCCTTAGTCCTTTTCAGGTACTTGAGGATATTCTTGACTGCTGTCCAGTGACTTTCACCTGGATTCGACTGGTATCTACTCGTCATGCTCAAAGCATATGAAACATCCGGACGAGTACATATCATTACATACATGATAGATCCAATTACCGAAGCATAAGGGATCTTTCTTATACGCTCCTCATCATCTTGTGATTTAGGACATTGGGCCTTTGAGATCTTTACACCATGAGTCATGGGTAAGTGTCCTCTTTTTGGCTCTTGCATGCTGAACCGTTTCAGCACTTTATCAATATATGTACTTTAACTTAGGCCGAGCATTTTTCTTGATCTATCTCGATAGATCTTGATACCTAAAATGTAGGTTGCATCGCCCAAATCTTTCATGGAGAAATATTTTCCTAACCATGTTTTTACAGCCTATAAGGAAGGAGCGTCATTCCCAATAATTAATATGTCATCTACATATAATACCAGGAATACAATCTGACTCCCACTAACCTTCTTATATACACAAGGTTCATCTTCATTTTTTATAAAGCCAAACTCTTTGACTGCTTCATCAAATCGAAGATTCCAACTCCGAGAGGCTTGCTTCAATCCATAAATGGATCGCTGCAGCTTACATACCTTTCCAGCATCCTCTGGAGTAAAAAAACCCTCAGGTTGTGTTATGTACACATCCTCAAGGAGATTTCCGTTAAGAAAAGCAATTTTGACATCCATCTGCCAAATTTCGTAATCATAAAAAGCTGCAATAGCAAGTAAGATCCTGATGGATTTAACCATTGCCACTGGAGAGAAGGTTTCATCATAGTCAACACCTTGAACTTGTTTGAAACCTTTTGCTACCATTTGGCCTTTATAGGTTTGTACATTACCATCCATGTCGATTTTCTTCTTGAAAACCCATTTGCACCTGATTGGTTTTACCCCTTCAGGTGGATCAACCAAAGTCCATACTTGGTTAGTATACATGGAGTCCATCTCAGATTTCATGGCTTCAAGCCATCTCTCAGAATCTGGTCCATTCATAGCTTCTTGGTAGGAAGCAGGCTCATCCTGATCTATGAGCATCACATCGCCGTTTTGAGTCACAAGAAATCCATAATATCTCTCGGGCTCTCGGCGTGTCCTACTAGATCTTCGAATGCCTTGTGTAATTTGAGCAGGTTCACTTTCCACAATATCTTGTGGTTCCTGCTCATGTTCCAACTCAGGTTCAATGATATTTTGTGGTTCACGAATTTCTTCGAGTTCTACTTTCCTCCCATTGTTTCCTTTAGAGACAAATTCTCTTTCTAGAAAATACCAGTTCGAGCAACAACCACTTTGTTCTCAGAAGGTTTGTAGAAATAATACCCTTTTATTTCCTTAGGGTATCCCACAAAATTACATTTGTCAGATTTGGGTCCGAGCTTGTCAGAAGCCAGACGTTTTACAAACGCCTCGCAACCCCAAATCTTCATGAACGACATACTAGGACGTTTCCCAGTCCACATCTCATATGGTGTCTTTTGAACCGTCTTTGTAGGAACACGGTTAAGTGTGAATGCAGCTGTTTCTAGGGCATGACCCCAAAAGCTTATTGGAAGATCTGCATGACTCATCATTGATCGTACCATGTCCAACAAGGTGCGATTCCTCCTCTCAGACACACCATTCCATTGTGGTGTTCCAGGTGGAGTGAGTTGTGATATAATACCACACTCCTTTAGAAGGTCATCAAAATCTTGGCTTAAGTATTCACCACCTCGATCGGATCGAAGGGCTTTTATGCTTTTGCCAAATTGGTTTTGAACTTCATTCTTGAATTCCTTGAACTTTTCTAAGGATTCAGATTTGTGTCTCATAAGATATACATATCCATATCTACTGAAGTCATCAGTAAATGTAATGAAGTAATAGAACCTACCTCTTGCTAATGAACTCATGGGTCCACATACATCACTATGTATAAGTCCTAATACATCACTAGCCCATTCAATGTGACTAGTGAAAGGGGTTTTAGTCATCTTGCCTAATAAACAAGACTCGCATTTCTCATATGAAAAATTCATCTTTATGGAGTTTGGATATGCGTTTCTCATTTATATGGCCTAAACGACAGTGCCAGAGATATATCATATTTGAATCATTTGATTTAAATCATTTTGTATTTATGTTATAGATAGGCATCTCTAAAGCAAGAATATAAAGACCATTAAACAATTGTGCAACACCATAACATATTTCATTTAAGTAAAACGAACAACTGATGTTCTTTATTAAAAATGAAAAACCTTTCTTATCCAAACAAGAAACAGAAATAATGTTTTTGCTCATAGCAGGCACAAAATAACAATCCTCCAACTCTAATACTAGCCCAGTGGGCAAAGATAAATGATAAGTTCCTATGGCTAGTGCAGTAACTTTTGCTCTATTCCCAACTCGTAGGTCAACCTCTCCTTTCGCCAAAGTCCTACTCCTTTGGAGTTCCTGCACATTAACACAAATGTGAGAACCACATCCAGTATCTAATATCCATGATGTAGAAGTAGACAAATTGACTTCTATAACATATATACCTAAATCAGAAGTCGTACTTCCTTTTTTTTTTCTTGAGTTCTTCCAGATATGCATGACAATTCCTCTTCCAGTGTCCAGGTTTTCCACAGAAGTGACAATCACCTTCTTTAGCAACCCCACCTTTAGGTTTTAAAGCCTGTTTGTTTTTGAAATTAGGTTTGGCACCAGATTTAGATCCTATCTTCTTCTTGCATTTCCCTTTTCCCTTAACATTCCCCTTTTGCACCATCATTATGGGATCGGGTCCTACCTTTTTCATGTTGTTCTCGGCAGTTCTTAACATGCTCAACAACTCAGTAAGTGGTTTCGTAATTTCATTCATGAGGTAATTCATGACAAATTGCGAGTAGTTGTTGTTCAAAGATTGCAAAACTAGATCAGTTTGGGCTTCCGCAGTAATCGGAAAACCCAACCTAGTAAGGTACTCAATATACCCAATCATTATCAGAACATGTGGACCAACTGGATCATGTTCACCCATCTTGCAGTGATACAATGCTTTGCTTGTATCATACCTTTCCTGTCGAGCATTCCCTGCGAATAATTTCTTGAGGTGCTCGATCATCTCATAAGCATCCATTAACTCATGCTGCTTCTGAAGCTAAGAGTTCATAGTTGCTAGCATGAGACAACTCACGTCCAGAGCATCATCTTGATGCTTCTTATAAGCATTATGCTCTACACGTGGTGCAGTGTTAGCTGGTGCTGCAAGAATGGGCCCATCAAGGACATAGAGTTTGCGCTCTTGTTTGAGGACAATTCTCAAGTTCCTATGCCAGTCTAGGAAATTAATTCCACTCAGCTTTTCCTTCTCAATGACTGATCGTAGTGAAAGACTATTTGTGTTGTTGGTTGCCATTGATATCTACAATTTATAAGTGCAAAAATAATAAGTCAAATTGCAGAGTTTTGATATTATGTAATTGATAATAGTACATTCCAAAATATACCTCCCACTATTTTAATCAAATTAATAGCCCTCACCATTAATTCGGAAAGCATTTTCTATTAAATCTTTCTAGTGAACTAAGATCCATATTTAATTACGCCTTAAGTTAGCTTTGGCTAATCTCTTAAAACATAATTATTTAGGTAGACAACCATTTGACAATTATATCATATATAACTCTTAGACAGTTTGGTGAACAACATTTGTTCTAGTCCATCTAATGGTACCTACCAAACTCTATGCCTCTAAGTCCACAATCCTATTGAGATAACTTAGTTAAGTCGGGCCCAATGATTTTAACATTTTGGATATCACAATTATCCTATCGCATCTTACCAAGATAAATGGGGTACTTTGCTTTGGCAAACCTACATTCATCGCTCCAGGTCTTGATGAGAGTTATTCATTGGAAGGCATCTGATTTAGACTTAATAATTTTATGAGGGATTTTATTAATTAATTTAGATCTCACCAATTTTAATCTTATTAAGCATGCATGTTATTTATCATAGCATATCGTATCCAAGCATAAATAAAGTGCAAAAATTAAATGTGTCACAGTTATGGCCCAACTCTATGTCAATCCTTTCAAGCTAATGAAAAGATTGAAGGTCAGTCTAAGGTGGTAAAAGGTCTTCAAAATAGTAGCTTCATTAGACCTTCCTCGTTCACGTGTGTCTCCTCTCCATCATCATCTTGTCATCTTGATTACACTTGTACATTACATGTTAAAAAGAAACCTCGAGTTACATTTGAGGCGATTTAGATGAGAAGAGAATATTACATTAGATTTTATAAAAAGGCACGACATGCAAGCCGTATTTCAAAAACCAAAAACCACTAATCATATGGGTCAAAAGGGTCATAACTGTGCACCATGCATATCACAATAAGCACATAACACAATTTATATCATTAAAAGAAAATTATAAATAATATTTGGGGTCACGACCATCGTGGGCTACGGCGGGGGGGTCCAAGGGGGGGACTCCCCCCCTGGCGGTGGTCTCGCTGGAAATTTTTTCAAACTACAATCTGTATTATAGAATTCCTGAACTACAAATTGTATACGAATCACGGAAATAATTCCAAAATCATATATAATATGTCATGCAAATTTTATATGAATCTCTGAAACAATTCCAGAATCATATACAATCTGCCATATTAAACAATATACCCAGAACAATACACCCAGAACATATCATATATGTCCAGTTTCGTTTAATCATATTAAACCAAATCTTCATACTTCTAATCCAATTAGAACAGAAGTTGTATTGTTCTTCCACCTTATAAGATACGATTAACAGAAACCATATACATGCATATATTTCAGATTTTCAGAATACGCATACATGTAAAATATCATATATTTAAATTCAGATCGGTAAACATGCATCATCATATATCATATATATCGAGTACAATTAAATCACATAATCTAAATTAATTGTTTCGCAAGTAGCTCTGATACCTCTGTTAGGGTTTCGACACAGTGAAAGAAGCGGAATTTAAAAAAAATCTGAAACCCTAAGACAGGATCCAAGCGAAAACAGATTAATCAGAGGTTTAGATTATTTTACCGATTATCCGAGATGGACAGGAGACGATGGAATTCTGGAACGGCTTCGAATCTTCAATGCAATCCAGCGACTGCGTCTCTACGGTATCCACACGAACGCTCCGCGAACCGTCACACGATCTGCAGCAAAAGGGATCTGCGGTACTAGCCACCAAGATCAGAATTTCTAAACTATTTTCCTCTCTAACCTCTTTCTGAAAGCGGCTAGGGTTTTTAGTTTTTCTTTACGTGATTTAGACTACTGATATATCATATATATAGTAGTCAATAGGAATTAACCAAAACCTAATTTAATTAGAAAAATAAAATTCAAATTTATATATATTATATTTTAATTAAGTCTTACTTAATTAATATACATATATACAAATTATCCTATTAATTTAAATTTGTAATTTTAAATACTATCAATCATATTGATATATTTAAAATACTTACAATTTAAATTAATTCCCTTTTAAATACGTTCTAAGTGTGTGACCCAATAGGTTATTATTATGTTGACAATAATTTTAAAATCATATTATAAAATTATAAACAGCGAGCGGCATCTAGTAATGCATCACTGCTACTCAAATAATAATAAGATCGGTTATTCGATACAACCTTTTCGTGACCAATGTTTCAAAGTAATTTAATCATTTTAACCTTGACATCTAGATCACTCATATTCCTCACACGATTCATGATGTACCCAATAATCACCTTTATTGTCCACCCTATTAAAGGTGACCTTTGATGATATCAAAGTACACAAATTCTCGTGTAATAATATAATGACTTCAGGTTGGAGGATCATTACATTATTTCACTATGAGAATTTCTTATGACACTTTGCATAATGCTCCATGTAAAATTCTCATGGTGGGTCTGTCCAGTATATTATTCTCTAACATGTACCTATGCATTGACTCAAATATCTCATATATTTATGACTAATGAGATTTGGCCATCAGTCAATCCACATACTAGTCTCAATGCATTATTGTTGTCCCATTAACAATGATACTCGACTAGGGACATTTAAGAGCAATGATACTAATTGTAATTATATAATCTCATGTTCAATTCACATACTTGAAGCTATATAATTCGTATCACTATTCTAAGGACTTTTATTATGCTAACATTTATATAACGCAGTAAATGAAATCATACTAAAATAATCCATTTATGCAATCAAATATAATAACAAAAAATGTTAAGCAATTACATCAAATAATTAGCCTCTAGGGCATCAACTCTAACAACTCACAATGTTATTCAATATACTCACTCAGATGTATAGTTCTTTAATAGTACTGTTTTAATGTTTTAACAGTTCTAAATCTTATAAAAGTAAAGACATAACACAATTGATAATAATAAGATAGTTTTATTGGTATAATATTCGGTTACAAAGTTCATAGTACTTGTTCATATTTACATAAGTTATAAAGACTTCATACAAAACATATGATAGACAGAATAACAGGTAAAGATAGCCTAGTCTACACATTTCTTCTTTTATTTGTTCTTAGCGTCGAAGCTCTCGGGTATGTCTGCAATTAAAGTTTATTTCAAGAAAGAGCATACAATAGCTCAACAAGTTTAAACATTTAGCATGTAGAAGAACTCACGCCGATAATGATTTGAGTAAATAAATAGCTCACAAAAGATAGTTCAATTGTTTAACATGACAAAATTGAGTGGTAATATAACGAAGAACCATTCGACGGTCAATACGACTTAGAACCATACATGGACATTTATAGGACCTAACACTATCCTATCTTATATACAACATACACTACACTGACTAATCATGGCAGTGTTTAAAAGAATGTTCATCTCAATTTGCTTCGCATGCAGAAGTCGCCCAAAACAACATGGTTTGACTAAAAAGCTCAAATAAATATTTCACGAATAAACATATTCATTTCTAAACTTATGTCCAATCAAATAGCAATAACTTTCATGGTAAAGATTTATAACACATTATTGCATAAAGTGCATAAATCAAATATAAAGCTTGTAAATAATAAGCTTAAGGTAGAAGAAAACTTGCCTTTTTGATAAGTTTTACGATTAAATATTCTTCGTAATTCCTACACATTAATATTTTATATAAACTAGTTAGACACGAATTCAATCCTTTTATGTTTTAAGTTGGATATTATAACCGCTTATAATTAACACTTCTTCTACTTTATATAAAATAAATTTGAGCATTATAACTGCTTGTATAATGAATATTTTATAAAATATTTTAAGAAAATTTTAGTATAATACCTGCTTATATAATGAGTATTTGAATAAATACTTAAGAAAATTTCAACACTATAACTACTGATATAATGAGTATTTGAATAAATACTTTAAGAAAATCAGTCATAGTAAATACTTATAAAATGAATATTTTCATTAAATACTTAAAGAAAATTGGTCATAGTAACTACTTATAAAAGTATGTTTTCTACTTTATAATTGAAATAAGTCAGACATTATATGTAATATCTCGGATATTTAAATGAATTAGAAATAAAATATTTAATATTTAATAAAGGTTGGAGTTTGATAACCTAGTAGTGATAGATAAATAGAGGTCCAAATTAAATTTAACGGACTAACTTAGATATAGTGATATCAAAATTTTGATAAGTTAGCAAGTAAAGTGATAATTCAATAAACTTGACTAACAGCAAGTCTAATTAAATTAAGAGAATTAATTAGTGGAGTTATGTAATTATGCGACGTGGTTGCGTGTCAATTAAATATGTATTTATATGAATATATATATGCGTTCATATTTAGTAACATAATTTAATGGTTAATTAAATTGTGATAAATAGATAGATTAATATTAAAGTAATCCGAATTGAATTAAAAGGTTTATTGTGGAATTAATTTATTCATTAATCAACAATTATGCAAATTGTTGATAAATTATTTGTGAGGAATAATTATGTAAATTATATAATTATAAATTATATAAAGTAGTTGAATTAATTAAGGGAGATTAGTAATTGTATATATGTACAATATTTAATTTCATATATATGTACATATATATAAAGGGATTAAATTAATTAAGTAATTTTAAATAGTAATTGAATATATTAAATGAATATATTCTATTATTAAATAAATCATTGTAAATGATTTATGAGAGTGAGAAATTTAATTATACAATTATTTGTGTAATATTAATTAAATAATTAAATAAATTATTTAAATAAGAAATTGAGTAAATATATTATTATTTCAATGTATTTTCGGGTATATGGAATTATTTTCATAATTGATGAGAAATGAATTATTTAATGTAAATGTATTAAATAATTTAATTTATGGCCTAAATAATATATATTAAATTATATATGGTATTTATTTAAATTTCATAATTTATTGTGAAATTGTTTTTGAGGTAAGGTAATGTGTATAAATAATATATATAGACTATATATATTATTATTAGCGAACACACTCTAAAGTTTTAATATCAAAATAATTGACAAGTTGTCATTAATTAAATATTTAATTAAATTGAATATAATGAGTGAATTAAATTTTATAAATTAATTAATATGATAATTAATTAATGTAAATAATGTAAAATATTATTAATAATATTATTAGTCCATTTAGTAATTTAATACTTATGGGTTAGAATATTTAATTATTTATTCAATCTAATTATTTATTTAATCATGGATTGAATAATTATTGTGTAAATTATTAAATTAGCCCAACATGGGTCAATTAGTAGCCCAAGTGGAGAATAATAAAATTTGACAATTTAGTAGCCCAAACAATTTAATAGAAGCCCAATTGGTATTTTAAATTAAAGCCCAATGATTGGCCCACATGAAAAATACTTAATTAAACTATTAATTATTAAAAAGTGAGCTTGTGACACTTATTTTGGGACAAGTATGATGTCCATCAGCCGACCAAGTTGAGGGAGGAGAGAGAAAATGAGTTTTGTTTTATTTTCTTTTATTTTTCATTTAATTAAATTAAGGTTGCTTGTTTTATTTTTTTGGTACATGGACCATGCCTCTTTTCACCAACTTAGGTACTTTAGCCATTTCTTGTGCAAGTATCCAAGTAGGAGCATCATGAATTATAGATATAATTTTTGTATCTAGGAATTTTACAAGTATACTTGAAATTGTAGACATTGCATTTCATTTATTTTTCCAAGTTTCCAAAAGAGAGAGTTTGAGAGAAATAGCTTGGGAGAGTAAGTATTTTGAGAGAGAGCAAGGAGAAGGTAGAGAAGAAATTCTTGGTTCATGCCATCCTCCTTCACAACCCATTTTGGAAGAAAAATGAAGATAACCATTAAAATGAGGTAATGGTTATTTTAAATGTAGTTTGTTTGTTTTTAATTAAATAAACTAACATGTGAGTATAAACATATTAATATAATTAATAATGTGTAGTAGTAATATTTATGTCATGCTTGAGTTTAATATACTTGGTTTGTGTTTTGGTATAATTTATATGCTAAAAACATGTGATTGGTGGTGTTAAATCATGTCTCAAAATAATGACCAAAAATAATTTTTATAATATTTAGATTTAATGGTATAATATTATAGAACATTAAATCATGAGAAAAATAAAGTTTGAATCACTCAAAATGGAGTTATACACAAAAAGTTATGATTTGTGGTAGTTTATGTGATGTAAAAATTTTTATAAAAAATTTTAATATTAAATCATGAAAAATTATATTTTTCATGTTATAAATTGATATTAAGTGTTTGATAATTTTTTTTGGATTTTTATTGAGGACTTAAAGATTTCTTGAAGGTATAATTTTGATTAAATTATGCACTGTTTACAATCTGCTAAGGTGAAGGAAAAAGGGGGTACCGCGCATTGCGCGCGACCCTATTCACTGTCGGACGGGGAACGAAAAACGGCGTCGTTTTGTCAAAGAAAAAATTTTATCCGCGCGTTATGCGCGGAAGACAGTTACGGTGCCAATAAAACGGCACCGTTTTGGGGCCATATTTTTGACGGCGCACGCAATGCGCGTCAACAGATTTTTTGCGTGAAATTACGATACTTCCCCTCCGTTCGGTTTTCAGATTAATTACGAAATTGCCATCGGTCCGGTTTTTCAACTTATTTACGGAAATGTCATTCTGGATAATTTAAATTAATTTAAATGTTTAAAAATTAATTTAAAATTATAACAAAAATATTAATAATACAAAAATGATATTTAGGTATTGAATATTATATTTTCCAAATATAATAAATATTTAGGATTAATATTTAAATATTGTAAATATTAATCTAATTAGTTTAATATTATATTTTTCAAATATAATAAGTATTTAGGATTAATATTTAAATATTGTAAATATTAATCTAGTTAGTTTAATATTATATTTTTCAAATATAATAAATATTTAGGATTAATATTTAAATGTTTTAAATATTAATCTAGTTAGTTTAATATTATATCTTCTGAATTTATGATTAAATTAATTATTATTTAATTAATATTAAATACTAAACAAGGATGATAAATTAATTAATTATTATTTAATTACTATTAAATAATAATTAAAGACAACTAAGATTAAGTATTTAATTATTTATTATTTGATTAACTTTAAATAATAAATAAATTCAGTTAGTTATTATGTATTATTAAATAATAACTACTGATAGTTGAGTATTTACTATATAATTTTATTATTTATTATTTAATTAACTTTAAATAATAAATGAATCTTGTTAATTAGTTATTATTTATTCTTAAATAATAACTAAAGATATTTGATTATTTTTAATATAATATAATTATTTATTATTTGATTAATTTTAAATAATAAATAAATCTAGTAAGTTATTATTAAATAATAACTAAAGGTAGTTAATTACTTACTATTTAATTAATATTAAATAGTAATTAAATGAAATAAAGAAAATGTCTTTTAACTCTTTTGTTTAAACAATTATAATAAATTGTTTAATAGTTTAATAAGTGTCCAACACTTAAGAAAAATATTTTTTTAATTTATTAAATTATTAACCTAATTTGATTGAGGGTCTATAAGGTTAATAATATTGTTTTGACTGATGTAAATTATGTGTTAGTACTTATGTGTGGTAGATAAGTTTCCTAATGAGCGTATAGTTGTACAAATACGTTGTACTAATTATTAGACCAACTTTACTAATGTTAGGTCTTTCAAAGCCAGTTAGTTAAAGCTAGACATTAATTGTAGCTGAGCAGACAGGCAAGTTTCCTAAACCCTACTCAATTTATATTCGAGCAGGATACATTATTTTATTGTTCAAGTTCCTAACTCAAACTCAAGTTGTTACGTTTCAAGCATGCTATGGTTTAATTCTGTATAATTATTCCACCTCTTTAAATTGTTGATTCGCACATAGTGCTTGTTGCATGTGTTCATCAGGTATGAAAGGCTGATCACCTTCATTACCATAAGGTACAGTTAAATTTGTTCATGGTCATTATTGACACTCAACATTAATTAATTTAGTCATTCAATTATTGAAATTATGACTCGTACTCTTTCACAATTATTATATTGTTGAAAATTCAAAAGCTTATTCTTTCTTTCAATCATGATATATCGTTATCGTATTTAAACTTGCTGAGCAAAGTCGTTGCTCACTCTTGCTATATCGTGATAACAAATTTCAGAATAATACGAATGTCCAAGGAGAGACGGAGACAGAAGCAACAGACAAGATTATAGTGTTATGCATTATAACTAAATTGTTATATGATGTAAGTAATTTTGTAAACCTTTTTATGAATCTAAAGGTATATATGTAAGTTAAGGTTAGAAACCTTGGGAAATGTTGTAGAATAAACAATTTATGTTTATATATTCCGCATTAGTTATAGAACGTGTATGAAGATGATGTATCGCGACGTACCAAGTCTAGGGTTAAAGGAATCCGGATTTGGGGTCGTTACATTATAACTGCATGTAAAATGAACTTTTGTACTATATATTTGAAATAATTTGAGCATTATAACTGCTTGTAAAAGTATATTGTAACTAAATATAAGAAGAAAAGTAAACAAAATAACCATTAGAGTATACCTCTTGTAGTGCTTGCTTAACTTCCAAAATAGCATAACTTCGTCACTCGAAATATATTTTTCTCTCTCATATTATAACTATAAAGTGTATAGCTTATGAAATGCTCTAGAAAATTCTAGGAAATAATGAATGGAACCTTGCTATTTATAGGCATTTAAAGTTTTCAAAATTGCATATTAAGGCCTCAGTTAATTACACTTTAGTAGCTTGAGAAATTACACTTTGGAACCACAAAATATCTAACTTTTCTTTCCATCTTTACCCTTAAAATGGCTGGTCGTTTTTCTATTTCTTCAAAATGAGATCATCCGCTGCATCATCTCCCACACAATTGGTCAAAAACAATTCACTTGGATCACTAGTTAGCTTTTCTCGAATGCGATTGGTCAGTTTTGTTTTATTTAGCTTTCTAGTTAAAGTAACTAGTGTTTATTTATTTAGTTTAGTTAATCTAACTTGTTTTTCTTTACTTAACCATGACTGGTACATTTAAGTTCACATGGATTGCGATTCTCGCACGCGATTAGTCGAAAATGTTTTAATTGGATTACTAGTTAGTAATTTGTTTAATTTCAACTAATTTGATTAATTAGTATAATTCTTAAGTATTTATACGTATTTACATTGTATAGTATATTGTATAATACTCATATTACGTTTCGTATTAATCTCGTATAATGTTCCATATAATTCTCATATTATACAGTACATTATCTTTCGTATTCTTTTCGTATTTGTCATGTATTTGAGAATAGTAATCTTCAAAAATTATTTTGGGTATAAATTTTATTGGTAGAAATGTTTTTAATGTCCGAATAAACGCTATTCAAGAATATGAATTTTTTCAAATCGAAAGACAGTTCCTAAATGAATAGTATTTTTTGTCTTATTATAGGAAACATATTATTGGCTCATTAACATCTATACCTTATATAAATACTATATCGTAAAATGCAAAATCTCAAGCAGCGAATAGAATAGCCAAAAAGACAAAAAGCGTTTTCTTGGGAAACGCATTTGTCTTTTTCTCAAAAAAAAAAATTATTGGTTCCCTATGTTCTATGACTCATATAAACATTATATCGTAAAATGTGAAAAGTCTCAAAATGATGTAAGACGGATGTCACAGGCATAACTGATTGTTAGGTTTTAACTGTTAGGGTTTAGGTTTTAATACTTATTTTTCTTTAAAGTACATAATGCTATAAATAGCATTTCATATACACATAGATTGGAACATAATTCAATCACATAACACATTCTTGAAGTATAACACCACCTTTATTATTCACATAAAGTCGGATTACAAGATTCTCAGAAATTCGAAACATTATATTATCCCCTCCTTATTAGAATTTTTTCCCGAAATTACTATACAAAATCAAGAAAATAAGTGGGGATATTCTATCTTCATCTTATCTTCTAACTCACATGTAGCCTCTTCTACGGATTGATTTCTCCATATTACTTTAACTAAAGATATCACTTTGTTCCTTAGCACTTGTTGTTTCCGATCAACTATCTGAATAGGAATTTCTTCGTAACTTAGATCCTTCTTGATCTGGATTGGTTCATAATTAATAACATATTTGTAGTCGAGTTTATAAGGATGCAATACTAAAACATAAAACACATTATGAACATGTTCCAATTCTGGAGGTAGGGCTACTTCATAAGCAACTTCACATATTCTCCTTAAAATTTCAAATGGTCCTATAAACATCGGACTCAACTTTCCTCTCTTTCCAAAATGAATCTTCCCTTTCCATGGAGATACTTTCAAGAAGACATGACTTCCGACTTTAAAGTCTCTCTTTGTCTATGCAAGTCTGCATATCTCTCCTATCGCTCTTGGGCAGCTCCTAACCTTGTCTGTATCATTCGAACTACTTCCACTATTTGATGAACCAGTTCTGGTCCAAGTATTTTTCGTTCTCTGACTTCATCCCAACATGCAGGAGTTCTACATTTCCTCCAGTATAAAGCTTCGTATGGTGGCATTCCAATACTAGTGTGACAGTTGTTGTTGTATATGAATTCCACCTGGGTAAATGATCTTCCCAACTTCCTTGAAAATCCATCATACATGCCTTTATCATATCTTCCAATGTTTAAATTGTCCTTTCACTTTGTCCATCAGTCTGTGGATGATAAGTCGTACTCAATCTCAATTGTGTTCCCAGATACTCTTGAAGACTTCTCCAGAAGTTCGATGTAAATCTAGGATCTAGATCAGACACAATTGAGATTGGAACTCCGTGCCTTGATACAATCTTTTTTATGTATAACTTAGCGAGTCTATCTAAAGTAAACTTGATCTTAATTGGTAAAAAGTGACCAGACTTCGTTAGTCGATTCACTATTACCCAAATTGCATCATGTCATTTCTGTGTTTTTGCAAATCTTACTATAAAATCAATTATAATATGCTCCCACTTCCATTCTGGAATTTATAATGATTGTAATAATCTACTGGGTCTTTGATGCTTAGCCTTAACTCTTTGGCATGTCAAACACCTACTAACGAATTTAGCCACCTCCCTTTTCATGTCTGGCCACCAGAAATGTTGACTTACGTATTTGTGCATTTTAGTCCTACTCAGGTGACCTAAAATTTTAGTATTATGTGCCTCTGCCATAATCTCTTATTTCAACTCGTGTACTGAAGGTACCCATATCCTTAATTCAAACCTTATGACTCTATCTTTATCTTGTTTGAACTTGTTGTCCACCTTCTTAGTTGCCTCTTTCATTTTCTCATACTCGCTAACCTTTTCATGGATTTTCTTTATCTTTTCCAACAATGTTGAGTGATCCTCCAATACAAATAATTTTCTTATTGAGACTAAAAGAATTCTCACTTTAAAACTTTAATTTCAAGTCTAGAAAATTCTTTCAATAACTCATCATGAGTTGTTAACATCATTAGTTTCTCCTAACTTTTTCTACTTAGTGCATTTACAACTACGTCGGCTTTCCCCCGGATGATATAAGATTTCACAATCATAATCTTTTATCAATTCTAGCCACTGTCTTTGCCTCATATTCAACTCTCACTAGGTGAAAATATATTTCAAACTCTTACGATCAGTATAAATTTTGCATTTTTCTCCATATAAATAATGCCTCCATATTTTAAGAACAAATACTACCGCTGCTAATTCTAGATCATAAGTAGGATACTTTATCTCATAATCTTTCAATTGCCGCGAAGCATAAGCAATTATTTTCCCATGTTGCATCAAAATGCAACCTAACCCTTTATGTGAGGCATCACTATAAACTACAAGACCTCCACTATTATCTGGTAAAGATAATACCAGTGTCTCGCTTAATCTCTTTTGCAGCTCCTGAAAACTTGCTTCACACTTGTCTGTCCAAACATACTTTACAATCTTCCTTGTCAAATTGGTCAACGGGGTTGCTATTTTTGAAAAATCTTAAATAAATCGTCTATAATACCCCGTCAATCCTAAGAAACTTCTTACTTCAGTAGATGTCTTTGGTTTCTCTCAATTCATCACCGCTTTAATCTTTGAAGGATCTACTGAAATTTCGTTCTTGTCAATCACGTGACCCAAGAACTAAACTTTTTCTAACCAAAATTCACACTTTAAAAATTTAGCGTAGAGTTCCTCTCTTCTTAGGGTTTCTAGCACATTTTTCAAGTGTTTCGTGTGTTCTTTCAGCTTCTTCGAATACACCAAGATATCATCGACAAATACTACTACAAACTTGTCTAAATATGGCCTAAAATCCTTATTCATCAAATCCATGAATGTTGTTGGTGCATGAGTTAATCCAAAAGACATTACCAAGAATGCGTAATTCCCATAGTGTGTGCGAAAAGCTATTTTCGGCATATCCTCACTTCTCACCTTTAATTGATGATAGCCCAGCCGTATATCAATTTTGGAGAAATGTTCTGCCCTTTTCAATTGATCAAATAAGTCATATATCCTTGGCAATGAATACTTATTCTTTATGGTCAACTTGTTCAATTCACGATAATCAACGCATAATCTCAAGGTTCCATCATTCTTTTTGACAAATAACACTGGTGCTCCTTATGGAGAAACACTAGGTTGAATGTATTTCTTTTTCAGCAATTCTTGTAGTTGAACCATTAATTCCTTCATCTCTATAAGTGCCATCCTATATGGAGCCTTTGAAACTGGAGCAGTTCCAGGTGCTAAGTCGATGACAAACTCAATCTCCCTATCAGGTAAAAGACCGGGTAAGTCATCAAGAAACATATTTGCAAATTTTCTCACAACTGGTATTTGTTCTATATCTAACCCTTTCTTTTGGGGGTCAACATTATAAGACAAATAACCTTGACATTCTTTATGAAGTAATCTTTTTCCTTGCATTGCTAACAAGTAATGAGATTTCCTTAGAATTTAATTTTCATTGAAAACTACTTTTGACTTTGATGTTGTCAACAGTTTCACGCACCTCTGCTGACAATCAATCAACACTTGGTGATTGGTCAACCAATCAGTACCTAATATTACATTAAATTCCCCCAACTATATGAGAATAAGATTTTCCCTTAACTCGTGACCCTTAATCACTATGCAACAATCCTTAATTATGTTTTTAACATGTATGATTTCCCTATTGGCAATTTCTATATTCAAAGGGGAATCTAAGTTCTCACTAGGCATGTTTAATTTCCTAGCAAATTCATGTGAAATAAAAGAGCAAGTAAACCTGAATCAAATAACACATAAGCATTTATGTTGTTGATTAGAATGATACCTGACACTACGTCCTGAGATGCAACAGCATCTTTCACTGTCATATTGAAGATTCTAGCTGTGGGACGACATGGGCCTTTTGATGTAGTTGTTGAGATGGGGTTGTTTGGCTTACACCCTCCGACATTTGCTCCTTTCTTTGGGCACATCTTAGCTTAATGGTTCGTGACTCTATAATTGAAACATTTTTCATTACTTGGAGTTGAACAATTGTTGGCAAAATGTCTTCCTTGTCCGCATTTATAACAAGCATTCTTCCCCTTCAACCACTCTCCCAAGTGGCCCTTACCACAAATCTTACATGGTTCTATTTTCTTTTTATTCCCTCCTTCTTTGGTGTTAGTTTTATTTTCCCTACTCTATTTTCTTTTATTATTTGTGTTACTTTTCCTAGAACTCCCTCCTTTGCTATTTCCTTCCTCCTTACTCTTTTTGTTGTTTTCTTTATTATACTTGGTCAAGGCTTCACTGCCTCCTTCGGCAATGATCACCTTTTTTAGAATTTGTGAATAATTCTATAACTGTAATATAGCTACTTTAGTACTTATCCAAGGTTTTACACTTTCTTCAAACCTGTGACGCCCCCAAATCCAGGTCCCTTGAACCACGAGTTCGGTGCTCACGATACTATTCTACCCTGTCAACATACTCATTCATTCAGAATAATAATAAAACTTAGGTACATTCATTCATAACTATCCTAGGTTCTACATAACTTTATACATACATACATCTGTACCTGACATATTACAAAAAATATAGTTTACATATACATGACCCTATCACTGTACATCAACTCTTTGCTGACTTTTCCTTTTCCCTTGTCTGTACCCGACCCCTCGACCTGCTCAGGTTTAATTGAAATATCATGTTTAAAAGCAAGAGTGAGCATCAAATAGCTTAGCAAGTATATAAACAATGATGACATGATATCTCAGAATGGTGAATGAAAATCATTTACAATGAGTATGAGTCGTTTATAGTAAGCTGAATCAAACAATGTAATGGATCATTTCCAATAGCTGACCAATATTAGTTCAATGTATGAACATGAGAACATGCCTAACTTTACATGATTAGCTGAAAACATGAAGCTTGCTTGCTATACGGTCACAAGACCTAGAACTCGTTAAGAACAATACCAATCATAAAGACTGACATTGCCCAGGATAGTCATAAGACTGCTATTCAATTTACATGTGTACTCTGGGTGATCAGCCCATCGTACTTTTATATTGTGCACAATATAAACATCTAGCGACGCAACCACGCCATAAAATTATTTTGCTTTATACTTTACTCCCCTTTATCAGGGTTGTTCTGTTATAGCATATCATAGAATCCGCACCACAGTAATGTGGGTTGGTGCACATAACAATAAATATTAGATTTCAACATAAATCATCATATGTGTCTAGCCAGAATCAAGATTGGCATCGACCTTTTTCAGAGTAGTTCAATGATGAATGAACTTTACATGAACACGTGAATGCATATCATGAATAACTGTTCAAGAAACTGCAATTAAGAGTTTAGATAAAACACTTGCCTGTATCCTCGTCTATCACAACTGGTAAAATATTATCCCTTTTATAACCTACATGACGCATTGCTCATTTGTCCTTAATATCTACACATTGGTCATTTTTATCAATTTATGGTTTATAGCATATGTATCTATCATTTAATATCAAAACATCTCATTTTGGGACAAATTAATTTATTTTTGAATTTTTAGTACATAGCGCCCCGGCGTCATGATTTGTGCTTGACATCTCACTGGCCGCGAGATTGACTCGACCCAGACTGCGCCCCGGCTTGCCCTGATCTTGCCCCGACGTGGTCCTTTAGCAGAACTACGCCTGGTGCAGTTCATAGTGTAAAAAAATGGCGCCCCAACGCCCTTCCGATTTTTTTGAAAAAAATTTCTTTCAAAAATCCTTGTTATTTTTTGCCCCTTTTTGTAAAACCTGGTTCCAACATTTCATATAACACATATAACATGTATTTGACATGCATGGGCCTTTAAAACATTTAAAAATCTTAAAATGATATTGTTTTTCCAATTAAATCGTTTTGGTCGTCGGCGAACGTTTTAAAACGTTTAAAATGGACAATTGTCGCCATACGAACCAAATGAGTTCCAAATCAACTCTAACATGTGTGTTTACATAAAACTTACATGTTTAGCCTCATTTGACCTTCAATCACACAAAATGGCCAAAATTGCACATTGGTTGCATTATACCAACTTTGTAAAAACTTCATTCATAAACCAACTTTGGATTCTTGCACACCATGCACATATATGTCAACACATACTCATTTAGCAACTTTGTATGCATGTGTAGCTTCTACATGCACCTTTCAAAATACTTTACAGATTATAATTTGGTTTATGCGCAAAACATAGCATAATATTCAATCAACCTCCACAAAACATAATTTTTACCCCATCTAGGTTTCTTTGATGCTCTCTAATATATGATAATGCATGTATCACACATCTTCATCCTCTCGAACCAGATTTCCATCATATCTAGTAACATATAACACTTAATCATACATGAATCATGTTTTCCAACTTTGAAACTACACATGAATAGTGTAACACCTTTGTCTAGCCAACTTATGCTTAGGGTTTCATAACAATTCAATCATATGACAATCACATAATCATCACATATATCACCAAGATACATGCATGGCTTCATCATTCCTTACATTTAAACACATAAACAACAAATTTCATAGCTTGAACATTATTTATACCTTCTTTTTGCTACTCTTCTCATTGCTAGAAACCTTGTAAGTGTTGGATGATCTACCTTTGGTAACTTTTTCACTTGTCTTGAGCTATTTTCCTTGAATCTCTTACAATTTCTTAGCAACCCTAGACTTGCTTCTCTTTTTTCTCTCTTATAAGCTATCTTTGCTGGAAAAATGAAATGAACACTTGTTACATACATATGATACACATATAAGTGTTATGTTAATCTTCCAACACTTAACCATGAATGGTTAAGTTAACTCAAGCTTGGTTAAGGCTAAACAAGTCATTTCCCATCCTTAAACAAGGGTATAATGGACTTTAAACCAACTTAGGACACACATGTTATTCTCCAAATTGATAAGGGTAATATGGTCATTATCCCTAATTTCTAGAAAATTTTAATTCCCAAAAATCCATACATTGCTCTAATTTGATCCAATTCAACTCCTTTTTGATCCAAACTTGTTTCATTAAGCTTGAAATTAAATTCCATAATTAAATACTCCATACATGGCTTGTCCCAAAACACTTGTCACATTCAAACATTTAATTTCTATTAATAACTTATTAATTTACAATATTTGGGAATTTGTATATCATTACAAAACCTCCTAGCCTTACATTCCTCCGTATCTACTTAATGCAAAGCAAAACACATCAGTTCATTAAATTTTGTAGCATATTGGGGAACCATTATGTCCCATTGCGTAAGTTTCAAAAATCAGACTTCCATCCGATTCTGCATACTTCAAGGGAAATAATTCTCAAAGAAAATCTCCTTGAACCTTCCCCATGCAATAACCCATTCACCTGCCCTTTGTAAGGACCAAGAATTTTGAATTACATTATAAATAAAATTGAAAAATTAAATTCTAATTAAATGAGTTATTGTGTGATTTAATTTAAACATTTATGTGGTAATTTGATTGTTAACTATTTGGTAAATTTTAGTAAAGGAAGTTCGATTAATGGATTTATTAAATTAACGAACTAACCTAAGATTATTTTATGAGGAACCCTAATTAAATATTCAATTAATCTTGAATATGACAAGTCTAAATGGATTATATATTTAATGTGAATATTAAATATGTAACAATGTGTTAAACTTGATGAATTTATTTAATGGTCCATGTATGTAATTAATTACTAATGGACTAACTTAGTACGTTAATTAAACAAGCTCAAGTATTTAATTATGTAATGGACTTGTAGACAATAATGTATAATCATGTAATTTAAGTAATTTAGCCTAATGCTTGATTTAAATACCAAGTCATGCTAGTATCCTATTGATTTAATTAACTTATCCCAAGTGAAATTAAAAGTAGTAGCCTAAACATTAGCCCAAATTGTACATTAAGTGAAAGTCAACAAGTGGTCAATGTTGCTACCAATTTCAAATTAAAAATAAAGCAAAATTGGGAGGATAAAGATGAGGTGTTGGATGGATATGAGAAAAATCACTTGAGTCTCATATAATCTCTTATGTGGCACATTTGATTGGTTAGAAATTTTTAAAAATCTCCATGTAAGCTTGGATTGGATGAAGCTAGTGATAGATCTATAAATACATAGTTATATGTATAATTGTTGGAAGATGAGATCTAATTTAATAAGACCATTTTTGGCCAACATTAGAATAC
Organism: Hedera helix; assembly: GCA_947179155.2. Taxonomy (NCBI): domain Eukaryota; kingdom Viridiplantae; phylum Streptophyta; class Magnoliopsida; order Apiales; family Araliaceae; genus Hedera; species Hedera helix. The sequence continues at coordinate 23,652,569 of OX359266.1, forward strand.
TTCATTTTTTCAAGTCGTAAGCTCTCAAGAAAAAGTTGCAAGAGAAGTTAGAGAGAGAAAATCTCTAGAGAAAATAGAGAGAATTTTAGTAAGAGAATGAAAGAAAAATTCTAAAAAACCCATTAAAACTCCAAGTCTTTGATAGTTAGAGAGTATTAAAACCATCAAGTGTGAATCTTTGAATGTCCAACAACTTCATCTCCTACTTTGGAAAGAAAAGGAAGCAAGCTAGTAAGAGCAAGAGGCATAAAATCCCTTAAAAAACCCCTAATCTTGGTTTTCTTTTAATTTTTATGGTACAAATATTATCTTAGAGTTCTTTGTTCTTAGAATCATGCTAGACATGTTTATATAATATGACATGTGGTTTAAATGTGTAGTGGTATGAGTTTATGTAGAAAAATCTAGCAAAATACTTGAAAATATTTTTACCAACGAACAAAACGTAGTTTATTCAAATAAATGGCACATTTTAAAATCTACAAATTATTTTTTTGGTTTTATATTTTCTGAGAATATATGTGTAAGTTATGAGCCAAACCTCTTTGAAATCACTCAAAAATAATTTTAAATGATTTAGTTACGAATTTTTGAAGCAAACTAGTTCACTGTTGAAAAACCTTGCTAGACAGTGCACTTTAATGCCTTTTTCAGTGATCAAAACATATCCGAAAATAGCAAACAACCCCAGTTTATTGTAGTTCAAGTAGATGTGAATGCAAGGATATAAAGTAGGTGTGAGGATCCGAATTTTCAGAATTATTTAATAAAATTAAATAAGAATTTAATTGATACAATTTTCAAGGTTGTGTAAAGAAATAGTTATTTTATGTGAATAAAAATATGTGATGAGATTTAATTAGTAAATTAAATCTGTACAGAGATTATAATAAAGTATGTTGAATTAAAATAATTGAAAAGTAAATAAATTGTTTAAAAACAATTTATGAGAAATAAAAGAATTTTAGGTAATTGTACAATAAATTGTACAATTAAATTATTATGGAAATACAGGAATTATGATTTTAAATAAGGTTATGTGTTAATGTGAAAGGCATGAATTAAATATATATATATATATATATATATATATATATATATATATATATATATATATATATATATATACATTTTTATGTATATGTGTGTATATGTTTAAGTAATAAATATAAATTTCATTAATTATGGAAATTAAGGGATTAATAATTAAATTAATCCAAGAATTTATGAAAAGCTAATGAGGAAGTTAGTAAAATTGTAATTATTGATTTTAGATTTTATCAACAATTTTGGAAAGAAATTTAGAAATTAATTGAGAAGGAAAGGTAATTATATAAATTATATAATAATAATTATATAATTTATATAAGGAAATTAAAATAAGGTATAAAGAAAATAATAATTATATAAATTATATAAGAATAATTATGTAATTTATATAAGGTGATTAAATGGAATAAAGTTGGAGGAAATTAAGAAATTATTTAAAAGGAAAATGTAATTATATAAATTATATAATATTAAATTATATAATTTATATATAAAGAAATTAATGTGAATATTAAAGAAATTGAATAATAAATTAGAAAAAGGAATGTTTTAATTTAATAAAAATTATAGTTATGTATAATGGAATTATTATGACTTTTATGAAGAATAATATTTCGGAAACGTGAACATGTTAATGTAACATGTTGTCCAAGTAACGGAGTGAAAAAATTACGAAAAATAATTTTTATATGTTATATGAATTATTTTATGATTTTTAGAGGTATAAATGACCTCATATAATTACATGCATGTTAGTATGCGTGTACAAAATTTGTCAAGAAAAATACCGAAAAAGTTATTAATATTATTCATAAATCATATTATGATTTTTAATAAATTAAAATAAATATTTTATGTATTTTATATAAAATATTTATTACACGAAATAATTACGTAATGTATTTAAGTAAATAAATTGCATGCAAAATTTGGAATTTATCCGAAATTGGAACATTCGAGAGAGGGGCTAAGTCGGTGGAAAATTTTAAGCAACAATGATATAAGCCAACACAAGAAGCAAAGAAGAAAGAAAGAAAAAGAAAAAGCAATAAAACATTCTTATTCTTCTCTCCCATCCGAACACCACCGTGTGCATCACCAACTTCACCATAAAATCTCCATGGCCACCAAGGAAGAGAGTTTTGATGCCATCCAAGTGGGAGTAAGCCTAAAAGGAAGTTGGCAAACTTTAGAAGGTATAAATAAAATTGTTTTGTAATTTATTTTAATTTTTTGGTGGTAATTTAATTTGTTGGAAAATTAGAAAATAATTAATATTATTATTCTAAATAATTTATAGATGTATATGTATGAGTTATGTGATTTTTGGGAGTAGTTTGTGGTGGAATTTTGGTATAAAAATGAAGAAGTTTGGAGAAGTTGGCTACAGTTCGCGGAAAATTTAAGATGAAGAAACAGGGCTGCCGCGCAATGCGCGGCAACCATTTTTTTTGAGACGCGGAGGATAAAACGGCGTCGTTTTGGGGCAGAAATCCGGGGTCGCGCCATGCGCGGAAGAGGTTAACAGAGACAGGGACCAAACGACGTCGTTTGCTGGGAGGGGGAGGCCGCGCGCGATGCGCGGCGGCCGACACGCTGGAAATTACCAGAGTAAAATGACCGGAGTGTCCCTAGCTGTGTAAAATGACCGGAGTGCCCCTGGGCTTTTTGGAAAATTCCGGTTATGTCCCTAACGTCGCGAAATTTACGGAAACGCCCCTGAGCTTTCCGGAAAATGCCAATTTTGTCCCTTTGACCGCGGAAATGACTAAAATGCCCCTAGAATCAGATTTTAATGAAATAAATGTTTAAAAATTGTTTAAAAAATCATAGAAAAATACTAAAAATATAGAAATGATGTTTGGGCATTAAATTTAATATTTTTGTAAAAATATTAAATATGGGGGATTAATATTTAAATATTTTAAATATTAATCTAATGAGTTTAAAGGTTAGAAAATGATTAAATGAAAATTCGGACAACCAAATATGTTAAATATTATCCGAGGAGCCGGATTGTCCGTAGCGAAGGCCTTAAATATTAAGTTATGTTAATATTTTCAAGGAACGAGATTAATATAATTGGCCATATAAATTAATATTTGGCCTAGAGATGATATTAATTAGTTAAATTAATATCACGTGGAGTTAAATAATTATTATTTGATTATTTTATGATCATAGGTTGATCGAGTTAAGAGTTTGAACTATCAATTTAAATAATTGGACGCTAGGCAAGTTCTTCAGTCCCTTTTATGTCAAATGTTGAACTATTATGATATGCAATTCTTGTTTTAAATGCATACAAATTATGTGTTATGTGATACGTGTTTAATATGACCACAATGTGTTCTTTGTACAACGATATGAGATATATTGCTATAATTGAAGCACAAGCACATGATATATGACACACACCAAGCATGATAAGGTATGTGCTACGTGAAGTATAACTGTTGAACTTGCTGAGCCATTGTGCTCATTACTTGCTTAATAAATATTTTTACAGGAAAGAAATGAAATTCAAGAATATTGGATTATATTAGAGATGAATTGCCTAGAAGGTAGAAAACGAGATTGTTATATTGTTAAAATTATATTTCAATGAGAGAAATTTGTTAATTTACTGTGATGAATTGTATGTATATATAAGTTGAATGTGAATATGATAGAAGTTCAATTATGAACTGTGATGGATCAGGATAATTGCTACGATAGAAATTATTATATGTTTGATTTCGAATGATGCAACAAGGAATTTTTGTATGAAATTAAATGACTGTAAATTTTAAATCAATGAATAATTATACAGATATGAAAGGATATTAAATTTTGAATGATGAGATTTAAGATATTGGTACAAGGAAAGAAAAGAAAAAGGTCAAGGTTGCGATCCAGGGACTAGGATTGAAATGTAAGGATTCTAAATATCCAAATGTTTTAATACAACAATCGAATCGAGAAAAAGAAAAATTTATACCGAAAATTTGTACTTGATGATTTTGAAATCAGCTAATGGATCAATTACGGAGATTAAAGATTTATTAACGAACCGAAATTTGGACATAAGGAAGATAATGTTACATAAATATGAAAATTAAGGTAATAAAGTGGGTCGAATTTCGGGGTCGTTACAGTTGGTATCAGAGCTAGAGGTTATAAACCTTCGGAAAATGATACCTTAGGTTATAACCTAAAGTAAGAAAGAGTACGGTTAGTTGAGTGTTCTGAAAACTCAAGCGTATGGTAAACTCGTGACTCATGATTATATGGCGGAGCCCCTTTAGCGAATGGGCGACTATGGCCTGACTAGGACAAGCTCTTCAACCATATGATTATGGTAAGTTCTTGAGTCCAGATACGTGAAAAGTTTGATGAACATGGGGGGATTCGAATAGAGAGATATAAGTTGAGAAAGATGTTCTGAGATGTTGGCTAAAGCGAAGGAAATATGAAACTTATAAGAATATAAGAAAGAGATGAATATGTTAAGAAAGATTTGATTGAAAGTAATGAATTGAGAAAATTTATAAGTTCAATTAAGAACATAATTAAAAGAATATCTGAAAAGATTCAAAGATGAATCTCAAAGATGATCAGGGGACACCTGATTCAAGTAATAAAGATGAAAAGGTAATCTAAAAAGCATAAGAAAGAGATCATAATAACATGATCAAGAACGGTAAGAGGATCGTACTACGATACGATCATGAGATAAGGGAAACGAGCAAGGAATGGATTGTAAAACAAGGTCATGATGGAATCAAGTGAGAATATGAAATAATAGAAAGACCTGTTAATGGTCAACAATGTGAGGATCCGAATTTCCAGGATTTCTTTAATAATATTAAATGAGAAGTTAATTGATAAAATTATCAAGGTTGTTAAAGAAATTATTATTTTATGTGAATTAAGGTATGTGATATGATTTAATTGATAAATTAAATTTGTACAGAGATGGTGATGAATTGTGTTGAATTAAAATAATTGAAAAGTAAATAAATTGTTTAAAAATAATTTATGATAAATAAAAGAATTTCAGATAAAGGTACAATAAATTGTACAATTAAATTGTTATGAAAATGTAGAAATTATGATTTAATAATGTATGTGGTAATGTGAAATATGAAAAATTGAATATGTATATATATACATTTGTATATATATGTGAATGTTTAATTGATAATTATAGATTTCATTAATTATGAGAATAAAGGGATTAATAATTAAATTAATTCAATTTTAAATAAAAAGTGGATGAGGAAGTTAGTAAAATTGTAATGATGAATTTTAGATTTAATTAAGAATTATGGTGGAAATTTAGAATTAATTGAGAAGGAAAAGTAATTATATAAATTATATAATAATAAATTATATAATTTATATAAGGAAATTAAAATAAGGTATGAAGAAAATAATAATTATATAAGAATAATTATGTAATTTATATAAGGTGATTAAATGGAATAAGGTTGGAGGAAATTAAGAAATTATTTAAAAGGAGAATGTAATTATATAATATTAAATTATATAATTAATATGAATATTAAAGAAATTGAATAATAAATAAGAAAAAGGAATGTTTTAAGTTATTAAAAATTATATTTATGTATAATGGAATTATTATGACTTTTATGAAAGATAATATTTCGGAAACGTGAACATGTTAGTGTAACATGTTGTCCAAGTAACGAAGTGAAAAATTACGAAAAATAATTTTATATGTGAGATTAATTATTTTATGATTTTTGGAGGTATAAATTACCTCAGATAACTACATGCATGTCATTATGCGTGTACAAAATTTGTCAAGTAAAATACCGAAAAAGGTATTAATATTACTCATAAATCATGTTAGGATTTTTAGTGAATTAAAATAAATATTTTATATATTATATATAAAATATTTATTACACGAAACAATTATGTAATGTATAAAAATTAACTAATTATGCACGCGAAGGATCCGGAATTTTCTTGGCTGCTAGAGAGAAAGATAGGCGGTGGAATTGTAAGAATTTTAAAAGTGATTAAGTGTTTTGTATTATAAAAGGGAAAGGAAAAGGAAAAGAAACAAAAAGAGAAAAGAAAGAAAAGAAGAAAACAAAGCCAAAGTTTGTTTTATTTTACCATCCGTGAGCTACCATCACCGCCACCCTCCACCACCTTCCACCATCGGAAATTATGAGCCACAAAGGGAGAGAAATCAAGGAGTGATAACATGCTTCAAGGAAGGTAAAACCATTAACTTTGTGGGTTTATTTTGTATTTTGTAGAAAAACAAATATTATAATTTTATGAAAAAAAAATAGAAAATAATTAGAATAAATATCCTATATAATTTTTGGATATTTATTTATGAATTATATGATTTTTGGGATGTATTATGTGATGAAAATTTGGTGGAAAATGGATAAAATTTGGAAAGGTGGTGTACTGTTTCGCGCGAAGAAGGAGAAAGTTTTCTGGGCAAGGTTCGCGCATTGCGCGTAGAAATTTTTCAGAAAGCGGGCCGAAACGACGTCGTTTCGTGCGCGCAGGGGGAGGTGACGGCCGCGCAATGCGCTGAGCCAGAAACGGGCTGAGAAACGACGTCGTTTCGTGTCGGGGAAGGGGGGTCGCGCGCAATGCGCGGCCGACTCACGCTGGGAAATTACAGAGTTGCCCCTTACCTTTTCAGTTAATGCCGACCGTGTCCCCTCGGCCTCCGAAATTACGGAAATGCCCTTAGGCTTTCCGGAAAATGCCGAAATTGTCCCTAAGGACTCCGAAATTACAGAAATGCCCCTGGACTTTCCGGCAAATTCCGGTTATGTCCCTAAGGGCGCGAAAATTACTAAATTGCCCCCAGTCTTTTTAGAAAATGCCAACTTTGTCCTTTTGACCGCGGAAATTACCAAATTGCCCCTATAATTAGTTTTTAATGAAATAAATGTTTAAAAATTGTTTAAAAATTTCAGAAAATTATAGAAAAATACTAAAAATATAGAAATGATGTTTGGGCATTAAATTTAATATTTTTGTAAAAATATTAAATATTGGGGATTAATATTTAAATATTAATCTAATGAGTTTAAAAGTTAGAAAATGATTAAATGAAAATTCGGACAACCAAATATGCTAGAAATTATCCGATGAGCCGGGTTGTCCGTAGCGAAGACATTGGTTATTAAGTTAAATTAATTTATTAAGGAACGAGGTTAATATAATTAACCATATTATTAATAATTGGTCAAGAGATGATATTAATTAATTAAATTAATATCATAAGAGGATAAATAATTATCATTTGATTATTTTATGATCATAGGTTGATCGAGAGAAGGTTTTAAGCTATCAATTAAATAGTTGGACGCCAGGCAAGTTCTTAAGTCCCTTTTATGTTGGAATGTTATGGTATGTAATTCTTGTTTTAACTGCATACAAATTATGTGTTACGTGATACGTGATTAATATGACCACAATATGTATTTTGTGCAACGATATGAATATATATGAGATATATTGCTATAGTAGAAGCACAAGCACATGATGTATAACACACACCAAGCATGATAAGGTATGTGCTACGTGATGTATAACTGTTGAACTTGCTGAGCCATTGTGCTCATTACTTGCTTAATAAACCTTTTTGCAGGAAAGAAATGAAATTCAAGAATATTGGATTAAATTAAAGAAGAATTGTCTAGAAGGTGGGAAAATGTATTGTTTTAATTTTCATTCAACATGGATGCATGTGTTAAGTTTATCATGATATTTCGTATGTACGTATATGTCGAATCCAGACAGAATATGTAAAGTTAAATTTTGAATGGTAATGGTACTAGATATATATTATGATAGAGACTATTCAATGGTTAATTATGAATTATGAAATAAAGGAATAATTCTGGATTTATAATCAACATTAAATTTGAAATATTGAGAAATATGATACTGGTAAAGAGAAAGAAAAAGTAAAGGTTGCGATCCAGGGACTAGGATCCAGATGTAAGGATTTTAAATATCCAAATGTTTTAATACAACGATTGAATCAAGAAAGAAAAAAAAATTATATGAGAATTTTGATAATTGATGATATTGAAATTAAATAATGGATCAATTTAGGAGATGAAAGATTTATTAACGAACCGAAATTTGGACGTAAGGAAAATAATGTTTCATAAATATGAAAATTAAGGTAATAAAGAGGGTCGAATTTCGGGGTCGTTACAAACAAGGTATAGCTTGATGCTATAAAGAGATATGGTACTATGAAATAATACAAGAAGAATTCAGAGAATGATGAGACATGAATGACAGAAAGGTTATGATAAAGGGGTAGAAAGCTTAGGTACAAAATTTCATTTGAGGACTCATGTGGTGACTGAGTTGCACAATCCTTTGTATGGGCGGAGGATTTGTGTTTACTTAGTTACTGAGTGATAATCATTGAAATGTTAGAGTCGCGCTAGCAGGTTTGATAGATATATAATATTAAGTTAGGCACGAGTTCTTAAAACTCATGCATATGGTAAGTCCATGACTCATAATCGTATGGTATGTTTTGAGCCCCTCAGTATATGGATAGTCTTTGATTTGTTCTTAGACTACATATTGCTAGGACAAGCTTTAGAACTCATATTCTTGTGGTAAGTTACTGGACTCATAATGTGTGGCAAGTTTGATGAACTATACGGGGGTATAGAAAAGCTGGAGTAGATAGAAATTTTAATGTGATAAATGAAAATAGTCCTAGCAATAAAGTTAATAATTAAGTGAAGAAGCAGAAGGTTACTGTTAGGGAATTTAGGATATTCCCACTCTTCTAGCTTGCTAGACTTCAAAATTTTTGGCCTCAAGTTAATTTGGCACGAGTGTGCTTTGGAAAAAGATGCAAATGAATTTTAAGCGATTTAAAAAAAAAAAAAAAAAAAAAAATTGTCGATGCTACTTGTTTCGGCTAGACAAAAATGTTTTTTACATCAAAATGTATTTCAAAAGAATCATCCACGCACCTTTTAGCCCGGTGCAGATGTGATGAATGACGGAATGCTCAACGTGTTGTTGAGACGGTGCGGTACTATTTCGTTATAAGATGATTCAACACCATAAAGTATGGTTTATGGTGTAGGAATTATTAACGACGGAATTCTCAACGGGCTGTCAAGATGACGCGGTAACATGAAGTCATAAATGATTTTGATTTGTGAAGGTATGTCAAAGCTATAAGTCATTGCCATTTGACTCGGCTAGACGTTTTGAAAAGTTTTGACGTGATGAATGTTTTAAAAAATTTCTGCGGATTATAAAGTATTAAAAATAAGTCTATGCTAATTGATCTGGCTAGACAAGCATTGAAGAAATAGAAGTCTGAGCTATTGATTCAGCTAGACGAATTTTGAAATGCATTGAATTCATATTCTTTGAAAGTTATAACTAAACAAATTATTTTTGAATGAGTTCTAAGGCTGAGATGAACAAAAAGATTAAGAATATTGCAGCTTGATCGAATGGTCACCTGGCATAGAAAGACATAGGCATTGCAGACTGATCATCTGGCGTGCCAATGTATGGTGAAACATCCATCACTTTAATGACAGATTGATCCACTGTCAGGGTGTGCAGTATGAAGTACTCGGGGAGCGAAGTACTGTAAATCGGGATAAATGTTCATTCAGCATAGCATGAAAGTTTTCCAAAATAAAAATTTTGAATTCCTCTACTCTTACGAAGATTGGATGGTAGGATGGGGTAGTATTATTTAAATATGAGTAATAGTAAAAGCAATAATGGTGAAGTAAAGAAAGTATGAAATGTGATGGATTAGAAGATTGTAATGTACAATGACTACGAGAATGAAATAAAGATATGTGGAATAAATGTAAAGAAATTGTGAAGTACGAGTACATAGAAATTTCGAGGACGAAATTTTATGAAGGAGGGGTGAATGTGACACCCAGGATTTTAGAATAATTTCAAATAAAGATTATGATGAATTAAGTAAAGGTTAATGTTTAGAACCTAGTGTTGAGCGATAAAGGTAGGAAAGAATGAATTATAGAATATGAAGAAGATTTATGTGAATTAAGGAAAGAAGGATGAATGTGTAAAGTATCAATAAGGTGGAATAGAGAATATGAAGAAATCAGATTGAGTAAGGGTAAGTATGATTAAAGAAATGAAAGTTTTCGGAGAATGAGAAACAATCTTGATAAGTATATCAAGAAATGAATTAAAGTGTTATTCATAAAATTTTTAGAGAAATATAAAATGTAATACTATAAAGAAATTGTAAATTAAATATTCTGACAGTAATGACCATTATGAGGTTATCCATGTAAGTTATGGATATTAAAGAGGTAAAATATAATTATTATAGATTAAATTGTTATTCATCAAGAAGAAGGTATAACAAGGTGCTATAAATAATATACGTATGATTATTACGGTAATTATGATTCCGAGGACGGAATCCTGTTAAGGGGGGAAGAATGTGAGGATCCGAATTTTCAGAATTATTTAATAAAATTAAATAAGAATTTAATTGATACAATTTTCAAGGTTGTGTAAAGAAAGAGTTATTTTATGTGAATAAAAATATGTGATGAGATTTAATTAGTAAATTAAATCTGTACAGAGATTATAATAAAGTATGTTGAATTAAAATAATTGAAAAGTAAATAAATTGTTTAAAAACAATTTATGAGAAATAAAAGAATTTTAGGTAATTGTACAATAAATTGTACAATTAAATTATTATGGAAATACAGGAATTATGATTTTAAATAAGGTTATGTGTTAATATGAAAGGCATGAATTAAATATATATATATATATATATATATATATATATGTATATGTGTGTATATGTTTAAGTAATAAATATAAATTTCATTAATTATGGAAATTAAGGGATTAATAATTAAATTAATCCAAGAATTTATGAAAAGCTAATGAGGAAGTTAGTAAAATTGTAATTATTGATTTTAGATTTTATCAAGAATTTTGGAAAGAAATTTAGAAATTAATTGAGAAGGAAAGGTAATTATATAAATTATATAATAATAATTATATAATTTATATAAGGAAATTAAAATAAGGTATAAAGAAAATAATAATTATATAAATTATATAAGAATAATTATGTAATTTATATAAGGTGATTAAATGGAATAAAGTTGGAGGAAATTAAGAAATTATTTAAAAGGAAAATGTAATTATATAAATTATATAATATTAAATTATATAATTTATATATAAAGAAATTAATGTGAATATTAAAGAAATTGAATAATAAATTAGAAAAAGGAATGTTTTAATTTAATAAAAATTATGGTTATGTATAATGGAATTATTATGACTTTTATGAAAAATAATATTTCAGAAACGTGAACATGTTAATGTAACATGTTGTCCAAGTAACGGAGTGAAAAAATTACGAAAAATAATTTTTATATGTTATATGAATTATTTTATGATTTTTAGAGGTATAAATGACCTCATATAATTACATACATGTTAGTATGCGTGTACAAAATTTGTCAAGAAAAATACCGAAAAAGGTATTAATATTATTCATAAATCATATTATGATTTTTAATAAATTAAAATAAATATTTTATGTATTTTATATAAAATATTTATTACACGAAATAATTACGTAATGTATTTAAGTAAATAAATTGCATGCAAAATTTGGAATTTATCCGAAATTGGAACATTCGAGAGAGGGGCTATGTCGGTGGAAAATTTTAAGCAACAATTATATAAGCCAACACAAGAAGCAAAGAAGAAAGAAAGAAAAAGAAAAAGCAACAAAACATTCTTATTCTTCTCTCCCATCCGAACACCACCGTGTGCATCACCAACTTCACCATAAAATCTCCATGGCCACCAAGGAAGAGAGTTTTGATGCCATCCAAGTGGGAGTAAGCCTAAAAGGAAGTTGGCAAACTTTAGAAGGTATAAATAAAATTGTTTTGTAATTTATTTTAATTTTTTGGTGGTAATTTAATTTGTTGGAAAATTAGAAAATAATTAATATTATTATTCTAAATAATTTATAGATGTATATGTATGAGTTATGTGATTTTTGGGAGTAGTTTGTTGTGGAATTTTGGTATAAAAATGAAGAAGTTTGGAGAAGTTGGCTACAGTTCGCGGAAAATTTAAGAAGAAGAAACAGGGCTGCCGCGCAATGCGCGGCAGCCATTTTTTTTGAGACGCGGAGGATAAAACGGCGTCGTTTTGGGGCAGAAATCCGGGGCCGCGCCATGCGCGGAAGAGGTTAACAGCGACAGGGACCAAACGACGTCGTTTGCTGGGAGGGGGAGGCCGCGCGCGATGCGCGGCGGCCGACACACTGGAAATTACCAGCGTGCCCCTGCCCTTTTCTTCAAATACCGAACGTGTCCCTAGCTGTGTAAAATGACCGGAGTTTCCCTGGGCTTTCCGGAAAATTCCGGTTATGTCCCTAACGTCGCGAAATTTACGGAAACGCCCCTGAGCTTTCCGGAAAATGCCACTTTTGTCCCTTTGATCGCGAAAATGACTAAAATGCCCCTAGAATCAGATTTTAATGAAATAAATGTTTAAAAATTGTTTAAAAATTGTTTAAAAAATCATAGAAAAATACTAAAAATATAGAAATGATGTTTGGGCATTAAATTTAATATTTTTGTAAAAATATTAAATATGGGGGATTAATATTTAAATATTTTAAATATTAATCTAATGAGTTTAAAGGTTAGAAAATGATTAAATGAAAATTCGGACAACCAAATATGTTAAATATTATCCGAGGAGCCGGATTGTCCGTAGCGAAGGCCTTAAATATTAAGTTATGTTAATATTTTCAAGGAACGAGATTAATATAATTGGCCATATAAATTAATATTTGGCCTAGAGATGATATTAATTAATTAAATTAATATCACGTGGAGTTAAATAATTATTATTTGATTATTTTATGATCATAGGTTGATCGAGTTAAGAGTTTGAACTATCAATTTAAATAATTGGACGCCAGACAAGTTCTTCAGTCCCTTTTATGTCAAATGTTGAACTATTATGATATGCAATTCTTGTTTTAAATGCATACAAATTATGTGTTATGTGATACGTGTTTAATATGACCACAATGTGTTCTTTGTACAACGATATGAGATATATTGCTATAATTGAAGCACAAGCACATGATATATGACACACACCAAGCATGATAAGGTATGTGCTACGTGAAGTATAACTGTTGAACTTGCTGAGCCATTGTGCTCATTACTTGCTTAATAAATATTTTTGCAGGAAAGAAATGAAATTCAAGAATATTGGATTATATTAGAGATGAATTGCCTAGAAGGTAGAAAACGAGATTGTTATATTGTTAAAATTATATTTCAATGAGAGAAATTTGTTAATTTACTGTGATGAATTGTATGTATATATAAGTTGAATGTGAATATGATAGAAGTTCAATTATGAACTGTGATGGATCAGGATAATTGCTACGATAGAAATTATTATATGTTTGATTTCGAATGATGCAACAAGGAATTTTTGTATGAAATTAAATGACTGTAAATTTTAAATCAATGAATAATTATACAGATATGAAAGGATATTAAATTTTGAATGATGAGATTTAAGATATTGGTACAAGGAAAGAAAAGAAAAAGGTCAAGGTTGCGATCCAGGGACTAGGATTGAAATGTAAGGATTCTAAATATCCAAATGTTTTAATACAACAATCGAATCGAGAAAAAGAAAAATTTATACCGAAAATTTGTACTTGATGATTTTGAAATCAGCTAATGGATCAATTACGGAGATTAAAGATTTATTAACGAACCGAAATTTGGACATAAGGAAGATAATGTTACATAAATATGAAAATTAAGGTAATAAAGTGGGTCGAATTTCGGGGTCGTTACAGTAGGGCTCAATCAGAGTTGTAGAACTCAAAATATCTAAGTTTTTGTAAAGGACCCCAAATCAGGAAAAAATGTAACACACAGAATGGCATTTTCGCAAATAAACTGAAGTTGGCCAGACCGGGTCGGAACCGGGTCAAACGCGACCAGGTCAACAGAAGCAGGTCTGGCTAATTTTTTAATTAAATATTAATATAAAATATTATATAATTAATATTTAATTAATAACAAATAAAGAAAATATTATTAAATGTTTAATAACATTAGATAAATATTAAAATATTATTATTTAATTAATAATATTATAAAAAAAGTGATTAAAAACATTATTCAATAATGTTAGTAAGGTAATTAATTAATTAATTATTATTTATTTAATGTTAAATAATAATTAAAGGATAATAAACTAATTATTTATTATTTAATTAAGATTAAATAATAAGTAAAGGTAATTAATTAATTATTTAATTAATATTAAATAATAATTAAATATAGATTAAGATAATAAACTAATTATTTATTATTTTATTAAGATTAAACAATAAATAAGGATAATAAATTATTTAATTAATATTAAATAATAATTAAAGAGGGATTAAGATAATAATTTGATTGTTTATTATTTAAATAATAAATAGGGATAATAACTAAATTAATTATTATTTAATTAACATTAAATAATAATTAAAGGAAGATTAAGTTAGCAAATTATTTATTTATTATTTAATTAAGATCAAATAATAAGTAAGGATAATTAATTAATTAATTAATATTTAATTAACATTAAAAAAGGATTAAAATATATAAACTAATTATTTATCATTTAATTATCAATTAATGATAAATAAGGAGGATTATTAGCAAATGAATAATTATTTATTGTGTAATAATAATTAATAATATTTATCATTTATTATAATAATGATAAATGAGGTACTAAAATAATTATAATAAATTGTTTAATAGTTTAAATAATTAAGCGATGGATATTTTAATTGATATTACTTAGAGTGAAGTAATATTTGATAGTTAAGTCAATTACCTGGAATCAAATTAAGCAGATTAACCGAGTCAATAAGATGGTTGTGCTATATGATAATTTTAGGTAATTGAATGAGAAGTAAATAATAAATTTATATGTTTAAGTGAGCAATTATCTGTTATACTAATCGGTAGACTAACTTATCAATGTTAGGTCTTCCGAAAGAGAATTATTTTAAGCACTTAGCGGTAAATCGACAGGCAAACAAGTTTCATTACCTTACTCAAATTTCTATTGAGCAAGTCATTTGAAGTTTATTATTATTATTATTCAAATATGAGCTGAGTGGTTTAATAATTGTTGAATTATTTCCCATCTATATTATCCTTAACATCCGCACTTTGTGCATTTGAATTTCTGTTTCATTATTGAACTGTGAAAGATTTAAAGTTCTTAAATTCTGAACTAATTAAAAGAGTCGTATATGTCATTTGTTTGGCTAGACATTTACATGTGAAATTGTACGAGCTATCCAAACCATAGTGGTACGGATTCTAAGACTGAGCAGAATAACCCAAATTTGGTGAAAATAACTTAAGTATCAAAAACACGATACAAACTGAACTAAATGTTATGCATACACATAAGGTACACGAGGCTGATCCCCTCAAGTATCGTTCGAAGAATATAACCTAAGGGGATAAGTTAAGTGACTGATGCCACATAGCAGAAGTTCATAGTCTATTTGACCTCTCGATATTTAAATAATCAAATTGTCCTTTGTTGTTCAATATTTGATTATACTATTGATGCATTATTTCAGAATCCTTTGAATCATTCAATTCTTAATCTACCATGATATATTTTATACATTGTTCATTAAAACTTGCTGAGTAAGCTAGTTGTTCATCCTTACTATGTCATGATATTTATTACAGCAAAACCTAAGAGCTCCAAGGGAGATAAAGGCAAAGGGAAGCTAAAACCCTAAATGCATTTGAAATGTTAATTGCCTAAGTTAGAATTATTTTATGAATTATTATGATGTAACATGAACCCTATCGCATTTGATTTGACTCGTGCTGTATTTTTGTTAAGGTTTTAAACCTTGGGACTAGTAGTAAACCTTTTATATAAACAACATATGTTTATTTTATTTTGCATTAGTATATTATGTTGTTTGGAGGTGAATGATTGTATGATGACGTGAGCACCAAGTTCGAGGTACTAGTATCTGAATTTGGGAGTGTCACGCCCTTGTTTTATTGGTTTCCCACCAAAAGTTAGCATCGCCCTTATCATATACGTGGCGAACTTAATCTTTTGATGTTCTAGAACATCGGTAATATCAAAAGCTTTCTCTATATCTTTGATCTAATATTGGGCATCAATTGGTTCATTGGTTCCTACAAATTCAGGTGGTCCAGCATTTTTAAAGCCTTTAAAGGTTGTTGTACAGTTTGGGGTGGATGGTCTATAGGACGGTTTTCTAAGGCACCTAGTAACATATTTACAAATTGTTGCATTGGATTATTATCATTATTACCCTACCCCTCATGTGCACTAACACTTTCAACGCTCCCTTAGATACAAGTTCTTCTTCTTATCATTTTCTAAAAATTAAAAGAAAAACGAGTATTAATACGAAAGCAAAATAAAAATTTTACACAATAATATTCATAAACAAACTTTTTATACATAATATTAAGTTGTTACATTGCACAGTATATTCTCCGAGTGAAACACATCACTTTACTAATATTAACTTCCCTTATAAGATTGAGAAGTTAAATTACAACAAACACATAATTTCAATAATATAAACTTTTATTTTATTTTAATTATATTTGTCCTACTTACAAGCATTGTAAAGCATGCTGGATACGACGAATCGATTAATATCATAACCCGATTCCTTTTCTCGCAGTTGGAAAATCTTCAGCTTCTTGGTGAAGTTCCTAATAAGATCAGTAATGATCTATCTTTTCCTCATCTAACCTCGCCTGTAGCTGGATCTTTTCGGCCTCTTTGATGGCTGATGCTACTTCAAGACAGTGATTTTTTCCACCTCTACTAGGTATTTTGCCTCCATTACTGTTGTTTCTTCACAAGCAACATTTACATCATTTACAGTAAGCAGAAAAGCACCTAGTAATAATTCTTGTTCATTGTCGTCTTCTTCTTCTTCGTTCATCTCAACAATTATCTCATCTAATTACCCTTCATCATCAACATCTTCAGCATCTAAGATGTTCATGTCATGTTCATGTTCATCCATCTCATCATCATTAGAGATATCTTCAAAATTTAGCACTAGATGATAACGATGGTAACCTTCAGGGTCTACCACTGGCACAACCTGCATCCTAACTGTTCGATACACTCTTGGGTTCTCCACAGGATTTACTATAGGATCATCTTCGTGATCGCTATCGAGAACCACCTCTTGTACATTTGCTTCTACTAAATCAGCTTGATTCATGTCAGCCATCTACAAAAGAGTTTAACTTTATTTAGTATATTTCTTTCACATAATATTTTTATTTTAATTATTTTTATATAATGTTTGTATTTCTTTTAAGTTTTTTTTAAAGATAATTGATATTTTATCTTTTAAATTGTCTACAAACTCTTCACAAGTCTATTTAATCTAATCTCCCTCAGATTATATCCTAAGGTACTCGTTACCTTAGAGTTATAACCTACAGTTCTAATACCAACCTATAAAGCCTCCAAATAGTTATACTTGCTATAGATGATTTGGTGTTCACTATCAATGCTAAATCATAATAAAGTATAATCGTTCTTTTAATTTATAAACCTTATCAAGCTGAAATTCAGAATATTGGCATAATATGATCAATTCATTTTACTAATGTCCTCATTCAACTAAACAGTTTTATAAATAAAGTTCTCAATCTTAACTTCCAAAAGATCTTTCATTATTTTTTATCAAGTCTTTACAATCAATATAAAGGACTAGTACTTAACTTTCATAATTTTAACCTTAAGATTTTAGATACCTTTTCATTTATGACTATTATATATCCAAAATTCACAGTCTTAGCACAAGAAATTCTTCTAGTAACTAAGGGGGTTTTCTAAGAAATGCGACGCTCAATTATTCAACCTCATACACTGAAAATTCCATGTGCACAATACCATCACTTAGATACATAGTTTCATAACTAATAGTTATCTCTTCATATTGAAAATTTCTATCTATCTGAAATTTAGAATATTAATAACATACTTGTACTTGAAACTGAGGAATTTTACGATGAATTTGTCTTCTTCATTGGTGATCCTGTCTCGAATTCTTACAGCACTCATAATATTATTCGATATCCTCACTCAGATGTATAGTTCTTTAACAATACTGTTTTAATGTTTTAATAGTTCTAAATCTTATAAAAGTAAAGACAGAACACAGTTGATGATAATAAGATAGTTTTATTGATATAATATTCGGTTACAAGGTTCGTAGTACTTTTTCATACTTACATAAGTCATAAAGACTTCGTACAAAATATAAGGTGGACAGAATAACAGGTAAAGATAGCCTAGTTTACACATTTCTTCTTTCATTTCTTCTTAGCGCCGGAGCTCTCGGGTATGTCTGCAATTAAAGTTTATTGCAAAAATGAGCATGCAATAACTCAACAAGTTTAAACATTTAGCGTGTAGGAGAACTCACACTGATAAGGATTTGAGTGAATAAATAGCTCACAAAGGATAGTTCAATTGTTTAACATGGCAAAACTGAGTGATAATATAACCAAGAACCGTTTGTCGGTCAATACGACTTAGAACCATATAGTGGACATAAATAGGGGATCAACCTAACAATATCCTATGTTATGCACCGCATACACTACGCTGACTAATCATGACAATATTTAAAAGATTGTTCATCTCAGCTTACTTCCCATACAGAGGTTGCCCCAAGACAACATGGTTTGCCTAAAAAGCTTAAGTAAATATTTCACTAATAAACATATTCATTTTTGAAGTTATGCCGAATCAAATAGCAATAACTTTCATGGCAAAGATTTATAATATGTTGTTGCACAAAATGCATAAATCAAATATAAAGCTTGTAAATAATAAGCTTATTGTGAGTATCCGAATTTTCAGGATTTCTTTAATAATATTAAATGAGATTTTAATTGATAAAATTATCAAAATTTCTTAAATTATTGTGATATAAGTAATTTAAAGTGTTTGAAGGGATTTAATTAGTAAATTAAATTTGTACAGAGATGGTGATGAATTATGTGAATTTAAAATAATTGAAAAGTAAATAAATTGTGTAAATACAATTTATGAAGAATAAAAGAAATTTCAAGTAAATGTACAATAAATTGTACAATTTAATTATTGTGGAAGTATAGAAAGTATGATTTTAAAAGGAGGTTATGTGATAATGTAAATGCATTAATTAAATAAGTATATATATACATTTGTATATATATGTGTGTTATGTTTAATTAATAATTATAAATGTTATTAATTATGCAAATTAAAGGGATTAATAATTAAATTAATCCAAATTTTAAATGAAAAGCGAATGAGTAAGTTAATAAAATTGTAATTTTTGATTTTAGATTTAATTAAGAATTATGGTGAAAATTTAGAAATTGATTGAGAAGAAATGTAATTATATAAATTATATAATAATAAATTATATAATTTATATAAGAAAATTAAAGTGATGTTTAAAGGAAATTATAATTATATAAATTATATAAGGATATATTATATAATTTATATAAGAGAATTTAAAATAATGAGAGAGTTAATAAATGTAAAAATTATGGATTAATTGATAATTATGGAAGAATTTAAGAAATTATTTAAGGAAGAAGAATGTAAATATATAAATTATATAATATTAAATTATATAATTTATATATAAAGAAATTATTGTAAATATTAAAGAAATTGAATAATAAATAAGAAAAATGATTGTTTTAAGTTATTAAAAATCATATTTATGTATAATAGAATTATTATGACTTTTATGAAAGATAATATTTCAGAAATGTGAACATGTTAATGTAACATGTTGTCCAAGTAATGAAGTGAAAAATTATGAAAAATAATTTGTATATGTTATATGAATTATTTTATGATTTTTGGAGGTATTAATTACCTCATATAATTACATGCATGTCGTTATGCGTGTACAAAATTTGTCAAATAAAATACCGAAAAAGGTATTAATATTTACTCATAAATCATGTTATGATTTTTAGTAAATTAAAATAAATATTTTATATATATTATATAAAATATTTATTACAAGATATAATTACGTAATGTATTAAATTAATTGATTACGCAAGAATTATGCATGCAAATAATCTGGAAAGTTCTTCGTTGCATGAGAAAGATGGGAGGAAGTCGGTGGAAAATTTTTAAATCAAGAAATTGGTTATGCGGTGGCTTATAAAAAAGAAAAGAAAGGAAATAAAAGGGAGAAAAAGAGAACAAATAAACACAAAAACATAACTCTCTCTCCCTCTTCTCATCCGGTAACACCACCACCACCGAAACATTACCGGAAAATATGACCACCAAGGAAGGAGAGATTTGTGGAGCCATCAAGGGGGAAAAATACTAAGCTTGGAAGGTATAAAATCTTTTATTTAAGTTATTTTGCGAAATTATAGTGTTAAATTAATTTTGTGAAAAAATTATAAATCATTATAATAATGATTCCAAATAATTTTTGGATATTTATGTATGAATTGCGTGATTTTTGGAGTTATTTTGTTGGGAAAATTTGTGTAAAAATGGAGAAATTTTTTGTTAAAGCTGGCGCACTGTTCCTGAATGAGGAATTTTTTTTCCGGACGCGGCTTAAAACGACGTCGTTTTGGGCGCGTCTGGGGGTGGTCCGCGCCATGCGCGACCACCAAAATCAATAGGCCGAACGACGTCGTTTGGACAGGCGGAAGTTTCCGGAACAGGTGTAAGACCCCGAATTTTATGAAATATAAAATTTAATTTTTCTTCATATATATATTTTTTTTCATGAAACAATAAGTGGTTAAATTGACGAAATTGAAAGTTAAGGATGTTATGTGTAAATTTTATTTTGTCGGACAATATTCGTTTTGTCGGGGAATATTTGGGCCGTACGACGGCGCCGAAATAACTAATTATTGATGGACCCCACAACGGAATATTTGTCGGACCCCACAACGGAATATTTGTCGGATATAGAAAACGACAGAAGTAACCTTTTTATATAAAAATAGTCAACGGTGTTAACTGTTAAAATATCGGTGATAAAAGAATAGTAACATACGGTAATCTATGATATTTTTTTGTAGCACACGGTATTGCACAGTGTCTCATATTATTGGTCTGATAATTGACACCGTAACTGTTGCGCATCATTTCATCAATAAT
This sequence comes from Hedera helix, assembly GCA_947179155.2. Classification (NCBI taxonomy): domain Eukaryota; kingdom Viridiplantae; phylum Streptophyta; class Magnoliopsida; order Apiales; family Araliaceae; genus Hedera; species Hedera helix. The sequence continues at coordinate 23,673,932 of OX359266.1, forward strand.
TGCCATTGCATAATATTTTATGTTATCAATTCAATAATTTTTATTACACAGTATTTTGCATTATTGATTCAATAATTATCATTACACTGTATTTTATATCATTGAGTCAATAATTGTTGCTGCACTATTTTTAAAATTATTGAACCTAATAATTGTCACAGTAGCAAATATACTGTAATTTATATTATTAAATTAATAATAATCTGTAATGTGTTTATTACATTATTGTTGAGTTATTGTTGTAGCATTATTTTATATGTTGGACCCACAGGAAGAATAAATAAATATAAAAAAAATTAATTAATTTTACTATTTGAAATAGTAACATGAATAGTAACGTGAATAGTAACATGTGGGCCCCTGTAGGACCCACCTGAAAAAAATTTGCACAAAAATGTGCAGGAATTTCTTATGTTGGTGCGCAGAGGCTGCTGCAACCTTTGTTGATTCCTCAGCTGGCGTGTATCACGCCAGTTCACCAACCATGCATAGTGTCTTATTTTCTCCTATAAATAGCTTGCTCAGCTGAATAGAAAAATCACACCTACAACATAAAATTTTTCTATAAGAATTTTATGAGTTTTCTCTGATAATAGTAAGGCTATTTTGAGAGTTTGAAAGCCAAAAGGAGTGCAGAAAATTTTCAAGTAAGTCTTTTATTAAAGAGTAGTAATTTTATAAATTCCTATTTTTCACGGTATTCATAAATCTTCCTTTAGAAGACTCTTCTTTGAGAAGATTCATTTTTAAAAGCTTTATTTGAAAGATTTATTTTGAAATATTATTTTAAAAAACTATTTTTAAGTAGTTATATTATACTACAAAAATTATGTTAAATATATATAATTTTGATAGTTCATAATATATGAATTATCATACACCTTGAAATTTATATGTGGTAATTACTAATTTTATTAAAAATATATAGGTTGATCAACCTCATTTAAATCAATATCCAGGCACGTGTTAAGGTAAGGAATACCATTCATTTCAAACTCTTAAATTTACTATGGTAAGGAATGTCATTTTTTTTCTTACTTGTAAGGAATATCATCTTCTTTCATATTCTATTATTTAAACTTACTACGGTAAGGGGTATCATTCTTTTCATCACCATAAATGGATATTATTTTCTTTCTTACTGGAAGGGATTATCATTCTTTGATTCTCGAAAATAATATCGTTTCTTTCTTATTTATGTGCCATTTATTTCCATGTATTAATTTGTGGGAATAACCTTACGGCGCGGATTACCGCCTGTTGGTGAATAACCTTTTCTATTCATTCCTTATTAATCTCTGAGAATAACCTTACGGCGCGGATTACCGCCTGTTTGGTGAATAACTCTTCGTATTCAAATTGATGGGAATAACCTTTCGGCGCGGATTACCGCCTGTTGGTGAATAACCCTTTTTATTTGTCTCGTATGGAAATAATTTGTCTACACGAATTACCACATGACACTTTTATTCCATATTCGTTTGTAATATCATTTTCTTTCATATTCGTAAGTGATATCATTTTCCTTTATACTCATAAGGGATACCATCTTTTTCATCTTCCATTATTCAAACTTACTATGGTAAGGGATATTAATTTCCCTCACCTTTTGTTAATCAAACCTGCTACAGTAAGGGATATTATTTTCTTTCATACTCCTAAATCGAATTTTATTATGGAACTATTGCTTCTATAATTTCTGAAAATATTATATGTTCCATAATAGTTGAACTTCATTATTTCAACTGAACCTTCCTATTTTTTGAACCTTTCTATTGAACTGTAATCGTTATTCTGAACTGTGGATTTTGAATATCATTTTTAAATTTCACTCCACATCATGTTGACAATTTGAACATTGTTTGAATCTACACAAAGTAAACTTCCGATACTTATTGTTTATCCTGTTTCTTCTGTTCACCATTTGTATCACTGTTATTTGTATTAATCATCAAGAATCAAGCTGTTGTGAATATCTGTGGCCGGGGGCACAGATGTGATATAATTGTTGAACAGATGATAGGTTAAAGGCGATATACTAGGTTAAAGGCGATACATCTGTTCGGTGTCTTTTATGGCACGTGGTGAATGTTCTCTTTGGCCCGTAGTGCAAAGATGAACTGTTGGTTGGTATGATTATGACCAAAGGCTGAATCTAGTATAATCATGACCGTTGGTGTTATATTGAATGTCTTTGGCCCGTAGTGCAAAGATGAACTATTGATCTGCATGATTATGATCAGGAACTGTGAAGTTGTATTATCTTGACTAATGATATTTCAGATGATAAAAGTTGATGATATTTTAATTAAAAAGAGAAGCGAGTGGACATTATAGTCTGCATTATTCTTCTAATAGTTGCTCATTCCGCTGCTATTATTGATCTAAACATTGTTCAAGAATTTAACTGCAGTTTTTGATATAAACCTTGTAATCTATTGTATTCTATCAAGAACTCAACTGTTGAAGGCTAATGATAATTTATTCGTCATTATCTTAGTCATGATATTTCTTACTGGGCTATTTGAGCTCACCCTTTCTTTTGTTCCATTATTTTTCAACAAGAGATGAGAACGTAACTGGTTTAGCCGGGGAATGGAGTGAGAGTCCGAGGGATAGTTATCCTAGTCTTCACGTGTTGTAAAATAGTGTGGCAATAATAGTGAAGACTTAGTTGTGTATTATTATACACTGTATTGTTGAACGTTGTACTACTTTGTAATAACTTTGTTGTAGACTTTTGACAACTCAAGTTTGGGCTGTGTGGGCTCAGATTTGGGGGCGTCACAACAGGCCTGCAAACGACGTCGTTTTGGAGCAACCAGGGATGATCCGCGCATTGCGCGACAACGTTTTTGGGCTGAAATTATGAAAATGCCCCTAGTCTTTTAAGTTTATACCCAGCGTGTCCCTAGAAATGCCCCTGGACTTTCCGGAAAACTCCGGTTATGTCTCAAAGCCGCAGAAATTACTAAATTGCCCCCAAAAGTGATTTTAATTGAAATAAATGTTTAAAAATTGTTTAAAAATCATAGAAAATTATAGAAAAATACTAAAAATATAGAAATGATGTTTGGGCATTAAATTTAATATTTTTGGTAAAATATTAAATATTGGGGATTAATATTTAAATATTCTAAATATTAATCTAATGAGTTTAAAGGATTAGATAATGAATAAATGTAAATTCGGACAACCAAAAATACTAAATTTTATCAGGTGAGCCGGGTTGTCTCTATTGAATATGTTTGATATTAAGTTAGATAAATATACTAGGGGACGAGGTTAATATAATTAACCATTTTAAATTTATAATTAACCCGATACCTAAAATAAATCGTCGGGTAGGATTAATTACATTACAGATAATATTAATTAATTAAATTAATATCATAAGGAGTTAAATAATTATTATTTGATTATTTTGTGATCATAAGTTGTACGAGGAACATTATAGAAAGGGTAATTGTATTTAATTCCACAATTCAGGCAAGTTCTTCAGCCCTTTTATATTAAATGCTTAACTGTTATGATATGTTAAAACTTGTCAAATACATAAGACTTATGTGTTATGTGATACGTGAATAATATGACAACTATGTGTACTTTGTGAAATAATACGAGATATATGGCCATAGTAGATGCACAAGCACATGATGTATGACACACACCGAGCATATTAAGGTATGTGCTACGTGACGTATAAACTGTTGAACTTGCTGAGCCATTGTGCTCATTACTTGCTTAATGTAAATTTTTGCAGGCAAATAAATGAATTTCAAGAATATCAAATTATGTTAGAGACGGATAACCTAAGAAGTGGTGAACGTATTTGTTATATTTTTAATATTATGATTCAATGTGACTACATTTGCTAGTTTTACGTTGATATTTCATGTATTGGATTTGGATAGGATGAACAGAATTAAATGGTGAACTGTGAATGTTCAACATAATTATTACGATAGAAGGTATTATATGTTTAATTATGAATGATGCAAGGAATAATATTAGTATGAAAATAAATCATATTAGATTTTGAATGTGAGCATTATGATACTGGAAATAGAAGGAAAAAGTAAAGGTTGCGATCCAGGGACTAGGATCCAGATGTAAAGATTTTAAATATACAAATATTTTAATACAACGATTGGATCGAGAAATGAAAAAGAAAAATTTATATTGGAAAATTCGGTAATTGCTGATTTTAAAATCAGTTAATAGATTAAAGAAGGTGAGCAAAGATTTATTAACGAACCGAAATTTGGACGAAAGGAAGATAATGTATAATAAATATAAAAATTAAGGTAATAAAGTGGGTCGAATTTCGGGGTCGTTTCACTTAGAAGAAAACTTGCCTTTTTGATAAGTTTTACGATTAAATATTCTTCATAAATCCTACACATTAATATTTTATATAAACTAGTAAGACACAAATTCAATCCTTTTATGTTTTAAGTCGGACATTATAACCGCTTATAATTAACACCTCTTCCACTTTATATAAAATAAATTTGAGTATTATAACTGCTTGTATAATGAATATGTTATAAAATATTTTAAGAAACTTTCAGCATTATAACTGCTTATATATATAATGAGTATTTGAATAAATACTTAAGAAAATTTCAGCATTATAACTACTCATATAATGAGTATTTGAATAAATACTTTAAGAAAAGAAGTTATAGTAAATGCTTATAAAATCAATATTGTCATTAAATACTTAAAGAAAATTGGTCATAGTAACTGCTTATAAAAGTATGTTTTCTATTTTATAATTGAAATAAATTAGGCATTATAACTGCTTGTAAAATAAACTTTTGTACTATATATTTGAAATAATTTGAGCATTATAACTGCTTGTAAAAGTATATTGTAACTAAATATAAGAAGAAAAGTAACAAAATAACCACTAGAGTATACCTCTTGTAGTGCTTGTTTTACTTCCAAAATAACGAAACTTCGTCACTAGAAATATATTTTTCTCTCTCAGATTATAACTATAAAGTGTATAGCTTATGAAATGCTCTAGAAAATGCTAGGAAATAATGCATGGAAGCTTGCTATTTATAGGCATTTGAAGTTTTCAAAACTGCACATTAAGGCCTCAGTTAATTACACTTTAGTACCTTGACAAATTACACTTTGGAACCACAAAATATCTAATTTTTCTTTTCATTTCTACCCTTAAATGGCTGGCCGTTTTTTTGTTTCTTCAAAATGAGATCATCCCTTGCATCATCTCTCACACGATTGGTCAAAAATAATTCACTTGGATCACTAGTTAGCTTTCCTCGAATGCGATTGGTCAGTTTTGTTTTTAGTTAGCTTTTTAGTTAAAGTAACCAATGTTTATTTATTTAGTTTAGTTAATCTAACTAATTTTTCTTTTCATAACCATGATTAATCCATTTAAGTTCACATGGATTGCAATTCTCGCACGCGATTGGTCAAAAATGTTTTAGTTGGATTACTAGTTAGTAATTAGTTTAATTTCAACTAATTTGATTAATTAGTATAATACTTAAGTATTTATACGTGTTTACATCGTATAATACATTGTATAAAACCTAAATTCAACTCACATTACTTTTCGTATTATATAGTACATTATCCTTCGTATTCGTTCTGTATCTGTCCCGTATTTGGGAATAGTAAGCTTCAAAAATTATTTTGGGTAAGAATTTTGTTAGTGTAACTGCTTTTAATGTTCCAATAAACGCTATTCAGGAATGTGAATTTTTTAAAATCGGAAGACAGTTCCTGAATGAATAATTTTTTTTGTCTTATTATTGGAAAAATATTACTAACTCATTAGAATCTATACCTCGTATAAAGACTATGTCGTGAAATGCGAAATCTCAAAACATCAAATAGAACAGCCAAAAAGACAAAAAGTGTTTTATTGGGAAACGCATTTTTTATCTTTGTCTCAAATTTTATTGGTTCCCTGGGTTCTATGACTCATATAAACACTATTTTGTAAAATATGTAAAGTTTCAAAATGATGTAAGACGAATTTCACAAGCATAACTGATTTATAAATTTTAACCCTTAGGGTTTAGGTTTTAATACTTATTTTTCTATAAAGTACATAATATTATACAAAGGATTTCATATACACATAGATTGGAACATAATTCAATCACATAAAACATTCTTGAAGTATAACACCACCTTTATTATTCATATAAAGTCGGATTACAAGATTCTCAGAAGTTCGTAACATTACACTTTACTCTTATTTCTTCCATCCAAACCGATCAAAAACTCTTCCTATTCCAAACCCTCATCCTCCATAGCCAAATCTTTCAGTTGAGGAAGGATGAGACATGAAAATCCAAAAGGGTCCCAACACTGGTGACGACACCTATGTCACGACCAAATCGGGACGCACGAAGAAATAGAGCATGAGTGCATCACCAGGTCAATCTGGGTCAACGCAGACAAAGGGAAAAATGAAAATGGCTGTACAATCTCCAGAAATTGGCTCAGAATCGGTAATACCCACCTCCTTTTCTTTGACTGAAAACTACTTTAGAGGAAATAAATTTGAGGCTCGGTTCAAAACTAACATTATGTCAAAACCCTTGCTTTATGAAAAATCAATGGACTTATTTCTCTATAAACAATCTACTTTAGAAACACTATTTGATTCCTGTGGTATTGCCTCAATGATTTATCCACTCACCACTGCTTACCCACAACTTGTTCAATAATTCTATGCGAATTTTGAACTAAAACAGGGAACACGCACTTCACTTCTTAAGGAAAAATTGTTTAAATTTTATGATGAAGGTTTAGGGAAAATTTTGTCCATTCCGTTCACTGGTATGTGTCCTTTCACACTGAAAGGTGCAACAATAGAACCCGTCTCTCCTTTAATTCAACTTCAGACTGTCATAAATGACCCTTCTCACATTAAAGTAGTTATTCCCACTACTATTGAGGTATCACCTATAGCTGTTGTCATTCATAAAATTGCACGTTCAAACTTTTTGCCTCGCATTGGTGGTGGTGCTAACTTTACTTTCCAAGATTTAGCTTTCGTTTCTACTATTCTGAAAGGGTCGAAGTTTAATTTGGCTTCAATGATGTTGTTACATATGGATAGTTGTGTCAAACAGAACCAAAAATTCCTTCTATACGGAGGATTTTTTACTAAAATCTTTCAGCATTTTGGAATCTCTTTTGACAATGAGGCATTCCTTCCACTTACTGAATCCATTGATTCAGATAATCTAAAGTTGTCTCATTTGACTCTTACTGATGGTGTATTTCATAGAGGGAATCTTCTTGCCCATTCATTTCAATTTCCACATGACAATTCCTCTATTCTTCCTCCCTCTCTTAAGATTACATCTCTTCTTTTTCAAATTCTTTCCAATCAAACCGAAATGAAGACTAAAATGGCATAGATGAAGATTGCAATGAAGAATGAAATGACAGAACTTAAACAAAGGCTCACTGCACTAGAGACCAAGAACAATCATATAACAAATTAGGAGGTCACTGATCTGTTTAAACTAGTTGAGGATGAGTTTATAGATTTACAACCTGGTTTTGAAATTCAGACAATGGTGATAGTGGTTATTATGCAAAGAAAAATGAATAAGAAAGTATGTCAACTCAATAATGAGCTTAAGTTTGTTAGCAATCAAATTGGAACAATGGGATCTTTTGTCGCTTGATGCTTTAATGACATTAGTTAGCAACAAGCTCAATCTACTATTCCAGATTGGCCATAAATCAGTTGGATGGCTGAATTTGCTGGTGACTTTATGAATTTACATACTAACCCTGATATCCATATTCCTCGTCCACCTCGTTTTTCCCATTAATTATCCTTGCCGAAATGGATTGCACATGTCGTGCATCGCCTATACTTCACCAGACGTGCAAATAATAACGTTGTCAGAGTGAACGTTGTCAGAGTGGACCTCGATGATTGATTATCTAGCTCTATTCCATTAGCATATTCTGTCCTTTCCTATTTTTTCTTGCAATTGGGTCTATGTAATAACTTTGAGTCCTAGTTTTTACTTGTTTTTAACTATCATGTTAGTTAGATATCCTACTTAGTTGTGTTTTAAACTGCTTGGTTTGAATTATCTTGATTATATCCTACTTTTTTTGGTATTTTGCTTGAATATATTTTCTTAATGATGACAAAGGGGGAGAAAGATACCCTAGTAGGCAGATAGTGATTGTGACGCCCCCAAATCCAAGTTCCTTGAACCTCGAGTTCGATGCTCACGATCCAACCTCAATCTAACTCCACGTCATCATTCAATAATATAACTAATAAATTTTGTGAAGTTTTAAAACTTTTTATAACAACATTTAGGAATATTTAATATCAATATAGATATTGCAACTTAGTTAATTAAAACTTTATGAATCTTCGATTCCAAAACTCCACCCTTTATAAATTGTCTTGACAATTTAGAATCATACATATATTATAATTTATTCCACAACGTCATTTGTGAATATAAAAATTCACTATTAATACAAGATTCACTCATCTATTTGATTTCTTTATATAGTTTCATAGTACGATGGTTCTTTACAATAATAAATGTACAGTTTGAAAATTTAAATTCAAAACAATTAACTATGATTCGACATTATGAATAGTATCATAATTAAGCCAAACCTCGACCCTATTACAACAAATTGTTTTGACATAATTATATGTTCAATCAAATAAAGATTACATGTTTTCTCCCTATACACACATCAATTCAGTACTTATTATATTCGCCTGGCTCCTCAATTTATAACTGCAAAATTAATTTGCAAGAGTGAACTCGACAGCTCAGTAAGTCTAGCAGTTGATCACATTTCATGTTTCACGTAATTCACATTTCACAACTTGTTTATAAATCTCATACACAACATTTCTATACACAATTCTAGTTTCTTATGCATTACATGTAAATCAAACTTCATACTGTAATTCATATGTATCATTTTTTTTTCTTCACATAATGCATATCTCAAATAAATTGAGTTTCCATAACTCAATCAACCATAGTCATAATTTGACTTTAACAGCTCATAAAGAATTATAATATAAAACTTCTATTTTATCATACTCGTATAAATTTTATTACAAAACAACACCGATTGCACATAACAAATATCATGTTCTCACATAACAAACAAAATTGAAAAACTTGCCTCGTTTGTTATTTTACCCTAATCAAATGTCTGATGCATAAACTTGCTCGTCAGTTAACATAATTCATACTTTTTCATTCGTCGTATAACCTATATATAAAATCAGGTTATAACATGCTTAATAATTTTATTCGAGATTTACTATACTTCTAGATTCGCTTACTAATCTTTATTTCATCTGACGCTCGATGTATTATACCTTGTTGGTTCATTAATACATCCATAGAACTACACAACATAATCACATCATAAAATTCAATCACATTTAACAGAACAACGAAAATTTCCTTGTAAGTTCACTTTTACACTTTTTAGGTTGTCCAAAAAATGCTACGTAACAATTACATATTTGAACTCTACACGAAAAATTGAGGAACATATCAAAAAACTACATAACATCCAAAAATTGACTCGGTGCGCCAAAATAGCCCAGAAATCTGCCCAGATTTTTTCCAAGAAAATTTGCACTTCACATATTTCATTTCGTGATTTTCATGCTAATTTTGTGATTTTTAATCTCATTTGTTATTTGTTGGATTAAATTCATTTTCGAATATGTTTGTTAGAGTTTATGCCCTAGAGGCTAATTATTTGATGTAATTGCTTAACATTTTTGATATTATATTTGATTGAATAAATGGATTATTTTATTATGATTTCATTTACTGTGTTATATAAATGTTAACATAATAAAAGCCCTTAGAATAATGATACGAATTATATAGCTTTAAGTATGTGACTTGAATATGAGATTATATAATTATAATTAGTATCATTGTTCTTAAATGTCCCTAGTCGAGTATCATTGTTAATGGGACAACAATGATGCATTGAGACTAGTATGTGGATTGACTGATGGCCAAATCTCATTGGTCATAAATATATGAGATATTTGAGTCAATGCATAGGTACATGTTAGAGAACAATGTACTGGACTGACCCACCATGAGAATTCTACATGGAGCATTATGCAAAGTGTCATAAGAAATTCTTATAGTGACAATGATGTAATGATCCTCCGACCTGAAGTCACTATATTATTACACGAGAATTTGTGTACTTTGATATCATCAAATGTCACCTTTAATATGGTGGACAATAAAGGTGATTATTGGGTACATCATGAATCGTGTGAGGAATATGAGTGATCTAGATGGAATTTAACCCTCCTATATATTATGGGTGATATCCATAGGCCTCTTGATTGAGTAGGACTATGAAATGCATGGCCATGCTCAAATATTGATTTGTTTCATATAGTCTACTCATTGATCAAGAAAACTCAGATTAAATTATGAAGAGTATGACACATTCCATGCCTCGAGTTTAATCTAGGATATAAGGTTAAAAGGATTAAATTACATTGAAACATTGGTCACGAAAAGGTTGTATCGAATCACCGATCTTATTATTATTTGGGTAGCAGTGATGCATTACTAGATGCCGCTCACTGTTTATAATTTTATAATATGATTTTAAAATTATTGCCAACATAATAATAACCTATAGGGTCACACACTTAGAACGTAATTAAAAGGGAATTAATTTAAATTGTAAGTATTTTAAATATGTCAATATGATTGATAGTATTTAAAAAATTACGAATTTAAATTAATAGGATAATTTGTATATATGTATATTAATTAAGTAAGACTTAATTAAATATAATATATATAAATTCGGATTTTATTTTTCTATTTATTTTAGGTTTTAGTTAATTCCTCTTAACTACTATATATATGATATATCAGTAGTCTAAAAGTTACGTAAGGAAAAACTAAAACCCTAGCCGCTTTCAGAAAGAGGCTAGAGAGAAAAATAGGTTAGAAATCCTGATCTTGGTGGCTAGTACCGCAGATTCCTTTTGCTGCAGATCGTGGGACGATTCGCGGAGCGTTCGTGTGGATACTGTAGAGATGCAGTCGCTGGATTGCGTTGAAGATTCGAAGCCGTTCCAGAATTCCATCGTCTTCTCAACATCTCAGATAATCGGTAAAATAATCTAAACCTCTGATTAATCTGTTTTCGCATGGATCCTGTCTTAGGGTTTCGGAAAATTTTTAAATTCCGCTGCTTTCACTGTGTCGAAACCCTAACAATGTTCTACCTCATACTTCGTAGTATTTAAAAAATATATAACATGTATGAAAAGAGTTTGTCAAGACTTGGGAACAGTGGCCCAAAACATCCTACTCATAATAGTTTTCACATAGCCAAATTTTTTGTTTCTGCAAATTTTGTAACTTTCATGTTTCCTTCTCACTATCATATTTCTCACACCATAACTTCAATTGGCTTGGTACTTGTTTCTACTTCTAGACCATACTACAAGGTACAATATCCATCAAGGTTTGGTCCTTACAAGAATCTTTATGATATAAAATTAGAGGCTCAAAAATCTATGTTTATCATAGTTTTTGTTTTTAACTAGTTTGCTATAACTTTTCAAAAACCGTGTAGATCTGATTTCAATCCCTCCAACTAGTTTAAATTAATTTATAATTCATGTATATATACTAACTTACCAAAAGTGTCTATCAATTCTCAAATTTTAGCAAAATAGCCTCATTTAGGCATTTTAACAAACACCTAGTGTGTATGGTTTAAAAACCCAAGTTTCATGTTAATTTTAACATGTTAACATCCATTCTCCATACAATCTCTCCTTATACATTCAGAATCCATCTGATTCACCATCAATACAACCTCCCACAACAATAATTCATAACAATAATCATAATACTTAATTTGTTCAATGAAATTTAATAAAGGAAGAGTTTATACCTCTTTTGGTTTGAAGTTTTGATTCAATTTGATTTTGGACTGATTTGAACTTCCTCATTTAACAGAAATGGGTCTTAAACTTCTTCAAATTCCAGCTAGACCAACTTTCTCTAGTATCCATCCTTCACTTTTTAGTGAAAATGGTGAGATTTTGGTTTAAACTTTGAGAGACAACAATATGGCTGAGTTCTCTGCTTAAGTTTTTTAGAGAGAGTATTTTCTGCTGGAGTTAAAAGTTTAAAAGGATAAACTGAATATAGGCATAGAAATTTCTAAGTATAATTTCATAAAATGCAATTCTCCTAACCTATAAGTAGGGTTGTACATGGTAACAGAAAAAATCGTATTCGTCTGCATCCGTATTCGAAAAAAAATGGATATTATTTGCGTTAAAAAAATGGATATATCTGTATTCGGTTTAAAGGTATCCGTAAATAAATGGATACGAATACGAATATAGGCGTATTCGTTTAACATCCACCCCTAAATATATCCGGCAGATATCTGAAATTCGATATCCAAATCTAGATTCGTATCCAAAGAATAAATTATATATATATATATATATATATATATATATATATATATATATATATATATATATATATATAAGAAGAAGAAGAAGAATTTTTAAATGGTCTTCCTTATATAATAATAATTAGTTTTCACTATCATACAAAAATTATTTTTTAAATATGTCATTTCACTTCTAAAAAGTAGGAAATAACATTTTTATTATAATATTAATAAGCTGAAATGAATTGATTTAAGAATAGTTAATGGATTTTTACTATTATAAAGTTAAAATATCTAAAATGTATCATTTAACAAGTGTTATAAATGTTATAAATATCATTTAACAACTATTACAATATAACTTATGGATCATTTAACAAGTGTTATAAATATCATTTAAATATTATAATTATATATTATAAATATTCATGCACACTACAATATTACTCTAAACACATAAAATGGACATCAACTTATTAATGGACATCTAAATTTTAATAAGTAGAGCATTCATTTTAAAATTTAGGATTTCAAAAATAATGAATACTTATTAGAATTATAATTTAAAGCATTGATTAACATATTTATTAAAAATAAATAAATTAACATTCATTTATTAATGAATTATATACTTTAAAAATCATTAGTTTTTTCTTATTCTAGTTATATATAGTGTTATAATATATCTAAAATATATTATTTAACAAGTATTATAAATATCATTTAAATGCTATAATTATAGATTATAAATATTCATACACACTATATTATTACTCCAAATTAACATATAAAATGGACATTTACTTATTAATAGACATCTAAACATTAATAAGTAAAACATTCATTTTGAATTTAGGATTTCAAAAATAATAAAAAACTTATTTGAATTGTAATTTAGAGCATTGATTATAGTATTTATTATAAATAAATAAATTATCATTCATTAATAAACTATACTTTAAAACTCATTATTTTTTCTCATTATTCTAGTTATATATAGTGTTACAATATATCTAAAATGTATTATTTAACAAGTGTTATAAATCTCATTTAAATGTTATAATTATAGATTTTAAATATTCATACACACTACAATATTACTCTAAATTAATACATAAAATGGACATCTACTTATTAATAGACATCTAAGCATTAATAAGTAAAACATTTATTTTGAATTTAGGATTTCAAAAATAATGAAAACTTATTTGAATTGTAACTTATAGCACTGATTATTGTATTTATTAAAAATAAATAAATTAACATTTATTCATTAATGAACTATTACTTTAAAACTCATTATTTTTTCCCCTTATTATTGTTATATAGAGTGTTACAATATGTCTAAAATGTATTATTTAACAAGTGTTATAAATATTATTTAAATGTTATAATTATATATTATAAATATTCATACACACTACAATATTACTCTAAATTAACACATAAAATGAACATCTACTTATTAATGGACATCCAAACACTAATAATTAGAGCATTCATTTTGAATTTAGGATTTCAAAAATAATGAAAACTTATTTGAATTGTAATTTAGAGTATTGATTATTGTATTTATTAAAAATAAATAAATAAACATTCATTCATTAATATGTATGGTTTAAACTTTAAGTTGTGATTGGTTATAAGTAATTATTCAATTTTTTTCTTTATTTTTTATAAATAATTTGAATGAATTTTATATTAGGTGATTGATAAATGAATCCAGATACCTGAATATTCGAATAATCTGTTTATTCGAATAAAATAAATTAAAAACAGATATTATCCATAATCAGATATTATTTCGAATACCGAATACGGATAACATTTTTAAAATCTACCAAATACCGAATACGAATACAGATAGCGAACTGATTTTTTAAAATATGAATACAGATACTACTGTTGTAACGGCCCCGAAATTTGACAACCCTTATTACCTTACATTTCATATTTATTATACATTATTTCCTTAATGTCCAAATTTCGGTCCGTTAATAAATCTTTAATTACCTTATTTAGTCCTTGTTAATGGACTTTAATTCATCAGTTATCAAATTTTTCGGTATAAATTTTTCTCTTATTTTCTCTTTCTCAATCATTGTATTAAAATATTTTTGCATTTAAAACTTTGCACCTCGATCCTAGTCCCTGGATCGCAACATTTACTTTTTCTTTCTGTTACAAGTATCATAAGGCTCAACATTCAAAATTTAATATTGTTCATATCCATACATATATTCTTTGTTTCATAATTCATAATTAGACATATAATAGTCTCTATCATAACAACTATCTTGAACAATTACAGTTCGTAAAAGTTTATATCATGCAAGAATGAGCACAACGGCTCAGCAAGTTTAATAGTGTGCACATAGCACATAACATAACATGCTCAGTGTTTTTCATACATCATATGTGGTGCTTCTAGTAAAGCAATATATCTCATGTGTATCATATTTACTTCACATTAGCAATTACGTTAAGAAAACATTAATTTATTTCACATATAGTCACATCATTGTACCGAATACACATTACGATCATGTTAACCACATATCACATAACACATAATTTCTATATGCATTTGAACATATAACATCATATAACAATTAATATTAAGTACTGGAGAACTTGCCTTGACGTCCAATTATTAAATTAGTAGCTCAAAACCCTTTATCAAACAACCTTCTTTAAGCTTAAACTTCTTCCTTTAAAGTTAATCCTTCCTCTTGAAGGCACCAAAATCTTTCTCTTGATAGTGGTGTTTTCCGGTGGTGGCATGGTGGTGTTGTTCGGATGGTAGAAGAAGAAAAGAGATAGAGTCTTTTTGTTTGCTTGCTTTTTCTTTTTTTATTATTCTTTGTTTATTTTTCTTTCCATACTCTTTATTTAAGCTCCACTTATATGAATTGGTTTAAATAAAAAGCTCCAAGTCCACCGCCTCCAACAATTTCGGTTCAGCACAAAAATCATGCATAATTAAATATTTTAAAACATTACGTAGTTATTTCGTGTAATAAATATTTTATATAATGTATATAAAATATTTATTTTAATTCACCAAAAATCATAAATTAATTTATAAATAATATTTATACCTTTTTCAAGTTCATTACTTGATAAATTTTGTACACGCATAATGACATGCATGTAATTATATGAGATAATTTATACTTCCAAAATTCATAAAATAATGACTTTTTCACTTCGTTACATGGACAACATGTATCACTAGCATGGTCGCGTTTCTAAAATATTATCTTCAATAAAAATCATAACAATTCCTTTATACAATAAAATAATTTTTAATAATTTAAAACATTCCTTCTCCTTATTTATTTTCTCAATTCCTTACTATTTGATGCACTTTAACTATACACCATATAATAAAATATTGTACCATTTGTACAAATATATTTCCTTTCTTAATTAATGTACTCTTCTTATATAAATTATATAATCATTTTTATATAATTTATATAATTATTATTTTCTTACTATTTACTTTAACTTTCTTATATATAAATTATATAATTTATTATTATATAATTTATATAATTACATTCTCCTTTTTAAAGTAATTTTCAAAATTTCTCCATAATTATCGATTAATTATATAATCAATAAGTATACCTTTATTAATTCTCTCATTATTTTCTATTTTCTTCCATACTCAAGTAATTGAATCCCCTTATATAAATTATATAATTATTCTTATATAATTTATATAATTATTATTTCATTAATATTTTACATAAATTTTCTTATATAAATTACATAATTTATTATTATATAATTACTTTTCCTTCTTAATTAATTTCCAATTTCCTCCATAATTACTGATTAATCCTATAATCAATAATTATATTATTACTAACTCCCTCACTAGCTTTTAATAAATTTTCGGATTAATTTAATTATTAATCCCTTAATTTCCATAACCAATAAAATTTTATCAATATAACAATTGAACACACACACACACACACACACACACACACACACACACACACAAATACACACACACACACACACACACACATATTTAATTCATAAACCTCACATTACCTCATAATATCATTTAAATAATAATTTCTGGACCTCCACAATAATTTTATTGTACCCTTACATGTAATTTCTCTTATTCTTAATAAATTATTTTTAAACAATTTATTTTCTTTTCAATTATTTTAATTCAACACCATTTATCACCATCTCTATACAGATTTAGTTTATCAATAAAATCTCATCACGCACTTTAAATCACATAAAATATATCAATCATAAGTAATTTAAATAACCTTAATAATTTTCTTATTTAAATTCTTATTTAATATTATTAAAGTGATCCCGAAAATTCGAGTCCTCACAACTGTATTCAAATTCGTTTATATCCGTTTACACCTCTACATATAAGTGTATTCCACTCACAACATAATTAGCTAAGTGGCATTCTTCAAACTTTTTCAATGCTAACTCATGCTCACCTACTAAAACAAATACCAACATGCATTCATTCCTTAAATTAATTCTCAACATTTAGTTTATAATGTTAGCATACATGCATACATATACTACATGCATATACATTACACAAATAATTATATATTATAATTATTATTAATTCACATACTACAATTATGTAATTACCATTATATGCATTACTAATAAATACATAATTTAATAAATTATAAATTCATAATAATGTATAAAATTAATCCACTAATTATAAAATTAAATTTAACACTTTTTGTGTAACCAATCAATTATATTAAAATAATTAATAACCGTTCCATTAATTATTTTAGTTAACTTAATTAAATTATACCATTTATATTGTACAATTTAATTTCCTCCTTTATTTAATAAATTGTTCTCCAACAATTTATTTGAACATTAAATATATTAATATAACATATTTAATCATTGTAACCCAATTTTCATTATTAACTAAATATAAAAAAAAATAACTTTATTTATTTAATTAATTAAAGTTAACATGTTAATTTACTAATAACGATTAATGAATTAATTCTCTCATTTCATATTTAATTTACATTGTTTGGCATAATATAATATATTAAGTCATTGCATAAATATATTACATTTATATGTAATATATATTAAAATAATGAATTTTAATCAACTCACTTCTTTTACTAAAATAAAATACACATATTAATTCACTATTTTTCTTAAGCGAATTAATTATACATTGTTTATGAGATTTAATTTATAACAAATCTATTACCATTAAAATTTAATATTCAAATTATATTATTTTATAATATAATATTTCACTTAATCTCAATTAATTAATTTTCATCACGTCTAAACATCATCTCATATTTAACTCAAGTAATTAATTTAATAGTTTTAATTAACTATTAAATTTTATTTTCAAATAAATATATAAATTTCACATATGAATATATATTTATTTTATTCTTCCTCAAAAATCACATAGTTCCATATATATATATATATATATATATATATATATATAGAGAGAGAGAGAGAGAGAGAGAGAGAGAGAGTGCAATGTCCTAGAATTTCCACGTCATTATAAATTAAAATTATTAATTTAATCTCTAACGAATTAGTTTTACGAGATTATTTAAATCTTTTTATGTGATTAATTAATTACGTGACTAAATGATTATGTGATTAATTACTAGAATTAATTAAAGGGGGTCATTAATATGTTATTAAATTAGTGAACAAATCCTAAAGTTTTAATATCAAAATAATTGATAAGTTTCCTATTAATTAAATATTTAATTAAATTGAATATAATGAGTTAATTAAATATAATAAATTAATTAATATGATTATTAATTAATGTAAATAATGTGAAATATTAATAATAATATTTATTAGTCTATTTAGTAATTTAATACTAATGGATTAGAGTATTTAATTATTTATTCAATCTAATTATTTATTTAACCATGGATTGAATAATTAATGTGTAAATTATTAAATTAGCCCAACATGAGTCAATTAGTAGCCCAAGTGAAGAATAATAAAATTTGACAAATTAGTAGCCCAAACAATTTAATAGGAGCCCAATTGGTATTTTAAATAAAGCCCAATACTTGACCCACTTGGAAAAACAATTATATAACTTATTAATTATTTAAAAAAATAAGCAAGTGACTATAATTTTGGGACAAGTATATCATCAGCCGTGTGTGTGCTTGGAAGAGAAAAAAAAATATTTTTTTTTGTTTATTTTTTAATTATTTAATAAAAGGATTGCTTGTATTAATTTTTAAAGTACATGGACCATCCCTCTTTTCACCTAATGTGTCATTTAACCCATTTCTTGTGTAAGTATCCTTGCTACTCTCATGATGGTATTTTAATAGATATAGATTTTATATCTATCCAAATTGTAAGTATACTTACAATTTAGAAGCTTGTATTGGTCATTTCTTCTTTTTCCACTTTGCAAGCTAGAGAGCATGGGAGAGTGTAAAAAAATATTTTGAGAGCAAAAATACCAAGAGAAGGAGTTCTTGGTTCATGTCATCTTCTTTCACCACCTATTTTGGAAGAAAAAGGAGAATAGCCATTAAATCAAGGTAATGGTTATTCTAAATCTAGTTTTTATTTTTAAATTAAATAAACCAACATGTGCGTATAAATATGTTAATATAGTTAATAATATGTGGTAGTAATATTTATGTCATGCTTGAGTTTAATATGCTTGATTTGAATTTTGGTATATTTTCTATGCTAAAATATGTGTTTAGTAGTGTATAAACAAGTCTTGGAATTTATGACCAAAAAAATATTTTTATAAACCTTAGGTTTAATGTTCTAATATTATAAAACATTAAATCGTGCGAAAAACAAAGTTTGAATCACTCAAAATGAAGTTATACACAAAAAGTTATGATTTGTGGTAGTTTATGTGATGTAAAAATTTTTATAAAAAAAAATGATATTAAATCATGAAAAATTAAATTTTCATGTTATAAATTGATATTAAGTGATTGGTAATTTTTTTGGATTTTTATTAAGGATTTAAAGCTTACTTGATGATATAATTTTTATTAAAGTGTGTATTACTGGAACACTGTTCACGTTCTGCAAAGGGAAAAAAATAAAAAGGATTTTCGCGCAATGCGCGCAAGCCTTTTTGGTCGTCGGACGCGGAGCCAAAACGGCGTCGTTTAACATAAGAAAAAGTTACCCCGCGCGTACGCGCGAAAACCAGCAATAGTATCTCCAAAACGACACCGTTTTGAGCCTACTTACGGCTTAACGCGCGCAATGGGTGATCACCGTTTTTTCGCGAAATTACCAGACTGCCCCTCCATGTTTTTTTGATGAAATTACTATTTTGCCCTCGGATCAGTTTTCAACTTATTTACAGAAATGTCATCCGGGTTAAATTTAATTAATTTAAATATTTAAAAACTAATTTAAAATTATAACAAAAATAATAATAATACAAAAATGATATTGGGGAGAATATTTTTCATTAAGTTTAATATTTAAATATTTTAAATATTAATCTAGTTAGCTAAATCATGGTTAAGTTAAATAAATTTATTAGTTATTTATTATTTAAAATGTTAATAATAAATAAAGGTGATAAATTAGCAATTATTATTTAATTCCTATTAAATAATAATTAAAGAGAGATAAAAATTTATAAATTAATTATTTATTATTTAAATATTATTAAATAATAAATAAGGATAATTAAGTAATCAATTATTATTTAATTAGCATTAAATAACGATTAATGGAAATTAAGTATTAGATTAATAATAAATAAAGATGAATTGATTATTATTTAACCTTAAATAATAATTAAAATTAATAATTGTTTAATTGACATTAAATAATAATTAAAGAGGATTAAAATTAGTAAACTATTATTTAATTTCCTTAAATTAAATAATAGGTAAGGTTAATTACTTAGTTAATTATTAGTTGATGAAAGAAGATTAAAATTAAATCAATACTTATTTATTATTTAATTATTATTAAATAATAAGTAAGTACAATTAGTTATTATTTATTGTAAATAATAACTAAAATTAATTAATTAATTTCTATTTAATCAAGATTAAATAGTAATTAAATAGGGATTGAGTTCATAAAATAATTATGATTTAATTAAATAATTGTAATAAGTTGTTTAAGGGTTTAATAAGTGTCCAACACTTAAGAAAAATATTTTCTAACCTATTAAATTATTAACCTAATATGGTTGAGGGTCTATAAGGTTAATAATATTGTTTTGACTACTGTAAATTATGTGTTAATACTTATATGATAGATAAGTTCCTTAGTGAGCGTATAGTTGTGCAAATACGCCGTACTAATTATTAGACCAACTTTATTAATGTTAGGTCTTTCAAAGCCAGTTAGTTAAAGCTAGACATTAATTGTAGCTAAGCGGACAGGCAAGTTCCTTATCTCTAAACTCATTTCATTGAGCAAATTATTTATTTAAGCTTGAACTGTAATTCCAAGCATTCTTTGAGTGGTTTAATTCCTTTACAATTATTCCACATCGATATTGTTGTTATTCACACTTGTTGCACTTGATTTTGTACAGTCATGTACTTGTACTTAATTATTGTTCTACTGTTTAAAGAACTATTCAAAGTAGGTCTAAGTCATTGTTCTGCTAGACATTTATGTTAAAGATTTTAAAAGCTATCCACATCATTGAAGATGCGGATTCTTAGACTATTATGAACACCCCTTTATTATAGGGGAGTACCATGTATCTAATATCAGGTACAAAATACGGAAATTAAATGTTATGCATACACATATTGTATTGAGGCTGATCCCCTTAGGTACATATTTCTGGTAGTAACCATTGGGTCAACCTGCTATTGACTCTAGTGGATATTTATAGTTCATAGTCTATTTGACTATCCTAATTTTAAAAGCAAATTATTATTCCTGCTTATGTTATTCACATTATTGAATTGTTCAGCTATTCCCTTCCATTCATGATATATTGTTTCTTGTTGTTATTTAAACTTGTTGAGCAAACTAGTTGCTCACTCTTGCTATATCATGAAACCTTATTGCAGTGCAACCCGAGACTTCGAGAAAGAACAAGGGTAAAGGAAAGATGAAGTGATAGACTTCGAGATACAGCCTTGTAGTTAATTAAATTAATTGTTATGTAATATAAACCATAAGTACTTTATTAAGGGTCTTTGTGTACTTTTGTGTAAGGTTATCGTATCTTGGGACTAGTAACACCTTTTGAATGAACAACATATGTTTATTATTCCGCATTTAGTTATTGTATGTTGTTTAGAGGTGAATGTTTGTATTGGATCGTGATGACCGGATCCGGGTATTTGGAACCCAAATTTGGGGGCGTCATAGAGAGAGAGAGAGAAAGAGAGAAAAGATCAAGAGCATACCCCCTTATTTGACATACCAAGCATACCCCATTTAACGACGGACTGGGGGACAGTTTGGTCCATCGCCATAGGTTCGATCCGTCACTATGGCTTTTAGCAATAGATAACATATAGCGACGGACAAACATATAGCGACAGACCAAAGCTATGGTGACGGACCGACCCTATGGCGACGGACCAAACTGTTGTCCGGTCCATCGCTAAAGGGGGTATGCTCTTGATCCCTTATATATATATATATATAGTCATTCGACCCACTTCATTTCATAATAAGAATTTTATATATTAAAATCTTATTTAAATATTATTTAAATACACCGAAATTCTGGGCTGTCACATTTTTTCCTCCTTATAAAGATTTCGTCCTCATAATCGCAATACCGAACCGCTCCTGCTCGGTTAACTTCTAATTTCTTTCAAAAGTTCGTTGACTAATTTCAATGTATCGTTATAAATACTATATTATCTATTTCTTGCATTTCCACAATTAATTCATATAGGTTTTATTTCATAACCTTTATTCGAACCTTAATAGCTACATATCAATTTCCTTATCTAAGGATTATCATCCTTCTCCATCGTCGAAATTATTTAATTACTGACCTCATCTATCCTCAGGGTATCATAGTGACTACATGTTTTCTTCCTTGAATAAAATTTATACAACATGATGCAGGGGTTAAGGGGGAGCATTAATAATATTTTTGCAAATTACAAGATGTAGGGGTTAAGGGGGAGCATTAATAATATTTTAAAATTACAAATTACATTATGCATGGTTTTAGGGGGGGGGGGGGATTTAATTATCGTGTTGACATCATAAAAAAGGGGGAGATTGTTGACTTGGTCACACTTCGATCCTTGGTTTTGATGATGACTTTATTCTTATACTAAAACTTTGGTTTTATTTGTTGAGATATGTGCAACAATTTGAAAATAACGGTATGCAGCAAACTAATTTCGACACTGAATTAAAGTTACATATGAAAAGTTTCATGTCAAAGTATTGGAGATCTACCTCGAGTCTTTAGGATCTCATGTACGGTCTTGGCATTAACTTATATTTTAATTCAAAGCTCAAAGGATTGCATCATATATTAAATTTAGTGAAAAATAATTTTTATTCAAAATGATATTTATATTTATTAAAACTGATAAAATTCTACAAGATCTATAAAATAGTGAGAATTAATTATGAAACTATGTGATTAAAGTTCCTGTTAGGAAAAATAATTAAATTAAGTTTTATTAGAATAATGGAACTATTGATTAATAGATCATGGCGTGTAAATTGATTGAACCTTCCATGTTGGGTAAATTAGTTAATAAATGATTCTAAGGCTTGATTAATAGGAGCAATTAATGTTAACAAATTAGATATAGAGTGATTGTTAACAAATAATTACTTACTTGATATTTGCTTCAATAATAAAGGACTTTCCTTTTTGACGAAATTGGCTCACTCGTGTAATTGATTGATAAAATACTGCATATATATAATTAAATCAATTATGAATTGGAATTAATACACGATGATGTGTCTCTAACGGTTGTATCCCATAATGTGTGCTTCATATTATTTATTCTTGACATCTTCATTAATTGGGATGAAAATAATTCTTTATAATGTAAACCTTGATTCTTGCTACCAATCATGTGCAACGGTAATATTGTTGCTAGGATTAATCTTTTTAGTCCGAAATGATCATAAGTCCATATCACTAAAAGAGATAACAGTAACATTCTTTATGGGGTACCTAACAGCTAATTGTGCCTCACACACACACACACACACACACACACACACACACACACACATACACACACACACACACACACATACACACACACACACACATATATATATACATGTTCAGTCGAACCAAGCAAGACACGAATTTATATAATATACTAAGCATACAAATTGGAGATACACTGCACTGAAGAAAAAGTTTTATTCTCTCACGTGAACTAGACTGCTATACTACTGAAGAATTCCAATCTGATTTTGTTTTCAGCCTTGAATCATCTGAGCTAAACTTGGTGATATCTTATTTCTTAATCATTGCATTTAGAATTGAACTTTGCATTATTATATAACTCATGCCTTGATCATAGTATTCTGTGTAATCATTATTGAATTTGTACTAATCAAATTTCTGTTGAAGGCTTTTACAATTAAGTTCCAGGTAAGCTTAATAGCTTGGTGAGTAAAGGTACTCAAGTGGTGCATAGGTGTGCATAAGGGAGCATAAGCGCTCAGGAGGAATTGTCCTCAAGGTTGTGAATTTTGATTGAAAAAGGGTGTCATGTAAGGCAAAGTTATTTAATAAAAGGAGTCTCCAATACCAATTGGTATTGGACGTTGAGTAGGCCACTAGAGTAGAGGATAGGGGTCGAACCACGTAAAAATTCTTGTGTTCGTGTGATTGATTATTTTAATTATCTTTATAAACTGCTAGCTCAACTCACAATATTTATTTCCAAAAAAAATAATTATCTCATCTTATTTTCATTAACAGTGTAAATCAGTTTCTAAACCAATAAACTAAAATTAGCTATTCAGCGTACTGAATTACTTACTGTTATAATAAATTATAAAAATTGGACATAGTTTTACTCCACACTTATTCAACCCCCCCCCCCCCCACCCCTTCTAAGTGTGCCTATTTAAATTTCAGGATTGTCATATTTTGTTCATCATGTTTAATTGCTTGGCCAAATGATTAGTTTGGTAACCTATATGAAATTGAAAAATAGATTATAGGTTTGGAGCCAAATATGATAACATGTGTTATGTTATTTGTTCTTAGGATTGAATAAATAATTTGTGTGTAGGATAGAAATATACCTGCATGCTATGTGTATACGAGTGAGAATCAGTGTTTCAAATCCTAGCTTTGTTAATTCTCATAAACATATAGTGAATTGCTTAGTGTGGGTTGTTCTTGTCTAAATTCTGTCAAATGAGATAGGTTTGGATTGGATACGCTTACATGTCCTTCAAAAGATGCGTTTAAATACTATTAAATTCTTAGTTATCAAGTCATCATGACTGTATGATCAAATAGAGAGAGTTAGGATATTTAAATGAAGTGTTAGAAGAAAATGTAATCATAGGTTCATTTATCTTTACTTATTTAGAAGTTAAATTATTATGTTTACATATTTTACATTTCACTATCTTTAATTTAATCAACCGCTTAACCAAGATTAACTTGATAGGGTCGGTATTTGGAAAATCGTTAGAACTAATTTCTCGTGGGATCGATACTTTACTTTCACTTTATTACTTATTGACCGTGTATGCTTGCACGTTATTCATTCAAATCAATTCAAGATCAGAATTTAACTAATAAATAAAATATAAATAAACAGTTCCGATTTTGAACAACACTAGGTTTCAATCTAATCCTAAGAAATCTCACTTAACTGCTATTAAAAGGATTTTCAGATATCTCAAGGGTATTCCACATTTAGGATTATGGTACCCTAATGAGTTTTCCTTTGATCTAATTGGTTATTCAGATGTTGATTTTGTAGGATGTAAGATTGACAGGAAAAGCAGCAGTGGAATATGTCAAATGATTGAAAACAAACTTGTTTCTTGGTTCAGTAAGAAGCAAAATTTTGTATCTATTTCAATTGTAGAAGCTGAGTACATTGTTGTTGGTAGCTGTTATGCTTAAATTTTGTGGATGAAGAATCAATTAGTTGACTATGGGTTTGAATTCTAATATGTCCCCATATTCTGTGATAATACTAGTGTTATTTCAATTACTCATAATCCTGTCATGCATTCTAAAACCAAGCACATAGACATCAGATATCATTTAATAAGAGATAATATGCAAAATGGGAAGATATCTTTACATTTTATACCTACTGAAAATCAACTTACAGATGTGTTCACTAAACCCTTGGATGAATCCAGATTCAATAAATTGATTAGTGAGTTAGGCATGTTAAATTTACAAGTCTAGATTATATGCTCTAGATATTACTAATAGTACAGGAAACTTCCAATCATAGTTTAAGAATGTTCGTAGAGCAGAATTGTGAATTGTATAATGGATTGTATGGTGAACCACAAATCATTGAAAGCACAAACGATCATAAAACAAGCTCACTTCATAAATCAATCTAAGAAACTCTTAAATCACATAGTAATCTATGTAGAGTTCCTATACGATTACGAGAAGTTAAAAAGACCTTCATCAGGCGCGTGTAAATTACTATTAAAGAAAGCAAGTAATTGGACAAAGTTACTACATTACAACTATAACTGAGGCCATTTAAATTCTGCCACGTGCCCTACTTCAGCAAAATAGAGGGAAGTCTCTTAAAAGATCTTTTAAAATTTTATTCTATACTTTACGATTTAGAAACTTACGTTTAAGCCCTAAAAATCGAATTCTCAATTAATCCAGAAAACTTAAACACTCTATTGTTCTTTTCAGTTTGATTTCAAGATGCGATGGCAGGATATCAAGTTATCATTGGAAATCAACTTTGTTTTAAGAAATTTGGTGCAGTAGAATAGAAATTCAGAGATGTCATCTCTCTTATTCAAAAGGCGAGATTCAGAGATATTCTAGAGGCCAAAACCAAAATTTAGACCAAATACGTTGAAGAAATCCATATGAATGCTGCTATTAAGGATGATGTTCTTATAATTGAGGTGAAATGACATGCCCTAAATATCACTGTGGAAGAGCTAAACAATCATATGGGCATTGTAAGCAAAGGTATCACTTCGTTTGAAAACGTTAATGGTGAAGAAGGAATGTAGTTGATTAACTACCAGATGAATCTTCAACTCAAAAGGATCAAAAAGAAGGAGTTTTCCCCTGAATATGAATTCTTGGTTGATATCGTTGGGAAATGTATTTTGTGTAAGGATTCGGCATATGACTCAGTCAGTGAACTCCAATTGAAAATCATGATTACTATAGTCAATAAAGTGGAAATAAACTTTGGCTAGATTCTGACAAAGTGAATAACTAAATGGGTGAAGGATAATGCCAAAAGAAAAGCCAATAAGTTAGCCCCCAAAATGTACTATAGACGAATTCTGAGTCAAGTCCTGAAGAAAATGATGAAGAAGCTCATTGCAAATGACGAAAGGAGACTTTGAATGTCAACAAGAAGATTACCCAAAAATTATTTGAAAATTGGAAGAAGAATTCAATTGAACTGCGTCGATTCAAAATATTTAGAGGAAGTGGGCACATCGTTAGTGAGGTTAAGAAACCTTCTAGAGCTCAAGCCAAAAGAAAGGCATCTAAGATTCAAGAAGATGAGTCACGCCTCAAACCTCTAAACAACAACCCCTAAAGAAAAGGAAGAAGGCAGAAGAAAATAAAGAAGAAGAACTGTCAGAGAGTGTTCCATCAGACTCTAAGAAAACTCAAGATGATCTTGCTCCAATTTCTCAAATTTTCAAGAAGCTAGTAGAAAGGTCCAAAAACCAAAAGATAGAGAAGAACCTTTGCGAAATCAATTAATCATGAAGAGCAATATGGAGAGTTGATTATAGAGAAGCCACTAATTGTAGAACAGATACCGATCATAGAAGATACTCCAATCGTAGAGGTAGAAGAAGATGTTGATGAAGAAATGGCTGTGAAGGATAAAGATCCTAAGCCAAAGAAGCTGAAAAGGAAATTAAGAAAGATAGTGGAGAATAAGAAGTAGAAAATGGATATTAGAAGTAAAAGAAAAAAAGATCATGTAACCATGTTCAATAACCCCTTGAAGATCACCAAGATTATAACTGAAGATATTAACAGAAGTACTGAGCCAATGGCGATAAAGCTAGAAGATCCAGACTCTGTGGGGGAGCCTCAACCTACTCCTCAAGAACATCCTCAAACAACTCCAACATCATCCAAATTAGTAACCAAAATTGTGCTTAAAGGAATAGAGGAGCCAAACACCCAATTGCCTAATAAATTCATTGGATCAAGAGCTGGGCGTATGCGTATTATGGGAATGAGTGCATGTGAGGACCCAAATTTTCGGATTTTCTTAATAAAGTTAAATAAAAATTTAATTAACAGAATTGTCAAAGATTGTTTAAATTATTTATGATTGATATATTTAAAGTGCGTGATGGGATTTAATTAATAAAGTAAATCTGTACAAAGATGATGATAAATGGTGTGGAATTATTATAGTGTTATGTGGTAATGTGAAATATATGATTTAGATATATATATATATATATATATATATATATATATATATATATATATATAATCAATAATTATGGTGAAGGTTTAGAAATTGTTTAAGACGAGGAGGTAATTTTATAAATTATATACTAATAAAGTATATAATTTATATAAAAAAATTAAAGTAAAATATTAATGAAAGAATAATTATATAAATTATATAAGAATGATTATATATAAGAGGATGAAATTAATGAGGGAGTAAATAAAGGTATAATTATTGGTTATGTAATTAATCAATAATTATGGAGGAAGTTTAGAAATTAATTAAGAATAAAAGTAATTATATAAATTATATAATTTATATAAGGAAAGTTAATATAAATAGTAAGGAACTTTAATTATATAAATTATATAAAATGATTATATAATTTAAATAAGGAGAATACATTAATTAAGAAAGGAAATGAAGTGTACAAATGGTATAATATTTTATTATATGGTGTATATTAAAGTGTGTCAAATAGTAAAGAAATGGAAAAATAAATGAGAAAAATGAATGTTTTAATTTATAAAAAAAATTTGTTTATGTATAATAAAATTTTTATGAGTTTTATGGAGGATAATATTTCAAAAATGTAAACATGTTGATGTAACATATTGTCCAAGTAACGAAGTGAAAAAGTATGAAAAATAATTTTTATAAGTTATATGAATTATTTTATGAATTTTTGAGGTATAAATTACCTCATATAATTACATGCATGTTATTATGCGTGTACAAAATTTGTCAAGTAAAGTACCTTAAAGAGGTATAAATATTATTTATAAATCAATTTATGATTTTTAGTGAATTAAAATAAATATTTTTTATACATTATATAAAATATTTATTACACGAAATAAATACGTAATGTATTAAAATAATTAATTTTGCATGAATTTTGTACAAAACCGAAAGCCAAAGTCAGTGGGGACTAAGTCGGTGGACTTTGTGTTTAAGTTTCCAAATTAATTAATTTTGGTTGGCTATTAAAGGAAAAGAAATAAGAAGAAAAAGAAAGCACAAAAACAATAAACACTCTCTTTTCTCCCATCACCACCACCCGAAGCCGACCACCATAGTCACCAAGGTGAGGAAATAACAAGCTTCAAGGAAGGATTTTCAAAGCTTTGGAAGGTATAAATCCTTGTTTTTAATTTATTTTGTGTAATTATGGTGATAAAATAATTGTGTGCAAAATTAGTAAATAATTAGAATAATTATTCTAAATAATTTTTGGGTGTATATCTATGGATTATATAATTTTTAGAATTGTTATGTTGTGAAAATTTGGTATAAAATTGATGATTTTTGGGAAAGTTGGCATACTGTTCGGGGAAGAAGAAGGAAAAAAATTCAGGGCTGCCGTGCATTTTTTTATATGCGGAGGTGAAACGGCGTCGTTTTGGGGCGTGCGGAAGAAGTAGTCGCGCCATGCGCGGAGGCTTCTGGAAACGGCAAGGAAACGATGTCGTTTGGCGTCGGCAGGGAGGGTCGAGCGCAATGTGCGGCCGACGGCAACGCGGTGAAATTTCCAGCGTGCCCTTGGCCTTTTCCAGAATTGTCGGGCGTGTCCTTGGCCGCGACAAATTACGGTTTTCCCCCTAAGCTTTTCGGGAAATGCCAAATGCGTCCCTAAGGTCGCGAAAATTATGAAAATGCCCCCAGAAAGTGATTTTTAATTAAATAAATGTTTAAAAATTATTTTAAAATTATAAAAAAAATACTAAAAATATATAAATGATATTTGGGTATTAAATTTAATATTTTTGTGAAAATATTAAATATTGGGGATTAATATTTAAATACTTTAAATATTAATCTATTAAGTTTAAAAGTTAGAAAATGATTAAATGAAAATCCGAACAACCAAATATACTAAATTTTATCCGACGAGCTGGGTTGTCCGTAGTGAATATGTTTAATATTAAGTTAAATTAATATATTAAGGAACGATGTTAATATAATTAACCATATTATTTGATAATTGACCCGGAGATGATATTAATTAATTAAATTAATATCATGAGGAGATAAATAATTATTATTTGATTATTTTATTATCATAGGTTGTACGAGAAGCATTATAGAATGAGTATTTATTAATTCCACAATCCAGGCAAGTTCTTCAGTACTTTGATGTTAAATGTTTATCTGTCATGATATGTCAATTCTTGATCAAATGAGTATAAAATTATGTTTTATGTGATATGTGGATAATATGACCATGATGTGTACTTGGTGCAATAATGTGACCATATGTGAATTTAATTAATGTTTACTTTACGTAAATGCTAATCTGAATTAGATATGAGACATGTTAGATATATTGCTTTAGGAAAAGCACAGCACGTGATGTATGACACACACAGAGCATATTATGCTATGTGCTACGTGAATCATGAAAGGTGTAAAGTGTTGAACTTGCTGAGCCGTTGTGCTCATTACTTGCATAATATAAATTTTTGCAGGTAAATAAATGAATTTTCAGGAATATCGGATTTTGTTAAAGATGGATTATCCCAGAAGGTTGTGAATATAATTGTTATACTTTCAATATTATAATTCAATGTGGATACATTTGCTAGTTTACATTGATATGTTGTATGTACATATAAATTGGACTTGGACAGGACGAATAGAGTTAAATTATGAATTGTAATGGTTCAAGGTAGTTATTACGAATGAGACTATTATAAGTTTAATTATGAATTATGAAACAAAGAATAATTGCATGGATATGAACAATATTAAATTTTAAATGTTGAGCTTTACGAGACTTGTACAGAAAAGAAAAAGTACAGGTTGCGATCCAGGGACTAGGATCGAGAAGATAAGTTAAATTTTAAATATTAGCATATTTTAATACAATGATTAATAAAAGAGAGAAAATTTATACCGGAAAAATTTGGTAATTGATGATTTAAAGTCAAGTAATTGATTAAATAAGGTGATTAAAGATTTATTAACGAACCGAAATTTGGACGTTAAGGAAATAATATTTAATAAATATAAAATGTAAGATAATAAGGTTTGTCGAATTTCGGGGTCGTTACAGTGCAGATGAGCTGTTAAAAGGCTTCATTAATCTAAATTTGGACAAAACGACTATTATATATGATCCAAAAAGTGCACATCTGCTTTATTTTTTGCCTTTGATGCCTATGTGGAAAGCCTTGACCTTGGGATATCATAGTTTTATGAGATGGAGCTATGCAACCTTTCCGAATCTGAAGCTGGTATCTTAAAACTTTCCAAGAGTAATCTCCTATGCTACAAAGCTACTGTGCAATGCACATTTTGAATCCTTTTGTCAATTTTATGATAAGGTAACTCTCATTCCACAATCATTCTTTTGTACTGAGTTTTCCTACTTATCTTTCTATGACGAGATAGTAGAATCATCCTCTACGACCCTAGAGCAATCCTCAGTTGATTCATGTTTCACTGTTGACACTCTGATCGTCTTCACTCGCGATATGATCGCGATATCTACCACTTATCCTCTTCATACAATCCCGATCGTATTAAGTCAAAATCCTACGATCAATGACCAATCTTTGTCCTCCCCGGTCACTGAGTCTCACCACCATTTGATCATTCAAGATACACCACCAACTTCTCCTATTCCTGAGTTTGCAAATTCTCCTTCTCCTGTAAATGTTTTCACTTTAATAACAACCCTTGAAAATTCTCCAATTTCTTCTAAAAAAGATGACAAACCAATCACCTCTTCATCCCCTCCATTTAACATACCCTCCTCGTCTAACAACGAAAGCTTTGATGTATCTCGTGCTTTGGTCACTGTCTCTCAACTTCGTACTTCTAGTCAAGCCCCACTTTTAAATCAAATTCTTGTTCAAATCTCAGTGATTCTATCCAAATCTCAAATTACTGGTCTTGTGGCTCTTCTCTCTGCAAACTTTAATGAAGATCTTGAGGATAATACCAAAGAACTCAAAACTTATCTAGATAGGATAACTACTGCAGCAAAAAGAGTGCCGACAGATATAGGTAAAGAATTTGCAATACAAATGCGCCAAATGTTTCGAGATATGATGGATATTCTCAATAATTGAGATCAAATTTTCTTAGACAAACTTTTAGAACAAAAGAAAGCTATCCTGAAGTACTAGAAATCAAATGATTACTGTATCAAGCTTCTCCATGACAAAATTCTTAAGTTATATTTGTTTCACCTTGAATTTAAATTAGCAGTGGAAAAGCAAATGCTTCAAACAGATACAATTCTTGGCACCATTCATGAAGTAATGGTATTAGTTCACCAACAAAAGGAAGAAAATGATAAAAGGTGGCAAGAAAACAAAACAAATATTAACTTCTCTCACCATCAATTGGAAAAACTTGTTAATGGTGTTTAACAGCTCTCAAAGAAAGTTTCCCTTCTGAATGATGACAAAAAGGTGGAGAAAAGAAGAATAGTGGGTGAGAAGAAAAAGAAATCATCAATTCAGGGGGAGCTGAGAAGGAAACATGAAAGAAGATCTCCTCATATTGCTTTAGCTTTACCATTTGAAGGACAACCTTCAAGAGAACAATCTTCTTCTAAAAAAAAATTATGGCAAGATGTGATTATCTCTGGTATGAGAACTCCAAATGATGATCCAATGTTTGTTAACAAAATGTCTGAAGGCATTTACATACTAGGAGAACAGCAATTCAATATGCATGATCTTGGTCCAAGGGATACCATTGAAGAAATTACTGAGTTGAGAAGAATGGAAGCTAAAGGAAGATAAATCTATAATCGCAGAGTGGAAGAAGAAAGAAGATATGCTCAGAGCATGAGTGATGGACTTTAAGGGTAATTGGGATGACCATTTGTTGTTGGTTGAGTTTGCGTATAACAACAGTTACCATGCAAGTATTGGTATGCCGTCGTATGAGGCATTATATGGAAGGAAGTGCAGAACACATCTCTGCTAGGATGAAGTAGGAGAACAAAAGTTATTGGGACCGTAAATTGTACAACAGACTGCTGAGATTGTTAAAGTTATAAGGTCAAGGCTCATAGCAGCACAAGACAGACAAAAGAAATATGCAGATGTGTATCGGCAAAAAAGAGATTTCGAAGTAAGGTCCCATGTGTTCTTGAAAGTATCTCCCTGGAAAGGAAAGATAAGATTTGGAAAGAAAGGAAAATTGAGTCCAAGATTTATCGGACCTTTTGAAGTGTTGAGAAAGATAGGGGTAGTAGCCTATGTCGTGGCATTACCTCCAGAATTAGAATACATCCATAATGTGTTTCATGTATCAGTACTGAGACCGTACAAACCAGATTACAAGCATGTGATTGAGTATGAGCCAATTCAGATTGAGGAGGATTTAAGGTATAAAGAAATTCCTGTTCAGATCATTGACAGGAAGGAGCGGATCTTGAGGAAAAAGGTGATACCTTCTGTGAAGGTAGTGTGGAGAAACCACAATGCTGAAGAAGCGACGTGGGAGTTAGAAGAGAAAATGAAAAAGGAATATCCAAGTTTATTTACATAATCTTGTAATAGTGATTCCGGGGACAGAATCCTTGTAAGGAGGGAAGAATGTAATGATACACAAATTCCCAATATTGTAAATTAATAAGTTATTAATGGAAGTTAAATACTTTGAGGTGTGACAAGCAATTTGGGATAAGTCAATTATGGACTATTTGATGGTAGAATTAAATTCAAGTTTAATGAAACAAATTTGGATCAAAAAGGATTTGAATCGGATCAAATTATGAATTTTTGAGAATTAAAATTCATAGGATTTATGGATGATGACCATACTACCCTCACCAATTTGGGAAATGACACATGTGTCCCAAGTTGGTTCAATGACCATTATATCCTTGTTTACTAATGAGAAATGACTTATTTGCCCTTGACCATGTTAGAGTTAAATGAACCAACCATAGTTAGTTGTTGGAAATTATGTAAAATGCATATATTAGCAAACATCAAGAAAACTTGGTTCTTTTTCACTCCCCATTCGAAGTTACCAGCAAAAGAAAGAAAGAAAAGCAAAGAGGAGCTAGGGTTTGCATAATTAGCAAGAAGGTTCAACATAAAGTGGTCAAGAGTTGAAGAATATGCCATCAAGGTGGATCATCAAGCATTAGCAAGTTTTATATCAAGAAGGAAAGTAGCCAAAAGAAGGTATAAAGGAGTTTAAATTCTAAAACTTCTCTTTTGTATGCTTACATGCAAGAAAGGAAGTAACCATGCATATATCTTGGTTATACATGTTGATTATGTGAAATTTTGTGAGTTTATGTGTTATTTGGTTAGTTGATCATGAAACCCTAAGTGGTCAAGTTGTATGACAAAGGTGGTGCACTATTCATGTGTAATTTAAAAGCTAGAAAGCATGATTCAAGTGTGATCATGTGTTATATGTGGATTGAATTGATGAAAACATAGATTAAGGTGTTAAGCATGTTGAATTCATATGATAATTCTTGCTTGGTAGCTTAGTAAATGCATGGAAGGTTTAAAAGTATGGCTTGTGTAGTAAAGTTGCAATATTAGGCTAGGATTTGTGATTTAACTAAATCATAATCTATAAGTATTTTGAAAGGTGCATGTAGAAGCTACACATGCATACAAAGTTGCTAAATGTATATACGTTAACCTAAGTGGTGCATGAGATTCAAAATGTTAAGTGAGCTTAAGTTGGAAGTTGTTAAGTTGACAAACTGCCAATAATGTGTTATTTTTGGCCATTTTGAGTAATTGGAGGTCAAATGGGGCTAAATATGTAAGTTTTATGTAAATCCACGTGTTAGAATTGATTTGAAAATCAATTGGTGTGAGGATCCGAATTTTCAGGATTTTCTTAATAATATTAAATGAGAATTTAATTGATAAAATTATCAAGGCTGTTTAAATTAATTATTATTTTATGTGATTTAAGGTATGTGATGAGATTTAATTAGTAAATTAAATCTGCACAGAGATCATGATGAATTGTGTTAATTTAAAATAATTGGAAAGTAAATAAATTGTTTAAAAACAATTTATGAAGAATAAGAGAAATTTCTTGTAAAGGCACAATAAAATTATTATGGAAATACGAAAATTATATTTAAATGGTGTTACGTGGTAATGTGAAATATATGATTTAGATATGTGTGTGTGTGTGTATATATATATATATATGTGTGTGTGTGTGTGTGTGTGTGTGTGTGTGTGTGTGTTTAATTGATAATTATAAATTTTATTAATTATGAAAATTAAGGGATTAATAATTAAATTAATCCAGAAATTTATGAAAAGTTAATAAAGAAGTTAGTAAAATTAGAAATATTGATTATATAATTAATCAATAATTATGGTGGAAGTTTGAAAATTAATAAAGAAGAAAAGTAATTATATAAATTATATAATAATAAATTATATAATTTATATAAGGAAATTAAAGTGAAATATGAGGAAAATAATAATTATATAAATTATATAGGAATAATTATATAATTTATATAAGAAGATTAAATTGAATAAGGTTGGAAGATTTAATTTTTTTTTTATTAATTATATTGGTGTAAAATGGAAATTATGTAATGAGAAAGTAATTATATAAATTATATAATAAATTATATAATTTATTTAAGAAAAGTTAGTGTAAATAGTAAAGAAATGAAAATAAATGAGAAAAATGAATATTTTGAGTTATTAAAAAAAAATTATGGTTATTATAATGGAATTTTTATGATGTTTAGGAGGAATAATATTTCAGAAACGTGAACATGTTAATGTAACATGATGTCCAAGTAACGAAGTGAAAATTTATGAAAAATAATTTTTATATGTTATATGAATTATTTTATGAATTTTGGAGGTATAAATTACCTCATATAATTACATGCATGTTATTATGCGTATACAAAATTTGTCAAGTAAAATACCTGAAAAAGGAGTTAATATTATTTAAAATTCAAATTATGATTTTTAGTGAATTAAAATAAATATTTTATATACATTATATAAAATATTTATTACACGGGATAATTACGTAATGTATTGAAAATATTAATTATACATGATTTCTTTTGTGTGGCTTATCCGGAATTGGTTGAAGTCGGTGTACTGGGAGCAAGTTTTAAAAATAATTCATACAACTATGATTTATATAAGGTGAGAAGAAGAACAAAAGAAAAGAAAAAAAAACAAACATAACTCTCTCCATTTCTTCTCTCTCTACCACCACTACCGGAAAACACCACTACTAAAAGAAGAAAATATTTGGGGTCGTCAAGGATTAAAGCAAGCCTCCAAGGAAGATTTTCAAAGCATTAGAAGGTATAAAATGAATTTATTTAGTTTATTTTTATATTTATGATGATAAAATAATTTTGTGAAAAAAATTGGTAAATAATTAGAATAATTATGTTAGATAATTTTTGGATATATGTATATGTATTATATGATGTTTAGAATTATTACATTGTGAAAAGTTGGGAAAAATTTGGTTTTAATGGTAAAGAAAGCTGTTGCAGAAGGAAAAAAGAAGAAAAATGAAAAAGGCCGCCCGCGCAATGCGCGGCGGCCATTTTTTTTCAGAAGCCGGACATGAAACGGCGCCGTTTTGGGCGTAAATTATGGTTGGCCGCGCAATGCGCGGCTATCTCTACAGTGGCCCAAACGACGCCGTTTGCTAAAAAGCCGGAAGAAGAAGTTTCGCGCCATGCACGGCCGCGGTTTTTGGGGGAAATTACGATTATGTCCCTGGACTTTTAAGAAAATAGCGAGCATGTCCCTTGCCCTTGGAAATTACTAAAATGCCCCTGGACTTTCCGGAAAATTCCGGTTATGTCCCTAAAGTCACGAAAATTACCAAAATGCCCCCAAAAAGTGATTTTTAATTAAATAAATGTTTAAAAATTCTAGAAAATTATAGAAAAATACTAAAAATATAGAAATAATATTTGGGCATTAAATTTAATATTTTTGTAAAAATATTAAATATTAGAGATTAATATTTAAATATTTTAAATATTAATCTATTAAGTTTAAAAGTTAGAAAATTGATTAAATGAAAATTCGGACAACCAGATATGCTAAATTTTATCCGATGAGCCAGGTTTTCCGTATTGAAGGTGTTTAATATTAAGTTAAATCAATTTATTGAAGGATGGGGTTAATATAATTAACCATATTAATTAATAATTAACCCGGTACCCTAAAATAAATCGTCGGGTAGAGTTAATTACATTAGAAATGATATTAATTTATTAAATTAGTATCATAAGAGGATAAATAATTATTATTTAATTATTTTATGATCATAGGTTGACCGAGAAAGGGTTTTGAGCTATCAATTAAGTAATTGAACGTCCAGACAAGTTCTTCAGTACTTTGAAATTAAATGTTTATCTGTTATGATATGTTAATTCATGTTCAAATGCATACAAATTATGTGCTATGTGATACGTGATTAATATGACAACAATGTGTACTTTGTGTAACGATATGAATATATATGAGATATATTGCTCAAGTATAGGCACAACACATGATATATGACACACACACCGAGCATGTTAAGGTATGTGCTACGTGAAGCATGAAATGTGTTAACTGTTGAACTTGCTGAGCCGTTGTGCTCATTACTTGCTTAAAATAAACTTTTGCAGGTAAAGAAATAAATTTCAAGAATATCAAATTATATTAGAGACGGATCACCCTATAAGGTTGTGAATATAATTGTTATATTTTCAGTTGTATAACTCAATGTGGGTAAATTGCAAAGTTTACATTGATGTTTTGTATGTACATATATTTTGGATCTGGATAGAATGAATAGCCTTAAGGTATGAATTGTAATAGTTCAATATAATGGTTACAATAGAAACTATGATATGTCTAATTAAAGATTATGAATCAAGGAATAATTGTTCGGATGTGAACCATATTAAATTGTGAATGTTGAGCTTTATTGAGCTTTATGATAATGGTATAGAAAGAAAAAAAGTAAAGGTTACAATCCATGGACTAGGATCAAGAAATGAAGTTTTTAAATGATAAAATATTTAATACAATAATTGAATTGAGAAAAAGAAAAATTTATACAGAAAATTTGATAATTGATGACGATAATGTCAATAAATGAATTAATTAAGATGATTAAAGATTTATTAATGAACCGAAATTTGGACGTTATAAAGATAATGTATAATAAATACAAAGTTTAAGGTAATAAAGTGGATCGAATTTCGAGGTCGTTACAATTGGTGCTTATAGAGACAATTGTTCATTTTAAACGTTTTAAAACGTTCGCCGACGACCAAAACGATTTAATTAGAAAAAACAATGTCATTTTAAGATTTTTAAATGTTTTGAAGGCCCATACATATCAATTACATGTTTTATATGTTAAATGATTTGTTGGAACTCAGAAATGTTAATTTGGGCCAAAAATAACATTGATTTTTAAAAGAAAATTTTTTCAGAAAAACTTGAAGGGCACCATCTTTTACATTGTGAACTGCGCCGGGGCGCAGTTCTGTTGAAGGACCACGCCGAGGCGAGATTAGAGCAAGCCGGGGCGAAGTCTGGACCGAGGACACTATGACGACCCCAAATCCGGGTTCTATAACCTCTGGTTTGGTTCTCAACTGTACAATACTTACTAACAATTAAATACATAAATTGCATTTAACATCAAGGAATAATACAAAAGGTTCCTTATAAAAAGACTACACTTCCCAAGGTTGATTAACCTTAACATAAACATTACATATCTTAAGAGAATACAAAAGATTTACAAAAGAAATTACATAAAAAGTAATTTAACTAGCATGTATTAAGCTAATCTAAGATTTGGCTTTTCCCTTGCCTTTGTCTTGTTTAGAACATTCAGGCTTAGCTGAAAATAAGTCATGATATAGCAAGAATGAGCAACTAAATAGCTAAACAAGTTTATAAACAATAGCATAAGATATATCATGATGAAAAGGAAATTACTATTAGGGTTTTCAATAATAAATAACAATTGTGAAATAAATCAAGAATCAATTTATCGATATAAGAATGGATTGACTCTTTATTGTTGAGTGGTCTTTAAGGACCATGAACTGCTATTAAGGTAGAACAGACATTTGTATATATCTGACACCTTAAAAAACTAGTACTCGAGGGGGTCAGCCTCTTGTACCATATGTATATGCATAACATTCAGACATCTTGCGCAAATTCGATTTCTCGACAGATAAAAATCCCCCTTATTTAGGGTTGTTCATTCTCAGTCTTACTATAAGGATCCGCACCAACCAGTGGTTTGGATAAGCTTTTAAAATATTCAATTTGATAAATTTAAACATGCATTGTCTAGTCGAAAATAATTAGCTTAGACATTCTTAAACAGTTTTGAATTAATGAACTAAAACATTTGCAACAACACTATGTGCGAATACAATAACAGTAATGATGTTGAATAATTTTAGATAATTAACCCACATAAAACTCTGTCAAATAACTACGAGTGTAGATACTTGCTCAACAATAATTGAATTGCTCAATGTAAATAACGTTGAAGAAAACTTGCAACAATAAATACAAGTTAAGGTTAAGGAAAACTTATCTCGTGCGTAGTCTACTGCTAACCAATTCAATTTATTTCTCTTTGAGTAGACCTAACAATTAATCAAGTTGATCTTTAAATTAGTATCATATATACATACATATGATAACCTCTATATGTGACAGCCCCAAAATCCGTCTCCAATAACCCTGGATCTGGTCCGTCAAAAGAAATTTCAATCCTGAGTTTAAGTCGTTACGCGAACAACCTTCTCATAAAAACTACGATAAATTTAAATTTTTCTAAATCATTTACTTAACCTTGTCTCAGAATCGCAATCTTTACATGAATCCTACAACTCAGATCATTTATATTCCACGACCTAGTGTATTACAACCAATTGTGAGCAACAAAACTCGCATCATAACAATAACTCCACATGACTATTTACTCACTGCTTTTAATTACACGAGTTTACAAAACATTAACACTCGTATTAACTACAACTGCCTTTCAATACTATTACAAGGCTTTACGTCCGGGATGATACCAAATGGTAATTATTCCCACAAAATGCAACTTTAACTTTAAACAGTTCTAGTGACAACCTTTATTAATAAAATAAACTTCG
The DNA here is from genome assembly GCA_947179155.2 of Hedera helix. Taxonomy (NCBI): domain Eukaryota; kingdom Viridiplantae; phylum Streptophyta; class Magnoliopsida; order Apiales; family Araliaceae; genus Hedera; species Hedera helix. Next base: position 23,714,207 of record OX359266.1, read on the forward strand.
CACATCTTCTTTGCGATTATCGGGATCTTCGAACTCTTCGCCCTTCGTTGAAAATGTTTATAATAGCAAGAATGAGCACGACGGCTCAGCAAGTCTAACAGCTAACACATAACATGTAGGTTACATTTAATTCATGCTTTATGCTCCATGCTTTGCATTTATATAGGCATCATGCTTATCATGCTTTGCATTTAAATCATGCTTACCATGCATGTCAATATATCTAGGTTATTAACTCATATAACACATTTCAAATCATAGCATAAATTATATATCAGCTATTAACAACATATGACTGTACACAGACATATTTACAATCAGATAGCACATAACATGAGTGCTCATTTAATAGTTTATGCATATAAAACATAACACTGAACAACTTGTAGGGAGAACAAATATCACTGAAAGACTTGCCTGATACGCGCATTGACTTACGCTACCAGTCTGAAGTCCTGCGTTCCATCACTAACGCTCATACAATTCCAATTACTGCATCCGCAAGCCCTAAAACGCTTGCCTGCCAATTAGGAAGGTGCATGAGAACTTAGTTGTCATTCACAAAAGAATTGACTCTACCACACGGCAGTTCTCATCTATTAACTCAAAATTTATTAGACAATATTATCCTCCTTGGATAATATTTTAATTACGGATTAGTATTATTATACATTAATAATACATCATTACGTTACCAACTGTACTCAAGTACGGAACACCACCTTAATTGGTTACTAATATTATTAATCCCTTAATAATATTCTCTAATTTACCAATATTATTAATCTAGTAATAATATTTTAACACCATTAAATATTTAATAATAATTTACACCTTTAGTAAATTTAAAGACTTAAACAATTTAAATATAAATTGTTTAATCACTTCATTATTCCTTTAATTCCTTCACATTATTTATTTAATATTAATTAAATAAACAATTTACTCACTTAACTTTACTTGTTTATTTACCTTCACATAAACAATTATTTCATTAACCTTAATTCCCTTTTATTATTATTTAATATCACTTGAATAATAATTAAATTAATTAATTAACTATTCTCAATTCCTTAATGATCATTGAATATCATTCTAGTAATAATTTCTTAATTACATAACCTCATTTATTATAACAAATGATCACTTTATTAACTTCATCCCGCTTTAATTATTATTTAATTTAATATCCTTTAAATAGTAATTAACTAATTAATCACCCTTATTTGTTTAAAAAAATAAGTAATTACCTTTTTATATTTATCATTCTTTAATTATTATTTAATACCTCTTAAATAATAATTAATTACTTACCCATCCTTATTCATTATTGAATATAACTCACTTTAATTATTGTTGCACAATAATTAATTAAATACCTTGTTTCAATTACAATGAAACCTTTATCGTTATCATTAATCATTTGATATTAATTACTCATTGTCTAATATTATTAATATGTTAATAATATTTTAATTAATAAAACATTTCCTGAAACCGGCGACTGAACCGAGGTTCAGGGCCTGAATACACTGTCTGGGCTGGCAGCTCTACGATCGTCGAGTGGACTCTACGATTTTCCAAGACTGGTCCAGACTGTTCTACGACTCGGCGAGTACAAAGCACTCTACGATCTCGAGTGGACTCTACGATTTTCCAAGACTGGTCAAGACTGTTCTACGACTCGGCGAGTACAAAGCACTCTACGATCTCCAGTGGACTCTACGATTTTCAGTGACTAAGGCCACTCTACGATTTTCAGTGACTAGTGTCACTCTACGATTTTCAGTGACTAGGGTCACTCTACGATTTTCAGGTTTACCCTCCTATTCTTTCTCCTGACTTGGTTAAGTCATTCATTGGCTGAAGGGTGAGCTCTACGATCAGAGTGCAACCACTCTACGATTCTTATCGCAACTAAGGAAAATTCCCAAATTTACACTAGCTTCATACAACATACCAAAACTCATTTTAACTTTTCTGGTTTACTCTTTAGACTAACAAAACGTCTAACATATTACTTAAAGAGGTTCTGATTTTGAAAACAGATCATTGGACAGAAGGTTTAACCACCTCGATTCTCTTAGACTGTTAATCAAACACTTGGCGAGCATATGGGAATAACTTCAAAAACTGATTATCTAAAGTAAACAAAGACTCTTCCATACCTACTCCAACCTTGTATCGTCTGGACCATTCTTGGTCCTTTACACAGATTTCTCCCAACCGAAAACCTCATCTAAACCAATAATAAGTCAATACACCAGTCCATTCTAAAGTTTTATGAACATGAACACCGAGTACAGACCAACTGTGGTTCAGACTCTTAATGTTGACTGGGTAAAATAATCGAAACCATTATTCTAGTTCTGATTCAATCATTAACTAGTTTCAACAACATTTGACTACCAAGTTTACATTACTCTCATTTAAACACCTCATATGCAACTCTAGCATATTCTGCTTCCTTAATCCAACATAACATAAAACTAGTTAAATCAAAATAATCGGATAATACCTTCAATCTTTGACAGATGATTTACATTCAGATTCTGCCTTCTCCGAATAGCATGAACTCCTCTGAAGTTTGCATTTACTTCAAGCTCAATATCTCTCTTAGCCTAAATGAACGCGAAGGGGAAATGAGGGAATGACTGAGGTTATACAACACTCTCTCAGCCTTAAACAACTCTGAGGAGTTGGACCCTATAGCCTCCCCTATGCCTGACTTGTTCCTTCTTTTCGCAGCACTGATTCCTTGAGCTTTGCACAAACTGCGCGTGCTCTGCTTTTTCTGAGGTTTTGTCCCTAAAGGAGTGGCACTCTTACTTTTTCCACCGGGTTATGTTATTACTCTTGGGCTGAGCTGCTATTTGTTTTGTTAATTAAACAATTGGTGGCCCAAGTGTTATTTATAGTGCAACTAAGCTTTGGGTTGCCCAAATTAAATTCCTAGTGGAAATATAAAATATTAATATCCCACTATCAATAACTTTTCAAATGGAAATAAATATAACATTATTAATGTTTACAAAATCTCATTAATTAATAACCATATTAATTAATTTACATATCTAGCTTAACTTGCTAGCTATTTAATTAAATAATCACATAGCTCATTTACCCTATCAGACTTTGATATCATACAACCTAGGTTGGTCCATTAATTTAAAACCCATTAATTGAACCTTCCTTAAATTCCTTTAATTATCTCAACACATAATTAAATAAACCAAGCCGTCATATAATGATTTAATTTAATCCCCTAGAAATTTACAATTACAACCAATAATTCCATTTCTCTACATTAAAAATATTTCGGGTCGCTACATTCTCCCCCCCTTATAATAATTTCGTCCCCGAAATTTCAATATAAGGTAACTCAAAAATATGAGGGTAATTCTTCCTCATCATGTTTTCTGCACCTATATACTATATAGATACTTAACTTAGTGTATACCTTATCATATACCTTTCAACCAATCCTAGGTTTTAAACTCCCAAAAATTATTTTCCTCAAATTAAGTTTTAGACTCAATCCTTACAAATGATTCCATCCTTGGAATTTGCACTACATCCTTACAACATTTGCCCCGCCGATCAATCTTATCGATTATTTTAACATAGACATTGTTTTACTTATTGTTTTATAAACATTGTCCTAGTCCCTCCGTGATAGGACTCCAATTCCTTTCCAGTGATCGGCCATCACTTTACCAATGTTAGCTTTATGTCTTAACCTCAAATTTTGCTCGAATCCTCGAAAGCTTAATATTTTCTCAAATCGACTATCCATTACATCCTCATCCAAGGATTAGCGTAGCCTTAAATCACATCAATTACCTAAGACCATACTCAACAGGCTTATGACTATCCACAATTTACCTAAGACCATACTCATCAGTCTTACGAATTTCTGGGTCATTACATTCACCCCTTCTTCTAAGAATTTCGTCCTCAAAATTTCAACATACTTACCCTTTTACCCGCTAGATGTCCAAAACATTGGAACAGCTCCAGGAGTCTTCACAATTGATCAATAACTGTGAATGAATTTGAATAACCAGGAAGTAAAATAACCCCTTTAAAATAAACAATCCCATTTGTCCGGCGTCATTAGAAATTTTACTGAACACCTTAGGGGTATTTAAAAAAATTCAGCAAAAAAAACTGTACACACTTAACCCGAGTACTTATCACTTAAGGTGATCAACCTTCCGTACTCTATGTATATGCATAACATTTAAACCGGGTACTCCCACTTATGGAGATCAACCTTATGTACCCCATGTATACGCATAACATTTATTACCTTTATTTAAAATGTTGAATTCCCAACATAACTCCCAAGAAATACTTGAAAAAATATACTCAACCTTTGTCTAGCCGAAACAATTAACTTAGACTTTTCCACCATAGTTCGAATATCAATCGGAACTTTAAACTCTCCAAAAGCACACATGTGCAATAAAATTTGTGAAGCTCATCATTTCAAGTTAAAATCAACAATGTCTAGCCGATACAAATGGCATAGACCCTCATTTAAACGTTTCAAAATATTTAAAAATTCATTTTAGGTTTTATCGTATCGCCACAGGTAATAAATGAATTGTCTCACAACTCGACTTACCGCGACTTCCCGATAAAACGAAAAAATTTAAATGTCCTTTTGAAAGGCACACAAGTGCGAAATTGGCACGATTTTAAGAATTCAAGGTCTAGCATAGCTAGAAGATTTAGAATATCCTAAAACCTCAAATAAACACCAATTTTACTCCTCATCTTTTCCAGCTTAATAACTATCCTTAGTATAGCTTTAAGTTTGCTACTTAATTCTACACACACTCACTGTTCATCAAACTTACCACGTATTTGGGCTCAGGAACTTACCACAATCATATGGTTTGAGGAGCTTGTCCTAGTCAGGCCATAGTCGCCCATTCGTTGAGGGACTCCACCACATGACTATGAGTCACGAACTTACCATACGTGTCGGTTCTCAGAACACGAACTTATTTTAACATCCTCTACCTATCCGTTATACATATGAGAAAAGAATCACCTTCTCAACATACATATAGCGAATAACGCGACACCAGGTTTCAATTGATTATCAATGTAGGAAGCTAAGTGGTTATCGAACCAAACACAATCCCCTGCCCATACAAGGAATTGGTTATCTCAACCACTAATCTAATAGGAAGCTAAGTGGTTCTCAAACCAGGTACAAATTCCCCGCCCATACAAGGAATCATACAACTCAGCCACTAACATGAGTCCTCCATTAAAAACCTTCAACCTCTAACTTTTCTTAACTTAATATGAATTTTCTAAATTCATACCTTATCACAAACCACTCTTTATGAGTTTACTCCATACTATTTCATAGTATTTACCCTTGAATAGCGTCATGCTAGGTAAACATTCTCTTAATCATTTAACAGATCTTCTGTTATTCCATGATTTTACTATGATCACCATATGACCTTAATTCACACTTGAATTCACTATATGATTTCTCACTTATTCTAGGATCGTTTAATTCTATCATCTTATCAATCATCTCTGATCATTTTATTGTACGATCCTTCTCTTTTTAAATTATTGAATCAAGTGTCCCCTGATTCTTTTCTATTCAATTTTAAATACATCCATAAAGATCCTTCTTTAAATCTCCTCAAACATGCACTTATTTTCTTCTTTATGAATTTCATATGTTCCGCACTTATGGCTTAAACTCCATATTTCATCACATACCACTCGCTATGAGTTTACTGCTATTCCCCATAGTATAGTTGGTTTATAGCATCTTGCTATCTGCACATGCTGTTAATCCTTTAACAGATCATTTAACATTTTCTTTAACCTTAGCCAATATCTGAGAACTATATTTCTCAACTTATGGCTCTTTACTCTAATCCCCCCATGTTCATCAAACTTATCACGTATTTGGGCTCAGGAACTTACCATAATCATATGGCTTGAGGAGCTTGTCCTAGTCAGGCCATAGTCGCCCATTCGCTGAGGGGCTCCACCATACAATCATGAGTCACGAGTTTACTATACGCTTGGATTTTTAGAACATGCAACTAACCTTACTCTTTCTTACTAAGGTTATAGCCTAAGGTACTCCTACCTAAGGTTTATAACCTATCAGCTCTGATACCAACTGTGACAGCCCCAAAATCCGTCTCCAATAACCCTGGATCTGGTCCGTCAAAAGAAATCTCAATCCTGAGTTTAAGTCGTTACGCGAACAACCTTCTCATAAAAACTACGATAAATTTAAATTTTTCTAAATCATTTACTTAACCTTGTCTCAGAATCGCAATCTTTACATAAATCCTACAACTCAGATCATTTATATTCCACGACCTAGTGTATTACAACCAATTGTGAGCAACAAAACTCGCATCATAACAATAAGTCGACATGACTATTTACTCACTGCTTTTAATTACACGAGTTTACAAAACATTAACACTCGTATTAACTACAACTTCCTTTCAATACTATTACAAGGCTTTACGTCCGGGATGATACCAAATGGTAATTATTCCCAAAAAATGCAACTTTAACTTTAAACAGTTCTAGTGACAACCTTTATTAATAAAATAAACTTCGCACATCTTCTTTGCGATTATCGGGATCTTCGAACTCTTCGCCCTTCGTTGAAAATGTTTATAATAGCAAGAATGAGCACGACGGCTCAGCAAGTCTAACAGCTAACACATAACACGTAGGTTACATTTAATTCATGCTTTATGCTCCATGCTTTGCATTTATATAGGCATCATGCTTATCATGCTTTGCATTTAAATCATGCTTACCATGCATGTCAATATATCTAGGTTATATAACTCATATAACACATTTCAAATCATAGCATAAATTATATATCAGCTATTAACAACATATGACTGTACACAGACATATTTACAATCAGATAGCACATAACATGAGTGCTCATTTAATAGTTTATGCATATAAAACATAACACTGAACAACTTGTAGGGAGAACAAATATCACTGAAAGACTTGCCTGATACGCGCATTGACTTACGCTACCAGTCTGAAGTCCTGCGTTCCATCACTAACGCTCATACAATTCCAATTACTGCATCCGCAAGCCCTAAAACGCTTGCCTGCCAATTAGGAAGGTGCATGAGAACTTAGTTGTCATTCACAAAAGAATTGACTCTACCACACGGCAGTTCTCATCTATTAACTCAAAATTTATTAGACAATATTATCCTCCTTGGATAATATTTTAATTACGGATTAGTATTATTATACATTAATAATACATCATTACGTTACCAACTGTACTCAAGTACGGAACACCACCTTAATTGGTTACTAATATTATTAATCCCTTAATAATATTCTCTCAATTACCAATATTATTAATCTAGTAATAATATTTTAACACCATTAAATATTTAATAATAATTTACACCTTTAGTAAATTTAAAGACTTAAACAATTTAAATATAAATTGTTTAATCACTTCATTATTCCTTTAATTCCTTCACATTATTTATTTAATATTAATTAAATAAACAATTTACTCACTTAACTTTACTTGTTTATTTACCTTCACATAAACAATTATTTCATTAACCTTAATTCCCTTTTATTATTATTTAATATCACTTGAATAATAATTAAATTAATTAATTAACTATTCTCAATTCCTTAATGATCATTGAATATCATTCTAGTAATAATTTCTTAATTACATAACCTCATTTATTATAACAAATGATCACTTTATTAACTTCATCCCGCTTTAATTATTATTTAATTTAATATCCTTTAAATAGTAATTAACTAATTAATCACCCTTATTTGTTTAAAAAAATAAGTAATTACCTTTTTATATTTATCATTCTTTAATCATTATTTAATACCTCTTAAATAATAATTAATTACTTACCCATCCTTATTCATTATTGAATATAACTCACTTTAACTATTGTTGCACAATAATTAATTAAATACCTTGTTTCAATTACAATGAAACCTTTATCGTTATCATTAATCATTTGATATTAATTACTCATTGTCTAATATTATTAATCTGTTAATAATATTTTAATTAATAAAATATTTCCTGAAACCGGCGACTGAACCGAGGTTCAGGGCCTGAATACACTGTCTGGGCTGGCAGCTCTACGATCGTCGAGTGGACTCTACGATTTTCCAAGACTGGTCCAGTCTGTTCTACGACTCGGCGAGTACAAAGCACTCTACGATCTCGAGTGGACTCTACGATTTTCCAAGACTGGTCCAGGCTGTTCTACGACTCGGCGAGTACAAAGCACTCTACGATCTCGAGTGGACTCTACGATTTCCAGTGACTAAGGCCACTCTACGATTTTCAGTGACTAGTGTCACTCTACGATTTTCAGTGACTAGGGTCACTCTACGATTTTCAGGTTTACCCTCCTATTCTTTCTCCTGACTTGGTTAAGTCATTCATTGGCTGAAGGGTGAGCTCTACGATCAGAGTGCAACCACTCTACGATTCTTACCGCAACTAAGGAAAATTCCCAGATTTACACTAGCTTCATACAACATACCAAAACTCATTTTAACTTTTCTGGTTTACTCTTTAGACTAACAAAACGTCTAACATATTACTTAAAGAGGTTCTGATTTTGAAAACAGATCATTGGACAGAAGGTTTAACCACCTCGATTCTCTTAGACTGTTAATCAAACACTTGGCGAGCATATGGGAATAACTTCAAAAACTGATTATCTAAAGTAAACAAAGACTCTTCCATACCTACTCCAACCTTGTATCGTCTGGACCATTCTTGGTCCTTAACACAGATTTCTCCCAACCAAAAACCTCATCTAAACCAATAATAAGTCAATACACCAGTCCATTCTAAAGTTTTATGAACATGAACACCGAGTACAGACCAACTGTGGTTCAGACTCTTAATGTTGACTGGGTAAAATAATCGAAACCATTATTCTAGTTCTGATTCAATCATTAACTAGTTTCAACAACATTTGACTACCAAGTTTACATTACTCTCATTTAAACACCTCATATGTAACTCTAGCATATTCTGCTTCCTTAATCCAACATAACATAAAACTAGTTAAATCAAAATAACCGGATAATACCTTCAATCTTTGACAGATGATTTACATTCAGATTCTGCCTTCTCCGAATAGCATGAACTCCTCTGAAGTTTGCATTTACTTCAAGCTCAATATCTCTCTTAGCCTAAATGAACGCGAAGGGGAAATGAGGGAATGACTGAGGTTATACAACACTCTCTCAGCCTTAAACAACTCTGAGGAGTTGGACCCTATAGGCTCCCCTATGCCTGACTTGTTCCTTCTTTTCGCAGCACTGATTCCTTGAGCTTTGCACAAACTGCGCGTGCTCTGCTTTTTCTGAGGTTTTGTCCCTAAAGGAGTGGCACTCTTACTTTTTCCACCGGGTTATGTTATTACTCTTGGGCTGAGCTGCTATTTGTTTTGTTAATTAAACAATTGGTGGCCCAAGTGTTATTTATAGTGCAACTAAGCTTTGGGTTGCCCAAATTAAATTCCTAGTGGAAATATAAAATATTAATATCCCACTATCAATAACTTTTCAAATGGAAATAAATATAACATTATTAATGTTTACAAAATCTCATTAATTAATAACCATATTAATTAATTTACATATCTAGCTTAACTTGCTAGCTATTTAATTAAATAATCACATAGCTCATTTACCCTATCAGACTTTGATATCATACAACCTAGGTTGGTCCATTAATTTAAAACCCATTAATTGAACCTTCCTTAAATTCCTTTAATTATCTCAACACATAATTAAATAAACCAAACCATCATATAATGATTTAATTTAATCCCCTAGAAATTTACAATTACAACCAATAATTCTATTTCTCTACATTAAAAATATTTCGGGTCGCTACACTATACTTCTTACACCTCTAACACTTAACCAAATAATCATATAGCTAAAGTTATATAAACACTTAGGAAATATGATCATCACTTGATAATATTTCAATCACATAAAACCTATATTAGTTATTTAATATAGTTCAAACTCTTATCTAATATTATTGAAAATTTAATAACATTTTATTAACCTTCTAATATTATTAATCATTTAATAATATTCTATTAATTATCTAATATTATTAATCATTTAATAATATTTTATTTCCTTGTTAATATTATTAATTATTTAATAATATTTTAATCATTATCTAATATGATTAATTATTTAATAATATTTTATTCATTATCTAATATTATTAATCATTTAATAATATTTTATTCACTTATTAATATTATTAATTATTTAATAATATTTTATTACTTTATTAATATTATTATTCATTTAATAATATTTTATTCATTATCTAATATTATTAATCATTTAATAATATTTTATTCTCTTATTAATATTATTAATTATTTAATAATATTTTAATCATTATCTAATATTATTACTCATTTGATAATATTTTACACAATTACAATGTTATTCATCATTTAATATCTTTTTAATCATATACTAATACTAATACTCATTTGATAATATCTTTTTAATCATATACTAATACTATCAATGTGGTAGATATTAAAGGTAAATGAACAATATGTTATACGTTAAGGGTTATGTAAAGACAAAAGGTAGCTTGTATAGCAAGTTATAAAATGCATGTATATGTAACTAATGCATGAACCCATATTATGGTCATGTAAGTTATAAACGGGGTAATATTTTACCAGTTGTGATAGATAAGGATACAGATAAGTGTTCTATCTGAACTCCTAATTGCAGTTCTTTGAACAATTATTCATAATATGCATTCATGTGCTCATGTAAAGTTCATTCACCATTGAACTATTTTGAAAAAGGATCGATGACGTAACGACCCTGAAATTCGACCCATATTCTTACCTTAAATTTTGTATTTATTATACATTATCTTCCTTTACGTCCAAATTTTGGTCCGTTATTAAATCTTTAATCCCCTTATTTAATCCATTAATTGATTTTAAAATCAACAATTACCAATTATTTCGGTATAAATTTTTTTTTCTCAATTCAATCATTGTATTATATATTTTATCATTTAAAAACTTCATTTCTTGATCTTTAGACCCTGGATCGCAATATTTACTTTATCTTTCTGTAGCTAGTATCATAATGCTCCACATTTAAAATCAAAATGTTATTTACTTTCATACAATTATTCCTTGTTGCATCATTCAAAATCAATTATATAATAATTTCTATCGTAACAATTAATTTGAATATTCACGGTTCACAATTTAACCCTATTCATCCTATACGGGTCTAACTTATATGTACATACAATCCATCGATATAAACTTATCACATATAGCCACATTGAATTATGATATTGAAAACATGGCAATTACATTTACAACCTTCCAGATTAATCCCTCTAACAAAATCCGTTATTCCAGAACTTTGTTTCTTTACCTGCAAAAGTTTATTTTATGCAAGGAATGAGCACAACGGCTAAGTAAGTTCAACAGTTAACATATTTCATGTTTCATGTAGCACATACCTTAACATGTTCGGTGTGTGTCATACATCATGTGTTGTGTTTCTACTATAGCAATATATCTCACATCATTGCACAAAATACACATAGTTGTCATATTATTCACAGATCAATAACACATAATTTATATACATTTAAACAAGTATTAACATATCATAACATTAAAAGACTGAAGAACTTGCCTGTATGGTGGGATTAAATAATAAATATCCTTTTAATCATGCTCCTCGTACAACTTATGATCATAAAATAATCAAATAATAATTATTCATCTCTTTATGATATTAATTTACTTAATTAATATCATTTATAGTATAATTAACCCTACCCGTCGATTTATTTTAGGGTATTGGGTCAATTATTACATAATACGGTTAATTATATTAACCTCGTCCTTAAAATATTAACATAACTTAATATTTAATGTCTTCACTACGGACAACCCGGCTCATCGGATAAAATTTAACATATTTGGTTGTCCAAAAATTTTATCTAACCATTTTCTAAATTATAACCTTATTTGATTAATATTTAAACGTTTAAATATTAATCCCCAATATTTAATATTTCTACAAAAATATTAAATTTAATGCCCAAACATTATTTCTATATTTTTAGTATTTTTCTATAATTTTCTATGATTTTAAAATAATTTTTAAACATTTATTCCAATTAAAAACAATTTTTGGGGGCATTTTAGTAATTTCCGCACCCTTAGGGACATAACCGAAATTTCCCGGAAAGTCCAGGGGCATTTTCGTAATTTCCACAATGTTAGGGACATGTTTGGTATTTTCTGGAATGGCAGGGGCACAACCGTAATTTCAGAGCGTCTAGGACACGCTCGGTATTTTCCAGAAAGGGCAGGGGCACGCTGGAAATTTCCAGCGGTGCCGTCGGCCGCGCATTGCGCGCGACCCCTCGCTTCCGACGCCAAAACGGCATTGTTTCGCAATCGTTTCCCGAGCCCCGCGCATTGCGCAGTCCTTCGCTTCCCCGCACGCCGAAACTGTCCAGAACCAACTGTTCAAAATTTAATGCCCAAACATGATCTTATCGGTCCAGAACCAACTGTTCAAAACTTTGGGAAACAACCAGAACCACTGTCATTTGATGAAGTTGATGGGTTAACGGATCTTGACTTGTACAATGATGCAAATATGTTTCTTTGTGATATGTTTCCAGGTGAACAGGGACAAATTTCACAGCCATATGTGAATAATCCGGACAGTGGAATGGTGAATTTGGCCCCAAATTCTTATTTAAATAACGATGAGAATGGAGCAGTAAATCATCTGATGGAGCCCTGTAGAAATGATGCATATCTGATGAGTTCTCAGCTGTGGATGGAAGATGAAGGATGCTACATCTTTAATCCAGCAGAAGCAAATCAGGCTGCCGTTTCCCAACAAATATCTGGTACAGTATTTACTTCAAATTTCATTGGCTACCTTGCACTTGGACCACTTGGTTACCTATGACAAGGCTATGATGTCATTTGCACTAGCTTTAGCTTTAGCTTATAATAATTTACTCTAAATATTGTCCAACTTTGAGCTCTTGGTCAGATGTATGGTTCCAGCAGACCATGTCATTTCTCACATGGCCAGAACTCTTCTACCCAAATGGGGAAAGAGGGGTTTGAGCCAGCTTCAAGAGCTATTCAGCCAATTTACAGCTATATAATATTTCTAATATTAGCAAGTTTTGACTGTGTTTAGGTGTCGAATGTAATGATAATCTTGGTAATGTTTCTACCGGAGCAACTCAAAATCAAAGTGGCAAAGTTGGTACAGACTCTTGGTTCTCCTCTGCTCTGTGGGCCTTCGTGGAGTCTATACCTACTACTCCTGCTTCAGCATCAGAATCTGCTTTGGTAAATAGAGCCTTTGAGAGGATGTCTAGCTTTGGTAGGATGAGAATAAACAACGGAAAAACGAACGATGCTGCAGGTAACCTTGGTGCTACTTCTAAAAGGTCAGGAAGTTTTAAAGGGGGAATTTTGTGCTTTTCTGTTCTTGGTATATTTTGTGCCATCTTGTGGGTATTGATAGCAACTTCTATAAAGTTATTGGGAAAACACATTTCTCCATGATATAATGTATGAATATGGGAAGTTTTACCTTCATGATTTCCGGTAACATGTCAGATCATGTAAATGCTCACCACCTTTTTCAAATAAATAGTCTTGCATTCGTCAAAAAATGCTAAATCTCCCGACTTAATTTTCATAAGCTGAAATCCAAATTCAAGTTTAAATGTTTTTTAAGCCTCTTCCCATCTGAAATCTACAAGGCTCAATGGACTTAAATGATTTGATAGATACAGAAGGGAAGCAAAAAAGTCTCTTATATTTGTTCTTGGCTTTGATGGTTTCTAAGTTTTTTAATCTCAAAGCTCAGCAATGAAAAGTCACGGGTGGATCATTCAAATTTGATCATATGCATTCTCGTATAGAATCCATGCCTGCTATTTTCTGTTGATGCTAACTGATTTTGAATAATAATAATTGTTTTAGGCATAATGGAGAAAAGGCCAAAAGGGGTGGGTTTTGTCAAAAGAATGAGAGAGAAGTCGCGGATTAAGAAAATGAGGGTTTGTGTTCTTTTTACAACTAAAACTACACTCACTCTTGCGTTTCGGGATATGTGAATTGCGAAGTGACGTGTTACGTGTCTATAGATTTATCTGAAGTAAAAAGGACAAATTTATAAAGTAAAAAGGCGCACCGGTGGCAAACTATTGTAAGTAAAATTATTTATACTATAAGTAAATAGATAATTTGTTGAAAATAAAAAGGCGCACCGGTAGCACTATTATTAAAATATAAGTATCATTATCATTGTATTTCAAGTATAAATATAATTTTATTATTTAGATAATATAATTTTGAAAAAAATCACTTTTGTTTTACTGAATTGGACACTAATTAATATATATATTATTTAAATAATTTTTTTTTATAATTGACTCATTGAATTTTTTTTTTTTTTAAAAATGATATGAAATTTATTAACTTGTTTAATTTTAAACGGAATAAGAGGTACTACTCCCACGTAATAGATTAATCAATGTTAGAAGCTTACATGGATATTTTAATAAATTAAAATATGACATGAAGTGATTGAGAATTTTTATATTTTAAATCGAATTACATATTTGGGCATTAATCTTTCTTTTTTTTTAATTTTTTTTTTAAATTGAGAAAAAAAACAACAAAAGGCCTGCATCTTTTTCACGTGAACAACTCCATCAAATCCTCCACCATCATTCATAACCACTACCATCATCCATAACCACTACCATCAACCCAAACTTTTAGTCATTTACACCAGACCATCGATTTACAAGCAGTCTAAAGTCCTCCACTATTTGGCATTTAAAATCAACCCCAACATCAATCTCCAAAACCCAGATCTATAGTAATACATAGTTAGCAGACTTAGATCCGACTCATTAATTAACAAATTTGCTCAACCGAATTTATAGAAACAAAATTGAGCCCTAATTTGCAGAACCTGAATTGAAACTCCAATCTGTAGAACCTTTATACATGTCCTTACTGCTTTCAAAGGCCATAACCATGGTTCAGAAGGGTGTCCAATGAAAAGAATAAAAAATAAGCTTCCTATTAAATTTTTCCTTCTCGAACTTCAATTGAACAACTTTTTTTGCTGGTTTGTTCCTATACCAAAAATAATATATCAGATTTGTCACCTAGATTTGAGTTATCTCAAAGAAATTGTATTATCTATATTATATATATATATATATGCAAAGTGATACATAACATGTATTTGTTATAGATCTTTATAGGATAAATAAGATTTTATTCTTACTTAGATAATATAATTTGAGAAGAAAATATTTTTTTTAGGGCCCAGACGGTGAGGGTTACCTAATACTCTTGAATGAGGTATCCCTTTGTAGTAACAATACTTTGAGAAATTATAAAAAATACCTTTTTGTACGTGACATGAGAGTGATTGTATTTAATTATGTAAAACGATGTTATTTTAAGGGTTATCTCACGCTCTTTTTCACATAGATCATTTTACCTGACTTAAATTTGTTACTATTATTAAACTATACATGTGACTATATTTCAAGTATAAGAAACAATTTATTATTAGATAGATAACATAATTTTAGATTTTTTTTTTATTTTTTAGAATCATTTACCTAGAAATCCAATAATACATTTATCAAAAAATGCAATAAAATATCAACAATACCATTATTCCAAAAAAAGATCTCACATGATGTATTTTGATATGTTTTTAAAACTTAAAATTTGAGATTTTCATAAAATTACACAACCTATTTTCCGGACTTATCTATCTATACCACTATAATAAAATAAACAATTTGATTTGCCCTACTTCTTTTTTTTTTGTTCTACCTTAGACTTTTCTTCTGTTAGGTCAACTTTTATATTTATCTATCCAAATAAGAAGCTAAAATTAGTAACATGTTTTTATAAAGAAATAAGAATTAGTAATATAGTTTTACAAGTAAACAATCAAAATAAGATTATCTTATGTAATATATATAATGCAAGTTTAAGTAAAATAAAATAAAATTACCACCAATATCATATTACCTAATTGGAATTTGTTAATGTTATTAAAATTTAAGTATAATTATAATTTTGAGTGTTGAGGTTGGGATTTTTTCGCTTTTTAATCGTGTAGGGTGATTTTGAAAAAAAAAAACTGGCTTATGTTGATAGGTTTTGAAATTTTGATTCAATTAAACAGAGCTATTAGTTGGTACAGGTTTAAATGGATATACCAACCCATTTGAATTTTTAGTTTTAATGAATAAGATGACTCATATGTGACTCAATAAAATTAGTTTGCAACTGAGATTCAAAGAGTTCAGGAGCTTGCTTAAGCGATAGATCAGTGGGAGTAAGTGGGATACTATCGTTACACTTCCAAAATTAATCATAACTTCCACTTTAGTGATTAATAAAAACCATAATATAGTATTAGTAAGGGTCGAATCCACAGAGAGTGATATTATTTTAATCTATTCTAATATTTTCAATTTTCAATTAACAATAAGTAAATAAGGGGGTTTTCAATTTAGATTATATCTAATGAAATTGCAAATAAATGAAATTAAATATTAATGAGAGAAATCAATAAAGAGAAACTTCAATTCTTCAGTTCAGTATCACATTTTCACAATTAACAGAATAATCAAGTTTACCATTAATGTATTCCTTCAATGAAATTAATAACCCTAGATAACAACTATCCGTGCTACCCAAAATTCTCCTTAAGTTTTAAATTTAATGTAGCAATCGTATCCAAAAGATCCTTACTATCATATAACCTAGAACTATCAGTCTAAATTTAATATAACAGTAACACTAAGAATTAGAGAATTAGATTATTCCTAACAACAATCATACAATCGCATATTATTTAACTTGTCTTCTTGATAACCATTTGTGTATCACTAATCGCTACTTATGATAAGATATAATATCATTTGCTTAATACTATATCTCAATCTAGCAGATGATAAAAACTTAATCAATTTAACTGGTCATAATTAAATCAATCAAAATAGATATCATTCATCAATTAAAATAGATCATCAAGAACAAATCTCATATAAGAAGGAATATAAAATATAAACTTAATCAAACCATTAATTGTTAACAAAGTTCAATATCCCTTAGAACTGAAAATAAAGAACTTGGCCTGACATAGTTAAAATTGAAAAATAATCTTCAATCCTTGCATTAGTGAAAAGTCTCTCCAAAAATTAGGTTACAATAATCGTGTTTTTCTTATATTCATATCCCACCTAATTTTCCTAAAAGCCTTCTAAACATAGCAGCCTTGAAAGTCTTTCTTTGAATTAACTTCAGAAAATCCGATTAAAACAACCCAATTGCTTCTGGCGACTAGGGCCCCAACCCTAGTGTGTCAATGTTCATTTTTTCCGTTGTGTCCATTCGATGCCATTTTTTGCAAAATAAACATACAAATAAGTAAAATGCTCACAAGAATAACAATACTTAAGTCTAAGAGAACGACTAATCTAAAACTCACTCATCAAATACCCCCAAACTTAAGCATTTTCTTGTCCTCAAGCAAAACAAAACACTAACAGAACTAAATAACAAAGAGAACGACTAATCTAACACCCTACTACCATATAGACTCAATTAAAACACACAGCTCAAGCAATGCCTTAATATATTGAATAAAATTTCTAGCCTTAGAGATTCATCAGAAATAACTCCAGCAAAATTTTAGAATCAAGTGTCATCTGCGCATCTTAACTTACCATTAGCATCATATCACTTTCAACCCCTTATGTGTGTGTGTGAATTCAATACACTAAACCAATTAAAAGTTGAATAAATTAATGAATTTCAATACTATTAAAGATTATAATAATCATCTATATAATTACTTTCATGCATTTATTATACCATTAAGATCATATTTTTCTTCTTTTTTTCCTTTTTTTTTTCTCCTTGGCATGTGCAATGCTTATCTTTCTTAGGTTTTTCAAAGTTACCAGTGTAGCAAACTTTTTACCAATGACTCTTAAACCAGTTGGCTTTAAGGCACTAAGTGTAAAAACAGTCCTAAGGTTTACTCGTTCGAATAATAGAGGTCACAAAGACAAACTAACCAAGACTACTCATATCTATCGTACTCACTTATTATACTTCAATCAATTACTTCGCTTCATCTTCATATACTTTTTTTTCTTCTTCAATTTATTTTGCAATGGACATTGAAGCAATTATAATCATATTATTTTTCTTGAGCATTAAATGTGTGTAAGTAATCAATAGACTTTCCTTTATCTTTTAATGGCACCTAATTTTATCGACCTATCCTAAACTCCAACTAATTCAATACATCAAATAGTGCACGAAAATGTTCAGGGTTTTTAAGCAATATTAATACTAACAATAGTTAAGAAGTACATTCGTAATCATCATCCATTTGACTAAAATTATACACTAACTCACCAAATTATCCTCATAGGCTATCCTTTTATCGTGATATCGGAACAATTGCTCAAACCATAACACAATGCAATGCATGCTTCGAAAAATGCAAAAAAAATCTTATATGCTCTCTTTTTTCCTTTTTCATATTTTTTTTTGAAGATGCAACTAACCATATATACCTATATATAAGCCTAAAATGATCTTAAAATGCAAATAAAACATGCAAATGCATACCCACCCCCAAACTTATTTAACACAATGTCCGCATTATAAAGAAATATAGAAAGTGAAACGGATTACTTCCCTAAGCAAGTCAATTGTCGTGATTGACCACTTCATCATCTTCGTCATCCTCCTCTATGTCGTCGCTTACTTCTTCATCACTGTTTGGAACTAGAGGTGGATATGGGGACAAAACTGGTACTTTCGAAAGACGGACACTCTCAATAGACGGATTCATCCTCGCTAAGAATGTAACCAACGCGTTGTCAAAATTAAAATTGTATCGATGCATCTTAGTTTGACATTAAGCAAGACGATGCATTTGGCGATCAATCTTATATTGGTGTTGGTCATTGCGACGATGCTCCTGATCTATCCTTTGTTGCAATGCTTGGAGTTGTTCACTAATAGTATGAAATGATGGATCCTCCTAGTCGATGGTGCAGCAAACCGAGAAAACTCTTCCACATCTTACGGTAGAAGGATGAATCCTAATCCTCGAGGGTGAGACACTCCTCATTCCCAAACTTGATACCTCTGAATCAAATTATGATTAAGGAGAGTCGTTATGTGGCACCTCATTTTACTCTAGCTCGCACGTATAACCCAGTAATAAGAGAAGGGTGGGGCAGACCACCTGTTGTAGCCCCTTTCAAATTCTTTTTAATCAATGTCTCAATCACTCATTGTGACGCCCCCAAATCACTATACTTACTATAGCTAACTTGGTGCTCACTATAAATGCTAAATCATTAGGTTTATGGATGATTTTCTTTGTTCATAAACAAAGTTCTCATCTTAATTCCAAAAGATCTTTCATTAATATATATTGTAACTGTAACGCCCCGAGATCCCACCCTTACTTAATTAAGTCTAATTATGTCTGGATCAATTAATTATTAACCTTAAACCACATTTAACCGGGATCCCTTGCGTCAAACCTTAACCTTTGACCTGTAAACTCATTGAGTGACCATAAATGCGGTCCATTTTATTTATTTTTTATCAAAACTTTATCTTTCATTCTTTATCCGTCTCAGGATCGCAACGTTTCTTACCTTTCATTAAACTTAGGTCAAACATTAATAATTTGTGACATAGTATATTACCTGTTTAAAATCATATATATTTATGATAGCATAATCTGTAAATAAAATTTCGCCATGAACTATTTACACATAGTCCTGTTTACTTAAACTTATTCTGTACCTGTTCCAAATACATATATATATACATACCTGTAGTCACACATCAACCTGTTTACCTCATACCTGTATCATTCATCAATCTTATACATATCCCAAGTTCTACTATACCCAAATTCGACTTACTATCATCATTATTACAATAATCCATCTCAATACATAATTTAATCAACTATTACATAGCTTGCATATAATTACATTACATTCATCTATCTTACATAATTATTACATGTGTACATATAACCAATTTCCTTCATGCTTGTCCATCTATTCACATTCTTTACCTTTAGTATTACCGGAACCTCCGGCTTTCTTGTGCTTTACCTGAAATGTTAGTTATAGCAAGAATGAGCATAACGCTCAGCAAGTTAATCAGCTAACACCTTTCATGCTCACAATTTAATATATGCTCATGCATTCTTTACCATAATATATCATGCTTAATGTCACGTAATTCATTTAGCACTTAACCACATATTTGCACATAAGGCACGTTCCACTCATATAACATCATGTATCTCACATAGAATTTCTAATACGCTTAAGTCTGAAAAGCTTGCCTGGAATGCATTTATTAACTTAACCTTTATTGCACTGCTTGACCATTCTATCATTCCTTGCCTTGGTTTGCTCAATTCGAACTCTATCTGTCAACATTTAACTTATGTGTTATTATAGGATCATGAAACATATAAAACTTGTCAAACTTATTTCAGAAATATTAGACCATTAGTCCCTATTCATATCGCATTTGATGTATTATACCTTATATAGGTTAATAATACATCCTTACTCGTTCCTAACCTTTTTCATAACTTATATCATGACTTGGCTTAGCTCCAGGCATGTTATATTATGCCATTCATTATCTTATTATACCACAACACCCTTTTCATAGTCTATTTTTATCAATCTAGGGTTTATATAACTTATCTCTATCATTTAGAATCAAAACATTTCATTTTGGGTCAAAAATAACATTTTCTAAACTCTGCTATCCGTGGCCCCGACCGGATTTTTGGCCTAGAATCCATGGCCCCGGCCGTGACCTCTCAGCCAAATCTAGCCCCGGCCGCGGTTTTCCCACAAAAATCTGGCCCCGGCCGTGGCCCAAAATTTGAAAATTTGATTTTCTCTCCTGTTTTGCTGATTTTTAATTCTTTAACCATACATTCAATTGACACCAAATTTGATACACATGTAGACCTCATAACATAGTATTTTAAAAAAATTCTATTGCCTCATTTGGCTTCTTTAAAACATATATAACCTAGCCCATAGGAGGCCTGTTGAACACCATTTCAGACTTAGAATATTTTCAGAAATTCAGAACTTCAAGTTTTGCAACCTTGTGATTTTTGGCCATTTGTTTCAAAACTCAATTCCAATACTTGACATAGCTCATATAACCTATATATGACATGCACAAGCTTTCAAAACCGTCAAACTTCGCACGAGGCGATATTTGTCCGTTAAAATCCATTTCGAATCGAAACGATCGATTTCGATCGTTCGAATCGCTCTTTCAATCAAACTTAAATTCGTTGATTACCAAATCCACTCTAACACGTGTATTAACATAAACATGAGTCATTTAACTTCATTTCAACTCTAATTCCTCAAAATTGCCAAAAATCACATATTGATTGCATTTTCATCAAATTTCCATAAATTTCTTATTTCCAAAACTTAGGCTATTTTTGGCCCCTTAATGCAAAACTTGATTCTAACTTAACACATAACACATATAGCTTACAATTGACTTGCATGGGCCTTCCAAACATTTAAAACTTTTCAAATAACTTCATTTTCCAAATGACTCTTTTTAGTCGTCGGCGAACGTTTTTAAACGTTTAAAATCCATAATTGTCGCCATAGACTTCAAATGACTTCCAATTCAACTTGAACACATGACTTTATACAAAACTTAAATTTTTAGCATCATTTGACCTTTAATTACACATAATTGCCAAAATTCACATATTGATGACATATTTTCAACTTTTTAATTTCAAGCCTTAAACTCCACTTAACATCTTAAATCCAACACACCACATAGACTATCACATATACATTTAACAACTTTGTACATTCTCACAACTTCTATATGTATCTTCCAATACACTTTACAAATTATTACGTTATCTACACAAAAAGTATAGCCTAATATTTGCAATTTCTTTACATAAATCATACCTTTCAAGCTTTTAGGTATCTAGCTTACCATTTAGCACAAAATTTTACTTGCATCAAACATAATCAACCTTTCAAATTAGGTTTTCATCACTTCTAAATACAAACAACACATGATTCTCCATGAATCATGACTTATAACCTTGAAAACATGCATAATTGTTCACCACCTTTGCTTTGCAACCTTAGAGTCTAGGTTTTCATGATTTCCAAACATATAACATGCAATACACATGATCTCTTCATAATCAACTCTTTATAGACAAAGATTCATGCATGACTATACTTAAACTAACATTTAAACTCATGAACATCAAATTTTATCACAAAAACATCTTAATACCTTCCATAAGCTCATCCCCCTCATGCTATGAAGCTTGCTAAGGTTGAATCTCCCACTTGGATAGCTAGTTCTTCCTCTTTTGTACACTTTTCAGCAATTCATTCAAGCCCTAGCCTTTTCTTCTCTCTTCTCTCTAAGAGTTCTCTTAAGCTCTTCACTTTCTCTCTTTGCTCTCCATTTCTCTGGAACTTTCGAAGGGATGAAATGAAAATAAGCTAGCTTACTACATACATATATAACATAATTTGCTCCAACACCTAACCATAGGTGGTTAGCCTAACTCTAGCATGGTTAAGGGCAATTATGTCATTTCACTTTATAAATAAAGAGCATTAGTGTCATTTCACCACTTGGGGGCACACATGTCATTATCCAAATTGACAATGGTACTTTGGTTTTTTTTTTTCCCTTTTTGGATACATTGGTCATTACTAAAATTGTTGAGGGCACTTTGGTCCATTGCCATGAAATTTAAAGAATTAATTTATTTAAAATCATAATTTACTTAATTCCAATCCAATTCACGTCCTTTTTTATCCAACATTGTTTCATTATGCTTGAATTTCATTCCATCATTAAATACCTCATAATTGGCTTGTCCCATAACACTTGTCACACTTTAAAACATTAATTTATTCAATTAATTAATTAACTTATCATTATATTCCTTTGCATAACATTACCATTTTAATTCCCTACAAACCAATTCAATTCCACATTCAACCAATTTAAATTTCCAACATATCCATATAATCAAATTACTCGTTTGTCCATAAACTGCTTCCTCGAGAAAAGAACCTCGATTGGATTACTAGAATCCATTATCATTTATCCTTATTCGCTCGTATAACCATGTTAAAATCGTTACATCCTTTCATTTACTTACATAACACATATAATGTAAATTTGAACCATCTTTGCATTCGATATTCATTCTACACACTCTCGGAGTATTATATTCTATATTTAATATCATATAAACAATTATCTTACCTAAATCCATAAATCTCAAATTCTTCTTAACTTCAAAACTTCAACGCTTCAAAGCTCATTAACTTTATTAATCCTTTATCCTTAATATATCAATTAGGTCAAATTGTTTATGCTTATTTATTAACTCAAATATACATATATCCATACACAACCTACCACAAAGGTTATATCAACACATTGATCACACATAATTCATATTTAATCATTCTTTAATACATTCTATCATTTAAACCAGGTTTTATCTCATAACCTTTACTTAATTCATCAAAATCCTTATTTGAAATTACTGTAAAATCCTGGGGTGTCACATGTAACGACCTCGAAATTCGACCAACTTTATTATCTTAAGTTTCATATTTATTATACCTTATCTTCCTTACGTCCAAATTTCGGTTCGTTAATAATCTTTAATCACCTTATTTGAACCCTTACTTGATCTTATAAATTATCAATTACCAAATTTTCCGGTATAATTTTTTTTCTTTTTCTCAATCATTTTATTAAAATAATTAGATATTTAAAAACTTATCATCTTGATCCTAGTCCCTGGATCGTAACCTTCACTTTTTCTTTCTATACCAATATCATAAAACTTAACATTCAAAATTTAATGTGGATTATAACTACACAATTATTCTTTGTTCCATAATTCATATACTACATTTTTACCGTAACAACCATCTTGAACAATCACGATTCATAATTTAACACTATTCGTCCTATCCGGATCCAACATATATGTACATACAAAATATTCATGTAAACTTTGCAATTTATCACATTGAATATAACAGTTTCATATACAAACTTCTATGGTAAACCGTCTCTACATAATATGATATTCTTGAAATTTATTTCTTTCCTGCAAAAATGTATATTAAGCAAGTAATGAGCACAACGCCTCAGAAAGTTCAACAGTTTGCACCTTTCATGCTTCACGTAGCATATAGCATAGCATACTCGGTGTGTGTCATACATCATGTATTGTGCTTCTACTTAAGCATTATATCTCTCATACATTCATATTATATCACAAAATACACATCGTTGTTATATTATCCACATATCACGTAACACATAATTTATATGCATTTGAACAAGAATTACATATCATAACAGATAAACGTTTAACATAAAAGTATTGAAGAACTTGCCTGGATTGTGGAATTAATAAATATCCATTCTATAATGCTTCTCGTACAACCTATGATCATAAAATAATCAAATAATAATTATTTATCTTCTCATGATATTAATTTAGTTAATTAATATCATCTATAATGTAATTAACTCTACCCGACGATTTATTTTAGGATACCGGGTCAATTATTAATTACTATGGTTAATTATATTAACCTCATCCATCAATATATTAATTTAACTTAATATCATACACCTTCGATACGGACAACCCGACCCATCAATTAAAACTTAACATATTTGGTTGTCCGAAATTTTATTTAACCAATTTCTAAATTTTAAACTTAATAGATTAATATTTAAAATATTTAAATATTAATCTCCAATATAAAAAAAAATTAGATTTAATGCCCAAAAATCATTTCTATATTTTTAGTATTTTTCTATAATTTTCTATAATTTTTAAACAATTTTTAAACATTTATTTAATTAAAAACTAATTTTTGGGGGCATTTTGGTAAATTTCACGCCTTTAGGGACACAACCGACATTAATAGAAAAGATCAGGGTCATTTTCGTAAATTCCGCGCGTCTAGGACACGTTTGGTATTAACGGAAAAGACCAGGGGCACGCTGGTAATTTCCAACTGTGCCAGCCGCCGCGCATTGTGCGCGGTCCTTCACTGCCGACGCCAAACGACGTCGTTTCCCTGCCGTTCTAGAAGCCTTCGCACATTGTGCGGCTGCTTCTTCTGCCGCCTCCAAAACGACGTCGTTTTGTCCCTGTTTCAGAAAGAATTTGGCTGCCGCGCAATCCGCGGGTGGCCTTATTCTTTCTTTCTTCTTCCTACGGAGAACAGTGCACCAACCTAAGCAAAAATTTACACAATTTGATCAAAAATTTCCCAACATAATAATTCTAAAAATCATATAATCTTCATATATACATCTAAAAATTATCTAGAATAATTATTCTATTTATTTTCTAATTTTTTTACAACAATAATTTATCATCAAAAATACACAAAATAAATCATATAAATTAATTTGTATACCTTCCAAAGCCAAAAACTTCCTTTTGAAGCTTGTTCTACTCCCTTGATGGCACCAAAATTCCTCTTCCTCTTGGTGGCTATGGGTGGTGGAGGGTGGCGGTAGGGAGAAGAGGAAAGAGAGAAATGTTTGTTTGTTTTTTTTTTTTGTGGTTTTTATTTTCTTTTGTTTTTCTTTTCTTCCTTTATTCTTTTTTATAAACCCACAACTCACCAAACCATGTTGGATAAAAAAAAAACTCCACCGACTTTGTTGCCAACCGACTTTGTTCGGATAATTACCATGCAAAATTGCTAATTTAATACATTACGTAATTATTTCGTGTAATAAATATTTTATATAATATATATAAAATATTTATTTTAATTCACTAAAAATCATAAATTGATTTATAAAAAATATTAATACCTTTTTCAGGTATTTTACTTGACAAATTTTTGTACACGCATAATGAAATACAAGTAATTATATGAGGTAATTTATACCTCCAAAATTCATAAAATAATTCATATAACATATAAAAATTATTTTTCATAATTTTTCACTTCGTTATTTGGACAACATGTTACATTAACATGTTCATATTTCCGAAATATTATCCTTCATAAAAATCATAATAATTCCATTATACATAATTATAATTTTTAATAACTTAAAACATTCATTTTTCTCATGTATTTTCATTTCTTTTACAATTTACACTAACTTTTCTTATATAAATTATATAATTTATTATTATATAATTTACATAATTATCTTATTCCTATATAGTTTTCATTTCACACAAAATACAAATTATAAAATTTTCTTCCATCCTTATTCAACTAAATTCTCTTATATAAATTATATAATTACTCATATATAATTTATATAATTATTATTTTCTTCATACTTTATTTTAATTTTCTTATATAAATTATATAATTTATTATTATATAATTTATATAATTAGTTTTCTTCTCAATTAATTTATAAACTTCCTCCATAATTCTTGATTAAATCTAAAATCAATAATTATAATTTTACTAATTTCCTCATTAACTTTTCATAAATTTTTAAATTAATTTAATTATTAATCCCTTAATTTTCATAATTAATGAAATTTATAATTACAACAATTAACCACACACACACACACACACACACACACATATATATATATATATATATATATATATATATATATATATATATATATATATATATATATATAATTCGTACATCTCACATTACCACATAACATCATTTAAATACTAATTTCTGTACTTCCACAATAATTTAATTGTACAATTTATTGTACCTCTACCTGAATTTCTTTTATTCCTCATAAATTATTTTTAAAGAATTTATTTACTTTTCAATTATTTTAATTCCTCACAATTTATCATGGTCTCCGTACAAATTTAATTTACTAATTAAATCTCATCACATACCTTAAATCACATAAAATAATAATTAATTTACACAACCTTGATAATTTTATCGATTAAATTCTTATTTAATTTTATAAAAGAAATCCCAAAATTTCGGGTCCTCACATATATCAAGTCCTTGCAATCGATACAAGAGACTTAATACTCAATCGTAACATTTTATCCTTAATATTTAGATATTCTGTAACTTTACATGTTCCAACATCCACGACATTAAATCATTAGGACGACTCTTGGGAATAGAGAATCTCACGGTGAATGTTTGCATCTTCACCCGTGATAAATGTTTGCATCTTTATCCGTGACAAATGGTTGTATCTTTGTCCGGTGCAAAATTCTCTTTCCGTACAGAACATTACCCAACCAGTTAAAACCCTCATTCGAAACATATTTGTTTATAGTGATATCTCTTCATATTAATAATTATACTTATCCGACATTCAGAATAGTAATAACGAGTTATACC
Organism: Hedera helix; assembly: GCA_947179155.2. NCBI lineage: Eukaryota > Viridiplantae > Streptophyta > Magnoliopsida > Apiales > Araliaceae > Hedera > Hedera helix. The sequence goes on from OX359266.1 coordinate 23,741,836, forward strand.
TGGGTCTGAGGAACTTTAATGATGGATTTGACCAGTCAACATCGCTTAGTCCTGTCTCGAATGTACAACACTCACAAGTTATTTATCAATCCTCATTCAGATAAATAGATCATTATTAATACTATGTTAAGTTTTAAACAATTCTAAGTTTAATCAAAGTAAAGACATAACAATAGAATGTGATAAAATCTGATAATATTTATATAATATTCGGTTACATGTGTGGAACTTGTTCTTATTACAAAATGTCATTATGACTACAGCTAAGAATAGTTAATGAAAGCAGTAAACTAGTCTACGCATTTCTTCTTTCCTTTCTTTTTTTAGCCGGAGCTTTCGGGTTTGTCTGCAAATTAAGTTTATATGCAAGGGTGAGCTAAAATGCTCAACAAGTCTTAAACACATTGCATATAAGTGAACTCACACCAATAAGGATTGTAAGGATTCATGGCACAACAATTGATATTTACAAATGTTTTAACATAGCAAGACTGAGTGGTGATTAGACCATGAACTGTTATTTGTCTTTCGACTTAGAACCTTTTACAGTGGATATAGAAAGAGGATCAACCTAACGACATCCTATGTTATGCATAACATGCTATACACTGAAATAATTACGAATAGTGAAACATACTTGTTCATTTCAATTTACTTAACATGTTAGGATCGCCCCAAGACAACTTGGTTTGATATAATAAAGCATAATTTGAATAATATCGCGAATAAGCATTTCATTTTGCAAGTTATGCCGAAACAAGAAGCAATAACTCTCATATCGAAGATTTATAACACGTTGCATGAACAAAATGTATAAATCACATAGAAAGAAAGTAAACAAAGGTTAAGGATAGAAAACTTGCCTTTACCACAAATTAGAGTTTCCTGGTAATCGTTTAAAGCGCCTATACAAAGGGTTTCGCGTACCGAATGTTAGTTTATCGATTTTTTTCATTCTATACGTGTTTTTATCACTAAACTAGACTATTTTCATTGGTGGAATTTTTAGAAAAATTGGCTAGCTCAAAATCATAAAATTTGGTGCCTTTTAGGGTTTTCACTCGAGAGCCACCTTCAAATTTTCAGCTTTGGCATCCTTTTTGGTAACTGTCATAACTTTTTCATACGAAAATATTTTGAAGTGATTCTTGAGTCTAAATTTCTTATAATTTCATTATCTACAACTTTAATTTATATTTATAAGGCAGATTCTGATTTTAAGTTTTTGAAAAATGGCAAAAACAGGCAGTAAGCATGCTTTGGCCAATATTTTTAGGGTTAACCATGTGAAACATGGTACCGCTTGCTTTAACTCTTTAAGAAATCATGTTGTAAGACTCAATATCACTTTATAACATAAAAATAACAAATCACAAACCTTCACATAGAAATATTCATGACTTTTGCTCAATAACACACGAAGAACAGAAAAACCATACATGGTAACGACTATGTTCTTAAGCTTTTGATTTTCGTACTTGAAATAATTTGAGCATTATAACTGCTTACATAAGTGATTATTACACTTTATAATTGACAAAAATTGGCCATTATAACGGCTTGCATAATTGATTAAAATAATTTATAAAAATGCTTAAGAACATACGAAGACGTGGAGAATGGATAAACCGTACATGACCACTACGTATGTTCATTGAGATTTAAACTATGAATTGAAATGACATTATAACTACTACAAAATGTAGAAAGGCTCAAGAACACATGAAGAACACGGAGAACGACAATCGTACATGGCTACGACTCGCATTCTTGAGCTTTTAAAAAATTAAAGACGAAAGAAAAAATGAACATAATAACTTTTAAAGATTGTACCTTTGGTATTTACAAGCTTTAACTATTTCTTTGCAATTTTCAAAACTAGAATTATAACTAAGAGTAATAGATATAGAGAGTGATTTTGCTCTTGATTTTGCCTTAGAAATGAATGATGAAACAAGTGAGTTAAGCTTGATATTTATAGGACATGCAAAGCTAGGGCAAAATGGTCATTGTTGCAAGACTTCTAGGCTAAGCTAAGTTCAAGTGCACTTCATTTGGTCCCTTTGTATTGCCAGCAATATCAAGGAGTCACCAAGCTATAAAAGCTAGCAATTATCATGTTTTTGGTGACATTACATAATCTATATGTTGGCTACATGTTGGCTTCTAATTGGTCCACCACTTAGCCTACCAAATGAATATTTCTAGGGCTTGTTTGGTTGTTGAAGTAACCATTTATTTGAAGGGTAGTCAAGGTCTTTTACCAAGCTTGATCAAGGTTAGTTTAGTCCTTTTGATAATCTAGCTTAGTCATGATTAGGTTAATTAACAAAAACCTAGGTTAATTAGGTTATTAATTCACCAATTAGTTTAATTTGTAGATTAGGTTAATCTTTAACTTAATTAACGTTAATCCTAGTTAGGTTAAGTTTAATTCCATTATAGTTAGGTTCAATGGTAATCTAGTTACCCTAACCTAGTTCAATTCCAACCGGATTAGTACTAACCATCTAATTAGATTAATTAGTTAGATAATTTAATTATTCTGTAACTAGGTTTAGGTCTAGTTTAGGGTTCCTAATCCAGTTATCTTTAACCTAGTTCATTTCTAAGTATTCCAGTTGAATTGGTCATTACTAATTTAAAAGTCAGATATTACGGAGTTTTGTTCCGAATAAACACTATTCTATAAAACGAAAAGTCAAAAAGACATTGCACGTTTTTTGATGAATAGTATTTTTGATTTTTATTTCTCAAAAAATGGTTATATGATCAAAAAGGCGAAAAAAATATTTTTCGTCTTTTCCCTATTTCGTCCTATACCCGACGTGTTTTTCGAGAAAAACTTTTATCGGCTATATCGTGTTTTCAAAGTGCGGGAAAGAAGAATCCTGAAACAGAATGTCATTTCGACGTACACATTTTTCTCGGGGGCCTAGGTTAGAGTTTCTAAGGTTTAAACCCTAGGGTTAGGATTTAGGTTTTATCTTCTTTTTAGTTTTTGAAAGAAAAACTTTTCTTCTCATTTTTCGTGCTGAGGTTGGATACTTGAACCAGAACACAAAAATAAACAATAACGAAAATTCCATAACACATATAAGATGTAATTCAAGTTTTATTTATTCATATAAAGTCGGATTACAACTCTCTCAGAAATTCGGAATATTAAACTCATCCTACATCAACATTCAACCCTGTGATAATGGCATATAGCAGCCCTACTCTTTCCCATCTGACATCACTTATATGAGTGCATGGCATTAATTTGGTACAGATGAAGGTGTACTAAATTTTCCTGTACCTACTCAAGTTCTTGAATGGGTACGACTTCACGCGACCATTGAACGCGTTTCTCTTCCACTCCGTCCCAGGCTGACACAACTCCTAAATAATTGTCATAGTCTGGCTTTCAACTCGCATACTGATAATTTTTATAGCCTGTTAGATTATAATAATCATTAATAGCCGCCCGACTAAATATCACTTTCTTCCCCAACACCATCAGTTCACATGTTGGTGTGTCTTGTGCATTGGCGAAGAATTCCTTTACTATTGTTGTGATTGCTGGATTCAGATGATTCGTGAAAGTTTCTCATCCTTTTTCTTTGATCATAGCTGTTATGACACCATCATGAGTCTCATCTGGTTTAGGTCCCCTCTCAAGAACCAAAGCTCTTCCTGCAAGCATAAGATCGAATTTGTCGGCCGCTTCGGCGCTAATGAATTTCTTCTTGTCAAAAGACCGTAAGGATGAAGAACCTTCCCCTCTTTGACATTTTGGACCCATTGTACTATCTTCAGATTTCACAAGTCAATGCCACATACAACACAAACCAAACTGCCCTTGTTTCCTTTAAAATACCAAGAATTCCTCTTTTAGACAATATAGCAAACAGTTGGCGTGCAACACGAATTTCCCCAAAACTAGAAGCTTAGAACTAGTTCAATCAAACACCCAATGACATTGTCCCGTTTAAATGCTGGAACAATTGCCAATTACACCAAAATCCTCCAACTCCTCCAATTGGCCAACACAAACCAATTGGGAACCCAAGCAACTTATAGCACATGTAAAGAATAAAGAAAAACGATGGCACTTGCTTTGATTTATAATATGTAAACCGTTATATGTTACCTTAATCGAAGAATTGAGAGCCTCCGAATGATGTTAGATCATGAACCTAGTTGGTTTCGGTCTGGCAGTGCCCTAGTTTGACAATTAATTCCCTTTTACGATTGGAATGAACGTGGCGATGGAGGTGAGAGATTAGAATCAGATTGGAATTGAAATTGGAGAGGTTAGTATGGGGTTTTGGGTTTGGGAAGGATGGGTGAAGTGTATCAGCAACTTGGGAAAGGGAGAGAGTTCGAGTTTGAGAATGTAATAACAATGAATTTTAAGTTACATTGTAATTATAATTATTAAATAATTATCAATAAAGTAAATTTTTGCATTAATTAATTGTTCTCTTATGTGGTTAAATGAATATATTAATTTAATTGTGTATTTGTTTATTTATTAAAGTGTAGCAATGTAAGATAATTAATTATTGAAATAATTAATTAAAGAATAGTTCAAGTATTGAAATTAAATGTAAATTAGTAGCCCAATTGACTTTAATAAGGCAAGTCTAATTGGATTATATATTAAGTCCAAAGAAATTATTAAACTAGGTCCAATGGAATTAACCTAGTACATAGTCCATGAACTTAATTAACGGGTACTCCATAATCTATTTTTAATGATAGCCCAATGTATTCTTGCTTGTATAAATGATGTAGTAGCCTAAATGAATTAATGTGAGAGCCCCAACCAAAAGTTATCTAGGAGCCCACATTAAATTAATTAATTGACCTAAAGTTTAGCCCAATTGCATGGTCAAAGTTGGTCAATATATATATATATATATATATATATAATAATAATAATAATAATAATAATATTAATAATAATAATAATAATAATAATAAATCAAAATTGGTTGGAAAAGAGGAGTTTTGGCCGGCCAAGAGAGGCACCCATTGGGGTGGAGTGCTAGCTTTGTTATTGCTTGTAAATATCTAAATAGGACAAGTTATTTACCAACTCTACTAACCCTAGTCTTTTGTGTAAGTAAAATCCCTAAAATCTAGCTAATTTGAATTTTAAAAGATAAGATGAGTTGGGGATTATGTAGACTTATAGTATATGTATGTATACATTTTGGATGATAAGTTTGGTCTATAAATAGAACCATTGACTTGAGTTGTAAAGAGTTTACTTCATTTGCTCATTACTAGTATTTTTAGAAAGAGATAAAGTTGTAAAGAGAATGGAGAGAAAACTCTTGAGAGAATACACTTAGAGGGTCTTTTGTGTTAGTTATCAAGTGTTCAAAGTGGAGGCTCTAGCTCATTTCTTGTCTAGAAGGAAGAAAGCTAGCAAAACCAAGAGATTCAAAAGTTTTCTACCCCTCACCCTTTCATTTCTATGGTAAATCTTTACAGTAGATGTCTTTGTCATAGTTGGTTATAGGAGAAATTTGTATGAGATGGAGCTATAGTGAGCTCGTGAAAGTAGTATGCCCTTAAGCCAATCACATTTGATGTGATAAACATATACTTTGTAATCTTATTCGTTTATTAATAAAAGTATTAAGGCATTTCTTTATTCATGATTAATTAGCTAAATTAATTAAATGAATAAACCCATAGTGTTTTAGCAAGACTTTTAGAACCATGATGAGGATCATGCTAATGAGATCTAAATTCAAGATAACTCAAAACTAAAATTGTTTCCAATCATTGGATCATTAAAAAAGGAATTAGTAGATCCGGATAGATTAGTACATACTATGTTTGCTCTTACGAAGATGATGATTGATCTCATAATCATTTGTGTAGAGACATTAAAGTAAGTATGTAGGTGCTTATTAGAGAATAAGTTTTGTAACGACCCCGAAATTCGACCCATTTTATTATCTTAAACTTGGTATTTATTATACATTATCTTTATAACGTACAAATTTCGGCCCGTTAATAAATCTTTAATCCTTCTCTAATCCATTAATTGATTTTATAAATCATCAATTACCAAAATTCTCTGTATTAAAATTTTCTTTTTCTCAGTTTTCTCAATCACTGTATTAAAATATTTGGATATTTAAAATCCTTACATCTGGATCCTAGTCCCTGGATCGCAACCTTCACTTTTTCTTTTTATACCATTATCGTAAAGCTCGGCATTCAAATTCTAATATCATTCATATCCATACAATTATTCTTTGTTTCATGATTCATCATCAAATATATAATAGTCTCTATCATAATATTCATGTTGAACAATTTCAGTTCATAGTTTAACTATACACATCATATTCAGACCCCACTTATATGTACATATAGCATATCAAAGTAACTTGGCAAATTTGTTCACATTGATTTATAATATTAAAATATAATAATAGTCACAACCTTCCTTGGTAAACCGTCTCTATATAATCTGAAATTCTTGAAATTTATTTCTTTCCTGCAAAATCGTTTATTAAGCAAGTAATGAGCACAACGGCTCAGCAAGTTCAACAGTTTATGCATCACGTAGCACATACCTTAATATGCTTGGTGTGTGTCATACATCATGTGTAACGTCCCCAAATTCGGGTACCTTGAACCTTAGACTTGGTACGTCACGATACATCATCTTCATACATGTTCTATAACTAATGCGGAATATATAAACATAAATTGTTTATTCTACAACATTTTCCAAGGTTTCTAACCTTAACTTACATATATACCTTTAGATTCATAAAAAGGTTTACACAATTACTTACATCATATTACAATTTAGTTATCATGCATAACACTATAATCTTGTCTTTTGCTTCTGTCTCCGTCTCTCCTCGGACATTCGTATTATTCTGAAATTTGTTATCATGATATAGCAAGAGTGAGCAACGACTTTGCTCAACAAGTTTAAATACAATAACGATATATCATGATTGAAAGAAAGAATAAGCTTTTGGATTTTCAACAATATAATAATTGTGAAAGAGTACGAATCATAATTTCAATAATTGAATGACTGAATTAATTAATGTTGAGTGTCAATAATGACCATGAACAAATTTAACTTAACCTTATGGTAATGAAGGTGATCAACTTTTCATACCTGATGAACACATGCAACAAGCACTATGTGCGAATCAACAATTTAAAGAGGTGGAATAATTATACAGAATTAAACCGCTAGCATGCTTGAAACATAATAACTTGAGTTTGAGTTAGGAACTTGAACAATAAAATAATATATCCTGCTCGAATATAAATTGAGTAGGGTTTAGAAAACTTGCTTGTCGGCTCAGCTACAATTAATGTCTAGCTTTAACTAACTGGCTTTGAAAAACCTAACATTAACAAAGTTGGTCTAATAATTAGTACAACGTATTTGTACAATTATACGCTCACTAAGAAACTTATCTACCACATATAAGTACTAACACATAATTTACATCAGTCAAAACAATATTATTAACCTTATAGACTCTCAATCAAATTAGGTTAATAATTTAATAAGTTAAAAAATATTTTTCTTAAGTGTTGGACTCTTATTAAACCCTTAAACAACTTATTACAATTGTTTAATTAAAGCATAATTAAATTCAAATTATTTTATTAACTCAATCTCTATTTAATTACTATTTAATCTTGATTAAATAGGAATTAATTAATTACTTTAGTTATTACTCAAAATAAATAATAACTAATTGTACTTACTTATTATTTCATAATAATTAAATAACAAATAATTATTGATTTAATTTTAACCTTCTTTAAATTAAATATTAATCAACCAATAATTAACCTCACTTATTATTTAATTTAAGAAAATTAAATAATAGTTTACTAATTTTAATCCTCTTTAATTATTATTTAATGTTAATTAAATAATAATTAATTATTTAATTAATTTTAATTATTATTTATGGTTAAATAATAATAAATTTATATATCCTTATTTATTATTTAAATAAAATAATAAATTATTAATTTAATAACTTAATTTCCATTAATCATTATTTAATGCTAATTAAATAATAATTAATTACTTAATTATCCTTATTTATTATTTAATAAATTTAAAATAATAAATAATTAATTTATAAATTTTTATCTCTCCTTAATTATTATTTAATAGGAATTAAATAATAATTTCTAATTTATCACCTTTATTTATTATTAACATTTTAGATAATAAATAATTAATGAAATCTTTATTTATTTAACTTTACCATAAATTTAGCTAACTAGATTAATATTTAAAATATTTAAATATTAAACTTAATGAAAAATGTCATCCCAAATATCATTTTTGTATTATTATTATTATTTTTATAATTTTAAATTAATTTTTAAATATTTTAAATTAATTAAAATTATCCAGAATGAAATTCTGTAATTTCGCCGAAAAACTGAACGGAGGGGCAAAACTGTAATTTCGCCGGAATTGTCTCCCGCGCATAGCGCGCCTAACAAAACTTGGGGGCCCAAAACGGTGCCGTTTAGAAACAGCGAAAACGACGTCCGCGCATTGCGCGAGTTATCGTTTTATACGCCAAACGGCGTCGTTTGGCTCCGCGTTAGGCAACAAAATTCTTGCGCGCATTGCGCGCGGCCGGCTCCAATTTTTTTTTTTTCCCAACTAGCAGATTATCTACAGTACACTGACACACCACTTAATAAAAAAATTATACCTTCAAATAAACTTTAACTCCTCAATAAAAATTCAAAAAAATTACCAATCACTTAATATTAATTTATAACATGAAAATTTAATTTTTCATTATTTAATTTCCATATTTTTCATCAAAATTATTTTATCATATAAACTACTATAAATCATAACTTTTTGTGTAAAACTCCATTTTGAGTGATTCAAACTTTGTTTTTCTCATGATTTAATGCTCTATAATATTAGAACATCAAATCTAAATATTATAAAAATTATTTTTGGTCATTATTTTGAGGCTTGATTACACACTACCAAACACATGTTTTAGCATATAAATTATACTAAAATACAAACCAAGCATATTAAACTCAAGCATGGTATAAATATTACTACTACACATTATTAACTATATTAACATGTTTATACTCACATGATAATTTATTTAATTTAAAAGCAAAGCTACATTTAACAAAATCATTACCTTGATTTAATGATTATTTTCCTTTTTCTTCCAAACTAGGTTGTGAAAGAAGATGACATGAACCAAGAACTCCTTCTCCTTCCTTATCCTTGCTCTCAAATATTTTCTCACACAAGTTATTTCTCTCAACTCTCTCTAACTTGAAAAGTGGAAGAAGAAGAAATGACTACACAAGCTCATAAATTGTAAGTATACTTACAATTTGGATAGATATAAAATCTATAACTATTAAAATTATCATCATGAGATAGCAAGGATACTTACACAAGCTAACATATTAGGTGAAAAGAGGGATGGTGTCCAAATACTTGAAAAAGAAATAAATCAAAACAAGCAACCTACTTAAATAAATGTGAAATAATAAAATAAAAGAAAATCAACTCACACTCTCTCTCTTATCTAGCATGCTCGGCTGATGGGGAACAATTTGACCCAAAAAGTTTGTCACTTGCATTTTACTTTAACAAATAAATAGTTTTATTAAGTATTTTTCAAGTGGGCCAATCATTGAGCTTTATTTAAAATACCAATTGGGCTCCTATTAAATTGTTTGGGCTACTAGTTTGCCAAATTTTATTATTCCTCACTTGGGCTACTAATTGATCCATGTTGGGCTAATTTAATAATTTACACATTAATTATTCAATCCATGATTAAATAAATAATAAGATTGAATAAATAATTAAATACTCCAACCCATTAGTATAAAATTACTAAATGGACTAATAAATATTATTCTTAATATTTCACATTGTTTACATTAATTAATTATCATATTAATTAATTTATAAAATTTAATTAATGGCAACTTATCAATTATTTTGATATTAAAACTTTAGAGTTTGTTCGCTAATAATATATATATATATATATATATATATATATATATATATATATATATATATATATATATATATATATTATTTATACACATTACCTTACTTCAAAAACAATTTCACAATAAATTATGAAATTAAAATAAATACAATATATAATTTAATATATACTATTTAGGCCATAAATTAAATATTTAATATATTTACATTAAATAATTCATTTCTCATTAATTATGAAAATAAATCCATTTACCCAAAAATACATTAAAGTAATAATATATTTACTCAATTTCTTATTTAAATAATTTATTAAATTATTTAATTAATATTACACAAATAATTGTAAAATTAAATTTCTCACTCCCATAAATCATTTACAATGATTTATTTAATTATAGAATATATTCAATTACTATTTAAAATTACTCAATTACTTTAATCCCTTTATATATATGTACATATATATATGAAATTAAATATTGTACAATATATATAATTACAATTCTCCTTTAATTAATTTAACTACTTTATATAATTTATAATTATATAAATTACATAATTATTTCTCACAAATAATTTATCAATAATTTGCATAAATGTTGATTAGTGAATATAATTAATTCCACAATAACCCTTTTAATTCAATTTCAAATTAATTTAATATTAATCTATTTATTTATCACAATTTAATTAACCATTAAATTATGTTACTAAATATGCATGTATATATATATATATATATATATATATATATATATATATATATATATATATATATATATATATATATATATATATATATATATTCAGATAAATACATATATAATTTACACGCAACCATGCCGCATAATTACATAACTCCACTAATTAATTCTCTTAATTTAATTAGACTTGTTATTAGTCAAGTTTATTGAATTATCACTTTACTTGCTAACTTATCAAAAATTTGATATCACTATATCTAAGTTAGTCCATTAAATTTAATTTGGACCTCTATTTATCTACCACTACTAGGTTATCAAACTCCAACCTTTATTAAATATTAGATCTTTTATTTCTACTTCATTTAAATATCAGGGATATTACATCATGTGCTTGTGCTTCTACTATAGCAATATATCTCACATCATTGCACAGAGTACACATAGTTGTCATATTAGTCACATATCACATAACACATAATTTACATATATTTGAACAAGTATTATCATATTATAACAGTCAACATTTAACATTAAAGGACTGAAGAACTTGCCTGGATTGTGGAATTAAATAAATTGATAATTCAAATCCTTTACTCGATCAACCTATGATCATAAAATAATCAAATAATAATCATTTATCCTCTTATGATATTAATTTAATTAATTAATACCATTTCTGGCCAATTATTTAATAATATGGTTAATTATATTAACCTCGTTCCTTAATAAATTAATTTATCTTAATAACCAATGCCTTTACTACTTACAACCCGGTTCATCGGATGAAATTTAACATATTTGGTTGTCCGAAAAATTTATTTATTCATTTTTCTAAACTTTAAGCTTATTGGATTAATATTTAAACAGTTAAATATTAATCCGCAATATTTAATATTTTTACAAAAATATTAAATTTAATGCCCAAACAACATTTCTATATTTTTATTATTTTTTTTATAATTTTCTATAATTTTTAAACATTTTTTAAATATTTATTTCAATTAAAAATCACTTCTGAGGGCATTTTCGTAATTTTCACGCCCTTAGAGGCACAACCGAAATTTTTCAGAAAGTCTAGGGGCATTTTAGTAATTTTCGAGCGTCAAGGGACACGCTCGGTAATACCGAAAAAGGGAAGGGGCATAATAGTACTTTCACCATGTGTTGTTGGTCGCGCATTGCGCGCGGCTTTCCCTCACGCCAGCCAAACGATGTCGTTTGGCAACTATTTCCGAAATTTTCTTCCGCGCATGACGCGGCTCCCCCTTTAGCCCCCAGAAACGACGTCGTTTCATTGCGCGCGTCTGAAAAAATAATGGTCCGCGCAATGCGCGGACCGTCTTTTCCTTCTTCTTTCTTTCCCAGCCGTAAACAGTAGGCAACTTTGCACAATTTCTTCCATTTTGCATAAAAATTTCCCAACAAAACAACTCTAAAAATCATATAATTTATAGATATACACCTATAAATTATCTAGAATAATTGTTCTAATTATTTAAAATTTTTCCACACACTTTATTTAACAATAAAATCACAAAAATAACTTAAATAAAAATATTTATACCTACCAAAGAGTTTTCTCTACCCATGTTGGCACCAATAAACTCTTTTTTTGCGGTGGCCATGGAGGTTTCCGGCAAAGGTGGTGGTGTTCGGTGGCCGGAGAAGAGAGAGTTGTGAGTGTTGCTTGTTGCTTCTTTTCTTATTTTTTTTTTTTTTTTTCCTTTTTATTCTTTATTGTTTCCACACACACACACACACACACACACACACACACACACACACATATATATAACCCAAAGCATGCCTAAATAATATTTAAAACTCCTTTTAAGTCCACCGCCTTAGTTGCCTTCTCGGACGTTCCAAATTAGAAAATTTTCATGCAAATTTATTAATTTAATACATTACGTAGTCATTACGTGTAATAAATATTTTATAAAATAAATATAAAATATTTATTTTAATTTACCAAAATTCATAACATGATTTATTATTAATTTTAATACCTCTTTTGGGTACTTTACTTGACAAATTTTGTACACGCTTAACGCCATGCATGTAATTATATGAGGTAATTTATATCTCCAAAATTCATAAAATAATACATATAACGTATAAAAATTATTTTTTGTAATTTTTCATCATCGTTACTTGGACAACATGTTACCCTAACATATTCACGTTTCTGAAATATTATTCTTCATAAAAGTCATAATAATTCCATTATACATAAACATAATTTTTAATAATTTAAAACCTTTCTTTTTCCTCATTTATTTTCCCCTTTCTTTATCATTTAACATTGATTTCTTTATATATAAATTATATAATTTAATATTATATAATTTATATATTTACATTCTCCTTTCTTAAATAATTTCTTAAATTTCCCCATAATCATGAATTAATTGCATAACCAAAATTATACATTTATTAATCATTTCATTAATTTAATCCTCTTATATAAATTATATAATAAGTCTTATATAATTTATATAATTATTTTTCCATTACTCTTTTACTTTAATTTTCTTATATAAATTATATACTTTATTAGTATATAATTTATAAAATTCTTTCCTCCTCTTAAATAATTTCTAAACCTTCACCGTAATTATTGATTAATTAAATAATCAATATTTCTAATTTTATCAACTTTCTCATTCACTTTTATTTAACTTTAGATTAATTTAATTATTAATCCCTTAATTCTCATAATTAATGAAATTTATAATTATCACAATTAAACATGCACACATATATATACAAATGTATATATATTCATTTCATATCTAATAACATTATTTAAATAATAATTCATGCACCTTCACAATAATTTTATTATACAATTTACTGTACCATTACATGGAATTTCTTTTATTCCTCATAAATTGTTTTTAAACAATTTATTTACTTTTTCAATTATTTTAAATCAACACAATTCATCACCATTTCTACACATATTTAATTTACGAATTAAATCTCATTCCATACCTTAAATCACATAAAATATCATAAATAATTTAAAGCATCTTAATAATTTTATCAATTAAATTCTCATTTAATATTATTAAAGAAATCCTGAAAATTCGGATCCTCACAAGTTTACTGAACGTGACTCGCTCAAGGAACACCTAATGAAGTTGTATTTGTCTGTCAATAGGAATTTATTACGTGATAGTCGTACAAGTGATCATTGGATTTGAGATCATCATAGTATCTTGTGTATACTAAGTTATACTTTGACATATTCCTTAAGACTTATTGGTATATCAAAGGATATGATTGGATATAATAAGGTACACATGGAGATAGGTGAATGATCAACAAATGATCTACCACTTCCAATAAAGGGAGATAATATCTTATGCGATTCAATAAGTGACAACTCAAAAATTCATGGCCAAGATTGAATGGAATTAGAAAAGAGTTTCTAATTTACATTAACTACAATTGTGTATTTGTGAATTGAAATGCATATGATCAAATCACATAAGACTTGACATAAATTCATTATCTTATATTTGATTGGGACATTGTATGGTAGAAAAATTGAATTATACAGTAACTATTCACTGAAAGGTTCTTTTACGATCAAATGTTGAAATCTATATTATCTAGAATATCGATTAATAGCTAAAGGGGCTTACCCTTATTGTGGAATAATTATTTATTCTGAATTAAAGAGTTAATTCGTAATAAATGAATAAAATTGTTCTAATTTATTTATTATACAACCGGTTTAATATGAAGAACCTAAAGGGTCACACCGCAAACGAGTAATATTTATTTTAGAAGTGGATGACATAATCGTAATAATAAATTAAGTATATTTAATTTATACTATGGTGATAGAATAAATTAAATAGCTTAATATTTATAATTTAGTATTTTAGAAATACTAATTATAAATTAATAAAGAGGGGTATTATTGTAATATCCTAGAATTTTCACGTCATTATTAATTAAATTATTAATTTAATTTCTAACGAGTTAGTTTTACGAGATTATTTAAATCTTTTTATGTGATTAATTAATTACGTGATTCAATGATTATGTGATTAATTACTAGAATTAATTAAAGGGGGTCACTAATATGTTATTAAATTAGTGAACAAACCCTAAAGTTTTAATATCAAAATAATTGATAAGTTTCCTATTAATTAAATATTCAATTAAATTGAATATAATGAGTTAATTAAATATAATAAATTAATTAATATGATTATTAATTAATATAAATAATGTGAAATATTAATAATAATATTTATTAGTCCATTTAATAATTTAATACTAATGGGTTAGAGTATTTAATTATTTATTCAATCTAATTATTTATTTAATCATGGATTGAATAATTAATGTGTAAATTATTAAATTAACCCAACATTGATCAATTAGTAGCCCAAGTGAAGAATAATAAAATTTGACAAACTAGTAGCCCAAATAATTTAATAGGAGCCCAATTGGTATTTTAAATAAAGCCAAAAGCTTGAGCCATTTGGAATTTAATTATGTAAACTATTATTAATTTAAAAAGTGACTTATGTCAATAATTTTGGACAAGAATGTGGTCAGCCGAGCATGCTTGGAAAAGAGAGAGAAAAAAATGATTTTTTGTTTTATTTTTCATTTATTTAATAAATGGATTGCTTGTTTTATTTTTTAAGTACATAGACACCATTCTTCTTTTCACCAACTTAGTGCTTAGCTAAATTTCTTGCACAAGTCTCCAACTACCCTCATGATGGAATTTTGATAGATATAGATTTTATATCTATGCTCATTGTAAATATACTTACAATTTAGTAGTTTTTGTAAGTCATTTCTCATCTTTTATTTTCAAGCTAAAGAGAGAGCTAGAGAGCATTTGAGAGTGTAAGAAAATATTGAGAGCAAAATACCAAGAGAAGAGAAGGAGTTGTTGGTTTATGTCTTCAAGATTCACAACATATTTTGGAAAGAAGAGGAAAATAACTATCAAAACAAGGTAGTTATTTTTATAAACCCTAATCTTGTTTTCTTTCAAGTTTATGGTAGAAATATTAACATAGTAATTTTTATGGTTAAAATCATTCTATGTATGCTTCTATGATTGATCATGAGTTTAACTTATGTTTTATAAGTTTTAATTATGGAAAACATGTGTTTGGTAGTGTGTAATCAAGTCTCAAAATAATGACCAAAACTAATTTTTATAATATTTAGATTTAATGTCCTAATATTATAGAACATTAAATCATGAGAAAAATAAAGTTTGAATCACTCAAAATGGAGTTATACGCAAAAAGTTATGATTTATAGTACTTTATTTGGTATAATAATTTTTATGAAAAAAAATGGTATTAAATCATGAGAAATTAAATTTTCATGTTATAAATTGTTATTAAGTTATTGGTATTTTTTTTGGATTTTTATTGAGAAGTTAAAGCTTACTTGATGGTATAATTTTTATTAAAGTGTGTATTGCCGGAACACTGTTCACATTCTGCGGAAAAGAAAAAAATATAAACACTGGCCGCGCAATGCACGCACTACTGTTCACTGTCGGATGCGGAGCCAAACAGCGTCGTTTGGCGAAAATAAAAATTTCATCCGCGCGTTATGCGCGGAAGCCAGCTACAGTCCCCTTAAAACGACACCGTTTTGGATTGAAGATTTTGTCAGCACGCACAATGCGCGGCAAACAGATTTTGGTAAAAATTACAATTTTGTCCCTCCATTCAGTTTTCGCGTAATTACAGAAATGTCATTCGGGTTAAATTTAATTAATTTAAATATTTAAAAACTAATTTAAAATTTTAACAAAAATAATAATAATACAAAAATGATATTGGGGAGGATATTTTTCATTAAGTTTAATATTTAAATATTTTAAATATTAATCTAGTTAGCTAAATCATGGTTAAGTTAAATAAATTTTTTTATTTATTTATTATTTAAAATGTTAATAATAAATAAAGGTGATAAATTAGTAATTATTATTTAATTCCTATTAAATAATAATTAAAGAGAGATAAAAATTTATAAATTAATTATTTATTATTTAAATATTATTAAATAATAAATAAGGATAATTAAGTAATCAATTATTATTTAATTAGCATTAAATAACGATTAATGAAAATTAAGTTATTAGATTAATAATAAATAAGGATGAATTGATTATTATTTAACCTTAAATAATAATTAAAATTAATTAAATAATTAATTATTATTTAATTGACATTAAATTATAATTAAAGAGGATTACAATTAGTAAACTATTATTTAATTTCCTTAAATTAAATAATAGGTAAGGTTAATTACTTAGTTAATTATTAGTTGATTAATATTAAATTAAAGAAGGTTAAAATTAAATCAATAATTATTTATTATTTAATTATTATTAAATAATAAGTAAGTATAATTAGTTATTATTTATTTTAAATAATAACTAAAATTAATTAATTAATTTCTATTTAATCAAGAGTAAATAGTACTTAAATAGAGATTGAGTTAATAAAATAAGTTGAATTTAATTATGCTTTAATTAAACAATTGTAATAAGTTATTTAAGGGTTTAATAAGTGTTCAACACTTAAGAAAAATATTTTCTAACTTATTAAATTATTAACTTAAAATGATTGAGGGTCTATAAGGTTAATAATATTATTTTGACTGATGTAAATTATGTGTTAGTACTTATGTGTGGTAGATAAGTTCCTTAGTGAGCGTATAGTTGTGCAAATACGCCGTACTAATTATTAGACCAACTTTATTAATGTTAGGTCTTTCAAAGCCAGTTAGTTAAAGCTAGACATTTATTGTAGCTGAGCAGACAGACAAGTTCCTTATCCCTAAACTCATTTCATTGAGCAAATTATTTAGTTAAACTTGAACTGTAATTCCAAGCATGGTTTGAGTGGTTTAATTACTTTACAATTATTCCACATCGATATTGTTGTTATTCGCACTTGTTGCACTTGATATTGTATAATCCTTGACTTGTACTTAATTATTGTTCTACTATTTAAAGAACTGTTCCAAAGTAGGTCTAAGCCATTGTTCGGCTAGACATTTATGTTAAAAATTTTAAAAGCTATCCAAATCATCGAAGATGCGGATTCCTAGACAATTATGAACACCCATTTATTATAGGGGAGTACCTTGAATCTAATATCAGGTACAAAATACGAAAATTAAATGTTATGCATACACATATTGTACTGAGGCTGATCCCCTCGGGTACATATTTCTGGTAGTAACCATTGGGTCAACCTGCTATTGACTCCAGTGGATATTTATAGTTCATAGTCTATTTGACTATCTTAATTTTAAAAGCAAATCATTATTCCTGCTTATGTTATTTATATTATTGAATTGTTCAGCTATTCCCTTTCATTCATGATATATTGTTTCTTGTTGATATTTAAACTTGTTGAGCAAACTAGTTGTTCACCCTTACTATATCATGAAACCTTTTTGCAGTGCAACCCGAGACTTCGGGGAAGAGCAAAGGTAAGGGAAATATGAAGTGATAGACTTCAGGATGCAGCCTTGTAGTTAATTAAATTACTTGTTATGTAATATAAACCCTAAGTACTTTATTAAGGGTATTTGTGTACTTTTGTGTAAGGTTATCATATCTTGGGACTAGTAACACCTTTTGAATTAACAACATATGTTTATTATTCCGCATTTAGTTATTGTATGTTGTTTAGAGGTGAATGTTTGTAATGGATCGTGATGACCGGATCCGGGTATTTGGAACCCGAATTTGAGGGCGTCACAATTATTATTATTATTATTATTATTATTATTATTATTATTATTATTATTATTATTATTATTATTATTATTATTATTATTAATACTATTATTATTATTAGTATTATTATTTAGTTCCTAAATGGTTTAGGAATTAATTAATAAGTAGTAGTATTATTGTAAATAATTAAGTTCCTAAATGGTTTAGGAATTGTAATTATAATAATTAATTAAGTTACTAAATGGTTTTAGTAATTAATTAATAAGAAGTACTCTCATTATTAAATAATTAAGTTCCTAAATGGTTTATGAATTGTAATTAATTAATTTAGTTCCTAAATGAATTAGGAATTAAATTAAAACCCTAATCCTAAATAGTTTAGGAGGGTTGATTATATCTTTAAATAAGAGGAGTCTTATCATATATTAAGGTTACACAATCTTTCACAAGAATAAAGAGAGTACTTTATAATTCTCTACATTTAAGGAGTTAGAGAGAGAGAGAGAGAGAGAGAGAGAGAGAGAGAGAGAGAGAGAGAGAGAATTAGGGCTAGCCACCCATGGTTTGAAGAAACCAAAAATCTACTTCTTTAATTCATAGATCTCTTGATAGATCACCTCTAAAGGCTTCACACTTGGAGAGCTAACGTTGATCTGTGAAATCTAATTAATGAATTTGAAGAACAAAGTGAAGGATTAAAGGGAGTTGAACTTGTACCCGTGAAAGCTTGGTTCTACAAAGGTATAAATCTTTTATCCTTCCTCAATTAATAATAGTCGCATAAGAAAGATCCTAGTTATTGGTTTGTAGAAAAATTTTAAAATTTGATTTTACTTGCTTCCATTGCAATTATATAATTTGATTATATGTATACCATATTTTTTGTCAACCAACAGTGGTATCAAAGCCAAACTTATGTGAATTATTAATTATTTTAATTTTATATATGTATGGGTATGTGTTTAGAACAATTTATTGGGCATAATTTATTGTATAGAATCATTGGTATTGAAAATCAATTACAAAAATCGTGTTTTGAAAAGAAAAAAAAGAAGAAGTTTTTTTTTATTTATTTTTCGGACTGCTATAATAACTGGCACATGCACATATTGCACAGAAGCACATGACTCGCATTGCGCGGGACTCACTGGGCACGCATTGCATGGATGCTACTCGAAGCGCGCATTGCGTGGGCGCTGTGGCATTTTCGTAATTACCTGATTCCGGTGGTAGTTTCATAAATTTTGATTTTTTCATATTTTCAATGGCATTTTTTGTAATTTTGAGCATATTTTTAAAATGAAAAAATAAATAGTTATTTTGATTGATTTTAAAAATCTAAAAAAAAATACAAAGATATAATAAAAAATAAGTAGTTTATTTTTACATGATTTTATAATTAAAATAAATAGTTTATTTTAAATATAAAATTAGATTTTATGCAACTTTAAATTACCCATTAAATGATACTGATATATATATATATGGAATGTTTTAATTAATTAATAAGATGAATATTATTTATTTATATATATGTTGATATATATGATAGTAAATGAGATTGATTATGGACTATTGACCAATATGATTGTAATTTTTTTGTGGATGCATTGAATGAATATGTTTTAATAAATGAGGTCTGCGTACTTCGTCTTTTTTAATTTTTCTAATGTAAATTCTATTTCCCTCATATGTACTTTTCATTGACTATTGATCAAGATTTCTCTTTATTGTAAATAGTTTTGTAATATGATTAGTTATAATTATTTTGAAGAATTGGATTTAAGGAGGAAGGAACACGTGAAAACCCGATTGTAATAGAATCCGATTTAAATGTAATAGTTACATTTATGTATTTATTCTTGCACCTTAGGTTTAACCATTTGGTTTATTTGATAGCTTAAATAAACCAAACTAGAATAAAAGTCCATAATCAATCCAAGTAGAATATAGTATTCTATATGTGCATGCTTAATATATATTTATTATATATTATCCAAACATGCTTCACATGTTAAATAAAAGTTTCAGATTTTTAAGAAATGAACAGTTTATTAACGTGAGTCTATGCAATTTGTTCGGCTAGACAATTCTGCTAAATAAATGAGTAAATATTTTTAGAATCCAGATAATGGATGAAGTAAAATGTTTTTAAAGGCTGAGGTGAACAACCCTGAAAAGGGGATATAGTACAGGGGTTGGTTAACACGGTTTAACAAAAAAGAAAAGGAAAAATGTTGTGCACAACAGAACAGGGTACGATAGACTGATCACCTAGCGTACCAAAGGGCCAAAGGACATAGAGTGGCGTGATTGCGTCGTGAACTCATGTTCCTGGTCTTTATAACCCTCGGGTATTTTCAGTCTTTGTGACTGTTAATATTCTTAACGAGTTCATTGGTCTTTGTGACCCCTTAGCAAATGAAAAGCTAAAGTTTTGTTTTGAAAAGCAGAAGTTATGTTTTGAAAGTAAAAATTTTATGAAAAGTTTTTGTTTATGAAAAAGTTATTCTTATTTATTCATACTGCTTCACAGTTATTGAACAATTGTGAAGATTCCTGAAAGACATTCCAATTTTTTGGAATGAATGTTAGAAAGGGGTAAGATGGGTAGAGAGATGAGAGGATGTAAGGCTTATTTGAAAGCCAAGTTATGTTGAATTGAATGCAAAGAAATATGTATAGTGCAAATGAATAAGATATGAGTACACAACAATTTCGAGGACGAATTTTTTTTTAAGAGGGGTGAATGTGACATCCCAGAATTTTACAGAAATTTCAAATGAGGATTATGATTAATTAAGTAAAGATTATGTGATAAAACCTAGATTTTAATGATAGAGTATAATGATAAGTGATTAGTGTGAATTAATATGTGACCAATGTGTTAGAAAAGACCTGTGTCGTTGAAATACTAAAAAGGGACCTATGTGGTCGACTATAGAAAATTAGTTGAGTTAGAGAATTATGGAAATGAGAAAGTATAATATAAAGAATCAGTTATATATGTATCAGTGATGTATCAGATAATGAAATTTTAAGAAATATAAATTTCGATGATTAAAGGTCAATATAATAGAATTAAGATGAATGATTTACGGTAATACCTATAATGAGGTAATTTGAGTAGAATTATTGTAAGGCACGATGTTATGTGTCAACGGGTAATAAATTGAATATGTGTTTATGTATATTGGGTTAGATAGAGAAAGAAAAGTTTAAAGTATAGAGAAAAGTGAGAAACGAGGAAAGTATATGTGAATCGATGTTAAGTTATGAATATTAAAGACGAGCTTAATGAATAGGTTTGAAGATGCGAGATTATGAGAACGACAAGGAGGTATGGTTGTATGTGCTGAAAGAAAAGGGTATGTTTGACCTAAATGACGTATTAATGATTTATGGAAAATTTAGTGTATGGTATGTGAATATTTGGAAGGTTATGATGGAATTGATATTTTGGATTGAAATAAGATAATCAGGTAAACGATGTGTAAGTACGGAATGCAATACCCCGAGAATGAGTAGAGGTATGTTGAATGTAAGAATGGTTAAATTGGCATTTAAGTGCTATGTAAACAAGTGGAAGGGACGTAAAGTCGTAATAAGGGTATTATAAGTTAAAAAGGATAAAGGACGATGGATTTTGATAATTCGGTCGATGTTTGCTTTTCGAGGAAGTGGTTTATGGAAAAAGTGAATATGACAACTAGTTTAGATGTCGGAAAGTAAAGTTTATGGAATATGGAACCGAGACGGTTCGTAGAGAAATTATGAGGTTAATAAAATATAAATTCTCAATTAATATGAATAATGATTATTAATTAATGAAATTGATATGTTAAAGTGTGACAAGTGTTATGGGACAAGCAAGTTGTTGGGTATTTTCTATATGAATATATATGCGTGCAAATATACACGGTCAATAAGTAATAAAGTGATAAAATAGAGTGTCGAATCCACAGGAAATTAAAAATAATTAATACCAAACACTAATTTAATATCAAATTAATTCTATTTAAACAATCTCAATTTAATTGTAAAATAAACTAATTAAAATTACTAACTAAATTAAACTAATGAAAATGATTAAATCAAATTAAAATAGTTAAGATCACAATTTCCCCCAATGCTTCATTTAAATCTCTTCATTCTCTTTTTCACTAATTAACTATATAGAATTGTTAACTGAGATTTCTTAACTTTTTACTAACCTATTTCAAAAATTAATAAAAAGATTTATTCCAATTAAGTTACTATATTACTATGTAAAATAATTTGAAATAAACTCATTAAGATCCAACTCTCAACAAAGTTACATGTGACATATAGATATCTTCATCCTACACACTATTTTGCTATTCTTCCTAGAAAGAATCAACAAATTCACATGTTATCCTATCCAGATCTAATCCTAGAATTCCTTTTACAATTCCTTCTAAGATATCACAATTAATTATTGCGCAAAAAATTATACATGAACGCACAAAATATAATAAACAACTCATATATAATCATTAATAATTAAAAAAAAACAAATTAAATTAAACTACACATTGGGTGCAATTGCAATCTCAAATAAAAATTAACTCATAATTAAATAATAAATTAACCACAAATAATTCAACATCTCAAAATTACAAAAATAAAAGAGAAATAAAAGAAACCAAATCTGTGTTGATATCCGTCTGTCACTCGGACCACAGTCTCTAATTTCCAAGCTCCGCATTGAATTCTTGAATCATTCGCGTTAAATATTTGCTCCTAAAGCTATTCCTAAATTACTCTAATATAATATATTCTGCTCTAACCTAATATATTCTCTTATCATCTGCTGAAAATAAAAGTTACATAGTTTATTTATAGAAATATAATAATAATTCTAAGCTAATGTGAAAAAGAAATCCAATTTGGAATCAAATTAAAGCAATAACCGCGAATAATCCCGTTTCTGAATTAACGCGCTAGCCAAACAGGGCCCTGACGCGGCTTGACAGCTGGCCACATGCACAACGCCTGCATCGCGCGCATTGCGCGCTCACTGACAAGTCCTTCAAATGAAACGACAGCGTTTCTTGGCCAAGCCTCCTCCGGATACCTAGCCTGATCCTTGCTTGCATCACCATGCGATGTCGTTCGCTAGCTTACTGCTCCAAACACACTGTGCGCATTGCGCCTGGTTTCCTTATTTACAAGAATGCCACTCAGCTGCTTTAAATAACCATATTGCCATTCCGTTCATTGCAGATTTACAAGATTGCCACCAGACTTTAATTAATTCCTTTCTCCTACAAAATTAAGTATAAATTAATTAAAAATAATATAAAAATACTAAAAATAATAATAATGCATAAAATTAAATAAAACACCTAAAATTACTAAAATTACTTAAAAACTCACAAATAATTAAGTCTAAAAATATCTAATAATTAGGAATAAAATCCATTTATCACAAGTTATAGCGTATTTAAAGCTAGAATAAAGTTCAAGTATAATGAAATGAAATTAGATCAAAAAGGAATTGATTTGGATGAAAAATAAGCAAATTATGAATTTTAAGGAATTAAATTTCCTAGATTTTGAGGCAAAAGACCAAAATGCCCTTTTCAAATTACGTAATGACCATGGTGTCCCAACTTGGTCTAATGACCATTGTGCCCTTGCTTAGTCATGAGAAATGACATTAATGACCCTGACCATGTATGGTTAAACTAACCAATGCATGGTTAGTTGTTGGAGTGTTATATACTTAATATATGTATGTATCAAGCAAAGGGAAAGTTGATTTCATTTCTAGTTTCTAGCAAGTTCGTGAGCTAAGAGAGAAATGAAGGGAAGAGCTAGGGTTTGTAAGTAACCTTGGAGAATCCAAGAGAAAGAGTGCAAGCCAAGTGAAAATTATCCTCAAAATGGATCATATAACCTTGAGCAAGCTTTTTTGCATGAAGAAAGACAATCTCCAAGAAGGTATAACAAAGTTTAAGTCATGAACTTTGATGTTTAAGTGTTTAAATTCAAGTTCAAGTATGGCCATGCATGAATCCTTGAAAGATAAGGTTTGATTATGAAGTTTATGTGAGTTCATGTGTTTTATGTTTGAGATTTGATGGAACCATAGACTCTAAGGTTATAAATCAAAGGTGGTATAATATTCATTTATTATTATAAGCTAAATGTCATGATTTAATGCATGATCAAGTGCTATATGTGGCTAAAGGTGATGAAAACCTAGTGTAGAGAGTTGAGCATATTGAATTCTTGCATATTAAATTGTTAGATAGCTTATAAAATGCTTTGATGGTTGGGAAGTATATTTTGGTATGAAATGATTAAATATTAGGCTATACTTTTTGTGTGAACAACGTTATAATCTGTAAAGTGCACTAGATTGTGCATATGAAAGTTATACGGACGTACAAAGTCGTTAATTGCATATGTGGTAGCCTATGTGGTGCTTGGTGATTTAAGTGTCAAAAGGAGTTAAAGTTTTGAATTTGAAAAGTTTGTAAAAGTTAACAAAATCCAACTTATAGGTGATTTTTTGCAATTTTGAGAAATTGAGGGTCAAATGAGGCCAAGCACTTAAGTTTTATGATAATACACATGTTAGAGTCGATTTGGTAATCAACGACTTTAAATTTGATTGAATTGGTGATTCGAATGATAGGAATCGATCGTTTCGAATCAAAATGGATTTTAACGGACAAAACTCGCCTCGTGCGAATTTTTATGGTGTTGAAAGTTTGGACATGTCATATATGACTTATATGAACTTTGTCAAGTGTTGGAATGATGTTTTAAAGCAAATGGCCAAAAATCACAAAGTTGCAAAAGTTGGTTTTAAAATTCAGAAAAATTGCCCAAGTCTGAAATTGTTGCAAACAGGCCTCCTATAGACTAGTATATCTTTGATTTTAAGAATCCAAATGAGGCAAGAGAAAATTTTGTTAAATACTATGTAGCAAGGTTTAGCACTGTACCAAATTTGGTGTTAATTGGTTGTGTGGTTAAGAAGTCAAAAATCAGCAAAGCAGCAGAGAAAATCAAAGTATGTTGGTTCAGGGCATTGCGTCGGGGCGCAGTGTTTTACACTGAACACTGCACCGAGGCGCAGTGTTACTGTTCATCGATCGAGAGATTTTCGCGACCAGCGAGATGTTGAAGAAGAAACACTGCGCTGGGGCAGTGTACTGTTCACTGAGAGGAAAATTTTCTGAAATGGGATATTTTGATACAGAATGATAAGAATGGGTTATGTAAACCCTAAATAGATAAGAATGGACTATATAAAGGATGTCAAGGTATAGTGAAATAAGAAATGGCATAACATAGCATGCCTAAAGCTAGCCAAAGCATGAGATAAATTATGATAAGAGGTTGGGAATAAGGTGATGATGTATTATTAACCTATATAATGTATAATACATCAAACGTGTTATGATTAAAGACGAATGGTCGTGTGTTGATGGTTTAAGTTTGATAAATTATATGAAGTTTATGATCATATAATGATGTATATAGATGATATGTTTACAGATAACGCTCGATGTAGCAAACCGATGTATAGAAGGATCGAAAGGCTAAGCGAGGCGGTAAAAGGTTAAGTTAATAAAAGTATTCCAGGCAAGTTTTCAGACTAAATGTACTGTTGTTCTTAGTGAACTATGTGGTAGTAAAGAAGTTTGAAATGTGCCTATGAGCAATTACGTGAATTAACTGTTAAATGAATTACGTGACATTAAGCATAACTTGTTAAGTTAAAGAATGCATGACACATATTATTAATTGTAAGCATGAAAGGTGTTATCTGAATTACTTGTTGAGCGTATGTGCTCACTCTTACTATGAACTAACATTTCAGGTAAAATACAATAAGGCCGGAGATTCCGGTGCAGTTAAGGTAAAGAATGACGAATGCATTGATAAGCGTGAACAAAATTGTTATACGTGAAATGTGTATGTAAAGCAGATGTTTTAAATTATAGAGATAGAATTGTATATAATGTATTATTTATAGAAAGGAAGAATGTGTATGATGTAATATTTAGCAAAAAGATGTAATGTTATTGTATTGAGATTGTATTGTTATTTAAATTATACATGTGATAAACTTGTATGTATAGTACTGAGGTATGAAATAAGGTATATGTGTACAAGTATGATGTAGATGTGTGTATACAGATAAAATTAAAATAGGGCCATGTATGAGTAGTTCATGACGAAATTTTATTTACAAGTTATGCTAAATCATAAAATTTATATATGATTATAATAGGTCACAAATTATTAATGTTTTACCTAAGTTTAATGATTAGTGAAGTGGACGTTGCGATCCTGAGGTAGGTAAGGATTATAAAAATATATATATATATATGGACCGCATTTATGGTCAATAGTGTAGTTTTAAAAGTTAAAGGTTAAGTTTTAACGCACGAGATCGTCGTGAAAGTGTTTTATGATTATAAAAAAATGGATTTAAAGTTAATGATTATATAATCCAGATATAAATGGATAGAATTAAGGAAGGTCGGGATCTTGGGGTGTCACATGCACGGTAATAAGGGTGTATGGATTTACGCATCATTGCCTGTCGCGGTATGATAAAAAAAAACTAAAATGATTTTTAATGTTTTAAGCGATTTAAAAAGTGTCTATGCTATTTGTTTCTGCTATACAAAAATATTTTGAACATCAAAATGTATTTCAAAAGAATCATCAATGCACCTTTTAGCCCGGTGTAGATGTGATGAATGACGGAATGCTCAACGTGTTATTGAGACGGTGCGGTATTATGACGTCATAAGATGATTTGACACCATAAAGTATGGTGTAGGAATTATTAACGACGGAATTCTCAACGTATTCTCAAGATGATACGGTAACATGAAGTCATAAATGATTTTGGTTTTATGAAAGTACGTAAAAGCTACAAGTCAATGCCATTTGACTCGGCTAGACGTTTTGAAAAGTTTTGGCATTATGGATGTTTTAAAATTTCTGCAGGTTATAAATTGTTAAAAGTAAGTCTATGCTATTGATCTGGCTAGACAAACGTTGAAGAAATATAAGTTTAAGCTATTTGACTTAGCTAGACAAATTTTGAAATGTATTTATTAAATTCATATTATTTGAAAGTTATACCCAATCAAATTACTTTTTTATGAATTTTAATGCTGAGATGAACAACTCCTGTAAAAAGGGGACATAAAGAGATTACGGGTATTACAGGTTGATCAAATGGTCACCTGGCATACCAAGACACGGGCATTGCAGACTGATCACCTGGCGTGACAACATATGGATGAGATATCCATCACTTTAATGACAGATAAATTGTCTGTCAGTGGTTTGCAGTATGAAATACTCGGGGAGCGAAGTACTGTTAAACGGGGATACGTGTTTATTTAGCATACTGTGAAAAGTTTTTTTTATTTTCTTAAAATAATTTTTTTTTATTGCTCTACTCTTATGAAGGGTGGATGGTAGGATGGGGTAGCATTTGCTAGATGTGAACGATAATAAAAGTAGTACTTGTGGAACAAAGAAACTATAAAATGTGAGGAATTAGAAAAATTGCAATGTGTAGTGACCATGAGATAAGAAAGGAAGAAGGATATGTTGGATATGTTACAAAGAGAAATGGAATGTGAAGAAGGTTTATAAAAATGAATTAAGAAAAGAAGGTTGAACATGTAGAGTAATGTTTATATAAATAATGGCCAATAGAGAATATGAAATAAATTGTTTGAATAAGGGTAAGTACGATTAAACAAAGATTATTTTTTTTTTAGAAAATGAGAAATTATATTGATAGGTACATCAAGAAACGAGCTAAAGTTGTATTAATAAAACTTTTTAGAGAATAGTGAATGTAATATTACAAAGAAATTGTAAAATTGAATTAAGAATTGAATACTCTGACTGTTACGATCATTATGGTGTTATCCATTAAAGATGTGATAAAAATAAAACTTCAGGAGTATTAAATCATGACTAGAGACTATGTGCGATATCAATGAAAGTTGCAAATGTAATTGCGGTATATATTTTTTATATATAGAAACTGGATATGGTTAAATTAGTAAAGTGAGTAATTATAATTCATGAGTTATGTATATGACGAATTCTGATCGGATAAATAAGGTTTAGTTACGTATTTTGATTATTCAAGAATACTTATCATGAAATAAAAGAAAAAGTAAAGGTTGCGATCTAGGGATTAGGATCGAAATGTAAAGATTTCAAATGCCAAAATATTTTAATAGAATGAAAAAAAAATTATATCGAAAAAATTTGGTAATTGATGATGTAAAGTCAATTAACGAATTAAATAAGGTGATTAAAGGTTTATTAACGAACCGAAATTTGGACGTTAGGAAGATAATGTATAATAAATATGAAATTTAAGGTAATAAGGTTTGTCGAATTTCGGGGTCGTTACAAAAATAAGGGATTGTAACGACCCCGAAATTCGACCAACTTTATTACTTTAAATTTTATATTCATTACACATTATTTTCCTTACGTCCAAATTTCGGTTCGTTAATAAATCATTAATCACCTTATTTCATCTATTAATTGATTTTAAAATCAACAATTACTCAATTTTTCGGTATAAATTTTTTTTCTTCTCAATTATTGAATTAAAATATTTTAACATTTAAAACTTTACTTCTTGATCCTAGTCCCTAGATCGCAACCTTTACTTTGTCTTTCTATAATCAGTATCATTAAGCTCAACCTTCAAAATTTAATATTGTTTATATCCATACAATATTCTTTGTTTCATAATTCGTAATTAAATATATCTTACTCTTTATCATAACAACAATCTTGATCCTTATTGTTAAGTAAACCAATTAACAGTCATATGTATATATATATATATATATATATAACAGAATGTAAATGACTGAAAGTAAATGACACCAGAGAGTTTTAAGTGGTTCGGAGACTGAATAACTCTTATTCCACTCTTCTACTACAATGGGTAGGAAATCCACTAAGGATGGTTCATACAGAACCCTTCAAGCTCATTAGCCTGGAAACTCTGATTCACTAAGAACCCTTCAAACCCAGCAGGTTTGGCTAATTTAGTTACTAAGACAAGGACAGTACTGCCCTCTTCAAGTCCAACAGACTTGGCCCCCTGCTTGTTGATAGATGTTGGAGTTGCTACTGAGTTTGTACTTTAAGTCCCATTGTCTTTAAACACTCAGTAGCAGGGTGTGATCATTCTTGGAATAATATTGAGTTCGACAATGATGCTTGACTTCTTTATGATCAATATCTTCTTGTGATCACCCATTGTGCTACTAGGCTTTTGAACTTCAGCTCCTTTGGTACTTGATAACTTCTCGAGATGAACTCCTGAGATGACTGTGAAGCTCTTTCCTTTAGGTACTCAGTTATTCCTTCTTATCATAGACAGTTTAAAGCTTCTCGAGATGGGCTTCTGGGATGACTGTGATGCTCCTTCCTTTTGGTACTCAGTTGCTACCATGTATGTATCAAGTTGGCGTTTAAGCTTCTCTTTACCATGTGCCTAGCAGCTCTGAACACTACTCTTGTAATTGAGTTATTTATCTCTATATCTCTCTCAATTCAGTGTTAGTGTTCTGATGGATCGTAGAGTCCTTCAGCATATTCATTTTCTGTTTCACTCTACGATCGATTGTTGTCTACCATCATCTCTCTTGTATTCTCAACAACAACTCTACTTCTGTGAGTTATTTTATCCTTTATATCTCTGTGCATATTTTACCGTTGAAAGAAATCCCGTTGGTTTTATTTGGCTTTGTGCAGATCTTTAATATCTTTGATGTTGACTTTCTTGCTGCTTGTGTGACATGTTCTAATATATTAACCTGTAGCTCAGCTTTCTCTGAATTTATAGCTGTTGCACTCCCAGAGTTGTTTCAGCAAGGATTATTATATTCTTTGCTACTTAATCTTCTGATCCATCAATAAATACCTTCCTTGACCTTTTAGACCCAGCTGTTCTGATGCATTCAGAGATATCCTATTAGTCTGACCTTATTCACCATTTTCCTGAGCGATGGGTCCGGACTTATAGTCGTTTAGGCACAAAGTCTTCTGTGACTCTGACATGCATCTAAATTTCAAGAGCACTTACTCTTTCTTGAATCTGGGCGAGGAGTATTCTCTTTTCTCTCACACCATATTGTCGTTCTGTTAGTTTACTGGTTCTGAACTGCTCAATGAATTCGTCGAGTGATAGACTGTCCACTTTGATTCTGCTAATTCAGCTCCATGAATGTTACTTGAGGTATGTCAAGTGAAACGTTGAGTTAGAACGATCTTTTCTCTTACTCTGCGACCTTGCTGTTCTAGTCAGATCACAGAGTTTGTGCTTGCAGTGCTTTGCTTTGATTTCGTTTTACGAGCTTATCTTCCTGTGCAAGTTATGAAGCTGCTGATTGCAGTGTTTTTGCTTTACAAATTCGTTCTACGATCTTGTTGGTTTGATCAAATCGTAGAGTTTGTTAACTGCAGTGCTTCTTAGTGGAATCGTTGAGTTGTTGTCTTTGTTGGCACATCCTTTAATTCTACTCAACGATTGTTCCATGTGTAGAGCAATCTTCTGTATTGCCTCGTCATCCTGTTCCACTCTATGACTTCTTCTAACTGTGCAAATTTCAGTTGTATGTGGTTGCTCTTCAAGTTTACTCTACGACCTTGCTAGAGCGTGTATATCGTAGAGTACATTTCTTCTCTGATTCAGCGTTAACTGTAGGCTTGCTTGGCTGTCTGTTCGACGATCGTAGAGTTCAGCTCTACGATTTGTACTTGATCAGGTCTTTGATTTTTCTTGTATATTCTACAGACTTCTTGCACATCTGTCTCTCTTTGATGATCGTAGAGTCGTCCGGGCAAAGAGTCGTACCTTTCATTCTACGAACATACCGAATCGTTGAGTCTTCTTTGCTTGGAATCGTAGAGTTCATTCTACGATCATATAGACTGATTAACCTAACAGATTTGATCTTTTCTAACTAAGTCCTTTCTTATATTATTACATCATTACATATTGAAAGGACTTTTACAGACTCTGACATACACAAATACAACAATGATTCATTCTTATGCTACTCTGCTTATATCATACATCTTTTACGCAGAGTGACTTCTATTGAAAGATCAACCTAACATTTCTGATCTTTAAAATCTAAGTCCTTTGTACACAAATATCTTTTAAAAGGACTTTACAACATTTGAACCTTCAACTTTCATTTTCTTTTATAAGACAAAATTGTTTTCAGCAAGATCATATTTGTGTTAAACAAGTGTCTAGATTTATAGTATTTAGACATAGGTAATATATATCATACACACATGATCATGTAGACACATAATTTGATTAACATATAATCACTTTGTCAATTTAAGCACATAAACACTTTCAGAGTATCTAAGCACATAATCAATTAAGCACATAAGCACATTAACACATAAGCACTTTGTCAGATACACATTAACAGTCAACCATGTAAACACATTTACCACAATCATTTTTGCACAACAATCAACATCATCAAATAAAAACAACCTTCAACAATCTCCCCCTATTTGATGATGACAAAACTAATGAACTTATTGAAATGACATTCATATAATGCATCTACTTGATAGGTAAAATATGTCTTACGATACAGTGAAATACTGTAACGACCCCGAAATTCGACCCACTTTATTACCTTAAATTTTATATTTATTATACATTATTTTCTTTACGTCCAAATTTCGGTTCGTTAATAAATCTTTAATCACCTTAATTGATCCATTAATTGATTTTAAAATCATCAATTATCAAAATTCTCATATAAAATTTTCTTTTTCTT
The DNA here is from genome assembly GCA_947179155.2 of Hedera helix. NCBI lineage: Eukaryota > Viridiplantae > Streptophyta > Magnoliopsida > Apiales > Araliaceae > Hedera > Hedera helix. The sequence goes on from OX359266.1 coordinate 23,774,182, forward strand.
GATTCAATCGTTGTATTAAAATATTTGGATATTTAAAATCTTTACATCTGGATTCTAATCCCTAGATCGCAACCTTAACGTTTTCTTTCTTTTACACGTATCATAAACTCGGCATTCAAAATTCTAATATCATTCATATCCATACAAATATTCTTTGTTTCATGATTCATCATTTAATCATAGATACATAATCTTCTCTATCATAATATTCATATTGAATAATTTCAGTTCACAGTCTAACTATACACATCATATTCAGATCCTACTTATCTGTACATATAGCATATCAAAGTAACTTGGAAAATTTATCCACATTGATTTATAATATTAAAATATAATAACAGTCTCAACCTTCCTTGGGAAACCGTCTCTATATAATCTAAAATTCTTGAAATTTATTTCTTTCCTGCAAAAACGTTTATTAAGCAAGTAATGAGCACAACGGCTCAGCAAGTTCAACAGTTTATGCGTCACGTAGCACATACCTTAATATGCTCGGTGTGTGTCATATATCATGTGTTGTGCCTATACTTGAGCAACATATATATATTCATATCGTTGCACGACATACACATTATTGTCATATTAATCACGTAGCACATAGCACATAATTTGTATGCATTTGAATAAATATTAACATATTATAACAAATAACATTTAACATTTAAAGGACTAAAGAACTTGCCTGGCGTCCAGTTATTTAAATTGATAGCTCAAACCCTTAACTCGATCAACCTTTCAAAGCTTGTAATTCTTCCTCTAAAAAGCCTCCAACATCTCCTTTCTCTTAGTGGCTATGGAGGTTTTATGGTGGTCAATTTAAGCACATAAGCACTTTCAGAGTATCTAAGCACATAATCAATTAAGCACATAAGCACATTAACACATAAGCACTTTGTCAGATACACATTGACAGTCAACCATGTAAGCACATTTACCACAATCATTTTTGCACAACAATCATCATCATCAAATCAAAACAACCTTCAACACTTACCATATACCATTTAAATTTACTTGTCTAATCTGGATCCAACTTGCATTTATATACAACACATATAAATAAACTTTGCCAATATATCCACATTAAAGTATTATATCAAAAATATATAACAATTACTTTTACAATGTTCTATAGCAAAATCCATCACAATCCGATATTTCTGATATTTGTTTCTTGACCTGCGAAAGTTTATATCATACAAGTAATTAGCACAACGGCTCAGCAAGTTCAACAGTTTACACCTTTCATGCTTCACGTAGCACATAGCGTAACATGCTCTGTGTGTGTCATACATCATGTGTTGTGCTTCTATTATAGCATTATATCTCACATCATTGCATAAAGTACACATAATTGTCATAATATTCACATATCACATAACACATAATTTATATGCCTCTGAATAGGAATTAACATATCATAACAGACAAGCATTTAACATTAAAGTACTAAAGAACTTGACTAGATTTTGGAATTAATAATTACCCATTCTATAATGCTTCTCGTACAACCTATGATCATAAAATAATCAATTAATACCTATTTATCTTCTTATGATATTAATTTAATAAATTAATATCATCTCTAGGCCAATTATTAATTTATATGGCCAATTATATTAACCTTGTCCCGCAAAATATTAACATAACTTAATAGCAAACACATTCAATACGGACAACCCAGCTCATTGGATAAAATTTAGCATATTTGGTTGTCCGAAATTTTATTTAATTATTTTTTAACTTTTAAACTTACTAGATTAATATTTAAATTATTTAAATATTAATCTATAATATTTAATATTTATGTAAAAATATTAAATTTAATGTCCAACTATCATTTCTATATTTTTAGTATTTTTCTATAATTTTCTATAATTTTTAAACAATTTTTAACCATTTATTTAATTAAAAATCACTTTCTGGGGGTATTTTGGTAATTTCCACAGTTTTAGGACATAATTGGAATTTCTGGAAAAGCGCAGGGGCATAGCTGTAATTTTGCCGAGCCAAGGACATGCTCGGTATTTTCTGAAAAGGCTAAGGGCACGTTTGTAATTTCACAGCGTGCCGTCGGCCGCGTATGGCGCGCGGTCCCCCATTGCCGACGCCAAACAGCGTTGTTTCAAGCCACTGTTCGTGACAGTCGCCCATTGCGCGGACGATCGAATTTTCGCACCCCAAAATGGCGTCGTTTCATCCCTGCGGCTGAAAAAAAAAAAAATTGACCGCGCGCATGGCGCGGTTGTCCCTTACATAATTTCATCTTCTTCCTTCACAAACAGTAGACCACCTTTCCAAAAATCCTCCATTTTTACACCAAAAATTCACAACATAATACATCCAAAAATCATATAATTAATAGATATACATCCAAAAATTATTTAGAATAATTATTCTAATTATTTACTAATTTTTTCACAAAATATTTTATCATCATAAATACACAAATAATTCAAATAATAATAACTTTCTACCTTCCAAAGCTTGAGATTTCTTTCCATTGAAGCTTTTTCTTCACTTGTTAGCATCAAATATTTCTCTCTTAAGGTGGTGGTGTTCAGTGGCGTGGTGGTGGGAGAAGATGGAGAAAAGAAATGGTTTTGTTTGATTGTTTTTTTTTTGTTTTTTTTTTCTTTCCTTTTCCTTTTTATAACCCAAAAAGGAATTAACTACTTTTTAGCAAATTAAAAGGTCCACCGACTTAGCCTATAACCGACATACCATCCGGATTTGCAACAAAATTAAGCATGCAAATTTGTTTTAATACATTACATAGTTATTGCGTGTAATAAATATTTTATATAATGTATATAAAATATTTATTTTAATTCACCAAAATTCATAACATGATTTATAAATAATATTTAGACCACTTTTAGGTACTTTACTTGACAAATTTTGTACACGCATAATAACATGCATGTAATTATATGAGGTAATTTATACCTCCAAAATTCATAAAATAATTCATATAACATATAAAAATTATTTTCATGCCTTTTTCACTTCGTTATTTGGACAACATATTACACTAACATGTTTACGTTTCCGAAATATTATCCCTCATAAAAGTCATAATAATTCCATTATACATAAATATGATTTTTAATAAATTAAAACCTTCCTTTTTACTTATTTATTTTCCATTTCCTTATTATTTACATGAACTTCTTTATATATAAATTATATAATTTATATATTTACATTCTCCTTTCTTAAATAATTTCTTAAATTACTCCATAATTATCAATTAATTATATAACCAAAATTATACATTTATTAACTCTCTTAATAATTTAATCCTCTTATATAAATTATATAATAATTCTTATATAATTTATATAATTATTCTTCCATTACTCTTTTACTTTAATTTCCTTATATAAATTATATACTTTATTAGTATATAATTTATAAAATTACTTCCTCCCCTTAATAATTTCTAAACTTCCTCCACAATTTTTGATAAAATCAGAAATCAATACATACAATTTTACTAATTCCCTAATTACATTTTCATTATTTTTTTCGGATTAATTTAATTATTAATCCCTTTATTTCCATAATTAATGAAATTTATAATTATCACAATTAAACATGCACACCTATATATATATATACCAATGTGTATATATATATATATATATATATATATATATATATATATATACATATTTAATTCATTTATTTTACATTATTTAAATAATAATTTCTGCACTTCCATAATAATTTTATTGTACAATTTATTGTACCATTACATATAATTTCTCTTATTCTTAATAAATTGTTTTTAAACAATTTATTTACTTTTCAATTATTTTAAAATCAACACAATTCATCACCATCTTTGTACAGATTTAATTTACCAATAAATTCCCTTCACCCACTTTAAATTACTTAAAATATCACCATTAATTTAAACAACCTTAATAATTCCATTAATTAAATTCTCATTTAATATTATTAAAGAAATCCTGAAAATTCGGATCCTCACATTCTCCCCCCTTTAATAGGATTACATCCTCGGAATCATAATTACCGTAATAATTATACATATTTTATTTATAGCACATTGCTATACCTTTATCTTGATGAATAACAATTAAATCCATAATAATCACATTTTACCTCTTTCATATATGTAACTCACATGGATTACCTCATAATGATCATAACTGTCCGAGTATTCAACTTTTAACTCAATTCACAATTTCTTTGATTTCTCATTCTCTAAAAAATTTCCTTTCTTTAATCATATTTACCCTTACTCAATCAACTTATTTCATACTTTCTATCACACCTCATTTATACTCTGCACATTCATCCTTCTTTCCTTAATTCATATAAATCTTCTTCACATTCTATAAATCATTCCTTAATACCTCTATCATTCAAAACTAGATTTTAAATGTCATCCTTTACTTAATTCGTCATAATCCTTATTTGGAATTATTTTAAAATTCTGGGATATCACATTCACCCCTCCTTCAAAAATTTCGTCCTCAAAATTTCTATGTATTAATATCTCATTCATTTGCAACTTACACAATTCATTTGCATTCATTCTATATATCTTTCTTTCCTTCCTTTTTCCTGGTCATTGCACATTGCAATTTTCTAATTCATCACATTTCATAATTTCTTTGCTTCACAATAATTACTTACATTATCGTTCACAATTAAAGAATACTACCTCATCCTACCATCCAATCTTCATAAGAGTAGAAGAATAAAAAAATTTACTTTTGGAAAAACTTTTATGATATGCTGAATGAACATTTATCCCGGTTTAACAGTACTTCGCTCCCCGAGTACTTCATACTGCAAACCCTGACAGTGGATCAGTCTGTCATTAAAGTGATGTATAATTAATCCGTAATTTGGCACGCCAGTAGAACAATCTGTAATGCCTGTGTTTCGATATGCTAGGTGACCATTCGATCAACCTACAATACCCTTAATCTCTTTCTGTTTCCCCCCTTTTTACAGGGGTTGTTCATCTCAGCAACAGAATTCGTAAAAGAGTAATTTGATTGGGCATAACTTTCAAAGAATATGAATTCAATAAATATATTTCAAAATTTGTCTAGCTGAATCAAATAGCTTAGACTTGTATTTCTTCAACGCTTGTCTAGCCAGATCAATTAACATAGACTTTCTTTTAACAATTTATAACCTGCATAAATTTTAAAACATTCATCATGTCAAAACTTTTCAAAACATCTAGCCGAGTCAAATGGCATTGACTTATAGCTTTGACATACTTTTAGAAATCAAAATCATTTATGACTTCATGTTACCGCATCATTTTGACAGTACGTTGAGAATTCCGTCGTTAATAATTCCTACACCATACTTTATGGTGTCGAATCATCTTATGACGAAATAGTACCGCACCGTCTCAACAACACGTTGAGCATTCCGTCATTCATCACATCTACATCGGGCTACAAGGTGCATGGATGATTATTTTGAAATATATTTTGATGTTAAAAAAAAAAAAATGTTTAGCCGAAACAAGTAGCATAGACACTTTTTAAATCGCTTAAAATTCATTTGTATTTTTCAAAGCACATTCGTATCAAATTAGCTTGAGGTCAAAAATTTCGAACTCTAGCAAAACTAGAATAGTGGGAATATCCTAAATTCCAACACATCTGCCACCTTATGCTTTTTCACTTAATTATATTATTTATTGCTAGGACTATTATTAATTATCATATCATATTAAAATTTCTATCTACTCTAACTTTTCTATACCCCCGTATAGTTCATCAAACTTACCACACATTATGAGTCCAGGAACTTACCACAAGAATATGAGTTTTAAAGCTTGTCCTAGCGATATGTAGTCTGAGAATAAATCAAAGATTATCCATATGCTGAGGGGTTCAAAACATACCATATGATTATGAGTCATGTACTTACCATATGCATGAGTTTTAAGAACTCGTGCCTAAACTTAACATTATTTATCTATCAAAACTGCTATCGCGACTCTAACATTTCAATGATTATCACATAGTAATTAAGTAAACATAAATCCCCTGCCCATACAAAGGATCGTGCAACTCAATCACCACGTGAGTCCTCAGTTGAAATTTCGTACCCAAACTTCCTGCCCCCTTATCATAACATTTATGTTATTCGTGCTTTGTCATTCTCTGAGTTCTTCTTGTACCATTTCATAGTATCATATCTTCTTATAGCATTAAGTTATACCCTTTAAATTATTAACAAATCTCTCTGTTATTTTACAGTCTCATTGGATCCCATCATGATCTTGCTTTACAATCTATTCCTTATTCGCTTTCCTTATCTTGTGGTCGTATCGTAGTACGATCCTCTTACCATTCCTGATCATGTTATTATGATCTCTTTCTATGCTTTTTAGATTACCTTGTCATCTTTATTGCTTAAATCAGGTGTCCCCTAATTATCTTTGAGATTCATCTTTGAATCATTTCAAATATTCCTTCAAATATGTTCTTAATTCTTACTTATAAATTTTCTCAATTCGTTACCTTCATGCAAATCTTTCTTAACATCTTTATCTCTTCTTATAATCTTATATCTTTCATATTTCCTTCACTTTAGCCAATATTTGAAAACTATTTTTCTCAACTTATATCTCTCTATTCTAATCTCTCCATGTTCATCAAACTTGTCACGTATTTGGGCTCAGGAACTTACCATAATCATATGGCTTGAGGGGCTTGTCCTAGTCAGGCCACAGTCGCCCATTCGCTGAGGGGCTCCACCATACAATCATGACTCACGAGCTTACTATACGCTTAAGTTTTTAGAATACGCAACTATCTTTACTCTTCCTTACTTAGGTTATAGCCTAAGGTATCATTTACCTAAGGTTTATAACCTCAAGCTCTGATACCATCTGTAACGACCCCGAAATTCGACCAACTTTATTACCTTAAATTTTATATTTATTACATATTATTTTCCCTACGTCCAAATTTTGGTTCGTAAATAAATCCTTAATCACCTTATTTCATCCATTAATTGATTTTAAAATCAACAATTACTCAATTTTTCGGTATAAATTTTTCTTTTTCTCAATCATTGAATTAAAATATTTTAACATTTAAAACTTAACTTCTTGATCCTTGTCCCTGGATCGCAACCTTTACTTTGTCTTTCTATAACCAGTATCATTAAGCTCAACCTTCAAAATTTAATATTGTTTATATCCATACAATATTCTTTGTTTCATAATTCGTAATTAAATATATCTTACCTTTATCGTAACAGCAATCTTGATCCTTACCATATACCATTTAAATTTACTTGTCTAATCTGGATCCAACTTGCATTTATATACAACACATATAAATAAACTTTGCCAATATATCCACATTAAAGTATTATATCAAAAAAATATAACAATTACTTTTACAACGTTCTATAGCAAAATCCATCACAATCCGATATTTCTAATATTTGTTTCTTGACCTGCAAAAGTTTATATCATACAAGTAATTAGCACAACGGCTCAGCAAGTTCAACAGTTTACACCTTTCATGCTTCACGTAGCACATAGCGTAACATGCTCTGTGTGTGTCATACATCATGTGTTGTGCTTCTATTATAGCATTATATCTCACACCATTGCATAAAGTACACATAATTGTCATAATATTCACATATCACATAACACATAATTTATATGCCTCTGAACATGAATTAACATATCATAACAGACAAGCATTTAACATTAAAGTACTGAAGAACTTGCCTGGATTGTGGAATTAATAATTACCCATTCTATAATGCTTCTCGTACAACCTATGATCATAAAATAATCAATTAATACCTATTTATTCTTTTATGTTATTAATTTAATAAATTAATATCATCTCTGGGCCAATTATTAATTTATATGGCCAATTATATTAACCTTGTCCCGTAAAATATTAATATAACTTAATATCAAACACATTCAATATGGAAAACCCGACTTATTGGATAAAATTTAGCATATTTGGTTGTCCGAAATTTTTATTTAACAATTTTCTAAATTATAACCTTATTAGATTAATATTTAAACATTTAAATATTAATCCCCAGTATTTAATATTTATGCAAAAATATTAAATTTAATGTCCAACTACCATTTCTATATTTTTAGTATTTTCTATAATTTTTAACCATTTATTTAATTAAAAATCACTTTCTGGGGGTATTTTGGTAATTTTCGCGGCTTTAGAACATAATCAGAATTTCTGGAAAAGCGCAGGGGCGTAGCTGTAATTTTGCCGAGGCAAGGACACGCTCGGTATTTTCTGAAAAGGCTAAGGGCACGTTTATAATTTCACAGCGTACCGTCGGCCGTGTATGGCGCGCGGTCCCCCACTACCGACGCCAAACAGCGTCATTTCAAGCCACTGTTCGTGACAGTCACCCATTGCGCGGACGACCGAATTTTTGCGTCCCAAAACGGCGTCGTTTCATCCCTGCGGCTGAAAAAAATTTGACCACGCGCATGGCGCTGTCGTCCCTTACTATGACGTCCCCAAATCCGGGTACCTTGAACTTCGAATCTAGTTCATCACGATACATCATCTTCATACATGTTCTATAACTAATGTGGAATATAAAAACATAAATTGTTTATTCTACAACATTTTCCAAGGTTTCTAACCTTAACTTACATATATACCTTTAGATTCATAAAAAGGTTTACACAATTACTTACATCATATAACAAATTAGTTATCATGCATAACACTATAATCTTGTCTTTTGCTTCTGTCTCCGTCTCTCCTCGAACATTCGTATTATTCTAAAATTTGTTATCATGATATAGCAAGAGTGAGCAACAACTTCGCTCAGCAAGTTTAAATATAATAACGATATATCATGATTGAAAGAAAGAATAAGCTTTTGGATTTTCAATAATATAATAACGGTGAAAGAGTACGAATTATAATTTCAATAATTAAATGACTGAATCAATTAATGTTGAGTGTCAATAATGACCATGAACAAATTTAACTTAACCTTATGGTAATGAAGGTGGTCAGCCTTTCATATCTGATAAACACATGCAACATGCACTATGTGCAAATCAACAATTTAAAGAGGTGGAATGATTATACAGAATTAAACCACTAGCATGCTTGAAACATAATAACTTGAGTTTGAGTTAGGAACTTGAACAATAAAATAATATATCCTGCTCGAATATAAATTGAGTAGGATTTAGGAAAACTTGTATGTCTGCTCAGCTACAATTAATGTCTAGCTTTAACTAACTGGCTTTGAAATACCTAACATTAATAAAGTTGGTCTAATAATTAGTACATCGTATTTGTACAACTATATGCTCACTAAGAAACTTATCTACCACACATAAGTACTAACACATAATTTACATCAGTCAAAACAATATTATTAACCTTATAGACCCTCAATCAAATTAAGTTAATAATTTAATAAATAAATAAAAAATATTTATCTTAAGTATTGGACACCTATTAAATCCTTAAACAACTTATTACAATTGTTTAATTAAAGCATAATTAAATTCAAATTATTTTATTAACTCAATCTCTATTTAATTACTATTTAATCTGGATTAAATAGAAATTAATTAATTATCTTTAGTTATTACTTAAAATAAATAATAACTAATTGTACTTACTTATTATTTAATAATAATTAAATAATAAATAATTATTGATTTAATTTTAACCTCCTTTAATTTAATATTAATCAACCAATAATTAACCTCACTTATTATTTAATTTAAGGAAATTAAATAATAGTTTACTAATTTTAATCCTCTTTAATTATTATTTAATGTCAGTTAAATAATAATTAATTATTTAATTAATTTTAATTATTATTTAAGGTTAAATAATAATCAATTTATTTATCCTTATTTATTATTTAAATTAAATAATAAATTATTAATCTAATAACTTAATTTCCATTAAACATTATTTAATGCTAATTAAATAATCATTAATTACTTAATTATCCTTATTTATTATTTAATAATATAAAATAATAAATAATTAATTTATAAATTTTTATCTCCCTTTAATTATTATTTAATAGGAATTAAATAATAATTTTTAATTTATCACCTTTATTTATTATTCACATTTTGAATAATAAATAATTAATGAAATCTTTATTTATTTAACTTAACCACAAGTTTAGCTAACTAGATTAATATCTAAAATATTTAAATATTAAACTTAATGAAAAATATCATCCCAAATATCATTTTTGTATATTTATTATTTTTGTTATAATTTTAAATTAATTTTCAAATATTTAAATTAATTAAAATTAACTCGAATGACATTTCTGTAAATAGACTGAAAATTGATCTGAGGGAAAAATAGTAATTACACAGTAAAACAAACGGAGGGGTAGTTTAGTAATTTCGCTGAAAAATTTCTACTGCGCATTGCGTGCTTAGCAAAATAAACGGCCCAAAACGATGCCATTTTGAATAACTGGCAACGGCTTCCGCGCATAACGCGCGGAGTAAATTTTCTTTCTGCCAAACGAAGCCGTTTTGGCTCCGCGTCTTTTCAGAAAACCGCTGGCGCACATTGCGCGGCCAGCCCTTTTTTTTTTCCCTCTCGCAGAATGTGAACAGTAATTTTAATATACCACTTTAATAAAAATTATACCTTCAAGTAAGCTTTAACTCTTCAATAAAAATTCAAAAAAATTATCACTCACTTAATATCAATTTATAACATGAAAATTTAATTTTTCATGATTTAATATCATTTTTTTCATAAAATTTATTATATCACATAAACTACTACAAATCATAACTTTTTGGGTATAACTCCATTTTGAGTGATTCAAACTTTGTTTTTCTCATGATTTAATGTTCTATAATATTATAACATTAAATCTAAATATTATAAAAATATTTTTGGTCATTATTTTGAGACTTGATTACATACCACCAAACACATGTTTTTAGCATATAAATTATACCAAAATACAAACCAAGCATATTAAACTCAAGCATGACATAAATATTACTACTACACATTATTAACTATATTAACATGTTTATACTCACATGTTGGTTTATTTACTTTAAAAATAAAACTAGATTTAGAATAACCATTACCTTATTTTAATGATTATCTTCTTTTTTTCTTCCAAAATAGGTTGTGAAAGAAGATGACATGAACCAAGAACTCCTTCTCTTGTTATTTTTGCTCTCAAATATTTTCTCTCACAAACTATTTCTCCCAACTCTCTCTAGCTCTCTTTTGCTTGAAAAATAAAATGAAGTGTACATGTCTTACTAATTTCAAGTATACTTGTAAAATTCTTAGATACAAAAAATTATATCTATAATTCATGATACTCCTAACTTGGATACTTGCACAAGAAAGTTAGCCCATGACTTAGTTGGTGAGGATTTTGTGGAAGAAGACTCACCAAAAAAAATCAAAACAAGCAACCTAATTATTTAAAATAAATGAAAATAAAATAAAAACATCATCTTACTCTCTTTATCTAACATACACGGCTGGTGAGCTTTTGATCCAAAAGTGTTATCCCACTTCATTGATCTAATATAATTAAATAATCTACACAACCTTTTTTTTTTACCAAGACAAACTATCATTATATAAAACTCCATGTAGCCATCTCTATCACTCCTCCTACGCGGCAGACAAAAAACAAAATGAGGGGGATGTCCCAATTTGTTAGTCCATGACACATGCTTTAATTTATTAAATAACCATGCAACACATTTAATTTCTTAAATAGTTTATTATTTGTACTACATTTAATACTCATTGGACTCCAGTTAAATGACTTGTACTATTATTTAGTCAAGTTCATTTATTTATCATTGGACTAATTAATATAACCCAAATGATTGGTTATTAATTTTTTTATTATACATTAATTATTCAATCCATAATTAAATAATAATCGAATTGATTAATTAATTAAATACTCTAACACATTAATGTTAAAATACTAAATGGACTAATAAATATTATTCTTAATATTTCACATTATTTACATTAATTAATAATCATATTAATTAATTTACCAAATTTAATTAACTCATAATATTCAATTTAATTGAATATTTAATTAATAGGAAACTTAACCATTATTTTGATTTAAAACTTTAGGGTTTGTTCACTAATTTACATAATTACATAATATATATATATATATATATATATATATATATATATATATATATATATATATATATATATATATATATATATATATATATATATATATATATATGTATGTATGTATTATTTATACACATTACCTTACATCAAAAACAATTTCAGAATAAATTATGAAATTAACATAAATAAAATATATAATTTAATATATATTATTTAAGCCATAAATTAAATTATTTAATACCTTTACATTAAATAATTCATTTCTCCTCAATTATGAAAATAAATCCATTTACCCAAAAATACATTAAAATAATAATATATTTACTCAATTTCTTATTTAAATAATTTATTAAATAATTTAATTAATATTACACAATTAATTGTATAATTAAATTTCTCACTCCCATAAATCATTTACAATGATTTATTTAATTATAGAATATATTCATTTAATATATTCAATTACTATTTAAAATTACTCAATTAATTTAATCCCTTTATATATATATATATATATATATATATATATATATATATATATATATATATGAAATTAAATATTGTACAATATATATAATTACTATTCTCCTTTAATTAATTCAACGACTTTATATAATTTATTATTATATAAATTATATAATTATTCCTCACAAATAATTTATCAATAATTTGCATAAATATTGATTAATGAATATAATTAATATAATAACTAAATTAATTCCATAATAAACCTTTTGATTCAATTCAGATTAATTTAATATTAATCTATTTATTTACCACAATTTAATTAACCATTAAATTATGTTACTAAATATGCACGTATATATATATTCATATAAATACATATTTAATTTACACGCAACCACGTCGCATAATTACATAACTCCACTAATTAATTCTCTTAATCTCATTAGACTTGCTATTAGTCAAGCTTATTGAATTATCACTTTACTCGTTAACTTATTAAAAAAATTTGATATCACCATATCGAAGTTAGTCCATTAAATTTAATTTGGACCTCTATTTATCTACCACTACTAGGTTATCAAACTTCTACCTTTATTAAATATTAAATATTTTATTTCTAATTCAATTAAATATCCGGGATATTACACTTACATAATTTCATCTTCTTCCTTCACAAACAGTAGACCACCTTTCCAAAAATCCTCCATTTTTACACCAAAAATTCACAACATAATACATCCAAAAATCATATAATTAATAGATATACATCCAAAAATTATTTAGAATAATTATTCTAATTATTTACTAATTTTTTCACAAAATATTTTATCATCATAAATACACAAATAATTCAAATAATAATAACTTTCTACCTTCCAAAACTTGAGATTTCTTTCCATTGAAGCTTTTTCTTCACTTGTTAGCATCAAATATTTCTCTCTTGTGGTGGTGGTGTTCGGTGGCGTGGTGGTGGGAGAAGATGGAGAAAAGAAATGGTTTTATTTGATTGTTTTTTTTTTTTTTTGTTTTTTTTTCTTTCCTTTTCCTTTTTATAACCCAAAAAGGAATTAACTACTTCTTAGCAAATTAAAAGGTCCACCGACTTAGCCTATAACCGACATACCATCCGGATTTGCAACAAAATTAAGCATGCAAATTTGTTTTAATACATTACATAGTTATTGCGTGTAATAAATATTTTATATAATGTATATAAAATATTTATTTTAATTCACCAAAATTCATAACATGATTTATAAACAATATTTAGACCACTTTTAGGTACTTTACTTGACAAATTTTGTACACGCATAATAACATGCATGTAATTATATGAGGTAATTTATACCTCCAAAATTCATACAAAAATTCATATAACATATAAAAATTATTTTCATGCCTTTTTCACTTCGTTATTTGGGCAACATATTACACTAACATGTTTACGTTTCCGAAATATTATCCCTCATAAAAGTCATAATAATTCCATTATACAAAAATATGATTTTTAATAAATTAAAACCTTCATTTTTCCTTATTTATTTTCCATTTCCTTATTATTTACATGAACTTCTTTATATATAAATTATATAATTTATATATTTACATTATCCTTTCTTAAATAATTTCTTAAATTACTCCATAATTATCAATTAATTATATAACCAAAATTATACATTTATTAACTCTCTTAATAATTTAATCCTCTTATATAAATTATATAATAATTCTTATATAATTTATATAATTATTCTTCCATTACTCTTTTACTTTAATTTCCTTATATAAATTATATACTTTATTAGTATATAATTTATAAAATTACTTCCTCCCCTTAATAATTTCTAAACTTCCTCCACAATTCTTGATAAAATCTGAAATGAATACATACAATTTTACTAATTCCCTCATTACCTTTTCATTATTTTTTTTGGATTAATTTAATTATTAATCCCTTTATTTCCATAATTAATGAAATTTATAATTATCACAATTAAACATGCACACCTATATATATATATATATATATATACATATTTAATTCATATATTTCACATTATCACATAACATTATTTAAATAATAATTTCTGCACTTCCACAATAATTTTATTGTACAATTTATTGTACCATTACATATAATTTCTCTTATTCTTAATAAATTGTTTTTAAACAATTTATTTACTTTTCAATTATTTTAAAATCAACACAATTCACCTCCATCTTTGTACAGATTTAATTACTAATAAATTACCTTCACCCACTTTAAATTACTTAAAATATCATCAATAATTTAAACAATCTTAATAATTCCATTAATTAAATTCTCATTTAATATTATTAAAGAAATCCTGAAAATTCGAATCCTCACAGGGATAGTCAAGTTGAAGACTATAAAACAAGTGCCAAATAAGAGGTAACCCAAATTCATTTAATTTTCATTATTATTTTTTGTTGTGTTTTTAGGAATGTGTAGTTTTTATTATTAGTTTTTAGTGTTTCTTGTTAGATATTTAATTCTTGTTTAATGATTGTTTTCAGGTCTTCGCTAACTAAAGCAAATGCAGATAATAAAGCAAAAAGAAATTAAAGAAAGACGGACATGCACCCCGACGAATTTTTTTGCATACAGATTTTCACCTCGCCTCAAGATGATTTCTAGTCATTTTGAATGTTTTTTCCCCAGAGCAATTTGAAGCTTAGTTATTTTTGCCCCGACGCATGTACCAGATCGTAAATTAAAACAAAAAAAACCCTTCCAATTGCTCTTGAGCCATTCTTTCATTCCTAGTCCGAGCAAAACTCAGATTTCTCTAATCCAAATCTTTGAACTTCTTAGTCTCCTATCCAAATATCGATTCCATTACACATTAAAACTACACATAAGTTCAAGCTATCAATTAACCAAGCAATTTGCAGATTCAAGCATTCAAGGGTTCTCGTTCTTCTTTAAGGGCTTAAGGATTAAAATTTCTTTTCTTCGAACAAGTAAGCAATTTGTTATTGGATTAAAGGAGTTTAGTAAGTCAAGTGATTGATGAATTGGGTGAATCTATGAAGAATTGTTAATGCATGCTAGCTATTGAATATTATTTTGTAATTGAGTATTGATAGTTTACATTGGAGATAAGTTTTGAGAGATTGGGTTTGTGTCATTGGCTTGATTGATTTAATTGGTATTGCTAAAAACTTATTGTTATGATGTATATTTAACCAGGCCTGATCCGGGAATTCACATTGGGCTAGGCTCAATAGAGCGTCAGCCTGGTAGCCTTCCTATTGGGCTTACAGCATGTGGGTGGAAGGTGCACCGGGTATACATCATAACTACCTAGCGTAATGAACAAAATCGTTACACAGGTAACCGTTATTCAAGTATGTAGTATAAATACTCAGTTGATAATGGAGAGAAGGGTAACGCACCATTTTGCAATACTAGACACTCAAACCTCCATTGTTGACTTTTCCGATACCTTCACTAACACTCACACCCGAGGAGTCCACAAACGGCCCAAGCCGTTTGGACTTTTGTGCAGGTATTCTTACCGGACGGCCAGCAGGACTGCCCGACAGAATCAGGCGTCAACATTGGCGCTAGAAGGAGGGCTCTAGTAAAACTTCCATCAATTATCATTGACATGGAAACTTCACAGTCGCAGAGTCATCCGCGACGACCACCTCTCTCCCGGTCTCACCAGGAGACGACGGCAGATAAGGACCGCCGCCTCCAGATAATCCTTGACAGAAAAAAGGCTCTGGACCTCCAGCAGAAGGAGCTCGACAGACAGTATGAGGAATTAACCGAGGCATGCAATGATCTCTTGAGCCAGAAAGGCTCGGCCTCCCGCTCAGATCGCCATACCAGATGGGATGATAATCACACGGAACTTCGAGGGGGAGGAAACCGAAATCGCAGGAAGGAATCGGTTCACTCCAAGTCGATTTAGACAGCAAATTTGAGAAAACGAGCTAGATCGCCGATAAGGAAAGATCGGGAAGACCGACATAGTCATGGGAGCCACACTGGAGAATCTTCCCCCAATAAGGCTTCGGATAAGTACTATGGGTCCAAGAAAGCTTGATCCTCTCCATTCTCGAAAGATCTGGAAGAAGCCAAGATCGATCGAAGCTGCAAGGTCCCTACCTTGGAGATGTACGACGGAACAGGAGACCCGCATGATCACACCTATTCCTTCGAGCAGGCCACGCACTTTCATGGTCACGATGCAGTGACAATGTGCCATTTGTTCTTATCCACTATGAAGAAAACTGCCAGAGAATGAGTCATCTTCCTTCCATCCGGATCCATTAAATCATAGAAGGAGCTGCAGGAACAATTCCACAACCACTTCGGAAGCAACAAGTGGCGAGCCCGAATGATGACATCCCTCCTACAAGTAAAACAGAGGCCGGATGAAACTCTTCGACAGTTTATCAAAAGATTTAGGGAGGCTATGTCAGAAATCAACGGGATTGACCCGAAGCAGGTAATCTAATTTTTAACCATGGGATTAAATGTTGATAAATCTAGCAGATTAATTGAGGAGCTTATCTCGAAGGCTCCCAAAACTTTATCGGAGACCTACGAGAAGGTGGACAAGTTCGTGGAGTTGGAAGAGACTCTCGCCAATCTTCGGGGTCATCGAAACATACCGGTGACTTTCACCAGAGAGACCCCGAAGACGTTAGTGTCGAAAAGAAATCCAACAGTAATGGAAAGAAGGGGAATGATCGAAGAGATTCCAACAGGGATCGGCAACAGAAGAACGATCCCCCGAGGGATAGAAGGGGTGCCGACAAGGATTACACACCCCTGAACACTAGCAAAAGCAATATCGTGAAAGCGATAAAAAAACAAACCCTTCTATGAGAAACCCCGAAGATTCGGGTTTTTGCAAGGTAAAAGGAAGGAGATAGATATTGCATTTATCATGAAGCCAAAGGGCATGATACCGAGGAGTGCTACCATCTCAAAGACTTCCTAGAAAAGCAGGTACGGAATGATAACCTGGACAGTTACGTCGCCGATTCCTACCGACCATCAGCCTTTGATCGCCTCAAGCCACCACCACCCATTACTGAAGCAAGAGGTGTGGTTGATGTCATTTCCGAAGGATCAATCTCCGCTCTGTCCAATCGAAAGAGAAAAGCTTTCGGCAGAGAAATCCATCAAGTGTCCGGTAAACCGCTGGGCATCAAGACCAACCCCATTACTTTCTCCGATGATGATTACCCATCGGGGATGGTTACTCCTCACCAAGATGCATTTGTCATCACGGCTCAGGTCGGCACCATGGATATTAAGAGGATGCTTGTTGACAATGGAAGTTCAGTCGATGTACTCCACAGCCAAGCATACAATTGGCTGGACTTGGGGGGAAGGAAGCTGGAGATCTGCAATGAGTCCCCCTTATACGGGTTTGAAAATAACCCAGTCCGTATAGCAGGGACGATTGAATTGCCTGTGATCTTCGGGACTGCCCCGAAACAAGCTTCCATCATGGTCCGCTTTTACGCGGTTCAAGTGGAAAGCAACTACAATGTCATCTTAGGAAGAACGACTCTATCGGCATTGAAAGCAATTACCTCCATCCCGCATTTAAAAATGAAATTTCCAACCAAAAATGGGATTGGGGAATCTATTGGTGATCAGGATCTTTCCCAAAGATGTTATTTACAGACCATCCAGACATCCTCTACCAGTGATAGTAAACAGAAAGCCACCATGAAGATCGAGCTGGAACCTTTCACTGAGGGATGTACTGAACCACTAGCAACACCGGCTGAAGATACGGTTGAGGTGCCATTATTTCAAGATGATGATCAGAAAACTGTACAGATTGGCACAAACCTTCAAGATGAAACCAAAACTCAGTTGGTCATCCTTCTTCGGAAATATTCTGACATCTTTGCATGGGTTCCAGCTGACGTGCTAGGCATTGATAAAACTGTGGTCGTACACCAGTTGAGCGTCAACCCAAACTCCAAACCCGTAAAGAAAAAACGGAGGAACATAGCTCCCGAGAGGGAACAGGTAATTGATGATGAAATTGATAAACTTTTGGCTGTTGACTTCATCTTTGAAATCAATTATCCTGAATGGCTCGCCAACGTGGTGTTGGTCAAAAAACACAATGGGAAGTGGAGGATGTGCGTGGATTACACTGATCTCAATAAAGCATGTCCGAAAGACTATTATCCTCTCCCAAGCGTAGACCAATTGATCGACTCCACCTCGAGATATACTATTGTAGACACCCAAATTTTTCTAACCCTGGCAGGAGGGCAAAGTCGTCACTTGACCCGACATGCGGAAAGGAAGGTGGACCCCAACACGAAACCACCCCAACGATTTACGATTAAAGCCGCCATAACGAACAACGAGCATCAGGTTACTTGAGTAATTTATACATCAGCTCCCTAGTGAGCTGACGGGGGTGGAAAGGGGCAGCGCCCCCTGGAAGCCAAGCACAAAGAGCAATTTATACATCAGGTAACAGCCTTCCAAAATAATACTGCAGAAATTAGCGAATTAAGACCACGTGGCATGAAAATCGAGAAAAGCGAGTCGGACAGCCGCGGATGCACCTGCGGCCACCGACAAAGGGGACAGTGCGCAGCTCGAGGAGACAACCCGGCAGCCGAGGATTTGGCGCGGGCGGCTAGCAGGCCCAGCCGCAGATGCACCTGCGGCTGCCTGCAGAGCACTATACAGCGGCCATTTCCACCCGAGAAGAAAAAAAGAAGAAAGATTTTAAGAGTTTTAGAGAGAGAGAGTTCGCGGGAGGAGAGAGAGAAGCTCGGTTCTTGGTTAGATTTGAGTGAAAAATTCATCTCCTTTTGCTAATTAGTCAAGTGTTCGTGTAGTGTTGTTCGAGTCGTGAAATAAGAAGCTTTAATCGACATTTTTTGTAAGGTGAAAAGGGTGCTTTCTTAGTTTTTATTGCTTGTATTGCTAGTATAATTTCGTGTTTTGGATTGCTTGATGTAATATGTTGTTATGATGACGATGATCTGTGGATTAGGGGTTGTTAGTGAGGGTTCCATCAGAACGTAACTTCCTCCTAATGCCCCGATGACATCCGTACGGTGATATATCTTTTGTTGTGGTGATGAATAGCTCGTAGTGTTGGGTTTACGATTTTTGAGTTGTGTAATGTAATAACGAGTTTGGTATTGTTAGATTTGTTGTAGTATCGGTTATACAGTGATTTGGGTAGCTGTGAGCCTAGGGAGGAGATCCTCGTGATCAAATCCCGATGATGGACATTTTTTTGGTGTATGTAATCATTAGATAGGATTCATGGTTGTACATATGTAATATCGGGTCTTAAAGCGATCCCAAACCGCGATCGGGTTAAGGCCCCGTAATAATAAAAATATGTGATTATGGGTGTTTGGGGTTATTTAGACGGCTCACATGCCCATGGATATCCCCGACACGTTTTGAATGCTTGTTTTAATTTACGACACAAAAAAAAACGGTTTTCCAAAATAAGGCAAACGATGAAGATTTTCATAAAATCAATCAAATTAGGATATTAGATACACGAGGTTTAAAAAAGTTAAGAGTTTTGGCGAACTTTGATCCTTGTTTGACGAAAAGGCTCCATTTGGTTTTGAAATGTCATAAAAGATGTTTTCGTAAAAATAAATAAACGTTTTCATTAAACTTTGTGCATAGGGTTAAAGAGTTCTAGAAGTTGCCTTCATTTTATTTGAATTTACTGTTAGAAGGCAATGTATAGTCTCGATTCCTATTTGACAAAAGTTTAAAAACTATTGTTTTCTAAAAATGACATCTAATAAAAAACCTCATCGTTTTCGAAATTAAAATCAATCTTTATTATAAAAAGCGAAGCCTAGTCATTTGGGTCAAAAGACGTCTAAACGATTTCCCGACAAAACACATTTGCCATATAAAATCAAAGCAACCTTTATGCAAAAATTCACCACAAACATTCATTTATGCACACACGCACACATATGCGCACACCCACATTTTAGGATTTAAGAGGATAGGAAAACATCGAGATTGCGGTAACCGTGTTTCACGGAAGTCGGGGGGTGCCTAACACCTTCCCCTCGCTTAAGCAAGCCCCCGAACTCTATGAATCTCGGTTCGCGGACCAATTGAATCGGAGTCACATATGAGCCAGCGATTGCGAAAACAAAATTCGGATGAGTTGGTACATCCACTTCAAATATACCAACTGGCGACTCTGGTCAATTGGCTCATCATAAAATCGATCTTTCAAACCCCGTTGACATTCAAGCCGACCCCTTTTCAAAACCACATCTCAATCCAAAGGCTAAAATTGGAAAGGCCTTTTCAAAACCATGCTTGAAAGCAATATACCGAAAACGGCTATCATCACCCACCGAGCCATCTATGCCTACAAAGTCATGTCCTTCGGGTTAATCAACGCGGGGGCTACTTATCAGAGAATGATGAACAAAGTGTTCAGCAGCCAGATCGGAAGGAACATGGAAGTCTACGTGGACGACATGATCGTTCGAAGCATGAAGGAGGATGATCATTTATCCGACCAGAAAGAATGCTTTGAGAATGTCAGAACAAACAACATGAGACTCAACCCAACTAAATGCACATTTGGCCTCGGGTCAGGCAAATTCTTGGGATATATGGTCAGCCGAAAAGGGATTGAGGCAAATCCCGAAAAGATATCGGTTATTCTTGAAATGCAACCCCCGAAGAACTTCAAAGAAATTCAACGGCTGACCGGGAGGCTGGCAGCTCTTCGGTGGTTTGTGGCACGACTAGCCGAGAAATGTCTCCCATTCTTCGGGACTCTGAAGGGAGCCCAGAATTAGAAAATGTTCCAATGGACTGAAGACTACTAAGGGGCTTTTGAACAAATTAAAGGATATATCTTTTCCCCTCGGATATTGAGCAAAGCACTGTCCGAGGAGGATCTACAAATATACTTGTCTACCACATCCTTTGCAGTCGGGTCAGCTTTGATCAGGAAAGATTCACAAGGGCAAAAGCTAGTCAACTACGTAAGTCATGCTCTTCGGGACGCTGAAACAAGATACCCAAATTTAGAGAAGTTGGCTTACGCATTGGTTATCTCCAGTCAGAAACTGAGACATTACTTCCAGGGCCGGACTATCATCGTCCTCACGGACCAACCGTTACGAAAAGTTCTTTACAGACCAGAGTCTTCGGGAAGGTTGGCAGCATGGGCCATTGAGCTAAGTCAGTTTAACATCGAATTCCGTCCTCGGACGGCTATAAAAGCTCAGGCTCTCATCGATTTCATCATCGAATGTTCATTCCTCGAGGATGCCAAAGAAACAGAACCCGAGCACGAGGAAGTGACAATAACCCCCGAGGAGACTGAATGGACTTTGTACATCGATGGATCCTGTGCCGAGACGAGAAACGGTGCTGGGGTAATCCTCACTTCTCCGGAAGGCTTCAAAGTACAGCAATCTATCTGGTTTGGGTTCATAGCCACTAACAACATAGCCGAATACGAAGCATTGGTGGCAGGGTTGAAACTGGCCCGTAGTCTGGAAGTAAAGAGCTTGACAATATACAGCGACTCCCAACTGGTTATGAAACAAGTGTTGGGAGAATATGAAGCAAAGGAAGTTCATTTACAGGCCTATCTCCATCTGGTTCGGTCCTTATTAACATTTTTCCCGAGATATCAGATATTAGGCGTGGTCAGATCCGAAAATACCATGGCCGATGCTCTTTCCAAATTGGCAACCACCAATCAAGGGGAATTAGATGGGGCAGTATACTTAGAAAATCTTCAACATTCGAGCACCCTGGTTCAGACAGTGTTGGATATTGAACAGGCTGATTCATGGATGACCCCTATCTTCAAATTCCTTTTGAATGGCGAATTGCCCGAAGACAAGTCTATGGCCCAAAGAATAAAGTACAAATCCACCAAGTACTATATCCACAATGACCATCTGTACTGAAGATCTTATTCTTCCCCATTGCTCCGATGTCTCAACCCTGGGGAATCCGATTACGCACTTCAGGAAGTTCACGAAGGAATCTGCGGGGACCATGTGGGAGCAAAAGCACTTGCCCACAAAATTTTGCGACAAGGATATTTTTGGCCGACCATGCTTGAAGATGCCAAAGACTTCGTCAAAAAATGTCATAAGTGTCAAATATTTGCATCCGTCCCACACCAACCTCCCGAAGAATTATCTCTGATACTCTCTCCGATACCCTTTTCTGTATAGGGAATAGACATATTGGGCCCTCTTCCACAGGGTAAGGGACAAGTGAAATTTGTGATCGTCGCCATCGATTATTTCACCAAGTGGGTAAAAGCCAAACCACTTGCCAAGATCACCGAGCACACATGTCTCCAATTCTCCAACAAAATTGTTCCAAAAATCTTATAATTCATAAATACACATCTATAAATTGTTTAGAATAATATTCTACTTATTTCCTAATTTTTCACAATAATAATTTTACCACAAAAATAACCAAATAAATCAAATAAATTTGATTTATACCTATCACATGGATGACATCAATTATCTCTCCTCCCTTGTAGCCATGGTGTTTTCCGATGGCATAGTGGTGGTTGTGGTGGCGGCGAGTAGAAGGAGAAAATGAGAGTTTGCTTTGTTTGTTTGTTTTATTTTTTATGTTTGATTTTATTTTCCTGCTTTTTGCTCCTTTTTCTTTCCTTTTATTTTCCTTTTATAACCAACAAGAATTTAATTATTTTGGAATATGAGAACAATTCCACCGCCTTACTTCTCCATCCGAATTCACGCAGCAAAACTTAGAAGTTTTCGGAAATTCCCATGCAAAATTAAATATTTATCACATTACGTAATTATTCCGTGTAATAAATATTTTATATAATGTATATAAAATATTTATTTTAATTCACCAAAAATCATAACATGATTTATAATTAATATTAACACCATTTTTGGGTACTTTACTTGACAAATTTTGTACACGCATAATACCATGCATGTAATTAGATGAGGTAATTTATACCTCCATAAATCATAAAATAATTCATATAACATATAAAAATTATTTTTCATAATTTTTCACTTCGTTTCTTGCACAACATGTTACATTAACATGTTCATATTTCTAAAATATTATTCTTCATAAAAATCATAATAATTTAATTATGCATAAACATAATTTTTAATGAATTAAAACATTCATTTTTCCTCATTTAATTTCATTTCTTTACATTTCACATTACTTTCCTTATATAAATTATATAATTAAATTATCCCTTTTTATAATTTCCATTTCACACAAAATATAATTTTAAAAAAAAATTCTTCCATCCTTATTCAATTTAATCACCTTATATAAATTATATAATTATTCTTATATAATTTATATAATTATTATTTTTCTCATATTTCACTTTAATTTTCTTATATAAATTATATAATTTATTATTATATAATTTATATAATTACATCTCTTCTTTATAAATTCTAAACTTTCTCCACCATTCTTGATAAAATCTAAAATCCATAATTATATTATTACAACTCCCTCATTAACTTTCCATTTAAAATTGGATTAATTAAATTATCATTTAATATTATTAAGAAAATCCTGGAAATTCGGATCCTCACATTCTTTCCCCCTTAATAGGATTCCGTCCTCGGAATCATAATTACTGTAATAATCATACGTATTTCATTATAGCACCTCGCTATACCTTTATCTTGATAAATAACAATTTAAATTCATGATAATAATATTTTTACCTCTTTAATATCCATAATTTACATGGATAACCTTATAATGATCATAACTGTCAGAATATTTAAACTCTTAACTTAATTCACAATCTCTTTGTAGCATTACATTTCATAATTCTCCAAAAATTTTATTCATAAACTTTAACTCGTTTCTTGAGGTACATATCAAGATAGTTTCTCGTTCTCAGAAATTTTTCCTTTCTGTTAATCATACTTACCATTACTCAATCCACTCATTTCATACCTTTTATTACATCTCATTTATACTCTGTACATTCATCTATATCTTCTCAATTCATATAAATTCTCTTCACATTCCATAAATCATTTCTTAATACATATATCATTCAACATTAGGTTTTTGCCAACCTTTACATAATTCATCATAATCCTTATTTGGAATTATTCTAAAATTCCTGGGGTATCACATTCACCCCTCCTTCAAAAATTTCGTCCTCGAAATTTCTATGTACCAATACCTCATTCATTTGCATCATACACATTTTCTTAGCATTCATTTCACATATCTTTCTTTCCTTCCTTTCTTGTGGTCATTGCATATTGCAATTTTCTAATCCATCACATTTCATAATTCCTTTACTTCACAATTATTACGTTCATTTTTGCTCACAGATAAAAATACTACCCCATCCTACCATCCAATCTTCATAAAAGTAGAGGAATTTATTTTGAAAACTTTCATACTTTGTTGGATGAACACTTATCCCGGTTAATAGTATTTCACCCCCAGAGTACCTCATACTGCAACCCATTAAAATAATAAACTTTCATAATAGTCTGAACATGATTCCGATTTATAGTACTTCGCTCCCCGAGTACCTCATACTGCAAACCCTGACAGTGGATCAGTCTGTCATTAAATGATGGATGTTTCACCATACTGTGTCTTTCTATGCCAAGTGACCATTCGATCAACCTGCAATATTCTTAATCTTTTTGTTCATCTCAGCCTTAGAATTCATTTGAAAATAATTTGATTGGTATAACTTTCAAAGATTACGAAGTCAATACATTTCAAAATTTGTCTAGTTGAATCAATAGCTCAGACTTACATTTCTTTAACGCTTGTCTAGCCAGATCAATTGGTATAGACTTACTTTTAACAATTTATAATCCGCAGAAATTTTTAAAACATTCAACATGTCAAAACTTTTCAAAACGTCTAGCCAAGTCAAATGGCATTGACTGTTAGCTTTGACATACCTTCATAAATCAAAATCATTTATGACATCATGTTACCGCATCATCTTGACAACACGTTGAGAATTCCGTCTTTAATAATTCCTACACCATACTTTATGGTGTTGAATCATCTTATAACGAAATAGTACCGCACCGTCTCAACAACACGTTGAGCATTCCGTCATTCATCAGATCTACACCGAGCTAAAATGTGCATGGATGATTCTTTTAAAATACCTTTTGATGTTAAAAATATCTTTGTCTAGCCAAAACAAGTAACATAGACACTTTTGAAATCGCTTAAAAATTCATTTGAAATTTTTTTTTTCAAAGCACACTCATGCCAAATTTAACTTGAGGCCAAAAATTTCGAAGTCTAGCAAAGCTAGAAGAGTGGGAATATCCTAAATTCCCTAAACATTCACCTTCTGCTTCTTCACTTAATTATTAAATTTATTGCTAGGACTATCATTATTTATCATATTAAAATTCTCTAACTACTCCAACTTTTCTATAGCCCCCGTATAGTTCATCAAACTTGCCACACATTATGAGTCTAGGAACTTACCACAAGAATATGAGTTTTAAAGCTTATCCTAACAATATGTAGTCTAAGCACATATCAAAGACTATCTATATGCTGAGGGGCTCAAAACATACCATACAATTATGAGTCATGGACTTACCACATGCATGAGTTTTAAGAACTCGTGCCTAAACTTAATATTATCTATCTATCAAAATTGCTAACGCGACTCTAACATTTCAATGATTATCACATAGTAACTAAGTAAACACAAATCCCCCGCCCATACAAAGGATTGTGCAACTCAGTCACCACATGAGTCCTCAATTGAAATTCCGTACCCAAGCTTTCTGCCCCCTTATCATAACATTTCATTTCTGTCATTCATGCTTTATCTTTCTCTGAATTCTTCTTGTACTATTTCATAGTACCATATCTCTTCATAGCATCAAGCTATACTTTTTGGACCATTAATAGGTATCTCTGTTATTTTACATTCTCACTTGATCCCATCATAACTTTGCTTTACAATCTATTCCTTACTTGCTTCCCTTATCTCATGATCGTATTGTAGTACGATTCTCTTACCATTCCTGATCATATTATTATGATCTCTTTCTGTACTTTTAAGATTACCTTGTCATCTTTATTGCTTGAATCATGTGACGCCCCGAGATCTTACCTTCCTTAATCAAGTCCAATTATATCTGAATTACATAGTGATTACTTAAAACCTTATTAACCGGGATCCCGTGCGTTAAACTTTAACCTTTGACCTTTAAAATCGTTTTGTTGACCATAAATGCGGTCCAATTTTTTTTTTTAAAAAATTTATTTAACTTACAATCATTACCTGTCTCATGATCGCAACGTTTACATACCTTTCATTAGAACTTAGGTCAACCATGTATTATTTGTGACCTACTCTATTACCTTTTAAAATCATATATATATATATATATATATATATATATATATATATATAAATTCGATTTCACATAACAAAACCTGTAATTAAATTTTGCCATGAAGTCTTCATGCATGGCCCTGTTTACTTGTACATGTTCTTGTTCACACACATATGTATGCATACATGTCCTGTTTACATATCTCTGTATCATACACGCGAGTTTATTACATATCAAACTCTATTACCAATAATGCATTCAACTTTAACTCTTACATCTCCTAACTGGATAATACATACACACACATTCATTATTATGAATTTACAAATCATATGTTTCTTACGAACTCACAAACATTTGTTGTTTTACATGAACATTTCACATATATCAAATTCTTCATGCTTATCTATTCCATCAACGATCTTTTACCTGAGCTGCACCGGAATCCTCCGGCCTTCTCATACTTTACCTGAAATGTTAGTTCGAATGAGGATGAATGAAATGAACTTAGCCCACTTAAAATGCTGAAAATGACTAAGTTAATATATAAAACATATACATATAAGTGCTACATAAAAATCTTCAACACTTAACTCACTATAGTTAGTTTAACCCTTGCATAGTTAAGGGTAATTAGGTCATCTCACATTGCTAATCAAGGATATAATGGTCCTTAAACCATTTTGGGACACATGTGTTGTTAGTTAGATTGTCAAGGACACTTTGGTCAATAACCACAAAATCTAGGAAATTAATTCCCAATTTAAATCATAAATGCTTATTTTCAATCCGTTTCCAATCCTTTTTTATTCGAACTTGTTTCATCATACTTGAATTTTATTTTATCATTAAATATCATAATTGGCTTGTCCCAAAACACTTGTCGCACTTCCAATTACTAATTCCATCAATCAATTATAATCATTTATAATAATTGCGAATTTGCATACAATTTCCTACTTAATTCTCTATAAGCTTTCTCGGCTCCATAATTCACAAGTTTCAATTTCCGATATCTCAAATAATCGGATTACTCATTTTTCCATAAACCGCTTTCTCGAAAAGCGAATCTCGACCGGATTATCAAAATCCAATATCCTTTATCCCTTTAAACTCATAATTACAACTTTATGTCCCTTATTTCATATACTTAAACCAAATTTATACTTTTAATTGCATACTACATTCTTTCTTCACGTTCCCGGGGTATTACATTCCATATCTCCACATCGTACACATGATTCTCCTATTTCAATTCGTAATTATCAACTTCTTCATAACTTCAAAGCATTCAAAGCTCATTTGCTTTATTATTCCATAATTCATAATATATCAATTAGGTCAAATTATTCCTTCCTTCTTTATTAACTAAAATATACAAATATACATACACAACCTACCACATAGGTCACATATGGCACATTAATTCACATAATAACTTATTCTTAATCATTCTTACATTTCTTGTCATCCAACACTAGGTTTTAACTAATAATCTTTACTTAATTATCCATAATCCTTAATTTAGAATTTCTGTAAAATCCTAGGGTGTCACATTTTAATAAGGTTTTAAGCTAATCACTATGTAATTCAGATATAATTGGACTTAATTAAGGAATGTGGGATCTCGGGGCGTCACAAATCAGGTGTCCCCTGATTTTCTTTGAGATTCATCTTTGAATCATTTCAAATATTCTCTTTCAACAAAGTTCTTAATTGAACTTATAAATTTTCTCAATCCATTACCTTCATTCGGATCTTTCTTAACATCTTTATCTCTATCTTATAATCTTATCTCTTTCATATTTTCTTCACTTTAGCCAATATCTGAGAACATCTTTCTCGACTTATATCTTTCCATTCTAATCCTCCCATGTTCATCAAACTTATCACGTATTTGGACTCAGGAACTTACCATAATCATATGGTTGATGAGCTTGTCCTAGTCAAGCCATAGTCGCCCATTCGCTAAAGGGCTCCACCATATAATCATGAGTCACGAGTTTACCATATGCTTGAGTTTTCAGAACACTCAACTAACCGTACCCTTTCTTACTTTAGGTTATAGCCTAAGGGATCATTTACCTAAGGTTTATAACCTCTGGCTCTGATACCAACTATAACAACCCCAAAATTCGACCCACTTTATTACCTTAAATTTCATATTTAGTAAACGTTATTTCCTTAACGTTCGAATTTCGGTTCGTTAATAATCTTTAATTACCTTATATAAACCCTTAATTGATCAATTATCTGATTTTAAAATCATCAATTACCAAATTTTTTTCTTTTAATCATTGCTTTAAAATAATTGGATATTTAAAATCCTTACATCTGGATTCTAGTCCCTGGATCGCAACTTTTACTTTTTCTTTCTCTTACGAGTATCATAATCCTCAACATTTATAATCTAATATTATTTATTTTCATACAAATATTTCTTGTTGTAACATTCATAATTGAAAATATAATAATTTCTATCGTAACAATTATCTTGAACAATCACGGTTCATAATTGAACTTTTATCATATCCGTATTCAACTTATATATATATACATATAGCTCATCACAGTAAAATTAACAAATTTCTCACATTGAATCATAATGTTGAAAATATAGCAATTACGTTTCCAACCTTCTAGGTAATTCATCTCTATCATATCTGACATTCTTGAAAGTTATTTCTTTCCTGCAAAAATGTTTTTTAAGCAAGTAATGAGCACAACCGCTCAGCAAGTTCAACAGTTTATGCTTCACGTAACACATAGTTTAACATGCTCTGTGTGTGTCATACATTACGTGTTGTGCTTCAGTAATGACCACGAATTTAATTAGTCATTGTAAATATACTTAATAAATATTTAGCAATGAATTTAAACTTTTTGTACTAATTAATTGTACTTTAGATAATTAAATAAATGTACTTGTGTATGCGTATATTTATTTAAAGAATTAAAGCAAGGTGTATAATTAATTAAAGCAAATCTAATTGGACTATATTTTAAATCCAAATGAGTTTATAAACTAGGTCAAAGATATTAACCTAGTAGTCCATGTAATTAATTTGATTACTAGTCCATGTAATTAATTAAACAAGCCCAATGCTTGATTTAATTAAATGTAACCTAGAATATTTAATGTGAGCCCAATGTGTTATTTAAATTAAGCCCAAACAATCTAATTGAATGAGCCCAATATATTTAATCCTAGAGTCCAAAGTGGAGCCCAATAGGAAGTCAAAATTGGTCAAAATTGTTACATATATGAATACACATATATAGATATATATATGTATAATTAAAGTACAAAAATTAAATGAAAAATGGCTTGGAAAATCCAATTTTTGCTGAATTTTTGAGGGTCCCACTTGGATTGCTTGATTTCCTAGATTGCTTCTAAATCACTCCTTGTCATAAGTTGTTCAACTACCCTAGTCATTTCATGTGTCTATCAACTAGTCAATCATGCTATAGTAATCTAGTTTAAGGCTTTAATTTCACCAACATAGCTTGATTAGTGAATTGATGCTAGATTAGTAGATGGCTATAAATAGAATGCTCTACACACTTGTTTTGGTTGTTAGTTCATTTGTTAGCCATTTTCTAGAGAAAAAGAGAGAGCATTTGTTAGAGAATACACTTGTGAGTTGTGAGAAAAAGCTAGAGAAGGTCTTGGTGAATGTCCTCAAGCTACACAACATACTTCGGTAGAAGGAGAAGAAGAGAAAACAAAACCCAAAGGTTTAAAAGTGCTCTCAACCTCTTCTTATTTCATTTTTGTAGTCTAGATAGCTTTTGATCGGTTAAAATCTATTTTTAACCGATCAAAACTCGTTTTGATGATCTAGAAGTATTTAACTATGTAATATATGTATATTCATAGATCTATGTGTTTATAACATGTTTTGGTATGTAAGAAATGTATAAAAGTTATAGAAATATGCATAACACAATTTACCGGTAAAACCCTAACCATACATGCTAGGTTTAATGTTGTATTTTGAAATGTACAAATCGGAAATTGGATTTTTATGGCTAGAAAGCTAGATCTATGAGTTTTAAAGAAAAACCCTTTTTGAACTTTTCAAAAATATTGAATAACAAAGAAGTTATAGCTTTTACTACAAAGGATGTCGTTTTTCAACCCTAAGTGGTTCGATCCGTAAATTTCGTGTAAAACGTTTTCAAAAAGACGATCGAACCATGGAATATTGTAAAACATTAAGTTAGGAACACATCAACACTGATTTGGTGTTATTTGGATGTGTAGATTTCATTTAATCAATGTTTGATCAAAGGGTATCAAAACTGTCACAAAAAAATCAAAAAGTGGCCCTTACTGCAGTATAGCGCCGGGGCGCCGTCTGCAGTGTTAATCACTGCGTCGCGGCGCAGTGCACTGTTACCAGAAAAAAATAAAAACCCGAACCGGGTCGGGTCGGGTCGGGTCAGAAAATGAAAAATGTTCCAAAAATCATTTTAGTATTTTTGGACTTAATAAATATATTTTTAAATATATATATATATATATTTGATTTAATGATTTAAAAGTGTATAAATATTATTATTGAAATAATAATATAATAAAGGTAATAATATATTATTAAATAAATAATAATATTAGAAAATTATTAAAATATTATTAAGTGTATAATAATATTATAAAGTCAATAAAATATTATTAAATGATTAATAATATTAGATAATCAATAAAATATTATTAAATAATTAATAATATTAGATATATAATAAAATATTATTAAATGATTAATAATATTAAATAATCAATAAAATATTATTAAATGATTAATAATATTAGTTACTCAATAAAATATTATTAAATGATTAATAATATTAGTTACTTAACAAAATATTATTAAATGATTAATAATATTAGATACTTAATAAAATATTATTAAATGATTAATAATATTAGGTAATTAATAAAATATTATTAAATGATTAATAATATTAGATACTTAATAAAATATTATTAAATGATTAATAATATTAGTTACTTAACAAAATATTATTAAATGATTAATAATATTAGATACTTAATAAAATATTATTAAATGATTAATAATATTAAATACTTAAGAAAATATTATTAAATGATTAATAATATTAGTTACTTAAGAAAAATATTATTAAATGATTAATAATATTAGATACTTAATAAAATATTATTAGATGATTAATAATATTAGGTAATGAATAAAATATTATTAAATGATTAATAATATTAGATACTTAATAAAATATTATGAAATAATTAATAATATTAGATATTTAATAAAATATTATTAAATGATTAATAATATTAGATGTTTATTTGAACTATATTAAATAATTAATATAAGTTCTTTGTGCTTGAAATATTATCAAGTAGTGATAATATTTTCTAAGTGTTTAATTACCCATAATTAATCAATTATGTGGTTCGTAAGGTTTATAAAGGTCATTATACTTACAAGTATATGATACTAATTAAGATCAAACTGATTTAATTGTTAGGTCCGTTCAAGGATTGTTAAATTAAGTTGGTTAGCAGTAAACGACGCACGAGGCAAGTTTTCTACCCATTAACTTGTACTTATTGTTGCAATTATTATTCAATCTTAATTACATTGAGCAATTCATTTATTGTTGAGTAAGTATCTACACTCGTAGATATTTGACAGACCTTTGAGTGAATTAATTATCGAAAATTACTTCACATCGTTATTGAATATTGTATTCGCACATAGTGCTTTTGCAACTGTTTAAGATATCTAAGCTAATTGTTTCAGCTAGACAAATGTATGTTAATTCATTGAATTGAATATTATAAAAGCTTATCCAAACCATTGGCTGGTGCGGATTCTTACAATAAGACTGAGAAAGAACAACCCTAGTTAAAGGGAATTTTTATTTGTCGAAAAACCGACAGCGCGCAAGAAATCTAAATATGATGCATATACATAGGACATGAAAGGACCGATCCCCTCAAGTGTCCCGTTATTTTTAACAAGGAGTCAGACATTGTATGTCTGTTTTACCTTAGTAGCAGTTCACGGTCATTAAAGACCACTCAGCAGTAAAGAGTCAATACATTCTTTTATTGAACATTGATTCTTGATATCTTTCATAATTGTTATTGTTGAAAACCTTGAAGTTATTTCCCTTCATCATGATATATCGTATGATTGTTGTTTATAAACTTGCTGAGCCATTTAGTTGCTCATTCTTGCTATATCATGACTATATTTCAGCCAATCTCGAAAGCTCTAAATCGGACAAAGGTAAGGGGAAAGCGAATGCTTAATTTTAGTAGTTGCATGCTAGTTTAAATTACTATTATGTAATTACTGTTGTAAATCTTTTGTATTTTCCCTTAAGATATGTAATGTTTAAGATTAAGGTAATAGACCTTGGAAAGTGTATCCTTTTGTTAAGGAACCTTTTGTATTATTCCGCGAAGTTTGAATACAATTTATGTATTTCATTGTTGTTAAGTATTGTACAGTGAGAACCAAACCCGAGGTTAAAGAACCCGGATTTGGGGTCATCACAGGTTGGTATCAGAGTTGTGGGTTAGAAATGTTAGGATTTGCGAAACCTAAGTTATAACCTTAGTATTAAACTCATATCGAGTGCGTTAGGAGATGAATCGGGGAGATTCATCGTATTGCGTATTTTTGGAGATGGATTGAGAAAATCAATCGAGTCGAGATGTACATGATAAAATATCATTTCATTCCATCAATGAATATATTTTATTACTGTACTAACATGTGTTATTTGTGTGATTGTAGGATGACGGAGATCGGGCAGTCGAGTCACACTGTTAAGGAAGATTATATTGATATCCATATGGATACTGCACAGCTGTTGGTGGTTGCACCTGTTGAGGAGCCAGAGTCAGATCCTGAGGAGGGAGATCGCGTGGAGCCCGTCTGGGGCAATATGATGAGGCCTTACAGTAAGGATGAGGCAGAGTCTGACGAGTCCAAGGAGGAAGAGTCAGCTGATGGCATGGGCATTACTGCCGCTGACATCATAGAGGGATTGACCACTAGGAACGAGGAGCTGGAGGCAAGGGTCCAGCATTTAGAGGAGCAGAATCTGACCCACCAGCATATGGAGGATCAGTACAGGGATGCAACTTACCAGTTCTCAGGCGAGAACACGGAGCTGAAGGAGAGGATTGTAGGACTGGAGGATCAGGTACAGGAGTACGAGGGATCGGTGGGGCACTTCGCAGTGCTAACTCACCAGCTCGTAGATCAGGATGTGGAGCTGCAGGCCAAGTTGGTAGTGGCTGAGACTAGTTTAGCCGAGGCTGAGCTGAAGGTTCAGCAGGTTCAAGCAGAGAAGACCGCCATTCGTGCACACTGGCAGGAGGCTATAGAGGACAGGATGGAGATGGAAATGCAGCGGGATGCCACACATGGTCAGATGATAGAGCTGGAGGAGGAGATCTGTGAGAAGCGGGTGAGGACAGATAGACTTAGCTATGTCTATCGATCTTCATATGGTAGACTTGAGAGCAGGGTACACTATTACCCAGCTGAAGAGGGCCAGTCTATGCACACGGATGAGGAGCATGATGATGCGATCCGTAGGGGGATGCGCAACCAGTAGTATTAGTTGCTTTCTAATGATGTATGTAAATAGATGCAGTAGAACCCAACTTTTATTTTATTAGAGGGTTAATGTCACTAAATCCCAACTCTAGGAAGTTGTAGGATATGTTAGATCTCATCTTTTGTAGCTTCTCAGGGATAGAAGCATTTATAGCAGTATGCTTTCGATGTAAAGTGTCATGCACTACTGTTTTAGCATATGAATATAAATGCATTTCCGTTTATGTTTATATGTGTCGAGATGATTCTTTGTGTTTTAGTTTAAATTACTTAAGCTACAAAACGAGAGTAAAAAGATTGAAACTACTTTAATAAATTAAATTTTCTTTATACAGAAAATGCCGCCACAGAGAAGAAATCAACGACTACCCCCACCACCACCTGAAGAATCAGTTAAAGCAGGAGGGGTACCACCAAACCCTGTCCAAGAGTTCGTGGAAATGCTAATGGGAGCATTCCACGGACGCAACGCAGAAGCTACTGGAGTACCAAACCCTGCCGCTCCACTAGCAATCTTTAAGGATTTCAAACTAATAGGACCACCCGAATTCAGAGGGACCACGGATCCTATAGAAGCATAGACCTGGATAGAGGAGATGGAAAAAGTCTTCGAGGTCGCACGAGTCGCGGAGGGGCAAATGACCTCATTTGCTACCTTTATGATGAAAGGGGAAGCCAGCCACTGGTGGAAGGCCAATAAGAGTAGAGCAGGGGAAGGAACGATCGCGTGGGCGCGATTCAAAGAAATATTCTTGGAAAACTACTTTCCAGAGAGTACACAGGCTAGGATGGAAATCAAATTCCTAGAGCTTAAGCAGGGTAACTTGTCCGTATCTAAATATGCCGCCAAGTTCAATGAATTGGCAAGATTTGCTCCACATCAGGTGGACACTGAGGCGAGACGCGCCAGGAGGTTTGAGCAGGGGCTGAAAACGTGGGTTTACAGTCGGGTAACTGTTCTCCAGATTACAAACTTTGCAACATTACTGGAAAAAGCTATCATTGCTGAAGGAGGGAACGAAGCTTTAAACAAGCACAACCAGGAACGGAACAAGAAGAAGGGTGAAGGAGGAAACCGAGAGGGTAGCAGCGGGGGCAGCAACTCGAACAAACGCAAGTGGAATAACAGCAGTTCGGGAACACCCCAGGGAAGTGACTCTAAGAAAGCCAGCAAGTGCAGTAACTGTGGGAATAACCACACGGGGGAATGTATGAAGGGGAATAACGTCTGCTATAACTGTGGGCAAGAGGGGCACATCGCTCCTAATTGTCCCACACCAAAGAGGAAGGGTTGTTTCGCCTGCGGGGCCATGGACCATCAGTTTAAGGATTGTCCAAAGAAAAAGAATATCGGAGGGAGTTCGGACTATAGGGGAAGCAGCAACAACAACAAACTGACCATTGGAGGCCCGGTGCCACAAAATAAACCAACGGCACGGACTTTCAACATGACGGTGCAAGACGCCGTTGAATCAAAAGACGTGGTGTCAGGTATTATTCCGATCAATGATATAAATGCTTATGTATTATTTGATTCGGGTGCTACCTATTCATTTGTGTCTGATGAATTCGCTAGACGGTTAGAATGGCCTAGTAAAAAACTAGAGAACCCAATGAACATAGAAGTTGCAAATAAAGAAGTGATTCCTGTAGAGTATATACATAGAAATCGTTGTGCTGAAATCAGGGATCAGAAGTTGAGTGTAAATTTAATCCCGATACGTTTGGGGGAGTTTGACGTTATATTTGGAATGGATTGTTTGTTTAACCACGGAGCGATAATTGACTATAAAAAGAAGTGTATACACCTTAAGACACCGAATAAGTCTAAGGTTGTATTTTATGGCAGCAAGTCGTTTAGACAATTAGCATGTCTAACGATGATGTAGGCCAAGAAACTGTTAAAGAAAGGTTGTATAGGATATTTGGCTCACGTAGTGGACACACAGATGGTGAATCCCGAGATGGAACAAATACCAGTAGTTAGGGAGTTCATGGACGTGTTTCCAAACGAACTGTCAGGTTTACCGCCAAATAGAGAGATAGAATTTGTAATTGATTTGGTACCGGGGACAGCACCAATATCAAAAGCACCATATAGGATGGCTCCGGTAGAAATGAAGGAGTTAATGATCAAACTGCAGGAGTTGTTGGATAATAAGTACATTCAGCCAAGTGTTTCTCCATGGGGAGCACCGGTGTTGTTTGTAAAGAAAAAGGATGGATCGATGAGACTGTGTATGGATTCTAGGGAGCTGAATAAGGTAACAATTAAGAACAATTACCCGTTGCCACTAATTGACGATCTCTTCGATCAATTGAAAGGGGCGAAATACTTTTCAAAGATTGACTTGAGGACTGGTTATCATCAGTTGAAGGTCAGGAAGGAGGATGTACCCAATACGACATTCAGAACTCGATATGGGCATTATGAGTTTCTGGTGATGTCGTTTGGACTAACGAATGCGCCAGCCGCATTTATGGACATGATGAACAGAATATTCAAGCAGTACTTGGATAAATTTGTAGTCGTGTTCATTGACGATATTCTGGTGTATTCTAAAACGGAGGAGGAGCATGATGAACACCTAAGAGTGTAATATCCCGGATATTTAAATTAGAAATAAAATATTTAAAATTTAATAAAGGTTGGAGTTTGATAACCTAGTAGTGATAGATAAATAGAGGTCCAAATTAAATTTAACGGACTAACTTAGATATGGTGATATCAAAATTTTTGATGCGTTAGCAAGCAAAGTGATAATTCAATAAACTTGACTAACAACAAGTCTAATTAAATTAAGAGAATTAATTAGTGGAGTTATGTAATTATGCGACGTGGTTCCGTGTAAATTAAATATGTATTTATATGAATATATATATGCGTGCATATTTAGTAACATAATTTAATGGTTAATTAAATTGTGATAAATAGATAGATTAATATTAAATTAATCCGAATTGAATTAAAAGGTTTATTGTGGAATTAATTCATTCATTAATCAACAATTATGCAAATTGTTGATAAATTATTTGTGAGGAATAATTATGTAATTTATATAATTATAAATTATATAAAGTAGTTGAATTAATTAAGGGAGATTAGTAATTGTATATATTTACAACATTTAATTTCATATATATGTACATATATATAAAGGGATTAAATTAATTAAGTAATTTTAAATAGTAATTGAATATATTAAATGAATATATTCTATAATTAAATCATTGTAAATGATTTATGAGAGTGAGAAATTTAATTATACAATTATTTGTGTAATATTAATTAAATAATTAAATAAATTATTTAAATAAGAAATTAAGTAAATATATTATTAATTCAATGTATTTTCGGGTAAATGGAATTATTTCCATAATTGATGAGAAATGAATTATTTAATGTAAATATATTAAATAATTTAATTTATGGCCTAAATAATATATATTAAATTATATATTGTATTTATTTTAATTTCATAATTTATTGTGAAATTGTTTTCGAGGTAAGGTAATGTGTATAAATAATATATATAGATTATATATATTATTATTAGCAAACACACTCTAAAGTTTTAATATCAAAATAATTGACAAGTTGTCATTAATTAAATATTCAATTAAATTGAATATAATGAGTGAATTAAATTTTATAAATTAATTAATATGATAATTAATTAATGTAAATAATGTAAAATATTATTAATAATATTATTAGTCCATTTAGTAATTTAATACTTAAGGGTTAGAATATTTAATTATTTATTCAATCTAATTATTTATTTAATCATGGATTGAATAATTAATGTGTAAATTATTAAATTAGCCCAACATGGGTCAATTAGTAGCCCAAGTGGAGAATAATAAAATTTGACAATTTAGTAGCCCAAACAATTTAATAGAAGCCCAATTGGTATTTTAAATTAAAGCCCAACGCTTGGCCCACTTGAAAAATACTTTATAAAACTATTAATTCTTAAAAAAATGGCATGTGACAAACATTTTGGGACAAGTATCATGATGTTGCCGGCAAAGGAGAAAAGAAAGTGAAATGATTTGTTGTTTTCTTTTATTTTTCATTTTTTTAATGGTTGCTTGTATTAGTTTTTTTTGTACATGAGCACCATTCCTCTTTTCACCAACCCTAGTCCTTAGCTACATTTCTTGTGTGAGTAAGCATACTAGCTTCATTATGGTCTAGATTATTAGATATAATTTCTATATCTAATATGTGTGCAAGTATACTTGCATTTAGAGAGCAACAAGTTAGTCATTTGTATACTTATATTTTTCAAGCTAAAAAGAGAGTCTAGAGAGAAGTGAGAGCAAGGATAAGGAAGGAGAAGGAATTTTTTTTTGTTCATGCCATCCTCCTTCACAACCCATTTTGGAAGAAAAATGAAGATAGTCATTAAATGAGGTAATGGTTATTTTAAATGTAGTTTATTTTTAAATTAAATAAACTAACATGTGTATATAAATATGTTAATGTAGTTAATAATATGTAGTAGTAATATTTATGTCATGCTTGAGTTTAATATACTTGGTTTGTGTTTTGGTATAATTTATATGCTAAAAACATGTGCTTGGTGGTGTTAAATCAAGTCTCAAAGTAATGACAAGAAATTAATTTTTATAAAATTTAGATTTAATGTTATAATATTATAGAACATTAAATCATGAGAAAAACAAAGTTTGAATCACTCAAAATGGAGTTATAGACAAAAAGTTATGATTTGTGGTAGTTTATGTGATGTAAAATTTTTTATAAAAATTTTTAATATTAAATCATGAAAAATTAAATTTTCATGTTATAAATTAATATTAAGTGATTGGTAATTTTTTTGGATTTTTAAAGCTTACTTGAATGTATAATTTTTATTAAAGTGGTGTATAAAAATTACTGTTCACAATCTGCTTGGAAAGGAAAAAAAAAAACACTGGCCGCGCAATGCGCGGACCACTGTTCATCGCCAGACGCGGGACGAAAAACGGCGTCGTTTTAGGCGAAGAAAATTTCATCCGCGCGTTATGCGCGGAAGTCAGCAACGGTGCCCTTCAAACGACACCGTTTTGGGACCAAAGAAATTACAGCGCGCGCAATGCGCGAGAAACATTTTTCGGATGAAATTACAGTTTTGCCCCTCCGTTCGGTTTTCTGATTAATTACGAAATTGCCATCGGTCCGATTTTTCGGTTTATTTACGATTTTGCCATTCTGGATAATTTAAATTAATTTAAATGTTTAAAAATTAATTTAAAATTATAACAAAAATATTAATAATACAAAAATGATATTTAGGTATTGAATATTATATTTTTCAAATATAATAAGTATTTAGGATTAATATTTAAATGTTATAAATATTAATCTAGTTAGTTTAATATTATATTTTTCAAATATAATAAGTATTTAGGATTAATATTTAAATGTTGTAAATATTAATCTAGTTAGTTTAATATTATATTTCTTTAAATATAATAAGTATTTAGGATTAATATTTAAATGTTGTAAATATTAATCTAGTTAATATTATATCTTCTGAATTTATGATTAAACTAATTATTATTTAATTAATATTAAATAATAAACAAGGATGATAAATTAATTAATTATTATTTAATTACTATTAAATAATAATTAAAGACAACTAAGATTGATTATTTAATTATTTATTATTTGATTAACTTTAAATAATAAATAAATTTAGTTAGTTATTATTTATTATTAAATAATAACTAATGATATTTGAGTATTTACTATAAAATTTTATTATTTATTATTTAATTAACTTTAAATAATAAATGAATCTTGTTAATTAGTTATTATTTATTCTTAAATAATAACTAAAGATATTTGATTATTTTTTTTATATATATAATATAATTATTTATTATTTGATTAATTTTAAATAATAAATAAATCTTGTAAGTTATTATTTATTATTAAATAATAACTAAAGGTAGTTAATTACTTACTATTTAATTAATGATAAATAGTAATTAAATGAAATTAGATTTAATGAAATAAAGAAAATGTCTTTTAACTCTTTTGTTTAAACAATTATAATAAATTGTTTAATAGTTTAATAAGTGTCCAACACTTAAGAAAAATATTTTCTAATTTATTAAATTATTAACTTAATTTGATTGAGGGGTCTATAAGGTTAATGATATTGTTTTGACTAATGTAAATTATGTGTTAGTACTTATTTGTGGTAGATAAGTTTCTCAATGAGCGTATAGTTGTACAAATACGCTGTACTAATTATTAGACCAACTTTACTAATGTTAGGTCTTTCAAAGCCAGTTAGTTAAAGCTAGACATTAATTGTAGCTGAGCAAACAGGCAAGTTTCCTAAATCCTACTCAATTTATATTCGAGCAGGATATATTATTTTATTGTTCAAGTCCCTAACTCAAATTCAAGTCATTACGTTTCAAGCATGCTATGGTTTAATTCTGTATAATTATTCCACATCTTTAAATTGTTGATTCGCACATAGTGCTTGTTGCATGTGTTCATCAGGTATGAAAGGCTGATCACCTTCATTACCATAAGGTTCAGTTAAAATTGTTCATGGTCATTATTGACACTCAACATTACTTGATTCAGTCATTCAATTATTGAAATTATGATTCGTACTCTTTCACAATTATTATATTGTTGAAAATCCGAAAGCTTGTTCTTTCTTTCAATCATGATATATCGTTATTGTATTTAAACTTGCTGAGCAAAGTCGTTGCTCACTCTTGCTATATCATGATAACAAATTTCAGAATAATACGAATGTCTGAGGAGAGACGGAGACAGAAGCAAAAGACAAGATTATAGTGTTATTCATTATAACTAAATTGTTATATGATGTAAGTAATTTTGTAAACCTTTTTATGAATCTAAAGGTATATATGTAAGTTAAGGTTAGAAACCTTGGGAAATGTTGTAGAATAAACAATTTATGTTTATATTTTCCGCATTAGTTATAGAACATGTATGAAGATGATGTATCGTGACGTACCAAGTCTTGGGTTTAAGGAACCCGGATTTGGGGTCGTTACAGGTTGGTATCAGAGCTGATAGGTTATAGTTCTTAGGTAGCAGTACCTTAGGCTATAATCATGGAAAGATAATGAAGACAGTGAAAGGATAAACTCAGATAGAGTTTAGAAATGAACATATACAGTTTATAAAGGAGGAAATAAATCTATATAGATACATAGATATATGAAAAGATTCAAAGAAGGATCTTCAATGAGTGTAATCCAAATAAATGGAATAAGAATCAGGGAACACTTGATTCAAGAATTTAAAAAGAGAAGGATCGTACAGTAAATGATCAAAGATGAATGATAAGATGATAGAATTAAACGATCCTAGAATAAAGGAGAAATAGTACAGTGAAATCAATTGTGTTATAAGATCACGATGATCATAGTAAAATCATGGAATGACAAATGGTCTGTTAAATGATTAAGAGGTTGTGTTGATAGCATGATGCTATAACAATGAAGATACTGAAATAGTAACAAGTGGACTCTTGAAGTGTTGAGTGTGATAAGGTATGAATTGACAAAATTCATATCAAGTTAAGAGAAGTTAGAGGTTTGTAGGTTTTTAATTGAGGACTCATATTAGTGGTTAAGTCGTACAATTTCTTGTATGGGCAGGGAATTTGTGCTTGGTTTTAGAGCCACTTAGCTTCCTATATTAATATAGTAGTTGAGTTTAACAGTTCTTTGTATGGGCAGGGGATTTGTTCGTGGTTTAACGACCGCTTAACTTTCTATATTGATTAGTGGCCGAGTTGACCAATTTCTTGTATGGGCAGGAGATTGTGTTTGGTTTGACAACCACTTAGCTTCCTATAGTGATAATCGATTAAAACCTGATGACGCGCTATTCGATATATGTATGTTGAGAAGGTGATTCTTTTCCCATGTGTATAACAGATAGGTAGAGAATGTTAAGATAAGTTCGTGTTCTGAGAATCGACACGTATAGTAAGTTTGTGACTCATAATCGTAGGGTGGAACCCCTCAGCGAATGGGCGACTTTGACCTGACTAGGACAAGTTCCTCAAACCATATGATTGTGGTAAGTTGCTGAGCCCAAATACGTGGTAAGTTTGATGAACAGTAGGTATGGATAGAGTTAAGTAGTCAGGTTAAGGCTATAATAGATATAGTTATTAAGCTGGAAAAGAATGTGGAGGAAAAATTTGTGGTGTTTTGAGGTTTTAGGATATTCCAAATCTTCTAGCTATGCTAGACTTTGAAATTCTTAAAATCGTGCCAAATTCGCACTTTTGTGCTTTTGAAAAGACAAATTTATTTTTGAAATCATTAATGCATTTAGTGCAGAGATGATAAACGACGGAGTCATCAATTACAGAGTAACCTAGTGTTGGATGTTTAAAGCCACCTATGGTATGATGTAGTATGACAAAGTCATAAAATGATTTTTAGTATTTTGAAACGTTTAAAGAAGAGTCTATGCTAATTGTTTCGGCAAGACAAATTGATTTGAAAATATCAAAATGTATTTATAAAATCATCACACGCCATTAAAGCCATGGTGCAGAGATGAAAAAGACGGAATCCTCAACGCACTGTTGCAACGGTGCGGTATCATGAAGTCCTATAAATGAATTTTAGTACTTTAACTAATCTGAAATGATTTTTTTTGAATCGTAATATACGAACAGTTCAATGATGTGAGTCTATGTCATTTATTTTGACTGGACACTTTTGGTCAGAAATGACTCAAGTTTTATTTTCCAATCCAAGTTATGCTGGAGCGGAATTTTGTAGTAAGTCTGAGGTGAACAACCCCGTAATGGGGGATATGTCAGAGCCATGAATAAAGAACCCGCGAGGGGGCGCCCAACAGTGGTGGCATGCTGATATGGGTTGGTAAATCCAAAGAGTTCGACCCCGTGAGAAGTCGTTGTGCACAACGCAGAAGTACGATAGGCTGATCACCTAGCGTACACCTATGGAATGTTTTCAGTCTTTGTGATTGATAAACACTCTGTTTATAAGTATTTACAGAGATAAATACTATTTATTCGGAATTCAGTTAATTCCATGTTCACAGTCTTGATGACTCCTCAGCATATTATGAAAGTTTTAATGAATATTTTGATTTTCAATTTATTCTTCTGTAAGATATTGATTTTCAATTTATTCTTCTGCAAGATATTCCATTGTTCTGGAATTATGAGTTTAGAAGTATGAACTTCCTAGAAAAGGGTGGTCATAGACTTTGATGAGTAAAGAGTTATACTCAGAGATGAAAATTGGTAGAAATGTGTATGAGATAATTTCGGGGACGAAATTTTTAGAAGAAGGGGTGAATGTAATATCCCGGATATTTAAATGAATTAGAAATAAAATATTTAATATTTAATAAAGGTTGGAGTTTGATAACCTAGTAGTGATAGATAAATAGAGGTCCAAATTAAATTTAACGGACTAACTTAGATATGGTGATATCAAAATTTTTGATGCGTTAGCAAGCAAAGTGATAATTCA
Source organism: Hedera helix (assembly GCA_947179155.2). Taxonomy (NCBI): domain Eukaryota; kingdom Viridiplantae; phylum Streptophyta; class Magnoliopsida; order Apiales; family Araliaceae; genus Hedera; species Hedera helix. The sequence continues at coordinate 23,818,373 of OX359266.1, forward strand.
ATAAACTTGACTAACAACAAGTCTAATTAAATTAAGAGAATTAATTAGTGGAGTTATGTAATTATGCGACGTGGTTGCGTGTAAATTAAATATGTATTTATATGAATATATATATGCGTGCATATTTAGTAACATAATTTAATGGTTAATTAAATTGTGATAAATAGATAGATTAATATTAAATTAATCCGAATTGAATTAAAAGGTTTATTGTGGAATTAATTCATTCATTAATCAACAATTATGCAAATTGTTGATAAATTATTTGTGAGGAATAATTATGTAATTTATATAATTATAAATTATATAAAGTAGTTGAATTAATTAAGGGAGATTAGTAATTGTATATATTTACAACATTTAATTTTATATATATGTACATATATATAAAGGGATTAAATTAATTAAGTAATTTTAAATAGTAATTGAATATATTAAATGAATATATTCTATAATTAAATCATTGTAAATGATTTATGAGAGTGAGAAATTTAATTATACAATTATTTGTGTAATATTAATTAAATAATTAAATAAATTATTTAAATAAGAAATTAAGTAAATATATTATTAATTCAATGTATTTTCGGGTAAATGGAATTATTTCCATAATTGATGAGAAATGAATTATTTAATGTAAATATATTAAATAATTTAATTTATGGCCTAAATAATATATATTAAATTATATATTGTATTTATTTTAATTTCATAATTTATTGTGAAATTGTTTTCGAGGTAAGGTAATGTGTATAAATAATATATATAGATTATATATATTATTATTAGCAAACACACTCTAAAGTTTTAATATCAAAATAATTGACAAGTTGTCATTAATTAAATATTCAATTAAATTGAATATAATGAGTGAATTAAATTTTATAAATTAATTAATATGATAATTAATTAATGTAAATAATGTAAAATATTATTAATAATATTATTAGTCCATTTAGTAATTTAATACTTATGGGTTAGAATATTTAATTATTTATTCAATCTAATTATTTATTTAATCATGGATTGAATAATTAATGTGTAAATTATTAAATTAGCCCAACATGGGTCAATTAGTAGCCCAAGTGGAGAATAATAAAATTTGACAATTTAGTAGCCCAAACAATTTAATAGAAGCCCAATTGGTATTTTAAATTAAAGCCCAATGCTTGGCCCACTTGAAAAATACTTTATAAAACTATTAATTCTTAAAAAAATGGCATGTGACAAACATTTTGGGACAAGTATCATGATGTTGCCGGCAAAGGAGAAAAGAAAGTGAAATGATTTGTTGTTTTCTTTTATTTTTCATTTTTTTAATGGTTGCTTGTATTAGTTTTTTTTGTACATGAGCACCATTCCTCTTTTCACCAACCCTAGTCCTTAGCTACATTTCTTGTGTGAGTAAGCATACTAGCTTCATTATGGTCTAGATTATTAGATATAATTTCTATATCTAATATGTGTGCAAGTATACTTGCATTTAGAGAGCAACAAGTTAGTCATTTGTATACTTATATTTTTCAAGCTAGAAAGAGAGTCTAGAGAGAAGTGAGAGCAAGGATAAGGAAAGAGAAGGAATTTTTTTTTGTTCATGCCATCCTCCTTCACAACCCATTTTGGAAGAAAAATGAAGATAGTCATTAAATGAGGTAATGGTTATTTTAAATGTAGTTTATTTTTAAATTAAATAAACTAACATGTGTATATAAATATGTTAATGTAGTTAATAATATGTAGTAGTAATATTTATGTCATGCTTGAGTTTAATATACTTGGTTTGTGTTTTGGTATAATTTATATGCTAAAAACATGTGCTTGGTGGTGTTAAATCAAGTCTCAAAGTAATGACAAGAAATTAATTTTTATAAAATTTAGATTTAATGTTATAATATTATAGAACATTAAATCATGAGAAAAACAAAGTTTGAATCACTCAAAATGGAGTTATAGACAAAAAGTTATGATTTGTGGTAGTTTATGTGATGTAAAATTTTTTATAAAAATTTTTAATATTAAATCATGAAAAATTAAATTTTCATGTTATAAATTAATATTAAGTGATTGGTAATTTTTTTGGATTTTTAAAGCTTACTTGAATGTATAATTTTTATTAAAGTGGTGTATAAAAATTACTGTTCACAATCTGCTTGGAAAGGAAAAAAAAAAACACTGGCCGCGCAATGCGCGGACCACTGTTCATCGCCAGACGCGGGACGAAAAACGGCGTCGTTTTAGGCGAAGAAAATTTCATCCGCGCGTTATGCGCGGAAGTCAGCAACGGTGCCCTTCAAACGACACCGTTTTGGGACCAAAGAAATTACAGCGCGCGCAATGCGCGAGAAACATTTTTCGGATGAAATTACAGTTTTGCCCCTCCGTTCGGTTTTCTGATTAATTACGAAATTGCCATCGGTCCGATTTTTCGGTTTATTTACGATTTTGCCATTCTGGATAATTTAAATTAATTTAAATGTTTAAAAATTAATTTAAAATTATAACAAAAATATTAATAATACAAAAATGATATTTAGGTATTGAATATTATATTTTTCAAATATAATAAGTATTTAGGATTAATATTTAAATGTTATAAATATTAATCTAGTTAGTTTAATATTATATTTTTCAAATATAATAAGTATTTAGGATTAATATTTAAATGTTGTAAATATTAATCTAGTTAGTTTAATATTATATTTCTTTAAATATAATAAGTATTTAGGATTAATATTTAAATGTTGTAAATATTAATCTAGTTAATATTATATCTTCTGAATTTATGATTAAACTAATTATTATTTAATTAATATTAAATAATAAACAAGGATGATAAATTAATTAATTATTATTTAATTACTATTAAATAATAATTAAAGACAACTAAGATTGATTATTTAATTATTTATTATTTGATTAACTTTAAATAATAAATAAATTTAGTTAGTTATTATTTATTATTAAATAATAACTAATGATATTTGAGTATTTACTATAAAATTTTATTATTTATTATTTAATTAACTTTAAATAATAAATGAATCTTGTTAATTAGTTATTATTTATTCTTAAATAATAACTAAAGATATTTGATTATTTTTTTTATATATATAATATAATTATTTATTATTTGATTAATTTTAAATAATAAATAAATCTTGTAAGTTATTATTTATTATTAAATAATAACTAAAGGTAGTTAATTACTTACTATTTAATTAATGATAAATAGTAATTAAATGAAATTAGATTTAATGAAATAAAGAAAATGTCTTTTAACTCTTTTGTTTAAACAATTATAATAAATTGTTTAATAGTTTAATAAGTGTCCAACACTTAAGAAAAATATTTTCTAATTTATTAAATTATTAACTTAATTTGATTGAGGGGTCTATAAGGTTAATGATATTGTTTTGACTAATGTAAATTATGTGTTAGTACTTATTTGTGGTAGATAAGTTTCTCAATGAGCGTATAGTTGTACAAATACGCTGTACTAATTATTAGACCAACTTTACTAATGTTAGGTCTTTCAAAGCCAGTTAGTTAAAGCTAGACATTAATTGTAGCTGAGCAAACAGGCAAGTTTCCTAAATCCTACTCAATTTATATTCGAGCAGGATATATTATTTTATTGTTCAAGTCCCTAACTCAAATTCAAGTCATTACGTTTCAAGCATGCTATGGTTTAATTCTGTATAATTATTCCACATCTTTAAATTGTTGATTCGCACATAGTGCTTGTTGCATGTGTTCATCAGGTATGAAAGGCTGATCACCTTCATTACCATAAGGTTCAGTTAAAATTGTTCATGGTCATTATTGACACTCAACATTACTTGATTCAGTCATTCAATTATTGAAATTATGATTCGTACTCTTTCACAATTATTATATTGTTGAAAATCCGAAAGCTTGTTCTTTCTTTCAATCATGATATATCGTTATTGTATTTAAACTTGCTGAGCAAAGTCGTTGCTCACTCTTGCTATATCATGATAACAAATTTCAGAATAATACGAATGTCCGAGGAGAGACGGAGACAGAAGCAAAAGACAAGATTATAGTGTTATTCATTATAACTAAATTGTTATATGATGTAAGTAATTTTGTAAACCTTTTTATGAATCTAAAGGTATATATGTAAGTTAAGGTTAGAAACCTTGGGAAATGTTGTAGAATAAACAATTTATGTTTATATTTTCCGCATTAGTTATAGAACATGTATGAAGATGATGTATCGTGACGTACCAAGTCTTGGGTTTAAGGAACCCGGATTTGGGGTCGTTACAAAGAGTGGTGTTGGAGATTTTACGGAAGGAGCAATTGTATGCTGAGTTTTCAAAGTGTGAATTCTAGTTGGAGAGAGTTCAATTTTTAGGTCACGTTATTGACAAGGAGGGAGTTTCAGTAGATCCAGCGAAGGTAGAAGCGGTGATGAATTGGGAACAACCAAGGACGCCGACGGAGGTTAGAAGTTTCTTAGGGTTAGCGGGTTACTATCGGAGATTCATTCAAGATTTTTCAAAGATAGCAACACCGTTAACAAATTTAACAAGGAAGACAGTGAAATATGTATGGACGGAGAAGTGTGAGGAGAGTTTTCAGGAGCTAAAGAAAAGGCTTAGTGAAGCACCTGTATTGACTTTACCAGACGATACGGGAGGTTTTATGGTCTACAGTGATGCATCGCACAAAGGACTTGGCTGTGTGCTTATGCAAAACAGCAAGGTCGTTGCGTATGCGTCCAGACAGTTGAAGGATTATGAGAAGGGATACCCTACCCACGACTTGGAGCTGGCAGCGGTAGTGTTTGCCCTTAAAATTTGGAGACATTATTTGTATGGAGAGAAATGTGAGATATTCACAGACCATAAGAGTCTGAAGTATATCTTCACACAGAAGGAGTTAAATATGAGGTAAAAGAGATAGTTAGAGTTTATCAAAGACTGTGATTGTGAAATTTTATACCATCTTGGTAAGGCCAACGTAGTAGCATATGCTCTAAGTAGAAAGAGCAGGGAGAAATTATTCATATTGACAGATAAGGAAAAAATTGGTTCAAGAGATGGCTCGAATGGAGTTGGAGGTGAGAAATCCAAATGAGTCAATGGAAGTGGAAGCGAGCCCAGCCCTGTTAGATAGGGTGAAAGAGGCTCAAGACAGAGATGAAGAATGTGTCCGAATAAGGGAGAGAATGACCGATGGGGAAGAGTTCAAGTTTAAAATTGATAGCATGGGACTGCTGAGATTTGAAAATCGTGTTTGGGTACCGCTAGTGCCTGAATTATGAGAGGAAATTTTGCAAGAGGCCCACAGTACGAGATACTCGGTACATCCGAGAAGTACGAAGATGTATCAAGATCTGCGTCAACATTTTTGGTGGCCGAATTTAAAAAGGGAGGTTGCAGAATGTGTCAGCCGATGCCTAACTTGTCAAAGGGTAAAGGTCGAACATCAGAGACCAAGTGGATTACTACAACTGTTAGAAATTCCTGAGTGGAAATGGGAGCATATCACAATGGATTTTGTGGTAGGACTTCCAGCAACACAGAAAGGATATGACGCAATATGGGTAATTGTGGATCGACTAACAAAGTCAGCCCACTTTTTGCCGATCAGGATTAAGTTCAGTTTGGATCAATTGGCTAAACTGTACATCAAGGAGATAGTTTCGAGACATGGGGTGTCAGTATCAATTGTGTCAGACAGAGATCCGCGCTTCACGTCAAAATTTTGGAGGATTCTTCAGGAGAGATTGGGGACACAGTTAAGAATGAGTACAGCATATCATCCGCAGACAGATGGGCAAAGTGAAAGAACAATACAGACATTGGAAGACATGCTCAGGGCCTGCGTGATGGATTTCAAGGGCAGTTGAGAAAACCATCTACCACTAGTTGAGTTTGCATACAACAACAGTTATCATGCAAGCATAGGCATGCCGCCTTACGAAGCATTGTACGGAAGAAAAGGCAGAACACCTCTATGTTGGGATGAGGTAGGAGAACGATGACTGTTGGGACCGGAATTGGTTCAACAGACTGTAGAAATTATCAAAGTAATAAGAGTTCAACTAGTCGCAGCTCAAGACCGTCAGAAGAAATACGCCGATTTACATCGACAGAAGCGGGACTTCGAAGTTGGGAGTTTTGTGTTCATGAAGGTATCTCCCTGGAAAGGGAAGATAAGATTTGGAAAGAAAGGAAAGCTGAGTCCAAGGTTCATAGGACCGTTTGAGATATTAAAGAGAGTGGGTGAAGTGGCATACGAGGTGGCGTACGAGGTAGCTTTACCTTCTGAACTGGTGCATATTCACAATGTGTTTCACGTATCAGTGTTGCGACCATACAAGCCGGACTACAAACACGTCATATCCTATGAGCCAATACAAGTCGAGAAAGACTTATCGTACGAAGAAATTCCTGTCCAGATACTACATAGGAAAGAGCAGAAATTACGGAATAAGGTTATACATTCTGTCAAAATCCTTTGGAGAAACCACAACGCTGAAGAAGCTACGTGGGAACTTGAAGAAAAGATAAGGTCTAACTATCCGAATCTTTTTGAGTAGTTTAAATTTGTAATTCTGGGGACGGAATTCTTATAAGGGGGGAGAATGTAATGACCACGAATTTTATTAGTCATTGTAAATATACTTAATAAATATTTAGCAATGAATTTAAACTTTTTGTACTAATTAATTGTACTTTAGATAATTAAATAAATGTACTTGTGTATGCGTATATTTATTTAAAGAATTAAAGCAAGGTGTATAATTAATTAAAGCAAATCTAATTGGATTATATTTTAAATCGAAATGAGTTGATAAACTAGGTCAAAGATATTAACCTAGTAGTTCATGTAATTAATTTGATTACTAGTTCATGTAATTAATTAAACAAGCCCAATGCTTGATTTAATTAAATGTAACCTAGAATATTTAATGTGAGCCCAATGTGTTATTTAAATTGAGCCCAAACAATCTAATTGAATGAGCCCAATATATTTAATCCTAGAGTCCAAAGTGGAGCCCAATAGGAAGTCAAAATTGGTCAAAATTGTTACATATATGAATATACATATATAGATATATATATATATATGTATAATTAAAGTACAAAAATTAAATGAAAAATGGCTTGGAAAATCCCATTTTTGCTGAATTTTTGAGAGTCCCACTTGGATTGCTTGATTTCCTAGATTGCTTCTAAATCACTCCTTGTCATAAGTTGTTCAACTACCCTAGTCATTTCATGTGTCTATCAACTAGTCAATCATGCTATAGTAATCTAGTTTAAGGCTTTAATTTCACCAACATAGCTTGATTAGTGAATTGATGCTAGATTAGTAGATGGCTATAAATAGAATGCTCTACACACTTGTTTTGGTTGTTAGTTCATTTGTTAGCCATTTTCTAGAGAAAAAGAGAGAGCATTTGTTAGAGAATACACTTGTGAGTTGTGAGAAAAAGCTAGAGAAGGTCTTGGTGAATGTCCTCAAGCTACACAACATACTTCGGTAGAAGGAGAAGAAGAGAAAACAAAACCCAAAGGTTTAAAAGTGCTCTCAACCTCTTCTTATTTCATTTTTGTAGTCTAGATAGCTTTTGATCGGTTAAAATCTATTTTTAACCGATCAAAACTCGTTTTGATGATCTAGAAGTATTTAACTATGTAATATATGTATATTCATAGATCTATGTGTTTATAACATGTTTTGGTATGTGAGAAATGTATAAAAGTTATAGAAATATGCATAACACAATTTACCGGTAAAACCCTAACCATACATGCTAGGTTTAATGTTGTATTTTGAAATGTACAAATCGGAAATTGGATTTTTATGGCTAGAAAGCTAGATCTATGAGTTTTAAAGAAAAACCCTTTTTGAACTTTTCAAAAATATTGAATAACAAAGAAGTTATAGCTTTTACTACAAAGGATGTCGTTTTTCAACCCTAAGTGGTTCGATCCGTAAATTTCGTGTAAAACGTTTTCAAAAAGACGATCGAACCATGAAATATTGTAAAACATTAAGTTAGGAACACATCAACACTGATTTGGTGTTATTTGGATGTGTAGATTTCATTTAATCAATGTTTGATCAAAGGGTATCAAAACTGTCACAAAAAAATCAAAAAGTGGCCCTTACTGCAGTATAGCGCCGGGGCGCCGTCTGCAGTGTTAATCACTGCGTCGCGGCGCAGTGCACTGTTACCAGAAAAAAATAAAAACCCGAACCGGGTCGGGTCGGGCCAGTTCAGCCGGGTCGGGTCGGGTCAGAAAATGAAAAATGTTCCAAAAATCATTTTAGTATTTTTGGACTTAATAAATATATTTTTATATATATATATATATATATATATATTTGATTTAATGATTTAAAAGTGTATAAATATTATTATTGAAATAATAATATAATAAAGGTAATAATATATTATTAAATAAATAATAATATTAGAAAATTATTAAAATATTATTAAGTGTATAATAATATTATAAAGTCAATAAAATATTATTAAATGATTAATAATATTAGATAATCAATAAAATATTATTAAATAATTAATAATATTAGATATATAATAAAATATTATTAAATGATTAATAATATTAAATAATCAATAAAATATTATTAAATGATTAATAATATTAGTTACTCAATAAAATATTATTAAATGATTAATAATATTAGTTACTTAACAAAATATTATTAAATGATTAATAATATTAGATACTTAATAAAATATTATTAAATGATTAATAATATTAGGTAATGAATAAAATATTATTAAATGATTAATAATATTAGATACTTAATAAAATATTATTAAATGATTAATAATATTAGTTACTTAACAAAATATTATTAAATGATTAATAATATTAGATACTTAATAAAATATTATTAGATGATTAATAATATTAGGTAATGAATAAAATATTATTAAATGATTAATAATATTAGATACTTAATAAAATATTATGAAATGATTAATAATATTAGATACTTAATAAAATATTATTAAATGATTAATAATATTAGATGTTTATTTGAACTATATTAAATAATTAATATAAGTTCTTTGTGTTTGAAATATTATCAAGTAGTGATAATATTTTCTAAGTGTTTAATTACCCATAATTAATCAATTATGTGGTTCGTAAGGTTTATAAAGGTCATTATACTTACAAGTATATGATACTAATTTAAGATCAAACTGATTTAATTGTTAGGTCCGTTCAAGGATTGTTAAATTAAGTTTGTTAGCAGTAAACGACGCACGAGGCAAGTTTTCTACCCCTTAACTTGTACTTATTGTTGCAATTATTATTCAACCTTAATTACATTGAGCAATTCATTTATTGTTGAGTAAGTATCTACACTCGTAGATATTTGACAGATCTTTGGGTAAATTAATTATTGAAAATTACTTCATATCGTTATTGATTATTGTATTCGCACATAGTGCTTTTGCAACTGTTTAAGATGTCTAAGCTAATTGTTTCAGCTAGACAAATGTATGTTAATTCATTGAATTGAATATTATAAAAGCTTATCCAAACCATTGGTTGGTGCGGATTCTTACAGTAAGACTGAGAAAGAACAACCCTAGTTAAAGGGGATTTTTATTTGTCGAAAAACCGACAGCGCGCAAGAAATCTAAATGTGATACATATACATAGGACATGAGAGGACTGATCCCCTCAAGTGTTCCGTTATTTTTAACAAGGAGTCAGACATTGTATATCTGTTTTACCTTAGTAGCAGTTCACGGTCATTAAAGACCACTTAGCAGTAAAGAGTCGATACATTCTTTTATTGAACATTGATTCTTGATATCATTCATAATTGTTATTGTTGAAAACCTTGAAGTTATTTCCCTTCATCATGATATATCGTATGATTGTTGTTTATAAACTTGCTGAGCCATTTAGTTGTTCATTCTTGCTATATCATGACTATATTTCAGCCAATCCCGAAAGCTCTAAATCGGACAAAGGCAAGAGAAAAGCGAATGCTTAATTTTAGTAGTTACATGTTAGTTTAAATTACTGTTATGTAATTACTGTTATGTAATTACTGTTGTAAATCTTTTGTATTTTCCCTTAAAATATGTAATGTTTAAGATTAAGGTAATAGTCCTTGGGAAGTGTAGCCTTTTGTTAAGGAACCTTTTGTATTATTCCGCGAAGTTTGACTACAATTTATGTATTTCATTGTTGTTAAGTATTGTACAGTGAGAACCAAACCCGAGGTTAAAGAACCCGGATTTGGGGTCGTCATAACTTCTACTTGAACAATATATCTCATATATATTCATATCGTTGCACAAAGTACACATTGTGGTCATATTAATCACGTATCATATAGCACATAATTTGTATGCATTTAAAACAAGAATTAAATATCATAACAGTCCAACATTTAACATTAAAGGACTAAAGAACTTGCATGACGTCCAATTAATGGGTCAAAACCTTAACTCGATCAACCTATGATCATAAAATAATCAAATAATAATTATTTATCTCTTTATGAAATTAATTTAATTAATTAATATCATCTATACCGTAATTAACCTTACTCGGCGATTTATTCTAGGGTACCGGGTCAATTAATAATTAATATGGTTAATTGTATTAACTTCGTCCTTCTATATATTAATATAACTTAATATCCAATGCCTTCACTACGGACAACCCGGCTCATCGGATAAAATTTTAACATATTCGGTTGTCTGAATTTTTATTTAATCATTTTCTAACATTTAAACTTAATGGATTAATATTTAAAATATTTAAATATTAATCCCCAATATTTAATATTTTACAAAATATTAAATTTAATGCCCTAAATATCATTTCTATACTTTTAGTATTTTTTTATAATTTTCTAAAATTTTTAAACAATTTTTAAACATTTATTTCAATTAAAAATCATTTCTGGGGGCATTTTGGTAATTTTCGCGCCCTTAGGGACATAACCAGAATTTCCCGGAAAGTCCAGGGGCATTTCTGTAATTTGCACTGCTTCCAGGACACGGACGGTATTTCTAGAAAAGCTAAAGGGCACGGTTGTAATTTCCAAGGCCAGGGGACACGCTAGTCATTACCGTAAAAGCCAAGGGGCACGCTGGTAATTTCCAGCCGTGCCGGTCGCCCGCACAATGCGCGACCATTGTTTCTGCCGACGCCCAAAACAACGTCGTTTCCCTAGTCGATTTCTGGGTTCCGCGCAATGCGCGGCTCCCCCCCTTCCGCGCCAAGAAACGACGCCGTTTCATTGCGCGCGTCTGAAAAAATATGGTCCGCGCAATGCGCAGACCGTCCTTTCCTTCTTCTTCAGCCTTTAACGCAAACAGTGTACCAACTTAGAAATAAAAAGCACCATTTTTATCAACTTTTTCCCAACAAAATTGTTCCAAAAATCTTATAATTCATAAATACACATTTATAAATTGTTTAGAATAATATTCTACTTATTTCCTAATTTTTCACAATAATAATTTTACCACAAAAATAACCAAATAAATCAAATAAATTTGATTTATACCTCTCATATGAATGACATCAATTATCTCTCCTCCCTTGTAGCCATGGTGTTTTCCGGTGGCATAGTGGTTGTTGTGGTGGCGGCGGGTAGAAGGAGAAAATGAGAGTTTGCTTTGTTTTGTTTTTTTTTTTTTATGTTTGGTTTTCTTTTCTTGTTTTTGCTCTTTTTTCTTTCCTTTTATTTTCCTTTTATAACCAACAAGAATTTAATTATTTTGGAATATGAGAACAATTCCACCGCCTTACTTCTCCATCCGAATTCACGCAGCAAAACTTAGAAGTTTCCGAAAATTCCCATGCAAAATTAAATATTTATCACATTACGTAATTATTCCGTGTAATAAATATTTTATATTTATAAAATATTTATTTTAATTCACCAAAAATCATAACATGATTTATAATTAATATTAACACCCTTTTTGGGTACTTTACTTGACAAATTTTGTACACGCATAATACCATGCATGTAATTAGATGAGGTAATTTATACCTCCATAAATCATAAAATAATTCATATAACATATAAAAATTATTTTTCATAATTTTTCACTTCGTTTCTTGCACAACATGTTACATTAACATGTTCACATTTCTAAAATATTATTCTTCATAAAAATCAATAATTTAATTATGCATAAACATAATTTTTAATGAATTAAAAATTCATTTTTCGTCATTTAATTTCATTTCTTTACATTTCACATTACTTTCCTTATATAATTTATTATTATATAATTTATATAATTAAATTATCCCTTTTTATAATTTCCATTTCACACAAAATATAATTTTTAAAAAAATTTCTTCCATCCTTATTCAATTTAATCACCTTATATAAATTATATAATTATTCTTATATAATTATTATTTTTCTCATATTTCACTTTAGTTTCCTTATATAAATTATACAATTTATTATTATATAATTTATATAATTACATCTCTTCTTTATAAATTCTAAACTTTCTCCACCATTCTTGATAAAATCTAAAATCCATAATTATATTATTACAACTCCCTCATTAACTTTCCATTTAAAATTGGATTAATTGGATTAATTTAATTATTAATCCCTTAATTTCCATAATTAATGAAATTGATAATTATCAATTAAACATAACACACATATATATACAAATGTATATATATATATACATATTTAATTCATGCATTTCACATTATCACATCACCTCATTTAAAATCATAATTTTTGTACTTCCATAACAATTTCATTGTACAATTTATTGTACATTTACATGAAATTTCTCTTATTCTTAATAAATTGTTTTTTTTTACACTTTATTTACTTTTCAATTATTTTAATTCAACATACTTTATCATGATCTCTGTACAGATTTAATTTTCTAATTAAATCTCATCACATACCTTAATTCACATAAAATAATAAATTTCTTTACACAACTTTGAAATTTTTTTAATTAAATTCTCATTTAATATTATTAAGGAAATTCTGGAAATTGGGATCCTCACAGAATCGGACCCCATAGATCAGCGTCTGCCTATGGATCGGGATCCATCCATCCTCAAGCTGGTAGTACATCCTCTCCCCAGCCCCAGGCCTTTTGATTTCATATGTATCGGGGATATAGAATTCTGTTAGGCTAAATCAAAGTATTGGTTCCGAATAGAAGAAGGGATGTTGGCTACTCTATACTGAATATTAAAATATTTATTCCTATTGTACTCCTCTACATCCCGCATCCGGGTGACTACCACGGGTTTCCATGGTTGACCTTCTGGGATCCCTGGTTCGGCAACAGTAACTTCGTCTTCAACCCGGGAAGACGAAGCTTAAGCCCTCGTATCTTGGGTACTTCTAGCCATTATGGGGTATTGAAGGAAAGAGGGTAAAGAACTTACTTGATTTTAATAAGAAGGATTGGTTGAATATCGACCGGAAGACAGTAGGGAAGGAATGATAGAATCTGGGCTGGGAATGGAATTTTTCTCTCTCAAACGTCATTTCTTTCGTGATAGCTGCCTCTGGTAAAAACGACGATACATTTGAAGTGATCCTTTTTATCTTGTATAGGCGTTGCAACGGTTCAGATGGAAACGATTTGACGGATGGGGCACATTCGCAGTATTTACTGCAGCGTAATAAATGCTCCTTTCCACGTAAACTTCGCCAGCTATTTGGACACGGATTTCGAAATTCAAAAATAAGTTGTCAAATGAAACATCTGTGTAAGCCTTGGGCCGGATCCGTTGGGTTGAAAAATAAAGTTTTGGGCTTGATTGGTACATTAGGGCCCAAAGCTTGAAACCCTGATTATAAAGGCCCAAGGCCTTATCCAAAAGCTTCCCCATCGGCCTGATGCCTCCGGGCTCCCGATAGAGCTTTTATTTTCGGTTTGATACCTCCGGGTTCCCGAATGACATTTTCCATCGGACTGATGCCTCCGGGCTCTCGATGGAGGTTTTTCTCTTTAGAAGGTTTCATTCTACTCCCCCAGCACATCCATATACTGGAGGAGTGGGGGGCAATGTTAGGATGTATATTTAACCAGGCTTGATCCGGGAATTCACATTGGGCTAGGCCCAATAGATCGTTAGCTTGGTAGCCTTCCTATTGGGCTTACAACACGTGGGTGGAAGGATTAAAATTTCTTTTCTTCGAACAAGTAAGCAATTTGTTATTGGATTAAAGGAGTTTAGTAAGTCAAGTGATTGATGAATTGGGTGAATCTATGAAGAATTGTTAATGCATGCTAGCTATTGAATATTATTTTGTAATTGAGTATTGATAGTTTACATTGGAGATAAGTTTTGAGAGATTGGGTTTGTGTCATTGGCTTGATTGATTTAATTGGTATTGCTAAAAACTTATTGTTATGATGTATATTTAACCAGGCCTGATCCGGGAATTCACATTGGGCTAGGCTCAATAGACCGTCAGCCTGGTAGCCTTCCTATTGGGCTTACAGCACGTGGGTGGAAGGTGAACCGGGTATACATCATAACTACCTAGCGTAATGGACAAAACCGTTACATAGGTAACCGTTATTCAGGTATGCAGTATAAATACCCAGTTGATAATGGAGAGAAGGGTAACGCACCATTTTGCAATACTAGACACTCAAACCTCCATTGTTGACTTTTCCGATACCTTCACTAACACTCACACCGGAGGAGTCCACAAACAGCCCAAACCGTTTGGACTTTTGTGCAGGTATTCTTACCGGACGGCCAGTAGGACTGCTTGACAGAATCAGGCGTCAACACTTATTATTGGTTGGTTTGATTTAAGTTCGGGGGAGACACATTGGGTATCAAATTTGGGCTTGCACACCAACTGTTTGTTAAATTGTCTATGTGAGAAATCTTCCATTGGTTTGTGTTGAAACTGAGAATTGGTTTGAGAATTGCCTCGGGGTTTAATTATGTCTGCCAAACGACAACGCGGGGAAAGTTCTAAGTCCTCTAATTTGTCATTACTTAAATTGGATAACATATCTTCATATTGATATCACCCATAATAGCTGGGCGGCCTTATATCTTCATGATAGTACCGATCATGTGAGTTGGGCTGCCTTGTATCTCCATGATGGTACCTACCGTGAGAGCCGGGCTGCTTTATATCTTCGAGTCTCTTTTGACTCCGACTCCGTGGAGTCATTTCTAGACCCCCATCTTTAACTGTGGATGAGAGTACCCTTTACTTCCTGAGTTTTGACAGATGTGCACTCCACTCTTGTTGTTGGAGCCGTAAAGCCTCCAATGCGCCTTCAGTTTCTTTAATTTTTTGCTTCCGGATCTCCTCACGTTGACCACACCTGCTAGATCCACTGTCTCGATGCTCCTGGAAAAGAGAATAATGGTTCGCCCTATGCTTCCGTGATCCTAATTGAGTGTAATGGAAGGAGTGAACAACCGGACGAATTGGAGCAAACCGCATCATAACAGGCTTAGACTTTAGATTGATTGGACCGAGTCTTTCTTTCACCAATCCTCGTGCCAGAGTAGTCCCAGTACTGTAGAGGGCCCTTCTTGGTCTTGAATTAAATCTCCCTTATTCACCATAACAGTAATTCAGAATTGAACTGGTGATTTGAATCAAATATCAATCAGACCCTCCTTTTAGTGCCAATGTTAACACCTAATTTTGTATGTCTGTTGAAATTACCAAACAATGAACAACATGCACAATAAACAATCGTGATCACACCAAAAAGCTTGACGGCTTAGGCAATCAGAGGATAACTCCCATGTGAAAATAAGTATAGACCAAAAAGAAACAATGGAGGGATATAAATTGCTGGAATAATAATATACGTAATGTGTGTATGATATTTGATTTTATGTGTTGATGACCCCTAGTTGTAATTATATTTATATTTTTCTCTGCAACCCTGTTATTGTGCATCCGAGACCAATTAGGATTGAAAGTCTTAATTAGAGTTTCCTTATGATTGAAATCCATAAGTGGATATGTCCTTATTCCTCCAATATCAAAACCCCAATCGAATTAGGAATTATAAGTCAATTTGGATTTAAACCCTCCTAATATGTCAAGCCATCAAAGGATATTGTAATGGGTCTGTTCCTGAACTTGGCCCACTGTAGTGTGTTAAAGGTATGCTAGCACCTGCACTAGGCCGTGAATAATTATAGGCCGATATCGGATCTGAACCTTTAATAATTTTAACCTAATATAATGGATGAAAAAATAAAAAAGAGAAGATAATGAAATGAAAAATGGAATGAATAACTTTATTCTAGTATTCTAGTTAGAATAAGTCATTTCATACACTCTCCCCCAAAGAATAAAGTTTATAAATTTGGGAGGAATGAAAATGGTTCATTTCATTCTAATAAAATAATAAAACATAATTTTTTTCATTCTATTAAAATGTATCATTATATTTTCATGTTTATTCATCTTATCCAAACGTAGCATTAGTCTCTTCTAGCAAGGTAATAGAGACAAGAATGGACTTACAAAGTTGATTAACAAAGTTTTGGCAGATTTTTCTTTCTTTCTCTAGATCCAGATAATTTTGCGTTTTTTTTTTGTTTTTTTTGTTTTGTTGCAGAAATGTGATTTAAAAAAAAAAGAAATATTCGTGTGAGATTAATGTAATAACTGTAGCAAGAGAATTTGGGTTTGTTTCGACAAAGGAATTTGGGGGGATTTTTACTCATTTTTCTCTAATGTAGGTTTGTTTCGATAGAAGAATTTGAGGTGATTTTTTTTATTGACCCATTTTTAGACGTTAGAGACTTTAAATGGAGTAGGTTGATAAGATTAACTTTAACCTTTTAAAGCCAATTTTTGATATCTTTTTAAATTTAAAAATTAGTATAAATTCATTTATTTTTAGAGAATATAATTATAAAAGTATAAATTATTTAAAAAATATCACTAATTACAAGGTTTATTATTTTTAAAATTTTAATAAATTGCATTGCTTCTAAATTTTAAAATATTAAACTAATTTTAAAAAGTGAAATTAAAACTGAAAGATTATATTTACTTCTCTGTCCTTACAATTAAGAGACGGACGAAATAATGCCACATTTTCCAGTGGGCTGCATTTTGACAAATAGGAACAGAAAATAATGGGCTGAAATTTATTCTGAATGCCATTACTGGGCCTTGCAAATTCCAAATTGGCCTTTACTTCCGATCCGTGTCCCCATATTAGGGTTTCCTCTTTCTTTCTCCTCTCCACTTATTATTTTCCCTCCATTTGCAGCTGCGAAATTCACCACCGGGAAATAGCCATGGTATCTCTTTGTAGATATAGATATAGATATAAAAATATAGATACGTTCTTTTCCTTGTTGTATGAGTATATGAGTATGCCTATACATCTGTATATATTTGGTGTAATTTTTTTGAATTTTGGATTCCAGGCTTCAGAGAGAAAATTAGCGAACCCGATGAGAGAGATCAAAGTGCAGAAGCTCGTCCTCAACATTTCTGTGGGCGAGAGTGGAGATCGACTCACCAGAGCCTCTAAGGTAGCAGCAACACCTAAATTCAAAGCACTGTCATTAGTTTTTTTTTTTTTAATTATTGTTATTTATTTTTTTTAATATTGTACTTACTGTTCTGTTCTGTACAGGTCTTGGAACAGCTCAGTGGTCAAAGCCCTGTTTTCTCCAAAGGTGCCCATCCCAATCATGTTGTGGTGGTTCAGAATTAAAATTCTTAATGTTTGGGTTTACAGTTTAATAGATTGGTGTACATGAAAGGGAACTAATTGAATTCTTCTACGTAAGAAATTAGTCTGTAGAGTTTTTGTTTTCATTAATTTTCTTAGAAGCCAGTGATGGGTAATGTAGTTGATAATCTGACAAAATGGACTTTTTGCTCTTGAACTACTCAAAACCTTTTTTTTGAAAACCTATTTAATTGGAGTACTCTTTTTATTCTTATTAGTCGTCCTACATTCACTTGTTAAATTATTGGGCTTTTGACTGTCCGGAATAAGGAAATGTGAATAATCTAAATAAATGAATAGGCTGATAATTGATTCTTTGGGTTATTTACGTGTAAATTATAACTGATGATTTGAGGGGTGAAAAAGTTTTCCTATTGAGCTTAATGTGATTATTCGGTTAGTTGAGTTGGGTTATTTCGTCATTTAGAATATTGCATTTCAAAATAGCAATCAACTCAAAGGAATAAATAGAGGTTGATGGTAGTCAAATGAATAAATGTAAGTTTTTGAAAAACTTAGTTGCACTTTTAAGTCTTTCTCTTCTGCTTACAGCAAGGTATACTGTGAGGTCTTTTGGGATCAGGCGTAATGAGAAGATTGCCTGCTACGTCACAGTGAGGGGTGACAAGGCAATGCAACTTCTAGAGAGTGGGTTGAAGGTTAAGGAATACGAATTGCTGAGGAGGAACTTCAGTGATACTGGCTGTTTTGGCTTTGGTATCCAGGAGCACATTGATCTCGGAATCAAGTAAGCAGTTCTATTTTCCTAATTTGTATCCTTTCAGTTGATTGAATATATGCTTATTTACATATATGTTAATTAGCATGATAAAAAGGTCTAAAAGTAAGACCCTGATTTGCCTATTAGCAATGGTAGTACAGTATTTGTGCATGTAATGTCATTGGTTCATTGATGGGTTTGATCCTGATCATGTGCACCATATATTATCTAATATAGGTAGCAAATTAGATCATTGTTTTCATCTATATCCTTGTATTGATAACAAGAATATATCCAATAATCTGTAAAATTCTCTCAAATGTAGAAATTTTCCTTTGATGTTTAACTCAAGCATGGTGTCTGAATGCATGTCTTTTGAACTATGTTATTTGGACATTGTTGAAAACAGGGTAGATTCACCAACTAATGGGGGTTTCTTTTACCAAGTGTGAAATTAGTTTTGTTCATTTATTGGTTCAGTGGAGCATACCAAATGTTCCTAAATGAGTAGATCAACATGTTTCTCTCCCAAGTTAAGTATTTCAATAACGAAAATTTTGATTCAACCAAATGTAAAACTCAATTTTAAATCTTTGATCTAGAGCAACGGTTAAGCTAATGGTATTAAAAAGATAAACTCAACTCGGTAGAGTCTTTTGTCCGAAACTACTTGCAGTAGGTTGAAATGAATTCCAAATGTAAGACGGTAAGAGTAATACTATGTTTGTGAGTTTGGGACTGAAAAGAAAAGAACGAAAACTTATACTAGGATGGAAAAGCCTGAGAGACTTCAAATGATTTCTTTTTTGGATGTTTAGGAGTTTATAAATGAAAAAAATTGTAACTTTTAAATTTAGGTTACCATTTTTTAAAAAAATTAAATTTTGTTGTATTTGTAAATAGAAGGTAATATCAGTGTTTTAAAAATTCCCGCCTAGATCCGCCTAATCCCCACCTAGGCGTTAGCTCCCCCCCCTCCCAGGGGAGACGCCCCGCCTAGGCGCTAGGCCCTTCTGACGCCTCGCTTAGGCCCAAGGCGGAAAAAAATCCCTTCAGGAAATTAGACAGGACTAGGTGGAGAAATTAGGCTCCCTAGGCGGAGAAATTAAAGATGCAATTGTTTTTTTTTTAATAATTGAGCTACAAAACGACATCGTGGGAGTGGATGATGAAGTTGAGGGTTTTTCGGGCCTTACTTGGGAGGCGGTTGATGAGGCATCCAGAGCAGATAGCGTGCTAGAGCTTAGGAGAAATAGTAGAAATGTTGAAGTAAGAGAACACCATGAAGAATATTTTTTGTCTGATGATGACACAGAGGGAGATGGAGATGAGGAGTATGAGTATGAGTGTGAGTCTGATGTGAACATTATCTTCGAGGGATATGGAGAAAAAGAGTTAGAGATATAGAGAGACATGGAGATGAGGACTATTAGTTTGTATTTTTTATTATTTGTTTGTGTTTGAATTTTGAACAATTACATGTTTGTGTTTAAATTTTAACAATGGCAATATGGATATGTGTTTGAACTTTAAGCAAATGTCTGTATTATCTTTATTATACATTGTTTTGCTTTATATTATTATTTCGTTTAGATAAATGTAAGATAAAATATTAAAATTGGCTTAAAATAAAAAATCACGCCTAGGCCCCCTAGGCGCTAAGCCCCCCGGCCGCGCCTCCCGCATAGCGCCTTTTAGAACATTGAATAATACAGGGATGGTAAAAGATTCACTTGTATCCTTTCCGTCAATTTCTTTTCGTTTCCGTCCATTTTAAAACTTACACAGTGTGAAAGAAAGGCAAGGAGAAAATTAGTAGATAAGAAAAGAATAAAGTAGATAAAATAATAGAAATAGATAGTAAAAACACCCATATATATGCATCCATACACATAAAAAGCTAAAATAAAAACAAAGGGACGGAATAATTCCCTCTGTCCACCAAAGAATGATTCAAGTACAATTCACACACATTAAGAAAACTAGTTTAGAAGAGACAACTTTGTGTATGTTACAACAATTTTACCCTTATGCTTAAATATAAAATAGTGGGCCCCACTTAAGCACTAAGGGGTGATGTTTAAATTTAAAAATAATGGGTTTACTCAAGTATTATTGGGCCGCGACTTAGTTTAGAGGAGGATTTGATGTAGTACAATATATTTACTTATGTCAACATTTTGGAGACAAATATTTTGGTACTTGTGCCATCCTTTGGTGGATAGAGGGAGTATAAAATAGAAAGGAGGGGAAAGGGAAGCATAAATAAAATAAAAACGAAGGACCGCAAGGGGTTTGAGAAATGGAAGAATAACCTCAAGGTCGCTAGTTTGATCCCATACTTGGAGCCAACATTTACCTGTCAAAAAAAGTAAAAGAACAGAAAAGAAATAGAAAGGTGGAACACACTGCTCGGCCTCTGATGTGTGGAATACACTCCAACTCCTATTAATGACCATGTCCTCAATTATATTAAAAGTGGAATACATTAAATTAATTTATGTCAAGAAAAAGAAGGAAAAACGGAATGTTGCGTGATCATTTCTCTATTTGCTTTATTCTTCTTGTGTGGAAGGTGCGCTGGGACAAATTTTTGGGGTACATTTCAGATTTTTATTTTCATGCTGGGTTTTTTACATTGGCGTCTTGTTGATTTACATATTTAATATCGTGAAAATACTTGTTCAAGTCGAGCATGTTTGGTAGCTTATTATTGATAGGTTTTCACAAAGCAGCAGTAGACACATTATCTCCAATTGTTTATTTTTCATGCTTTGGTCTGGTAGAAGGTCGCCTCACCATGCTGTTTCCGGTTGCCTTCTTTCCAACCCTGTTTTGTCTCTGTCTGCAGCATTCACAAACCTTTTAAATTTCTGGTTCTGTTCTAGCATATTTTTTAAAGGCTACAAAAATGAGTTCACATGTCAAAGGTTTATGCATGTTCGTAGTCGGGTGTACTAAGTTCTTCAATTACAAGTATGTATTCCTTATGCAGGTGAAATGAGGTTGTGCAACTTGCTGATAACTGTGCATCAAACATGACTTTCTTTCTCATTCATTTTTCATATTTTATCTTTGTTTTTAAGGTATGACCCTTCGACTGGCATTTATGGTATGGATTTCTATGTTGTGCTTGAACGTCCGGGTTATCGTGTGGGACGACGTCGTAGATGCAAATCTCGTGTTGGAATTCAGCACAGAGTTACAAAGGAGGATGCAATGAAATGGTTCCAGGTCAAATACGAGGGTGTGATCCTTAACAAATCCCAAAATATTGGGGGTTAATTTAATGCTCTGCCAGATCTGCTCAAGATTTCACAGACCTTGTTCATGCTTTTTAGCGATTCATAAGAAGTTCCAAAATTCGAATTGTTGTACCAGATAGTATTTCTACATATTTCTCATTTTCCTGAGAGAATCTTTTTGACTATGTTACTGGTTACATGTTTTATTTGTTTGACATTGAATGAATTAATTGAGAAACCAGTTCAGGCTTTGAGCACCTTCATATACAATCCTGAAAACAAAAAAACTATACCAAGTACTTGCTGGTTGCTATCAAATTATCTGATTGTGTTTGTTAACACCTGCCTGATACTATTGTTTTATTCTACAACCATCAACATCGAATGGATCATCACGTGGCTGTATGTTTTTTTCGTCTGTAAAATATCATGGTATTTCTAATTTGTTAGTATTTTTTTTGCATTTATTTATAACTCAACACAACGTCACAACCATTAATAAATTATAAGCTAATATAAAGGGGAAATAAGATCCAAATTTCAACATTTTGTTGTAATTTTATGTATGATTATTGGCCTCATAGTAACTAGTTTTTTTTTACATTTCGTTTGTTTTGGACCTGAGAAAGAAATTAAAAATCTTAATTAACTAGCTAGTACTTGTACTTTTGGTAATGTCCACTAAAATACACTTGGAAATGATTTTTTTCTGAATGATGTTAGTTTGCAATATTTAAATGTTAAGATCAAAATTTATTATTAGAGAAAATTAGAATAATATGTTCAAGTACATCCCAGAAAAACACTGATAATGATGTGCCTGAAACAGAAAGTTAGGCTTTCATTAGGGCAATACAAGGCACATTTCCCCATTCATTTTTTCTCAACGGTACTCGAAAGAATTTAGAAAAGGGGTCGAATAAATTTAAAAAAATATATATTTTCAAAGAGTTATTACCAAGTAATTATATAGATTAAATTTATTTAATTTGCACAGTGAAATATAAGTTTAAAAAGCTCCTTTAAAGATTAAATGAAAATCATAATTCTAAATTTAATAATGTACAGAAATAAGTTACAAAAGAAAACATAGAGTGACAGAAAAATAATATGCAAAAAGTAAAGAACACAAATAATTTTATGAGGTTCAGAATACAAAAATCTCTCAGTCATCTCTTCTACTCTGTGAACAAGGTTGATTCACTAAAAATGATTTTGGTTACAAAAATCAAGGTTCATTTAGAACCGGTACAACATAGATTCTGTGAGGACCCGTATTTTCGGATTTCCTTAATAAAATTAAATAAGAATTTAATTAACAGAATTATTAAGGTTGTTTAAATTATTTGTGATATTTTATGTGATTTAAGTTATGTGGTGAGATTTAATTGGTAAATTAAATCTGTACAGAGATGATGATAATTGGCTTTGAATTAAAATAATTAAAAATTAAATAAATTGTTTAAAAATAATTTATTAAGAATAAGAGAAATTACATGTAATGGTACAATAAAATTATACAATAAAATTAGTGTGGAGATGCAGAAATTATTATTTAAATGATGTTACGAGGTAAAGTGAGATATATGAAATAGATATGTATATATATTTATTTGCATATATATGTGCATGTTTAAATGTTATAATTTTAAATTCCATTGATTATGGAAATTGTAGACACCCAAATTTTGCACTTTTCCACTAACCCTGACAGGAGGGCAAAATCGTCATTTGACCCGACATGCGAAAAGGAAGGTGGACCCCAACACAAAGCCACCCCAGCGATTTACGGTCAAAGCCGCCCCAACGGACAACGAGCATCCGGTCACTTGAGGCAAGGAAAACTTTTGATCCAGAAAACCTGAGCTGATCACAAAGGGCAACTAATGGCCACTACGCTTATGATGTGCGGGGGTCTCGCTCCCCGGTGAGCGAGCGGCTGCCCAGCTCGCCGGTGAGCTGGCGGGGGTGGAAGGGGGCAGCGCCCCCTTGAAGCAAAGCACAAAGAACGATTTATGTATCAAGAAACAGCCTTCTAAAATAATACCGCAAAAATTGGCGAATTAAGACCGCGTGGCACGAAAATCAAGAAAAACAAACCGGACAGCCACGGATGCACTTGCGGCCATCGACAAAAAGGACTTTTGCGCGGCTCAAGGGCGGCACACGGCAGCCGAGGTTCGGCGCGGACGGCCACAGCAGGCAGCCGCAGATGCATCTGCGGCTGCCTGGTGAACCTTATAGATCGGCCATTTCCACCCGAGAGCAGAGAAGAAGAAGAAAAAAGAGGAAGAAGATAGAGTTTAGAGAGAGAGAGTTCGCGGGAGGAGAGAGATATAACTTGTTCTTGGTTAGATTTGAGTGAAAAATTCATCATTTCTTGCTAATTAGTTGAGTGTTATTGAGGTGTTGTCCGATTCATTTAATAAGAAGCTTAAATCGGCATTTTGCAAGGTGAAATGAGTTTTCTTTTGATATCTTCTTGTTTGTATTAATGTGATAATGTTGTGTTTTGGGTCTGTGTAGCATATTATGTTGTTGTATTGATGATAATCCGTGGGTTAGGGGTCGTTAGCGAGGGTTCCATTGGAATGTAACTTCCTCCTAATGCCCCGATGACATCCGTACGGTGATATATCATTCGTTGAGTTCATAGATAGTTGTGGTATTGTCATTGAGATTTGGGGATGCATAGGATACCGTAATATGTTAGTATTGTTAGATTTGTATTAGTGTTGGTTGTGCAACGATTTGGGGTGAATGTGAGCCTAAGGAGGAGATTCTCGTGGTCAAAATCCCGATGATGGACATTTTTGGTATATGTAATCATTAGATGGGATTTATGGTTATGTAAATGTAATATTGGGCCTTAAAGCGATACCGAATCGGGATCGGGTTAAGGCCCCGTAATAATAAAGATATGTGATTGTGGGTGTTTGGGGTTGTCTAGATGGCTCACATGCCCATGGATAGCCCCGACACGTTTTGAATGCTTATTTTGATTTATGGCACAAAAAACGATTTTTAAAAATAAAGCAAACGATAAAGATCTTCTAAAAAGAATCAAATTAGGATATTAGACACACGAGATTTAAAAAGTAAAGAGTTTTGGGCGAAACTTTGATCCTTGTTTGACGAAAAGGCTATATTTGGTTTTGAAATATCTTAAAAGATGTTTTCGGAATAAATAAATAAACGTTTTCATTAAACTTTGTGCATAGGGTTAAAGAGTTCTAGAAGTTGCCTTCATTTTATTTATATTTACTGTTAGAAGGCAATGTATAGTCTCGATTCCTATTTGACAAAAGTTTAAAAACTATTGTTTTCTAAAATGACATCTAATAAAAACCTCATCGTTTTCGAAATTAAAATCAATCTTTCTTATAAAAAGCGAAACCTCGTCATTTGGGTCAAAAGACGTCTAAAACGCTTTCCCGACAAAACACATTTTGACATATAAAATCAAAGCAACTTTATGCAAAAGGACACCACAAACCTCCATTTAGGCACACACACACACGCGCGCGCACACACACATTTTAAGATTTAAAAGGATAGGAAAACATCGAGATTGCGGTAACCGTATTTCACGGAAGTCGGGGGGTGCCTAACACCTTCCCCTCGCTTAAGCAAGCCCCTGAACTCTATGAATCTCGGTTTGCGGACCAATTGAATCGGAGTCACATATGAGCCATTACGATTACGAAAACAAAATTTGGATGAGTTGGTACATCCATTTCAACAATACCAACTGGCGACTCTGGTCAATTGGCTCATAAAAATTCAACATTTCAAAACCCCGTCGACACTAAGCCGACCCTTTTCAAAAGTCACATCTTAATCTAAAGGCTAAAATTGGAAAGGGCATTTTTATTATTAAAAAAACGAAACGACCGAAAATCCCGGCGTCGACAGAAATAAAAAGGGATTAATAATTAAATTAATCCAGAGTTATATAAAAAGTGAATGAAGAAGTTAGTAAAATTAAAAAGATTGATTATATAATTAATCAATAATTATGGTGAAGGATTAGAAATTATTTAAGAGGAGGAAGAGATTTTATAGATTATGTACTAATAAAGTATATAAGGAAAGTAAAGTACAATATTAATAGAAGAATAATTATATAAGAATTTTTATATAATTTATATAAGATGATTAAATTAATGAAAGGGTTAATAAATGTATAATTTTAAAGGAATTTAAGAAATTATTTAAGAAAGGAGAATGTAAATATGTAAATTATATAATATTAAATTATATAATTTATATATAAAGAAGTTAATGTAAATAGTAAGGAAATAGAAAATAAATGAGAAAAATGAATGTTTTAAATTATTAAAAATTATCTTTATGTGTAATGGAATTATTATGATTTTTATGAGGAATAATATTTCGGAAATGTGAACATGTTAATATAACATGATGTCCAAATAACGAAGTGAAAATGTATGAAAAATAATTTTTATATGTTATATGTATTATTTTATGATTTTTGGAGGTATAAATTACATTATATAATTACATGTATGTCATTATGCGTGTACAAAATTTGTCAAGTAAAGTATCCAAAAAAGGTCTAAATATTATTTATAAATCATATTATGATTTTTGGTGAATTAAAAAAATATTTTATATACATTATATAAAATATTTATTACACAAAATAATTACGTAATGTATTAAAATAGTTAATTATGCATGAATTTTGTTGCTATCCGATTTTTTTTTTGGCTAAGTCAGTTGGCGTGGTTAAGGTCGGTGGACCTCTTTTTGGTTTCAAAAGTAATTAAATTATCTTGTTATTAAAAGGATAGGAAACCAAGTAATAAAGTAGAAAATAAACATACTTAACAAAAAAAAAAAAAAAAAGTTCTTCTTCACCATTACCACCACCATGACCACCGAACTTTACCACCACCGAGAGGGAATAAAATTTTTGGTGCCATCCATATGAGGAACAAGCCTTCAAGAAAGATTTTTCAAGCTTGAGAATGTATAAAAGTAAATTTATTTGATTTAATTATGTATTTATGATGTTAGAATAATTTTGTGAAAAAATAGAAAATAATTAGTATAATTATTTCAAATAATTTTTGGATTTATATTTGTAAATTACATGATTTTTAGAGAAATTATGCTGTGAAAATTGTGAAGAAATTTTGGAATTTTTGGTTTAAGTTGGTTACTGTTTCGGAAAGAAGAAAAGGAAAAATATTGCGCGGCAGCCATTTTTTTTTCTGGCACGGGGGTATAAACGACGTCGTTTTGGGGCGCGACTAGGGAGAGCCGCGCAATGCGCGGCGGCGAAAATCAGCAGGCCAAACGACGTCGTTTGGAAGGGCGGAAGAAGAAAGCCTCGCGCCATGCGCGACCGCGATTTTTGGGGTAAAATTACGATTATGCCCCTGGTCTTTTAAGATAATACCCAGCGTGTCCTTTGGCCTACGAAATTACGGATATGCCCCCTGCCTTTCCGGGAAATACCAAATGTCTTAAAGGTGCAGAAATTACCAAAATGCCCTCAAAAAGTGATTTTTAATTAAATAAATGTTTAAAAATTGTTTAAAAATTATAGAAAATTATAGAAAAATACTAAAAATATAGAAATGATGTTTGAGCATTAAATTTAATATTTTTGTAAAAATATTAAATATTAGGGATTAATATTTAAATGTGTAAATATTAATCTAATAAGGTTACAATTTAGAAAATGGTTAAATAAAATTTTCGGACAACCAAATATGCTAAAGTTTATCCGATGAGCCAGGTTGTCCGTATTGAAGATGTTTTATATTAAGTTAAATTAATATTTTACGGGACGAGGTTAATATAATTAACCATATTATTTATTTATTGACCCGGTACCCTAAAATAAATCGACGAGTAGGGTTAATTACATTATATATGATATTAATTAAGTAAATTAATATTATAAAGAGGTGAATAATTATTATTTGATTATTTTATGATCATAGGTTGTACGAGAAGGATATTTATTATTTAATGCCACAATCCAGGCAAGTTCTTCAGTACTTGTATAGTAAATGTTTGTCTGATATGATATATAATTCTTGTTCAAATGTATATAAATTATGTGTTATGTGATATGTGGATAATATGACAACTATGTGTACTTTGTGCAATGATGTGAGATATATTGCTATAGTAGAAGCACAACACACGATGTATGACACACATCGAACATGTTAAGGTATGTGCTACGTGAAACATGAAAAGTGTTAACTGTTAAACTTGCTGAGCCGTTGTGCTCATTCCTTGCATAAAACAAACTTTTGCAGGTAAAGAAACAAAGTTCTGGAATAACGGATTATGTTAGAGGGATTAATCTGGAAGGTTGTAAATGTAATTGTTATGTTTTCAATATCATAATTCAATGTGGTTAAATTTGATAAGTTTACATTAATGGATTGTATGTACATATAAATGGGATCCAGTCAGGGCGAATAGAGTTATATTATGAACTGTAATGGTACAAGATAGATGTTACGATAAAGATTATTAGATGTTTAATTATGAATTATGAAACAAAGAATATTTGTATGAATATAAATAATATTAAATTTTGAATGTTTAGCTCTATGGTACTTATAAGATAAAGAAAAAGTAAAGGTTGCGATCCAGGGACTAGGATCCAGATGTAAGGATTTTAAATATCCAAATATTTTAATACAATGATTGAATTGAGAAAAAGAAAATTTTTATACCGAAATGTTTGGTAATTGTTGACGATAATGTCAATAAATAAATTAATTAAGAGGATTAAAGATTTATTAACGAACTGAAATTTGGACATTAAGGAAATAATGAATAATAAATATGAAATTTAAGGTAATAAGATGGGTCGAATTACGGGGTCGTTACAGATTCACTTAGAATCTAGCAAGTCACTAAAACTTAGTTTTAATATATCACTAAGATCTATAAAATCACTAAAAAATAATTGTTGTTTGAGGTGCTGCTAAGTTGCGTTAAGTCCTTAAATATACTTAACAGTAGTTTGTGTTTTTCATAATCGTAGAGTGGAGTTTTGAAGGTTTAGACTTTCAGCACTTTATTTTTTGATTAATCGTTTTTCTCAACAATTGATGTAGTAATCCTTTTATAGTGTCTTTCTTGGGATTTTCCTTTTAGATTGTCACCGTTGCTCCATTTTGTCTACGACACGTGTCAAAATTTATATTTTTGACATCAAATTGTTGTCTGCTTGGACTATCTCAAGTCGCTTCCCCCCCCCCCCCCCCCCCCCCCAATATTATGCTTAATACAGTAGTAGACATGTGTCCTTTGTCCTTCCAAATAAGCTGTTGGATAGAGTTATTGTTATCTTGTCCCTATCACAAGCCCATGTTAAGATCAATCTTGAGGAGTGCATGTTTAAAGTTTATGATCTTTGTTATAACCTGCTACTGACTTGTCAGATTGTTGCACTCTACTGATTTCTTCAAATAATAGAGTAGTTTTGACTCTACTATTTTAACTCTACAAATGCAGTAGCTTTGCAATTCTGATTCTACGAACTAACGTTCACTTTGTGATCATGGTCTGACTTTAGTTAACTCTATGATCTTAGAGTCATTTTGTCTTTTACTCCACGAAAAATATTTTTAGCCTTAAACAACTGAGCTATTACAAGGATTATATTATGTTAGCATATTTATGTATTAGCCTTGTCGGATTTAATGATGATTATTTTAATAATGAAATTAATGTATATTTGTTCAAGAAAAGAAAACAAGTGATATTGTACAATCTTTTTGATATGTTCATTGTAAAAGGACTTAAGGATCAAATAATGTTAGGTCGATCCATTTTGATTATAAATAGAACTTGTAATAAACTAGGAAGTCCAAGTGCGTAGGTTGAGTCTTAGTTACTTTGAGATCGCAGAGTGAACTAAGTAAATGGAAAAGTCATCGAGCAGAATGCACAATACTGGAAGTTCGTAGAGTAAACAACAGAATTGTCAAAATCGCAAAACGACTTCAGACAATCAATTTGTAGAGTTAGTCAAGATCGTTGAGTGAAATGCCTGATGTGACGCTCCCAAATTTGGGTATTGTTACCTCGAATTAAGTGCTTCACGATACCATCTTAGCATCATTCATAGCTACCCATTCGATACATAAAAATATACAATAATACATTATATTAATAATAATCATCTTAGGTCTAAACAACCTTTAATGATATATCATAAGTCTTGAGTTCAAAATATAATATAATTAGAGTTTAATACAAAATATGATTTTAATAAAACTCCCTAGACTACTCAGTAGCCTTGGTTTTTCCTTTGTCTTTTTTAGAGCTACTGGTTTTCTCTGTCTTCACTGAAAATAGAGTTAAACGCAAGGATGAGCAACAAGTTTGTTCAGCAATTATATAAACAATATTAATTAAAAATTTAATTTAGGTCTTGTGAGGACCCGAATTTTTGGGATTTCTTTAATTGTCAATTGATCGAAAAGATCGTCAATTCGTGGCAACGGGTACTTGTTCTTAATTGTTACTCTATTCAACTCTCTATAGTCCATACGAAGTCTCATCGATCCATCCTTTTTCTTTACAAACAACACAGGTGCTCCCCATGGAGAAACACTCGGCTGAATGTACTTTCTATCCAACAATTCCTGCAATTGAACCATCAACTCCTTCATTTCCACCGAAGCCATCGTATATGGTGCTTTTTATATCAGTGCTGTCCCCGGTACTAAATCGATCACAAATTCTATCTCTCTATCTGGCAATAAACCTGACAGTTCATCTGGAAAGACATCCATGAACTCCTTAACTATCGGTATTTGCTCCATCTCAGGATTCACCATTTGAGTATCCACCACATGAGCCAAATACCCTACACAACCTTTCTTCAACAATTTCTTGGCCCGCATCATCATCAGATAAGAGGATTGTCTTGACGACTTGTTGCCATAAAATACAACCTTAGATTTGTTTGGTGTCTTAAGATGTATACACTTCTTCTGACAATCAATTATTGCTCCATGGTTAAACAACCAATCCATTCCGAGTATAACGTCGAACTCCCCCAAACGTATCGGAATTAAATTCACACTCAACTTTTGACCCCTGATTTTAGCACAACAATTTCTATGTATATACTTTACAGGGATTACCTCTTTATTTGCAACTTCTATATTCATAGGGTTTTCTAACTTTTCCCTAGGAAATTCTAACCGTCTAGCGAAATCATCAGACACAAATGAACAGGTAGCACCCGAATCAAACAATACATATGCATTTATATCATTGATCGAAATAATACCTGACACCACGTCTTTTGACTCCACGGCATCTTGCACTGTCATATTGAAAGTCCGTGCTGTCGGCGTATTCTGTGGTACCGGTCCCCTGATAGCCAATCTACTGTTATTGCCCTGGTAGCCGCTTCCCCCATCATTCTTCCTTTTAGGACAATCCTTTATCATGTGGTCAGAAGCTCTACAGGAAAAACATCTTATCTTCTTTGGGAAGGGACAATTTGGAGAAATATGCCCCACTTGCCCGCAGTTGTAGCACGTATTCTTGCCTTTCTTCCATTCCCCGAAATGATTCTTTCCGCATATACTGCATGCCGTCTTCTTCTGAACATTTCCTTGTTGATTTCCCGAGTTCCTATCATTGTTGCTATTGTCCCACTTACGCTTATTGTTGCTGCTGTTGCCTCTACTGTTATTATTCTTACTTCCTCCTTCACCCCGTTTCTTATTCCTTTCTTGATTATACTTAGTTAATACATCACTTCCTCCTTCAGCAATGATTGATTTCTCCAGCAAAGTTGAGAATGAGTAAATTTGCAGTACTGCTACCTTGTTGAATATCCAAAGTCTCAATCCATTTTCAAACCTTCTGGCCTTGCGTTCCTCCATGTCTACCTGATGCGGAGCGAATTTGGGTAATTCATTAAATTTTGCCACGTACTCGAGTACTGACATATTCTCTTGTTTCAATTCTAGAAATTTTACCTCCATTCTACTTTTCATACTCTTCGGGAAATAATTCTCATCAAATATTTCCTTAAATCGTGCCTAAGACACCACCCCTTCTCCAGCCCTATTCTGATTGGCTTCCCACCAAAAATTAACTTCTCCATTCATCATATAGGTAGCAAAGATCGTCTTTTGCTCCTCCGCCACTCTTGCAATCACGAATGCTTTCTCTATCTCTTTTATCCATGACTAGGCCTCGATCGGTTCTGCTATCCCTTTAAACTCTGGCGGTCCTACTGCCTTGAAGTCTTTAAAATTTGCCAACTGATTCGGTGGTGGTGGCTGATTTGCGACTACCGGGTGCCTATTCTTCATTGCTTCAGCTAGCATGTCGAAGAAGTTCTGCATTGGGTCTACATTGTGTCCCCCTTCGTTGTTGTTAACTGATTCTTCTACCCCTTGGTTCCTTGGTGGTTGTCTACGCGGCCTCATTTTCTGTATAAAGAAAATTTTAAGTTATTATATTTGTTTCATCTACTAACTTGTTGTTTTGTATCTTAGGCAACGTTTAGCTAAAATACAGGTAATCATCTCAGCACACATATAAACATAAACATGACTACATTTATATTCATATGCTAAAACAGTAGTGCATAACACTTTACATCACAAGCATATTGCTATAAATGCCTCTATCCCTGAAAGGATAAAAAAGATGGGATCATATCCTACAACTTCCTAGAGTTGGGATTTACAACATACTAATCATCTGATAAAACAAAAGTTGGGTTCTACTGCATCTATTTACATACAACATCAGGAAATACTACTAATACTACTGACTGTGCATCCCTTTACGGATCGCATCGTCATACTCCTCATCCCCGATGGCCATCACCACGTTCCTGTTGATGGTGTGCATAGACTGACCCTCCTTAATTGGGTAGTAGTGCACCCTGCTTTGAAATCTACCGAATGATGATCGATAGACATAGCTAAGCCTATCTGTCCTCACCCGCTTCTCACGAACCTCTTCCTCCGGCTCTAGCATCTGGCCATGTGCGGCATCCCGTTGCATCTCCATCTCTATCTTGTCCTCTATCGCCTCCTGCAAATGAGCACGGATGGCGGCCTTCTCTGCCTGAACCTGTTGAACCTTTAGCTTAGCTTCGGCTAACCTAGCCTCGATCGCTGCCAACTTGGCTTGCAGCTCGACGTCCTGATCTACTAGCTGATGAGTTAGCACCCCAAAGTGCTCCACTGAATCCTCGTACTCCTGTACCTGATCCTCTAGTTCTACTATCCTCTCTTTCAGCTCCGTGTTCTCGCCAAAGAACTGATAAACTACATCCTTATACTGATCCTCCATATGCTGGTGTGTCAGATTTTGCTCCTCTAAATGCTGGACTCTTGCCTCCAGTTCCTCATTCCTAGTAGTCAACCCTTCGATGATGTCACTGGCAGTAGTGCCCATGCCATCAGCTGACTCATTATCCCCAGACTTTGCCTCCTCCTCACTGTAAGGCCTCATTACTCCACCCCTGATGGGCTCCTCACGATTTCCCATCTCTGGATCGGACTCTAGATCCTCTATCGGTGTAGCCACCGGCGACTGTGCAGTATCCATGTGGATATCAATGTAATCCTCCTCAGCAGTATGACTTGACTGTCCGATCTCTGTCATCCTATATCATAAAAATAACATATGTCAGTACAACAATAAAATATATTCATTGATGAAATGAAATGATATTTTATCATGTACATCTCGGCTCGATGGATTTTCTCAATCCACCTCCAAAAATACACAACATGATGAATTTCCCTGATTCATCTCCTAACGCACTCGATATGAGTTTAACACTAAGGTTATATCCTAGGTTTCACAATCCTAACGTTTCTAACCTACAACTCTGATACCAACCTGTGACGACCCCAAATTCGGGTTCCATAACCACGGGTTTGGTTCTCACTGTACAATACATTACTAACAATTAAATACATAATTTGCATTTAAACTTCGCGGAATAATACATAAAGGTTCCTTACAAAAGGTTAGAATTCCAGGGTCTATCAACCTTAACATAAACAATTCCTATATTAAGGAATTACAAAAAATTTACCGACGACAAATACATATTAAACATTTAATTAACATGCATAATTTAATTTAATCTCTGGCTTTCCCTTTTCCCTTGTCCTTCTTGGAGCAGTAAGGTCTAGCTAAAAATGGTTCATGATATAGCAAGGGTGAGCAACTAGTTTGCTTAGCAAGTTTAAGAACAATCATAGAGATTTAATATATATATCATGAATGAATGAGAAATAACATCAAGTGTTTCAACAATAGATATAATAATTGTGAAATAAACAAAACTCAAATTTCATTAAACAGAAATATTTGAATCTTAAAATGCTGAGTGGTCACCAAGGACCCTAAACTAACGAGGGTATAATAGAGTTTCCTCTGACCCCCTTTTAGTAGTTTGGTTTTCAAGGGGATTAGCCTATTCAACCCGCTGTATATGCATTACATTTAGTCATCTGGCGCCAAAGTCGGTTTTCCGACATAAAACCCCCTTTATCTAGGGTTGTTCAATTCTCAGACTTATTATAAGAATCCTCACCAAGCAATGGTTTGGATAAGCTCTTAAAGGTATTCAAGTTATTGAATTTATAAACGCAACGTCTAGCTGAATAATTAGCTTAGACATTTTTAATACAGTTCATGAAACAAGAACTATTAAGCTTCAAATGCACCAAGTGCGATTTTATAAATAATATGGATGTGGAATAATTTTAAATAATTAAACCACTCAAGCTCCGACAATAAATACAAGTATAGAAACTTGTTCAACAATAATTGAGTAGGGTTAGAGAACTTGCATTGTGCGTGGTCTACTACTAACCAATTCAATTTAAATTCTCTTTAGATAGACCTAACAATTAATCAAGTTGATCTTCAAATTAGTATCATATACGTATTCATATGATAACATCTATACATGTTATACCTAACCATATAATTAAATAATTAAGGGTATATTAAACACTTAGGAAATATTATCATTACTTGATAATATTTCAATCATATAAAACCTATATTAATTACTTAATATAGTTCACATTCTTATCTAATATTATTAACAATTAATAATATTCTATTAGCCTTTTAATATTATTAATCATTTAATAATATTCTATTATCCTTCCAATATTATTAATCCCTTAATAATATTTTATTAATCTTTAACCATTTAATAATACATTATCACATTATTAATATTATTAATCATTTAATAATATTTTATTCTTTGTCTAATATTATTAATCATTTAATAATATTTTATTAACCTTATAATATTATTAATCATTTAATAATATTTTATTTGTCTTTTAATATTATTAATTATTTAATAATATTTTATTCATTATCTAATATTATTAATCTTAATATTTTATTCATTTACTAATATTTTAAATAATATTTTATTGACTTATTAATATTATTACCCATTTAATAATATTTTAATCTCTTACTAAAATTATCTATCATTTAATAATATTTAATTACTTGTTAATATTATTAACTATGTAGTAATATTTTAATACTCTTTAAATAATACCAAAAGTTAACTTTTAAATTGGGTTAACCTTAGTATTTAACTTAAACATTTAGCTAACACTTATTTATAATTAGACTTCATATATGTTAGTTTAATATCCAAATATATTCATTTTACACCTATTTCAACTTAATTTTTCAAAGAAAACTCAACTCGGATCAACCCGACCCGACCCGGACCCGACCCAGACTGCCCAACACTGCCCGACAGCGTGTTCTGGCGCAGCTGCACCAGTTCTGACGCAGGTGCGTCAGGACATTCTGTCCGAAAATTAATTTTTTTGACTGCTCGACCCTCCGACAGCCATAACTTCTTCATTTTAAAATATTTTGATGTACTTATTGAGTCCATTCTCATCAGAATTTCCCTCTCTACAATTTCTCTTTGTATCACAAATCCAAATTCCGAACGTAACTAGACTGAAAACTGCTCACAAGGATAAGGTTAAAACTAATTTCACAAATCCTTGGTTTTATTGGTTCAAACTTGAATAAAATGTGATCTATATGTCCAAATGACACAAACTCAGTTTTGTTAACCTTGTAACTTCTTGTTTTACAATATTTCATGGTTCAATCACATTTTTGAAAAAGTTTAACACGAAATTTAAAGATCGAACCACCCAGGGTTTAAAAACGGCATCCTTTGCGGTAAAAGCTATAACTTCTTCATTATTCAATATTTTTGAAAGCTTCAATTTGGATTTTCTTTAAAACTCATATATCTATCTTTCTAGCTATATAAATTCAATTCCCAACTTGTATATTTCAAAATACAACATTAAACCTAACATGCATCGTTAGGGTTTTACCGGTAAAATGTGTTATCAACATTTCTACTAATTTTTATGCATTACACACCTACCAAATCATGATATAAACACATCATACTATGAATATACATATATTACATAGTTAAATATCTCTAGCACATCAAAACGAGTTTTGATCGGTTAAAAATAGATTTTAACCGTTCAAAATCGTTCTAGACCATAAAAATGAAATAAAGAGAAGTTAGAGCACTTTTAAACCTTAGAGATTTGTGTGCGCTCCTTCTCCTCCTACCAAAGTATGTAGTGAAGCTTGTGGATATTCACCAAGCTCAACCTCTAGCCCTTTTCTCACAACTTTTAAGTGTATATCTCAAATGCTCACAAATGCTCTCTATTTTTCTTTCTAGCAAAGCTTCAAATAAACTAACCAACCAATGCAAGAGTGTGGAGTGTTCTATATATAGCCATATGGTAATTCTTCATTAGCTCTACTAATTCACCAATGTTGGTGAATTTAGTGCTAATTAAGATTACTATTCCCATGATCGACTAGTTTAATGACAAGTTGAGTGACTAGGGTGGTTGAACCACTACGACAAAGTATACAAGTGAAGCAACTTTGCAAAACAAGACAACCCAAGTGCCCCCTATAATTCTCAGCAAAATGGCATTTTTCAAGCCATTTTTCCTTTAATTTTTCTACTTTAATTAACACATATATGATTATATATATATATATATATATATATATATATATATATAATCATATATGTAACAATTTTGACCAATTTTGACTTCCTATTGGGCTCCACTTTGGACTTTAGGATTAAATATATTGGTCTCATCCATTTAATTGGTTTGAGCTCAATTTAATTAACACATTGGGCTAACATTTAAATAACTATGCTACCTTTAATTAAAATAAGTATTGGGCTTGTTTAATTAATTACATGAACTAAGGTTTAATTTAATTACTTGGGCTACTAGGTAAATTTAATTGACCTAGTTTAACAACTCATTGGGATTTAAAATATAATCAAATTAGATTTACTTTAATTAATTATACAATTGCTTTAATTCTTTAAATAAATATACACACACATAAGTACATTTATTTAATTATCTAATGCACAATTAATTAATACAAAATTTTTAAATTCATTGCTAATTCTTTATTAATTATAATTACAATGACTAATGAAATTCATGATCATTACAATTTTAATTTATTAAAAATTATGTTTATGTATAATGAAATTTTTATGATTTTTATGGAGGATAATATTTCAGAAACGTAAACATGTTGATGTAACATGTTGTCCAAATAACGAAGTGAAAAAGTATGAGAAATAATTTTTATAAGTTATATAAATTATTTTATGAATTTTGAAGGTATAAATTACCTCATATAATTACATGCATGACATTATGCGTGTACAAAATTTGTCAAGTAAAGTACCTGAAAAAGGTATTAATATTATTTATAAATCAATTTATGATTTTTAGTGAATTAGAATGAATATTATATATATATATATATATATATATATATATATATATATATATTATAAAATATTTATTACACGTAATAACTATGTAATGTATTAAATTATTTAATTTTGCATGTTTTTTGGCTATCCGAAAAATCAAAGTGGTTGTGGCGTGGGATGTAAGTCGGTGGACTTGAGTTTTGTTTTAAAAACAACTTACATGTTAAGATTTTATAAAGAATGAAGGAAAAGGAATAAATGAACAAAAAAATAAATAAATCATTTCTCATCTTTTTCTCTCCACCACCTCACCACCCGAGCACCACCATGGCTACCAAGAGAGGGAAGAAGAAATTTTGGTGCCATTAAGGGAGAAGAACAAGCTTCAAGGAAGGTGTTTAAGTTTTTAGAAGGTATAATAATTAACTTATTTGGTTTATTTTTGTGTTTATGGGTGATAAACTAATTTTATGGAAAATTAGTAAATAATTAGAATATTTAATTTAGATAATTTTTGGATGTGTATATATGAACTATATTATGTTTACAACAATTATGTTGTGGAAATTGTGAACAAAATTGGATTAATTTTGTTCTTGGTTGGCTACTGTTCGCAGAAGAGAGAAAAGTAAAATTTCTGGGCTGTCCACGCATTGCGTGGCAGCCATATTTTTCCAAACGCGGGGGTCAAATCAACGTCGTTTGGGGGAGCGAAGGAAAGGAAGCCGCGCCATGCGCGGGGCTTCAGGAATGGCATGGGAAACTGTGACACCCCAGGATTTTTAGAGTAATTCCAAATGAGGATTATGATGAATTAGGTAAAGGGTTAACATTTAGAACCTAGTGTTGAATGATAGATGTATTAAAGAATGATTTATTATATGATCAATGTGAAATGCATGACTTGTGTGGTTGAAATCCTAAAAAGGAACCTATTATGGTTGAATAGTTATATAATGTATTAAAGATAAATGATTAGTTGTAATGCCCATAATAGGGTAATTTGAAAGAATTATTGTAAGACACGATGTTATGTGTCAGCAGATAATAGATTGGGTAAGTGTATATGTATGTATTTGTAACTTGAATTTAAGTTATGAAAAGCTAATGAAGAGATTAAGGAATAGGTCTAGAAAGACAAGGGTATGAGAATAGCAAGTTAAGGTATGTATGCATGTACAGTGAAGAAGGAACCGTATAGTCAAATCGGTTTATTATGGATTTATGGAATATTATGCGTATAATATGTAAATATATAGAATTTACGAAGAAATTGATCGTTATTGATTGAAACGAAGTTGAGCATGTAAACGATGTGTAAATACAAAATGTAATATACCCCGAGAATGAGTAAAAAGCATGTTGGATGCAAGAATGGTGCAAATTTGGCATATTTATGTGAGGTAAATAAGTAAAGGGACGAAAAGTCATAGAAAATGTAGTATGAGTGAATAAAGATAAACGATGACGGATTTTGGTAATTCGATTGAAGTTCGCTTCTCGAGAAAGCGGTTTATGGACAAATGAACAATTTGGCTATAGTGGAATGTCGGGAATTAAAAATGTGAAACGTGGAACCAAAGATGGTTCGTAGTAAATGTAAAATGGAATATTATGAAAATTACCAATTATTGTAGAATTAATATGAAATTAATGAAATAATATTTTAAAGTATGACAAGTGTTATGGGACAAGTGTTATGGGACAAGCCAATGATGGATCATGTGATGATAGAATAAAATGGGAGTATGATGAAACAAGTTTGGATCAAAATGGGATTAAAATGGATAAGTTATGATTTAATTGGGATTTAAATTTCCTAGATTTTGTGGCTAAGGACCATTATACCCTTAACAAATTTGGAAAATGACATCGATATCCTTAAATGGTGCAATGACTATTATGTCCTTAATTAACCATGAGAAATGACACAAATGCCCTTAACCATGCTAGAGTTAAACTAACCATTTATGGTTAGTTGTTGGAGCTATATATATATATATATATATATATTATGTATGTATGTAGCAAACTAGCTTATTTCATTCCACTTATTCGAAGTTTCCAGCAAAGTTGAGAGAAATGAGAGAAAAGAGAAGGAAAGGCTTGAGTTTGAGGAAAATTGAAGAGAATTGCTATAAAAGTGTGCAAGGAAGAAGAAGTAGCCATCCAAAGTGTGGCATCAAGCCATAACAAGGTTCAAAGCTAGAAGGAAATGAGCCATGAGAAGGTATATCCAGGTTTTTGTAATAAAATTTGATATCTATATGTTTAAATGTTGTTTCAGAGGTAGCCATGCAAGGATTCAAGGATAGAAACAAGAGTTATGTAAGTTATGCGCCTTATGTGATGTAGATGATGAAACCCTAAGTGTTCAAGCTAGTAGAACAAAGGTGGTGCACTATTATGCATGTATTCAAATTAGAAATCATGATATAAAGGATGATCATATGTTATTTGTTGGGAATTTTGATGATCACCTAATTCAAAGTGTTGAACATGTATGACTCAAGTATATTTTTATGCTAGAGATCATCCTAAGTGCACAAATGGAAAGAAAGCATGTTTGGTTTAGGGAAAATGTTATATTAAGTTATGATTTAGAGATGATTATGTGTCGTATGTGGCTAAAAATGATAATAACCTAATTAAAAAGGTTAAACATGTTTGAAACATGAGAAATTGTATGCTAGATAATTTTAAAGATGCATCAAAGGTTGAAAAGTATGATATGCTTGAAGAAATTATAATATTAGGCTATACTTTGTGAGTAAATCAATTTGTAATCTGTAAAGTATATTAGAATGTGCAGTTAAAAGTTATATGGACTCGTATAGTCTTAAATGCGTTTGTGGAAGCCTAGGTGGCGTGTTGAGTTTAAGAAGTTAAGTTGAGTCTAAGTTTGGAATATGAAAAGTTGGCAAAAGTTGATGAAAGTCCAAGTTATAGGTGATTTTTTGGAAATTTTGAAGAATTAAAGGTAAAATGAAGTCACATGACTCGATTTTATGTAATTACACATGTCTAGGTTAATTTGGTAATCAACGGAATTAAATTTGAGCGAAAAGACGATTCGAACGATCGAAATCAATCGTTTCGATTCAGAACGGATTTTAACGGACAAAAGTCGCCTTGTGCGAAGTTTTATCGTTTTGAAAGTTTAGACATGTCATATATGACGTATGTGAGCTATGTCAAGTGTCGGAACGAAGTTTTAAGGCAAATGGCCAAAAATCACAAAGTTGCAAAAGTTGGTTTTAAAATTCTGAAAATTTTCTAAGTAAGAAAAAGTTATGAACAACCCTTCTATGGACAAGTTTTTCTCTGAGTTTAAAGAGCCAATAAGGCGAATGAAAAATTTATAAAATACCATAGGTATAGTACTGTTTCAAATTTGGTCCTTATTGGATGTGTGGTTAGGAAGTTAAAAATTAGCAAAGCAGGGATAAAAATCATAGTCTGCTGGTTCAGGGCACTGCCCCGGGGCGCAGTGTTACTGTTCATCGGCCGAGAGCTTTTCATGGCCAGCGAGATGTTGAAGAAGAAACACTGCGCTAGGGCGCAGTGTACTGTTCACAGAGAGTAAAATTTTTCCTAAATGAGATATTTTGATACATAATGATAAGAATGGGTTATGTAAACCCTAAATAGATAAGAATGGACTATGTAAAGGATGTTGAGGCATAATGAAATAATAAATGGCATAATGTATCATGCCTAAAGCTAAGTCAAATCAAGTTATAAATTGTGAAGAAGATTAGTAAACAAGATAGGATGTATTTTTTAACCTACATAAGGTATAATTCATCATATGTGATATGAGTAGAGACGAATGGTCGTGTGTTGATGAGATAAATTTTGATAATTCATATTAAGTTATGATCCTATAATGATGAATATAGATTGAATGTTTACAGATGAGGTTCGAATAAGCAACTTGAGCCAAGGAAGGATAGATCGGCCAAGCGAGGCGACAAAGGTTAAGTTAATAAATGCATTCCAGGCAAGTGTTCAGACTATAAGGTGCTACTGTTCTATGCGAACTGTGTGGTAGTAAAAGATTTGAATCGTGCCCTACGTGCAATTATGTGTTGTAACTGTTAAGTGGAATACGTGGCATTCATGTATAACATGATAAAGTAGAGAGGCATAATGCATATTATGAACCGTGAGCATGAAACGTGTTATCTGATTACTTGCTGAGCTTTATGCTCACCCTTGCTATGAACTAATATTTCAGGTAAGATACAAGAAGGCCGGAGATTTTCGGTGCAGCTAAGGTAAAGGGATATGGGTGCCTAGATAAGCAAAAGGAGAACTTGTTATATGTAAATGTGTATGTAAAACAGATGTTATAAATTCATAGAAATAGAATTGTATGTAATGTATTATTTATATAAAGGATGAATGTGTATGATGTAATATTTAGCAGAAAGATGTAATGTTATTATACTGAGATGTATTAATATTTAAGTTATACATGTGATAAACTTGTATGCGTAGTACAGAAATATGTAAACTGGATATGTATGATGTAGATGAATGTAAAAAGGTATTTGTGAACAGGAACAGGTAAAATTAAATAGAGCCATGTATGATTAGTTCATGGCGAAATTTTATTTACAGGTTATGCTAAATCATAAAATTTATATATGATTATAATAGGTCGCAAGATATTAATGTTCGACCTAAGTTCTAATGATTGGTAAATGAATGTTGCGATCCTGAAGCAGATAAGGGATGTAAGAAAAAGTTTTAAGATAAGGTTTTATATATATATATATATATATATATATATATATATATATGGACCATATTTATGGTCAATTAAAAAGTATTAAAGGATTAAAGGTTAAGTTTAACGCACGAGATCGTCGTGAAAGTGTTTAATGATGATATAAAATGATTTTAAAATTAATGGTTATGTTATCCAGAGATAATCGGGTATAATTAAGGAAGGTGGGGATCTCAGGGCGTTACAGAAACGACGTCGTTTGGCGTCGGCAGAGAAGGCCGCGCGTAATGCGCGGCCGATGGCAACGCTGGGAAATTACCAGCGTTCCCCTGAGCTTTTTCGTTAATGCCGAGAGTGTCCCTGGCCTCGACAAATTACGATTATGCCCCCTGTCTTTCCAGAAAATGCCGATTTTGTCCCTGAAGGTGCAAAAATTACCAAAATGCCCCAGAAGATAGTTTTTAATTAAATAAATGTTTTAATAATTGTTTAAAAATTATAGAAAATTACTAAAAATATAGAAATGATATTTGGGCATTAAATTTAATATTTTTGTAAAAATATTAAATATTGGGGATTAATATTTAAATATTTTAAATATTAATCTAGTAAGTTTAAAATTTAGAAAATGGTTAAATTAAATCCGGACAGCCAAATACGCTAAATTTTATCCGACGAGCCGGGTTGTCTGCATTGAATGTGTTTTATATTAAGTTAAATTAATATATTAAGGGACGAGGTTAATATAATTAACCATATTAATTGGTAATTGACCAGTATCCTAAAATAAATCGTCGGGTTGGGTTGATTACATTATAGATGATATTAATTCAGTAAATTAATATCATGAGGAGATAAATAGTTTTTAATTAATTATTTTATGGTCTTAGGTTGTTCGAGAAAGGATGTTGAGCTACCAATTTAATAATTGGACGTCAAGGCAAGTTATTCAGTACTTTAATGTTAAATATTTATCTGTTATGATATGTTAATTCTTGTTCAAATGAGTATAAAATTATGTGTTATGTGATCTGTGAATAATATGACCACGAGGTGTACTAGATGAAATGATATGACCATATGTGAATTTCGTTGATGTTTGCTTTACGTAACTGCTAATCTAAATTAGATATGAGACATGTGAAGTATATTACTTTATTAGAAGCACGACACATGATGTATGACACACACAGAGCATGTTATGCTATGTGCTACATGAAGCATTAAAGGTGTAAACTATTAAACTTGTTGAGCCGTTGTGCTCATTCTTGCCCAATATTAACATTTTGCAGGTGAAAATGAGAATCCTAGAATATCAGGATATATGAAGATTATGCTATGACACTAATTAAGGGTAAAGTCTAATTATTCAATGTTTTGACAGAACGACTATTGCGAGGGCAATTGGCAAAGTTTATAATAATTGTCGACGTCGGGATTTTGTCGTTTCGTTTTTTTTTTATTATTATTAAAAAGCCCTTTCCAATTTTAGCCTTTTTGGATTTAAGATGTGATTTTTGAAAAGGGTCGGCTTAAGTGTCGACAGGGTTTCGAAAGGTCGATTTTATAATGAGCCAATTGACCAGAGTCGCTAGTTGGTATATTTAAAATGGATGTACCAACTCATCCGAATTTTGTTTTCATAATCCCTGGCTCATGTGTGACTTCGAGTTAAATTGTCCGCAAACCGAGATTCATAGAGTTCGGGGGCTTGCTTAAGCGAGGGGAAGGTGTTAGGTACCCTCCGACTTCCGTGAAACACGGTTACCACAATCTCGATGTTTTCCTATCCTTTTAAATCCTAAAACATGTGTGTGTGTGTGTGTGTGTGTGTGTGTGTGTTCGTGCGTGTGTGCCTAAATGAATGTTGTTGAAATAATTTATTTTGAAAGTGCTTCAGAAATCTTGTTGACCCTATGCACGAAGGATTTGATTTAATCGAAGAGTTCAATTTTATTGTTTTTGTTTCGATAATAAAACCGATGATATTTTGTAAAACATATTTTTTCAAATCCTTTGCCAAATAGGAATAGAACTCATCCGACACTTACAATTTTATTTTAGCCTACGGATGATCTAATATCCTAGTTTGATTGATTTTATGAAAATCTTCAT
Source organism: Hedera helix (assembly GCA_947179155.2). Taxonomy (NCBI): domain Eukaryota; kingdom Viridiplantae; phylum Streptophyta; class Magnoliopsida; order Apiales; family Araliaceae; genus Hedera; species Hedera helix. Next base: position 23,862,797 of record OX359266.1, read on the forward strand.
CCTTTCATTCCAAAATTCTTTTTCCGTGTCGAAAGGGAAAATCAAGCATTAAAATAACGTTGAGGCTATTCATGGGCATGTGAGCCATCCAAATAACCCTAAACGCTCACAATCACATATTTTACTATTATAGGGCCTTAACCCGATTTCGATTTGACATCGTTTTAAGGCCCTAATATTACATAATTACAATACAAATGCATCGCCATGACTACATAAGCTCAAAATCGTCCATCTTCGGAATTTGATCAAAATGATCTCTCTCCTAGGCTCACAACCCAAAAAAAACGTCACAAGGCAATCAATAACAATAAATCTAACGGGAAAACATAATAAACTAGTTTAACACCCAAAATAATAATAAATGATAATGGAAATCTAAACTACCAATAGATCCCAAATAACGTAAAATGGACATCCTCGGGTGATTATGAGGGCACATCGTTCATTAGGAACCCTCGCTAATCACCCTAATCCAAGGATCTATGCAAACCCGCTAAGAAAACTACATTTAATCTATCCAATAACGACAAAATCAATAATAGGAAAACACAATAAAATGCTATAAAAATGGGATTTCAACCTTGCAAAGTTCTTAAGAACTCTTTGATGTTTCAATAACAAGGTAATACACAAGATATTGGAGAGATTGGAGTAAAAGGAAGACAAAATCAAGCCATTATATGCCTAACCCGAAGCTTTCTCTCTCTAAAGCCTCACTTTCTCTCTCTATTTTTCGCCATTTTTCTTCTTCTTTTTTTCTCTCGGACGCAGAAATGGCCGCTGTATAGTGTCCTGGAGGCAGCCGCAGGTGCATCTGCGGCTGCCTGCTGTGGCCATCCGCGCTGAAACCTCGGTTGCTGTGCGTTTTCTCGAGCCACAAAAAATGCCATGTGTCGTCGGCCGCAGATGCATCCGTGGCTGCCCGGCTTCCTTTTCTCGATTTTTGTGTCACGTAGTCTTGAATCATCATTTTTTGTTGTATTATTTCGGAAGGCTATTACTTGATGTAGAAATTGCTTTTTGAGCGAGACCCCCGAACATCGTAAGCGTAGTGGCCATTAGTCGTCTTTTGTGATCAAATCAGGTTCTTCTGGATCAACTGTTTGCCTTGACTCAAGTAACCTGATGCTCGTTGTTCGTTGTGGCAGCTTTGACCGTAAGTCGTTGGGGTGGCTTCGTGTTGGGGTCCACCTTCCTTTTCGCATGTTGGGTCAAGTGACGACTTTGCCCTCCTGCCAGGGTTAGTAGAGAAGTGCAAAATTTGGGTGTCTACAATAATATTGTGTATGTTATGGATATCATAAATACTGATCGGGGGAAATAGAATTCATTTATATATTATTGATAGTCATGCATTCTAATTATTCCAGAATACTTATCATGAAAGAAAAGAAAAAGTAAAGGTTGCAATCCAGGGACTAGGATCGAGAAGTTAAGTTTTTAAATATTCAAATATTTTAATACAATGATTGAGAAAAAAAAAATTATACCGAAAAATTTGGTAATTGATGACTGTAAAGTCAATTAATGGGTTAAATAAGGTGATTAAAGATTTATTAACGGATCGAAATTTGGACGTTAAAGAAATAATGAATAATAAATATGAAATTTAAGGTAATAAGGTTTGTCGAATTTCGGGGTCGTTACAGGTCTCATAAGTTCAAGGGTTTAATAGCTTCATGTAAGTCGTGAAGTAAACTAATAAATCAATAATGAATGATATATTATGATCTCAGATTTAGGATAGGCAATAATCAGAGTAAATTAGGAATAGCCAATCAATATGTCTCTTGGAAAGAAGAGTTTCAAACTTTCAAAGTATGAGTATCAGTTTTTACTGAGAGGTCACTAAGGACTATTGAGCCATTAGAGGATTGACAACAATTAACTATAGATCCTCAAGTAAAACGAGTACATGGGATGGTAAACCCCATCGTACTCTACATTATGCATAACGTTTAGTCTCTGTATGCGCTCAAGTCGAATCCACGACTTAAAAGTAGTGCCCCTTTATCAGACTTGTTCATCTCAGCATATAAAGTCCGCACCAAAGCAATTAGTTTGGGTAGCTTGCTCAAAAGTAAGATTGACAATTTATGTCCTCATTTGTCTAGCCGAATTAAGTGACATAGACTTCTTCTTCAATTAACTTGTTTGTGTTTAAAATTTTCACATCTTCTAATTCACTGTTTGGGAAACCTTCCTAAGCGTACACATATGAAAAGTTGCATTCAATTGATGATAATTTAAGTCCAAGCATGCATTATAGAACTTGTACAAAGCAGATAAGTGTATAAGTAAGAGATACTTGCCTGGTACGTCCGCTATAATGACCGAGAAAATTACAAACCAGTTTTTTTTATATATTTATGAGAAAATATGATATGTGAAGTTATGTTATGTATGTGTTTACGTTGGGTGATGAGAGGTAGTAAGTTAGTTAATTTAATTTATTCTAAATTAACTAAAGAATAAAACGAAATGTAAGAAGAGCTTATATGACGAAATCACAAAGCTTGAATGTTGACTTTGAATAAAAAATAAGAAGTTTTAAAATCAACAAGTGAATTACTTATATGATTAATAAGGAAGAGAAAATAAATGAATTAATTATATTAACCCAATGTGGTATTATTTGTTGGTAATGTGTGTAATTTTATTTGATGCCCAAATGGCATATGTGAGTCATGAGACTTAATTATAGTCTAGCAAGAAAAATAAATTAATCAAGTACTAGTTTAATGAATGAGGTCTGATATAGTTTTTATAATCTAACCCAACGAGGTAGCCCTAATGCCTTTAATATGGCAAGTCTAATTTGATTATGTGTTAAACTCAATGGATTAATTAATTAAAGTCCAAATGAATTAAACTTGTAGACCATGTAATTAATTAATGAGTAGTCCATGCTATAATTAAATTAGCACAAGTGTTAATTAAATGATAAACCCAAATTATTTTAATATTAGCCCAACACTTGTTATATTCCAAGTCTTGTAAGTTAGTATAGACAACCTAATTGATTTAAATGTTGAGAGCCCAATGTTGGTAAAACTAAATAAATGAACTAGTAGTCCAATAGGAATTAATTGTTGAGCCCAAACAAATTAAAATAGAAGTCCAACTAAAATTAATTTTAAGGTCCAAAGTGGAGCCCAAAGTTAGTCAAATATTGGTCAAATTGATATATGTTGGTGTATATATGTATATATATGAATGTATAAGTAATAAAAAGAAAAGAAAAATTGATAGAAAAAGGCCATTGGGCCGAAATTTGGGGGAGGGGCCCCACTTGGGGTTGATGTTTGCTTGTTGGAAGATTTTAAGGTGCAAAGTTGCTTACCAAACCCAACATGGAAGTCTTTTAAGTTGTCATTCATATGATCATTTAAAGTAATAGTAAGATGGATTAGAGCCTTAATGAACTAATGTTAGTTGATTAGGAGGGTTAATGGTGAAATCCTAGAGTGCTATAAATAAAGGTCTCCACCAAAGCTAGCAAAAGGTTACTTCTTTTGTGTCATTCACTAAATTTTAGAGAGAGAGAATTCTAGAGAGAGACTAAAGCATTTGTAAGAGTTCTAGAGAAATAAACACATTGAGTGTTAATAAGTGTGGGTTATTTTTGGTTCATATAAGAAGGAAGAGGAGGAGTTCTAGCATTTTCCTTTTAAGAAGATAAAATTCAAGAAGCCTAGAAGGTTTAAAAGTTTTTTTTAACCAAACTAGTTTTTATTTTCTTTATATGAGTCTTTTTATATGCTTGGTTGTGGGAGAAATTTATGTGAGAAGAATCTATGGTGAGATCCAAAGTATAAGGGTGGTATGACGGTGTATATATGAATATATGGGATCTATTTGTTATATGTTTATGTATGTGAGTTTCATAGGTAAAAACCTATTTTGATGTATAAAGTGTAGTCTTTGTTTTCAAAAAGCTATTTTAAGCTCTATGATATTAGATATAGTCTATATATGAAGATCTATGACCAAAGATGTATGATGTGAGTAATAATATGCTTGATATGTGGAAAGAATGAAAGATGTTACATATAAACTTGTTTTTAGGAAAAACTTAGCTAAATGTCTAGGTTGATGAGTTATGATTTGAGATGTGTAAGTTATTTTTATGATTTATGAGTTTTGAATGATAGATCTATATGTTACGACGGTAACCTAACTTAAACGATTGAAAAATATATTAAAACGAAGGAGTTATGATTTTTCTACCAAACTATATTGGTTTTCAAAGCCCTAGTTGATCTACTGAGTTCGATCATTATTTTGATGTTCAAAATAATTTTGTAAAGATGATCAATTCATATAATATTGAAGAATATTAAGTTACGAAAATAACAACTCAAATTTGATGTCATTTAGATGCGTATATTTCATTTTATGTAAGTTTGAATCAAAGTAGCAAAATTTTAAAAAAAATTCTGAAAATAGTTTTGCAGGACTAGTGTCAGGGCCCTTGTCAATTTTCAGAAAAATAATGTTTTATTATCCAGGTCGGGTCGAGTCAATTAAGTTGGGTCGGGTCGGATCTTTTGAGTATAAAATTGGTCATAAAATATAATTTAATATAATAATAATATTAGACAAAAAATAAATAATTAAAATATTATTAAATTAATAATAATATTAATAAATGTATAAAATATTATTAAATAATTAATAATATTAATAAATGATTAAAATATTATTAAATAGTCAATAATATTAGTAAATGAATAAAATATTATTAAATGAGTAATAATATTGGTAAATGATTAAAATATTACTAAATGGTTAATAATATTAGTAAGTAAATAAAATATTATTAAATGATAAGTAATATTAATAAGCGAATAAAATATTATTAAATAATTAATAATATTAGTAAGTGAATAAAATATTAATAAATAATTAAAATATTATTAAATAATTAATAATATTATTAAGTGAATAAAATATTATTAAATGATTAATAATATTAATAAATAATTAAAGTATTGTTAAATGGTTAATAATATTAACAAGTGAATAAAATATTATTAAATAATTTTTAATATTAATAAAGGATTAAATTATTACTAAGCGGTGAATAATATTAGTAGGTAAATAAAATATTATTAAATGATTAATAATATTAGTAAGTGAACAAAATATTATTAAATAATTAATAATATTAATAAAGGATTAAAATATTATTGAAGGATTAGTAATATTATTAAGAGGGTAAACCATTATTAAATTTTTAATAATATTTATAAAGGCTTAAAATATTATTTAATAAATAATATTATTAGAAAGAGTGTAAGACATTATTAAAGGATTAATAATGTTAAAAAGTATTTAAAATAATTAAGAGATTAAGAGGTTATTAAATGATTAATAATATTCATAAATAATTAAAATATTATTAAATGGTTAATAATATTTATTTGTGGTTAATATATTATCAAAGGTGATAATATTATGATGTGATTAAGTGATAATTATGTGATTAAAATATTATCAAAAGGTTGATAATATTATTAAGTGATTAAATGTTATGATTAAGTTTTATATGATTTAAGTGTTGTATAATAAGGTTATGTGATATACTGATTGGTAGATCAAAGTGTTAAATGTTATGTCATCTAAAGAAAGTTAATTTAAGTTGATTAGCAGTAGTCAATGGAACATGCTAGTTCTCTGAATCTTAACTTGTATTTATTTTTGTAAGTCTTCTAACTCTGAAATCATTTCATTGTGAAAGTTCTGCTGAAACACAAACTCATTTCATTATGTAAGTTATTTTTAAAACCTAGGACTGATTATTGTTTAAGCTGAATTAATTATTGATAATTATTTCATATCACAATTGTTATTGGTGTTGACTTGGTCACACTCCTATCTTATGTTTTGATGATGACTTTAATTGACTACTAACCATGCAGGTTATAATATAGCATCCTGGATGAGAAAAAGTGTACTATGAGTCAATACATCAAGCTGTGAAGTGAACTAGATAAACATATCATGTTGCAAACTGGGCCAAGATGTAAACTGGCACTTAGCAGGCTACATATCAAAACTTGATAACTTCAGCTGAATCTGTTCCTAAGCTGCCCTAGTTCAATGTAAGATCTTAACTTAAATTAATAATTCAATCACGACTCTTATAGGATTGCATACATATGGGTACATTATTCATATACATATATATGGTAACTGGCATATTAAAAGCTGCTAACAAACTATCCAACGTTCCCATAGTTAGAAAAGACTGGTTTAAATTAAAATAGATTGACTGGGTATTACTCAATTAATTCCAAAATTGATTGAATATTTTATGGGATTAAATTAAGCAAATATGTAAGTCTAAGGTTAGTATCATATTGAATACTGGGTCGTTAAACTATATTTGGTAAGAAGCAAACCTTGTGGTTCGTAAATCCTGTAATACCCAAATTATGCTAATCATCAATTAGACCAAATATAAAAGGAAGTAATGGAATACGGAATTGATGGGGTTTGATATTCAAACGGTAAAATTCGCTGGGATCATGTAACAGATTGGTAATTGAGATATTTCGGAGATTGATAATTGAGATATTTCAGCAACAGTGATCTGTGTATAAATATACTACATGATCTAAAGATAAAAAAAACAGAGACAGAAAAACAAAGAGGAGAATAGTTAGAAACATAGTCACAAAAGCAATTCACTATTGGTTTCAGTCTTCACTGTTCAGTTTCTGAACTCTTGCTTCCTAGACGTAAAAAGAGTGTCTTATTGCTGAATATTTCAAAAAGAGGTTCTGGTGAAGCAGGCATCAGTTGTCTACATCTTACTGGTGATATATTTAATATTTTAAGCTGATCATAGCTTTTAGATTGAGCCTTGCATTGAATTGTTATTTTCGCTATTGATCATAGGATCTGCTGTCTCTGTTAACGTTATTATCATCTTGTTTTATCTGTTTCGTATACCATTAAGTTCAAGGTAAGCTTAGAAGCTTGGTGAGTAAAATTACTCAAGGTGTGCAAAGTGTGGCACAAGGAAGCATAAGTGCTTGAGAGGATTTGTCCTCAAAATTGTGAACTTGAATTATATAAGGGATTGTGTAAGTCAAAATTAATTAATAAAAGGAGTCTCCAATACCAATTGGTATTGGACGTGGAGTAGGTCACTAGAATAGAAGTTAGGGATCGAACCACATAAAACTTCTCTGTGTTCATCTATTTCAAGTTATATATATATACTGTATCGCATTACACAACCCAAACATTGTGAAAGATTAAACTGATCAGAACGGGTGTGTTTTCGACTCACTGCTTTGAACATTCAACAAGCTGTTTTCATAATTTGCAAAGTAAAAACGTTGTACACAAAACATTGCTTTAGATTCCAGCATTCTGCATTCCTAATACAGTTAGCTACTTGTATACCCAGTTGATTAAAACTTTAATATAGTTAACTGTTTTCATATCTAGCTGACTGAATTCTTAATTCAGTAATCTGGGTTCATAATACAACAGACTGTTTAACAAACTGATTTATCGTTTTGCAAAAATTGGACACCGTTTATTCACACACTTATTCAACCCCCCTTTTAAGTGTGCCTACGTATATTTCAATTGGTATTAGAGCTTGACTCTACTTATCTTGGCCTTAAAGGTGACTTATAGGGTAAGATCTTGATATAGCAAATTTTGGAAGCAACGTTCAAGAAGGGCAATCAACGAATCGACCTCCATTACTACATGGAACTGAGAACTACAACTTCTGGAAGTTTCAAATGAGGATCTATCTCAAAAGGGATCCTTAGGAATGGTGGGTCATGGAAAATGGTCTAGTTATTTCAAGGAAAGATGATGGCACACCAAAAGATCTAACAGAAATGTATTCAACCGAAGTATACATGACATCCTATGATTCAAAGGCAATGAATACATTACTCAGTGGGATGGTGCAATCTGAGATAGACAAAGTATCATCATGCAGCACGGCTAAGGAGATTTGGGATACACTAAAAGTAAGCCATGAGGGAACATCAAAAGTAAGAGAACTAAAACTAAGCATGCGTATGCACGACTACGAAATGTTCAAACTAGAAAGAGAAGAGACTATCAAAGAAGCACATGCTCGGTTCCTAGTACTCATGAACTCATTGAAGTTACTTGATAAAACAATTCCTCAAAGTAAGATCAACTGAAAGCTACTTCGGGCTATGCCCAAAAGGTTTGCATCAAAAGTTACCACACCTCAAGATTCTTCTACTATTTCAATTATAGATACACTAACTTTATTTGGAGAATTAGAAGAATATGAACATCAATTAAAAAGATATGATGATGAGGAGGAAACTCCTAGAAAAAGGGTATTAACTCTTAATGCAGGAAAAGAAGAAGAAACAAGTGACGACTCAGATGAGGAAATTGCTATGCTCTCTAGAAAACTAAAAGGGATGCTACAAAGGAAAAACAAAAGGAGAAATTTCACACCATTCAACAATGACAAAGGAAAGTCTAATGAAAAAACATGTTTTGAATGTGGCTATCCAGGCCATTTTAAAAAAGACTGTTTTCAATTGAAGAACAAAGGAAAGACAAATTTCAAAGACAATAAGAAGAAGGCATTAGTTACTTGGAGTGATGATTCAGACATAGAAATTGATGCAAACGACGAGGTAGCTCAAGTATGCTTCATGGGACTTGAAGGAGAAACGAGTGAGGTAAATTCTAATCAGTATAATTTATTGAAACAAGAAAATACAAAATTAAAAGAAAAAAATGTGTACTTAAAAGATTTAATAAATTCACTAATGAATGAGGTTGATACCCTAATAGAAGAAAAAGAAGAAATGGAAAAACCATCACAAGATGTGAGTATTTTGCATGCTAAAAATGATTATCTAGATAATTATAATAAAATACTTTATAATAAAGTAAATTATATGAATAGTGAAAATGAGAAATTAAGAAATGAAATAAAAATGAGAGATGTGTGTATTGATGCATTTAATGATAACTCATGTATAAAAGAAGATAGCGATAAAACTAGAGAATTACAAAAAGAAATTGAATCATTAAAAGTATCACTTGCTAGGTTTGTTCAAGGAAAAGAAAATTTAACAATCATGTTAGGAAAACAGAGACCTAGCTATGAAAAATAAGGAATTGGGTATCAAGAAACAACTAAAAAGATTAATACAAAAATATTAAATCACAAGTTAAATTGAATTATTGTTCTCCTTTCATTACTTGTCAAAATTATGGAACTAAAAGGCATTCTAGTTGCAACAATCAGGTATGTTTCAAAGCAAAAGTTCCATCTCAAAAGTGGGTTCTAGATAGCGGATGCTCTCGACATATGACTGGTGACAAAAGCAAATTTTTGGAATTATCTCTAAAAAGAAGAAATGGAACGGTTACATTTGGAGATAACAAGACTTGTGAAATAATCGAAAAAGGTAAAATAGAGAATGGTACGATAAGTATTGATAATGTCCATCTTGTCAAAGGTCTTGGATTTAATCTTATTAGCATTAGTCAACTAATGGATAGTGGTCATCAAGTTAAATTTGAAAAGGATAAATGCTCTATTTTTCACAATACTAACAATGCTACACTAGTTGCACAAAGAGAAGGAAATATATATACTATTGATTTTGAGCAACAGGATAAAGAAGTCTGCCTATCAGCCATGGAAGATGTGGCAAATCTGTGGCACAAGAGATTGGGTCATGTACATATGGATCTAATAAAGAAACTGTCAACAAAAAATCTTGTGAAAGGACTGCCCAAAATCAACTATGAAAAGAAAGGAATCTGTGCATCATGTCAACTTGGTAAGCAAATAAAAACTTCATCTAAGGTAAAAAATCATGTATCAACTTCCTCACCCTTGCAATTATTACATCTTGATTTATTTGGTCCAGAAAGGCAATCTAGTTTAAATGAAAAGTTTTATGCCTTTGTTATAGTTGATGATTATTCAAGATTCACGCGGGTTACATTTCTTAAAACTAAAAATGAAGCTTTTAGAGATTTTGCTAAATTAACAAAGAATTTGGAAACAAAGTACAATCTAAAGTTGATAAGAATAAGAAGTGATCATGGTGGTGAATTTCAAAAAGATTTTATCTCATTTTGTGAACAAAGAGGAATTAGCCATGAGTTTTTTGCACCAAGAACACCACAACGAAATGGAGTGGTGGAAAGGAAGAATATAACACTACAAGAAACAACTCGAACATTGTTACAAGTGAGTAAGCTCCCACAAAAATTTTGGGCCGAAGCTGTAAATACGTCTTGCTATATTTTAAATAGAGTTCTAATTCGACCTATTCTTCTCAAAACTCCATATGAATTGTTAAACAATAAAATTCCTAATATAAGCTACTTCAAGGTCTTTGGTTCAAAATGTTTCATATTAAATACTAGTGGTAACTTAGGAAAATTTGATGCTAAATCATATGAAGGAATTCTTATTAGATATTCTCATCATAACAAAGCGTATCACATTTCTAATACTCATAAATATGTAGTTGAAGAATCTGTGCATGTGTGTTTTGATGAACCTAACATTGATTTGTCGAAAGAAAAAGATGAGGATACAGGAAGTATAGAAGTCAAAGACAATTCAACAAATCAGAAAAACCAAAGCAGCATATCGGATACAAACTCAGCAACACAGTCTGATCAATACAGCTCATCAGATATGTTAAATCAGCAGATACAGCCAACCAGAAAAGCAATCCAGGATACTGTTTTGGAAATCCAGGAAGACGAATTAAACAATTCAGATGAAGAACATCAAGATCCAAGCACAAATTCACCCAAGGAGCAAATGCACAACATATCACTGCCTAAAACAACAAGGTACATTAAAAACAATCCTCCTGAAAACATCATTGGTGATATTAATCAAGGAGTTACCACAAGAAGAGGTGTACGAAATTTATGTGCTTTTTCAGCCTTCTTATCACAAATCGAACCAAAGAATGCAACAAAAGCATTACTTGATGAGAATTGGCTCTTGGCAATGCAAGAATAACTTCAACAATTTGAAAGATGTCAAGTTTGGGAACTAGTTCCTACACCAAAAGGAACATCAATAATGGGAACCAAATGGATATTCAAGAACAAGCTAGATGAACATGGAACAATCACTCGAAATAAAGTAAGGCTTGTGGCTCAAGGATACAATTAACAAGAGGGAATAGACTATGAAGAAACATTCACTCCAGTTGCAAGATTGGAATACATTTAGATACTTTTAGCATTTGCTTGCTACAAACAATTCAAATTACACCAAATGGACGTAAAAAGTGCATTTCTAAATGGGTACATAAATTAGGAAGTATATGTAAAATAACCTCCTGGATTTGAACATGAAAAATATTCTCATCATGTGTATAAGCTAAAGAAAGCACTCTATGGACTCAAACAAGGACCTAGAGCATGGTACGAAAGGCTAAGTAAATTCCTTACTTCAAATGGGTTCACAAGAGGTAAAATTGACTCTACATTATTTATTAAGCATGAAAAGAAAGATATCATTATTGTGCAGATATATGTAGATGATATTATATTCGGCGCTACTAATGATATTCTATGTGAGTGGTTTTCCAAGTGTATGAACAAGGAATTTGATATGAGACTAATGGGAGAGCTCAACTACTTTTTGGGACTCCAAATAAAGCAAACTAAAGATGACATCTACATTCATCAAACCAAGTACATTAAGGAGTTACTCAAAAGATTTGGTTTTGACAATTCCAATTCAAATTCAAAAGCCACACCAATGAGCACCACAATCAAGCTTACAACAAATGATAAATGTATCAACATAGAAGTAACAAAATATCGAGGTATGATAGGAAGCTTATTATATTTAATTGCCTCAAGACCTGATATAATGTATAGTGTGTGTCTATGTGCTAAATTTCAAGCAAAACCAAAAGAATCACATTTAAATGCTGTTAAAAGAATATTTAAATATTTGGGTGGCACTATCAATTTTGGTTTATTTTATCCAATAGGTGAGAATTTTGATCTAATGGGTTACTCAGATGTAGACTATGTAGGATGTCAAATTGATAGAAAAAGCACTAGTGGTGCTTGTACATTTTTGGGTCAAAGTATGGTGTCTTGGCATAGTAAAAAGCAAACCTCGGTTGCTTTATTAACAACCGAGGGAGAATACCTAGCTGCAGGAAGTTGTTGTTCTCAAATACTTTGGATGTGTCAAACCCTAATAGATTTTGATGTGGTATGCAATATTGTACCTATTTACTATGATAACACGAGCACAATAGATATATCTAGAAATCCAATTTTGCATTCACGCACAAAACATATTAAAGTTAGGCATCATTTTCTTAGGGATAATGTGACGACCCCGAATCCGGGTCCCTCGAACCTTGAACTCGGTTCAACACGAGTACTACCTTTTCCTTATTGTTCATGAATTACAACAATATAATAACTGGTGAATAACCATTTATTTACAATTTCACAACATCTCTTTCTATTCCAGAATCGCAATCTTTATAGTATGTCTCAATATCATACATGATACGACATTCTATTACAATCAAATTGAGTATTTAACACTCATATAATATACCAACTAATTCGTATACTACTCAATCATTTACCTGTCCAATTCAGACTGATATCTACAATAGACATTTAGATCTTCAGTGAAAGTATTATGCTTTCCTGTTCCTTGATCTTTATCGAAAACTTCACCTAACTTGCACTATCTGAAAATGTTTGTTTTAAGCAAGAGTGAGCACGACGGCTCAGCAAGTTTAACAGTTACACATAACACATTGCATGCTTCACATTTTAAACATACTATGCATTTTATATTTACATCATGCTCCTCAGGCATTTCATACAATAACTAACTAGCATTTAGCAAATCCTGCTTTATTCTTGTACATATTTTTCATGTAATCATACTTCATGCATTTCACATATCACAAAATCATCATTAGATTATCTTATCAACAATTAAATATCACATGGCAGCATGTTAATACACATAGGAGCAAGTTCTGAAAAACTTGCCTGGTCGCTTCCACCATTTACGCTTATTTGCGTCATTTGATCAACCTACAATTTATATACAAATTGATATAATCATTAGCTACCAGGACTTTTAATTAGTCTTAACTTAAGACCTTAACTTCAAATTATTAACTCTTAAGATGTCCGACAAACGAACTTTTAAGTTCCGGACAAAACCCTAGTCCAAATACAGTTTGGACATATCAGGCATGCTTAACCAGCTTACGCTTTCATTGTACAATCTTCGTACGACACACTTTTAATAAGTTGTCTAAATTAGTCACAAATGGACTATTTACATTTGTTTAATTCAATTAAACTTTCTTCTTTTACATAACTTAATGATTTGGACATTAATAATGTACCAAATACCTCAAAATATTATCTACCTTTGATAATATACAACTACGTTTAAATATTATTAATCATTTAATAATATTTTAATCACTTCTTAATATTATTAACCATTTAATAATATTTTACTCACTTATTAATATTATTAACCATTTAATAATATTTTAATCACTTATTAATATTATTAACCATTTAATAATATTTTACTCACTTATTAATATTATTAACCATTTAATAATATTTTAATCACTTATTAATATTATTAACCATTTAATAATATTTTACTCACTTATTAATATTATTAACCATTTAATAATATTTTAATCACTTCTTAATATTATTAACCATTTAATAATATTTTACTCACTTATTAATATTATTAACCATTTAATAATATTTTAATCACTTATTAATATTATTAACCATTTAATAATATTTTACTCACTTATTAATATTATTAACCATTTAATAATATTTTAATCACTTATTAATATTATTAACCATTTAATAATATTTTACTCACTTATTAATATTATTAACCATTTAATAATATTTTAATCACTTATTAATATTATTAACCATTTAATAATATTTTAATCACACATTAATATTATTAACCATTTAATAATATTTTAATCACTTATTAATATTATTAACCATTTAATAATATTTTAATCACTTACTAATGTCATTAATTATTTAATAACATTTTCATCATATACAATGTTATTACACATTTAATAACCTTTTAATCTTATAATTAATAGTATTCATCCTTTAATAATATTTTAATATTGTTCAAACAATATCACTAGTTAACCTTTTAATTGTGTTAACTTAAGTCTTTATTTTATACATTTAGATACCATTAAGTCACTAATAAACTTTACATATATGGTTTAGTATTGAAACACACTCATTTTACATGTATTTCAACTTAAATTTTCATTAAAAACTCAACCCGGACCGACCCGACCCGACCCGGACCGAACCTCTAAAATAGGTCATTGACAGAATGTTTCACCGCTGCGGCGGTGGTTTACACCGCTGCGGCGGTGGTACATAAATTTTGAAACCCTAGTTTGAGGACTGCCCGACCCTCCGACGCTCCGACAGCCATAACTTTATCATACGGAAACATTTTGAGGTGATTTTTGAGTCTAAATTCATTAGAATTTCATGATCTACAATTTCTCTTTAGATCATAAATCCAAATTCCGAACGGAACTGGACTAAAAATGGCTCACAAGGACAAAGTGAAAACTAAAATCACAAATCCTTGGTTTTAAAGGTTCAAACTTGAATAAAATAAAATCTATTCATCCAAATGACACCAACTTAGTGTTGTTGTCTTTCTAACTTCTTGTTTTACAATATTTCATGGTTCAATCACATTTTTGAAAGCGTTTTGACAATAAATTTAAGATCGAACCGTCTAGATTTTACCGGTAACTCGCAATATGGAATTTTCTTCCATTTATTTGCATACCACACATACCAATACTTGTTTTAAACATACTAAACCATGAATCTACCTATATATCATAGATTTAGACTTCTAGAGCATCAAAATAACTTTTGATCGGTTAAAAATATATTTTGACCGATTAAAACTTATATAGACTATAAAAATGAAATAGGTGAAGGTTAAGAATACTTTTTAACCTCTTAGACATGGATGCTCTTCTTCCTCTTGATATGGACTTGCTAAGGACTCCTCCTTGACTATTCTCTAGCATTTTTCCATGGTGGATCATCAATCTCCCAAGGGTTTGCTTGCTTTTATCTAGAATACTCTCTCTTTTCTCTCTAGCATTTCTAGCAAATGAACTAACCAACATAGCAAGAGAGTGGAGTACTCTATTTATAGTAGTTTGGTAATCCTTCATTAACTTTCCTAATTGGCTAGCATTGGTCAATTTAGTGCTAATTAGGATTACTATTTGATGGATTGATTGGTTGAATGACTTGTTGATTGTCATGAGTGGTTGCAACAACTACAACCTTGAGTACAAGTAAAGCAACATGAGAAATCAAGCTACCTCCATGTGGGTCCCATAAATCTCAGCAAAATGGGATTTAATCCCCCATTTTTGCTTTATTTTTATAGCTTAAATATACATATATACATCTATATATATATATACTTATATATATAAATGTTAACCAATTTTGACTATCATTTGGGCTCCACAATGGACTTATGAATTAAATCTATTGGGCTCATCATTTAATTTGTTTGGGCTCAATTTATTTGTTACATTGGGCTAACTTTAAATACCCTATGTTACATTTAATTAAAACAAGCATTGGGCTTGATTAATTATAACTTGAATCAATGTTAAATTAATTACAAGAACTACTAGGTTAATTTATTAGACCTAGTTCAAAACCTCATTTGGATTTATAATATAATCCAATTACCTCATTAAATAAACACATTAATCTAATTACATAATCCAACTAGATTTGCTAACTATAAGTCCACTGGACCTCTAATTGAGTTAGTTTACAAAACACTAACACTTAACATAGCTTGGGTTTAATTTATTAAAACCCTAATAATGCTCATACATACAAGCACTTCTATTAATTTTCAACATTTTGTTCCACCGCTGCGGCGGTGATTACTACCGCTGCGGCGGTAGTTCAAATTTTACTTTCCAGAGAGTTTCACCGCTGCGGCGGTGAAACCTCGCTGCGGCGGTAGTGCTAATTTTCAAAATTCTAAAACACATTAATACAAGTACTTTGACTTGATTAAATTTACTATCTTTTATCATCAACTTGGGTTTATAATTTAATTACCCATACCCATGTAGTTATTCCTACATTGGGTTACACAATTAACTCATCCATAGTTAATTCTCATCACCATATTTATTCACTTAGCAATTAACCAACATTTGGTTAATGCTCTCTCTTGTCTACCAACTAGGGTTATTCAATTAACCCTACATTAGTTAATTCTCTACACTCAACCAAATTTCCAAACACTTTGACCATCAATTGACTTTTTAAATGTTTGGGCTACATAACTTACCTTGCATTGGGCTCTCTTATTTAAATACCCCCTTCATGCAAGTATTCCCATATTGGGCTAACACATATAATCCTTTTGGGCTAGTCCACTAGTAGTAATTAAATTACTTGGACTCATAACTAATATAATTAACCTAATTAATTATATTTTACAACATTCCTTCTTACTTTGTATTAAAACTAATTACTTTATTAGTTTTGTTGAGTATTAATTACTCATCTTTTTATTTGGCTAACAGCACACTTTAGGTATATATATGTATTCATATAATCACCTTCACTTCTCAATTGAATTTATTTCCTTAATAAATTCTCTACATGCATCATTAAAAATATTCTTACATTTAATTTCTAACAAATCAATTATGTTAAAAAAAATGTTTACCCATTTTCTACACATCTTACTTCTCACATTCTAGGTTTTAAACCTTAACCTTTAATAAAATCAATTAAGATATTATTTAAAATCTTGGAAATATCTGGGATATTACAGATAATGTGTCTGATGGATTAATCAAGTTAATTTTTATTCCCACTGAACATCAGCTAGCAGACATCTTTACTAAACCACTCGGTGAGGAAAGATTTTGTACCTTGAGGAGAGAACTTGGCATGTGCATGATATCATAACTGCCCACATGTTTTTATCTGACAAACTGAATCAAAACCAGAAAGCTGGTTTGCTGCCACTACCGCAAAAATTTACACAAAATACATTTATGAACATGCATGATTTGTGGAAGATAAAAAGATCAATTAGTAAAATTAAGTTTCTTGAGTTTTTAGTAATCTGAAATTATCTAATAATTTGGAATACCAGAAGGCACATTCTATGTTCATTAATTTTTGGAAATCGCGTAATTTTCTCTCTCGTTCTCGGTTATAACAAAGAAAGAGGATATTTCTCTCTCATACTTTACCAAACCTTTCATTCTCTCTTCATACTCATGCCCTTACAAACGAAAACCAATATCCTTCTACCAAAAATGAAATCAAGTCAGATGAAGCAACCCAGAGATGAATCAGAATCAGACGATGATTGTCCCATATCCTCCAGACAAAACAAGACTACCAAGGCATCTGACTCCAAGAAGCAGAGTTCATCGGACAATCCCAGATTCTCGGGGCCATCGTCACGAACCAGGAATGCGAAAGGGAAACAGAAAGTAAGTAGTTCTTCTCCGATATCACTAGATGTGGAACTTATTCCAGAAGAAGAATCGGAATCAGTAAACCCTGTTTCTTCTATCCATTTGTCATCTGCAAATTTTTTCCGTGGAAATAACTTCAAAGCACAATTCAAATCTTCCATAGTGTCTAAATCATTAGTGTATGAAAAGTCTATTGATATGTTCTTCTATCAACATTCTGACTTGCATACACTATTTGAATCGTGTGGTATTTCGTCAATGGTCTCCCCACCCACTACAGCATATCCCAACCTGGTCCAACAGTTTTACACAAACTTTGACTTCCAAAATGATAAATGCACTACTTTTGTCAAAGAAAAAACGTTTCAGTTGACCCCTGTCCTCTTGGGCAAGATTTTATCTATTCCATCTTCGGGTCCCTGCCCTTTGTGAAAAATGTCTTCACTCTCATTGACATTAGCCTCCCCATTACTGTTGAAGTGTCTCCAATTGCATCAGTTATCCATAAAATCCTTAGATTTAATTTGCTTCCTAGAACTGGGGGTGGTGCAAATTTCACATATCAGGATCTTATACTGATATCCATGATCCTAAATGGAATGACATTCAATTTGGCACTCATGATGCTTCTTCACACGAATAGTTGTGTTAAATAAACCAAAAAATGTCTGCCGTATGGTGGGTTTCTTACCACAGTGTTTCAACATTTTCAAATCTCACTTAAGGATGAAACATCTATTCAACTTACTGAATCTATTGATTCTGATAACCTGAAAAGCTCCCATTTAAGCCTGAATGACGGGACATTTGTTCGCACTCCTAGAGATCCTCCTATATCCCATCAGTCACTGTCTCACCCCCTCTTCCTCAAAATTCTGATATTCTAGCATTACTACGTGAAATCAAGGAAGATGTGGTGGACATTAAATAACGACTTAGTGTTCTGGAGAAAGGGAAGATCACAATGACTACTCCTGTTGCCTCCTCCCTATTTAGACATGTTGAAGATGAGTTCATCGATCTCCAAGCAGGGTTTGTGTTGCAAAAAAAAGCTATGGTGGAGGCTATGTAAAGAAAAATGAATCGCAATGCCTGTCAACTTAGCGAAGAACTAAAGTTCGTGAGCCATCAGATAGGACAGCTGAGTGAGTTTGTGGCTGTACAGACCAACGATATTCGAACCGAATTTGGTCAATGCGTGCGAGCATCCACTGTACAAGAATGGGTTCGGGCTAACTGGCTTCCTGAATTTAAAGATGACTTCCTAGATTTGCCTCTCCCTCCCCCCCAATCATATTCCTAGACCCCCTTTGTTTGCAAATATGCTATCTGAAGAGGAACGTGCATATCATCGTCAACATCGTCCATATTTCACTAAGCATGCCCAGGCTGGAGTCAACATCGAGGAGCTTCCCTAATTTATCTTAACTCTGTTATTATCATAACAAACTGAGTTTTATAATATTAGTC
The DNA here is from genome assembly GCA_947179155.2 of Hedera helix. Classification (NCBI taxonomy): domain Eukaryota; kingdom Viridiplantae; phylum Streptophyta; class Magnoliopsida; order Apiales; family Araliaceae; genus Hedera; species Hedera helix. The sequence continues at coordinate 23,881,870 of OX359266.1, forward strand.
ATTCCTTTGAAACTTTATGTGTATGTTTAAGTTTGAAACATCTATGGGTATTTCTTCATCGCTTTTATATGATATGCTTTACTTTTTGAATAATGACAAAATGGGGGAGAACAACTATAAATGCTGGGTTTGAGAGGGCGCTATCTTACTGTCAACTATATCCCTATTGTCTATGTTGATATACATGGTTTTAGGGGGAGTAATTTTTATTGTGTTGTCATCATCAAAAAAGGGGAGATTGTTGACTTGGTCACACTCCTATCTTATGTTTTGATGATGACTTTAATTGACTACTAACCATGCAGGTTATAATATAGCATCCTGGATGAGAAAAAGTGTACTATGAGTCAATACATCAAGCTGTGAAGTGAATTGGATAAACATGTCATGTTGCAAACTAGGCCAAGATGTAAACTGGCACTTAGCAGGCTGCATATCAAAACTGGATAATTTCAGCTGAATCTGTTCCTAAGCTGCCCTAGTTCAATGTAAGATCTTAGCTTAAATTAATAATTCAATCACGGCTCTTATAGGATTGCATACATATGGGTACATTATTCATATACATATATATGGTAACTGGCATTTTAAAATCTGCTAACAAACTATCCAACGTTCCCATAGTTAGAAAAGACTGGTTTAAATTAAAATAGATTGACTGGGTATTACTCAATTAATTCCAAAATTGATTGAATATTTTATGGGATTAAATTAAGCAGCTATGTAAGTCTAAGGTTATTACCATACTGAATACTGGGTCGTTAAACTATCTTTGGTAAGAGGCAAACCCTGTGGTTCGTAAATCCTGTAATACCCAAATTATGTCAATCATCAATTAGACCAAATATAAAAGGAAGTAATTGAATACGGAATTGATGGGGTTTGATATTCAAACGGTAAAATTCGCTGGGATCATGTAACAGATTGGTAATTGAGATATTTCAGCAACAGTGATCTGTGTATAAATATACTACATGATTTAAAGATATATAAAAAACAGAGACAGAAAAACAAAGAGTAGAATAGTTAGAAACATAGTCACAAACAATTCACTATTGGTTTCAGTCTTCACTGTTCAGTTTCTGAATTCTTGCTTCCTAGAAGTAAAAAGAGTGTCTTATTGCTGAATATTTCAAAAAGAGGTTCTGGTGAAGCAGGCGTCAGTTGTCAGTATTTTACTGGTGATATATTTAATATTTTAAGCTGATCATAGCATTTAGATTGAGCCTTACATTGAATTATTATTTTCGCTATTTATCATAGGATCTGCTGTCTCTGTTAACGTTACTATCATCTTGTTTTATCTGTTTTGTATACCACTAAGTTCAAGGTAATCTTAGAAGCTTGGTGAGTAAAATTACTCAAGGTGTGCAAAGTGTGGCACAAGGAAGCATAAGTGCTTGAGAGGATTTGTCCTCAAAATTGTGAACTTGAATTGTATAAGGGCTTGTGTAAGTCAGAATTAATTAATAAAAGGAGTCTCCAATACCATTTGGTATTGGACGTGGAGTAGGTCACTAGAATAGAGGTTAGGGACCGAACCACGGAAAAATTCTCTGTGTTCATCTATTTCAGGTTATATACATATATATATATATATATATATATATATATATATATATATATATATATATATATATATATATATATATATAGAGGTTAGGGACCGAACCACGGAAAAATTCTCTGTGTTCATCTATTTCAGGTTATATATATATATACTGTACCGTATTACACAACCCAGACATTGTGAAAGATTAAACTGAGCAGAATAGGTGTGTTTTCGACTCACTGCTTTGAACATTCAACAAGCTGTTTTCATAATCTGCAAAGTAAAAACATTGTACACAAAACACTGCTTTAGATTCCAGCATTCTGCATTCCTAATACAGTTAGCTACTTGTATACCCAGTTGATTAAAACTTTAATACAGTTAACTGTTTTCATATCTAGCAGACTGAATTCTTAATTCAGTAAACTGGGTTCATAATACAACAGACTGTTTAACAAACTGATTTATCGTTTTGCAAAAATTCGACACCGTTTATTTACACACTTATTCAACCCCCTTCTAAGTGTGCCTATGTATATTTCAATTGGTATTCGCACTTATGTGTATTTGCATGAATTGTTCTTAATATGAACTATTTGATGAAGTAGATATGTGCTAATTGTTTCGACTAGACAGTTGCATGTTAAATTTATTGACTTGGATATTTTTGAAGCTTAGCCAAACCAGTAGCTAGGGCGGATTCTTACAGTAAGACTGAGTAGAGCAACCCTTATAATGTGGTATTCTCTATTAGAAACGAAAATCTTTACGCACACTATAACTGAATGTTATGCATGTACATCGGATACAAGAGGCCTGATCCCCTTAAATGTCCAGTTTGAGTGTTTATAGTTTTATAATTGTTAAATACTCCCGAGGCAGTCAGATATGCTCTAGCAAGTCCTCGTTACTTCTACTATATTCAGTTCAAAGCTGGAAACTTCTCACGTATGTTCATGATTTTTTTTACCAATTCAACAGTAAATATTTTACAAATTCTTTTATTGACTATAGTATGTGAAAGTAATATGCCCTCAAGCCAATCACATTTGATGTGATAAGCATATACTTTGTAATCTTGTTCATTTATTAATAAAAGTATCAAGGCATTTCTTTATTCATGATTAATTACTTGAATTAATCAAATGGATAAACCCATAGTTTTTGAGCAATGCTTTTAGAACCATGATGAGGATCATGCTAATGAGATCTAAATTTAAGATAGCTCAAAACTAAAATTGTTCCTAATCGTTGGATCACTAAAAAGGGGATTAGTAGATCCGGATAGATTGGTACATACTATGCTTGCTCTTATGAAGAGGATGATTGATCTCATAATCATTTGTGTAGAGACACTAAAGCAAGTATGTAGGTGCTTATTAGAGAATAAGTTCACTGAACGTGACTCGCTCAAGGAACGCCTAATGGAGTTTTACTCGTCTGTCAATAGGAGTTCCTTATGTGATAGTCGTACAAGTGATCCTTAGACTTGAGATTATCTTAGTATCTTGTGTGTACTAAGTTATACTTTGACATATTCCTTAAGACCTATTGGTACAACAAAGGATGTGATTGGGTATAATAAAGTACATATGGAGATAGATGAATGATCAACAAAGGATCTACCACTTCCAGTAAAGGGAGAGAATGTCCTATGCGATTCAATAAGTGACAACTCAGAAATCCCTGGTCAGGGTTGAATGGAATTAGAAAGGAGTTTCTAATTTACATTAACTAGAGTTGTGTATTTATGAATTGAAATGCATATAATCAAATAAATAAGACTTAACAGAAATTCCGTGTCTTATATTTGATTGGGACATTGTATGGTAGAAGGATTGAATTGTACGGTAACTATTTGCTGAAAGGTTCTTTTACGATTAAATGTTGAAATCTATATTATCTGGAAAGTCGACTAATCGCTAAGGGGGCTTACCCTTATTGTGGAATAATTATTTATTCTGAATTAAAGAGTTAATTCGTAATAAATAAATTAGAATTGTTCTAATTTATTTATTATACAACCGGTTTAATATGGAGAACCTAAATGGTCACACCAGAAAAGAGTAATATTTATTTTAGAAGTGGATGGCATAATTGTAATAATAAATTAAGTATATTTAATTTATACTATGGTGATAGAATAAATTAAATAGCTTAATATTTATAATTCAGTATTTTAGAAATACTAATTACAAATTAATAAGAGGAATCTTATTATTATTATTACTAGTATTATTATTTAGTTCCTAAATGGTTTAAGAATTAATTAATAAGTAATAATATTATTATTAAATAATTAAGTTCCTAAATAGTTTAGGAATTATAATTATAATAATTAATTAAGTTACTAAATGGTTTAGTAATTAATTAATAAGTAATAATAATATTATTAAATAATTAAAGTTCCTAAATTGTTTAGGAATTATAATTATAATAATTAATTAATTTACTAAATGGTTTAGTAATTAATTAATAAGAAGTACTCTCATTATTAAATAATTAGATTCCTAAATGGTTTAGGAATTGTAATTAATTAATTTAGTTCTTAATTAAATTAGGAATTAAATTAAAACCCTAATCCTAAATAGTTTAGGAGGGTTGACTAGATCTATAAATAATAAGAGTCTTATCATAGATCAAGGTTACACACTCTTTCATTAGGAGAGAGAGAGAATACTCCATAATTCTCTAGATCTAAGAGTTAGAGAGAGAGAGAGAGAGAATTAGGGTTAGCCACCCATGGTTTGGAGAAACCAAGATCCACTTCTTTAATTCATAGATCTCTTGGTGGATTACCTCTAGAGGCTCAACACTTGGGGAGCTAACATTGATCCGTGGAATCTAATCGGTGAATTTGAAGAAGAACGTGATGGATCAAAGGGAGATGAACTTGTATCCGTGGAAGCTTGGTTCTACAAAGGTATAAATTCTTTTATCCTTCCTCAATTAATAATAGTCGCATAAGAAAGATTCGGGTTATTGGTTTGTACAAAAATTTTAAAATCTGATTTTTATTGCTTCCGTTGCGCTTATATAATTTGATTATATGTATGCCATATTTTTGCAAACCAACAGTGGCATCAAGAGCCAAACTTATGCGAATTATTAATTGTTTTAATTTCATATATGTATGGGTATGTGTTTAGAACAATTTATTGGTCATAATTTGTTGTATAGAATCATGGGTCTTGAAAATCAATTCCAAAAATTATGTTTTGGAACAAAGAAAAAAAAAAGTTTTTTTGTTAATTTCCGGAGTGCTACAGTACGCGTGTGCTACAGTAATTGTTGCTGCACGCATGGCGCAGATGTGTGGCTGAAGCGCATAGCATGGATCCATGCGCAAGCGCGCATTGCGCGGGTATGGCGCGGGCGCGCGATGCGCGAGTATTGAAACCAGTGGCAATTTCGTAATTCCGATGTGATGGCAATTCTGTAATTAAAATGGCGCGGTGGCAGTTTCGTAAATAACCCAACTTTTTGATTTTTAATTTTTTTTTGTAATTTTGAGCAGATTTTTAAATTATAAAAATAAAAGGTTTATTTTTGGTAATTTTAAAAATCCAAAAAAATATAAAAATATAATAAAAATAAATAGTTTATTTTACATGATTTTATAATTAAAATAAATGGTTTATTTTAATTATGAAATTAGATTTCATGCAACTTTAATTGCCCATTAAATGATACCAATACATATATGGAATGATTTATTTAATTCATGAGATGAATATTATTTATTAAAATATATGTTGATATATATGATAATAAATGGGATTGATTATGGACTATTGACCAATGTGATTGGATTTAATTTTAATTAAATGCATGAATGAATGAGTTTTAATAAATGGGGTCTGCGTACCTCGTCTTTCTAATTTTTCTTATGTATAATTCTATCTCCCTCCTATGTACTTCCCCTTGACTGTTGATCAAGGTTTCTATTTATTGTAAATAATTTGTAATATGATTAGTTAGAATTATTTTGAAGAATTGGAGCAAAGAAGCAAGGAGCGCATGAAGACCCGTTTGTAATGGAGCCCGAATTTAAATGTAATAGTTACATTTAATTTAATTTATTCTTGCAGCCTAGGTTTGACCATTTGGTTTATTTGGTGGCTCGAATAAACCAAACTAGAATAAAAGTCCATAATCAATCCAAGTAGAATATAGTATTCTATATGTGCATGCTTATTTATATATATATTATATATTATCAAACATGCTTCACATGTTAATTAATATGACGCGTATTTTATATATATATGTGCATGTGCGCTAAACAAGATAAGACAATTAATATTAATAAACCCCTCATGATGTAGAATAAATATTATTTATAAAATGAATTAAAATGTTTAATTCATGAATTAAAGGAGTTTAATTCAATTAAATAAAATTAGAATTGTACTAATTTATTTATTCTACTACTCATAATATTAAGTTGTAGCGTTCAAAGATATTTATTAAAAATATCGAACGTCGCCTTCTAGCATGGTAAAACGATAGAGTATCAAATAATCATTATAAGTTTGTTGTGTCACACAAGGCTTATATTAATTTTTTGAGATGTTGTTTTATCACATTTGATGTTTATAAAAAGAATTGAACATTACTGTTTCGTTGTGTCACACAAGGACGGTCTTTTTCTCTTCTAATATAAGAAAATGCTAGGTTGGACTTAACTTGGATAATTTTGATTTGGATGTGTCACACATGATCATAATAATCTAAGAGGCAAAATAAAAGGAGTTACATGTTAATGTAATTGACAAGAGTTGTCTACCTATTTATTTATATATCGTTTGTTGTGTCACACAAGGCTATATACATTTGAAATAAGATCCGTATTCTCACTAGCAAATCTTTAACTAGATTTACCGAACTATATAAGGAGGGTAATATAGTTTGATGAAAATAGTGGGAGACACCATTTTAAATAAAACCCTAATTTATTTTGGTAATTAATAAAACGAATGCATGTTAATGTTGTTATTAATTCACTTAAAGAATATTGTTATGTTTAATTCACTAACACTGCATAGCATAATGTATGCTAACAATTAATCGAACCGAATTGTTCGGATTGATTAAATAAATTTGAGAAAAGTTCTCAATGCTGAAATACTAACAAATGTCCTTAATTTGCCTATTCCTACAAACGTTGTAGAGTAAGCCTCTGAGGAAGAGATTGCTATTTTAATGGCAAGATGATGCAAAGGTGGCTCAATGCATCATGCTCGCATCCATAAATATCGAGTTACAATGTCAACACGAGAAAATGGATGCACCTACTATATTCCTGCACATTCAATAGTTGTATGGTGAGCAAAATAGGTCAACTAGATATAAGATATCTAAGGAGCTCTTCCGATCTATAATAATCAATGGCACTACAGTAAAAGACGTATGTCCTAAAAATGATCAATTAGATCGATCAATTAGGACAAACATGTTTTGTCAGGGATGGAGAGTTGAGTCAAGATTCGATCTTGCAGTCACTCACTGACTCTAATTCACAATATGTTGTGAACTTCAAACATTAATAAGCTAAATGTCAGTTTAACTGATTTGCTTAAATATGTTGAAGACTGTTGAGAGTCACTTTTCTTCCTAGAAAAACCAAGTTTTACTTGTATATGAATCTTCTAAGCGGAGGTAGATGGCCAAAAGTATTTCTAAGGAGTCAGAAAGAGTAGAAGGCAAAAGAAAGGCTAAATAAAGGACATAAATAAAAGTGATCTCGAGGGCAAAGGAGTTTGCTTTCATTGCGATAAGTTGGGACACTGGAAGAACAACTACAAGAGAGTTGTAGTAGTTAAGTAGAAGAAGTTTAGTGAAACTTCAACTACAAATATAGATTTGTTCATAATAAAATAGAACTTTCTATAAGTCAAGTTTCTACTTAGGAATTAGATTCTGGCTGGTGGTCTCACATATGTAAGTCGTTGCAGAGACTAAGCAGAAGTAGAAAGCTAAACAAATGATAAGTAATCATGTGCTGGGGAATGAAGTAAAGGTTGCTGCATTAGCCATGTGAACTTATAATTTAGCACTGCCTACGGGCAAACCTATTAAGTTAGTAAGTTGTTACTATGTTCCAGTTCTTAGAAACATTATTTTAGTTCCATGTGATGACAAGGAAGGGTTTTTGACATTATAATAATGAACAATCGTTGTTCTATTTATAACGATAATGTTTTATTTAGAACTGGTTGATTAATTAATGGACTTTGTATACTTGACTTAAATGAAAAATATTTCAAATTGAACAAACTATAGGCAAAAAGATGATATGAATCATACCTTCATGCAACATTGTTAACTCGGTCACGTTAATAAAACAAGTTGTATAAAGATAATCTTTTAGAGTTTTTTTATTATGAATCAAATACAACTTGTGAATCTTGTATCATGGAGAATATGACTAAATCTCCATTTAGTGGACATGGAGAGCGAGTTACGGAGTTGTTAGAGATGGTACACACAATGGTGCGTGAGACCTATGACAACAAATGCAAAAGGAGGGTATTCATTCATTACTTTCATTAATGATTCTAGATTTTGATATATGTATTTAATGAAATACAAATCCAAATCATTTGAAACGTTCAAAGAATTCAAAAGTGAAGTATAAAAACTAAAGGCCAAAAGTATTAAAGTTTTTCGATTAGATCGAGAAGGGAATACTTAAGCAGTAAGTTTCTAGATCATCTCAAGCCAAATGGTATTCTCACAGAATGGACATGGTGATGATCCATAATGAGTATTACCGATCTTCCAGTATACTTCTAGGGTTATGCTCTAGAAACGATCGCATATCTACTAAATAAGGTACCTTCAAAATCCGTCCCTAAGACTTCATATGAGTTATGGGATAGAAAGAAAACTAAGTCTTAAGCATGTTAAGATTTGAATTGTTCAGCTTATGTCAAAAGGTTTGACAAAGATAAGCTAGGGACATGATCTGATAAGTGTAAACTTGTGGGATATCCTAAAGAAAGTTTAGGGTATCACTTCTATAATCCGACTAACTAAAAGGTGTTTGTTTGAAACACGCTGCCTTATAGGAAAATGAGTTTTTCCTTAAAGGGTTAGTGAGAGTAAAATAGATCTTGAAGAAGTTCAAGAACCACAAAACACTACAGATAAAATGAAAGAATCTATACAAGTAGATAAACCTATTGTACCACAACCAAGTCGTAAATCTGGTTTAGTACCGAAGATACCTGAATGGTATGGATTCATCATAGATGATGATGATAAGGTACGCATCATAGTGGATGATGATCCAGATATATACAATGAGGTATGAGTATTAGATACTCAAGAGAAATGGTCGATGACCATAAAATCCGAAATGGGTCTTTGGAGAAAGACTAAAGCAGATGGCTTGGTGGAGACCTATAAGACCTGACTAGTGGTAAAAAGATTTCAAAAAAGGTCAATGAGTTGACTAAGATGAAATTTTTCACTAGTGAAAATGCATATATCCATTCGGATTTTACTTGCAGTTACAACTTACTATACAAAAGGATGTATATATGATACAACCAAGAGGATTTGTCTCCATATAGATGGAACGAATCAAGTATGTAAGTTACAACGATCCAATTATGGATTGGAGCAAGTTTCTCGAAGATGGAACATCCGTTTTGATGAGACAATCAAAAAGTTTGATTTTATCAAAGACAAGGATGAACCAAGTATGTACAAAGGTTAGTGGGAGCACTATGACATTCCTAGTATTATATGTTGATATAATATCAATAAGGAATGACATACCGATGCTACAATCAGTAAAGATGTGGTTGTCTAAAACTTCTCCATTAAGGACTTGGGAGAAGCGTCCTAACATTCTATTTAGGATAAAGGTCTATAGAGATAGATCATAAAAGATGTTCGGCTTAACCCAAGGGACGTATATTGATTTGTTGAAATGTACTAGACTTGATATTGCGTATGTATAATAAGCAGATATTAGTTCAATTTTGGAGAAGAACATTAGAAAAGAGTTTCTAATGATGGGTCTGATATAAAACTAGAGGGTTTAACAAACTCAAGTTTTTTCAGACTAACAAAGATAACAACATATCCGTTTTCAGGTAATATGATTACCGTGAACGGTGCTGCAGTGAGTTGGAAAAGTTTCAAACAGCAAAGAGTTGCTGATTTAGTGACAAAGACATAGTAAATAACTATAAGTGAAGCTGCAAAGGTGATTGTTTGGTTAAACAAGTTCATTACAGAACTTGTAATGGTTCCTAGAATTAAAGGAGTTTAATTCGCCAAGGAACCTAGGTCTCATCTGAAATTCGAACATGTGTTGCGACACTTTTATATGATTAGATGAATCATTGAAAAGGAGACGACACCATAAAGATGGTAGACTCTTAGAACAGCATTACAGATCCATTAACTAAAGCATTTACTAAGCAATTTGTACGCCACTTAGAGAAGAATGGTATGGGGATACCAAAGGGCGATTGGCTTTTGTGCAAGTGGGAGATTGAAAGTAATATGCCCTCAAGCCAATCACATTTGATGTGATAAGCATATACTTTGTAATCTTGTTCATTTATTAATAAAAGTATCAAGACATTTCTTTATTCATGATTAATTACTTGAATTAATCAAATGGATAAACCCATAGTTTTTGAGCAATGCTTTTAGAACCATGATGAGGATCATGCTAATGAGATCTAAATTCAAGATAGCTCAAAACAAAAATTGTTCCTAATCGTTGGATCACTAAAAAGGGGATTAGTAGATCCGGATAGATTGGTACATACTATGCTTGCTCTTATGAAGAGGATGATTGATCTCATAATCATTTGTGTAGAGACACTAAAGCAAGTATGTAGGTGCTTATTAGAGAATAAGTTCACTGAACGTGACTCACTCAAGGAACACCTAATGGAGTTTTACTCGTCTGTCAATAGGAGTTCCTTATGTGATAGTCGTACAAGTGATCCTTAGACTTGAGATCATCTTAGTATCTTGTGTGTACTAAGTTATACTTTGACATATTCCTTAAGACCTATTGGTACAACAAAGGATGTGATTGGGTATAATAAGGTACATATGGAGATAGATGAATGATCAACAAAGGATCTACCACTTCCAGTAAAGGGAGAGAATGTCCTATGCGATTCAATAAGTGACAACTCAGAAATCCCTGGTCAGGGTTGAATGGAATTAGAAAGGAGTTTCTAATTTACATTAACTAGAGTTGTGTATTTGTGAATTGAAATGCATATAATCAAATAAATAAGACTTAACAGAAATTCCGTGTCTTATATTTGATTGGGACATTGTATGGTAGAAGGATTGAATTGTACGATAACTATTTGCTGAAATGTTCTTTTACGATTAAATGTTGAAATCTATAATATCTGGAAAGTCGACTAATCGCTAAGGGGTTTACCCTTATTGTGGAATAATTATTTATTCTGAATTAAAGAGTTAATTCGTAATAAATAAATTAGAATTGTTCTAATTTATTTATTATACAACCGGTTTAATATGGAGAACCTAAAGGGTCACACCGCAAAAGAGTAATATTTATTTTAGAAGTGGATGACATAATTGTAATAATAAATTAAGTATATTTAATTTATACTATGGTGATAGAATAAATTAAATAGCTTAATATTTATAATTCAGTATTTTAGAAATACTAATTATAAATTAATAAGAGGAATCTTATTATTATTATTACTAGTATTATTATTTAGTTCCTAAATGGTTTAGGAATTAATTAATAAGTAATAATATTATTATTAAATAATTAAGTTCCTAAATAGTTTAGGAATTATAATTATAATAATTAATTAAGTTACTAAATGGTTTAGTAATTAATTAATAAGTAATAATATTATTATTAAATAATTAAAGTTCCTAAATAGTTTAGGAATTATAATTATAATAATTAATTAAGTTACTAAATGGTTTAGTAATTAATTAATAAGAAGTACTCTCATTATTAAATAATTAGATTCCTAAATGGTTTAGGAATTGTAATTAATTAATTTAGTTCTTAATTAAATTAGGAATTAAATTAAAACCCTAATCCTAAATAGTTTAGGAGGGTTGACTAGATCTATAAATAAGAGGAGTCTTATCATAGATCAAGGTTACACACTCTTTCATTAGGAGAGAGAGAGTACTCCATAATTCTCTAGATCTAAGAGTTAGAGAGAGAGAGAGAATTAGGGTTAGCCACCCATGGTTTGGAAAAACCAAGATCCACTTTTTTAATTCATAGATCTCTTGGTGGATCACCTCTAGAGGCTCAACACTTGGGGAGCTAACATTGATCCGTGGAATCTAATCGGTGAATTTGAAGAAGAACGTGATGGATCAAAGGGAGATGAACTTGTACCCGTGGAAGCTTGGTTCTACAAATGTATAAATTCTTTTATCCTTCCTCAATTAATATTAGTCGCATAAGAAAGATCCGGGTTATTGGTTTGTACAAAAATTTTAAAATATGATTTTTATTGCTTCCGTTGCGCTTATATAATTTGATTATATGTATGCCATATTTTTGCAAACCAACAGTATGTATGTTGCATGCCTTTACAATTATTGTATATTGTTGAAGTTCTAATAAAGTAATTCTTTTTCATTCATGATATATCTTCATTGCTTATTTAAACTTGCTAAGCAAAGTAGTTGCTCACCCTTACTATATCATGAACTGTTTTTCAACGAAGCTCGCTTGTTCTAATAAGTACAAAGACAAAGAAAAGGCAATTGAGTAGAACGTGTAAAATCAAGCTTTAATATTATTGTAGGTCATATGTAACCCTTTTGTGAAATGAGATGGTGTATGTATTTAAGGTTAGTAGAATATGGGATAATGGTACGTTTTGTAATGAATTTTTTTTTTTCGTGAGTTATTGGAAGTTAAATTTATGAATGTTGTTTAAGAATTGAATCGTAAGCACTGAACCGGAGGTTCAAGGGACTCAAATTTGGGGGCGTCACATCTGCTTCCACTTGTTCTAGCTTATCAACTTCTCTTCGACCTACATAAATCGTAGTTCGATTCATAGGTTAGTCTTTATTGGACTATCATTAAATTTACGTCGATTAATTCTAACTCGTAAGCCTTCGCTATCTAACTCTTCCCCATCCATCATCATATCGTCATTCGTCTCCTTCACTCCACCTTTAACTTGCCTCATTGTTACCCATAACCCTTATTTGTATCTTCCTCGTTTAATTATTGATCCTATGTTCAATCGTCTTTAATCTTTATTACCATTCTCACTGTCCACTTATTTATTCTCATGCTTATCATTTACAAATAAAATAACCCTTGTTATTATTATTATTTTAATTGTTTACGTCTCTTCATTCGTTTTATTCTCCATGATTAAATAGTACTCTTTTGTGACGACCCCGAATCCGGGTCCCTCGAATCTCAGATTCGGTTCAACACGAGTACTACTTTTTACTTATTGTTCATGACTTACAACAATACTATAATTGTTAAATAATAATTTATTTATAATTTTACAACATCTTTTTCTATTCCAGAATTGCAATCTCTATACATTCCTAGTATGTCTTAATATCATGCATGATACGACATTCTATTATAATCAATTTGAGTATTTAACACTCAAATTACATACCAGCTAATTCTTATACTACACAATTATTTACCTGTCCAATTCAGACTGATATCTATAATAGATATTTTGATCTTCAATGAAAGTAATATGCTTTCCTGTTCCTTGTTCTTTATCGAGAACTTCAAATAACTTGTACTATCTGAAAATGTTTGTTTTAAGTAAGAGTGAGCACGACGGCTCAACAAGTTTAACAGTTACACATAACACATTACATGCTTCACATCATATACATGCTTTGCATCTTATTCTTTCATCATGCTTTCCGTATTAATAATACTTCATACCTCTTATGCATCACATACAATAATCAACAAGCACTTAACAAATCATGCTTCAATCTTGAACATAGTTTTTATGTAGCCATACCACATGCTGTTCATCTACCATAAACATCATCAATATAACTTCGTGTTATCAATTTAAATCACATTATAACATATTAATGCACATAGGAGCAAGTTTTGAAAAACTTGTCTGGTTCGCTTCTACCAGTTACGCTTATTTGCGTCATTCGTTTAACCTATAATTTATATATAAAATTGACATAATCATTAGTTATAATGACTATAAATTAGCCTTAACTTAAGACTTTAACTTTAATTTATCAACTCTTTAGTTGTACGACAAATGAACCTTTATGTTCCAGACAAAAACCCTAGCCTAAACATAGTTGGATATGTCGGGTACGCTTAACCAACTTATGCCTTCATTACACGTTCTTCGTACGATTTACTTTTAATAAGTTGTCTAAAATTTAGTCACAAACAGACTATTTACTTTGGTTTAATTCAATTAAACTTTTTTCTTTTACATAACTCAATGATTTAGACATTTAATAATGTACCAAATACCTCAAAATATTATCTACCTTTGATAATATATAATTACATTCAAATATTATTAACCATTTAATAATATTTTAATCACTTATTAATATTATTAACCATTTAATAATATTTTAATCATTTATAAATATTATTCATCATTTGATAATATTTTAATCATTTATTAATATTATTAACCATTTAATAATACTTTAATCGCTTTTTAATATTATTAATCATTTAATAATATTTTAATCATTTATCAATATTATTAATCATTTAATAATATTTATTCTCTTTTTAATATTATTAACCATTTAATAATATTTTAATCGCTTATTAATATTATTAACCATTTAATAATATTTTAATTACTTATGAATATTATTAACTATTTAATAATATTTATTCTCTTTTTAATATTATTAACCATTTAATAATATTTTAATCACTTATTAATATTATTAACCATTTAATAATATTTTAATCATTTACTAATGTTATTCAATAGTTAATAGCTTTTTAATCATATACTAATATTATTGATAATTTAATAATATTTTAAAAGTCTTCAAATAATACCAATAGTTAACTTTTTAATTGTATTAACCTTAGCCTTTATCTTAAACATTTAGCTCCTAATTAGTTACTAATAAACTCTGTTACAATAGTTTATCTTTGTTTCAATGGTGAAATTTCTTTTTGTTAAGTTTTACAATGTTCGACAAGTGAAACTTTTAGTTCCGAATAAGTCTGGATTAAAAATTTATTTTTTTTAACAAGCTCGGGCGTCTAGACGCCCATAGGCAAAAACCAACAAGGGTCGGGCGTACACTTGGGCTTCTAGACGCCGTGTACTTTGGCTACCGGAACCTCTCTCAGTAGTTTGGCCATAACTTTGTTATACGGAAACATTTTGAGGTGATTTTTAAGTCTAAATTCATTAGAACTTCATGATCGACAATTTCTCTTTAGATCACAAATCCAAATTCCGAACGGAACTAGACTAAAAACTGCTCATAAGGATAAAGTGAAAACTAAAATCACAAATCCTTGGTTTTAAAGGTTCAACCTTGAATAAAATAAACTCTACACCTCCAAATGACACCAACTTAGTGTTGTTGTCTTCCTAACTTTTTGTTTTACAATATTTTATGATTCAATTATATTTTTGAAAATGTTTTGATAATAAATTTAAGATCGAACCGCTTAGGGTTTTAAAACGCCTTATTTTGCGATAAAAGCCATAACTTGCTTATTTCTTCAAAATTTTCAATCGTTCAACTTAGGTTATCTTCACAATACATAAATCTATCTTTCAAGACTCTTAGATCATAAATATAACCCACACATCTCAACTCATAATCATCAACCTAGTTATTTAACTAAGATTTTACAACCAAACATGCTCATATGACTATTTCTTCCGTCATTTTACGTATCACACATATCTAGCATAACTCACCATAGATCTTCATCACTTAGATCCTTCCATAACCAAGATTACTAAAACATATATTTAACAAAATAATAAATAAGGTTTGAGAAACTTTTAAACCTTCTATAAAATTCTTCTTCTTGGAAATGGTTGGAACTCCCTCTTGATCTTCTTGCTCTACCCGAAAATGACTAACACCCTTAGTGTTTGAGCTCTCAAACTCACAACTCTCACCATGTAGCTCTTATTTTCTTTAGAGCCTCTCTCTCTATAAGTTAGTGCAAGTAAGCAAATAAGCAAAAACTCTTTATAATGCACTAGGTAAGTCTTATATATAGGACAAACCTAATCCTACTTAAGTCTCCTAATTCATCTAACATTAGTAAATTAGAAGCTTCATTAGTCTTACTATTGCTTGGAATGACTAGCTTGATTGAGCAACATGAATGACATACATCAAACTTGCTTACAAGCTATTGGTTGAGTACTGTAAAAGCAACCCAAAACCACAAGCTACCCATGAGGGCCCCTCCCCCATGTTGACCGGCCATAGTGGCCTTTATGGCACCAAATTTGATTTAATTTTATTGCTTATATATATATATATATATATATATATATATATATTGACCAACACTTTGACTTAGTTTGGGCTCCACATTGGGTCAATTTAATATTTCTATTGGGCTCATCAATTAAATTTGTTTGAGCTCAATTTATTTATCACATTGGGCTAACATTAAATACCCTATGTTACATTTAATTAAAACAAGCATTGAGCTTGATTAATTATAACTTGAATCAATGTTTAATTAATTACATGGACTACTAGGTTAATTTATTTAACTTAGTTTAATACATCAATTAGACTTATAATATAATCCAATTAGACTTACTTTAAATTAGTCTACCACATTGGGTTACATAATTAACTCATCCATGGTTAATTCTCATCACCATATTTACTTACCTAACAATTAACCAACGTTTGGTTAATGCTCTCTTTTGTCTACCAACTAGGGTTATTTAATTAACCCTATATTAGTTAATTCTCTACACTCAATCAATACTTGAGAAATATTCTCCGAACACATTCATTTTACACTTATTTTAACTTAATTTATTAAAGAAAACTCAATCCGAACCATCACTTCCTGACCCGAAGCCTCACGTCCCGACCCGAAGCATCGACAGCAAGTCAGCACCGAGGCGCTGGAATTCCTGAAGGAACCGCCTTCAGTGCCAGAACAGCTTTGGCCTTCGGTGCCCAAACATACATAGGGTTCGGCGCTTAGGCGCCTGAACATACACAGGGTTCAGAATCTATCACAATATCCATTAATACCAGAAATTGACTCACTATTCATCCGTTATTCATCTTCTGACATGTTTTACTAAAATTCTCACTACAGATTCATTTTAATTCCGTTTTAGTTCATTCAATCTGGAAAATCTTCGTATCTCAGAGGAGTATAACATACAACCTTCAAACTAAATCTTTATACGCAAGGACACAACCATAATAGCCTCTAAAACAGTCCATGTTCAGTCCATAGCCTAACTGTCCATTGTTCTTCACCCTTTATGCATGAGATCAAATTTCTTGACCATTTTGTTCCTCTTTAACTCATAACTAATATAATTAACCTAATTAATTATTTTTCATGACTTTTGCTCTTACTTTATATTTAAACTAATTAATTTATTAACTTAATTGAGTATTAACTTACTCATCATCTTATTTGGCTAACCATCACAATTTAGGTATATGCATATTAATATAATCACCTCCACTTCTCAATTGAATTTATTTTCTTAATACATTCTCTACATGCATCAGTACAATATTCCGTCATTTAATTTCTAACAAAAAAATTATGTTAAAAAAAATGTTCACCCATTTTCTACAAATCTCAAACTCTAGGTTTTAAACCATAACTTTTAATTGATTATTCAAAATCTTATCTACAAATCTTGTAAATATCTGGGATATTATATCTTTATTATCTTTATTTACTCATTCTTAAATCTTTGTTTACTTTAACTCACGTAGAAATAGAATAACTCTTCTTATTTTACTTGTTTAGCTCTTCATTTAATTATTATTATTTAATTCATTCTTGCCTTCTACAAATAAAATAATTTTTATTATTTTATTTGTTTAACTTTATTTATTTAATCTATAGATAAAATAATTTAATTATTATTTTATTTGTTTAAATTTATTTATTTAATCTACATATAAAATAATTCAACTATTATTTTATCTGTTTAACTTTATTTATTTGATATACAAATAAAATAATTCAATAATTATTTTATTTGTTTAACTTTAATTTTTTTTTGGTTTGGGTTGGGTCAACCTGATTTGACCCGTTAACCACGGTCCGATCAGATTTAACCTGGAACCGGGTCAATTGGCTTTTCAGCATAGTGCCCCGGTGCTATCTATTGTTTTGCAGACTACGCCCCGACGCTGTCTAGCATAATGTGTTTTTTCCCCTAATTTTTCAGCTTTGTGATTTTGACCCTTTTTGATCTCAACTTTCGTAACTTATTCATTTTACATCCAAATGAGTTCAATCCAGTGTGTTAGTTAGAAAACTCACAAACCTACAATATTCCAATTTTTGATTATTTTTCAAAAATGTTTTAATAGACAAAATTTTGGCTCAACCAAGCTAACATAGGATATGTTTCACAAGAAAAATCACTATAAATTTATTTTAGATCCGTTTTAGTTCCTTCCATTTGGGTTGGCTTCGTATTTCATATATCTATCATATTCAAGTTTTAGACCTTTAGGATTTCATAAATTATACAAAGTGGGTTTGCCAAAATCATAACTACTACATGAGGTTTTGTTCAAGCTCACTATATGTGCATATTCTTCAAAACAAAACATAACCCTAACACACAATAGGCATACGTCTCCTTCAAAAACTCACCCTTGTAGCACCAAGATCCACCATGGTCTTCCACAATACACAATTCCTCACACAACAACAAGATTTAAAGCATAATACAAAATATTTACAAAACTTAAAGATTTCTAGGATTAGGAGGTTATACCTTCTTTGAACCCTTTTTCTCCAAGATAAGAACCTTGTGAGGCTTGGGGTGCTCCACTTTAAATCTCCTTCCTTTCTTCTCTCCCTGATCTCTCTCTATTTTGCAAGGGTTTCCCTATATTTTTCTTATTTTTTTCCCCTCTCTCTTTTCTAGACGTCACACTTGAGGAACTTTCTAACCTTTATAAGTGGCTGGGGAAGGCCTCTATTTATAGAGAAAAACTAATCATGTTTAACCCTTCTAATGATCCAACATTGATTAATTAAATTAATTAATCTTGGTCAACTTCCTTACATTAAATTAGGGAAAAAGTCACGGGTCTTGGAGAAAAACATGGTACACACTAACCCAAGGATGACCAGCAAAATTCCAAATTTTTTATTACTCCAAGAGGGGCTGGATTTTAAAATAAATATTTTTTTTCTATCAGAATTGCACCTCGGCGGGTGTTTTCCTTCACAACATTGCGCCTCGATGAGATGTTGCGCCCCGATGAGATGTTTAGGAATTATATTAATTAATTTAATATAATAATTATAATTTTTAAACCATTTATGAACTTAATTATCATTTATAAGAGTACTTTTATTAATTAATTCGTAAACCATTTAAGAACTAAATAATAATGATAATAGTAATAATAATAATAAGACTCCTCTTATTAATTTATAATTAATATTTTTAAAATAATAAATATTAAGTTATTTAATTTATTCTATCCCCATAGTATAAATTAATTATACTTAATTCATTATTATGATTATGCCATTATTTCTTAAATAATTTTTTTTTTTTGTAGTGTGACCCTTTAAGTTCTCCAAATTAAATCGGTTGTAGAATAAATCAATTAGAACAATTCTAATCTTATTTAAATAAATAAATTAAAACATTAATTTATTTAAATAAATATTATTTATTCTACAATAAGAGTATGCCCCCTTAGCCATTAACGACTTTTTAGATAATATAGATTTCAACATTTAATCACAAAAGAATCTTTTCAACGAATAATTACCGTACAATTCAATCATTCTACCTCATAATGTTCCAATCAAATATAAAACGTAATATTATTGTCAAGTCTTATTTTATTTGATTATATGTATTTCGATTCTCAAAAGAATAACTCTAATTAATGTTAATTAGAAACTACTTTCTAATTTTTATTTTGCCTTTATGACGACCCCAAATTCGGATTTCAGAACCTCGGGTTTAGTTCTCTATTGTATAATACTTATTAGCCATTAAATACATAAATTACATTTAAACTTTGCGAAATAATATAAATAGGTTCCTTATAAAAATGCTACACTTCCCAAGGTCGATTAACCTTAACATAAACATTACATATCTTAAGAGAATACAAAAGATCTACAAAAGAAATTACATAACAAGTAATTTAACTAGCATGCATTAAGCTAATCTAAGCTTTGACTTTTTCCTTACCTTTGTCTTGTTTAGAACTTTCGGGCTTAGCTGAAAATAAGTCATAATATAGCAAGAATGAGCAACTAAATGACTCAGCAAGTTTAAGAACAAATAACATAAGATATATCATGATGAAAGAAAAATTAATATCAGGGTTTTCACCAATAGATAACAATCGTGAAAGAAATCAAGAATCAATTTTTCAATATAAGAATGGATTGACTCTTTACTGCTGAGTGGTCTTTAAGGACCATGAACTGCTACTAAGGTAGAACAAACATATATGTCTGACACCTCGAAAAAACGTGGTACGCGAGGGGATCAGTCTTTTGTACCCTATGTATA
The DNA here is from genome assembly GCA_947179155.2 of Hedera helix. Lineage (NCBI taxonomy): Eukaryota > Viridiplantae > Streptophyta > Magnoliopsida > Apiales > Araliaceae > Hedera > Hedera helix. The sequence continues at coordinate 23,902,177 of OX359266.1, forward strand.
TGCATAACATTCAGACATCTTGTACAAATTCGATTTCCCGACAGATAAAAATCCCCCTTATTTAGGGTTGTTCATTCTCAGTCTTACGATAAGAATACGCACCAACCAATGATTTGGATAAGCTTTTAAAATATTCGACTTGATGAATTTAAATGTGTATTGTCTAGCCGAAACAATTAGCTTAGACATTCTTAAACAATTCTTGAATTAATGAACTAAAACATTTGCAAAAGCACTATGTGCGAATACAATAACAGTAATAATGTGGAATAATTGTAGATAATTAATCCACTTAAATCATTGTTGTATTTATGTATGACAGAGTCTGTAAAGTCCTTTCAATATATAATGATGTAATAATGTACGAAAGGACTTAGTTAGAAAAGATCAAATCTGTTAGGTTGATCTTATCAGTCCATATGATCGTAGAACGAACTCTACGATTCCGAGCAAAGAAGACTCAACGATTCAGTATAATTCGTAGAGTGAAATATATGACTCCTTACCAAGATAACTCTACGATCATCAAAGAGAGACAGATGTGCAAGAGGTCTACAAAATATACAAGCCAAATTAACTGATCAAGTACAAATCGTAGAGCAGAACTCTACGATCGTCGAACAGTCAGCTAAGCTAGCCAGCAGTTAACGCAGAATCAGAGAATAAATGTTCTCCACGATACAATTAATCTTGCAAGATCGTAAAGTAAATGTGACGACCCCAAATCCGGGTTCTTTAACCTCGGGTTTGGTTCTCACTGTACAATACTTAACAACAATGAAATACATAAATTGTATTCAAACTTCGCGGAATAATACAAAAGGTTCCTTAATAAAAGGCTACACTTCCCAAGGTCTATTAACCTTAATCTAAATCATTACATATCTTAAGGGAAAATACAAAAGATTTACAATAGTAATTACATAACAGTAATTTAAACTAGTATGCAACTACTAAAATTTAAGCATTCGCTTTCCCCTTGCCTTTGTCCGATTTAGAGCTTTCGGGATTGGCTGAAATATAGTCATGATATAGCAAGAATGAGCAACTAAATGGCTCAACAAGTTTATAACAACAATCATACGATATATCATGATAAAGGGAAATAATTTCAAGGTTTTCAACAATAACAATTGTGAAAGATATCAAGAATCAATATTCCATAAAAGAATGTATTGACTCTTTACTGCTGAGTGGTCTTTAATGACCGTGAACTGCTACTAAGGTAGAACAGACATACAATGTCTGACACCTTGTTAAAAATAACGGGACACTTAAGGGGATCAGTCCTCTCATGTCCTATGTATATGCATAACATTTAGATTTCTTGTGCGCATTCGGTTTCCCGACAAATAAAAATCCCCCTTTAACTAGGGTTGTTCTTTCTCAGTCTTACTATAAGAACCCGCACCAGCCAATGGTTTGGATAAACTTTTATAATATTCAATTAAATGAATTTAAACCTGCATTTGTCTAGCCGAAACAATTAGCTTAGACGTTCTTAAACAATTGCAAAAGCACTATGTGCGAATACAATAATCAATAACGATGTGAAGTAATTTTTGATAATTAATTCACTCAAAGGTCTGTCAAGTAACAACGAGTGTAGATACTTGTTCAACAATAATTGAATTGCTCAATGTAAATACGGTTGAATAATAACTGCAACAATAAATACAAGTTAAGATATAAAAAACTTGCCTCGTGCGTCGTCTACTGCTAACCAATTCAATTTAATTCTCTTTAGATAGACCTAACAATTAATCAAGTTGATCTTTAAATTAGTATCATATACACATTCATATGAGAATATCTCTATATTTTACATCTCTAATACCTAACCACATAATTATCTAATTACGGGTATTTAAACACTTAGGAAATATTATCATCACTTGATGATATTTCAATCACATTAAACCTATATTAATTATTTAATATAGTTCAAACTCCTATATAATATTATTAATAATTTAATAATATTTTATTACATTATCTAATATTATTAATCATTTAATAATATTTTATTCATTTAGTAATTATTTAATAATATTTTATTCATTAACTAATATTATTAGTTATTTAATAATATTTTATTAATTTATTAATATTATTACCCATGTAGTAATATTTAATCATTTACAAATGTTATAAACATTTAATAACATTTTAATCACATATTAATATTATTTATCACTTAGTAATATTTTATTAGAAATAATACCAATGGTTAACTTTTTAATTGTGTTATCTTTAGTCTTTATTTTAAACATTTAGCTACCCACTAGTTATTAATAAACTCCATATACACATTCATTTTACAAGTTTATCTTGGGTTTTAAGTCCCTAACGGTGTTTCGTTTAGACTTTTTATTAACCGACAAGTTAAACCGAAGTTCTAACTTGGTAAAACTTTAAAATATCAAAATTTTGACTTTTTAAAACTGGGCCAGCGCTGGCGGCGCTGGCCATAGGCTTATTATAGTGTCGGCGGCGCTCAAAGCAGAAGGTCCGAGCGCTGGCGGCGCTCGTTTTGGCTGTCCGGTCCTCTTTTACTCAAACTGCCATAAATTATTCATTTCAAAACATTTTAGGGCGATTCTTGAGTCCATTCTCATTAGAATTTTCCCCTCTACAACTTCTCTTTAGATCACAAATCCAAATTCAAAACGGAACTGGGCTAAACACTGCTCACAAGGACAAAGTGATATCTAACTTCACAAATCCTTGGTTTTATTGGTTCAAACTTGAGCAAAATAACATCTATACATTCATATGACACCAACTCAGTGTTTTTGTCTTCCTAAATTCTTATTTTACAACATTTCATGGTTCGATCGTTTTTTTGAAAACGTTTTACACGAAATTTACGGATCGAACCACCTAGGGTTTAAAAATGACATCTTTTGTGGTAAAAGCTATAACTTCTTTGTTATTCAATATTTTTGAAAGGTTCAAAAAGGGTTTCTCTTTAAAACTCATAGATCTAGCTTTCTAGCCATAAAAATCCAATTTCCAATTTGTACATTTCAAAATACAACATTAAACATAGCATGCATGGTTAGGGTTTTACCGGTAAAATATGTTATGAACTTTTCTACAACTTCTATGTATTTTTCACATAGAAAATCATGTTATAAACACATAGAGCTATGAATATACATATATTACATAGTTAAATACATCTAGACCATCAAAACGAGTTTTTGATCGGTTAAAAATAGATTTTAACCGATCAAAAGCTATCTAGACTACAAAAACGAAATAAGAAGAAGTTGAGAGCAATTTTAAACCTTTGTGATTTGTTTGCTCTCCTTCTTCTCCTACCAAAGTATGTTGTGTAGCTTAAGGACATCCACCAAGACCTTCCTTAGCTTTTTCTCTCAACTCACAAGTGTATTTTTCCTTTCTAGCTAACAAATGCTCTCTCTTTTCTCTTTGGATGTGTCTAGCAAATGAACTAACAACCAAAACAAGAGTGTTGAGCATCCTATTTATAGCCAACCCTTAATCTAGCATTAATTCACTAATCAAGCTATGTTGGTGAAATTAAATGCTAAGTATGCTTACTATTCCATTGATTGACTAGTTGATAGACTTTTGGAATGACTAGAGTTGTTGGCCAACTTATGACATAGAGTAAATTAGAAGCAATCTAGGAAATCAAGTCATCCAAGTGGGGCCCTCCAAAAATTCAGCAAAATGGTTTTTCCAAGCCATTTTTCCTTTATTTTTAAAAGCTAAATTGTGCATATATATATATATATATATATATATATATATATATATATATTGACCAAAGTTTTGACCTCATTTGGACTCCACATTGGACTTGAGAATAAATTCTATTGGGTTCATTCAATTAAATTGTTTGGACTCAATTTATATAACACATTGGGCTAGCATTTAAATAACTATGCTACCTTTAATTAAAATAAGCATTGAGCTTGTTAAATTAATTACATGGGCTAGTAATTAAATTAATTGCATGGGCTACTAGGTTAATACATTTGACCTAGTTTAACAACTCATTTGGATTTAAAATATAATCCAATTAGATTTGCTTTAATTAATTATACACATTGCTTTAATTCTTTAAATAAATATACGCATACACAAGTACATTTATTTAATTATCTAAACTACAATTAATTAGTACAAAAAATTTAAATTCATTGCTAAATATTTATTAAGTATATTTACAATGACTAATGAAATTCGTGGTCATTACATTCTCCCCCTTTATAAGAATTTCGTCCCCGGAATTACAAACTTAAACTACTCAAAAAGATTCGGATAGTTAGCCCTCATCTTTTCTTCAAGCTCCCACGTAGCTTCCTCAGCGTTGTGGTTCCTCCAAAGGATTTTGACAGAATGTATAACTTTATTCCGTAATTTCTGCTCTTTCCTATCTAGTATCTGGACAGGAATTTCCTCGTACGATAAATCTTTCTCGACTTGTATTGGCTCATAGGATATGACATGTTTGTAGTCTGGCTTGTATGGTTGCAACACTGATACGTGAAACACATTGTGAATATGTTCCAGTTCAGGAGGTAAAGCTACCTCGTACGCCACTTCACCCACTCTCTTTAATATCTCGAACGGTCCTATGAACCTCGGACTCAGCTTCCCTTTCTTTCCAAATCTGATCTTCCCTTTCAAGGGAGATACCTTCATGAACACAAAACTCCCAACTTCGAAGTCCCGCTTCTGTCGATGTAAATCGGCGTATTTCTTTTGACGGTCTTGAGCTGCGACTAGCCGAGCTCTTATTACCTTGATAATTTCCACCGTCTGTTGAACCAATTCCGGTCCCAACAATCGGCGTTCCCTTACCTCATCCCAACATAGAGGTGTTCTGCACTTTCTTCCGTACAATGCTTCGTAAGGCGCCATGCCTATGCTTGCATGATAACTATTGTTGTATGCAAACTCAACTAGTGGTAGATGGTTTTCCCAACTGCCCTTGAAATCCATCACGCAGGCCCTGAGCATGTTTTCCAATGTCTGTATTGTTCTTTCACTTTGCCCATCTGTCTGCGAATGATATGCTGTACTCATTCTCAACTGTGTCCCCAATCTCTCCTGAAGACTTCTCCAAAATTTTGACGTGAAGCGTGGATATCTGTCTGACACAATCGATACCGGAACCCCATGTCTCGAAACTATCTCCTTGATGTACAGTTTAGCCAATTGATCCAAACTGAACTTAATTTTGATCGGCAAAAAGTGCGCTGACTTTGTTAGTCGATCAACAATCACCCATATTGCGTCATATCCCTTCTGTGTTGCTGGAAGTCCTACCACAAAATCCATTGTGATATGCTCCCATTTCCACTCAGGAATTTCTAACGGCTGTAATAATCCATTTGGTCTCTGATGTTCGGCCTTTACCCTTTGACAAGTTAGGCATCGGCTGACATATTGTGCGACCTCCTTTTTTAACTTCGGCCACCAAAAATGCTGACGCAGATCTTGATACATCTTCGTACTCCCCGGATGTATTGAGTATCTCGTACTGTGGGCCTCTTGCAAAATTTCCTCTCGTAGTTCAGGCGCTAGCGGCACCCAAACACGATTTTCAAACCTTAGCAATCCCATGCTATCCTCCTTGAATTTGACCTCTTCCCCTTCGGTCATTCTCATCCTTATTCTGACACACTCTTCATCTTTGTCTTGAGCCTCTTTCACCCTATCTAATAAGGTTGGGCTTACTTCTATTTCCATGGACTCATTTGGATTTCTCACCTCCAACTCCATTCGAGCCATTTCTTGAACCAATTGTTCCTGATCTGTCAATATGAACAATTTCTCCCTGCTCTTTCTACTTAGAGCATCTGCTACTACGTTGGCCTTGCCGCGATGGTATAGAATTTCACAATCATAGTTTTTGATCAACTCTAACCATCTCCGTTGCCTCATATTTAGCTCCTTCTGTGTGAAGATATACTTCAGACTCTTATGGTCTGTGAATATCTCACATTTCTCTCCATACAAATAATGTCTCCAAATTTTAAGGGCAAACACTACCACTGCTAGCTCCAAGTCGTGGGTAGGGTATCCCTTCTCGTAATCCTTCAACTGTCTGGACGCATACGCAACGACCTTGCCGTTTTGCATAAGCACACAGCCAAGTACCTTGTGCGATGCATCACTGTAGACCGTAAAACCTCCCGTATCGTCCGGTAAAGTCAATACAGGTGCTTCACTAAGTCTTTTCTTTAGCTCCTGAAAACTCTCCTCACACTTCTCCGTCCATACATATTTCACTGTCTTCCTCGTTAAATTTGTCAACGGTGTTGCTATCTTTGAAAAATCTTGAATGAATCTCCGATAGTACCCCGCCAACCCCAAGAAACTTCTAATCTCTGTTGGCGTCCTTGGTTGTTCCCAATTCATCACCGCTTCAACCTTCGCTGGATTCACTGAAACTCCCTCCTTGTCAATCACATGACCTAAAAATTGAACTCTCTCCAACCAGAATTCACACTTTGAAAACTTAGCATACAACTACTCCCTCCGTAAAATCTCCAACACCACTCTTAGGTGTTCCGTATGCTCCTTCTCCATTTTAGAATACACCAGAATATCGTCAATGAACACGACTACAAATTTATCCAAGTACTGTTTGAATATTCTGTTCATCATGTCCATAAATGCGGCTAGCGCATTCGTCAGTCCAAACGACATCACCAGAAACTCATAATGCCCATATCGAGTTCTGAATGTCGTCTTGGGTACATCCTCCTTCTTGACTTTCAACTGATGCTAACCAGTCCTCAAGTCAATCTTTGAAAAGTACTTCGCCCCTTTTAATTGATCGAAAAGATCGTCAATTCGTGGCAACGGGTACTTATTCTTAATTGTTACCTTATTCAACTCTCTATAATCCATACACAGTCTCATTGATCCATCCTTCTTCTTTACAAACAACACAGGTGCTCCCCATGGAGAAACACTTGGCTGAATGTACTTATTATCCAACAACTCCTGTAGTTGGATCATTAACTCCTTCATTTCTACTGGAGCCATCCTATATGGTGCCTTTGATATTGGTGTTGTCCCCGGTACCAAATCAATTACAAACTCTATCTCCCTATTTGGCGGTAAACCTGACAGTTCATTTGGAAATACGTCCATGAACTCCCTAACTACTGGTATTTGCTCCATCTCGGGATTCACCATCAGTGTGTCCACTATGTGAACTAAATACCCTACACAACCTTTCTTCAACAGTTTCTTGGCCTGCATCATCGTCAGACATGCAGATTGTCTAGATGACTTGCTGCCATAAAATACGACCTTAGACTTATTCGGTGTCTTAAGGTGTATGCACTTCTTTTTACAATCAATTATCGCTCCGTGGTTAAACAACCAATCCATTCCAAGTATAACGTCAAACTCCCCCAAACGTATCGGGATTAAATTTACACTCAATTTCTGACCCCTAATTTCAGCAAAACAATTTCTATGTATATACTCTACAGGAATCACTTCTTTATTTGCCATTTCTATGTTCATTGGGTTCTCTAGTTTTTCTCTAGGCAATTCTAACCGTCTAGCGAATTCATCAGACACAAATGAACAGGTAGCACCCGAATCAAATAATACATAAGCATTTATATCATTGATCGGAATAATACCTGACACCACGTCTTTTGATTCAACGGCATCCTATACCGTCATGTTGAAAGTCCGTGCCGTTGGTTTGTTTTGTGGCACCGACCCTCCAATGGTAAGTTTGTTGTTGTTGCTTCCCCTAAAGCCCGAACTTCCCCCGGTATTCTTCTTCTTCGGACAATCTTTAAACTGATGGTCCATGGCCCCGCAGGCGAAACAACCCTTCCTCTTTGGTATGGGACAATTAGGAGCGATGTGCCCCCCTTGACCACAGTTGTAGCATACGTTCCTTCCTTTCATGCACTCCCCGGTGTGGTTCTTTCCGCACTGACTGCACTTACTTGCTTTCTTAGAGTCACTTCCCTGGGGTATCCCCGAACTGCTGTTTTTATTCCACTTGCGTTTGTTCGAGTTGCTGCCCCCGCTGCTACCCTCTCGGTTTCCTCCTTCACCCTTCTTCTTGTTCCGTTCCTGGTTGTGCTTGTTTAAAGCTTCATTCCCACCCTCAGCTATGATAGCTTTCTCCAGCAATGTTGCCAAATTTGTAATCTGGAGAACAGCTACCCGACTGTAAACCCACGGTTTCAGCCCCTGCTCAAATCTTGTGGCGCGTCTCGCCTCAGTGTCCACCTGATGTGGAGCAAATCTTGTCAATTCATTGAACTTGGCAGCATATTCGGATACGAACAAGTTACCCTGCTTAAGCTCTAGGAATTTGATTTCCATCCTAGCCTGTGTACTCTCTGGAAAGTAGTTCTCCAAGAATACTTCTTTGAATCGCCCCCACGCGATCGTTCCCTCCCCTGCTCTACTTTTATTGGCCTTCCACCAGTGGTTGGCCTCCCCTTTCATCATAAAGGTAGCAAATGAGGTCATTTGCCCCTCCGCGACTCGTGCGACCTCGAAGACTTTTTCCATCTCCTCTATCCAGGTCTGTGCTTCTATAGGATCCGTGGTCCCTTTGAACTTGGTGGTCCTATCAGTTTGAAATCTTTTAAGCTTGCTAGTGGAGCGGCAGAGTTTGTTGCTCCAGTAGCTTCTGCGTTGCGTCCGCGAAATGCTCCCATTAGCATTTCCACGAACTCTTGGACAGGGTTTGGTGGTACCCCTCCTGCGTTAATGGACTCTGCGGGTGGTGGTGGGGGTAGTCGTTGATTTTTCCTCTGTGGCGGCATTTTCTGTATAAAGAAAATTTAATTTATTAAAGTTATTTCAATCTTTTTACTTTCGTTTTGTAGCTTAAGTAATGTAAACTAATGCACACATAATTTTCTCGACACATATAAACATAAACGGAAATGCATTTATATTCATATGCTAAAACACAGTGCATAGCACTTTTACATCATAAGCATACTGCTATAAACGCTGCTAACCCCGATAGTTAAAACAAAAGACGGGATCTAACATAAACATATCCCACAACTTCATAGAGTTGGGATTTACAACATACTAACCCTCTATCCAGACAAAAGTTGGGTTTCTACTGCATCTATGTACATAAATAAATAAATGAAATAATACAACTAACGGCGCATCCCTCGACGAACTGCATCGTCGTACTCCTCATCTCCAATAGCTCTGACCACGCCCCTACTAATGGTGTGCAAGGTCTGACCCTCCTCAGCAGGATAATAGTGCACCCTACTCTGGAATCTACCAAAGGATGAGCGATAGACGTAACTGAGTCTATCTATCCTCACCCTCTTCTCCCTAACCTCGTCCTCCAGCTCCATCATCTGTCCGTGAGCTGCATCACGCTGGATCTCCATATCTATCCTCGCCTCCTCTGCCTGCTGCATCTGGCCCCTCATGGCCTCCCTCTCTGCCTATGTCTGCTAAATCTTCAGCTCAGCGGCTACCAACTTGGCCTCCATCTCGACCATCCTCGCCTTCAGCTCTATGTTCTCGCTGGAGAACATATAAGCTGTATCTCTGTACTGCTCCTCCGTCTGCTGGTGGATCTAGTTCTGCTCCTCTAGGTGCTGAACCCTCTCCTCTAACTCATCATTAGCCGTAGTCAGAGTATCGATGATGTCACTGGCAACGGTGCCCATACCATCAACATACTCTGCTGGCTCCTCATCCTCAGTATCGTCCTCCTCCTCACTGTACTGCCACATAACTCCGCCCCAGACAGCGTCCTCTCTATCTCCCTCCTCGGGATCTGATTTTGACTCCTCAATCGGTGCAGCCACCCGTGGCTGTACGGTATCCATGTGGATATCAGTATAAATCACCTCATCTACCGCAGTACTAGACTGGCCTATCTCCGTCATCCTACAATCACACAAATAACATATGTTAGTACAGCAATAAAATATATTCATTGATGAAATGAAATGATATTTTATCATGTACATCTCGGCTCGATGGATTTTCTCAATCCATCTCCAAAAATACACAACATGATGAATCTCCCCGATTCATCTCCTAACGCACTCGATAAGAGTTTAGTACTAAGGTTATAACCTAGGTTTCGCAATCCTAGCGTTTCTAACCTACAGCTCTGATACCAACCTGTGACGACCCCAAATCCGAGTTCTTTAACCTCGGGTTTGGTTCTCACTGTACAATACTTAACAACAATGAAATACATAAATTGTATTCAAACTTCGCGGAATAATACAAAAGGTTCCTTAACAAAAGGCTACACTTCCCAAGGTCTATTAACCTTAATCTAAATCATTACATATCTTAAGGGAAAATACAAAAGATTTACAACAGTAATTACATAACAGTAATTTAAACTAGCATGCAACTACTAAAATTTAAGCATTCGCTTTCCCCTTGCCTTTGTCCGATTTAGAGCTTTCGGGATTGACTGAAATATAGTCATGATATAGCAAGAATGAGCAACTAAATGGCTCAGCAAGTTTTCTATATCTTAACTTGTATTTATTGTTGCAGTTATTCTTCAACCGTATTTACATTGAGCAATTCAATTATTGTTGAACAAGTATCTACACTCGTAGTTACTTGACAGACCTTTGAGTGAATTAATTATCAAAAATTACTTCACATCGTTATTGATTATTGTATTCGCACATAGTGCTTTTGCAATTGTTTAAGAACGTCTAAGCTAATTGTTTCGGCTAGACAAATGCATGTTTAAATTCATTTAATTGAATATTATAAAAGCTTATCCAAACCATTGGCTGGTGCGGATTCTTACAGTAAGACTGAGAAAGAACAACCCTAGTTAAAGGGGGATTTTTATTTGTCGGGAAACCGAATGCGCACAAGAAATCTAAATGTTATGCATATACATAGGACATGAGAGGACTGATCCCCTTAAGTGTCCCGTTATTTTTAACAAGGTGTCAGACATTGTATGTCTGTTCTACCTTAGTAGCAGTTCACGGTCATTAAAGACCACTCAGCAGTAAAGAGTCAATACATTCTTTTATAGAACATTGATTCTTGATATCTTTCACAATTGTTATTGTTGAAAACCTTGAAATTATTTCCCTTTATCATGATATATCGTATGATTGTTGTTATAAACTTGTTGAGCCATTTAGTTGCTCATTCTTGCTATATCATCGCTATATTTCAGCCAATCCCGAAAGCTCTAAATTGGACAAAGGCAAGGGGAAAGTGAATGCTTGAATTTTAGTAGTTGCATGCTAGTTTAAATTACTGTTATGTAATTACTGTTGTAAATCTTTTGTATTTTCCCTTAAGATATGTAATGATTTAGATTAAGGTTAATAGACCTTGGGAAGTGTAGCGTTTTGTTAAGGAACCTTTTGTATTATTCCGCGAAGTTTGAATACAATTTATGTATTTCATTGTTGTTAAGTATTGTACAGTGAGAACCAAACCCGAGGTTAAAGAACTCGGATTTGGGGTCATCACAGTAAACTTGAAGAACAAGCACATACGAGAACTATACGATTTGCACAGTTAGAAGAAATCATAGAGTGAAACCGGATGTCAAAGACAATACAGAAGACTGTTCTACACATAGAACAATCGTTGAGTAAAAATAAAGGATGTGCCAACTGAGACAACAACTCAACGATTCTACTGAAAAGCACTGCAATCAACAACTTCACGACTAACGCAGAAGGACAAGCTAAGTAGAACGGAATCATAATGCAAAGCACTGCAGACAAACTCTACGATCTGAAGAAAACAGCAAGATCGCAGAGTAAAAGAGAAGATCGCTCCAACTCAACCTTTTACCCGACATACTTCAAGTAACAAGTGGAGCTGAATTCGTAGAGTCCGAATGAGCAGACAATCACTGTACGAATTCAATAGAAGAAGCAGCAAAGGATCATAACTGCAATATGGTGCGAGAGGAGAGAGTGTATTTCTCTTCCAGATTCGAAGGAGATTAAGTGCTTTTGAGATACAGATACATGTCAGAGTCACAGAAGACTTTGTGCCTAAACGATTATAAGTCAGGACCCACTGCTCAGGAAAAAAGGTGAATAAAGTTAGACTAAAGAGATATCTCTAAATGCATCAGAACAGTTGGTTCTAAAAGTCAAAGAAGGTATTTATTGATGGATCAGAAGATTAATTATCAAAGAATATAATAGTCTTTGCTGAACAACTCTGTGAGTACAACATCTATAAATTCAGAGAAAGCTAAGCTAAAGGTTGATATATCAGAATATGTCAAAAAGGGAAAAATCACTGACACAAGCAACAGAAAGTCAACATCAAAGATATCAAGGATCTGCACAAAGCCAAAGTAATCCAACGGATCTTTCAACGGTAAAATATGCACAAAGATATAAAGGCTTTGATAATTCACAAAGAAAAGTTATTGTTGAAAAACAAAAAGAGAGGATGCTGTACAACAACAGATCGTAGAGCAAAATAAAGATGAATATGCTGAAGAACACTTTACGATCCACCAGAACACTAATACTGAATTGAGAAAGACATAGAGTGAAATAACTCTATTACAAGAGAAGTGTTCAAAGCTGCTAGGCACGTAGTAGAGAGAAGCTTAAATGCCAACTTTATACAGACATGGAAGCAACTGAGTACCAAAAGGAAGGAGCAGTACAGTCATCTCAGAAGCCCATCTCGAGAAGCTATAAACGGTCTATTGTAAGAAGGAACAACTGAGTACCGAAAGGAAGGAGCTTCACAGTCATCTCAGGAGTTCGTCTCGAGAAGTTATCAAGTACCAAAGGAGCTGAAGTTCAAAAGCCTAGCAGCACAAAGGGTGATCACGAAAAGATATTGAGCATATAAAGAAGTCAAGCATCATTGTCGAACTCAATATCATTTCAAGAATGATCACATCCTACTACTAAGTATTTAAAGACAATGGAACTTAAAGTACAACTCAGTAGCAACTTCAACATCTATCAACAAGCAACGAGCTAAGTCTGCTGGACTTGAAGAAGGCAGTTATGTCCTTGTCTTAGTGACTAAAGGAGCCAAGTCTGCTGGACTTGAAGAGGGCAGTTATCTCCATGTCTTAGTTACTAAACTAGCCAAACCTGCTGGGTTTGAAGGGTTCTTAGTGAACTAGAGTTTCCAGGCCTGATGTGCTGGAAGGGTTCTGTATGAACTATTCTTAGTGGATTTCCTACTTGTTGTAGTAGAAGAGTGGAGTAGGAGTTATTCAATCTTCGAACCACTTAAAACTCTCTGGTGTCATTTACATTCTGTCATATATATATATATATATATATAACTGCTAAAACTGGTTAACTTGACAACTGGCTGTCTTCAATACAGTCTTAACTCAAAGGAGAAGTTTTACTAATCTTTAAGGGGAGCTTTCAAACTAATATTCCGCTGTGCAAACAAATCTTGATTAAATGAATTAATTGGTAATAAACTTTTGAAGTTAAGCAAAAAGTTTTAAGAGATCTATTCAACCCCCCCCTTCTAGATCACTTGTGTGCCTCCGGGAACTAACAATTGGTATCAGAGCAGGTTCTCATGAACATAAAGCTCACATTTTGAGTAGATCCTATGGCACTAGTAAAACTCTGATTGTGGTCTTAAGAATTGAAGTGAACCATTATTTATGAACAAGCTTACAAATTAATGTGTGTTTTCATGCAGGTACAAATATGAATGTTGATAGTTGATACTCTGTCTGATGCTGTGTACTTACTGACATTAATCCTTCTGAGACAAATTCAGATGATCTCAGCAAGGAATCTATCGGGTGAATTTTCTAAATTAAACTGGTGCAGCAAGATGAAGAAATCAAAAGGATGTTCAGTTGATAAGAATTATTAATTAATTCACTCGAAGAATGCAATAACTTGTTTTTCTGCCTTCAAATAAACTGGGAAGTTCAAATCTTGATGCCAAAGGACATCGGATCCTATTCTTCTCAAAGGAAGCATCACTGTGCTAAGCACTAACAAAATTACTTCTCACCGGTTCGAAGGTTTATAGTAGAAGTAAGTCCAACAGAAATCTATGCTTTAAAGTGTAAAATGATTTTCTATATTACAAACATCAGTAGCTGGGATCAGTCTCTAATCCAAGTATTCACTCTATGGGCTCAGCATTAAGCTTTACGATAAGCCCAAGGACTTCAATTCAAAGGATATTATCTGAAGATGAGTGGCAAAGGAAGTGCTTCACTTATTTAAGAATAGTATTAGGAGTTCTGTCAAGCTACAGCATATGGTAATCAATGATGGAATCCTCGAGCCGCATTTCTTTCCTTCTTCAAGTGAATGATCTCGAGCTTGATTGATTTTAAAGGAATCCAATTCAAAAGTCTTCAATAGTCTTTTGAAACTACTTCTCTAAAATTGGGAGGTAGATCTTATTGAAAATTACAGCTGTATACCTCACTGCAATGTCCTTGGTGATGAATATCAAAGTCAGTTTCCTAAATCACAGATACCAGGCCCGAGACCTGAAAGTCAACTCAGCACAGATGAGTGGACATATATATATATATATATATATATATATATATATATATATATATATGTGTGTGTGTGTGTGTGTGTGTGTGTGTGTGTGTGTGTGTGTGTGTGTGTGTGTGTGTATCTATGATCACCGGATCTAAGATTCATTCTGCATATCATTAAAGTTCAAGAAGAGTTGAAGAAACTCATTTATGTATAAAGCAACACATTTAATGAAGAAGTTCATACAAGGCACACCTTGTGTACGTGCTCAGATGCTCTCAAAGTCAAATTTCTTCAAAACCATCTATGAATGAAAAGGGAGTGAAGATCAAGGCAATAAGGAGTAATCATGAATGACTTACTCTAAGGTTAAGAAATCACCTTTCAATCTGTGAGAAAAGGAAAAGTTCATCTCAAGAAAATTTCATGCTCATAGCCATTGGCAGTAGGCTCTCCAAAAATCATTCTGGATGGAGATGACCAAAGGAGAACAACAGGAAGGAAACTATGCTGTAGTCTCAAAAGAAAATTGTACTGAGACTCAACGATGAATATCGTAGAGATCCTTACTCAACAAAATTTGTTGGATTCCTCAAGGAAGTCAATCTATGAAAGATTGAATGAAGTCTGAATACTGATGCAAGAAGAAGATTTGATTCTTGAAATTCTCTAGAAGAGAAAGAAGTTGGTTATAAAGGAAGGCATCTATTAATCTTTCAAGACAGAAGAAAATTCATCTCTCAAAGAATGATCATAGAGTCTGTCAGACGATCGCAAAATAAGGCTTGGCAGATTGGAGTGTCCTCTCGGAAGATCGTAGAGTTATCTCCTCCTCAAAAAGCTAACTCTCAAGATCGTAGAATCAACGCAGTCAGTCGCTCTATGACTCTCAAAACCCAGTCCACGAACCAAGCAGAGTCAAAGAACAACCTCGACATAAGCAGTTAGAGTCATGACAATGATCCTTACAAACTCCATCTAGAAAGCTGTCCTTGAGCTGACAAACAAGCTGAACAAAGATCTCTGAGTTCATCTAAAGCCCCTAGTCTTAACAGAGATAGTAGAGCAGCTCAAATCTTAACTCTACGATTGCACTTCAGGCAAAATTGTAAAGTAGCAAAGCCAAGTCGTAGAGTAAGAAAGCAAGCTAAGAAGTACAAAACTCATCTGAAGACCAAATTTTGAGGAAAATTATTGATGAATGATCTCTACAGTCAACTTTGTATCTTCAGAAGGCAGATGAAGGTAAATTTTATTCTTCAACGGACTACCTTTCTCATTCCAGTCACAAAGTCCCAAAACAATGTGATTGATGAACCAAATGCACTTATCTTTCCTATCATAATCTCTAAATTCTACGACTGATAACCAAGTAAGTCTTATCATCCCAAATCGTAGAGTCACTTCCTGATCGTAGAGCATATTGAGTCTACGTTTGCACTTCATACAATTTTCTTGCCCATAAACTACTTCATAGCTATTTACCAGCCTACAATTCATGACATCAGTAATCAAGGTCATCTATTGAAAGGATGATGGTTGAGTGGCTGTCAGCCAGCTCTACGAACTGTTCAAGCTTACTCTAACAGGGAAGGTGAACTTCACGCCCTCTAAACTCAAGTGGGTTAGAATACTTGATGTGCTACAGTTATGAAAAATGCAAAAGTTAAGGCCACATTCTACAAATGAGTATCTGACACGTGTCCTCTACAAAAAAAATACGAGGGAACTAATATAAGTCAATTTTTAAAACTGACGGTGGTCATTTCCCATCAGTTGTCAATACCCATTCTCCCAAAACTCATCAAAACCCTAGAAATCGAAAATTCTTCAGAAAGCGAAACCTCTCTCTCCCTGTGCTATTCTCAAATATGTCTTAATCACATGACATCTCTTCAAGTTATTCCTGGAAATCTTGTTTATTTTGACAAATTTGGATATGCAGAGTAGAAATTCAAAGATATTCTTCATTTGGTCAAGAATGCTGGATTCACCATGTGTCTGGAAACCAGCACCAGGATTTTCTTTACACTTGTGAAAGAATTCTATTCAAACGCTGATTATCGAGGAAATAACCTCATCACAAAGGTTAAGGAAATCTCATTGCAAATAGGGGTTTCTGAAATCAATCTCAGTCTAGGTATTCCAATCGGAGGAATTACTTCTCTTGACAAGGTTAATATTGAGCTTGGACTGGAGTTGATGGGTTATGAGAAGAAGTCTTCTCTAAAAGGAATCAAGAAGAAAGATTTTCCTCAGCAGTACGAGTTTCTGGCTGACATTGTTGGGAAGAGCATTTTGTACAAAGACACTGCATATGATACTATCAGTGAAGATCAATTAAGGCTTATGACTGTTATTGCTCAAAGAAAGAAAATCAACTTTGGAGCAGTTCTCTTAGGATGGATAAAGAGATGGATAGATGATGCCAAGACAAGAGCTGAAGCAGGAAAGCCCACTCCCAAAATGCTCTATGGGAGATTCATAAGCATCATTTTGAAGAAACTGCTGGCAAATGCAATTGGGGAAGATGAAGGAGAAATTCTAAACTGCAACAAAAGAATTACTCCAAGATTATTTGAAGATTGGAAAAAGAACCCTCATGCCAATAAGGGTAAGAAGGCTCAAGGATCGAGAAGCATCAGCAAAAAGATGGAGGAAAAATCTAAAGGAAAAGGAAAAGGGAAATGGAAGAAATGACAGAGGAAAATTACAGGAGGGTAATAAACAGTCTAGAAACAAAACTCTTGTGATCTATGATTGTCAGGAATTAAAGAAGAAAAGAAAATTCAATGAAGCAGAGAAAACTGTAAAAGAGAAAGATGCCAGTACAGGGAAAACTAAGAAGGTGAAGACAAATCCCAAAGGGTCTGAGATTGAGAAGAAGAACAATAACAAAAAGACAGAAAAGAAAATTACTCACACTGTTCCAAGGAGAAGTTGGAGAATTAGAGAACAGTGGAAAAGTTCAATCACTACAGGACCACCTCAGGTTATAGAAATTGATGATGATGAAGAAAATTCAAATTCTGGAGAAAGAACATCTGATAGTTCAAAAGAAGAAGCTTTTATAGACTCCTCAGAGAAGAAATCAGAATGTCATAAAAATAGTCTGTCTGATAAAGAAATCATATTGGGTTCTGATCAGGAAACTGAACTAGTTGAAAAAGACTCAACACCTGAGTTCAACGAAGATGATGTTATGTTGTCCGATTTAGATATATGGAATTCACACGCAAGTATACGCGGTCAATCAAGTAATATAGTAGAAATAAGGATGTCGAACCCACGAGGAACAAGTAATAACAATTATGTTAACTATTAAATTTATATTAATTTAAGTCTAATTAAACTTTAGCAACTTTGGATTAAAAACTACTTAAAATTGAAATTGAATTTAAACTAACTAACTAACTAATGAGAATGATTTATTAGATAATAAAGAGCTTTAAGATTACAATTTTCCCGTTGGATCACAATAATGTCGTCATCTTAATTCCAATTACATAATCATATGGATTGTTAACTGAGATCACTTATCTATTTACTAATCTCGTTCGATAATTAATAAAAAGATCCACTCCAATTTATAATGCTATAATTCTATGCCAAATTCATTGAAACAGACTCATTAAGATTAAACTCTCAATATGTTACGTGTGGTCTATAGGTATTCGCATCCTATATATTATCATGATACTCTTCCGAAGAAGAACAAACAAAGTCACACGTTATTATACCCAGATCTATTCCTAGATTTTCTTCGTCAATTCCATCTAAGAAATCAAATAACTGTTGATCAGACAATTATAAATTAATGCAAGATATAACAACCAATCCAACAATTGATCAAATAATTGAAACTAAGATAAATTAATTAAAGTTTAACCAACGGTTCCATTGTAATCCTAAAGAAGAATTTAGTTACACATAATCATGAAAACCATAATCAAATTAATAAAGAAAATCATCACAATTCAGAAGATAAAGGAAAAGGAATTAGAGAAAACTCTGTTGAACTCTCTCGCTTCCTTAGTCTTCACTGCTTCGTTCTTGCTCTTCCCAATCTTTCTTGTAGCTCTCTCTGATTCGTCACTGTCCAATCCTTGCTTTTTCCCTTCTTATTACGTTCCCCTTCATGGCCGCCTTGAAGTCCTAGAATCCATCTTTAACTCAACTGCAACATCTAACGTCCAACGCAGACTCGGATTGCTCGACGCGGTTTTGGCCAACTGAACTCGCCGACCTGCGCCCCGGCGCTGTATACTGCTCATAATTACAAAATTTGCACTGACAGCTTGTTTTCCCGTTTTGACCTCTCGAAGCCATTTTTTTCAAATTAATCATAAAAACAAGTAAAATAGAACTAAAAGCACTTAAAGATAACAAATAATTAAGCGTAAAGGTGCATAATTCGTAGGTATAACACCCACTCATCAAATACCCCCAAACTCAAGACTTTGCGTGTCCTCAAGCAAAAACACTACATATAAAATGAAAATAACTAACTATCTAAACCACATGAATGCAATGCAATGTGACTAATGTCTCGAGGACAAATCAACATAATCCATAAATATCAAGCCTCAAAGATCATAAATAATAACTTAGCCAAACTTCAAATTCTCGTTTAGTCTAAAATCTGACATATCACCAATTTTATTTCACCTTCAACCCTTTCGTGTGTGTGTGAATTCAACATATCAAACCAGCCATTATTCTAATACAACTCATGAATATCAGTGCTCAAAACAGATAATTACACATATAACATTTTATTACCCCCTCTCTATACACTTGTCTTTACATTTTCTTTATTTTTCTTTATTTTACAAGTGCGTCTTATGCTCCATCTCGTATATAACTAACTTAGCATGTGCAATACCCATTTTCCTTAGGCTTTTCAAAATTACCCACGTAGCGAACTTTCCACCAGTGACTCACAAACCAAGTGGCTTTAGGGCACTAAGTGTAAAGACACTCCTAAGGGCTTACTTGTTCGAGTAATAGAGGCCACGAAAACGAATTAGCTAAGTGTTGCTCATATCAATCTATTCTTCTTTTCATTTTTTTTTCATTGCTATAAAACAGACATCAAAGCAGATGATCACCATTTTCTTCATATAATTTTTTTTTAACAAGTGATAGAGGTTATCTAAATCTTTCTCAAGCACCTAAATCCACAAAGTTTGAATCAAAACTCAACTAACTTAATACATTGAATACGTGCAATTAATAACCAAGGGTATTAAGCTCAACAAAATCAGTAAAATATGAAAAACTCCAACTTTAACGATCTAAATCCATCTTGCTAAGATTATTAAATGAAGACTCACAATTTCATCATTGGCTATCCTTAAATTTCATACATTAATTCAATGCTCAAGTGTTCCTACATGCAATAATATATGATCCTATATGCAAAAATTTTTGTGATTTTTAATTTTTTAATTTTATTTTATTTTAATTTTTTAATTGAAACTGATCAAACTTAACCTAACCTTAACCTATATGCCCTAAACTAACAGAAAAACTAACAAAAAATCGAAATATAAACATGCAATGCAATATGCAGAATGCAAATATGCAGAATGTCGTATACCCCCAAACTCACAACAGACAATGTTCTCATTGGAAAATAAGTAAAGAAAGCAGTATGAATAAGAACAAGAGAACTCCCCTAGTAAATCAGGCATCATGGTCGGGGTGGTCTTCCTCGTCCTCCGAGTATGAGTCATTCGGCGGATATTCCAATAGCATCGGCGGGGCTGGAATTGAGAAAGCTGGAGCATTCAGATTTAACTGGGATAACATTGTGGCCAAAGCGGAAGTGCACGTATATGTATGCGCATGCATAGCATCCTGACGTTCTGCTAGGCGCTCATGCTGCCTAAGCACCCCCTCAAACTAGATATCCGTCCGCCTCTGTAACCGTCGTACGGCTTAGTTAGGAACTGGCTCAGCTGCCTCATTCTCGGGACTATCAGGGGCATCAGCATCGTGAGGTGGCGAGTGAGGAGCCATAATAAATCCTAAGCCTCGTGGATGAGACTCTCCCCCTTCCCAAACTTTGTAACGTGCAATCAGGCTATGATCGAGGAGAGTCGTTGGTGGCTGCACTGGTTCAACTGCTCCCCACTTGACACCAGACTGTTGACATAACGCAGTAATTAGAGACGGGTGTGGTAATCCTCCGGATGTCACACCTTTCAACTGCTTTTTAATCGAGGAGACAATTACACTGCCCACATCAATAGATAACCCTGTTATAATGGCATAAAGAAGAACAACTCGCTCCCTTGTTACATCGCTCATATGCGTACACGACATCAATTTGGCACACAAGAAAGCGTACCAAATCTTGCCATATCGACTCAACGCGTTGAATGGAAATGTCGAAATTTTGCCAGTGTACTTGTTAGTTTTCCATTCTGTGCCCGATCGACAAAGCTCGCGAACAATTCGTCCATAATCGGGAGTCCCCATTGTACTATACTGACACACATCCGGAGCCCGTAGGTTATAGTATTCATTTATCCTTTCTCTACTGAATGACACCACCTGACCCCGAACCATCACTTCACACTCAGGTGTATTGAGCGCATTAGCGTAGAATTCCTTGACCACGGCTGTTACTGCGGCATCGGGGTGTTCCGTAAACACCTGATAACCACGTCCAACTAGCATAGCTAGCATTTCCCCATATTCTAATATATCCGGACGCAACCCCCTTTCTGCTATCAATGCCCGTCTGGCTAACACATTATTAAACTTATTCTCGGCCTCTACACTAACGAACTTCTTCCGATTATATGGCCGAGGTATAGCCGACGAACCTTCTCCCCTTTGCCGTTTCGGAGGCATATTAGCTCTATATCAATATTGAAGCCCTACAAGGCTTTCCGATGTCCAAATCAAAGTTTTACTGAAAAGCAAACCAAATGAATCCCCTTTTGTGGCAAATTCACAACAGGTGGTGTACACTTAATTTTCCCCCAAACTTATGTTGCAAATTACCCCTACTGACTGAGAGTTTGTTCTTAGCTCCTATGACAACCACCAAACCACCAATTCTCCTCCAATGGCCAACACAAACCACTGGGCAACCCAACACAAATAATCCAAAACAACAAAAACATCCACTACACTTGAAAGAAATGTGATGTAATGAATATATAGTGTAAAGTACTATGTTTGGTACCTTAAGTTGGATGCTTGAATGATTGAAAACCAACTTGCTTCCCAAATCCCCAACCGTGGAATCTACCCGTGAGATTGCTAACCCGTAAGCTACGAACACCGGATAGACTTCGCTCTTGGCTATGTAGAGTGAGGAATGGCAAGGGAGATGAAGATGGGTGACTGAGTTGTAGTAGGAGGCTTAGGGTTTTAGGATTGGGAGAGGTTACCGGGGTGTGAGAGAGAGAGAATGAGAGAATGAAGTTTTGGGTTTTAACTTTTAAATTCCGATCGGGCGTGGAATTTGATTTTTTTTAAAACTAAAATTCGTCAATCTCGTCGGGGCGCTGTTGTTTTGCCTTGAAAACGCGCCGGGGCGCAGTCTAACTGAGAACTTTTCACAGGGGGCGCCATCTTATCCGCTGGGGCACGATCAGACTGCAAGCATTTCGCTGGGGGCGCCATCTGGTCTTGTGACGACCCCAAATTCGGGTTCCATAACCTCGAGTTTGGTTCTCACTATTCAACACATTACTAACAATTAAATACATACATTGCATTTAAATATCGCGGAAAATACATATTGGTTCCCTTCAAAAGGTTACAATACCAGGGTCTATCAACCTTAACATAATAACAGTTCCTATCACAAGGAATTACAAAAGGTTTAACAACCGTAAATACATAATTAAAGATCTAATTAGCATGCATAAGCTAACTTAAGCTCTGGCTTTTTCTTTTTCTTTATCCTTCTTTGAGCAATCAGGATTATCTGAAAAATGGTTCATGATATAGCAAGAATGAGCAACTAGTTTGCTCAGCAAGTTTAGAACAATAATATAGATTTAATATATCATGAATGAATGGGAAATATCATCAATGATTCAACAATAGATATAACAATTGTGAATGAAACAGGATTCAAATTTTAATAAACAGAATATTTGAATCTTAAAATGCTGAGTGGTCACTAAGGACCCTGAACTAACGAGGGTATAATAGAGTTTCCTCTGACCCTTTGAGTTGTTTGGTTTTCAAGGGGATCAGCCTATTCAACCCGCTGTATATGCATTACATTTAGTCACTGGCGCCCAAAGTCGGTTTCCCGACACAAAATCCCCTAATTTAGGGTTGTTCAATTCTCAGACTTAATATAAGAAATCCGCACCCAACAATGGTTTGGATAAGCTTTTAAAAGTATTCAAGTATTGAATTTATAAACGAAATGTCTAGCTGAACTATTAGCTTTTGACATTTTTAATACAGTTCATGAATCAAGAACTAATAAGCTTCAAGTGCACTAAGTGCGATTTTATAAACAGTATGGATGTGGGATAATTGTAAATAATTAAACCACTTCAAGCTTTGACAATAAATACAAGTATAGAAACTTGTTCAACAATAAATGAGTAGGGTTAGAGAACTTGCCTGTTTGCTCAGCTACAATAATTGTCTAGCTTTAACTAACTTGCTTTGAAAGACCTAACATTAATAAAGTCGGTCTAATAATTAGTACGACGTATTTGCATAACTATACGCTTAATAACGAACTTATTTACCACATAAGTACTAACACAAAAATTACATTAGTCAAAACAATATTATTAACCTTATAGACCCTCAATCATATTAGGTTAATAATTTAATAAGTTAGAAAATATTTTTCTTAAGTGTTGGACACTTATTAAACCTTTAAACAACTTATTATAATTGTTTAATTAAATTCAATTTATTTTATTAACTCAATCTCTTTTTAATTACTATTTAATATTGATTAAATAGAAATTAATTAATTAGCTCTAGTTATTATTTAAAATAAATAATAACTAATTGTACTTACTTATTATTTAATTATAATTAAATAATAAATAATTATTAACTTAGTTTTAACCTTCTTTAATTTAATGTTAATCAACCAATAATTAACCAAGTAATTAACCTTACTTATTATTTAATTAAGGAAATTAAATAATAGTTTACTAATCTTAATCCTCTTTAATTATTATTTAATGTCAATTAAATAATAATTAATTATTTAATTAATTTTAATTATTATTTAAGGTTAAATAATAATCAAATCATTCTTATTTATTATTTTAATTAAATAATAATTTATTACTCTAATAACTTAATTTCCATTCATCGTTACTAATTAAATAATAATTAATTACTTAATTATCCTTATTTATTATTTAATAATATTTAAATAATAAATAATAAATTTATAAATTTTATCTCTCTTTAAGTATTATTTAATAGGCATTAAATAATAATTGCTAATTTATCATCTTTATTTATTATTAACATTTAAAATAATAAATAATAAATTTATTTAACTTAACCATGGTTTAGCTAACTAGATTAATATTTAAAATATTTAAATATTAAACTTAATGAAAAATATCCTCCCCAATATTATTTTTGTATTATTATTATTTTTGTTAAAATTTTAAATTAATTTTTAAATATTTAAATTAATTAAAATTAACCCGAATGGCATTTTCGTAATTAAGTTGAAAAACCGGACCGATGGCAGTTTCGTAAATAATCAGAAAACTGATCCGAGGGCAAAATGGTAATTCTGCCAAGAAAAACACGGAGGGGCATAAATGTAATTTTGCCGAAAAACTAAATACCGCGCATTGCGCGCGTTACGGATTTTCACGGCCCAAAACGACGCCGTTTTTGAGAAGCCGGAAACGGCTTCCGCGCGTACGCGCGGAGTGATTTCCTGCAGAAGCCAAACAACGTCGTTTGGCTCCGCGTATTTTTTCAGACAAAAGCCTTCCGCGCATTGCGCGGACTGTTCCTAATTTTTTTCCTTTTAGCAGACAGTGAACAGTGCTCCGGCATACACATTTTAAATAAAAATATACCTTCAATAAATCTTTAACTCTTCAATAAAAATCCAAAAAATTACCAATCACCTTATATTAATTTATAACATGAAAAAATAATTTTTCATGATTTAATATCATTATTTTTTCATAAAAATTTTTACATCACATAAACTACCATAAATCATAACTTTTTGTATATAACTCAATTTTGAGTGATTCAAACTTTGTTTTTCTCATGATTTAATGTTCTATAATATTAGAACATCAAACCTAAGTTTTATAAAAATATTTTTGGACATAAATTCCAAAACTTGTTTACACACTATTAAATACATATTTTAGCATATAAAATATACCAAAATACAAACCAAGCATATTAAACTCAAGCATGGCATAAATATTACCTCTACACATTAATAACTATATTAACATGTTTATACTAACATGATGATTTATTTAATTTAAAAAACAAACAACATTTAAAATAATCATTACCTTGATTTAATGGCTATTCTTCTTTTTCTCCCAAAGTATGTTGTGAATCTTGAAGACATAAACTAGCTTAGAACTCCTTCTCCTTCTCTTGCTTTCTCTCAAAATATTTTGCTCTCAAACTCTATCTTTTGGCTTGAAAAATAATGAAATGTTCAAGTCTTACAAATGCAAGTATACTCCTACAAAATATTAGATACACATATTGTATCTATTAATCTAGACCATCATGCACCTATATTGGATACTTACACAAGAAAATTAGTCCATACTTAGTTGGTGAGGATTTTGTGGGAAAAGACTTTCCCAAAAATCAAAACAAGCAACATAATATTAATTAAATGAAAAATAAAAGAAAAAAAAAACTCATTTTCTCTCTCCTTCCATGCACATGGTCAGCTGATGCAACTTTTCATTGTCCCAAAATTATTGACACATTGCTTACTTTTTAATAATTATTAGTTAATTTAAGTATTTTTCAAGTGGACCAATCATTGGGCTTTAATTTAAAATACCAATTGGGCTTCTATTAAATTATTTGGGCTACTAAATTGTCAAATTTTATTATTCTACACTTGGGCTACTAATTGACCCATGTTGGGCTAATTTAATAATTTACACATTAATTATTCAATCCATGATTAAATAAATAATTACATTGAATAAATAATTAAATATTCTAACCCATTAGTATTAAATTACTAAATGGACTAATAAATATTATTATTAATATTTCACATTATTTACATTAATTAATAATTATATTAATTAATTTATTATATTTAATTCACTCATTATATTCAATTTAATTGAATATTTAATTTATAGGAAACTTATCAATTATTTTGATATTAAAACTTTAGGGTTTGTTCACTAATTTAATAACATATTAGTGACCCCCTTTAATTAATTTTAGTAATTAATTACATAATTATTTAATCACATAATTAATTAATCACATAAAAAGATTTAAATAATCTCGTAACATTAACTCGTTGGAAATTAAATTAATAAAGATGTGGAAATTCTAGGACATTACAAGTCTCGTCGGGGCGCTGTACTGCGTCGGGGCGCAATAAATCAGTGTAACAAACCCGCCGGGGCGCAGTTCAGAATTTCAGAAACTTTTGCTGCAATATTATTTTCTGCTTTCTAAGTTCCATAATGACTTGTTTAGCTGCAAGGAGGTAAAAGGCACACGAATTAGTGAAGTTTGCATGAAAAATTTATTCCCAAACTAAAAATTTAATAGATCCTATAACTTGATTTAATTAACCCAAAAATGCCTAAAAAGTGAAACTAAAAACTAAAGTGATACTACGGTTGGGTTGCCTCCCAACAAGCGCTTGATTTAGAGTCTTTCAGCCTGATTTTCTCCTGTTTGCTTAAGTTGGCTCGGAAAGAGTTACAAAGGTTCGCTGACGATCCACGTTGCCACCCCAATAATGCTTTAGCCTTTGCCCATTAACCTTAAATGTTTCATGAGAGCGAGGGTCAATAACTTCAATTGCTCCATATGGGAAGACATTCGTGATTGTAAACGGTCCTGACCATCTGGACTTCAACTTGCCCAGGAAAAGTTTAAGTTTTGAATTGAATAGTAGCACAGATTGGCCCGGTTCGAATGTCCGCTCAACAATGCGCTTGTCATGCCACTTTTTGACTTTCTCCTTGTACATTTTGGCATTTTCATAGGCATTCATCCTGAATTCATCCAATTCATTTAATTGCAAGAGCCTCCTTTCTCCTACGGCCTATGATTCAAAATTGAGCTTCTTAATCGTCCAATATGTGTTGTGCTCCAATTCTACTGGGAGATGGCATGCTTTTCCATAGATGAGTCTATATGGAGACATGCCTATAGGAGTTTTGTAAGAATTGCGGTATGCCCAAAGAGCCTCATCAAGCTTGTTGGACCAGTCTTTGCGGGTCGGGTTGACTATTTTTTCCAAAATCCACTTGACTTCTCTATTGGTAATCTTGGCTTGTCCACTCGTCTGCGGGTGATATGTCGTTGCAACTTTATGTCGTACACCATACTTCGTGAGAAGAGAGGAAAAATATTTGTTGCAGAAATGGGACCCCCCATCACTGATTATCGCCCTTGGTGTTCCAAATCTTGTAAATATGTTCTTGCGCAAGAAAGTTAGAACGACCTTGGCATCATTAGTAGGTAACGCCACTGCTTCCACCCATTTGGAGACATAATCCACTCCCACTAAGATATACTTGTTATTGAATGACGCTTGGAACGGTCCCATGAAATCAATCCCCCATATGTCGAATATTTCCACTTCCAAGATTGAATTCAATGGCATTTCTTGCCGATTTGATATGTTTCCAACCCGTTGACAACGATCACACCTCTTGCCAAATTCGTGAGCATCTTTGAACATTGTATGCCAATAGAATTCCAATTGGGGAATCTTTGCAGCTGTTCTATCTCCTCCATAGTGACCTTCATACAAAGATGAATGGCAATGTTGTAAAATGCCTTCGACTTCCTTCCTAGCTACACATCGTCTTACTATCTGGTCAGCACATTGTCGAAAAAGAAAGGGTTCGTCCCAAAGGTACTGCTTGACATCATGTAGAAACCTCTTTTTCTGCTGATAACTCAGGTCATAAGGAAGTACACCACTTACGATGTAATTGACGTAATCCGCATACTAAGGAGCTTCCTTTGCTATATAGAATAATTGCTCGTCGGGAAAGGACTCATTTATCAATACCCGATCTCCTTTGTCTTGATGTGAATTTTCCAGTCGCGAGAGATGGTCTGCTACTTGGTTATCGAACCCCTTCCTATCCTGAATCTCAAGATCAAATTCCTGAAGTAGAAGAATCCAACGGATCAACCTTGGTTTGGCATCCTTCTTAGAGATGAGATATTTTATTGCAGAGTGGTCTGTAAACACGATCACCTTTATCCCAATCAAATAGGCTCGGAATTTGACGAATGCAAATACCACTGCAAGTAATTCCTTTTCTATTGTGCTGTAATTTAATTGTGCATCTGTCAGAGTTTTGCTAGCGTAGTAAATTACATGAAATATCTTTTCCTTACGCTGGCCCAAGACTGCCCCAACCGCGTAGTCGCTAGCATCACACATGAGCTCGAACGGTAAAATCCAATCTAATGCGACTATTATTGGTGCAGTTATCAACTTCGTCTTTAAATTCTGAAATGCCTCATGACACTCTGTAGTGAACTTAAAGGGAACATCTTTTTCAAGTAATGCACACAAAGGCTTTGTAATCTTGGAAAAATCCTTGATAAATCGTCGATAAAATCCTGCGTGTCCCAAGAAACTTTGAATTCCTTTCACAGAATTTGGTGGTGGCAGATTTTCAATTGTCTCAATCTTTGCCTTGTCTACTTCTATACCACTAGCCGACACCTTATGTCCCAAGATGATTCCTTCTTGCACCATGAAGTGACACTTCTCCCAATTAAGCACCAAATTTGTTTCTACGCATCTCTTTAGAGCCGCAATCAGATTTGTTAAGCATAGATCAAAACTATCGCCAAAGACCAAAAAATCGTCCATAAAATTTTCTAAATTCTGCTCTACCATATCAGAGAAGATTGTCATTATACATCTCTGAAATGTCGTCGGTGCATTGCACAGCCCAAAAGACATCCTCCGGAAGGCAAATGTTCTATACGGGCACGTGAATGTTGATTTTTCTTGATCCCCGGGGGCTATGACAATTTGATTGTAGCCCGAATAGCCATCCAATAGACCGTAAAATGGATATCCCGCCAATCTGTCTAACATCTGATCTATAAAAGGCAGCGAAAAATGATCTTTGCGAGTTACCTTGTTTAATTTCTGATAATCCATACAGACTCGCTAACCCGTCACCGTCCTTATTGGAATTAGTTCGTTATTCTCGTTGGCTACTACGGTCATGCCTCCTTTCTTTGGTACACATTGCACCGGACTAACCCACGAACTATCTGATATGGGGTAGATTATACCCGCATCCAACCACTTGAGAATCTCTTTCTTTACGACTTCCTTCATGATTGGGTTTAGTCGTCGTTGCTGCTCTACAATTGGTTCGGCATCCTCCTCAAGCAGGATTTTCTGTATACATAGTGATGGGCTAATTCCCTTGATGTCTTCTATGGTCCATCCAATGGCAGTTTTGAATTCCCGCAATACCCTTAGCAATTTTGTCTCTTTTAACTCATCAAGTGAAGCGAAAATAATCACCGGTAGTGTAGAAGAATTCCCCAAATACAAATACCTCAAATGGGTTGGCAATTGTTTCAATTCCAAACTGGGTGGTTCTTCTATAGATGTCTTGTCATGGGTCTTTGCTTTCTCAGAATGACTTAGAGGCTCAAATTGGTTACCAGTCTGTAAGAGCGGTGTATATGCATTCAATAGCTGCACAAACTCAAGTGGGGCTGGAAAATCTGCAGGTATAGGATTAACTAAAGTCGTTGCAAGTGGATCCGCATTACAATTAACCGCAAAAACTGTTAGGGTTTCGACACAGTGAAAGCAGCGGAATTTAAAAAAATTTCCGAAACCCTAAGACAGGATCCATGCGAAAACAGATTAATCAGAGGTTTAGATTATTTTACCGATTATCTGAGATATTGAGAAGACGATGGAATTCTGGAACGGCTTCGAATCTTCAACGCAATCCAGCGACTGCGTCTCTACAGTATCCACACGAACGCTCCGCGAATCGTCCCACGATCTGCAGCAAAAGGAATCTGCGGTACTAGCCACCAAGATCAGGATTTCTAACCTATTTTTCTCTCTAGCCTCTTTCTGAAAGCGGCTAGGGTTTTAGTTTTTCCTTACGTAACTTTTAGACTACTGATATATCATATATATAGTAGTTAATAGGAATTAACTAAAACCTAAAATAAATAGAAAAATAAAATCCGAATTTATATATATTATATTTAATTAAGTCTTACTTAATTAATATACATATATACAAATTATCCTATTAATTTAAATTCGTAATTTTTAAATACTATCAATAATATTGACATATTTAAAATACTTACAATTTAAATTAATTCCCTTTTAATTACGTTCTAAGTGTGTGACCCTATAGGTTATTATTATGTTGGCAATAATTTTAAAATCATATTATAAAATTATAAACAGTGAGCGGCATCTAGTAATGCATCACTGCTACCCAAATAATAATAAGATCGGTGATTCGATACAACCTTTTCGTGACCAATGTTTCAATGTAATTTAATCATTTTAACCTTATATCCTAGATTAAACTCGAGGCATGGAATGTGTCATACTCTTCATAATTTAATCTGAGTTTTCTTGATCAATGAGTAGACTATATGAAACAAATCAATATTTGAGCATGGCCATGCATTTCATAGTCCTGCTCAATCAAGAGGCCTATGGATATCACCCATAATATATAGGAGGGTTAAATTCCATCTAGATCACTCATATTCCTCACACGATTCATGATGTACCCAATAATCACCTTTATTGTCCACCATATTAAAGGTGACATTTGATGATATCAAAGTACACAAATTCTCGTGTAATAATATAGTGACTTCAGGTCGGAGGATCATTACATCATTGTCACTATAAGAATTTCTTATGACACTTTGCATAATGCTCCATGTAGAATTCTCATGGTGGGTCAGTCCAGTACATTGTTCTCTAACATGTACCTATGCATTGACTCAAATATCTCATATATTTATGACCAATGAGATTTGGCCATCAGTTAATCCACATACTAGTCTCAATGCATCATTGTTGTCCCATTAACAATGATACTCGACTAGGGACATTTAAGAACAATGATACTAATTATAATTATATAATCTCATGTTCAAGTCACATACTTAAAGCTATATAATTCGTATCATTATTCTAAGGGCTTTTATTATGTTAACATTTATGTAACGCAGTAAATGAAATCATAATAAAATAATCCATTTATTCAATCAAATATAATATCAAAAATGTTAAGCAATTACATCAAATAATTAGCCTCTAGGGCATAAACTCTAACAATCTCCCACTTGCACTAGAGTCAATCACTCATGTATCTAATACCCATGGAACTAGTGTGACCTTCGTGCTTCTGCTGCGACAAAGCGTTGGTCAGTGGATCTGCAACGTTATTATCTGTTGGCACTCTGCATATATGTACATCTCCTCTATTAATGATTTCACGGATGAGATGGTACCGCCTAAGTATATGCTTGGATCGTTGGTGAGATCTGGGTTCCTTAGCCTGTGCAATGGCTCCATCATTATCACAGTATAACTCAACTGGATCAACAATGGTTGGAACAACACCAAGTTCAGTGACGAACTTTTTAATCCATACAGCCTCCTTGGCTGCACTAGAAGCAGCAATATACTCAGCCTCTGTTGTAGAATCGGCTACTGTCTCTTGCTTCGAACTTTTCCAGCTAACAGCACCACCATTAATGCAAAACACAAAACCTGACTGAGACTTATAGTCATCACTGTCAGTCTGGAAACTAGCATCTGTGTAACCCTTTACTGCCAGTTTATCTTCACCTCCATATACCAAGAATGAATCCTTAGTCCTTTTCAGGTACTTGAGGATATTCTTGACTGCTGTCCAGTGACCTTCACCTGGATTCGACTGGTATCTGCTCGTCATGCTCAAAGCATACGAAACATCCGGACGAGTACATATCATTGCGTACATGATAGATCCAATTGCCGAAGCATAAGGGATCTTTCTCATACGCTCCTCATCATCTTGTGATTTAGGACATTGGGCCTTAGAAATCTTTACACCATGAGTCATGGGTAAGTGTCCTCTTTTTGCCTCTTGCATGCTGAACCGTTTCAGCACTTTATCAATATATGTACTTTGACTTAGGCCGAGCATTTTTCTCGATCTATCTCGATAGATCTTGATACCTAAAATGTAGGTTGCATCGCCCAAATCTTTCATGGAGAAACATTTTCCTAACCATGTTTTTACAGCCTGTAAGGAAGGAACGTCATTCCCAATAATTAATATGTCGTCTACATATAATACCAGGAATACAATCTGACTCCCACTAACCTTCTTATATACACAAGGTTCATCTTCATTTTTTATAAAGCCAAACTCTTTGACTGCTTCATCAAATCGAAGATTCCAACTCCGAGAGGCTTGCTTCAATCCATAAATGGATCGCTGCAGCTTACATACCTTTCTAGCATCCTTTGAAGTGACAAAACCCTCAGGTTGTGTCATGTACACATCCTCAAGGAGATTTCCATTAAGGAAAGCAGTTTTGACATCCATCTGCCAGATTTCGTAATCATAAAAGGCTGCAATAGCAAGTAAGATCCTGATGGATTTAACCATTGCCACTGGAGAGAAGGTTTCATCATAGTCAACACCTTGAACTTGTTTGAAACCTTTTGCTACCAGTCGGCCTTTATAGGTTTGTACATTGCCATCCATGTCGATTTTCTTCTTGAAAACCCATTTGCACCCGATTGGTTTTACCCCTTCGGGTGGATCAACCAAAGTCCATACTTGGTTAGTATACATGGAGTCCATCTCAGATTTCATGGCTTCAAGCCATCTCTCAGAATCTGGTCCATTCATAGCTTCTTGGTAGGAAGCAGGCTCATCCTGATCTATGAGCATCACATCGCCGTTTTGAGTCACAAGAAATCCATAATATCTCTCAGGCTCTTGGCGTGTCCTACTAGATCTACGAATGGCTTGTGTAATTTGAGCAGGTTCACTTTCCACAATATCTTGTGGTTCCTGCTCATGTTCCAACTCAGGTTCAATGATATTTTGTGGTTCACGAATTTCTTCGAGTTCTACTTTCCTCCCACTGTTTCCTTTAGAGACAAATTCTCTTTCTAGAAAAATACCAGTTCGAGCAACAACCACTTTGTTCTCAGAAGGTTTGTAGAAATAATACCCTTTTGTTTCCTTAGGGTATCCCACAAAATTACATTTGTCAGATTTGGGTATGAGCTTGTCAGAAGCCAGACGTTTTACAAACGCCTCGCAACCCCAAATCTTCATGAACGACATACTAGGACATTTCCCAGTCCACATCTCATATGGTGTCTTTTGAACCGTCTTTGTAGGAACACGGTTAAGTGTGAATGCAGCTGTCTCTAGGGCATGACCCCAGAAGCTTATTGGAAGATATGCATGACTCATCATTGATCGTACCATGTCCAACAAGGTGCGATTTCTCCTCTCAGACACACCATTCCATTGTGGTGTTCCAGGTGGAGTGAGTTGTGATATAATACCACACTTCTTTAGAAGGTCATCAAAATCTTGGCTTAAGTATTCACCACCTCGATCGGATCGAAGGGCTTTTATGCTTTTGCCAAATTGGTTTTGAACTTCATTCTTGAATTCCTTGAACTTTTCTAAGGATTCGGATTTGTGTCTCATAAGATACACATATCCATATCTACTAAAGTCATCAGTAAATGTAATGAAGTAATAGAACCTACCTCTTGCTAATGAACTCATGGGTCCACATACATCACTATGTATAAGTCCCAATATATCACTAGCCCGTTCACTATGACCAGTGAAAGGGGCTTTAGTCATCTTACCTAATAAACAAGATTCGCATTTCTCATATGATTCAAAATCAAATGAATCCAAAAACCCATCTTTATGGAGTTTGGATATGCGTTTCTCATTTATATGGCCTAAACGACAGTGCCAGAGATATGTCGGATTTGAATCATTTGATTTAAATCGTTTTGTATTTATGTTATAGATAGGCATCTCTAAAGCAAGAATATAAAGACCATTAAACAATTGTGCAACACCATAACATATTTCATTTAAGTAAAACGAACAACTGTTGTTCTTTATTAAAAACGAAAAACCTTTCTTGTCCAAACAAGAAACAGAAATAATGTTTTTGCTCAT
Source organism: Hedera helix (assembly GCA_947179155.2). NCBI lineage: Eukaryota > Viridiplantae > Streptophyta > Magnoliopsida > Apiales > Araliaceae > Hedera > Hedera helix. Next base: position 23,936,081 of record OX359266.1, read on the forward strand.
AGCAGGCACAAAATAACAATCCTCTAATTCTAATACTAGCCCAGTGGGCAAAGATAAATGATAAGTTCCTACGGCTAGTGCAGCAACTTTTGCTCCATTCCCAACTCGTAGGTCAACCTCTCCTTTCGCCAAAATCCTACTCCTTCGGAGTTCCTGCACATTAACACAAATGTGAGAACCACATCCAGTATCTAATACCCATGATGTAGAAGTAGACAAATTGACTTCTATAACATATATACCTGAATCAGAAGTCGTACTTCCTTTCTTTTTCTTCAGTTCTTCCAGATATGCATGACAATTCCTTTTCCAATGTCCAGGTTTTCCACAAAAGTGACAATCACCTTCTTTAGCTACCCCACCTTTAGGTTTTAAAGCCTGTTTGTTTTTGAAATTGGGTTTGGCACCAGATTTAGATCCTATCTTCTTCTTGCCTTTCCCTTTTCCCTTAGCATTCCCCTTTTGTACCATCATTATGGGATCGGGTCCTGCCTTTTTCATGTTGTTCTCGGCAGTTCTTAACATGTTCAACAACTCAGTAAGTGGTTTCGTAATTTCATTCATGAGGTAATTCATGACAAATTGCGAGTAGCTGCTGTTCAAAGATTGTAAAACTAGATCAGTTTGGGCTTCCGCAGTAATCGGAAAACCCAACCTAGCAAGGTACTCAATATACCCAATCATTTTCAGAACATGTGGACCAACTGGATCACGTTCACCCATCTTGCAGTGATACAACGCCTTGCTTGTATCATACCTCTCCTGTCGAGCATGCCCTGCGAACAATTTCTTGAGATGCTCGATCATCTCATAAGCATCCATTAACTCATGTTGCTTCTGAAGCTCAGAGTTCATAGTTGCTAGCATGAGACAACTCACGTCTAGAGCATCATCTTGATGCTTCTTGTAAGCATTATGCTCTGTACGTGGTGCAGTGTTAGCTGGTGCTGCAGGAATAGGCCCATCAAGGACATAGAGTTTGCGCTCTTGTTTAAGGACAATCCTCAAGTTCCTATGCCAGTCTAGGAAATTAATTCCACTCAGCTTTTCCTTCTCAAGGACTGATCGTAGTGAAAGACTATTTGTGTTGTTGGTTGCCATTGATATCTACAATTTATAAGTGCAAAAATAATAAGTCAAATTGCAGAGTTTTGATATTATGTAATTGATAATAGTACATTCCAAATATACTTCCCACTATTTTAATCAAATTAATAGCCCTCACCATTAATTCGGAAAGCATTTTTTTTTATTAAATCTTTCTAGTGAACTAAGATCCATATTTTATTACGCCTTAAGTTAGCTTTGGCTAATCTCTTAAAACATAATTATTTAGGTAGACAACCATTTGTCAATTATATCATATATAACTCTTTGATAGTTTGGTGAACAACATTTGTTCTAGTCCATCTAATGGTACCTGCCAAACTCTATGCCTCTAAGTCCACAATCTTATTGAGATAACTTTGTTAAGTCGGGCCCAATGCTTTTAACATTTTGGATATCACAATTATCCTATCGCATCTTACCAAGATAAATGGGGTACTTTGCTTTGGCAAACCTACATTCATTGATCAAGGTCTTGATGAGTGTCATTCATTGGAAGGCATCTGATTTAGACTTAATAATTTTATGAGGGATTTTATTAATTAATTTAGATCTCACCAATTTTAATCTTATTAAGCATGAACGTTATTTATCATAGCATATCGTATACAAGCATAAATAAAGTGCAAAAATTAAATGTGTCACAGTTATGGCCCAACCCTATGTCAATCCTTTCAAGCTAATGAAAAGATTGAAGGTCAGTCTATGGTGGTAAAAGGTCTTCAAAATAGTAGCTTCGTTGGACCTTCCTCGTTCACGTGTGTCTCCTCTCCATCGTCATCTTATCTTCTTGATTACACTTGTACATTACATGTTATAAAGAAACCTCGAGTTACATTCGAGGGGATTTAGATGAGAAGAGAATATTACATCAGAATATAGAAAGGCACGACATGCAAGCCGTATTTTAAAAAACCAAAAACCACTAATCCTATGGGTCAAAAGAGCCATAACTGTGCACCATGCATATCACAATAAGCACATAACATAATTTATATCATTTAAAGAATATTATACAAAATATTTTGGGGTCACGACCATCGTGCGCTACGGCGGGGGGGTCCAAGGGGGGACTCCCCCCCTGGCGGTGGTCTCGCTGGAAATTTTTTCCAAACTACAATCTGAATTGTAGAATTCCTGAACTGCAGATTGTATACGAATCTCAGAACCAATTCCAAAATCATATATAATCTGCCATGCAAATTGTATATGAATCTCTGAAACAATTCCAGAATCATATACAATCTGTCATATTAAACAATATACCCAGAACAATACACCCAGAACATATCATATATGTCCAGTTTCGTTTAATCATATTAAACCGAATCTTCATACTTCTAATCCAATTAGAAAAGAAATTGTATTGTTCTTCCACCTTATAGAATACGATTAACAGAAACCATATACATGCATATATTTCAGATTTCCAGAATACGCATACATGTAAAATATCATATATTTAAACTCAGATCGGTAAACATGCATCATCATATATCATATATATCGAGTACAATTAAATCACGTAATTTGAATTAATTGTTTCGCAAGTAGCTCTGATACCACTGTTAGGGTTTCGACACAGTGAAAGCAGCGGAATTTAAAAAATTTTCCGAAACCCTAAGACAGGATCCATGCGAAAACAGATTAATCAGAGGTTTAGATTATTTTACCGATTATCTGAGATGTTGAGAAGACGATGGAATTCTGGAACGGCTTCGAATCTTCAACGCAATCCAGCGACTGCATCTCTACAGTATCCACACGAACGCTCCGCGAATCGTCCCACGATCTGCAGCAAAAGGAATCTGCGGTACTAGCCACCAAGATCAGGATTTCTAACCTATTTTTCTCTCTAGCCTCTTTCTGAAAGCGGCTAGGGTTTTAGTTTTTCCTTACGTAACTTTTAGACTACTGATATATCATATATATAGTAGTTAATAGGAATTAACTAAAACCTAAAATAAATAGAAAAATAAAATCCGAATTTATATATATTATATTTAATTAAGTCTTACTTAATTAATATACATATATACAAATTATCCTATTAATTTAAATTCGTAATTTTTAAATACTATCAATCATATTGACATATTTAAAATACTTACAATTTAAATTAATTCCCTTTTAATTACGTTCTAAGTGTGTGACCCTATAGGTTATTATTATGTTGGCAATAATTTTAAAATCATATTATAAAATTATAAACAGTGAGCGGCATCTAGTAATGCATCACTGCTACCCAAATAATAATAAGATCGGTGATTCGATACAACCTTTTCGTGACCAATGTTTCAATGTAATTTAATCCTTTTAACCTTATATCCTAGATTAAACTCGAGGCATGGAATGTGTCATACTCTTCATAATTTAATCTGAGTTTTCTTGATCAATGAGTAGACTATATGAAACAAATCAATATTTGAGCATGGCCATGCATTTCATAGTCCTGCTCAATCAAGAGGCCTATGGATATCACCCATAATATATAGGAGGGTTAAATTCCATCTAGATCACTCATATTCCTCACACGATTCATGATGTACCCAATAATCACCTTTATTGTCCACCATATTAAAGGTGACATTTGATGATATCAAAGTACACAAATTCTCGTGTAATAATATAGTGACTTCAGGTCGGAGGATCATTACATCATTGTCACTATAAGAATTTCTTATGACACTTTGCATAATGCTCCATGTAGAATTCTCATGGTGGGTCAGTCCAGTACATTGTTCTCTAACATGTACCTATGCATTGACTCAAATATCTCATATATTTATGACCAATGAGATTTGGCCATCAGTTAATCCACATACTAGTCTCAATGCATCATTGTTGTCCCATTAACAATGATACTCGACTAGGGACATTTAAGAACAATGATACTAATTATAATTATATAATCTCATGTTCAAGTCACATACTTAAAGCTATATAATTCGTATCATTATTCTAAGGGCTTTTATTATGTTAACATTTATATAACGCAGTAAATGAAATCATAATAAAATAATCCATTTATTCAATCAAATATAATATCAAAAATGTTAAGCAATTACATCAAATAATTAGCCTCTAGGGCATAAACTCTAACAAAAACTTCGTCCACTGCTACCTCTAACCAATCAATTCTGAAACACTCTTCTGGTTCCTTTGGGAATTTCATAGCTTTGAAAACGTTAAAAGTGACCTCTTGATCATGCACCCTCATCGTCAGCTCCCCTTTCTGCACATTTATCAAAGTTCTACCCGTAGCCAAAAATGGACGCCCAAGTATAATCGGAATTTCTTTGTCCTCTTCGAAGTCCAATACTATGAAATCTGTCGGAAAGATGAACTTATCTACTTTCACCAATATGTCATCCACTATTCCTCGTGGACGCGTCAATGACCTGTCTGCCAGCTGTAAAGTAACATTGGTCGGTTTCACTTCCTTCGGGCCTAACTGCTGATATATGGACAATGGCATTAGATTGATACTGGCCCCCAGATCACACAAAGCTTTCCCAAAGAACTTGTCACCAATTGTGCATGGTATTGTGAAACTGCCTGGATCTCTTAATTTGGGTGGCAATTTATTCTGTAGAATGGCACTACATTCCTCTATCAGTGAGACTGTCTCAAAATCTTCCAACTTCCTCTTTCTTGACAAAATATCCTTCATGAATTTCACATAGTTTGGCATTTGTTCTAGAGTTTCCGCAAAGGGTATGTTGATTGAAGTTTCTTGAACACCTCTAGAAACTTTGAAAATTGTTTGTCTGCTTTTGCCTTTTTGAGTCGCTGAGGGAATGGTACTGGTGGAATATAGGGATTCAGCTTGACTCCTTCGGTTTTGTCCACGGGTTTCTCCGTTTTCCTTGCTAAATCCCCATCCTCACTTGCATCGACTTCTTGTGGTTGCTTTGAGTTCTCCTTGACTGTTTCCGATAATTCCGTCCCACTTCTCAATGTAATTGCCTTACAGTGTGCGTTACCCTCTCCTTTTGGATTCTTCTCAGTATCACTTGGTAAATATCCTTGAGGTCGGTTGTTTATGGCACTATGGATCTGACCAAGCTGAGTTTCAAGATTCCTTATTTGAGCTGCTTGATTTTTCGAAGTTACATCAAATTGATTTGTCAATTTCGCTAGTACTTCTTCCATTAGTGATAGCTTATCGGGTTGTTGCTGTTGCTGAACTACGGGTGGGTATGGATGTCTTAGAGCTTGAGTTTGAGTTTGCACCTGATTATTGCTCCATGCAAAATTCGGATGGTTCCTCCATCCAGGACTGTAATTATTTGCATTATTACCATATTGCGGCTGTCTGTTTTGATTTCCAATAAATTGTGCAGACTCCGAATTAATAGCACAATGTTCTGTTGAGTGTTCTCCTGCACAAATCTCATAAACTGTCTCCAACTGATTCTTCTGCATTCCCATAACATCTATTTTCTTTGACATGGTAGAAAGTTGTGATGTTACTTGTGCCGACAAGGCTGTCATGACATCCACCTCATAAATACCTACTGCTATTGGCTGATGAGTTCTAGCTGTAGGCCATTGATAGTTGTTCGCTGCCATATTTTCAAGCAGGTTGTAGGCTTCTTCAATATTTTTTCCCATCAATGCTCCACCAGCTGTTGCATCTATGCTCGTCCTAATCTGACTGAATAGACCATTGTAGAAGGTTTGGACTTGCAACCACTTAGGAATTCCATGATGTGGACATCTCCGTAGCAAATCTTTGAATCGCTCCCAAGCTTCATACAGTGACTCCGAGTCGTGCTAAACGAAAGAAGTGATATTGTTCCGCATCTTTGCCGTCTTTGCTGGTGGAAAGAATTTGGCAAGAAATTTTTGTGCCAAATCATTCCACGTTGTAATGGATCCTGCCGGCAAGGAGTGTAACCAGCTCTTGGCTTTGTCTCTCAGTGTGAATGGTAATAGCCTTAGTCTAATAGCATCCTCCGTCACCCCCATTATATTTGAATGTGTCGCATATCTCCAAGAAGCCGACAATGTGGTCGTTGGGGTCATCATTCGGCAAACCCCCAAACTGAACCGAGTTTTGGATCATTTGAATAGTTCCGGGTTTGATCTCAAAATTTGTTGTTGTGATGGCGGGCCTTGTGATGCTAGATTGAATTTCCGTCACTTGTGGCATAGCATACTCCCACAGTGTTTTTTGTTCCTCCTCAACCATTCTTTCTTGATTTTCTAGAGTCGTCCGAATATAAGTGCGAATTCTACGGAACTTTCATTCTATGTCGTCTTCGTAAGGCTCTAGTTTCGGACCTTTAGATCTCGTGTGCATACAAAAAATACTAAAAGCAACTTTCTTTCGGAAAGCACGGGAAAACTCTACCTGATGAAAGCCAAATAAAAGCAACGGTAAACCAAAAGATTAAACTTTTAAATTAAAATTAAACTAATAAGACTTAATAATAGACTAATTATTAAAACCGTTCCCCGGCAACGGCGCCAAAAACTTGTTGTCCGATTTAGATATATGGAATTCACACGCAAGTATACGCGGTCAATCAAGTAATATAGTAGAAATAAGGATGTCGAACCCACGAGGAACAAGTAATAACAATTATGCTAACTATTAAATTTATATTAATTTAAGTCTAATTAAACTTTAGCAACTTTGGATTAAAAATTACTTAAAATTGAAATTGAATTTAAACTAACTAACTAACTAATGAGAATGATTTATCAGATAATAAAGAGCTTTAAGATTACAATTTTCCCGTTGGATCACAATAATGTCGTCATCTTAATTCCAATTACATAATCATATGGATTGTTAACTGAGATCACTTATCTATTTACTAATCTCGTTCGATAATTAATAAAAAGATCCACTCCAATTTATAATGCTATAATTCTATGACAAATTCATTGAAATAGACTCATTAAGATTAAACTATCAATATGTTACGTGTGGTCTATAGGTATTCGCATCCTATATACTATCATGATACTCTTCCGAAGAAGAACAAACAAAGTCACACGTTATTATACCCAGATATATTCCTAGATTTTCTTCGTCAATTCCATCTAAGAAATCAAATAACTATTGATCAGACAATTATAAATTAATGCAAGACATAACAACCAATCCAACAATTGATCAAATAATTGAAACTAAGATAAATTAATTAAAGTTCAACCAACGGTTCCATTGTAATCCTAAAGAAGAATTTAGTTACACATAATCATGAAAACCATAATCAAATTAATAAAGAAAATCATCACAATTCAGAAGATATAGGAAAATGAATTAGAGAAAACTCTGTTGAACTCTCTCGCTTCCTTAGTCTTCACTGCTTCGTTCTTACTCTTCCCAATCCTTCCTGTAGCTCTCTCTGATTCGTCACTGTCCAATCCTTGCTTTTCCCCCTCTTATTACGTTCCCCTTCATAGCCGCCTTGAAGTCCTAGAATCCATCTTTAACTCAACTACAACATCTAACTTCCTCGGATTGCTCGACGCGGTTTTGGCCAACTGAACTCGCCGACCTGTGCCCCGGCGCCGTCTTCCTGCTTTAACACTGCGCCCCAACGCTGTATACTGCTCATAATTACAAAATTGCCACTGACAGCTTATTTTCCCGTTTTGACCTCTCGAAGCCATTTTCTGCAAATTAATCATAAAAACAAGTAAAATAGAACTAAAAGCACTTAAAGATAACAAATAATTAGGCCTAAAGGTGCATAATTCGTAGGTATAACACCCACTCATCATGTTATAGCTGAAGAAGTTACTGTACCAGGGGAACAATACTCGAAAAATTTTGAAGCTGGAAAGACTAAATCAAATGAGAAAGGAGACTGTCAAGAAACTGTGATGAAAGAAGATAGTCACCTTCAAGAAGAGACCAGCACTCATGAAGTAGAAGAATCAAAAGAAAGGTCTAGAAGGTCAAATAAAAGAAGAGGTTTAAGTGGCTTTATGAAGAAAATAGGCAGGAGTTCAAGTACAAGTATTAAGGAGAGACAAATAAGGATGAAAGTTGAAAAGAAGCTGAAGACAGTGAGACTACTGAGGAAATTGGAAAAGCAGCAATTTGAAGCATATCGACTGAAGCAGATAAAAAGGAGACGTAGAGAAAGAATGAAGCATACAAACCAGATGGAAAAATGTTCTATTTCATGGGATCATGATCATCTATTCAGTTTCATTCCCATACTACCACTTCTAAGGGCTATAGTCATGAATGATCAAAGGTCTATCAGCTGGAGCTACTCAACATTTCCAAATCTTTCGTTAGTCGCCCAACATTTCTCAAAGGCAATGACCATTGCAACCACACTGCTAAGCAGTGAGCCTTTCTATCCTCACTACCAAAGCTGCCAAGAAATATCCATCTAGAATCTGACCAGCTCTCAATCATCCAGCCAGTTTGTGGAGAATCAAAATGCAGAAATCTGAAAGTCCTCTCTTGTGACTCACTAAAACTCTCAATCACCCTGCATCACCTTTCCGTTCGTAAAGTCCCAAAACTTTGCAAACATTTTTTAAAATACCAGCTTTCCAATCATAGAGTCCCAACATTCTATGGACCATGAAAATATACTTATTCTTAGTCTCATATACAATATCTAAATTGATGATGTCAAAAAGGGGGAGAGAATATAAGGAACTAAGGGGGAGCAACATGAAAAAGGAGAATCAGCCAACTAAGGGGGAGACAGAGAATCAGCCAACTAAGGGGGAGATAGCAAAAGGGGGAGCAACATGAAGAAGGAGAATCAGCCAACTAAGGGGGAGACAGCAAACAACCAGCAAACTGAGTGAGAGAAAAGTAAAACATGGAGAGCAGTTGTAAGTATGTATAACCTTTTTGTAAAACCGTTTTGTAAAAATGCTCATTTAATGAAATCATTCCTTTGCACTAGCCATACAGTATTTCACTGTATCGTAAGACATAATTTACCTGTCAAGTAGATGCATTATATGAATGTCATATCAATAAGTCTATTAGTTTTGTCATCATCAAATAGGCGGAGATTGTTGAAGGTTGTTTGATTTGATGATGATGATTGTTGTGCAAAAATGATTGTGGTAAATGTGCTTACATGGTTGATTGTCAATGTGTATATGACAATGTGCTTACGTGTTAAAGTGCTTATGTGGTTTATTGACAAAGTGATTATATGTTAATCAAATTATGTGCCTACTTGATCATGTGTGTATGATATATATTACCTATTTCAAATACTGTGACACACTTGTATAACACAAATTTGATCTTGTTGAAAACTATCTGGTGCTTATAGAAGAGAATGAAAGTTATCTGGTTCAAATGTTGTTAAGTCCTTTTAAAAGATATATGTGTTCAAAGGACTTAGATTTTAAAAGATCAGAACTATTAGGTTGATCTTTCTGTAGGAATCACTCTGCATAAAAGATGCATGATGTAAACAGAGTAGCATAAGAATGAATCATTGTTGTATTTATGTATGACAGAGTCTGTAAAGTCCTTTCAATATATAATGATGTAATAATGTATGAAAGGACTTAGTTAGAAAAGATCAAATCTGTTAGGTTGATCTTATCAGTCCATATGATCGTAGAACGGACTCTACGATTCCGAGCAAAGACGACTCAACGATTCAGTATAATTCGTAGAGTGAAATATATGACTCCTTACCAAGATAACTCTACGATCATCAAAGAGAGACAGATGTGCAAGAGGTCTACAAAATATACAAGCCAAATTAACTGATCAAGTACAAATCGTAGAACAGAACTCTACGATCATCGAACAGTCAACTAAGCTAGCCAGCAGTTAACGCAGAATCAGAGAATAAATGTACTCTACGATACAATCAATCTTGCAAGATCGTAGAGTAAACTTGAAGAACAAGCACATACGAGAACTATACGATTTGCACAGTTAGAAGAAATCATAGAGTGAAACCGGATGTCAAAGACAATACATAAGATTGTTCTACACATAGAACAATCGTTGAGTAGAAATAAAGGATGTGCCAACTGAGACAACAACTCAACGATTCTACTGAAAAGCACTGCATTCAGCAACTTCACGACTGACGCAGAAGGACAAGCTAAGTAGAACGGAATCATAACGCAAAGCACTGCAGACAAACTCTACGATCTGAACAAAACAGCAAGATCGCAGAGTAAAAGGGAAGATCGCTCCAACTCAACCTTTTACCCGACATACTTCAAGTAACAAGTGGAGCTGAATTCGTAGAGTCCGAATGAGCAGACAATCACTCTACGAATTCAATATAAGAAGCAGCAAAGGATCATAACTGCAATATGATGCGAGAGGAGAGAGTGTATTTCTCTTCCAGATTCGAAAGAGATTAAGTGTTTTTGAGATACAGATGCATGTCAGAGTCAGAGAAGACTTTGTACCTAAACGACTATAAGTCAGGACCCACTGCTCAGGAAAAAGGTGAAGAAAGTCAGACTAAAGAGACATCTCTAAATGCATCAGAACAGCTGGTTCTAAAAGTCAAAGAAGGTATTTATTGATGGATCAGAAGATTAATTAGCAAAGAATATAATAATCTTTACTGAACAACTCTGTGAGTACAACGGCTATAAATTCAGAGAAAGCTAAGCTACATGTTGATATATCAGAATATGTCAAAAAGGGAAGAAGCACTGACACAAGCAACAGAAAGTCAACATCAAAGATATCAAGGATCTGCACAAAGCCAAAGTAACCCAACAGATCTTTCAACGGTAAAATATGCACAAAGATATAAAGGCTTTGATAATTCACAAAGAAAAGTTGTTGTTGAAAAACAAAAAGAGAAGATGTTGTACAACAACAGATCATAGAGCAAAACAAAGATGAATATGCTGAAGAACACTCTACGATCCACCAAAACACTAATACTGAATTGAGAAAGACATAGAGTGAAATAACTCTATTACAAGAGAAGTGTTCAGAGCTGCTAGGCACGTAGTAGAGAGAAGCTTAAACGCCAACTTTATACAGACATGGAAGCAACTGAGTACTAAAAGGAAGAAGCATTACAGTCATCTCAGAAGCCCATCTCGAGAAGCTATAAACGGTCTATGATAAGAAGGAACAACTGAGTACCGAAAGGAAGAAGCTTCACAGTCATCTCAGGAGTTCGTCTCGAGAAGTTATCAAGTACCAAAGGAGTTGAAGTTCAAAAGCCTAGCAGCACAAAGGGTGATCACAAGAAGATATTGAGCATATAAAGAATCCAAGCATCATTGTCGAACTCAATATCATTTCAAGAATGATCACATCCTGCTACTAAGTATTTAAAGACAATGGAACCTAAAGTACAACTCAGTAGCAACTTCAACATCTATCAACAAGCAAGGAGCCAAGTCTGCTGGACTTGAAAAGGGCAGTTATGTCCTTGTCTTAGTGACTAAAGGATCCAAGTCTGCTGGACTTGAATAGGGCAGTTATGTCCTTGTCTTAGTGACTAAACTAGCCAAACCTGCTGGGTTTGAAAGGTTCTTAGTGAACTAGAGTTTCCAGGCCTGATGTGCTTGAAGGGTTCTGTATGAACCATTCTTAGTGGATCTCCTACTCGTTGTAGTAGAAGAGTGGAGTAGGAGTTATTCAATCTCCGAACCACTTAAAACTCTCTGGTGTCATTTACATTCAGTCATTTACATTCTGTCATATATATATATATATATATATATATATATATATATATATATATATATATATATATATATATATATATATAAAACTACTAAAACTGGTTAACTTGACAACTGACTGTCTTCAATACAGTCTTAACTCAAAGGAGAAGTTTTACTAATCTTTAAGGGGAGCTTTTAAACTAATATTCCGTTGTGCAAACAAATCTTGATTTAATGAATTAATTGGTAATAAACTTTTGAAGTTAAGCAAAAAGTTTTAAAAGATCTATTAACCCCCCCCCCTCTAGATCACTTGTGTGTCTCTGGGAACTAACATCCCTGATTCATCTCCAAAGGCACTCGATATGAGTTTAGTACTAAGGTTATAACTTAGGTTTCGAAATCCTACCATTTCTAACCTACGGCTCTGATACCAACTTGTGACGACCCCAAATCCGGGTTTCATAACCTCGGGTTTTGTTCTCCATTGTACAATACTTACTAACCATTAAATACATAAATTGCATTTAAACTTCGCGGAATAATACAAAAAGGTTCCTTATAAAAAGGCTACACTTCTCAAGGTCGATTAACCTTAACATAAACATTACATATCTTAAGAGAATACAAAAGATTTACAAAAGAAAATTACATAACAAGTAATTTAACTAGCATGCATTAAGCTAATCTAAGCTTTGGCTTTTCCCTTGCCTTTGTCTTGTTTAGAACTTTCGGGCTTAGCTAAAAATAAGTCATGATATAGCAAAAATGAGCAACTAAATGACTCAAGTTTAAAAACAAATAGCATAAGATATATCATGATGAAGGGGAAATTAACATCAGGGTTTTCACCAATAGATAACAATCGTGAAAGAAATTAAGAATCAATATTTCAATATAAGAATGGATTGACTCTTTACTGCTGAGTGGTCTTTAAGGACCATGAACTGCTATTAAGGTACAACAGACATATATGCTTGACACCTTGAAAAAACATGATATGCGAGGGGATCAGCCTCTTGCACCTTATGTATATGCATAACATTCAGATATCTTACGCAAATTCGGATTCCCGACAGATAAAAATCCCCCATATTTAGGGTTGTTCATTCTCAGTCTTACTATAAGAATCCGCACCAACCAATGGTTTGGATAAGCTTTTAAAATATTCAACTTGATGAATTTAAACATGCATTATCTAGCCAAAACAATTAGCTTAGACATTCTTAAATAGTTCTTAAATTAATGAATTAAAACATTTGCAAAAGCACTATGTGCGAATACAATAACAGTAATGATGTGGAATAATTTTAGATAATTAACCCACTTAAAGCTTTGTCAAATATCTATAAGTGTAGATACTTGCTCAACAATAATTGAACTGCTCACTGTAAATAAGGTTAAAGAAAACTTGCAACAATAAATACAAGTTAGGGTTAAGGAAACTTGTCTCATACGTAGTCTACTGCTAGCCAATTCAATTAATTCTCTTTGAATAGACCTAACAATTAATCAATTTGATCTTAAATTAGTATTATATACACATTCATATGATAACCTTTATAACTCTTACTTAAGCACATAATTATATAAACACTTAGGTAATATTATCACTACATGATAATATTTCAATAACATAAAACCTATATTAATATTTAATATAGATCACACTAATCTAATATTATTAATAATTTAATAATATTTTATTAACCTTGTAATATTATTAATCATTTAATAATATTTTATTAAACACCTAATATTATTAATCCTTTAATAATACTTTATTAGTCTTATAATATTATTAATCATTTAATAATATTTACATCTTTTTCTAATATTATTATTCCTTTAATAATATTTTATTAATATTCTAATATTATTAACCAGTTAATAATATTTTAGTTATATTCTAATATTATTATTCATTTAATAATATTTTATCTATTTATCAATATTATTACTCATTTATTAATATTTTATTGACTTTATAATATTATTATACATTTAATAATATTTTAATAATTTTTTAAAATAATTATATTAATAATAATATTTTATTAATTTATACTATTAAACCTTTAATAATATTTATCATCTTTTACTTGTTAATTCAACTATCTATAATTTTAAAAATACTTTTATTAAGTCCATAAATAATAAAATAATTTTTGAAATATTTTTCATTTTCTGAACGGACCGACCAGGCCAAAACCGACCCGACCCCGCAAAAATCGGACCAGCGCCACTGGCGCTCGAAATGAATCGAGTCCAGCGTTACCGGTTTTGGAAACAGAATGCCTGAGCGCTGCCGGCGCTCAATTTTGGACTGATACGGCACCGTCAGCGCTTAAGTATTCTGACCAAAATTTAAAAAAATTCAACTTTGAGTTATTTTGATTAAAACTTGTATAAAATGAAATCTACACATTCCAATTACACAAAATCAGTGTTGACGTATTCCTAACTTTTTGTTTTACAACATTTCATGGTTTGATCACAATTTTGAAATCGTTTTAACAAAAATTTAAAGATCGAACCACTTAGGGTTTAAAAATGACCTACTTTATGGTAAAAGTCATAACTTCTTTCTTTTTCTATATTTTTTAAAACTTCAAGTTGGATTTTCTTTAAAACTCATATATGTAACTTTTTGGCCTTAGAAATCTATTTTCCAACATGTACATTTCAAACTATAACATTAAATACCATATACTCAACTAAGTTTTACCGGTAAAGTTTAATAAGAACATTTCTTCCATTTTTATGCATACCACACATACCGAAACATGATTTAAACAGGTCAAACCTTGGATCTACATATATAACATAATTTAAGATTTCTAGACCATCAAAATAACTTTTGATCAGTTAAAAATATATTTTAACCGTTCAAATCACATATAGACTACAAAAATGAAATATGGAGAAGATGGAACACTTTTAAACCTTATGGACTTGTTCACTCTTCATCTTCTCCTTCCAAAGAAAACTATGAAGCTATTTAACATCCACCAAGCTTCTCCTCTAGCTATTTCCTTAAGGAACTCTTACATACTTGTGTATCCTCTCTTGGAAGCTCTCATTTTTCTCACTAGAAAATGCTAACAAATGACCAAGCAAACACAACTAAGGTGTAGAGCACTCTACACATAGAGTCTCCTTATTCACCATCAACTTTCCTTAATCAACCAAAATAGTCAAATTATGAGTTAATTAGTATTGCTATTTGATTGATGGACAACTTGAATGACTAGGTGAATGACATGAGTTGGTGAGGAACTATGATTTAGTGTAAAAGAAGCAACCAAGCAAACAAGTAACCCCCAAGTGGGGCCCCTCAATGTGCCGGCCATTTGGCCTTTTCTAGGCCAAATTTTGCTTTATTTTTATAATTTAATTATATATCTACACTTAGATATATATATATATATAATAACACACAGTAACTACCAGCAACCTCCTAATAAATAATATTTATTACTTTCCAACAGATAAACCACCAGTCTTTGCTAGAGCACACCTTTTGGAAAATAAACACCATTATTTCCACCATATCAATCCACCACCTTTCCTGTTAAAAATTTTCCAAAAACACACTTTACCAGAGAGCCTCATCCTACTACATACACCAAAAAAAAACTATTTTTTTTTTCGTGCCAACCTAAAAAACACCACATACTTTTACTGTAGCAACCGCAACAGTAACTCACTTCAGTCGCCCTTTGTAATATTATATATATATATATATATATATATATATATATATATATATATATATATATATATATCCACTTTGGACTTAGAAATTAAATAAGTTGGGCTCATTCATTTAATTTGTTTGGGCTCAATTTATTTATTACATTGGGCTAACATTAAATAACCTATGTTACATTTAATTAAATCAAGTATTGGGCTAGTTTAATTAATTACATGGACTAATATTTAATTCATTACATGGACTATCAGGTAAATTAATTTGACCGAATTTAATACATCATTTGGACTTATAACATAATCCAATTAGACTTGCTTTAATTAATTATACATATTACTTTATTACTTTAAATAAATACACACATACGCAAGTATATTCATTCAATTAATTAATGCACAATTAATTAGTACAAAATTTTTAATTCATTGCTAATTATTTAATAAATATAATTACAATGTCGAAAAGAATTTATGGTCATTACAGCCTTGGCCAAGGACTACTGAGTTGTCATTTATCGAATAGCATAGGACATTTTTCTCTTTTACTAGAAGTGCTAAATTCTTTGTTGATCATTCATCTATCTCCATATATAACTTATTATACCCAAATATACCATTTGATACACCCTAAAGGTTTTAAGGAATATGTTAAAATATAATTCATCACACACACGATACTATGATGATCTCAAGTCCAATGATCACTTGTACTACTATCACAAAAGGAACTCCTATTGACAGGCAAGTAAGACTCCATTAGGTGTTCTTTGAGCGAGTCATGTTCAGTGAACTTATTCTCTAATAAGCACATACATACTTTCTTTAGTGTCTCTAAACAAATGATTATGATATCAATCATCCTCTTCATACGAGCAAGCATATTATATACTAATCTATCTAGATTCATTAATCCCCATTTTAGTAATGCTACGATTAGGAACAATTTTAGTATTTAGCTATCTTGAATTTAGATCTCATTAGCATGATCATTATCATGATTCTAAAAGCAATGCTCAATCACTATGGGTTTATCACAATTAATGTCATCTATTAAATATGGATAAAGAAAATGGTTTTGTATAAATAAACTTTTATTAATAAATAAATAAGATTACAAAGTACATACTACATTATATGAAATATGATTGGCTTGTGTGCATACTACTTTCAATCTCCCACTTGCACTAAAGCCAATCACCATGGTATCTAATACCCATCTTCTTTAAGTGACGATCAAACTATTTTTGAGTTAAAACTTTAGTAAACGGATCTGCTATGTTGTTAAGAGAGTCGACACACTCTAAGGTGACATCTCCTCTTTCAATGATTTCTCTAATCAAATGAAAATGCTGCAACACATGTTTGGATTTCTGATGAGACCTGGGTTCCTTGGCTTGTGCAACAGGTCCTGTATTTTCACAAAATAAAGGTGGTCCTTGAATACTAGGAACCACTCCAAGTTTTGTAATGAAAATTTTTATCCAAACAGTCTCATTTGCAGCTTCACTTACAGCTATGTACTTTGCCTCTGTCACTGAATCTTCAATTATTTACTGGTTGGAACTTTTCCAACTTACTACGCCACCGTTTATGGTAAATACATAACCCAAAATAGATTTAATATCATCTGGATCAGTTTAAAAACTTGAGTCTGTATAGCCCTCTAGTTACAAATCAAACCCACAGTAGATAAGAAATTTATCCTTAGTTCTTCTTAAGTACTTTATGATATTTTTCACTACCTTGTAGTGTTCTTCACCAGGATTAGACTGATTTCTACTTGTTACACTAAGTGCATGAGCAACATCAAGTCTTGTACATATTATCCTATACATGATAGATCCTATTGCTGAGGCATAAGGAATCTTACTCATGCGGTCTTTCTTTCCAGGTGTCTTTAGGGCCTACTTCTTGGAGAGATATATTTCAGGACCCATTAACATGAGCCATTTCTTAGAATCTTTCATGTTAAACTTCTTTAGCATTGAATCAATGTACATTCCTTGAAACAAGCTAACCATCCTTTTAGATCTATCTCTATAGATCTTTATTCTCAAAATATAGGATGCTTCTCCCAAGTCCTTCATAGAGAAATGTTTATATAACCAAATCTTGATCGGCTGTAGCATTGGAACATCATTTTCTATCAGTAATATATCGTCAATATATAATACTTGAAATGTAACAGTGCTCCCACTAATCTTCTTGTACATATATAGTTCATCCTCGTTTTTGATAAAATCAAACTCTTTAATTGTCTTATTAAAACGGATGTTCCATATTCGAGAAGTTTTCTTCAATCCATAGATGGATTGTTGTAGCTTACAGACTTAATTTGTCCCAACCTTTGAAACAAAACATTCTGGCTGTATCATAAATACATCCTCTTTTAGTTTCCCATTGAAGAAGGCTGTTTACACGTCCATTTGCCAAATCTCATAGTCATGATAAGCTACAATTGCTAGCAAAATTCGAATAGACTTGAGCATCGCTATTGGTGAGAAGGTTTTGTTATAGTCAACACCTTGTCTTTGTCTAAAACCTTTTGCAACCAGCAGGCCTTATAGGTCTCTACCTTGCCGTCTGCTCCAATTTTTCTCTTAAAAACCCACTTATACCCAATAGGCTTAATGCCCTCAGGTGGAGTAACCAAAGTCTATACTTGGTTCTCATACATAGAGTTCACCTCGGATTTCATGGCTGCTAGCCATTTCTCTGAGTCTTTACTACTCATTGCCTCTTCGTAATTCCATGGATTATCATCATCTATGATGCGTACCTCATCATCATCTTCTATGATGAATCCAGATCTATCAAGTATCTTCAGTACTCTTCCAGATTTATGAATAGGTTGTGGTACATTAGGTTGTGTTACTTGGTTAGGTACCTCACTTTAACCCAAAGTGCTTTGCGGTTTTGAACTTCTTCAATATCTAATTTACTTCCACTGACATCTTTAAGTATAAACTCCTTTTCTATGAAGAAAACATGTTTTGCAATAAATACCTTTTGATTAGTTAGATGATAGAAATAATATCCTAAACTTTCTTTAGGATAACACATAAATTTGCACTTGTTGGATCGTGTCTCTAGCTTATCATTCTCAAACATTTTGACTTAAGTTGGACAACCCCAAATCTTAACATGCTTAAGACTTGGTTTCTTCCTTGTCCATAACTCATATAGAGTATTTGGGATGGATTTAGAAGGTATCTTATTAAGTAGATATGTAGATGTTTCTAGGTCATAACCCCAGAATGAAATTGGAAGATCGGTAAAACTCGTCATGGAACGAACCATGTCCAATGATGTTCGACTTCTCCTTTCAGATACACCATTCAATTGTAGCGTGCCCGGTGGAGTCCATTGTGAGATTATACCATTTTCTTTGAGATGATTAAGAAACGCATTGCATAAGTATTCACCACCTTGATCCGATCGAAGAATCTTAATACTCGTGCCAGTTTGTTTCTCTACTTCACTTCTGAATTCTTTGAACTTTTAATACAATTCAAATTTATATTTTATCAAATACACATATCCAAATCTTGAATAATCATCAGCGAAAGTGATAAAATATGAATACCCTCCTCATACATATGTTATCATAGGCCCACATACATCTGCGTGTACTAACTCTAACAACTTTGTAGCTCTTTCTCCTTTTTCACTAAAGGGAGATTTAGTCATTTTACTCATGAGACAAGATTTACAAGTGGGATATGATTCATAATCAAATAACTCTAAAAGTCCATCTTTATACAACTTGCACAATCTAGTTTCATTAATATGACCGAGTCTACAGTGCCATATAAAAGTATAATTCACATTATCTCTTTTTCTTTTCTTAATTTGTTCAATTTGTAATATATTTTCATGCAAGTTAAGTAAGTAAAGTCCATTGTGCAATTTACTAGTACTATACAAAATATTATCATTATAAATAAAGTAACTATTATTCTTGATTATAATGTAAAAACCATCCTTGTCTAACATATGAATAAAAATAATATTTCTTATAAGTACTGGAAAATAATAACAATTATTTAAACTAATGGACTTGCCCATAGGCAGTGCTAAACAATAAGTTCCTACGACTAATGCAACAACCTTTGCTCAATTCCCCGCTCGCAGGATGACTTCTTTTTTGTTTAACTTTCTACTTCTGCTTAGTACCTGTATAGTATTACATATGTGAGATCCACAATCGGTATCTAATACCTAAGTAAAACTTTAATTTACAGAAAGATTTATTTCAATCATGAACGAACTTTGATATGAAGTTGAAGCTTCTCCAAGCTTCTTCTGCTTTAAACTTGCAATATACTCTTTGCAGTTTCTTTTCCAATGACCCGATTTATTATAATGGAAGTGCACTTCTTTGCTATCTGGATCTACCTTCTTATTATTATTTTTTTTCACCTTGCCTTTAGCCTTCTTAGATTTCTTCTTTTGAGAAGTTCCCTTAGGCCTCTACCTTTTTTTGGAAGAATCATTTACCAACAAGACTATGTTCTGTTTAGATGGGAAGTGACCCTCTGCAGTTTTCAACATGATCAGTAACTCAGGCAAGCTGACGTCTAACTTATTCATATGAAAATTTATAATAAATTGTGAGAAGGTGTCAGGGAGTGATTGCAAGATCAGATCTTAGCTCAACTCCCCATCCATCACAAACTCTAACTGTCCGAATTGTTCAATCAAATTGATCATCTTGAGGACATGAGTCTCAACGGTAGGTCCCTCAGTCATTCGAGATCGAAAGAGCTCCTTAGATATCTGATATCTTGCAATCCTACTTTCCTCACCCTAAAGATCTTTAAGGTGCAGTAGTATAGTAAGAGCATCCATCTTTTTGTGCTGACATTGAACTCGTTAGTCATGGTAGTGAGCAAGATGCATTGAGCCATAATTACATCATCTTGCCACTTCTTAAAAGTAACAACTTCTTCCTCAGAGGCATTTTCTGTAACAGTTGCAAGGACAGACGAATTTAGGACATATAAAATCTTTTTAGTAGTGAGAATAATTCTCAAATTGCTTAACCAGTCCGTGTAATTCGGTCCAGTCAATTTGTTAGCATCAAGTATGCTACGCAGTGATAGTGAGTTTAACATTTATAAAATTTCGCATATGAAAAATAGGCAATATTTTAGCATACATTCATTTTATTAATTACAAAAATAAATTAGGTATTTATTTATATTGGTATCTCCTACTATTTTCCATAAAATTATATTACCCTCTTTATATAGTTCGACAAATTTAATTAATGATTTGCTAGTGAGATAAGGATTCCATCGACATAAATATAGTCTTGTATGTGCACAACAAACTATAGTTTATTCATTAGGTAGACAACTCATTGTCAATTACATCAACATGTAACTCCTTGCATTTTACCTCTTAGATTATTATGATCATGTGTGTGCACATCCAAATCAAAATTATATAAGTTAAGTCCAACCTAACACTTCTATATAAGTGAAGAGAAAAATACTGTCATTGTGTGTGCACAACAAAACAGTAATGTTCAATTCCTTTATAAGCATTCAATGTGATAAAATAACATCTCAAATAATTGATATAAGCCTTATATGTGAACAACAAACTTATATTGAGTATTTGATACTGTATCGGTTTATCATGCTAGAAGGTGACATTCAGCATTCCAAATATCTTTGAACGTTACAACTTAATATAATTTGCCTTGAGGGATTTGTTATTAATTGTCTCATATTGTTTAGCGCGCGCGCGCACACACACACACACACACACACACACACACACACACACACACACACACACACACACACATATATATATATATATATATATATATATATATATATATATATATATATATATATATATATATATATATATATATATATATAAAATGTGCGTCATATTATTTAACATACGAAGTATGTTTGGGTAATATATATATATTAAGAATGCACATATAGAATACTATATTCTACTTGAATTGATTATGGACTTTTATTCTAGTTTGGTTCACTAGAGCCACTAAGTGAACCAAAAGGTCAAACCTATGGTGCAAGAATAAAATTAAATATAACTATTACATTTAAATTCGGGTTCCATTACAAATGGGTCTTCAAGTGCTCCTTGTTCTTTGACTCTAATTCTTTAATTAATTATAACTAACCTATTATATAACTATTTACAATAAATAGTGTAACGACCCCGAAATTCGACCCACTTTATTCCCTTAAATCTTGTATTTATTAAACATTATTTTCTTTACGTCCAAATTTCGGTCCGTTAATAAATCTTTCATCACCTAAATTGATCCATTATTTAATTTCAAAATCATCAATTACCAAATTTCCAGTATAAATTTTTCTTTTTCTCAATCATTATATTAAATATTTGATCATTTAAAACTTTGTATCTTAATCATCGTCCCTGGATCATAACCTTTACTTTTTCTTTCTATCATCATTATCGTAAATCTTAATAAAGCTCAACAATCAAATTCAATGATTGTTTATATCCATCCGATATTCTTTGTTTCATGATTCATAACTAGCTATATAATAGTCTGTATCATTATAATCATCTCGAATAATTATGGTACACAACTTTAACTTTTATTATATCCAATTTCAACATATATGTGCATACAACTCATCATTGTAAAATTGGCAAATTTTTCCGCATTAAATTATAATATAACAATTACAGTTCCAACCTTCTAAATAATTCATCTCTAACACAATCCGGTATTCCTGAAATTCATTTCTTAACCTGCAAAAGTTTAATTTAAGCAAGTAATGAGCACAACGGCTCAGCAAGTTCAACAGTTTATGCTTCACGTAGCACATACCTTATCATGCTTGGTGTGTGTCATGTTTTACGTGTTGTGCCTTTATTATAACAAAATATCTCATATCATTGCACAAAGTACACATAGTCGTCATATTATTCACAGATCACATAACACATAATTTATATGCATTTAATAAATATTATCATATCATAACAGTCAACATTTAACATTTAAAGACTGAAGAACTTGTCTGGCGTCCAGTTATTTAAATTGTTAGCTCAAACCCTTAACTCGATCAACCTATAATCATAAAATAATCAAATGAAAATTATTTATCCTCTTATGATATTAAGTTAATTAATTAATACCATTTATGGGCCAATTATTTAATAATATGGTTAATTATATTAACTTCGTTTCTTAAATATTAATATAATTTAATATCAACTCCTTCACTTCGGACAACCCGGCTCATCGGACAAATTTTAACATATTTGGTTGTCCGAAATTTTCATTTAACCATTTCTAAATCTGAAACTTAATAGATTAATATTTAAAATATTAAATATTAATTCCCAATATTTAATATTTTTACAAAAATATTAAATTTAATGCCCAAACATCATTTCTATATTTTTAGTATTTTTCTATAATTTTCTATGATTTTTAAACAATTTTTAAACATTTATTTAAATTAAAAATCATTTCTGGGGGCATTTTGGTAATTTCCGCGCCTTTAGGGACATATTCGATATTTTTTGAAAAGTCCAGGGGCATTTCCGTAATTACCGCGCTTCTAGGGACTCAATCGGTATTTTCCGGAAAGAGTAAGGGCAAAACCTTAATTTTAGAGGGCCCAAAGGACACGTTGGTCCTTTCTGAAAAAGCCCCGGGGCAAAACGGTAATTTCCCCCGCATGCGTCGGCCAAAACGACGTCGTTTCTTGGCCTGTTCCAGAAACTTCAGTCGCGCAACCCCCCCCCCCCTTACTGCCCTAAAACAACGCCGTTTTTCACTCGCCATCCGGAAAAAAAAATGGCTGCCGCGCATTGCGCGGCAACCCAGATATTTTTTTCTTCTTCAGCCGAACACAATAAGCCAGCCAAGAAGAAAATTGCACCATTTTCTTCACAATTTTCACTACAAGACTACTCCAAAAATCATAAATATACATCCTAAAATTATTTAGAATAATTATTCTAATTATTTTCTATTTTTCCACAAAAATAATTTATCATCATAAATACAAAATAAACTAAATAATTTAATTATTTTACCTTCCTTGAAGCTTTTCTTCCCTTATTGGCACTCGTTTTCCTCTTCCCCTTGGTGGTGGCTATGGTGGTTGTCGGTGGTGGAAGGTGGCGGCTTCGGTGGGAGAGAAAAGAGAGAAACATGCTTGTTTTTCTTTTTGTATTTCTATTTTTCCCTTTGCTCATTCCTTTCTCTTTCATTTAAATAACCAAAAGGCCTTAATTGTTTTTAAAAGGTTGAACAATTCCACCGCCTAAGACATGCAACCGGATAAGCCACGCATGCATAAACAATTTTTTTTTTCTTTCTCGAAAATTCCAAAATCAAGCATGCAATATTAATTTAATACATTAAGTAATTATTTCGTGTAATAAATATTTTATATAATAAATATAAAATATTTATTTAAATTCACCAAAATTCATAACTTAATTTATCATTAATATTAATACCTTTTCGGTTACTTTATTTGACAAATTTTGTACACGCATAATGACATGCATGTAATTATTTGAGGTAATTAATACCTCCAAAAATCATAAAATAATTCCTATAACTTATAAAAATTATTTTTCATAATTTTTCACTTCATTACTTGGACATCATATTACACTAACATGTTCCCGTTTTTAAAATATTATCCTTCATAAAAGTCATAACAATTCAATTATGCATAAACATAATTTTTAATGAATTAAAACATTCATTTTTCCTCATTAAATTTCATTTCTTTACATTTCACATTAATTTCTTTATAAATTATATAATTTAATATTATATAACTTATATAATTATATTCTCCTTTTAAATAATTTCTTAAATTCCTCCATAATTATTAATTAATTATATAATCAATAATTATACCTTAATTAATTCTCTCATTATTTTAATACTCTTATATAAATTATATAATTATCCTTATATAATTGTAGACACCCAAATTTTGCACTTCTCTACTAACCCTGACAGGAGGGCAAAATCGTCACTTGACCTGACATGCGAAAAGGAATGTGGGCCCCAACACAACGCCACCCCAACGACTTACGGTCAAAACTGCGATAACAAACAACGAGCATCAGGTTACTTGAGACGAGGCAAACAGCTGATCCAAAAGAACCTGATTTGATCACAAAAGACGACTAATGGCCACTACGCTTACGATGGTCGAGGGTCTATACATCAGGTAACAGCCTTCCGAAATAATGCAGCAAAAAATGATGATTTAAGACTGCGTGACACAAAAATCGAGAAAAGGAAGCCAGACAGCCGCGGATACATCTGCGGCCAAGACACGTGGCGCTTTTTGTGGCTTGAGGAACCAACACGGCAGCCGAGGTTAGGCGCGGGCGGCCACAGCAGGCAGCTGCAGATGCACCTGCGGTTGCCTGGAATCACCTATACAACGCCATTTTTGATCTGCAGAAGAAAAAGAGAAGAAATTTTTAGATTTTAGAGAGAGAAGAAACGCGAGAGGAGAGAGAGTGGCTCGGGTGGATGCTAGTTGAGTGATAAATCGGTGATTTTTGCTCGAATAGTTAGGCATTCTTGTGATTTTGCTCGAATTGTGAAATATAAAGCTTTTGTCGATGTATTGCAATGTGAAAAGTGGTGTTTTCTTTGATATTTTTTTTTGCTTGTATTGTTATTATAATCTTGTGTTTTGGGTTGTTTAACGTAGTATGTTGTTATATTATGGAGGATCCGTGGATTAGGGATTATTAGCGAGGGTTCCGCCGGAACGTAATTTCCTCCTAGTGTCCCGATGACATCCGTACGGTGATATGTAGTTTATTATGGTGACGGATAGTTCGTAGTGTTGGGATTGTGATTTTTGGATTCGTGTAGCATGGTAGCAAGTTTAGTACTGTTAAGTTGTCTTGGTATGGTTGTGCAGCGATTTGGGTGATTGTGATGCTAGGGAGGAGATCCTCGTGATTAAATCCCGATGATGGACAAAATTTGGTGTATGTAATCATTGCAGAGGTCTATTTCTGTATATATGTAAATAATGGGCCTTAAAACGATACCGAGCCGTGATCAGGTTTAAGGCCTCGTAATAGTGAAGTATGCGATTGTGGGTGTTTGGGGTTATTTAGACGGCTCACATGCCCATGGATAGCCCCGACACGTTTTGAATGCTTGTTTTGATGTACGACACGAAAAACGGTTTTTTAAAGTAAAGCAAACGATGAAGATTTTATAAAAGTGGTCAAATTAAGATATTAGAATCACGAGGATAAATATTGAGAGTTTTAGTAAACGTCGGTCCCTGTTTGGCAAAAAGGCTACAAGTGGTTTTGACATATCAAAAAATGATTTCATAAAAAATAAACAAACGTTTTCATTAAACTTTGGTGCATAGGGTTAAAGAGCTTCTAGAAGTTGTCTTCATTCTTTATTTAAGTTTACCATTAGAAGGCCATTTATGGTCCCAATTCCTATTTGACAAAAGTTTAAAAAACTCTTATTTTCTGAAAACATCTAATAAAAGCCCCATCATTTTCAACCTTAAAATCAATGTTTTATTAGAAAACAAAGCCTTGTCAGTCGAGTCGAAAGACGTTTCAAAGCATTCAATAAATAAAGCACGTCTTCTATGAAAGAATCAAAACAGGTTTTCTCATCACAACAAACATTTAGGCACACACACACACACACACAAGTTTTAGGATTTTAAAAGGATAGGAAAACATCAAGATTGCGGTAACCGTGTTTTCAGGGAAGCCGGGGAGTGCCTAACACCTTCCCCTCGCTTAAGCAAGCCCCCGAACTCTATGAATCTCGGTTCGCAGACCAATTAATTCGGAGTCACATATGAGCCAGTGATTACGAAAACAAAATTCGGATGAGTTGGTACATCCATTTCAAATATACCAACTGGCGGCTCTGGTCATTTGGCTCATCATAAAATCGATCTTTCACACCCCGTCGACACGTAAGCCGACCCTTTTCAAAAAATCACATCTTAATCTAAAGGCTAAAATTAGAAAGGGCTTTAATTATTAAAAAACGAAACGACGAAATCCCGGCG
The DNA here is from genome assembly GCA_947179155.2 of Hedera helix. NCBI lineage: Eukaryota > Viridiplantae > Streptophyta > Magnoliopsida > Apiales > Araliaceae > Hedera > Hedera helix. The sequence continues at coordinate 23,962,597 of OX359266.1, forward strand.
TCGACAGCGAGTATCCATTCATTACTTCCACTGATGATTCTAGATTTTGATATATGTATTTGATACAAATCCAAATCGTTTGAAATGTTCAAAGAAACAGAAATAAAGTAGATAAAGAAAAAGTCAAAGGTATTTAAGTTCTTCGATTAGATCGATAAGAAAATACTTAAGCAGTAAATTTCTAGATCATCTCTAGCGAAATTGTATTCACTTACAATGGACATGGTGATGATCCATGATGAGTTTTTACCAATCTTTCAATATCCTTTTAGGGTTATACACTAAAAATGGTTGCATGCCTACTTAACAAGGTACCTTCAAATTTTGTCCCTAAAACTCCATATGCGTTATGGATAGGGAGGAACCAAGTCTTAAGTATGTTAAGATTTTAGTTGTCCAACTTATATCAAATGGTTTGAAAAGGATAAACTTGGGACAAGATCCGACAAGTGAAAATTTGTGGAATACCCTAAAGAAAGTTTAGGGTGTCACTTCTATAATTCTACTGATTAAAAGGTGTTTGTCAAAATATACTACCTTCTAAGAAAATGAGTTTATCCTTGAAGGGGTTAATGAGAGTCAAATAGATCTTAAAGAAGTTCAAGAACCACAAAACACTACAGATTATGTGAAGGAAACTATACAAGTAGATAAACTATTGTACCACAACCAAATCACAAATTTGATTTAGTACCGAAGATACCTAAGAGATATGGATTCATCATAGATGATGACGATGAGGTACGCATCATAGTAAATGATGATCCAGTTACATACAATGAGGTATGAGTAGTAGAGACTCAAGAAAAATGGTTGTTAACCATGAAATCTGAAATGGGTCTTTTAGAAAGACTAAAGCATATGATAAAGTGGAAACCCATAAGACCTGACTAGTGAAAAAAAGATTTTATACAAGGTCAATGAGTTGACTATGATGAAATTTTTCACTAGTAAAAAATGCATATATGCATTCAAATTCTACTTGTAATTGCAGCTTACTATACAAAAAGGGATGTATGTATAATACAACCAAGGGGATTTGTCTCCATTGAGATGGAGTAAATCAAGTATGTAGCTACAAAGATATAATTATGGATTGAAGCAAGCTTCTTAAAGATGGAACATCCGTTTTGATGAGACAATCAAAGGAGTTTGATTTTATCAAAAACGTGGATGAACCAAGTGTGTACAAAATGTTAGTGGGAGCACTGTGACATTCATAGTATTATATGGTAATATACTACTGATAAAGGACTGACATAGTGATGCTACAATCAGTAAAGATGTGTTTGTCTAAATACTTCTCCATTAGTGACTTGGGAGAAACATCTTATTATTGGAGATAAAGATCTATAGAGATAGATCGTAAAGGATGCTCTGCTTGACCCAAAGAACGTACATTGATTTGATTCTAAAGATGTTTAGCATGCCAAACTCCAAGAGAGGTTTCATGTTAATCAGTAAGACAGTAAATCTCTCCTAGAATTTGTCCCCAAAGACACCGAAATGAGATATTGCATGAATACGATACCTTATGCTTCGGCAGTAGGATCTATCATTTATGGATGACACTAGACTTGATGTTTCTTATGGATAATAAGCAGATTTCATTCTTGAAAAAAATATTAGAAAAAAGTTTCTAATGATGGGTCTGATTTGAAACTAGAGGGCTTAATAGACTCAAGTTTTTTTTTCAAACTAACTAAGATAACAGTATATCCGTTTCAAGTTATATGATTACTTTGAATGGTGGTGCAGTGAGTTGAACAAGTTTCAAGCAGTAAAGCATTGCTAATTTAATGATAAAAACATAACAAATAACTATAAGTGATTAAAGAACTTGAAATGATTCTTAGCATTAAAGAAGTTTAATTCACCAAGAAATCTAGGTCTCATATGAATTCCAAACATGTTTTGCAGCACTTCCGTATGATTAGAGGAATCACTAAAAAAGAGACGACACCCTAAAGATGACAGACTCTCAATACAACATTACAGATCCATGAACTAAAGTATTTACTAAGAAATTCGTATGCCACTTAGAGAAAAACGGTATGGAGATATCAAATGGGGATTAGCTTTAGTGCAAGTGGTAGTTTAAAAGTAGTATGCCCTCAAGCCAATCACATTTGATGTGATATGCATATACTTTGTAATCTTATTCAATTTATTAATTAAAGTATCAAGACATTTCTTTATTCATGGTTAATTGGTTGAATTAATTATATGAATAAACTCATAGTTTTGAGCAATACTTTTAGAATCATAATGTTGATTATGTTAATGAAATATAAATTCAAGATAGCTCAAAAGTAAAATGTTCCTAATTGTGGGATCACTAAAATCGGGATTAGTGTTTCTGAATAGATTAGTACATACTATGCTTGCTCTTATGAAGATGATAATTGATCTCATAATTATTTGTGTAGAGACACTAAAGCAAGTATATAGGTGCTTATTAGAGAATAGGTTCACTGAATGTGACTCGCTCAAGGAACACCCAATGGAGTTTTATTTTCTGTTAATAGGAGTTTCTTTTGTGATAGTAGTACAAGTGATCACTGGACTTGATATCATCATAATACCTTGTGTATGATGAGTTACACTTTGGCATATTCCATAAGACCTTTAGGGTATATCAAAGGGTATGATTGTGTATAATAAGTTGTATATGGAGGTAGGTGAATGGTCAACAAAGGATCTACCACTTTCAATCAAATGAAGAAAATGTCTTATGTAATTCGATAAATGATAACTTAAAAATCTTTGGCCAATGTGGAATGAAAATTAGAAATGAATTTCTAGTTTACATTAGAGTTGTACATTTGAAAAATGAAATGCATATGATCAAATAAAATAAAACTTGACAAAAATTTCGTGTCTTATATTTGATTGGGATATTGTGTGGTAGAAGAATTGAATTGTACAATAACTATTCGCTGAAAGGTTCTTTTATGATAAAATGTTGAAATCTATACTATCTGAAAAGTCGTTGATCGCTAAGGGGGCTTACCCTTATTGTGGAATAAATATTATTTATTAAATAATTTAATTCATCCATATAAATAAGATTAGAATGGTTCTAATTAATTTATTTTACAACCGGTTTAATATGGAACCTAAAGGGTCACACCGCAAAAGAGTAATATTTATTTTAGAAGTGGATGGCATAATTGTAATAATAAATTATATATATTTAATTTATACTATGATAATAGAATAAATTAAACAGCTTAATATTTATAATTTAGTAATTTAAAAATACTACTTATAAATTAATAAGAGTGATCTTATTATTATTATTATTACTAGTATTATTATTTAGCTCCTAAATGATTTACGAATTAATTAATAAGTAGTAGTAGTATTATAAATAATTAAGTTCCTAAATGGTTTAGAACTTATAATTATTATAATAATTAATTTAGTTCCTAATTAGATTAGAGAATTAAATTAAAATCCTAATCTTAAATAGTTTAGGAGGGTTGGCCATATCTATAAATAAGATAAGTTTTATTATGGATTAGGTTAACGACTCACTTTATAATTCGCTACATCTACGAAGCTAGAGAGAGAGAGAGAGAGAGAGAGAGAGAGAGAATTATGGCTAGTCATCCATGATTTGGAGAAACCAAAATTCACTTCTTTAATTCATAGATCTCTTGGTAGATCACCTCTAAAGGCTTCACACTTGGGGAGCTGACAATGATCTGTGAAATCTAATCGGTGAATTTGAAGAAGAACGCGAAAGATTAAAGGTAGTTAAACTTGTACCTGTGGAAGCTTGGTTCTACAAAAGTATAAATCTTTTATCTTTCCTCAATTAATAATTATCGCATAAGAAAGATCCTAATTATTAGTTTGTAGAAAAATTTTAAAATTTGGTTTTACTTGTTTCTGTTGTGCTATTACAATTTGATTGTATGTATGCCATATTTTTCCAAACCAAGGCACTTTCCATAATTATTTCCCAACAATGATTGCATTGAGAATATACTCAATTATAGCTCTCCCTCTAATCAATTACTATATATAAAAAGCCAAAACACAATTTGTCTTGAACTAACCAACCGAGTTAACTCGGTTTAATTTAAAAATCCACTGAATTAACTCAACTGAGTTAACTTGGTTTAATTTAAAAACTCACCAAATTAACTCACTCGATTAGTAATTTAAACCTATGCCTTTTTCGATCCTTCCGTTACTGAGAACAATCGACAAAACCGACAGTGCCTCTTCAGATTTCCTCTTCTTCTTCCACTTTAAGTTTCTCTACAATTATATATTCGCTATGTTCCCTGCTTTCCCTCCATCAGACAACATCAAGATGCATCAATTGCCAAATGAAGCCGTTAATTGTTGTCAATGAAGCCGCAATGGCTGAATCTATCATTTGGGTATGTGATTTGGGGTTTTTTGTTCATGAATTTGTTCAAAATGAATGCGTATGTGATTTGGGTTTTTCCCTCATGAAAATTGGGTATGTGATTTGGGTTCTTTCTTCATGACTTTGTTCTAACTAATAAATTGGGTCTGTAGTGCACTGAAATTCCACCCTTCCTTAATTCTATCCATTTATATCTGAATTACATAATCATTAACTTTAAATCCATTTTTATAATCGTAAAACATATTTACGGCAATCTCGTGCATTAAACTTAACCTTTAATCCTTTAATACCTTTTTAATTGACCATAAATGTGTTCTATATTTTTTATTTTTTTTTATAAAACTTTATCTTACATCCTTTATCAGCCTCAGAATCGCAACGTTCATTTACCAATCATTAGAACTTAGGTCAAATATTAATTAATTATGACCTAATCTATTACCATTTCATAAACAAATATATATATTCATGAGTTTCATAACCTATAAATAAAATTTCGCCGTGAAGTATTCATACATGGCCCTATTTAACTATAATGTATCAAACATAATCTTATTCACTTGTACTTGTTTACATAATTCGGTACCATACATATAAGTTTATCACATGTATAACTTGACTATCAATAATACATTTATCTTATCCTTTATATACTTCCTATGAATAATACATACATTCACATTTAATTTTATGGATTTACAGACCATTTACTCTCTTAGTACAATCATGGTTTGACAAATTACATATATCAAATTTCCTCATGCTGATCCATCTATTCACATTCTTTATCTTAGCTGCATCGGAACCTCCGACCTTCTTGTACTGTACCTGAAACGTTAGTTCATAGTAAGAATGAGCATAAAGCTCAGCAAGTAATTCAAATAACACCTTTCATGCTCGCAGTTTATAATATGTGTCATGTTTTCTCTACCTTAACATACTATGCTTAATGTCACGTATTGCACTTACCAATTAAATCACATAATTGCACATAGGCACGTTTCAAATTTCTTTACAACCACATAGTTCACTTAGAACAATAGTACATTTTAGTCTGAAACTTGTTTGTACGCTTTTATTTACTTAACCTTTGTCGCCTCGCTTGGCCCTGCTATCCTTCCTTAACTCAGGTTGCTTGTTTGAACCTTATCTGAAAACATACAATCTATATTCATCATTATAAGATCATAACTTAATAATCTTTGTTAAACTCAATCCATAATTACATAACCATTAATCTCTATTCATATAACAATTGATGTATTACACCCTATGTAGGTTAATAATACATCTTAGCTTAATCCCGATCTTCTACATAACTTTTAACATGATTTAGCTTAGCTTTGGGCATATTATATTATGTCATTCATTATCCCATTATGCTTTAACACCCTTTATTTTGGTCATTCGTTATCTATTTAGGGCTTACATAACATATCCTTATCATTTCATATCAAAATATAGCTTTTTGGAAGCTTAAAAAAATTTCAAATGCACAGACATTGCGCCCCAGCATCGTTCTCTTCCATGAACAGTACATTGCGACCCCAACGCAATGTTTAGTACAAAACATTGCGCCTAGGTGCAATGTTCAGAAACAGAATTTCTGATTTTTGTACTACCTTTGCCAATTTTTAACTCATTCATCTTACATCCAAATGAGCCCAAATTTGGACCACATCTAGACCTCACTATCTAGTATTTTATAAAAGTTTTACTTTCCACATTTGGCTCTTTAAAATCAGTGATACACTAGCCCATAGGAGGACTGTTTAAAACATTTCGAGACTTATAATTTTTTTCAACTTCAAAACCAACTTTTACCAACTTTGTGATTTTTGTCCATAAGCTTTAAAACTCCATTCTAACACTTGACATAGTTCACTTAGGTCATATACGACATGTTCAAACTTTCAAAATCATAAAACTTCGCACGTGGAGATATTTGTCTGTTAAAATCCATTTCGAGTCGAAACGATCGATTTCGATCGTTCGAATCGCCATTTCATTCAAATTTGAATCCGTTGATTACCAAATCAACTCAAACACATGTAATAACATAAAACTTAAGTGTTCGGCTTCATTTCACCTTTAATTCCTTAAAATTGCCAAAAATCACCCTTTGATGGCACTTTATCAATTTTTATTAACTTTTCAAATTCAAAACTTAAACTCAACTTGACACTTTAACCTCTCAACACCACATAGGCAACCATATACACATTTAACTACTTTATAAGTCCACATAACTTCTAACTGCACATTCTAATACACTTTACAGATTAAAAATTGATTTACATAAGAAATATAGCCTAATATTCAAACTTTTCATACCAAATCATACATCTTAACTATCAAAGAATCTTATATTCTATCCACCTATTTAATATGCATGAATCCAACATGTTCAATTCTTTAAACTAGGTTTTCATCAAAACCATCAACTTATTACACATAATCATATCTTAAATCATGATTTTTAGCCTTAAACATGAATTTGAATAGCATATCATCTTTGTTTTAACACTTTGGAACTTAGGGTTTCATGATTAATCACACATAAAGCGTGTAACTTAAATAACTTACAAAATCAAGTCATGTACCCTAAAGATACATGCATGGCCATTATTATTCATAAACTAAAACACAAAAATGATAAGTTTACTAACTTAAACATGCTTATACTTTCTTGTATGGCCAACTTCTTTACATAGATAGCATCCTCTTGATGAGTACTTCATTTTTCCCTCTTGCTACTTGATCATTTAAGCTCTTTAGCCCATGGATTTCAAGCTTTTCTTCCATTCTTCGGCTTCTCACTCTCTCTCCCTCTTAGGGCTGTTCTCCCTCTTCTTTTTCAGTAAACTACAAGAATAACTAAGTTTTTGTAACGACCCCGAAATTCGGCCCACTTTATCACATTAAATTCTGTATTTACTAAACATTATCTCCTTATCGGCCGAATTTCGGTTCGTTAATAACTATTTATTCACCTTCTTTGATCCCATTCACTGATTTTAAAATCATCAATTACCGAATTTTTCGGTATAAATTTTTTTTTTTTTTTTTTCTTTCTCAATCGTTGTATTAGAACGTTTGGATATTTAAAATCCTTACATTTCGATCCTAGTCCCATGGATCGCAACCTTTACTTTTCCTTTCATTCATTTATCATACAGCTCAACATTCGAATTTAATGTTGATTATATTTTCGCAATTATTCTTTTTCTCATAATTCATTTAATAGTCTCTATCCTGACCACCATCTTGAACAATCACAGTTCATAATTTAACATTATTCGTTCTATCAGGATCCAACATATATGTACATGCAAAACATCAATATAACTTTGACAAATTATCCACATTGGATCATAATATAAACGTTTAATAATAACGTTCACAACCTTTTCGGAAAAATCCGTCATAATCCGATATTTCTTGAAATTCATTTCTTAACCTGCAAAATTTTATATTAAACAAGTAATGAGCACAACGGCTCAGCAAGTTCAACAGTTTATACTTCACGTAGCACATACCTTAATATGTTTGGTGTGTGTCATACATCATGTGCTCGTGCTTCTATTTGAGCAATATATCTCATAAATATTCATATCTTTGCACAAATCACACATCCTTGTCATATTAATCACGTATCACATAGCACATAATTTGTGTGCATTTAAACCAATATTATCACATCATAACTGTCAACATGTAACATTTAAGGGACTGAAGAACTTGCCTGGCGTCCAATTAATAGCTTAAAACTTTAACTCGATCAACCTATGATCATAAAATAATCAAATAATAATTATTTATCCTCATATGATATTAATTTAATTATTTAATATCATCTATAACGTAATTAACTCTACCCGACCCTTTAATTTTAGGGTACTGGGTTAATTATTAATTAATATGGTTAATTATATTAACCTCATTCCTTAATAAATTTATTTAACTTAATAACCAATGCCTTCATTACGGACAACTCAGCTCATCGGATAAAATTTAACATATTTGGTTGTCCGGATTTACATTTATTCATTTTCTAACATTTAAACTCATTAGATTAATATTTAAAATATTTAAATATTAATCTCCAATATTTAATATTTTTACAAAAATATTAAATTTAATGCCCAAACATCATTTCTATATTTTTAATATTTTTCTAGAATTTTCTAGAATTTTTAAACAATTTTTAAACATTTATTTAATTAAAAACTGATTCTGGGGGCATTTTGGTAATTTTCGCGCCCTAGGGACATAACCGGAATTTCCCAGAAAGTCCAGGGGTATTTCTGTCATTTCGGTGGCTATAGGGACATATCTGGAATTTCCCGGAAACTCCAGGGCCATTACCGTAATTTTACACGCGTCTAGGACACGTTAGACATTACCGGAAAAGAGGAGGGGCATCACGGTCATTTCCGCCCAATTCGTCGGCCGCGCGTATCGCGCGAGTCCTCCACAATCGACGCCAAACGGCGTCGTTTCGGTTTGCCAGTTTTTGGCCTCCGCGCATGGCGCGGCTTACCCTCAGGCACGGCGATAAAACGACGCCGTTTTATTGCCTGCTTCCGAAAAATACGCCCGCGCAATGCGCGGGCTACTGTTCCTTCTTCGTTTTCTGTTAACGTGAACAGTATACCAACTTGCAAAATTTTCCATTTTTTATAAAAAAATTCACAACACAAACATTCCAAAAATCATATAATTTATATATCTTCATCCCAAAAATTATTTGGAATCATTTTTCTATTTATTTTCTATTTTTCCACAATAATAAATTCCCACCATAATTACATAAAATAATTTAAATAAATGTATTTTTACCTTCCTTGGCCTTCCTTGAAGCTTAGAAATCTCCTCTAGATGACACCAAAAATTCTCTTTTCCTTCCGGTGACTATGGTGATCGGTGGTGGTGGTAGTGGTGGCTACGGGTGGGAAGAGAAAGAATGAGAGTGTTTATTTGCTTGCTTGTTGTTTTTCCTTTTATTTTCTCTCTCTTCCTTGCCTTTTATAGCCTTAAGTTGCTTACAATTTTTGGATAAATATTTCATTCCACCGACTTAACATGCCGACTCAGCCTTCTCTCGAATTTTCTAAATTACGCAAGCATAATTTCTAATTTAATACATTACATAATTATAACGTGTAATAAATATTTTATATAATAAATATTTTATATTTATTTTAATTCACTAAAAATCATAATATAATTTATCATTAATATTAATACCTCTTTCGGGTACTTTTCTTGACAAATTTTGTACACGCATAATGCCATGCATGTAATTATTTGAGGTAATTTATACCTCCAAAATTCATTAAATAATTCACGTAGCATATAAAAATTATTTTTCATAATTTTTCACTTCATTACTTGGACAACATGTTACATTAACATGTTCCCGTTTCTGAAATATTATCCTTCATAAAAGTCATAATAATTTAATTATGCATACACATAATTTTTAATGAATTAAAACATTCATTCTTCCTCATTTAATTTCATTTCTTTACATTTCACACTAATTTCTTTATATATATAAATTATATTATATAATTTATATATTTACATTTTCCTTTCTTAATTAATTTCTTAAATTCCTCCAACCATATTCCAATTAATCACCTTATATAAATTATATAATTATTCTTATATAATTTATATAATTATTATTTCATTCGTACCTTATTTTAATTTCCTTATATAAATTATATAATTTATTATTATATAATTTATATAATTACTTTTTCTTCTCAATAAATTTCTAAACTTCCTCCATAAAACTTGATAAAATCTAAAATCCATAAACACAATTTCACTAATTTTCTCATTACTTTTTCATTTAACTTTGGATTAATTTAATTATTAATCCATTAATTCTCATAATTAATGAAATCTATAATTTCAATTAAACATTCACATATATATAGAAATGTATATATATAAATATATACATATTTAATTCCTGCATTTCACATTATCACATAACCTCATAATTTCTGTATTTCCACAATAATTTAATTGTACACTTTATTGTACATTTACATATAATTTCTCTTATTCTTCATAAATTGTTTCCAAACAATTTATTTACTTTTCAATTACTTTAATTTCACACAAACCATCACCATCTTTGTACCGATTTAATTTACCAATTAAATCTCGTCAATTACATTAAATCACATAAAATAATAATTAATTTACATAACCTTGATAATTTTTATCAATTAAATTCTCATTTAATATTATTAAATAATTCCGAAAATTCGGGTCATCACATTCTTCCCCCCTTAACAGGATTCCGTCCTCGGAATCATAATTGCCGTAATAATCGTACGTATCTTATTTATAGCATTTTGTTATAACCTTATCTTGATGAATAACAATTTAATCCATCACAATCATACTTTACCTCTTTAATATCCATAACTCACATGGATATCTTATAATGATCATAATTGTCAGAATACAAAATTCTTAGTTCAATTCACAATTCCTCTGTAGTATTACATTTCATAATTCTCTAAAATTTATTCATAAAACTTTAACCGTTTCTTGATATACTTATCAAGATAATTTCTCATTCTCTAAAAATTTTCTTTCTTTAATCTTACGTAATCTTACTTCATTCATATATTATACCTCATTCATATTCTACACATTCCTCATTCTCTTCTCAATTCATACTCATGAATCGTCTTTTCATTCCATAATCATTTCTGAATACTTTTATCGTTCAACACTAGGTTTTAAATACTAACCTTTTCTTGATTCATCATAATCCTTATTTGGAATTATTTTCAAATTCCTGGGGTATCACATTCACCCCTCCTTCATAAAATTTCGTCCTCGAAATTTCTATGTATTAATATCTCTTTCATTTGCAACTTACGCATTTTCTTAGCATTCATTTCACATATCTTTCTTTCCTTCCTTTCTCGTAGTCATTGCACATGGCAAACTTTCTAATCCATCACATTTCATAATTCATTGGCTTTCCCATTACTACATTCATTAATGCTCACATGTAGAAGATGCTACCCCATCCTACCATCCAATCTTCATAAGAGTAGAGGAATTTATTTTGGAAACTTTCATGCTTTGCTGGATGAACACTTATCCCGGTTAACAGTATTTCACTCCCAGAGTACCTCATACTGCAACCCATTAAAAATAATAAATTTTCATAACATTCTGAACATTGATCCCGGTTTACAGTACTTCGCTCCCTGAGTACCTCATACTGCAAACCCTGACAGTGGATCAGTCTGTCATTAAATGATGGATGTTTCACCATACTATGTCTTTCTATGCCAGGTGACCATTCGATCAACCTGCAATATTCTTAATCTTTTTGTTCATCCCAGCCTTAGAATTCATTCAAAAGTAATTTAGTTATAACTTTCAAAGAATATGAATTCAATATATTTCAAAATTTGTCTAGCTGAATCAATAGCTCAGACTTATATTCCTTCAACGCTTGTCTAGCTAGATCAATTAGCATAGACTTACTTTTAATACTTTATAATCCGCAGAAATTTTAAAACATTCATCATGTCAAAACTTTTCAAAACGTCCAGCCGAGTCAAATGGCATTGACTTATAGCTTTGACATACTTCATAAATCAAATCATTTATGACTTCATGTTACCGCATCATCTTGACAGTACGTTGAGGATTCCGTCGTGAATAATTCCTACACCATAAACCATACTTTATGGTGTTGAATCATCTTATAACGAAATAGTACCGCACCATCTCAACAACACGTTGAGCATTCCGTCATTCATCACATCTACACCGGGCTAAACGGTGCATGGATGATTATTTTAAAATACATTTTGATGTAAAATATTTTTGTCTAGCCGAAACAAGTAGCATAGACACTTTTTAAATCGTTTTAAAATTCATTTGTATCTTTCAAAGCACACTCGTGCCCAATCAACTTGAGGCCAAAATCTTCGAAATCTAGCAAAGCTAGAAGAGTGGGAATATCCTAATTCCCTAACATTCAGCTTCTGCTTCTTTAATTATTATATTATTAAATTTATTGTTAGGACTATTTTCATTATCACATTAAAATTTCTATCTACTCCATCATTCTATAGCCCCCGTATAGTTCATCAAACTTGTCACATATTATGAGTCCAGGAACTTACCACAAGAATATGAGTTTTAAAACTTGTCCTAGCAATATGTAGTCTGAGAATATGTCAAAGACTATCCATATGCTGAGGGGCTCAAAACATACCATACGATTATGAGTCATGGACTTACCATATGCATGAGTTTTAAGAACTCGTGCCTAAACTTAATATTATTTATCTATCAAAAACTGCTAGCGCGACTCTAACATTTCAATGATTATCACATAGTAACTAAGTAAACACAAATCCCCCGCCCATACAAAGGATTGTGCAATTCAGTCACCACATGAGTCCTCAATTGAAATTTCGTACCCAAACTTTCTGCCCCCTTATCATTACATTTCTGTCATTCATCATTCCCTGCATTCTTTTTGTACTATTTCATAGTACCATATCTCTTTATAGCATTAAGCTATACCTTTTTCGACCATTTATAGGTCTTTCTGTCATTTCACATTTCATTCATGTCTTAACATTTCCTGAATTCTGTTTGTACTATTTCATAGTACTCTTTCTCTTTATAGCATCAAGCTATACCTTTTTGACCCTTAACAGGTCTCTGTTCTTTCACATTCTCACTTGATCCATCATGACCTTGCTTTACAAGCTATTCCTTATTCGCCTTCCTTATCTCGTGATCGTATCGTAGTACGATCCTCTTACCGTTCTTGATCATGTTATTATGATCTCTTTCTATGCTCTTTAGATTACATTTCATCCTTATTGCTTGAATCAGGTGTCCCCTGATTTCCTTTGAGATTCATCTTTGAATCATTTCAAATATTCTCTTTCAATTATGTTCTCAATTGAACTTATAAATTTTCTCAATTCATTACATTCATTCAGCTCTTTCTTAACGTCTTTATCTCTTCCTTGTAATCTTATCTCTTTCACATTTCCTTTACTTTAGCCAATATCTGAGGACTATCTTTCTCAACTTATATTTTTCCATTCTAGTTTCCCCCATGTTCATCAAACTTATCACGTATTTGGGCTCAGGAACTTACCATAATCATATGGTTGAGGAGCTTGTCCTAGTCAGGCCATAATCGCCCATTCGCTAAAGGGGCTCCACCATACAACCATGAGTCACGAGCTTACTATACGCTTGGGTTTTCAGAACACTCAACTAACTTTATTCTTTCTTACTTAGGTTATAGCCTAAGGTATCATTTACCTAAGGTTTATAACCTCTAGCTCTGATACCAACTGTAACGACCCCGAAATTCGGCCCACTTTATCACATTAAATTCTGTATTTACTAAACATTATCTCCTTATCGGCCGAATTTCGGTTCGTTAATAACTATTTATTCACCTTCTTTGATCCCATTCACTGATTTTAAAATCATCAATTACCGAATTTTTCGGTATAAATTTTTTTTTTTTTTTTTTCTTTCTCAATCGTTGTATTAGAACGTTTGGATATTTAAAATCCTTACATTTCGATCCTAGTCCCATGGATCGCAACCTTTACTTTTCCTTTCATTCATTTATCATACAGCTCAACATTCGAATTTAATGTTGATTATATTTTCGCAATTATTCTTTTTCTCATAATTCATTTAATAGTCTCTATCCTGACCACCATCTTGAACAATCACAGTTCATAATTTAACATTATTCGTTCTATCAGGATCCAACATATATGTACATGCAAAACATCAATATAACTTTGACAAATTATCCACATTGGATCATAATATAAACGTTTAATAATAACGTTCACAACCTTTTCGGAAAAATCCGTCATAATCCGATATTTCTTGAAATTCATTTCTTAACCTGCAAAATTTTATATTAAACAAGTAATGAGCACAACGGCTCAGCAAGTTCAACAGTTTATACTTCACGTAGCACATACCTTAATATGTTTGGTGTGTGTCATACATCATGTGCTCGTGCTTCTATTTGAGCAATATATCTCATAAATATTCATATCTTTGCACAAATCACACATCCTTGTCATATTAATCACGTATCACATAGCACATAATTTGTGTGCATTTAAACCAATATTATCACATCATAACTGTCAACATGTAACATTTAAGGGACTGAAGAACTTGCCTGGCGTCCAATTAATAGCTTAAAACTTTAACTCGATCAACCTATGATCATAAAATAATCAAATAATAATTATTTATCCTCATATGATATTAATTTAATTATTTAATATCATCTATAACGTAATTAACTCTACCCGACCCTTTAATTTTAGGGTACTGGGTTAATTATTAATTAATATGGTTAATTATATTAACCTCATTCCTTAATAAATTTATTTAACTTAATAACCAATGCCTTCATTACGGACAACTCAGCTCATCGGATAAAATTTAACATATTTGGTTGTCCGGATTTACATTTATTCATTTTCTAACATTTAAACTCATTAGATTAATATTTAAAATATTTAAATATTAATCTCCAATATTTAATATTTTTACAAAAATATTAAATTTAATGCCCAAACATCATTTCTATATTTTTAATATTTTTCTAGAATTTTCTAGAATTTTTAAACAATTTTTAAACATTTATTTAATTAAAAACTGATTTTGGGGGCATTTTGGTAATTTTCGCGCCCTAGGGACATAACCGGAATTTCCCAGAAAGTCCAGGGGTATTTCTGTCATTTCGGTGGCTATAGGGACATATCTGGAATTTCCCGGAAACTCCAGGGCCATTACCGTAATTTTACACGCGTCTAGGACACGTTAGACATTACCGGAAAAGAGGAGGGGCATCACGGTCATTTCCGCCCAATTCGTCGGCCGCGCGTATCGCGCGAGTCCTCCACAATCGACGCCAAACGGCGTCGTTTCGGTTTGCCAGTTTTTGGCCTCCGCGCATGGCGCGGCTTACCCTCAGGCACGGCGATAAAACGACGCCGTTTTATTGCCTGCTTCCGAAAAATACGCCCGCGCAATGCGCGGGCTACTGTTCCTTCTTCGTTTTCTGTTAACGTGAACAGTATACCAACTTGCAAAATTTTCCATTTTTTATAAAAAAATTCACAACACAAACATTCCAAAAATCATATAATTTATATATCTTCATCCCAAAAATTATTTGGAATCATTTTTCTATTTATTTTCTATTTTTCCACAATAATAAATTCCCACCATAATTACATAAAATAATTTAAATAAATGTATTTTTACCTTCCTTGGCCTTCCTTGAAGCTTAGAAATCTCCTCTAGATGACACCAAAAATTCTCTTTTCCTTCCGGTGACTATGGTGATCGGTGGTGGTGGTAGTGGTGGCTACGGGTGGGAAGAGAAAGAATGAGAGTGTTTATTTGCTTGCTTGTTGTTTTTCCTTTTATTTTCTCTCTCTTCCTTGCCTTTTATAGCCTTAAGTTGCTTACAATTTTTGGATAAATATTTCATTCCACCGACTTAACATGCCGACTCAGCCTTCTCTCGAATTTTCTAAATTACGCAAGCATAATTTCTAATTTAATACATTACATAATTATAACGTGTAATAAATATTTTATATAATAAATATTTTATATTTATTTTAATTCACTAAAAATCATAATATAATTTATCATTAATATTAATACCTCTTTCGGGTACTTTTCTTGACAAATTTTGTACACGCATAATGCCATGCATGTAATTATTTGAGGTAATTTATACCTCCAAAATTCATTAAATAATTCACGTAGCATATAAAAATTATTTTTCATAATTTTTCACTTCATTACTTGGACAACATGTTACATTAACATGTTCCCGTTTCTGAAATATTATCCTTCATAAAAGTCATAATAATTTAATTATGCATACACATAATTTTTAATGAATTAAAACATTCATTCTTCCTCATTTAATTTCATTTCTTTACATTTCACACTAATTTCTTTATATATATAAATTATATTATATAATTTATATATTTACATTTTCCTTTCTTAATTAATTTCTTAAATTCCTCCAACCATATTCCAATTAATCACCTTATATAAATTATATAATTATTCTTATATAATTTATATAATTATTATTTCATTCGTACCTTATTTTAATTTCCTTATATAAATTATATAATTTATTATTATATAATTTATATAATTACTTTTTCTTCTCAATAAATTTCTAAACTTCCTCCATAAAACTTGATAAAATCTAAAATCCATAAACACAATTTCACTAATTTTCTCATTACTTTTTCATTTAACTTTGGATTAATTTAATTATTAATCCATTAATTCTCATAATTAATGAAATCTATAATTTCAATTAAACATTCACATATATATAGAAATGTATATATATAAATATATACATATTTAATTCCTGCATTTCACATTATCACATAACCTCATAATTTCTGTATTTCCACAATAATTTAATTGTACACTTTATTGTACATTTACATATAATTTCTCTTATTCTTCATAAATTGTTTCCAAACAATTTATTTACTTTTCAATTACTTTAATTTCACACAAACCATCACCATCTTTGTACCGATTTAATTTACCAATTAAATCTCGTCAATTACATTAAATCACATAAAATAATAATTAATTTACATAACCTTGATAATTTTTATCAATTAAATTCTCATTTAATATTATTAAATAATTCCGAAAATTCGGGTCATCACATTCTTCCCCCCTTAACAGGATTCCGTCCTCGGAATCATAATTGCCGTAATAATCGTACGTATCTTATTTATAGCATTTTGTTATAACCTTATCTTGATGAATAACAATTTAATCCATCACAATCATACTTTACCTCTTTAATATCCATAACTCACATGGATATCTTATAATGATCATAATTGTCAGAATACAAAATTCTTAGTTCAATTCACAATTCCTCTGTAGTATTACATTTCATAATTCTCTAAAATTTATTCATAAAACTTTAACCGTTTCTTGATATACTTATCAAGATAATTTCTCATTCTCTAAAAATTTTCTTTCTTTAATCTTACGTAATCTTACTTCATTCATATATTATACCTCATTCATATTCTACACATTCCTCATTCTCTTCTCAATTCATACTCATGAATCGTCTTTTCATTCCATAATCATTTCTGAATACTTTTATCGTTCAACACTAGGTTTTAAATACTAACCTTTTCTTGATTCATCATAATCCTTATTTGGAATTATTTTCAAATTCCTGGGGTATCACATTCACCCCTCCTTCATAAAATTTCGTCCTCGAAATTTCTATGTATTAATATCTCTTTCATTTGCAACTTACGCATTTTCTTAGCATTCATTTCACATATCTTTCTTTCCTTCCTTTCTCGTAGTCATTGCACATGGCAAACTTTCTAATCCATCACATTTCATAATTCATTGGCTTTCCCATTACTACATTCATTAATGCTCACATGTAGAAGATGCTACCCCATCCTACCATCCAATCTTCATAAGAGTAGAGGAATTTATTTTGGAAACTTTCATGCTTTGCTGGATGAACACTTATCCCGGTTAACAGTATTTCACTCCCAGAGTACCTCATACTGCAACCCATTAAAAATAATAAATTTTCATAACATTCTGAACATTGATCCCGGTTTACAGTACTTCGCTCCCTGAGTACCTCATACTGCAAACCCTGACAGTGGATCAGTCTGTCATTAAATGATGGATGTTTCACCATACTATGTCTTTCTATGCCAGGTGACCATTCGATCAACCTGCAATATTCTTAATCTTTTTGTTCATCCCAGCCTTAGAATTCATTCAAAAGTAATTTAGTTATAACTTTCAAAGAATATGAATTCAATATATTTCAAAATTTGTCTAGCTGAATCAATAGCTCAGACTTATATTCCTTCAACGCTTGTCTAGCTAGATCAATTAGCATAGACTTACTTTTAATACTTTATAATCCGCAGAAATTTTAAAACATTCATCATGTCAAAACTTTTCAAAACGTCCAGCCGAGTCAAATGGCATTGACTTATAGCTTTGACATACTTCATAAATCAAATCATTTATGACTTCATGTTACCGCATCATCTTGACAGTACGTTGAGGATTCCGTCGTGAATAATTCCTACACCATAAACCATACTTTATGGTGTTGAATCATCTTATAACGAAATAGTACCGCACCATCTCAACAACACGTTGAGCATTCCGTCATTCATCACATCTACACCGGGCTAAACGGTGCATGGATGATTATTTTAAAATACATTTTGATGTAAAATATTTTTGTCTAGCCGAAACAAGTAGCATAGACACTTTTTAAATCGTTTTAAAATTCATTTGTATCTTTCAAAGCACACTCGTGCCCAATCAACTTGAGGCCAAAATCTTCGAAATCTAGCAAAGCTAGAAGAGTGGGAATATCCTAATTCCCTAACATTCAGCTTCTGCTTCTTTAATTATTATATTATTAAATTTATTGCTAGGACTATTTTCATTATCACATTAAAATTTCTATCTACTCCATCATTCTATAGCCCCCGTATAGTTCATCAAACTTGTCACATATTATGAGTCCAGGAACTTACCACAAGAATATGAGTTTTAAAACTTGTCCTAGCAATATGTAGTCTGAGAATATGTCAAAGACTATCCATATGCTGAGGGGCTCAAAACATACCATACGATTATGAGTCATGGACTTACCATATGCATGAGTTTTAAGAACTCGTGCCTAAACTTAATATTATTTATCTATCAAAAACTGCTAGCGCGACTCTAACATTTCAATGATTATCACATAGTAACTAAGTAAACACAAATCCCCCGCCCATACAAAGGATTGTGCAATTCAGTCACCACATGAGTCCTCAATTGAAATTTCGTACCCAAACTTTCTGCCCCCTTATCATTACATTTCTGTCATTCATCATTCCCTGCATTCTTTTTGTACTATTTCATAGTACCATATCTCTTTATAGCATTAAGCTATACCTTTTTCGACCATTTATAGGTCTTTCTGTCATTTCACATTTCATTCATGTCTTAACATTTCCTGAATTCTGTTTGTACTATTTCATAGTACTCTTTCTCTTTATAGCATCAAGCTATACCTTTTTGACCCTTAACAGGTCTCTGTTCTTTCACATTCTCACTTGATCCATCATGACCTTGCTTTACAAGCTATTCCTTATTCGCCTTCCTTATCTCGTGATCGTATCGTAGTACGATCCTCTTACCGTTCTTGATCATGTTATTATGATCTCTTTCTATGCTCTTTAGATTACATTTCATCCTTATTGCTTGAATCAGGTGTCCCCTGAT
Organism: Hedera helix; assembly: GCA_947179155.2. Classification (NCBI taxonomy): domain Eukaryota; kingdom Viridiplantae; phylum Streptophyta; class Magnoliopsida; order Apiales; family Araliaceae; genus Hedera; species Hedera helix. Next base: position 23,982,395 of record OX359266.1, read on the forward strand.
TTCCTTTGAGATTCATCTTTGAATCATTTCAAATATTCTCTTTCAATTATGTTCTCAATTGAACTTATAAATTTTCTCAATTCATTACATTCATTCAGCTCTTTCTTAACGTCTTTATCTCTTCCTTGTAATCTTATCTCTTTCACATTTCCTTTACTTTAGCCAATATCTGAGGACTATCTTTCTCAACTTATATTTTTCCATTCTAGTTTCCCCCATGTTCATCAAACTTATCACGTATTTGGGCTCAGGAACTTACCATAATCATATGGTTGAGGAGCTTGTCCTAGTCAGGCCATAATCGCCCATTCGCTAAAGGGGCTCCACCATACAACCATGAGTCACGAGCTTACTATACGCTTGGGTTTTCAGAACACTCAACTAACTTTATTCTTTCTTACTTAGGTTATAGCCTAAGGTATCATTTACCTAAGGTTTATAACCTCTAGCTCTGATACCAACTGTAACGACCCCCGAAATTCGGCCCACTTTATCACATTAAATTCTGTATTTACTAAACATTATCTCCTTATCGGCCGAATTTCGGTTCGTTAATAACTATTTATTCACCTTCTTTGATCCCATTCACTGATTTTAAAATCATCAATTACCGAATTTTTCGGTATAAATTTTTTTTTTTTTTTTTCTTTCTCAATCGTTGTATTAGAACGTTTGGATATTTAAAATCCTTACATTTCGATCCTAGTCCCATGGATCGCAACCTTTACTTTTCCTTTCATTCATTTATCATACAGCTCAACATTCGAATTTAATGTTGATTATATTTTCGCAATTATTCTTTTTCTCATAATTCATTTAATAGTCTCTATCCTGACCACCATCTTGAACAATCACAGTTCATAATTTAACATTATTCGTTCTATCAGGATCCAACATATATGTACATGCAAAACATCAATATAACTTTGACAAATTATCCACATTGGATCATAATATAAACGTTTAATAATAACGTTCACAACCTTTTCGGAAAAATCCGTCATAATCCGATATTTCTTGAAATTCATTTCTTAACCTGCAAAATTTTATATTAAACAAGTAATGAGCACAACGGCTCAGCAAGTTCAACAGTTTATACTTCACGTAGCACATACCTTAATATGTTTGGTGTGTGTCATACATCATGTGCTCGTGCTTCTATTTGAGCAATATATCTCATAAATATTCATATCTTTGCACAAATCACACATCCTTGTCATATTAATCACGTATCACATAGCACATAATTTGTGTGCATTTAAACCAATATTATCACATCATAACTGTCAACATGTAACATTTAAGGGACTGAAGAACTTGCCTGGCGTCCAATTAATAGCTTAAAACTTTAACTCGATCAACCTATGATCATAAAATAATCAAATAATAATTATTTATCCTCATATGATATTAATTTAATTATTTAATATCATCTATAACGTAATTAACTCTACCCGACCCTTTAATTTTAGGGTACTGGGTTAATTATTAATTAATATGGTTAATTATATTAACCTCATTCCTTAATAAATTTATTTAACTTAATAACCAATGCCTTCATTACGGACAACTCAGCTCATCGGATAAAATTTAACATATTTGGTTGTCCGGATTTACATTTATTCATTTTCTAACATTTAAACTCATTAGATTAATATTTAAAATATTTAAATATTAATCTCCAATATTTAATATTTTTACAAAAATATTAAATTTAATGCCCAAACATCATTTCTATATTTTTAATATTTTTCTAGAATTTTCTAGAATTTTTAAACAATTTTTAAACATTTATTTAATTAAAAACTGATTCTGGGGGCATTTTGGTAATTTTCGCGCCCTAGGGACATAACCGGAATTTCCCAGAAAGTCCAGGGGTATTTCTGTCATTTCGGTGGCTATAGGGACATATCTGGAATTTCCCGGAAACTCCAGGGCCATTACCGTAATTTTACACGCGTCTAGGACACGTTAGACATTACCGGAAAAGAGGAGGGGCATCACGGTCATTTCCGCCCAATTCGTCGGCCGCGCGTATCGCGCGAGTCCTCCACAATCGACGCCAAACGGCGTCGTTTCGGTTTGCCAGTTTTTGGCCTCCGCGCATGGCGCGGCTTACCCTCAGGCACGGCGATAAAACGACGCCGTTTTATTGCCTGCTTCCGAAAAATACGCCCGCGCAATGCGCGGGCTACTGTTCCTTCTTCGTTTTCTGTTAACGTGAACAGTATACCAACTTGCAAAATTTTCCATTTTTTATAAAAAAATTCACAACACAAACATTCCAAAAATCATATAATTTATATATCTTCATCCCAAAAATTATTTGGAATCATTTTTCTATTTATTTTCTATTTTTCCACAATAATAAATTCCCACCATAATTACATAAAATAATTTAAATAAATGTATTTTTACCTTCCTTGGCCTTCCTTGAAGCTTAGAAATCTCCTCTAGATGACACCAAAAATTCTCTTTTCCTTCCGGTGACTATGGTGATCGGTGGTGGTGGTAGTGGTGGCTACGGGTGGGAAGAGAAAGAATGAGAGTGTTTATTTGCTTGCTTGTTGTTTTTCCTTTTATTTTCTCTCTCTTCCTTGCCTTTTATAGCCTTAAGTTGCTTACAATTTTTGGATAAATATTTCATTCCACCGACTTAACATGCCGACTCAGCCTTCTCTCGAATTTTCTAAATTACGCAAGCATAATTTCTAATTTAATACATTACATAATTATAACGTGTAATAAATATTTTATATAATAAATATTTTATATTTATTTTAATTCACTAAAAATCATAATATAATTTATCATTAATATTAATACCTCTTTCGGGTACTTTTCTTGACAAATTTTGTACACGCATAATGCCATGCATGTAATTATTTGAGGTAATTTATACCTCCAAAATTCATTAAATAATTCACGTAGCATATAAAAATTATTTTTCATAATTTTTCACTTCATTACTTGGACAACATGTTACATTAACATGTTCCCGTTTCTGAAATATTATCCTTCATAAAAGTCATAATAATTTAATTATGCATACACATAATTTTTAATGAATTAAAACATTCATTCTTCCTCATTTAATTTCATTTCTTTACATTTCACACTAATTTCTTTATATATATAAATTATATTATATAATTTATATATTTACATTTTCCTTTCTTAATTAATTTCTTAAATTCCTCCAACCATATTCCAATTAATCACCTTATATAAATTATATAATTATTCTTATATAATTTATATAATTATTATTTCATTCGTACCTTATTTTAATTTCCTTATATAAATTATATAATTTATATAATTACTTTTTCTTCTCAATAAATTTCTAAACTTCCTCCATAAAACTTGATAAAATCTAAAATCCATAAACACAATTTCACTAATTTTCTCATTACTTTTTCATTTAACTTTGGATTAATTTAATTATTAATCCATTAATTCTCATAATTAATGAAATCTATAATTTCAATTAAACATTCACATATATATAGAAATGTATATATATAAATATATACATATTTAATTCCTGCATTTCACATTATCACATAACCTCATAATTTCTGTATTTCCACAATAATTTAATTGTACACTTTATTGTACATTTACATATAATTTCTCTTATTCTTCATAAATTGTTTCCAAACAATTTATTTACTTTTCAATTACTTTAATTTCACACAAACCATCACCATCTTTGTACCGATTTAATTTACCAATTAAATCTCGTCAATTACATTAAATCACATAAAATAATAATTAATTTACATAACCTTGATAATTTTTATCAATTAAATTCTCATTTAATATTATTAAATAATTTCGAAAATTCGGGTCATCACAGTTTTGCTTGCTTTGGAAATTTTTAAATAAGGCTTAACTAGGCTTAGCCAAGTAAATAACCATAGTTAACTCCTTTAAGGGCATTTTAGTCATTTCACATATTAGGTCAAGGACATTTTTGACATTTCATCACTAGGGACACATAGGTCATTACTCAATTTACCAAGGGTATTCTGGTCATTTTACCTTTTTGGACACAATGGTCATTACATAAATTGTTAGGGGCATTTTGGTCTTTTGCCACTTTTGCTAGAATTTCATTTTTATTCCATTTCCCATACTTAGATAAACTTTCATACATTTCCCCCCCCATAAATCCATTTCATGCTCGTTTCAATTGATTCTTCATTCGATCGACCGATTAGGTCACTCGCTTCCCGTTGTGCTACATTCACGTAGTCTTATTTTATGACTTAATTAGTCATTTAATTGCAATTTAATTACATACCCTTCTTTTAACCATAAAATGCATTCCTCATTTCATACGAACCTTCTTGGTTCAAAACTTCACAAACTTCCATTCCCGACATTTCAAAAAGCCGGATTACACGCTTTTTCATAAATCTCTTTCTCGAGAAGCGAACCTCGACCGAATTACCAAAATCCATCCCTTAAATCCTTATTTGCTCATATAACCATTTCTACGACTTCTACGCCATTTCATTTGCTTACATAACACGCATAATGCCAATTCGCAACATGTTTGCATACTACTTTCTTCCTGCACATTCTCAGGGATATTACTTTCCGTATTTACACCTCATAACAATTAATTATCTTCTTTCAATCATATAAGATTAATTCCTTGGCAATTCTATATATTCACATATCAACACTTAATATTCCACCAATCTTAATAAACCAATTAGGTCAAACTGTTATTTCTTTTCTATGCATACAACCATACGTTACCTTGTCCTTCCTTATACTCTCGCCTCTCCAGACCTATTCATTAAGCTCGTCTTTAATATTCATAACTTAACATTGGTTCACATATACCTCCCTTGTTTATCACTGTTCTCGATACTTTAAACTTTTCTTTCTCTATCTAATCCAATACATACCTATACACATATACATGTATTCAATCTATAACCTGCTGACATATAATATCGTATCTTACAATAATTCATTTAAAATTACCCTATTGTGGGCATTACAATCAATAATTCATCTTAATTCCATTATATCACCGTTTGATCATCAAAATTCATATTCATTATCATTCCATCATATCTCAAGTCTCTCAGACACTTCATATCTCTAACTGATCTATATACATTCTATAGACCCTTATTTATCAAGAGTCCCTCTGTACCATTTCAACCACATAGGTCCCTCTCTATCTTATCAACCACACAGGTCACATCTATCACATTTATCACATAATAATTCACATTAATCACTTATCATTATACTCTATCCTTCAAATTTAGGTTTTATCACATAACCTTTACTTAATTAATCATAATCCTCATTTGGAACTCTTATAAAATCATGGGGTGTCACAGGGTTTGTGATATGAGATTTTATTTTCATCAATTTGTTCAAAAACGAAAATTTTCACTATATTGTTATGGTTTCATGTTGATCGGATTCTTCAATTAGTCTCCAATTCTAATAGACTTGATGTTGTTTTGGTGCTTGCATTGCATTATTGTTTATTGTTTAATAATGCAAATGATTGCTAGAGTTCTGAATACTAAAACTACTGGAATTCTATGTTCCAATATAATCAGGAGAAGTTTTGGGGTTGAATTCTGCTTCAAGGGTTTGGGGTTTCTTCATGAATTTGTACAAAAAATGAATTAGGTATGTGATTTGGGGTTTTTTGTTCATGAATATGTTCAAAAATGAACGGGTATGTGATTTGGAGTTTTTTCTTCATAAAAATTGGGTATGTGATTTGGGTTCTTTCTTCATGAATTTGTTCAAACTAACAAATTGGGTATGTGATATGTGATTTTATTTTCATCAAATCCCATATCACAATATCGTTCACTATATTGTTATAGTTTTATATTGGTGGGATTCTTCATTTAGTCTCCAGTTCTTTTTAGTGAACTTTCTTGCATTATTCAATATGCAGTTACTTACAGCATTTTGTGTCATACATGAATAATTAGTAGTCAGTAAAACAGTGTTCGCCCAATTAAATATATTAAGTAATAGAACTATGACATTTATGCCATGACCATTGTTCCAACAAAACAAAAAATTAAAATTTCATGATTATGTTAACAGGCCCCTACCTTGATACGTGTTATTATACCAGATTATGGCCATGCGAACACTAGCTTTATGCTACAATAACATTCAAGTCTTCAGAGGAGCAGTGAAGATGAGATGCGGTAATATTATTGTCTATTGGCACGACACTCTTCACCATTCATACCAAAAATTATCAATCTGTTTTAATAGACTTGATGTCGTGTTGGTGCTTGCATTACATTATTGTTTATTGTTTAATAATGCAAATGATTGCTAGAGTTCTAAATACTAAAACTACTGAAATTCTATGTTCCAATATAATCAGGAGGAGTGATATAACAATGTTATTCAATCTTCAAATATCCTGCAGGGTTGGAATGTGACCAAAACTCTCTCTGGTGCAGGACAAGTATAAGGGAATGAATAAAGGGGTTTAAAAGAAGGATAATTAGCGAGAAAAGCCGAAAGGAAAACACAGCTTCAAAATCAATATTATCATTTGATCTATATAATAATGATGTATTACATTTTTTTTTATATAGGACTAATAATCTACCAATCAATTCTTATATATAAAAGGAGTAAAGGAGATAAATTAATTTCAAGTTATGTATCTCACTTTTTGCTTTCCTGATTTCATTTGCCTCATCTTTTAAGAAACACAGACCTGTAACTCTGTGTGTAGGTATGTTTTGTTGATGTTTCAGGTGTTTTCATGGTTCCATTTTAACTTTCTTTTTTTGCTTTCGATGTTTGAAAACAGGATACTATTGGGAGCTAAAAACGTTTAATTGATATACATTGTGAAGTTTAAAGAAAGGTGATTGCTTTATTTAAGGTGGTTGTGTTAATGGGTACATGTAGTTGAAAAATGCATCATTTTTATGTTTGATATGATGGGTTAGCTGAGGGTTTATCACCTCTTGCTGATGTGGGGAATGGTAACGAAATTTAATATTAGTTAATCTAAAAGTGGAATTTAGTTCGGGTGGTTGTCTTTGGTTGCCTCTTATTTGTTATATGTAACATATTGGATTAAAATAATGGTTACGAAATTTAATATTAATTAGTCTGAAGGTGGAATTTATTTAAGGTGGTAGTCTTTTATTGCCTCTTATTTGTTATAAGTAAAGTATTGGGCTAAATTAGGCAATTATTGTCTATAGTCAAGCTTATCGGGTGTGTTTTCTTTCCCCGTTATTCTCTTTTTTGTAATTTTGAAATTTCAATTTTCGCTTCTAATTTTTCTGTAATTATTTACTAAAGATTTCTCTGTTTATGCACTCTATCCATCCAAACAAGGAAGAATCAACAAAGAGACCTTCTCCTCTCTTATAAATGTTCAAGATATATGTCTCTCTTAAATTCTTTTTTCTAATATTGACTGAACTAAGCAAATTATTGAACTCATTATTCGCTCTAGCCGTTGCATTGTACCGTACGAGCTATCAACTAGTAAGATTTAATAGTAGTTCTCAACTATAGCCCTCCCTCTAATAGGAGTAGTTTGCTTTTGTTATCCCAATATATTTTATCCCAAAATAATATGAAAACACTGTTTGTGTAACAAATCAATAAATACATCAGGGTTCCTATATGCATCAATGATCAAACACTCCTAGAAACATAACATAAACCTGAACATGCAGACAATTATATTCTCTTCACAAATGAATACCAACTGCATATTATATATATATTGGTTCACTCAATAATCCTCAGCAGCAATAACTGAAAACATACAACCAAAAGTCTGGTAGAAAACCCAACTCAGTTATCACTAGTGGAGTGAGTCTTGTCGACAAAAGAATGAGCACGAGATACGGGATTTGAACCATGTGTAAACAAATTTGGGAATGAGAAATATGTTTCATCGTTGATTGAATCCAATCTCTGAGGCTGGTGATGAAAAGTGCCTTGTCCAATAACACAGTTGTTGGAAAGGGTGGGATCAGATTTCACGTCCATACGGTTGTACGAAGGAAGATTTGATAACTGTAAACCCAGATGATATTCATGATCTAGATGCAGATTCGGAGAACTTGAAACATCAGAATCACCAAATGAATTTTCATGATCTAGACTTTGTTTCTCTGGTGTGTGCGACTGATGAGTGTCGACATGGAAAGGGTTCTCACCAACAATATCAGTAGCCTCGTCATTCCTATTCTTGGCAAGTTCAGTAATTCTAATTTGAGCAAGGCTCGCTGCTGAGCGAGCAGCAGCTGCGGCACGTTCAGCACTTTCAGCAGCAGCCTCGGCAGCAGCCAATACATCTTGCAAATCCACATTAAAATCACTCTTGGTCCTTGGAGGAGAGGGAGGCAGGTGGCTTTGACTCGCAGAAAATGATGCAGAAGATGTAGAATGCATTGACGGGGGAGATATGAATGGCAGAAACTGCTTATCTTCCATTGGACTAACTTTAGTATTAGGCCATTCAAAGTCCTTCGTCACCAGTTTCTCTCGCAACACTTCCTCAGGCTCCATTTGTCCCTCGTCTAAGAGAGTTTCATCATCTCCAGATGACTTGGGTGATTCGGGATCAAAGCCAGACAGTGCAGAAGCTGGGAAAGGGAGCATTTCAGGTGCGGAGCCAGTCCCAGCAATAGGCCGAAGTGATGCTTTAGGAACTTCAGGGAAATCAGATGGGTCAAAGCCTGCATCTGGGTTAGATTGTTCAGTAGAAGCTTGCACCGAGGCAGAGTACAACACTTCATCATGCTTTTCTTTTGGAAGAGGCAATTTAGATCCACTGACAAATTGTGTTGGACCATTCTGGCAAAGAGAGGATAACTATTAGTTATGCAAAAGTTCAACGGAATTAAGGCACAAAATTTGTTACTCACCAGCAAGTCTTCATGTGGTTTCAGCAATTCGGTTTCAGAGGCGGCTGGATCCCAATCTAACTCATGCTCTTCTGCAATGTCCTTCAGCATCTTCAGTTTAACATCAGGAGCAGGAGCACGTACAGATAACAATTCTACAAGCTATACAGTTTAGGCAAAACAGATATCATTAACAAGCAACTGTCAACGTGCGAATAGAAAAGAGTGTATTTTCCTACTTAGAATAGAATGTAAAATATATTCCATGCCTCAAGTACTTTAGACAAGGGCTATAGGCTTAAACTGTATTAATCAAAGCTACTTGAGAGAATATCCAATATAAAAGAAAATCAGGGCAGTTAAGTTAGAGAGATAGCAATATCTGACCTGTCGATTGACACCACATTCTGGCATTAGCTCTGTTGCAGCTGACACAAATTCTTTTCCATATTTTCCAACAAATAGCATCTGAACCTGGAGCAACTCTGGCAAATCTGCACATCTTGGTGCAGCAAAACAAATGCTTGAAATTGCTTCTTTCAAGTCCAGAGGACATTCCCTAGACAATATAGAGATTTAATAGCAGATGATCAGGATGGTTGTACTCTTGATGGGTAAACAACGGTACAGATTCAAGTTGTGAACCAGCAAAGTTAACAATCAAGAACATCAACACTTCAAAATTTTAAAAAACAAACTGACAACAAAATAATGATAGTACAAAATTCTAATTTACACCAGTTTTTTACACCAATTTCTTATAAAGTACTTAGAAATATTTACCAAAAACCTCCTCCCCCCCCCCCCCCCCCCCAAAAAAAAAACTTGGCGAGTAGGTGCTAGGCGCCCCCCTAGCCGCTGACCAACACCCCTGCAACTTGTTTTCTCTTCTTTAAAGAAGATGTGTTGTTGTGAACTGTTTACTTTTACCATATGGGATGGGCTAACATTAGATATTATCCATTTAATTTGTAAAAATTACAATTAAATTCCCCAATTTTTTTTATCTGAATTCGAACTTGGCCTCATAATTTGACAATGTTTAAATGAATCCCTCAACTTCCACTTTTTAAAAATATAACATCAATTTTATTATAAATATAGAAAAAAAGACTGTTTTATTACAAATATAAAAAAGTAATAATAAAATTAAACAGCTTAGGCCACGCCTAAGCCTAGATAGCCCTTGCGCTTTTTAGAACACTGAAAACTAGTGATTTTAGTAATTCTTTTTTCAGAAAATTCACCTATACCATTAATGCCTAGTAAATTTCTTCAATTCGCAAGCATGCTCTAAAGACTTCACATACCTTGTAAGATAGCATCATTTCTCACCATGAAATTGTCATATTCCCAATAAAAAAAGCAGGTAGTGAAGTAATCACCATAAAAAATGACTATGAAGATAATATATAATAGTATCAGTATGCTTCACTAGAGGCAGAGTCGTCAGGGTTTAATTCTCTTGAAGCACATGCAGATTGTGTTCTATAACTCGATATGTGAAGTATCCACCTATCTGTCTAGATCCACATGTGTTCAAATTTACAACCAGGGCTATTTAACTGATTCCTCATTAATGCTTCATTCCGCTCTTGTTTTTTCATTTTCTATGTCTTTGTTCTCAATTTTCCAGTAAAATGGTATAGCAATAACATACTACTCCTCCATTCAATATATGAGATCAATATTAACTTTTTAAAAGTCAATTCGAAACACTTTCAAATTCACAAGTGTTGTGAATCCATTTATTTTTCTTAGTTCAATTATGAATATTATAAAGTATCTAAAAAGTACTACCATTTATTAGATTTATTGTTTTAAAAACCTAAATGAATTGTTCAAATTTTAAATTTAATAATGTCTCAAATAAACTTTAAGAAAGTCAATCCTGATCTTATATTTTGTAACGGATGGAGTACTACTAAAGCCAATATAATAACAGTAGAAGCAAAATATAAACTGATGCAAGAATAAGTAACCTTTGAGCTTCAATAATAGGAAGGCGAACAGTAATAAGTTCACAGAACAACTCAATGATCTCCTGAGCTGCCATCATTTTCTCCTCCCTTATAATATGCTCAACCTGAAGAAAAAATTTCCTATTTTATAACTGAATTGAAAGATTATTACTACAAGCACATTATATTTCATCTATCAAAGCCAAGGTGATCAAATTTTCATACCAACAGCAACAAAGAATAATTGAGATAGTAAAAACAAAAAATTGGCTTCTACCCGAATGCGAGCTGTGGCTTCTTGACCAGTCTCAAGGAGCTTGGCAATGTCCCGGCGCATTTGCTTTATCTGAATTTCTCTACGGTTTCTCAGCAACTTAATGCGGGGAATTGTCAGCTTGAGTAGGGTTTTACTATACATAACATATACAACACAAAATTCATGTCAAGTTACATAATTCATGCGTCTATTTAGCTAAGAAAACTACTTAGAGGGGCAACAATTGAAATCATTAATTCCAAATTACAGTTGGTTTAAATGTATTTACTCACTTAAGATCGAAGCAGTGTATAATTCAATTAAGTATAGTACAAGAAAAATGGTTTAATTATTTATAACATAATTCATGCATCAGTTTGGTTGTTTGTTCATGCATCTGCTCTATCTGAAATTTCTCTAGGCTTTCTCAGCAACTTAATGCCGGGAACTGTCAGGTTGAGTAGGGTTTTACTATATGTAACATATACAACACAAAATTCAAGTCAAGTTCATTCCATAATTCATGCCTCTGTTCAGCTGAGAAAACTAAATAAAGGGAAAAAATTGAAATCATCAACTCTCATACTCACTGAAGATCAAAGCAGTGTAATTGTCGACTAAGTATAATACTAGAAAATTAGCTTAATCATTTATAACATAATTCATGCATCAGTAACTCGGTAAAGGGAAAAACTGAAATTATCAAATTCCATATTTCATGTTTAATTGTAAAAAAAAAAGTTCTGTAGTTCAATCCAGCACAGTATAGAACTGATTTTTAGTTTTTGCTGAATTGATATCGAAGATTCAAGGCCATAGCTATAAATTGACAACAAAGAGAAGCTAATTAGGGATAAATCTACCATTTAGCAGCTTTGAAGCCCTTGTTGAAGAAAGAATCTAGCATCGACATCCTTCAAATCGCTCAGATCAGAATCGCCAAAAAAAAAATATTGCGTGGGTAATTAATTTGAACCCAAAATAAAAGGAAATTTTTGAAGAGGAGGGTGAGGAGGTGGGACGATGACGAAGAGAGAGACAGAGAAATATATTGATTTATTTCAGTAATTATAGACGCGTATAATCCAAAAACACAGAATCAAGGGTACCTTTGTTTATAAAAAATATAGTTATAATTAAATTATTTATATTAATTTAATATTATTTTAAATTATTTTATTTCATGATAATAATTATTAATCTATTAATTTTATAAAGTCATTTAATTTTTTAAAATAAAAGAGACTATTAATTCTATATTTTTTATAAAATTATATAATCTCTCATAAATAATTTTAAAAATGATAAAAAAAATACTCTATATAATTATTTAAAAGATTATAATCTCTTATTATGAAATAAAATAATATTAAATTAATATAAATAATTTAATTTAAATATATTTTTCAAATAAATATAACCTTAAATTATAAAATATGGGATTACGTTTTATTAGACGAACTCCCCAACCAAACGGCAAAAAATGTTTCCTTCGGATGGAAGATGAGTGTGGGGGTTAAATATACTTTAAGGTAATTTATAATTAAATATATATATATATACACAGAAATATAATACATAATCGATTATGATAATAATTTTTTGAATTATAGAAACAGTTTAATTATCGTTATAGATATTTTTAGTCTACGACGACTATTGAATTATCATTATAGACCAAAAAAAATTATCGACATAATTAACTGTGTAACATATAATCCATTTATAATATATATAATTATATAATTTATTTTTTTACGGTTAATTAATTAGACTTTAATTTACTTACATAAATATCTATTTTCATCTTGACGGTTAAATATTTAAGGTAACATTGACTTGGTACTTGACGTGACAATTTTATCTCAATTAAAATAATAAACTATTCGATCCATAACCCACCTATTAACCAGAAAATATTTAGTTTATTTAAATAAAAAAAATATAGACTTCATCTTCTTTCTCTAATTTTTTCCATTTTACAAATTTTGCCCAAATATATAAAAAAAAATTGAAAACAACAAAATCAATTGAAATTAACCGAGATCTAATCTTCGTAATCTTACCCAAATTAAAGAATACAAAGAATCAGATTTAATCTTTACTCAGATATCCCAATATTCTTGAACTCGAGTTTTTCTTAAGCGCCTGCACATTAACAGAAAAACACAAGTTTTCTTCTTTCTCAACACTTACCTCCAAGCTGTATCTATCTATCTTTGCTACAGGTACCAGTACCAACTTCAGAAGATCTAGGAGGAATAGAGATTGATTTGAGATTTGGTAGCCCTAAAGAAGGACAACTATTTGTCATTGTAGCTCATGTTCGCAGATAGTGAGTTAAAATATATTGTTTCAAGGTGTTCAATTAATTAGTATCCATTAATAGTTTAATGAGTAAAAACGTAACAGCTGAAAATTAGATCCATTTTAACTCACTCCAACTTCACTTAGATTTTAATAAATGCTGTGTTGCTGGATGAAAGGTTCAAAATGGATCGTGGGTGGAACAGTGATGATGGTTGGTCGAATTCATCTTCTTCGTTTTCTTCTCTCTCTTTTTTCTTTGGGTGGTCGTTGTTGATTTGTCTTGAATATTTGTTACAGATCTGGGGTTTATAGTGATGGTGGGACAGTGAGTTGGGTTTGATAACGAGTCTTTGTGAAAATTCACTTGATTTTAAGGAACGAACAATGGGCTTTTGAAATTTAATATGTATGGTGGGTGAGATTCTCTCTAATAAAAATAATTTAAAGGGAGATTTACATTTACCAATACATTTTTTTAAAATATTACAATAAAAATACATACATAAAATAATTACAAAAGTAATACATTTCCTCATATTTATTTACAAAATTAATATATTATATTTAGTATCCCTTAATTTAGGTGGATATTTTAAATTTTAAATATCTTCATTGACATCCTTATCATACAAAAGAAACAAAAATTTATTTCTTCAAAATTCATCCACCCCCTACTCCAGATCTCCCCTCCCGCCTGCCGACCACCACCTCCATCTGCCGCTCCACTCCCATGGCCGCCTCCCCTCCCCCGCCTCCCTCCCCCTACTCCAGATCTCCCCTCCCGCCTGCACCGCCTGCCCCCTCCGCCTCCCCCTTCCTCAGCCGTCTCTCTCCCCTCTCCTGCCGACCACCACCCATAGCCGCCGCCTCCCTCCCCCTCCTCCAGATCTCCCCTCCCCCGCCTGCCCCCTCCGCCTCCCCCTTCCCCAGCCGCCGACCCACTCCGGCCCCCGTCCCTCCTTCCCTCCACCACAACCCCCCACCCCTCCGACCACCAACCCCCAGCCGCCGCCTCTCCCTTCCCCAGCCGCCGACGCCCACTCCCCCCCATCCCCTCCCCTCCATCCGCCTCCTTCTTTCTTCCCCCGACTGCTCTCCACCGCCTCCAGATCTTGCCTCCCTCCCCCCTCCCACCGCCTCCAGCGCCTGCCCCCCCTCTCCCTCCCCCCTCCCCCCGCCTCCAGCGCATGCCCCCCCCCCCCGCCTCCCCTCCCTCGCCTGGCTTCGCCTCCTCCACATTTTCTCTCTCCTGCCTCCCCCTCCCTTATCCTTTATCCCTTTCTGGCATTGTTTTTTTAATACGGTAACTATTTTTTTTATATTCTATTTAGTAACCAAACATTTATACGAAGGTAACTATTTTAGTTTTTGTGTGTAACCAAATAGTGATAAAAAAAAATTAATAGAGTAAACATTTTTTTTATATTCCAGTTGGTATCCAAATCTTTATACAGCGGTAACCATTTTAGTTTTTATGTGTAACCAAATATTCATAAAAGTTTGGTTACCTTTCTATTAAAGTTTGGTTACCTTTATATTAAAGATTGGTTACCTCTGTATTAAAGGTTGGTTACCTTTGTATTGAAGGTTGGTTACCTTTATATGACAGTTTGGTTACCGTTTGTATTAAGATTTGGTTACCTGTGCATTAAAGGTTGGTTACTTTCTAGTGTTTGGTTACGTACATATTATTGTTGTTTACCTTCATTCAGTAATTGGTTACCTCCATATTCTTTTGTAAATCTCTCTCAATGGGTTTCATGGCGACGAAGGGAATGAAGGACGTCGGTGGTAATGGATGGCAACGGCGGTAATGGATTATATGGAGGACGGACGACCACCAGTCCACCACCACCACCACCACCACCAGTCCACAACCACTCTCGTTAATGTATGGTCGACGAGGGGGAACACCGGGAGGGGCAGGCGAGGGAGTGGGGAGGAGAGAGAAAGCTGGAGGGAGAGGCAGGAAGGGCAGGTGGGGGAGTGGGGAGGAGAGAGAAAGCTGGCGGAGGAGGGGGGGCCAGGCGCTGGAGGCATGGGAGAGGGGGAGGGAGGCGGGAGGGGGCTGGCGGGGGAGGAGGTCCGATGTGCAGGTTTCTGAGTAAATATTTTTTTGTTTTTCATCCATTTGATTTGAATTTTGAATTTTGAATTATGGCAGCCTAGATTTTAAGTTGCTTATTAATGTGAAATTAAATGGTTTGAATTTATTGTGTTGTTTTTGTAATTATTTTATGTGTGTTTTATTTTTGTAATTATTTTCTAAAAGTTGTATACTTATGTAAATGACCCTTTAAATAATTAGTAGAAGCTTGTCGATCGAAGATGGTGGCGTAGAGAAGTACCAGTGACCTTCAAAAGAATAAGTTTTAAAGTATTTTGATTTTTTTTCAATTAATTATGTAATTATTCTTTCATCATTTTGTTCTTTTTATCAATATGACCTTTCAACATATTTTTAATTTTTATAATTTTCTAAATAATTATATTTTTATTAATTACATGAAAAATTATTTTCTATTAATTATAAAAATAATTAATTTTTTATTTTTTTTCTATGATTTTTATTTTTATTGCTAAATTTTCTAATATTATATTAATTTTTTTATTTTAATATTCTTTCATTTCTATTCAAGAATGATCACATGTAACATAACATGACATCAAACAAAGTGGAGACGAGTGAATACCTAGCTAATGATTCAATTCAAGTTTCAGGGCTTAATCAATTGGAGGCTTGAAAGAGGAGTTGAAATTCAGGAGGTCAACATGATTCAAGCATTGGACCTAGGAAGGAATTCAATTGGCAACCGAATTCAAATGAGGACTAAGGCTTCGTTTGCTTAGAATTGAATAGAGCTAAATAATTAAATTAGCCAATCATTTAGTATATTTATTTTGAATAAAAATAATGTAAATGGTTAAATCGATCAATACTTGAATTGAATAATTAAGTCTAATTTTTTGACTGAATGAATAAGCTCTAGCTAAATGAAATATATATATATATATATATATATATATATATATATATATATATATATATATATATATATATATATATATATATATATATATTAAATAATATTAAATAAATTTACAACAAATTTGAATTTTTTTAGAGAGATAAAATAGTAAAAATCTGTTTTTCAAATATGTCAATTATCAAATAACTTTTTTTATTCAATATTCAGAATTCTATTCTATTTAACTCATTCAGATTACTTAAGTATTGAAAACTATTTCATTTAATTTTAAACAAACACCTATTATTATCCAATTATTGTCTTACTGTATCAGTTTATAAAGGACTTTAACCAGTCTATTAAACAAGGAAATTTTGGACCAAACAAGCCAAATATTTAGCAAGGTGCGACAGCTTGGAGAGGTATTAAAGGGAGTCTAATTGGGCCTTAATCCTCATTGATTTTCAACAAGCCTAATCTACACTAAACAAGCAACATTAGCAGCATTTATGTGGCAACATTAGTAGGGCTGTAAATAGTAATCAGAAAATTCGTATCCGTCCGCATCCGTATTCGGAAAAAAACGGATATTATTCGCATTCGGAAAAAAACGGATATATTCATATTCGGTTTAAAGATATTCGCAAATAAACGAATACGGATATAGGCGTATTCGTATTCGTTTAACATCCGTCTGTAAATATATCTGGCGGATAGCGGATATCCGGAATCCGATATCTGAATTTGGATCCGTATCCGGAATTCGTATCCAAATAACTTTTATATATATATATATATATATATATATATATATATATATATATATATATATATATATATATATATATATATATAATAAGAAAAATAATTTCTTTTAAATGGTATTCCTTATATAATAATTAGTTTTCACTATTATACGAAAATTATTTTTAAAATTTGTCATTTCACTTCTAAAAAGTAGGAAATAACACTTTTTAAAACACTCTAAACATTATATAATCTATAAATACACATTCAAATATTATATAGAACAATTATTGTGACACCCCCAAATTCAGGCTCCTTGAACCTCGAATTTGGTGCTTACAGTTCATATATTCTAACTTCATTTACCACTGCTCAAAAGTATTATTAATATGTATTACATCCATTAAGGTTCAACATAATACAAAAGATATCTAATAAACCCCCAGGGTCATCAACTTTTATATACATATAACGTTACTAGGATACATATTTCACATCTACAACCACAAAAAAGATTTAAAACTACTAGCGAGGGACATTTTATCATTCCTTCATTCTGACATCTTTCCTTCGCCTTTGTCTTTCTTATTTATACCCTCAGATTTAACATCTTTGTCTGCATCACATTAATCAGGCAAGAATGAGCAACTGAAGTGCTCAGCAAGTATAATGAATTGAATAATAATGCAGTATGAGGAAAACGAATTTATAACAATAACGTAACATGATTTCATTTCAAATGGAAGAAAATAACTGATGAAATTATCTTTTAGAACATGATAAATGAGAATTATATTGAAGGTCACAAGACCATTGAACATAGGTTAATCATTGGTAACACTGATAACCTGTAGGTGTCATAAAGACCATAAAAACTTAAACCCGTACTCGAGGTGATCGGCCTCTCGTACCTATGATTGTGCACATCATATTACCGCATGTTTTGCGGTAAAAGCCATAATTTCATTGTTTTTCCATATTTTTGAAAGCTTCAAGTTGGATTTTCTTTAAAACTCATACATCTAACTTTCTAGCCATAAAAATCCAATTTCCAACTTGTATATTTCAAAATACAATATTAAACATAACATGTTTAGTTAGGTTTTGCCGGTAAAAATCAATATGAGCATTTCTTGCATTTTTATGCAATCTACACATACCAAAACATGATATAACCACATCAAGCTATGAATATACATATATTACATAGTTAAAGACTTCTAGATCATCAAAACAAGTTTTGATCGGTTAAAAATAAATTTTAACCGTTCAAAAGCTATCTAGACTAAAAAAATGAAATTTAAGAAGGTTAGAGCATTTTTAAACCTTTGAGACTTATGTGCTCTTCTCCTCTTCCTACCAAAGTATGTAGTGAAGCTTTGTGTCATCCACCAAGCTCAAGCTCTAGCTATCTTCACTCAAAACCCAAGTGTATCTCTCAAATGCTCACAAATGCTCTCACTTTCTTTTCTCTAGGATACTTGCAAATGACTAACAAACATTTCAAGTATGTGGAGCACTCTATATATAGAGTCTCTTTAACCGTCATCAACCCTTTCTAATCAACCTATGTTGGTGAATTAACAAGCAAATTAAGCTTACTATAGCTTGAATGACCACATGATGGACAATGTGATTGACTAGGGTTAGTTCACCTACTATGACATGGAGTGATTTAAGAGCAACATAAAAATCAAGCAACCCCAAGTGGGCCCCCTAAAATCTCAGCAAAAATGGGATTTAATCACCCATTTTTGGTTTACTTTTAATGCTTTAATTATATATACATACTCCTATATATATACATGTATATATATATCAATGTTAACTAATTTTGACTTCCTATTGGGCTCCATATTGGACTCTAGAATTAAATATATTGGGCTCAACCATTGAATTGGTTTTGACTCAATTTAAATAACACATTGGGCTAACATTAATTATTCTAGGTTATATTTAATTAAATCAAGCATGGGCTATGGTTTAATTAATTACCTGGGCTACTAGGTTAATATAATTGACCTAGTTTAATACCCCATTTGGATTTAAAATATAATCCAATTAGACCTGCTTTAATTAATTATACACCTTGCTTTATTTCTTTAAATAAAAATACACATACACAAGTACATTTATTTAATTATCTAATGCACAATTAATTAATACAAAAATTTTAATTAATTGTTAATTATATACTAATTATAATTACAATGACTAATGGAAT
The DNA here is from genome assembly GCA_947179155.2 of Hedera helix. NCBI lineage: Eukaryota > Viridiplantae > Streptophyta > Magnoliopsida > Apiales > Araliaceae > Hedera > Hedera helix. The sequence continues at coordinate 24,001,762 of OX359266.1, forward strand.
TCATGGTCATTACATTCTCCCTCCTTATAAGAATTTCGTCCTCGAAATTACAATTAGAGTTACTCAAAAAGATGTGGATATTCATTCCTCATCTTTTCTTCTAGTTCCCACATAGCTTCCTCAGCGTTGTGGTTCCTCCAAAAGACTTTGATGGAATGTATAACCTTATTTCGCAATTTATGCTATTTCCTATCTAGTATCTGGACAAGAATTTTCTCATACGATAAGTCTTTCTCGATTTGAATTGGCTCATAGGATATGACGTGCTTGTAATCTGACTTGTATGGTCGCAATACTGACACGTGAAATACATTGTGAATATGTTCCAGTTCAGATGCACCTGCGACTGCCTACTAAACTCTATACAACGGCCATTTCCACCCGAGAAGAAGGGGAAGAGAGAAAATTAGGAAGTTTTTAGAGAGAGAAAACGCGAGGAAGGAGAAGATGGAGCTCGGGCTTGATAAAATCTAAGTGAAAATTTCATTTCTTTGCTAAGATAGTTGAATATTCTTGTGGTTTGGTCCAAATCGTGATATATAAAGCTTTCGTTGGTTTATTGCAAGGTGAAAAGAGTGTTCTTTTGATATTTTCTTGTTTATATTAATGTGATAATGTTGTGTTTTGGGTTTGTGTAGTGTAGTTTATTGTTGTATGGATGATGATCCGTGGGTTAGGGGTCGTTAGCGAGGGTTCCATTGGAACGCAACTTCCTCCTAATGCCCCGATGACATCCATACGGTGATATATCATTCGTTGAGTTCATAGATAGTGGTAGTATTGGCATTGAGATTTGTGATCCATATAGCACCATAGTTTGTTTAGCATTGTTAGATTTTGTCGTTGTATTGGTTAAATAGCGATTCGGGTGAATGCGAGCCTAGGGAGGAGATCCTCGTGGTCAAATCCCAATGATGGACATTTTGGGTGTATGTAATCATTAGATATGATGCATGGTTGTATATATGTAATATCGGGCCTTAAAGCGATACCAAGTCGTGGTCGGGTTAAGGCCCCGTAATAATAAAGATATGTGATTGTGGGTGTTTGGGGTTGTCTAGATGGCTCACATGCCCATGGATAGCCCCGACACGTTTTGAATGCTCGTTTTAATTTACGACACAAAAAACGATTTTCCAAAAATAAGGCAAACGATGAAGATTTTCTAAAAAGAATCAAATTAGGATATTAGACACACGAGGTTTAAAAAGTAAAGAGCTTTGGGCGAAACTTTGATCCTTGTTTGACGAAAAGGCTATATTTGGTTTTGAAATATCATAAAAGATGTTTTCGGAATAAATAAATAAACGTTTTCATTAAACTTTGTGCATAGGGTTAAAGAGTTCTAGAAGTTGCCTTCATTTTATTTATATTTACTGTTAGAAGGCAATGTATAGTCTCGATTCCTATTTGACAAAAGTTTAAAAACTATTGTTTTCTAAAATGACATCTAATAAAAACCTCATCGTTTTCGAAATTAAAATCAATCTTTCTTATAAAAAGCGAAGCCTCGTCATTTGGGTCAAAAGACGTCTAAAACGCTTTCCCGACAAAACACATTTTGACATATAAAATCAAAGCAACTTTATGCAAAAGGACACCACAAATCTCCATTTAGGCACACACACACACACACGCGCGCACACACACATTTTAAGATTTAAAAGGATAGGAAAACATCGAGATTGCGGTAACCGTATTTCACGGAAGTCGGGGGGTGCCTAACACCTTCCCCTCACTTAAGCAAGGCCCCGAACTCTATGAATCTCGGTTTGCGGACCAATTAACTCAGAGTCACATATGAGCCAGCGATTACGAAAACAAAATTCGGATGAGTTGGTACATCCATTTTAAATATACCAACTGGCGGCTCTGGTCAATTGGTTCATAAAAAAATCGATCTTTCAAAACCCATCGACATTAAGCCGACCCTTTTCAAAATCACATTTAATTCAAAAGGCTAAAATTGGAAAGGGCTTTAATTATTAAAAAAAAAAACGAAACGACCGAAAATCCCGGCGTCGACAACAATAACATAGGATATATCATGATGAAGGGAAATAACTTCAATGTTTTCAACAATAACAAATGTGAAAGATATCAAGAATCAAAGTTCAATATAAGAATGGATTGACTCTTTGCTGCTGAGTGATCTTTAATGACCATGAACTGCTACTAAGGTAGAACAGACATACAATATATGACACCTTGTTAAAAATAACGGGACACTCAAGGGGATCAGTCCTCTTATGTCTATGTATATGCATAACATTTACTTTTCTTGCGCAAATTCAATTACCCGACAATATAAAAATTCCCTTTAACTAGGGTTGTTCTTTCTCAGTCTTACTATAAGAATCCGCACTAGCCAATGGTTTGGATAAGCTTTTAAAATATTCAATTAGATGAATTTAAACATGCATTTGTCTAGCCGAAACAATTAGCTTAGACATTCTTAAACAGTTCGTAAATTACTGAACTATAACATTTGCAAAGGCATTATGTGCGAATACAATACTATAATGATGTGAATTAATTTTCGATAATTAATTCACACAAAGGTCTGTCAAATAACTACGAGTGTAGATACTTGCTTAACAATAATTAAATTGCTAAATGTAAATAAGGTTAAAGAATACTTGCAACAATTGCGAGGACTCGAATTTTCGGATTTCCTTAATAATATTAAATGAGAATTTAATTGATAAAATTATCAAGGTTGTTAAATTAATTATTAATTTATGTGATTTAAGGTATGTGATGAGATTTAATTAGTAAATTAAATCTGTGCAGGGCTTATGATAAATTGTGTGGAGTTAAAGCAATTGAAAAGTAAATAAATTGTTTAAAGACAATTTATTAAGAATAAGAGAAATTTCAGGTAAATGTACAATAAATTGTACAATTAAATTATTATGGAAATGTAGAAATTATGATTTAATGGAGGTTATGTGGTAATGTGAAGTATATGAAATTAGATATGTATATATACATTTATAAATATATAAATGTATATGTTTAAGTGATAATTATAAATGTTATGAGTTATGAAAATTAAGGGATTAATAATTAAATTAATCTAATTTTAAATGAAAAGCGAATGGGGAAATTAATAAAATTATAATTATTGATTTTAGATTTAATTAAGAATTATGGTGGAAATTTAGAGATTGATTGAGAAGAAATGTAATTATATAAATTATATAATAATAAATTATATAATTTATATAAGAAAATTAAAGGGATGTATAAAGGAAATTATAATTATATAAATTATATAAGGATAATTATATAATTTATATAAGAGTATTAGAATAATGAGAGAATTAATGAATGTATAATTATTGATTATATAATTAATTAATAATTATGGAGGAATTTAAGAAATTATTTAAAAGGAGAATGTAATTATATAAATTATATAATATTAAATTGTATAATTTATATATAAAGAAATTAATGTGAATATTAAAGAAATTGAATAATAAATAAGAAAAATGAATGTTTTAAGTTATTAAAAATTATATTTATATATAATGAAATTATTATGACTTTTATGAAGAATAATATTTCAGAAACGTGAACATGTTAGTGTAACATGTTGTCTAAATAATGAAGTGAAAAATTATGAAAAATAATTTTTATATGTTATATGAATTATTTTATGAATTTTGGAGGTATAAATTACCTCATATAATTACATGCATGTCATTATGCGTGTACAAAATTTGTCAAGTAAAGTACCCAAAAGTGGTATTAATATTATTTATAAATCACGTTATGATTTGTAGTGAATTAAAATAAACATTTTATATATATTATATAAAATATTTATTACATGATATAATTATGTAATATATAAAAATATTTCATTTATGCTTAAATTTGGAAGAATCCAGAATTTTAAGTCAGTGGCAACATGCAAGGCAGTGGAAAATTTTATTCCAAAAATTGGTTAAGTGACTTGGGAGGATTATAAAAGGAGCAAAAAGGGAAGAATAAAAAATAAAATAAAAAGAAACTAAAAAGCAAAACCAACTCTCCCTTTTATCTCTCCCACCCGACCACCACCTCCACCCACCGTGAACCACCATGGCTACCACCAAGAGGGAGAAGATGAAAATATTTGAAGCTTCAAGGAAGGAAATTTAAGCTTTGAAGGTATAAAATCTAATTATTTAAATTAATTTAGTATTTATGGATGATGAAAACATTTTATGGAAAAATAGTAAATAATTAGTATAATTATTTTAAATAATTTTAGAATGTATATCTATGAATTTTATGATTTTTGGAGTAATTTTGTTGTGGAAATTTGTGAAGAAAATGGTATTTTTTCCTTCTTGGCTGGCTACTGTTTTGATTGGGAAGAAGGAGAAAAATTTGGCCGCCCGCGCATAAATTCTGTCTGAAGCGAGGCCAATACGACGTCGTTTTTGGCCGCACGGAAGAAAGGGCCGCGCAATGCGCGGAAGCCAATTCCTCGCCAGGCCAAACAACGTCGTTTGGCTGGCGAGAGGGGAGGCCGCGCGCCATGCGCGGCCGACGCACGCAAGAGAAATTACGATTATGCCCCTGTCCTTTTTAGATAATACCCGGCGTGTCCTAGGCGCGCGGAAATTATAGAAATACCCCTAGACTTTCTGGGAAATGACGGATGTATCCCTAAGGGCGCAGAAATTACGAAAATGCCTTTAGAAGTGATTTTTAATTGAAATAAATGTTTAAAAATTGTTTAAAAATTATAGAAAATTATAGAAAAATACTAAAAATACAGAAATGATGTTTGAATATTTAATTTAATATTTTTGTAAAAATATTAAATATTGGGGATTAATATTTAAATATTTAAATATTAATCTAATAATGTTATAATTTAGAAAATAATTAAATAAAATTTTTGGGACAACCAGATATGTTAAAATTTGTCCGATGAGCCGGGTTGTCCGAAGTGAAGGAGTTGATATTAAGTTATATTAATATATTAATGGACGATGTTAATATAATTAACCGTATAAATTGAAAATTAGTCCGGAGATGATATTAATTAAATAAATTAATATCATAAAGAGATGAATAATTATTATCTGATTATTTTATGATCATAGGTTGATCGAGTTAAGGGTTTGAGCTATCAATTTAAATAATTGGACGCCAGGCAAGTTCTTCAGTTCTTTAATGTTAAATGTTGTTTTTATGATATGTTAAATGCATATAAATTATGTGTTATGTGATATGTTGCTAATATGACAACTATGTGTACTTTGAGCGATGATGTGAGATATATTGCTATAGTAGAAGCACTGTGACAACCCCAAATCCGGGTTCTTTAACCTCGGGTTTGATTCTCACTGTACAATACTTAACAACAATGAAATACATAAAGTGTATTCAAACTTCGCGGAATAATACAAAAGGTTCCTTAACAAAAGGCTACACTTCCCAAGGTCTATTACCTTAATCTTAAACATTACATATCTTAAGGAAAAACACAAAAGATTTACAACAGTAATTACATAACAGTAATTTAAACTAGCATGCAACTACTAAAATTAAGCATTCGCTTTCCCCTTGCCTTTGTCCGATTTAGAGCTTTCGGGATTGGCTGAAATATAGTCATGATATAGCAAGAATGAGCAACTAAATGGCTCAGCAAGTTTATAAACAACAATCATACGATATATCATGATGAAGGGAAATAACTTCAAGGTTTCAACAATAACAATTGCGAAAGATATCAAGAATCAATGTTCAATAAAAGAATGTATTGACTCTTTACTACTGAGTGGTCTTTAATGACCGTGAACTGCTACTAAGGTAAAACAGACATACAATGTATGACTCCTTGTTAAAAATAACGGGACACTTGAGGGGATCAGTCCTCTCATGTCCTATGTATATGCATAACATTTAGTTTTTTGCGCAAATTCGGTTACCCGACAATATAAAAATCCCCTTTAACTAGGTTTGTTCTTTCTCAGTCTTACTATAAGAATCCGCACCAGCCAATGGTTTGGATAAGCTTTTAAAATATTCAATTAGATGAATTTAAACATGCATTTGTCTAGCCGAAATAATTAGCTTAGACATTCTTAAACAGTTCGTAAATTACTGAACTATAACATTTGCAAAGGCACTATGTGCGAATACAATACAATAATGATGTGAAGTAATTTTCAATAATTAATTCACTCAAAGGTCTGTCAAATAACTACGAGTGTAGATACTTGCTCAACAATAATTGAATTGCTCAATGTAAATAAGGTTGAAGAATACTTGCAACAATAAATACAAGTTAGGGTTAAGAAGAAACTTGCCTCATGCGTCGTCTACGACTAACCAACTTAATTTAATAATCCTTGAATGGACCTAACAATTAGATCAGTTTGCTCTTAAATTAGTATCATATACACATTAGTATAATGACCTTTATAACTCTTACTGTAATGACCGAAAAAATTACGAACCCAATTTTTTTTATTTTTTTATTTAATTATATCCATAAGAAAATATGAGGTATGAAGTATGTGTGTATGTGATAAGTTGTATGATGAGAGGTACTAAATTAGTTAATTAAATTAATTAACTAAAGAAGGAAAAAGATTTCAAGAGAAGCTTATGTGATGAAATCACAAAGCTTGAATGTTGGCCTTGTATGACAATTAAGAAGCTTTATAATGAACAAGTTAATTACTTGTTTGAATAATGAGAAAGAAGAGGCAAGTGAATTATTTAAGATAACCCAATGTGGGAATAATTGTTTGTGTATGGTTAACTATATTATAAACCCAATTTGATAATAAGGGTTAGTGAATGAATTTAATCAAGCCAAAGTACTTATATTATTATGTGTTAGGATTTATTAAAACAAACCCAAGAATTTATGGTGTTATGTAAGATAATTTAATTAAGGAGTCCAATGTTCTTATAAATAGCAAATCTAATTGGATTATAATTTTAAATCCAAATGAGTTGTTAAACTAGACCAATTAAATTTACCTAGTAGCCCAAGTAATTAAATTAAACCTTAGTCCATGTAATTAATTAAATAAGCCCAATGCTTATTTTAATTAAAGGTAGCATAGTTATTTAAATGCAAGCCCAATGTGTTAATTAAATTGAGCTCAACCAATTAATTGGATGAGTCCAATATATTATATCCTAGAGTCCAAAGTGGAGCCCAATAGGAAGTCAAAATATTGGTCAAACATTATATATATGTATATATATAAATAGATGTATATATGTATAATAAATGTAATAAAAATAAAGCAAAAATGGGGGATTAAATCCCATTTTGCTGAGATTTAAGGGGGCCCCACATGGGGTGGCTTGATTTTGCAAGGTTGCTTCTTCCACAATTCTTTCCATAGTTGGCCAACCACCCTAGTCTTTCCAATTGGTCATTCATGCAATAGTAACCTCACTTAAGCTCCTAATTTCACCAACACAAGATGATTAGTAGGTTGATGAGGGATTAGTAATGTGCTATATATAGAGTTTTACTGTTAATTGTTATGTTGGTTAGATCATTTGTAGCATTTCTTAGAGAGAAAATAGAGAGCATTTTCAAGAGAGAAAGAAAGAATACACTTGTGAGTGTGAGAAATTTCTACAAGAAGGGCTTGGTGAATGTCAAGTAGCATCATCACATAATTTGGTGGGAGAAGAAGAAGAGCACACAAATCTCAAAGGTTTAAAAGTGCTCTAACCTTCCCATATTTCATTTTTGTAGCCTAGATCGATTTTGAACGGTTAAAATCCATTTTTAACCGATCAAAACTTGTTTTGATGGTCTAGAAGTCTTAAACTATGTTATATATGTATATTCATAGTTTGATGTGTTTATATCATGATTTGGTATGTGTGGTATGCTTAAAAATGGTAGAAATGTTCATATCGAACTTTACTGGTAAAACCCTAAGTGGTTCGATCTTTAAATTTTGTGTCAAACGTTTGCAAAAATATGATTGAACCATGAAATATTGTAAAACAAGAAGTTAGAAGAATAACAACACTAAGTTGGTGTCATTTGGATGTATAGAGTTTATTTTATTCAAGTTTGAACCATTAAAATCAAGGATTTGTGATTTTAGTTTTCACTTTGTCTTTGTGAGCAGTTTTTAGTCTAGTTCCGTTTGGAATTTGGAATTGTGATATAAAGAGAAATTGTAGAGGGGGAAATTCTAATGAGAATGGACTTAAGAATCACCCCAAAATGTTTTAAAATGAAGAAGTTATGGCTGTCGGAGCGTCGGGCAGTCCAAATAAGGGTTTCTGAAAATTGGCCGAGCGCCTACCGAGCGCCTAGGTGCTTGAACCGGCTATCTCAGGGGGCAGACTTGGTCCGGGTCGGTTCGGGTCGAGTTTTATTGAAAAATTTAAGTATAACCAAGTGTAAAATGAAGGTATTTGTGTATTGAACCAATATATGGAATTTATTTATAATTAATGGGTAGCAAAATGTTTAAAATAAAGATTAATGTTAACACCATTAAAAAGTTAACTATTGGTATTGTTTAAAGATTTTTATTAAAATATTATTAAATGATTAATAATATTAGTATATGATTAAAAAGTTATTAAATGATTAATCATGATTGTTAATGATTAAAATATTATTAAATGGTTAATAATATTAGTAAATAATTAACATATTATTAAATGGTTAATAATATTAGTAAATGATTAAAATATTATTAAATGGTTAATAATATTAATAAGTGATTAAAATATTATTAAATGGTTAATAATATTAATAAGTGATTAAAATATTATCAAATGGTGAATAATATTTGTAAATGATTAAAATATTATTAAATGATTAATAATATTAATAAGGATTAAAATATTATTAAATAGTTAATAATATTAGATTATGAGTAAAATATTATTAAATGGTTAATAATATTAATGAATGATTAAAATATTATTAAATGGTTAATAATATTAGTAAGATTAATAGAATATTATTAAATGATTAATAATATTAGTAAGTTAGTAGAATATTATTAAATGATTATTAATATTAATAATGATTAAAATATTATTAAATGGTTAATAATATTAGTAAGTTAATAAAATATTATTAAATAGTTAATAATATTAGATAATGAATAAAATATTATTAAATGGTTAATAATATTAGTATATGAATAAAATATTATTGAATAGTTAATAATATTAGATAATGAATAAAATATTATTAAATGGTTAATAATATTAGTAAGTTAATAAGATATTATTAAATGATTAATAATATTAGTAAGTTAATAAAATATTATTAAATGATTAATAATATTAGTAAGTTAATAAAGGATTTAAATATTATTAAATGGTTAATAATATTTGTCGACGCCGGGATTTTCGTCGTTTCGTTTTTTATAATTAAAATGCCCTTTCCAATTTTAGCCTTTTGAATTAAATGTGATTTTGAAAAGGGTCGGCCTAATGTCGACGGGTTTTGAAAGATCGATTCCTTTATGAGCCAATTGACCAGAGTCGCTAGTTGGTATATTTGAAATGGATGTACCAACTCATCCGAAATTTGTATTCGTAATCGTTGGCTCATATGTGACTCCGAGTTAATTAGTCCGCAAACCGAGATTCATAGTGTTCGGGGGCTTGCTTAAGCGAGGGAAAGGTGTTAGGCACCCCCCGACTTCCGTAAAACACGGTTACTGCAATCTTGATGTTTTCCTATCCTTTTAAATCTTAAAATGTGTGTGTGCGCGCGTGCGTGTGTGTGTGTGCCTAAATGGAGGTTTGTGGTGTCCTTTTGCATAAAGTTGCTTTGATTTTATATGGCAAATGTGTTTTGTCGGAAAAGCGTTTATACGTCTTTTGACCCAAATGACAAGGCTCCGCTTTTTATAATAAAGATTGATTTTAATTCCGAAAACGATAAGGTTTTTTATTAGATGTCATTTTAGAAAACAATATATTTTTTAAACGTTTGCCAAATAGGAATCGAGACTATACATTGCCCTCTAACAATAAATATAAATAAAATGAAGGCAACTTCTAGAACTCTTTAACCCTATGCACAAAGTTTAATGAAAACGTTTATTTATTTTTTCGAAGACATCTTTTATGACATTTCAAACCAAATATAGCCTTTTCGTCACGCAAGGATCAAAGTTTCGCAAAAACTCTTTACTTTTTAAACCTCGTGTATCTAATATCCTATTTTGATTCTTTTTAGAAGATCTTTATCATTTGCTTTATTTTGAAAAATCGTTTTTTGTCGTAAATCAAAACGAGCATCCCAAAACGTGTCGGGGCTATCCATGGGCATGTGAGCCATCTAGACGACCCCAGACACCCACAATCACATATTTTACTATTATTACGGGGCCTTAACCCGAACACGACTTGGTATCGTTTTAAGGCCCGATATTACAAAATACACATCTATGGACTCTATACAAGGATTACATATGCCAAAACGTCCATCATCGGGATTCGATCACGAGGATCTCCTCCCTAGGCTCACAGTCACCCAAATCGCTACACAACCAATACTAAACCAAATCTAACAATATTAAACATTGCTATCATACTACATAGCTCCAATATCACAACTCACTCACGACAAACTACTCATTACCATAACGGACGATATATCACCGTACGGATGTCATCGGGGCGTTAGGAGGAGTTACGTTCCGATGGAACCCTCGCTAACAACCCCTAATCCACGGATCCTTTATCAATATATAACAATAAACTACATCAACTAAACCAATCACAACATTATGCTACAACAAATAAACTCAAGAACACAATCCTTTTCACCTTGCAAAAAGACGATTGAAGCTTCTTATTTCACGAATCGGACAACAATACAAGAACACTCAACTAATTATCAAGAGAAGATGAAGATTTGACACCAATCTAGCCAAGAACCGAGCCCTTCTCTCTCCTCCCGCGCACCCTCTCTATCTAAAATCTATTTTTTTCTTTCTTTTTTTCTAACTCTCGGGTGGAAATGGCAATCTATAGCCTTCCGCAGGCAGCCGCAGGTGCAACTGCGGCTGGCCGCAGGTGCATCTGCGGCTGGGCTCGCCAGCCGTCCGCGCCGAATCCTCGGCTGCCGTGTGCCGTCCTCGAGCCGCGCACTGTCCCGTTTGTCGGTGGCCGCAGGTGCATCCGCGGCTGTTCGGCTTGCTTTTCTCGATTTCCGTGCCGCGCGGTCTTAATTCGCCAATTTCTGCGGTATTATTTTGGAAGGCTGTTACCTAATGTATAGATTGCTCTTCGTGCTTGGCTTCCAGGGGGCGCTGCCCCCTTCCACCCCCGCCAGCTCACCGGCGAGCTGGGCAGCCTCTCGCTCACCGGGGAGCGAGACCCCCGAACATCGTAAGCGTAGTGGCCATTAGTTATGATCAAATCAGGTTTTTCTGGATCAACTGTTCGTCTTGCCGCAAGTAACCTGATGCTCGTTGTTCGTTGTGGCGGCTTTGGTCGTAAGTTGTTGGGGTGGCTTCGTGTTGGGGTCCACCTTCCTTTTCGCATGTCGGGTCAAATGACGATTTTGCCCTCCTGCCAGGGTTAGTGAAAAAGTGCAAAATTTGGGTGTCTACAGCTGCCCCTCTTTATTCATGTTTATGGAATGTAATATGAAATGAACATGATAAAGAAGAAGGCACCCAATGCATGAAAATGCCAAATATACACTTAGTGATGTCGCACGTACGTTAAGATGATGCGATGTCACATTTAAATATGTTCATGTAGAGGTCATTTTTCAAAGTTACGACTGAACACTGCCCGGGTCTCATCTCCGGCGGGTTGTTATTTTTTGAAAGGCCAGGTATCGTATCTGACTGGTTCTAAAATTTGTATTTTAACATGGGACCAGTTATATGTTGGCTCGGGGTGCAAAAAGGGAGGCAAAAGGGCACCGAGACCAGCCGCAGGTGCATCTGCGGCCAGCCGCAGCTGCATCTGCGGATAGGATCGGTCCTATTTCAGATCGCGACCCCTCACGATCTGGTCACTTTCTCACTTTTCCTTTCTCTCTTTCTCGGTTTTCCTCGTCCCCCACCCAGCCTTTTCGTCTTTTGGGCAACTTTTTGGAAATTCTGCTCCGATTAAATCAGTCTACGCACTTTGGGTAACGTTTCAACTCCTTTTTCTTTGATTTTTGCTTTCATTTGACTAATCATTTGCTTGTTTGAATATTTTAATTTTATCAATGCATGCTTATATGTGATACTTGTGTTGCACGTAGCATAGATAAATACCGGGTTTCGTAGAAATGCCTCATTATTTTGAAAATTCCATTGTTTTAGTCATTTTATGCTCTTGAGGCATTATTTTCACTCACATTCTGGGTTTGTTGGTTGTCTGACTTGATTAAACATGCTTGATTGTGCATGGGATGTCCATTTTACAAACGAAACTCTGCCGAAATTTCGGGAAATCTAGCGCACCACTAGGGACTTATTTATGCATTTTCTATTTTCACATCGTGCTATGCCATCCTATTATTTCTAGCAATATGCAATAAGGCTTTTGAAAGATAATGAGCTAAGGGTGTACCTTATTTTGTGATACCGTTCCAGTTATGGATCCAGATGCTCCCAGTGGTTCCTCAGTGCCCCGAGCATCGGGTGTCCGTCGTCGTAGAGCGACCACTTCTTCTCCAGCTCCAGTCCTGACTCGTCATTCCCGTAGACTGGCTGAGTCTGTTATTCGCCCCGTTCAGCCTGATGTGGATGAGGACGCCCCAGCGGAGGCAGAGGCGGGTCCCTCGGGCACAACGACTCCTCCTCCCATGCGTCGGACCTTACCCGGGGCCCGTGCTAGGATACCGGATCTGCTCGGTCCTGATCTCGGTCGTCACCCCTCAGCCTACCTTGCGGCTAACGAGGTATATCCGTTATTTAAATTCATTCAACCTTGTGAGATTATCAGGACTGACTGTATCGGCGGCTGTCGCAGGTTCCTGAGTTTACCCAGCGTCGGGGTAACTGGTTCAGCATTTACACCCTCTACCACGCGTTGCATCCTGACTATAGGGGAATGGTAGACTCTTGGGGGTTCAGACATTTCTTTACTATTGCCCCTCGTCGATGTCCATGGGGCTATATGAGGGCTCTGTCTGAGCGCTGGTTCCACCAGACCCAGTCGCTTCATCTATTGGACTGCGAGCTGTTGTTGACCCCTCTAGACTGGCGTTATATTACCGGGGTGGAGTTCTCTGGACCCCGTGTTCCTCTGGAGCCGGACATCACCCCAGTGACCGTTTGATCCTTGTTGGGGTTCACTCCTCAGGATAAGGTCTTTAAGGCCCGCAGCATCCGATCCGGAGCCTTGGCTGTAGATGCCATTGGAGGGGCTCTTTCCGTGCCATTTCCCGAGGACCGCTCCGCTCGTGACTTCCTGCTCCGGCGTCTATTCCTGACTATCATGAGGGGCTGTTTTCTGGGGAACAACTCCTCGACCATCCATTTTGGTATCGTCGGCGCTACTCGAGATGTGGATCGGATCGGGGACTATGACTGGGGTTCCTTCACCTTCGCTTATTTCCTCCACGACCTTCGCCTTCGCTCAGAGGGGCAGACGGATGCCTGGCTGGGGTTTTATCCCTTTCTGCTGGTAAGTCCCATTCATTTAGCCGCTTTTTATTTGTTTCATTCATTTGCCGTCCTTGGTACTTACGTCCCATTTTCCTTGTTTATCAGTTTTGGGCTTATGAGCGGCTACCCTGCTTGCGGCCGATTACTACCCTCGGTCCAGAGACTTATCCCCGGGGTCTTCGATGGCATCACAGCACTTTGGCGGAGACCCCGGTGTCAGATAGCTTCTCCCACTGCCGGCTGCAGTTAGAGATGATCTCTTCGGCGGACGTGACATGGGTTCCTTACACTGCGGATCATTTGGCGGCTGGCCTCGCCGGTGGTTATGCCGCGGACCAGGAGTTTGCCTTGTCCACTCGTCGTATTCCCTTCCTGACTTATGGTGGATGGGAGCTGTATTTGGGGGAGCGCGCCATCAGATGTGTTTCCGGGGAGGTCCGTATCCCTTTCGCTCCTCCTTCCCGGAGATTTTGGCTCATGGATTCCCATCTCCCGGAGGCAGCGACGGCCGGGGAGGATGGATATATGCTGTCCGACGGCCCGCAGACGAGTGAGAGTTTTGGTGATTGGTGGAGACCTCGTACCATTGGGCCTCAGACCCGGGCCACCTTCTTCCTCGGGGATCTGGTTCACGGGTCGGTGATGATGACAGACTGGATGGAGTGCGTTCGGGCCCCCACCCATTCAGACCAGATTGCTTCCTTGACTCGGCGAGTGGACCAGTTGTCATCTTTCGTTCGGAGCTTGGGCCGGGATCCAGAGGAAGCTTACGCTGCAGACCCGTATGGAGCTGACTTCGGTGCAGCTCCCGGCTCGTCGGATGCCCCTGCTCTGCCTTATTCCTGTCCCGATCTGAACTTCGGCGCTGAGGCCTCCATTCCCGGGGACGTGGGTCATGCGAACCAGTTTGATGATGACACTTTTATTGATGGCCTATAGTGCACCTGCTAGATTCAGATAGGCTAGGACCCTTGTATTTGAACCTGTTTGGTTTATTTGTCATTATTATTTCTCATCCCATGTATTATGTACAGAATTATCTTTATTTTATGTATAATCTTTTCTTTATGATGATCCATTTATTCCTTTATAGCTTGCATGATGCATGATTTATTATATATGTCGATAAAGGAAAAATTGACCCCTGTATAGTCTTTTGATACTGCTTTTTACAGATGTCCTCCCTGGACGTTGTTCGCGTGGACCCCTACACCCCCTCAGGGATTATTGGCAGGCTCCGCTTGTGGCTGGATAGTTTGCTACCCTCTGACCGTATCATCGCAGAGGGTCTTTTGGGACACTCCATGGCTCTTTTGTCATTTCAGGTGCCACCGGGCTTTGTCAACGGCATTCTCAGTTTTTGGATCCCGGACAGACATGTTTTCAGGTTTGGGCTGGAGTATCTGACTCCCACCCTTGAGGAGTATGCTCGCTTTATCGGTTTATCGGTGGATGGTCCCTGTGCACGGGTTACTTCAGGCCATATGCGCCGTCAGTTCCTGACTTTCACGGGCTTGCGGAGGACAGCCCTGTTATCTGTGATTTCCTCGAGCCATTTTGTTCCTCTATCCTTCTTGATTGACAGATTTGGTTCAGTGGATAGCTTTTCTCGATTCTCCAGTGATTTTTCAGTGTCTGAGGAGCGCTGGGGCGCTTTGAGAGTGGATGTTTTGATGGCTTGTGTCACATCAGTTCTGTACATGCCTGCAGGGGATGACCTCCTGGACATGCGGGTTATTGTAGCGGTTCAGGCCCTTCAGGAGGATCATACTATCCTTCCCATGATACTTGCCGAGACTTACCTATCGACCTCGTATTGTCATTCCTTCTCTGGTCGCATGTTCAGGGGAAGCTCTATTTTGCTGTACGTATGGTTCATGAGCCATCTCAGACCCATCGGGCAGTTTCGTCGGCATGGGTTTTGTTTCAGCCACAGCTTGGCCATGCAATTCTCATTTCGTCCCCGGCGATGCACTGATACAGCTTCCTGGAGGGAGTTCTTATCGGCCATTGAGGAGCCTTTCCATATTCTGATTTATTCGGGTTATTGCTCCTTCCAGAGTTTCCTGACTCATATGCCACCTTTTAATTTCCTCCCTCTTCTCAGCTTGAGGGGGGTAACGACTTATCATCCCTTAGCTGTCATGGGGCAGTTTGACCAGATGCAGGATCTCCATCTCTTTGCGGGAGCAGCTGACTATCGATTTCTCATATCGCCTCAGAAGGAGAGGGAGCTGCTGAGGGTATATGATCTTTGGTCACATCGGGTCTCGGCTGAGTTCGGGGATAGTCATTCTGGTCAGACACCTGCTTATCTCCTATGGTTGCGAGGAGATTCTGATATTGCCGACTTTGACCAGATTGGGGCCTTGGATGGTCCTCGGGGACCTTTCCCGGTTGAGACCGGTTCAGATGTGGTCATTCCTCCGGAGCTTTCAGGATTAGCGCCCAGATCTGATGTGGAGGAGGTTTATACTTCGGTACATGCCCATTCCCTTGACTTGGCAGATCGTATCCAGATACTAATGATTGAGGGTACCAGGCTCCGGTCAGCTTTGAGTACTACTGAGACTGAGAGGGATACCGCCCACGCGGAGCGGGATGCTGCTGTACTAGCTCGTGATGCCGCCCTATCTGCCAGAGATAGTGTTATCGAGCAGGTCAGAGTTGTCATGGAGGGCCATTCCGCGACTGTTACCAGTGCTGTTGCTCTTTTGACTCGGATTGACAGTATGGGACAGCAGATTGCGGGTGAGCCGGAGGCTTATGATGCCTCGACTATTCTGTCCATCCTGCTCCAGCTGATCTCCGACCTGTAGATGATTTTACTCCCTGCACGGACTATGTCAGTTTCATCACTTTTATTTAAAAGACAGACTTGTAATCAAAATGTTTTGTATATATAGAGAAATATTTATGGTTTAGTCATTTCCCTTTTTGATGCATCGTCGCCCTTAATCGGATCCTCATTTTATCCAGCCGATTATGATTTCGATATATTGCCTTATTTCTTTCCTCAAGTCTTGATTGGAACTCCACAGATGTTGCCGCATGCCCCTTCTGATTTCATCGGAGTGAGTCTTGGACTTTGGGCTAATTATATGGCTAGGTTTGGGGAAGATTTGGAATGTATTTGTCAAAGTAGGGCTTCGGGGTTTTCTGGAAGTGGGCTTGGTATAGGGACAAGGTTTATTATTTTATATAGAACAGACCGCGCCATGATGGCTGCCTACGTACTCCCACAAAGTCAAGAGATCAGGTCCTACGTAGTTCGAGTAACAAGGGAGGTAAAATTTTTTTTTTTTTTTTTTTAAAGCATAGAACCGTTTCACAGAGTCCGAATTTAGGGGCTGCGGAAATACTTCGCCGTCCATTTCTTGTAGGATGAGGGCCCCTCCAGATAGGACTTTCTTGATCATAAAAGGTCCTTCCCAATTTGGAGCGAATTTCCCCTTGGCTTCGTCTTGACAGGGCATGACCCTCTTTAGCACTAAGTCATTTTCCTTGAACTTTCGGGACCGTATCTTTTTGTCGTACGATCGAGAGAGGCGTTGCTGATACAACTAACCGTGTAATATAGTCGCCACCCTCCTTTCATCTATTAAGGCTAATTGGTCATACCGACTTTGTATCCAATCCTCCTCGTCAATCTGAGCATCGAGCAAAATTCGGAGGGATGCCATCTCCATTTCAACGGGCAAAACGACCTCCATCCCATATACCAAGGCGTAAGGAGTTGCCCCTGTAGACGTACGAACTGATGTCCGATATGCAAACAGTGTGAGGGGTAGCAAGTCTGGCCATCCCCGATGATTGGCAGACATTCTTGCCATAATTCTCTTTATATTCTTATTTGCCGCCTCCACGGCCCCATTCATTTTGGGCCTGTAAATGACAGAATTGAGATGCTTGATCTTGAATTGGGCGCATAACTCCTTCATAAGGGCATTGTTCAGATTCTTGGCATTGTCGGACACCAAGATTTCAAGCTGTCCGTATCGGCAAATGACATTGTTCCTGATGAAACTGACTATGACTTCCTGCGTTACTTTGGGGAAAGAAGCTGCCTCCACCCATTTAGTGAAATAATCAATCATGACAAAAATGAACTGGTGGCCATTGCTCGCTTTGAGCTCCACGAGTCCGATAACATCCATACCCCACATGGAGAACGGCCAAGGGGAAGTCATACAATGCAGTTCATTAGGAGGCGCATGCATCACATTATCGTGTGCTTGGCATTGGAAACATCGCTTGACATGATCGTCACAGTCAGCCTTAAGTGATAGCCAGTAGTGCCCCGTTCTTAGAATTTTCTTGGCTAACATCGGTCCACTCATATGCGGCCCGCATACTCCACCGTGCACTTCGCTCATGATTTTCTGTGCTTGGGTCTCGTCCACACATCGCAATAACCCCAAGCTTACATCCCTCTTATACAGGGAATCTCCGCTTAAATAGAATTTCATCGCCATCTTCTGGATTCTCTGCCTTTCCGTTCGGTTCGCCTGGTCGGGGAGTGATCTATCCCTAAAATATTTCAGTATGTCATGATACCAGGGCTGATTTGGCTGAACCACATCTTCTGATAACTCCGATATATATTCTTCGTAAGCGGGAGCATTTTGCACTGTTATTTCAATCTGTGGAGTGGCTTTGCTTTTGAGTACATGGATTAACGAAGCCAGGGTGGCCAATGCATCGACAAAGTCATTCCGCCCCCTGGGAATGTGTCGGAAAGCTATGTCTTCAAATTCTTGCATCAACCGGATTACACACCGATGGTATGGAAGTAACCGAAGCTCCTTGATGCCATACACCCCTGTCGCCTGTCTGATTACCAATTCTGAATCTCCGAACACGGCTAATCTTTTCACTCCCATATTGCGGGCGAATCTCAGTCCCAATATACATCCTTCGTATTCAGCCGTATTGTTTGAGTTACTGAACTTTAATTTGGTGAGAACAGGGTATTGCTCACCCGTGACGGAGACCAGGACCGCTCCAGCTCCAGCCCCTTCAGCATTCATGGCACCGTCGAAATACATTTTCCAAAACTGCCCTTCGTCATCACACCTCGCCTGTTGGACCCACAATATGTCTTCACCCGGTAGGAAAGTCTCTAAAGGCTCCATCCCCCCTGTCAGCATCTCTGATAATTGATCTGCAATTCCCTGCCCCGTCATGGCTTTCTGGGTAACATAAAGGATGTCGAATTGCTGGAGGATTAACTGCCACCTTGACAATCGACAATTCAGCATTGGTCTTTCAAATATATACTTCAAGGGGTCGACTCGTGAGATTAAATAGGTAGTGTGTCCATGAAGGTAATGCTATAACCTCATAGCAGCCCAGGCCAAGGCGCAACATGCTCTCTCGATCGACGTGTAATTCTGTTCACAACTGCTGAATCTCTTGCTGAGGTAATAAATGGCATGCTCCTTACCGGTTTCACTCTTCTGCCCCAGCATACAACCCATTGCCATATCATTTACGGATATATACAGGAAAAGGGGAATCCCGTCCTTTGGAGGTACCAGCACTGGCGCTTCTGTTAATTGCTTCTTAATAGTCTGAAAGGCCTTTTGGCATTGACTGTTCCACTTCCGGGAGCCATCTTTCCTTAACAGTTTGAAAATTGGTTCGCAGGTGGTGGTCAGATGGGATATGAACCGAGTGATGAAGTTTATCGTCCCCAAAAATCCCTTTATCTCTTTCTCTGTACGGGGTGCTGACATATCCACAATGGCCCTGATCTTAGCCGGATCCAGTTCGATGCCTCGATGGCTCACCAAGAATCCAAGGAGCTTACCTGACTGAACCCCGAAGGCACACTTGGCTGGATTGAACTTCAAATTATACTTCCTAAGCCGCTCAAATAGCTTCTTAAGGTGAGACACATGGTCAGATTCCGCCCTCGATTTCACAATAATGTCATCCACGTAAACCTTTATCTCCTTGTGCATCATGTCGTGGAATAGGGCCATCATGGCTCTCTGATAAGTGGCTCCCGCATTTGTGAGGCCGAAAGCAAGTCGCCTATAACAAAACGTGCCCCAGGGGGTGATGAAGACAGTTTTTTCTCGGTCCTCTTCCGCCACCATTATCTGGTGATATCCCGCAAAACAATCGACGAATGAATACATTTCATACTGAGCCGTATTATCCACCAAGATGTGTATGAAAGGCACTGGAAAGT
The DNA here is from genome assembly GCA_947179155.2 of Hedera helix. Lineage (NCBI taxonomy): Eukaryota > Viridiplantae > Streptophyta > Magnoliopsida > Apiales > Araliaceae > Hedera > Hedera helix. The sequence continues at coordinate 24,021,547 of OX359266.1, forward strand.
TATCCTTGAGACTGGCCTTGTTTAGATCCCTATAGTCGACCCATACTCTCACCTTTCCTCCGGGCTTCGCCACTGGAACTATATTGGAAAGCCATTCTGGGTAAGTGGACACCATGATGATCCCAGCCTTGAATTATTTAATTATCTCTTCCTTCACCTTTAAGCTCCACTCTGGTTTCAATTTTCTCAACTTCTGCTTAACTGGCCTGAAACCCTCCTTGATAGGCAATCGATGTACCACAATGTCCGTGGACAAACTGACAATGTCTTCGTGTGACCAAGCAAACACATCCTCGTATTGGCTCAAAAGTTCGGCTACTTCTGTTTTCTGGGCGGGAGTCAGGTCTGCCCCAATCTTCAGCTCTTTGGGATTCTCAGGAGTTCCTATGTTGATGGTGATGGTTTGGTCTAGGTTGGGTTTGGGTTTATCCTCGACCCACTCTTTGATCTCGTCAGGAGCGTCGTCATCACCTGCTTCGTCCTACTCAATTCCCATCAAATCGAAATCCAGTTCTATATCAAAATCATAATCGTCTTTCAAATTTGGAAAATCGTTTGTTAGGCTAGAATGACTCAAATCGGTACACCTGACATGAAACAAAAATATTTGTCATATATATAAACATTAAGTACAGGACTTCCTTTTCAATAATCGTGACAAAAATATGAAATAGACGTGCAGATACATAAAACAAAAGCACCGTCTTAAAAACCCCTTGATCCCCCTACTGGACCAGATTCCCAGACACTCCTGCATTTACCCTTTTCTGGATACTACTGGCTGCACGGTCCAATTCTTGGGGATCACTTCGGTTTTATAGCTAGTGATGGAGGGGATCTCTGTATCTGGCACCTCTTCTATGATTGCAGCGACTTGGCTTCGGCTTTCATTTTCACTTTCCTCGGGCACCTCTAACCCGACCCAATTGATAAATGGCATGATCTGCTTGCCCTCAGATATCTTTTCTTTTCCCTCTTCATTTGGCCCTGATTGCCGCGGGAGATGACACTTCTCCTCAAACCGTTCCATAATTTCTTGCAAGAATTCCATCCGTTGGGCCAATCCCTTGGCTGGGGGAGCCTCTCCCTTATCCTCTGCTTCAGATGCAGGCTTGACTACCCTCGGGGCGTGTTCATTATTGGTTCTCGGTATTGGGACTCCGGTTATCCGAACGGGAATTTTCTTGTATGAGTTCTTCGACCTTGCACCTCCGTGATATCCTAACCCTGCCTTACCCGACTGTGCTGGTATCTGGATGGGCTCAGTGATTCCTTGGCTATTCTTGCCCAGCCCTCGTCCCGGCTGGAAGTTCATTGCCATCATTTCCCGGGCAACGAAGGTGAGCTCGGGGGACATTTTAGGCTTTGAGCTCGGATTTCCCAACTGCTTGTACTGAGGGGTGCTGATTTCAAATGCCTGATAGCTTATCGGTTCGGCCGACTCGTCCACATGGATCACCGGCATGCCTTTTACAGAGGGAACGGGGCAGTCAGATTCTGCGGCGATTGTTACCAAGTGCCCCTCAACGATGAATTTTATTTGCTGATGTAGAGTGGAGGGAACTGCCCCTGCCATATGAATCCAGGGCCTCCCCAGTAGCATGTTATAACTGGCCGTGATATCTAGCACTTGGAAGGAAATATCAAAAGTATAAGGGCCAATCTCCACTGGTAGCTCAATCTCTCCCACCGTATCCTTTCTAGACCCGTCAAACGCCCTCACCACCACTTGGCTGGCCTGCAGGCGCTTAGGGTTGATTTTCATCTTCTCCAGAGTACTATATGGGCAAATATTCAGGGTTGACCCACCATCAATCAAAACTCCGTTCATCACATATCCGGAGGAGATGACCGCAATGTGTAACGGCCTCCGGTGCCCCCTCCCTTCTTCGGGGATATCGTCGTTGGTAAATGAGATTACATTGCTGTCCAATAGGTGGCCCACCAAGTGGCCGAGTCTTTCCGTACTAATTGATTTGGGGACATGAGCCTCTTCCAGGACTTTGCTCAATACCTGATGATGATCACTTGATGCCAATGCCAAATCCAAGATTGATGTCAGGGGCGGTTGTACCTCCAGTGTTTTAACCACATTCGCCCTGCCGTGATTCATTTTCTCCCAAAACTCCAATGCCTTTTCCTCCGATATTTTCCCGTTTTCCCTTTTCGTGTTCTCAAAAACCCGCCTGGGTAAATACAATGGATTTCCTTTAGAGTTGACTAACGCACAACTGGCCTCCTCCTCGGTCTTCCCCCCGTAGTTCCACGGAACAGCCCTCAGACTGGTAATTGGCAATTGTGACCTGGCTGCTATAACAAGGGGTCTTGGGGCCGACAACCGGATGGTCTCCGTTTTGGTATCTCGAGTCACGCCAACCAACTTGATAGGCTCGTTTTGCGCACCCTCCTGGGCATTGGTCATAGCGATCTCCTCTTCTATCCTCCTTATGTATTTCAATTTCAAGGGGCCCTACGCCCCACTGGTTTTTATTATGTTCACGCCTCCCCCATTATGCTCAGGAAGAGGGTTGGCCTTTACATTTGGGGGTTCCGGTTGTTCCACCACGATCTCTTCGCTGTCAATCATGTTCTGGATTTTATGCTTTAGTGACCAGCACTCTTGAGTGTCGTGCCCCGGGGAAGCCGAGTGGTAGGCGCATCTCTTGCTAGGGTCATATCTCTTGCTCTTCGGGTCTGACGGAGGTGCTAGCTCTGTGATCTTTTTCTGGCTTACCAACAGGGCCAGTATTTGCTCCAATGAATCTCCCAATGGGGTGAACTCCCTCTCTGGTGGCTTTTCGAATTTTCGGCGCCCCTCATATCTCTGATTGTTGAAATTTGATGGACGCGGGGCCTCATTTCTTTGCATGCGGACTGGGGGGCTGGTCATTGTTTTTCCAGATAATCCTTGCAGTACCAAGGACACATCCTCTTCCTTTCTCTTCTGGGGTCTCCGGGATGCACTGCCGTAGTTTCCACTCTGGATTTGCTCAGCCACAGCTTCAAGAGCTGTGTAATCTCGGATCTTTCCCGACTTCAATCCCATCTCAGCCATCTCCCCATGCTTGATCATTTTCGCAAAAGGTTTTCCTATTCCCGCCATTACTCTTTCATAATAAGGAGCCTCCTGGATATCAATGAACGTCATAACCATCTCTGCCTCACTCATGGGTGGGTTCACTTGGGCAGCCATCCTCCTCCACCGTTGAGCATAGTCTCTGAAGGTTTCATTGGTCTGTTTTCTGATCTTAGTCATTTGGTATCGGTCCGGGGCCATCTGGGATTGAAAGCTGTACTGCGTTAGGAAGGTATGGGCCAGCTCCTCCCAATTGTGAATCTTAGCATTGTCCAATCTCGCGTACCACGTTCTAGCCTCCCCTGTCAGGCTTTTCTGGAACAGTTGCATTCTCAATGATTCGTCTTCAGCATATCCCCCTAGCTCTCCGATGTATACTTTCAGATGTGTATAAGGATCCCCCGACCCGTTATACTTTTCAAATTCGGGTAGTTTGAACTTTTCGGGATATCTGGTTCCCGAAAATATGCACAAATCGGAGTAGTTTACACTGCCATATGACCCAATTCCCTTCATAGTTTTGATGGCTTCTTCCATCTACTTTATCTTCTTACTAACACCGCTAACAACCTCGTCCTCTGGGATGATAATGACTTGCTTTGGCAGCTCAACTTTTGGAGTTTCTGGGGTCAGTACGTTCCCTTGAGATGAGGGCCCCGGCTGGTCCTCGGGTTGTGGCCCTGATTTTAGCTTAAAATGCTCTTTGAGCAACATGGTCAGCTCTGTCATTTGATTTCTCACAGCATTGAACTCTTCCCGAGATACGGGAGCCAGGTCAGGATTAGGATTCTCAGCTATTTCGACTGTTGGTTCTCTGGCTTTCTTGGATCGGAGACGGGTTTGGGGAGCAATCCTGCAAATAAAATATGCCAAGGTTTAGTTCTGGGAAATGACATTGGCAGATGCATGCTAAAGCAATTATTTTTGTATTTTTGGGTTTTGTAATCTTTTTCTGCAAAATAAGGTTAGCATCCCTTTATTTTAACCAAAGTAATGACATTGTGCAATTTATGATGCTCTCCAAGCTTTCCCTGTAAAACAGAGGTTAATACTTTTATTTTGACAAAAGTGGTTGGTACAAAAATGATTGACTACAGTATGATATCATGCGCGTAAAGCGTAAAAGGGTATGAAGAGACTTTCCATGCGTTGGGTTTATCTGAGGCTGATCTACCCTAAGTTACTCTCGCGGGCTTTTTGGCATGAAGGTTCCCAGATCTTCGCAACATACTCGAAGGGAATAAATCCGATCTTTCAATTGGATTGGATCTGGGTGGATGCTTTTCCTGAGCCTCGCCGGGGAGCACCCCTTTGAGTCCAGTAATCCACATCCGACGGGTTTGCCTCAGGAGGAGGAACTGCTCAACATACATTCATCATTCATTCATCGTTCCTCACCGTATGCATATGATGCTAATAAAGTAAAGCTTCGAAAAAAATTGCAATCACGCCATTCGTATACACGCACAAAAGGCAAATTAACGTAAGCAACGCAACCACATATTTTTAGATTTTTAAAGGATAAGAAAACATCGAGATTTTAACGCGGCTTAAGCCCTCTACAGTCCCCAGCAGAGTCGCCAGCTGTCGACGCCGGGATTTTCGTCGTTTCGTTTTTTATAATTAAAATGCCCTTTCCAATTTTAGCCTTTTGAATTAAATGTGATTTTGAAAAGGGTCGGCCTAATGTCGACGGGTTTTGAAAGATCGATTCCTTTATGAGCCAATTGACCAGAGTCGCCAGTTGGTATATTTGAAATGGATGTACCAACTCATCCGAAATTTGTATTCGTAATCGCTGGCTCATATGTGACTCCGAGTTAATTGGTCCGCAAACCGAGATTCATAGAGTTCGGGGGCTTGCTTAAGCGAGGGGAAGGTGTTAGGCACCCCCCGACTTCCGTAAAACACGGTTACCGCAATCTTGATGTTTTCCTATCCTTTTAAATCTTAAAATGTGTGTGTGCGCGCGTGCGTGTGTGTGTGTGCCTAAATGGAGGTTTGTGGTGTCCTTTTGCATAAAGTTGCTTTGATTTTATATGGCAAATGTGTTTTGTCGGAAAAACGTTTATACGTCTTTTGACCCAAATGACAAGGCTCCGCTTTTTATAATAAAGATTGATTTTAATTCCGAAAACGATAAGGTTTTTTATTAGATGTCATTTTAGAAAACAATATATTTTTTAAACGTTTGCCAAATAGGAATCGAGACTATACATTGCCCTCTAACAATAAATATAAATAAAATGAAGGCAACTTCTAGAACTCTTTAACCCTATGCACAAAGTTTAATGAAAACGTTTATTTATTTTTTCGAAGACATCTTTTATGACATTTCAAACCAAATATAGCCTTTTCGTCATGCAATGATCAAAGTTTCGCAAAAACTCTTTACTTTTTAAACCTCGTGTATCTAATATCCTATTTTGATTCTTTTTAGAAGATCTTTATCATTTGCTCTATTTTGAAAAATCGTTTTTTGTCGTAAATCAAAACGAGCATCCCAAAACGTGTCGGGGCTATCCATGGGCATGTGAGCCATCTAAACGACCCCAGACACCCACAATCACATATTTTATTATTATTACGGGGCTTTAACCCGAACACGACTTGGTATCGTTTTAAGGCCCGATATTACAAAATACACATCTATGGACTCTATACAAGGATTACATATGCCAAAACGTCCATCATCGGGATTCGATCACGAGGATCTCCTCCCTAGGCTCACAGTCACCCAAATCGCTACACAACCAATACTAAACCAAATCTAACAATATTAAACATTGCTATCATACTACATAGCTCCAATATCACAACTCACTCACGACAAACTACTCATTACCATAACGGACGATATATCACCGTACGGATGTCATCGGGGCGTTAGGAGGAGTTACGTTCCGATGGAACCCTCGCTAACAACCCCTAATCCACGGATCCTTTATCAATATATAACAATAAACTACATCAACTAAACCAATCACAACATTATGCTACAACAAATAAACTCAAGAACACAATCCTTTTCACCTTGCAAAAAGACGATTGAAGCTTCTTATTTCACGAATCGGACAACAATACAAGAACACTCAACTAATTATCAAGAGAAGATGAAGATTTGACACCAATCTAGCCAAGAACCGAGCCCTTCTCTCTCCTCCCGCGCACCCTCTCTCTCTAAAATCTATTTTTTTCTTTCTTTTTTTCTAACTCTCGGGTGGAAATGGCAATCTATAGCCTTCCGCAGGCAGCCGCAGGTGCAACTGCGGCTGGCCGCAGGTGCATCTGCGGCTGGGCTCGCCAGCCGTCCGCGCCGAATCCTCGGCTGCCGTGTGCCGTCCTCGAGCCGCGCACTGTCCCGTTTGTCGGTGGCCGCAGGTGCATCCGCGGCTGTTCGGCTTGCTTTTCTCGATTTCCGTGCCGCGCGGTCTTAATTCGCCAATTTCTGCGGTATTATTTTGGAAGGCTGTTACCTAATGTATAGATTGCTCTTCGTGCTTGGCTTCCAGGGGGCGCTGCCCCCTTCCACCCCCGCCAGCTCACCGGCGAGCTGGGCAGCCTCTCGCTCACCGGGGAGCGAGACCCCCGAACATCGTAAGCATAGTGGCCATTAGTTATGATCAAATCAGGTTCTTCTGGATCAACTGTTCGTCTTGCCGCAAGTAACCTGATGCTCGTTGTTCGTTGTGGCGGCTTTGGCCGTAAGTTGTTGGGGTGGCTTCGTGTTGGGGTCCACCTTCCTTTTCGCATGTTGGGTCAAATGACGATTTTGCCCTCCTGCCAGGGTTAGTGAAAAAGTGCAAAATTTGGGTGTCTACAATATTAGTATACGAATAAAATATTATTAAATAGTTAATAATATTAGATTATGAGTAAAATATTATTAAATGCTTAATAATATTAATGAATGATTAAAATATTATTAAATGGTTAATAATATTAGTAAGATTAATAGAATATTATTAAATGATTAATAACATTAGTAAATTAGTAGAATATTATTAAATGATTAATAATATTATTAAAGGATTAATAATATTATTGAGAGGATAAAATATTATTAAATGGTTAATAATATTTATAAATGATTAAGATATTATTTGATAATTAATATCATTGGTGATAGTGTAAAACATTATTTAATAATGTTAATAAGTGTTTCAGATAATAAAGAGATTAAGAGGATTATTATATGGTTAATAATATTGAGAAGCTAAGTGATTTATTATTGAAATAATAAATGGTTAAAATATTATTATACGATTAATAATATTATATGTAGTATTTATATATTATCAAAGGAGATAATATTATAAAGCAATGAAGTGATGGTTATGTGAGTTCAAATATTATCAAGGGATTGATAATATTATTAAGAGTTTTAAGGTTATGATTAAGTGATAGATGATTTAAGACATATATGTTAAGGTTATCAATGTTAAATAAACCTATATGTGTTATGTTAATTGGAGGATCAATGTTGTTGAATATTAGGTCACCCAAATGAAGTATCTTTAAGTTGAATAGCAGTAGTCAGCGGAACAGGCAAGTTTCTCTGAACCTAACTTGTATTCTATTTGGCAAGTTATTTATGTAGAATCTAAAATTTATTTCAAAATGCATGATGAAATAATTATTAAGAATTATTTCATATCTATATTGTTATTGACAATCGCACTTAGGTGCATTTGAATGACAATTCACGTTATGAACTGTTTAAAGAGAAATATCTATGCTATTTATTTCAGCTAGATATTGCATGTGATATTATGACTGTTCTTGTTATGAACTGTTCTAAGTGAGGATTCTATGCCAATTGTTTCGGCTAGACCATGTACGATTTAAGTTCATAAATTTGAATATTATTGAAGTTAGTCCAAACCATATTGTTGTGGTGCGAAATCTGATGGGATAAGCTGAAATGAACAGAGCATTATAAGCGGATAAACTTACTGTCGGATGGAACATTCCCGATCAAAACGAACCAGATGGTTATATTGTGCACTCTATAAACGTACGATAGGCTGATCACCTAGAGTACCCATCACCGGATATGTCAATCGAAATGATTGTTAATATTCAAAACGAACTGGCAGTCTTCTGTCTACAGGGTATTGTAAATACTCAAAACGTATGTTCATGGTCTTGTGATCTTTTCAGCATGATGAAGCAGTATGTTAAATAAATTGAATTTTGTTATTCAAAGTTGCATGTCTTCACAATTATTGTATATTGTTGAAGTTTCCAGAGCTAAATCTTTTTCATTCATGATATATCTTTTATTGTTTAATTAAACTTGCTGAGCAAAGTAGTTGCTCACCCTTGCTATATCATGACCTATTTTTCAGTTAAGCTGAAGAACCTAAGAAGTGCAATGACAAAGTAAAGGTGAACGAGTAGAAGTAACTAGATGCTATTTCTAAGTGGTAAACCTTTTGTATTATAAGGTAATGTTTATGTATTAAGGTTAGTGGAACCTGGGATTGATGGTACGAATTGTAATACAATTATGTATATTTTCTGCGAGCTATTGAAGATGTATTTTATGAATGTTTGACAAGTGTTGAATAGTGAGCACCGAACCCGAGGTTCAAGAGACTCGAATTTGGGGGCGTCACACTTACGAACCACATAATTATATAATTAAGGGTATATTAAACACTTAGAACATATTATCATTACTTGATAATATTTCCATCACATAAAACCTATATTAATTACTTAATATAGTTCACATTCTTATCTAAAATTATTAACAATTAATAATATTCCATTAGTCTAATAATATTATTAATCATTTAATAATATTCTATTATCCTTCTAATATTATTAATCCCTTAATAATATTGTATTAATCTTTTAATATTATTAATCATTTAATAATACATTAACCACATTATTAATATTATTAATTATTTAATAATATTTTAATCATTATCTAATATTATTAATTATTTAATAATATTTTATTCACTATCTAATATTATTAATTATTTAATAATATTTTATTCATTATCTAATATTATTAATCTTTTTAATAATATTTTATTCATTTACTAATATTATTATTTATTTAATAATATTTTCTTGACTTATTAATATTATTATCCATTTAATAATAATTTAATCATTTACAAATGTTATAATCATTTAATAACATTTTAATCACATATTAATATTATTAACCTCTTAATAATTGTCGACGCCGGGATTTTCGCCGTCTCGTTTTTTATTATTAAAATGCCCCTTTCCAATTTTAGCCTTTGGTTTGAGATGTGACTTTTGAAAAGGGTCGGCTTAATGTCGACGGGGTTTGAAATGTCGATTATATAATGAGCCAATTGACCAGAGTCGCCAGTTGTTATATTTGAAATGGATGTACCAACTCATCCGGATTTAGTTTTCGTAATCGCTGGCTCATATGTGACTCCGATTAATTGGTCCGCAAACCGAGATTCATAGAGTTCGGGGGCTTGCTTAAGCGAGGGGAAGGTGTTAGGCACCCCCCGACTTCCGTAAAACACGGTTACCGCAATCTTGATGTTTTCCTATCATTTTAAATCCTAAAATGTGTGAGTTGCGTGTGTGCCTAGGTGAATGCTTGTGGTGAATTTTGTTTGGATTTTTGTATGGCAAATGTGCTTTATCTGGAAAGCGTTTTAACGTCTTTTGACCCAAATGACGAGGCTTCGTTTTAAAATAAAGATTGATTTTAATTTCGAACCGATGAGGGTTTTTATTTAGATGTCATTTTCAGAAGATAGTTTTTAAACTTTTGTCAAATAGGTATCGAGACTATACATTGCCCTCTAATAACAGATTAACTAACATGAAGACAACTTCTAGAACTCTTTCACCCTATGCACAAAGTTTAACGAAAACATTCATTTATTTTACCGAAATCATTTTTTATGACATTTTAACACCAACTAAAGCCTTTTCATTAATAATGGATTAAAGTTTGCCAAAACCCTTGGTTTTAAACCTCGTGAATCTAGCATCCTAGTTTGATCATTTTTTTACAAAATCTTCATTATTTGCCTTGTTTAAAAAACCATTTTTGTGTCGTAGATTAAAACAAGCACTCACAACGTGTCGGGGCTATCCACGGGCATGTAAGCCATCCAGACAACCCCAAACACCCACAATCATATATTTTATTATTATTACGGGGCCTTAACCCGAACACGACTTTGTATCGCTTTAAGGCCGGATATTACAAAATACACATCCATGGAGCCTATACCATGATTACATATACCAAAATGTCCAACATCGGGATTTGACCACGAGGATCTCCTCCCTAGGCTCACATTCACCCAAATCATGGCACAACCAACCCTAAACCAAATCTAACGAGATTTAACATTGATATCACATTACATAACCCAAATATCACAACTTAATCACTACAAACTATCCATTACCACAACGAACGATATATCACCGTACGGATGTCATCGGGGCATTAGGAGGAGTTACTTTCCGATGGAAACCTCGCTAACAACCCCTAATCCACGGATCCTTTATCAACATAATAACATATTACATCGCATAACCCAAAACATAAGCTATATTAACAATACAAGCAATAGAATACCAAAAAGACAATCTTTTTCACCTTGCAAAACGCGGATTCAAGCTTCTTATACCACAAAATGGATTACACCACAAGATTACTAAGCTAAATAGCACAACCATATGGATCTAGTGCTTGAATCTAGCCCAAAACCGAACTCTCTCCCTCTCTCCCGCGATCTCTCTCTCTCCTTTTCTTTCTTTTTTTCTCTTTTTTCTTTCTTCTTCTTCTGGTCTCGGGTGGAAAAAATGGCCGCATATAGGCTTCAGCAGGCAACCGCAGATGCATCTGCGGCTGGGCCTGCTGTGGCCGTCCCAGCCGTCGCCTCGGCTGCCGCGTGCCGTTCTCGAGCCTCGTGCCTGTCACCTTTGTCGGTGGCAGCGGTTGCATTCGCGGCCGTCCGGCTTGCTTTTTCGATTTTCGTGCCACGCGGTCTTAATTCGCCAATTTCTGCGGTATTATTTTGGAAGGCTGTATTTTTGCAGTCCAAAAATCCCTGGGAAACGTGCCATATTGTTCTGGGAAGCCAGTTTGGAGGGCCGCGACTTGATATAGAATTTGATAATTGCTTGGCTTCCAGGGGGCGCTGCCCCCTTTCCACCCCCACCAGCTCACCGGCGAGCTGTTCGCCCTGCCTCAAGTGACCGGATGCTCGTTGTCCGTTGCGGCGGCTTTAACCGTAAATCGCTGGGGTGGCTTTGCGTTGGGGTCCACCTTTTTTTCCGCATGTCGGGTCAAATGACGATTTTGCCCTCCTGCCAGGGTTAGTAGAGAAGTGCAAAATTTGGGTGTCTACAGCTGCCCCTATTTATCATGTCTATGGAATGAAATATGAAATGGACATGATAAAGAAGTAGGCACCCGATGCATGAAAATGCCAAATATATTTTTAACGATGCCGCACATGCGTTAAGATGATGCAATGCCACATTCAATATGTTCATGTAGAGGTTATTTTCAAAGTTACGAATGAACACTGCCCGGGTCTCGTCTCCGGCGGGTCGTTATGAGGGGTCAGGTATTGTTTATAACTGGTCGTTTTTGAATTGGTCAGGTATCGTCTCTGACATGTCGTTTTTGAATTGGTCAGGTATCGTGTCTGACGAGTCGTTTTTTCAATTGGTCAGGTATCGTATCTGACAGGTCATTTTTTTCAATTGGTCAGGTATCGTGTCTGACGGTTCATTTTTCCAATTGGTCAGGTATCGTATCTGACGGGTCGCTTTTCAATTGGTCAGGTATCGTATCTGACGGGTCGCTTTTCAATTGGTCAGGTATCGGATCTGACGGGTCGTTTTTTCAATTGGTCAGGTATCGTATCTGACGGGTCGCTTTTTCAATTGGTCAGGTATCGTATCTGACGGGTCGCTTTTCAAATGGTCAGGTATCGTATTTGACGGGTCGTTTTTTCAATTGGTCAGGTATCGTATCTGACGGGTCGCTTTTTCAATTGGTCAGGTATCGTATCTGACGGGTCGCTTTTCAAATGGTCAGGTATCGTATCTGACGGGTCGTTTTTTATTTGTCAGGGGGTTCTAAGATCTTGTATTTTATCACGTGACACGCTACATGTTGACTCGGGGTAACAAAAGGGGGGCAAAAGGGTCACCGAGACCAGCCGCAGATGCATCTGCGGCCAGCCGCAGATGCATCTGCGGCTGGGATCGGCCCCCATATCAGATCGTGAGGGGTCGCGATCCATCACTTTCTTCACTTCTCTCTCTCTCGTTTTCGATTTTCCTCGTCCCCTACTCGGTCTTTTCGTCTTTTGGACCACTTTTGGCAAAATCTGCTCCGATTAGATCAGTCTACGCACTTTGGGTAACGTTTTAACTCCTTTTTCTTTGATTTTCGCTTTCATTTGGTTATGTATTTACTTGTTTAAATGTTTTAATTTTTAGCAATGCATGCCTCTATGAGATATTTTATGTCGGACGTAGCATAAAAATAATGGGTCTTGCAGTTATGCTCTAATTACTTTAAAAAATCGTCGTTTTAGTTATTTCATGCTCATGATGCACCATTCTTACTGGCATTTGGGATTTGTTGGTTGCCTGACTTGATTAAACATGCCTGATCGTGCATGGGATGTCCATTTTACAAACGAAACTCTGCCGAAATTTCGGGAAATCTAGCGCACCCCTAGGGATTGATTCATGCATTTTCATTTCATAAACATGTCATGCTGCCCTATGATTCTTAGCAATATGCAATAAGATTTTTTGAAAGATAACGAGCTAAGGATGTACCTCCTTTTCGTGATGCCGTTTCAGTCATGGATCCTGATGCTCCCAGTGGTTCCTCAGTGCCCCGGGTTGCTGGTGTCCGCCGTCGTAGAGCGGCTGCCTCGGTTCCCGCTCCAGTTCTGACTCGTCATTCCCGTAGACTGGCAGAGTCCATTATTCGCCCCGCTCTCCCTGATGTTGATGAGGATGCCCCAACTGAGGCAGAGGCGGGCCCTTCTGGCACAGCGGCTCCTCCCCCCACGCGTCGGACCTTACCGGGGGCCCGTGCCAGGATACCGGATCTGCTTGGTCCTGATCTCAGCCGTCACCCCTCTGCCTACCTTGCAGCTAACGAGGTATATCCATCGTCTAAGTTCACTCAAATCCGTATGGTTACTCTGCCTGACTTTTGATGGCTGTCACAGGTTCCTGAATTTACCCAACCTCGTGGTAACTGGTTCAGCATCTATCCTCTCTACCATGAGCTGCATCCCGATTACAGGGGAATAGTGGATTCATGGGGGTTCAGACATTTCTTTACCATTGCCCCTCGCCGGTGTCCGTGGGGCTACATGAGGGCCTTATCCGAGCGCTGGTTTCACCAGACACAGTCTCTTCATCTTCTGGATTGTGAGCTGCTGCTGACCCCACTAGACTGGCGTTATATCATCGGGGTGGAGTTCTCTGGACCCCGGGTTCCCTTGGAGTCGGACATCACCCCCGCTGCTGTTCGATCCTTGTTGGGTTTTACTCCTCAGGAGAAAGTCTTTAAATCCCGCAGCATCCGATCTGGGGCATTGGCCGTGGATGCCATTGGAGGGGTCCTTTCTGAGCCATTTCCCGCGGACCGATCCACTCGTGACTTCCTGCTTCGGCGCTTATTTTTGACCATCATGAGGGGCTGTTTTCTGGGGAACAATTCCTCGACCATTCATTTCAGTATCGTTGGAGCTACCCGGGATGTGGATCGGATCGGGGATTATGATTGGGGCTCATTCACGTTCGCTTACTTCCTTCATGGTCTTCGCCTTCGCTCAGAGGGGCAGACTGATGCTTGGCTGGGGTTTTATCCCTTTTTGCTGGTAAGTCATACTCATTGTGCCGCTTTTCATTTTGTTTCATTCCTTTGTCGTCCCTGGTATTTATGTCCCTTTTTCCTCGTTTGTCAGTTCTGGGCTTATGAGCGTCTACCCTGCTTGCGGCCAGTTACTACCCTCGGTCCGGAGACTTATTCCAGGGGTCGTCGATGGCACCATAGCACTCTTGCGGAGACCCCCGTGTCAGATAGCTTTGCTCATTGTCGGCTGCAGTTAGAGCTGATCTCGTCCGCGGATGTGACCTGGGTTCCCTACACGGCGGATCACTTGGCGGCTGGACTAGCTGGTGGCTATGCCGCGGATCTGGAGCTGGCCTTGTCCACCCGTCGTATTCCCTTTCTGACCTATGGTGGATGGGAGTTATATCTGGGGGAGCGTGCCATCCGATGTGTGACTGGGGAGGCTCGGATCCCCTTCGCCCCTCCCTCACAGAGATTTTGGTTCGCGGATGCCCATCTTCCCGAGGCTCTGACAGCCGGGGAGGACGGATATATGCTGTCGGCCGGTCCTCATACGAGCGAGAGCTTCAGTGCCTGGTGGAGACCCCGCACTATCGGGCCTCAGACTCGTGCCACTTTCTTCCTCGGAGACCTGGTTCACGGGTCGGTGATGATGGCAGATTGGATGGAGTGTGTCCGTGTCCCCACCCATTCGGACCAGATTGCTTCCCTCACTCGGCAGGTGGATCAGCTATTCCTATTTGTTTGGCGCTTGGGCCGAGATCCAGAGGAGGCTTATGTCGCGGACCCGCACGGATCTGACTTTGGCGCGGGCCCCGACCCATCGGAGGCCCCAATTCCGTTTTATTCCTGCCCAGACCTGAACTGTGAGGGTGAAGCTTCCCTTCCCCCGGATTTGCCTGCAGATCAGTTTGAGGATGATGCCTTCATTGACGGCATAGAGTTTACTGATTAGATCTGGATAGGCTAGGACCTCTGTATTTAGACCTGTTCGTTTTATTATCATTTCTCATTTCATGGATTATGTACAGACTCATTTTATTTTATGCACAATCATTTACTTTTGATGATCCATTCATTCCATTATAGTTTGTATGATGTATGATTTGTTATATAAGGAAAAATTGACCCCTGTATAGTCTTTTGATACCGCTTTTTACAGATGTCATCCCGGGACGTGGTTCGCGTGGACCCTCGCGCCCCCTCAGGGATTATTGGCAGGCTCTTCTTGTGGCTGGATAGTTTGCTACCCTCCGACCGAATCATCGCAGAGGGTCTTTTGGGACACTCCTTGGCTCTACTGTCATTTCAGGTGCCCCCGGGCTTTGTTGATGGCATTCTCAGTTGTTGGATCCCGGACAGACAGGTTTTCAGGTTTAGGATGGAGTATCTGACTCCCACCCTTGAGGAGTATGCTCGCTTTACCGGTTTATCAGTGGATGGTCCCTGTGCACGGGTTACCTCGGGCCACATGCGCCGCCAGTTTCTGACTTTCACAGGCCTGCGGAGGACAGCTCTGCTATCCGTGACCTCCTCGAGCCACCTTGTTCCTCTATCCTTCCTGGTTGACAGATTTGGCTCGGTGGATAGCTTCTCTCGGTTTTTCAGTGATTTTTCAGTATCTGAGGAGCGTTGGGGCGCTTTAAGAGTGGATGTTTTGATGGCTTGTGTCGTATCAGTTTTGTACATGCCTGCAGGGGATGACCTTATGGATATGCGGGTTATTGTGGCGGTTCAAGCCCTTCAGGAGGATCATACTATCCTTCCCATGATACTTGCCGAGACTTACCTATCTGCCTCGTATTGCCATTCCTTTTCTGGTCGCACATTCAGGGGAAGCTCCATTTTGTTGTATGTATGGTTCATGAGCCATCTCAGACCTATCGGACAGTTTCATCGGCATGGGTTTTGTTTCAGCCACAGCTTGGCCATGCAGTTCTCATTCCGTCCCCGGCGATGCACGGATACAGCTTCCTGGAGGGAGTTCTTATCGGCCATTGAGGAGCCTTTCCATCTTCTGATCTATTCGGGCTATTGCTCCTTCCAGAGTTTCTTGACTCATGTGCCACCTTTTGATTTCCTCCCTCTTCTTGGCTTGAGAGGGGTGACGACTTATCATCCCTTAGCTGTCATGGGGCAGTTTGACCAGATGCAGGATCTCCATCTCTTTGCGGGAGCAGCTGATTACCGATTTCTCATATCGCCTCAGACGGAGAGGGAGCTGCTGAGGGTATACGATCTTTGGTCACACAGGGTCTCGGCCGAGTTTGGGGACAGTCACCCCGGTCAGACACCCGATTATCTGTTATGGTTGCACGGGGATTCTGAGATTGCCGCCTTTGACCCGATCGGGGTATTGGATGGTTCCCGAGGACTTTTCCCAGGTGAAACTAGTTCAGATGCGATCATTTCTCCGGAGGTTTCAGGATTAGCGCCCAGATCTGGTGTTGAGGAGGTTTCCACTTCGGTACATGCCCATTCCTTTGACTTGACTGATCGGATCCAGAGATTGACGATTGAGGGTACCCGGCTCCGGTCCGTTTTGAGTGCTACTGAGACTGAGAGGGATACCGCCTATGCGGAGCGGAATGCTGCGGTACTAGCCCGGGATGCCGCCCTTTCTGCCAGAGATAACATCGTAGAGCAGGCCCGAGTCATCATGGAGGGCCATTCTACGACTGTTACCAATGCTGCTGCTCTTTTGACTCGGATTGACATGATGGGACAGCAGATTGCGGATGAGCCGGAGGTTTATGATGCCTCGACTATTCTGTCTATCCTGCTCCAGCTGGTCTTTGACCTGTAGATGATTTTATTTCCGGCACGGACTATGTCAGTTTCATCACTTTTATTTAAAAGACAGACTTGTAATCAAAATGTTTTGTATATATAGAGAAATATTTATGGTTTTAGTCATTTCCCTTTTTGATGCATCGTCGCCCTTCATTGGATCCTCATTTTATCCAGCCGATTATGATTTCGATATATTGCCTTATTTCTTTCCTCAAGTCTTGATTGGAACTTCACAGATATTGCCGCGTGCCCCCTTTGATTTCATCGAAGTGAGTCTTGGACTTTGGACTAATTATGTGGCTAGGTTTGGGTAAGTTTTGGAGTGTTTAGGATTTCAGGATTTTCTGGAAGTGGTTTCGGTATAGGGACAAGGTTTATTATTTTGGTATAGAACGGACCGGGCCATGACGATTGAATGTATTTGTCCAAAGTAAGGTTTCGGGTTTTCTGGAAATGGGTTTGGTATAGGGACAAGATTTATTATTTTGTATAGAACGGACCGTGCCAGGATGGCTGCCTACGTACTCCCACAAGGTCGGGAGATCAGGTCCTACGTAGTTCGAACTACACGGGAGATAAAAGAAATTTTTTTTTTTTTTTTTTTAAGCGTAGAACCGTTTCACAGAGTCAGAATTCAGGGGCTGCGGAAATACCTCGCCATCCATTTCCTGTAGGATGAGGGCCCCTCCGGATAGGACCTTCTTGATCACAAAGGGCCCTTCCCAATTTGGAGCGAATTTCCCCTTGGCTTCGTCTTGACAGGGCATGACCCTCTTTAGCACTAAATCCTTTTCATTGAACTTTCGGGACCGAATCTTTTTGTCGTACGATCGAGAGATGCGTTGCTGATACAACTGACCGTGTAATATAGCCGCCACCCTTCTTTCATCTATTAAGGCTAACTGGTCATACCGACTTTGTATCCAATCCTCCTCATCAATCCGAGCATCGAGCAAAATTCGGAGGGATGCCATCTCCATTTCAACTGGCAAAACGGCCTCCATCCCATATACCAAGGCGTAAGGGGTTGCCCCTGTGGACGTACGAACCGACGTCCGATATGCAAACAGCGTGAGGGGCAATAACTCTGGCCATCCCCGATGATTGGCAGACATTCTCGCCATAATCCTCTTTATATTCTTATTTGCCGCCTCCACGGCCCCATTCTTTTTGGGCCTATAAATGACAGAATTGAGATGCTTGATCTTGAATTGGGCGCATAACTCCTTCATAAGGGCATTGTTCAGATTCTTGGCATTGTCGGACACCAAGATTTCAGGCTGTCCGTACCGGCAAATGATATTGTTCCGGATGAAACTGACTATGACTTCCTGCGTCACTTTGGGGAACGAAGCTGCCTCCACCCATTTAGTGAAATAGTCGATCATGACGAAAATGAACCGGTGGTCGTTGCTCGCTTTGGGCTCCACGGGTCCGATAACATCCATACCCCACATGGAGAAAGGCCAAGGTGAAGTCATACAATGTAGTTCATTAGGAGGTGCATACATCACATTACCGTGTGCTTGGCATTGGAAACATCGCTTGACATGATCGTCACAGTCAGCCTTAATTGACAGCCAGAAATGCCCCGTCCTCAGAATTTTCTTGGCCAACATCGGTCCACTCATATGCGGCCCACATACTCCACCGTGCACCTCGCCCATGATTTTCTGTGCTTGAGTTTCGTCCACACATCGCAACAATCCCAAGCCTACATCCCTCTTATACAGGGAATCTCCGCTTAAATAGAATTTCATCGCCATCTTCTGGATTCTCCGCCTTTCCGTTCGGTTCGCCTGGTCGGGGAGGGATCTATCCCTCAAGTATTTCAGGATGTCATGATACCAGGGCTAATTTGGCTGACTCATGTCTCCGGATAACTCCAATATATGTTCTTCGTAAGCGGGAGCATTTTGCACTGTTATTTCAATCTGTGGAGTGGCCTTACTTTTGAGCACATGGATTAACGAAGCCAGGGTGGCCAATGCATCGGCAAAGTCATTCCGCCCCCGGGGAATGTGTCGGAAAGCTATGTCTTCAAATTCTTGCATCAATCGGACTACACACCGGTGGTACGGAAGTAACCGAAGCTCCTTAGTGCCATATACCCCGGTCGCTTGTCTGATCACCAACTCTGAATCTCCGAATACGGCTAATCTTTTCACTCCCATATTGCGGGCGAACCTCAGTCCCAATATACATCCTTCATATTCAGCCGTATTGTTTGAGTTACCGAACTTTAGTTTGGTGAGAACAGGGTATTGCTCGCCCGTAATGGATACCAGGACCGCTCCAGCTCCAGCCCCTTCAGCATTCATGGCACCGTCAAAATACATCTTCCAAAATTGCCCTTCGTCATCACACCTCGCTTGTTGGACCCACAGTATGTCTTCACCTGGTAGGAAAGTCTCTAAAGGCTCCATCCCCCCTGTCGGCATATCTGATAACTGATCTGCAATTCCCTGCCCTTTCATGGCCTTCTGGGTAACATACAGGATGTCGAATTGCTGGAGGATTAACTGCCACCTTGACAATCGACAATTCAGCATTGGTCTCTCAAATATATACTTCAAGGGGTCGATCCGCGAGATCAAATAGGTAGTGTGTCCATGGAGGTAATGCTGTAACCTCATAGCAGCCCAGGCCAAGGCGCAACATGTTCTCTCGATCGGCGTGTAATTCTGTTCACAGCTGCTGAATCTCTTGCTGAGGTAATAAATGGCATGTTCCTTACCGGATTCACTCTTCTGCCCCAGCATACAACCCATCGCCATATCATTCACGGCTATATACAGGAAAAGGGGAATCCCGTCCTTTGGAGGTACCAGCACTGGCGCTTCTGTTAATTGCTCCTTAATAGTCTGAAAGGCCTTTTGGCATTGACTGTTCCACTTCCGGGAAGCATTTTTCCTTAACAGTTTGAAGATTGGTTCGCAGGTGGTGGTCAGATGGGATATGAACCGACTGATGAAGTTTATCCTCCCCAAAAATCCCCTTATCTCTTTCTCTGTACGGGGAGCTGGCATATCCACAATAGCCCTGATCTTAGCCGGATCCAGTTCGATGCCTCGATTGCTCACCAAGAATCCAAGGAGCCTACCTGACTGAACCCCAAAGGCACATTTGGCTGGATTGAGCTTCAAATTATACTTCCTGAGCCGCTCAAATAACTTCTTGAGGTGAGTCACATGGTCAGATTCCGCCCTCGATTTCACAATGATGTCATCCACGTAAACCTCTATCTCCTTGTGCATCATGTCGTGAAATAGGGCCATCATGGCCCTCTGATAAGTGGCTCCTGCATTTATGAGGCCGAAAGCAAGTCGTCTATAACAAAACGTGCCCCAGGGGGTGATGAAGGCAGTCTTTTCTCGATCCTCTTCCGCCACCATTATCTGGTGATATCCCGCGAAACAATCGACAAATGAATACATTTCATACTGAGCTGTGTTATCCACCAAGATGTGTATGAAAGGCACTGGGAAGTTATCCTTAAGACTGGCCTTGTTCAGATCCCTGTAATCCACGCACACTCTCACCTTTCCTCCAGGTTTCGCCACGGGGACTATATTAGAAAGCCATTCTGGGTAAGTAGACACCATGATGATCCCAGCCTTGAATTGCTTGACTATCTCTTCTTTCACCTTTAAGCTCCACTCTGGCTTTAATTTTCTCAACTTCTGCTTAACTGGCCTGAAACCCTCCTTGATAGGCAATCGATGTACCACGATGTCCGTGGACAAACCGACCATGTCTTCATGTGACCAAGCAAACACATCCTCATATTGGCTCAACAGTTCAGCTACTTCTGCTTTCTGGTTGGGAGTCAAGTCTGCCCCAATTTTTAGCTCTTTGGGATTTTCAGGGGTTCCTATGTTGATGGTGATGGTTTGGTCTAGGTTGGGTTTGGGTTTATCCTCGACCCACTCTTTGATCTCGTCGGGAGCGTCGTCATCATCTGCTTCGTCCTGCTCAATTCCCATCAAATCGAAATCCAGTTCTATATCAAAATCATAATCGTCTTTCAAATTTGGAAAATCGTTTGTTAGGCTAGAATGACTCAAATCGGTACATCTGACATGAAACAAAAATATTTGTCATATATATAAACATTAAGTACATGACTTCCTTTTTCAATAATCATGACAAAAATATGAAATAGACGTGCAGATACATAAAAACAAAAACACCGTCTTAAAAACCCCTTGATCCCCCTACTGGACAAGATTCCCGGACACTCCTGCATTTAACCTTTTCTGGATACTACTGGCTGCACGGTCCAATTCCTGGGGATCACTTCGGTTTTATAGCTGGTGATGGAGGGGGTCTCTGTATCTGGCACTTCTTCAATGATTGCAGCAACTTGGCCTCGGCTTCCCTTTTCACTTTCCTCGGGCACTTCTAACCCGGCCCAATTGATAAATGGCATGATCTTCTTGCCTTCAGTTATCTCCTCTCTTCCCTTTTCATTGGGGCCTGACTGCCCCGGGAGATGACACTTCTCCTCAAACTGTTCCAAAATTTCTTGCAAGAAATCCATCTGATGGACCAATCCTTTGGCTGGGGGAGCCTCCACCTTACCCTCTGCTTCAGACGCAGGCTTGATTATCCTCGGGGATTGTTCATTATTGGCTCTCGGTATCGGGACTCCGGTTATCCGCACGGGAATTTTCTTGTGTGAGTTCCTTGGCCTTATACCTCCGTGATATCCTAACCCCGCCTTGCCTGACTGCACTGGTACCTGGATGGGCTCGGTGATTCCTTGGTTGTGCTTGCCTAGTCCTTGCCCCGGCTGAAAGTTCATGGCCATCATTTCCCGGGCAACGAAGGTGAGCTCGAGGGACATCTTAAGTTTTAACTCCGGAGCTCCCAACTGCTTGTACTGAGGGGTGCTGATTTCAAACGCCTGATAGCTTATCGGTTCGGCCGACTCGTCCACATGGATCACCGGCATGCCTTTTACAGAGGGAACGGGGCAGTCAGATTCTGCGGCGATTGTTACCAAATGTCCCTCAACAATAAACTTTATTTGTTGATGCAGGGTGGAGGGAACTGCCCCAGCCATATGAATCCAGGGCCTCCCTAAAAGCATGTTGTAACTGGCCGTGATATCTAGCACCTGGAAGGAGATGTCAAAAGTATAAGGCCCGATCTCTACCGGCAGCTCAATCTCCCCTACCGTGTCCTTTCGAGATCCATCAAACGCCCTTACCACCACCTGGCTGGCCCGCAGGCGCTTAGGGTTGATTTTCATCTTCTCCAAAGTACTGTATGGGCAAATATTTAGGGCTGACCCCCCATCAATCAAGACTCCGTTCATCACGTACCCGGAAGAGATAACCGCAATGTGTAACGGCCTCCGGTGCCCCCTCCCTTCTTCGGGGATGTCGTCGTCGGTAAATGATATTACATTGCTGTCCAATAGGTGGCCCACCAAGTGGCCAAATCTTTTCGTACTAATTGACTTGGGAACATGAGCCTCTTCCAGGACTTTGCTCAATATCTGATGATGATCACTTGATGCCAATGCAAGATCCAAGATTGATGTCAGGGGCGGTTGTACCTCCAGAGCCTTGACCACATCTGCCTTGCCGTGATTCATTTTCTCCCAAAACTCCAATGCCTTTTTCTCCGATATTTTCCCGTTTTCCCTTCTCGTTTTCTCAAGAACCCTCCTGGGTAGATACAATGGATTTCCCTTTGAGCTAACTGATGCACAGCTGGCCTCCTCCTCGGTCTTCCCCCCGTAATTCCACGGAACAGCCTTCAGATTGGTAATCGGTAATTGTGACCTGGCTGCTATGACAAGGGGTCTTGGGGCTGATAATCGGATAGGCTCTGTTTTGGTATCTCGAACCACGCCAACCAACTTGATAGGCTCGCTCTGCACATCCTCCTGGGCATGGGTCATAGCAATCTCTTCTTCTATCTTTCTGATGTACTTCAATTTCCAAGGACCTTCCGCCCCGCTGACTTCCACCACGTTCACGCCTCCCCCATGGTGCTCGGGAAGAGGGTTGGCCTTTACGTTTGGGGGTTCTGGTTGCTCTACCACTATCTCTCCGCTGTCGATCATGTTCTGGATTTTATGTTTTAGTGACCAGCATTCTTGGGTGTCGTGCCCCGGGGAAGCCGAGTGGTAGGCGCATCTCTTGCTAGGGTCATATCTCTTGCTTTTCGGGTCTGATGGAGGCAATAGCTCGGTAATCTTTTTCTGGCCCACCAACAGGGCCAGTATATGTTCCAATGAATCCCCCAATGGGTTGAACTCCCTTTCTGGTGGCTTTTCGAACTTCCTGCGCTCCTCATATCTTTGATTGTTGAAATTTGACGGACGCGGGGCCTCACTTCTTTGCATGCGGACCGGAGGGCTAGTCATTGTTTTCCCAGATAGTCCTTGCAGTATCAGGGACACATCCTCTTCCTTTCTCTTCTGGGGTCTCCGGGATGAACTGCCGTAGTTTCCACTCTGGATTTGCTCAGCAACAGCTTCAAGAGCTGTGAAATCTCGGATCTTTCCTGACTTCAATCCCATCTCAGCCATCTCCCCATGCTTGATCATCTCCGCAAAAGGCTTTCCTATTCCCGCCATTACTCTTTCATAATAGGGGGCCTCCTGGATATCAATGAAAGTCATAACCATTTCTGCCTCACTCATGGGTGGGTTCACTTGGGCTGCCATCCTCCTCCACCGTTGAGCATAGTCTCTGAAGGATTCACTGGTCTGTTTTCTGATTTTGGTCATCTGGTATCGATCCGGGGCCATCTGGGACTGAAAGCTGTATTGGGTTAGGAAAGTATGGGCCAGCTCCTCCCAATTGTGAATCTTAGCATTGTCCAATCTCGCATACCACATTCTAGCCTCCCCTGTCAGGCTTTTCTGAAACAGTTGCATTCTCAGTGATTCGTCCTCAGCATATCCCCCCAGCTCTCCGATGTATACTTTCAAATGGGTGTAAGGATCCCCTGACCCGTTATACTTTTCAAATTCGGGGAGTTTGAACTTTTCTGGATATCTGGTTCCCGGAAAGATGCAAAGGTCGGAATAGTTCACACTGCCATACGACCCGATCCCCTTCATCGCTTTGATGGCCTCTTCCATCTGCTTTATCTTCTTACTAACACCACTGGCCACCTCGTCCTCCGGGATGATAATGACTTGCTTTGGCAGCTCAACTTTTGGAGTTTCTGGGGTCAGTACGTTCCCTTGAGATGATGGCCCCGGCGGGTCCTCGAGCTGTGGCCCTGATTTTAGTTTGAAATGCTCTTTGAGCAACATAGTCAGCTCTGTCATTTGATTTCTTACAGCGTTGAACTCTTCCCGAGATACGGGAGCCAGGTCAGGATTAGGGTTCTCAGCCATCTCAACTGTTGATTCTCTGGCTTTCTTAGATCGGAGACGGGTTTGGGGAGCAATCCTGCGTATAAAACAACCGAAGTTTAGTTTCGGGAAATGACACTAGTGGATGCATGCTGAAGCAAATATTTTTGTGTTTTTGAGTTTTTGTAATCTTTTCCTGCAAAAACAGGGTCAGTATCCCTTTATTTTAACCAAGGTATGACAGTGTGCAATTATGATGCTCTCCCAGTTGTCCCTGTAAAACAAAGGTTAGTATTTTATTTTGACAAAAGTGGGAGGTACAAAATGTTTGACTAAAGTATGACATTATGTGCGTGAAACGTAAAAGGGTATGAAGAGACTTCCCACGCGTTGGGTTTATCTGAGGCTGACCTACCCTAAGTTACTCTCGCGGGCTTTTCGGCATGAAGGTTCCCAGATCTTCGCAACATACTAGAAGGGAATAAATCCGATCTTTCAATTGGATTGGATCTGAGTGGACGCTTTTCCTGAGCCTCGCCGGGGAGCACCCCTTTGAGTCCAGTAATCCACATCCGATGGGTTTGCCTCAGGAGGAGGAACTGCTCAACATACATTCATCATTCATTCATCGTTCCTTGCCGTATGCATATGATGCTAATAAAGTAAAGACTTTGAAAAGAAATTGCAATCACACCATTCACACGCACAAAGGTAAATCCACGCAAATAACGCAAACACACATTTTTTAGTTTTAAAGGATAAGAAAACATCAGGATTTTAAATGCGGCTTAAGCCCTCTAATGGTCCCCAGCGGAGTCGCCAGCTGTCGACGCCGGGATTTTCGCCGTCTCGTTTTTTATTATTAAAATGCCCCTTTCCAATTTTAGCCTTTGGTTTGAGATGTGACTTTTGAAAAGGGTCGGCTTAATGTCGACGGGGTTTGAAATGTCGATTATATAATGAGCCAATTGACCAGAGTCGCCAGTTGGTATATTTGAAATGGATGTACCAACTCATCCGGATTTAGTTTTCGTAATCGCTGGCTCATATGTGACTCCGATTAATTGGTCCGCAAACCGAGATTCATAGAGTTCGGGGGCTTGCTTAAGCGAGGGGAAGGTGTTAGGCACCCCCCGACTTCCGTAAAACACGGTTACCGCAATCTTGATGTTTTCCTATCCTTTTAAATCCTAAAATGTGTGAGTTGCGTGTGTGCCTAGGTGAATGCTTGTGGTGAATTTTGTTTGGATTTTTGTATGGCAAATGTGCTTTATCTGGAAAGCGTTTTAACGTCTTTTGACCCAAATGACGAGGCTTCGTTTTAAAATAAAGATTGATTTTAATTTCGAACCGATGAGGGTTTTTATTTAGATGTCATTTTCAGAAGATAGTTTTTAAACTTTTGTCAAATAGGTATCGAGACTATACATTGCCCTCTAATAACAGATTAACTAACATGAAGGCAACTTCTAGAACTCTTTCACCCTATGCACAAAGTTTAACGAAAACATTCATTTATTTTACGAAATCATTTTTTATGACATTTTAACACCAACTAAAGCCTTTTCATCAATCATGGATTAAAGTTTGCCAAAACCCTTGGTTTTAAACCTCGTGAATCTAGCATCCTAGTTTGATCATTTTTTTACAAAATCTTCATTATTTGCCTTGTTTAAAAAACCATTTTTGTGTCGTAGATTAAAACAAGCACTCACAACGTGTCGGGGCTATCCACGGGCATGTAAGCCATCCAAACAACCCCAAACACCCACAATCACATATTTTATTATTATTACGGGGCCTTAACCCGAACACGACTTTGTATCGCTTTAAGGCCGGATATTACAAAATACACATCCATGGATCCTATACCATGATTACATATACCAAAATGTCCAACATCGGGATTTGACCACGAGGATCTCCTCCCTAGGCTCACATTCACCCAAATCATGGCACAACCAACCCTAAACCAAATCTAACGAGATTTAACATTGATATCACATTACATAACCCAAATATCACAACTTAATCACTACAAACTATCCATTACCACAACGAACGATATATCACCGTACGGATGTCATCGGGGCATTAGGAGGAGTTACTTTCCGATGGAAACCTCGCTAACAACCCCTAATCCACGGATCCTTTATCAACATAATAACATATTACATCGCATAACCCAAAACATAAGCTATATTAACAATACAAGCAATAGAATACCAAAAAGACAATCTTTTTCACCTTGCAAAACGCGGATTCAAGCTTCTTATACCACAAAATGGATTACACCACAAGATTACTAAGCTAAATAGCACAACCATATGGATCTAGTGCTTGAATCTAGCCCAAAACCGAACTCTCTCCCTCTCTCCCGCGATCTCTCTCTCTCCTTTTCTTTCTTTTTTTCTCTTTTTTCTTTCTTCTTCTTCTGGTCTCGGGTGGAAAAAATGGCCGCATATAGGCTTCAGCAGGCAACCGCAGATGCATCTGCGGCTGGGCCTGCTGTGGCCGTCCCAGGCGTCGCCTCGGCTGCCGCGTGCCGTTCTCGAGCCTCGTGCCTGTCACCTTTGTCGGTGGCAGCGGTTGCATTCGCGGCCGTCCGGCTTGCTTTTTCGATTTTCGTGCCACGCGGTCTTAATTCGCCAATTTCTGCTGTATTATTTTGGAAGGCTGTATTTTTGCAGTCCGAAAATCCCTGGGAAACGTGCCATATTGTTCTGGGAAGCCAGTTTGGAGGGCCGCGACTTGATATAGAATTTGATAATTGCTTGGCTTCCAGGGGGCGCTGCCCCCTTTCCACCCCCGCCAGCTCACCGGCGAGCTGTTCGCCCTGCCTCAAGTGACCGGATGCTCGTTGTCCGTTGCGGCGGCTTTAACCGTAAATCGCTGGGGTGGCTTTGCGTTGGGGTCCACCTTTTTTTCCGCATGTCGGGTCAAATGACGATTTTGCCCTCCTGCCAGGGTTAGTAGAGAAGTGCAAAATTTGGGTGTCTACAATAATATTTTATTATAAACAATACCAATAGTTAACTTTTTAATTGTGTTAACATTAGTCTTAATTTTAAACATTTAGCTACCAATTAGTTACTAATAAACTCCATGTATTGGTTTAATATTCAAACACATTCATTTTACACTTATTTCAACTTAAATTTTCATAGAAAAGCCGACCCGGACTGACCCGTCCCGACCCAACCCGGACCGAATCTGCTCTCAGGAACAACGGGTACAAGCGCCTAGGCGCTTGGTAGGCGCTTGACCTACTTTTGAAAAATCAATTTTTGGACTGCCCGACCCCCCGACGCTCCGACTATTATAACTTTTTCATTTTAAAACATTTTGGGGTCTTTCTTGAGTCCATTCTTATCAGAATTTCATGATCTACAATTTCTCTTTAGATCATAAATTCAAATTCCGAACGGAAGTATCCGTAAAATTGCTCACAAGGACAGAATGTAAAGTAGTTTCATAAATCCTTGGTTTTAATGGTTCAAACTTGAAATAAATAAACTCTACACATTCAAATGACACCAACTTAGTGTTGTTGTCTTCCTAACTTCTTGTTTTACAATATTCCATGGTTCAATCACATTTTTGAAAACGTTTTACATGAAATTTAAAGATCGAACCATCTAGGGTTTAAAAACGACATCTCTTGTGGTAAAAGCTATAACTTCTTTGTTATTCAATATTTTTGAAAGGTTCAAAAAGGGTTTTTCTTTAAAACTCATAGATCTAGATTTCTAGCCATAAAAATCAAATTTCCTATTTGTACATTTCAAAATACAGCATTAAACATAACATGTATCGTTAGGGTTTTTACCGGTAAAATGTGTTATGAACATTTCTACAACTTTTATGCATTTCTTACATACCAAATCATATTATAAGCACATAGAGCTATGAATATACATATATTACATATCTAAATACTTCTAGACCATCAAAACAAGTTTTGATCGGTTAAAAATATATTTTAACCGATTAAAAGACATGTATGCTATAAAAATGAAATAAGAAATGGTTGAAGCACTTTTAAACCTTTGGGATTTGAATGCTCTCTTCCTCTTGGCTATGAACTTAGCTAGTGACTCCACCTTGGCTCCTAGATGTGCACTCCTAGTGTATTCCTTCTCAAACTCTCACTTGTTCTCTATTTTTCTCTCTTAAATGCTCTAGAAAATGTTCAACCAACATAACACATAAGAGAAGCACTCTATTTATAGCCAAGAGTTATCATCCAAATTGTATACATATACACTCTATATATCTATTAATTCACCAAGCTAATCTTATCTTTTATCTTCACTTAGCTAGATTTTAGGGATTTTCCTTACAAAAAGGACTTGGGTTGGTAGGAGTTGTTCACCAACTAGGGTACTCCTTCAACACACACTCAAGCACATTGCAAGCAAGTCATTCATTGTGGTCCCTCAAAAATCTCAGCAAAATGGGGTTTAAATCCCCCATTTTTGATTTAATTTTAATGCTAAAAGATACATATATACATCTATATATATATATATATATATATATATATATATATATCTATATTGACCAAAGTTTTGACCTCATTTGGACTCCACATTGGACTTGGAAATAAATTCTATTGGGCTCATTCAATTAAATTGTTTGGGCTCAATTTATATAACACATTGGGCTAGCATTTAAATAACTAAACTACCTTTAATTAAAATAAGCATTGGGATTGTTAAATTAATTACATGGGCTAGTAATTAATTACATGGGCTACTAGGTTAATACATTTGACCTAGTTTAACAACTCATTTGGATTAAAAATATAATCCAATTAGATTTGCTTTAATTAATTATACACATTGCTTTAATTCTTTAAATAAATATACACATACACAATTACATTTATTTAATTATCTAAAGTACAATTAATTAGTACAAAAAGTTTAAATTCATTGCTAAATATTTATTAATTATATTTACAATGACTAATGAAATTCGTGGTCATTACAAGCACAAGCACGTGAAGTATGACACACACTGAGCATGTTAAGGTATGTGCTACGTGAAACATAAACTGTTGAACTTGCTGAGCGATTGTGCTCAATACTTGCTTAATATATATATTTGCAGGAAGGAAATGAATTTCAAAAATATCAGATGATATAAAGACGGATAATCACAGAAGGTTGCAAATGTTATTGTTATATTTCAATAACATAATTTAACATGAATACAGTTGTTAAGTTTATATTGATATTTTGTATGTTCATATATGTTGAATCCAGACAGGATAAGTAAAGTTAAATTTTGAACTGTTATTGTACTAGATAGATGTTACGATAGAGATTATTAAATGATTAAATTATGATTTATGAAACGAAAGATGTTGTATGGATATATATACAATATTAAATTTTAAATGTTGAGCTTTACGATATTGGTAACAGAAAGAAAAGAAAAGGCAAAGGTTGCGATCCAGGATCTAGGATCGAGATATAAGGATTTTAAATATCCAAATATTTTAATACGACGATTGAATCGAGAAAAAGAAAAATTTATATGAGAATTTTGATAATTGATGATTTTAAAATCAATTAATGGATTAATTAAGGTGATTAAAGATTTATTAATGAACCGAAATTTTGGACGTAAGGAAAATAATGTTTCATAAATATGAAAATTAAGGTAATAATGTGATTCGAATTTCGGGGTCGTTACAGTTGGTATCAGAGCTAGAGGTTATAAACCTAAGGTAAATGATACCTTAGGCTATAACCTTAGTAAGAAGGAGTACGGTTAGTTAAGTGTTCTGAAAACTCAAGCGTATGGTAAACTCGTGACTCATGATTATATGGTGGAGCCCATTTAGCGAATGGGCGACTATGGCCTGATTAGGATAAGCTCCTCAACCATATGATTATGGTAAGTTCTTAAGTCCAACTACGTGATAAGTTTGATGAACATGGGGAAATTAAAATAGAAAGATATAAATTAAGAGATACAGTTTTCTAATATGGGTTAAAGTAAAGGAAATATGAAAGATATAAGATTATAAGATAGAGATAAAGATGTTAAGAAGGATCCGAATGAAGGTAATGAATTGAGAAAATTTATAAGTTTAATTAAGAACTTAGTTGAAAAAGAATATTTGAAATGATTCAAAGGTGGATCTCAAAGAAAATCAGGAGACACCTGATTTAATCAATAAAGATGACAAGGTAATCCAAAACGTATAGGAAAATATCATAATAATATGATCAGGAACAGTGAGAGGATCGTACTACAATACGATCACGAGATAAGGGAAGCGAGTAAGAAGTAGGTTATGAAGCAAGATCATGATGGGATCAAGTGAAAATGTAAAATAACAGAGAGACCTGTTAATGGTCGAAAATGCATAGTTTAATGTTATAAAGAGATATGGTACTATGAAATAGTACAAGAAGAATTCAGAGAATTATGAGACATGAATGACAGAAAGGTTATGATAAGGGGATAGAAACTTGGGTACGAAATTTCAATTGAGAACTCACGTGGTGACTGAGTTGCACAATCCTTTGTATGGGCAGGGGATTTGTGTTTCCTTAGTTACTATGTGATAATCATTGAAATGTTAGAGTCACGTTAGCAGTTTTTGATAGGTAATAATATTAAGTTTAGGCACGAGTTCTTAAAACTCATGCATATGGTAAGTCCATGACTCATAATTGATTGGTATTTTTGAGCCCCTCAGCATATGGATAGTCTTTGATATGTTCTCAGATTATATATTGCTAGGACAAGCTTTAAAACTCATATTCTTGTGGTAAGTTCCTGGACTCATAATGTGTGGCAAGTTTGATGAACTATACGAGGGTATAGAAAAGTTGGAGTAGATAGAAATTCTAATATGATAAATAATAATAGTCCTAGCAATAAATTTAGTAATTAAGTGAAGAAGCAGAAGGTGAATGTTAGGGAATTTAGGATATTCCCACTCTTCTAGCTTTGCTAGACTTCAAAATTTTTGACCTCAAGCTAATTTGACACAAATATGCTTTGAAATATATATATATATATATATATATATATATATATATATATATATATATATATATATATATATATATATATATAAATGAAGTTTTTGTAAATGATCTAAAAAGTGTCTATGCTACTTGTTTCGGCTAAACAAAAATATTTTTAACATAAAAATGTATTTCAAAAGAATCATCCATGCACCTTTTAGCCCGGTGTAGATGTGATGAATGACGGAATGCTCAACATGTTGTTGAGATGGTGCAGTACTATTTCGTCATAAGATGATTCAACACCATAAAGTATGGTGTAGGAATTATTAACGACGAAATTCTTAACGGACTGTTAAAATGACGCGGTAACATGAAGTCATAAATGATTTTGATTTTAGTTTATGAAAGTATGTCAAAACTATAAGTCATTGCCATTTGACTCGGCTAGACGTTTTGAAAAGTTTTGACATGATGAATATTTTAAAATTTTCTACGGGTTATAAATTGTTAAAAGTAAGTCTATGCCAATTGTTCTAGCTAGACAAGCGTTGGAGAAATAAAAGTCTGAGCTATTGATTCAGCTAGATGAATTTTGAAATATATTTATTAAATTCATATTCTTTGAATGTTATAACTAAACAAATTTCTTTTGAATGAATTCTAAGGCTGAAATGAACAAAAAGATTAAGAATGTTGCAGGTTGATCGAATGGTCACCTGGCATAAGAAACACAGTATGGTGAAACATCCATCATTTTAATGACAGACTGATCCACTGTCAGGGTTTGCAGTATGAGGTACTCGGGGAGCGAAGTACTGTAAACCGGGATCATATTCAGACTATTATGAAAGTTCATTATTTTATCATTATTTTAGTGGGTTGCAGTATGAGGTACTATAGGAGTGAAATACTGTTAACTGGGATAAGTGTTCATTCAGCAAAGCATGAAAGTTTCCAAAACAAAAAATTTGAATTCCTCTACTCTTATGAAGATTGGATGGTAGGATGGGTTAGTATTATTTGATTGCGAGCGATAATGAAAGTAATAATTGCGAAGTAAATAAATTATGAAATGTGGTGGATTAGAAAATTGCAATGTGCAATAACTATGAGAAAGGAAGGAAATAAAGATATGTGGAATAAATGTAAAGAAATTGTGTATGTTACAAATGAATGAAGTATGAGTACATAGAAATTTCGAGGACGAAATTTTATGAAGGAGGGGTGAATGTGATACCCCAAGATTTTTGGAGTAATTCCAAATAAGGATTACAATGGAATTAAGTAAAGGTTGGTACTTAAAACCTAGTGTTGAATGATACAGGTATTAAGGAATAATTTATGAAATGTGAAGAAGATTTATATGAATTGAGAAGAGAAGGTTGAATGTACAGAATATAAATGATGTGTAGTAGAGAATATGACATAAGTGAATTGAGCAAGGGTAAGTGCGATTAAAGAAATGAAATTTTTTTAGAGAATGAGAAATCATCTTGATATGTACCTCAAGAAATGAATTAAAGTTTTATGAATAAATTTTTTGGAGAATTATGAAATATAATTGAGTTAATAATTGAATATTTTGATAGTTACGATTTTTATTGGGATTGTCCATGGGAGTTATGGATATTAAAGAAGTAAAATGTAATTATAATGGATTTAAATTGTTATTCACCAAGATAAAGGTATTGCAAGGTGCTATAAATAAAATACGTATGATTATTACGGTAATTATGATTCCGAGGACGAAATCCGGTTAAGGGGGGAAGAATGTGAGGACTCGAATTTTCGGATTTTCTCAATAATATTAAATGAGAATTTAATTGATAAAATTATCAAGGTTGTTAAATTAATTATTAATTTATGTGATTTAAGGTATGTGATGAGATTAATTAGTAAATTAAATCTGTGCAGGGATTATGATAAATTGTGTGGAGTTAAAGCAATTGAAAAGTAAATAAATTGTTTAAAGACAATTTATTAAGAATAAGAGAAATTTTAGGTAAATGTACAATAAATTGTACAATTAAATTATTATGGAAATGCAGAAATTATGATTTAATGGAGGTTATGTGGTAATGTGAAGTATATGAAATTAAATATGTATATATACATTTACAAATATATAAATGTATATGTTTAAGTGATAATTATAAATGTTATGATTTATGAAAATTAATGGATTAATAATTAAATTAATCCAATTTTAAATGAAAAGCGAATAAGGAAGTTAATAAAATTGTAATTATTGATTTTAGATTTAATTAAGAATTATGGTGGAAATTTAGAGATTGATTGAGAAGAAATGTAATTATATAAATTATATAATAATAAATTATATAATTTATATAAGAAAATTAAAGGGATGTATAAAGGAAATTATAATTATATAAGGATAATTATATAATTTATATAAGAGTATTAGAATAATGAGAGAATTAATGAATGTATAATTATTGATTATATAATTAATTAATAATTATGGAGGAATTTAAGAAATTATTTAAAAGGAGAATGTAATTATATAAATTATATAATATTAAATTATATAATTTATATATAAAGAAATTAATGTGAATATTAAAGAAATTGAATAATAAATAAGAAAAAGGAATGTTTTAAGTTATTAAAAATTATATTTATGTATAATGGAATTATTATGACTTTTATGAAGAATAATATTTTAGAAACGTGAACATGTTAGTGTAACATGTTGTCCAAATAATGAAGTGAAAAATTATGAAAAATAATTTTTATATATTATATGAATTATTTTATGAATTTTGGAGGTATAAATTACTTTATATAATTACATGCATGTTATTATGCGTGTACAAAATTTGTCAAGTAAAGTACCCAAAAGTGGTATTAATATTATTTATAAATCACGTTATGATTTGTAGTGAATTAAAATAAATATTTTATATATATATTATATAAAATATTTATTACATGATATAATTATGTAATGTATAAAAATATTTAATTTATGCTTAAATTTGGAAGAATCCAGAATTTTAAGTCGGTGGCAGCATGCAAGGCGGTAGAAAATTTTATTCCAAAAATTGGTTAAGTGACTTGGGAGGATTATAAAAGGAGCAAAAAGGGAAGAATAATATATATAAAAAAAAAAAGAAACTAAAAAGCAAAACCAACTCTCCCTTTTATCTCTCCCACCCGACCACCACCTCCACCCACCATGAACCACCATGGCTACCACCAAGAGGGAGAAGATGAAAATATTTGAAGCTTCAAGGAAGGAAATCCAAGCTTTGAAGGTATAAAATCTAATTATTTAAATTAATTTAGTATTTATGGATGATAGAAACATTTTATGGAAAAATAGTAAATAATTAGTATAATTATTTCAAATAATTTTAGGATGTATATCTATGAAGTTTATGATTTTTGGAGTAAATGGTGTTTTTTCCTTCTTGGCTGGGTACTGTTTCGGTTGGGAAAAAGGAGAAAAATTTGGTCGCCCGCACAATGCGCAGCGGCCAAATTCTGTCTAAAGCGAGGCTAAAACGACGTCGTTTTTGGCCACGCGGAAGAAAGGGCCGCGCAATGCGCGGAGGCCAATTCCTCGCCAGGCCAAACGACGTCGTTTGGCTGGCGAGAGGGGAGGCCGCGCGCCATGCGCGGCCGACGCACGCGAGAGAAATTACGATTATGTCCCTGTCCTTTTTAAATAATACCCGGTGTGTCCTAAACGCGCGGAAATTACAGAAATACCCCTAGACTTTCTGGGAAATGACGGATGTATCCCTGAGGGCGCGAAAATTACGAAAATGCCTTTAGAAGTGATTTTTAATTGAAATAAATGTTTAAAAATTGTTTAAAAATTATAGAAAATTTTAGAAAAATACTAAAAATACAGAAATGATGTTTGAATATTAAATTTAATATTTTTGTAAAAATATTAAATATTGGGGATTAATATTTAAATATTTAAATATTAATCTAATAATGTTATAATTTAGAAAATGATTAAATAAAATTTTTGGGACAACCAGATATGTTAAAATTTGTCCGATGAGCCGGATTGTCCGAAGTGAAGGAGTTAATATTAAGTTATATTAATATATTAAGGTACGATGTTAATATAATTAACCGTATAAATTGAAAATTAGTCCGGAGATGATATTAATTAAATAAATTAATATCATAAAGAGATGAATAATTATTATCTGATTATTTTATGATCATAGGTTGATCGAGTCAAGGGTTTGAGCTATCAATTTAAATAATTGGACGCCAGGCATGTTCTTCAGTTCTTTAATGTTAAATGTTGTTTGTTATGATATGTTAAATGCCTATAAATTATGTGTTATGTGATCTATGGCTAATATGACAACTATGTGTACTTTGAGCGATGATGTGAGATATATTGCTATAGTAGAAGCACAAGCACGTGAAGTATGACACACACTGAGCATGTTAAGGTATGTGCTACGTGAAACGTAAACTGTTGAACTTGCTGAGCCATTGTGCTCATTACTGTCTTAATATATATTTTTTACAGGAAATAAATGAATTTCAAAAATATCAGATGATATAATGACGGATAATCACAGAAGGTTGCGAATGTTATTGTTATATTTCAATAACATAATTTAACGTGAATACAGTTGTTATGTTTATATTGATATTTTGTATGTTCATATATGTTGAATCCAGACAGGATAAGTAAAGTTAAATTTTGAATTGTGATTGTACTAGATAGATGTTACGATAGAGATTATTAAATGATTAAATTATGATTTATGAAACGAAAGATGTTGTATGGATATATATACAATATTAAATTTTAAATGTTGAGCTTTACGATATTGGTAACAGAAAGAAAACAAAAAGCAAAGGTTGCGATCCAGGGACTAGGATCGAGATATAAGGATTTTAAATATCCAAATATTTTAATACAACGATTGAATCGAGAAAAAGAAAAATTTATATGAGAATTTTGATAATTGATGATTTTAAAATCAATTAATGGATTAATTAAGGTGATTAAAGATTTATTAATGAACCGAAATTTTGGACGTAAGGAAAATAATGTTTCATAAATATGAAAATTAAGGTAATAATGTGATTCGAATTTTAGGGTCGTTACAACAATAAATACAAGTTAGGGTCAAGAAAAAACTTGCTTCGTGCGTTGTCTACCACTAACCAATTTAATTAACAATCCTTGAACGGACCTAACAATTAAATCAGTTTAATCTTAAATTAGTATCATATACTTGTAAATGTAATGACCTTTATAACTCTGGCGAACCACGTAATTGAATAATTACGGGTATTTAAACACTTAGTAAATATTATCATTACTTGATAATATTTCATACATAAAGAACCTATATTAATTATTTAATGTAGTTCATATACCTATCTAATATTATTAATAATTTAATAATATTTTATTAGTCACTTAATATTATTAATCCTTTAATATTATTTTATTATTCTTATAATATTATTAATCATTTAATAATATCTTACTATCATATTAATATTATTAATCATTTAATAATATTTTATTAATCTTATAATATTATTAATCATTTAATAATATTTTATTCATCTTCTAATATTATTAATCACTTAATAATATTTTATTTATTATATAATATTATTACTCATTTAATAATATTTTATTCATTATCTAATATTATTAATCATTTCATAATATTTTATTTATTTTCTAATATTATTAATCATTTAATAATATTTTATTAATCTTATAATATTATTAATCATTTAATAATATTTTATTCATCTTCTAATATTATTAATCATTTAATAATATTTTATTTATTATATTACCCTTTATTTATTACTTAATAAATAATTAGTTACTATCTCTTTTCATTTTAATTATTATTTAATATTAATTAAATAGTAATTAATCACCGTCATGACTCTTAATTATTATTTAATATCCACATAATAAATAATTATATATTTGTTAGTTCCCAAGGACACAATAATGATCTAGAAGGGGGGGGGGGGGGGTGAATGGATCATTAAAACTTTTTCCTCTTATAACGAAAGCATAATAGTTATAAATGATGGGATCAATTCAAGCATAGCGGATTATACTTTTAAAAACCCCTTAAAGATATATGAGTTATTTCAATTCAGTGTGTTAATCTACAGTATGGGAGATAGCAGATTTAGCAGTTATTGTGCAAAAATGTAAAAGACATAAAGTAAATGACACAAGAGATTTAAGTGGTTCAGAGACTGAACAACTCTTACTCCACTCTTCTACTTTGACAAGTAGGAAATCCATTAAGGTTTAGTCCTCCGGACTAGGACACTCTTGCCCTCATCAAATCCAATAGACTTGGTTCCTTCAGTCACATTAAGACTAGGACACTATTGCCCTCATCAAAGCCAGCAACTTTGGGACTGTAGACTAAGCCAAGAAGACTTAGAATCTCTTGTACCCTTAGGTACTCAACAAGTCCAGCAAACCTGATTTCTCTAGTTCTTCATGCCGAGAACCTATGACCCTCATTAAGTCCAACTGACTTGAGTTGTTTGTTTGTTGAGTTGTGCTGCCAAGTAAAACATTTGCTCTTCTTCATCTTTAGGTGCTTAGCAGCTGCTTGTGATCAACCCTTGAATACTGCTGATGTTTGTCGTTGATGTTCTTCTTCTTTCTGTATTCAACAACTACCCATGATCATCCGAAATGTATTGCTGAGTTCTTTCAATAAGCATTTTGCTCAGCAATTGTGTTGAACACTTAGTTTGTATTTCACACAGAATCTCATTCTGTACTCCTCTTTCCTCAAAGTGTTCTTGGCTTCTTTGATCCTTCGATTCTTAGCTCATATGCCAGCCCCTCGGCATTTTCCATTTTTCTTGGTGAAGCTTCTCAACAGAGTTGATCTTGTATATATTGTTCTTGCTTATTCACCACACGCTTTTTCTTTTTCTAGATTTGCTCTTTATGTTGATCTTTGAATTATCTTTCCGTTGCAGATCTTCCTGTTACAAGTCTTCCTGTAGCAAATCTTTCTGTAGCAAATCTTCTCGTTGAAACATGTTTAATTTTAGACTTCTTTATGAATACTTTATTCATTTAATCAGAGTGTTAGTGCTCTGTAGACTCTGACTTGTTGACTTGTCTTCTTTAACCCTGGAGAGAGAGAGATAACAGTCTTGGGTTCTTCCCAGTCTTCATAGAGTGGACAGGTCTTTTAGAGAATATGATCGTTGGGAAACAGTCTTCTGATTTCTTGAGCCTGATGCATGATACTAGAAGTCTTTGCTCTGACACTCAGCACGCATAAGTCAGTATTCTGACATTTCTGACTTCTTCTATAACAGATGCCTTAGAAGTGTTGACGTGGATGTTTCTGAAGTAATTAACAACTCATTTTGAGACTACTGACTTAAGTGCTTAGATGTCTTCAATCCTTGTTGGCACTTAAGTACTCGACGATTAATCCACTTGTAGCTTCTTGTTTCTGATCGTTGAGTCATCTGCTAGTTCTGCTATGTAGCTCTACGATCTTGTTTGTCGTAGGCTTCTTGCTTCTGATCGTTGAGTCATTTGCTGGTTCTGCTATGTAGCTCTACGATCTTGTTTGTCGTAGGCTTATTGCTTCTGATCGTTGAGTCATCTGCTGGTTCTGCTATGTAGCTCTACGATCTTGTTTGTCGTAGGCTTCTTTGTAGATCAGAGAGTGATTGACTTTACTAACTCTACGATTTTATCCGAGCCTTGCTGTACTGACGATATGCTTCTCATGCTTTGTGATTTTCATTGTGCTTTATGTATATAGAGCATAAGTCTATGATCTGGTTTAAGCTTTAACAGATGATTTCTTATCATAGAGGATTGCTCTATGAACTTCAGGCTTGCTCGAACTGCTTGGTTCTATATGTCATAGATGACTGCTCTATGAACCTTCAGGTGCCAGATCTTTATTGTAGAGGACTGCTCTACGAACTTCAGTTGCATTCTCTGCTGTATAATCAAAGGTTGTTTATGACATGTAGCATTTGAATATCTTCAGCTCGATTGCTTGAACGTTGTACTTCTGAGCTAGCTTTATCATTCTACGACTTAGCTTTGCAATTTTTCGATCTGACTTGAAGTGTAAGTCGTAGTGCAATCGTAGAGTTATGATTTGAACTGCTCTACGATCTCAGTTAAGGCTAGATGCTATAGATGCACGAGATCTTCGTTTAGTTTGTTTGACAGCTCAAGGACAGCCTTCTGAATAATCCTTATGAGGATTGCTATTATGATTCTGAATACTTATGTAGAGGTTGCTCTTTGACTCTGCTTGGTTCGTAGACAAGATTAAGAGAATCGTAGAGTGACTGTCTATATGGACTTTACGATCCCGAGAGTTAGCCCTACGATGCTGAGACAACTCTACGATCTGCCGAGAGGACTCTTTAATTTTCCGAACCGTATTCTGCGTTTACCTAGCAGACTCTACGATCTTCCTATAAGACTCTACGATATTCCTTTGAGTGATTTCATAAGACTTCTATCTGAATGACTCTTCACTTCTCAATCAGTCTTTGCTGATGGAATTGGTGCTTGGATCTTCTGTTTGCTTGCCGGTCATTCAGGGTCTTCATACTGATGATCTTTAAGTAGACACTCTATGATTCTGCTTTGGAAATGTGAGCGTATGACTGGCTATGCTGATGGCTTGCAGACTCTACGATCGTGAGTGTAGTCTACGATTCATGCTTTAACTCTCTTGCCAGACTGTTGTTCTTTTTGGTCGATCAGGCCTATCTATTACAATTTAAGATCAACCTAACAAGTTTGATCTTTCTATACATAGTCCTTGTACATAGTGATCTTTTGAAGGATTGTACAATGCTATTAACTCATATGAGATCAATTTAACAAATTTGACCTATCAAGCTAAGTCCTTAGAACATAATGTCTATTAACTATTAAGGACTTTACATCTTTCATCATTGCAGACATATTTTGCATATTGATTCATTTATCTTTTAAAACACATCATTAAATCTTATAATAGAGAAATAACATTCACATGCATATTCCAAATAATATTTTCTTTTTATCGGGTCAAAAATTAATTATATTAATTTTTAAACATTTTTACCCATTTTGGTTTTAAATGATTTGAACCGGCCCGTTTAAAAAGAATCGACCCGACCTGAAATAAAAAAAAAGAAAAAGAAAACCGCCTGTGAACAGTGACGAGGGCCCCGGCCCTCCAAATAACAACGGAAGGAGGGCCCGACCATTGAATGGCAGAATCTGCAAGATTACGATTTTCAGATTTTTCAACTTTTGCTCCTTTAATTAAAACTTAAATAAAATGAAATCTATAAATCCAAATGACCTCAAATTGGTCTCGATGGATTCGTATTTTATTAAACTACAATATTCCACCATTGGATCAAATTTTTGAAAGAGTTTTGGTTATGAAAAATATCCACAATGTGGGCTATTTGTACATTAGGTCATTAAAATGATATGTTTTGCGGTAAAAGCCATAACTTCATTGTTTTTCCATATTTTTGAAACTTTAAGTTGAATTTTCTTTAAAACTCATACATCTAACTTTATAGCCATAAAAATCCAATTTCCAACTTGTACATTTCAAAATACAATATTAAACACAAGATGCTTAGTTAGGTTTTACCGGTAAAATCAATATGAGCATTTCTTGCATTTTTATGCAATTTACACATACCAAAACATGATATAACCACATCAAGCTATGAATATACATATATTACATAGTTAAAGACTTTTAGATCATAAAAACAAGTTTTGATTGGTTAAAAATAAATTTTAACCGTTTAAAAGCTATCTAGACTACAAAAATGAAATTTAAGAAGGTTAGAGCACTTTTAAACCTTTGAGACTTGTGTGCTCTTCTTCTCGTCCTACCAAAGTATGTAGTGAAGCTTTGTATCATCCACCAAGCTCAAGCTCTAGCTATCTTCACTCAACACCCAAGTGTATCTCTCAAATGTTCACAAATGCTCTCACTTTCTTTTCTCTAGGATACTTGCAAATGACTAACAAACATTTCAAGTATGTGGAGCACTCTATATATAGAGTCTCCTTAACCATCATCAACCCTTCCTAATCAACCTATGTTGTTGAATTAACAAGCTAATTAAGCTTACTATAGCTTGAATGACCACATGATGGACAATGTGATTGACTAGGGTTGATTCACCTACTATGACATGGAGTGATTTAGGAGCAACATAAAAATCAAGCAATCTCAAGTGGGCCCCCTAAAATCTCAGCAAAAATGGAATTTAATCACCCATTTTTGGTTTATTTTTAATGCTTTAATTATATATATATACATGTATATATATATCAATGTTGACCAATTTTGACTTCTTATTGGACTCCATATTGGACCCTATAATTAAATATATTGGGCTCATCCATTGAATTGGTTTGGGCTCAATTTAATTAACACATTGGGCTAACATTAAGTATTATAGGTTACATTTAATTAAATCAAGCATGAGCTATGGTTTAATTAATTACATTGGCTACTAGGTTAATATAATTGACCTAGTTTAATACCCCATTTGGATTTAAAATATAATCTAATTATACTTGCTTTAATTAATTATACACCTTGCTTTATTTCTTTAAATAAAAATACACATACACAAGTACATTTATTTAATTATCTAATGCACAATTAATTAATACAAATTTTTTAATTCATTGCTAATTATATATTAATTATAATTACAATGACTAATGAAATTCATGGTCATTACAGCAGTAGCTCGAACAAACGTAAATGGAACAACAATAGTTCAAGGACACCACAGGGAAACGAACAGAAGAAGGTTAACAAGTGCAACAAGTGCGAAAAGAATCATTTCAGTGAGTGCATGAAGGGTAAAAATGTTTGTTATAATTATGGACAAGAAGGACACATCGCTCCTAATTATCCCAAACCAATGAAGGGATGTTGTTTCTCGTGTGGCGCCACAGACTATCAGATCAAGGATTATCCCAAGAAGAAGAATGAAAGACGTAGTAAAAATAAGGGCAACAACAATAGGCTTACCATTGGAAGACTAGTTCAACAAAAGAAGCCAACATCATAGACTTTCAATATGACGGTGCAAGATGTCGTGAAATCTAAATACGTGGTGTCATGTATTATTCTGATCAATAATATAAATGCTTACATATTATTTGATTCGAGTGCTACCTATTTTTTCGTGTCTGATGATTTTGCTAAACAGTTAGAATTGCTTAAAGAAAAATTAGAAAACCTATTGTTAGTTCTCAATGACACGAAAGATATCTAGAAGGGGGGTTAATAGATTCTTTCAAACTTTTTCTTTATTTTATTTTAAGGGAGAATTAATTATTAATCAATTAATTTAGTACAACAAAATATGCTTTATTTGCCCTTCTTGATGTAATAAATCAACAAGCTTTAGACTTTTGAACTTTTTCGTTTGATCTTTTTGAACTCTTGCGTATACTTTCTTTCTTGTGTGTCACTTTTTTTCTTTTTCAAATCCGGGCGTCTCTTATTGGAGCTTCATATTTCTCCCATTTGAAATTTGCCCTATGCTTCAGTTTCTGCGCGTTACCTCATGATGTAGAGCTGCTGAATATTATATTCATTTAGCTCATTAATGCTCTGATGTTGTATTAATTGACCTGCTAACACTGTCCATAAAAGGTGTTTCCTTGTTCCTTGGGATAAGACATGTAAGTCGTAGGTTTCTACTAACTTTCACAGAGGTGTTTGGTCTTCCATAAAATATGGCTGATTGGACAGAGTTTTATGACTTTAACACTACCTTGAAATCTTCACTCTGTCGCTTAGCATGCTTTGGTCAGTCCTCTAATATTTCTGGCTTTAAGCTCTTGGTAGAGGTTTATCTGTCACATCGATGTAGAATGTTCTTTTCAACTAAGTTGCTTCTGTCTTTTAGTACAAGAAAAGAACCATCAGATGTTTAAGTTCTGATTTGCATGATGTGTAGTTGAGGAGAGTCGTAGTATTGCTTTAAATGACTCTTGTTTTTGCTAAACAAATCTCTACGATCAACTCTACAGTCATTCTTGTTGTAGTGCATGTTCTGCGATAAGGCATATTGTAGAGTTTTCTCAACGACCACTCTGTTGGTCGTAAAGTCCGTTCTATGGTTGCTTGCTTTGGTCGTAGAGTCTTCCTTGTGCGGAATCGTAGAGTCCATTCTACGATCAGACTGAGTCATTGAGTCTTCTTGGTGCGGAGTCGTTGAGTCTTCTTGGTGCAGAATCGTAGAGTCCATTCTACAATCAGACTGTTTGAAGAGATACACCA
Organism: Hedera helix; assembly: GCA_947179155.2. Taxonomy (NCBI): domain Eukaryota; kingdom Viridiplantae; phylum Streptophyta; class Magnoliopsida; order Apiales; family Araliaceae; genus Hedera; species Hedera helix. The sequence continues at coordinate 24,064,928 of OX359266.1, forward strand.
CAAGATCAACCTAACATATTTGATCTTTTTAAAATCCAAGTCCTTGTACACCACAAAGGACTTTACAACTCAATACATTTATATCCAAAAGACCAACCTAACAGTTTTGATCTTATCTAACTAAGTCCTTGTACATCATAATCAATCAAAGGACTTTACAACTCTACTGTTGAATGCATTTATCAACTTAATTCTTATTATCAAATCAAATATGCAATATTCAACAATCTCCTCCTATTTGATGATGACAACACTAATAGCAAAAGGTAGTTTGAACAAATTAATTAAGCAAATGTATTTGAATAAGAGAATGCCTAATATACAGTGAGCAGCTATATTTCTAAAAAAAATATGAATTTTATTGATGTAAAGTCAATTGTATAATGAGTGGTTAATAAAAATACATAAAAGTTTGAAATATTTATCTCCTTTTACTAGGAGGTCTTCTTTTCTCATCTTCCTGCCTTTGCCTAGTAGATCTTCTACTCTCATCTTCCTGTCTTTTCCTGAAGAGTGCTCTCCTTTCCTCTTCTGCCCTTTTAAAACCCTTTTCTTCCCTTTGCATAGCTTCCTCCTTTTTAACTTGGAGCCATGTTTGTGAGCTGGATGGTCTTGCAGTTGAGGATTTGTCCTTAATAATTTAATACAGATGGTCTTGTAGTTGAGGCCTGTCTGGGATGAACTGGTACTGCTTCAAACCTAGGAGGTTGAACCGACATTTGAACCATTCTCATCCCTTGAGGTGCTCTTCATCTTCTACTTTGACTGATAGTTGATTCTGTACTCATACTCTTCTCCCCCTTGTTGGCATCATTAATTTTGGCTACCTCATCCGATAGCTGTTGCATACCTTGAATAAGTTCTTGAAGTTGAGTCTGGGTGGTAGTTACATCATTGTGGTGATCTTGAAGTCGTTCTTCAACTATCATTTGTTTCTTTTCCACCAATGTCAGAGTTTCATCTGATCGATAAGCTTGTTCTCTGAGAGATTCCTTCATATCAAAGATCTGATTACCGAGGAGGGCTATAAATTCAACATTAGTTTTTTGAAGAATGTCGATTGACTTCTGATGATTGGCCATTGCGTTCAAAAATATTGTGTCCCTTTCCTTGAGATTGTCGAAAACTACTGCAATTAACTCCTTTAGTCTTAAGGAGAATTCTCTTCCCAAATTTTGAGAAAGGTTGTTTGCAGCAGTAACGACATCATTTAATCTTTGTTGAATGTTGTAGGACTTAGATGCCAGATCGGTGTGTATCTCTGCTTGCATGTAGCTTGTAATGTCAGTTAAGCCCTCAGTTGTAGGAAGCAGAGATATCTTTTCCAGGAGTTGAGTTATTTGCCCCTGGTCAGCCATAGAGCTTGGAATGTGGAAGTATTCATGACCAGAGGTTGAGGGTATGTCTTCGTGTGTTAAGAGGAGTCTTGGTGGTTGATGTAATATTCCGAATTTCCGAGAGAGTTGTAATCCAACTTTATATGAATAAACAAAGATTGAATTACATCTAATATGTGCTATAGAATCTTCGTTATGGTTTGTTTACGTGTTTCGATTCAAGTATCCAATTTTAGCACGAAAAAGGAGAATAAAAGATTTTTTCAAAAACTGAAAAAAAGATAAAACCTAAACCCTAAATTTGGAAACTCTAAGGTTTAAACCCTAAACCCTAAAAAGTACTATTCATAAATACGCGTATAAATATAAAAATTATACAGATAGAATACGGAAATAATACGATAATAATACAAAAATAATATGGTATAAATACGAAAAAGTCAAATGTGAATAGTAAAAGTCAATTATACAAATTAGTATATTAATCAAGATTAATGCTAAACTAAGTAAGTTTGATTAGTTAAATGAATTACAAATCAACCAATCACATGTTAGCTTATTAAATGACTAAACTACCCCTTACTAAAGCTCTTGAAATGACCCTTTTACCCTTAAATGGCCAGCCAAAAAGGAGCTCACCAAGCTTGCTTTGGAAGCTAAAAAGATGTGTATTAGAGAAGCTTTGTTAAGCTTATTCAAGAAGCTAGAAAATGGCTTAATGACTAAACTACCCTAGCTTTGGTTTGCCTATAAATAGCAAGCAATGCTCACTTGTTTTCTCATTCACTTCCAAAGCAAAAATTCAAGTATCAAAGCTATACATATATTGAGAGAGAGAGTTCTAGTGAGTTACTACCTTGGATATTGCAAAGAAATAGTTAAAGCTTGTAAATACCAAAGGTACAATCTCTAAAAGTTATTATGCTCATTTTTTTTCTTTCGTCTTTAATTTTTCAAAAGCTCAAGAACGCGAGTTGTAGCCATGTACGATTGTCGTTCTCCGTGTTTTTCACGTGTTCTTAAGCCTTTCTACATTTTTGTAGTAGTTATAATGTCAAATTTTAATTCGTAGTTAAAGCTTATTGAACATACGTCGTACCACGTACGGTTTATCCGTTCTTCATGTTCTTCATATGTTCTTGAGTATTTTTATAAATTGTTTTAATCAATTATGCAAGCCGTTATAATGACCAATTTTGTCAATTATAAAGTGTGTTATAATCACTTATGTAAGCAGTTATAATGCTCAAATTATTTTTAGTACAAATATCAAAAGCTCAAGAACATAGTCGATACCATGCACGGTTTATCTGTTCTTCGTGTTCTTCGTGTGTTCTTGAGCAAAAGTCATGAATCTTTCTATGAGAAGGTTTGTGATTTATTATTTTTATGTTATAAAGTGTTATTGAGTCTTATAACATGATTTCTTAAAGAGTTAAAGCAAGTGGTACCATGTTTCACATGGTAAACCCTAAAAATATTGGCCAAAACATGCTTACCGTCTATTTTTACCATTTTTCAAAAACTTAAAATCTGAATCTGCCTTAGAAATACAAATGAAAGTTGTATATCATGAAATTCTAAGAAATTAAGACTCAAGAATCACAAAAAACTATTTTCATATGAAAATGTAATGGTAGTTACCGAAAAGGACGTTAAAGCTACGAAATTAATAAAGGCCCTTGGGTGGAAACACCAAATTTTAAGGTTTTGAGTTAGCCATACCTCCTAAATATTCTGCTAATGAAAATAGTATAGTTTAGGTATAAAAACAATTATAGAACAAGAAAATATGATGAACTAACTTTCGGTACAAGAAACCCTTTATATAGGCGCTTTAAACGATTACTAGGAAACCCTAAATTTTCTATACTTAACCTTTGTTTACTTTCTCTTGATGTGATTTATACATTTTGTAGAAGCAACGTGTTATCAGTCTTTGATATGGGAGTTATTGCTTCTTATTTTGGCATAACTTACAAAATTAAATGCCTATTTGTGATATTATTCGAATCATACTTTATTATATCAAACCAAGTTGTCTTGGGGTGATCCTAACATGATAAGTAAATTGAGATGAACAAATATGTTTCACTATTCATAATTAGTTCAGTGTATAGTATGTTATGCATAACATAGGATGTCGTTAGGTTGATCCCCTTTCTATATCCACTGTAAAAGGTTCTAAGTCGAAAGACAAAGAACAGTTCAAAGTCTTACCACCACTCAGTCTTACTATGTTAAGAACATTTGTTATATCAATTGTTGTACTATGAATTCTTTCAATCCATATCGGTGTGAGTTCAATTATATGTTATATGTTTAAGACTTGCTGAACATCTTAGCTCACCCATGCATAAACCTAAATTGCAGACATTTCCGAGAGCTCCAGCTCAAAGAAGAAATGCGTAGACTAGTTTACTGCTTTCCTTAACTGTTCTTAACTATAATCATAATGACATTTTGTAATAAGAACAAGTTCCACACATGTAACCGAATATTATATAAATACTATCAAGTTTTATCACATTCTCTTGTTACATCTTTACTTTGATTAAACCTAGAATTGTTAAAACTTAACACAATATTGATAATGATCTATTTATCTGAATGAGGATCAGTAAATAACTTGTGAGTGTTGTACATACGATATAGGACTAAGCGATGTTGACTGGTCAAATCCATCGTTAAGGTTCCTCAGACCCAAGTATAACTCGTTATTACTATTCTGAATGTCAGATAAGTAGGATTATTAATATGAAAAGATATCACTATAACCAAATATGTTTCGAATGAGGGTTTTAACTAGTTGGGTAATGTTCTGTATAGAAAGAGAATTTTGCACCGGACAAAGATACAACCATTTGTCACGGATAAAGATACAAACATTTATCACTGGTAAAGATGAAAACATTCACCGCAAGATTCTCTGTTCCCAAGAGCCGTCCTAATGATTTAATGCCGTGAATGTTGGAACATGTAAAGTTATATAATATCTAAATATTAAGCATAAAATGTTATGTTTGAGTATTAAGTCTCTTGTATCGATTACAAGGACTTGATATAAAATAATGAAAGATATTTGGGAATTAAGATGAGAACTTTGTTTGAGAATAAAGGAAATTATCTATAAACATATTGATTTAGCATTTACAGTGAGCACCAAGTCATCTATAATAAGTATAGTGATTTGGATGTGTCACAGGTTGGTGTTAGAGCTGTAGATTATAGCTCTAAAGTAACAAGTACTTTAGGATATAATCTGATAGATAAAGTTAAATGGACTTGTGAAGAGTCTAATAGATAATTAAAAGATTATAATAAACTTTAAATCTTAATTACTTAAAGGACATTATGTGAAAAAAACTATACTAATTAAAGTCAACCTTGTATTATAGGAATGACTGACATAAATGGATTAGACATCATTTAAGACAACGCTCAAGATTTGGGCAACGACATTGATCCAAGCGAGCATTTTAGTGATGAGTTCGAAAATGAAGAGCCTAACCATGACATAGAACTACATGATGCTGGAGAGGCAAATCAAGTAGATGAGGGAGATGACATAGACCTACCAACTTACGATGAGATCATCGTCGATGTGACACCCCCAAATATGGGCCCACACAGCCCAAACTTGAGTTGTCAAAAGACTACAACAAAATTATTACAAAGTAGTACAACGTTTAACAATACAGTGTATAATAATACACAACTAAGTCTTCACTATTATTGCCACACTATTTTACAACACGTGAAGACTACGATAGCTATCCCTCGGACTCTCACTCCATCCTCCCGGCTAAACCCAGCTATGTTCTCATCTCCTGTTGAAAAACAATGAAATGAAAAGAAAATGTGAGCTCAAATAGCCCAGTAAGAAATATCATGACTAAGATAATGACAAAAAAATTATCATTAGCCTTCAATAGTTGAGTTCTTGATAGAATACAATAGACTACAAGGTTTATATCAAAAACTGCAGTTAAATTCTTGAACAATGTTCAGATCAATAATAGCAGCGAAATGAGCAATCTATTAGAAGAATAATGCAGACTATAATGTCCACTCGCTTCTCTTTTTAGGAAAAACATCATCAACTTTTATCAACTGAAATACCCTTAGTCATAATAATACAAATTCACAGTTCCTGGTCATAATCATGCAAATCAACAGTTCATCTTTGCACTACGGGCCAAAGATATTCAATCTAACACCAACAGTTATGATTATACCAGTATTCAGCCTTTGGTCATAATCATACCAAACAATAGTTCATCTTTGCACTACTGGCCAATGATATTTAATATAATACCAAAGGTCATGATTATACCAGTATTCAGCCTTTGCCATAATCATATCAAACAACAATTCATCTTTGCACTACAGGCCAAAGAGAACTTTCACCACGTGTCATAAAAGACACCGAACAGATGTATCGCCTTTAACCTATTATATCGCCTTTAACCTATCATCTGTTCAACAATTATATCGCATCTGTGCCCCCAGCCACAGATATTTACAACAGCTTGATTCTTGATAATTAGTACAAATAACAGTGATACAATTGATAAACAAAAGAAACAGGATAAATAATGAGTATCAGAAGTTTACTTTGTGCAGATTCAAATAATGTCAAATTGTCAACATGATGTGGAGTGAAATTCAAAAATGATATTCAAGATCTACAGTTCAGAATAACGGTTACAATTCAATAGAAGTGTTTAGAAAAATAGGAAGGTTCAATTGAAATGATATTAGATGAAGTACAAACTTTTAAGGAACATATAATCATTTCAGGAAACTTTACCAAATAGTACTTACCATAGTAAGTTAAGAGTATAAAAAAAATACTATCTCTTACTATAGTAAGTTTGAATAATGGAAGATGAGAAAGATGGTATCCCTTATGAGTACAAATGAAAATAATATCACTTACGAATATGAAAGAAAATGATATTACAAACGAATATGGAATAAAAGTGTCATGTGATAATTCGTGTAGACAAATTTTTTTCACAAGAGACAAATAAGAAATTTACAAAGGGTTATTCACCAGCATACGGTAATCCGCACAGTAAGGTTATTCCCACAATTTAATATTTGAATACGAAAAGTTATTCACCAAACAGGTGGTAATCTACGCTATAAGGTTATTCTCATAGATTAATAAGGAATGAATACGAAAGGTTATTCACCAACAGGCGGTAATCCGCGCTGCAAGGTTATTCCCACAATTTAATACATGAAAATAAATGACACATCTTATGAGTAAGAAAGAAACGATATTATTTTCGAGAATCAAAGAATGATAATACGATATTATTTTCGAGAATCAAAGAATGATAATCCCTTACAAGTAAGAAAATAATACCATTTATGATGATGAAAAGAATGATACCCCTTACCTTAACACAAAACTGAATATTGATTTAAATGAGGTTGATCAACTTGAAAATTTTCTGCACTCCTTTTGGCTTTCAAACATTCAAGATAACCTTACTATTCTCAGAGAAAACTCATAAAATACTTATAGAAAATTTTTATGTTTTAGGTGTGATTTTTCTATTCAGCTGAGCAAGCTATTTATAGGAGAAAATAAGGCATTATGCATGGTAGGTGAGGGGTTGTTGGTAGTACAACAGCCTCATGCCCCCTTTTTTTTTCTTTTTTGCTTCTACATACAATTTCTCCAATTTCAAACTTCACCAACTCATGTGGGCCCCACCAATGGGTCCACATGTTTCTTACTATTCACAATATAAATTATTATTAAAAATAAACTACTCATTAAGTATACAATAATTCGAGTAATGCCACAACTATGATAACAATAATTCAACAATAATTTAAGAACATGTTATTGATAAAATATTAATTTAATAATATTTAATACTGTATATTTGCTACAGTGATAATTATTTGGTTTAATAATGTAGCATGCTGTGTAATGACAATTATTGATTCAATTAAATAAAATAATGCGTAACAACAATTATTGAATTGATAACATAAAATATTATACAGTGACAATTATTGATGGAATGATGTACAACAATTATGGTGTCAATTATCAGATCAATAATGCAAATACTGTGCAACAACAATTATTGATGAATACTGTGCAATGACCACGTTAACAGATCAATAATATGAGACAATGTGCAAAATCGTGTGCTACTGTAGAATACCGTGTACTACAGTAAAATACTATACATTACCGTATGATATTATTCTTTTATCACCGGTATTTTAACAGTTAAAAGTGATAACACCATTGATTATTTTTATTTAAAAATGTTACTTCTGTTATTTTCTATATCTAACAAATATTCCGTTGTGGGGTCCACCAATGATTAGTTATTTCGGTGCTATCGTACGACCCGAATATTCCTCGACAAAACGAATATATTTCGACATAATAAAATTTGCACATAACATCCTTAACTTTTAATTTTTGCCAATTTAACCACTTACTGTTTTAGAAAAAATATATACGAAGAAAAATTAAATTTTGTATTTCATAAAATTCGGAGGTCCTAGACACCAAAAATTTTAACTAGGGAGGTCCTTACTAAAAAGGCCCTCACACAAAAAGTTTCTCACACAAATGGGAGATACATAATTTTTAGTGAAATAAAACCAAAGGGTAGTGTTATATTCAACCAATGGCAATTACTTGGTAACTGTTGTTGTATAAAAATTCAACCAATGACAATTACTTATCACAACTTCCTTTCAAGTCTAGTACGCAAAGCCTTAAAAGATCTTCTAGGGTCTGGATCTTTCTTTCTGATTGTCCGTCCGTTTGAGGATGGTATGCAGAACTAAAACGTAGTTTAGTGCTCATAGCTTTTTATAGACTGATCCAAAAGCGTGAAGTGAATCTAGGATCTCGATCAGAAACTATGGAAACTGGCATGCCATGCAATCTCATAATCTCATTTATGTACATACCGGCAAGACGCTTAAGTGAAAAGTTTTCTCGTATAGGTAAGAAATGAGCTGATTTGGTCAATCTATCTACGATGACCCAAATTGTATCTAAGCCTTGAAAATTTTTGGGAAGACCCATCACGAAGTCCATATTGATGTGTTCCCACTTCCATTCAGGAACCTCAAGTGGTTGCAATGGACCCTTAGGCACTTGATGCTTTGTCTTAACACGTTGACAAGTTAGGCACCTTGAGATAAACTCTACAATCTCCCTTTTCATATTGTTCCACCAAAATGTATATCGAAGATCTCGATACATCTTGGTACCTTTTAGGTGGATTGCAAACGGCGTGTTGTGTGCCTCCATCATGATTTTATGCTTCAATTCAGGATCGTTAGGAACACAGAGTTGAGAGTTAACTCAAAGTATTCATTTCTCGTCGATTCTTACCTCAAGAATAGTACATTCTTGTACTTTCTTCATCATATTCATCAGCTCCAGATCAGTAGCTTGAGCAACTTTAATTTTATCGATTAAAGCTGGTTCTACTCGTACGTGCGCAATCTTCAAGTGGGTCATTGGTGTTTTTATCCTTATCTCCATTTTTTACAAGTCGAACAAAATACGCTTTTGTGTTGTCAGCAATGCATTTGTACACACATAAGATCTTCTACTCAAATCGTCAGCTACGACGTTTGTCTTTCCCGGGTGATACAGGATTGTGTGGTTGTAATCCTTCAACAGCTCAAGCCAATGTCGTTGTCGCATGTTGAGTTCCTTCTAGGTGAAGAAATACTTGAGACTTTTATAATCCGTATAGGTATCCACTTTTTCTCTGTACAAGTAATGTCTCCAGATCTTCAACGCAAAAATGACTGCTGCTAACTCTAGATCATAGGTAGGATAATTTTTCTCATAATATTTGAGTTGTCGAGAAGCATAAGCTATAACCTTTCTATGTTGCATAAGGACACAACCTAGACCTTTGCCTGAAGCATCGTTGTAGATAACAAAGTCTCCCAATCCTGATGGTATGGTCAGAACAGGAGCTGAAACAAGTCTCTTCTTGAGTTCTTGAAAACTTTTCTCGCATTCCTCGTTCCATATGAATTTTGTACTTTTTTGAGTCAGCTAAGTTAATGGAGTGGCGATTCGAGAAAATCCTTCTACGAATCTCCGATAATAACTAGCTAAGCCCAGAAAACTTCGGACTTCGGTTAATGTCTTGGGTTGTTCCCAATTTAGTATCATTTTAATCTTCGCAAGGTCAATCGATATTCCCTATTTTGAAATTACATACCCAATGAATGTGACTTCCTCAAGCCAGAACTCACATTTCTTCAATTTGGCATATAGTTTGTTCTTGCGAAGCTTTTGGAGTATCAATCTCAGGTGACGTTCATGATCCTCACGACTCTCGGAGTATATGAGGATGTCATCAATAAAGACAACCACAAAATGATCCAAATATTCTTTGAATATTCGGTTCATCATGTCCATGAAAGCTGCTGGAGCATTGGTTAGTTCAAAAGGCATGACTAAGAACTCATCATGCCCATAATGAATTCTGAAAGCAGTCTTTGGAATGTCCTCCGCTTTAACCTTTAACTGATGATATTCAGAAAGGAGATCAATCATTGAGAAATTTTGAGCACCTTGTAATTGATTAAACATGTCATCAATTCGAGGTAATGGGTACCTGTTTTGATGGTGACATGATTCAATTCTAGGTAGTCAATGCACAATCTCATACTCCCGTCTTTCTTCTTCACAAATAGAACAGGAGCACCCCAAGGTGATGCACTCGGATGAATGAAATCGGTATCCAACAATTCCTGTAGTTGGACTTTTAACTCTTGAAGTTTAATGGGAGCCATTCGGTATGGGGCTTTGGAAATGGGCTTAGTACCAGGTTCAAGATCGATACATAATTCAATTTCTCGATTTGGGGGTAAGCTAGGAAGTTCCTCAGAAAAAACATCAGGAAACTCATTAACAATGGGAATATCATTCAAGTTTGACGTGTTTTTGTTCAAATCAGTGACATGAGCTAAAAAGGCTTAACATCCGTTTTTCAATAAACGAATGGCTTTATGGATAGAAATAACAGTTATAGATTTCAATGGTTTAGTTGCTTAAATTTGCATGACAGGTTGATTAGGAATATGAAAACTAATAATCTTATGAAAACAATCAATTTTAGCATGATGGTAATAAGGTCAATAGGTAATGTGAGGTTGTTAATTTGAACTAGGCAAGATTTATAAACAGTAGATGTGATAGCTATTTCTCCCAATGGAGTTTCAATTGATAAATCAAAGTCTAAGTTTTCGGAAGTTAAGTTTAATCGTTGAGAACACGTAGGTGAGATAAAAGAATGGTAAAGCAAGTATCTAACATGGCATAAACTTCACAGGGATTTATAAATAGCTTACCGATTATCACTTCATTCGGTTTTTGACTGTTATCATCAAATCGAATCCCGAATACTTCATCCAGATCTTCACGTATTTCAACCATCGGAATACCACTGAATAATTTTCTAGCAAACTGTTTCTCGGGTTCATCAACTTCATCAGTAGTAACATACCAATGATTTCCATTAAAATAGTATTTTCGATAGAATGCAGTTTCCATGATAGTAACTAACTTAACTTGAATTCCTCTAAATTGTAACGCCCAAAAGTATAGAAACATCATTTTTAAATAATCTTGAAAATCATAGCTGGAACACCATAAATCCCAAAGACTGATATGAAAAGTCCATATATTTTGATCATTTGTTATAAAGCATAACCAGGTGATATGACTCTCCCAATTAGTGAGGAGATTAAAGGCAATAATTTCCACAAGTTCATTACATCCTTTAATTGCTTCTAAGAACGGATCTGGAATGACTATAGTAGAGCTTTCACTTTCATCCTTCCTGGATAGAACATGAATAAATTTTTCCTTAGGCAAAAGATTAGTTTGTAGGACAATTATTTGTGGCCTCTTGATTCTCAGCTACATTGGCTTCAGGCATTCCATAGTTAACTTCCTGATTTTCAGGTGCCATACTAAACTATTGTCACAAAGTAAATGTTAGTTAAGCAAACTGACTCATCACTTCATGTCCATATATTCAAATCGACTCATTAGATAACAAAATCTCATTTAGGTGGGACACATTAATGGCTGATTCTATTCGTCTCTCCCCTCCTATTTCTAACCCCAGATCTCCATTAAAGACAATATCTCTAAGTTTTGATGCCAACTGTGACATCTGGGCCCACACAACCCAAACTTGAGTTGTCAAAAGACTAAAACAAAATTATTACAAAGTAGTACAACGTTTAACAATACAATGTATAATAATACATAACTAAGTCTTCACTATTATTGCCACATTATTTTACAACAGGTGAAGACTACGATAGCTATCCCTCGGACTCTCACTCTATCCACCGGCTAGATCCTGCTACGTTCTCAGCTCCTATTGAAAAATAATGAAACGAAAAGAAAGGGTGAGCTCACATAGCCCAGTAAGAAATATCATGACTAAGATAATGACGAATAAATTATCACTAGCCTTTAATAGTTGAGTTCTTGATAGAATACAATACACTACAAGATTTATATAAAAAACTGCAGTTAAATTCTTGAACAACGTTTAGATCAATAATAGCAGCGGCATGAGCAATCTATTAGCAGAATAATGCAGACTATAATGTCCACTCACTTCTCTTTTTAGGAAAAACATCATCAACTTTTATCATCTAAAATACTCGTAGTCATGATAATACAAATTCACAGTTCCTGGTCATAATCATACAAATCAACAGTTTATCTTTGCACTACGGGCCAAAGATATTCAATGAAACACCAACAGTCATGATTATACCAGTATTCAACCTTTAGTCATAATCATACCAAACAATAGCTCATCTTTGTACTACGGGCAAATGATATTCAATATAACACAAACGGTCATGGTTATACTAATATTCAGCCTTTGGTCATAATAATACCAAACAACAGTTCATCTTTGCACTACGGGCCAAAGAGAACTTTCACCACGTGTCATAAAAGACACTGAACAGATGTATCGCCTTTAACCTATTATATCGCATTTAACCTATCATCTGTTCAACAATTATATCGCATATGTGCCCCCAGCCATAGATATTTACAACAGCTTGATTCTTGATTATTATTACAAATAACAGTGATACAATTGATTAACAGAAAAAACAGGATAAACAATGAGTATCTGAAGTTTACTTTGTGCAGATTCAAATAATGTCCAAATTGTCAACATGATGTAGAGTGGAATTCAAAAATAATATTCAAGATCCACAATTCAGAATAACGGTTACAATTCAACAAAAGTATTTAGAAAAATAGGAAGGTTCAATTGAAATGATATTAGATGAAGCACAAACTATTAAAGAACATATAATCATTTCAGGAAACTTCACCAAATAGTACTTACCATAGTAAGTTAAGAGTATAAAAGAAATACTATCCCTTACTATAGTAAGTTTGAATAATGGAAGATGAAAAAGATGGTATCCCTTATGAGTACAAAGGAAAATAATATCACTTACGAATATGAAAGAAAATGATATTACAAACGAATATGGAATAAAAGTGTCATGTGATAATCCGTGTAGACAAATTATTTTCATAAGAGACAAATAAGAAATTTACAAAGGGTTATTTACCAACAGGCGGTAATCCGAGTAGTAAGGTTATTCCCACAATTTAATATTTGAATACGAAGAGTTATTCACCAAACAGGTGGTAATCCGCGTCGTAAGGTTATTCTCATAGATTAATAAGGAATGAATACGAAAGGTTATTCACTAACAGGCGGTAATCCGCGCCATAAGGTTATTTTCACAATTTAATACATGAAAATAAATGACACATCTTATGAGTAAGAAAGAAACGATATTATTTTCGAGAATCAAAGAATGATAATCCCTTACAAGTAAGAAAATAATACCATTTATGATGATGAAAAGAATGATACCCCTTACCTTAACACAAAACTGGATATTGATTTAAATGAGGTTAATTCAGTTGAAAATTTTCTGCACTCCTTTTGGCTTTCAAACACTCAAGATAACCTTACTATTATCAGAGAAAACTGATAAAATACTTATAGAAAATTTTTATGTTTTAGGTGTGATTTTTCTATTCAGCTCAGCAATCTATTTATAGGAGAAAATAAGGCACTATGCATGGTAGGTGAGGGTTGTTTGAAGTATAGCCTCATGCCCCCTTTTTTTTTCTTTTTTGCTTCTGCGTACAATTTCTCCAATTTCAAACTTCACCAACTCATGTGGGCCCCACCAATGGGTCCATATGTTTCTTACTATTCACAATATAAATTATTATTAAAAATAAACTACTCATTAGATATACAATAATTCGGGTAATGCCACAACTATGATAACAATAATTCAACAATAATTTAAGAACATACTATTGATAAAATATTAATTTAATAATATTTAATACTGTATATTTTCTACAGTGATAATTATTTGGTTTAATAATGTAACACGCTGTGTAATGACAATTATTGATTCAATTAAATAAAATAATGCGTAACAACAATTATTGAATTGATAACATAAAATATTATACAGTGACAATTATTGATGGAATGATATGCAACAGTTACGGTATTAATAATGCAAATACTATGCAACAACAATTATTGATGAATATTGTGCAATGACCACGTTAATAGATCAATAATATGAGACACTGTGCAAAATCGTGTGCTACTGTAGAATACCGTGTGCTACTGTAGAATATCATAAATTACCGTATGCTACTATTATTTTATCACCGATATTTTAACAGTTAAAAGTGATAACACTGTTGACTATTTTTATTTAAAAAGGTTACTTCTGTCGTTTTTTATATCCGACAAATATTCTGTTGTGGGGTCCACTAATGATTAGTTATTTTGGCGCCCTCGTACGACCCGAATATTCTCCGACAAAAAGAATATTTTCCAACATAATAAAATTTGTACATAACATCCTTAACTTTTAATTTTTGCCAATTTAACTACTTACTGTTTTAGAGAAAATATAGACGAAGAAAAATTAAATTTTGTATTTCATAAAATTTGGAATCTTACAGCCAAGTTGGAAGAAGAGGCTATTGTGACGACATTTTCCGGGTTCCTTTAGCCTCAAATCCGGTTCAACAGTAGTACTACATTTTCCTTATTGTTCATGAATTACAATAATATTATAATTGCTAAATAATCATTTATTTACAATTTTACAACATCTCTTTCTATTATAGAATCACAATCTTTATACATTCCTAGTATGTCTTAATATCATACATGATATGACATTCTATTACAATCAATTTGAGTATTTGACACTCATATTACATACCAACCAATTCTTATACTACAAAATCATTTTTACCTGTTCAATTCGGACTGATATCTACAATGGCCGTGCTAGACCTTCAGTGAATGTAATATGCATTCATGTTTCTTGATCTTTATCAAAAATTTCGAATAACTTGCATTATCTGAAAATGTTGGTTTTAAGCAAGAGTGAGCACGACGGCTCAGCAAGTTTAATAGTTACACACAACACGTTACATGCTTCACATATTATACATGCTCTGGATTTTATTCTTACATCATGCATTTCATGCTTTTCATTTTAGGAATGCTTCATACTTCTTATGCATCACATACAATAAACAACTAACATCTACCAAATCATGCCTCATATCTGTACATATTTCACATGTAACTATATCTCATATTGTTCACATATCACAAATGTCATCAATATATCTTCATGTTAATAATTTAACATCATATTATAGCATAGCAATGCACATAGGAGCAAGTTCTGAAAAACTTGTCTGGTTCGCTTATACCAGTTACGCTTATTTGCGTCATTCGTTCAACCTACAATTTATATATAAAAATGACATAATTATTAGTTATAATAACTATAAATTAGTCTTAACTTAAGACATTAACTTCAATCTATTAACTTTTAAAATATTCGACAAACTAACTTTTGACTTCCACACAAAAACCCTAGCCCAAACCTAGTTGGGCATGTCGGGTAAACTTATCCAACTTTCACCAATACCTTGTGTTCTTCATACAACCTATATTTTATAAGTTGTCTATTTACATTGGTTTAATTCAATTAAACTTTCTTCTTTTACATAACATAATGATTTGGACATTTAATAATGCACCAAATACCTCAAAATATTATCTACCTTTGATAATATACAACTATATTAAAATATTATTAACCATTTAATAATATTTTAATCAATTATTAATATTATTAATCATTTAATAATATTTTAATCTCATACTAATATTATTAACCATTTAATAATATTTTAATCATTTATTTATATTATTAACCATTTAATAATATTTTAATCACTTATTAATATTATTAATCATTTAATAATATTTTAATCTCATACTAATATTATTAACTATTTAATAATATTTTAATCATTTATTAATATTATTAACCATTTAATAATATTTTAATCACTTATTAGTATTATTAACCATTTAATAATATTTTAATCTCATACTAATATTATTAACCATTTAACAATATTTTAATCATTTATTAATGTTATTCATCATTTAATAACGCTTTAATCATATACTAATATTATTGATCATTTAATAATATTTTAATAATCTTTAATCAATACGAATAGTTAATTTTTTAATTCTGTTAACCTTAATCTTTAACTTAAATATTTAGCTATCATTGAATCACTAATAGACTCTCTTACAATAGCTTATCTTTATTTTAATAGTGTAATTACCTTTTGTTAAGTTTTACATTGCTTGACAAGCGAAACTTTCAGTTCCGAACAAGTCTAGACCAAAAATAAATATTTTCTACAAGCAAGGTGGTAAAGACGCCACCCCAAGGTCTTTTTGGGGCGTATCTACGCCCATAGGCAGAAGACCGGGCGTACACTTGGGAGTTTAGACGCCGGAGTTTGGTTGTCGAAATCTCTTTCAGTAGTTTGGCCATAACTTTGTCATACGGAAACATTTTGAGGTGATTCTTGAGTCTAAATTCATTAGAATTTCATGATATACAACTTCTCTTTAGATCACAAATCCAAATTCCGAACGAAACGGAACTAAAAACTGCTCACAAGGACAAAGTGAAAACTAAAATCACAAATCCTTGGTTTTAATTGTTCAAACTTGAATAAAATAAACTCTACACATCCAAATGACACTAACTTAGTGTTGTTGTCTTTCTAACTTCTTTTTTTACAACATTTCATGGTTCGATCATATTTTTGAAAACGTTTTGACAAGAAATTTAAAATGGAACCGCTTAGAGTTTCAAAACGCGCTATTTTGTAGTAAAAGCCATAACTTGTTTTTCCATGTTTTTGAAAGCTTCAAAGTTAGGTTTTCTTAAAAACTCATATATGTAACTTTCTAGCTATAGAAATTAATTTTTCAACTTGTACCTTTCAATCTACAACATTAAATAGCACATAGCTACCAAAGTTTTTACCGGTAAATCTCTATATGCACCTTTCTTCTAATTCTTTGCATACCACCTATACAAAAACATGTACTAACTATATCAAACCATGAATATACATATATATCATAGTTTTAGACTTCTAGCTCATCAAAATAACTTTTCATCGGTTAAAAATACTTTTTGACCGATTAAAACATATATAGACTATAAAATTTTACTTAAGGAAGAGATAGAACACTTTTCAACCTCTTGAATTTGAATGTTCTTCTTCTTCTTGTATATCTTGCTAGGACTCCTCCCCTTCCTTCTTCTTGATCTACCCAAAAATATGAGTAGCACCCTTAGTGATTGAACTCTCAACTCTCAATATTCTAACATCAAAGCTCTAACTTCTCTCTAGAACCTCTCTCTCTCTCTCTATATAAGTTAGTAAAGGAAACAAATGAGCAAAACTCTCTACATTGCACTAGGAGAGTCTTATATATAGGACAATCATAATCCTACTTAAGCTCCCTAAACAACCAACACTAGTCAATTAGTGATCCTAAGCATACTTACTATTGCAAGGAATGAATAGCTTGATTAACACTTGGATTGACATATATCAAGATAGTTTACAAGCTATCAATGGAGTAACATATAAGCAACATTTCTCCAAAACTTAACCAAAGTGTGGTTAATGCTCTTATTTTTGTAACCTATGATAGTTCAACTATCAACCATGGTTCAAGCTCATCAATTAAACATACACACATCTTCTACCAAATAACCCAAGTAGGGTTCATTCTCTAAAATCAATTATACATATATATTTAACATTGGTTAATGTTTTATTTTTATTACCACTTAGGGTTAACTAGTAACCCTACAATGGTTAGTTCTCTACAACATAAATTCATAAGAATTGACTATCTTCATTGACTAGGGTTGGTGAACCACCATTTGGTTAATTCATTTAACCAACATTGGTTAACTCTCTACCATTTCATATACTTTCAACATATATATATATATATATATATATATCTACATATTCATCAATAACCTTTTATTTAAATCACATCATAACTTGAATTGACCAATTTAAATTGAATACAAGTAACATGCATCTTTATTCAATCTCCAAGTGGGACCCCATGTTTGGTCAACACTCCACCATTTTTCCTTTATTTTTATTGTATATACATAGTACTTGCAATTTCTACTACCCATTAACCAAGGTATGGTTAATTCTTTACAACATGCAACCCATGGTTACCTACCAATTCTATCTTGGTGAATTATATACATACATAATTGTATCTATAATATTCTTCCTACAACTAACCCATGCATGATTAAATCTTTAATTTATTTACTACCTAGGGTTACTCAATTAACTCATCCATAGTTAATTCTCATCATCAAATTCACTCACCTAGCATTTAACTAATGTTTGGTTAATGATCTCTTGTCTACCAACTAGGGTTGTTCAATTAACTCTACATTAGTTAATTCTCTACACTTAACAATATTTCCCAACACTTTGACCAACATTGGACTTTTAAGTGTTTGAGCTACATAACTTACTTTGCATTGGGCTCTCTTATTTAATTACTTGGCTACCCAACACAATTCTCATATCATTTATAACTTGGGCTTGATAATTAATTTAATTGGACTACCACACTACTTGCCAACATAATTTAATTGGACTTATATTAATTACCTCTTTATAATTATCAATAAGACTTACAACAATAAAAATATTTGCTTGTCTTAATCCATTATTGGACTCTATACAACAATTCTATAATTAAGTTAATTACTTAATTAATTACTTCTTATTATCGTCATCCTAGGCAATCCTTCTAACTTTTCTATAACTTTAACTCATAACTACTATAATTAATCTAATTAATTATATTTCATGACTTTCCTTCTTACTTCATATTTAAACTAATTAATTTATTAGCTTAATTGAGTATTAATTTACTCACATTCTTATTTGGCTAACAAGCACACTTTAGGTATATATGTATATCAATATAACCACATTCACTTCTCAATTGAATTTATTTCCTTAATAAATTCTCTACATGCATCATTACAATATTCCCACATTTAATTTCTAACAACTAAATTATGTTAAAAAAAATGTTCACCCATTTTCTACACATCTCACTTTGACAACTCTAGATTTTAAACCATAACTTTTAATTAATTATTTCAAATCTTATTTACAATTCTTGTAAATATCTGGGATATTACACTTACCTCTAGAGTTGGAACATATACATAATGTATTTCATGTTTCAGTATTGCGTCCCTATTAACCCGATTACAAACACGTCATCAGCTACGAATCCATTCAAATCAAAAAAGATCTAAGCTACACGGAGATTGCTGTTAAAATTGTTGATAGGAATGAACAAGTCTTGCGAAACAAGGTCATATATTCAGTCAATGTCATATGGAGAAATCAATCCATTGAAGAAGCAACGTGGGAAGTAAAAGATAAAATAAAGATAGAATATCTAAATTTGTTTTCTTAAATGGTATAAGTTAATTTCGGGGACGAAATTCTTTTAAGGAGGGGTGAATGTAATATTCCGAACTTCTGAGAGAGTTGTAATCCGACTTTATATTAATAAATAAATATTTAATTACATCTAATATGTGCTATGGAATCTTCTTTATTATTTGTTTACGTGTTTTGATTCAAGTAACCAACTTTAGCACCAAAAAGAAGAATAAAAGATTTTTTCAAAAATTAAGAAAAAAGATAAAACCTAAATCCTAAATTTGGAAACCCTAAGGTTCAAACCCTAAATCCTAAAAAGTACTATTCATAAATACGCGTATAAATACAAAAATTATACGGATATAATACAGAAAAATAATACGATAATAATACAAAATTATACGGTATAAATATGAAAAAGTCAAATGTGATTAGTAAAAGTCAACTATACAAATTAGTATATTAATCAATATTAAGGCTAAACTAAGTAAGTTTGATTAGTTAAATGAATTACTAATCAACCAATCATATGTTAGCTTATTAAATAACTGATAAGTAGGTTTTATACCTACTATTTCGGTGCCAACTTGCTTTAACTTTCGCTTCTTCTCATTAGTTTTTATTACTTTTCATGCTTTTATGTCTCTTTTGTAGGTTTCATGCTCCATAGCTCTTTATTGGCCGTTTCCGTCGTTTTGTGGACAAACCGGCGTGTTTTGGACTAGAACTTGTGCGGGGAGGAAGAATTGCAGTTTTTGGGACAAAAGTGGTTCAATGCGGGAGTGATATACGTGATGATTGGATGCAGCAGAAAATAAAGCTCAAATCCTACGACTGGTGCACGGCGCAGCTGCGCCCCAATCCTTCACAAACACGGTGCAGCTGCGCAGTCCCTCTAAGGCTGCCTGACTGGTGCACGGCGCAGCTGCGCCGCATTCCTTCACATTTGCTGCGCAGCTGCGTAGTCCCTCTGCTGTGTATTTTACTGCAGTGAGGCGCAGCTGCGCCCCATCTCAGTACAAACACGGCGCAGCTGCGCCGGTCCTTCGCACAAAAATCCTGATATGACTTTTTGAACGAGCCAATTAAATTGCTTCATGCTACAGTGATCGCGAGGGAGCAGCTTGAGGCTATATATATAAGTAGTATCAGTCAAAGAAAAGGAGGGAAGATAAGATAGAGAATAGTTAGGTCAAAAGGAAGAGGAGAGAGCTCATTGTCATTTCATTCTTTGTTCTCTCTTGTTCCTTGTGATTTAGCTAGAGTAGTTTAGCTTAGGGCTGGGCTTTGGAAGTTTAAAGCATTGTGTCAACATTGGAACTCCGGATTTGAAGAAGAGAAACCGAGCCTTGCATTTCTTAACTTTTGTTATCTCTTTCTTTTCATTTGTAGTTTCAATGTATGAACATTTGTGGATGATGGTTGTTATTTCTATTATGAACTAACTTCTCTTATGGGATTATAATGAAACCTAGGGTTTAGTTCAATTTGTTATGCTTCCTTGTTTTGGCTAAATGATTATGTATGGATTGTCTAATGTGGTTTATGTTAATTGTTTAAATGCTTGATCACCATTTACCATGTTAACTCACACGGAACCGAGATGGGGAGTGTGAGTTTAGAACCGACCACGTTAGCTTGTGTTCATGGTTTCACATGACGTTGGATTGCATGATTACTGCTAAGGATAGACATATACCGAAGCACCACACATAGTCTTTTGAAAACTTGTGCTTAAACCCGTTTTTCTCTACGTCACATAGACATTTAGTGATTTAATTAACTTGGGTGTTCTTTCCCATTCTGTTGCCCTTGGATCGGATCTGGGTTAGATATGGGTATGATGCAACGAGAGTTAATCATGCTTTAGTTTCGTGTTTTCGACTAACAATCCGAGATAATCAGTTAGGTTAAACAGGAAGTAGCACAGTTGAATGACACCCTAGGTGAAGTTATAATCCCATACCTCCTTTGTCTGCTTAATTCGTTCATTATTTAGTTGTCTTTAATTTTCATAACTTAAATTCAATTCACAATTCCTTGATTTACTTGACACTGTTTAAAGAAACCAAAATAGTTATAAAACTGCTGCATGATAGTGTAATAGCTATCCATAGTCCTCGTGGGAACGATACTTTACTTAATTTATATTACTTGTTGACCACGTGCACTTGCGTGTAAGTGTTGATTTGTCATGCGTACGGTTTGACACCCAACAAGTTTTTGGCGCCGTTGCCGGGGACTTTGAGTAATTTTTATTACTTTCATCGACAGTTTAAATTAGATTGGTTTAGTTAAACAATCTTTTCGTACCTCATTTCTTTTTGTCTATTTCTTTGGTTTCAGGTACTTGTGACTTGTGCATGGTAACTCGATCAAAGAAACATAAGTTGTTGGCTCTCAACGACAACATTTATACACAAGTTCAACAAGTGATTGAGGTTAGCTCTGACAGTCAAGAGAACATTGAACAACCAGAAACCATGGCAGGAGAACTAGAGGCACCCAAGCCATTAAGAGACTATGCAACGCCACGGATAAATGAATTGCAAGCAAGTATCACAAGGCCGGCAATCACAGCTCTCTCCTTTGAAATTAAACCGAACACCATTCAAATGGTGAAGAATTCAGTACAGTTTGGGGGAATGGCTAATGATGATCCGAACGATCACTTGCTGAGCTTCTTGGAGATCTGTGATACGTTCAAGTTTAATGGAGTAACGGATGATGCAGTGAGACTTAGACTCTTTCTATTCACACTGAGAGATAAAGCAAAGAGTTGGCTTCACTCATTACCTCCGGGGTCAATTACTACGTGGGAAGACTTGGCGCAGAAATTTTTGAAGAAATTCTTTCCTCCTACAAAGACAAATAAAATGAGAAATGACATTTCTATGTTTGCACAACAACATGGAGAGTCATTATATGAAGCATGGGAGAGGTTTAAGGAGTTGCTAAGAAGATGCCCGCATCATGCACTACCCCAATGGATGCAGATGAACACCTTTTACAGTGGTTTTAGTGGTAACACTCGGACTAGCATTGACGCAGCATCTGGAGGGGGATTTATGGCAAAGAATTTTGATGAGGCATACGAGCTGCTTGAAACCATGGCTGCCAACAATTATCAATGGCCTACTTCTAGGCTAAATCAACCAAAAGTGGCCGGGGTTATAGAAGTAGATGCTATCACAGCCTTAGCATCTCATTTATCAGTAATGTCCAAGAAGATTGATGCAATTGCGGATTCTAAAGTGCAGCAGGTGGCTTATGTATGTGAGCTATGTGCAAGGGAGCATCCTACAGAGCAATGTGCTATCAAGTCAGAATCAGTACAATTTGTGAGTAGCTACCAGAGACAACCGAATCAGTATCATAATACATATAACTCTAGAGCTAGGAATCACCCAAACTTATCATGGAGCAATAATCAGAACCATCAACAAGCTCCAAGACCACACTATCCTCCGGGATTTCAGAGTCATCACCAGGCAGCACAACCGTCCCAACCAGAGAGAAAGCCAGATTTAGAAGAGTTAATGCTGAAATACATGGCTAACACTGATGTGTTGATAAAGAGTTAGTCTGCTTCCATAAAAAATTTGGAGAACCAAGTGGTCCAAATGGCCAATTTGCTGGCAAACAAACCTCAAGGATCTCTTCCAAGCAATACAGAAGAAAACCCACGAAGAGAGGGAAAGGAGCATTGCAAAGCTGTCATGACTATAAGCGGGAAACAGTTTATGCCAACTGGCGCGGATGAGCTGGCAGTACAAAGGGAAACAGAACAGTTGCACCCCGCCTCAGACTCAGTTGGTGCAGAAAGCTCTAAGGAAAATGAGGAAGTTATTGTGGAGACTGAATCAGGAAACAAGGATCAACCAGAAAAGCCTCCGGTTACTCACACACGAGTCTATCCTCCAGTAACTTTTCCACAGAGGCTTCAGAAACAGAAATTGGACAAGCAGTTCGCTAAGTTCCTTGAAATTTTCAAAAAACTGCAAATAAACATACCATTTGCAGAAGCTTTAGAATAGATGCCGAGCTATGCTAAGTTCATGAAGGGAATTCTGTCCCGAAAGAAGAGATTGGAAGACTTTGAGACTGTGGCTCTAACTGAGGAATGTAGTGCGGTCTTATAGAGGAAACTACCTTCTAAACTGAAAGATCCGAGGAGTTTCACCATTCCTTGCGAGATAGGGAATGTGTCTTTCAACAGATGCTTGTGTGACTTAGGAGCAAGCATTAACCTCATGCCATTGTCAATTTACACACAATTGGGACTTCCTGCACCAAAGCCCACAAACATATCCCTACAGCTCGCAGATAGATCTATTACATATCCAAGAGGGATTGTGGAGGACATTCTGGTTAAAGTTGATAAGTTCATATTCCCCGCGGACTTTATTATCCTGGACTATGAAGAGGATAAGGATATTCCCATCATTTTGGGGAGACCATTTCTAGCTACGGGGAGAACTCTCATCGATGTACAAAAGGGAGAACTAACAATGAGGGTCCAGGACCAAAGAATAACTTTCAATGTGTTTCGGGCAATGAAGTTCCCTGCCAATGAAGAAGAATGCTTCCGAATGGATGTGGTAGAAATGGTGGTGGAAGATGAGTTTCTGAAAATTGCAAGTAAAGATCCTATGGAAACTATCTTGGTGAAGGATAGTGACAGTGATAATGATAAGTCGGGGATGGATGACTGTCTCAATGAGCTGGAGGCACTACTACAGGTGAACACTTGCAAGATACCTGTTGAGCTGTTAGAAAGTGCAGATGAACCTCCAGATCGTTTGAAACCATCCTTGGAGGTACCTCCTACTCTTGAGCTTAAACTGCTCCCATCACATCTCAGGTATGCTTATTTAGGTGAATCAAATACTTTGCCTGTGATTATTGCATCTGCACTAACCCCTTTACAGGAAAGTAAGCTGATAAGAATCTTGAGAGAATTTAAGGAAGCTATCGGATGGACAATCGCCGACATCAAGGGCATTAGTCCGTCCTTCTGTATGCACAAGATTCTTATGGAAGAGGACAGTAAACCGACTATGGAGGATCAGAGAAGGCTCAACCCCATTATGAAAGAGGTTGTCAAGAATGAGATTCTGAAATTGCTAGATGCAGGGATCATATATCCTATCTCCGACAGTGCATGGGTGAGCCCTGTCCAATGCGTGCCCAAGAAAGGAGGGATGACAGTTGTGAAGAATGAGCATAACGAATTGATACCAACAAGGATAGTGACCGGTTGGAGGGTGTGTATGGATTACAGAAAGCTGAATAAAGCAACCAAAAAAGATCACTTCCCATTGCCGTTTATTGACCAAATGTTAGACAGACTAGCGGGTCATGAATACTACTGTCTCCTGGATGGCTATTCGGGGTATAATCAGATAGCCATTGCGCCTGAGGACCAGGAAAAGACAACCTTCACTTTCCCCTACAGGACGTTTGCGTTCAGACGAATGTCCTTCGGGCTTTGCAATGCACCAGCAACATTTCAAAGGTGCATGATGGCCATCTTTTCTGGCATGGTGGAGCAGAATGTCGAAGTCTTCATGGGCGATTTTTCTGTATTTGGGGATTCTTTTGAGTTGTGTCTGGAGAATTTGATTCTGGTATTGAAACGCTGTATAGAGACGAATCTGATTCTAAACTGGGAGAAATGCCATTTCATGGTACAGGAAGGAATTATCCTTGGACACAAGGTCTCAGGAAAAGGATTGGAGGTTGACAAGGCGAAGCTGGAGATTATTGAGAAATTGCCACCACCTACAACTGTTAAGGGGGTGCGTAGTTTTTTAGGTCATGCGGGCTTTTACAGAAGATTCATCAAGGACTTCTCCAAAATCTCCAAGCCTTTATGCAGCCTACTAGAAAAAGAGGTGCAGTTCAAATTTGATGAAGACTGTTTGAAGGCCTTTGAGCTGTTGAAGGCAAAGCTAACATCAACACCCATAATTGTAGTACCGGATTGGTCTATACCATTCGAACTGATGTGCGATGCTAGCGATTATACAGTGGGGGCAGTTTTGGGTCAGCGCAAGGAAAATATCTTTCATGTTATCTATTATGCCGGCAAGACCTTAACAGATGCTCAACTAAACTACACCACCACCAAGAAAGAGCTATTAGCGGTTGTATACGCTTTCGACAAATTCAGGTCATATCTCGTTGGAACAAAAGTTGTGGTGTATACGGATCATGCGATTATTAGATATCTGATTTCCAAGAAATATGCAAAGCCTAGACTTATCAGATGGATTCTTTTTCTCCAAGAGTTTGATCTGGAAATTCGAGACAAGAAGGGTTCAGAAAACCAAGTGGCGGATCATCTTTCTAGATTAGAACATCCGGAGCAGGACAGGAAGGACGAGGCGGATATAAATGAGTGTTTTCCCGATGAGCAGCTCTTCATTGTGACCTTAGAGATTCCTTGGTACGCTGACTTTGTCAATTACATAGTAAGCAATGTTCTCCCACCAGAGTTAACTCGCCAGCAAAAGAAAAAGTTTTTCCATGAAGTGAAGAGTTACCTGTGGGATGAACCTTTCTTGTTCAGGCAGTGTGCAGATCAGATAATCCGCAGATACATCCCTCACAGTGAGACGTCCAGTATATTGCATGCATGCCATTCTTCTCTTTATGGAGGCCATTATGGGACGGAACGAACCGCATCTAAAGTACTTCAAGCAGGGTTCTATTGGCCGACTATATTCAAAGATGCCCACTAGTTTGTAAAAAGCTGTGATCGATGTCAAAGAGTGGATAACATTTCCAGACGAAATGAAATGCCATTAAATTCAATTGTGGAAGTGGAAATCTTTGATGTTTGGGGAATCGACTTCATGGGCCCATTTCCATCATCTTCCGACAATCTTTATATTCTCTTGGCAGTCGATTACGTCTCAAAATGGGTAGAAGCCAGTGCTCTACCATCCAACGATGCCATAGTCGTCCTGAAATTCCTTCAAAGGAACATCTTCACTAGATTTGGCACTCCTCGAGCAATCATCAGTGATGGAGGGAGCCATTTCTGCAACAGGCTCTTCACAGCATTATTAGCCAAGTATGGGGTAAAGCACAGAGTGGCCACAACCTACCACCCCCAGACCAGTGGCCAAGCGGAAGTATCTAATCGAGATGTGAAGAGAATTCTAGAGAAGATGGTAAATCCGTCAAGGAAGGATTGGTCGATGAAGCTTGATGATGCACTATGGGTATACAGGACAGCCTATAAGACTCCCATTGGCATGTCGCCTTTCCAGATGGTTTATGGTAAGGCATGTCACCTTCTAGCGGAATTAGAGCACAAAGCTTACTGGGCCATCAAGAAGCTGAATTTCGATCTCTCAGCCGCAGGAGAGCAGCGACTGCTCCAACTCAATGAGTTAGATGAATTTCGACTGCGAGCTTATGAGAATATGAAATTGTACAAGGAGAAGGTGAAACGATGGCATGATCGGAAAATTATCGAAAGGAAGTTCGAGCCGGGGCAAGCTGTATCGTTATTCAATTCCAGGCTTCGATTTTTCCTGGGCAAACTCAAGTCTCGATGGTCAGGACCATTCACAATTAAAACTGTCTATCCTCATGGCGCCATCGAAATTATGGGAAAAGAGCATGAACAACCATTCAAGGTTAATGGGCAGCGACTGAAACATTATTGGGGAGACGACTTTGATCGCCAACAGTCCTCAATTGCCCTCGAGGAGACAGAATAAATCGAGGAACAGTTGAGCTACGACTATAACTAAAGCGCTTGTTGGGAGGCACCCCACTTTTTGTCTAAATCTCCATTTGTTTAATTCTTGAATTATGAAATTGTTAAGCTTAATGTTTGAAATACTCTTGGAGATTTGAATTTTGTTTTTGTGATTTCTTTCAGGAGAAGTAGAGCTGAATTAACATGTATGGATCACAGAAAAAGAAGTCTCAGTTTGGGCTGACTGGCATGAGGCGCAGCTGCGCCGGTTTTACACTGGCAAGAGGCGCAGCTGCGCCGGGTAGCAGGGCAGGAATCTGAAGCCAGGGGAAGGCGCAGCTGCGCCGTGTTCCCGTTCATTTGCTGCGCAGCTACACCGCACGCCAGCATCAGTTTTTGAATTGCTTTTAAAACACGACCGATGGACTTCCTTCTCCTCTTAAAATCATTTCATTCTTTAAACCCTTCCTCATCAGATCACGAAAGCTCTCAAAGAGCATCAAACCCTAGTTTCCCTTACCCATTTCCCAGCATACCGTGTCCCAATAACCTCCATACATAGAATCCTCATCTAGCCCTAGTCGAGCAAATCATCAGATTACCAACACTAAGGTTGTGTGAAACAAGTTTGGGGGGTTCTTCAAGGTTGGGAACTGCGTTTCTACATAGAACTTACATCTAGCCCTAGCACTTTCAAAATGCCGAAGCGCATCCGTACCCCATCGTCTTCATCGGCTAGTAGTGATGCGGGGGGAGAAGGCGATGACAGAAACACGCTAGATGCATCCCGGTTTGTCAACCTTTCTGCACAACACTACTATTGGGATGTCATGATCACGAAATCGTTTGTGTTAGAAAGGGGCCTCAAGCCCAGTGCTGCGGATGGAGGGCTGTTGCAACAGATTAGGAGTCGTGGATGGGTTTTACTTGTGGAAACGCCCATAGCGGCTCCGATGTTAATTGTGCGGGAGTTCTACGCCAATGCCCGAGAGACTCAGAACGGAATTTCATATGTGCGGGGCAAGCAAGTAGACTACTCCCCTCGAGCCATAAACGAACTATTCAGGATGCCAGCCCTGACTGCGGAGGCAATTTAGTGGACACGAGAACTGCGATTCCAGACCAACTTAGACACCCTGATGGAGGAGATGTGCAGGCCCAGTGTGGAATGGAAGATTAGGCCCGACACGAATCAAAAGGTGCATTTTCCTCAGACGGCCTTGAGCAGGTATGCTAAGGCCTGGTACAGTTTTATATGTGGCAGCATACTGCCTACGACCCACCATCAGGATGTGACTAAGGAGAGGGCTATAATATTGTATGGGATTTGCAAGGGTCAGAGTATGGATGTAGGATACATCATCCATCACTCTATGCTTAAGTTCATGAGGGCCAGCACTTCAGGCGGAATCCCGCATGCCTCCATCATTACGCAATTATGTAGAGCAGCAGACGTGGAGTGGGGCGAGGAGTCTTCTCAGTTGCCGATGAGGGATATCGATCATACCGTCATTGAGAAGTTCACGGTCTAGAAGGGTTTGAGATCGCATCCAAGGGGTCTCGATTTTATTAGGGAAGAGGTTCCTGAGGAGCAAGATGTAGCAATTGAGGAGCCACAAGCCGGAGGGCTTCCTCCTGATTTTATTGCTAGGAATGATAGAGAGATGCGTCGCTTGCAGAGGCGCATGGACGCTATGCACACGAACTTCAGAGCATATACGGTACTTCTCAGCGGCATTGACTAGTGCATTCTCTCAGCTAGGCGCGGACGCACAGTTCCCGACCTTCGGGCAGGGAGGCTTGTACCCACCACCAGATTCGCCACCCGAGGCCTAGGGGAGTTTTCTCTCTCACCCTTATCTCCAATGAGGACATTATTACATTTAAGTTTGGGGATATTGGGTGCATGCCATATTTTGCCATGTTATGTTATATTATATTTTGCTTGTCATTTAAATTTGTAGTTTATGTTTAAAAAAAAATAATAATAATAAATAAATAAATAAATAATAAATAAATTGCATCATATCTATTTCTCGTACTGCATTTAGATTAATTGCATCTTATTGCATGATTCTTAGCGTCTTGTTCGGTCGAAGTCATATTGGCCTATGATGATACTCGGTTTTGCTTGATCATGTAACGCGGTTGAAAATCGAGTCATAGTCTTAGTGTCATGTTGATTTATGATTCCTAACTTGTTTGACTCTGATATAACCGGATAGCACCTTAGGTGCAATTATTTTGTATGGTTTAATATAAATATGTGCATAATTGTCTTCTGGTGGAAATTTTTTGTTAAAACAATAGAAATTTGGTGAATGGGTTGTGTCGGCTATAATAACACAAAAATCAAGTTTGGGGGTTAAGAGAGCTATAGCGTGAGATGGAGTGTTAAAACGCACTCACATAAAATAATAATAATAATAATAATAAACATGTTGGCTAGTTTGGTTCTGTGGCCATTGATACTCGAGTTAATAGGCCCGTAGGGGTGTCTTTGCACCTAGCGCCCTAAAGCCGACTGGTTTAGGAGTCGTTGGTCGAAAGCTTGCTACATGGGTATCTTCGAAGCCTAATAGGACTAGGCATTGCACAGCCGGGTGTAAACGCGAGATAGAGCAAGTAATGCCCTCGTGGTTGTATATAAATTCGGTTAATTCTGAATAACCCTGATATTGATTAATGTGAAGTCATAGCTGACAGTTTTCCTGTTATCGTCTTTCTTGAGTTAGAACTGTTATTTTCCCTCTAAGAAGCGCATTATGACGATATTTGCATCATACCAACCTTAATGATGGCCAAGCACACACTGTATCAGTAATAATATGTTGTGGAATTGTCGATTGATATAACCTACTGACTATTTCTTGGTTGGATACTATGTTTAATGATCATTGCACCTTTTCTGAGGCTACTCAATTAAGCTTTGTACTGACTGACGTGGATTCATAGGCATGTAGCGTAGACTGCATTTGTAGCTTAACTTGCATTTAAGATTTCTTGTTCAACTTGCTTATTATGTAGCTTGAGGGCCAGCAACGGGTTAAGTTTGGGGGTATTTGATAAGTAGGTTTTATACCTACTATTTCGATGCCAACTTGCTTTAACTTTCGCTTGTTCTCATTAGTTTTTATTACTTTTCATGCTTTTATGTCTCTTTTGTAGGTTTCATGCTCCAAAGCTCTTTATTGGCCGTTTCCGTCGTTTTGTGGACAAACCGGCGTGTTTTGGACTAGAATTTGTGCGGGGAGGAAGAATTGCAGTTTTTGGGACAAAAGTGGTTCAATGCGGGAGTGATATGCGTGATGATCGGATGCAGCAGAAAATAAAGCTCAAATCCTAAGACTGGTGCACGGCGCAGTTGCGCCCCAATCCTTCACAAACACGGCGTAGCTGCGCAGTCCCTCTAAGGCTGCCTGACTGGTGCACGGCGCAGCTGCGCCGCACTCCGTCACATTTGTTGCACAGCTGCGCAGTCCCTCTGCTATGTATTTTACTGCTGTGAGGCGCAGCTGCGCCCTATCTCAATACAAACACGGCGCAGCTGCGCCGGTCCTTCGCACAAAAATCCTGATATGACTTTTTGAACGGGCCAATTAAATTGCTTCATGCTACAATGATCGCGAGGGAGCATCTTGAGGCTATATATATCAGTAGTATCAGTCAAAGAAAAGGGGGGAAGATAAGATAGAGAATAGTTAGGTCAAAAGGAAGAGGAGAGAGCTCATTGTCATTTCATTCTTTGTTCTCTCTTGTTCCTTGTGATTTAGCTAGAGTAGTTTAGCTTAGGGCTGGGCTTTGGAAGTTTGAAGCATTGTGTCAACATTGGAACTCCGGATTTGAAGAAGAGAAATCGAGCCTTGCATTTCTTAACTTTTGTTATCTCTTTCTTTTCATTTGTAGTTTCAATGTATGAACATTTGTTGATGATGGTTGTTATTTCTATTATGAACTAACTTCTCTTATGGGATTATAATGAAACCTAGGGTTTAGTTCAATTTGTTATGCTTCCTTGTTTTGGCTAAATGATTATGTATGGATTGTCTAATGTGGTTTATGTTAATTGTTTAAATGCTTGATCACCATTTACCATGTTAACTCACACGGAACCGAGATGGGGAGTGTGAGTTTAGAACCGACCACGTTAGCTTGTGTTCATGGTTTCACATAACGTTGGATTGCATGATTAGTGCTAAGGATAGACATATACCGAAGCACCACACGTAGTCTTTTGAAAACTTGTGCTTAAACCCGTTTTTCTCTACGTCACATAGACATTTAGTGATTTAATTAACTTGGGTGTTCTTTCCCGTTCTGTTGCCCTTGGGTCGGATCTGGGTTAGATATGGGTATGATGCAACGAGAGTTGATTATGCTTTAGTTTCGTGTTTTCGACTAACAATCCGAGATAATCAGTTAGGTTAAACAGGAAGTAGCACAGTTGAATGACACCCTAGGTGAAGTTATAATCTCATACCTACTTTGTCTACTTAATTCGTTCATTATTTAGTTATCTTTAATTTTCATAACTTAAATTCAATTCACAATTCCTTGATTTACTTGACACTGTTTAAAGAAACCAAAATAGTTATAAAACTGCTGCATGATAGTGTAATAGCTATCCATAGTCCTCGTGGGAACGATACTTTACTTACTTTATATTACTTGTTGACCACGTGCACTTGCGTGTAAGTGTTGATTTGTCATGCGTACGGTTTGACACCCAACAATGACTAAACTACCCCTTACTAGAGCTTGTAAAATGACCCTTCTACTCTTAAATGGCCGGCCAAAAAGGAGTTCACCAAGCTTGCTTTGGAAGTTACAAAGATGTGTATTGGAGAAGCTTTGTTAAGCTTGTTCAAGAAGCTAGAAAATGGCTTAATGACTAAACTACCCTAGCTTTGGTTTGCCTATAAATAGCGAGCAATGCTCACTTGTTTTCTCATTCATTTTCAAAGCTAAAATTCAAGTATAAAAGCTATACATATATTGAGAGAGAGTTCTATTGAGTTAATACCTTGGATATTATAAGGAAATAGTTAAAGCTTACAAACACCAAAGGTACAATCTCTAAAAGTTATTATGTTCATTTTTTTTCTTTCTTCTTTAATTTTTCAAAAGCTCAAGAACGCAAGTCGTAGCCATGTATGATTGTCGTTCTCCGTGTTCTTCACGTGTTCTTGAGCCTTTCTACATTTTTGTAGTAGTTATAATTTCAAATTTCAATTCGTAGTTAAAGCTTATTGAGCATACGTCGTACCATGTAAGTTTTATCCGTTCTTCGCATGTTCTTGAGCATTTTTATAAATTATTTTAATCAATTATGCAAGTCGTTATTATGACCAAATTGTGTCAATTATAAAGTGTTATAATCACTTATGTAAGCAGTTATAATGCTCAAATTATTTCAAGTACGAAAATCAAAATCTCAAGAACATAGTCGTTACCATGTACGGTTTATCCGTTTTTCGTGTTCTTCGTGTGTTCTTGAGCAAAAGTCATGAATCTTTCTATGAGAAGGTTTGTGATTTATTATTTTTATGTTATAAAGTGTTATTGAATCTTATAACATGATTTCTTAAAGAGTTAAAGCAAGCAATACCGTGTTTCACATGGTTAACCTTAAAAATATTGGTCGAATCTGCCTTAGAAATACAAATGAAAGTTGTAGATCATGAAATTCTAAGCAATTTAAACTTAAGAATCAAAAAAAAATATTTTCGTATGAAAATGTTATGGCAGTTACCGAAAAGGTCGTCAATGCTGCGAAATTAATAAAGGCCCTTAGGTGGAAACACCAAATTTTTAGGTTTTGAGTTAGCCATACATTCTAAACATTCGGCCAATGAAAATAGTCTAGTTTAGGAATTAAAACAGTTATAAAATAAGAAAATTTGATGAACTAACTTTCGATACGTGAAACCCTTTATATAGGCGCTTTAACCGATTACCAAGAAACCCTAAATTGTGCTTAAGACAAGTTTTCTATCATTAACCTTTGTTTACTTACTTTCTATATGTTTTATACATTTTGTACATTCAACATGTTATAAATCTTTGATACGAGAGTTATTGCTTCTTGTTTTGGCATAACTTACAAAATGAAATGCCTATTCGTGATATTATTCGAATCATGCTTTATTATATCAAACCAAGTTGTCTTGGGGTGATCCTGACATGTTAAGTAAACTGAGCTGAACAAGTATGTTTCACTGTTCATAATTAGTTCAGTGTATAGTATGTTATGCATAACATAGGATGTCGTTAGGTTGATCCCTTTTCTACATCCACTATAAAAGGTTCTAAGTCAAAAGACAAAAAACAGTTCAAGTTCTAACCACCACTCAGTCTTACTATGTTAAGAACATTTGTTATATCAATTGTTGTGCCATAAATTCTTTCAATCCATATCGGTGTGAGTTCACTTATATGCTATGTGTTTAATACTTGCTGAGCATCTTAGCTCACCTTTGCATAAACTTAAATTGCAGACATACCCGATAGCTCCGATTCAAAGAAGAAAGAAAAGAAGAAATGCGTAGACTAGTTTACTAGTTTTCTTAACTATTCTTAACTGTAGTCATAATGACATTTTGTAATAAGAACGAGTTCCACACATGTAACCCAATATTATATAAATATTATCAAGCTTTATCACATTCTCTTGTTACATCTTTACTTTGATTAAATCTAGAATTGTTAAAACTTAACACAATATTGATAATGATCTATTTATCTGAATAAGGATCGGTAAATAACTTATGAGTGTTGTACATCCAAGACAGGACTAAGCGATGTTGACCTGTCAAATCCATCGTTAAGGTTCCTCAAACCCAAGTTTAACTCGTTATTACTATTCTTAACGTCAGATAAGTAGGATTATTAATATGAAGAGATATCACTATAACCAAATATGTTTCGAATGACGGTTTTAATTAAGTTGGGTAATGTTCTATACGGAAAGAGAATTTTGCTGTAACGACCCCGAAATTCGACCCATATTCTTACCTTAAATTTTATATTTATTAAACCTTATTTTCCTTACGTCCAAATTTCGGTTCGTTAATAAATCTTTCATCACCTAAATTGATCCATTATTTAATTTCAAAATCATCAATTATCAAATTTTCGATATAAATTTTTCTTTTTCCAATTCAATCACGGTAATAAAATATTTGGATATTTAAAATCCTTACACCTTAACTTTTTCTTTCTTTTACACGTATCATAAAGCTCATCATTTAAAATTTACTAATATTTATTTTCATACAAATATTCCTTGTTGCATCATTTGAAATCAAACATATAATAATTTCTATCGTAACAATTATCCTGATCAATCACAGTTCATAATTGAACTTCTATCATATCCAGATTCAACTTATATATACATACAATTCATCACAGTAAATTAACAAATTTCTCATATTGAATTATAATATTAACAATATAACAATCACGTTTTCTACCTTCTAGGCAATTCATCTCTAACATAATCCAATATTCTTGAATTTCATTTCTTTCCTGCAAAAATGTTTATTAAGCAAGTAATGAGCACAACGGCTCAACAAGTTCAACAGTTTATGCATCACGTAACACATACCTTAATATGCTCGGTGTGTGTCATATATCATGTGTTGTGCCTATACTTGAGTAACATATATATATTCATATCATTGCACGACGTACACATTGTTGTCATATTATTCACGTAGCACGTAGCACATAATTTGCATGCATTTGAACAAATATTAACATATCATAACAGACAACATTTAACAATTAAAGGACTAAAGAACTTACCTGGCGTCCAGTTATTTAAATTGTTAGCTCAAACCCTTAACTCGATCAACCTATGATCATAAAATTATCAAATAATAATTATTTATCTCTTTATGATATTAATTTACTTAATTAATATCATTTATGGGCCAATTATTAATTTATATGGTTAATTATATTAACCTTGTCCTTTAAAATATTAACATAACTTAATATTTAATGCATTCACTACGGACAACTCGGCTCATCGGATAAAATTTAACATATTTGGTTGCCCGAAATTTTGTTTAATCATTTTCTAAACTATAACCTTATTAGATTAATATTTAAGTAAATAAATATTAATCCCCAGTATTTAATATTTTTACAAAAATATTAAATTTAATGCCCGAACATCATTTCTATATTTTTAGTATTTTTTTTATAATTTTCTATGATTTTTAAACCATTTTTAAACATTTATTTTAATTAAAAATAGTTTCTAGGGGCAATTTAGTAATTTTCGCAGCGTTAGGGACATAACCGGAATTTTCCGAAAAGTCCAAGGGCATTTTCGTAATTTTCGTGGCCTTGGGGACACGCTTGTCATTTACCGAAAAGTTCATGGGCATTTTTGTAATTTCACGTGACCAAAGGACATGCTGGTCCTTTCTGAAAAAGGTCGGGGGTAAAATGGTCATTTTCGCACAAAACTCGGTCGCGCGTTGCGCGACCTTCCCTTGCCTGGCTCCGCCTATGCCAAACGACGTCGTTTGGCGTGGCGAAATCTGCTTCTGCGCATGGCGCGGCCTGCCCCCCCCTTCAGTGCCCAAAACGACGCCGTTTTATTCCATTTCTTTGGTTAATTTCGCCAGCGCAATGCGGGCTACCCTTCCTTTCTCCTTCCCTTTCTGTCGTAACAGTATACCACATTTCTCCAAAAATTAATCACTTTTCACACAAAATTCCACCACAAAACCATTCCAAAAATTATATAACTCATAAATATACATCCAAAAATTATTGGATATAATTATTTTAATTATTTACTAAAATTTTCATACAATTTATTTACCACTGTAATATCTAAAATAATTCAAAATAATTTACTTTATACCTTCTTTGAAGCTTGAACTCCACTTCTTGACACCAAAAATTCTCCCTTTCTTGATGGTCAGGTGGTTCGGGTGGTTGGGAGTGGCGGTGATGGCGCTTGGATGATGGAAGAAGAGAGAGAGAGAGAGTAATGTTTGCATGTTTATTTTTCTTGCTCTCCTTTTCCCTTTATATCTTTTCCTTTTTAAAGCCAACACACTTAACCAATTTGAAGGAATAATCACTTCCACCGCCTTAGACCAACCGACTAAATCTCTCTCTCTCGAACATTCCAATATTAAGCATGCAAATTAATTATTTTAATGCATTATGTAACTATTTCGTGTAATAAATATTTTATATAATATATATAAAATATTTATTTTAATTTACCAAAAATCATAACATTATTTATTATTAATTTTAATACCTCTTTTGGGTACTTTACTTGACAAATTTTGTACACGCATAACGCTATGCATGTAATTATATGAGGTAATTTATACCTCCAAAAATCATTAAATAATTTATATAACTTATAAAAATTATTTTTTGTAATTTTTCACTTCGTTACTTGGACATCATGTTACACTAACATGTACACGTTTTTAAAATATTATCCTTCATAAAAGTCATAATAATTCCATTATACATAACCATAATTTTTATTAACTTAAAACATTCATTTATTCTCATTTATTTTCATTTCTTTAATATTTACATTAACTTCTTTATATATAAATTATATAATTTATATATTTACGTTCTATTTTATTAAATAATTTCTTAAATTTCTCCATAATTATCCCTTAATTGCATAATCAATAATTATACATTTATTAATTTAATCCTCTCATATAAATTATATAATTATTCTTAAATAATTTATATAATTATAAGTTCCTTCATTCATTACTTTAATTTTCTTATATAAATTATATAATTTATATAATTACATTTCTTCTTAATTAATTTCTACTTCCTCCAAAATTCTTAATTAAATCTAAATTCAATAATTTCAATTGTATTAACTTCTCTCATTATCTTTTCATTTAAACTTGGATTAATTTAATTATTAATCCCTTAATTGTCATAATTAATAACATTTATAATTATCAATTAAAAATAAGTGTGTGTATATATATATATATATATATATATATATATATATATATATATATATATATATATATATATATATATTGTGACACCCAGGATTTTTGAAATAATTTCCAAATAAGGATTATGATGAACTAAGTAAATGTTTAAAACATATTGTTGAATGATAGAAGTATTAAAGGAATGATTTATGGAATGTGAAAAAGATTTATATAAATTAAGAAAAGAAGGATGAATGTGTAAAGTATCAACAAGGTGGAATAGAGAATACGAAATAAGCGGATTGAGTAAGAGTAAATATGATTAAAGAAAGGAAATTTTTAGAGAATGAGAAATCAAAGAAATTGTGAATTGAGTTAAGAATTGAATATTCTGACAGTTATGACCATTATGGTGTTATTCATGTAAGTTAAAGAGGTAAAATATAATTATTATGGAATTAGTTGTTATTCACCAAGATAAAGATATTGCAAGGTACTATAAATAAATTACGTATGATTATGACGGCAATTATGATTCCGAGGACGGAATCCTGTTAAGGGGGGAAGAATGTGAGGATCCGAATTTTCAGAATTATTTAATAAAATTAAATAAGAATTTAATTGATACAATTTTCAAGGTTGTGTAAAGAAATGGTTATTTTATGTGAATAAAAGTACGTGATGAGATTTAATTAGTAAATTAAATCTGTACGGAGATCAGGATAAAGTATGTTGAATTAAAATAATTGAAAAGTAAATAAATTGTTAAAAACAATTTATTAATAATAAAAGAAATTTCATGTAAATGTACAATAAATTGTACAATTAAATTATTGTGAAACTGCAGAAATTGTGTTTATTTGAGGTTATGTGGTAAAGTGAGATATATGAAATAGATATGTATATAAATTTATTTGCATATATATATATATATATATATATATATATATATATATATATATATATATATATATATATATATATGTGCATGTTTAATTGATAAATTATCAATTTCATTAATGATTAAATTTAATCCAATTTTAAATGAAAAGCGAATGGGGAAGTTAGTAAAATTGTAATTATTAGATTTTATTGTGAAGGAAGTTTAGAAATTAATTGAGAAGAAATGTAATTATATAAATTATATAATTTATATAAAGAAATTAAAATGTTATATGAAGGAAATTTAATTATATAAATTATATAAGAATAATTATATAATTTATATAAGAAAAATTAAATTAATTATGGATAGAAGAAAATTTTATAAATTGTATTTGTGGAAAATGGAAATAATTAGAAAGGAATAGTGTAATTATATAATATTAAATTATATAATTATTGTGAATATTAAAGAAATTGAATAATAAATAAGAAAAAGGAATGTTTTAAGTTATTAAAAATTAAATTTATGTATAATGGAATTATTATGACTTTTATGAAAGATAATATTTCAGAAACGTGAACATGTTAGTGTAACATGATGTCCAGGTAACGCGGTGAAAAATTATGAAAAATAATTTTTATAAGTTATATGAATTATTTGATGATTTTTGGAGGTATAAATTACCTCATATAATTACATGCATGGCGTTATGCGTGTACAAAATTTGTCAAGTAAAAAGTACCCAAAAGAGGTATTAAAATTATTTATAAATTATGTTATGAATTTTGGTAAATTAAAATAAATATTTTACATACATTACGTAAAATATTTATTACACGCAATAATTATATAATGTATTAAATTAAAACTTCACGCTATATTTGGAAAATTCGAGAGAATGAAAAAGTTGCATGCGTGGGATGGACAGGCGGTGGACTTAATAAATGTTTTAAAAACAATTCATGCACATGGTTTATATATATATATATATGTGTGTGTGTGTGTGTGTGTGTGTGTGTGTGTGTGTGTGTGTGGAAGGAAAAGAAAGAAGAGGAAAAGAAAGAAAATAAAAAGCAGCCAAACTACTATCTTTTTTCCTTCCTTGCTCCACCCGAACGCCACCACCTTCAACCACTCGGAAACTCCATAGTCATCATCAAGAAAGAAAAGCTTTGGGTGCTAACTAGAGGAAGAATTGCAAGCAAAAGAAGGTATAAATAATTTTATTTAAATTAATTTATGTAATTATGGTGATAATTAATTTGTGTGGAAAATTAGAAGTTTATTAAGATAATTATTCTAAATAATTTATGGATGTGTATTTATGAGTTTTATGATTTTTGGTGTAAGTTTATTGTGAAATTTTGGTATAAAAATGGTTTAATTGGGAAAAAGTTGGCTACTGTTTTGGCTGGGAAGAAGAAGAAAGACAGGGCTGCCGCGCATTTTTTTCTGATGCGCAACTTTAAACGACGTCGTATTGGGGGCCGCGAGGAAGAAGCTTTCGCGCAATGTGCGGAGGCTTCTGGAACGACAAGAAACGACGCCGTTTTGGCGTCGGAAGCGAAGGGCCGCGCGCAATGCGCGGCCGACGACAAGCTGGAAATTACCAGCGTGCCCCTGCTCTTTTCAGTTAATATCGACCGTGTCCCCTGGCCCTGGAAAATTACAGTCGTGCCCTTCATCTTTTCTAGAAATACCGTCTGTGTCCTGGAAGCAATGAAAATTACGATTATGCCCTCAATCTTTCTGGGAAATTCTGGATATGCCTTAGAGTTACGGAAATTACGAAAATGCCCCGGACCTTTTCTGTTAATGCCGGATGGGTCCTTAAGGGCGCGAAAATTACCATATTGCCCCCAGAAATTAATTTTAATTGAAATAAATGTTTAAAAATTGTTTAAAAATCATAGAAAATTATAGAAAAATACTAAAAATATAAAAATGATGTTTGGGGTGTTAAATTTAATATTTTTGTAAAAATATTTAATATTAGGGATTAATATTTAAATGTTTTAAATATTAATCAAAGGGGTTTAAAGGTTAGAAAGTGAATAAATAAAAATTTGGACAACCGAATAAGCTAAGATTTATCCGATGAGCCGGGTTGTCGGTAGTGAAGACATTAAATATTAAGTTATGTTAATATTTTAAAGGACGAGGTTAATATAATTAACCATATAAATTAATAATTGGCCCAGAGATGATATTAATTAAGTAAATTAATATCATAAAGAGATAAATAATTATTATTTGATTATTTTATGATCATAGGTTGATCTAGTTAAGGGTTTGAGCTAACAATTTAAATAACTGGACGCTAGGCAAGTTCTTTAGTCCCTTTTATGTTAAATGTTGGACTGTTTTGGTATGTAATTCTTGTTTTAACTGCATACAAATTATGTGTTACGTGATACGTGATTAATATGACCACAATGTGTACTTTGTGCAATAATATGAACATATATGAGAAATATTGCTATAGTAGAAGCACAAGCACATGATGTATGACACACACCAAGCATGATAAGGTATGTGCTACGTGAAGTATAACTGTTGAACTTGCTGAGCCGTTGTGCTCATTACTTGCTTAAATTAAACTTTTGCGGGTTAAGAAATGAATTTTCAAAAATATCGGATTTTATTAGAGATGGATCAACCAAGAAGGTTGTAAATGAAATAGTTATATTCAATATAGTAAATTGCAAAGTTTATTTGGACATTTTGTATATTCATATACGTTGGATCTGTATAGGATGAATAGAGTTAAATTGTGAACCGTGAATGTTTAAATTAATTGTTACGATATAAATTATTATACGTATGATTATGAACGATGCAACACGAAATATGTGTATGAAAATAAAAGACTGTAAATTTCGAATAATGATCATAATGATACTTGTGAGAAAACGAAAAAGTAAATGTTGTGATCTAGGGACGAGGATCGAGATACAAAGTTTTAGATATCCAAATATTGAATCGAGAAAAAGAAAAGAAAAATTTACATCGAAAAATTCGGTAATTGATAACTTAAAGTCAATTTAATGGATTTAAGAAGGTGATCAAAGATTTATTAACGAACCGAAATTTGAACGTAAGGAAGATAACGTATGATAAATACAGAATTTAAGGGAATAAAGTGGGTCGAATTTCGGGGTCGTTACACACACACACACACACACACACACACACATATATATATATATATATATATATATATATATATATATATATATATATATATATATATATATACATATCTAATTCATGCCTTTCACATTATCACATAACCTCATTTAAAATCATAATTTCTACATTTCCATAACAATTTAATTGTACAATTTATTGTACATTTACTTAAAATTTCTTTTTATTCTTCATAAATTGTTTTTAAACAATTTATTTACTTTTCAATTATTTTAAATTAACACAATTCGTCATGATCTCTGTACAGACTTAATTTACTAATTAAATCTTATCACATACCTTAAATCATATAAAATAATAATTTCTTTACACAACCTTGAAAATTATATCAATTAAATTCTTATTTAATCTTATTAAATAATTCCAAAAATTCGGATCCTCGCATTTGCACCGGACAAAGATACAACCATTTGTCACAGATAAAGATATCACGAGTGAAGATGCAAACATTCACAGTAAGATTCTCTATTCCCAAGAGACGTCCTAATGATTTAATGTCGTGAATGTTGGAACATGTAAAGTTATAAAATATCTAAATATTAAGGATAAAATTTTATGTGTTAGTATTAAGTCTCTTGTATCGATTACAAGGACTTGATATAAAATAATGAAAGATCTTTGGGAATTAAGATGAGAACTTTGTTTAAGAATAAATGAAATCATCTATAAACCTATTGATTTAGCATTTATAGTGAGCAGCAAGTCATCTATAGTAAATATAGTGATTTGGGGGCGTCACAGTTGAGAAGGTTGAGCAGGAGGCATTATTTGTGTAGAAGGCAGGATTTGAGGAGAGTCTTGAGGGCACTCTACGTTTTGATCATTTGGGCTTCCTGGACCACCAATCGTAGAGTGTGGGGACTCTCCAACTAGGGTAGAGTTGGACGTAGAGCTTGTTCTAGTGTTTGCGTTTGACAGCTCCTCAAATTGATTGAAGGTCCATTCAGGTGTATGATATTGAATGAAGGCAGAGGGATAAAGTGTACATTTTGCCCTACTGAAGGTGAAAATAAGCTGTTTGAGATCAGTTTTTGAGCAAAATATAGGTTTTGAGGGTAGCCTTGAGCCAAAATTACCACATTGGGATATGCTTTGTAGGTCCAAAAGAGTTGTTCCCATGTATTATGCATTAGGGCTCGATGGAATGACATTAGTGGCAAGAAATTTAGCAGACAGTTATAATCAAGGTGTCTTTGTTCATTTCTTCCTATTGCCACTATCTCAATGTCATCCTCTGCATTAGTATTTATTATGGCTGGAGGGATTGATACGGTTTCTCCTAGAATCTCCCCTTCAACCTGAGCAACAATAGGTTCAATCGCTTCAAATGGCTCCCCCTCAACTGGAGCATTGTCTGATTTTTCATGTAGCTCCCCCTCAGCTACTGAGCCTTTTCTAGTTATTTGATCAGCTAATTTCACTAGCCTTCTTCTCTTTGGTTTTGGCTCTATTGAAGTGACCTCCTCAGTCTTCTGCTTGCTGTGAGTTTCCCTTCGCCATTCTAAATCTTCATCTTTTGAGGCAGCCTTCTCTTTAGGAGCAACGTCAAAGGCCTCATTTGATGATCCTTGAGGTTCTTCAATTTCAAGGGCTTTCTTTCATTTCCTCTTCCTAATTAGCCCAGGAGATTCCCTGCTGACCTCTTGAGATTCTGCTTCTGCTGATCTCCTTTTAGTGAAAAAGGAGAAAGAGTTACAGAGTTGTTAGAGTTGGTACACACAGATGTATGTGGACCTATAACAACACATGCACGAGGAGGGTATTCATATTTTTATCACTTTTACTGATGATCATTCAAGATTTAGATATGTGTATTTGATGAAATCAAGTCTGTGTCATTTGAAAGGTTCAAAGAATACAGAAGTGAAGTAGAGAAATAAGCTGGCAAGAGTATTAAGATTCTTCGATTATCTCAAAGAAAATGGTGAATACTTAAGCATTGAGTTTCTAGATTATCTCAAAGAAAATGGTATAATTTCACAATGGACTCCACCAGGTACACCACAATTCAATGGTGTATCTGAAAGGAGAAATTGAACATTATTAGACATGGT
Source organism: Hedera helix (assembly GCA_947179155.2). NCBI lineage: Eukaryota > Viridiplantae > Streptophyta > Magnoliopsida > Apiales > Araliaceae > Hedera > Hedera helix. Next base: position 24,108,074 of record OX359266.1, read on the forward strand.
TTGTTTCACGATGAGTTTTACGAATCTTCCAGTTTCCTTCTGGGTTATGCCCTAGAAACAGCTGCATACCTAATTAACAAAATACCTTCTAAATTCATTCCTGAGACTTTATATGAAATATGGACAAGAAGGAAACTTAATATTAAGTATGTTAAGATTTGGGGTTGTCTAGCTTATGTCAAAAGGTTTAAGCATCATAAGCTAAAGACAAAATTTGATAAGTGTAAATTTGTGGGATACTCTAAAGAAACAGCAAGGTATTATTTCTATCATCCTATTAATCAAAAGGTGTTTGTTGTGAAACATGCTACCTTATTGGAAAATGAGTTTATCCTCGAAGGGGTCGGTGGAAGTAAGATAGACCTTTAAGAAGTTCAAGAACCACAAAACACTATGGATCAAAGTGAGATACCTAATCAAGTAACACAATCTAATGTATCACAACCTATTCGTAAATCTGGAAGAGTACTAAAGATACCTAAAAGGTATGAATTCATTATAGATGGTGGTGATGAGGTACGCATCATAGATGCTGATGATCATTGACTTACGAAGAGGCTATGAGTAATAAAGACTCAGAAAAATGGCTAGCAGGCATGAAATTCGAGATGGGCTCTATGTATGAGAACCAAGTATGGACTTTGGTTACTCCATCTGAGGGCATTAAATCCATCGGGTGCAAATGGATCTTTAAGAGAAAGACTGGAGTAGACGATAAGGTAGAGACTTATAAGGCCCGACTGGTTGCAAAAGGTTTCAGACAAAGACAAGGTGTTGACTATGAAGAAACCTTCTAACTAGTAGTGACACTTATGTCCATTCGGATTTTTCTTACAATTGCAGTTTATCATGACTACGAGATTTGGCAAATGGATGTGAAAACGACATTCTTCAATGGAAAACTAGAAGATGATGTATATATGATACAGTCGAAGGGTTTTTCTTTAAAGGTTGGAACAAATCAAGTATGTAAGCTACGACAATTCATTTATGGATTGAAGCAAGCTTCTCGAAGGTGGAACATCCGTTTTGATGAGACAATCAAAAATTTTGATTTTATCAAAAATGAGGATGAACAATGTGTGTACAAGAAGGTTAGTGAAAGCACTGTTACATTTTTAGAATTATATGTTGATGATATATTACTGATAGGGAATGACATTCTTATGCTTCAGTCGATCAAGATATGGTTATCTAAATACTTCTCCATGAAGGACTTTGGAGAAACATTTAATATTTTGGGGATAAAGATCTATAGAGATAGATTTAAAAGGATGTTTGTCTTGTCCCAAGGAACGTACATTGATTTCATGATAAAAAAAAGTTTAGCATGGAAAATTCCAAGAAAGGGCTTATACCGATGGATCCTGGAATACATCTCTCCAAGAAGCAGTCCCCAAAGACATCTGAAGAGAGAGACCGTGTGAGTAAGATTTTGCATGCCTCGATAATAGGATCTATATGTACGGGATGATATGTACAAGACCTGATGTTGCTTATGCACTTAGTGTAAGAAGCAGATATCAGTCTAATCCTAGATAAAAACACTGGAAGGTAGTGAAAAATATCATATAGTACTTAATAAGTATTAAGGATTTATTTCTTATCCACGGTGGGTCTAATTTGAAACTAGAGGGCTATACTGACTCAAGTTTTCAAACTGACCGAGATGACAGTAATTCTATTTCGGGTTATGTGTTTACCATAAACGGTGGCATAGTGAGTTGAAAAAGTTTCAAACAGCAAACAGTTGCTGATTCAGTGACAGAGGCAAGGTATATAGCTGTCAGTGAAGCTGAAGGAAGCTGTTTGGATGAAGAAGTTCATTACAGAACTTGGAGTGGTTCCTAGCATTCAAAGACCAGTGCCTTTATTTTATGACAACACAAGAGCTGTTGCACAAGCCAAAGAACCCATATCTCATCAAAAATCCAAACACGTGTTACGACAGTTTTATTTGATTAGAGAATTCATTGACAGATGAGATGTCATCTAGGAACATGTGGACTCTCTTGATAACATAACAGATCCATTTACTAAAGTTTTAACTCAACAGTAATTTGTTCATCACTTAGAAAAGATGAGTATTAGATATCATAGTGATTAGCTTTAGTGCAAGTGGGAGATTAAAAGTAGTATGCATGTGACACCCCCAAATCTGGGCCCACACAGCCCAAACTTGAGTTGTCAAAAGACTACACCAAAATTATTACAAAGTAGTACAACGTTCAACAATACAGTGTATAATAATACACAACTAAGTCTTCACTATTATTGTCACACTATTTTACAACACGTGAAGACTATCATAGCTATCCCTCGGACTCTCACTCCATTCCCCGGCTAGACCCAGCCACGTTCTCTTCTCCTGTTGAAAAACAATGGAACAAAAGAAATGGTGAGCTTAAATAGCCCAGTAAGAAATATCATGAATAAGATAATGACGAATAAATTATCATTAGCCTTCAACAGTTGAGTTCTTGATAGAATGTAATAGACTACAAGGTTTATATCAAAAATTGCAGTTAAATTCTTGAACAACGTTCAGATCAATAATAGCAGCGGAATGAGCAATCTATTAGAAGAATAATGTAGACTATAATGTCCACTCGGTTCTCTTTTTAGGAAAAATATCATCAACTTTTATCATCTGAAATACCATTAGTCAATATAATACAAATTCACAGTTCCTGGTCATAATCATGCAGATCAACAGTTCATCTTTGCACTACGGACCAAAGATATTCAATATAACACCAACGGTCATGATTATGCCAGATTCAGCCTTTGGTCATAATCATACCAAACAACAGTTCATCTTTGCACTACGGGCCAAAGAGAACATTCAGCACGTGCCATAAAAGACACTGAACAGATGTATCGCCTTTAACCTAGTATATCGCACTTAACCTATCATCTGTTCAACAATTATATCACATTTGTGCCATCGGCCACATATATTCACAACAGCTTGATTCTTGATGATTAATACAAATAACAGTGATACAAATGATGAACAGAAGAAACAGGATAAACAATAAGTATCGAAAGTTTACTTTGTGCAGATTCAAACAATGTCCAAATTGTCAACATGATGTGGAGTGAAATTTAAAAATGATATTCAGGATCCACAGTTCAGAATAACGGTTATAGTTCAATAGAAAGATTCAGAAAATAGGAAGGTTCAGTTGAAATGATGAAGTGTAACTATTATGGAACATATAATATTTTCAAGAATTATAGAAGCAATAGTTCCATAATAAGTTTCGATTTAGGTGTATGAAAGAAAATAATATCCCTTACCGTAGCAGGTTTGATTAACAAAAGGTGAAGGAAATTAATATCCCTTACCATAGTAAGTTTGAATAATGGAAGATGAAAAAGATGGCATCCCTTATGAGTATAAAGGAAAATGATATTACTTACAAATATGAAAGAAAATGATATTACAAACTAATATGGAATAAAAGTGTCATTTGATAATTCGTGTAGACAAATTATTTCAACATGAGACAAATAAGAAGGGTTATTCACCAACAGGCGGTAGTCCACGCCGTAAGGTTATTCCCATCAATTTGAATACGAAGAGTTATTCACCAAACAGGCGGTAATCCGCGCCGTAAGGTTATTCTCAGAGATTAATGAGGAATGAATACAAAAGATTATTCACCAACAGGCGGTAATCCGCGCCGTAAGGTTATTCCCACAATTTAATACATGGAAATAAATGGCACAAGAAAGAAACGATATTATTTTCGAGAATCAAAGAATGATAATCCCTTACCGTGGTAAGTTTAAATAATAGAATATGAAAGAAGATGATATTTCTTACAAATAAAAAAAAATGACATTCCTTACCTTAACACGTGACTGGATATTGATTTAAATGAGGTTGATCAACCTATATATTTATAATAAAATTAGTAATTACCACATATAAATTTCAAAGTGTATGATAACTCGTATAATATGAACTATCAAAATTATATATATTTAATATAATTTTTGTAGTATAATATAACTACTTTAAAATAGTTTTTAAAATAATATTCCAAAATAAAATTTTCAAAGAAAGCTGTTAAAAATGAATCTTCTCAAAGAAGAGTCTTCTAAGGGAAGATTTGTGAATACCGTGAAAAATAGGAATTTATGAAATTATTACTCTTTAATAAAAGACTTACTTGAAAAATTCCTGCACTCCTTTTGGCTTTCAAACACTCAAAATAACCTTACTATTCTCAGAGAAAACTCATAAAATTGTTATAGAAAAATTTTATGTTTTAGGTGTGATTTTTCTATTCAGCTGAGCAAGCTATTTATAGTGGAAAAGAAGCTACTATGCGTGTGGTAGGTGAGCACGCCAGCTGAAAAATTTCAGCAGAGGCTGCACAGCCTCCACCTACCAATTCTCAGCAAATTTGCATGTTTAGAATTCATGTGGCCCCCACAGAGGGTCCACATGGTTACTATTTAAAATAGTAAAAATTAATTAATTATTTTTTTTTAAAATTTATTTATTTATTCTTCCTATGGGTCCAACATATATATTAAAATAATGCTACAACAATAATTCAACAATAATGTAATAAACACGTTACAGATTATAATTAATTTAATAATATAAATTACAGTGTATTTACTATAGTGACAATTATTAGGTTCAATAATTTTAATTACAGTGCACCAACAAATATTGAGTCAATGATATGAAATACAGTGTAATGACAATTATTAAATCAATAATGCAAAATACTGTGTAACAACAATTATTGAATTGATAATATAAAATATTATGCAGTGACAATTATCGATGAAATGATGCGTAACAGTTACGGTGTCAATTATCAGACCAATAATATGAGACATTGTGCAATACTGTGTGCTACTGTAGAGTACCGCGTGCTATAGTAAAATACCATAAATTACCATATGCTACTATTCTTTTATCACCGGTAAGTTGACTATTTTTATTTAAAAAGGTTACTTCTGTCATTTTCTATATCTGACAATTATTCCGTTGTGGGGTCCACCAATAATTAGTTATTTTGGCGCAACCGTACTGCCCGAATATTCCCCGACAAAAACGAATATTGTTTGACAAAATAAAATTTGCACATATGGGTTGCTGTCGCAAGCAACCAAAAATAAAATCTTACTTTGAAAAATATTAATGTAGTAGTGAAAGTAAGAGTCGAACCCACAGAGAGTGAATTATTTTAATAAATCTAATGTTTTCAAAAATATCTAATTAAATGGGGGGTTTGGAATTAATTATTAACTAATTAAAATTCAAACAAACAAATAAAACTGAATAATAAATAAATATGAGAAAGATCAATTAAAACAAACTTCAGTTCCTTAGTTCAGTATCCCCTTATTTTAATCAACAAATTAATCAAGTTATTATTATCTTTTCCTTCAATTGAAATTAATAATCCTAGATAACCGACAATCGCCAAGCTACCCGAAATTCTCCTTAATAAATCTAATGCAGCAATCGCTAACAAAAGACCCTAACTATCATACAACCTAGAACTATCAGTCTAGATTTAATATAGCAGTTGCATTAAAAATTAGAGAATTAGATTATTCCAAGCAACAATCTCAACATCGCGGACCATTTAACTTGCCATCTTGATAATCATAACAATATTCAAAAGTTTGTCCACAATCAAATATTATTAACTGCTACTTATGATCAGATAAAATATCGTTTGCTTAATATCAAATCTTAATCTAGCATATGACAAAAACTTAATTAGTGACTGGCCAAATCAAATTAATCAAATAAATATCATAAAATAATTAAAAAGATCATCAAGAATAAATATCATGCATGAAGGAATAGATTATAAAACTCAATTAAAAAATTAATTAAAAATAAGGTTCAACATCCCTTTGGAACTGAAAATAAAAACTTAGCCTGACATTCTTCAAAATAATTTCCAATAGTTAAAAAGTTCTCTCCAAGAAAGTAGAAGAAAGAACTCCCAAAAGCTTACAATGAATAATGAGAGAGCTTGTCCCTCTATTTATAGGCCTCTAACTTGTCCAAACCCTAATAGGATTTACAATTTAAAATAAAAGAAAAAGAAAAATAATTATTATCGTAAGCCTAGTTGGAATTAAAATCCAATTTAGAATCAAAAAGTAGCAAAAATCCCGAATTAATCCCGTTTCCAGCATTTTTGTGCATGCCAAACAAAGCCTTACGCGCCACAGTTGACCGGTCAACGCGGAAACGCGTTACTGACGTCACCATCCTCCTCCGCGCATTGCGCGGAGGCTTTCTGTACCGGACGCAAAACGACGTCGTATGATTCCTTCTCTTGCAACTGAAGCCTACCGCGCAATGCGCGGACGCTGTTCTAGTTAATTACAAAATGCCCCTCCGCGTCTTTTCTTCCTTAATTACCATAATGCCATCAGTGCTGGTTAATTACAGTTTTGCCATCAGACTTTTGCCAGATTTACAGATTTGCCCCCAAGCTTTATTTTTCCTACAAAATAAAATATAAAAATAAATAAAAATAATATAAAAATACTAAAAATAAATAAAAACACATAAATAAAAAGAAATATAAAAATACTATAAAATTAACTAAATTAACATAAATTAACTAAAATCCTATAAAACCTATTAAAATCAAAATATGCTAAATAATTAAACATTTAAGCACACAATAAATATAAAAACTAAGTATTAGGGTATAAAAATATCGTATAATTTAGCTCTATCAAATACCCACACACTTAGCTTTTGCTCGTTCTCGGGCAAAACAAAAATAAAAATAAACAAAAATAAAATAAATCTAACTAGCCCAACAGACTAAAACGACTCAACTAACTCAACTTTTTATATGAACAATAAATTAATATGAACTTCACATCAACCTCAAAGATTATAATCAATAACTCTTAGAAAATCTCAAAATAATACATCATCCAAAATTTTAACTTAATTATTAATTCCACTTTATTCTCAATACTTCGTGTGTGTGTGAAAATCTATATATAGCAAACTAATAAAAATTTAGATCAATTCATCTAATCAAATACATCACAAAATATATCAAAACTCTATACATTTATTTTCACATCACTTTCCATTTAATACAGATAAATACAACCTAGAAGATCAAAATGTTTTATATTTTAACCACACTAGGATTTTAACTTTAATCACATGCCTTCCCAAGTATTAAAATCCGCTAGTAATAATTTTTTTTTCTTTTTTTTTCTTTCTTCTTTTCTTTTTTTTCACGATGAGTGCATTTTATGCTCCATCTCACCAGCGAGTGCGTTTTACGCTCCATCTCGCTGCATGTGTTTATGAGTGAGTGCGTTTTACGCTCCATCTCAACCCACCATATGACAATTATTTCATTTTTTTCCTACTTCGGGTAAGGTCAATCTAAGAATCCCAGAAAAATTACCTTAATCATTTCTCCACATCATATCTACCTTATATTCACTTCAAGTAATGTTCAAATAAGATATAGAATTAAAAACATATCTTATAAGCTTTTAACCAAATAAATTTTCTCCAAATTAAAATTAGTTTAAATATATGGATTTGTGCACATAAAATAAAAGATTTCAAATAAAGTACTGACCAACAAAAATGTCAAAATTTAGATTACGCAAAATTTATCAATTTTTCAATAGTTATTAAATAAAATTCAAAATTTTATCATCGGTTAAAAATCAAAATTCAAATCAAAATATTGCTCAACTGACTCAATCCTAAAAAAAAAATAAAAAAAAACAATCCCATTTTCATAGGTAACACGGTTACACTTAGCATGTGCAACAAGCCTTTAAACCCCAAGGTCACCCCAAGTGGACGAGTTTTGTCTCGTGAGGGTTTGCAGTGAATTTACACACAAAATTCTAAAAATTAATTTTTTTTCTTAAAATTCCCTAAAAATAAAAAATATATATATATTTTTTAAATAAAACAAAATTTTTTAAAATTTCCTAAAACTAAAACAAATATCCTAAATCCCTTCCCCCACACTTAAAATTTACATTGTCCCCAATGTAAAGTAAAAATGCAAAGAAACAGGCACAAATAACTATAAAAAGAAAAAGGCAAAAGAAATGCAAATATGATTTCTTGGGTTGCCTCCCAAGCAGCGCCTTTGTTTACTGTCATTGGCTTGACCACTTTCTGCTCTCAATCTTGGTAAACTGGATCCGTCAACGTCAGGATCTCCATGTTTTCCACTTGATGACCTTCATAGAATGGTTTAAGTCGATGGCCGTTCACTTTGAATATTTTTCTAGTACTCGGATTATGGATTTCTACTGCACCATGAGGAAAAATATTAACAACAATAAATGGACCTTCCCACTGAGAACGAAGTTTACCTGGAAATAATTTCAATCGGGAATTGTATATGAGGACTTGTTGACCCACTGTAAAGGTTTTCCTTAAAATTTTCTTATCGTGGAACGCCTTTGTCTTTTCTTTATACAATTTTGAGCTTTCATATGCTTCATTTCGGAGTTCTTCAAGCTCTTGTAACTGCAATTTCCCGTGCTCTCCTGCTTGCTCTAGGCTCATATTGCACTGCTTGATCGCCCAAAAAGCTTTGTGTTCTAGTTCCACTGACAGATGACATGGCTTGCCGAACAGAATCCTGTAGGATGACATCGTTATAGGAGTTTTAAATGTTGTCCTATAAGCCCATAGTGCATCTTCCAGTTTTAGACTCCAATCTTTTCTATTTGGCTTGACAACCTTCTCTAAAATGGACTTGACTTCACGGTTGGACACTTCAGCTTGGCCATTGCTTTGTGGGTGATAGGTTGTAGAGACTCTATGTATAACATTGTACTTCTTAAACAGAGCCGCTAGCATCCTATTGCAGCAATGAGTTCCTTTGTCACTGATATTAGCCCTTGGAGTTCCAAACCTGACAAAGATGTTAGACTTGATAAAATCTGCAACAACTTTAGAATCGTCAGTCCTAGTGGCTTTAGCTTCCACCCATTTTGAAAAATAGTCAACAGCCAAAAGAATGTAAACATTACCATAAGAAACAGGAAATGGTCCTATAAAATCAATACCCCAAACATCAAAAATTTCAACAATTAAGATAGGAGTTTGTGGCATTTGATTTCTACTTGAGATATTACCCATTCTTTGACAATTTGCGCATGATTTACAAAACAAATAAGAGTCTCTAAAAATAGTTGGCCAAAAGAACCCAGATTCTAAAACTTTATGGGCTGTTCGTTTAGGTCCAAAATGTCCTCCACAAGCATAAGAGTGACATAAAGTAAGAATAGACAAAAACTCACTATCAGGCACACACCTTCTAATTACCTGATCAGAAAAAAATTTCCACAAGTACGCATCATCCCACACATAATATTTCGCATCTCGTTTTAGCTTTTCTTTTTGGAGTTTAGAAAACTCACTAGGCATGTAAGCACTAACCAAATAGTTAACGAGATTTGCATACCAGGGTACCGAATTTTCAATGGAAAGGAGATGTTCGTCTGGAAAAGAATCTTGTAACGGTAGAGAGTCTTCCTCCTTAATCAGCCTGCTCAAATGGTCTGCCACCATGTTTTCTGCTCCTTTCTTATCTTTGATTTCCAAGTCGAATTCTTGGAGCAGTAGGATCCATCTGATAATCCTCGGTTTTGAATCCTTCTTGGTTAACAGGTACCTGAGAGCTGCATGGTCAGAATAAACTACAACTTTAGTGCCAAGAAGATAAGATCTGAATTTTTCTAAAGCAAAAATAACAGAGAGTAATTCTTTTTCCGTTGTTGAGTAGTTAATCTGAGCAGCGTTCAAAGTTCGGGAAGCATAGTAGATGGCATTCACAGCTTTGTTCACTCGTTGGCCCAAGACAGCTCATACGACATAGTTGCTAGCATCACACATGATCTCAAATGGCAAACTCCAATTTGGTGGTTGTATGACTAATGCGGAGGTTAATAATTTCTTCAACTTGTTAAACGCCTCCTTGCAATCGTCATTAAATTGGAATTGCACATCCCTTTTTAGTAATTCGCAAAGCAGTAGGGCTATCTTTGAGAAGTCCTTAATAAATCTATGATAGAATCCTACATGACCAAGAAAAGAACGGATCTCCTGCACACTGGCAGGATAAGGCAAAGCAGAAATAATGTCTATCTTAGCTCTATCGACTTCTAATCCTCTAGCTGAGACTACATGACCAAGTACTATACCTTGTTTTACCATAAAATGACATTTTTCCCAATTAAGAACAAGATTAGTTTCTAAACATCTGTCGAGTACACGAGTTAAATTGTCTAAGCATGCATCCAAGGAATCACCATAAATTGTGAAATCATCCATAAAAACTTCAATACATTTCTCAAGAAGATCAGAAAATAGACTCACCATACATCTTTGAAAAGTACCTGGTGCATTGCATAATCCAAAAGACATCCTTCGATAGGCAAATGTACCGAATGGACATGTGAAAATGGTCTTTTCTTGGTCTTCTAGTGCTATCACAATTTGGTTATAACCTGAAAAACCATCTAAAAAACAATAATAAGTGTGGCCAGCTAATCTTTCCAACATTTGATTAATAAAGGGGAGAGGGAAGTGATCCTTTCTAGTTACAGCATTTAATTTCCTATAATCGATACACACTCTCCACCCTGTTTGCATCCGTGTGGGCACTAACTCATTATTATCATTCTTAACAACAGTTATTCCAGATATCTTCGGAACTACATGTACTGGACTTACCCATTGACTATCAGAGATAGGATAGATAATACCTGCATCGAGCAGTTTGATCACCTCTTTTTTCACTACCTCCATCATGGGTCGATTCAATCTCATTTGAGCCTCTCTTGTCGGTTTAGCTCCTTCCTCCAAAAGTATCTGATGCATACACACAGCCGGACTTATGCCTTTGATGTCTGCGATAGTCCAACCAAAGACTGTGATGTGGTCCCTCAAGACTCGAAGTAGTTTATCTTCTTGAACTTTGGTTAGATTGTTGGCAATGATCACTGGCAGGGTGTCCTCCTTCCCTAGGTATGCATACTTCATATGTGTCGGCAACGACTTCAATTCCAATGTGGGTGCCTGCACAACAGAAGGTAACATTTTTTGATGAGTTATAGGTAATTGAATAGAGGAAACTGCATACTTAGCTGAAATTTTAGGCAATGAATGCAAGGCAGCTATAGTCTCTTTCAATTCTTGTGTTCGTTCAATCTCCTCCTCTTGGTTCACCTCCAAACTCTTTGTGATGGCAACCTCCAAGCTATCCTTATGCACTTGATCAAATGAATCATGCACTAATGAATCAATGACGTTAATAGCAAAAATAGAATTGACATCGCTAGGATACCTCATGACCTCATAGATATTGAACTAAATTTTCTCGCCATCGAACTCCATGGTCAAGGTTCCATTGTGCACATCAATCATGGTTCTTGCTGTCTTGAAAAATGGCCTCCCTAATAGTATATGGGCGGGATTTGGAGATGTATCATCTTCCATATCCACGATGTAAAAATCTGCAGGAAATATAAGCTCATTGACCTGCACCAACACATCCTCAATTACCCCTTCGGGGGTAAGTGTTAGTACGGTCAGCCAATTGAATAATAACACCAGTATTTTTCAAAGGTCCTAGATTTAAAGAAGCATAAATAGATAATGGCATGACATAGATTGAAGCTCCTAAATCTAGCATGGCTTTCTCAAATCTGGTATTACCTATTTTGCATGGAATTGTGAACATACCTGAATCCTTACATTTAGGGGACATCTTTCTTTGGAGGACCGCTGACACGTTTTCTCCTACCTTAACTTTTTCATCGTCTTTTAATTTCCTCTTATTAGTGCATAATTCTTTCAAAAATTTGGCATACCTTGGAACTTGCTTGAGTGCGTCTAATAGAGGAATATTCACCTCTACCTTCCTGAAGGTCTCTAGAATCTCCTTCTCTTGTTCATCCTTCTTTAAAGTTCTTAGATTCCTAAGAGGGAAAGGTAAAGGATTAGACTCAAGCTCAAGAGGAGGGTTAGGGGTTACCTTCAAAATCTCTACGTCTTCCTTGGCTTTGTCCTCATCGAGCTCAACAATAAATTTTGGTGTAGACAGTTGTTTGCCACTCTTCAAGGTGATAATACTTGCATTCTCTTTAAGGTTGACAATAGTTTGAGATGGTAACTTTCTTGAGCCTTGAGCTTGCATTTGGCCAACAGTTTTAGCTAACTGACTAATCTGATTTTCTAGATTATGGATGGAAGTTTGTGTTTGGCTCATGAAAGTTTTGAACATGTCTTCTAAAGATGGCCCAAAATTTACAGGTGTTTCTTGACGAGGTGGATACTGCTGTTGTGGTTGTTGGAATCCTTGTTGTCTATTGGGAAAAGCATTCGATGGCGGTGGTGGTGGTCTATTTCCTCTGTAGCTCAGATTGGGATGATCCATCCATCCTGGATTATATGTGTTAGAATAGGGATCATATCTGCGTTGAGGTTGTCCTTGGAAGTTCCCTATTGCGTTGGCTTGTTGTGTGGTGTCATCCTCTTGTAAAATGGGGCAAGCATCTGTAGCATGATTCGATGACATACAAATCCCACAACTCTTTGCAACAGACGTATTTCATGCGGACATCTTTAAAACTAAAGCAGTTAAATCCGACAATTGTTGCTCAATATTGCCTGTGTTCACCTCATTGACCCTCTTCGGTGAGTGATCCACCCTAGTTCCATACTGCTGTGACTTAGCTGCCATATTTGCAATCAAGTTCTTTGCAGCGTCGGGAGTCTTGTCAACTAGTGCTCCACCACTTGCAGCATCGATCATAAAACTATCCATTGGCAATAATCCCTCATAAAAATATTGGATAAGATGTTGTTCATCGATTTGGTGTAGTGGACAGCTTGAGCACAACTTCTTGAACCTTTTCCAATACTCGTATAGAGTCTCTCCATTGTACTGTCAGATGACGCATATCTCCTTCCTTATGTTGGCAACTCTTGAAGCAGGAAAGTATTTCTCTAAGAATAACCTTTACATGTCACTCTATGATTGTATTGAACCTGAAGGGAGAAAGTACAGTCAATCCTTTGCTAGGTCTGCTAAGGAGAACAGGAATGCTCTCAGCTTGATGTGCTCCTCATTGACTCCTTGTGGTTTCATGGTTGAACATACCACATGGAACTCCTTTAGATGCTTGTATGGATCTTCACCTGTAAGACCACGAAAAGTAGGCAAAAGATGAATTAGTCCAGATTTAAGTTCAAAAGAAGCATCTAAAATAGGATACTCAATACACAATGGTTGTTGATTTAAATTAGGAGTAGCCAACTCCTTTAAAGTCCTGTTGTTGTTATGATTGACAACTATCTTCTCCTCTTCGAAATTGCTAGGTGAACTATTGGAATAGAGTTCAAGTGCAACGTTGAGGACTGGTGAGGATATGAAAGCTTGGTCCTCAACTGTTCTCTTAGCTTGACGAGTCTCTTTTCTTAACCTTCTTGCAGTTCTCTCGATCTCTGGATCAAAATTCAATTCACCAAATTGAGAGGATCGGGTCATACACTACAAAACAAAGAAAAATAAATAAATAAACTAAATACTTAACTAAAGAAAACAAAGATAAATAAAACAAATAACACTCCCCGGCAACGGCGCCAACATTTGGGTTGCTGTCGCAAGCAACCAAAAATAAAATCTTACTTTGAAAAATATTAATGTAGTAGTGAAAGTAAGAGTCGAACCCACAGAGAGTTAATTGTTTTAATAAATCTAATGTTTTCAAAAATATCTAATTAAATGGGGGGTTTGGAATTAATTATTAACAAATTAAAATTCAAACAAACAAATAAAACTTAATAATAAATAAATATGAGAAAAATCAATTAAAACAAACTTCAGTTCTTTAGTTCAGTATCCCCTTCTTTTAATCAACAAATTAATCAAGTTATTATTATCTTTTTCTTCAATTGAAATTAATAATCCTAGATAACCGACAATCGCCAAGCTACCCGAAATCCTCCTTAAATTATAAATCTAATGCAGCAATCGCTCACAAAAGACCCTAACTATCATACAACCTAGAACTATCAGTCTAGATTTAATATAACAGTTGTATTAAAAATTAGAGAATTAGATTATTCCAAGCAACAATCTCAATATCGCGGACCATTTAACTTGCCATCTTAATAATCATAACAATATTCAAAAGTTTGTCCACAATCAAATATTATTAACTGTTATTTATGATCAGATAAAATATCGTTTGCTTAATATCAAATCTTAATCTAGCATGTGACAAAAACTTAATTAATTCAACTGACCAAATCAAATTAATCAAATAAATATCATAAAATAATTAAAATAGATCATCAAGAATAAATCTCATGCATGAAGAAATAGATTATAAAACTCAATTAAAACATTAATTAAAAATAAGGTTCAACATCCCTTTGGAACTGAAAATAAAAACTTAGCCTGACATTCTTCAAAATAATCTCCAATAGTTGAAAAGCTCTCTCCAAGAAAGTAGAAGAAAGAACTCCTAAAAGCTTACCATCAATAATGAGAGGTTAGCCCTCTATTTATAGGCCTCTAACTTGTCCAAACCCTAATAGGATTTACAATTAAAAATAAAAGCAAAAGAAAAATAATATTATCCTAAGCCTAGTTGGAATTAAAATCCAATTTGGAATCAAAAAGTAGCAAAAATTCCGAATTAATCCCGTTTTCAGCATTTCCGTGCGTGCCAAACAAAGCCTTATGTGCCACAGTTGACCGGTCAACGCAGAAATGCGTTGTTGACGTCACCATCCTCCTCTGCACATTGCGCGGAGGCTTTCTGTACCGGACGCAAAACGACGTCGTATGATTCCTTCCCTTGCAACTGAAGCCTACCGCGCAATGCGCGGACGCTGTTCTGGTTAATTACAAAAATGCCCCTCCGCGTCTTTTCTTCCTTAATTACCATAATGCCATCAGTGCTGGTTAATTACAGTTTTGCTATCAGACTTTTGCCAGATTTGCCCCCAAGCTTTATTTTTCCTACAAAATAAAATATAAAAATAAATAAAAATAATATAAAAATACTAAAAATAAATAAAAACACATAAATAAAAAGAAATATAAAAATACTATAAAATTAAATAAATTAACTAAAATCCTATAAAACCTATTAAAATCAAAATATGCTAAATAATTAAACATTTAAGCACACAATAAATATAAAAACTAAGTATTAGGGTATAAAAATATCATATAATTTAGTTCTATCAACATAACATCCTTAACTTTCATTTTTGTTAATTTAACCACTTACTATTTCAGGAAAAATATAGACGAAGAAAAATTATATTTTATATTTTATAAAATTCGGGGTTTTACAACCTCCCCTCCTTATGAAATTTCGTCCCCGAAAATCCGAAATTGACGTACCTGGCATTTCAAAGAGGTAAGGATACTTAGATTTCATCTCATATTCTAGCTCCCAGGTCATTTCTTCAATATCTTAGTTCCTCCATAAAATCCTAACTTTAGGTATAATCTTTGAGCGTAGAATCTGCTCCTTCTTATCTAGGATCTTAACAGGTACCTCCTCGTACGTTAAATCATCTGCTATAACGTCCGATTCTAACTCAATAACGTGGTTTGGGTCCTTCATATATTTACGTAACATAGATATGTGAAAAATATTATGGATGCGAGACATACTTGGTGGCAAAGCTAGTCTATAGGCTACGGTTCCTACTCGATCGAGGATTTCAAATGGGCCAATAAATCGAGGGTTAAGCTTTTCTCTCTTTTCGAATCTCGTAACTCCTTTCCATGGAGAAATACGTAAGAATACATGATCTGCAACATTGAATCTCTCATCTCTCCGATGAAGATCAGCGTAACTCTTTTGTCGTTCTTGCGCGGTCTGTATTTGTTGTCGGATCATTTGGATCTTTTTGGTCGTCAAGCGTACCAACTCGGGTCCCAACAATTTTGCTTCTCCTACCTCATTCCAGCATACTGGAGAGCAACATTTGCGTCCATATAAAGCCTCGAATGGAGCCATGCATATACTTGTTTGGTAACTATTATTGTAGGAAAATTCAACCAATGGAAAATACTTATCCCAACTTCCTTTGAAGTCTAGTACTCAAAGTCTCAAAAGATCTTCGAGGGTCTGGATCGTCCTTTCCGATTGTCCGTCCGTTTGAGGATGGTATACAGAACTGAATCGTAACTCAGTGCCTATAGCTTTTTGTAGACTGATCCAAAAGCGTGAAGTGAATCTAGGATCTCGATCAGAAATTATGGAAACTGGCATGCCATGCAATCTCATAATCTCATTTATGTATATACCGGAAAGACGTTCAAGTGAAAAGTTTTCTCATATAGGCAAGAAATGAGCAGATTTGGTCAATCTATCTACGATCACCCAAATTGCATCTAAGACTTGAGAAACTTTGGGAAGACCCGTTACGAAGTCCATATTGATGTGTTCCCACTTCCATTCGGGAACTTCAAGTGGTTGTAATGGATCTTTAGGTACTTGATGTTCTGCCTTGACACGTTGACAAGTTAGGCACTTTGAGATAAGCTCTGCAATCTCCCTTTTCATATTGTTCCACCAAAATTTATGTCGAAGATCTAGATACATCTTGGTACCTCCTAGGTGGATTGCAAACGGCGTGTTGTGTGCCTCCATCATAATTTTATGCTTTAATTCAGGATCGTTAGGAACACAGAGTCGAGAGTTGACTCAAAGTATTCCTTTCTCATCGATTCTTGCTTCGAGAATGACACCTTCTTGTACTTTTTTCATCATGTTCATTAGTTCCTGATCGGTAGCTTGAGCAGCTTTAACTTTATCGATTAAAGCCGGTTCTACTCGCACGTGAGCAATCTTCGAGTAAGTCCCTGGTGTCTTTAGCTCTATCTCCGTCTTTTGCAAGTCGTACAAAATACGCTTTTGTGTTGTTAGCAATGCACTTGTACTCGCATAAGATCTTCTGCTCAAAGTGTCAGCTACAACGTTCACCTTTCCCGGGTGATACTGGATTGTGTGGTCATAATCCTTCAACAGTTCAGGCCAACGTCGTTGTCGCATGTTGAGTTCCTTTTGGGTGAAGAAATACTTGAGACTTTTATGATCCGTATAGATATCCACTTTCTCTCCGTACAAGTAGTGTCTCTAGATCTTCAACGCGAAAATGACTGCTGCCAACTCTAGTTCGTGAGTAGGATAATTTTTCTCATAATCTTTGAATTGTCGAGAGGCATAGGCTATAACCTTTCCATGTTGCATAAGGACACAACCTAGACCTTTACCTGAAGCATCGGTATATATGGCAAATTCTCCTGATCCTGATGGAATGGTCAGAACAGGAGCTGAAATAAGTATCCTCTTGAGTTCTTGAAAACTTTTCTCACATTCTGCGCTCCATACGAAATTAGTTCTTTTCCGAGTAAGGTGAGTTAATGGAGTGGCGATTCGAGAAAATCCTTCTACGAATCTCCGATAATAACCAGCTAGACCTAGAAAGCTTCGGACTTCGGTTACTGTCTTGGGTTGTTCGCAATTTAGTATTGTTTCAATATTCGCAGGGTCAACCGATATTCCCTGTCTAGAAATCACATGCCCAAGAAACGTGACTTCCTCAAGCCAGAACTCACATTTCTTCAACTTGGCATATAATTTGTTCTCACGGAGCTTTTGGAGTATCAATCTTAGGTGTTGTTCATGATCCCCACGACTATTGGAGTATATGAGGATGTCATCAATAAAGACAATCACAAAATGATCCAAATATTCTTTGAATATTCGGTTCATCATGTCCATGAAAGCTGTAGGAGCATTGGTTAGTCCAAAATGCATGACTAAGAACTCATAATGCCCATAACGAGTTCTGAAAGTAGTCTTTGGAATGTCCTCAGCTTTAACCTTTAACTGATGATATCCAGAACGAAGATCAATCTTTGAGAAATGTTGAGCACCTTGTAATTGATCAAACATGTCATCAATCCGAGGTAACGGGTACCTATTTTTGATGGTGACATGGTTCAATTCTCGGTAGTCAATGCAAAATCTCATACTCCCGTCTTTCTTTCTTCACAAATAGAACAGGAGCACCCCAAGGTGATGCACTCGGACGAATGAAACCAGTATCCAACAATTCCTGTAGTTGGACTTTTAACTCTTGAAGTTCAATGTGAGCCATTCTGTATGGGGCTTTGGAAATGGGCTTAGTACTAGGTTCAAGATCAATACAGAATTCAATTTCTCGGTTTGGGGTATGCCAGGAAGTTCCTCAGGAAAAACGTCAGGAAACTCATTAACAATAGGAATATCATTCAAGTTTGATGTGTTTTTGTTCAAATCAGTGACATGAGCTAAAAAGGCTTGACATCCGTTTTTCAATAAACGAATGCATTTATGGCTAGAAATAATAGTTATAGATTTCAATGGTTTAGTTGATTGAATTTGCATGACAAGTTGATTAGGAATATGAAAACTAATAATATTATGAAAACAATCAATTTTAGCATGATGGGTAGTCAACCAATCAATTCCTAGAATCACATCAAATTCATGCATCTCCAAAGAAATAAGGTCAACAGGTAGTGTGAGGTTGTTGATTTAAACTAGGCAAGATTTATAGACAGTAAATGTAATGGCTATTTCTCCCAATGAGGTTTTAACTGATAAGACAAGATTTAAGTTTTCAATAGTCAAATTTAAACGTTGAGTACATATAGGTGAGATAAAAGAATGGATAGAGCCAGTATCTAACATGGCATAGACTTATCGAGAATTGATGAATAGCTTACCGGTAATCACCTCATTCAGTTTCTTGATCATCAAGGCTGTCATCATCAAATCGAGTCCCATATACTTCATCCGGATCTTCACGTATTTCAACCATGGGGATACCGCTAAATAATTTTCTAACAAACTATTTCTCGGATTCATCAACTTCATCAGTAGTAACGTACCAATGATTTCCATAAGAATAGTATTTTCGATAGACTGCAGTTTTCACGATAGTGACTAACTTAACCTGAATTACTCTAAATTGTAACGCCCAAAAGTATAGAAATATCATTTTTAAATAATCTTGAAAATCATAGCTGGAACACCCTAAATCCCAAAGACTGATATGAAAAGTCCATATATTCCGATCCTTTGTTATAGAGCATAACCAGGTGATATGACTCTCCCAATTAGTGAGCAGATTAAAGGCAATAATTTCCGGAAGTTCATTATATCCTTTAATTGCTTCTAATAATGGATCTGGAACGACTGCAATAGAGTTTTCACCTTCATCGTTACTGGATAGAACATGCATAATTTTTGCTTTAGGCAAATGATTCAACTCTGAGTTTGTAGGAAGATTATTCGTCGCCTCTTGATTCGCAATTACATTTGTTTCGGGCATTTCGTTGTTAATTTCATGATTTCCAGATGCCATACTTAACTGTAGTCACAAAATAATTGTTAGTTCGAACAAACTGACTCATCTTTTCATGTTCCTATATTTAAATCGATTCGTTAGATAACAAAATCTCATTTAAGTGGGACACATTAGTGACTGATTATATTCGTCTCCCCCCTCCTAGTTCTAACCCCAGATCTCCATTAAAGACCATATCCCTAAGCTATGATGCCAACTGTGACACCCCCAAATCTGGGCCCAAACTTGAGTTGTCAAAAGACTACACCAAAATTATTACAAAGTAGTACAACGTTCAACAATACAGTGTATAATAATACACAACTAAGTCTTCACTATTATTGTCACACTATTTTACAACACGTGAAGACTATCATAGCTATCCATCGGACTCTCACTCCATTCCCCGGCTAGACCCAGCTACGTTCTCATCTCCTGTTGAAAAACAATAGAACAAAAAAAAGGGTGAGCTCAAATAGCCCAGTGAGAAATATCATGAATAAGATAATGACGAATAAATTATCATTAGCCTTCAACAGTTGAGTTCTTGATAGAATACAATAGACTACAAGGTTTATATCAAAAACTGCAGTTAAATTCTTGAACAACGTTCAGATCAATAATATCAGCGGAATGAGCAATCTATTAGAAGAATAATGCAAACTATAATGTCCACTCGGTTCTCTTTTTAGAAAAAATATCATCAACTTTTATCATCTGAAATGTCATTAGTCAAGATAATACAAATTCACAGTTCCTGGTCATAATCATGCAAATCAACAGTTCATCTTTGCACTACGGACCAAAGATATTCAATATAACACCAACGGTCATGATTATGCCAGATTCAACCTTTGGTCATAATCATACCAAACAACAGTTCATCTTTGTACTATGGGCCACAGATATTCAATATAACACCAACGGTCATGATTATGCCAGATTTAGCCTTTGGTCATAATCATACCAAACAACAGTTCATCTTTGCACTACAGGCCAAAGAGAACATTCACCACGTGCCATAAAAGACACCGAACAGATGTATCACCTTTAACCTAGTATATCGCCATTAAACCTATCATCTGTTTAACAATTATATCACATCTGTGCCCCCAGCCACATATATTCACAACAGCTTGATTCTTGATGATTAATACAAATAACAGTGATACAAATGATGAACAGAAGAAACAGGATAAACAATAAGTATCGGAAGTTTACTTTGTGCAGATTCAAACAATGTCCAAATTGTCAACATTATGTGGAGTGAAGTTTAAAAATGATATTTAGGATCCACAATTCAGAATAACGGTTATAGTTCAATAGAAAGATTCAGAAAATAGGAAGGTTCAGTTGAAATTATGAAGTGCAACTATTATGGAACATATAATATTTTCAGGAATTATAGAAGCAATAGTTCCATAATAAGTTTCGATTTAGGTGTATGAAAGAAAATAATATCCCTTACCGTAGCAGGTTTGATTAACAAAAGGTGAAGGAAATTAATATCCCTTACCATAGTAAGTTTGAATAATGGAAGATGAAAAAGATGGTATCCCGTATAAGTATAAAGGAAAATGATATTACTTACGAATATGAAAGAAAATGATATTACAAACTAATATGGAATAAAAGTGTCATTTGATAATTCGTGTAGACAAATTATTTCAACAGGAGACAAATAAGAAGGGTTATTCACCAACAGGCGGTAGTCCGCGCCGTAAGGTTATTCCCATCAATTTGAATACGAAGAGTTATTCACCAAACAGGCGGTAATTCGCGCCGTAAGGTTATTCTTAGAGATTAATAAGGAATGAATACAAAAGGTTATTCACCAACAGGCGGTAATCTGCGCCGTAAGGTTATTCCCACAATTTAATACATGGAAATAAATGGCACAAGAAAGAAACGATATTATTTTCGAGAATCAAAGAATGATAATCCCTTACTGTGGTAAGTTTAAATAATAGAATATGAAAGAAGATGATATTTCTTACAAGTAAAAAAAAATGACATTCCTTACCTTAACACGTGACTGGATATTAATTTAAATGAGGTTGATCAACCTATATATTAATAATAAAATTAGTAATTACCACATATAAATTTCAAAGTGTATGATAACTCGTATAATATGAACTATCAAAATGATATATATTTAACATAATTTTTGTAGTATAATATAACTACTTTAAAATAGTTTTTAAAATAATATTCAAAAATAAATCTTCCAAAGAAAGCTTTTAAAAATGAATCTTCTCAAAGAAGAGTTTTCTAAGGGAAGATTTGTGAATACCGTGAAAAATAGAAATTTATGAAATTATTACTCTTTAATAAAAGACTTGAAAAATTCCTGCACTCCTTTTGGCTTTCAAACACTCAAAATAACCTTACTATTCTCAGAGAAAACTCATAAAATTCTTATAGAAAAATTTTATGTTTTATGTGTAATTTTTCTATTCAGCTGAGCAAGCTATTTATAGGGGACAAGAAGCTACTATGCTTGTGGTAGGTGAGCACGCCAGCTGAAAAATTTCAGCAGAGGTTGCGCAGCCTCCACCTACCAATTCTCAGCAAATTTGCATGTTTAGAATTCATGTGGCTCCCACAAAGGGTCCACATGGTTACTATTTAAAATAGTAAAAATTAATTAATTAATTTTTTTTAAAAATTTATTTATTCTTCTTGTGGGTCCAACATATATATTAAAATAATGCTACAACAATAATTCAATAATAATGTAATAAACACGTTACAGATTATTGTTAATTTAATAATATAAATTACAGTGTATTTGCTATAGTGACAATTATTAGGTTCAATAATTTTAACTACAGTGCACCAACAATTATTGAGTCAATGATATGAAATACAGTGTAATGACAATTATTAAATTAATAATGCAAAATACTGTGTAGCAACAATTATTGAATTGATAATATAAAATATTATGCAGTGACAATTATCGATGAAATGATGCGTAATAATTACGGTGTCAATTATCAGACCTATAATATGAGACACTGTGCAATATTGTGTGCTACTGTAGAGTACCGCGTGCTACAGTAAAATACCATAAATTACCATATGCTACTATTCTTTTATCACCAGTATTTTAACAGTTAACACCGTTGACTATTTTTATTTAAAAAGGTTATTTCTGTCGTTTTCTATATCCGACAATTATTCCATTGTGGGGTCCACCAATAATTAGTTGTTTCGGCGCCGACGTACGACCCGAATATTCCCCGACAAAAACGAATATTATCCGACAAAATAAAATTTGTACATAACATCCTTAACTTTCAATTTTGTTAATTTAACCACTTACTTTTTCAGGAAAATATATACGAAGAAAATTTAAATTTTTATTTTATAAAATTCGGGGTCTTACAATGCATACAAGCCAATCATATTTGATATGATGTAGCATGTACTTTATAATCTTATTAATTTATTAATAAAAGTTTATTTATACAAAGACATTTTTTTTATCCATATTTAATAGATGACATTAATTGTGATAAACCCATAGTTGTTGAGCAATGTTTTTAAAATCATGATGATGATCATATTAATGATATCTAAATTCAAGATAGCTCAAAAATAAAATTGTTCCTAATCGTGGGATTACTAAAATGGGGATTAGTGAATCCGGATAGATTAGTACACATTATGCTTACTCTTATGAAGAGAATGATTGATCTCATAATCTTTTGTGTAGAGGAACTAAAACAAGTATATAGGTGCTTATTAGAGAATAAGTTCATTGAACGTGACTCGCTCAAGGAACACCTAATGGAGTCTTACTTGTCTGTCAATAGGAGTTCATTTTGTGATAGTAATACAAGTAATCATTGGACTTGAGATCATCATAGTATCTTGTATTTGATGAATTATATTTTGATATATTCCTTAAAATCTTAAGGGTGTATCAAAGGGTATATTCGGATATAATAAATTGTATATGAAAATAGGTGAATGATCAACAAAGAATAGGTGAATGATCAACAAATAATCTAACACTTCTAGTAAAAGAATAGAATGTCATATGCGATTCAATAAATGACAACTCAGTAGTCCTTAGCCAATGCAGAATAGAAATTAGAAAGTAGTTTCTAATTTATATTAATTAGAGTTATTCATTTAAGAATCAAAATGCATATAATCAAATAAAATAAGACTTGACAGTAAGACCATTCCTTATATTTATTTGGGACATTACGAGGTAGAATGGTTGAATTGAATAGTAACTATTCACTGAATAGGTTCTTATGTGATTAAATGTTGAAATCTATATTATCTGGAAAGTCGTTGATTGCTAAGGGGTTTAATCTTATTATGGAATAAATATTATTTATTTAAATAAATTATATAGTTTTATTTATTTTTATAAATAAGATTAAAATAATTTTAATTAATTTATTCTATAACCGGTTTAATATGAAGAACCTAAAGGGTCACACCGCAAAAGAAAATTAATTATTTAAAAATTAAATGGTATAATCGTAATAATGAATTAAGTATATTTGATTTATACTATGGGGATAGAATAAATTAAATAGCCTAATATTTATTATTTTAGAAATACTAATTAATAAGAGGAGTCTTATTATTATTATTACTACTATCATTATTATTAAGTTCCTAAATGGTTTAGGAATTAATTAATAAAAGTACTCTGATAATTGATAATTAAGTTTCTAAATGGTTTAGGAATTGTAATTATTAAATTAAATTAATTAAGTTTCTAATTAGATTGGGAGTTTAATTAAAAACCCTATTCCTAAAAGTGTTAGGAGGGTTGACTATATCTATAAATAAGAGAAGTCTTATTATGAATTAAGGTTACATACACCTCCATAAGTTTTGGGAGAGTACTTACAAGTTCTCTAAATCTAAGAAATTAGAAGAGAAAGAAAAGTAGAGTTTGTCATCACCCACTTCTTGAATCCTTATTCTTCCTTGGTGGATCACTTCTAGAAGCCAAACACTTAGGTGGCTAACGTTGATCAAAGGAATCTAATTGGTAGAATTCAAGGAGAACACGAAGGAATTAGAGTGAAACTCGTACCTGTAAAAAGCTAGAATCTACAATGGTATAATTCTTTATCTCATTTTTGTTAATTAATAGTTATGCATAAAGGTCGATTCTAGATTATGGGTTATAGTAAAAAAAAACAACTTAAATTCTAATTTTACCATGCTTCCACTACTTATATGTAATTTGATTGCATGTTCATGGATTATTACAAACTAACATAGTAAACGTTAACGTTGATTAGGAAAGTGTTATAAATAGAATGCTCCATCAAGTGGTTATGTTGTTAGTTATTTTGCTAGAAACACCAAGTGGAAATAAAGAGAGTTTTGAAGAGAGAAAAGTGTGAGCTTCTTGTGTTCTTGAGAAAGACACTTTGAGTATATGGGTAGTGTGTTGATCAACGTTAGTGGATGTCATTTAGCTTCTCCAACTATCTTCCTAAGAAGAAGAGAGCTTCAAAATCAAGGTGTAAAATATTCTCTTCCTTAAACCTTTTCATTTTGTAGTTTAGATCTACTTTATGTATTTTGTCATGGTTGGTTGTGGAAGAAATATTTGTGTGATGGAGCTATGGTGAGCTCAAAGGTATAAGGATGGAGATTTAATGGTGAATATGTGTATTTATGTGTCCATGTATGCTCAATATATTTTTCATTGTCAAAATATATTTTCTATAGTCAATATGTAGTTTATATGGTAAAAATGTATTTTTAATAGCTTAAAACCTATTTTGATGCTCTACAATAGTATATATATATAAATATATATATATATATATATATAGTCTAATATGTTTATTATGTATATCAACATGTTTGGTATGTAAAGTGATAGAAGGAAATGCATGAAAGCATGTTTATTGGTAAAAATCCTAACTTGTTATGTGCTTTGATGTGTTGTAAAATGAGTTATGGATGTTATTTTTGTGAATTCTATGGCTTGAAAGATAGCTTTAGGAGTCATAAGAATAACCCAACTTGAATATTTGAAAAATGTGATGAAATGTGCAAGTTATGGTCTTTGTGGTAAAAACGTGTCGTTTTTGAAACCTTAGTCTTTCATTCCTAAATTTTGTGTTAAAAATAATTTTGAAAATACGATCGATCCATGAAATATTGAAGAACAAGAAATTAAGAAAATAACAAATCTAATTTGGTGTCCTTTTGATATGTATATTTTATTTTATGCAAATTTGAATCAAAGTAGCAAAATTTTAAAAATTCTAAAAAATCCTAAAATTGGATTATGTTGGACCAGGGCCCTAGTTCATTTTCAAGGGGAAAAAAAACATGTTTTTATAAACTAGGTCGGATCGGTCCAAGACGGGTCGGGTCGGATCTTTAAATTCAAAATGGGTAAGAAAATATAATTTAATATAATATTAATATTGGACAAAAATAAATAATTAAAATATTATCAAATGAATAATAATATTAGTAAAGATATAAAATATTATTAAATGATTAATAATATTCAAAATTGAATAAAATATTATTAAATGAATAATAAGATTAGTAAATCAATAAAATATTATTAAATAAGTAATAATATTAGTAAATGAATAAAATATTATTAAATAATTAATAGTATTAGAAAATCAATAAAATATTCTCAAATGATTAATAATATTAGTAAATAAATAAAATATTATTAAATAATTAACAATATTATAAAAGGAATAAAACATTATTAAATGATTTATATTATAAATGAACATAATATTATTAAATGATTAATAATATTAGAAAATAAATAAAATATTATAAAATAATTAATAATATTAGTAAAGGACTTGAATATTATTATTTGATTATTAGTATTAAATAAAGGTTTAAACAATATTAAATGATTAATATTAGTTTTATGTGAATAAAATATTATCAAATGATGATAATATTTCTAAGTATTTAATATATGATTAAATGTTTAATTATGTGTTTAAATATATTGATAAATGTTATATATATGAACATATATGTGCTACTAATTGGAAGATCAACTTTATTAATTGTTAGGTTCTTTTAAATAAAATTAAATTTGTGTTTGTTAGTTCCCAATGACACGAAAGATATCTAGAAGTGGGGTTGAATAGATACTTTAAATTTTTTTCTTTATTTGGCTTTAAGAAAAAATGAATTATTAATCAAACAGTTTAGCACAACGGAATATGATTTAGTTACCCCTTCTTAATATGTTAATATGATAATTCAACAATTAGTTATATAACAGTTATAACAATTAATAAACACTAAATGAAAGACACCAGTTTTTAAGTGGTTCACTGTTCTGCTCTTTGAGCAACAAATCCACTAAAGATACTTTTATAATTTCTGAATCACTAAGATTCATTCAAGACCAGCAGTCTTGGAACTTTAGTTCACTAACAACTCTACAAGTCCAGCAGACTTGGATACTTTAGTTCATTAAGAACTCTTTTCGAGTAGTGTAGATTTGGGTGTGCTACTAAGTTGCGTTTAACATAAGTTTCTGAAGAACTTAGTAGCGATGCAAGATACTTTTGCTTTTGATCTTTTACAATTCATGCGTATGTTTTTTCTTTCTTGTGTGTTGTTTGTCTTCTTTGTGTATTGAATCTGGGCTTCTCATATAGAAGCTTCAGATTTCTTCCTATTTGAAATCTGCCCTTTTCTTCAGTTTCTCTCCGTTACCTCAAAATGTAGAGCTATTGAATATTATATTCATTTATCTCATTAATACTCTGACGAGGTATTAATTAACCTACAAATACTGTCCAAAAAGGTGTTTGTTTTTTTCTTGGGACAAAACATGACAGTCGTAGATTTCTACTAACTTTCATAGAGGCATTTGGTCTTTCATAGAAATACGGCTGATAGGACACAATATTCCGACTTTTACTACCTTGAAAGTCTTCTCTCTATTGCATAGCACGCTTTGGTCAGTCCTATGATATTTCTGACTTTAGGCTCTTGGCAGAAATTTATTTGACACAATGATGCATATTGTTTTTCTCAACGAAGTTGCTTTTGTCTTTTAGGACAAGAGAAGAATCATTAGATGGTTTAGGATTTGAACGTAGAGTTGCTTAAATGTTTCTTGCTTTTGCTTAACTCTACGATTTTTCCTTGCTACAGTAACTGCTCTGTGATAAGGCAGTTTACCTTGAGATCGTAGAGTTTTATTCTACGGCTACTCTGTTGGTCGTAGCGTCCGTTCTACGATCACTTCTTTCTTATTCGTAGAGTATGTTCTTTTGCTTTGACCAAATCGTAGAGTCTTCCTAGCACAGAATCGTAGAGTCTACTCTACGAAAAGATTGAATCGTTGTGTCTTCTTTGTGCGGAGTCGTAGAGTCCATTCTATGAACAGACTAAATCGTTGAGTCTTCTTTGTGCAGAGTTGTAGAGTCCATTCTATGATCAGACTGACTGAAGAGATATAACACAAGATCAACCTAACAGATTTGATCTTTTCATAAACTAAGTTCGTGAATATAACACAGAACTTTACAACTCAATACATTCATATCGAAAAGATCAACCTAGCAGTTTTGATCTTATCTAACTAAGTCCTTGTACATTATGAACAATCAAAGAACTTTACAACTCTACTATTGAATGCATTTATCACCTTAATTCTTATCGTCAAATCAAATATGCAATGTTCAACAATTTTCCCCTATTTGATGATGACAACACTAATAACAGAAAGTAATTTGAACAAACTTAATTAAGCAAATGCATTTAAATGATAGATAGCCTAATATACAGTGAGCAACTGTATTTCTAATGAAAGAATATGAATTTTATTGATGTAGTTAATTGCACAATGAGTGTAAATAAATTACATAAAAATTTGAAAAAAAAAATTATCTCCTCCTACTGGTAGGTCTCCTTCTCTCATCTTTATGCCTTTGCCTAGGAGACCTTCTTCTCTCATCTTTCTACCTTTGCTTGAAGAGTGCTTTCCTTTCCTCTTTTGCTCTTTTCAGTTCCATTTCTTCCCTTTGCATAGCTTCTTCTTCTTTCACTTGGAGCCATGCTTGAGAGCTGGATGGTCCTGCAATTAAGGATTGTCCTTCAAGACTTGGTACAAATGGCCTCGCAGTTGAGTCCTGTCTGTGATGAATTAGTACTGCTTCAAACTTAGGAGGTTAAATTGACGTTGGAACCAATCTCATCCCATGAGGTGCTCTTCCTCTTCTGCTTTTTCTATGCTCTTACTCTTTTCCCCCTTGTTGGCATCATTAATGTTGGCCACCTCAATTGAAAGCTGCTGCACACCCTAAACAAGTTCTTGAAGTTGAGTCTGGGTGGCAGCTACATCATTGTGATGATCTTGAAGTCGTTCTTCAACTAGCATTTGTTTTTGCTCCACCACTGATAGAGTTTCGGTTGTTTGATTAGCTTATTTTCTGAGGGATTTCTTCATTTCAAAGATCTGCTCAGTAAGGAGGGCTATAGATTTTGCATTAGTTTCTTGAAGAATGTCGATGGACTTCTGATGGTTGGCCATTGCTCTCATAAACCTATCGTCCTTTTCCTTAAGATTGTCAAAAACTGCTCCAATTAACTCCTTTAGTTTTGAGGAGATTTTTCTTCCCAAATTTTGAGAAAGGTTGTTTGCAGCAGTAACAACATTGTCTAAAACTCTGTTGAATGTTGTTGGACTTAGATGCCAGTTCGTTTTGCATCTCTGCTTGCATATAGCTTGTAACGTCAGTTAAGCCCTTAGTTGTAGGAAGTAGAGATATCTTTTCCAGGATTTCGTTGAGGAGCTGAGTTGTTTTCCCCTGGTCATCCATGGAGTTTGGAATGTGGAAGTATTCATGACCAGAGGTTGAGGGAATGACTTTGTGTGTGACCAGGAGTCTTGATGGTTGGGAAGGTTGAGTAGTAGGCATTGTTTAAGTAGAAGGCAGGATTTCAGGAGAGTCTTGAGGGTACTCTATGTCTTGAAAATCTTGACCACCAGTCGTAGAGGATGGGAATTCTATGACTAGGGCATAGTTGGACATAGATCTTGTCTCAGGGTTTGCATTAGATAGCTCCTCAAATTTATTGAAGGTCCAAGAAGGTGTATAACTTTGTATGAGGGCTAGAGGAATAAAATGTACCTTTTTGCCCTAATGAAGATGAGAATGATCGGTTTGAGATAAGCCTTTGAGCAAAGTGAAGGTTTAGAGGGTAGCCTTGAGCCAAAATCACCACGTTGAGATATGTTTTGAAGGTCCAGAAGAGTTGATCTCACGCATTGTGCACCAAGGCTCGGTGGAATGGCATTAGTGGCAAGAACTTCAGCAGGCAGTTGTAGTTGAGGTGCCTCTGTTCATTTCTTCCGACTGCCACTATTTTGAGGTCATCCTCTTCATCTATATTCATTATGGTTGAAGGGATTGAAATGTCTTCTTGAATCTCCCCCTCAACCTGAGCATTTGCTGGTTCAGGAACTGCTGATGGCTCCCCCTCAGTTTGAGTACTCATTGGTTCAATTGCTTCAAATGACTCCCTCTCAATTGGAGCAGTGTCTGATTTTTCAAGTAGCTCCCCCTCAACTACTGAGCCTTTTTCAGTTATTTGATCGGCTAATTTCACTAGCCTTCTTATTTTTGGCCTTAGCTCTACTGAAGTGACCTCTTCAGCCTAATGCTTGTTGCGAGTTTCCCTCAACTAATCTAACTCTTCATCCTCTGAGGCAGCCTTGTAACGCCCCCAAATCCGGGTCCCTTGAACCACGGGCTTGGTGCGCACGTGACTATCTACCCTGTCATTTCATCCATCCAATCTGAATAAAATAATGATAATAAGAACTTAATTTACATTCAACCATAACTAATCCCAGGTTCTACGTACCTTTATACATACCATCTGTCGTATCTGATATATTACAACATATAATAATAATTACACACTAATTACAATAATGATACAACTATTGCTGGTTGGCTTTTCCTTTACCCTTGTCTACACCAGATCCCTCGGTCTTCTCTGGCTTAGCTGAAATATCATGAATGAAAGCAAGAGTGAGCTTAAAATAGCTCAGCAAGTAATTAAACATAAGATAACATGATATTTCAGAATGATGAATATAACTCGTTTATAACGAAATGTAGGAATGCGTGTCAACATGAACTTGTAACAATTTAATAGATACTGATAGGATGATAACATAAGCTGAACATGAATGTCTGAGAACATGGAATTTTCATTGCTGTAAGGTCACAAGACCAAGAACACGTTAAGAACAATATCAATCTTTAAGACCGATACTGTCCAAAGTATTTATAAAACGTTAAGAGCAATCTCAATCACAAAGACTGACATTACCCATAATGGTAATAATAATAGTTTAGATGCGTACTCTGGGTGATCAGCCCATCGTACTTAATATTGTGCACAACAACATCTAACGACGCAACCACGTCATAATTAATTCTTTTCATTTAACTTTTATTCCCCTTTTTACAATAGGGTTGTTCTGTTACAGCATAACAAAGAGTCTGCACCACCACAATGTGGATTGGAGAACATAATAATCAACAACTGGATTTAATATGAAACATACATGTGTCTAGCCAGAACCAAAATTGGCATCGACCTTTTCAAGATAGTTCGATAAGAAATGAACTTTACATGATACATGAATGTACAACATGAATGTCTGTTCAAGAATCTAAAATTAAAAGCTTAGTCAGAAAACTTGCCTTGGTCCTCGTCTATCACAACTGGTAAATTATTATCCCGTCTAGGACCTACATGACCATAATATTGGTTCATGCATTAGTTATGTACACATGCATGCCATTACTTGCTATACAAGCTATCACTTAGTTTAACATAACCCTAATCACGTAACACATTGTTTACATAAGCCTTAGGATCTACCATATTGATTATTTTTATCAATTTATGATTTACATATGTGTTTCTATCATTAAATATCAAAACATTGCAATTTGGAAATAAAATAATTTATTTTTCAAAATCAGGTCACGGCGCCCCGGCGGAGAGAACCGCGCCCCCAGCGAGATCCTCTCGGCCGAACAGCGCCCCGGCGACGACTGATCTCGCCCCGGCGTATCCCATGCAGAAGCACTGCGCCCCGGCGCAGTTACAAGAGTAAAATACTGCGCCCCGGCGCAGTACTGGTTTCTCAGAAATTTTTTTTCTTTCCAAAAACTGAGTTATCTTTGACCCTAATGTGAATTTACCAATTCCAACACTTCATATAACACGTATAACACATAATTGACTTGCGTGGGTTTTCGAAACATTTAAAAATCATTATTTGAACCTATTTTTCCAAAGATTTCATTTTAGTCGTATTTTAACGTTTTAAATCGTTTAAAACCGTCGTTTATCGCCATAAGTGCCAAATTGCTTCCAATTCGATTCTAACATGTGCATATACATAAAACTTACATGCTTGGCCTAATTTGAACCTCCATAAACCAAAATGGCCAAAAAATCAACCATTGGTTGCATTGTGTCACATTTTCAATTTCCACTCTTAAACCAACCTTTACTCTTGAAACTCTATACTTCATATGCATGACCACATACACAATTAACAACTTGATATACACATATAGCTTATATATGTACCTTCCAATGCACTTTACAGATTATAATTCTATTTAGGCAAAAAGTATAGCCTAGTATTTGATTATTCTTCATAGAACTTGCTTTGAACACCATTCATACTTCTATAATACACAATAACATGTAATAATGCATGCAACTCATTCCTTTTACCTCTCAAGCTAGGTTTCATCATATCTAGCAACTTAAAACACATAATCAAGACTTATATCATAACTTTAATTCTAGATATTCATGTAAATAGTACACCACCTTTGTTATATTACACTTTAAGCTTAGGGTTTCATCTACCATCAAACATGAAGCACCTAGACTCAAAAACTTCACATAATATACACATATAATCCAAGACTCATGCATGGCTTCATCTATTTCAACATAAAAACACATAATCTATGAATTTCATAACTTAAACTCTTTCATACCTTCTTCTAGCTTTACTTCTTCTAGCTAAAAACCTTGCCAATACTTGATTCTCCACCTTGATCACTTACTTTGCTTGTCTAGAACACTTCTTACTTGAGATTCCTTGTGTTTCTTCAAACCCTAGCTCCTAGCTCTCTCTTCTCTCTTATCTTGCAAGCTTTCGAATGATGAGATAAAATAGCTAAGTGTAATGCTGAAAATCACTTGCATGTAGGCTTATATCACATGTCTAGCAACTAACCATGGTTAAGATACATAATCAAGCATGGTTAGGGTCAAACTAGTCATTCTTCATAATTAACTAAGGATATCTAAGACATAATACCAACTTGGGACATAATTGCCATATGCTAAATTACCAAGGACATCTTTAGTCATTTGCCAAATCCTAGCAATTTAATTTCTATGAATTTTCCTTATTTAATTCTCTAAAAATCCAATTTAAATCCATTTGGAACCAAATTTGTTTCATAATTCTTGTGTTTAATTCCACCATTTAATGGCTCATAATACACTTGTCCCAAATTACATGTCACACCTCTAAATATTTTATTTCTATTAATAACTTATTCAAAAGAATTTAATATCCATTTATAAATTATAATCTTATATATAGCAAAAATACGTATCGTTACAAGCCTTCTCTTTAGGAGCAACGTCAGAGGCCTCATTTGATGATCCTTGAGATTTTTCAATCTCAAGGGCTTTCTTTTCTTTCCTCTTTCTGATTAAACCAGGAGATTGCTTGCTGTCTTCCTAAGAGTCTACTTCTACAGATAGGATCTTCATTCGTGAGGGCCTAGTACCACTCTGTGTTCCTTCACTATCCCCAGATCGGGATAGTTTTCTATTTTCAACTGGGTTTCTTTTTTAGTTGTCGAATAGTCTTTGGGTCATCCTCTTATTTGGGTTGAGGACTTCTCCTTCAGCATGCTCAATCTTGTTCCCCAAAATGGATTGAAGGAGAATGCTTATGAATGTCCCATAGAGCATTTTCCTGACTCCTTTTGCCTTATCTGCATTTAGGAACCAGTTACCGATCCATTCCAGCATTAAGGAGCCATAGTTTATGTTTATCTTCTTTACTATGGCTGTCATTATCTTCAGCTAGATCTCGCTAACGGAGTAGTGAGCAGAGTCTTTGCAGAGGAGGCATTTTCTAATGACGTCAGCCAGAAATTCATATTTTTGGGGAAACTTTCTTCTTCAATCCTCTTAGCTCTGAATTCTTTTTGCGGTGCATCCTTCTTAGGCCCTCTTCTACACTCACAAGATTTAGAGTTGTGAGGCCCCCATGTTTAAAACCTAGGGCTAGGTTTATTTCTTCAGCTGTGAGATTGAACTAAACCCCTTTTACTGCGGTGGTCAGAGTTCCATTGACATAGGATCCATAGGTATAGAACTCTAGGACTAGCCTTGATAGAATCCTCGTGTTTGTTCCTAAAGCTTCTCGAAGGCTGGCCTTTTTTACCAGATGGATTATCCTCCGGTACTGTTTATCGACGGTTGTGAAGGCTTCGAAGATCAGTTTGTTTCCTGATATTACTTGAGCAGGCGCCATTGATTGTTTTTCTAAAACAAAATGAATGATTTGTCTTAGTATTATAAATCTAGGGTTCTGGATTGTGAGAGAGAGAGTTAGAGAGTTTTCAGTTTTTGATTTTTAAAGAATAATAAAAGACACGCAGTTTTCAAAGTATTTAAAACTTTCCTCTATGTTTGCTGAGACGCATGTCAAATTTTGATAAGAAGACTTCTAGTTGGTTGATGACTATTTTGCCCTTTGTCTCCCCCTGAGCTCTACGATCCCTCTTGATTCAATGATCCTTTGTTTTTGACAGTCGTTGAGTGAACTTTATGACTGGGATGTACTCTGTGATCCTTGGCTTGACGATCGTTGAATGAGCTCTACAAATTGAAGTGTACTCTACGATCCTTGGCTTGACGATCGTTGAGTGAGCTCTACGAATTGAAGTGTACTCTACGATCCCTGGCTTGACGATTGTTGAGTGAGCTCTACGAATTGTGCTTTGAAAAACTTTTTCTCCCTCTAGTGTTAGTAACTTCCAAAGACATGATATATATCAAGAATCTAGATTTAACATTCCTAACTCACTTATTAGTTTATTGAATCTTGATTCATCTAAAGGTTTTGTAAATACATCTGCTAGTTTTTCTTCAGTTGGGATATAATGTAGTGATATATTACTATTTTGTACATGATCCCTAATGAAATGATATCTTATATCTATGTTCTTAGTTCTTAAATGCATGACAGGGTTATGAGTTATGACAATTGCACTTGTATTATCACAGTATATAGGGATAGAATTAAGCTCAAAACCATAGTCTGCAAGCTGAGTCTTCATCCATAGGATTTGTGCACAGTAATTGCCTGCGACTATATATTCAGCTTCTACAGTTGATGTGGATACTGAGTTTTGCTTCTTACTAAACCAAAAAACAAGTCTGTTGCCTAACATCTGGCAAGTTCCACTTGTGCTCTTTCTGTCTATTTTGCATCCTGCATAGTCAGCATCTGAATATCCTATTAGATTAAAGGAAGACTCCTTGGGATACCATAATCCCAAATTTGGAATTCCTTTAAGATATTTGAAAAAAATCATGGCTATTAGATGAGACTCTTTAGGGTTAGCCTGAAATCTAGCACATATGTATGTAGCAAACATTATATCTGGTCGGCTATCAGTTAGGTATAAGAGTGAGCCTATCATACCTCTATACTGAGTAATATCAGTATTTTTACAATTCTCATCTTTGTCGAGCTTAGTGGCAGGTGGCATAGGAGTTTTCATGATGGTTGCAGATTCCATGTCATACTTCTTTAGTAAGTCTTTGAAGTACTTGGCTTGGTTTATGAAGATGCCTTCATCAATCTTCTTTACTTGAAGTCCAAGGAAAAAGTTAAGTTCTCCCATCATGCTCATCTCAAACTTGCTCTACATAAGCTTGGCAAACCTTTCACACAATTTTTCATCCGAAGAACCAAATATGATATCATCTACATAAATTTGAACTAGCAGTGTTTTATCCCTATGTTTTTTTTTAAAAATAAGGTAGTATCTACTCTTCCTCTAGTGAATCCTTTTTCAATAAGAAAGTTAGTTAAGCTTTCATACCATGCTCTGGGTGCTTGTTTTAGACCATATAAGGCTTTATCTAATTTATAAACATAATTTGAAAAGGTTGGATTGATAAAACCTGGAGTAGCTAAACACATGAAAATAGCTTATGTTTGGCTTTCTTCCTTTCCATAATTCATATGGAGTCTTCTTTAAAGTTAAGTGTATGAGTGACCTATTCTGGGTGTAGCATGCAGTGTTGATGGCTTCAGCCCAAAAATACTCAGGAAGATAGGCTGCTACTATAAGGGTTCTTCCTGCTTCAATTAGAGTCCTATTCTTCCTTTCTGCTACTCCATTCTATTGAGGAGTCATTGGGGATGAGAAGATGTGATTGATTCCATTTTCTTCATAGAACTGGTCCATATCTGAAAAGTCAAACTCTCTTCCATGATCACTTCTGATGACCTTGATCTTTTCGCCCTATTCATTCATGATTAGTTTGAAGAGCTTGATAAGATGTGAACTAGTTTCATCTTTAGAGCTTAGAAAGGATACCCATAT
This sequence comes from Hedera helix, assembly GCA_947179155.2. Classification (NCBI taxonomy): domain Eukaryota; kingdom Viridiplantae; phylum Streptophyta; class Magnoliopsida; order Apiales; family Araliaceae; genus Hedera; species Hedera helix. The sequence continues at coordinate 24,144,212 of OX359266.1, forward strand.
GTATCTCGTGTAGTCATCTACTACCACTAGAGAGTATCTCTTTCCTCTAAGGCTTGCAGTTGGGATAGGCCCAAATAAATCCATGTGTAGTAATTAAAGGACTTTATCATTTGAGTTGACTGTCTTGCTCTGGTGTCCCTTTTTTGAGGTGTGAGATATATGTATATCTGTTCTACCTTAGTAGCAATTCATGATAATTAAAGACCACTCAGCAGTAAAGAGTCAATCCCTTCTTATATTGAAACATTGATTATTGATTTCTTTCATAACTGTTATTCATTGTTGAAAGCCCTGATGTTATTTCCCTTTTCATCATGATATATCGTATGTTGTTGCTTATAAACTTGTTGAGTCATTTAGTTGCTTATTCTTGCTATATCATGACTTAATTTTAGCTAAGCCCGAATGCTCTAAACAAGACAAAGGCAAGGGGAAAGCAAATGCTTAGTTTTAGCTAATGCATGCTAGATTAAATTACGGTTATGTAATTTCTTTTGTAAATATTTTGCATTTCCCTTAAGATATGTAATGTTACAATTAAGGTTAATCGACCTTGGGAAGTGTAGCCTTTTTATAAGGAACCTTTTGTATTATTCCGCAAAGTTTAAATGCAATATATGTATTTAATTGTTAGTAAGTATTGTACAGTGAGAACAAAACCCGAGATTAAAGAATCCGGATTTGGGGTCGTCACAGGTTGGTATCAGAGCTGTAGGTTAGAAACGTTAGGATTGCGAAACCTAGGTTATAACCTTAGTATTAAACTCATAGCGAGTGCATTAGGAGATGAATCAAGGAGATTCATCATGATTGTATATTTTTTGAGATGGATTGAGAAAATCCATCGAGCCGAGATGTACATGATAAAATATCATTTCATTTCATCAATGAATATATTTTATTACTGTACTAACGTGTGTTATTTTTATGATATAAGATGACGGAGATTGGACAGTCTAGTAATGTTGTGGAGGAGGTGATCAACACAGATATCCATATGGATACCTCACAGCCGCTGGTAGCTGCACCTATTGAGGAGCCTGAGTCAGATCCCAATGAGGGAGACCGTGAGGAGCCCGTCTGGGGCGAAGTGACGAGGTCATACAGTGAGGATGAGACCAAGGAGTCTGAGGAGTCTAAGGACAAGGAGCCAGCAGAATACGCTGATGCCATGGGCACTACTGCTAGTGGCATCATTGATACGCTGACTACGGCAAATGACGAGTTAGAGGATAGGGTATGTGAGGACCCGAATTTTTGGATTATTTAATAAAATTCAATAAGGATTTATTTGATAAAAATTATCAAGATTGTGTAAATTAATTATTATTTTATGTGATTTAAGGTATGTGATGAGATTTAGTTGGTAAATTAAATTTGTATAGAGATGGTAATGAATTGTGTTGACTTAAAATAATTGAAAAGTAAATAAATTGTTTATAAACAATTTATTAAGAATGAGAGAAATTTCATATAAAGGTACAATAAATTGTACAAAAGAATTGTTGTGGAAGTGCATAAATTTTGATTTAATAGTATACGTGGTAATGTGAGATATATGAATGAAATTTGTATATATATACATATATGTGTGTTTATGTTAAATTGAAATTATAAATTTCATTAATTATGAAAATTAAGGGATTAATAATTAAATTAATCCAAAATTTAATAAAAAAGTGAATGTGGAAGTTAGAAAAATTAGAAATATTGATTATTTAATTAATCAATAAATATGGTGAAGGTTTAAAGATTATTTAAGAGGAAGAAGTAATTTTATAAATTATATACTATTAAAGTATATAATTTATATAAGAAAATTAAAGTAAAATATTAATAGAAAAAAAATTATATAAATTTTATAAGAATTATTATATAATTTATATAAGATGATTAAATTAATGAGAGGGTTAATAAATGGATAGTTTTGGAGGAATTTAAGAAAGGAAAATGTAAATATATAAATTATATAATTTATGTATAAAGTAGTTAATGTAAATATTAAAGAAATGAAGATAAATGAGAAAAATGAATGTTTTAAGTTATTAAAAATTATGTTTATGTATAATGACATTTTTTATGACTTTTATGAGAGATAATATTTTAGAAACGTGAACATATTAATGTAACATGTTGTCCAAGTAACAAAGTGAAAAATTACGAAAAATAATTTTTATATGTAATATGAATTATTTTATGAATTTTGGAGGTATAAATTACCTCATGTAATTACATGCATGTCATTATACATATACAAAATTTGTCAAGTAAAGTACCCAAAAGATGTATTAAAATTGTTTATAAATCATATTATGATTTTTGGTGAATTAAAATAAATATTTTATATACATTATATAAAATATTTATTACACGAAATAATTGCGTAACGTATTAAATTAAAATTGCATGCTTGATTTTCTTTTTGGAACGTCCTAGAGATTTACTAGGTTAATTGTATGCATGGTGAAGTCGGTGGACTTATTGAATTTCTAAAAAGTGGTTAAGTCTTGTTGGATATATAAAAGAAGGAGAAAAAGAATAAAGCAACAAAAAAAAAACCTCCCTCTTTTCTCTCCCAACCGAAGCTGCCACCTTCACCACGCATGACCACCATGGGAGAAGGAAAAGTTGGTACCACCAAGAGAAATAACAAGCCTCAAAGGAAAGAATTACAAGCCAAGGAAGGTATAAATCAATTTATTATGGTATTTTTGGTATTAAAATAATTGTGTAGAAAATTAATAAATAATTAGAATAATTATTTCCAATAATTTTTGGATGAATATCTATGAGTTATATAATTTTTGGAATGATTTTGTTGTGAAAATTTGGGTAAAAATGGATGATTTTTGGGTTCGATGGTGTACTGTTTGCGAGGAAGAAAAAGAAAAATTATGGGTCGCTCACGCAATGCACGGCGGCCAGTTTTTTTTCAAAGCCACGGACCAAAACGACAGCGTTTTGGGGCGCGGAAGAAAGGGCCGCGCCATGTGCGGTTGAGTTTTGCCAGCGATCGAGCCAAACAACGTCGTTTGGCTATGAAGGGAGGGGAGGCCACGCAATGCGCGGCGGTCAGTCACGCGGCGAAATTACGAGCGTGCCCTCGGCCTTTTCAGAAAATACCGAACGTGTCTCTTAGCCTAGGAAATTACGGTTATGCCCCCTGCCTTTCCAGAAAATACCAAACATGTCCCTAACATTGCAGAAATTACGAAAATGTCCCTGGACTTTTCGGAAAATACCGAATGTGTCCCTAAGGGCACGGAAATTACCAAAATGCCCCCAGAAAGTGATTTTTAATTAAATAAATATTTAAAAATTGTTTAAAAATTATAGAAAATTATTTAAAAAAATACTAAAAATATAGAAATGATGTTTGGGCATTAAATTTAATATTTTTGCAAAAATATTAAATATTGGGGATTAATATTTAAATGTTTAAATATTAATCTAATAAGGTTATAATTTAGAAAATGGTTAAATAAAATTTTCGGACAACCAAATATGTTAAATTTTATCTGATGAGTCGGGTTGTCAGTATTAAAGGTGTTTGATATTAAGTTAAATTAATATATTAAAGGATGAGGTTAATATAATTAACCATTTTAATAAATAGTTGACCCAATACCCTAGAATAAATTGTCGGGTAGAGTTAATTACATTATAGATGATATTAATTAACTAAATTAATATCATGAGAGGATAAATAAGTTATGATCATAGGTCGTACGAGGAGCAATATAAAAAGGGTATTTATTATTTAATGCCACGATCTAGGCAAGTTCTTCAGTCTTTTAATGTTAAATGTTGTCTGTTATGATATGTTAATATTTGTTCAAATGCATACAAATTATGTGCTATGTACTACGTGATTAATATGACAACAATGTGTATTTTGTGCAACGATATTAATATATATGAGATATATTGCTCAAGTATAAGCACAACACATGATATATGACACACACCGAGCATGTTAAGGTATGTGCTGTGTGAAGCATGAAATGTGTTAACTGTTTAACTTGCTGAGCCGTTGTGCTCATTACTTGCTTAAAATACACTTTTGCAAGTAAATAAATGAATTTCAGGTTACATTAAAGATGGAATAACCTAGAAGGTTGTGAATGTTGTTATTATATTTTTTATTATAATTCTATGTGGGTAAATTTGCCAAGTTTATAATGATACATGGTACATGTTTACTTATATGTTGGATCCAGTTAGGATGAATAGAGTTAAAATGTGAAATGTGATTGTTCAAGATAATTGTTATAATAAAGGGTATTATATATTCAATTATGAAATAAAGAGAATTTTTATGAATATGAACAATATTAAATTGTGAGTGTTGAGATTTATAATAATGGTAATTGAAAGAAAAAGTAAAAGTTACGATCCAGGGACTAGGATCAAAAAGTTAAGTTTTTAAATGTACAAATATTTTAATACAATGATTGAATTGAGAAAAAGAAAAATTTATACGAGAATTTTGATAATTGATGATTTTTAAAGTCAATTAACGGATCGATTAAAGTGATTAAAGATTTATTAACGGACCGAAATTTGGATGTTATAAAGATAATGTATAATAAATACAAAGTTTAAGAGAATAAAGTTGGTCGAATTTCGGGGTCGTTACAGTTCAACACGTGGAGGAGCAGAACCAGATTCATCAGCAGACAGAGGACCAGTATAAGGACACAACTTACATATTCTCTGGCAAGAACATAGAGCTAAAGGTGAGGATGGCCGAGATGGAGGCCAGATTAGTAGCAGCTGAGCTGAAGATTCAACAGTCACAAGCAGAGAAGGAGGCAATGAGAGGTCAGTTACAGTAGGCAGTGGATGCGAGAGTTGATATAGAGATCTAGAAGGATGCAGCTCACAGGTAGATGCTAGAACTGGAAGATGAGGTCAGAGAGAAGAGGGTGAAGATAGACAGACTCAGTTATGTCTATCGCTCATCATTCGATAGATTTCAGAGTAGGGTGTACTATTACTCAGCTGAGGAGGGCCAGACCATGCACACCATCAGCATGAGTGTGGTGAGGGCTATTGGAGATGAGGAGTACAACGTTTCAGTTCGTCGAGGGATGCGCCGTTAGTTGTATTAGTTTGATTTATGTTGTATGTACATAGATGCAGTAGAAACCCAACTTTTGTTTTGATAGAGGGCTAGTATGTTGTAAATCCCAACTCTATGAAGTTGTGGGATATGTTTATGTTAGATCCCGTCTTTTGTTGTATTACCGGGGTTAATAGCGTTTGTAGCAGTATGCTTATGATGTCAAAGTGCTATGCACTATGGTTTTAGCATATGAATATAAATGCAATTCCGTTTATGTTTATATGTGTCGAGATGATTAATTGTACTTTAGTTTAAATTTCTTAAGCTACAAAACAAAAGTGAAAAGATGGAAAAACTTTAATAATTAAATTTTCTTTATACAGAAAATGCCACCACGTAGACAATTACGGGTAAACTAAGGAATGGAAGAGTCAGTTAACCACGATAGTGGGGTACAACCAAACCCTGTACAAGAGTTTGTGAAAATGCTTATGGGAGTATTCCACTGACAAAATGTTACTGCCACTGGAGCCACAAACCCTGTCGCTCCACTAACAAGCTTTAAAGACTTTAAACTGATAGGACCACCCAAATTTCGAGGAACCATGGATCCTATAGAAGCACAGACCTGGATAGAGGAGATGGAAAAGGTCTTCGAGGTCGCACGAGTAGCAAAGGAGAAAATGACCTCATTTGCTACTTTATGATGAAGGGGGAGGCGAATTATTGGTGGAAAGCCAACAAAAGCAGAGCAGGAGAGGGAACGATCGCGTGGGTGCGATTTAAGGAAGTATTCTTGGAGAATTACTTTCCAAAAAGCACACAAGTCAGGATGGAGGTCAAATTCCTGGAACTCAAGCAGGGTAACATGTCAGTATCCGACTATGCCACTAAGTTCAGCAAATTGGCGAGATTTTCTCCACATTAGGTGGACACTGAAGCAAGGCGAGCAAGAAGGTTTGAGCAGGGGCTGAAACTGTGGGTTTACAGTAGGGTCATTGTTCTTCAGATTACTAAATTCGCAACGTTGCTAGAGAAATCTATAATAGTTGAAGGGAAAATGAGGCCCTCAACAAACATAACCAGGAACGTAACAAGAAGAGAAGTGAAGGAGGAAATAGAGAAGGCAACAGTGGGGGTAGTAACTTGAACAAACGCAAGTGGAACAATAACAACAGTTCGGGGACACCTCAAGGGAGTGAATCGAAGAAAGCAAATAAATGTAGTCAGTGCGGGAAGAACCACACGGGGTAGTGCATGAGGGGAAAGAACGTCAGCTACAATTATGGTCAAGAAGGGCACATCGCTCCTAATTGTCCCACACTTAAAAGGAATGGTTATTTCTCATGCGGAGCCATGGACCATCAGTTCAAGGATTGTCCGAAGAAGAAGAATAGCGGAGGAAGTACTGGCTTTAAGGGAAACAACAACAACCTCACCATTGGAGGCCCGGTGCAACAGAACAAACCAATAGCATAGACTTTTAACATGACTGTGCAAGACGCTGTAGAATCAAGAGACGTGGTGTCAGATATTATTCCGATCAATGATATAAATGCTTATATATTGTTTGATTCAGATGCTACATGTTCATTTGTGTTTGATGATTTCGCTAGACGGTTAGAATTACCTAGAGAAAAATTAGAGAGCCCAATGAACATAGAAGTTGCTAATAAAGACGTGATTCCTGTAGAGTATATACATAGAAACTGTTGTGCTGAAATCAGGGGTCAGAAGTTGAATGTGAACTTAATTCCTTTACGTTTGGGGGAGTTTGACGATATACTTGGAATGGATTGATTGTTTAACCACGAGGCGATAATTGATTGTCAAAAGAAGTGTATACACCTTAAGACACCAAACAAGTCTAAGGTCGTATTTTATAGCAGCAAGTTGTTAAGACAATCTTCTTGTCTGACGATGATGCAGGCCAAGAAATTGTTAAGGAAAGGTTGTGTAGGGTATTTGGCTCATGCGGTGGACACACAAATGGTGAATCCCGAGATGGAGCAAATACCAGTGGTAAGAAGTTCATGGATGTTTTTCCAGATGAACTGTCAAGTTTACCGTCGGATAGGGAGATAGAATTTGTGATTGATTTAGTACCGGGGACAGCACCGATATCAAAGGCACCATATAGGATGGCTCCGGTAGAAATGAAGGAGTTGATGGTTCAGTTGCAAGAGTTATTGGATAGGAAGTACATCCAGCCGAGTGTTTCTCCATGGGGAGCACTTGTGCTGTTTATCAAGAAGAATGATGGATCGATGAGACTTTGTATGGATTATAGGGAGCTGAACAAAGTGACGATTAAGAACAAGTACCCGTTACCACAAATTGACGATCTTTTTTATCAGTTGAAAGGGGCGAAGTACTTTTCAAAGATTGACTTAAGGATTGGTTATCATCAGTTAAAAGTCAGGAAGGAGGATATACCCAATACGGTATTCAGAACTCGATACGGCCATTATGAGTTTCAGGTAGTGTCGTTTGGACTAACGAATGCACCAGCCACATTTATGGACATGATGAACAGAATATTCAAGCAGTACTTGGATAAATTTGTAGTTGTATTCATTGACGATATTTTGGTGTATTCCAAGACGGAAGAGGAACATGCCGAACATTTAAGACTGGTGTTGGAGATATTATGGAAGGAGCAGTTATATGCTAAATTTTTGAAGTGTGAATTCAGGTTGGAGAGAGTTCAATTTTTAGGTCACGTTATTGACAAGGAGGGAGTTTAAGTGGATCCAGCAAAGGTAGAAGTGGTAATGAATTGGGAACAACCAAGGACGCCGACGGAAGTTAGAAGTTTCTTAGGGTTAGCGGGTTATTATCGAAGATTCATTCAAGCCTTTTCGAAGATAGCAACGCCGTTAACCAATTTGACAAGGAAGACAGTGAAATATCTATGAATGGAGAAGTGCGAAGAAAGTTTTCAGGAGCTAAAGAAAAGACTTAGTGAAGCACCTGTATTGACTTTACCGGACGATACGGGAGGTTTTACGGTCTATAATGATGCATCGCACAAGGGACTTGGTTTTGTGCTTATGCAGAACGGCAAGATCGTTGCCTATGCAACAAGACAATTAAAGGATTATGAGAAGGCATACCCTACCCACGACTTGGAGTTGGCAGTGGTAGTGTTTGCCCTTAAAATTTGGAGGCGTTATTTATATAGAGAAAATTGTGAGATATTCACAGATCATAAAAGTCTAAAGTATATCTTCACACAAAAAAAGTTGAACATGAGGCAGCGGAGATGGTTGGAGTTGATCAAAGATTATGATTGTGAAATTCTATACCATCCCGGCAAGGCCAACGTAGTAGCAGATGCTCTAAGTAGAAAGAGCAGGGAGAAGGTATTCATATTAACAGAACAAGAACAATTGGTTCAAGAGATGGCTCGAATGGAGTTGGAGGTGAGAAATCCAAATGAGGCAATGGAAGTGGAAGCGAGCCCAACCTTGTTAGATAAGGTGAAAGAGGTGAAAGTAGTATGCTCTCAAGCCAATCACATTTGATGTGATAAGCATATACTTTGTAATCTTATTCGTTTATTAATAAAAAGAATCAAGGCATTTCTTTATTCATGATTAATTACTTGAATTAATCAAATGGATAAACCCATAGTTTTCGAGCAATGCTTTTAGAACCATGATGAGGATCATGCTAATGAGATCTAAATTCAATAGCTCAAAACTAAAAAAATTCCTAATCTTTGGATTACTAAAATGGGGATTAGTGAATCCGGATAGATTAGTACATACTATATTAGCTCTTATGAAGAGGATGATTGATCTCATAATCATTTGTGTAGAGACACTAAAGCAAGTGTGTAGGTGCTTATTAGAGAATAAGTTCACTGAACGTGAGTCGCTCAAGGAACACCTAATGGAGTCTTACTTGCCTGTCAATAGGAGTTCCTTTTGTGGTAGTAGTACAAGTGATCCTTGGACTTGAGATTATCATAGTATCTTGTGTATGATAATTTATGCTTTGACATATTCCTTAAAACCTTTAGGGTGTATCAAATGGTATGATCGGATATAATAAGTCATACATGGAGATAGGTGAATGATCAACAAATAATCTACCACTTCTAGTAAAAGAAGAGAATGTCCTATACGATTCGATAAATGACAACTCAGTAGTCCTTGGCCAAGGCAGAATGGAAATTAGAAAGTAGTTTCTAATTTACATTAATTAGAGTTATTCATTTGGGGATCAAAATGTATATAATCAAATAAAATAAGACTTGACAGTAATACCATGTCTTATATTTGATTGGGACATTGTGAGGTAGAATGATTGAATTGTACGGTAACTATTCGCTGAATAGGTTCTTTTGTGATTAAATGTTAAAATCTATATTATCTAGAAAGTCGTTGATCGCTAAAGGGGCTTACCCTTATTATGGAATAAATATTATTTATTTAAATTAATTAAATAGTTTAATTTATTTATATAAATAAGATTAGAATAGTTCTAATTAATTTATTCTATAACCGGTTTAATATGGAGAACCTAAAGGGTCACACCGCAAAAGAAAAATAATTATTTAAGAAGTAAATGGCATAATTGTAATAATGAATTAAGTATATTTAATTTATACTATGTGGATAGAATAAATTAAATAGCTTAATATTTATTATTTAGTATTTTGAAAATACTAATTATAAATTAATAAGAGGAGTCTTATTATTATTATTACTATTATCATTATTATTTAGTTCCTAAATGGTTTAGGAATTAATTAATAAGAGTGCTCTCATAATTAATAATTAAGTTCCTAAATAGTTTAGGAATTATAATTATTATATTAAATCAATTAAGTTCCTAATTAGCTTAGGAGTTTAATTAAAAACCCTATTCCTAAAGGTGTTAGGAGGGTTTACTAAATCTATAAATAAGAGAAGTCTTATTATGGATTAAGGTTACACACATACACTTCCATAAGTTTTAGGAGAGTACTCACATATTCTCTATAGAGAGAAAACTAGGGTTTGCCATAACCCACTTCTTGAATGATTATTATTCCTTGGTGGATCACCTCTAGAGGCCAAACACTTGGGTGGCTAACGTTGATCACTGGAATCCAATCAGTGAAATTCAAGCAGATCGTGAAGGATTTGGAGGTGAACTTGTACCCGTTGAAGCTTTGAGTTCTACAAGGGTATATCTCTAACTTCCTCTTTATTAATTAATAGTTACGCATAAAGGTCGATCCTCGATTATGGTTTGTAAACTTTTTAAATTTGATTTTACCATGCTTCCACTATTTTATGCAATTTGATTGCGTCTATAATTTTTACAAACCAACAAGAGGCTCAAAACAAAGATGAGGAATGTGACAGAATTAGAAAGAGGATGACCGATAGGGAAGAGGTCAAGTTTAAAATTGATACCATGGGATTGCTAAGGTTTGAAAATCGTGTTTGGGTATCGCTAGTGCCTGAATTACGAGAGGAGGTTTTGCAAGAGGCTCACTGTACGAGATACTCAATACATTCGGGTAGTACGAAGATATATCAAGATCTACGTCAACATTTTTGGTGGGCAAATACGAAAAGGGAGGTTGTAGAATGTGTCAGCCGATGCCTAACTTGTCAAAGGTTAAAGGCCGAACATCAAAGACCAAGTGGATTATTACAGCCGTTAGAAATTCCTGAGTGGAAATGAGAGCATATCACAATAGATTTTGTGGTTGAACTTCCAGTAACACAGAAGGGATACGACGCAATATGGGTTATTGTGGATCGACTAAAAAAGTCAGCACACTTTTTTCCGATCAAGATTAAGTTCAGTTTGGATTTGTTGGCTAAACTGTACATCAAGGAGATAGTTTCAAGACATGGAGTGCTGGTGCCAATTGTGTCAGATAGAGATCCGCGCTTCACGTTAAAATTTTAGAGGAGTCTTCAGGAAAGATTGTGGACACAATTAAGAATGAGTACCGCGTATCATCCGCAGACTGATGGGCAAAACGAGAGAACAATTCAGACCTTGGAAGACATGCTCAGAGCCTGTGTAATGGATTTCAAGGGCAGTTGGGAAAACCATCTACCGTTAGTGGAATTTGCATATGATAACAGTTATCATGCGAGCATAGACATGCCGCCTTATGAAGTCTTATAGGGGAGGAAATGTAGAACACCTCTATTTTGGGATGAGGTAGGAGAACATCGACTGTTGGGATCGAAATTGGTTCAACAGACTGCAGAAATTATCAAAAGTAATAAAAGCTTGGCTAGTAGCAGCTCAAGACCGTCAGAAGAAATATGCAGATCCACATCGACAGAAGCGAGATTTCGAAGTAGGGAGTTTTGTGTTTATGAAGATATCTCCCTGGAAAGGGAAGATCTGATTTGGAAAGAAAAGGAAGCTGAGTCCGAGGTTCATAGGACCGTTCGAAATATTGAAGAGAGTGGGTGAAGTGGCGTACAAGGTAGCTCTACCTCCTGAATTGGAGCATATTCACAATGTGTTTCACGTGTTAGTGTTGCGACCATATAAGCCTGATTACAAGCACGACATATCTTATGAGCCAATACAAGTTGAGAAGGACTTATTGTATGAAGAAATTTCTGTCCAGATATTAGATAGGAAAGAGCAAAAATTACAAAATAAGGTTATACATTCTATCAAAGTCTTTTGGAGGAACCACAACGCTGAGAAAGCTACGTGGGAGCTTGAAGAAAAGATGACGACTAACTATCCGTATCTTTTTGAGTAATTTAAATTGTAATCCCGGGGACAAAATTCTTATAAGGGAGGAGAATGTAATGACCACGAATTCCATTAAACATTGAAATTATGATTATTAAATAATTAGCAATGAATTAAAAATTTTGTACTAATTAATTGTGCATTAGATAATTGAATAAATATATTTATCTATGTGTATATTTATTTAAAGCAATGAATCAAGAGGTTATAATTAACTAAAGCAAATCTAATTGGATTATATTTTTAAATCCAAAGGAGTTGATAAACTAGGTCAATTAAATTTACCTAGTAGCCCAAGTAATTAAATTAAACCTTAGTCCATGTAATTAATTAAACAAGTCCAATGTTTATTTTAATTAAAGGTAGCATAGTTTTTTTAACACTAGCCCAATGTGTTAAATAAATTGAGCCCAAAAAATTTAATTGAATGAGCCCAATAGAATGTATTGTCAAGTCCAAAATAGAGCCCATTTAAAGTCAAAGCTTTGTTCAATAAACATACATACATATATATATATATATATATATACATATATATATATATATATATATATATATATATAGATGTATAGATGTATATATGTGTAATTTAGCATTTAAATTAAATCAAAAATGGGGCAAAAAGAAGTGGTTTGGCTGGCACTTTTAGGGGAGTCAATTGAGTGACTTGTTTGCTCTTTGTTTCTTCATACACACACTTGGTTTTGGTAGTTCAACCACCCATATCGACCTTGTCATTCTTTATGTTAATCCATCAAATAGTAATCACAATTAGCCTCTTAATTGACCAATGCTAGTTGATTAGGGAGTTAATGAAGGGTTACCAAAGTCCTATAAATAAGACCTCCACCAAGCTTTAATAGGTTGGTTCTTTCATTTCCTAGAAATCCTAGAGAGAAAAGGAAGAGTTCTAGTGATAGTTGAGAGAAAAACACTTTGAGTGTGGAAGATATTGCTAGAAGAAGAGCTTGGTGGATGACCTATAGTCTCATAACTTACTTTGGAAGGAGAAGAAGAAGAGCACATAAGTCCAAGAGGTTTAAAAGTGTTCCAACTCTTCCTTAGTTCATTTTATGGTCTATATATGTTTTATATGGTTAAAAATATATTTTTAACCGATCAAAACTTCTTTTGATGATCTAGAAGTCTAAAACTATGTAATATTTGTATATTCATGGTTTGATATATTTAATACATGTTTTGGTATGTGTTGATTGCATAAAAATGGAAGAACAATCCATATTAGCCTTTACCGTTAAACCCTAGTCAAGTATGTTATGTTTTATATTGTAGTTTGAAATGTACAAGTTGGAAAATTTATTTCTATGGCTAGAAAGTTACATATATGAGTTATAAAGAAAACCCAACTTGAACCTCTCAAAAATATGGAAAAATGAAGAAGTTATGGTTTTTACCGCAAAATATGTCATTTTAAAACCCTAATGCATAATAGTCCACTTTGAGCCTATTTTTCGTGATCTTTATATATCCAAAAATGTGTTTCAATGATGGAATATTGTAGTTCAAGAAGATATGAATCCAACAAGATCAATTTGAGGTCATTTGAATTTGTAGATTTCATTTATGCAAGTTTGAACAAATGAGGTAAAAATCACAAAATAAAACACAAAATAGCAAACATTCCGCATAAAAATCCTGGATAAGGGCGCCTAGGCACCTAACTCAGCACTGGGCGCCATCTTGAGTGCCTAAGCGCCTGTGTGAGCGCCTGTGTCAGCTGACATGGCTTGGTTTGGGTCGGGTCGTGCCGAAAATGGTTTCGGGTCGGTTTTAATTAATTAAACGGGTCGTGTAATGTTTTAAATATTAAAATAATTAATATGGGATCCAAATAAAATAATTATTTATTATTTAAATAAACTTTAAATGATAAATAATGTAAACTGTGAATATTTAAGAAAATCAATTATTATTTAAATACAATAATAATTAACAATGATTAATTAATTATTGTTTAATTGTTATTAAAGGGAATTAAAAGTAATTGATTATTTATTATTTAATTTATTAAATAATAAATAAAGGAAATTAAGAATAATTTATTGAAGTAATTAAAGTAATTATTTACTATTTAATAATAAATAAAGCAAATAGGTTCATAAATGGTTATTTAATTGTTTAATAAAGATAATAAAATAATTAGTTATTATTTAATTAATATTAAAAAATAAATAAGGTTAATAATTAATAAATTATTATTTAGTTGATATTAAATAATAATTAAAGGAGAATTTAGAATAATAATATAAATAAATGAATTAAATGATTAATAACATTATAAGGTGAATAAAATATTATTAAATGATTAATAATATTAGATAACTAATAAAATATTATTAAATAATTAATAATATTAGATAAGTAATATAATATTATTAAAAAGTTAATAATATTAGATAATGAATAAAATATTATTAAATGATTAATAATATTAGTTAATGAATAAAATCTTAGGATTAATAATATTAGAAGATTTATAAGTTATTATTAAATGATGAATAATACTACAAGGCTAATAAAATATTATTAAATTGTTAATAATATTATATAAGTGGTTGAACTATATTAAATAATTAATATAGGTTTTTTGAGTATGAAATATTATCAAGTAGTGATAATATTTCCTAAGTGTTTAAATACCCGTAATTATTCAATTATGTGGTTTGTAAGAGTTATAAAGGTCATCATACTTATGAGTATATGATACTAATTTAAGATCAAACTGATTTAATTGTTAGGTCCGTTCAAGGATTATTAAATTAAATTGGTTAGCCATAGACGACGCATGAGGCAAGTTCTTCTTAACCCTAACTTGTATTTATTGTTGCAAGTATTCTTCAACCGTATTTACATTGAGCAATTCAATTATTGTTGAGCAAGTATCTACACTCGTAGTTATGTGATAAACCTTTGAGCGAATTAATTATCAAAAATTACTTCACATCATTATTGTATTGTATTCGCACGTAGTGCCTTTGCAAATGTTATAGTTCATTAATTTAATAACTGTTTAAGAATGCCTAAGCTAATTATTTCAGCTAGACAATGCATGTTGAAATTCATCTAATTGAATATTATAAAAACTTATCCAAACCATTGGTTGGTGCGGATTCTGATAATAAGATTGAGAATGAACAGCCCTAGTTAAAGGGGATTTTTATTTGTCAGGAAACCGAATTTGCGTAAGAAATCTAAATGTTATGCATATACATAGGATACGAGAAGCTGATTTCCCGTTTTTTGAGGTGTCAGATATATGTATGTCTGTTCTACCTTAGTAGTTGTTCATGGTCATTAAAGACCACTCAGCAGTAAAGAGTCAATCCCTTCTTATATTGAAACATTGATTCTTAATTTATTTTGTAACTGTTATTCATTGTTGAAAGCCCCGATGTTATTTTCCTTTTTATCATGATATATCGTATGTTGTTGCTTATAAACTTGTTGAGCCATTTAGTTGCTCATTCTTGTTATATCATGACTTAATTTCAGCTAAGCCCGAATGCGCTAAACAAGACAAAGGCAAGGGGAAAGAAAATGCTTCGTTTAGCTAATGCATGTTAGATTAAATTACGGTTATGCAATTTCTTTTGTAAATCTTTTATATTTCCCTTAAGATGTGTAATGTTACAATTAAGGTTAATCGACCTTGGAAAGTGTAGCCTTTTATAAGGAATCTTTTGTATTTTTCCGCGAAGTTTAAATGCAATATATGTATTTAATTGTTAGTAAGTATTGTACAGTGAGAACTAAACCCGAGGTTAAAGAACCCGGATTTGGGGTCGTCGCAGTTTTTCTTTGATGAAATTAAGCTTTGGCAATCCTCTTACTAGGTCTTTGGAGGCAAGCTTTGACATACTTTTAAAGTTAAGATGAGATAATCTCCTGTGCCAAAGCCAGCACATATATTCAGAGGCTTTAGCAAGGAAACAGACTGCCTCATCTAAACATAATTTGGCAAGGTTGACCACGTAGACGTTTCCTTCTCGAACTCCTACTAGCTTTAGAGAGTTAGTCTTTAAATCTCTGACTTGGCATTGGTTGTTGAGGAAAGTGACTTGGTGCCATTTGTCATATAGTTGACTGATGCTTAACAGGTTATGCTTTAGTCCTTCAACATAAGCAACTTTACTGAATGATATTGCACCATTTTTAATTGAGTCATATCCTCTGGTTTTTTCCGAATTGTTGTCTCCAAATATAACTGCAAGTCCATCCTTTTCCTTGTAATCTGTCAGAAGAGCCTTGTCTCCTGTCATGTGTCTTGAGCATCTACTGTCAAGATACCAGATGGATCTCTTTACCTGCATAACAAATCAATCTTTATTTTGGTACCCACAATTGCTTGGGTCCTATTTTGTTAGTACCTTTTGGGACCCAAATTTGTTTGATTTTTGATCTTTGCAGTTTATAATAATGATAACCTGATAAATATTTATCATTTTTATGAAAGTAACTATGATTGATATGACGTTGACGATGATGTGTGCATATTTGTGAATTCCTATTTGTCCAGGACCTGTATAGATTATAGTTGTTCATAGTCCTTCTATTAAGCTGATATACATTCTGCTTCCATGCTACTCTAAGATTCTCATACTTTGTAGAGTAAAAGTTAACTCTACGATTTCTGCATGGTTGGTTAGTAGAGTAAGTTTTGCTTAACTCTACGATCCTTCGAGGTTCAACTATAGGTGTTAACTTACTTTTTAATTTTTTGAATCCTAGGCCAGTACAAGTTTTATTGACTAATATGATAGAAGGATTACCAGAGTGTGGACAACTGGGAGAAATTGAATCTGAGGATTTGATTAATACAATTCCTTTATTAAGATTAAAGGATTTGCTTTCCTTTACTTCCATTGATTTCTCCATATTAAGCTCTGAGACAGAATTCTCAAAACCTAATCCTGATCTGTCAGCCAAATCTCTTTGGCTTTAGATCAGGGTGTCCATAGACAAAGTTGATTTGTTCCACATGGAAATTATCTTTTCTAGTTCCTGAATTTTGGGGACTAGTGAAGACTCTTTCTGAGTGTTCAATTCAATTATCTTTTTCAATTTCTCATTCTCAGTCTCAAGACTAGAATAAAGTTTTGCAGTTTGAAATATGGCTTCTAATTTTAGGATTATTTTCTCTTTTTCCTCCTTTAGATGAGAATAATCTTTAGATAGCCTTCTAAACATTTTCATGTATTTGTGTAATTCTACTATTAAGTCATGCATGCCTTCTCTTAGATCATCAATGTTTAATTCAGGAGAGTAAAAATCAAATACCTCATCTATGTTGAATTCCTTTTTGCTGCTTCTTTCTTTGTTTGCCATTAAACATAGGTTGGCCTTCTGTGGCTATTCATCGTCACTTGACTCAGAGTTTAGTTCCTCCCCTAAGTCACCCCAGAAGCCTTCAGCTATGAAGCTTTTGTCTTTCTTCTTTTGCTTGTGGAAGCTCTTGAATTCCCTTATTGGATTTGCTTTTGTTTTATCCTTCCTCAACTCTTCTCTCAAGGGTTTTGGGCACTTAGCAATGAAATGGCCTGGTTTTTTGCAATTGTAACAAATGTCATTTGTTTGTTCTTTGTTGTTGTTACTTCTAAACTTCTGTGGTCTGTTCCTATTGATGAATCTTTTAAATTGTCTGACCAGCATGGCAGCTCCTTCATCATCATCTGATTCATCTTTATCAGAGTCAGAATCAACCTTAAGATTGCTTCGGTGAACTGAAGTTGAGGCTTTAAGAGCAATGTTCTTCTCCTTCTTTCTTCCCTCAGATAGGGTCTCTGCCCCTTTGATTTAGCTCAAGCTCGTAGGTAAGAAGATTTCCATAGAGCTATTGTAAAGTCATTTCGTGCAGATTCTTTGACTCCCGGATGGCTGTGGTTTTGGCATCTAATTTGCTTGTCAAACATCTCATGAATTTAATGATGAGATCTTTATTCGAGTAGACTTTTCCAAATGATCTAAGAGAGTTTAGAAGCAAGTTAAATCTTTCATAGGTGTTTGTAATGTTCTCCCCTGATATGTGGGTGAACATTTCATATTGCTGAATAAGCAGTGATTGCTTATTTTCTCTGACTTCTTCTGTTCCTTCGTGCATGATCAACAGAGTCTGCCAGACTTTTTGAGCTGTTTTGCAGTTGACAACATTTTCAAACAACTCATCATCTATAGATTGGAATAGGATGTTTTTGGCCTTTTTGTCTCTTTGAACATCCTTCTTTTCATTGTCGATCCATTCTTCTCTTCTCTTTGCTACTAGCTTGTTTGGATCTTCAATTGTTAATGCAAGCTTCATTGGTATAACTGGCCCATTAAGTACTATCTCGAATAGTCTATTGCATCCATGTAAGCCTGCATACGAACTTTCCAATTAACAAATTTTTCTTTATTGCACATTGGTGGTCTGTTACCTCCATCTAGTTCTGATTCGTTCTTGTTGTGTGCCATTAGATCTACTCAAGCTTGTAAGGCTTAAAATGTAAGAACTTGCTCTGATACCAATTGTTAGTTCCGAATGACACGAAAGATATCTAGAATGGGGGTTGAATAGATACTTTAAAACTTTTTCTTTATCTGGCTTTAAGAAAGAATGAATTATTAATCAAATAGTTTAGCACAACGGAATATGATTTAGTTACCCCTTCTTAATATGTTAATGCAATAATTCAACAATTAGTTTTATAGCAGTTATAGCAATTAATAAACACAAGATGAAAAACACCAGTTTTTAAGTGGTTCAGAGTTCACAAGACTCCTACCCCACTATTCTGCTTCTTGAGCAGAAAATTCACTAAGGATACTTTAACAATTTCTGAATCACTAAGATTCCTTCAAGACCAGTAGTCTTGGAACTTTAGTTCACTAAGAACTCTACAAGTCCAGCAAACTTAGATACTCTAGTTCACTAAGAACTCCTCTTGAGTAGTGTAGATTTGGGCGTGCTACTAAGTTGCGTTTACCATAAGTTTCTGAAGAACTTAGTAGCGATGCAAGATACTTTTTCTTTTGATCTTTTACAATTCTTGTGTATGTTTTTTCTTTCTTGTGTGTTGCTTGTCTTCTTTATATATTGAATATGGGCTTCTCATATAAAAGCTTCAGATTTCTTCCCGTTTGAAATCTGCCCTTTTCTTTAATTTCTGTCTATTACCTCACAATGTAGAGTTGTTAAATATTATATTCATTTAGCTTATTAATGCTCTGACGAGATATTAATTGACCTGCAAATACTGTCCAAAAAGGTGTTTCCTTTTTCCTTGGGCACATGACAGTCGTAGGTTTCTACCAACTTTTATAGAGACGTTTGGTCCACCATAAAAATATGGCTGATAGGACACAATCTTCTGACTCTTACTACCTTAAAAATCATCTCTCTGTTGCATAGCACGCTTTGGTCAGTCCTCTAATATTTCTAACTTTAGGCTCTTGACAGAAGTTTATCTAACACATTAATGCAGATTGTTCTTCTCAACGAAGTTGCTTCTATCTTTTAGGACAAGAGAAGAATCATCAGATGGTTTAGGATTTGATCGTAGAGTTGCTTAAATGTTTCTTTCTTTTGTTTAAATCTAGGATTTTTCCTTGCTGCAGTTACTGCTCTGTGATAAGGCAGTTTACCTTGAGATCGTAGAGTTTTATTCTATGGCTACTCTGTTGGTTGTAGAGTCCATTCTACGATCACTTCTTTCTTGGTCGTAGAGTATGTTCATTTGCTTTAACTGAATCGTAGAGTCTTCCTGGCGTGGAATCGTAAAGTCCACTCTACGAATAGACTGAATCGTTGAGTCTTCTTTGTGCAGAGTCGTAAAGTCCATTCTACGAACAGACTGAATCGCTGAGTCTTCTTTGTGCGGAGTCGTAGAGTCCATTCTATGATCAGACTGACTGAAGAGATATAACACAAGATCAACCTAACAGATTTGATCTTTTCATAAACTAAGTTCGTGAACATAACACAGAACTTTACAACTCAATACATTCATATCCAAAAGATCAACCTAACAGTTTTGATCTTATCTAACTAAGTCCTTGTACATCATGAATAATCAAAGGACTTTACAACTTTACTATTGAATGCATTTATCACCTTAATTCTTATCATCAAATCAAACATGCAATGTTCAATAGTGTTAGTTAGTCGTAGACAACCATCAAAGCAAGTTTTGAATACCTAAATTTGTAATTATTTTTCAAGAGCTATAAGTGGTTTAATTATTGAAAACTAATCCATATCAATGTTGTTTATATATTCGCACATAGTGCATATGAAGTTTTATAGTTCGTTTAACTCATGAACTATTTAAGAATGTCTAAGATAATTATTTCGACTAGACAACGCATGTATAAATTTGTTAACTTGAATATTTTTAAAAGCTTATCTAAACCATTGGTTGGTGCTGATTCTTATAGTAAGACTAGGAAGGAATAACCTTAATAATGGGATTATATTCAGGAAACCGACCATTGCGTAAGATGTCTGAATGTTATGCATATACATAGGATACAAGAGGCTGATTCCCTCGAATACCAAAGCACTAAAAGGGTCAGATACCTATCTAATTTTCCTTAAGTATTAGTTCATGGTCATTGGTGGTCACTCAGCAATAAAGACTCAATTATTTCTTTAAATTAAAACTTGATTATCATTCTTTCATAATTATTATATATTGTTAAAACCTCATAAATTATTTCTATTTATTCATAATATACCATTCATCTATTTAATGATTCTTAAAATTGCTGAGCAAGCTAGTTGATTACCCTTGTTATACATGAACTATTTTTCAACTAAGCCCAAGTGCTCTAAGAAAGACAATGGCAAGGGCAAAGTCCATGAGTATAATTGCATGCTAGAAGTGTATTGTTTAATGCTTATTTTGATGTTGTAAATTTTTTGTAATCCCTTAAGATATGTATTGATTATGTTAAGGTTAGAAGATCATGGCATTATATTACCTTTTATAAGGAACAGTTATGTATTCTTCAGCTAAGTTTAATAAATATTATGTATTTAGTTGCCATTTATGTATTGGATTGTGAGCACTAAATTCAAGGTTATGGAACGCAGATTTGGGAGCCTCACACATATACTTTGTAATAAACTTGATCATGATTTATATGATCTGAGTTGAGTAAAATTTATGAAAAGATTGCGATTCTTGAATAGAAGATAGTTGTAAAGTCTTTAAATAAGTGGTTATTTAGCAATTATAATATTGTTGTAAGTCATGAGCGATAAGAAAAATGTTGTATAGTGGCGAACCAGATCCGAGGTTCAAGGGAGTCGGATTAGGGGTCGTTACATTCCCTATTAGTAGTAAATCATCAATATATAATACTATGAATGTAAAAGTGCTCTCACTAACATTCTTGTACACACATGGTTCATCCTCATTTTTTTTAAAATCAAACTCTTTGATTGTCTCATCAAAATGAATGTTCCATCTTCGAGAAGCCTTCTTCAATCCATAAATGGATCGTTGTAGCTTATAGACTTGATTTGTTCTTTCTCTAGAAACAAATCCTTCTGGTTGTATCATATATATACATCCTCATCTAGTTTCTCAGTGAGGAAAGCCGTCCTTAAGTCCATTTGCCAGATCTCATAATCATAGTAAGTTACAATCACAAACAAAATCTGAATGGACTTAATCATAGCTACTGGTGAAAAGGTTTCATCATAGTCAACTCTTTATCTTTGTTTAAAACCTTTTACAACCAGTTGGACCTTATAGGTCTTTACCTTACCGTCTGCTTCAGTCTTTTTCTTAAAGATCCATTTACACCCAATGAGATTTACGCTCTCAGGTGGAGTAACCAAATTTCATACTTGGTTCTCATACATGGAGTCTATCTCAAATTTCATGACGGTAAGTCATTTCTCTGAGTCTTTATAACTCATAGCCTCTTTGAATGTCAATGGATCATCATCATCTATGATGTGTACCTCATCATCATCTTCTATGATAAATTCATAACTCTCGGGTATCTTCGGTATTTTTCCAAACTTATGAATAGGTTGTGGTACATTAGGTCATTTTACTTGGTCAGGTTCCTTCATTTGATCCATAGTGTTTTGCAGTTCTTAAACTTCTTCAAGATTTATCTTACTCCTACTAACCCATTCAAGGATAAACTCTTTTTCTAAGAAGGTAACATGTTTCGCAATAAACACATTTTGATCAGTAGGATGATAGAAGTAATATCTTAAACTTTCTTTAGGATATCTCATAAATTTGCACTTGTTGGATCTATTTTAACATGCTTAAGACTTCATTTTCTCCTTGTCCACAACTTATATAGAGTCTTAGAGACAGATTTTGAAGGTACCTTATTAAGTAGGTATGTAGCTGTTTCTAGGGCATAACCCCAGAAGGATACTGGAAGGTCGGTAAAACCTATCATAGATCGAACCATGTCCAACAAGGTATGATATCTCCTTTCAGATACACCATTCGACTGAGGCGTACCAGTAAGTGTCCATTGCGAGAGAATATCATTCTTTTTTAGATGATCGAGAAACTCATTACTCAAGTATTCCCCTCCTCGATTCGATCGAAGAATCTTAAAACTTTTGTCTGTTTATTTCTCTACTTCACTTCTATATTCTTTGAACTTTTCAAATGATTCAGACTTATATTTTATTAAATACACATATCCAAATCTAGAATAATCATCAGTGAAAGTAATAAAATACAAATACCCTCCTCTAACATGCATTGTCATAGGTCCACATACATCTGTGTGTATCAACTCTATATATTCATTGACTATTGAAGTCTCTATTCATGTCACATTTGATAAAAGTGATCTAAATGAATCAAGTGAAGTTGTTCAACCTAATAAGATCATAGAAAATAACCCTCTGATTATATAGTAGGAAAGTCATACGATCGCAGATGATGAATTCGTACAACCAGACCCCTCGATTGTGATGCCAGACATGGAGATCATAAAGGCTGAAACACCTGAAGCAGAAATCTTATAAACTAAAGAAGTTGTTAATCAAGAACCTAATCTTGAAGAACTCAGACAAGAAGGTACAAGGACTAACATTCCTATAGGAAGTATGTAATATCTCGGATATTTGACTAGATTTTTAAATAAGATCTTAGATAATGAAATAAAAGTTGATGTTTAAAACCTAGATTTGGAGAAATAAAAAATGTAAAAAATGAGTAAACATTTTTTTTACCCTAATCTTTACGTTAGGATTTAAATGTGAGTAATTATAGGTTTTTAAATTTTAAAACCTAGAATTTTATTATTATGTATACTGGGAGGTATATTAAGAGTAAGATAATATAATACCCTTTAAGAAATCTTATAATGTAAAGCATAAGTTATTTATTAACTAAGCTTATGGAAGTTAAACCTTGATTTGTAATTTAAGATAATCCAAAAATAATAATTTAGGAATGGATGAGCTTGGTATTTTGTGGGTAATTAAATTAAACCCAACCTAGTAGCTATGCGTTAGAAATAAATTAAACGTCCACAAATAGATTAAAATTATGGCAAGTCAAATTAATATATATGGCAAGCCACACGAATATAGTAAACAAGCGTAAACATTTAATGATAGTAAGACTTATAAGATAACCATTTTGCCCTAGAATATTTTGTAATGAAGTTGATGTCCTAATAATCACCTAGGAACCATTTTACCATTGATTGGTGAGGCATAATGACAAACTTACCCTTGGGGTGGAATTTGATTAATTGGCCCAAATCCTAATTCATTAAATGTTTAGGACCAAATTGTTGTAGTTGTGTTAGTATCCCAACCTAAATTAGTTAGAGGCCCAAGTTAAATATAGAGAGGTCCAGTAATTGAATTAATTAAGCGCCCAAATGTGGTAACTTAGAGGATTTAAACTAGTAGCCTTAAGTGACTTACTAGTAGATGGTGAATAAATCCAAGATAATTAAACTAGTGGCCAATGTAAACTACTAAGAATAATTAAATACTAACCTAAGTGTTAGTAAATTAAATAAAGATATATGTAGCCCAAATGAAATTAATGTTGAGCCCAAGCAAATGAAATAAATGAGCTCAAATGAATAAATTGATGGGAGCCTTAAATTAATTATATTAGTAGTCCAACTTGGAATAAATTATGAGCTTAATTAATTTTTGTTGGTAGCCCAATGACAATTAATATTGTTGAGCTCAAATAATTTAATGAGAAGCCCAAATTGAATTAATTAGAGAGTTCAAAGTGGAGCCCAAACATTTTTGTGTATTGGTGAATTGATGAGAGTTAACCATTATGTGGTTTAAATGGTAGAAAGTTAACCTCACTTGTGTTAAGTGTTGGAGAATTGGGAGGAAAAATAGATAGCTAAATTGCACACTGATCCAAGCACTCTCTTAGAAAACACAAACCCTTAAATACCTCCCCAATGCATATCAATTCCCCCAAAAAATGGATTTAATTCCCTTAATTAATTAAGCTAATCAACTAATGTTGGTGAATTAGTGAAAAATAAGCATGATTAGCTATTTTCTATAAATAGAACTTTCTCCCAAGTGCACAAGATTTGGTTCATTTAAGAGAGAGCATTTTATAGAGAGAAAGAGAGAGAAACTAGAGAGCATTGAGAGTAAAAGAGAGAAACATTTAGTGTTCTTGTGAGTTCATAAAAGAAAAATACCAAGAGAGCTTAAAGGATAGTGGTTCAGCGGCCATAGGTAGTGTTGATGTCCAAAAACTCCATCTTTTACTTTGAAAAACAAAGAAAGCAAGCCACTAAGAGCAAAAAGGTATAAAAACCTTTTAAAAGCCCTAGTTTGTGCTTTTCTTTGGTATATATATATATATATATATATATATTTTCTATGGTAGAAAACTATTTTCAAAACTCACTATGCTTAAATCCATGCTAGATTAGTAGATCTATAGTTTAATGGGTTTAACATGAATATGCATTTATGTTGAAAAACTTGATCAAATACATGAAATCGATTTTTACCGGTAGAACCCTAACTTGGTCAACTGCTTTCCGAATTTACTGTTCATGTTCCGTAAGTTGTGTTCAATAACCGTCAACATCGGGTGGTAGAATTATAAGATATGAAACGTTTTCAAGTGGAACGATTGAAAAATATTAAAAGGACTTTTTTGGTGATTTTTCTAGAAAAACAGTTCACTACCGGAAAAAAATCACAAAAACCTACTGCCCAGATTTTTAAAGGGCTTGTTTTGGTCACTTATCATGTGTTAAAATTTTCGGCCTTTAATGCTTGATAGTATATGTTATAAAGTAGACACTTTCCAAAAATGAACTCGATCTGACCTTAGATGAATGACTTATGCCCAACAATTCTTTAAGTTTTAAAAGATTATGATTGTTAACTTGAAACTTTTAACTCATAAAAATTATGAAATTTTAAATAGGAGTATTCTAAGATGGCAAAAAGCTACCTTATGAATTTCAAAATTTTCTGATAAAAAATTGATTTTTAATAATTATTCCAGTAATTGAATTAATTAAGCGCCCAAATGTGGTAACTTAGAGGATTTAAACTAGTAGCCTTAAGTGACTTACTAGTAGATGGTGAATAAATCCAAGATAATTAAACTAGTGGACAATGTAAACTACTAAGAATAATTAAATACTAACCTAAGTGTTAGTAAATTAAATAAAGATATATGTAGCCCAAATGAAATTAATGTTGAGCCCAAGCAAATGAAATAAATGAGCTCAAATGAATAAATTGATGGGAGCCTTAAATTAATTATATTAGTAGTCCAACTTGGAATAAATTATGAGCTTAATTAATTTTTGTTGGTAGCCCAATGAAAATTAATATTATTGAGCTCAAATAATTTAATGAGAAGCCCAAATTGAATTAATTAGAGAGTTCAAAGTGGAGCCCAAACATTTTTGTGTATTGGTGAATTGATGAGAGTTAACCATTATGTGGTTTAAATGGTAGAAAGTTAACCTCACTTGTGTTAAGTGTTGGAGAATTGGGAGGAAAAATAGATAGCTAAATTGCACACTGATCCAAGCACTCTCTTAGAAAACACAAACCCTTAAATACCTCCCCAATGCATATCAATTCCCCCAAAAAATGGATCTAATTCCCTTAATCAATTAAGCTAATCAACTAATGTTGGTGAATTAGTGAAAAATAAGCATGATTAGCTATTTTCTATAAATAGAACTTTCTCCCAAGTGCACAAGATTTGGTTCATTTAAGAGAGAGCATTTTATAGAGAGAAAGAGAGAGAAACTAGAGAGCATTGAGAGTAAAATAGAGAAACATTTAGTGTTCTTGTGAGTTCATAAAAGAAAAATACCAAGAGAGCTTAAAGGATAGTGGTTCAGCGGCCATAGGTAGTGTTGATGTCCAAAAACTCCATCTTCTACTTTGAAAAACAAAGAAAGCAAGCCACTAAGAGCAAAAAGGTATAAAAACCTTTTAAAAGCCCTAGTTTGTTCTTTTCTTTGGTATATATATATATTTTCTATGGTAGAAAACTATTTTCAAAACTCACTATGCTTAAATCCATGCTAGATTAGTAGATCTATAGTTTAATGGGTTTAACATGAATATGCATTTATGTTGAAAAACTTGATCAAATACATGAAATCGATTTTTACCGGTAGAACCCTAAATTGGTCAACTGCTTTCCTAATTTACTGTTCATGTTCCGTAAGTTGTGTTCAATATCCGTCAACATCGGGTGGTAGAATTATAAGATATGAAACGTTTTCAAGTGGAATGATTGAAAAATATTAAAAGGACTTTTTTGGTGATTTTTCTAGAAAAACAATTCACTACCGGAAAAAAATCACAAAAACCTACTGCCCAGATTTTTAAAGGGCTTGTTTTGGTCACTTATCATGTGTTAAAATTTTCGGCCTTTAATGCTTGATAGTATATGTTATAAAGTAGACACTTTCCAAAAATGAACTCGATCCGACCTTAGATGAATGACTTATGACCCAACAATTCTTTAAGTTTTAAAAGATTATGATTGTTAACTTGAAACTTTTAACTCATAAAAATTATGAAATTTTAAATAGGAGTATTCTATGATGGCAAAAAGCTACCGTATGAATTTCAAAATTTTCTGATAAAAATTTGATTTTTAATAATTATTACATATTTTGGACATATATGACATAATTAAAAATAGTAAATAACATTGGAAAATTATAAATAAATAAAAAATCTTTTTAAGATGAAATATAATAGTTTTATCCAAGAGATATAAAAATAATAAGTCAAGTAGGTATTTTTTATAAATACGTTTGACTTAAGAAAAAATAAAGATAATAGCATAAAATAATTATGTACTATTTAATTAAAATTAAATAATACAAAAATATAATTATTTATTATTTAACTAATATTAAATAATAAATAAAGTAATTAAAAATAATTAAATTAATTATTTATTATTTAAATGCTAAATAATAAATAAAGTAAAGGAATTAAAAAGTTAATGAAGTAATTTAAACAAATTACTTTTAATTGTTTAAATTTTTAAATATTAATAAATGGTCAAAATATTATTAAATAATAATATTAGTTAAATTATTATTAAATGATTAATAATAATAGTAAGTAATTAAATTATTATTAAATAATTAATAATAATAGTAGATCGTTAAATATTAATATAGGATTAATAATATTAATAATCAATTAAGATGTTGTTAAATAATTAATGATATTAGTAAGTGATTAAAATATTATTAAATAATTAATAATATTAGTAATGAATTAAAATAATATTAAATGACTAATAATATTATTAAGGGATGAATAATATTAATAAATAATTAAAATATTATTAAATTATTAATACTATTAAAAAATAACTAAAATATTATTAAATAGTTAATAATATTTATGTATCAATAAAATATTATTAAATGATTAATAATATTCGTAAAATGATTAAAAAATTATTAAATGATTAATAATATTAGTAAGCAATTAAAAATATTATTAAATAATTAATAATATTCATTAATGGTTAAAATATTATTTAATGGTTAATAATATTTGAATATGGTTATATATTATCAACGGCTGATAATATGGTGATATATTTGATACGTTATTAAATGTCTGAAATATTAAGTTATGTAAAAGAAGAAAGTTTAATTGAATTAAACCAAGGTAAAGAGTCCATTAATGACTAATTATTAGACAACTTATTAAATATAGGCTGTATGAAGAACGCAAAATATTAGTGAAAGTTGGAGAAGCAAACCGAACATGTCCAAACTATGGTTTGGCTAGGGTTTTTTCTGAAAGTCAAAACTTCGTTTGTCGAACATTTTAAAAATTAATAAATTGAAGTTAGAGTCTTAAATTGAGACTAATTAATAGTTATTGTAACTAATGATTATGTCAATTTCATACATAATTGTAGGCTGATCGAAATATGCAAAACTAACGTAAGACGGATAAACTTACCAGACAAGTTTTTCAAGACTTGTTACTATGTATAAAAATTGTTATGTGTGCACTTGATATATGTGTACATTGATGTTAAATGAAAATTATTGTTATTTGTTAATATGTGTTGATGTGCCTTTATGCCTTCATTGAATATAAATTATTGATATGAAATTGTTGATATTAGTTTAACTGCTGAAGTTGAGCTACATAACATGTGTTAATATTAATGAATGATCGGTATTAAGCATATATAAATGTGAATTATGGGAAGCATGATGCATGAATAAAAATGCAATGCATGAGATAAGAGAAACATGTATATAATATCATACATGGATATATTGTTAAGCACGCATGATACATGAACTATGTGTTATATGTTAAAATTTTAGACTTGCTGATCCCTCGTGCTCATTCTTACTATAAAATCAACACTTTGAAATAAGTGCGAGGTATCCAAATATTTTCGATAAAGACCAAGAAACAAGAATGGGAATTACTTTCACCCGAAAGTCTAAACACTTGTTGTAGTTATGAGTCCAATTGGACAGTTAAAAGATGATTATGTATTAATGTAATAGTTAGTAGATAGCTTGAGTGTTTTGATACCCATAATATTTGTAATAGAAGGAATTCATATTGTGTATGATATAGAGGTATAATAAGAAGTTGTAAAGATTGCGATTCTGAGGCAAATGATCAAAGTGAATAAAGATGTTGAATTTTTTTTAGATATGTTAAGTTTTTAGCAGCATTTTATTATATAATGTTATGGATTTTATAAGAAGGTTGTATATTAACGCATGAGGTCGCCTGTAGCGAGTACGAGGATTCTCAAAGGCATTACAAAATAGATGGGCAAAGGATCACACTCAAGATCTAATAATTGGTGACCCAAATGCTAGAGTCAATACAAGATCAGCTACTCAAAATGAATGCCTTTATCTCAAATTTTTTTAATCTCAAGTGGAGCCTAAAAAGATTGAAGAAACCCTAGAAGATTCAAGTTGGATTGAAGTCATTCAAGAAGAACTGAATCAGTTTGAAAGAAATAAAGTATGAAGATTAGTTCCAAGATCAAACAATCATCCAGTTATTGGCACTAAATGGGTATTCAGAAATAAGATGGATGAAGTTGGAATAATAACAAGGAACAAGGCTAGGCTAATTGTAAAAGGATATTCTTAAGAAGAATGAATTGATTATAATGAAACATTTGCACCAACTGTAAGATTGGAAGCAATCAAAATGTTTCTAGCTTATGTAGCCCACGCGAACTTTAAAGTTTTTCAAATTGATGTGAAAAATGCATTCCTAAATGGAGAATTACAAGAAGAAGTTTTTGTGGAACAACCCCCAGGTTTTGTCATTTCAACTATATCAAATCATGTGTATAAACTGGATAAAACACTGTATGGTGTGTTTGATGATTCCTTAAAGATCACCAAGATCATCACCAATGTTATAGAGGACATAATCAGAAATGCTGAGGGGGGCAGTTGCTTGCCAATCAAGAACCTCTTAAAGTTGTAGTCAAGCCCAAAGATCTAGATTTTGAGGGGGGCCTATGTCCATGCCTCAAGAACTTCCTTAAGCAACATCAACACCGTTAGGAATGGTAGCCAAAATTGTGCTTGAAGGGATAAAGGATCTAAATGCTCAATTGCCTGATAGGTTCATTGGATCTAGAGCAGGACAAATGCGTCTTGTAGGCATGACCGCAGATGAGCTATTAGAAGGTTTTATCAATTTAATTCTAGATAGAATAACTACTCTGTTTAACCCAATAAGTGAACAACTTTTGTACTTTCTGCCTCTAATGCCTCTGCTGAAAGCATTGACCTTGGGAGATCATAGTTTTGTGAGATAGAGTTACTCTACCTTTCCAAATCTAAAGTTAGTATCTCAAAACTTCCCACAGGTACTCTCTTATGCTACCAAACTCCTATGTGATATACCTTCTAAAATTGTATTTCAATTCTATGATACCTTATTCCACACTCATTCTTTTTTATCAAAATTTCATAATTTCTTTGCTATGATAATATCGTAAAAATATCCTCTATGGCCTCAGAGTAATCCTCAGTTGATTCATATTTCTCTGCTGAATCACCAATCATATGCATATAAGATACAATTGAGATATCAAATCCTTCTCAACTTCTATTCATATTTCTCTGCTGAATCACCAATCATTTCGATCATATTAATCCATGACCATACGATCAATATCTCAACTTCTATTGATGAATTTCCAAGTATTGTCTCTCAAAACCATTCAATCAATGAACAATCCTCACCCCTCTCGATCGAAGAATCTTAACACCGCTCAGCCATTCCTAACACTCCACCAACCTCTCCTATTCAAGAGTTTGAAAATTCTCCCTCTCCGGTAAATGTTTTCAACTTAATAACAACTTCTAAAAATTTCCCAATCTCTTCTAAAAAAGATGACCAACCAATCACCTCATCTGTACCTCCCTCTGCCATACCCTCATCCTCAAATAACGAATACTCTGATGTCTCTCGTGTGTTGGTTACTGTTTCTCAATCTCACTTTTCGAGTAAAGCTCCTCTCCTGAATCAAATTCTTGATCGAGTCTTAGTGATTCCATCCAATAATTAGATTGGCACTTGTCTTTATGAACCTTGCTAAATATCTTGAGGATAACGACAAGGAACTCAAAACATGTTTAGACAAGATTACTACTACTGCAGAAAGAGTTCCTAAAGATATGGGTAGAGAATTTGCAAAATAAATGCGCAAATGTTTCAAGATATGAGGGAGGGCCTAAATAATCGAGATCTGCTTTTCTTGACAAAACTTTCAAAATAAAAACATACCATTATGGAGTACTATAAAGAAAATGATAACTCTATCAAACTTCTCCATAATAAAATTCTTTAAATACATTCGTCTCATTTGGACTTCAAATTAGCAATGGAAAAGCAAAGGGATACAGTTATTAGCACCACTCGTGATCTAATGGCATTAGTTCACCAACAAAAAAGAAGGAGGAGATAAACGATGACAAGAGATTAGAACTGATATTGACTTCTCTCATCAACAATTGCAAGAACTTGTTACTGGTGTTTAACAGCTTTCAAAAGGTGTCTCCCTTTTGACTGATGACAAAAAGGAGGAGAAAAGAAGGAAAAAGGAAATAGTGTTGGTGGTGCTCAACAGCAATGAAAATCATCAATTTAGGGGGAGCACAGAGGAACTAGGCATTCATCTCCTCCAAGTGCTCATGCTCTACCAATAGAATTTTTAAAAGGACAATCTTCTGCTCAAAGAGAATCATAGAAAAATGTGACCTTATCTTGTATGAGACCTCCAAACGATGATCCAATGATTATCAATAGAATGTTTCAAGGCATTCACACACCAGGAGAGCAACAATTCAATATGCTTGATCTCGGTCCAAATGACACCATTGAAGAAATTATTGAAATAAAAAGAAGAGAAGCATACAATCGCAGAGTGGAAGAGGAAAGAAGAAATCCTCCAAATAAAAAAAGAAGTAGAAGATAATAAATTAAAAAAATTAAGATCTTAAACTTTTACAAATTTTCCAATATCAATAAATTCATGCTTTTGACCTACCAATACAGTTTCTCATTGTATTCTAAGTCATGTTTAAAGTTTTGCATTGCATTAGCAAATAGATTATTTGATATGAAAACTATTGGTTTTGTCATCATCAAATAGGGGGAGATTTTTAGTATCTATATGATTAAATTTGATGATGACATAATGATATAATTAGTTGATCAATGCTTAATGTATATTTGTAAAGATAGCTTTTATAAAGTCTTACTAAATTCATGTTGTACAAGGACTTAGTTTAAAAAAGATCAAATTTGTTACGTTGATTTTCTGAGAAAATCAACCTAAAGAAATTTAAGACTTGAAGATCGAGAGAAGATAAGATAAAGGAATCACATTACAAGTTCAGAACCATATTGCTACATCAGAAGCGCATTGCAAGTTCAGAATCGTATTGTTACATCAGAATCACATTGTAAGTTCAGAATCGTATTGCTACATTTGAATCACATTGTAAGTTCAGAATCATATTGCTACATCAGAATCGCATTGCAAGTTTGGAATCGTATTGCATAAGCTGAATCGTATTGTTAAGTCAAGATCATATAGTAGAAGCTGATTCGTATGGAAACTTTTACTACATCACATGATCTGTTTAGCTCGTAAAGCGAAGACTGACAGAATACTGACAATGAAAACATCATGTGTTTAAGGGCTCGATGCAAATCTTTTCAAGTCAGAGTAAAAAATTTGAAATATAGAAATATATGTGTCTACCGGCTAACTGACACAGAAAAGTTAGTCATTGCCATATTTGGAAATCTGACTAGAAAACACAGCTGAAAGACATTTTTCTTATCTTCAAAATACTCATGACAGAGATATTTGGAATCAAGACAATAAATGAGCAACGACTATTTTGCAATAGAAAGATTTCAAGAAGTCCATAAAAAGGAGCAAAATAAAAAAAGAAACAAGGATGAGATACTGATTGAGGATTAAAAATCTACAATGCTTAAAAACTCACTCTACAAAAAGCCTAAACATCTCATTCAAGCTGTTAAGTACTTAAGAAAATAATTGAATTGTATTGCCAACTTAGCAACACCTCAAACATCATCAACATCAGCAGAAAGACGAGATTTAGTGGCTCGCCTGATTTTAAGTGAATTAGACCCTGTGTGGGACGGACTTAGTGTCCAAGTGTGGTGGTTCTTAGTGAACCAAGTCTTTGAGACCGAAATGCCGAGACTAAGTGACTTGAAAGGACTGCGTGTCTAAGAGATTCCGAGACTGTGTGACTTCGAAAGAACCTTAGTGGTTCAGTTGTAGTTAATCTTAGTGATCTATATCCTTAATGGATTTTCTACTCGTGGAGTAGAAGAGTGGAATAGGAGTTATTACGTCTCTGAACCACTTAAAACCTACTGTGTCATTTACTTTCTGTCATTTACATTATGCTTTATAATTACTTGTGGATGCGATTGCTTATTATTATTTCCAAGCTCTAAACATCAGAACTACTCTCTAAAATCTTATATCAAATGGGAAGTTTCCAAAGTATATTCCGTTATGCTTAATTGACTTGCTTAATTGAATTTGATTTATAAATTATCAATTAACATTTTACTTAAATAAATCGAAGAGATTTTGAAAAGACATATTCTTCCCCCCCCCCCCCCCCCTAGATCTTTTATGTGCCTATAGGAAACAACAGAATGGAAACTAAAAACTCTTTTTTGATTTCCATTATGCCTTAGTCAAAGACTACTGAGTTGTTATTTATCGAATCGCATAGGACATTCTCTTCCTTTACTATAAGTGGTAGATTATTTGTTGATCATTCACTTATCTCCATGTACAACTTATTATGCCTGAACATATCCTTTGTTATACCCATATAGTCTTAAGAAATATGATAAAGTATAATTCATCATACACAAAATACTATGATGATCTCAAGTCCATTGATCACTTGTACTACTATCACATTAGGAACTCCTATTGACAGACAAGTAAAACTTCATTAGGTATTCCTTAAGTGACTCATGTTCAGTGAACTTATTCTCTAATAAGTGCATACATACTTGCTTTAGTATCTTTATACAAATAATTTATAAGATCAATCATCCTCTTCATAAGAGCAAGCATATTATATAGTAATCTATCCAGATTCATTAATCCCCATTTTAGTAATCTTAAGATTAGGAACATTTTAGTTGCTTGAGTTATCTAGAATTTAGATCTCATTAGCATAATCAACATTATGATTCTAAAAGCATTGCTCCAAAACTATGGGTTTTTTCATTTAATTAATTTAACCAATCAATCATGAATAATGAAATGCCTTAAAATAAATAATTCTTTTATTAATAAACGAATAAAATTAAAATTTTATATACTTATCACATCAACATGTGATTGGTTTAAGGGCATACTACTTTCAATACTTCCCCACACTTACATAATCTTTCTCATCAAATAATTTTATTGAATTACCTTAACATAGGTATTACATTACTTCCTTTATTCTCGTATTTTATTATGTTTATATGAATAATGATATCATATTTATACATCTTATAAATATTTAGCTCTTGATATACCTTAAAGTATGCACATTAATCGATTCTATGTTTTAAATCTTATAACCCATAATTACTCACATTTAATGTTTAACACATAGATTAGATTTAAATATTTAATCATTCCTCTACAAAATATTTCTTCTCCAAATCTAGGTTTTAAACCTTAACATTTACTCAATCATTAAATATCTTATTTACAAGTCTTCTAAATATCTGAGATATTACATGTCTAGCCTCTTATCACATAATTTAATAATACATGTAAATTTTGTGTGTCTACAATAAAGTATTCTAATTGTCTAATTTATTAACTTAATTTATTTTATAATAATTTGCTAATAGTGTTTCTATTTTTAACTTGTTTAATTTATTTTATTTATGTATTATTTGAGCTATTAAACTATTTGTGTAATTATTATTAATTTATGTATTTTCATGTAATTTGCTTAATTAGTTCTAATTGTATATATTTTTAATTCATGTTATTTGTGTTTTTTTTTTAAGTGTGTTATTTGTGTATTTTTTTAAGTGTAATTTATTAGTCTAATTTGTATTTACTTTTTTGCCCTTTTATTTCATTAAAAATATGTTTTCCTTTTACACATAAGCACTATTTGCCATATCATGGTGTCATGTCATTGATTTATGACGTAGTAGGGTCAATTGAACATAACTGAAAAAGAAATTTGGGGGGGGGGGGGGGGGGGGGGGGGGTGTATTCAATTAGAATTTTTAAGGGCTTATAAAGACTTTTAAAGTTTGGTTATATTCAATTAAGAGCACTCATACGCCACAACACAATTAAGCCATAAGCTGCATCACGCCGTCTTGCAAAAGCACCACGTACTAAGGCCTACTAGCTGACAACCATCTTGCAGCATGTTAACAAAATGTCCAAAAAGGCCCTCGATCGGTTGCCGCATCTATTTTTTCAAGCGACTCGATGACAGACGTCACCAACTTTTGGACCTTTCAACGGTACCGAAGCACCACCTACTAGGACCTACTTGTCAACAATCATCCAACACCATGTTAACTTAATGTCCAAACGTGCAATTGAACGAGGGCCAACGGGGCGAAAAAATATTTTCAGGATTACTCGACAGCTTTCCATTAAGCCGACATATCAACATAGGTCGTCGACGTTCTTAAAGAGTTTATAAAAGTTTAGTGGTATTCAGTTACAACTTTTACAATGTCTTTAAAAGTTATGTGGTATTGAATTGAGACTTTTACAAAGTTTATAAAAGTATTTTGGTATTAAAAAAATCATAGATTTTTTAGATTTCTATCAAATTGTGAAGTTTGACAAACTTTATAATAAGATGTATAAATACCAGCTCATATCAAAAGTCTAGCCTAATGTCCAAAGACTTTCAAATATTTAAGAAAGAGAAAGATGAACAGATGTAAGAAGTGAAAAAAAAAAAGGCTCCAAC
This sequence comes from Hedera helix, assembly GCA_947179155.2. Taxonomy (NCBI): domain Eukaryota; kingdom Viridiplantae; phylum Streptophyta; class Magnoliopsida; order Apiales; family Araliaceae; genus Hedera; species Hedera helix. Next base: position 24,180,039 of record OX359266.1, read on the forward strand.
TTTTCACATACATAAAAGACTGAATTTATCAATTTACGTTATTTAATTGTATTAATATTAGCTGTGAATTTAGTTAAATAATAATAAAAGAATATTACTTACTAAATTAGTGTCATAAATAAATTAAATTCATTAAAACTTGAATTTAAAATTTTATTTAGATTGGTATTTCAAACAAATTCTTTATTTCAATCACCAATTAAAGTAAATCCTACTATACAGTTTCATTATTTACCTAATTAAAAGTTTAAGAATATAATAGTTACTCTTACTATTAATTCACATGAAACAATTGTATCTTCTCAGAGTCCTAATAAATTGATTATATTAATAATCAATACAATTCAATTAATTACCTTAATAACATTTGAATAAATCAATAATTATCTTCTCAAAATCTTATTAAATATATTTATACTATATTTAATTGAATATCTTGATAATTAATCATAGAAATCTCTTTAAATATCACGTTATTTAATTATATTTATATTAGTCACGAATTTTCTTACTAAATTAATGTCCTAACTACATTAAATTCGTTAAAACTTAAAATTTTAACAAATCATGCAGTTTAGTTGAATAATTATAGTAGATTCATTACTAAATAATTGTCATAATTCATTACTATTCATTAATTTTTTGTTTGACAATATTTGACTATTAAATTAATTTAATTAAAGTAAGTCCGATGAATGGTTATTAATTATTGGACTAACCTACGGTGGTATTTTTAATATTAAGAGATTGATATGTTATTGAACCCTAATTAAATATTCAATTAATATTGAATATGGCAAGTCTAATTGGATTATGTAAATAAAATTAAATTTGATTATTAAAGTGTTCCTATAATTATTTAAACAAGCCCAAACAATTAATTAAGTGAGGGACTAGTGAAAATTGTTTCGTGGGTTGCTATTTAATTAAACTAGCCCAATTTATTAAGAAGTGAGTGAATTATTTTGGTAGCCCAATATTATTGGATTATTATGACCATAGATGACCCAAATGAATTAAATTACAAGCCCAATTTTTAGTCCAATTATTAAAACTTCTAAAAGGCATTAATTTACCAAATTGTGCCTTAAAATTAAATCAAAAATGGGGCATAAATAGGGAGCATGGCTGGTTATAGGGGAGGAGTACTATGAACTCCAAAATTTTATCAATTTTCTTGTTTACATTAGTGTGTGGAACACTCAACATTTTGGATAGCATTTTTGGAAAAAGGTTGAAGTCCAATGTGTAGATATAGATGTTATATGTATATATTTATACTTCTATAAATAGGGGCTAGCACAAGTAAGTTAGACTTTACAAAATTATTGCTAGAGTCTTGATATTGAGTGTTAGTGAGTGGAATGAGTTAACTCGGTGAATTAAAGAAAAAGAAAGTGAGTTAGTGAGTTCTTTAGTGAGTCACTACCGAGTCAAGCCATTTTTAATCAAGAGAAGTGTTATTGGATGTCATCTAACTCCATCATCTATTTTGAAAAGGAGAGAAAAATAACTCACAAGTCAAAAAGGTATAAAATTCCCTTAAAAACCCTAATCTTGACACGTTTATATAGGATGTCATGTGGTTTAAATATGTAGTGGTATGGGTTTATGCAGAAAAATCTAGTTTGTTCGAATAAATGACACATTTTGAAATCTACAAATTATTTTTGTGCTTTTATATTTTCTGAGAATATATGGGTAAGTTAAGAACAAAATCTCTTTGGAATCATGTAAAAAGGATTTAAAATAAGCAAGATATGAATTTTCTACCAAAACACCCCACTGATTTCGGGTATGTGCATAATAGTCCGGTTTGAGGCCAATTAATAATGGAATCATATAGTTCGGGAAGATACGATTCCATCTATAACTAATAGACTTTAATTGGACATGCAAATTTCATTTTATTCATGTTCTTATAAGAGATCCCAAACCTGGAAGAAGAAAAAAATAATCTATCTATTTTTTTATAAGAAAAAAAAGACGACTGTTTCGAAAAAAAAATTCGATTTTTCTGATTTCTTAGGTGGGGCCAATTCAGGTCCTTGTGGATCGGTTTCGGGTTTGGTTCCAAAAGAGAACATGTTTGTAATTTAATAAAGAATGTTATAAAAATTTAAAATGTAAGAGTTTATGTCATTTGACATTTATTAAAATTAATGGTTGATTAAACCTTACTAAATTAATAGTAATAACAGAAAAATTATTATTAATTGCTAATAAATGATAATAGAACTCTTTACATGTGATGACCCCAAATCCGGGTTCTTTAACCTCGGGTTTGGATCTCACTGTACAATACTTAATAACAATGAAATACATAAATTGTATTCAAACTTCGCGGAATAATACAAAAGGTTCCTTAACAAAATGTTACACTTCCCAAGGTCTATTAACCTTAATCTTAATCATTACATATCTTAAGGGAAATACAAAAGATTTACAAAGAAATTACATAATAGTAATTCGCTTTCCCTTTGCCTTTGTCTGACTTAGAGCAGTCGGGCTTAGCTGAAATATAGTCATGACATAGCAAGAATGAGCAACTAAATGGCTCAGTAAGTTTAGAAACAACAAGATATATCATGATGAAGGGAAATAATTTCAAGGTTTTCAACAATAACAATGGTGAAAGATATCAAGAATCAATGTTCAATATAAGAATGGATTGACTCTTTACTGCTGAGTGGTCTTTAATGACCGTGAACTGCTACTAAAGTAGAACAGACATACAATGTCTGACACCTTGTTAAAAATAACGGGACACTTAAAGAGATCAGTCCTCTCATGTCCTATGTATATGCATAACATTTAGTTTTCTTGCGTAAATTCAGTTACCCGATAATATAAAAATCCCCTTTAACTAGGGTTGTTCTTTCTCAGTCTTACTATAAGAATCCGCACCAACCAATGGTTTGGATAAGCTTTTAAAATATTCAATTAGATGAATTTAAACATGCATTTGTCTAGCCAAAACAATTAGCTTAGACATTCTTAAACAGTTCGTAAATTACTGAACTATAACATTTTCAAAGGCACTATGTGCGAATACAATACAATATTGATGTGAAGAAATTTTCAATAATTAATTCACTCAAGGGTCTGTCAAATAACTACGAGTGTAGATACTTGCTCAACAATAATTGAATTGCTCAATGTAAATAAGATTGAATAATACTTGCAACAATAAATACAAGTTAGGGTTAAGAAGAAACTTGACTCGTGCGTGGTCTACTGCTAACCAATTCAATTTAATTCTCTTTAGATAGACCTAACAATTAATCAAGTTGATCTTCAAATTAGTGTCATATACGCATTCATATGATAACATCTATGCATGTTATACCTAACCATATAATTAAATAATTAAGGGTATATTAAACACTTAGGAAATATTATCATTACTTGATAATATTTTAATCACATAAAACCTATATTAATTACTTAATATAGTCCACATTCTTATCTAACATTATTAACAATTAATAATATTCTATTAGTCTTATAATATTATAAATCATTTAATGATATTCTATTATCCTTCTAATATTATTAATCCCTTAATAATATTTTATTAATCTTTAACCATTTAATGATACATTGTCACATTATTAATATTATTAATCATTTAATAATATTTTATTCATTATCTAATATTATTAATCCTTTAATAATATTTTATTTAATATCTAATATTATTAATCATTTAATAATATTTTATTATCTTATTAATATTATTAATTATTTAATAATATTTTAATCATTATCTAATATTATTAATTATTTAATAATATTTTATTCTTTATCTAATATTATTAATTATTTAATAATATTTTAGTAACCTTATAACATTATTAATTATTTAATAATATTTTATTCGTCTTTTAATATTATTAATTATTTAATAATATTTTATTCATTAGCTAATATTATTAATCATAATATTTTATTCATTTAATAATATTATTATTTATTTAAATAATATTTTATTGACTTATTAATATTATTACTCATTTAATAATATTTTAATCTCTTACTAAAATTATCAATCATTTAATAATATTTAATCGCTTGTTAATAGTATTAACCATGTAGTAATATTTTAATACTCTTTAAATAATATCAAAAGTTAACTTTTAAATTGGGTTAACCTTAGTATTTAATTTAAATATTTAGCTAACATTTATTTATAATTAGACTTCATATATGTTAGCTTAATATCCAAATATATTCATTTTACACTCATTTCAACTTAATTTTTCAAAGAAAACTCAACCCGGACCGACCCGACCCGACTCGGACCGACCCGAACCCAACCCAGACTGCCCAAAACTGTCCGGCAGCGTGTTCTGACACAGCTGCGTCAGTTCTGACGCAGGTGCGTCAGGACATTTTGTCCTGGAAATCAATTTTTTTGACTGCTCGACCCTCCAACGCTCCAACAGCCATAACGTCTTCATTTTAAAACATTTTGAGGTAATTATTGAGTCCATTCTCATCATAATTTCCCCCTCTACAATTTCTCTTTAGATCACAAATCCAAATTCCAAACGTAACTAGACTGAAAACTGCTCACAAGGATAAGGTGAAAATTAACTTCACAAATCCTTGGTTTTATTGGTTCAAACTTGAATAAAATGTGATCTATATGTCCAAATGACACAAACTCAGTTTTGTTAACCTTGTAACTTTTTGTTTTACACTATTCCATGGTTCAATCACATTTTTTAAAACGTTTTACACGAAATTTACGGATCGAACCACTTAGAGTTTAAAAACGACATCTTTTGTGGTTAAAGCTATAACTTCTTTGTTATTCAATATTTTTGAAAGGTTCAAAAAGGGTTTTTCTTTAAAACTCATAGATATAGCTTTCTAGCCATAAAAATCCAATTTAAGATTTGTACATTTCAAAATACAACATTAAACATAACATGTATCGTTAGGGTTTTACCGGTAAAACGTGTTATGAATATTTCTACAACTTTTATGCATTTCTCACATACCAAACCATGTTATAAACACATAGAGCTATGAATATACCTAAATTACATAGTTAAATACATCTAGACCATCAAAACGAGTTTTGATCGGTTAAAAATAGATTTTAACCATTCAAAATCGTTCTAGGCCCTAAAAATGAAATAAGAAGGAGTTTAGAGCACTTTTAAACCTTTGTGATTTGAAGGCTCTTCTTCTTCTCCTACCAAAGTATATGGTGAAGCTTTGTGTTATCCACCAAGCTCAACCTCTAGCTATATCACTCCACACTTAAGTGTTTCTTCTATTTTTCTCTCAAATGCTCTCTATTTTACTCTCTAGAATTCTTGCAAATGAACTAACTAACATCACCAAGGTTGTGGGAGGTCTTATTTATAGCCAACAAATAACCCTTCATTAACTTGCTAATCCACCCATGTTGGTGAAATTAAAGCCTAATCAAGCTTACTATTGCATGGATTGACTAGGTGATAGACATATGGAATGACTAGGGTTGTTGAACAACTTATGACAAGGAGTGATTTAGAAGCAATATAGGAAATTAAGCAATCCAACTGGGACCCTCAAAAATTCAGCAAAATGGGATTCCCAAGCCATTTTTCTTTTAATTTTTCTACTTTAATTATACATATATATATATATATATATATATATATATATATATATATATATATATATATGTGTGTGTGTGTGTGTATGTATGTAACAATTATGACCAATTTTGACTTCCTATTGGGCTCCACTTTGGACTCAATGATTAAATATATTAGGCTCATTCAATTAGATTATTTGGGCTCAATTTAAATAACACATTGGGCTCACATTAAATATTCTAGATTACATTTAATTAAATCAAGCATTGGGCTTGTTTAATTAATTACATGTACTAGTAATTAAATTAATTACATGGGCTACTAGGTTAATATCTTTGACCTAGTTTATCAACTCATTTGGATTTAAAATATAATCCAATTAGATTTACTTTAATTAACTATACACCTTACTTTAATTCTTTAAATAAATATACGCACACACAAGTATATTTATCTAATTATCTAAAGTACAATTAATTAATACAAAAAGTTTAAATTCATTGCTAAATATTTATTAAGTATATTTACAATGATTAATGAAATTCGTGGTTGTAACGCCCCCAAATCCGGGTTCCTTTAACCCTAGACTTGGTACGTCACGATACATCATCTTCATACATGTTCTATAACTAATGCGTAATATATAAACATAAATTGTTTATTCTACAACATTTTCCAAGGTTTCTAACCTTAACTTACATATATACCTTTAGATTCATAAAAAGGTTTACAAAATTACTTACATCATATAACAATTTAGTTATAATGAATAACACTATAATCTTGTCTTTTGCTTCTGTCTCCGTCTCTCCTCGGACATTCGTATTATTCTGAAATTTGTTATCATGATACAGCAAGAGTGAGCAACGACTTTGCTCAGCAAGTTTAAATACAATAACGATATATCATGATTGAAGGAAAGAACAAGCTTTTGGATTTTCAGTAATATAATAATTGTGAAAGAGTACGAATCATAATTTCAATAATTGAATGATTGAATCAATTAATGTTGAGTGTCAATAATGACCATGAACAATTTTAACTGAACCTTATGGTAATGAAGGTGATCAGCCTTTCATACCTGATGAACACATGCAACAAGCACTATATGCGAATCAACAATTTAAAGATGTGGAATAATTATACAGAATTAAACCATAGCATGCTTGAAGCGTAATAACTTGAATTTGAGTTAGTAACTTGAATTTGAGTTAGGAACTTGAACAATAAAATAATATATCCTACTCGAATATAAATTGAGTAGGGTTTAGGAAACTTGCATGTCTGCTCAGCTACAATAAATTACTAGCTAAAACTAACTGGCTTTGAAAGACCTAACATCAATAAAGTTGGTCTAATAATTAATACGGCGTATTTGCACAACTATACGCTTACTAAGGAACTTATCTACCACATAAGTACTAACACATGATATAGATCAGTCAAAACAATATCATTAACCTTATAGACCCTCAATCATATTAGGTTAATAATTTAATAAATTAGAAAATAATTTTCTCATGTGTGAAACACTTATTAAACTATTAAACAATTTATTATAATTGTTTAAACAAAAGAGTTAAAAGACATTTTCTTTATTTCATTTAATTACTATTTAACATTAATTAAATAGTAAGTAATTAACTACCTTTAGTTATTATTTAATAATAAATAATAACTTACTAGATTTATTTATTATTTAAAGTTAATCAAATAATAAATAATTAAAATAATCAAATATCATTAGTTATTATTTAATAAATAATAATAACTAACTAACTAGATTCATTTATTATTTAAAGTAAATTAAATAATAAATAATACAATTATATAGTAAATACCCAAATATCATTAGTTATTATTTAATAATAAATAATAACTAATTAAATTTATTTATTATTTAAAGTTAATCAAATAATAAATAATTAAGTAATCAATCTTAGTTGTCTTTAATTATTATTTAATAGTAATTAAATAGTAATTAATTAATTTATCATCCTTGTTTATTATTTAATATTAATTAAATAATAAATAATTAATTTAATCATAAATTCAGAAGATATAATATTAAACTAACTAGATTAATATTTAAAACATTTAAATATTAATCCTAAATATTTATTATATTTGAAAAAATATAATATTAAACTAACTAGATTAGTATTTACAACATTTAAATATTAATCCTAAATACTTATTATATTTGAAAAATATAATATTAAACTAACTAGATTAATATTTACAACATTCAAATATTAATCATAAATACTTATTATATTTGAAAAATATAATATTAAACTAATTAGATTAATATTTACAACATTTAAATATTAATCCTAAATACTTATTATATTTGGAAAATATAATATTAAATACCTAAATATCATTTTTGTATTATTATTATTTTTGTTAAAATTTTAAACTAACTTTTAAATATTTAAGTTAATTAAAATTATCCAGAATGGCAAAATCGTAAATAAACTGAAAAACCGGACCGATGGCAATTTCGTAATTAATCAGAAAATCGAACGGAGGGGCAAAATAGTAATTTCAGCCAGAAATTTATTACCGCGCATTGCGCGCGTACCAAAATAACCGGCCCAAAACGGTGTCGTTTTCAGAGTAACGGAACTGGCCTCCGCGCATTGCACGCGGAGTAAAATTTCTTATGCCAAACGGCGTCGTTTGGCTAGGCGGTTTTTTCAGAAAATTGGCTGGCCCGCATTGCGCGGCCAGCCCTTTTTTTTTTTTTTTTTTTTTTTTTTTCCAGTCGCAGAAGGTGAACAGTACTTTTTAATACACAACTTAATAAAATTTATACCTTCAAATAAACTTTAACTTCTCAATAAAAATCCAAAAAAATTACCAATCACTTAATATCAATTTATAACATGAAAATTTAATTTTTCACGATTTAATATTAAAAATTTTTATAAAAAATTTTACATCACATAAACTACCACAAATCATAACTTTTTGTGTATAACTCCATTTTGAGTGATTCAAACTTTATTTTTCTCATGATTTAATGTTCTATAATATTATAACATTAAATCTAAATTTTATAAAAATTATTTTTGGACATTATTTTGAGACTTGATTTAACACCACTAAACACATGTTTTTAGCATATAAATTATACCAAAATACAAACCAAGTATATTAAACTCAAGTATGACATAAATATTACCACTACACTTTATTAACTATATTAACATGTTTATTACATGATAATTTATTTAATTTAAAAACAAACTACATTTAAAATAATCATTACCTCATTTTAATGGCTATCTTCATTTTTCTTCCAAAATGGGTTGTGAATGTCATGAACTAACTTATGCTTTCTTCTTCTTCCTTGAAGCTCCACCCAAAATCTCTCTCAAATATTTATCCTCTCAATATTTTGCTCTCAAGACTTAGAAGATGAAAGATAGAAAATGAATAACAAAACTCCTAAATTGTAAGTATACTTACAATTTGGATAGATATAAATTCTATATCTATTAAAATTTACCATCATGAGAGTAGTTGGAGACTTGTGCAAGAGATTTAAGCCAAGGACTAAGTGGGTGAAAAGAGGTATGGTTCATGGACAAAAAAAAAACCCATACAAGCAACCTAATTTAATAAATGAAAATAAAAAGAAAAGAAAATCAATATTTCACTCTCTTTATCTCCTCTTGCCGCGGCTGACTTGGGACTTTGTCCCAAAAAGATAGTCACATGAGCTTACTTTTATTAAATAATAGTTTACAATTAAATTTACAAGTGGGTTTATGTTTTGGCTTTATTTAAAATACCAATTGGGCTCCAATTAAATTGTTTGGGCTACTAAATTGTCAAATTTTATTATTCTTCATTTGGGCTACTAATTAACCCATGTTGGGATAATTTAATAATTTACACATTAATTATTCAATCCATGATTAAATAAATAATTAGATTGAATAAATAATTAAATACTCCAACCCATTAGTATAAAATTACTAAATGGACTAATAAATATTATTATTAATATTTCACATTGTTTACATTAATTAATAATCATATTAATTAATTTATAAAATTTAATTAACTCATTATATTCAATTTAATTGAATATTTAATTAATAGGAAACTTATCAATTATTTTGATATTAAAAATTTTAGGGTTTGTTCACTAATAATAATATATATAATTTATATATATATTATTTATACACATTACTTTACCTCAAAAACAATTTCACAATAAATTATGAAATTAAAATAAATACAATATATAATTTAATATATATTATTTAGACCATAAATTATATTATTTAATACATTTACATTAAATAATTCATTTCTCATCAATTATGGAAATACATCCATTTACCCGAAAATACATTAAAATAATAATATATTTACTCAATTTCTTATTTAAATAATTTATTAAATTATTTAATTAATATTACACAAGTAATTGTATAATTAAATTTCCCACTCCCATAAATCATTTACAATGATTTATTTAATTATAGAATATATTCATTTAATATATTCAATTAATATTTAAAATTACTCAATTAATTTAATCCATTTATATATATGTACATATATATGAAATTAAATATTGTACAATATATATATATATATAATTACTATTCTCCTTTAATTAATTTAACTATTTTATATAATTTATAATTATATAAATTACATAATTATTCCTCACAAATAATTTATCAATAATTTGCATACTATTGACTAATAAGTATAATCAATATAATAACTAAATAAATTCCAAAATAAACTTTTTAATTCAAATTGGATTAATTTAATATTAATCCCTTTATTTACAACAATTTAATTAACCATTAAATTATGTTTCTAAATATACACACATATATATATATATATATTCATATAAATACATATTTAATTTACACGCAACCACGTCGCATAATTATATAACCCCACTAATTAAATTCTCTTAATCTAATTAGACTTGCTATTAGCCAAGTTCATTGAATTATCACTGTACTTGCTAACTTATAAAAATTTTGATATCACCATATCTAAGTTAGTCCATTAAATTTAATTTGGACCTCTATATAAATTCTCAACAAGACTTACAACAATTAACATATTGGGCTTGTTTTAATCTCACCTTTGAATTCTATACATCAACTTAACAAATAAGTTAATTACTTAATTAATTAATTCTCATTATCGCCATCCCAGACAATCTTTCTAGTTTTTCAATAACTTTAAACCTTAACTAATATAATTAATTATATTTCATGACTTTCCTTCTTACTTCATATTTAAACTAATTAATTTATTAGTTTTATTAAGTAGTTAATTTACTCATCTTCTTGTTTGGCTAACAAACACAACTCTAGGAATATATAACTGGGTATATATATATATCCTTATAATCGTCTTCACTTCTCAAATAAATTTATTTCCTTAATAAATTCTCTATATGCATCATTACAATAATTCCACATTTAATTTCTAACAAATAAATTATGTTAAAAAAAAAAATGTTCACCCAAATTCTACACATCTCACTTCTCAAACTCTAGGTTTAAACCATAACCTTTAATTGATTATTTAAAATCTTATTTAAAAATCTTGTAAATATCTGGGATATTACAGTGGTCATTACATTACATATTATTAAATTAATATAAAATAATATGTTAAGAAAATTGGGTAATTAATTATCATTTAGCTCATAATTAGTGCACATTAAAGATAATAAATTAATTATTTATTATTTAATATTAATTAAATAATTAGTAAAGTTAATCAATTAATTTATTATTATTTAATTAATATTAAATAATAATTATAGGATATTAAAGTTAATAAACTAATTATTTATTATTTAATTAATATTAAATAATAAGTAAAGTTAAATAAATAATTAATTATTATTTAAAATTAAATAATAATTAAAGAGGATTAAAGTTAAGAAACCAATTACTTATTATTTAATTAAGATTAAATACTAAGTAAATATAATTAATTAATTAATTATTATTTAATTAATATTAAATAATAATTAAAGAGAATTAATGTTAATAAACTAATAATTTATTATTAAATTAAGATTAGATAATAAGTAAGGATAATTAATTAATTAATTATTATTTAATTAACATAAATAATAATTAAAGAGGATTAAAGTTAATAAACTAATTATTTATTTTTTAATTAGGATTAAATAATAAGTAAGGATAATTAATTAATTAATTAATTAATTAATTAACGTTAAATAATATTTAAAGGAAATTAAAGATAATAAAATAATTATTTATTATTTAATTAAGATTAAATAATAAGTAAATATAATTAATTAATTAATTATTATTTAATTACCATTAAATAATAATTAAAGGAAATTAAAGTTTTTAAACTAAATTATTTATTACTTAATTAATATTTAATAAATAATTATGATAATTAATAAACTAATTATTATTTAATTAATATTAAATAATAATTAAAGGCGAAAAAGATTAATACTTTAATTATTTATTATTTAATTAACTTCAAATAATAAATAAATATAATTGGTCATTATATATTGTTAAATAATGACTAAAGGTAATTAACTAATTATTCTTTAACTAATATTAAATAGTAATTAAATGAAGATAGAGTTAATAAAATAAAAATAATTTAATTAAACAATTATAATAAATTGTTTAAGTTTTTAATAAGTGTTTAACACTTAAGAAAAATAATATGAATTAATTAAATCATTAACATAAGATCAATTAAATGTCTTATACGATTAAATGATAGTATATAAAATTATATGTGTTATGCGATTGATTATTTGCTAGATAAATAGCATAGGTAAGTGTTCAAAGTGCAGGATTATATGTTGTACTAATTGATAGGCCAACGTTATTAATGTTAGGTCTTTAAGAGAAGTTTAAATTAAGCGAATCAGTCGTAACTCGACGGACAGACAAGTTTTTAACCTTACTCAAATTTGTATTGAGCAAGTTTCCTAACTCTACTCAATATTATTGTGCTAATTCTTAAATCTTGAGCTTATATTATATCGCAAGTTATTCCGCAATAATATTATTGCAAATCGTATATATTATTTGATCTCATATTCCATTCTTGAATTATGAATTGATTAAAGAAGAAGTCTAAGTCATTTGTTCGGCTAGACTAATGTGAAATTTATTTTGGAAACTATCCAAACCATAGTGGTACGGATTCTTAGACTGAGAAAAATAATCCATAATAGGGAATAACCTAAGTATCAAACAAACGATATACATAGAATAAATGTTATGCATATAAATGTGGTATGAGAGGCTGATCTTGTGACATCCCGAATTTTACAGGATTTCCAAATGAGAATTTTGATTAATTTAATAAATGTTAGCAGATAAAACCTAGCTTGAATGACAGAATGTATTAAGAGTGATTAAATATGAATTATTATTTAATCAATGTGCTAGAAATGACTTGTGTGACTGGAATGGTAAAGAGAATGTAGAAGGACTCTTAGTGTGAATAAGAGTTTAAAAAATGTTTAAAGATCAATTAGTAGCCCAAGTGAAGAATAATAAAACTTGGCAAACTAGTAGCCCAAACAATTTAAATGAAGCCCAAAAGAAATTAAAAACAAAGTCCAATACTTGGCCCACTTGGAATTTAATTATGTAACTTATTATTTACTAAAAAGTGAACAAGTGCCTTTCTTTTTGGGACAAGTGTTGGTTTGTAATATTCATAGACGCAATCAAATTGCACAAAATAGCGGAAGCATAGTAAAATCAAATTTACAAATTTACAAACCATAATCCAGGATTGACCTTTATGCGCAATTATTAATTAATAAAGAAGAAGTTAGAGATATACCCTTGTAGAACTCAAAGCTTCAATATGTACAAGTTCACCTCCAAATCCTTCGCGTTCTTCTTGAATTTCACCGATTGGATTCTAGTGATCAATGTTAGCCACCCAAGTGTTTGGCCTCTAGAGTTGATCCACCAAGGAATAATAATAATTTAAGAAGTGGGTGGTGGCAAACCCTAGTTTTCTCTCTCTAGAGAATATGTGAGTACTCTCCCAAAACTTATGGAAGTGTATGTGTGTAACCTTAATCCATAATAAGACTTCTCTTATTTATAGATTTAGTAAACCCTCCTAACACCTTTAGGAATAGTGTTTTTAATTAAACTCCTAATCTAATTAGGAACTTAATTGATTTAATATAATAATTATAATTCCTAAACTATTTAGGAACTTAATTATTAATTATGAGAGTACTCTTATTAATTAATTTCTAAACTATTTAGAAACTAAATAATAATGATAATAGTAATAATAATAATAAGATTCCTCTTATTAATTTATAATTAGTATTTCCAAAATACTAAATAATAAATATTAAGCTATTTAATTTATTCTACCCACATAGTATAAATTAAATATACTTAATTTATTATTACAATTATGCCATTTACTTCTTAAATAATTATTTTCCTTTTGCGGTGTGACCCTTTAGGTTCTCCATATTAAACCGGTTATAGAATATATTAATTAGAACTATTCTAAACTTATTTATATAAATAAATTAAACTAATTAATTCATTTAAATAAATAATATTTATTCCATAATAAGGGTAAACCCCCTTAGCGATCAACGACTTTTCAGATAATATAGATTTTAACATTTAATCAAAAAAGAACTTATTCAGCGAATAGTTACCGTACAATTCAATCCTTCAACCTCACAATGTCCCAATCAAAGATAAGACATGGCATTACTGTCAAGTCTTATTTTATTTGATTATATGCATTTCGATCCTTAAATGAATAACTCTAATTAATGTAAATTAGAAACTACTTTCTAATTTCCATTCTGCCTTGGCCAAGGACTACTGAGTTGTCATTTATCGAATCGCATAGGACATTCTCTTCTTTTACTAGAAGTGGTAGATTCTTTGTTGATCATTCACCTATCTTCATGTATGACTTATTATATCCGATCATACTATTTGATACACCCTAAAGGTTTTAAGGAATATGTCAAAACATAATTTATCATACATAAGATACTATGATGATCTCAAGTCCAAGGATCACTTGTACTACTACCACAAAAGGAACTCCTATTGATAGGCAAGTAAGACTCCATTAGGTGTTCCTTGAGCTACTCACGTTCAGTGAACTTATTCTCTAATAAGCACCTACATACTTGCTTTAGTGTCTCTACACAAATGATTGTGAGATCAATCGTTCTTTTAATAAGAGCAAACATAGTATGTACTAATCTATCCGGATTCACTAATCCCCATTTTAGTAATCCAACGATTAGGAACAATTTTAGTTTTGAGCTATCTTGAATTTAGATCTCATTAGCATGATCCTCATCATGGTTCTAAAAGCATTACTCGAAAACTATGGGTTTATCTATTTGATTAATTCAAGTCATTAATCATGAATAAAGAAATGTCTTGATTCTTTTATTAATAAATGAACAAGATTACAAAGTATATGCTTATCACATCAAATGTGATTGGCTTGAGGGCATACTACTTTCAACAAGAACTCATGTGTTGCCGGCAAGGGAGAAAATAGAGTGATGTGATAATAAGTTAAATCATGGAAAAATTAAATTTTCATGTTATAAATTGATTTTAAGTGATTGGTAATTTTTTTGGATTTTTATTGAGGAGTTAAAGCTTACTTGAAGGTATATTTTTATTAAGTGGGTATTTCCGAAAACACTGTGGACATTCTGTGAAAGAAAAAAAAAAGGTGCTGGCCGCGCATGGCGCGCCAGCAGTTTTTTTGTTGGACGCGGAGCACAAACGACGTCGTTTTAGAGAGTAAAACTGTAACCGCGCGTTACGCGTGGAAGTCAGCAGCCGATTTCTCAAAACGGCACCGTTTTTTGCTGCTGTTTTACTATGCACGCGCAATGCGCGGTGGTAAATTTTTCGACAACATGCCAAGGACTGCCCGAAGAGGAACCGATCAACATGCCAAGGACTTCCCAAAGAGGAAGGGAGACGCTGGGAGTGGCAACAGAGGCAACAACAACAACAACAACAACAGCAAGATGAACATTGGAGGGTCAGCCAGCCAAGCTAACCAACCCACATCGCACACCTTCAACATGATTGTGCAGGATGCAGTCGACTCCAAGGACGTGGTGCCAGGTATCATCCCGATCAATGATATTGATGCATATGTATTGTTTGATTCGGGTGTTACCTGCTCTTTTGTTTTTGGCGATTTTGCTAAGAGATTAGATTTACCTCAAGAAAAGCTAGAACACCCTATGAATGTAGAAGTAGCAAACAAAGAAATCATTCTCGTATACTACATTCATAGGAACTGTTGTGCTGAATTGCGAGAGTTTAGACTTAACGTGGATTTAATACCGATTCGTCTGAGGGAGTTTGACGTAATCCTGGGGATGGATTGGTTATTGAGTCACGGGGCGGTTATTAACTGTAAAAAAAAGTGTGTATACCTAAAGACTCCGAATAAGTCAAAAGTTATATTTTACGGTAGTAAATCTCCAAGACAATCAAGTTGTCTGACGATGATGCAAGCACGAAAGTTGCTCAGGAAAGGGTGCGTAGGTTATTTGGCTCATGTGGTCGATACTCGACGTGTCAAGAGCGAACTAAGTCAGATACCTGTTGTACTGGAATTCGCTGATGTTTTCCAGATGAGATTCCGGAGTTACCACCGGACAGAGAAGTGGAGTTTGTTATTGATTTGGTACCAGGACCATACTGATATTGAAGGCGTCGTACCGTATGGCACCGGTGGAAATGAAAGAATTGATGATTCAGTTGCAGGAACTGCTAGATAAAGGTTACATCAGACCAAGCGTGCCACCATGGGGAGTGCCAGTTCTGTTTGTAAAGAAGAAGGATGGTTCGATGAGACTTCGTATTGATTACCGGGAGTTGAACAAGGTCACCATTAAGAACAGGTATCCGCTGCGCAAAATTGATGATCTATTTGATCAACTTAAGGGAGCGAAATACTTTTCGAAGATAGATTTGAGGACGGGTTATCATTAACTGAAGGTGAGGGAGGAGGATATCTCGAAAATGGCATTCAGAACTCGTTATAGTCATTTCGAGTTTCTAGTAATGTCATTTGGACTAACGAATGCACTAGTGGCATTCATGGATATGATAAACAGAGTGTTCAAGTAGTACTTGGACAAGTTCGTGATCGTATTCATTGATGACATATTGGTGTATTCGAAGACGGAGGAAGAACATACAGCACATTTATGGATCGCATTGGAGGCTTTGAGAAGGGAGAAGTTGTACGCCAAGTTTTCGAAGTGTGAATTTTGGTTGTAGATGGTGCAGTTTCTAGGTCATGTTATCGACAAGGACGGTGTTTCGGTGGATCCAGCGAAGGTGGAGGCAGTTATCAATTGGGAACAACCGAAGACGCCGACTGAGATCAGGAGTTTCTTAGGGTTAGCGGGATATTATCGGAGATTCATTCAGAATTTTTCAAAGATAGCATCACCGTTGACCAATCTTACCCGAAAGACTGTGTAGTTTGTTTGGTCGAAAAAGTGCGAGGAAAGTTTCATGGAGCTGAAGAAGAGGTTGTGTCAGGCACCAGTGTTGTCTTTACCAGACGACACAGGAGGTTTCGTAGTGTACAGTGATGCGTCACACAAGGGTCTTGGTTATGTGCTAATGCAACACGGCAAGGTCATTGCGTATGCGTCACGCCAGTTAAATCATTATGAGAAGGGTTACCCGACTCATGACCTACAGTTAGCAGCGGTAGTTTTCGCCCTGAAGATTTGGAGGCACTACCTGTATGGCGAGAAGTGTGAGATATATACAGATCACAAAAGTCTGAAATATATCTTCACACAGAAGGAGCTGAATATGAGGCAACACCGATGGTTAGAATTGATCAAAGACTACGACTGTGAGATTCTGTACCATCTGGGCAAGGCCAATGTAGTAGCAGATGCCTTGAGCAGAAAACGCAGGGAGAAGTTGCTAAAGCTAATAAATCAGGAAGAGTTGGTGAGAGATTTCGAACGTTTGGAGTTGGAGATCAAATATCCGATGGAGACAGACGAGAAGTTATTTACAGTAACAGCGAGTCCGACCTTATTAGACAAGATCAAATAGGCTCAGGAAAAAGGATGAAGATTGTAATAGTATTAAGAAGCAAATTGCTGAAGGCGAGGAGCTTAAATACAAGATTGATAACATAGGGTTGCTAAGGTTCGAAGGGAGAGTCTGGGTATCGTTAGATCCGGAGCTGCGGGAAGAGATTCTTCAGGAAGCTCATAGTACGAGGTACTCAGTACATCCCGGAAGCATGAAGATGTATCAAGATTTATGATAAAACTTTTGGTGGCCGAATATGAAGAGGTAAGTGGAAGAATATGTCAGTCGATGTCTGACATGCAACCAGGTTAAAGCAGAGCATCAGCGGCCGAGCGAACTGCTTCAACCATTAGAGATTCCGGGGTGGAAGTGGGAGCACATCACGATGGACTTTGTGGTGGGTTTGCCACCGACACATAAAGGTGTAGACGCCATCTGGGTAATAGTGGATCGTCTGACCAAGTCAGCCCATTTTCTACCTATCAGAATACGGTACAATCTGGAACAGTTAGTGAAGCTCTATGTGAAGGAGATAGTGTCACGACATGGAGTGCCGGTATCGATTGTGTCCGACAGAGATCTGCGCTTCACATCAAATTTTTGGAGAAGTCTGCAAGCAAGGATGGGAACACAGTTGAGGTTAAGCACATCATACCATCCTCAAACTGACAGCCAGAGCGAGCGAACGATTCAAACTCTAGAGGATATGCTCCGAGCGATCGTGATGGACCTAAAGGGAAGCTGGGATGACCATTTGCCATTGGTAGAGTTTGCTTACAACAACAGCTATCACGCTAGTATCGACATGCCACCGTACGAAGCGCTTTATGGAAGAAAATGTTGAACCCGTTCCATTGGGACGAAGTCGGTGAACGAAGACTGCTTGGACCTGAAATGGTACAGCAGACTGCAGACACAATACAGCTTATCAGAAATTGACTGGTAGCAGTTCAAGATCGTCAAAAGAAGTACGCGGATTTGCATCGCCAAAAGCAAGACTCCGACGTGGGTAGTTTTATATTTCTAAAGGTATCTCTCTGGAAGGGGAAGATCAGTTTTGGCAAGAAGGGCAAGCTAAGCCCTAGGTCCATAGGACCGTTTGAAATCTTGATGCGAGTCGGTGAAGTGGCGTACGAGGTAGCATTACCTCCTGAACTTGAGCACATTCATAATGTGTTTCATGTGTCTGTGTTACGGCCGTATAAACCAGACTACAAGCATGTTATATCCTATTAACCAATTCAAGTCGAGAAAGACTTATCATATGAAGAAGTTCCTGTCCAGATACTCGATAGGAAGGAACAAAAGCTGAGCAATAAGATAATTCATTCTGTCAAAGTACTTTGGAGGAATCACACAATCGAAGAAGCTACGTGGGAACTAAAGGAAGAAATGAAAGCGAATTACCCGTTTTTATTTGAGTAACCTTATTTTATAATTTCGAGGACGGAATTTTTATAAGGGGTGGAATGTAATGTCCTAGAATTTCCACGTCATTATTAATTAAATTATTAATTTAAATTCTAACGAGTTGGTTTTACGAGATTATTTAAATCTTTTTCTGTGATTAATTAATTACGTGATTAAATGGTTATGTGATTAATTCTTAGAATTAATTAAAGGGGGTCACTAATATGTTAATTAAATTAGTGAACAAACCCTAAGGTTTAATATCAAAATAATTGATAAGTTACCATTAATTAAATATTCAATTAAATTGAATATAATGACTGAATTAAATTTTATAAATTAATTAATATGATAATTAATTAATGTAAATAATGTAAAATATTAAGACTATTATTTATTAGTCCATTTAGTAAATTAACACTAATGGGTTAGAGTATTTAATTAATTAATCAATTCAATTATTATTAAATCATAGATTGAATAATTAATGCGTAAATTATTAAATTAGCCCAACATGGATCAATTAGTAGCCCAAGTGAAGAATAATAAAACTTCGCAAACTAGTGGCCCAAACAATTTAAATGAAGCCCAAAAGAAATTAAAAACAAAGTCCAATACTTGGCCCACTTGGAATTTAATTATGTAACTTATTATTTACTAAAAAGTGAACAAGTGACATTCTTTTTGGGACAAGCACTCATGTGTTGCCGGCAAAGGAGAAAAGAGAGTGATGTGATTATTTTTGTTTTATTTTATTTTCATTTATTTAAGTATTAGGTTGCTTGTTTTGATTTTTGGGAAAATCTTTTCCCACAAAAACCATACCAACTAAGTCCTTGGCCTAACTTTCTTATGTAAGCTTCCATCTAGGGGCATGGTGAATTATAGATATAATTTTTGTATCTAAAAATTATTCAAGTATACTTGCTTTAGTAAAGCATATACACTTCATTTTTTCTCCAAGTCCAAAAGAGAGGGTGAAGAGAAAAATTTTGTGAGAGCAAAATATTTGAAAGAGCAAGGATAAAGAAGGAGGAGGAGATCATTTTGTTCATGCCTTCAAATCTCACCACCTATTTTGAAAGAAAAAGAAAAATATCCATTAAATCAAGGTAATAGTTATTTTAAATGTAGCTTTGCTTTTAAATTAAATAAATCATCATGTTAGTATACACATGTTAATATAGTTAGTAATGTGTATTAGTAATATTTATGTCATACTTGAGTTTAATATGTTTGGTTTGTATTTTCGTATATTTTATATGCTAAAAACATGTGTTTGGTAGTGTGTAAACAAGTCTCAAAATAATGACCAAAAATATTTTTTATAATATTTAGATTTAATATTCTAATATTATAGAACATTAAATCATGAAAAAAAACAAAGTTTGGATCACTCAAAATGGAGTTATACACAAAAAGTTATGATTTATAGTAGTTTATTTGGTAAAATAATTTTGATGAAAAATATGAAATTAAATCATGAAAAAATAAAATTTTCATGTTATAAATTGATTTTAAGTGATTGATAAAATTTTTGGATTTTTATTGAGGAGTTAAAGCTTACTTGAAGGTATATATTTTTATTAAGTAGGTATTTTCGAAAACACTGTGGACATTATGTGAAAGAAAAAAAAAGGTGCTGGCCGCGCATGGCGCACCAGCGATTTTTTTGTCGGACGCGGAGCACAAACGATGTCGTTTTGGAGTATAAAACTGTAACCCGCGCGTTACGCACAAAAGCTAGCAGCCGGTTCCTCAAAACGACACCGTTTTGGGCCGCTGTTTTACTGCCCCTCCGTTTATTTTTCTGCGTAATTACAAATTTGCCCTCGGATCAGTTTTCAGTTTTTTTACAAGTTTGTCATTCTGCATATTTTTAATTTATTTAAATGTTTAAAAATTAATTTAAAATTTTAATAAAAATAATAATAATATAAAAGTGATATTTGGGATGATATTTTTCATTAAGTTTAATATTTAAATATTTTAAATATTATTCTAGTTAACTAAACTATGGTTAAGTTAAATAACTAAAAATTTCATTAATTATTTATTATTTAAAATGTTAATAATAAATAAAGGTGATAAATTAACAGTTATTATTTAATTCCTATTAAATAATAATTAAAGGGGGGAAATTATAAATTAAATATTATTAAATAATAAATAAAGATAATTAAATAATTAATTATTATTTAATTAGCATTAAATAATGATTAAGTTATTAGATTAATAATTTATTATTTAATTTAAATAATAAATAAGGATAAATAGATTGATTATTATTTAACCTTAAATAATAATTAAAATTAATTAAATAATAAATTATTTTTAATTGACATTAAATAATAATTAAAGAGGATTAATATTAGTAAACTATTATTTAATTTCCTTAAATTAAATAATAAATAAGGTTAATTACTTAGTTAATTATTAGTTGATTAATAAATTAAAGAAGGTTAAAATTAAATCAATAATTATTTATTATTTATTTTAAATAATAACTAAAATTAATTAATTAATTTCTATTTAATCAAGATTAAATAGTAATAAAATGGAGATTGAGTTAATAGAATAACTTGAATTTAATTATGCTTTAATTAAATAATTGTAATAAGTTGTTTAAGGGTTTAATAAGTGTCCAACACTTAAGAAAAATATTTTCTAACTTATTAAATTATTAACCTAATTTGATTGAGGGTCGATAAAGTTAATAATATTATTTTGACTAATGTAAACTATGTGTTAGTACTTATGTGTGGTAAATAAGTTCCTTAGTGAGCGTATAGTTGTGCAAATACGTCGTACTAAT
The DNA here is from genome assembly GCA_947179155.2 of Hedera helix. Taxonomy (NCBI): domain Eukaryota; kingdom Viridiplantae; phylum Streptophyta; class Magnoliopsida; order Apiales; family Araliaceae; genus Hedera; species Hedera helix. The sequence continues at coordinate 24,201,986 of OX359266.1, forward strand.
TATTAGACTAACTTTATTAATGTTAGGTCTTTCAAAGCCAATTAGTTAAAGCTAGACATTAATTGTAGCTGACCAGAAAGACAAGTTCCTTATCTCTAAACTCATTTCATTGAGCAAATTATTTATTTAAGCTTGAATTATAATTCCAAGCATGCTTTCAGTGCTTTAAATTACGTTACAATCATTCCATATCGACATTATTGTTATTCGCACTTGGTGCACTTGATCTTGTACAGTCTTTGACTTGTACTTTATTTAATGTTCTATTGTTTAAAGAACTATTCAAAGTAGGTCTAAGCCATTGTTCGGCTAGACATTTATGTTAAAGATTTTAAAAGCTATCCAAATCATTGAAGATGCGGATTCTTAGACTATTATGAACACCTCTTTATTATAGGGGAATACCTTATATCTAATATCAGGTACAAAATACGGAAATTAAATGTTATGCATACACATATTGTACTGAGACTGATCCCCTCGGGTATATATTTCTGGTAGTAACCATTGGGTCAACCTGCTATTGACTCCAGTGGATATTTATAGTTCATAGTCTATTTGACTATCTTGATTCTAAAAGCAAATTATTATTCCTGCTAATGTAATTCATATTATTGAATTGTTCAACTATTCCCTTTCATTCATGATATATTATTTCTTGTTGTTACTTAAACTTGTTAAGCAAACTAGTTGCTCACCCTTGCTATATCATGAAACCTTATTGTAGTGCAACCCGAGACTTCTGGGAATAACAAGGGTAAGGGAAAGATGAAGTGATAGACTTCAGAATGCAGCATTTTAGTAAATAAAATTACTTGATATGTAATATAAACCCTAAGTACTTTATTAAGGGTATTTGTGTACTTTTGTGTAAGGTTACCGTATCTTGGGACTAGTAACACCTTTTGAATGAACAACATATGTTTATTATTCCGTATTTAGTTATTGTATGTTGTTTAGAGGTGGATGTTTGTATTGGATCGTGATGACCGGATCCGGGTATTTGAGACCCGAATTTGGGGGCGTCACAGGTTGGTATCAGAGCTATAGGTTAGAAACGTTAGGGTTGCGAAACCTAAGTTATAACCTTGGTAGTAAACTCGTATTGAGTGTTAGGAGATAAAGCGGGGAGATTTATCAGATGTGGTTTTGATGAATTGGGGAATTCATCGAGTCGAGTCGTACCCAATGAAATATAATTTCATTTCTTCAATGAATATATTTTATTGCCGTACTGATGTTGGTTTTTCTGTTGTGCTGTAGAATGGCTATAGGTGAGTCTAGCAGAGCTCGAGAGGAGGAGGTGTTTACCGATATCCCTGTAGACACCGAGCAGCTGATTGGGTATGCACCAATTGCCCTAGTAGCACCAGTAGTAGAGTCCGACCCTGAGGATGACGATAGTAGGGATGTCGCAGAGCCCGTCAGGGGTGGAGTGATGAGGCCCTATAACGAGGATGAGGTCGAATCTAGGACGAGGAGCAGGAGGAGCTAGCAGAGTACGCTGATGGCATGGGCATTACTGCCAGTGACATCATCGACGAGCTGACTACAACAAACGACGAGTTAGAGAATAGGGTTCAACACCTGGAGGAGCAGAACCAGACTCATCAGCAGATCGAGGACCAGTATAGGGATGCAACTTACATGTTCTCTAGTGAGAACATGGAGCTAAAGGAAAGGATGGCCGATTTGCAGGCCAAAAATCAGCAGTTGGAAAGCGTTGCACCTTCATTGGGTCCTACTGTGCAGCAGCTTATGATTCAGAATAGTCAGCTGAGGCAGACGGTGGAGAGATTAGATGCTAGGGAGATGGCGAGTCAGACAGTTCTCCAGACCATCAGGGTTGAGCTTGATAGGGAGAGAGCCGCTAGGATCGACACCTTAGAGTATGCTCTTGGCACTTCGTTTGATCGACTGAGGCGTCGAGTTATGAGGCACCTTAGGGAGGCGGGTAACAGCAGATGCTGGATTCGTCGCCATACAGTAGAGGAGTTGGCCCAGCAGGCTTTACGCAGGGCTATTCGTAGGACTGTTTGCCGCAGTAGGTGGTGATTTATTGTTGTTATCTTATTTATAGCTAGTAGTAGTGAGTCCCACCTTTTGTTTCTATTAGGGGGGTTTCAGCTGTTGTAAACCTTTATATTTTGATGTATGCATAGGATGTCAGTTAAACCGCAACTTTTGTTCTGTTAGAGGGGTTGATTGTAGTAAATCATCACTTTTTATTCGTTAGAGGATAGTCATCATTAGGTAACTTATGCCTTAAGCGTTTATAGAAGTATGCCACTTGTTGAGTCTGTACTAAAACATTGGTATATGAATATAAATGCAGTTATTTCCTTGTTTAAATCAAATGTGCTTGATATATAGTTTTGAATTTAAATGTTAATTTGGCTAACATAATGCGTAGAACTATAAGCGTATGTCTAAGATTTGCTCCTTTAGCAGATCATGCCGAGAGGTAGACCACGTAATCAACGTATCCCAGAGTCAGAGAGTGAGGTTGGGGATCAACCCAATCCTATGAGGATGTTTGCGAAGATGCTGGCGGGAGCCATGCAAGCTAGACCCCCACCAGTGGTAGTACAACCAGCACCGCAGCCAGATTAAGATGTGAAATATGTTAATTAAGATTTTAAGTTCAGATTCTTTTTAAGATTGCAAAAGATATATATGTATATTCCTATTCTATATACTAATCATATTAACCCATTGCAAACTATATGAACAGATGTTATCATACCCAAATCTAAACCTATACTCCATCTTTTAATTTTGTATAGATTATCACGGTAATTGTTGATCAGGGAATTAAAAATTAATGTTCAAGATATGATAAATAATCCATAAATAATTAACAATAATTAAAAAGAAAGTAAATTAATATAAATTACACATTGGATTCCATTGCAATCTTAATATAAAATTAATCCATAACTAAAAAAAGAAATCAACATCAATAAATAATCCATCATGTTCATAATACAAGAATAAAAGGAAAATATAGAGAAAAAAAATCTATAATTGAAGCGCTTGATCTCCACTTTAGCTTTGAATCCTTGCAATCCTTCGCTTGATTCCTTATTCAGATCTTCAATTAATCATTCTTCTACTTTATTTTACTATTATCTATGTAATATCTATGTTCATTCTATGTTAGACTCCTCTAAAATAAATGTTTTGACATGTATTTATGGATTACATATCAAATCCCTAACATATATGGACAACCCAATCCAATTCGGAGTCAAAAACATCAAAAACGCGTCAAACTCAAGTTCTGGCCCGATCACCAATGCCCTAACGCTGATTTGGAGTGCACCAGTGCTGAACAAACTGACTTTAATGCCCCAACGCTCAAGTTCTATACAAATTGAGTGCCCCAGTGCTCGGATATTTTCTGCACTAACATCCTTTGTGAAAATAGCCATAACTTTCTCATACAAACTCCGATTGAAATAACCTAGATGTTTCAAAAAGATGGGAAGTGGATTTATAACTTTAATGTTTTAGAATTTAATTAATTCTGCTTACATCAAGGTCTAAATCAGGCCTGAAGTGACTTCTATGTAATTGACAAGCTAAAAATGCAATCATAGCAACTCTAAACTTTGATCCACCAAGCTTTTACTCCAATTCCTACAAAAGAATATCAAAACACATAAAACTAACATAAAACACTTAAAACTAATATAAATTACTTAAGAACTCACAAAATATTAAGTTAAAAGATAGTCAATAAATAGGTATATAATCCACTTATCAAGTGGCGAAGGGACTAGAAGGGGATGGGAATAAACCAGCAAATGTGACAAAAGACAAATGGGCAGAACTTATAGCAAGGGCCATGGCAACAATCAGACTGAGTTTGGCGCCATAGATCAAATATCAAGTTTTGGCATAAACCTCTCCGAAGGACTTGTGGGATAAACTAGAGAAAGTTTACAAGTTGAAGTCTCTGTCAAATCGATTATGTTTGAAGAAGGAATTGCACCGGCTTCAGATGGAAGAAGGGTTAGATTTGACCAATCATATTAATGAGTTTAATAGATTGGTGACTCAGCTGTCCAGTATCGATGTAAAGCCGGATGATGAAGATAAAGCCTTATTACTTCTGGTCTCTCTACCAGATTCATACTCAACACTCTAGACCACTCTCTTTGTAGGGAGGGAAAAGCTTGCAGTTGACAATGTGATGTCAGTAGTCCTAGACCAGGATAAGTTCAGGGGCACTACTTTTAGGGATTAAGGAGACAGTCTTCTTGCATTTTCAGATAGGTGTGGCAGGGGTCCTAATCAGAAGAAGAATTTCTGCAGGGAACGAGGAAGGTCTCAGTTGAGATCAGGAAAGAAGGATATATTTCAGGTTGAGTGTTATCATTGCCATGAGAAAGGCCACTTCAAAAATAATTGTCCATTATTGAAAAAGGAGAATAAGAAGAAAGGTAAGCAGATTGAAAATTCTACTAATATTGCTGAGAAAGCGAATGTCTGCAGTGACGAAGAGCTGTACACAGTGGCAAAAAATGAAGCTCCACAAGGTGATCTCTTATCTGTTAAAGACAGTAGCAACCTTACATATTGGTACATGGATTCTAGTTGCTTTTTTCATATGTCCCCTCATAAGGATTGGTTTGATACTTTTACATACTGTAATGGTGGTTCTATGATATTGGGTAACAAAGCAATCTACAAAGTTACTAGGATAGGCACCATCAAATTTAAACTATTTGAAGGGGTTGTTAAAACATTATGTGATGTAAGGTATATTCCAGAATTGAAGAAGAGTTTGCTATCGATTGGAGTACTTGACTATATAGGGTATAACATCTCAGTCAGAGATGGTGTCAAGAAAATTACTAAGGGTTTGATGGTAATTATGAAGGGTGAGCAAAAGGGTACCCTTTACAAGTTGATAGGGGACACAGTTGTTGGTGGAGCAACAGTTTCTATGCAGGGCAATTCCAACAGTGATTGCACAGAATTATGGCACATGCAACTTGGTCACTTGAGTGAAGGTGGAATGAAAGAACTTCATAAAAGGCAGTTGCTGAAAGGTGTCAAAACGTACAGTGTAGAATTTTACAAGTTTTGCGTGTACGACAAACAACAGAGGGTCAGCTTCAAGGAAGGAGCACATACCAGTAAGAATGTACTTAATTATGTACATTCTGATGTTTGGCGCCCGATCAAGGATATGTCAATGGGTGGAGCCCATTATTTTATCAGCTTCATAGATGACTACTCCAGAAAAGTGTGGGTGTATTTTATAAAGCAAAAATCCAAGGTTTTCAAAATTAAGTAGTGAAAAGCTAAAGTAGATAATCAGACTAGAAAAAAACTAACGTATTTCAGATCAGATAATGGCATAGAATATAAGGACAGGTCATTCCTACAGTTATGCCAGGTTAAAGGTATCACTAGGCACTTCTCAGTTAAAAGAACTCCAAAGAAAAATGGGGTTGCAGAGAGGATGAACAGAACTCTGTTGAAATGCGTTAGATGTTGAATGTAGGTTTGCCCAAGAGTTTTTGGGCTGAGCCACTCAACACATCCTGTTATCTGATAAATCGACCCCCTTGAGCTGGAATTGATTACAAAATCCCCAATAATGTATGGTGGAAAACTAGTTGATTTTTATTTTATGAAAATCTTTGGTTGTTCAGCTTATGTTCATCTGTCGGTCGAGGAGCGACAGTCTAAACTTGATCCAAGGTCAAAGGAGTGTATTTTCCTTTGATATGGAGATGGAGTCAAGGGATACAAGTTATGGGGTCCAGTATCTAAGATGAAGATTGTCAGTATAAATGTAGTGTTAAATGAGAAACACATGCTGAACAAATCTGAGAATGAAGAATTTACAGCAAATGAGTTAGAAAAACACCCAATTAAGGTGGAGCTTCTTGAAGAAACAATAGAAGCTAAAGAAATTGAAGATGATCATCCTTCTGATTCCTAAGAGAGGTCCTATAATCTTGTTGGAGATCGGGAAAAGCGAGTTAGTAAACCAGTGTAGAGATATAAGTTTGAATACATGGTTGCCTTTGCTTTGACTACTTGTACTGGAGATCTAACTAGCTATTAGGACGCTATTCAATATGAGGATAATGATAAATGGGCGATAGCAATGGCAGAAGAGGTGGAGTCTTTACAGAAGAACTAGACTTAGGAGTTAGTTCAACTTATAATATGATTAAAGGCTACAGGATGTAAGTGAGTATTTAGAAAAAAGGAAGCTCAGTTTGATAAAGAACGTGAAATATTCAAGTTCAGATTGGTGTCAAAGGGATTCTCTCAGAGAGAAGGAATCGACTAAGTGATATCTTCTCATCAGTTGTGAAACACACGTTGATTCAGTTGATCTTATTTATCGTAGCATCACAGGATATGTAGTTGGAGCAGCTTAATATGAAAACAACTTTTCTCCATGGTGATTTAGAAGAAAAGATCTACATGAAGCAACTGAAGGGGTTTATTGAACCAGTGAAAGAGGGCTTTGTTTGTTGCAAGAAAAAGTCTGTATGGTTTGAAGTAGTTCCCAAGATAGTGGTACACACAGTTTGACACTTTTATGGTGGTTCATGATTACTCTCGTTTTGAGTATGATCCATTTGTGCATTTCAGATCGCTTGATGATGGTTCTCTAGTATTGCTGACCTTATATGTCAATGACATGTTGATTGTAGAAAAGAGGAAGTCATATATTCTTCAGTTGAATAATTTATTAAGTAGTTAATTTAAAATGAAGGGTCTTGAATCGGCCGGAAGATCCTAGGTATGGAAATTCACAGAGATCGTTAGGCAGGAAAGTTGTGGTTAACTCAGAAAAGATATGTGCAAGAGGTCTTGGAGAGGTTTAACATGCACAATGTTAAACCAGTTAACACTTCATTGGCAACACATTTCAAGTTATCTTCACAATTAGGCCCACAAATAGAGGATAAGGTAGAGTCTATGTCCAAAGTACCATATGAAAATGCGGTGTATTGCCTCATGTATGTTATGATATGTACAAGACCATATATCTCACATGCAGTTAGTTTGGTTAGCAGGTATATGGAAAATCCAGGGAAAAAGCATTAAAATGCTATCAAATGGATTTTTTGTTATCTAGCAGGTAAAACCAATTATGGTCTTATGTTTGGTCATGATATCGTAAGAAGTGAGGTTATAGGGTTTGTTGATTTAGATTATGCTGGAGACCTAGATTCAAGAAGATCTACGACAGGGTTTGTATACACCTTTTGTGGAGGATGTATATGTTGAAGGTCAGTGTTGTAGTCTACGGTAGCATTATCAACAACAGAAGTTGAGTATATGGCATTGATAGAGGCAGACAATGAGGCTTTATGGCTAAATGGACTATTTGAAGAACTAGGTTTTAAGTAGAGCAGTATCCAGATACAATATGATAGTCAAAGTGCTATTCATTTAGCGAAGAACCAGGTGTTTCACGCCAGGACCAAACATATTAATGTTCGGTATCACAAGATTCGAGAGTGGCTGAATAATGGTGACATTGCAGTTCGCAATATTCACACAAAAGAGAATTCTACAGATATACTCACAATTCAGTTACAATAGAAAAGTTCAAGCATTGCTTAGACTTAATTCACTTCGTCGAATGCTAAGTTCGTGGTGGAGTATCCAGGGAGATGGATACTTTCATAGACATGAAGAAGTTCACAGTACGTAGTATTCAAAGAATATAAGACAATGTGGATATTGTAGCAAGTTGGCATTATTCTCCATGGACCCACAACATTAATGCTCCAAATTTTTTACCCAACTAACTTTCCTAGCTCCTAATTCATAGATGGTCACTTTGTCAAATTGCTACAGTGAGTAGCACACACAAATAAATAAATTTGTGTGCTGATCCTTGACTTCGTTCCTTAGTTTATGGGGGCATGTCTCCTAAGTTTCTACTATATATATGTTGCTCAGTTAAGCAACAAAAGACGCACCATATAGTAATGAGCTTAGTAGAGAATCTTAATAAGAACAAAGAAAAAACTTAAAGAGTGCGAGAGTATAGAGAAAATAAACAGTTAGTTTATTTCTCAGTTGGGAGAGTTTGTAATTCTTTATATTATTTTTAGTGAATTTATGAGATTTCACCATGTAGTTTTTTCCTAGTTGGGTTTCCACGTAAAATTCTTGTGTCATTATTTTTATCTCATACAGTTGTGTGCATGTGTTATCTTAGTGTTATTTATAAGCCTAATTTCTCAACAATTGGTATCAAGAGCTTTTGGTTCACGCCGTTGGTGTCTAGGAACGATCTATTTTTTGAGAAATCTCATAGATCACAAATACAACGATGACAAGCACGAGTATGACGTACGATGTTGAAGAATTTGATGGAAAGTCAAATTTCAGTATTTGGCAGAGTACGGTCAAAGATGTATTGGTTCAACATGGATTGGTGAAGGCACTAAAAAGGGAAGGGAAGAAACCAGCAAATGTGATAGAAGACAATTATGCAGAACTTGAAGCAAGAGCTGTGGCAACAATCAGACTGAGTTTAGCGCCACAGATCAAATATCGGGTTTTGATAGAAACCTCTCCGAAGGACTTGTAGGATAAACTAGAGAAAGTTTACAAGTCAAAGTCTTCATTAAATTGATTATATTTGAAGAAGGAACTGTATCAGCTTCGGATGGAAGAAGGGTCAGATTTGACCAATCATATAAATGAGTTTAATAGATTGGTGACTCAGCTGACCAGTATCAATGTAAAGCTGGATAAAGAAGATAAAACCTTATTGCTTCTAGTCTCTCTATCAGATTCATACTCAACTCTTTAGACTACTCTCCATTTAGGGAAGGAAAAGCTTGTAGTTGACGATGTGATGTCAATAGTCCTGGACCAGGATAAGTTCAGGAGCACTACTTCCAGAGATTAAGGAGATAGTCTTCTTGCATTTTTAGATGGGCGTGGCAGGGGTCCTAATCGGAAGAAGAATTTCAACAAGGAACGAGGAAGGTCTCAGTCGAGATCAGGCAAGAAGGATATATCTCAGGTTGGGTGATATCATTGCCACAAGAATGACCACTTCAAAAATAAGCGTTCATTGTTGAAAAAGGAGAACAAGAAGAAAGGTAAGCAGATTGAAAATTCTGCTAATGTTACTGAGAAAGTAGATGTCTGCCTCGACGGAGAGCTGTACAAAGTGGCAAAAAATGAAGCTTAATAGGGTGATCTCTTATCCATTAGAGACTATTGCAACCTTACAGATTGGTACATGGATTCTGGTTTCTCTTTTCATATGTCCCCTCACAAGGATTGGTTTAATACTTTTACATCTTGTAATGGTGGTTTCGTGATATTGGGTATCAATACAATCTGCAAAGTTACTGGATAGGCACCATCAAAGTTAAAATGTTTAATAAGGTTGTTAGAACATTAGGTGATGTAAGGTGTATTCCATAATTGAAGAAGAATTTGCTATCGGTTGGAGTACTTGACTCTATAGGTTGTAATATCACAGTTAGAGATGGTGTCATGAAAATTACCAAGGGTTTCATGGTAATTATGAAGGGTCAGCGAAATGGCACTCTCTACAAGTTGATGGGGGATACAGTTATTGGTGGAGTAGCAGTTTCTGTGCAGGACAATTCCAATAGTGATTGCACAGAATTATGGCATATGTGACTTGGTCACTTGAGTGAAGGTGGAATCAAAGAACTTCACAAAAGGTAGTTGCTGAAAGGTGTCAAAACGTACAATTTGAAGTTTTACAAGTTTTGTGCGTACGACAAACAACAGTGGGTCAGCCTCAAGGAATAAGCACATACCAGTAAGAATGTACTTGATTATGTACATTTAAATGTTTGGCTCCCGGTCAAGGATACGTCATTGGGTGGAGCCCATTATTTTGTCAGCTTCATAGATTACTACTCCAGGAAGGTGTTGGTGTATTTTAAGAAGTAAAAATATGAGGTTTTCAGAATCTTTAAGCAGCGGAAAGCTAAAGTAAAAAATCAAACCGGAAAGAAACTAAATTATTTCAGATTAGATAATGGCATGGATTATAAGGACAGGTCATTCCTATAGTTCTGCCAAGATTAAGGTATCCCTAGGCACTTCTCAGTTAAAAGAACTCTAGAGAAAAATGGGGTGGTAAAGAAGATGAACAAAACTCTATTGGAACGCGCCAGATGGTTGAAGTCGAATGCAGGTTTGCACAAAAGTTTTTGGGCTGAGCCACTCAACACAGCCTGTTATATGATAAATCGATCCCCTTCAGTTGGAATTGATTACAAAATTCACGAGGAGGTATGGACTAGGAAACCAGTTGATTTTTTTATAATGAAAATCTTTAGTTGTCCAGCTTATGTTCATCTACTAATCGAGGAGCGATAGTCCAAACTTGATCTAAGGTCAAATGAGTGTATTTTCCTAGGATATAGAGATGGAGTCAAGGGATACAGGTTATGGCATCCAGTATCCAAGAAGAAGATTATCAGCAGAGATGTGGTGTTTAATGAGAAAAACATGTTAAACAAATATGATAGTGAAGAATATGTAGCGAATGAGTTGCAGAAACACCTAGTTGAGGTGGAGCTTCCTGAAGAGACAAAACAAGCTGAAGAGATTGAAGATGGTCATCATTTTGATCTCAAGAGAGGTCTTATAATCTTATTGGAGATCGGGAAAGGCGAGTCAGCAAACCAATGCAGAGATATGAGTTTGAAGACATGGTTGCCTTTGCCTTGATTGCTAGTAATGGAAATCTAACTTATTAACAGGATGCTATTTAGTCTTTGGATAATGATAAATGGGTGATAGGGATTGCAAAAGAGATGGAGTCTTTATAGAAGAACCAGACTTGAGAGTTAGTTCAACTTCCAAAAGGATCAAAGGCTATATAATGCAAGTGGGTTTTCAAGAAAAATGAAGCTCAATAAAGAAGGTGAAAGATTCAAGGCCAGGTTGGTGGCAAAGGGATTCTCTCATAGAGAATGAATCGATTACAATGAGATCTTCTCATTAGATGTGAAATACACGTCGATTCGGTTGATCTAATTTATCATAGCATCACATGATATGGAGTTTGAGTAGCTTGATGTGAAAACAACTTTTCTCCATAGTGATTTAGAAGAAAAGATCTACATAATGCAACTAGAGGGGTTTATTGAACTAGGGAAAGAGGTCTTAGTTTGTAGCTTGAGAAAGTCTCTCTATGGTTTGAAGCAGCCCCCGAGACGGTGGTACATGTGGACATTTTCTTGGTGGCTCATGGTTACTCTCTTTCTGAGTATGATCCATGTGTGTATTTTAGATCGTTTGATGATGGTTCTCTAGTATTGCTGACCTTATGTGTCGATGACATGTTGATTGCGGCAAAGAGGAAGCCAAATATTCTTCAGTTGAAGAATTTGTTGAGCAATGAATTTGAAATGAAGGATCTTGGATAAGCTAAGAAGATCCTAGGTATGGAAATTCATAGAGATTGTTAGGCAGAAAAGATGTGGTTAACTCATAAAAGATATGTGTAGAAGGTCTTTGAGATGTTTAACATGCACAATGCTAAACCAGTTAGTACTCTGTTTTCAGGTTATTTTCAAAGTTGGGCCCACAGACAGAGGATGAGGTAGAGTTTATTTCCAAAGTACCATATGCAAATACGGTGGGTTGCCTTATGTACGCTATGGTATGTACAAGATTTGGTATCTCACATACAGCTAGTGTGGTTAGCAGGTATATGGAAAATCCAGGGAAAAAATCATTAGAATGTTGTCAAATGGATTTTTCGTTATCTAGTAAGTACAACTAATTATGGTCTTATATTTGATTGTGATATCACAAGAAGTGAGGTTAACTTAGATTCAAGGAGATCTGTGACAGGGTTTGTATACACCTTTTGTGGAGGATGTATATGTTGAAGGTCAGTGTTGCAATCTACGATAAACTTATTAACAACAGAAGCTGAGTATATGGCATTGACAGAGGAAGGCAATGAGGCTTTGTGGTTAAAGGGACTAGTTGAAGAACTAGGTTTCAAGCAGGGCAGTATCCAGATACAGTATGATATTTAAATTGCTATTCATTTAGTGAAGAACTAGGTGTTCCTTGCCAGGACCAAACATATAGATGTTTGATATGACAAGATTCGTGAGTGGCTGAATAGTGGTGACATTGTAGTTCACAAAGTTCACGCAAAAGAGAATACCGCAGATATGCTCGCAAAGTCAGTTATAGCAGAAAAGTTCAAGCATTGCTTGGACTTAATTTACTTCATCGAATGCTGAGTTCGTGGTGGAGTATCCAAGGAGAGGGATACTTTCATAGACACGAAGAAGTTCACAATACATAGTATTCATAGAATATATGCCAATGTGGAGATTTTAGCAAGTTGGCATTATTCTCCGTGGACCCATAACATTAATGCTCCAAATTTATTACCTAGCTAACTTTCGTAGCTCCTAATTCATATATGGTTACTTAGTCAAATTGCTATAGTGAGTAACATACACAAATAAATAAATTTGTGTGATGATCCTTAACTTGGTTCCTTAGTTTAAGGGGGCATGTCTCCTAAGTTTCTACTATATATATGTTGCTCAGTTAAACAACAAAAGACGCTCCAGATAGCAACGAACTCAGTAGAGAAGCTCAGTAAGAGCATAACAAAAGCATAGAGAGTGCGAGAGTGTAGAGAAAATAAACAGTTAGTTTATTTCTCAGTTGAGAGAATTTGTAATTCTTCACATTATTTTTAGTAAATTTTTGGGAATTCTCTCCATAGTTTTTTCCCAGTTGGATTTCCACGTAAAATTCTTGTGTCATTATTTTTATCTCATACTGTTGTGTACGTGTGTTATCTTAGTGTTATTTGTGAACCCAATTTTTCAATAAATATATTGAACTGTCCATGTTATTGAGAGACTTATCCAATATAATATTACTTTTCTTAAGATTAGAATGCTCATGAAGATAGAATATCATATTCCTTTACAGTAAAAGAAGTTGCGAAAAGATTGTTAAAAATAGATTGTCAAAACAAATAGGTAAAAGAAATTTTCATCCAAGATCTAGTCGTTGCTTTATTTAAAGAAGATAAGGTTTAAAATTATCTCTTCTTTTTCACATTGTCATTCCTCCTTCTGTAACATAAAGTAACAAACAAGAGTAGAACAAAAGGAATATTTACGATGATCTTTGGTCTATAATTCCTTACTATCAAATTTGGGTGATGCTAGGGTCTTAAATTTCTTATATTAAAAAATGTCTTAAATAATATGAAATAGTATACCCTCAAACTAATCACATTTGATGTGATCGAGTATTTACTTTGTAATCTTATTCATTTATCTATCCATGTTTAATTGTTATAATTAATTATTATGATAAACTCGTAGTTTAGAGTAATGCTTTTAGAATTATGATGAGATCATTTGGTGATTAATCAAATGAATGTATACTAATGTTGTTAAATTTTTAAAAAAATTATTTATAGAATTTTACCATGTCTACCTCACTATCACTGCGTATCATATTGGATGCTAATAAGTTAATCGAACCAAATTACATGGATTAGTTAAGAAGTTTAAAAATTGTTCTCATTGCTAAAAAGATTTCTTATGTTCTTAATTTGCTATTCCCTGCAACTATTGTAGAAAATACCTAACACGATCCCGATCATATCTACATCAAGTGAGACTAAGATTTATGGTTCAATCCAAGTTAGGCACGAGAAGAGCCGTAATCAAGCCCAAAACAACCTAAAATTATAAGCGTGCAGCAAATTGGGGCTCTAGGGCCAAGAAGGTCCAAGTAGGGTCAAGCGTGCGGCAGCTTAGGGAGCCTGGGCCAAACCCACGCTCAGTAGTAAAGGGTTTACATGCAGTAGCATGCATAAACAATCAACAGAGTGTTGCAATAATTAATGGCAAAGCGCAGCGTGGAACATCAATCAACAGATGCACGCGCAGGACAAAAGCAGCAAGTGCACTCTAGGCAGGCTCGACCATCAGCAGCGTGCACGCGCGCAACTAAGGCCTCGATAGTGGCCGCAAGGTCTCGATAGCCCACGATAGTAGCCACAACTATTTGACAACCCATATATGCTCTTAGCGATCCAATTAGCAACAAACAATCAATTCAAGGCCCAAACAAGTACTATTTCAGCACTTCAAGTAAAGGAATTGAGCAGCCCAATATAAGCCAAACAAGAAGGCAATAATTAAGATATTGTTTCCTAAATTTTTTTCAGCTTGTAATATATTTAGTTTCTTATTATTTTAGGTAATAGTTGATTTGATTCTAGATAATTCTAGTAGGGTTTGTATTTGCTTTTTTAATTAAGGTTAGGATTGCTGATAGGGTTTCAAATATTAAGGGATTCTAGATCATTCTTTGTAATTGTATAAATAGGGAACCAACTCAAGGGTTTTATTCATTCAATCAATAATATTTCTTCTTTAACAATATTTGAGAGTATTCTTTCTTTGGTTCTTTTTAAGAATTTTTTGATCTTATTAGAAGTAGTTCTGTGGCGATCATCTCAACTTATCAAGCATCAATCCATAGGTGTTTGTGGCATTTTCTACCATATCAATTATTGATTGTACCAAGGTTCTTGCTTACATATAAACAACGGGTCGAGGTGTCGTTGGTATTCTATGTTTCAACCAGTGCCAAGCGTGTTGTGGAGTCTATCTATACATTTGAGGAAGAGATAACTACTTTCAAAAAATGGTATGCACGGATTGCTCAATGCATTATGTTAGCTTTTATGAGTAAACGAGTTGTGTGTTAACACGAGAAAATGGATGCAACTGCTATTTTGCCTTACCTTCAAGACTTGTATGGTGAGAAAATTAAGTCGTTAGATATGAGATATGTAAGGAGCTCTTCTAATCTAGAATGACTGATGACACTATAGTACATACCCATGTTCTAAAAATGATCAATTTTATTGAACAACTGGGACAATTAGGCTTTTTCATGGATGAAAAGTTGAGTAAAGATTTGATCTTGGAGTCACTCATAAACTCTTTTTTATAGTTTTTTTTTAATGAATTTTGAATGAATAAGTTGGATGTTAGCCTGCCTGAACTCCTGAATATTCTAAAAATTACTGAGAGTCACTTTCCAACTAGGAAAGACCAAGTTTTTCTAATAGGTGAATCTTCTAAGAAAAGGAAGAGGGACAAAAGTTCTACTATAAATAATAATAAGAAGGAAAAAGTAAAGGTTCCAATCAAGGACATGAAGAAAGTTGACCATGATAGGAAAGAAATTTGCTTCCATTGTAACAAGTAAGGTCATTGGAAGAGAAATTGTAAAGAGTATCTTGCAGTGGCTAAGTAGAATAAGCTTAGTGAAGCTTTAGCTATAGATACAGATGTGTTCATGACTGAAACAAATCTTTCTATAAGTCAAAGTAATACTTGGGTATTAGATACCAACTGTGATTCTAATATATGCAATTTTATACAGGGCCTAAGAAAAAATAGAAAGTTAGACAAATGAAAATTTATCCTGCCTGTAGGGAATGGAGAAAAAATTGTCATATTAGCTGTATAAACTTATAATTTAGTATTGCCTATGGGTAAGTCGATTAAGTTAGTTAATTATTTCAATGGTCCAGTTCATTTGAGAAACATTATTTATATTCCGTTATTAAACAATGAAAGTTTTGATATTATAATAAATAACAATTGTTATTCTATTTATAGTAATAATATTTTGTTTGGAACTGTAATGCCCAGGAATTTTTGTAACAAACTTTTATTACTAAAGTGATATGAATTAAATTTTTTGTACAATAATATAATTGACTGTATATATGTGTGTGTGTGTGTGTGTGTGCGCGCGCGCGCGCTTGCTTAATTATTTCTTCTTAAATGGAACAAAAAAAAGCCATGAAATTAATTAATTTAATAAATTTCATTGGCCGTGATTTAATGAATGTTATTAATTAATAGGAATGAAGTATGAATTTTAGGGCAATCTAATTAAGGCCCAAATGATTTTGTTTATATAAGCTAAGCCCGATGAAATGGGTTAAGGTATATAGGAACCCAAGTATTAAAATATGTAATGAAGAATTAAACTTAAGCCTATTTTTCTTTACATTTTTGGGTGAGGGTGCTATTAGAGGCCCAAAGCATTTTATTGTAACAAATTACATACAATCCAAGAAGGTGTCATTAGTATCTTATGTATAAGTCTTTTCCACACAAACACACACACACGACTCTTTTTAGCAGCCAATTAATGCAACTTGTCGTAGTTGTATGGGGAATTAAATGTTAGTATCATTTAGTGTCATTATATATATATATATATATCAGTCAATTCGATAGCCTCATTGTAGCTGGGAGGTGACTTTCTAGGTCTGATGGAAGAAGCTAGTATGGGACTAGTGTTGGGACAAGTGTTAGGGGCTATGATAGGACCATGTAATGACCAAGATAGCTCTTAGATACATACATACATATATATACATATATATATATATGTATATATATGTATGTATGCATGTATGGCTGGTAATGTAGAGGAGGATCCCCTTTAAATACCCAGCCTTATTCGCCTATTGCAAACCTTTGCACCTTTAACTTACTAAGTGTAAGAAAAAAATCGAATAGAGTTTTATAAAGAGGAAGAGAGCATAGGCAGAAAGAAAGGAAAAGGAGTTATAACAGCGGCTTTAACATTCAACTTAACAACCTAACAAGCTTAACCAACAAGGACAATTAACTTAAGGTTTAAAAGTTCTCTTAAATTCAAGCTTTGTAAATGTTAGTTTCATTATATGTATTTCTTGTTTGCACATGTTATGAGAGTTGTTCTGTTGAGTGAGGATCATGGTGGATCCTGGGGATATAAGGATGGTGCTATGGTTGGGGTTATGTGTCGTTGTGTGGTTATTAACATGAATGGTGATTAGAAATCCATAGTACATGTTTGATATAATTACTAAGATAAAATATTTTGTTATACAAAAAGAGGTTTTTGAAATCCAGAGGTACATGTTTTTGTAGTTTTCAGGTGTTGTATGTGAGAGTTTTGTAAATATATGTGATATGATCCATGAAAAACCCCAAATGTAAATATATAACAACTATGTTTTGGAAAGCTAAATGAAAACAACTTTCTAGAACATGTAACTCATTATATAAATAGTTATATGTTGTGATACTTAAGGGTATAAGTTGTTTTCATTAGCTTTGTAGATAATCTTGTATGAGAAAAAGTAGCATGTGTATTATGTGGTTTAGAAAGGGTAACTCAAGCTTTAAAACATTGTTTTTGAACAAAATGATTGGTTATGTCTTTTATGATTTTGGAATCCATGGATCATATATTAAACATTGATGAGTTTTAATGATGTCTCAAATGGATGGACCGAAATAGAAACCAAAACGAACCTTTAAAGATTTTTGAAACCATACTTGCTCAAGTGTGTATTCTGCATTCAAACAGGCTACTTTAAGCCTTTATTTTCAAACCTAAATTAAATTATTTCAACAAAATCTTGGTAGGAATAAATACCTTGTAGTATGGTCTCGAGCCTAACCAAAAATAGAGTCAATCGGATTAATATTGATCAAAATATCTTTGCATGAAACTGCCTAGTTGGAAAAAAATCTGGAATTCTAAAGTTGTAGGGCAGCGCCTCGGCGCTGGGGATAGTTTAGTCTGCAGTGCCCCAGCACTGGGTTCTCTGTTGTTCAGCGCCCTGGCGCTGAGTTTTAGTACAATTACAGCCCCCCGACGCTGATGTGCTGACATTAAAAAAAATTATTATTTTCTAAAATTTAATAAGGTAGATTCCATCTATAATGTGTTATGATGCGCAAGGTCAATAGTGTGTAATTATGTGTTAGTTAATTTACTAGTATAGTAAAACTAATATGTTGATTGATTAAAAGGGAAATGAATAAAGTTTAAGAGAATAGCTAATTAATGGGATTCATTAAAAAGATGATTTAAGGATGCATTACAAAACTAATGAAACAAGCTATTGTGTGTGTGATTAAATGGTAAGTTTTATGTACTAAGTGTATTACGAACTGGTATATAGTATGAATAAAACCACAATGCTTAAGAGTTAGGTGTATGTACGTGTAAGTTAACCAATTTGGTATGTGCTAAGGTGTATGTATGTAAAAGTTAACCAACTAGTATATTAAAACTATTAAGTTTTATACTTAAGGTAAAATGTATAATGGTTTTTGATTTTGACTGATTAATGGTGATAAGTAGATTTTATAACTACTTATTAGGTATTTTTTAAGCTTAATTATTTGTGAGTTTTTAAGTATTTTTAGTGTTTTAGGTAAATTATTTTATTTTATGCATTTTTATTATTTTTAGTAATTTTATATTATTTTTATATTATTCTTATTAATTGTTATTTTGTTTTGTAGGAAAAATAAAGCTTAGATGGTAATTTGATAATTTAAGCAACTCTGATGGCAAATTTGTAATTACATGGAAGAAACTAACGCGCCATCCGCACAAGGATGATTTTTAGCAGCAGTAAGCATCTGAACGATGGCATTTTGGAACTTGAGGCAGCCAAGCTGGCGCCATGCGTGGGTCAGGGTCATCAGCATCAAGGTGCACAATGTGCGCGCTACCAACAATGAAGAAAGAGGTGAGGCGCGTGGTGACGGCTGCCAACTATTTCTTCTTGTTTTTTTGATGGGTCACACAGTAGTTGCATATTTCCAACAAATCAGGTTTCTTGCATTCGTTTTTACGTGTGGGTTCCAGTGAAGTAATAAAGGATGGTTAATTAAATAGCCTAAGGCATATTCGGAAAGGGAATTAAAAATAGGATTTTTAATTAATTATTTTATTTATTTAATTAGATTCTAATTCTTATTAGGTTTTAGGATAAATTATGGATTCTATAAATAGGTGGTTTGAGACACAAGTAGGGGAATCTCGTATATCTCTTGTATATAATTTTTATTTATTTTTCTATTATGAGTAGCTAAATTATTGTTCTTGGATTAAATTAGCGAAAAACATTGAAATTTATGCCCTGCGAGATTTAATTAATTTTAATTGTTCAATTTATATATTGAGTATTGAATATTCTTCTGTGCTTAATTTTTATGATTGATTCGTTTATTTGCTAGAATACATACTAGTTTATTATTCCCGTTAATCTATTGCTAAATTAAATATCAAATCCGTAATTGTTTGGTCACTTTAATTTGTGAAGCAACTAAGATTAATAATTATTTTGCAGATCAAAATATTATTATATTTTGGGAAGAATATCCATCTAAATTAAATGCAATCGCTTGTGCTTGTGTTGTTTAGTTCAACTATCTCTCTAATTCTTAAAGTTGCTATTAGGTTAAGTCTTTAGCGCTTATCTGAGGTTATTTAGTAGTAAGTGTTATTTAGATCGCTTGTTTCTACTTAACTAAAATTAAGGAGAGATAGAAAAATTATTCGAATGGGAGTAATTATTCTACGATGAATATTCAAAATATTAATTGATTTATTCTTGCATCAATGATCAATTATAAATTCTTGATTGTGGATGTTAATTTAACCAAGATTCATTATTCTAATTTATTTTATTAATTTATTTGCATATTTGATTTCTTTAGTTAATATTATTTAAATTATTTCTTTTAAGTAAACACTCCCCAACTTTAGTTTAAATTGCATAAAATTAAATTAATCATTCTCTATGGGATCGACATTTACTTACATTACTACATAAATATTTTTTTTACCAAAGTAATAATTTATTTTTGGTTGTCTACGACAGTACACCAAATTTTGGCGCCATTGGTAGGGTGTGATTCTAATTTATTTTTGTGCTTTTATAAATTTTATTTTAATTTAGTAATTTTTCTTAAATTTTATTTTTCTAGTTTTTCATAGTTTAATTGAGTTGTGCATGTTAGAAAAGGATATTATGGCTGAAAATCGGACTTTAAAAGAACTTGCAGCCCCTAATTTGAATCAACAACTATTTTTCATAACTTTTCCTACTTTATATGTTACCACTTCTTTTGAGTTAAAATTTGGTCTAATACAGCTATTGCCCACTTTTCATAGCCTTGTAGGTGAAGATCCTCACAAACATTTAAAGGAATTTCATATGGTGTGCATAAGTCTTAAGCCTCTTGCAGTGACTGTGACGCCCCCAAATCACAATACTTATTATAGCTGACTTGTGCTCACTATAAATACTAAATCATTAGGTTTATAGATGATTTCCTTTATTCATAAACAAAGTTCTCATCTTAATTCCCAAAGATCTTTCATTATTTTATATTAAGTCCTTGTAATCGATGCAGGAGACATAATACTCAACCATATCATTTTATCCTTAAGATTTAGATATTCTATAACTTTACATGTTCTAATATCTATGACATTAAATCATCAGGACGGCTTTTGGGAACAGAAAATCTCGCGGTGAATGTTTGTATTTTCACCCACTATGAATGTTTACATCTTTATCTGTGACAAATGGTTGTATCTTTGTCCAGTGCAAAATTCTCTTTCTGTATAGAACATTACCCAACTAGTTAAAACCCTCACTCGAAACATATTTGGTTATAGTGATATCTTTTCATATCAATAATCCTACTTATCTGACATTCAAAATAGTAATAACGAGTTATACCTGGGTCCAAGGAACCTTAACGATAGATTTGACCAGTCAACATTACTTAGTCCTGTCTTGGATGTATAGCACTCGCAAGTTATTTACTGATCCTCATCCAGATAAATAAATCATTATTAATACTATGTTAAGTTTTAACAATTCTATGTTTAATCAAAGTAAAGACGTAACAAGAGAATGTAATAAAACTTGATAATATTAATATAATATCCAATTATATGTGTGGAACTTGTTCTTATTACAAAATGTCATTATGACTACAGTTAAGAACAGTTAAGAAAAACAGTAAACTAGTCTACGCATTTCTTCTTTCCTTTCTTCTTTGAGCCTGAGCTCTCGGGTTTTGTCTGCAAATTAGGTTTATTTGCAAGGGTGAGCTAAAATGCTCAGCAAATCTTAAACACATAGCATATAAGTGAACTCACACCAATATGGATTGTAAGGATTCATGACACAACAATTGATATTACAAAATATTTTAACATAGCAAGACTGAGTGATGGTTAGACCTTGAACTGTTATTTGTCTTTTGGTGTGATGTCACAAGCACCCAAAAATAAAATCTTACTTTGGAAAAATAAATATGTAGTAGTGCAAGTAAGATTCGATCCCACAGAGAATGATTAATTTAATTTTATGTTTTTGCAAACAAAAGTTGAGGGGTTTTTAATTGAAGAAATAATTTAAATAAAATTAACTAAAATAAATATGCAAGAAATAAATAAGAAGAAAAAAACCTTGGTTTAAGTCAAAATCCACCATCAAGAATTTACAACTGATCACTGATGCAAGAATAAATCAATTCATATTTTAAATATTCAACGTAGAATAATTACTCCCATTCGAATAATTTTCCTGTCTCTCATTAATTTTAGTTAAGCAGAAACAAGCGATCTAAATAACCCTTACTACCAAATAATCTCAAACAAGTGCTAAAGATTTAACCTAGTAGCAGCATAAAGAAATAGAAAGATCGTCGAACTAAACAACACAATCCAAGCGTCTGCATTTAATTTAGATGAATATTTTTTCTAAGATAAAATAATCTTTTGATAAGCAAAATAATTATTAACCTTAGTTGCTTCGCAAATTAAAGTGATCAAACAATTACGGATTTGATATTTAATTTAGCAGTAGATTTCATTGAATAATAAACTAGTATGCATCCTAGCAATTAAACAAATTAATCATAAAATTAAACACATAAAAATATTCAATACTCAAAATATAAATTGAAAAATTAAAATAAATTAGATCTCACAGTGTATAAATCTTGATGGCTTCAATCACTTAAACCAAGAAAAATAAATTAACTACTCATAATAATAGAGAATACTAAATAATAGAAGAGAGAATTTTTATTCTAATAGAAAAGTTGTATTGTACAATGTGTCTCAAGCCCTCTATTTATAGGCTCTAAAATCCTCCTAACCCTAATAGGATTTATAATTAAAAATAAAATAATTATTATCCTAACCCTAATTGGAATTAAAATCCAATTTGGAATCAAAAAGTAGCAAAAATTCTGAAATAATCCGATTTTCCAGCAATTCCGCATTGCCAAACAAGCCTTCCACGCTCCGTTGACCAAGTCAATGCGGAAACGCGTTAGATGACGTCATCAAGCCTTCCGCGCATTGTGCGCGTCCCTTTCTACTGCCAAACGACGTCGTTTCTATTATGCGCGTCTGTTGTGTCCTGATACCTCTCGCGCATTGCGCGACGTGTTTCTCTGATCAAAACGGCGTCGTTTTGCTCCGTGCTACTGAGACCGCCTATACGCGCGCATTGCGCGGACGCCAGTTGTGGTTAATTACGAAAATGCCACCGGTCTTTTGCAGAATTTACAAATTTGCCCCCAAGCTTTATTTTTCCTACAAAATAAAATATAAAATAATTAAAAATAAATAAAAATAATATAAAAATACTAAAAATCCTAAAAACACATAATAATAAATAAAACACTAAAAATAAATAAAAACACATACATAAAAAGAAATATAAAAATACTATAAAATTACCTAAATTAACATAAATTAACTAAAATCTTATAAAACCTATTTAAAACCAAAATAAACTAAATAATTAAACATTTAAGCATACAATAAATATAAAAACTAAGTATTAGGGAATAAAAATATCGTATAATTTAACTCTATCAAATACCTCCACACTTAGCTTTTTGCTCGTCCTCGGACAAAATAAGAACAAAAATTATAAAATTAAAACTAATAACCAAACAACTTACTTGAGCAACAGATCAATATGAATTCAACATTAGACTTAATGACTTTTTAAATGATAACTCAAAGAAAATTTTAAAATCATGCAAAATTTAAAACTTTAACATATTTATCAATTCTACTTTACTCAAGACCTTTTGTATATGTGTGAATCCAAATGTATCAAACTAATTAAAATTCAGATAAGCTTCGGTCATTGATTTCCTTATAAAAGACATACAACAAAACCTAATATACTTATTCTTCTCATCACTCTTTGCTAATACAGACAAATATAAATCAAAAGATCAAAAGGTTTCAAACAATTATATACACTAGGATTATTAATATGCATTTTTTTTCAAATATTTTTTCATTTTTTTAATGGGTGAATTTTATGCTTCATCCCATTTTTTTTCTTTATTTTTTTTTCATGGTGAGTGCATTTTATGCTCCATCTCACCAGCGAGTGCGTTTTATGCTCCATCTCACTTTTTCATGTGTTTATGAGTGAGTACGTTTTACGCTCCATCTCAACCCACCACAAGATTTTTCTTTTTCCTTTTTCAATAATAATCATAGAAAAATTACCTAAATCATCTCTTCCAAATTATATTTTGCCTTATATTTCACTTCAAATAAGCATTTAACCATATAAACTTTCTCTTAGTTAAAATTAACTCAAACAAATGGATATAAGTGCATAAAAAGTTAAAGGATCTCAAACAAAGTAATAATCAACAATAAGTCAAAAATTCAGACTAAGCAAAAATTTATTATTTTTTCAAGAGTTATTAAAAAAAAATCAAAATTTTATCATTGGCTAAAAATTTAAAATTCAATTAACTTATTGCTCAAGTGACTCATCCTAAAAATAAAAGAAAAAACTACCCCATTTTCATAGGAAACACGGTTACACTTAGCATGTGCAACAAGCCTTTAAACACCAAGGTTACCCCAAGTGGACGAGTTTTGTCTCGTGAGGGTTTGTAGTGAATTTAACCACAAAATTCAAAATTTTCAAAAAAAATTAAAATTTCCTAAATTTTTCAAAATATGACCTAAAAATAATAGAAATCCTAAATCCCTTCCCCCACACTTAAAATTTACATTTTCCCCAATGTAAAGTAAAATGCAAAGAAAAAGGCAAAAATAAATATAAAAAGAAAAAGGAAAAGAAATGCAAATATGATTTATTGGGTTGCCTCCCAAGCAGTACCTTTGTTTATTGTCATTGGCTCGACAGCAGGCCAAAGTACTACGTTACTCCAACTTCATGAATTTTGAGTACCTCATCCATCACGTCATTCTTTATCGGTAGATTCAGTCTCCATTGCACGTGATATGAACGTTTTACTCCCTCTTCAACGAATAGATATTTAATATGATTAGAGAGAGTCTTTATATTCGGAATGGGATCTTGCAAAATAAAAGATAAAAATTTATTATGAGTAACAGGCAATGGAATGGAATTAATTGCATTATTATCAATAATCATTGGCAACGAATTTAATGGAGCTGCGTCCTCCTCCAAATCTTGTTTCAGCTCAATTGTTTTTTCTTCCTCTAACTCCAAATTGTTGGTAATTGCAATCTCTAACTTTTCCTTGTTTATCTCCTCAACAACTTCCGTCACCTTAGGCATGTCATCATAAAAAAATAACATCATTATCTATATAAACATTAACCACTTCGTTGATGTTGTTTGCTTCCTCTTGCTTTGGTGATGGAGGGACCGTCGTTTCTGGATCTTCTATATCGTTACCACTTCTTAAAACCTGTGCACTTGTATTCTCCATTGGATTATTCGCCGTTTGAGAAGGTACTTGCTCAGACTTTTGCTCTTCCACTTGATCGGTTGTGATTTGTCCCATTTTAGTACCCAAACGCTGAATAATCGCATTAGTTTCTTGAATATGTGCCTTCATGTCTTGTTGAAATTGCAAAGTATCCTGGTGAAAGTGCAAATTATTAATTTCAATTAATTTAATCATATCCTCTAAAGACATATCAGAAGTATTTGTTTGACTCTGTTGTTATTGGGGATATGAATGTAGGTATTGTTGAGAACTTGGAAAATTTTGATTTGTGAGCGGATTCATTTGTGGATTCTCATAGCCAAAATTAGGATGATCCCTCCATCCATAATTATACGCGTTTGAATAGGGATCATATTTCCATTGGGGTTGACCAGGGAAACTACTTGCTACATTGACTTGCTCATAGGACTCCTGTGACACCCAGAATTTTTAGAATAATTCCAAATAAGAATTATGATGAATTAAGTAAATATTAGTATTTAAAACATAGTGTTAAATGATAGAAGTATTAAGGAATGATTTATCGAATGTGAATAAGAGTCATGAATATGAATAAAAAGGAGAAGGATGAAGGTGCAAAGTATGCAATAAGTGGATTGAGTAAGGTTACGTGTGATTAAAGAAATGAAATTTTTCTGAGAATGAGAAACAATCTTGATAAGTATATCAAGAAATGAATTAAAGTATTATTAATAAAATTTTAGAGAATTGTGAAATGTAATATTACAAAGGAATTATGAATTGAAATAAGAATTGAATATTCTGACAGTTATGACCATTATAGTGTTATTCCTGTAAGTTAAAGAGGTAAAATATAATTATTATGGAACTAGTTGTTATTCACCAAGATAAAGATATTGCAAGGTACTATAAATAAAATACGTATGATTATTACGACAATTATGATTCCGATGACGGAATCCTGTTAAGGGGGGAAGAATGTGAGGATCCAAATTTTCAGAATTTCTTTAATAATATCAAATGAGAATTTAATTGATTAAATTATCAAGATTGTTTAAATTAATTATTATATTATGTGATTTAAGGTATGTGAAGGGATTTAATTGATAAAATTAAATCAGTATAGAGATGGTGATAATTGATGTTGATTTAAATTAATTGAAAAGTAAATAAATTGTTTTAAAACAATTTATGAAAAATAAAAGAAATTATATGTAAAGGTACAATAAATTGTACAATAAAATTATTGTGAAGTTGTAGGAATTATTAGTTAAATTATATTATTAGATATGAATATATATACATTGTATATATATATGTGTTATGTTTAATTGTGATTATTATAAATGTTATTAATTATGGAAGTAAAATGATTAATAATTAAATTAATCCAATTTTAAATGAAAAGCGAATGAGGAAGTTAATAAAATTGTAATTATTGATTTTAGATTTAATTAAGAATTATGGTGAAAATTTAGAAATTTATTGAGAAGAAATGTAATTATATAAATTATATAATAATAAATTATATAATTTATATTAGAAAATTAAAGTGATGTATAACGGAAATTATAATTATATAAATTATATAAGGATAAATTATATAATTTATATAAGAGAATTAAAATAATGAGAGAGTTAATAAATGTGAAATTATTGATTCATTGATAATTATGGAGGAATTTAAGAAATTATTAAGAGAGGAGAATGTAAATATATAAATTATATAATATTAAATTATATAATTTATATATAAAGAAATTATTGTAAATATTAATGAAATTGAATAATAAATAAGAAAAATGAATGTTTTAAGCTATTAAAAATTATAATTATGTATAATGGAACTATTATGACTTTTATGAAGAATAATATTTCGAAAATGGGAACATGTTAGTGTAACATGTTGTCCAAGTAACGAAGTGAAAAATTAAGAAAAATAATTTTTATATGTTATATGAATTATTTTATGATTTTTGGAGGTATAAATTACCTCATATAATTACATGCATGGTATTATGCGTGTACAAAATTTGTCAAGTAAAATACCCAAAAGAGGTATTAAAATTATTTATAAATCATATTATGATTTCTAGTGAATTTAAATAAATATTTTATATTTATTATATAAAATATTTATCACACGTTATAATTACGTAATGTATAAAATAATTAATTAAGCATGTTGGTGGCTTATCCGAAAATGAGTGAGGCGGTGGACTTGTGTAGGAATTTTAAAAATGATTAAGGATGACTAGATATATATATATGTGTGTGTGTGTGTGTGTGTGTGTGTGTGTGTGTGTGGAAGGAAAAGAGAGAATAAGGAAGAAAAAAAAAAAAAAAAAAGAAGAAACAACACAACTAACACACAAACTCCTTCCTCCACCATTATCACCGCCACCCATAGCCACCACAAGAGAAGAGGTAGTTGGTGCCATACATGTGAGGAACAAGCCTCCAAGAAAGTTTTTTTTAAAGATTGGAAGGTATATATTAATTTATTTAGTTTATTTTGTGTATTATTGGTAGTAAATTAATTTTGTAGAAAAATTATAAATAATCAAAATAACTGTTTTACATAATTTTTGGATGAATATGCATGAATTTTATGATTTTTGGAGTATTTATATTGGGAAATTATGTGCAAAAATGGATAAAGATTAGAAAGTTGGTGCACTGTTCGGCTGGGGTGAAGAAAAAAAAATAAAGGGCTGTCCACGCATTGCGCGACAGCAATTTTCTCGCGAAATCGGGGCCAAAACGATAACGTTTTGGAGCCGGAAGGAAGGCCCGCGCCATGCGCGGAAGAAGATTCCAGAAACGGGGGTGAAACGACGCCGTTTGGCGTCGGCAGAGTCACGGGTCACGCATTGCGCGGTCGACGGCATGCGGTGAAATTACCAACGTGCCCTTGGCCTTTTCGGCTAATACCGAACATGTCCTAGATGCGCAAAAAATACGGTAATGCCCCTGGACTTTCCAGAAAATACCGAATAGGTCCCTAAAGGCGAGAAAATTACCAAAATGCCCCCATAAGTGATTTTAATTAAAATAAATGTTTAAAAATTATTTAAAAATCATAGAAAATTATAAAAAAATACTAAAAATAAAGAAATGATGTTTGGGCATTTAATTTAATATTTTTGAAAAAATATTAAATATTGGGGGATTAATATTTAAATATTAATCCATTAAGCTTAAAGGTTAGAAAGGGAATGTCGACGCCGGGATTTTCGTCGTTTCGTATTTTTAATATTAAATGCCCTTTCCAATTTTAGCCTTTTGAATTAAATGTGATTTTGAAAAGGGTCGGCTTAATGTCGACGGGTTTTGAAAGATTGATTTCTTTATGAGCCAATTGACAAGAGTCGCCAGTTGGTATATTTAAAATGGATTTACCAACTCATCCGAATTTTGTTTTCGCAATCGCTGGCTCATATATGACTCCGATTTAATTGGTCCGCAAACCGAGATTCATAGAATTCGGGGGCTTGCTTAAGCGAGGGGAAGGTGTTAGGCACCCCCCGACTTCCGTGAAACACGGTTACCGCAATCTCGATGTTTTCCTATCCTTTTTAAAATCCTAAAAATGTGCGAGTTGCGTGTGTGTGTGTGTGCCTAAATGGGGGTTTGTGGTGAGTTTTGCATAAAAAGTTTGCTTTTATTTTATATGGCAAATGTGTTTATCTGGAAAGCGTTTTATACGTCTTTTGACCCAAATGACAAGGCTTTGTTTCATAATAAAGATTGATTTTAATTTTTTAAAAACGATGAGCGTTTTATTAGATGTCGTTTATAGAAAACAGAGTTTTTAAACTTTTGTCAAATAGGTATCAAGACTATACATTGCCCTTTAATAATAAATCGAATAAAATAAAGGCAACTTCTAGAACTTTTTCACCCTATGCACAAAGTTTAATGAAAACGTTTATTCATATTTACGAAATCATTTTGTATGATATTTCAAAATCCATTGGAGCCTTATCGTCAAACCGGAATCAAAGTTCGTCAAAACTCTTAATTTTTAACCTCGTGCATCTAATATCCTAATTTGATCACTTTTATAAAATCTTCATCGTTTGCCTTATTTTGGAAATCATTTTTTTAACGTCGTGAATCAAAACAAACATTAAACATGTGTCGGGGCTATCCATGGGCATGTGAGCCATCTAGACAGCCCCAAACACCCACAATCACATACTTTATTATTATTACGGGGCCTTAACCCGATCACGATTGATATCGCGTTAAGGCCTGATATTACAAATACACCGCCATGGACCCTATGCCACGATTACATATACCAAAACGTCCATCATCGGGATTCGATCACTAGGATCTCCTCCCTAGGCTCACAATCATCCAGTCACAGCCCAACCAATACTAAACCAATTCTAACAAAATTTAGACATTTGCTATCACATTACATAACCCAAATATCACTAACTCAATACTATGCATTACTCATTACCATAACGAACGAAAAATCACTGTACGAACATCATCGCCGTTAGGAGGAATTACGTTCCGATGGAACCCTCGCTAACGACACCTAATCCACGGATCATCACCATTATAACAACAACCATATCAAATAAACCAATCACAATGCTACGCTAACAATACAAGCAATAAAAACCCAAACAAATATCCTTTTCACCTTGCAAAACGCCGGTTCAAGCTTCTTATATCACAAATCGGATTACACCACAAGATCACTAAACTAATTAGCACAACAAAATGAATCTATTGCTTGAATCTAGCCAAGATCCGAACTCTCTCTCTCCTCCCGCACGCTCTCTCTCTCTCTCTCTCTATTTTCTTTCTTTTTTCTTCCTCTTCTCTTCTCGGGTGGAAAAATGGCGATGTATACTGGTTCAGCAGGCAGCCGTAAATGCATCTGCGGCAGGGCCTGCTGTGGCCGTCCGAGCCGTCGCCTCGGCTGTCGTGTGCCGCCCTCGAGCCGCGAGCCTGCCGCCTTTGTCGGTGGCCGCGATTGCATCCGCGGCTGTCCGGCTCATTTTTCTCGAATTTCGTGCCACGCGGTCTTAATTTGCCAATTTCTGCTGTATTATTTTGGAAGGCTGTTTCTTGATACATAAATCATTTATGGGAATGGTTTCCCGGCATCGAGACCCCCCTACTGCTGTAATCGCCATGGTCCTTGGCCTTCTTTGGCGATTGCATCGGGCTTCGTCTGGATTGCCCGTAGGTCTCGCCTCAAACGACTCAATTCTCTTTTTGCGTTTGACAGCCTTGATCGTAAGCCGTGGTGGGAACTGCGTGTTGGCGCCCACCTCTCCTTTTCGTATGTCAGGTCAATTGACGATTTTGCCCTCCTGTCAAGGTTAGTACACAAGTGCAAAATTTGGGTGTCTACAGCTGCCCCTCTTTATCATGTTTATGGAATGACATATGAAAATGAACATGATAAAGAAGTAGGCACCTGACGCACGGGAAATACAGTACGTGTTTTATCGATGCAATGCATATGTTGAGATAATGCAAATGCCGCATTCAACATGATCGTGTAGGGGTCGATTCAAATTTCACGAATAGATGTCGCTTGGGTTTCGTATCCGACGGTCATTTTTGGATTGGTCAGGTATCGTCTCTGACGGGTCATTTTTCAATTGGTCAGGTATCGTGTCTGATGGGTTGTTTTTCACTTGGTCAGGTATCGTATCTGACGGGTTGTTTTTCACTTGGTCAGGTATCGTTTCTGACGGGTCGTTTTCCAATTGGTCAGGTATCGTATCTGATGGGTCGTTTTTCAATCGGTCAGGTATCGTATCTGACGGGTCGTTTTTCAATTGTTCAGGTATCGTATCTGACGGGTCGTTTTTCAATTGGTCAGGTATCGTTTCTGACTGGTCGTTTTTCAATTGGTCAGGTATCGTATCCGACGGGTCGTTTTTCAATTGGTCAGGCATCGTATCTGACGGGTCGTTTTTCAATTGGTCAGGTATCGTTTCTGACTGGTCGTTTTTCAATTGGTCAGGTATCGTATCTGACGGATCGTTTTTCAATTGGTCAGGTATCGTTTCTGACTGGTCATTTTTCAATTGGTCAGGTATCGTATCTGACGGGTCATTTTTTTCAATTGGTCAGGTATCGTTTTTTTCAATTGGTCAGGTATCGTTTCTGACTGGTCGTTTTTCAATTGGTCAGGTATCGTATCTGACGGGTCATTTTTCAATTGGTCAAGTATTTCTAAAATCTTATATCTTAACATGGGACACGTTGCAGGTTGACTCGGGTGGCAAAAGGGAGGCATAAAGGTCACCGAGACCAGCCGCAGATACATCTGTGGCCAGCCGCAGATGCATCTGCGGCTGGGATCGGATACTATTTCAGATCGCGACCCCCACGATTGGTTCATGATGATCGGTTTTTATACCTATTTGTTGGATACTTTTAGACTTGATATTTCGTGAATTCTTTAGCATTAGATGTTAGTTTTTATGTGTTTTAATCTTGTTTAGGTGTTATATTACTTTTATATGTTTTTACTTCATTTTGTAGGATTTTGGAATAAGGGCTTGGTAGATCAAAGCTTAGAGTTGCCAGATTTGGATTTCTTGCTTGCCGTTTACGCAGCAGTCAGTTGCAGCTCAATTTGGACCTTGATCCAGCCATTATCTCTCAATTCATCCAACATGAAAGTTGTAGATATACTTCTCAGCTTTCCAAAACATCTTAAATCAACTCAATCGGAGGTCGGATGAGAGAGTTATGCCCAAAACACTGAAGGAGGCTGCAGCAGTCAAAAAAAGGAATATTTTTGTGCAGTTTGTACTAGCGCCGCAGCGGTGGTTTCCACCGCCGCAGCAGTGGTACAAAACCAGAATTTAGCAGAAAGTTTGACCGCCGCGGCGGTGGCACTGTTCATACGCGCAAAATCAGTTTTAAAGAGGAAAAACTGCAGCCCTAACATTTCAATCTCATTTCTTCTTCTTTGGGAGGCGGCTAGAGGCGATCTTGGAGGCCATAGGATGAAGAGAGCCACCTTCCATGGAGGTTAGGAATGGATTTCAACATCTAAGGAAGCTATGGATTGAATGCTTGGAGCTTGGAGATGGGTGACAACTATCTTCTTCTTCTTTCCTTTAATTTGTATTTCCATTGTTGTTGATTACTTTTTGGAACAATATGGATTAATATCTATCCATTGATCTTGTATCTATGTTTGGTATTGAATCTATAACTTGTTTAAGC
Source organism: Hedera helix (assembly GCA_947179155.2). Classification (NCBI taxonomy): domain Eukaryota; kingdom Viridiplantae; phylum Streptophyta; class Magnoliopsida; order Apiales; family Araliaceae; genus Hedera; species Hedera helix. The sequence continues at coordinate 24,233,836 of OX359266.1, forward strand.
CATTGTGATTGTTGTTTTGATCTCATTTATCTATGTATATATTATATGCATGTTTGATGAGGTTTTACTCATTTGTTTTGGCTTGAGCATGGAATTTATGATTGTGTTGGGTGTCTAATGCTTAGTTTAATTGAATCTCTCTTTCTTATTTGGTTGTTGTTGTATTTGTGAGTTCTTTGAGAGAAGGATTTCATTGTGCACGCCAAGTGTTCGACAAAATGCCTAAGTGAAGTTTGTTTTGTATTTGGCTTATCGTTTTGCTTCGTTGGCTTAGGTTTGTAGTCTCTTGGATGGCACCATATGAATTGGGTTATCACATTTAGTTTTTCATGTTTAATTGCTTGGACAAGTGGTTAATTTGGTAACCTATATGAAATTGGAAAACGGATTATAGTGTTTTGACCCGAATGTGATAACATGTGTTATGCTATGTGTTCTTAGGAGCGTATGCATAATTTGTGCGTAGGATAGACATATACCTATGTGCCACATGTAACCAATGTGAGAATACGTGCTTCAAATCCTTGCGTTGCTATTTCTCATAGACATATAGTGAAATGCTTAGCTTGGGTGTCCTTGTCTGAATTCTGTCAAATGGGATAGGTTTAGATTTGGTTTGTTTATATGTCCTTCAAAAGAGGCGTGTAAATACTATTGTATTCTCGGTTAACCAGTCATCGTGACCGTAAGACCAAATAGGGAGAGTGAGGAGATTTAAATGAACTATTGGGAGAAAACGTAATCATAGGTACATCTATCTTTACCGTTTTAGTAGTTTAAATGTTAATTTGCATTATGTCCATTTACATTCCACTTCCTTTATTCAATCAAATGTTCGAACTGAGATCGACTTGATAGGCTCGATATTTGGGAAATCGTTAGAACTAATTCCTCGTGGGATCGATACTTTACTTTCACTTTATTACTTGTTGACCGCGAATGCTTGCGCGTTATTGTTCATTCAAACGAACTCGATGTCGGAACTTTACTACTAAATAAACCGTTCCGATTTCGCTCATCAGTTCACTTTTCCGCTTTTTCTTTCTCTCGTTTTCGGTTTTCCTCGTCCCCCACCCGGCATTTTCGTCTTTTGGACATCTTTTGGCAAAATCTGCTCCGATTAAATCCATCTACGCACTTTGGGTAACGTTTTAACTCCTTTTTCTTTCATTTTCGCTTTCATTTGACTATGTATTTACTTGTTTAAATATTTTGATTTTAGCAATGCATGCCTATATGAGATATTGGTGTTAGACGCAGCATAGATAAATAATGGGTCTGCAGTCATGTTTTATTTACTCTGAAAAATCACGTTTTTAGTCATTTTATGCACATGATGTATCATTTTCACTTGCATTTGGGATTTGTTGGTTGCCTGACTTGATTAAACATACCTGATCGTGCATGGTATGTCCATTTTAGAAACGAAACTTTGCCGAAATTTCGGGAAATCTAGCGCACCCCTAGGAATTTATTTATGCATTTTCAATTTATAAACATGCCATGCTGCCCTATGATTTTTAGCAATATGCAATAAGATTTTCTTGAAAGATAGCGAGCTAAGGATGTACCTCCTTTTCGCGATGTCGTTTTAGTCATGGATCCTGATGCTCCAGCGGCTCCACAGTGCCCCGGGTGGCGGGTGTCCGACGTCGTAGAGCGGCCACCCTAGCTCCAGCTCCCGTCCTGACCCGTCATTCCCGTAGATTGGCGGAGTCTGTCATTCGCCCCGTTCAGCCGGATGTTTATGAGGATGCCCCAGCTGAGGCAGAGGCGGGCCCGTCGGGCACAGCGGCTCCTCCCCCCACGCGTCGGACCTTACCTGGGGCCCGTGCTAGGATACCGGATCTGCTCGTTCCTGAGCTCAGCCGTCACCCCTCAGCCTACCTTGCGGCTAACGAGGTATATTCGTCGCTTAAGTAGTTCATTCAAATCCGTACGGTTACCATGCTTGAATTTTGATGGTTGTCACAGGTTCCTGAGTTTACCTAGCCTCGGGGCAACTGGTTCAACATCTACACTCTCTATCATGCGCTGCATTCCGATTACAGGGGGATGGTAGATTCTTGGGGTTTCAAACATTTCTTCACTATCGCCCCTCGCCGATGTCCGTGGGGCTATATGAGGGCCTTATCTGAGCGCTGGTTCCACCAGACACAGTCGCTTCATCTTCTGGACTGTGAGCTGATGTTGACCCCTCTCGACTGGCGTTATATCACCGGGGTGGAGTTCTCTGGACCCCGGGTTCCTTTGGAGACTGACATCACCCCCGCAGCTGTTCAATCCTTGTTAGGATACTTTCCCCAAGATAAGGTCTTCAAGGCCCGCAGCATTCGATCGGGAGCCTTGGCTGTAGATGCCATTGGAAGGGCCATTCCCTGAGGACCGGTCTGCTCGAGACTTTCTGCTCCGACGTTTGTTTCTGACCATTATGAGGGGCTGTTTTCTGGGGAACAACTCCTCGACTATCCATTTCAGTATCGTCGGAGCCACCCGGGATGTTGACCGGATCGGGGATTACGATTGGGGCTCTTTCACCTTCGCTTACTTCCTCCAGGGTCTTCGTCTCCGCTCAGAGGGACAGACCGATGCTTGGCTCGGCTTCTACCCTTTCCTGCTAGTAGGTCCCTTTTATCGTATAGTTCTTGATTCGTTCCATCTCTTTGTCCCTTCCTGCTACTTACGGTTTTTCTGTTTTGTTTGACAGTTCTGGGCTTACGAGAGACTACCCTGCTTGCGGCCAGTTACTACCCTCGGCCCGGAGACTTATCCCAGGGGCCGTAGATGGCATCATAGTACTCTCGAGGAGACCCCAGTGTCCGATAGCTTTGCTCACTGTCGGCTGCAGTTAGAGCTGATCTCGTCCGCGGATGTGACCTGGGTTCCCTACACGGCGGATCATTTGGCGGCTGGCCTTGCCGGTGGTTATGCCGCAGATCTGGAGCATGCCTTGTCCACTCGTCGTATTCCATTTCTGACATATGGTGGATGGGAGCTGTATCTAGGGGAGTGCGCCATCAGATGTGCGACTGGGGAGGCTCGTATCCCTTTTGCCCCTCCCTCAGAGAGAGCTTGGTTTGCGGATGCCCACCTTCCAGAGGCCCTGATGGCCGGGGAGGACGGATATATGCTTTCTGCCGGTCCTCATACGAGTGAGAGCTTCAGTGCCTGATGGAGACCCCGCACTATCGGTCCTCAGACCCGGGCTACCTTCTTCCTCGGAGACCTGGTTCACGGGTCGGTGATGATGACGGATTGGATGGAGTGTGTCCGGGCCCCCACCCACTCGGACCAGATCGCTTCCCTCACTCGGCAGGTGGATCAGTTATCTCTTTTTGTTCGGAGCTTGGGCCGAGATCCAGAGGAGGCTTATGCTGCAGACCCGCAGGGATCTGATTTTGGCGCGGGCCCCGGCACATCGGATGCCCCAATTCCGTTCTATTCCTGCCCAGACCTGAACTTCGAGGGTGAAGCTTCCATTCCCCCGGATTTGCCTGCAGATCAGTTTGAGGATGATGCCTTCATTGATGGCATAGAGTTCACTGATTAGGTTTTGATAGGCTAGGACCCCTGTATTCAAACCTGCTCGTTTTATTATTATTTCTCATTTCATGGATTATGTATAGACTTGTTTTATTTTATGCACAATCATTTACTTTTGATGATCCATTTATTCCATTATAGCTTGTATGATGCATGATTTGTTATATGAAGGAAAAAATGACCCCTGTATAGTCTTTTGATACTGCTTTTTACAGATGTCATCCCTGGACGTGGTTCGCGTGGACCCTCGCGCCCCCTCAGGGATTATTTGCAGGCTCTTCTTGTGGCTGGATAGTTTGCTCCCCTCCGACCGAATCATCGCAGAGGGTCTTTTGGGACACTCCTTGGCTCTTTTGTCATTTCAGGTGCCGTCGGGCTTTGTTGATGGCATTCTCAATTGTTGGATCCCGGACAGACATGCTTTTAGGTTTGGGCTGGAGTATCTGACCCCCACCCTTGAGGAGTATGCTCGCTTCACCGGTTTATCGGTGGATGGTCCCTGCGCCCGGGTTACTTCAGGCCATATGCGCCGTCAGTTCCTGACTTTCACAGGCTTGCGGAGGACAGCTCTGCTATCTGTGATTTCTTCGAGCCACCTTGTTCCTCTATCCTTCCTGGTTGACAGATTTGGCTCGGTGGATAGCTTCTCTCGATTCTCCAGTGATTTTTCAGTATCTGAGGAGCGCTGGGGCGCTTTGAGAGTGGATGTTTTGATGACTTGTGTCATATCAGCTCTGTACATGCCCGTAGGGGACGACCTCCTGGATATGCGGGTTATCGTAGCGGTTCAGGCCCTTCAGGAGGATCATACTATCCTTCCCATGATACTTGCAGAGACTTACCTGTCGGCCTCGTATTGTCATTCCTTCCCTGGACGCATCTTTAGGGGAAGCTCTATTTTATTGTATGTATGGTTCATGAGCCACCTCAGACCCATCGGGCAGTTTCGTCGACACGGGTTTTGTTTCAGCCATAACCTGGTCATGCAGTTTTCATTCCGTCCCCGGCGATGCACGGATACAGCTTCCATGAGGGAGTTCTTATCGGCCATTGAGGAGCCTTTCCATCTTCTGATCTATTCGGGTTATTGCTCCTTCCAGAGTTTCTTAACCCATGTGCCACCTTTTGATTTCCTCCCTCTTCTTGGCTTGAGAGGGGTGACGACTTATCATCCCTTAGCTGTCATGGGGCAGTTTGACCAGATGCAGGATCTCCATCTCTTTGCGGGAGCAGCTGACTACCGATTTCTCATATCACCCCAGACGGAGAGAGAGCTGTTGAGGGTATATGATCTTTGGTCACACCGGGTCTCGGCCGATTTTGGAGATAGTCATCCTGGTCAGACACCTGCTTATCGGCTATGGTTGCGAAGAGATTCTGATATTGCCGACTTTGACCAGATTGGGGTATTGGATGGTTCTCGAGGACTTTTCCCAGATGAGCCCAGTTCAGATGCGGTCACTCCTCCGGAGGTTTTAGGATTAGCGCCAATGTTTGATGTTGAGGAGGTTTCTGCCGAGGTATATGTCTCTTACCTTGATTTGGCGTATCGGACACAGAGATTAATGATTGAGGGTACCCGGCTCCGGTCCGCTTTGAGTGCTACCGAGATTGAGAGGGATACCGCGCACGCGGAGCGGGATGCTGCTGTACTAGCTCGTGATGCAGCCCTCTCTGTCAGAGATAGTGTTATCGAGCAGGTCAGGGTTGTCATGGAGGGCCATTCTGCTACTGTTACCAGCGCTGTCGCTCTTTTGACTCGGATTGACATGATGGGACAACAGATCGCGGGTGAGCCGGATGTTCACGATGCCTCGACTATTCTGTCCATCCTGCTCCAACTGGTCTCTGACCTGTAGATGATTTTATTTCCCTGCACAGACTATGTTAGTTTCATCACTTTTATTTAAAAGACAGCCTTGTAATCAAAATGTTTTGTATATATAGAGAAATATTTATGGTTTAGTAATTTCCCTTTTTGACGCATCGTCGCCCTTTATTGGATCCTCATTTTATCCAGCCGATTATGATTTCGATATATTGCCTTATTTCTTTCCTCAAGTCTTGATTGGAACTTCACAGATATTGTCGCATGCCCCTCAGATTTCATCGGAGTGAGTCTTGGACTTTGGGCTAATTATGTGGCTAGGTTTGGGGAAGATTTGGAATGTATTTGTCACAGTAGGGATTCGGGGTTTTCTGGAAGTGGGCTTGGTATAGGGACAAGGTTTATTATTTTATATAGAACGGACCGCGCCATGATAGCTGCCTACGTACTCCCGCAAGATCAAGTCCTACGTAGTTCGAGTTACAAGGGAGATAGGAATTTTTTTTTTTTTTTTTTTTTTTTTTTAAGCATAGAACCGTTTCACAGAGTCAGAATTCAGGGGCTGTGGGTATACCTCGCCATCCATTTCTTGTAGGATGAGGGCCCCTCCAGATAGGACTTTCTTGATCACAAAAGGTCCTTCCCAATTTGGAGCGAATTTCCCCTTGGCTTCGTCTTGACAGGGCATGACCCTCTTTAGTACAAAGTCATTTTCCTTGAACTTTCGGGACCGTATCTTTTTGTCGTACGATCGAGAGATGCGTTGCTGATACAACTGACTGTGTAATATAGCCGCCACCCTCCTTTCATCTATTAAGGCTAGTTGATCATACCGACTTTGTATCCAATCCTCCTCGTCAATCCGAGCATCGAGCAAAATTCGGAGGGATGCCATCTCCATTTCAACGGGCAAAACGGCCTCCATCCCGTATACCAAGGCATAAGGAGTTGCCCCTGTAGACGTGCGAACTGATGTCCGATATGCAAACAGTGTGAGGGGTAGCAAGTCTGGCCATCCCCGATGATTGGCAGACATTCTCGCCATAATCCTCTTTATATTCTTATTCGTCGCTTCCACGGCCCCATTCATTTTGGGCCTGTAAATGACAGAATTGAGATGCTTGATCTTGAATTGGGCGCACAACTCCTTCATAAGGGCATTGTTCATATTCTTGGCATTGTCGGACACCAAGATCTCAGGCTGTCCGTATCGACAAATTACATTGTTCCTGATGAAACTGACTATAACTTCCTGCGTTACTTTGGGGAAAGAAGCTACCTCCACCCATTTAGTGAAATAATCAATCATGACGAAAATGAACCGGTGGCCGTTGCTCGCCTTGGGCTCCACGGGTCCGATTACATCCATACCCCACATGGAGAAAGGCCAAGGGGAAGTCATACAATGCAGTTCATTAGGAGGCGCATGCATCACATTACCGTGTGCTTGGCATTGGAAACATCGCTTGACATGATCGTCACAGTCAGCCTTAAGTGATAGCCAGTAGTGCCCCGTTCTCAGAATTTTCTTGGCTAACATCGGTCCACTCATATGTGGCTCGCATACTCCACCGTGCACTTCGCTCATGACTTTCTGTGCTTGGGTCTCGTCCACACATCGCAATAACCCCAAGCCTACATCCCTCTTATACAGGGAATCTCCGCTTAAATAGAATTTCATCGCCATCTTCTGGATTCTCTGCCTTTCCGTTCGGTTCGCCTGGTCGGGGAGTGATCTACCCCTCAAGTATTTCTGGATATCATGATACCAGGGCTGATTTGGCTGAACCACATCTTCTGATAACTCCAATATATACTCTTCGTAAGCGGGGGCATTTTGCACTGTTATTTCAATCTGTGGAGTGGCTTTGCTTTTGAGTACGTGAACTAACGAAGCCAGGGTGGCCAATGCATCAGCAAAGTCATTCCGCCCCCTGGGAATATGTCGGAAGGCTATGTCTTCAAATTCTTGCATTAATCGGATCACACACCGGTGGTAGGGGAGTAACCGAAGCTCCTTAGTGCCGTACACCCCCGTCGTCTGTCTGATTACCAACTCTGAATCTCCGAACACGGCTAATCTTTTCACTCCCATGTTGCGGGCGAATCTCAGTCTCAGTATACATCCTTCGTATTCAGCCGTATTATTTGAGTTACTGAACTGTAGTTTGGTAAGAACAGGGTATTGCTCGCCCGTAATGGAGACCAGGACCGCTCCAGCTCCAGCCCCTTCAGCATTCATGGCACCGTCGAAATACATTTTCCAAAACTGCCCTTCGTCATCACACCTCGTCTGTTGGACCCACAGTATGTCTTCACCCGGTAGGGACGTTTCTAAAGGCTCCATCCCCCCTGTCGGCATCTCTGATAATTGATCTGCAATCCGCTGCCCCTTCATGGCTTTCTGGGTAACATAAAGGATATCGAACTGCTGTAGGATTAACTGCCACCTTGACAATCGACAATTCAACATCAGTCTTTCAAATATATACTTCAAGGGATTGATTCGCGAGATCAAATAGGTAGTGTGTCCATGAAGGTAATGCTGTAATCTCATAGCAGCCCATGCCAAGGCGCAACATGTTCTCTCTATCGGCGTGTAATTCTGTTCACAACTGCTGAATCTCTTGCTGAGGTAATAAATGGCATGCTCCTTGCCGAATTCATTTTTCTGCCCCAACATACAACCCATCGCCATATCGTTCACGGATATATACAGGAAAAGGGGAATCCCGTCCTTCGGAGGTACCAGTATTGGCGCTTCTGTCAATTGCTTCTTAATAGTCTGAAAGGCCTTTTGGCATTGACTGTTCCACTTTCGGGAGGCATCTTTCCTTAATAGTTTAAAGATTGGTTCGCAGGTGGTGGTCAGATGGGATATGAACCGACTGATGAAGTTTATCCTCCCCAAGAATCCCCTTATCTCTTTCTCTGTACGAGGAGCTGGCATATCCACAATAGCCTTGATCTTAGCCGGGTCCAGTTCGATGCCTCGATTGCTCACCAAGAATCCAAGGAGCTTACCCGACTGAACCCCGAAGGCACACTTTGCTGGATTGAGCTTCAAATTATACTTCTTGAGCCGCTCAAATAGCTTCTTGAGGTGAGTCACATGGTTAGATTCCGCCCTTGACTTCACTATGATGTCATCCACGTAAACCTCTGTTTCCTTATGCATCATGTCGTGGAACAGGGCCATCATTGCCCTCTGATAAGTGGCTCCTGCATTGGTGAGGCCGAAAGCAAGTCGTCTATAACAAAACGTGCCCAAGGGGTGATGAAGGCAGTCTTTTCTCGGTCCTCTTCCGCCACCATTATCTGGTGATATCCCGCAAAACAATCAACAAATGAATACATTTCATACTGAGCCGTATTATCCACCAAGATGTGTATGAAAGGCACTGGGAAGTTATCCTTGAGACTGGCCTTGTTCAGATCCCTATAGTCGACGCATACTCTCACCTTTCCTCCGAGCTTCGCCACTGGGACTATATTGGAAAGCCATTCTGGGTAAGTGGAGACCATGATGATCCCCGCCTTGAATTGCTTGACTATCTCTTCCTTCACTTTTAAGCTCCACTTCGGTTTTAATTTTCTCAGCTTCTGCTTAACTGGCCTGAAACCCTCCTTGATAGGCAATCGATGTACCACAATATTCGTGGACAAACCGATCATGTCTTCGTGTGACCAAGCAAACACATCCTCATATTGGCTCAATAGTTCAGCTACCTCTGTTTTCTGGTCTGGAGTCAGGTCTGCCCCAATTTTTAGCTCTTTGGGGTTTTCAGGGGTTCCTATGTTGATGGTGATAGTCTGGTCTAGGTTGGGTTTGGGTTTATCCTCGACCCACCCTTTGATCTCGTCGGGAGCGTCGTCATCATCTGCTTCGTCCTGCTCAATTCCCATCAAATCGAAATCCAGTTCTATATCAAAATCATAATCGTCTTTCAAATTTGGAAAATCGTTTGTTAGGCTAGAATGACTCAAATCGGCACACCTGACTGAAACAAAAATATTTGTCATATATATAAACATTAAGTACATGACATCCTTTTCAATAATCATGACAAAAATATGAAATAGACGTGCAGATACATAAAACAAAAACACCGTCTTAAAAAACCCCTTGATCCCTCTACTGGACAAGATTCCCGAACACTCCTGCATTTACCCTTTTCTGGATACTACCGGTTGCACAGTCCAATTCCTGGGGATTAGTTCGGTTTTATAGCTAGTGATGGAGGGGATCTCTGTATCTAGCACCTCTTCTATGATTGCAGCGACTTGGCTTCGGCTTTCATTTTCACTTTCCTCGGGCACCTCTAACCCGGCCCAATTGATAAATGGCATGATCTGCCTGCCTTCAGATATCTTCTCTTTTCCCTTTTCATTGGGCCCTGATTGTCCCGGGAGATGACACTTCTCCTCAAACTGTTCCATGATTTCTTGCAAGAATCCCATCTGCTGGACCAATCCCTTGGCTGGGGAAACCTCCACTTTACCCTCTGCTTCAGATGCAGGCTTGACTACCCTCGGGGAGTGTTCATTACTGGTTCTCGGTATTGGGACTCCGGTTATCCGAACGGGAATTTTCTTGTATGAGTTCCTTGGCCTCATCCCTCCGGGGTATCCTAACCCTGCCTTGCCCGACTGTGCCGGTATCTGGATGGGCTCGGTGATTCCTTGGCTGTTCTTGCCCAGCCCTTGCCCCGGCTGGAAGTTCATCACCATCATTTCCCGGGCAACAGAGGTGAGCTCGGGAGACATTTTAGGTTTCAACTCCGGAGCTCCCAACTGCTTGTACTGAGGGGTGCTAATTTCAAATGCCTGATAGCTGATTGGTTCGGCCGAATCGTCCACATGGATCACCGGCATGACCTTTACAGAGGGAACAGGGTAGTCAGATTCTGCTGCAATTGTTACCAAGTTCCCCTCCACGATAAACTTTATTTGTTGATGCAGGGTGGAGGGAACTGCCCCGGCCATATGAATCCAGGGCCTCCCTAGCAGCATGTTGTAACTGGCCGTGATATCCAGCACGTGGAAAGAAATGTCAAACGTATAAGGCCCGATCTCCACCGGCAGTTCAATCTCTCCCACCGTATCCTTCCTAGATCCGTCAAACGCCCTCACCACCACTTGGCTGGCCCGCAGGCACTTAGGGTTGATCTTCATCTTCTCCAGAGTATTATATGGGCAAATATTCAGTGTTGACCCACCATCAATCAAGACTCCGTTCATCACATATCCGGAGGAGATGACCGCAATGTGTAATGGCCTCCGGTGCCCCCTCCCTTCTTCGGGGATATCGTCGTCGGTGAATGATATCACATTGCTATCCAACAGGTGGCCCACCAAGTGGCCGAATCTCTCTGTATTAATTGATTTGGGGACATGAGCTTCTTTCAGGACTTTGCTTAACACCTGATGATGATCATTGGACGCCAATACCAGGTCTAAGATGGATGTCAGGGGTGGCTGCATCTCCAATGCCTTAACCACACTTGCCTTGCCGTGATTCATTTTTTCCCAAAACTCCAATGCTTTTTCCTCCGATATTTTCCCGTTTTCCCTTTTCGTTTTCTCAAAAACCCGCCTTGGTAAGTACAATGGATTTCCCTTAGAGCTGACTGATGCACAACTGGCCTCCTCCTCGGTCTTCCCCCTGTAATTCCACGGGACTGCCTTCAGACTGGTAATTGGCGATTGTGACCTGACTGCTATAACGAGGGGTCTTGGGGCCGACAACCAAATAGGCTCCCTTTTGGTACTTTGAAATGCCCCAACCAACTTGATAGGCTCATTTTGCGCACCTTCCTGGGCATGGGTCATAGCGATCTCTTCTTCTATCTTTCTTATGTACTTCAATTTCAAGGGACCTTCTGCCCCACTGACTTCCACTACGTTCACGCCTCCCCCATTGTGCTCGGGAAGAGGGTTGGCCTTTACGTTTGGGGGTTCTGGTTGCTCCACCACGATCTCTCCGCTGTCAATCATGTTCTGGATTTTGTGTTTTAGCGACCAGCACTCCTGGGTGTCATGCCCCGGGGATGCCGAGTGATAGGCGCATCTCTTGCTAGGGTCATATCTCTTGCCCTTCGGGTCCGACGGAGGTGCCAGCTCTGTAATATTTGTTCCAACGAATCCCCCAATGGGGTGAACTCCCTTTCTTGTGGCTTTTCGAATTTTCTGCGCCCCTCATATTTTTGATTGCTGAAATTTGATGGACGCGGGGCCTCATTTCTTTGCATGCGGATCGGGGGGCTGGTCATTGCCTTTCCAGATAGCCCTTGCAATACCAGGGATACATCCTCTTCCTTTCTCTTATGGGGTTTCCGGGAAGAACTACCATAGTTTCCACTCTGGATTTGCTCAGCAACAGCTTCAAGAGCTGTGAAATCTCGGATCTTTCCTGACTTCAATCCTATCTCAGCCATTTCCCCATGTTTGATCATCTCCGCAAAAGGCTTTCCTATTCCCGCCATTACTCTTTCATAATAAGGAGCCTCCTGGATATCAATGAATGTCATAACCATCTCTGCCTCACTCATGGGTGGGTTCACTTGGGCTGCCATCCTCCTCCACCGTTGAGCATAGTCTCTGAAGGATTCATTGGTCTGTTTTTTGATCTTAGTCATCTGGTATCGGTCCGGGGCCATCTGGGATTGAAAGTTGTACTACGTTAGGAAGGTATGGGTCAGCTCCTCCCAATTGTGAATCTTAGCATTGTCCAATCTCGCATACCACGTTCTAGCGTCCCCTGTCAGGCTTTTCTGGAACAGTTGCATTCTCAATGATTCGTCCTCAGCATATCCCCCTAGCTCTCTGATGTATACTTTCAGATGCGTATAAGGATCCCCTGACCCGTTATACTTTTCAAATTCGGGGAGTTTGAACTTTTTGGGATATCTGGCTCCCGGAAATATGCACAAATCAGAGTAGTTTACACTGCCATATGACCCAATCCCCTTTATAGTTTTGATGGCCTCTTCCATCTGCTTTATCTTCTTACTAACACCGCTGGCAACCTCGTCCTCTGGGATGATAATAACTTTCTTTGGCAGCTCAACTTTTGGAGTTTCTGGGGTCAGTACGTTCCCTTGAGATGATGGCCCCGGCTGGTCCTTGGGTTGTGGCCCTGATTTTAGCTTAAAATGCTCTTTGAGCAACATGGTCAGCTCTGTCATTTGATTTCTCACAGCATTGAACTCTTCCCGAGATACGGGAGTCAGGTCAGGATTAGGGTTCTCAGCCATTTCGACTGTTGATTCTCTGGCTTTCTTGGATCGGAGACGGGTTTGGGGAGCAATCCTGCGAATAAACAAACCAAGTTTAGTTCCGGGAAATGACACTGGTGGATGCATGCTAAAGCAAATATTTTTGTGTTTTTGAGTTTTGTAATCTTTTCTTGCAAAACAGGGTTAGTATCCCTTTATTTTAACCAATGTATGACAGTGTGCAATTATGAAGCTCTCCAAGCTGTCCCTGTAAAACAAAGGTTAGTATTTTTATTTTGACAAAACGGGAGGTACAAAATGTTTGACTAAAGTATGACATTACGTGCGTGAAACGTAAAAGGGAATGAAGAGACTTTCCACGCGTCGGGTTTATCTGAGGCTGACCTACCCTAAGTTACTCTCGCGGGCTTTTCGGCATGAAGGTTCCCAGATCTTCGCAACATACTAGAAGGGAATAAATCCGATCTTTCAATTGGATTGGATCTGAGTGGATGCTTTTCCTGAGCCTCGCCGGGGAGCACCCCTTTGAGTCCAGTAATCTACATCTGACGGGTTGGCCTCAGGAGGAGGAACTGCTCAAGCATACATTCATCATACATTCATCGTACCTCACCGTATGCATATGATTCTCAATAAAATAAAGCATTGAAAAAACGCAATCACAACATTCGCATATTTATCCATTGACACACAAAAGGTAGATTAACGCAAGTAACGCAAACACACATTTTTAGATTTTCTAAAGGATAGGAAAACACCAAGATTTCAAACGCGGCTTAAGCCCTCTAATGTCCCTAGCGGAGTCGCCAGCTGTCGACGCCGGGATTTTCGTCGTTTCGTATTTTTAATATTAAATGCCCTTTACAATTTTAGCCTTTTGAATTAAATGTGATTTTGAAAAGGGTCGGCTTAATGTCGACGGGTTTTGAAAGATCGATTTCTTTATGAGCCAATTGACAAGAGTCGCCAGTTGGTATATTTAAAAGGGATGTACCAACTCATCCGAATTTTGTTTTCGCAATCGCTGGCTCATATATGACTCCGATTTAATTGGTCCGCAAACCGAGATTCATAGAATTCAGGGGCTTGCTTAAGCGAGGGGAAGGTGTTAGGCACCCCCCGACTTCCGTGAAACACGGTTACCGCAATCTCGATGTTTTCCTATCCTTTTTAAAATCCTAAAAATGTGCGAGTTGAGTGTGTGTGTGTGTGCCTAAATGGGGGTTTGTGGTGAGTTTTGCATAAAAAGTTTGCTTTTATTTTATATGGCAAATGTGTTTATCTGGAAAGCGTTTTATACGTCTTTTGACCCAAATGACAAGGCTTTGTTTCATAATAAAGATTGATTTTAATTTTTTGAAAACGATGAGGGTTTTATTAGATGTCGTTTATAGAAAACAGAGTTTTTAAACTTTTGTCAAATAGGTATCAAGACTATACATTGCCCTTTAATAATAAATCGAATAAAATAAAGGCAACTTCTAGAACTTTTTCACCCTATGCACAAAGTTTAATGAAAACGTTTATTCATATTTACGAAATCATTTTGTATGATATTTCAAAATCCATTGGAGCCTTATCGTCAAACCGGAATCAAAGTTCGTCAAAACTCTTAATTTTTAACCTCGTGCATCTAATATCCTAATTTGATCACTTTTATAAAATCTTCATCGTTTGCCTTATTTTGGAAATCGTTTTTTTAACGTCGTGAATCAAAACAAACATTAAACATGTGTCGGGGCTATCCATGGGCATGTGAGCCATCTAGACAGCCCCAAACACCCACAATCACATACTTTATTATTATTACGGGGCCTTAACCCGATCACGATTGATATCGCGTTAAGGTCTGATATTACAAATACACCGCCATGGACCCTATGCCACGATTACATATACCAAAACGTCCATCATCGGGATTCGATCACTAGGATCTCCTCCCTAGGCTCACAATCATCCAGTCACAGCCCAACCAATACTAAACCAAATCTAACAAGATTTAGACATTTGCTATCACATTACATAACCCAAATATCACTAACTCAATACTATGCATTACTCATTACCATAACGAACGAAAAATCACCGTACGGACATCATCGGGGCGTTAGGAGGAATTACATTCCGATGGAACCCTCGCTAACGACACCTAATCCATGGATCATCACCATTATAACAACAACCATATCAAATAAACCAATCACAATGCTACGCTAACAATACAAGCAATAAAAACCCAAACAAATATCCTTTTCACTTTGCAAAACGCCGGTTCAAGCTTCTTATATCACAAATCGGATTACACCACAAGATCACTAAACTAATTAGCACAACAAAATGAATCTATTGCTTGAATCTAGCCAAGATCCGAACTCTCTCTCTCCTCCCGCACGCTATCTCTCTCTCTCTCTCTATTTTCTTTCTTTTTTCTTCCTCTTCTCTTCTCGGGTGGAAAAATGGCGATGTATACTGGTTCAGCAGGCAGCCGCAAATGCATCTGCGGCTGGGCCTACTGTGGCCGTCCGAGCCGTCGCCTCGGCTGTCGTGTGCCGCCCTCGAGCCGCGAGCCTGCCGCCTTTGTCGGTGGCCGCGATTGCATCCGCGGCTGTCCGGCTCATTTTTCTCGAATTTCGTGCCACGCGATCTCAATTTGCCAATTTCTGCTGTATTATTTTGGAAGGCTGTTTCTTGATACATAAATCATTTCTGGGAATGGTTTCCCGGCATCGAGACCCCCCCTACTGTTGTAATCGCCATGGTCCTTGGCCTTCTTTGGCGATCGCATCGGGCTTCGTCTGGATTGCCCGTAGGTCTCGCCTCAAACGACTCAATTCTCTTTTTGCGTTTGACAGCCTTGATCGTAAGCCGTGGTGGGAACTGCGTGTTGGCGCCCACCTCTCCTTTTCGTATGTCAGGTCAATTGACGATTTTGCCCTCCTGTCAGGGTTAGTACACAAGTGCAAAATTTGGGTGTCTACAGGGAATAAATGAAAATTTGGACAACCGAATAAGCTAAAATTTATCCGATAAGCCGGGTTGTCCGTAGGGAATGTATTTGATATTAAGTTAAATTAATATATTAAGGGACGATGTTAATATAATTAACCGTATAAATTGAAAATTAGTCTGGAGATGATATTAATTAAGTAAATTAATATCATAAAAAAATAAATAATTGTTATTTGATTATTTTATGATCATAGATTGATCGAGTTAAGGGTTTGAGCTAACAATTTAAATAACTGGACACCAGGCAAGTTCTTCAGTCCCTTTTATGTTAATTGTTGGACTGTTATGATATGTAATTCTTGTTTTTAAATGTATAAAAATTATGTGCTATGTGATACGTGATTAATATGACCACAATGTGTACTTTGTGCAATAATATGAATATATATGAGAAATATTGCTATAGTAGAAGCACAAGCACATGATGTATGACACACACCAAGCATGATAAGGTATGTGCTTCGTGAAGTATAATTGTTGAACTTGCTAAGCCGTTGTGCTCATTACTTGCGTAATATAAACTTTTACAGGTAAAGAAACAAAATTTCAGGAATATCAGAATATATTAAAGATGGATTAACTCAAAAGGTGGTAAACGTAATTGTTAAAATTGTAATAGTATAATTCAATGTGGATACATTTGCAAAGTTTGTATTGATGTGATATATGCATATACAAATGAGATCCAGTCAGGGCGAATAGAGTTATATTATGAACTATAATTGTTCAAGATAGTTGTTATGCTAGAAACTATGGTATGTTTAATTATGAATCATGGAACAAAGATTATTGTATGGATATGAACAATATTAAATTGTGAATATTGAGTTTTATTGAGCTTTGCGATTATGATAGAAAGAAAAAGTGAAGGTTGCGATCCAGGGACTAGGATCCAGATGTAAGAATTTAAATATCCAAATATTTTAATACAATGATTAAATTGAGAAAAAAGAAAAAATTTATACCGAAAATTTGGTAATTGATGACGATAATGTTAAATAATTGAATTAATTAAGATGATGAAAGACATATTAACGGACCAAAATTTAGACGTTAAGGAAAGAATGAATAATAAATATGGAATTTAAGGTAATAAAATGGGTCGAATTTCGGGGTCGTTACAACTCCTCTCGAAGAATGGGGCACATATTAGTTGAATGTCTTACCACCGCACAAATCCTACAAGCTTCCATTGGTTGCGCATTACCTGCAACCATTTGATAAATAAGAAAAGTTAATGTATCAATTTGTTGTTCAAGAGAAGAAATAGTTACCTCATTAGCATAATTATGCATGAATTCCATCCTAAACCTGCACAACTAAATTAAATTATGAAAATCTAAAAAAAAAAATCTAAAAAAAAAATTACTAAATTAAATACATATTTACAAAAGCACAAAATTAAATTAAAATCATTCCCCAGTAACGGCGCCAAAATTTGGTGTGATGTCGCAAGCACCCAAAAATAAAATCTTACTTTGGAAAAATAAATATGTAGTAGTGCAAGTAAGAGTCGATCCCACAGAAAATGATTAATTTAATTTTATGTTTTTGCAAACAAAAGTTGGGGGTTTTTTACTTGAAGAAATAATTTAAATAAAATTAACTAAAATAAATAAGAAGAAAAAAACCTTGGTATAAGTCAAAATCTACCATCAAGAATTTACAACTGATCACTGATGCAAGAATAAATCAATTCATATTTTAAGTATTCAACGTGGAATAATTACTCACATTCGAATAATTTTCCTATCTCTCCTTAATTTTATTTAAGCAGAAACAAGCGATCTAAATAACATTTACTACCAAATAATCTCAGACAAGTACTAAAGATTTAACCTAGTAGCAACATAAAGAAATAGAGAGATCGTTGAACTAAACAACACAATCCAAGCGTCTACATTTAATTTAGATGAATATTTTTCCTAAGATAAAATAATCTTTTGATAAGCAAAATAATTATTAACCTTAGTTGCTTCGCAAATTAAAGTGACAAAACAATTACATATTTGATATTTAATTTAGCAGTAGATTTCAACGAATAATAAACTAGTATGCATCCTAGCAATTAAACGAATTAATCATAAAATTAAACACAGAAAAATATTCAATACTCAAAACATAAATTGAACAATTAAAATAAATTAGATCTCACAGTGTATAAATCTTGATGGCTTCAATCACTTAAAGCAAGAAAAATAAATTAACTACTCATAATAATAGAGAATACTAAATAATAGAAGAGAGAATTTTTATTCTAATAGAAAAGTTGTATTATACATTGTGTCTCAAGCCCTCAATTTATAGGCTCCAAAATCCTCCTAACCCTAATAGGATTTATAATTAAAAATAAAAGAAAAATAAAATAATTATTATCCTAACCCTAATTGGAATTAAAATCAAATTTGGAATCAAAAAGTAGCAAAAATTCTGAAATAATCCGGTTTTCGAGCAATTCTGCGTCGCCAAACAAGCCTTCCATGCTCTATTGACCAAATCAACGCGGAAACGCGTTAGATGATGTCATCAAGCCTTCCGCGCATTGCGCGCATCCCTTTCTATTGCCAAACGACGTCGTTTCTATTATGCACGTCTGTTGTGTCCTAATACCTCTCGCGCATTGCGCGTCGTGTTTCTGTAATGACCGAGAAAATTACGAACCAAATTTTTTTTTTTTTTAATTATATCCATAAGAAAATATGAGGTATGTGTGTTAAGTTGTATGATGAGAGGTATTAAATTAGTTAATTAAATTAATTAACTAAGGAATGAAAAAGATTGCAAGAGAAGCTTATGTGATGAAATCACAAAGCTTGAATGTTGGCCTTGTATGGCAATTAAGAAGTTTTTTTAATGAACAAGTTAATTACTTGTATAAATAATGAGAAAGAATAAGCAAGTAAATTATTAAAGATAACCCCAATGTGGGAATAATTGTTTGTGTATGGTTAACTATATTATAAACTCAATTTGATGATAAGGGTTAATGAATGAATTAATTTAATCAAGTGCAATGTACTTGTAATAATATGTGTTAGGGTTTTATTAAAACAAACCCAAGAATTTGAAGTGATAGTGTTATGTAAGCTAATTTAATTAAGGAGTCTAATGGACTTATAAATAACAAATCTAATGGGATTATATTTTAAATCCAAATGAGTTGTTAAACTAGGTCAAAGCGTAAGGAGTTGCCCCTGTAGACGTACGAACTGAAGTCCGATATGCAAACAGTGTGAGGGGCAACAATTCTGGCCATCCCCGATGATTGACAGACATTCTCGCCATAATCCTCTTTATATTCTTATTCGCCGCCTCCACGGCCCCATGCATTTTGGGCCTGTAAGTGACAGAATTGAGATGCTTGATCTTGAATTGGGCACATAACTCCTTCATAAGGGCATTGTTCAGGTTCTTGGCATTGTCGGACACCAAGATTTTAGGCTGTCCGTATCGGCAAATGACATTGTTCCTGATGAAACTGACTATAACTTCCTGCGTTACTTTGGGGAAAGAAGCTGCCTCCACCCATTTAGTGAAATAATCAATCATGACAAAAATGAACCGGTGGTCGTTGCTCGCCTTGGGCTCCACGGGTCCGATTACATCCATACCCCACATGGAGAAAGGCCAAGGGGAAGTCATACAATGTAGTTCATTAGGAGGCGCATGCATCACATTACCGTGTGCTTGGCATTGGAAACATCGCTTGACATGATCGTCACAGTCAGCCTTAATTGATAGTCAGAAATGCCCCGTCCTCAGAATTTTCTTGGCCAATATCGGTCCACTCATATGCGGCCCACATACTCCACCGTGCACATCGCCCATGATTTTCTGTGCTTGAGTTTCGTCCACACATCGCAATAGTCCCAAGCCTACATCCCTCTTATACAGGGAATCTCCGCTTAAATAGAATTTCATTGCCATCTTCTGGATTCTCTGCCTTTCCCTTCGGTTCGCCTGGTCGGGGAGTGATCTATCCCTCAAATATTTCAGTATGTCATGATACCAGGGCTAATTTGGCTGAACCACATCTTCTGATAACTCCGATATATATTCTTCGTAAGCGGGAGCATTTTGCACTGTTATTTCAATCTGTGGAGTGGCTTTGCTTTTGAGTACATGGATTAACGAAGCCAGGGTGGCCAATGCATCGGCAAAGTCATTTCGCCCCCTGGGAATGTGTCGGAAAGCTATGTCTTCAAATTCTTGCATCAACCGGATTACACACCGGTGGTATGGAAGTAACCGAAGCTCCTTGGTGCCATACACCCCTGTCGCCTGTCTGATTACCAATTCTGAATCTCCAAACATGGCTAATCTTTTCACTCCCATATTGCGGGCGAATCTCAGTCCCAATATACATCCTTCGTATTCAGCCGTATTGTTTGAATTACTGAACTTTAATTTGGTGAGAACAGGGTATTGCTCGCCCGTAACGGAGACCAGGACCGCTCCAGCTCCAGCTCCTTCAGCATTCATGGCACCGTCGAAATACATTTTCCAAAACTGCCCTTCGTCATCACACCTCGCCTGTTGGACCCACAGTATGTCTTCACCTGGCAGGAAAGTCTCTAAAGGCTCCATCCCCCCTGTCGGCATCTCTGATAATTGATCTGCAATTCCCTGCCCCTTCATGGCTTTCTGGGTAACATAAAGGATGTCGAATTGCTGGAGGATTAACTGCCACCTTGACAATCGACAATTCAGCATTGGTGTTTCAAATATATACTTCAAGGGGTCGACTCGTGAGATTAAATAGGTAGTGTGTCCATGAAGGTAATGCTGTAACCTCATAGTAGCCCAGGCCAAGGCGCAACATGTTCTCTCGATCGGCGTGTAGTTCTGTTCACAGCTGTTGAATCTCTTGCTGAGGTAATAAATGGCATGCTCCTTACCGGTTTCACTCTTCTGCCCCAGCATACAACCCATTGCCATATCATTTACGGATATATACAGGAAAAGGGGAATCCCGTCCTTTGGAGGTACCAGCACTGGCGCTTCTGTTAATTGCTTCTTAATAGTCTGAAAGCCCTTTTGGCATTGACTGTTCCACTTCCGGTAGGCATCTTTCCTTGACAGTTTGAAAATTGGTTCACAGGTGGTGGTCAGATGGGATATGAACCGACTGATGAAGTTTATCCTCCCCAAAAATCCCCTTATCTCTTTCTCTGTACGGGGTGCTGGCATATCCACAATGGCCCTGATCTTAGCCGGATCCAGTTCGATGCCTCGATTGCTCACCAAGAATCCAAGGAGCTTACCTGACTGAACCCCGAAGGCACACTTGGCTGGATTGAGCTTCAAATTATACTTCCTGAGCTGCTCAAATAGCTTCTTAAGGTGAGTCACAGGTCAGATTCCGCCCTCGATTTCACAATAATGTCATCCACGTAAACCTCTATCTCCTTGTGCATCATGTCATGGAATAGGGCCATCATGACTCTCTGATAAGTGGCTCCCGCATTTGTGAGGCTGAAAGCAAGTCGCCTATAACAAAACGTGCCCCAGGGGGTGATGAAGGCAGTTTTTTCTCGGTCCTCTTCCGCCACCATTATCTGGTGATATCCCGCAAAACAATCGACGAATGAATACATTTCACACTGAGTCGTATTATCCACCAAGATGTGTATGAAAGGCACTGGAAAGTTATCCTTAAGACTGGCCTTGTTCAGATCCCTATAGTCGACGCATACTCTCACCTTTCCTCCGGGCTTCGCCACTGGAACTATATTGGAAAGCCATTCTGGGTAAGTGGACACCATGATGATCCCAGCCTTGAATTGCATGACTATCTCTTCCTTCACCTTTAAGCTCCACTCTGGTTTCAATTTTCTCAGCTTCTGCTTAACTGGCCTGAAACCCTCCTTGATAGGCAATCGATGTACCACAATGTCCGTGGACAACCCGACCATGTCTTCGTGTGACCAAGCAAACACATCCTTATATTGGCTCAAAAGTTCAGCTACCTCTGTTTTCTGGTCGGGAGTCAGGTCTGCCCCAATCTTCAGTTCTTTGGGATTCTCAGGGGTTCCTATGTTGATGGTGATGGTTTGGTCTAGGTTGGGTTTGGGTTTATCCTCGACCCACTCTTTGATCTCGTCAGGAGCGTCGTCATCACCTGCTTCGTCCTGCTCAATTCCCATCAAATCGAAATCCAATTCTATATCAAAATCATAATCGTCTTTCAAATTTGGAAAATCGTTTGTTAGGCTAGAATGACTCAAATCGGTACACCTGACATGAAACAAAAATATTTGTCATATATATAAACATTAAGTACATGACTTCCTTTTCAATAATCATGACAAAAATATGAAATAGACGTGCAGATACATAAAACAAAAACACCGTCTTAAAAACCCCTTGATCCCCCTACTGGACCAGACTCCCGGGCACTCCTGCATTTACCCTTTTCTGGATACTACTGGCTGCACGGTCCAATTCTTGGGGATCACTTCGGTTTTAGAGCTAGTGATGGAGGGGGTTTCTGTATCTGACACCTCCTCAATGATTGCGGCAATTTGGCTTCGGCTTTCATTTTCACTTTCCTCGGGCACCTCCAACCCGGCCCAATTGATAAATGGCATGATCTGCCTGTCTTCAGGTATCTTCTCTTTTCCCTTTTCATTTGGCCCTGATTGCCCCGGGAGATGACACTTCTCCTCAAACTGTTCCATGATTTCTTCCAAGAATTCCATCCGTTGGGCCAATCCCTTGGCTGGGGGAGCCTCTCCCTTATCCTCTACTTCAGATACAGGCTTGACTACCTTCGGGGAGTGTTCATTATTGGCTCTCGGTATCGGGACTTCGGTTATCCGAACGGGAATTTCCTGATATGAGTCCTTCGACCTTGCACCTCCGTGATATCCTAACCCTGCCTTGCCCGACTGTGCTGGTATCTGGATGGGCTCAGTGATTCCTTGGCTGTTCTTGCCATCATTTCCCGGGCAACGAAGGTGAGCTCGGGAGACCCTTTAGGCTTTAAACTCGGAGCTCCCAACTGCTTGTACTGAGGGGTGCTGATTTCAAACGCCTGATAGCTTATCGGTTCGGCCGACTCGTCCACATGGATCACCGGCATGCCTTTTACATAGGGAACGGGGCAGTCAGATTCTGCGGCGATTGTTACCAAGTGCCCCTCAACGATAAACTTTATTTGCTGATGCAGGGTGGAGGGAACTGCCCCTGCCATATGAATCCAGGGCCTCCCTAGTAGCATGTTGTAACTGACCGAGATATCTAGCACCTGGAAGGAGATGTCAAAAGTATAAGGCCCGATCTCCACCGGCAGCTCAATCTCCCCTACCGTGTTCTTTCGAGATCCATCAAACGCCCTTACCACCACCTGGCTGGCCCGCAGGCGCTTAGGGTTGACTTTCATCTTCTCCAGGGTACTATATGGGCAAATATTCAGGGCTGACCCACCATCAATCAAGACCCCATTCATCACATATCCGGAGGAGATGACCGCTATGTGTAACGGCCTCCGGTGCCCCCTCCCTTCTTCGGGTATGTCGTCGTCGGTAAATGATATTACATTGTTGTCCAACAGGTGGCCCACCAAGTGGCCGAATCTTTCCGTACTAATTGATTTGGGGACATGAGCCTCTTCCAGGACTTTGCTCAATACCTGATGATGATCATTTGATGCCAATGTAAGATCCAAGATTGATGTCAGGGGCGGTTGTACCTCTAGTGTTTTAACCACACTCGCCTTGCCGTAATTCATTTTCTCCCAAAACTCCAACGCTTTTTCCTCCGATATTTTCCCGTTCTCCTTTTTCGTGTTCTCAAGGACCTGCCTTGGTAGATACAATGGATTTCCCTTAGAACTGACTGATGCACAACTGGCCTCCTCCTCGGTCTTCCCCCCGTAATTCCACGGGACAGCCTTCAGACTGGTAATTGGCAATTGTGACATGGCTGCTATAACAAGGGGTCTTGGGGCCGACAACCAGATAGGCTCCGTTTTGGTATCTCGAGTCACGCCAACCAACTTGATAGGCTCGTTTTGCGCACCCTCCTGGGCATTGGTCATAGCGATCTCCTCTTCTATCTTCCTTATGTATTTCAATTTCAAGGGGCCCTGCGCCCCACTGGTTTCTATTACGTTCACGCCTCCCCCATTATGCTCGGGAAGAGGGTTGGCCTTTAGATTTGGGGGTTCTGGTTGCTCCACCACGATCTCTCCGCTGTCAATCAGGTTCTGGATTTCGTGTTTTAGTGACCAGCACTCCTGGGTGTCATGCCCCGAGGATACCGAGTGATAGGCGCATCTCTTGCTAGGGTCATATCTCTTCCCTTTCGGATCCGACGGAGGTGCTAGCTCTGTGATCTTTTTCTGGCTTACCAACAGGGCCAGTATTTGCAACAATGAATCCCCCAATGGGTGAACTCCCTCTCTGGTGGCTTTTCGAATTTTCGGCGCCCCTCATATCTCTGATTGTTGAAATTTGATGGACGAGGGGCCTCATTTCTTTGCATGCGGACTAGGGGGTTGGTCATTGTTTTTCCAGATAGTCCTTGCAGTACCAGGGACACATCCTCTTCCTTTCTCTTCTGGGGTCTCCGGGATGCACTGCCGTAGTTTCCACTCTGGATTTGCTCAGGAACAGCTTCAAGAGCTGTGTAATCTCGGATATTTCCCGACTTCAATCCCATCTCAGCCATCTCCCCATGCTTGATCATTTTCGCAAAAGGCTTCCCTATTCCCGCCATTACTCTTTCATAATAAGGAGCCTCCTGGATATCAATGAACGTCATAACCATCTCTGCCTCACTCATGGGTGGGTTCACTTGGGCTGCCATCCTCCTCCACCGTTGAGCATAGTCTCTGAAGGTTTCATTGGTCTGTTTTCTGATCTTAGTCATCTGGTATCGGTCCGGGGCCATCTGGGATTGAAAGTTGTACTGCGTTAGGAAGGTATGGGTCAGCTCCTCCCAATTGTGAATCTTAGCATTGTCCAATCTCGCATACCACGTTCTAGCCTCCCCTGTCAGGCTTTTCTGGAACAGTTGCATTCTCAATGATTCGTCCTCAGCATATCCCCCTAGCTCTCCGATGTATACTTTCAGATGTGTATAAGGATCCCCCGACCCGTTATACTTTTCAAATTCGGGTAGTTTGAACTTTTCGGGATATCTGGTTCCCGGAAATATGCACAAATCGGAGTAGTTTACACTGCCATACGACCCTATTCCCTTCATAGTTTTGATGGCCTCTTCCATCTGCTTTATTTTCTTGCTGACAGTGCTGGCAACCTCATCCTCTGGAATGATAACTTGCTTTGGCGGTTCAACCTTTGGAGTTTCTGGGGTCGGCCCGCTCCCTTGAGACGATGGCCCCGGCGGGTCCTCGGGTTGTGGCCCTGATTTTAGCTTAAAATGCTCTTTGAGCAACATGGTCAGCTCTGTCATTTGATTTCTCACAGCATTGAACTCTTCCCGAGATACGGGAGCCAGGTCAGGATTAGGGTTCTCAACCATTTCGACTGTTGGTTCTCTGGCTTTCTTGGATCGGAGACGGGTTTGGGGAGCAATCCTGCAAATAAAATATGCCAAGGTTTAATTCCGGGAAATGACACTGGCAAATGCATGCTAAAGCAAATATATATATATATTTTTTTGATGTTTTTGGGTTTTGTAATCTTTTTCTGCAAAACAGGGTCAGTATCCTTTTATTTTTATCAAGGCATGACATTGTGTAGTTATGATGCTCTCCACGCTGTCCCTGTAAAACAGAGGTTAGTATTTTTATTTTGACAAAGTGGGAGGCAAAAAAAAAATGTTTGATTAAGCATGATGTCATGTGCGTAAAGTATAAAAAGGTATGAAGAGACTTTCCACGCATCGGGTTTATCTGAGGCTGACGTACCCTAAGTTACTTTCGCGGGCTTTTTGGCATGAAGGTTCCCAGATCTTCGCAACATACTAGAAGGGAATAAATCCGATCTTTCAATTGGATTGGATCTGAGTGGATGCTTTTCCTGAGCCTCGCCGGGGAGCACCCATTTGAGTCCAGTAATCCACATCCGACGGGTTTGCCTTAGGAGGAGGAACTGCTCAACATTCATTCATTATTCATTCATCGTTCCTCACCGTATGCATATGATGCTAATAAAGTAAAGCTTTTGAAAAGAAATCGCAATCACACCATTCACATACACGCATAAAAGGCAAATTAATGCAAGCAACGCAACCACATATTTTTTAGATTTTTAAAGGATAGGAAAACATCGAGATTGTAAACCGGCTTAAGCCCTCTACTGTCCCCAGCGGAGTCGCCAGCTGTCGACGCCGGGATTTTCGTCGTCTCATTTTTTAATATTTAAAAGCCCTTTCCAATTTTAGCCTTTTGAATTAAATGTGATTTTGAAAAGGGTCGGCTTGATGTCGACGGGTTTTGAAAGATCGATTTCTTTATGAGCCAATTGACCAGAGTCGCCAGTTGCTATGTTTGAAATAGATGTACCAACTCATCCGAATTTTGTTTTCGTAATTGCTGGCTCATATGTGACTCCGATTTAATTGGTCCGCAAACCGAGATTCATAGAGTTCGAGGGCTTGCTTAAGCGAGGGGAAGGTGTTAGGCACCCCCCGACTTCCGTGAAACACGGTTACCGCAATCTCGATGTTTTCCTATCCTTTTAAAATCCTAAAAATGTGTAAGTTGCGCGTGTGTGTGTGTGTGTGTGTGTGTGTGTGCCTAAATGGAGGTTTGTGGTGAGTTTTGCATAAAAAGTTTGCTTTTATTTTACATGGCAAATGTGTTTATCTGGAAAGCGTTTTATACGTCTTTTGACCCAAATGACAAGGCTTTGTTTCATAATAAAGATTGATTTTACTTTTTAAAGCGATGAGGGTTTTATTAGATGTCGTTTATAGAAAACAGAGTTTTTAAACTTTTGTCAAATAGGTATCAAGACTATACATTGCCTTCTAACAGTTAATATAAATAAAATGAAGGCAACTTCTAGAACTCTTTAACCCTATGCACAAAGTTTAATGAAAACGTTTATTTATTTTTCACGAAAACACCTTTTATGACATTTTGAAACCAACCGTAGCCTTTTCGTCAAACAAGGATCAAAATTTCGCCAAAAACTCTTTACTTTTTAAACCTCGTGTATCTAATATCGTAAGCGTAGTGGCCATTAGTTATGATCAAATCAGGTTCTTCTGGATCAACTGTTCGTCTTGCCGCAAGTAACCTGATGCTCGTTGTTTGTTGTGGCGGCTTTGGCCGTAAGTTGTTGGGGTGGCTTCGTGTTGGGGTCCACCTTTCTTTTCGCATGTCGGGTCAAGTGATGATCTTGCCCTCCTGTCAGGGTTAGTACACAAGTGCAAAAATTTGGGTGTCTACAGCTGCCCCTCTTTATCATGTTTATGGAATGAAATATGAAATGGACATAATAAAGAAGTAGGCACCCGATGCATGAAAATGCCAAATATACACTTAGCGATGTCGCACGTACGTTAAGATGATGCGATGTCATATTTAATATGTTCATGTAGAGGTCATTTTTCAAAGTTACGAATGAACACTGCCCGGGTCTCATCTCCGACGGGTTATTTTTTGAAAGGCCAGGCATCGTATCTGACTGGTCGTTTTTGAAATTGGTCAGGTATCGTATCTGACGGGTCGGTTTTGAATTGGTCAGGTATCGTATCTGACGGGTCAGTTTTGAATTGGTTAGGTATCGTATCTGACGGGTTGGTTTTGAATTGGTCAGGTATCGTATCTGACGGGTCAGTTTTGAATTGGTCAGGTATCGTATCTGACGGGTCGGTTTTGAATTGGTCAGGTATCGTATCTGACGGGTCAGTTTTTGAATTGGTCATCTGGTTCTAAAATTTGTATTTTAACATGGGACAAATTATATGTTGGCCTGGGGTGCCGAGCAGGGAGGCCAAAAGGGCACCGAGACCAGCCGCAGGTGCATCTGCGGCCAGCCGCAGCTACATCTTCGGCTAGGATCGGTCCTATTTCAGATCGCGACCCCTCACGATCTGGTCATTTTCTCACTTTTCCTTTCTCTCGTTCTCGGTTTTCCTCGTCCCCCACCCAGCCTTCGTGCTGGGGTCCACCTTTCTTTTCGCATGTCGGGTCAAGTGACGATCTTGCCCTCCTGTCAGGGTTAGTACACAAGTGCAAAAATTTAGGTGTCTACAGATATTTACCGGTAAAACCTTAGGTAGCTATGTGCTATTTAATGTTGTAGTTTGAAATATACAAGTTGGAAAATTAATTTCTATGGCTAGAAAGTTAGATCTATGAGTTTTAAAGAAAAACCCAACTTGAAGTTTTCAAAAATATTGAATAACAAAGAAGTTATAGCTTTTACCGCAAAAGATGTCGTTTTTAAACCCTAGATGGTTCGATCCGTAAATTTCGTGTAAAACATTTTCAAAAAGACGATTAAACCATGGAATATTGTAAAACAAGAGGTTAAGAACACAACAACACTAAGTTGGTGTTATTTGGATGTGTAGAGTTTATTTTATTCAAGTTTGAACCATTAAAATCAAGGATTTGTGAAGTTAGTTTTCACTTTGACCTTGTGAGCGATTTTAAGCTTATATTCGTTTGGAATTTGGTTTTGTGATCTAAAGAGAAGTTGTAGATATTGAAATTCTACATAATTTAGACTCAAGAATCACTCAAAAATAGTTCCGTATGAAAACGTTATGACAGTTTTAGTAAAGGAGGTCCGGATAGCCAAAATGAGCGCCGTCAGTGCTCGGACCTTTTGTTTTGAGCGCCGGAAGCTCTCAAATAACACTATGACCAGCGCTGGTACAAATTTAAAAAGTCCAAATTTTGATATTTTAAAGTTTTATCAAGTCGGAACTCCGGTTTAACTTATCGGTTAATGAAAAGTCTAAACGAAACACCGTTAAGGACTCAAAACCTAAGATAAACATGTAGAATGAATGTGTTTGGATATTAAACCAATATATATTAGTAACTAATTGGTAGCCAAATGTTTAAAATAAAGAATAAGGTTAACACAATTAAAAAGTTAACTATTAGTATTGTTAGAAGATTATTAAAATATTATTAAATGATCAATAATATTAGTATATGATTAAAATGTTATTAAATGGTTAATAATATTAATAAGTGATTAAAATATTATTAAATGGTTAATAATATTAATAAGTGATTAAAATATTATTAAATGGTTAATAATATTAATAAGTGATTAAAATATTATTAAATGATTAATAATATTAATATGTGATTAAAATATTATTAAATGATTAATAATATTAATAAATAATTAAAATATTATTAAATGGTTAATAATATTAGTAAGTGAATAGAATATTATTAAATGATTAATAATATTAACAAATGATAAAGAATATTATTAAATGATTAATAATATTATTAAAAGAGTAAAATATTATTAAATTGTTAATAATATTTATAAACGATTAAAATATTATTTGATAAATAATATTATTGGAAAGAGTGTAAGACATCATTAAATTATTAATAATGTTAATATGTGATTGAGATATTATTATATAATTATAATATGAATGAGGAAATAGAATATTATTAAATGATTAATAATACTAATGAGAGAAGAAAATAGGATTAAATGATATTATTTTGAGAGTAAAATATTATTAATTGGATAATAATATTTATAAGTTATTGAAGATATTATTTGATAAATAATATTATTTGAAGAGTAAGACATTATTAATAACGTTAACATATAATTGAAATATTATTAAATGATTAATAATATTAACTAAGGATAATGATATTATTAAATGATTAATAATATTATTGAGAGGATAAAATATTATTAAATGGTTAATAATATTTATAAATGATTAAGATATTATTTGATAATTAATATCATTGGGGATAGTGTAAAATATTATTTAATTATTAATAATGTTAGTAGGTGTTTGAGATAACAAAAAGATTAAGAGGATTATTAGATGACTAATAATATTGAGGAGCTAAGTGATTTATTATTGAAATAATAAATGGTTAAAATATTATTATACGATTAATAATATTATATGTGATAATTATATATTATCAAAGGAGATAATATTATAAAGCAATGAAGTGAGGGTTATGTGAGTTAAAATATTATCAAGGGATTGATAATAGTATTAAGAGTTTTAAGGTTATGATTAAGTGATAGATGATTTAAGACATATATGTTAAGGTTATTAATGTTAAATAAACCTATATGTGTTATGCTAATTGGAGGATCAATGTTTGTCGACGCCGGGATTTTCGGTCGTTTCGTTTTTTATAATAAAAAAATGTCCTTTCCAATTTTAGCCTTTAGATTAAGATGTGACTTTTGAAAAGGGTCGGCTTAGTGTCGACGGGGTTTTGAAATGTTGAATTTTTATGAGCCAATTGACCAGAGTCGCCAGTTGGTATTGTTGAAATGGATGTACCAACTCATCCGAATTTTGTTTTCGTAATCGTAATGGCTCATATGTGACTCCGATTCAATTGGTCCGCAAACCGAGATTCATAGAGTTCGGGGGTTTGCTTAAGCGAGAGGAAGGTGTTAGGCACCCCCCGACTTCCGTGAAATACGGTTACCGCAATCTCGATGTTTTCCTATCCTTTTAAATCTTAAAATCTGTGTGCGCGCGCGCGCGCGTGTGTGTGTGTGTGCCTAAATGGAGGTTTATGGTGTCCTTTTGCATAAAGTTGTTTTGATTTTATATGTCAAAATGTGTTTTGTCGGAAAAGCGTTTTAGACGTCTTTTGACCCAAATGATGAGGCTTCGCTTTTTATAAGAAAGATTGATTTTAATTTCGAAAACGATGAGGTTTTTATTAGATGTCATTTTAGAAAACAATAGTTTTTAAACTTTTGTCAAATAGGAATCGAGACTATACATTGCCTTCTAACAGTAAATATAAATAAAATGAAGGCAACTTCTAGAACTCTTTAACCCTATGCACAAAGTTTAATGAAAACGTTTATTTATTTATTCCGAAAACATCTTTTATGATATTTCAAAACTAAATATAGCCTTTTCGTTAAACGAGGATCAAAGTTTTGCCCAAAACTCTTTACTTTTTAAACCTCGTGTGTCTAATATCCTAATTTGATTCTTTTTAGAAGATCTTTATCGTTTACTTTATTTTTGAAAATCGTTTTTTGTGCCATAAATCAAAATAAGCATTCAAAACGTGTCGGGGCTATCCATGGGCATGTGAGCCATCTAAACAACCCCAAACACCCACAATAACATATTTTTATTATTACGGGGCCTTAACCCGACTTTCGACTTGATGTCGTTTTAAGGCTCAACAATTTACATATTTACAACCATGCATCCTACCTAACGATTACATACATCCAAAAATGTCCATCATCGGGATTTGACCACGGGGATCTCCTCCCTAGGCTCACACTCACCCAAATCGTTACACAATCAACACTACGACAAATCTAACAAATACTAAACATCATTATGGTACTATATGGATCACAAATCTCAATGCAAATACTACAA
Organism: Hedera helix; assembly: GCA_947179155.2. Classification (NCBI taxonomy): domain Eukaryota; kingdom Viridiplantae; phylum Streptophyta; class Magnoliopsida; order Apiales; family Araliaceae; genus Hedera; species Hedera helix. The sequence goes on from OX359266.1 coordinate 24,264,973, forward strand.
CTATCTACGAACTCAACGAATGATATATCACCGTACGGATGTCATCGGTGCATTAGGAGGAAGTTACGTTCCAATGGAACCCTCGCTAACGACCCCTAACCCACGGATCATCATCCATACCACAACAAACTACACTACACAAACCCAAAACACAACATTATCACATTAATATAAATAAGAAAATATCAAAAGAAACTCTTTTCACCTTGCAATAAACCAACGAAAGCTTTATATATCACGATTTGGACCAAACCACAAGAATATTCAACTATCTTAGCAAAGAAAAATGAAATTTTCCCTTAGATCTTGTCAAACCCGAGCTCCCTCTCCTCCTTCCTCGCGTTTTCTCTCTCTAAAAAAATCCTTAATTTTTCTCTCTCGCTCTCGGGTGGAAATGGCCGATCTATAGGGTTCACCAGGCAGCCGCAGATCCATCTGCGGCTGCCTACTGTGGCCGTCCGCGCCGAACCTCGGCTGCCATGTGCCGCCCTCGAGCCACGCAAAAGTCCTTTTTGTCGGTGGCCGCAGGTGCATCCGCGGCTGTCCGGCTTGTTTTTCTCGATTTTCGTGCCACGCGGTCTTAATTCGCCAATTTCTGCGGTATTATTTTAGAAGGCTGTATTTTTGCAATCCGGAAATCCCTGGGAAACGTGTCATATTGTTCTGGGAGGCTAGTTCGGTGAGCGAGACCCCCGCACATCGTAAGCGTAGTGGCCATTAGTCGCCCTTTGTGATCAGCTCAGGTTTTCTGGATCAAATGTTTTCCTTGCCTCAAGTGACCGGATGCTCGTTGTCCGTTGTGGCGGCTTTGATCATAAATCGCTGGGGTGGCTTTGTGTTGGGGTCCACCTTCCTTTTCGCATGTCGGGTCAAATGACGATTTTGTCCTCCTGCCAGGGTTAGTAGAGAAGTGCAAAATTTGGGTGTCTACAATGTTATTTGAATATTAGGTCACCCAAAGGAAGTATTTTTAAGTTGAATAGCGGTAGTCAGCGGAACAGGTAAGTTCTTCTTAACCCTAACTTGTATTTATTGTTACAAGTTTCCTTCAACTTTATATACATTGAGCTATTCAAATTATTGTTGAGCAAATTCTACACTCGTAGTTATTTGACAGAACTTAAAGTGGATTAATTATCTAAAATTATTCCACCTCATTATTGGTTATTGTATTCGCACATAGTGCCTTTGCAAATGTTATAGTTTAGTAATTTACGAACTGTTTAAGAATGTCTAAGCTAATTGTTTTGGCTAGACAAATGCATGTTTAAATTCATCTAATTGAATATTATGAAAGTTTATCCAAACCATTGGCTGGTGCGGATTCTTACAGTAAGACTGAGAAAGAACAACCCTAGTTAAAGGGGATTTTTATTTGTCGGGAAACCGAATGCGCGCAAGAAATCTAAATGTTATGCATATACATAGGACATGAGAGAACTGATCCCCTCGAGTGTCCCGTTATTTTTAACAAGGTGTCAGACATTGTATGTCTGTTCTACCTTAGTAGCAGTTCATGGTCCATTGAGACCACTCAGCAGTAAAGAGTCAATCTATTCGTTTATTGAACATTGATTCTTGTTATTTCATAATTGTTATTTATTGTTGAAACTTTCGAAGATAAATCTTTTTCATTCATGATATATCATTTCTTGTTTATTTAAACTTGCTGGGCAAAGTAGTTGCTCACCCTTGCTATATCATGAACTATTTTTAGTTAAGCCGAGTGATCTAAGGAGTACCACGGCAAAGGAAAGATGAACGAGTAGACGTAATTAGTCGTACTATATGTGTAAACCTTTTTGTTTATTATAAGGTAATGATGATGTATTAAGGTTAGTGGAACCTGGGATTGAAGGTACGTTTCGTAATGAAATTATGTATGTTTTCCGCGAGTTATTGAAGTTTTAGTTTATGAATGTTTGTCAAGTGATGAATAGTGAGCACCGAACCCGAGGTTCAAGGGACCCGAATTTGGGGGCGTCACAGTTTCTCTGATCAAAACGGCGTTGTTTTGCTCCGTGCTACTGAGACCGCCTATACGCGCGCATTGTGCGGACGCCAGTTGTGGTTAATTACGAAAATGCCACCGGTCTTTTACAGAATTTACAGATTTGCCCCTAAGCTTTATTTTTCCTACAAAATAAAATATAAAATAATTAAAAATAATATAAAAATACTAAAAATCCTAAAAACACATAATAATGAATAAAACACTAAAAATAAATAAAAGCACATAAATAAAAAGAAATATAAAAATACTATAAAATTACCTAAATTAACTAAAATTAACTAAAATCCTATAAAACCTATTTAAAACTAAAATAAACAAAATAATTAAACATTTAAGCATATAATAAATATAAAAACTAAGTATTAGGGAATAAAAATATCGTATAATTTAACTCTATCATCTTTCGACTTAGAACCAATTATAGTGGATATAGAAAGGGGATCAATCTAATGACATCCTATGTTATGCATAACATACACAACACTGGACTAATAATGAACAGTGTGACATATTCGTTCATCTCAGTTTACTTCACATATCAGGATCGCCCCAAGACAACTTGGTTTGATATAATAAAGCATGATTTGAAATAATTACGAATAAGTATTTCATTTTGCAAGTTATATCAAAAGAAGAAGCAATAACTCTCGTATCAAAGATTTATAACACGTTCATTGTTCAAAATGTATAAATCACATAAAAAGCAAGTAAACAAAGGTTAAGGATAGAAAACTTGTCTTTTTGCACAATTAGGGTTTCCCAATAAGCGTTTAAAGTATCTATATAAAGGGTTACGCGTACCTGAATGTCAGTTCGTCAAATTTTCCTTCTTTATATGTGTTTTTATAGTTAAACTAGACTATTTTCATTGGTGGAATTTTTAGGAAATTTGGTTAACTCAAAATCATTATTTTCAGTGATTTTTGGTGTTTTCACCTGAGGGCCTCCTTAATTTTTCAGCTTTGACATTTTTTCCGGTAACTGCCATAACTTTATCATATAAAAATATTTTGAAGTGATTCTTGAGTCTAATTTTTTTTAAATTTCATAATCTACAACTTTCATTTATATTTCTAAGGCAGATTCTAAATTTATATTTTCAAAAAATAGAAAAAACAGACAGTGAGCTTGCTTTGATAAAAAAATTTAGGGTTAACCATGTGAAACATGGTACTGCTTCTTTAACTCTTTAAGAAATCGTGTTATAAGACTCAATAACACTTTATAACATAAAAATAATAAATCATAAACCTTCTCATAGAAAGATTCATGACTTTTGCTCAAGAACACACGAAGAACACGAAGAAAGAAAAATCGTACATGGCTATAACTTATGTTCTTGAGCTTTTGGATTTCATACTTGAAATAATTTGAGCAGTATAACTGCTTATATAAGTAATTATGACACTTTATAATTGACAAAATTTGGTCATTGTAACGGCTTGCATAATTGATTATAACAATTTATAATAGTTGTTCAAGAACATACGAAGAACAGAGAGAACGACAATCGTACATGGCTACGACGTACGTTCTTGAGCTTTAAACTATGAAATGTAATTCGACATTATAACTATTATAAAATAAAGAAAGGCTCAAGAACACGTGAAGAACACAAAGAACGACAATCGTACATGGCTACAACTCGCGTTCTTGAGCTTTTGAAAATTAAAGACAGAAGAAAAATCGAACATAATAACTATTAGAGATTGTGCCTTTTGTGATTGCAAGCTTTAACTATTTCTTTGCAATTTCTAATACTAGAATTATAACTAGGAGTAATAGATATAGAGAGTGATTTTGCTCTTACTTTTGCTTTAAAAAAGAATGATGAAACAAGTGAGCATTGCTTGCTATTTATAGGCCATGTAAAGCTAGGGCATTAAGGTCATTGTTACAAGACTTCCAAGCTAAGCTAAGTTCATGTGCACCACCATTTTCCCCTTGAAGTGGCCAACCAAACTATGAGTCACCAAGCCATTTAATGTTGCAATTATCACATTTTTGGTGACGCCACAATTTACACATGTTAGGTTTTGATTGGTCCACCACTTAGCTTACCAAATGAATAGTTCTAGGGCTTGTTTGGTTGGTGAATTAACCATTTATTTGAGGGGTAGTTAAGGTCTTTTACCAAGCTTGATCAAGGTTAGTTTAGTTCATTTGATAATTTAGCTTAGTCATGTTTAGGTTAATTAGTAATAAACCTAGGTTAATTAGGTTATTAATTCATCGATTAGTTTAACTTTTATATTAGGTTAATCTTTAGCTTAATTAACCTTAATCCTAGTTAGGTTAAGTTTAATTAGATGATAATTAGGTTAGATGGTGATCTAGTTATCCTAACATAGTCCGATTCCAACCGAATTAGTATTAATCATCTAATTAAGTTAATTAGTTAACTAATTCAATTAATTTGCAGCTAGGTTTAAGTATAGATTAGGTTTTCTAATCCAGTTATCTCTAACCTAGTTCATTTCTAAGTATTCTAGTTGAATTGATCTTTATTGATTTAAAAGTCAGATATTACTGAGCTTTGTTCCGAATAAACACTATTATGTGAAGTGAAAAATCCAAAAGACGTTGCACGTTTTTTTGGTAAATAGCGTTTTCGACTACCATTTCTTAAAAAATGGATAGACGATCAAAAAGGCAAAAAAAATATTTTTCGTCTTTTCCCTATTTTGTCCTATTCTTGATGCGTTTTTTGAGAAAAACTTTTATCGGCTATAACGTGTTTTCAAAGTACGGGAAAGATGAATCCTGAAATAGAATGTCATTTTGACATATACATATCGCTCGAGGGCCTAGGTTAGGTTTTCTAAGGTTTAGACCCTAGGGTTTAGGGTTTAGGGTTTAAGTTTTATCTTCTTTTCAATTTTTTGAAAAAAAAAATTATTCTCCTTTTTCATACTAAGGCTGAATACTTGAACCAAAAATTAGCGAGCAACTCCTCATCCAATATTTCTACGAAGGACTTATGTCTACCAATAGAAGCATGATCTATGCTGCTAGCGGAGGAGCCTTGATGAATAAAACTCCCAAAGCTGGGAGAAGCTTAATTATAAATATAGCGGCCAATTCTCAATAATTTGGCACTAGACTTGAATTCTCATTTAAAAATGTTAATAAGGTAAATATTTCTTCCCTTGTGCAAGGAATTGATAGTCTAACCTCTTTTGTTTGTCAATTGGCTGTAGATAATACGTAACAATTGAAAACTTGTGGGATTTGTGCGGTAGTAGGACATCCAATAGATATATGCCTCATTCTTCAGGAGGAGTCCTATGAACAAATGAATGCAACAGGTGATTTTCCTAGTCAACTGCAAAGGAAGTATGATCCCTATTCAAACACGTACAGCTCAGGCTGGAGGGATCATCTTAATTTCAGCTACAAACATTCATAAATGAATTCGCCTACAAATTAGAATTTTCCAAGTTATCAATAATACATGTAGCCATATCCCCAACAGCAACAGTGCCGATCTTCTTATTCTAATATGTCTTTAGTAGAAATTGTTAAAACTATTAAAGTTAACAATTTGCAATTTCAACAAGAAAGAAGGGCAAGTATTCCGAATTTGGAGACATAAATGGGATATATGGCTACTGCAATCACTCGATTAGAGGCGCAAGGTTCTAAATAATTACCCTCTCAAACGATTATGAATCCAAAGGAGAATATAAGTGCAATCGTGTTGAGAAGCAGTAAAGAGGTCGACAATCCAAAGAAGACAATAACTACATCGCAAAAGGAGTACATGAAGGACAATGAAGACAACAATGTTCTACGCGACGATGGTACCCCTAAGCGTAAATTTTCACTTCTTTCTGAATATAAACCGGTGCCCCTTTTTTCTCTTGCTTTAACAGAAAATAGAAAATATGAGAGAAATTCATATTTATATGAAACTTTCCATGAATGCAAGGCAAATGAGCCATTATTTGATGCTATGAACCAAGTACATCGTTATGCTAATTTTCTAAAAGAATTGCGTGTACACAAGAGGAAATAAGAACTTACAAGATATAAAAAGGTAGAATTAGGAGAGAATGTGCATGCAGTAATTCAAAGAAAATTCCTTACAAAGTGCCAAGATCCATGTATGTTTTCTATCCCTTGTACGATATGCGATGCTAGTTTTGAAAGGGTCATGTTAGACTTAAGAGTATCTATTAATGTCATGCCATATTCTATATATGTTTCGTTAAAACTTGAGCCCTTGAATAAAACTGGTACTATGATTCAACTAGTTGATAGATCTAATGCTTATCCTAGAGGTATAGTTGAAGATGTTCTTGTGCAAGCTAATGATTTAATTTTTCATACTGATTTTTATATGCTTGATATGAAAAATGGTGATCAAAATGATCTTATTTTGTTAGGAAGACCATTTTTAAAGACATCCAAAAGTAAAATAGATGTTCACACTGGTACACTTACGATGGAATTTGATGGCAAAATTGTAAGGTTTAATATTTATGATGCCATGAAAGATCCTAGTGATGATAATCTTGTTTCTGCTGTTGATGTGATTGATTCTTTAGTACAGGCAGTTTCTGAATCTAATGAAAAGGGTGAATTAAAAGTTGCCTCTAATCAGAATCTTGAGAAGGAAAATAAGGAGTTAGCTTTCAAGATTGATTTGCATAAAGTTTTTGCTGAGTTGAATGATTCACTGAAATCAGGTAACAATTCATATATTGAATTTCTAGTTTCTAACAAGAAATCTCTACATTTTGTTTTGCAGGATCCCATTCCAAGTTTAAAGGTTTTCCTCAATCATCTTAAAGACTTATTTCTTGAAGAGGGAGTTAAACTTTCATGTCAACTGCAGGGGAGATTGAACCTACCTTTGATGGATAACGTGATGGATTGGATACTCAAAATTCATGAAGTTGGAATAACGTGATGTTTTAGCTTGCTATCGAGCCAATAACAATAAACAAAGGCGTTAATTGGGAGGCAACTCAAGGGGAATATAATTTTCTTTCTTTTTATTTTTGCATTTTTATTTTAGTTATTTGTACCTTTTTCTTTGCATTTTACTTTACATTAGGGATATTGTAAATTTTAAGTGTGGGGGAAGGAATTTAGAATTTTTGTTATTTTTAGGTCATATTTTGAAAAAAATTAGGTAATTTTAAAAATTTTAAAATTTTGTGGATATATTCACTACAAACCCTCACGAGACAACTCGTTCACTTGGAGTAACTTTAGAGTTTAAAGTCTTTTTGCACATGCTAAGTGTAACCGTATTTTTCAACGAAAATGGGGTAATATTTTTTATTATTATTATTTTTAGGATGTGTCACTTGAGCAATGAATTAATTGGGTTTTAAATTTTTAGCCAATGATGAAAATCTTGATTTTTATTTAATAACTTTTGAAAAAAAGATAAATTTTTGCTTAGTCTAAATTTTGATTATTTGTTAGTTATTACTTTATTTGAGATCTTTTATTTTTATGCACTTATATCCATTTGTTTGAGCTAGTTTATATGGTTAAATGGTTATAAAAGATATTTTTAAGCTCTATATCTTATTTGATCATAACTTAAAGTGAAATATAAAGCAAAATATAACTTTGGAGTGATGATTTAGGTAATTTTTCTAGGATTGTTAAATTGAAAGGATAATTATGTGTTGGGTTAAGACGGAACGTAAAATGCACTCACTTAAAAACACATGTAATGAGAAGCGAGAAGGAGCATGAAATGCACTTGCTGCTAGAAAAAAAGAAAAAAAGGCCAAAAAATGGGAAATAACATAAAAAGCATCCATTTAAAAGAAAGGGAAAGAGAAAAAGAATGGAAAGAAGTATTTGAAAAATTGATAGTAATAATCCTAGTGTATTTAATTGTTTTAAAACCTTTTGATCTTTTAGGTTATATTTGTCTGTATTAACGGAGAGTGATGTGAAAAATGAGTGTATAGAGTTTTACTAACCATTTTTCATATATTTTATGAGGCATTTAAGTATGTGAGTGGATCTAAGTTTTTTTTTCTTCATCTAGTTGATACATTTGGATTCACACACACACGAAGGGTCTTGCGTAAAGTAAGATTAATAAATATGTTAAAATTTTAGGCTTTGCATATTTTTGAAATTTTTCTTGAGTCATCATTTTGAAATCTTTAAGGCTAATATTGATATTCATATTGATTTGTTGCTCAGGTATATCATTTGTTGTTAGTTTAATTTTTATAATTTTTATTCTTATTTTACTTTAGGACAAGTAAAAATTTAAGTGTGGGGGTATTTGACGAGCATATTTTATATCTATTTATTAGGTATTTTTAGGCTTAATTATTTGTGAGTTTTTAAGTATTTTTAGTGTTTTAGATAATTTATTTAATTTTATGCATTTTTATTATGTTTTTAGTAATTTTTTATTATTTTTATATTATTCTTATTAATTATTATTTTGTTTTGGAAGAAAAATAAAGCTTGGATGGCAATTTGGTAATTTGACCAACTCTAATGGCAAATTTGTAATTACATGGAAGAAGCTAACGAGCCATGCGCGCAAGGACGGTTTTCAGCAGCAATTAACATCTGAATAATTGCATTTTGGAATTGGAAGCAATCAAGCTAGCGCCATGCGTGAGTCAGTGTCGTCAACATCAGGACGAACAATGTGCGCGTTACCTGCAATGAAGAAAGAGGTGAGGCGCGTGCGTGAAGGCTGCCAACTATTTCTTCTTGTTTTTTTTATAGGTCCCACGACAGTTGCATAATTCCAACAGATCAAGTTTCTTGCATTGTTTTTTACGTATGGGGTCCAGTGAAGTAATAAAGGATGGTTAATTAAATAACCTAAAGTATATTCAGAAAAGGAATTAAAAATATGATTTTTAATTAATTAATTAATTAATTAAATTAAATTCTAATTCTTGTTAGGTTTTGAGATAAAATATGTAGTCTATAAATAGGTGTTTTGAGACACAATTAGGGGAATCTCATAATTCTCTTTGTTATCTTGTACATAATTTTTATTCTTTTTCTATTATGAGTAGTTAAATTATTGTTCTTGGATTAAATTACTGAAAACCAACGAAATTTATGCCTTGTGAGATCTAATTAGTTTTAATTGTTCAATTTATATATTGAGTATTGGATATTCTTCTGTGCTTAATTTTTATGATTGGTTTGTTTAATTATTAGGACGCATACTAGTTTATTATTCCTGTTAATCTATTGCTAAATTAAATATCAAATCCATAATTATTTGGTCACTTTAATTTGTGAAGCAACTAAAATTAATAATTATTTTGCAAATCAAAAGATTATTATATCTTAGAAAAAATATTCATCTAAATTATATTCAACTACTTGTGCTTGTGTTGTTTAGTTCAACGATCCCTCTAATTCTTAAAGCTGCTACTAGGTTAAATCTTTAGCACTTGTCTGAGGTTATTTAGCAGTAAGGGTTATTTAGATCGTTTGTTTCTGCTTAACTAAAATTAAGGAGAGATAGAAAAATTATTCGAATAGGAGTAATTATTCCACGGTGAATATTCAAAATATTAATTGATTTATTCTTACATCAATGATCAGTTGTAAATTCTTGATGGTGGATGTTAATTTAACCAAGATTCTTTATTCTAATTTATTTTATTAATTTATTTGCATATTTGATTTCTTTAGTTAATATTATTTAAATTATTTCTTTTAATACCCCCCCCCCCCCCCAATTTTAGTTTAAATTGCATAAAATTAAATTAATAATTCTCTGTAGGATCGACTTTTACTTACACTACTACATAAATATTTTTTTTACCAAAGTAAGAATTTATTTTTGGTTGCCTGTGGCAGCACACCAAGTGGGCCAACATTATTATGTATGTAGGCTAAACAAGTTACGAGGTAGTATGGTTAACTGTAAACAACGCGTCAGGTAAGTATTCTAACCAAACTTGTTATTAATGTTATTAAAGCCATGATTTGCATTTCTATATCCGCAAGATGGTGCTTTTGAAAGATTTAAAGTTAAAGTTCATTTATGTTTGAACTATTTTAAAGAAGGGTTGATGCCATTTATTTCGGCTAGACTATTATTGTAATGTTATGTTGAATTCATATAATTCATTAAGATGTACTCCAAATCATATTGTCATGGTGCAGAATCCTATGTTAAAAGGTGAGAATGAACAACCTTTAAATATTGGAAATTATGATATCAAACACTATGATTTCGGTTGATACGTAAAGTGTCTTTAGATGGTTATATTATGCACAATGCATCGTATGATAGGCTAATCCCCTAAAGTACACATCTTTGATTATTTTTAATTTTTGTAATTGTTAATAATATTAACGATATAGGATCTTATGACCTTTGGTTATTGTTAGTCCTTGTGATTGTCAATAGTCTTACTGTGTTCACGGTCTTTTGACCATCTAGCATGAAATTCAATGTTTTCAAATTAAAAGAAATGCTTATGCATATTTGTTCAAACTTCTTCACAATTGTTGCTTAATTGTTGAAGGTTTTCAAAAATGACAATGTTATATTATACCTTAAACAGTTTTTATACTTGCTGAACCAATAGTTACTCGCACTTGCCTAAAATAAATATTTCAGTTAAGCCCAAGTCTTTAAGAGATTCTAGGAAGGACAAGGGTAAAGGAAAAGCTAAATAATAGATTAAATTGTATTATGTTTAGTTTACTTCTACTGTAAACCTTTTGAGAATATTATGTGTTAAGGCAATGGTTAGTAAAACCGGAGATTGTAATATAGTTTGTATTAAAACAATGTAAGAAATGTTGTAATTAATGATGTATGGATAGATAAATGTGATGTGTATGTTGTTCCGCGAGCACTCAATTTGAGGTTCAAGGAACCTGAATTTGGGGACGTCATAGGTTAGTATCAGAGCTGATAGGTTATAAACCTTATGTGGGGGAAAACCTGAGAAATATGATCGTAAAAAAGATAGAAAGACTCATTTAGAGTGTTTAGCTGAATTATGGAAATTCATTAGAAATGAAAATTTGCAAAATATGTGCTACTTGAGAATATGAAATGTCGTTACAAAGAATTAATTAAGTTGTTAATGTAGTTTTATATGATGCCAAAAATAGGAGAGTCTAGCCAAATTCGTGAGGAGAACCTCAAGACATACATGTAGTATGCAAGGAGTTAGTAGCAGCGGAGCCGATTTTGGTTGTTACAGTTGAGGAAAGAGAGTTTAAGCTTGAGACGGATCCTGAGGCAGAAGATGAGGGTGATGGGCTGGGAGGGTTTTCTGACAGATCACTCCTTGAAGAGGACTATTGGGTAGCAAAACTGATGGACAACAACACTGAGCTGGAGGACAGGGTCCGAGAGCTCGAGGAAGAAAATTTAGAACAACAACAACTAGTGGTTCTATACGAGTCATTAGTACAACATGTGGTAGATAAGAATGTGAAACTTAGTGGGAAACTATGTGATACAATTCAGTAGAGGGAGGTTTTATAACGCACCAAAAATCCCAACCTTCCTTAATTTTATTCATTCGATTCTAGATTTCATAATCATTAATCTTACAATCAAATTATATTATCCTTAATCATCTTCACAACAATTTCGTGCGTTAAAACATAACTTTTAACCTTTAAAGACATTAATTGACCAAAATACGGTCCATAAACCTATTTATTTATCTCACAATCATCATCCTGTCTCAGGATCGTAACGTTCATTTACAATTCATTAGAACCTAGGTCAAACATTTAATAATTATGACCTAGTCTATTACAATGATCAGAATCATATAATTTGTGATTCAACTTAACATCACCTGTGAATATATTCATCATATATCTCTGTCATATATAAAACTCTGCTTACCTCATGCCTGCTCCGTATCTGATCATATTTACATACATATCCATACATGTATCTGTTTATACATATCTATACCATATATAGAAGTTTATTACATATAAAACTCGATTACCAAATAATACCTTCGCCTTATTCCTTTACAACATTTCTCAAAATAAATTACATTTATTGCTATTACTATGAAGTTACAAACCATACATTCATTCCTATTACAATCATGGTTTAATATTGAAAACCAAAATGTTTCATCATTTGCATCTGTACAACTTTACATTTAACTAGCTTGCTTACATACTTCATAAATTAAATATAATAAATTTGCTTTTCACTTATCCTTACATTCACATTCCCTTAGCTTAACCAGAACATCTGACCTTCTCGCACTTTACTTGAAATGTTAGTTCATAGTAAGAGTGAGCACGTAGGCTCAACAAGTCAATCAGATAACACTTTACTATGCTATGCTTAATGGCACATATTCCACTTAACAATTAATACACATAGTTGCACGGAGTGCATATTTCCACTACCACATAGTTTACATAGAACAATTAGTACATTCTAGTCTAAAGAATTTGTCTGATACGCATTTATCTTAAGCTTAACTTTTACCGCCTTGCTTGGCCTTTCTATCATTTCTTGCCTCAGGTCGTTAGAAAATCTTTTATTGCTTATTACGCACCGATGTTGCATACAAACACTGTATCCATCAACGGTTTGATCAAAAACGAAAAGCGTTTTCGTTTGAAGAGCGATTTACGTTTTATCTTTGGAAAGATATCGGTGGCTCCCTGGTATCTATTCCCCGTATAAATGCTATATCGTGAAATGGAAAAAGTCCAAACGTTGAAAAGAACGTTCAAAAAGACGACAAACGTTTTCTCGTAAATCGTGTCTTTTTCGTCTTTTTCCCCCAGAAAATTTTATTGATTCCCTGACATCTAAACCTCATATTATCACTATGTTGTGAAATGTAAGAAGTCCTACAGATGAAAGAAACGATCAAACAAATGAAAAACGTTTCTTCATGAATAGTACTTTTACACGTTTTTCGAGAAAAACTTTTACTGACTGTTACGTGTTTTCAAATCGTGGGAAGGTTGAATCCTTAAACGGAATGTCAATTTGACCTTCACATTTTGCTCGAGGGCCTAGGTTATTTTCTAGAGCTTAGACCCTAGGGTTAGGGTTTAGGTTTTAACTTTTTTTTCAATTTAGGTTTTTTTTGCCCTAAATTGACTTCTGATTTTTAATAAGTGTTAAGGTTAACTACTCAAACCAAAACATAAAATCCTACACATAGATAATTCACATATCACATTTAAAATCTCAATTCAAGATTTACAAATCAAATAACATATAGTTTAGGTTAAAGATTTTAACCTCTTAGTTGTATACGATCGCAGTTTTGAGTCTTATATATTCTTTCAGATAACTCAAGGTATGCTTGAGAAATCCTTCTTTAGGTTTTGAATTGACAACCTTTGCTTAAATCTTGTTATATCACCTTTGAAATATTTGGGATATTACATTCAACCCAGCTTACAGGAATTTCGTCCTCGAAATTAACTTTACAATTACTTTGGTCATTTAATATCATATTTATAAGTGCTATAAATATTCAGGATATTACATTCTCTCCTTCTTATCAAAATTTCGTCCTCGAAATTATAATATAATCATCTTCAATTTACTCTTCAATATGAATTTTCTAAATTCATTTTTTTTTACTCACATTAAACCTCCAATACTTTGATTAGGTCTGAACAATGTTCACTTATCTCTACACATTTCCTTTCATAACTTTAGGTTTTAAACCTCTTTTCATACTCGACATTCAGTCTCATTCTTCCTTTATCTTGGATTCTTCTCACTTATACATCGGTCAATCAAGACCTTTACCTTATTCAAAAACTATGAATACTATATAACCCATAATTTTTAAATCATCATCCGGACTGGAAAACCATATCTTGTGTAGCAATCAATTAAGATTGAGAACACTTCATACTTTGTGTAGCAATCAATTAAGATTGAGAACACACATACATTGTACTTTAGGTGATCAGCCTGTCGTACCATATTATCTTTAAAGACGCGGTTTATTGCGTCTATCGAATTCCTACGTCCGTTCTTTTTTCATAACCAAATGTGTCTAGCCGAAACAATTGGCATTGACTCATATTTAAACCATTCAAACTTTTGAAAAGCAATTTTATGACTGTATACCGCACCTTGCAAAGTGCGTTGATGACTCATCATGTATCATCTTCACGCCAGGCTAAATGGGGTGTTGATGAATAAATCATTTTTATTCTTCACATTAAATCCGTCTAGCCAAAACAATTAGCATAAACATATGAATAACATAGCTAGTGAAGAACTAACAAAATTTTCCAGTTCAACTAGTGAACCACTCTTTTCAAAGGCACACAAGTGCGAATATAACCATGAAGATCTAGCATAGCTAGAAGATTTTTGAAATACCATCAATCCTCTATCTTTTCCATTATTCTCTAACCATAACACAAGTTTTGCAAATATATAGTAATATAGTAAACTGATTGATTGTGTTAAACCAAGTACAAACAAATATATTAGTTCCCCTTCTCATCAACACGGGATTGAAATGTCTCAGCGCACATTGGTACTGATCAATATCGCACTGAATAGACAAATCGTAGCCGCATCTCACAAGTCGGTTCGACTAACATATCATAACCCAAGTTCATAACAAGGGTTCGTTCGCTCAGTAACTAACATACAAATATTTTTAAAGCTATAGTTATGACGTAACAACTACTAACTAGTCAATATACATATGAGAAAAGAATCACCTTCTCAAAATATATACAAATAAGATTTTGACACAAGATTTTAATTTACTTATCAATATAGCAAACTGAGTTATTCCTCCACCCAAGAACTAATGAATCAGTTCCCCGTCTCATCAACACTATCCTCAAATGATTTCATTCAGTGTGTAACCCACTTTGAGAACACTAACCATGAATCATTCATACCAACAGTGTAGTTAGATCGGTTCTCTGAAACATATTAAACTCTTTCCCATACAAGAGAGTCGTTCTACTCAGTTTTACTAATATGAGTTTTCAATTGAAATCCTTAATCGTTCTATAACTATCTTAGGAATTTCCTGAATTCATTTCTTTATCATTACAACTCATTATAAGCTTAATTCTTACAATTTCCAATAACTTCATACTATCTCCAAATGAATTTCTCATTAACATCTCTCTATGAGTTTACTCATCTCCTTTCTTAGGTATAAATACACAACATACCCAACACACCATTTCATTTTTATGAAACAGTTCCACATAAAAACCAATAAGATTATTTTATCTTATTACTTGCTTTGAGCACTCTTTAAGAGTCCATTTATCTTCAGATATTCTCGTAAAGAGTTTATCTTTATTCATTATATTTCTTTTCACATAATAATTTTTATGTATTAAGATTTAATAAGATTTATGCATATCTTTTAATTATATACGGACTCTTCACAAGTCCATTTCTTTTTAATCCATCAGATTATACTCCAAGGTACTTGTTACCTCAAAACTATAATCCACTGCTCTGATACCAACTGTAACGCCCCCAAAATCCCCCGTCTCATCAATGCGGCAGACCTTGTGCGTTATTTTCATACATCTATCGACTTAACCAATGATCCCATAATCATATTGGTTAAATTAGTCTTATTTTAGACTATACATTAAAAATTTCTCTTAACTTTGTCCCTGGATCTTAACTTGATCTCAGTCTCATAAGTATACAAGTATCAACTTGTATTTCATCCGTATAAATGGATAAAACCATATATAACGGTTTAATTTTAACCTTAGGATTTAAATATTCTATATACGTCCACTTGTAACGGTCTCATTCGTACTACAAGTATCAATATACAAAGATATCTCTTCATATCAATAATCCTACTTATATGGTATTCAGAATAGTAATAACGAGTTATACCTGGGTCCGAGGAACCTTAACGATGGATTTGACCAGTCAACATCGCTTAGTTCTGTCTCAGATGTACAGCACTCACAAGTTATTTACCGATCCTCATCCAGATAAATAGATCATTATCAATACTATGTTAAATTTTAACAATTCTAGGTTATATCAAAATAAAGACATAACAACATTCTGATGATAATTATTTATATCATTCATTCAATATTCGGTTACATGTTTGTTTGTTCGTATTACAACAGTCATTATGACATATACAAATACAATCAATTTACATGAAAACCTAATCTATGTTGCATCTTTAAGTTCATGATCTTCTTAACGTTCATCTTTAATCTGCAAATAAGGTTTTATTCGCAAGAATGAGCACGACGGCTCAACAAGTCTAACATACAGCACATACGCAGTTTATGCTTTCATATAAACTTTAACATGCATTGACTGAACATAATTCTCCATTTAATATCACATATAACTCACGTTCCAATAATTTTTATCGCATTGACACACAAAGTGTATAAATCATGTTCGTAACTCGTAAACATAACGCATAACAGTTAGAAGGCTTGTAAACATCAGTTAAAGACTTCACATATCATCTATTGCATAATAACATGACATTATACATCTCATTTATCATTTTAACAATACTAAACAAGTAGCACATAGCAAGAGTTAGAAGACTTGCCTTGAAACCGTGTTAGGGTTTTCCCGGGAAATCGTTAAACGCCTACAAAAAGGGTTACACGACCCCGAATGTTAGTTTATCAAATTTTCCTTTTGAATAAGTCTTAGAATAACTTAACTAGACTATTTTCATTGGTGGAATCATTTCGTTAAGTGGCGAACTCAAAATCTCAAAATTTAGTGCTTCCACCCGAATGCCCCTTAAAATTTTCAGCTTTGACGTCCTTTCCGGTAACTGTCATAACTTTGTCATCCGGAAACATTTTAAAGTGATTATTGAGTCTAAATTGCTTATAATTTCATTATCTACAAGTTTCATTTAGGTTGCTAAGGCAGATTATGACTTTAAAATTTCGTAATTTTAGCAGAAAGGTCAGTATGCTTACTTTGATCAATATTTTTAGGGTTAACCATGTGAAACATGGTACCGCTTGCTTTAACTCTTTGAGAAATCATGTTGTAAGACTCAATATCACTTTATAACATAAAAATAATAAATCACAAACCTTCTCATAGAAATATTCATGACTTTTGCTCAAGAACACACGAAGAACACGAAGAACGGATAAACCGTACATGGTAACGACTATGTTCTTGAGCTTTTGGTTTTCGTACTTGAAATAATTTGAGCATTATAACTGCTTATATAAGTGATTATAACACTTTATAGTTGACAAAATTTGGTCATTATAACGGCTTGTAAATTTAATTATAACAATTTATAAAAATGCTCAAGAACATACGCAAACGCGGAGAACGGATAAACCGTACATGACCACTACGTATGTTCAGTGAGCTTTAAACTACGAATTGAAATTCGACATTATAACTACTACAAAATATAGAAAGGCTCAAGAACACGTGAAGAACACGGAGAACGACAATCGTACATGGCTACGACTCGCGTTCTTGAGCTTTTAAACTACGAAAATTAATCGAACATAAAAACGACTAATGATTTACCTCTCGAAGTGCAAGCTTTAACTATTTCTTTGCACTTCCTTTGATTATAACTCACTAGAACTCTCTCTCATATTGTATATAGCTTTGATACAAGCATTTTTTCTTTGAAAATGAATGATCAAACAAGTGAGGAATGCTTGCTATTTATAGGCCATGCAAAGCTAGGGTAAAAAGGTCATTATTACCAAACTTCCAAGCTAAGCTAACATGAAGTGCACCTCCCTTTTCCACTTGGTATGAACTACCAAATCAGCCAATTTAATGCCATTAATGCTTGAAATCATCACATTTTGGTGACACCACAATAATCCACATGTTAGCTTCCAATTGGTCCACAACTTAGCCTACCAAAGGAATAGTTCTAGGGCTTGTTTGGTTGGTCATTTAATCATTTAATTGAGGGGTAGTCATGGTCATTTACCAAGCTTGATCAAGGTTATATTAGTCATTTTGATAATCTAGCTTAGTTAGGATTAGGTTAATTAGCAATAAACCTAGGAATTTGATTATTCGATTAGGTTATTAATTCACCGATTAGATTAACTTGTAATTTAGGTTAATCTTTAGTTTAATTAAACTTAATCCTATTTAGGTTTAGTTTAATTAATTGATAATTAGGTTAAATGGTAATCTAATTACCCTAACCTAGTTCGATTCCAACTAGGTTTAACATAACCTAGTTTCATTTCAACTAAATGTCTTATAACCTAGTTTTATATCAACTAGATTAGGTTAACTATTTCATAAGCTTAGTTAGTTTGTAACTAGGTTTAGTTACTAGTTAGGTTCCTAACCCAGTTACATCTAACTCAGTTACATCTCAACAGAAATTAGTTCATCCTTAACTAATTCTAGTTCATTTCTAAGTCTTCCAGTTAAATTGACCTCAACTGATTTAAAAGTCTGATATTCCAGAGTTTTGTTCCGAATAAACACTATTTTGTAAAGTCAAAAGTCCAACAGACTTGGCACGTTTTTCGGTGAATAGTGTTTTTGACTACCATTTCTCAGAATATGCTTAAACGATCAAAAAGTCAAAAATAATATTTATTTTTGTCTTTTCCCTATTTCGTCTTATTCCCGACACACTTTTCGAGAAAATCTTTTATTGCTTATTACGCACCGATGTTGCATACAAACACTGTATCCATCAACGGTTTGATCAAAAACGAAAAGCGTTTTCGTTTGAAGAGCGATTTACGTTTTATCTTTGGAAAGATATCGGTGGCTCCCTGGTATCTATTCCCCGTATAAATGCTATATCGTGAAATGGAAAAAGTCCAAACGTTGAAAAGAACGTTCAAAAAGACGACAAACGTTTTCTCGTAAATCGTGTCTTTTTCGTCTTTTTCCCGAGAAAATTTTATTGATTCCCTGACATCTGAACCTCATATTATCACTATGTTGTGAAATGTAAGAAGTCCTACAGATGAAAGAAACGATCAAACAAATGAAAAACGTTTCTTCATGAATAGTACTTTTACACGTTTTTCGAGAAAAACTTTTACTCACTGTTACGTGTTTTCAAATCGTGGGAAGGTTGAATCCTTAAACGGAATGTCAATTTGACCTTCACATTTTGCTCGAGGGCCTAGGTTATTTTCTAGAGCTTAGACCCTAGGGTTAGGGTTTAGGTTTTAACTTTTTTTTCAATTTAGGTTTTTTTTGCCCTAAATTGACTTCTGATTTTTAATAAGTGTTAAGGTTAACTACTCAAACCAAAACATAAAATCCTACACATAGATAATTCACATATCACATTTAAAATCTCAATTCAAGATTTACAAATCAAATAACATATAGTTTAGGTTAAAGATTTTAACCTCTTAGTTGTATATGATCGCAGTTTTGAGTCTTATATATTCTTTCAGATAACTCAAGGTATGCTTGAGAAATCCTTCTTTAGGTTTTGAATTGACAACCTTTGCTTAAATCTTGTTATATCACCTTTGAAATATTTGGGATATTACATTCAACCCAGCTTACAGGAATTTCGTCCTCGAAATTAACTTTACAATTACTTTGGTCATTTAATATCATATTTATAAGTGCTATAAATATTCAGGATATTACATTCTCTCCTTCTTATCAAAATTTCGTCCTCGAAATTATAATATAATCATCTTCAATTTACTCTTCAATATGAATTTTCTAAATTCATTTTTTTTTACTCACATTAAACCTCCAATACTTTGATTAGGTCTGAACAATGTTCACTTATCTCTACACATTTCCTTTCATAACTTTAGGTTTTAAACCTCTTTTCATACTCGACATTCAGTCTCATTCTTCCTTTATCTTGGATTCTTCTCACTTATACATCGGTCAATCAAGACCTTTACCTTATTCAAAAACTATGAATACTATATAACCCATAATTTTTAAATCATCATCCGGACTGGAAAACCATATCTTGTGTAGCAATCAATTAAGATTGAGAACACTTCATACTTTGTGTAGCAATCAATTAAGATTGAGAACACACATACATTGTACTTTAGGTGATCAGCCTGTCGTACCATATTATCTTTAAAGACGCGGTTTATTGCGTCTATCGAATTCCTACGTCCGTTCTTTTTTCATAACCAAAGGTGTCTAGCCGAAACAATTGGCATTGACTCATATTTAAACCATTCAAACTTTTGAAAAGCAATTTTATGACTGTATACCGCACCTTGCAAAGTGCGTTGATGACTCATCATGTATCATCTTCACGCCAGGCTAAATGGGGTGTTGATGAATAAATCATTTTTATTCTTCACATTAAATCCGTCTAGCCAAAACAATTAGCATAAACATATGAATAACATAGCTAGTGAAGAACTAACAAAATTTTCCAGTTCAACTAGTGAACCACTCTTTTCAAAGGCACACAAGTGCGAATATAACCATGAAGATCTAGCATAGCTAGAAGATTTTTGAAATACCATCAATCCTCTATCTTTTCCATTATTCTCTAACCATAACACAAGTTTTGCAAATATATAGTAATATAGTAAACTGATTGATTGTGTTAAACCAAGTACAAACAAATATATTAGTTCCCCTTCTCATCAACACGGGATTGAAATGTCTCAGCGCACATTGGTACTGATCAATATCGCACTGAATAGACAAATCGTAGCCGCATCTCACAAGTCGGTTCGACTAACATATCATAACCCAAGTTCATAACAAGGGTTCGTTCGCTCAGTAACTAACATACAAATATTTTTAAAGCTATAGTTATGACGTAACAACTACTAACTAGTCAATATACATATGAGAAAAGAATCACCTTCTCAAAATATATACAAATAAGATTTTGACACAAGATTTTAATTTACTTATCAATATAGCAAACTGAGTTATTCCTCCACCCAAGAACTAATGAATCAGTTCCCCGTCTCATCAACACTATCCTCAAATGATTTCATTCAGTGTGTAACCCACTTTGAGAACACTAACCATGAATCATTCATACCAACAGTGTAGTTAGATCGGTTCTCTGAAACATATTAAACTCTTTCCCATACAAGAGAGTCGTTCTACTCAGTTTTACTAATATGAGTTTTCAATTGAAATCCTTAATCGTTCTATAACTATCTTAGGAATTTCCTGAATTCATTTCTTTATCATTACAACTCATTATAAGCTTAATTCTTACAATTTCCAATAACTTCATACTATCTCCAAATGAATTTCTCATTAACATCTCTCTATGAGTTTACTCATCTCCTTTCTTAGGTATAAATACACAACATACCCAACACACCATTTCATTTTTATGAAACAGTTCCACATAAAAACCAATAAGATTATTTTATCTTATTACTTGCTTTGAGCACTCTTTAAGAGTCCATTTATCTTCAGATATTCTCGTAAAGAGTTTATCTTTATTCATTATATTTCTTTTCACATAATAATTTTTATGTATTAAGATTTAATAAGATTTATGCATATCTTTTAATTATATACGGACTCTTCACAAGTCCATTTCTTTTTAATCCATCAGATTATACTCCAAGGTACTTGTTACCTCAAAACTATAATCCACTGCTCTGATACCAACTGTAACGCCCCCAAAATCCCCCGTCTCATCAATGCGGCAGACCTTGTGCGTTATTTTCATACATCTATCGACTTAACCAATGATCCCATAATCATATTGGTTAAATTAGTCTTATTTTAGACTATACATTAAAAATTTCTCTTAACTTTGTCCCTGGATCTTAACTTGATCTCAGTCTCATAAGTATACAAGTATCAACTTGTATTTCATCCGTATAAATGGATAAAACCATATATAACGGTTTAATTTTAACCTTAGGATTTAAATATTCTATATACGTCCACTTGTAACGGTCTCATTCGTACTACAAGTATCAATATACAAAGATATCTCTTCATATCAATAATCCTACTTATATGGTATTCAGAATAGTAATAACGAGTTATACCTGGGTCCGAGGAACCTTAACGATGGATTTGACCAGTCAACATCGCTTAGTTCTGTCTCAGATGTACAGCACTCACAAGTTATTTACCGATCCTCATCCAGATAAATAGATCATTATCAATACTATGTTAAATTTTAACAATTCTAGGTTATATCAAAATAAAGACATAATAACATTCTGATGATAATTATTTATATCATTCATTCAATATTCGGTTACATGTTTGTTTGTTCGTATTACAACAGTCATTATGACATATACAAATACAATCAATTTACATGAAAACCTAATCTATGCTGCATCTTTAAGTTCATGATCTTCTTAACGTTCATCTTTAATCTGCAAATAAGGTTTTATTCGCAAGAATGAGCACGACGGCTCAACAAGTCTAACATACAGCACATACGCAGTTTATGCTTTCATATAAACTTTAACATGCATTGACTGAACATAATTCTCCATTTAATATCACATATAACTCACGTTCCAATAATTTTTATCGCATTGACACACAAAGTGTATAAATCATGTTCGTAACTCGTAAACATAACGCATAACAGTTAGAAGGCTTGCAAACATCAGTTAAAGACTTCACATATCATCTATTGCATAATAACATGACATTATACATCTCATTTATCATTTTAACAATACTAAACAAGTAGCACATAGCAAGAGTTAGAAGACTTGCCTTGAAACCGTGTTAGGGTTTTCCCGGGAAATCGTTAAACGCCTACAAAAAGGGTTACACGACCCCGAATGTTAGTTTATCAAATTTTCCTTTTGAATAAGTCTTAAAATAACTTAACTAGACTATTTTCATTGGTGGAATCATTTCGTTAAGTGGCGAACTCAAAATCTCAAAATTTAGTGCTTCCACCCGAATGCCCCTTAAAATTTTCAACTTTGACGTCCTTTCCGGTAACTGTCATAACTTTGTCATCCGGAAACATTTTAAAGTGATTATTGAGTCTAAATTGCTTAGAATTTCATTATCTACAAGTTTCATTTAGGTTGCTAAGGCAGATTATGACTTTAAAATTTCGTAATTTTAGCAGAAAGGTCAGTATGCTTACTTTGATCAATATTTTTAGGGTTAACCATGTGAAACATGGTACCGCTTGCTTTAACTCTTTGAGAAATCATGTTGTAAGACTCAATATCACTTTATAACATAAAAATAATAAATCACAAACCTTCTCATAGAAATATTCATGACTTTTGCTCAAGAACACACGAAAAACACGAAGAACGGATAAACCGTACATGGTAACGACTATGTTCTTGAGCTTTTGGTTTTCGTACTTGAAATAATTTGAGCATTATAACTGCTTATATAAGTGATTATAACACTTTATAGTTGACAAAATTTGGTCATTATAACGGCTTGTAAATTTAATTATAACAATTTATAAAAATGCTCAAGAACATACGCAAACGCGGAGAACGGATAAACCGTACATGACCACTACGTATGTTCAGTGAGCTTTAAACTACGAATTGAAATTCGACATTATAACTACTACAAAATATAGAAAGGCTCAAGAACACGTGAAGAACACGGAGAACGACAATCGTACATGGCTACGACTCGCGTTCTTGAGCTTTTAAACTACGAAAATTAATCGAACATAAAAACGACTAATGATTTACCTCTCGAAGTGCAAGCTTTAACTATTTCTTTGCACTTCCTTTGATTATAACTCACTAGAACTCTCTCTCATATTGTATATAGCTTTGATACAAGCATTTTTTCTTTGAAAATGAATGATCAAACAAGTGAGGAATGCTTGCTATTTATAGGCCATGCAAAGCTAGGGTAAAAAGGTCATTATTACCAAACTTCCAAGCTAAGCTAACATGAAGTGCACCTCCCTTTTCCACTTGGTATGAACGACCAAATCAGCCAATTTAATGCCATTAATGCTTGAAATCATCACATTATGGTGACACCACAATAATCCACATGTTAGCTTCCAATTGGTCCACAACTTAGCCTACCAAAGGAATAGTTCTAGGGCTTGTTTGGTTGGTCATTTAATCATTTAATTGAGGGGTAGTCATGGTCATTTACCAAGCTTGATCAAGGTTATATTAGTCATTTTGATAATCTAGCTTAGTTAGGATTAGGTTAATTAGCAATAAACCTAGGAATTTGATTATTCGATTAGGTTATTAATTCACCGATTAGATTAACTTGTAATTTAGGTTAATCTTTAGTTTAATTAAACTTAATCCTATTTAGGTTTAGTTTAATTAATTGATAATTAGGTTAAATGGTAATCTAATTACCCTAACCTAGTTCGATTCCAACTAGGTTTAACATAACCTAGTTTCATTTCAACTAAATGTCTTTTAACCTAGTTTTATATCAACTAGATTAGGTTAACTATTTCATAAGCTTAGTTAGTTTGTAACTAGGTTTAGTTACTAGTTAGGTTCTTAACCCAGTTACATCTAACTCAGTTACATCTCAACAGAAATTAGTTCATCCTTAACTAATTCTAGTTCATTTCTAAGTCTTCCAGTTAAATTGACCTCAACTGATTTAAAAGTCTGATATTCCAGAGTTTTGTTCCGAATAAACACTATTTTGTAAAGTCAAAAGTCCAACAGACTTGGCACGTTTTTCGGTGAATAGTGTTTTTGACTACCATTTCTCAGAATATGCTTAAACGATCAAAAAGTCAAAAATAATATTTATTTTTGTCTTTTCCCTATTTCGTCTTATTCCCGACACACTTTTCGAGAAAATCTTTTATTGCTTATTACGCACCGATGTTGCATACAAACACTGTATCCATCAACGGTTTGATCAAAAACGAAAAGCGTTTTCGTTTGAAGAGCGATTTACGTTTTATCTTTGGAAAGATATCGGTGGCTCCCTGGTATCTATTCCCCGTATAAATGCTATATCGTGAAATGGAAAAAGTCCAAACGTTGAAAAGAACGTTCAAAAAGACGACAAACGTTTTCTCGTAAATCGTGTCTTTTTTGTCTTTTTCCCCAGAAAATTTTATTGATTCCCTGACATCTAAACCTCATATTATCACTATGTTGTGAAATGTAAGAAGTCCTACAGATGAAAGAAACGATCAAACAAATGAAAAACGTTTCTTCATGAATAGTACTTTTACACGTTTTTCGAGAAAAACTTTTACTGACTGTTACGTGTTTTCAAATCGTGGGAAGGTTGAATCCTTAAACGGAATGTCAATTTGACCTTCACATTTTGCTCGAGGGCCTAGGTTATTTTCTAGAGCTTAGACCCTAGGGTTAGGGTTTAGGTTTTAACTTTTTTTCAATTTAGGTTTTTTTTTGCCCTAAATTGACTTCTGATTTTTAATAAGTGTTAAGGTTAACTACTCAAACCAAAACATAAAATCCTACACATAGATAATTCACATATCACATTTAAAATCTCAATTCAAGATTTACAAATCAAATAACATATAGTTTAGGTTAAAGATTTTAACCTCTTAGTTGTATACGATCGCAGTTTTGAGTCTTATATATTCTTTCAGATAACTCAAGGTATGCTTGAGAAATCCTTCTTTAGGTTTTGAATTGACAACCTTTGCTTAAATCTTGTTATATCACCTTTGAAATATTTGGGATATTACAGTTTACCTCTACTGGTAATATCTTACCCCGATTGGGTCCTACATAACCGTAATATTGGTTCATGCATTGGTTACATACATGTGTATGTTAAACCTTGTCGTACAAATTATCACTTAACTTTACATAACCTTATCACAGAATACATAGTTCATTTATAACTTAACATCTACCACATTGATTATTTTTTTATCATTTTGTGGCTTATATTTCTTGTCTCTATCATTTTATATCAAAACATTTCAATTTGGACTTATAATTAAAATTTCTTAGCTGGAACAGTACATCTCGCCCCGGCGAGATGTTTTGCCTGGAAGATCTCGCTGGCCGCGAGATCTTCTCGGCCACATCGCACCTCAGCACCCCCTGATTTCGCCCCAACGAGCTTCTTCACAGAGCACTGTGCCCCGGCGCAGTACTGGTTTTTCTGGATTTTTTTTTTCCAAATATCCATGTTATTTTTTGCCCCTTTTTGTAAAACTTGGTTCCAACATGTCATACAACACATATAACATATAATTAACTTGCTTGGGCCTCCAAAACATTTAAAACTTTTCAAATGGTTTTATTTTTCTAGTGTTTTCATTTTAGGCGTCTGCGAACATTTTAAAACGTTTAAAATTCACAATTGTCGCCATTGACACCAAATAACTTTCAAAATAACTCTAACACATGTATTTACATGAAACTTAATTGTTTGGCATCATTTGATCATTAATTATCCAAAATGGCCAAAAATCATAGGTTGGTGGAATTTTTGCCAACTTTTAAAACTTTGCTCTTTAACCTATACTTCAATTCTTGACTCTACACATCATATACATTATCACATGCTCATTTAGCAGTTTTATGAATTCACATAACTTCTATATGTACATTCTAATGCACTTTTCAGATTATAATTTAGTCTATACACAAAGTATAGTCTAATATTGTAACTTCTATCACAAAACATACATTACAATCCTTCATAAATCTTTTATGCTATCTATTATGGAATTTCTTCATGTATTAACCATGATCAATAATTTTGACTAGGTTTTCATCATTTCTAACAACATATAACACATTATCATCCCTTAAATCACGGTTTCAAGCCTTAAACATGAACATGAATAGTATATCACTTTTATTCTTCCAACTTAAACCTAGGGTTTCATCATAATTCAATCAAGAAGTACATAAACTTATATAAACCTTACATCTAGCCATTAATTCATGCATGACTATCCTTGTTTTTGTACTTAAGCACATAATATATGAGTTTTAAAGCTTGAACATTCTTATACCTTTCTTGTGGCTCTTCTTCTCCTTGCAATAAAGCTTGCTAGAGCTTGATTCTTTACTTTTGTTGTTAGTTTCACTTGTCTTGAACGCTTATCTTGAATTCCTCCAAGCTTTTGCTCAAACCCTAGCTTCCTCTCTCTTTCTCTCTTGAGCTCTCTATGCTAGCAACTTGTAGATGAATAAAATGAACTTAGCTTATTAATGCTTACAACATATATACATATATATGCTATATCTCATTCTCCAACAACTAATCAAACGTAGTTAGCTTAACCCATGCATAGTTAGGGGTATTTAAATCAATTCACATTGCTAAACAAAGGTAACTTGGTCATTGCACCATTCTAGGACACAATTGTCATTTCTTAAATTGTCAAGGGCACTTTGGTCATTAACTACAAAATCTAGGGAAATTTAATCCCATTAAATCATACTTGATTATTTTCAATCCAAATCAAATCCTTTTTATCTAAACTTGTTTCATTAGGCTTGAATGTTATTCCTTCACTAAATACACCATAATTGGCTTGTCCCATATCACTTGTTACACCTTAAAAATTGAATTTCATTAATTAATAATAATTATCCATAATGAATACCAATTGCATAACATTATATTCTCAATTATCTACGAACTCTTTTGGTTCACATTCAATCAATTTTATTTTTCGATATCTCAACATAGTTGAATTGCTCATCTTTTCCTATAAACCGCTTTCTCGAAAAGCGAACCTCGACCGAATTACCAAAATCCATCCCTTAAATCCTTATTCACCCATATAACCATTTCTACGACTTTTACGTCCTTTTTCTTATTTACATAACAACACACTTGTTAATTTGCACCATTCTTGTATACCACGTTCTTTCTACTCATTCTCGGGGTTATTACATTCTGTACTTACACATTGTATAAACATAATTCATTTCATCAATTAATATGGGCATTACAACTTATTACATACTAACACAACGCAGTGTCTTACCTTAATTCTATTCATAGTATTATATTTTGGGCATTAAAATTTATCATTCTCTTTAATCCATCATGTTGCCATTCAACCATCAGAATTTATATTCGTTTTCGCTTTCAAAATTTGCTACGTCACTTATACACTTTACGTAAATAACTGGTCTTTATACGTTCTATAGACCCTTATTTATACAAGGAGTCCCTCTTTATCATTTCAACAACACGATCACTGCTATCACATTGATCACATAATAATTAATATTTAATCACCCTTAATACATTATGTCATTCAAAACTAGGTTTTAACTGCTAACCTTTACTTAATTAGCCAAAATCCTTATTTAGCAAGCTAATAAAAATTCTGGATGTCACAAGTTTTAAGGCAAGAGAAGGAGGCTATTCATGGCTGCTAGGATAATAAAGTGGCTAACATAATTCGGGCAGTTCATCAAAGGGATGAGGCCATGGACAGGGTCCATGATCTAGAAAATGAGTTGAGGGGAAAAAGTGTCAAGATAGATAATATGAGCTATGCATTTAATACTGCCTTTGGAAGGTGGCAGTCTATGGTACACAATTACCATGTGGAGGAAGGATAAAGCTGACGTGTACTCAATCAAACAATGATGATTGAGATAGGAGATGAGGAGTATTGTGACGTGAAGAAGACTTGGATACTCTGTTAGTATGCTAGTGGGTACTAGTAGTATGTTATATTTATATGTATGTATGTAAATCCCTAATCTTTTGCGTAGATAGTGGGATAGATAGTTTTATGCCCCATCATTTGTGATATTAGGGGTTACACTTTTGAAGCCTTACTTTTGTTTTAAGGGCTATATTATTTAAATCCCGACTTCTTGTGATTTAAATAATATAGCAGTATGCATTATGTGATTTAAAGTGCGAGGCACTAGTCAAAATGTATATGACTATCAACATCATTATTAAATATGTTTTGAAATGACCAAGTGTCTAAATTAATGTAAATTGTGTCAAGTAAATGATGAAATAATAATAACATGAAATTTATTAAACAAAAAAATATTACCTAGACGAAGACAACCAGCCCAACAATCACTGGAGGAATCCGCTAATGTAGGAGCAGAGCCGATAAACCATATGCAATAGTTTATCGACCTGTTAGTAGATGCACTTCAAAATAGGACCCCGAACCTTGTAGGTGCACAACCCTAACAGGCCATTTGTCTAACTTCAAAGATTTTAAGGCAATAGGTCCCCTAGAATTCAATGGGACTACCAACTCGATAAAGGTCCAGACGTGGGCTACTGAGATGGAAAAGGTATTTATAATAGCTAGAGTAGCAGAAGAGCAAAAGATGACTTTTACTACATTCATGATGAAGGGGGAAGCTAATTATTGGTGGGAGGCCAACAAGAACAGAGCATGAGGGGGAGTAGTGCAATGGGATATGTTCAAGGAACTATTCTTCAAGGCATACATTCCCTAAACTACACAAGATAGGATAACGGTAAAAAATTAAAGCTTAAGTAAGGGAATATGATGGTGCCAGAATATGCGGTAAAATTTAATGAATTAGCGAGGTTTGCTCCACATCAAGTGGATACCGAAGCAAGGAAAACAAACTGGTTTAAGCAGGGACTGAAGCCCTTGATCTATGCAAGGCTTTCAATGTTTCAAATCAGTACGTTCACAGAAATATTAGGGAAAGTGATAATTGCATAAAGGGGTAGTGAAACATTGACCAAGTATAACTAAGAGAAGAAAAATAAGAAGACTAATGAAGGAAATAAAGAGGGGAGTAGTGGAGGAAACAACTCCAATAAATGGAAGTGGAACAACAAGAATAATACCGGATGCAAGTAAGAAGAGCTAAAGAAGAAGATGGAGCCATGCAACAACTGTAAGAAAAGTCACAAAGGGGTGTTTCTAAAAGGGAATAATGTTTGTTATAGGTACGGGCTTGGATACCTTTCTCTTAACTGTCCTAACCTAAAGAAGAATAAAGGATGTTTTGTTTGTGATAACATGGATCATCAAATCAAGGATTTTTCGAAGAAGAAGGCTGATGGAGGAGGAGGAAACAAAGGGAACAATAACGGGAAGCTGACAATTGGTGGACCAACCAAATCTAACCGACCAACAACACGAACATTCAATATGATGGTGCAAGATATGGTGGCATCGAAGGAGGTGGTGTTAGGTATCATTCTAGTCAATAATATAAATGCTTAAATATTATTTGATTTGGGTGCTACCTGCTACTTTATATCTAAAGAATTTGCTCAATGGTTAGATTTACCACAAGAAAAGTTAGAGAACCCCCTAAATATAGAGGTAGCAAACAAAGAAGTAATTCTCGTAAGTCACATACATATAAACTATAGTATGGAAATAAGAGGTCATAAGTTATCAGTGGATTTAATTCCTATTTGATTAGGAGAATTCGATGTAAATTGTACAACCATGGGGCAATGATAGATTGCCAAAAGAAATGTATAAACCTTCAGACTCTGAGTAAGGCTAAGGTAATATTATATGGTAGCAAGTTGACGAGGCAGTCTTGTTGTCTAACGATGATGCAGGCCAAGAAGTTACTTATAAAAGGGTGTGTTGGTTATTTGCTCACGTAGTTGATGCCTAAAGAATGGGAAATGAAATGGGGCAGATACCAATAGTAAGAGAATATGTGAATGTATTTTCAGATGAATTGTCAAGTCTTCTGCCAGATAGAAAGACTGAATTTGTCATAGACGTAGTACCAGGAATGGCGCCATTTTTGAAGGCCCAATACAGAATGGCTACAGTCGGGATAAAAGAGTTGATGATTCAACAGCAAGAATTGTTAGATAATAAGTATATTCAACCGAGTGTGTCTCCATGGGGAGCACCAGTGTTATTTATGAAGAAGAAAGATGGATTGTTAAGACTTTGTATCGACTATAGGGAATTGAACAAAGTAACGACTAAGAATAAGTACTCGTTACCAAGGATAAATAATCTTTTTGATTAACTGAAGGGAGCACGATATTTTTCTAAAATATATTTGCGAACCGGGTATCACCAGTTGAAAGTAAGGAAGGAGGACATGTCAAAGACAATATTCAGAACTCATTACGGCTATTACAAGTTTCTGGTGATGTCGTTTGGACTGACGAATGCACCACCAACATTCATAGATATGATGAACACAGTATTCAAGCAGTATTTGGATAAGTTTGTTGTGGTGTTCATAGATGATATTCTGGTCTATTTTAAGACGCATGAGGATCATGTTGAACATTTGAGAATAGTATTGGAAACATAGAGAAAGGAGAAGTTGTATGCTAAACTTATAAAATATGAATTTTGGTTGGAGATGGTGCAATTTTTGGGGCACGTGATCACTAAGGAAAGAATATCAGTAGATCCACCAAAGGTGTAAGCGATAATTAATTAGGAACAACCAACGACACCAACGGAAGTATGGAGTTTCTTAGGATTAGCAAGATACTACAGAAGATTTATAAACGATTTTTCAAAGTTGTCAAGACCATTAAGAAATTTAACAAGAAAGACAATGAAGTTTGTGTGAATGGAGAAGTGCAAAGAAAGTTTTTTAAAACTCAAGAAAAGGTTGAGTGAGTTGCCTGTGTTATCATTGCTAGATGATATGAGTGGTTTACCGTAATGCGTCGCATAAAGGACTTGATTGTGTTTTGATGTAGCATGATAAGGTCATAGCGCATGCATCATGACAGTTAAATGATTATGAGAAAGGGTATCCTATCCACAACTTAGAGTTGGCAGCGGTAGTTTTTGCCCTGAAGATATGGAGACACTATTTGTATGATGAGAAATGTGAGATATACACAGATCATAAAAAGTCTGAAGTATATCTTCACACAAAAAGAATTGAATATGAGGCTGAGGAGGTGGTTAGAATTAATCAAAGACTATGATTGTGAGATTATTTATCACTCGAGAAAAGCCAACATGGTGGTCGATGCCTTAAGTAGAAAGGGTCGGGAAAAGTTAAAAATGCTAATAACTCATGAAGAGCTAATCAAGGAAATGGGGAGAATGGAAATTGAGATAACGTATCAGAATGAGACAGAAGGAAAGTTGTTCATGGTGGAGATTTATCCAACTTTATTGGATAGAGTAAAGGAAACCCAGGATTAAGATGAGGATTTGGTAAAATAAAGAAGCGAGTGATAGAAGGAGAAGATACTAAGTTTAGATTGGATAAAGGACTATTGAGGTTTGAAGAAAGAGTGTGGCTGCTGGTGGTACCCAAATTGAAGGAAGAAATTTTACAAGAGGCATACAGTTCAGGGTATTCGATTCATCCGGGTTGTACGAAGATTTATCAAGATCTTCGTTAACACTTTTGGTGGCCCAATATGAAGAGAGAGGTTGCAGAGTGTGTCAATGGGTGTGTCAATGGGTGTCTAACTTGTCAGTGAGTTAAGGAAGAATATCATAGACCAAGTGGGTTGCTATAACCATTAGAGATTCTGGAGTGGAAATGGGAGCACTTAACAATGAATTTTTTGGTGGGGCTTCCAACTACTCAGAAAGGATATGACGCAATATGGGTTATAAATGATTGACTTACGAAGTTAGCACAGTTCTTGCCAATTAAAATCAAATTCAACTTGGGCAAGTTAGGATATGA
Source organism: Hedera helix (assembly GCA_947179155.2). Taxonomy (NCBI): domain Eukaryota; kingdom Viridiplantae; phylum Streptophyta; class Magnoliopsida; order Apiales; family Araliaceae; genus Hedera; species Hedera helix. Next base: position 24,297,443 of record OX359266.1, read on the forward strand.
CGTATTATTATTATTATTATTATTATTATTATTATTATTATTATTATTATACTACTATTACTACTACTACTACTACTACTACTACTACTAGTACTACTAGTAATAATAATAATAATAATAAATAAATAAATAAATAAATAATTGCGCGTAAACAACATGGGTCACTCTTTTAGCATTGACGTTATTTTTTTTGTTTTCAGATATTACGGTTGTTGTATTTTCACTTGCAAATTGATTTGGGTGGGAAATTACAGGGACAGTTCAGATTCATTGTAATTGATTTATAAGTTATTTTTAGGTTACAAATAGTCTTTAGGTAATATAATATTTTTAGAATTTTAATCTACGTTGTGCCTTCAAACACGAAAAATTACGTGTCATCTCTTTGGTGTTTTTGCGGGTTATAACGAGAGCAACATAAAATATAGAGGAAAAAATGTTATGGTGATGCGATTTATTTGGTATTATGACAATACTTTTTTGTTTGGACTTAGAGGGCTCATTTTATACTTTTGGGTATATATGCAAAAGTCTTTCTTTTGGATTTTTACATATTCTTTTTTTTTCCTCATTCGATCCCACCAAATGATTTGCAGTACTACCCTTTTTTCACATGAAATACTGTTCATGAATCATATTGCTCGATTGTTAGAGATACTGGAGGCAAATAAATGATACAAAACTTCTCATTCTGCTTTGTCAATAAAGAAAAGGTGTGTGGGATACTCAAAAAATACTATATTACACAAATTTGAGCCCACTATCGTCAATCAATTAATTGCTCAAACATGCCAATAACTAATTTTAAGTTAGGAATGAGTAACACACTAATATTTGCCTCAAAAAGAAACTATGACTATATTGAGTATCAATCTTTTTGTATTAATGGTTGAACTCTCAGTTTTATTATAGAACTGAGAGTCCACAACAATTTTAAATTTTTCAATCTAGAAATATTGGATACAGTACTCAACTATTATATTAGTTGTACCGTGCCTTCGGGCACGAGTTATCCCTAATATAATTATGAAAATTATAAATTATCTAAATATGACTATTAATTTTAAAATTTATCATCTTTAAAAATTAAGTAAATCACATCAATTTTAAATATAAAAATATTTTAAATTGACTTTTCAAAGTCGAACTTAATCATATATTTTAGAATCAAGGAAATACAATTTCTGTCCTAAAAAAAGATTTTCATATATATATATATATATATATATATATATATATATATATATATATATATATATGGGGTATATGTAGGTACACAACTGTGTACCTACACGGTAGGCTTTTGAGGACGATTATAATTGCTATGGCGACAGTTTTCTTGATAGTACTGTCACCATAGCCATTTAAACCGTCGCTAAAAGCCTACCGTGTAGGTACATAACTGTGTACTAATATTTTTACCTATATATATATATTAATTGTTCTATAAAAGAGTGCTCTTTTTATTAATAATAATATAATATGTTGCAATGGACTCACTTTTGTAATTATAATTTTAGTATCATGCAATCACTATCACTATTTAAATACCAACTTATAAAAAAATTACGTTTTTAATATTTTATAAAAACTGCAAAAAAGTGTTTGCGGAAGAAGGGAGCGTATTGTTTCTTCATATCTTGTGTGAAATTTTATAGATCAATATGCCTATTTACGCTTGGCATAATTTTGAGCACAACAAAAGTGAAATAAAGTGGCAGTTAGGCCTTAAAATAAAAACTAAAATTGTCAGCTCTATACTAGTTCTTAAAATAAATAAAATAAATCATCAAAATCAATGCTGCCTTCTTTTGTTATAAATGTTTTTTTTTCCTACTAGTTCTTACATAAGCAATTTACAGAAACATTATATTTCATAAAAATAGTATTCTTATTTATTTGGCTTAAATATACTTTAAATTTTATATCTGTTTGCTTTTTACACTTTACTATTGAATATTTTAATTTTAACAAAATAAAACTTAATGTCTTTATAATTTGACAAATACTTTTTGAGTATCAAATTTAGCGTTTCATACCAGAATAAGTCACGAGACTTGATAAAAAGGTACATTTTTTTTTTTTTGTGCTTTTAATGATATTTTAAAGTGAAATTATCCAAAAAGTTATCCTTCAAATCAATTATTATTCATTGGTGGCCAAAAAAATTAATTTATAAAAGTTTAAAGATATTACGGTTATTTACCTTAAACTTGGAATATTAATATTTAAGTTATAAAAAGAAAAATCTAACCGAAAAAAGATCTTGAGAATAAGTTGTCTTAAGCGCTACTTTACTATTCGACGTCATGGTATTCATTTCTACTCTTTTTTTTTTTTTCATCGTAATTCAAATTTTAAATTAAATCTCTAAATGATCGGATGCAAAATTAAGTTTGTATCTCAACTCTCGGGATGCCAATACGGAAAGATGGTAACAAAAAAGATCCTTCCCTATCCATAAAGGCATACACAGTAGTAGCAAGAAATCTGCAGAACAAAATTTAAGTTCCATTTACTCCAATGCCTGACCCTTCACGCTTATGGCAGTCCTGACTTCAATTTGACCCCCTCTTGCATCCCCAGATCTTCATTTGTGGGCCCAACTGTCTCTTTGTACACGTGAACTCCATCATCTCTCCTTCCCATATAATTCACCTGCAAATAAATAGCCTTTTACCATTTATTAATGTATAGAGCTGTAACAAATTGAACTGTTCGGTTGGGTTCACCTTTGAACCCTAAGTCGAATCGAGTTTGCCAGTTCGAACAAAAGATTGTGTTCATATTTAAATGAGCAAAGTTCTTACTCATGTCTTCGCTCGACCCGTTTAGTAGTTAATTAATTAAAATAACTAATTTTACGTACTATATATATAAATGAAAATATAATTAATTTATTAATTATTTAAATTATTAAATAATTTAAATAATTATTTAAATTCGTTTAAAAACTTGACTCGATTTGAACTCAATTTAACTTTTAATCAATTTCAAACTTAACAAATTAAAGTTTGACTCAACACGGTATTTTTACAATGACTCAACCCGTTTATAACATTTCAACTCGTTTGTAACTCTAATTGTATACATATATGTATTTCTTATATATTTTTGGCCTGCTAACTAGATTACATGATTAGTAATCCGAAGATAATACGGTTTTGTCTTCCAATAAATGCGAGTTTTAATATGAACATTAGATAATCAATTTGATATTTCAGTTCACGAGTTCAAAACTCTGCTGTTAGGTCAGTGCACAATAAAAAAAGTCAGTAAAAAAACATAAAATAATACGTTCATTTATTCTCATAACCTGCTACTTTTTCGTCCCAGATTGAGTTATCATAAAATTATGTAGCCAAATTACTTTATTTTTTGTTTTTCCGGTTATGATTATTGAGAACTCGTTACATTTTTTTTTAAATATACTTTAATTAATATTTCAATTTTTTATATTTCACAACTTAAACCCCAAAGTTTAATATTAAGACATTAAACCTTAATATTCTTAATTAAATTTTTATAAATATAACTTTGCATATTTCACAACTTAAATCCCAACTTTTTAATATTAAGACATTAAACCTTAATATTCTTAATTAAATTTTTATAAATGTAACTTTGCAGACACCGGCATATAATAATTGATTTGAATGAAATATTTTGAATAATTTCAAAATTATATTTGAACGTACAAAAAATTGTAGACAAAAGATTAGTGTGTGAAGAACGAAAAAAGAGAAGAAAAATTGGAGTCAATATAAACGATATATACTCTTATAGAGATTAGTGGCCAAAATGCTTGATTTATAGAAATTGAATATCTTATAAAATTAAAATATTAAAATTTAAGTTGTAAAAAAAAAAAAAGTTTGAAGTATATTTGAGCATATTTTCAAAGAGTGGGATGATTAGCCTACTTTTAAATAAAACAAAGATTTATTTTTCTTTAGATGGGTGACTCACTAAAACATGTGAAACTTTCAAAAGGTAGCCGTGTATCATGTGAAGTGTATCAGATGTACATCCCACATTTAAACCACATCCCACCCTCCAATATATATGTAATGTGTCCCAAGTCAATTGTCACATTTCCCTACAAATTAACTGCCTTCTTAATTCTTCCTATTTTCATCTTTTGCAAAATCTTGTTATTTTCCGATTGTTAATGCACTAATATATCTCTCCTTTAATGTCTCCTACTTGTTTGGCTCAAGAGAAAATGAAGAACATTCTTTCAGTTGGTATTTACACATTGTTTCGTGTGACAGTTCTTTTCATGGTACTTATGCCGGCTAAAAGCTTTCAACCACATCATTGTAAGTGCAAAGTTTTCATCATTTTTTGTTGGTATGGTTTGACTATTTTTGGCATTTTAGAGTTAGAGGCTTAATATGCTTTCGAGTCAAGGGTTTACATGTGCACACTTGAAGGGTAATAATTATTTAATCCGTTTTAGAGTTTGTTCGGTTATTAGCGTTTGTACACAACAGCATTTGAAAGATTTGAACCTCCAAAAGTACCACTCAATTTTTGGTGTATTGCATTAAGTACCAAAAGATGTGTTTGTAAGTTAAATAAGTTGCGTGAAATAAATTATTTCTAAAAGAACAAAAATTTCATGTGCGTTTGAATTTCTAAATGCTCCAAATGTTTAATAACCAAAATGTGCATTTAATATTCTACCTTTTGTATTTTCTATTATTTTTAACTAATGTGAAATGCTGTAAATTTCAGTTACCTACCATGAAAAGGGTACAAATAATGAAGATCAAACTAGTATGCAGCCTCAGGTTTGTTTTCTGATCTAATATGCCTTCCCTTATATGCATTATACACAAAACTCACAAGTAATACTTTCTCTTCTTAAAACGATAATCCTATTTGACTTGTTAACCTTTTTAAATGCCTATCATGGTTTATGTAAATTCTGCTACACGCTTCAAGTTAAAGCTTCAGTAATTTTTTTCCAACAACAAATTTTTTAACACTTTCAAAAAAATTCATCTTGTAGGCTTTAGTGTGCATAGGAAAAAAATTAACTAGTTAAATTGGATTCTCACTTTCGAATGGACAGAGTATGTAGTGTGCAATCTAGCTAGAGTTTGTTTGGTGTAGTACTAGCATTTGTAACGGTTGCCTTTGGTACGTTTGGGCTTCCAAATGCACAACATAAAAAATGGTGTGGTGCATTTAAATACCAAACACTATATTTTTTTTTAATTAAATAAATTGCGTTTAAAATAAATTATTTTTAAGCAGATAAAATTTTAAAGCGCGGTCAAATTTTTAAACACATGAAAAATGTACTAAACACACTTCAACGAAACAAGCAATAAGACAAAAAATGAAGTCATCTCAATTATGTACCCTTCCATTTCATAATGACTAATGGACATGAATTTGTGATGATCATGAATAAATTAGGAAAGTAGAAAAGAAGTTGGGATGGAGCTATACCCTACCGGGTCGAGCCTGCCGGATTGTTCACACGCGTGCGGACCGTGCTTTCCTTGCAAGAGGGTGACGGTGAGTTTCAAGTGCTCCAGCAATGTTGCAGAACCTTGCCCAATTGTCTACAGATGCATGTGTAAAGGAAAATACTACCACGTCCCTTCCAACTGAGCAAACCATACACAATTTTATTATGCACCACTTTAGTTGAGGCACGGAACTGCTGATGGTTTTCAACTGACTTGGATACACTTTAAACTTCTAAGTTTTCCGCATTTTAGAATTTAAATTTCAATGTTTCAGTTTCAATCATTGAACCTTAATGTGCTTAAATTTCTACAAGTAAAACATTCTAGCCACCAGCATGTGATAATTGATAGGAGTGTGAGTATTAGGAGTAATTTCACTCCTAAATATCTTCAAAAGCTCATAAAATTGTAGGCTAATGTGAAATTGGAGGCTAAAGTCAAGAGGCATCCAGGCTCCTTTTCGCCATGCATGCATAATCGGAAGAACCGGCTGTTCTTCGAGGAGGGTTCTCTTCATGTTTTCCCATCCCTCAATATCATGATTGGGTCGACCTGCCCTTTGGGTTGATTTTGTTTTGCTTGAGATATGAGTATTCCCTTGAAAGACTAAATGTTATTGATCCTTTTTGGATGATTTCTGATTTCTGATTTCGGGAGAATTAAATTAATTTGTTATTTCATGAATGTGGGCTGCATAGATTGAACATATTTTTATTATTGAGTAGCAAGGTAAAAAATGGGAAAAAAAAATTAGTCAACACTCATGTACTTTGTGGATACCTAGTTATGTAAATATAACAAAAGAAGTATAAATTATATGTATGCACAAATAAAGCAGAATTGTAGACTTTTGGGTTAGATACTAACTAAATTCTCAAGGACCCTTGATTATTACTAGTTCACAAAGTATAATTCATAGGGCAAGTGCTAGTTCTAGAAATTGTATGATTCAATCCGCGCGAGTTGTTCACCATACATATCATTGTTTTGTGAAAAAAAATTAATCGTTTGGTCACCGTTAATTGTCTTGTATAGATGGTCCTGGTACAACCTTAAAATTATAAATGACATAAACTTTGTCCTCTTCCAATTTTTCCATGTACTGGATTCTTTGATTTGATCTTAAAATCAACATAATGTGATTGATATCATAAATTATATTAAATTGCAATTAAAATGATGATAATATTAAATTTATAATAAAGATTAATTTAATTGTAAAATAAGAAAATGAGTACATTTTCATCAAGAAATGTTGTGTTGCTATTGATGATTTGTCATGTGCTAATATTTATATCGTCACAAATTCACGTCATTCTGACATTGATTGTAAAATTATCACTGTCACTTAATTTTCAATTCACTCAAAGTTGCAAGACAATCACAATTTTTTAATTTTTTTTTTTGAATGTTGCATTATCTTTTAAAAGAAAGAGTTCCGTTATGTATTACGATTTTTTTATTTTATCAAATTACGAATGTGACGCAGATCAATATATGATATTAGGTAGAATTATAAGATTTGTCCACTATTTAAACGTATCGTTAAAATATTATCAACTATAGTTATTCACATAACTCGTAATAAAAAAATCGACATATAAAGTTGTAAGATATATTATTTTCCTATAAAAAAAATCAACATGTATGTATAGTAAATATGGAAAATTTTCAAAAACGAACTTTAAAAAGCGAACTAAAGACGAATCGTTGTCTTTGGTATCTATGGCGACGGTTCGACCCGTCGTCATAGAGTGCATGGTTATGGCGACGGGCCGAACCGTCGCCATAGATACTAAAGACGACAGTTCGTCTCTGGTTCGCTTTTTAAGGTTCGTTGGAGAAGGGGACTATAGTAAATATATATGTTGTAGAAAAAAAGTCATATCACTTGAGAGTATTAAATTAGGCTTCAATAAAACATTCAAGATTAAGAAAGAAGATGTATCATGTACAATATCAATTTGTCCAAAACATAGTCTGATGAAAGAAGATGGTAGAAACCCTTCTATGTTTGGCAACTTAATTTCAAACTTTTGAATTGGAATTGATAGCATATTTATAATTTTATAGAATTGAAATAAAGTTAAAATTTGAAGCTCAATTCCAAATATTGCAAGATTTGAAAATTAAGTTGCCAAATACCGTACTCTATTGATTTTTATTTTTTTTATGAAATTTTATTGTATTTCAAATATTTTTGATAAATACAATATTTTTAGTTTTTGCTAGTTTATGTTACGATTGATACTCTTTTTAATTTAATATTTGTTATACGTTTGGAATAATTTTTATTAATAATATTTTTATTATTGTAATCTTTTCATCTTTGCAGCATCTTTACGATTTAAATATACTTTAGTCATTTTAAATGTTTCCAAAAAACAAAAAATGTCAATTGTTCCGTAATTATGAATTTCTCAAACAGATTAATTACCCTGACAAAATGGAATTATGAATTTCTCAAACAGATTAATAAGACGTCAATACAGTAAGGCCACTACGTGAAATTTTTTTGCTTCTTTTCATTTATGGAGAACACTTGAAAAAAAAATGCCAATTGTTCCGTAAAGAAAATGCCAATTGTTCCGTAAGAGCGCAAGTCGTATTTCTGATAGACCAGTTCGACAAGCACGAGGTTAGAGTGACACCCTAACAGGGAAGGAAAAGGGAGTGGGATAGTTTAGTTACAATGACGTTTGTTTTGGTGATTAAAGAATAAGTACTAAAAATAAATATAAAATGATATACTCCCTCCGTTCTTAAAAAGATGTTCAAAATATATATTTTATACAAATTAAAAAAATTAATGTAGAAGTTAAATAATAAAATAAATATCACTTTATACAAATTAAAAAAATTAATGTAGAAGTTAAATAATAAAATAAATATCACTTTTACCCATAGTGGGACTCCATGTAACTATGTTAATAAAATTTTGGAGGTGACTAATTGCATCTTAAAGGCTCTTCAAATCCCTTTATCTCATTCGCTAAGAAGTTTAAATTGTTTGGTAAAAAAATATCTCTTTTAATGCCTCTAAATCAATAAGAGAGAAAATCAAATTCAAACCATTAAGAACTGTTTTTTTTTTATCATAAAATTTAAATCTATGGACAAAATAGCCTTAATAAATATTATACTTCCTTCATTTCAAATCCTAAGATTATTAATGATTTTTAGAAAGTCAATTTAAGGTATTTTCAAAATTAAAATTGATATGATTAAAATTGTGAAATAATAAATCTCACAATGAGTATTATTTTTTCGATATTTTTCAATATTCATTGTTGTATGAACTAAAATTAAAGAAATTCATGTCAATTATAATTTTGAAAATATTTTAAATTGACTTTAAGAAGTCAATAATAATCTTATATTTTGAAACTTAGAAAATATAATTCCTCTTTTGAACTATTATGTTATGTTGTTATTGTAATGTCCTAAAATTTTCACGTCATTATTAATTAAAATATTAATTTAATTTCTAACGAGTTAATTTTACGAGATTATTTAAATCTTTTTATGCGATTAATTAATTACGTGATTAAATGATTATGTGATTAGTTCCTAGAGTTAATAGAAAGGGTCACTAATATGTTAATTAAATTAGTGAATAAACCTTAAATTTTTAATATCAAAATAATTGATAAGTTGACATTAATTAAATATTCAATTAAATTGAATATAATGAGTGAATTAAATATAATAAATTAATTAATATGATTATTAATTAATGTGAACAATGTGAAATATTAATAATAATATTTGTTAGTCTATTTAGTAATTTAATACTAATGGGTTAGAGCATTTGTAATGACCCCGAAATTCGACCCACTTTATTCTCTTATCTCGTGTATTTAATAAACCTTATTTTCATTACGTCCAAATTTCGGCCCGTTAATAAATCTTTCATTACCTAAATTGATCAATTATTTAATTTATATATCATCAATTACCAAATTTTCGGTTATAATTTTTTTTTTCCTTCTATTTCTCAACTTAATCATTGTATTAAAGCATTTGGATATTTAAAATCTTTACATTTTGATCCTAGTCCCATGGATCGTAACCTTAACCTTTTTCTTTTCTTTTACTAGTTTCAAACAGCTCAACATTCACAATTTAGTATTGTTCATATCCATACAATTTTCTTTGTTTCATAATTCATAATAATTTCTATCATGACCATCATCATGAACAATCACAATTCATAATTTAATACTACTCGCTCTATCCAGATCCAACATATATGTACATACAAAATATTAACGTAACCATGACAAATTATTCACATTGAATTATAATGTTGAACATATGACAATTACATTTCCAACCTTCTAGGTAATTCATCTCTATCATATCTGATATTCTTGAAAGTTATTTCTTTCCTGCAAAAATATTTATTAAGCAAGTAATGAGCACAACGGCTCAGCAAGTTCAACAGTTATGATTCACGTAGCACATACCTTATCATGCTTGCTGTGTGTCATACATCATGTGTTTGTGCTTCTACTATAGCAATATATGTCATATATATCCATATCGTTGCACAAAATACACATTGTGGTCATATTAATCACGTATCACGTAACATATAATTTGTATGCAGTTAAAACATAAATTACATATCATAACATTCAAACATTTAACATAAAAGGGACTGAAGAACTTGTCTGGCGTCCAGTTATTTAATTGCTAGCTCAAAACCCTTTCTCGATCAACCTATGATCATAATATAATCAAATAATAATTATTTAACTCCTTATGATATTAATTTAATTAATTAATATCATCTCTAGGCCAATTATTAATTTATATGGTCAATTATATTAACCTCGTTCCTTAAAATATTCGTTTAACTTAATATCCAATACCTCTACTACGGACAACCCGGCTCATCGGATAAAATTTAACATATTTGGTTGTCCGAAATCTCATTTAATCATTTTATAACCTTTAAACTCATTAGATTAATATTTAAAATATTTAAATATTAATCCCCAATATTTAATATTTTTACAAAATATTAAATTTAATGCCCAAACATCATTTCTATATTTTTAGTATTTTTCTAGAATTTTCTAGAATTTTTAAACAATTTTTAAACATTTATTTCAATTAAAAATCATTTCTGAGGGCATTTATGTAATTTTCGCGGTCAAAGGGACAAAATTGGCATATTCCGGAAAACTCAGGGGCATTTCCGTAAATTCTGCAACGTTAGGGACATAACCGGACTTAACCAAAAAGTCAAGGGGCATTTCTGTAATTTGACACGGCCAAAGGACACGCTGGTCCTTTCCAGAAAAGGCCAGGGGCAAAATAGTAATTTCTGCCCCAAAACTCTGCTCGCGCATGGCGCTGCCTTTCTTCTCTGGCTTCCTACGAAACGGCGTCGTTTGGCGTCAGGCCGCGCATTGCGCGGCCGACCAAAAACCACGCCACAAAACAGCGTCGTTTTATACTTATGTCCGGAAAAAATTGCGCGGCAGCCCTTTTTCTTCTTCTTCACCCAGCCGCGCAACAGTACACCAACTTACTCCTTTTTCACCAATTTTTTCCTCAAAACTTCCACACATAACCATTCTATAAATCATAAAAATCATAAATATATATCTTAAAATTATTTAGAATAATAATTCTATTTATTTTCTAATTTTTTTCCACAATAATAATTTATCAAAAATACCAAAATAAATCAAATTTAATTAATATATACCTTCCTTTGAAGTTTATTTCCCACTTGGATGACACAAAACTCCCCCTTTCTTGGTAACCATGGTGGTTCACGGTTGACTTCCGGTGGGTGGCGGTGGTTTCGGATGAGGGAGAGAGAAAGAGAGTTTGTTCATGTTTTGTTTTTCTTCTTTTCCTTTTTCCTTCTTATTCTTTATCTTGCCTTTTTATAGCCAACAAGTAAATCTTTTTTTTTTTTTCTTTTTTTTTTTGCAATAAAAATTTTCCACCGCCTTAGCCACGCGAGACTTCGGGAATTTTCCAATAATATCCGCAAATCATGCATAAATAATTTATTTAATACATTATGTAATTATTTCTGTGACGACCCCAAATCCGGGTTCCTTTAACCTCGGATCCGGTTCAACACTAGTACTACTTTTCCTTATTGTTCATGAATTACAACAATATTATAATTACTAAATAATCATTTATTTACAATTATATAACATCTCTTTCTATTCCAGAATCGCAATCTTTATACATTCCTAGTATGTCTTCATATCATACATGATACGACATTCTATTACAATCAATTTGAGATCATATGTATAATGACTCAATCACACCATCCTATTATCCTTATTCATAAAGGACAACGTCTGAAAAATGATATTCAAATAATCTGTAAATGTTCTCTTAATAATTTAAGTTTGCTAATCTATAGCACAACAAAACATAAACTCTTCATATCTACTTACACAAGTGAATGAATTAGTCTACCGCAAGGTTTTACTACAAAAGCACCTATGCTTCAATCTTGATGACTCGTTAGTCAATCTTCATCTTTGCCTCTACCGGAGTAATCGGCTTCCTCAAACTACTCTGTAATGTTTTGTTTTAAGCAAGGGTGAGCACGATGGCTCAGCAAGTCTAACAGTTTCACATAACACATAAACATATTTCATCATGCTTCATGCATCTCATGCTTTACAATGACTACATATCTCATGTCTATCATACTTTGCATTTACTCTATGATTCATGCTATTCATGCATGTCATTTACAATTTCATACAGTTCAATATATATAGAGTAATCAACTTAATCATCTAGTGCATATCAATAGTTTATTTCAACTTTTATCATAAAAGCACCTTACCACATTATTACACATAATAATTTATGCACATATAATGATTTTGTAGTATTTTAAAATCATACACATAATGCAACAGTTCTGAAAAACTTGCCTGGACTTGCATAACCAGCTTACGCTAATCTTTCATGTTCCTTGCACCACCTACACGGTATGTGAGATCAACGGTGCACAATATCAGTCAAAGTTTGACTCAATACTAAATCTTATTTTAACGATATTTATTTCTTCTTATCGTCCCCTTTATTTAATAAGGTTAATTTCATATTTTAGTCTCTCGTTAACTTGACTCAGTGTTTCATATTCAACATCGTAAATCTTTTCTATAAACTATGCAGTTCTGATATTTATTAATGTCACTGCGTTAATGTCTGGACCTTATTTCTGTTTAGGTCGAACAACTAATTAGTCACTAATGGACCATACCCTTGGTTTAACTTAATCACATCATTTAACTCGATGATTTATCATAATATTAACTGCATTGGTTAATATTTTAAACTCTTACTATTAATTAGTAATAACTTATAATGTTATTTAATTGTTAAATAACACTTTAAATAATCATTACTATTATTAATTTCTTTTTAAAAGTTTACCTTAATCATTATTATTACTCTTTTAATAATAATTTAATTGTTTGTTAGTATTATTACCCTTTAATAATATTTTATTTGACTTCTCATTATTATTAATCATTTTAATAATAATTTAATTGTTCATCAATATTATTAACCATTTAATAATATTTGAAATCCTCACGTATCATTAGTAATTATTTAATAATGATTCAACCCTTAACTATTATTATTCAATAGTTAATTACTTGTTAAACAATATTATTAATTCCATAATAATATTTTAAATTAATTACATATCATTATTAATTATTGAGTAATGATTTAATTCTTAACTATTATCATTTAATAGTTAATCATTAATATTATCAATATATTTTAATTACTTAATAATCTTCTCCCGATTAAGTAATAATTTATTTCACTTAATTACCATTTAATTATTATTTAATATGAATTAAATAATAATTAATTAATTAATTATCCGTACTCATTATTTAATATTAATTAAATAATAAACAATTATACTATTAACTCTAACATCCTTTGATTACTATTTAATATAGAAAGCAATTAACCCTCTTTAATTATTATTTAATGTTAATTAAATAATAATTAATTAATTATCTTTATTTATTATTTACTCTTAATTAAATAAAATAATAAATAATTATGTTATCAACTTTACTTAACTGTAATTATTATTTAATTTTAAATAATAATTACCTAACTCTCTTTATTTATTATTTAATCTTATTAAATAATAAATAATTAAAGTTTGAAATCTTTATCTTACTCTAATTATTATTTAATATTAATTAAAGAATAATTAGCTATTTACTTTCCTTTATTTACTATTTAATACCTAATTAAATAATAAATAATTAATTTATTTTCTCCACACAAGTTGATATTGTTATTAAATACCTAAAGAACATATTTAATATTTAATAACAATTTATTTATAATTTTCTTGAATTATTAGCTAGGTAGTCACAAATTAGTGTACATTTACACCATAAATAATATGAAAAATACCAATTTTCGGAAATAATACCATCTCCATACATATAAAACTTCAAATAATCAGTAGGTTATTTTTTCATATTTTTCCAACTTTTAAAAATACTTTTTATTATTTTTCATACATTTAGTAAGCTTTTATTATTAAATAATTATGAAAAATATCTACTGACATTATAAAAATACCATTAAATTCCAGAAAATAGTACACGTAATTCCAAGCAACTTTTTAGTTTTGACCATCGTCGGAACCGGCCGGAAAATGGGTGAACCGGCCGCCGGAATGCTCCGGCCGGTTCACCGGAAAAAAACCGGCAGTAGGTTTTCATTCTGTCCAGTTTTGGGGTCCCTTACAAAAACCTTAATAACTTAAGTTCTATAACTCCGATGGTGCTCTACTTTATATCGTTGCGTTCGTATCTTCTCGAACTACAATTTTCCATTATCGGATTCATTTTTTGGACACGATTTGACCTCCGAAATCAGCCTGAAACCGGACTGTTCATGTAAAACTTCCGACAGTGGAGTGTTTTGCTAGAAAAATCATAACTAATTCATTTTAACTCGGATTTTAGTCATTCAAGTTTTAAAATTTACACAACTTCAATATCTATCCAACAAAATTGACGGATCAAAAATCCGACTTACGGCTCGTGAACAGTAAATCCGGGAATGAGGCTACTCGATTTTTAGTTTTCCGGTAAACATCATTTTATAACTTTTGCTAAGTTTTTCCACATCAATGCTTATGGATCCATGCCAAAAATCCATGAAACACTTGTTTAACATATCTAGCATGGATCTAGACTTAAAGAACATAAAGATGGCATTTTTACAATTTATTTCTTATTTTAATCACATAACAAGCATAACTAAGGTTTTTTAGGATTTTCTAACCTTTTTGTTTTGTGTGCTTGCTTTCTCTTCCTTCCAAAATAGTAGATGAACCTCTAAGCTCTTCTCTTCGTTAAGAATGGGTTGAGTTGGCTTGACTCGGCTCGACTCGGTTGAGTTAACTCATTAGTTTATTCACTATTTCACTCAACTCACTTGGAACTCACTCCAACTCACTAGCACCAATATAAAAGCTCTCTCTTGCAACTTTTTTTAAACTCTTAGCCAATGAACCAAGTGATTTATTTATAGTGGAGCCAACCTATACATACACACCTTGTAAGCATATAAATTGGACTTCAAGCATTCTACAAATTCTAGCCAAAAGAGGTTGAGTATTCCACACTTTTTCTCAACATTACCCCAATTTTTGATTTATTTTTATTAGTTAACTTGCAAAATAAAAATCCTTCTAGAAGCTTTTAATTTGGATCAAAAAAAAAATGGGCTTTCAATTTAATTGTTTGGGCTTACTATTCATCTTAGTTGGGCTACTATAACACCAAATTAATTTACCAACATTGGGCTTAAACATTAATTTATTAGTCTCCCAATTTAAATAAATCATTGGGCTTACCTAATTAAATTAATACAACCAACATACAAATTCATACTTAATTAATTAAGTGGACTTCTTTAAAAATAATATATGAGCTAGCCTACTAGTATTTAACTACTAGTTGGACTATTAATTAATATTATTAATATTTCACATAGTTATTATTAATTAATAATTATATTAATTAATTTACATAACCCAATTAGACTTGCCCTAATTAAGCCTAATTGAATCCTAATTTGGGTTTCTCAACATACCACTCGCTCGGTATTAATTTCCTAAGTTTGTTCGTTAGTTTAATAACCCCTTTGATCGAACAACCTTAAAATAAATCATCGAATATTTAAATATTCATAATACCCTTTCCTAGGGTTTGAAATGATCACCCTTCATTAATTCACTAATTTAAAATTTTAAAATTTAAAATTTTATTTATAACATTATTAAATTTTTAGGTTCATTTCAACTAGGTTGGCTTGTGTAATGACCGAGAAAATTACGAACCCAATTTTTTTTATTTTTTTTTATTTAATTATATCCATAAGAAAATATGAGGTATGAAGTATGTGTATATGTGATAAGTGGTATGATGAGATGTATTAAATTAGTTAATTAAATTAATTAACCAAAGAAAGAAAAAGATTTCAAGAGAAGCTTATGTGATAAAATCACAAAGCTTGAATGTTGGCCTTGTATGGCAATTAAGAAGATTTTTATTAAGCAAGTTAATTACTTGTATGAATAATGCGAAAGAAGAAGCAAATGAATTATTTGAGATAATCCAATGTGGGAATAATTGTTCGTGTACGGTTAACTATTTTATAAACCCAATTTGATGATAAGGGATAGTGAATGAATTTATTTAAACAAGTCAAATTACTTGTATTATTAAGTGTTAGGGTTTTATTAAAACAAACCCAAGGATTTGTAAGTGCTAGGGTTATGTAAGCTAATTTAATTGAGGAATCCAATGGACTTATAATTAGCAAATCTAATTGGATTATATTTTAAATCCAAATGAGTTGTTAAACTAGGTCAATTAATTTTACTTAGTAGCTTATGTAATTAAATTAAACTTTAGTCCATGTAATTAATTAAATAAGCCCAATGCTTATTTTAATTAAATGTAGCATAGTTATTTAAATGCTAGTCCAATGTGTTAATTAAATTGAGCCCAACCAATTAATTGGATGAGCCCAATATATTATATCCTAGAGTCCAAAGTGGAGCCCAATAGCAAGTCAAAATGTTGGTCAAATATTATATATATGTATATATATAAATAGATGTATACATGTATAATAAATGTAATAAAAATAAAGCAAAAATGGGGGATTAAATCCCATTTTGCTGAGATTTATGGGGGCCCCACATGGGGTGGCTTGATTTTGCAAGGTAACTTCTTCCACACTTCTTTCCATAGTTGGCCAACCACCCTAGTCATTCCAATTGGTCATTCATGCAATAGTAACCTCACTTAAGCTCCTAATTTCACCAACACAAGATGATTAGTAGATTGATGAGGGATTAGTAATGTGCTATATATAGAGTGCTACTCTTAGTTGTTATGTTGGTTAGATCATTTGTAGCATTTCTTAGAGAGAAAATGGAGAGCATTTTCAAGAGAGAAAGAAAGAATACACTTGTGAGTGTGAGAAATTTCTACAAGAAGGGCTTGGTGAATGTCAAGTAGCATCCTCACATACTTTGGTAGGAGAAGAAGAAGAGCACACAAATCTCAAAGGTTTAAAAGTACTCTAACCTTCTCATATTTCATTTTTGTAGCCTAGATCAATTTTGAACGGTTAAAATCTATTTTTAACTGATCAAAACTTGTTTTGATGGTCTAGAAGTCTTAAACTATGTTATATATGTATATTCATAGTTTGATGTGTTTATATCATGATTTGGTATGTGTGGTATGCTTAAAAAAGGTAGAAATGTTCATATCGAACTTTACCGGTAAAATCCTATGTAGCTATGTAATATATTTTGTGTCATTTCAAAATGTACAAGTTAAATACTTGATTTATATGGGTAGAAAGTTTTATGTATGAGTTTATAAGAAAACCCAACTTGAATCTCACAAAAATATGAAATAACAAAGAAGTTATAATTTTTTACCGTAAAGTAGGTCGTTTTGAAACCCTAAGTGGTTCGATCTTTAATTTTGTGTCAAAACGATTTCAAAAATGCGATCGAACTATGAAATGTTGTAAGACAAGAGGTTAGGAAGACAACGAAACTAAGTTGGTGTCATTTGGATGAATATATTTCATTTTATTCAAGTTTGAACCTTTAAAACCAAGGATTTGTTATTTTAGTTTTCACTTTGTCCTTGTAAGCCGTTTTTAGTCCAGTTCTGTTTGGAATTTGGATTTGTGATGTAAAGTAAAATTGTAGATCATGAAATTCTAATGAATTTAGACTCAAGAATCACCTCAAAATGTTTCCGTATGACAAAGTTATGACCAAATGAGTAAGAGAGGTTCCGGCAGCCAAAAAAAATGGTCCGGCGTCTAGACGCCCCAAAAATGCCTTGGAGTGGCGTCATGATGCCCGGGCTTGATAAAAAAAAAATTTTTATTATTTTTATTTTTTATTTTTAAATGAATAAATGTATTTTTAATGATAAATAATTGATTAATTATATTAGATAATGATTAAAATATTATTAAATGACTAATAATATTACTAAGATAATAAAATATTATTAAATGATTAATAATATTAGATAATGAATAAAATATTATTAAATGAATAATAATATTATTAAGAGATTAAAATGTTATTAAATGGTTAATAATATTAGCAAGTTAATAAAATATTATTAAATGATTAATAATATTAGTAAGTTAATAAAATATTATTAAATGGTTAATAATATTAGATAATGAATAAAATATTATTAAATAGTTAATAATATTAGTAAGTTAATAAAATATTATTAAATGATTAATAATATTAATAAAGGATTAAAATATTATTAAATGGTTAATAATATTAGTATGTTAATAAAATATTATTAAATGATTAATAATATTAATAAAGGATTAAAATATTATTAAATGAGTAATAATATTAGTAAGTTAATAAAATATTATTGAATGGTTAATAATATTAAATAATGAATAAAATATTATTAAATGGTTAATAATATTAGTAAGTTAATAAAATATTATTAAATGATTAATAATATTAATAAAGGATTAAAATATTATTAAATGGTTAATAATATTACAATATGAATAAAATATTATTAAATAGTTAATAATATTAGATTATGAGAAGAATATTATTAAATGATTAATAATATTAATGAGTTAATAAAATATTATTAAATGGTTAATAATATTAGTAAGTTGTAGAATATTATTAAATGATTAATAATATTAATAAATGATTAAAATATTATTAAATGGTTAATAATATTAGTATGAGGATAAAATATTATTAAATGGTTAATAATATTAATGAGAGGAGAAGATATTATTAAAGGATTAATAATATTAGTAAGGTGATAAAATATTATTAAATGGTTAATAATATTTATAAATGATTAAGATATTATTTGATAAATAATATCCTTGGGAATAGGGTAAAACATTATTTAGTTATTAATAATGTTAATAAGTGTTGAGATAATGAAGAGATTAAGATGATTATTAAATGGTTAATAATATTGAGGAACTAGATGATTTATTATTGAAATAATAAATGGTTAAAATATTATTATACGATTAATAATATTATTTGTGGTATTTATATATTATCAACGGTGATAATATTATAAAGCAATGAAGTGATAGTTATGTGATTTAAAATATTATCAAGGGATTGATAATATTATTAAGAGATTTAAGGTTATGATTAAGTGATAGATGATTAAGACATATATGGTAAGGTTATTAATGTTAAATAAACCTATATGTGTTATGCTAATTGGAGGATCAATGTTGTTGAATATTAGGTCACCCAAAGGAAGTAATTTTAAGTTGAATAGCAGTAGTCAGCGGAACAGGCAAGTTTCTCTGAACCTTAACTTGTATTTATTTCGCAAGTTATTTATGTAGAAATTGGAATTTATTTCTAATGCATGATGAAATAATTATTAAGAATTATTTCATATCTATATTGTTATTGACTATCGCACTTAGGTGCATTTGCATGACCGTTCACATTATGAACTGTTTAAAAAGAAATATCTATGCTATTTATTTCAGCTAGATATTGCATGTGATATTATGACTGTTCTTGTTATGAACTGTTCTAAGTGAGGGTTCTATGCCAATTGTTTCGGCTAGACCATGTACGTTTTAAATTCATTAATCTGAATATTATTGAAGTTAGTCCAAACCATATTGTTGTGGTGCGGAATCTGATGGGATAAGCTGAAATGAACAGAGCAAAGTAAGCAGATAAGCTTACGGTCGGATGGAACATTCCCGATCAAAACGAACTAGATGGTTATATTGTGCACTCTATAAACGTACGATAGGCTGATCACCTAAAGTACCCATCACCGGATATGTCAATCGAAATGATTGTTAATATTCAAAACGAACTGACAGTCTACTGTCAACAGGGTATTGTAAATACTCAAAACGTGTGTTCATGGTCTTGTGACCCTTTCAGCATGATGAAGCAGTATGTTATGTCAATTGAATTATATTATTCAAAGTTGCATGTCTTCACAATTATTGTATATTGTTGAAGTTTCCAGAGCTAAATCTTTTTCATTCATGATATATCTTTTATTGTTTAATTAAACTTGCTGAGCAAAGTAGTTGCTCACCCTTGCTATATCATGACCTATTTTTCAGTTAAGCCGACGAATATAAGAAGTGCAACGACAAAGTAAAGCTGAACGAGTAGATGTAATTAGATGCTATTTCTAAGTGGTAAACCTTTCGTATTATAAGGTAATGTTTATGTATTAAGGTTAGTGGAACCTGGGATTGATGGTACGAATTGTGATACAATTATGTATATTTTCCGCGAGATATTGGAGATGTATTTTATGAATGTTTGACAAGTGTTGAATAGTGAGCACCGAACCCAAGGTTCAAGGGACCCGGATTCGGGGGCGTCACAGGTTGAATCGAATTACCGCAACAACCTAGCTTATCTTATCCATCAAATAATTCATCGAATTTTCAAAGGTATCATACTACCTTGTTTTACCCTAACGAATTATCTTTATTATAATTTTCTTATCTATCGAGTCACTAATCGCATCCTGAGTTAATGACTGATTTACTCGCCTCTCTAAGGCATCTCTGCTCCAAGAGAAAATTTGCAGGGTTCTACAACACTTAGACCTCCCATGTTCTTACTAACACATAGGAAAAAATAAATTTATCCATCTATTTTCACCCTTCTCATAGAACTAGGTTTTTTTTTTTTTTTTTTACCACCTATATTAATCTCCTCAATAATTTCATTAAAAGAAATATTGTTAAATATTTGGGTTATTACATTCACCCCTCCTTATAAAAATTTCGTCCTCGAAATTTCATCATACTCATTTCTACAAATTTTCATCTCTGAGAATATCTCTTTACTCATCAAAGTCTATGACCACCCTTTTCTAGGAAGTTCATACTTCTAAACTCATAATTCCAGAACAATGGAATATCTTGCAGAAGAATAAATTGAAAATCAATATCTTACAGAAGGATAATTTGAAAATCAAAATATTCATTAAAACTTTCATAATATGCTGAGGGGTCATCAAGACTGTGAACATGGAATTAACTGAATTCCGAATAAATAGTATTTATCCCTGTAAATACTTATAAACAGAGTGTTTATCAATCACAAAGACTGAAAACATTCCATAGGTGTACGCTAAGTGATCAGCCTATCGTACTTCTGCGTTGTGCACAACGACTTCTCACGGGGTCGAACTCTTTGGATTTACCAACCCATATCAGCATGCCACCACTGTTGGGCGCCCCCTCGCGGGTTCTTTATTCATGGCTCTGACATATCCCCCATTATGGGGTTGTTCACCTCAGACTTACTACAAAATTCCGCTCCAGCATAAGTTGGATTGGAAAATAAAACTCGAGTCATTTCTGACCAAAAAGTGTCCAGTCAAAATAAATGACATAGACTCACATCATTGAACTGTTCGTATATTACGATTCAAAAAATCATTTCAGATTAGTTAAAGTACTAAAATTCATTTATAGGACTTCATGATACCGCACCGTTGTAACAGTGCGTTGAGGATTCCGTCTTTTTCATCTCTGCACCATGGCTTTAATGGCGTGTGATGATTTTATAAATACATTTTGATATTTTCAATCAATTTGTCTAGCCGAAACAATTAGCATAGACTCTTCTTTAAACGTTTCAAAATACTAAAAATCATTTTGACTTTGTCATATTACATCATACCATAGTGGGCTTAAAAATACATCCAACACTAGGTTACTCTGCATTGATGACTCCATCGTTTATTATGTCATCACCAGTAACGATGGACTTCTCCACACCTCGTGTTACTGTGACTTAATAATAAAACAAGAAAATTCATTTGTCTTTTCAAAAGCACAACAGTGCGAATTTGGCACGATTTTAAGAATTTCAAAATCTAGCATAGCTAGAAGATTTGGAATATCCTAAAATCTCAAAACACCTCAAATTTTTCCTCCACATTCTTTTCCAGCTTAATAACTATATCTATTATAGCCTTAACCTGACTACTTAACTCTATCCATACCTACTGTTCATCAAACTTACCACGTATTTGGGCTCAGCAACTTACCACAATCATATGGGTTGAGGAACTTGTCCTAGTCAGGCCAAAGTCGCCCATTCGCTGAGGGGCTCCACCACATGACTATGAGTCACGAACTTACTATGCGTGTCAGTTCTCAAAACACGAACTTATCTTAACATCCTCTACCTATCCGTTATACACATGAGAAAAGAATCACCTTCTCAACATACATATAGTGAATAGCGCGACACCAGGTTTCAGTTGATTATCATTATAGGAAGCCAAGTGGTCGTCAAACCAAACACAATCTCCTGCCCATACAAGAAATTGGTCAACTCAGCCACTAATCAATATAGGAAGTTAAGCGGTCGTTAAACCAAGAACAAATCCCCTGCCCATACAAAGGACTGTTCAACTCAACCACTGTATCAATATAGAAAGCTAAGCGGTTCTAAAACCAAGCACTAATTCCTCGCCCATACAAGGAATTGTACAACTCAGCCACTAATATGAGTCCTCAATTAAAAACCTACAAACCTCTAACTTCTCTTAACTTGATATGAATTTTGTCAATTCATACCTTATCACACTCAACACTTCAAGAGTCCACTTATTACTATTTCACAGTATCTTCATTGTTATAGCACCATGCTATCAACACAACCTCTTAATCATTTAACAGACCATTTGTCATTCCATGATTTTACTATGATCATCGGGATCTTATATCAAAATTGATTTCACTGTACTATTTCTCCTCTATTCTAGGATCGTTTAATTCTATCACCTTATCATTCATCTCTGATCATTTTACTGTACGATCCATCTCTTTTTAAATTCTTGAATCAAGTGTTCCCTGATTCTTATTCCATTTATTTGGATTACACTCATTGAAGATCCTTCTTTGAATCTTTTCATATATCTATGTATCTATATAGATTTATTTCCTCATTTATGAACTGTATATGTTCATTTATAAACTCTATCTGAGTTTATCCTTTCACTGTCTTCATTATCTTTCCATGATTATAGCCTAAGGTACTGCTACCTAAGAACTATAACCTATCAGCTCTGATACCAACTTGTGACGACCCCAAATCCGGGTTCCTTTAACCTCGGATCCGGTTCAACACTAGTACTACTTTTCCTTATTGTTCATAAATTACAACAATATTATAATTACTAAATAATCATTTATTTACAATTATATAACATCTCTTTCTATTCCAGAATTGCAATCTTTATACATTCCTAGTATGTCTTCATATCATACATGATACGACATTCTATTACAATCAATTTGAGATCATATGTATAATGACTCAATCACACCATCCTATTATCCTTATTCATAAAGGACAACGTCTGAAAAATGATATTCAAATAATCTGTAAATGTTCTCTTAATAATTTAAGTTTGCTAATCTATAGCACAACAAAACATAAACTCTTCATATCTACTTACACAAGTGAATGAATTAGTCTACCTCAAGGTTTTACTACAAAAGCACCTATACTTCAATCTTGATGACTCGTTAGTCAATCTTCATCTTTGCCTCTACCGGAGTAATCGGC
Source organism: Hedera helix (assembly GCA_947179155.2). Lineage (NCBI taxonomy): Eukaryota > Viridiplantae > Streptophyta > Magnoliopsida > Apiales > Araliaceae > Hedera > Hedera helix. The sequence continues at coordinate 24,321,125 of OX359266.1, forward strand.
TTCCTCAAACTACTCTGTAATGTTTTGTTTTAAGCAAGGGTGAGCACGACGGCTCAGCAAGTCTAACAGTTTCACATAACACATAAACATATTTCATCATGCTTCATGCATCTCATGCTTTACAATGACTACATATCTCATGTCTATCATGCTTTGCATTTACTCTATGATTCATGCTATTCATGCATGTCATTTACAATTTCATACAGTTCAATATATATAGAGTAATCAACTTAATCATCTAGTGCATATCAATAGTTTATTTCAACTTTTATCATAAAAGCACCTTACCACATTATTACACATAATAATTTATGCACATATAATGATTTTGTAGTATTTTAAAATCATACACATAATGCAACAGTTCTGAAAAACTTGCCTGGACTTGCATAACCAGCTTACGCTAATCTTTCATGTTCCTTGCACCACCTACACGGTATGTGAGATCAACGGTGCACAATATCAGTCAAAGTTTGACTCAATACTAAATCTTATTTTAACGATATTTATTTCTTCTTATCGTCCCCTTTATTTAATAAGGTTAATTTCATATTTTAGTCTCTCGTTAACTTGACTCAGTGTTTCATATTCAACATCGTAAATCTTTTGTATAAACTATGCAGTTCTGATATTTATTAATGTCACTGCGTTAATGTCTGGACCTTATTTCTGTTTAGGTCGAACAACTAATTAGTCACTAATGGACCATACCCTTGGTTTAACTTAATCACATCATTTAACTCGATGATTTATCATAATATTAACTGCATTGGTTAATATTTTAAACTCTTACTATTAATTAGTAATAACTTATAATGTTATTTAATTGTTAAATAACACTTTAAATAATCATTACTATTATTAATTTCTTTTTAAAAGTTTACCTTAATCATTATTATTACTCTTTTAATAATAATTTAATTGCTTGTTAGTATTATTACCCTTTAATAATATTTTATTTGACTTCTCATTATTATTAATCATTTTAATAATAATTTAATTGTTCATCAATATTATTAACCATTTAATAATATTTGAAATCCTCACGTATCATTAGTAATTACTTAATAATGATTCAACCCTTAACTATTATTATTCAATAGTTAATTACTTGTTAAACAATATTATTAATTCCATAATAATATTTTAAATTAATTACATATCATTATTAATTATTGAGTAATGATTTAATTCTTAACTATTATCATTTAATAGTTAATCATTAATATTATCAATATATTTTAATTACTTAATAATCTTCTCCCGATTAAGTAATAATTTATTTCACTTAATTACCATTTAATTATTATTTAATATGAATTAAATAATAATTAATTAATTAATTATCCGTACTCATTATTTAATATTAATTAAATAATAAACAATTATACTATTAACTCTAACATCCTTTGATTACTATTTAATATAGAAAGCAATTAACCCTCTTTAATTATTATTTAATGTTAATTAAATAATAATTAATTAATTATCTTTATTTATTATTTACTCTTAATTAAATAAAATAATAAATAATTATGTTATCAACTTTACTTAACTGTAATTATTATTTAATTTTAAATAATAATTACCTAACTCTCTTTATTTATTATTTAATCTTATTAAATAATAAATAATTAAAGTTTGAAATCTTTATCTTACTCTAATTATTATTTAATATTAATTAAAGAATAATTAGCTATTTACTTTCCTTTATTTACTATTTAATACCTAATTAAATAATAAATAATTAATTTATTTTCTCCACACAAGTTGATATTGTTATTAAATACCTAAAGAACATATTTAATATTTAATAACAATTTATTTATAATTTTCTTGAATTATTAGCTAGGTAGTCACAAATTAGTATACATTTACACCATAAATAATATGAAAAATACCAATTTTCGGAAATAATACCATCTCCATACATATAACACTTCAAATAATCAGTAGGTTATTTTTTCATATTTTTCCAACTTTTAAAAATACTTTTTATTATTTTTCATACATTTAGTAAGCTTTTATTATTAAATAATTATGAAAAATATCTACTGACATTATAAAAATACCATTAAATTCCAGAAAATAGTTCACGTAATTCCAAGCAACTTTTTAGTTTTGACCATCGTCGGAACCGGCCGGAAAATGGGTGAACCGGCCGCCGGAATGCTCCGGCCGGTTCACCGGAAAAAAACCGGCAGTAGGTTTTCATTCTGTCCAGTTTTGGGGTCCCTTACAAAAACCTTAATAACTTAAGTTCTATAACTCCGATGGTGCTCTACTTTATATCGTTGCGTTCGTATCTTCTTGAACTACAATTTTCCATTATCGGATTCATTTTTTGGACACGATTTGACCTCCGAAATCAGCCTGAAACCGGACTGTTCATGTAAAACTTCCGACAGTGGAGTGTTTTGCTAAAAAAATCATAACTAATTCATTTTAACTCGGATTTTAGTCATTCAAGTTTTAAAATTTACACAACTTCAAGATCTATCCAACAAAATTGACGGATCAAAAATCCGACTTACGGCTCGTGAACAGTAAATCCGGGAATGAGGCTACTCGATTTTTAGTTTTCCGGTAAACATCATTTTACAACTTTTGCTAAGTTTTTCCACATCAATGCTTATGGATCCATACCAAAAATCCATGAAACACTTGTTTAACATATCTAGCATGGATCTAGACTTAAAGAACATAAAGATGGCATTTTTACAATTTATTTCTTATTTTAATCACATAACAAGCATAACTAAGGTTTTTTAGGATTTTCTAACCTTTTTGTTTTGTGTGCTTGCTTTCTCTTCCTTCCAAAATAGTAGATGAACCTCTAAGCTCTTCTCTTGGTTAAGAATGGGTTGAGTTGGCTTGACTCGGCTCGACTCGGTTGAGTTAACTCATTAGTTTATTCACTATTTCACTCAACTCTGTGAGGACCCGAAATTTTAAGATCTCTTTAATAAAATTAAATGAGAATTTAATTGATAAAATTATCAAGATTGTTAAATTAATTATTATTTTATGTGATTTAATGTATGGGATGAGATTTAATTAATAAATTAAATCTGTGCAGAGATTATGATAAATGGAATTAAATTTATGTAAATAAATTGTTTAAAGACAATTTATTAAGAATAAGAGAAATGTTAATATTGGGAAATTGTTGTGGAGGTGTGAAAATTAAATGAGGTTATATGATAATGTAAAATGTATGAATTAAATATGTGTATATTTATATATATACATTTGTATATTATATATGCAAATGTTTAATTGATAATCTTAAATTCCATTAATTATGGAAATAAAAGGGATTAATAATTAAATTAATCCAAATTTAAATAAAAAGTGAATGAGGGAGTTGGTAAAATTGTATGTGTTAATTTTAGATTTTATCAAGAATTTTGGAAGAAGTTTAAAAAATTAATTGAGAAGGAAAGGTAATTATATAAATTATATAATAATAAATTATATAATTTATATAAGGAAATTAAAATGAGGTATGAAGAAAATAATAATTATATAAATTATATAAGAATAATTATGTAATTTATATAAGGTGATTAAATGGAATAAAGTTGGAGGAAATTAAGAAATTATTTAAAAAGGAGAATGTAATTATATAAATTATATAATATTAAATTATATAATTTTTATATAAAGAAATTAATATGGATATTAAAGAAATTGAATAATAAATAAGAAAAATGTATGTTTTAAGTTATTAAAAAATTATAATTATGTATAATGAAATTATTATGACTTTTATGAAGGATAATATTTTGGAAACGTGAACATGTTAATGTAACATGTTGTTCAAGAAATGAAGTCAAAAATTATGGAGAATAATTTTTATAAGTCATATGAATTATTTTATGATTTTTGGAGGTATAAATTACCTCATATAATTACATGCATGACGATATGCGTGTACAAAATTTGTCAAGTAAAGTACCCAAAAATGGTCTGAATATTATTCATAAATCATATCATAAATTTTGGTACATTAAAATAAATATTTTGTATTTATTATATAAAATATTTATTACACGAATTAATTACGTAATGTATTAAATTAATTGATTACGCAAGAATTATGCATGTAAATATTCTGGAAAGTTCGTGGTTGCGTGAGAAAGATGGGAGAGAGTCGGTGGAAAATTTTTAAATCAAAACATTGGTTATGTGGATGGATATAAAAAGAAAGGAATGGAAATAAAAGGAATAGAAAAGAAAAGAACAAATAAACACTATCTCTCTCTCCTTTCTTCTTCACCGTGAACACCATCACCGCCACCATCTCCACCACCGTGAACCGCCATGGCTGTCAAGAGAGAGAAGAAGGAATTTTGGTGCCTTCAAGGAAAGAAATCAAGCTTTGGGAGGTATAATAATTTAATTATTTGATTTATTTGTATTTATGAATGATTAATTATTATTGTGGAAAAATTAGAAAATATTTAGAATTATTATTCTAAATAATTTCTGGGTGAAGACATGTTAATTAGATAATTTTTGGAGTGATTATGTTGTGAAAATTATGAAAAAGTTTTTAGTATTTTTGGTTTAAATTATTGCATGGCTGGGTACTGTTTGTGCGAAACTGGAAGAAGAAAGAAGGGAGGGCCGCGCATTGCGCGCGGCCATTTTTTTTACCGAAGGCAGGCTTGAAACGTCGTCGTTTTGGGACGCGATATCTGTCGTCCGCGCAATGCGCGGATATGGCTCCAAACGACGTCGTATTGGAAGAAGCCGGAGAAGGAACGGTCGCGCCTTGCGCGGCTGTGTTTTGTGATGAAATGACGACTGTGCCCCTGGGCTTTTTCAGAAATACCGAGCGTGTCCCAAGGCCGCGGAAATTACATAAACGCCCCTGGACTTTTTGGTTAAGTCCGGTTATGTCCCTAATGTTGCGGAATTTACGAAAATGCCCTCGAGCTTTCCGGAAAATGCCAATTTTGTCCCTTTAACCGCGGAAATTACCAAATTGCCCCCAGAATTAGTTTTTAATTGAAATAAATGTTTAAAAATTGTTTAAAAATCATAGAAAATTATAGAAAAATACTAAAAATATAGAAATGATGTTTGGGCATTAAATTTAATATTTTTGTAAAAATATTAAATATTGGGGATTAATATTTAAAGGTTTAAATATTAATCTAATAAAGTTACCATTTAGAAAATGGTTAAATAAAATTTTTGGGACACCCAGATATGTTAAATTTTACCCAATAAGCCGGGTTGTCCGTAGTGAGTGTATTTGATATTAAGTTAAAGGAATATATTAAGGGAAGAGGTTAATATAGTTAACCATATAATTTGGAAATTAGTCCAGAGATGATATTAATTAAGTAAATTAATATCATAAAGAGATAAATAATTATTATTTGATTATTTTATGATCATAGGTTGATCGAGTTAAGAGTTTGAGATATCAATTTAAATACCTGGACGCCAGGCAAGTTCTTCAGTCCTTAAATGTTAAATGTTATGATATGTAATTCTGGTTTCAAAGGCATATAAATTATGTGTTACGTGTTATGTGGATAATATGACAACTATGTGTTCTTTGTGCAACAATATGAGATATATTACTATATTAGAAGCACAAACACATGATGTATGACACACACCAAGCATGATAAACTATGTGCTGTGTGAAGCATAAACTGTTGAACTTGTTGAGCCGTTGTGCTCATTACTTGCTTAATAAACATTTTTGCAGGAAAGAAATGAATTTCAAGAATATTGGATTATATAGGGACGGGTTTTCCTAAAAGGTTGTGAACGTTATTATTCTATGTTTATATTATGATTGAAGGTGGATAATTTGCCAAAGTTATAGTGATATACTGTATGTACAGATAAGTTGGATCCGAATATGACAAGTATCGTTTAGATTGTGAACTGCAATTGTACAACATGAATATTATGATAGAAACTATTATATGTCTGACTATGAATTACGACATAAGAATAATGTATGAATATAAATGACATTAAATGTTGAATGTGGATCTGTATAATACGGGTTACAGAAAGAAAAGAATAAGTAAAGGTTGCGATCCAGGGACTAGGATCAAAATGTAAGGATTTTAAATATCCAAATGTTTTAATAAATGATATGATTGAGAAAAAGAAAAAAAAAAAAAAAATTTATACCGAAAATTTTGATAATTGATGATTTTGAAATTAAATAATGGATCAATTAAGGTGGTTAAAGATATATTAACGAACCAGAATTTGGACATAAGGTAATTGATATTTAATAAATACAAGATTTAAGATAACAAAGTGGGTCGAATTTCGGGGTCGTTACAGTTGGTATCAGAGCTAGAGGTTATAAACCTTAGGTAAATGATACCTTAGGCTATAACCTAAAGTAAGAAAGAGTAAGATAGTTGTGTGTTCTGAAAACTCAAGCGTATAGTAAGCTCGTGACTCATGATTGTATGGTGGAGCCCCTTTGGCGAATGGGCGACTAAGGCCTGACTAGGACAAGCTCCTCAACCATATGATTATGGTAAGTTCCTGAGCCCAGATACGTGATAAGTTTGATGAACATGGGGGAATTAGAATGGAAAAGATGTAAGTTAAGAAATGCAGATTTCAGATATTGATTAAAGTAAAGGAAATATGAAAGAGATAAGATTATAAGGAAGAGGTAAAGATGTTAAGAAAGATCTGAACGAAGGCAAGGAATTGAGAGAATTTATAAGTTTAATTAAAAAATTTATTTGAAGGAATAATTGAAATGATTCAAAGATGAATCTCAAAGAAAATCAGGGGACACCTGATTTAAACAATAGGGATGACAAGGTAATCCGAAATGTATAAGAAGAGATCATAATAACATGATCAGGAAGGGTAAGAAGATCGTACTACGATACGATCACGAGATAAGAGAAGCGAGTAAGAAGTAGGTTGTGAAGCAAGATCATGATGAGATTAAGTGAAAATGTGAAATAACGAAAGACCTGTTAATGGTCGAAAAGGCATATTTTAATGTTATAAAGAGATATGGTACTATGAAATAGTACAAGAAGAATTCAGGGAATGATAAGACATGAATGATGAGAAATGTTATGTTAAGGGGGCAAAAAGCTTGGGTACGAAATTTCAATTGAGGACTCCTGTGGTGACTGAATTGCACAATCCTTTGTATGGGCGGAGGATTTGTGTTTACTTAGTTACTATGTGATAATCATTGGAATGTTAGAGTCGCGCTAGCAGGTTTGATAGATATATAATATTAAGTTAGGCACGAGTTCTTAAAACTCATGCATATGGTAAGTCCATGACTCATAATCGTATGGCATGTTTTGAGCCCCTCAGCATATGGACAGTCTTTGATTGTTCTTAGACTACATATTGCTAGGACAAGCTTTAAAACTCATATTCTTGTGGTAAGTTCCTGGACTCATAATGTGTGGTAAGTTTGATGAACTATGCGGGGGTATAGAAATGTTGGAGTAGTTAGAAAACTTTTGTGTAAAGGTAATAATAGTCCTAGCAATAAATTTATTAATTAAGTAAAGAAACTGAAGGTGAATGTTAGGGAATTTAGGATATTCCCACTCTTCTAGCTTTGCTAGATTTCAAAAATTTTGGCCTCAAGTTGATTGGCACGTGTGCATTTTGAAAAATATAAATGAAATTTTTAAGCGATTTAAAAAGTGTCTATGCTACTTGTCTCGGCTAGGCAAAAATGTTTTTACATCAAAATGTATTTTAAAAGAATCATCCACACACCTTTTAGCCCGGTGCAGATGTGATGAATGACGGAATGCTCAACGTGTTGTTGAGACGGTGCGGTACTATTTCGTTATAAGATGATTCAACACCATAAAGTATGGTTTATGGTGTAGGAATTATTAATGACGAAATTCTCAACGGACTGTCAAAATGATGCGGTAACATGAAGTCATAAATGATTTTGATTTATGAAGGTATGTCAGAACTATAAGTCAATGCCATTTGACTCGGCTTGATATTTTGAAAAGTTTTGACATGATAAATGTTTTAAAAAATTTCTGTGGATTATAAAGTGTTAGAGAAAGTCTATGCTAATTGATCTAGCTAGACAAACGTTGAGAAAATATAAGTCTGAGCTATTGATTCAGCTAGACAAATTTTAAATTATATTCATTGAATTCGTATTCTTTGAAAGTTATAACTAAACAAATTTCTTTTGAATGGATTCTAAGGCTGAGATGAACAAAAAGATTAAAAAAAAATACGGGCATGACAGATTGTTCTACTGGCGTGCCAAATTACGGATTAAATATACATCACTTTAATGACAGACTGATCCACTGTCAGGGTTTGCAGTACGACGTACTCTGGGAGTGAAGTACTGTAACCGGGGTACATGTTTACTTTAATGACAGACTAACCCACTGTCAGTGGTTTGCAGTACGACGTACTCTGGGAGTGAAGTACTGTTAAACCGGGATAAAAGTTCATTCAGCATACTACAAAAAAGTTTTGTTTAAAATTTTAAATTCCTCTACTCTTATGAAGATTGGATGGTAGGATGGGGTAGTATTATTTAAATGTAAGTGATAATGAAAGCAATATTGTAAAGTAAAGAAATTATGAAATATGAAGGATTAGAAAATTGCAATGGGCAATGATCACGAGAAATGAAGGGAAGAAAGATATGTGGAATAAATATAAAGAAATTGTGAAGTATGAGTATATAGAAATTTCGAGGACGAAATTTTATGAAGGAGGGGTGAATGTGATACCCCAGGAATTTAGAATAATTCCAAATAAGGATTATGATACATCAAGTAAAGGTTAGTATTTAAAATCTAATGTTGAATAATGGAAGTGTTAAAGAATGAATTATGAAATATGAAGAAGGTTATGAATGTGAATTAAGAAGAAAATGATGAATATACAGAGTATAAATGAGGTGTAATAGAAGGTATGAAATAAGTTGGTGAAGTAAGGATAAGTACGATTAGAGAAAAAGAAAGTTTTCGAAAAATGAGAACATATCTTGATAAATACATCAAGGAAAGAGCTAAAGCTTTATAGTCACAAAGAAATTGTGAATGTGATTAAGAATTGAATATTTTGACAATTATGATTTTATGAGGTTATCCATGTAAATTAGGGATATTAAAGAGGTAAAATATAATTATTATGGATTTAATTGTGATTTATCAAAATAAAGATATAGCAAGGTGCTAGAAATAAAATACGTATAAATATTACGACAATTATGATTCCGAGGACGGAATCCTGTTAAGGGGGGAAGAATGTGAGGACCCGAAATTTCAAGATCTTTTTAATAAAATTAAATGAGAATTTAATTGATAAAATTATCAAGATTGTTAAATTAATTATTATTTTATGTGATTTAATGTATGGGATGAGATTTAATTAATAAATTAAATCTGTGCAGAGATGATGATAAATGGAATTAAATTTATGTAAATAAATTGTTTAAAGACAATTTATTAAGAATAAGAGAAATGTTAATATTGGGAAATTGTTGTGGAGGTGTGAAAATTAAATGAGGTTATATGATAATGTAAAATGTATGAATTAAATATGTGTATATTTATATATATACATTTGTATATTATATATGCAAATGTTTAATTGATAATCTTAAATTCCATTAATTATGGAAATAAAATGGATTAATAATTAAATTAATCCAAATTTAAATAAAAAGTGAATGAGGGAGTTGGTAAAATTGTATGTGTTAATTTTAGATTTTATCAAGAATTTTGGAAGAAGTTTAAAAAATTAATTGAGAAGGAAAGGTAATTATATAAATTATATAATAATAAATTATATAATTTATATAAGGAAATTAAAATGAGGTATGAAGAAAATAATAATTATATAAATTATATAAGAATAATTATGTAATTTATATAAGGTGATTAAATGGAATAAAGTTGGAGGAAATTAAGAAATTATTTAAAAAGGAGAATGTAATTATATAAATTATATAATATTAAATTATATAATTTTTATATAAAGAAATTAATATGGATATTAAAGAAATTGAATAATAAATAAGAAAAATGTATGTTTTAAGTTATTAAAAAATTATAATTATGTATAATGAAATTATTATGACTTTTATGAAGGATAATATTTTGGAAACGTGAACATGTTAATGTAACATGTTGTTCAAGAAATGAAGTCAAAAATTATGGAGAATAATTTTTATAAGTCATATGAATTATTTTATGATTTTTGGAGGTATAAATTACCTCATATAATTACATGCATGACGATATGCGTGTACAAAATTTGTCAAGTAAAGTACCCAAAAATGGTCTAAATATTATTCATAAATCATATCATAAATTTTGGTACATTAAAATAAATATTTTGTATTTATTATATAAAATATTTATTACACGAATTAATTACGTAATGTATTAAATTAATTGATTACGCAAGAATTATGCATGTAAATATTCTGGAAAGTTCGTGGTTGCGTGAGAAAGATGGGAGAGAGTCGGTGGAAAATTTTTAAATCAAAACATTGGTTATGTGGATGGATATAAAAAGAAAGGAATGGAAATAAAAGGAATAGAAAAGAAAAGAACAAATAAACACTATCTCTCTCTCATTTCTTCTTCACCGTGAACACCATCACCGCCACCATCTCCACCACCGTGAACCGCCATGGCTGTCAAGAGAGAGAAGAAGGAATTTTGGTGCCTTCAAGGAAAGAAATCAAGCTTTGGGAGGTATAATAATTTAATTATTTGATTTATTTGTATTTATGAATGATTAATTATTATTGTGGAAAAATTAGAAAATATTTAGAATTATTATTCTAAATAATTTCTGGGTGAAGACATGTTAATTAGATAATTTTTGGAGTGATTATGTTGTGAAAATTATGAAAAAGTTTTTAGTATTTTTGGTTTAAATTATTGCATGGCTGGGTACTGTTTGTGCGAAACTGGAAGAAGAAAGAAGGGAGGGCCGCGCATTGCGCGCGGCCATTTTTTTTACCGAAGGCAGGCTTGAAACGGCGTCGTTTTGGGACGCGATATCTGTCGTCCGCGCAATGCGCGGATATGGCTCCAAACGACGTCGTATTGGAAGAAGCCGGAGAAGGAACGGTCGCGCCTTGCGCGGCTGTGTTTTGTGATGAAATGACGACTGTGCCCCTGGGCTTTTTCAGAAATACCGAGCGTGTCCCAAGGCCGCGGAAATTACATAAACGCCCCTGGACTTTTTGGTTAAGTCCGGTTATGTCCCTAATGTTGCGGAATTTACGAAAATGCCCTCGAGCTTTCCGGAAAATGCCAATTTTGTCCCTTTGACCGCGGAAATTACCAAATTGCCCCCAGAATTAGTTTTTAATTGAAATAAATGTTTAAAAATTGTTTAAAAATCATAGAAAATTATAGAAAAATACTAAAAATATAGAAATGATGTTTGGGCATTAAATTTAATATTTTTGTAAAAATATTAAATATTGGGGATTAATATTTAAAGGTTTAAATATTAATCTAATAAAGTTACCATTTAGAAAATGGTTAAATAAAATTTTTGGGACACCCAGATATGTTAAATTTTACCCAATAAGCCGGGTTGTCCGTAGTGAGTGTATTTGATATTAAGTTAAAGGAATATATTAAGGGAAGAGGTTAATATAGTTAACCATATAATTTGGAAATTAGTCCAGAGATGATATTAATTAAGTAAATTAATATCATAAAGAGATAAATAATTATTATTTGATTATTTTATGATCATAGGTTGATCGAGTTAAGAGTTTGAGATATCAATTTAAATACCTGGACGCCAGGCAAGTTCTTCAGTCCTTAAATGTTAAATGTTATGATATGTAATTCTGGTTTCAAAGGCATATAAATTATGTGTTACGTGTTATGTGGATAATATGACAACTATGTGTTCTTTGTGCAACAATATGAGATATATTACTATATTAGAAGCACAAACACATGATGTATGACACACACCAAGCATGATAAACTATGTGCTGTGTGAAGCATAAACTGTTGAACTTGTTGAGCCGTTATGCTCATTACTTGCTTAATAAACATTTTTGCAGGAAAGAAATGAATTTCAAGAATATTGGATTATATAGGGACGGGTTTTCCTAAAAGGTTGTGAACGTTATTATTCTATGTTTATATTATGATTGAAGGTGGATAATTTGCCAAAGTTATAGTGATATACTGTATGTACAGATAAGTTGGATCCGAATATGACAAGTATCGTTTAGATTGTGAACTGCAATTGTACAACATGAATATTATGATAGAAACTATTATATGTCTGACTATGAATTACGACATAAGAATAATGTATGAATATAAATGACATTAAATGTTGAATGTGGATCTGTATAATACGGGTTACAGAAAGAAAAGAATAAGTAAAGGTTGCGATCCAGGGACTAGGATCAAAATGTAAGGATTTTAAATATCCAAATTTTTTAATAAATGATATGATTGAGAAAAAGAAAAAAAAAAAAAATTATACCGAAAATTTTGATAATTGATGATTTTGAAATTAAATAATGGATCAATTAAGGTGGTTAAAGATATATTAACGAACCGGAATTTGGACATAAGGTAATTGATATTTAATAAATACAAGATTTAAGATAACAAAGTGGGTCGAATTTCGGGGTCGTTACAAACTCACTTGGAACTCACTCCAACTCACTAGCACCAATATAAAAGCTCTCTCTTGCAACTTTTTTTAAACTCTTAGCCAATGAACCAAGTGATTTATTTATAGTGGAGTCAACCTATACATACACACCTTGTAAGCATATAAATTGGACTTCAAGCATTCTACAAATTCTAGCCAAAAGAGGTTGAGTATTCCACACTTTTTCTCAACATTACCCCAATTTTTGATTTATTTTTATTAGTTAACTTGCAAAATAAAAATCCTTCTAGAAGCTTTTAATTTGGATAAAAAAAAAATGGGCTTTCAATTTAATTGTTTGGGCTTACTATTCATCTTAGTTGGGCTACTATAACACCAAATTAATTTACCAACATTGGGCTTAAACATTAATTTATTAGTCTCCCAATTTAAATAAATCATTGGGCTTACCTAATTAAATTAATACAACCAACATACAAATTCATACTTAATTAATTAAGTGGACTTCTTTAAAAATAATATATGAGCTAGCCTACTAGTATTTAACTACTAGTTGGACTATTAATTAATATTATTAATATTTCACATAGTTATTATTAATTAATAATTATATTAATTAATTTACATAACCCAATTAGACTTGCCCTAATTAAGCCTAATTGAATCCTAATTTGGGTTTCTCAACATACCACTCGCTCGGTATTAATTTCCTAAGTTTGTTCGTTAGTTTAATAACCCCTTTGATCGAACAACCTTAAAATAAATCATCGAATATTTAAATATTCATAATACCCTTTCCTAGGGTTTGAAATGATCACCCTTCATTAATTCACTAATTTAAAAATTTTAAATTTAAAATTTTATTTATAACATTATTAAATTTTTAGGTTCATTTCAACTAGGTTGGCTTGAATCGAATTACCGCAACAACCTAGCTTATCTTATCCATCAAATAATTCATCGAATTTTCAAAGGTATCATACTACCTTGTTTTACCCTAACGAATTATCTTTATTATAATTTTCTTATCTATCGAGTCACTAATCGCATCCTGAGTTAATGACTGATTTACTCGCCTCTCTAAGGCATCTCTGCTCCAAGAGAAAATTTGCAGGGTTCTACAACACTTAGACCTCCCAGGTTCTTACTAACACATAGGAAAAAATAAATTTATCCATCTATTTTCACCCTTCTCATAGAATTAGGTTTTTTTTTTTTTTTTTTTTACCACCTATATTAATCTCCTCAATAATTTCATTAAAAGAAATATTGTTAAATATTTGGGTTATTACAATTTCGTGTAATAAATATTTTATATAACGTATATAAAATATTTATTTTAATTCACCAAAAATCATAATATGATTTATAAATAATATTAATACCTCTTTTTGGTACTTTTCTTGACAAATTTTGTACACGCATAATTACATGCATGTAATTATATGAGGTAATTTATACCTCCAAAAATCATAAAATAATTCATATAACATATAAAAATTATTTTTCACAATTTTTCACTTCGTTATTTGGACAACATGTTGCATTAACATGTTCACATTTCTGAAATATTATTTTTCATAAAAGTCATAATAATTTCATTATACATAAATTTAATTTTTAATAACTTAAAACATTTCTTTTTCTTATTTATTATTAAATTTCTTTAATATTCCAATAATTTCTTTATATATATAAATTATATATAACTTAATATTATATAATTTATATATTTACATTCTCCTTTCTTAAATAATTTCTTAATTTCCTCCAACTTTATTCCATTTAATCACCTTATATAAATTACATAATTATTCTTATATAATTTATATAATTATTATTTTCTTCATACCTTATTTTAATTTCCTAATATAAATTATATAATTTATATAATTACCTTTCCTTCTCAATTAATTTCTAAACTTCCTCCAAAATTCTTGATAAAATCTAAAATCAACACATACAATTTTACCAACTCCCTCATTCACTTTTTATTTAAATTTGGATTAATTTAATTATTAATCCCTTTATTTCCATAATTAATGAAATTTAAAATTATCAATTAAACATTCACATATATAATATACAAATGTATATATATAAATATATACATATTTAATTCATACATTTTACATTATCATATAACCTCATTTAATTTCCGTACCTCCACAACAATTTCTCAATATTAAAATTTCTCTTATTCTTAATAAATTGTCTTTAAACAATTTATTTACTTTTTAATTACTTAAATTCAATTCCATTTATCATAATCTCTGCACAGATTTAATTTACTAATTAAATCTCATCACATACCTTAAATCACATAAAATAATAATTAATTTGAACAATCTTGATAATTTAATCAATTAAATTCTCATTTAATATTATTAAAGAATTCTTGGAATTTCGGGTCCTCACAGTATTTAATTATTTAGTTAATCTAATTATTTATTTAATCATGAATTGGATATCTAATGTGTAACAAAATTAATAGCCAATCATTTGGATTATAATTAATTAGTCCAATGATAAATTAAATGGACTTGACTAATTAATAGTCCAAGTTATTTAATAGGAGTCCATTGGATTTTAAATGAAGTCCAAAATATGAGCCCACTTGGAATTTATTTTGTGTAACCTATTATTTAGTAAAAAGTGAGCATGTGACCAACATTTTGGGACAAAAAAAATCCCATCAGCTGTGAGCAAGAGAGAAGGAGAGTAAAATGTTGCTTTTATTTTATTTTTTTCATGTATTTAAATATTGGTTGCTTGTTTTATTTTAATAGTACATGAACATCATCCCTCTTTTCACCAACTTAGGTACTTAGTCCATTTCTTGTGCAAGTATCTAATATAGGTTCATGATAGCTATAATTATAAATATATATTTTATATCTATAAACTAAGTACTTAGATTATTTGTAGCAAGTGTTATACATTTTCTCCTAGCTCATTGTTCAAGTTCTAGAGAGAAGTTAGAAAGAAAAATCCTTGTGAGAGCAAAATAATTTGAGAGATTTAGGAGGAAGAAGGAGAAGCTAATATTATTCATGCCATTCACCACCTATTTTGGAAGAAAAATAAAAATAGCCCATAAAACAAGGTAATGATTATTTTAAATCTAGCTTTGTTTTTAAATTAAATAAACAACATGTTGTATAAGCATGTCAATATAGTTAGTAATGTGTATTAGTAGTATTTATATCATACTTGAGTTTGATATGCTTAGGTTGTATTTTGGTATATTTTGTATACTAAAAACATATGTTTGGTAGTGTGTAAACAAGCCTTAAAATAATGACTAAAAATATTTTTTTATAAAATTTATATTTAATGTTCTAATATTATAGAACATTAAATCATGAGAAAAATAAAGTTTGAATCACTCAAAATAGAGTTATACATAAAAAGTTATGATTTGTAATAGTTTATGAGGTACAATAATTTTTAAGAAAAAAAATGGAATTAAATCTTGGGAAATTAAATTTTCATGTTATAAATTGATATTAAGTGATGGGTAAAATTTTTGAATTTTTATTGAGGAGTTAAAGCTTACTTGAAAGTATAATTTTCATTAGGGTGGTATTTCTGAGCACTGTAGACATTATGCTAAGAAAAAAAGAATTATAGCTGGCCGCGCATTGCGCGCCAGCGGTTGCTGCTAGACGCGGAGCGAAACGATGCCGTTTGGCGTATAAAAACGATAACCCGCATACAATATGCGAAAGTCATTTTTGATTTTTTTTAAAATGACACCGTTTTGGGCCCTCAAGTTTTGTTAGGTGCGTGTCATGCGTGGGAGCCAATTTTGGCGAAATTACAGTTTTGCCCCTTTGTTCGATTTTTTGTTTAATTACAATATTGCCCTCGGTCCGATTTTTTAGTTTATTTACAGAATTGCCATTTTGTATATTTTTAATTGATTTAAATGTTTAAAATTTAATTTAAAATTATAACAAAAATAATAATAATACAAAAGTGATATTTGGGATTATATTTTTTATTTTGATTAATATTTAAATATTTTAAATATTAATCTAGTTAGCTAAATTTATGGTTAAGTTACATAAATACAAATTTCATTAATTATTTATTATTTAATTAAGAATTTAATAATAAATAAGGATAAATAAATTGATTAATAATTAGCATTAAATAATAATTAAATTAGAAATATAATTAATTATTAATTTAATTGACATTAAATAATAATTAAAGAGGATTAAAATTAATAAACTATTATTTAATTTCTTTAAATTAAATAATAAGTGAGGATAATTACTTAGTTAATGGTTAATTGATTTATATTAACTAATAAGATTTTAGAAGTCATTAAATATTATTTAATTAATAAACAATAATTAAAGATAAATAAAGTTAATAATTTAATTATTTATTATATTAAATAATAAAGAAGGATAATTAAGAATTAATTATTATCAAACAATAATTAAAGAAATGTAAGATTAATTAATTAATTATTATTTAATTAAGATTAAATAATAATTATATAAGATTATAATAAAGTTAAATAATTAATTATTATCTAATTAATCTTATGTACTAATTAAGAAGCATTAAAATAAATAAACTAATTATTAAGTAAGATTAATTAGTTATTATTTATAATTAAATAATGACTAAAGGTAGTTAATTAATTACTATTTAACTAATAAAAATAGTAATTAATTAAAGAAAGAGTTAATTAAGTATAGATTATTTAATATTCACCAATTAAACAATTATATTAAATTGTTTAAAGTTTCTTTAAGTGTTTAATTGTGATGACCCCGAATCCGGGTCCCTCGAACCTCAGATCCGGTTCAAGACTAGTACTACCTTCTCCTTATTGTTCATGAATTACAATAATATTATAATTGATAAATAATCATTTATTTACAATTTTACAACATCTCTTTCTATTCCAAAATCGCAATCTTTAAACAAACCTAGTATGTCTCAATATCATACACGATTTGACATTATATTACAATCATTTTGAGTATTTAACACTCATATTACATACCAGCTAATTCTTATACTACACAATCATTTACCTGTCTAATTCGGATTGATATCTACAATAGATATTTAGATCTTCAATGAAAGTAATATGCTTTCTTGTTCCTTGTTCTTTATCGAGAATTTCAAATAACTTGCACTATCTGAAAATGTTTGTTTTAAGCAAGAGTGAGCACGACGGCTCAACAAGTTTAACAGTTACACATAACACATTACATGCTTCACATTATATACATGCTTTCCATCTTATTCTTTCATCATGTTTTTCGTATTAATAATACTTCATACCTCTTATGCATCACATACAATAATCAACTAACACTTAGCAAATCATGCTTCAATCTTGTACATATTTTTCATGTAGTCATACCACATGCTGTTCATCTTCAACAAACATCATCAATATTGTAACAACCCCGAAATTCGACCAACTTTATTCCCTTAAACTTTGTATTTATTATACATTATCTTTATAACGTCCAAATTTTGATCCGTTAATAAATCTTTAATCACCTTAATTAATTCATTTATTGACATTATCGTCATCAATTACCAAACTTTCGGTATAATTTTTTTTTCTCAATTCAATCATTGTATTAAAATATTTGGATATTTAAAATTCTTACATCTGGATCCAAGTCCTTGGTTCGCAACTTTCACTTTTTGTTTCTATACCATTATCGTAAAGCTCAATAAAACTCAACATTCAAAATTTAATATCATTTCATATCCGTACAACTATTCCTTGATTCAATTTTTTTAATTAGATATATATAATAATCTCTATCATAATATCTATCTTGTACAATTACAGTTCATAATTTAACTTTGCTTGTCCTATCCGGATCCAATTTATAGGCACATACAAAACATCAATGTAACCTTAATAAATTATCCACATTGCATTATAATATAAAAATATAATAATAACATTCACCACCTTTTATGATAATCCGTCTCTACATAATCTGATATTCTTGAAATTTATTTTTTTCTTGCAAAAATGTATATTAAGCAAGTAATGAGCACAACAGCTCAACAAGTCCAACAATTAACACCTTTTATGCTTCACGTAACACATACATTAACATGCTCGGTATGTGTCATACATCACGTGTTGTGCTTCTACTATAGCAATATATCTCATATCATTACACAAAGTACACATAGTTGTCATATTTTTCACATATCACATATCACATAATTTATATACATTTAAACAAGTATTAACATATCATAACATACAACATTTAACATTAAAGGACTGAAGAACTTGTCTGTATTGTGAAATTAAATAATAAATACCCTTTTAATCATGCTCCTCGTACAACCTTCCTTGAAGCTTCTCTATACTTAGATGACATAAATATTTTCTCTCCTCTTGATGGCTCATGAAGGTTTCCGGTGAAGGTGGTGGTGTTCTCGGCGGAGGAAAGAAATGGAGAGTATTATTTTTGTTGCCTTTGTTTTTCTTTTTCTTTTTCCTTGCTTTTTCTTTCCTTTTTATAATAAATGATTTAACCACTTTTGAAAAAGAAAACAATTCCACCGCCATTCATGCAACTGACTTTTCCTTTCTCGAAAATTCCAAAATCAAACATGCAATATTAATTTAATACATTACGTAATTATTTTGTGTAATAAATATTTTATATAATGTATATAAAATATTTATTTTAATTCACTAAAAATCATAACATGATTTATAAATAATAT
This sequence comes from Hedera helix, assembly GCA_947179155.2. Taxonomy (NCBI): domain Eukaryota; kingdom Viridiplantae; phylum Streptophyta; class Magnoliopsida; order Apiales; family Araliaceae; genus Hedera; species Hedera helix. The sequence continues at coordinate 24,340,511 of OX359266.1, forward strand.
TAACACCTTTTTCAGGCATTTTACTTGACAATTTTTGAATACGCATAATGCCATGCATGTAATTATATGAGGTAATTTATACTTCCAAAAATCATAAAATAATTCATATAACATATAAAAATTATTTTTCATAATTTTTCACTTCGTTACTTAGACAACATGTTACACTAACATGTTCACGTTTCTAAAATATTATTCCTCATAAAAGTCATAAAAATTCCATTATACATAACCATAATTTTTAAAACATTCATTTTTCTCATTTATTTTCATTTCTTTACAATTTACACTAACTTTCCTTATATAAATTATATAATTTATTATTATATAATTTATATAATTACCTTATCCTTATATAATTTTCATTTTACACAAAATAAAATTTATAAAATTTTCTTCCATCCTTATTCAATTTAATCTTCTTATATAAATTATATAATTATTTATATAATTTATGTATATAATTATTATTTTCTTCATACCTTACTTTAATTTCCTTATATAAATTATATAATTTATTATTATATAATTTATATAATTACTTTTCTTCTCAATTAATTTCTAAACTTCCTCCATAATTCTTGATTAAATCTAAAATCAATAATTATAATTTTACTAATTTCCTCATTAACTTTTCATAAATTTTCGCATTAATTTAATTATTAATTCCTTAATTTTCATAATTAATGAAATTTATAATTACAACAATTAACCATAAACACACACACACACACACACACACACACACACACACACATATATATATATATATATGTATATGCATATCTAATTCATACATCTCACATTACCACATAACTTCATTTAAATACTAATTTATGTACTTCCACAATAATTTAATTGTACAATTTATTGTACATTTACATGAAATTTCTTTTATTCTTAATAAATTGTTTTTAAACAATTTATTTACTTTTCAATAAATTTAAATCAACATCAATTATCACCATCTCTTTACAGATTTAGTTTATCAATTAAATCCCTTCACATACATTAAATCACATAAAATAATAAATAGTTTAAATAACTTTGATAATTTTGTTGATTAAATTCCTATTTAATTTTATTAAGGAAATCCCGAAAATTCGGGTCCTTACAAATATAACTTCGTATTATCAATTTAAATCACATTATAGCATATTAATACACATGGAGCAAGTTCTGAAAAACTTGTCTGGTTCACTTCTACCAGTTACGCTTATTTACATCATTCGTTCAACCTACAATTTATATATAAAATTGGTAAAATAATTAGTTATGATAACTATAAATTAGTCTTAACTTAAGATCCTAACTTCAATCTATTAACTTTTAAAATGTTCGACAAATGAACTTTTGAATTCTAGACAAAAATTCTAGTCCAAACTTAGTTGGACATGTCGAGTACACTTAACCATCTTACGCCTTTACTACATGTTCTTCTTACGACTTACGTTTAATTAAGTTGTCTAAATTATGGAGTCTTACTTGCCTGTCAATAGGAGTTCCTTTTGTGATAGTAGTACAAGTGATCCTTGGACTTGAGATCATCATAGTATCTTGTGTATGATGAATTATGTTTTGACATATTCCTTAAAACCTTTAGGGTGTATCAAAGGGCATGATCGGATATAATAAGTTATACATGGAGATAGGTGAATGATCAACAAAGAATCTACCACTTCTAGTAAAAGAAGAGAATGTACTATGCGATTCGATAAATGACAACTCAGTAGTCATTGGCCAAGGCAGAATGAAAATTAAAAAGTAGTTTATAATTTACATTAATTAGAGTTATTCATTTAAGGATCGAAATGCATATAATCAAATAAAATAAGACTTGACAGTAATACCATGTCTTATATTTGATTGAGACATTGTGAGGTAGAAGAATTGAATTGTACGCTAACTATTCGCTGAATAGGTTCTTTTGTGATTAAATGTTGAAATCTATATTATCTGGAAAGTCGTTGATCGCTAAGGGGGCTTACCCTTATTATGGAATAAATATTATTTATTTAAATAAATTAAATAGTTTAATTTATTTATATAAATAAGATTAGAATAGTTCTAATTAATTTATTCTATAACCGGTTTAATATGGAGAACCTAAAAGGTCACACCGCAAAAGGAAAATAATTATTTAAGAAGTAAATGACATAATTGTAATAATTAATTAAGTATATTTAATTTATACTATGTGGATAGAATAAATTAAATAGCTTAATATTTATTATTTAGTATTTTAGAAATACTAATTATAAATTAATAAGAGGAGTCTTATTATTATTATTATTATTATTATTATTATTATTACTATTAGCATTATTATTTAGTTCGTAAATGGTTTAGGAATTAATTAATAAGAGTACTCTCATAATTGATAATTAAGTTCCTAAATAGTTTAAGGATTATAATTATTATATTAAATTAATTAAGATCCTAATTAGATTAGGAGTTTAATTAAAAACCCTATTCCTAAAGGTGTTAGAAGGGTTTACTAAATCTATAAATAAGAGAAGTCTTATTATGGATTAAGGTTACACACATACACTTCCATAAGTTTTTGGGAGAGTACTCACATATTCTCTAGAGAGAGAAAACTAGAGTTTGCCATTACCCACTTCTTGAATTATTATTATTCCTTAGTGGATCACCTCTAGAGGCCAAACACTTGGGTGGCTAACATTGATCATTGGAATCCAATCGGTGAAATTCAAGGAGAACGTGAAGGATTTGAAGGTGAACTTGTACCCGTTGAAGCTTTGAGTTCTACAAGGGTATATCTCTAATTTCTTCTTTGTTAATTAATAATTGCGCATAAAGGTCGATCCTGGATTATGATTTGTAAATTTTTAAAATTTGATTTTACCATGCTTCCGCTATTTTGTGCAATTTGATTGCGTCTATGAATATTACAAACCAACAGTGGCATCAAGAGCCAAACTTATTTAAAATTTATTTCATATATGTATTGGTATGTGTTTAAAATAATTTATTGGGCATAATTTGTTTTATAAAATTTATTTTTCCTCAAGCGAATTAATCCAAAAAGGTTTTGGATTATATATATTTTCGGCAATTTTCAGAATTAAAGCTTCCGGGTTTTGGTTAATTAAAAGGCTACTGTTTCGGTATTATTATATATATATGTATATATATGATCCCGGACCGAAACAGTGCTACTTGAATTGGATTCATGGGATATGTATAATATATATATATATTAATAACCAAAAAAAAGCAAACTTCGGATTATATGTATATATATGATCCCGACCGAAACAGTGCTACTTGAATTGGATTCATGGGAAATGTATAATATATATATTAATAACCAAAAAAAGCAAGCTTCGGATTATATGTATATATATATATTAGCTTGTCCCGAAATAACAGTCATTTTACCAAATAAAGCAAAGAAAGCTGCTAACTTTCGGATTGGGTATATATATATATATATGACTACAAAATTGAAAAGGGACCACTGTTTCGGTAAAGCATAAAACTGCTAGCCATTTTTCGATTTTGTACTTTATATATATATACATAGCAGCAAGATTTTGGGTATACATAGCAGCAAGATTTCGGGTAAGATATATATATATATATATATCTATATATAAACTACCGATTAATATATATATTATTAATATATATGATATATTATTAATATATATATTAATTAGCCAAACAGTTTGGTAATTTTGTGCAGATTTTAAAGTTTCAAAATAAAAGAGTTTATTTTGGGTAATTTTAAAATGATAAAAATAAATAGTTTATTTTTTAAATAATTTTATAATTAAAATAAAAGTTTATTTTAAACATGAAATTGGATTTCATGTAACTTTAATTGCACATTAAATGATACCAATACATATATGGAATGTTTTATTTAATTCATTAGATGAATACTATTTGTTGATATATATGATAATAAATGGGATTGATTATGGACTATTGACCAATGTGATTGGATTTAATTTTAAATGGATGCATGAATAAATGAGTTTTATAAATGGGGTCTGCGTACCTCGTCTTTCTAATTTTTCTTATGTATAATTCTATCTCCCTCTTATGTACTTCCCATTGACTGTTGATCAAGGTTTCTATTTATTATAAATAGTTTTGTAATAGAAATAGTTAGAATTATTTTGAAGAATTGGAGCAAAGGAGCAAGAAGCGCATGAAGACCCATTTGTAATGGAGCCCGAATTTAAATGTAATAGATATATTTAATTTAATTTATTCTTGCACCCTAGGTTTGACCTTTTGGTTCACTTGGTGGCTCTAGTGAACCAAACTAGAATAAAAGTCCATAATCAATCCAAGTAGAATATAGTATTCTATATGTGCATGCTAATTATATATTATATTATATATTATCCAAACATGTTTCGCATGTTAAATAATATGACGCGTATTTTATATATATATGTGCATGTGCGTTAAATAAGATGAGACAATTAATATTAACAAACCCCTCAAGATGTAGAATAAATATTATTTATAAAATGAATTAAACTGTTTAATTCATGAATTAAAATGAGTTTAATTCAGTTAAATAAAATTAGAATTGTTCTAATTTATTTATTCTACTATTAAAATATTAAGTTGTAACGTTCAAAGATATTTGGAATATCGAACGTCGCCTTCTAGCATGATAAAACGATAGAGTATCAAATAATCAATATACGTTTGTTGTGCACACACAAGGCTTATATCGATCATTTGAGATGTTGTTTTATCACATTTGATGCTTATAAGGAATTGAACATTACTGTTTTGTTGTGCACACACAAGGGCAATATTTTTCTCTTCACTTATATGGAAGTGCTAGGTCTGACTTAACTTAGATAATTTTGATTTGGATGTGCACACACATGATCATAATAATCTAAGAGGCAAAATACAAGGAGTTACATGTTGATGTAATTGACAAAAGTTGTCTACCTATTTATTTATATATAGTTTGTTGTGCACACACAAGACTATATACATTTGAAATAGGATCCTTATTCTCACTAGCAAGTTTTTAATTAGATTTGCCGAACTATATAAGAAGAGGGTAATATAGTTTGAAGAAAATAGTGGGAGACATCATTTTAATAAAGACCTAATTAACTTGGTGATTAATAAAATGAATGCATGTTAATGTTGTTATTAATTCACTTAAAGAATATTGCTATGTTTAATTCACTAACACTGCATAGCATATTAGATGCTAACAATTAATCGAACCGAATTGTTCGGATTGATTAAACAAATTAGAGAAAAGTTCTCAATGCTGAAAAGCTAGCAAATATCCTTAATTTGCCTATTCCTGCAAACGTTGTAGACTAAGCCTATGAGGAAGATATTGTTATTTTAATAAATAGCAAGATGATGCAAAGGTGGCTCAATGCATCATGCTCGCATCCATAAGTAGCGAGTTACAACATCAACACGAGAAATGGATGCACCTACTATATTGTTGCACATTCAATAGTTGTTTGGTGAACAAAGTAGGTCAACTAGATCTAAGATATCTAAGGAGCTCTTCCGATCTATAATAACCAATGACACTACAGTAAATACACATATCCTAAAGATGATCAATCCGATTGATCAAATTAGGACACCTAGGTTTCGTCAAAGATGGAGAGTTGAGTCAAGATTCGATCTTGCAGTCACTCGCTGACTCCCTTTCACAAATTGTTGTGAACTTTAACATTAATAAGCTTGAAGTCAGTTTACCCGATTTGCTTAAATATGTTGAATAAGTTGAGAGTCATTTTCCTTCCAAGAAAGACCAAGTCTTACTAGTAGATGAATCTTCTAAGTTGAAGAAGATGGCCAAAGGTGTTTCTGAGGAGTCAGAAAAGATAGAAGGCAATAGAAAGGCTAAACGAAGGACATGAATAAAAGTGATTCCGAATGCAAAAGAGTTTGCTTTCATTGTGATAAGCTGGGACACTGCAAGAACAATTGCAAGAGAGTTGCAGTAGTTAAGCAGAAGAAGTTTAGTGAAGCTTTAACTGCAGATATAGATTTGTTCATAATAAAATAGAATTTTCTATAAGTCAAGTTTCTACTTATGTATTATATACCGACTGGAGGTCTCAAATATGCAAGCCGTTGCAGAGACTAGGCAGAAGTAGAAGGCTGAACTAAAGATAAGTAATCATGTGTGTGGGAAATGGAGCAAAAGGTTACTACATTAATCACAGGAACTTACAGTTTAGCATTGCCTACGGGCAAATCCATTTAGTTAGTAAGATGTTATTATGATTACTTGATGGATTTTATAAGCTTGACTTACATGAAAGTATTTCAAAATTGAACAAACTAAAGGCAAAGAGATGATATGAATCATACCTTTATGCAATACTGTTAACTCGGTCATGTTGATGAAACAAGACTAAACAAGTTGTATAAAGATAGGTTTTTTAGAGCCTTTTGATTATGAATCAAATACAACTTGTGAATCTTGTATCATGGACAATATGACTAAATCTTCATTTAGTGGACATGGAGAGCGAGTTACGGAGTTGTTAGAGATGGTACACACAGTCGTGTGTGGGACTTATGACAACAAATGCAATAGGAGGGTATTCATTCATTACTTTCACTGATGATTCTAGATTTCGATATATGTATTTGATGAAATACAAATCCGAATCGTTTGAAACGTTCAAAGAATTCAAAAGTGAAGTATAGAAACTAAATGCCAAAAGTATTAAAGTTCTTCAATTAGATCGAGAAGGGAATACTTAAGCAATAAGTTTCTAGATCATCTTAAGCGAAATGGTATTATCTCACAATGGACATGGTGATGATCCATGATGAGTTATACCAATCTTCCAGTATCCTTCTAGGGTTATACCTTAGAAACGATCGCATATCTACTAAATCAGATACCTTCTTATTTCCTCCTCAAGACTTCATATGAGTCATGGATAGGGAGGAAACCAAGTCTTAAGTATGTTAAGATTTGGATTGTCCAGCTTATGTCAAAAGGTTTGACAATGATAAGTTTGGGACAATATCTGATAAGTGTAAACTTGTGGGATATCCTAAAGAAAGTTTAGGGTATCACTTTTATAATCCAACTAACTAAAAGGTGTTTGAAGAAACACGCTGCCTTATAGGAAAAGAAGTTTTTCCTTAAAGGGTTAGTGGGAGTAAAATAGATCTTGAAGAAGTTCAAGAACCACAAAACACTACAGATCAAGTGAAGGAATCTGTATAAGTAAATAAACCTATTGTACCACAACCAAGTCGTAAATATGGTTTAGTACCGAAGATACCTGCATGGTATGGATTCATCATAGATGATGATGATGAGGTACGCATCATAGTAGATGATGATCCAGTTACATACGATGAGGTATGAATATTAGATACTCAAGAGAAATGACTGCTGATCATAAAATCTGAAATGGGTCTTTCGAGAAAGGCTAAAGCAGATGGCAAGGTAGAGACCTATAAGACCTAACTAGTGGTAAAAGATTTCAAATAAGGTCAATAAGTTGACTAAAATGAAAATTTTTCACTAGTGAAAATGCATATATAAATTTGGATTTTATTTGCAATTGTAGTTTACTATACAAAAGGATGTATTTATGATACAACCAAGATGATTTATCTCTATATAGATGGAGTAAATCAAGTATGAAAGTTACAACGATCTAATTTTGGATTGAAGCAAGTTTCTCGAAGATGGAACATCCGTTTTGATGAGATAATCAAAAGTGTTTGATTATATCAAAGACGATAATGAACCAAGTGTGTACAAAAGTTAGTGGGAGCACTGTGACATTCCTAGTATTATATGGTGATATAATACTGATAAGGAATGACATATTGATGCTACAATCAGTAAATATGTGGTTGTCTAAACATTTCTCCGTGAAGGACTTGGGAGAAACATCCTATATTTTGGGGATAAAGATCTATAGAGATAGGTCTAAAAGGATGCTTGGCTTATCCCAAGGAACGTACATTGATTTTATGCTAAAGAAGTTTAGCATGAAAGATTCCAAAAAGGGCTCATGCCGATGGGTTCTGGAATACATCTCTCGAAGAAGCAGACCCCAAAGATACCTGAAGAGAGAGACTGTATAAGTAAGACTCCTTATGCCTCAGCAATAGGGTCTATCATATACGGGATGATATGTACTTGACCTGATATTGCTTATACATAATAAGCAGATATCAGTTCATTTCTGGAGAAGAATATTAGAAAAGAGTTTCTAATGATGGGTCCGATATCAAACTAGAGGGCTTAACAAACTCAAGTTTGTTCAGACTAATCAAAATAACAGCATATCCGTTTCAGGTAATATGATTACCTTGAACGGTGCTGCAGTGAGTTGGAAAGGTTCCAAACAGCAAGGAGTTGCTGATTTAGTGACAAATACATAGTAAATAACCATAAGTGAAGCTGCAAAGGTGATTGTTTGGTTCAACAAGTTCATTACAGAACTTATAATGGTTCTTAGTATTAAAGGAGTTTAATTAGCCAAAGAACCTAGGTCTCATCTGAAATCCAAACATATGTTGCAGCACTTTCATATGATTAAATACATCATTAAAAAGGAGACGACACCATAAAAATGACAAGCTCTTAGAACAACATTACAAATCCATTAACTAAAGCATTTACAAAGCAATTTGTACGCCGCTTAGAGAAGAATGGTATAGGGATACCAAAGGGCGATTGGCTTTAGTGCAAGTGGGAGATTGAAAGTAGTATGCCCTCAAGCCAATCACATTTGATGTGATAAGCATATACTTTGTAATCTTGTTCATTTATTAATAAAAGAATCAAGGCATTTCGTTATTCATGATTAATTACTTGAATTAATCAAATGGATAAACCCATAGTTTTTGAACAATGCTTTTAGAACCATGATGAGGATCATGCTAATGAGATCTAAATTCAAGATAACTCAAAACTAAAATTGTTCCTAATCGTTGGATCACTAAAAAGGGGATTAGTAGATCCGGATAGATTGGTACATACTATGCTTGCTCTTATGAAGAGGATGATTGATCTCATAATCATTTGTGTAGAGACACTAAAGCAAGTATGTAGGTGCTTATTAGAGAATAAGTTTACTGAACGTGACTCGCTCAAGGAACACCTAATGGAGTCTTACTTGCCTGTCAATAGGAGTTCCTTTTGTGATAGTAGTACAAGTGATCCTTGGACTTGAGATCATCATAGTATCTTGTGTATGATAAATTATGTTTTGACATATTTCTTAAAACCTTTAGGGTGTATCAAAGGGTATGATTGGATATAATAAGTCATACATGGAGATAGGCGAATGATCAACAAAGAATCTACCACTTCTAGTAAAAGAAACGAATGTCCTATGCGATTCGATAAATGACAACTCAGTAGTCATTGGCCAAGGCAGAATGAAAAATAGAAATTAGTTTTTAATTTACATTAATTAGAGTTATTCATTTAAGGATCGAAATGCATATAATCAAATAAAATAAGACTTGACAGTAATACCATGTCTTATATTTGATTGGGACATTGTGAGGTAGAAGGATTGAATTGTACGCTAACTATTCGCTGAATAGGTTCTTTTGTGATTAAATGTTGAAATCTATATTATCTGGAAAGTCGTTGATCGCTAAGGGGGCTTACCCTTATTATGGAATAAATATTATTTATTTAAATAAATTAAATAGTTTAATTTATTTATATAAATAAGATTAGAATAGTTCTAATTAATTTATTCTATAACCGGTTTAATATGGAGAACCTAAAGGGTCACACCGCAAAAGAAAAATAATTATTTAAGAAGTAAATGGCATAATTGTAATAATTAATTAAGTATATTTACTTTATACTATGTGGATAGAATAAATTAAATAGCTTAATATTTATTATTTAGTATTTTGAAAATACTAATTATAAATTAATAAGAGGAGTATTATTATTATTATTATTATTATTATTATTATTATTATTATTATTATTATTATTATTACTATTATCATTATTATTTAGTTCCTAAATGGTTTAGGAATTAATTAATAAGAGTACTCTCATAATTGATAATTAAGTTCCTAAATAGTTTAGGGATTATAATTATTATATTAAATTAATTAAGATCCTAATTAGATTAGGAGTTTAATTAAAAACCCTATTCCTAAAGGTGTTAGGAGGGTTTACTAAATCTATAAATAAGAGAAGTCTTATTATGGATTAAGGTTACACACATACACTTCCATAAGTTTTTGGGAGAGTACTCACATATTCTCTAGAGAGAGAAAACTAGAGTTTGCCATTACCCACTTCTTGAATTATTATTATTCCTTAGTGGATCACCTCTAGAGGCCAAACACTTGGGTGGCTAACATTGATCATTGGAATCCAATCGGTGAAATTCAAGGAGAACGCGAAGGATTTGGAGGTGAACTTGTACCCGTTGAAGCTTTGAGTTCTACAAGGGTATATCTCTAACTTCTTCTTTGTTAATTAATAATTGCGCATAAAGGTCGATCCTGGATTATGGTTTGTAAATTTTTAAAATTTGATTTTACCATGCTTCCGCTATTTTGTGCAATTTGATTGCATCTATGAATATTACAAACCAACACAGTCCTGGTCTGAGAACACTGCTCACCACCGCAACAATGGTCTAGAATGTTTGAAAATTAATTATTTTTTTACTGGGTTTGGTCCGACCAAATAAAACAGGTCAAGTCTGTGACGACCCCGAATCCGGGTCCCCCGAACCTCGAATCCGGTTCAACACTAGTACTACATTTTCTTTATTGTTCATGAATTACAACAATATTATAATTGGTAAATAACCATTTATTTATAATTTTACAATATCTCTTTCTATTCCAGAATTGAAATCTTTATACATTCCTAGTATGCCTTAATATCATACATGATACGACATTCTATTACAATCAACTTGTGTATTTAACACTCATATAACATACCAACTAAAGTCTTATACTACACAATCATTTACCTGTCCAATTTGGACTAATATCTACAACAAATACTTAGATCTTCGGTGAAAGTAATATGCTTTCCTGTTCCTTGATCTTTATCGAGAACTTCAAATAATTTGCACTATTTGAAAATGTTGGTTTAGGCAAGAGTGAGCACGACGGCTCAGCAAGTCTAACAGATAGCACATAACACATAGTTCATGTTTATACATGCTTCTTATGCTTCATGCATTACATTATATGAATGCATCATGCTTCTCATGCTTTGCATTTATTCATGCAACATACTGATCATGCATTGGAATGAATACATGACATACAATTCAACTTATTCAATCAATTCAGGCTTTCTATCATATAGAATCAACACACCTCATATGGTTTTACAAAAAAACATATTTAATTCAAATTCTCACATGCTTTAAGTACACACACACAACAGTTATACACATAGCAACAATATCTAAAAAACTTACCTGGTTCGCTTTTACCAGTTATGCTTATTTGCGTCTTTCATTCAACCTACAATTTATATAGGAAACTGACATAATCATAAGATGGAATGACTATTACTTAGCCTTTACATAAGACTCTAACTTTAAATTATTAAGTCTTAAGATGTCCGACAAACGAACCCTTAAGTTCCGGACAAAACCCTAGCCCAACCCCAGTTGGACATGTCGGGTATGCTCATCTAACTTACACCTTCACTACACGTTCTTTGTACGACTTACTTTTAATAAGTTGTCAAAAAATTAGTCACGAATTGACTATTTACATCTGTTTTATTTAATTAAGCATTCTTCTTTTTCATAACTTAATGATTCGGACATTTAATAATGTACCAAATACCTCAAAATATTATCTACCCTTGATAATATACAACTACATTCAAATATTATTAACCATTTAATAATATTTTAATCACTTATTAATATTATTAATTATTTAATAATATTTTAATCACATATTAATATTATTAACCATCTACTAATATTTTAATCACTTATTAATATTATTAATCATTTAATAATATTTTAATCATTTACAAATATTATTCACAATTTGATAATATTTTAATCTCTTATTAATATTATTAATCATTTAATAATATTTTGATCACTTCTTAATATTATTAATCATTTAATAATATTTTGATCACTTCTTAATATTATTAATCATTTAATAATATTTTAATCACTTACTAATATTATTCACCATTTAATAATATTTTATTCACTTTTTAATATTATTAACCATTTAATAATATTTTAATCACTTATTAATATTATTAATCATTTAATAATATTTTAATCATTTACAAATATCATTCACCATTTGATAATATTTTAATCTCTTATTAATATTATTAACCATTTAATAATATTTTAATCACTTCTTAATATTATTAATCATTTAATAATATTTTAATCACTTACTAATATTATTCATCATTTAATAATATTTTATTCACTTTTTAATATTATTAACCATTTAATAACATTTTAACCATTTAATAATATTTTAATCATTTATTAATATTATTAATCATTTAATAATATTTTAATCACTTATTAATATTATTAATTGTTTAATAATATTTTAACCATTTATTAATATTATTAACTATTTAATAATATTTTAATCTCTTATTAATATTATTAACCATATAATGATATTTTAATCATTTACAAATGTTATTCATCATTCAATAACTTTTTAATCATATACTAATATTATTGATCATTTAATAATATTTTAATAATCTTCAAATAATACCAATAGTTAAATTTTTAATTGTATTAACATTAGTCTTTATGTTACATATTTAGCTACTAATTAATTACTAATAAACTTCATATATTGGTTTAGTATTTAAACCCATTCATTTTACACTTATTTCAACTTAAATTTTTATTTAAAACTCGACCCGGACCGAGACGACCCGACCGGACCGAACCGACCCGACCCAGAAACTTGGACATTCTGTTTTGAATGCCCCGGCGCTCAACCTAGGCTGTTTTGGGCGCCGGGGCGTCCAAAACAGAAGACAAAAGCCCTAAATGGGCTGTCCGACCCTCCGACAGCCATAACTACTTCATTTTGAAACATTTTGGGGTGATTCTTGAGTCCATTCTCATCATAATTTCCCCCTGTACAACTTCTCTTTAGATCACAAATCCAAATTCCAAATGGAAGTGGACTAAAAACTGGTCACAAGGACAAAGTGAAAACTAAAATCACAAATCCTTGGTTTTAATGGTTTGAACTTGAATAAAATAAACTTTACACATCCAAATGACACCAACTTAGTGTTGTTGTCTTTCTAACTTCTTGTTTTATAATATTTCATGGTTCAATCATATTTTTGAAAATGTTTGACACGAAATTTAAAGATCGAACCACTTAGAGTTTTACCGGTAAATCGTTATATGAACTTTCCTTCTAATTCTTTGCGTACCACCCATACAAATACATGTATTAACTATATCAACTCATGAATATACCTATATATCATAGTTTTAGACTTCTAGATCATCAAAATAACTTTTGATAGGTTAAAAATATATTTTAACCGTTCAAATCATATCTAAACTATAAAAATGAACTAAGGAAGGTTTAGAGCACTTTTTAACCTTTTATACATAGATGCTCTTCTTCTTCTCCTTCCAAAGTATGCTATGAAGCTATGTGCCATCCACCAAGCTCCTCCTCTAGCAATCTCTTTCAACTCACAAGTGTTTGCTTGCTATTCTCTAGAATGCTCTCTATTTTCTCTCTTGTGCTCTAGCAAAATAACTAACAACCTAACTCATTGGTGATGCATTTTATTTATAGAACCACCTTAATCTCCATCAACTTCCACTAATCAACTAGCATTGGTGAAATTAAGGGTTAATCAAGCTTACTATAGCTTGAATGACCAATTGATAGACTTTTTGAATGACCATTTGATTGACTAGGGTTGGTGGGGAGTTGTTGAACCAACTTTGTACCCAAAATCAACCAACAAGCGACCTTCACATCTATGTGGGCCCCAAAATTCGGGATTTGCAATTTATTACACCAATTTGGCTTTATTTTTATGTCCTATATCATTATATAAGTATCCATATATATATACACCAATATATGTATACATATTCACCTATACTTGTATATTGTAACGACCCCGAAATTCGACCCACTTTATTCCCTTAAATCTTATATTTAATAAACATTATTTTCATTACGTCCAAATTTCGGTCCGTTAATAAATCTTTCATCACCTTAATCGATCCCTTATTTAACTTCAATATCATCAATTACCAAATTTTCGGTATAAATTTTTCTTTTTCTTGATTCAATCGTTGCATTGAAATATTTGAACATTTAAATTCTTACATTTCGATCCTAGTCCCATGGATCGTAACCTTAACCTTTTTCTTTTCTTTTACTAGTGTCAAACAGTTCAACAGTCACAATTTAGTATTATTCATATCCATACAATTTTCTTTATTTCATAATTCATAATTCATAATAATTTCTACCCTGACCATCATCATGAACAATCACAATTCATAATTGAACTTTTATCATATCCATATTCAACTTACATATACATACAATTCCTCACAGTAATTTAATAAATTTCTCACATTGAATTATAATATTAACAATATAACAGTCACGTTTTCTACCTTCTAGGCAATTCATCTCTAACATAATCCAATAATCTTGAATTTCATTTCTTTCCTGCAAAAATGTTTATTAAGCAAGTAATGAGCACAACGGCTCAGCAAGTTCAACAGTTCATGCTTCACATAGCACATACCTTAACATGCTTGGTGTGTGTCATATATCATGTGCTTGTGCTTCAACTATAGCAATATATCTCATATCATTGCACAAAGAACACATTGTGGTCATATATATCACGTATCACGTAACACATAATTTGTATGCAGTTAAAACCAGAATTATATATCATAACAGTCCAACATTTAACATAAAAAGGGACTGAAGAACTTGCCTGGCGTCCAGTTATTTAAATTGATACCTCAAACTCTTAACTCGATCAACCTATGATCATAAAATAATCAAATAATAATTATTTAACTCCTTGTGATATTAATTTAATTAATTAATATCATCTCTAGGCCAATTATTAATTTATATGGCCAATTATATTAACCTCGTTCCTTAAAATATTCGCTTAACTTAATATCCAACACCTCTAATACGGACAACCCGGCTCATCGGATAAATTTTAACATAACTGGGTGTCCCAAAAATTTTATTTAACCATTTTCTAAATGGTAACCATATTAGATTAATATTTAAACATTTAAATATTAATCCCCAATATTTAATATTTTTACAAAAATATTAAATTTAATGCCCAAACATCATTTCTATATTTTTAGTATTTTTCTATAATTTTCTATGATTTTTAAACAATTTTTAAACATTTATTTAATTAAAAACTGATTCTGGGGGCATTTTGGTAATTTCCGCGCCCTTAAGGATCCATCCGGTATTAATAGAAAAGATCCGGGGCATTTTCGTAATTTCCGCGGCCTTGGGACATAACCGGAATTTTTCGGAAAGTCCATGGGCATTTCCGTAATTGACCGAGGGTCAGGGACACGTTCGGTAATATCGCAAAATACCAAGGGCACGCTGGTAATTTCAACGTTGCCGACCGCGCATTGCGCGCGGCCCTTCGCTGCCGACGCCAAAACGGCGTCGTTTCTTGTCAATTCCAGCAGTCTCCGCGCATTGCGCGGCTGCTTCTTTCGCACGCCCAAAACGGCGTCGTTTCAAGCCGCGTCCGGAAAAAATTTTGGCTGCCGCGCCATGCGCGGCAGCCTTTTTATTTCTTCTTCTTCTTTCACAGCAGCAGTACACCAACTTAGGCCAAATTTCTCCACTTTTATACAAATTTTCTCCACAAAACCATTCCAAAAATTCTATAACTCATACATATACCTCAAATAATTATTTAGAATAATTATTCTAATTATTTTCTAATTTTTCCCAACAATAATTTATCATCAAAAATACATAAAATAAATCATATAAATTAAATTTTATACCTTCCAAAGCCAAAAAAAACTTCCTTTTGAAGCTTGCTATACTTGGATTTTTCTCTTCTTCTCCCTCAAGTAGCCATGGTGGTTCACGGTGGTGGATGTGGTGGCTCGGATGGTGGTGGCGGTAGAAAGAAAAGCAAAAGTTGGCTTCTTTTTCTTATTTTTCTTTCTCCTCTCCTTTTCATATTCTTTTCTTCCTTTTTATAACCAAAGCTATGCTTTTCTTACATAAAAAATTTTCCACCGACTTTGTTGCGCGAAGTCAAGAAATTTCTGGATTAATCGCATGCATAAATCTTGCGTAATCAATTAATTTAATACATTACATAATTATTCTGTGTAATAATTATTTTACATAATGTATGTAAAATAATTATTTTAACGTACCAAAATTCATAATATAATTTCTCAATAATATTAACACTCTTTTGGGTACTTTACTTGACAAATTTTGTACACGCATAATGACATGCATGTAATTATCTGAGGTCATTTATACCTCCAAAAATCATAAAATAATTTATATAACTTATAAAAATTATTTTTCATAATTTTTCACTTCATTACTTGGACAACATGTTACATTAACATGTTCACATTTCTGAAATATTATTCTTCATAAAAGTCATAATAATTTAATTATGCATAACCATAATTTTTTAATAAATTAAATCCTTCCTTTTTCCTCATTTAATTTAATTTCTTTACATTTCACATTACTTTTCTTAGATAAATTATATAATTTATTATTATATAATTTATATAATTAAATTATCCCTTTTTATAATTTCCATTTCACACAAAATATAATTTATAAAATTTCTTCCCATCCTTATTCATCACCTTATATAAATTATATAATTATTCTTATATAATTTATATAATTATTATTTTTCTCATATTTCACTTTAATTTTCTTATATAAATTATATAACTTACTATTATACAATTTATATAATTACATTTCTTTCCCAATTAATTTCTCAACTATCTCCATAATCTCTTAATTAAACCAATAATCCATCATTTCAATTTTACTAATTCCTCATTCATTTTTTATTTAATTTTGGATTAATTTAATTATTAATCCCTTATTTGTCATAATTAATAACATTTATAATTATCAATTAAACATAACACACATACAAATGTATATATATAATTATATACATATTTAATTCATGCATTTACATTATCACATAACCTCATTTAAAATCATAATTTCTGTACTTCCATAATAATTTCATTGTACAATATATTGTACCTTACATATAATTTTTCTTATTCTTCATAAATTGTTTTTTAAACAATTTATTTACTTTTCAATTATTTTAAATTAACATCAATTATCACCATCTCCATAAAGATTTAATTTATCAATTAAATCTCTTCATATACCTTAAATCACATAAAATAATAATTTATTTAACAACCTTGATAATTTTATCAATTAAATTCTCATTTAATATTATTAAAGAAATCCTGGAAATTCGGATCCTCACATATATTGGGCTCCACTTTGGATCTTAGAATTAAATATATTGGGCTCATTCATTTTATTTGATTGGGATCAATTTAATTGTTACATTGGGCTAACATTAAATACCCTATGTTACATTTAATTAAAACAAGCATGGGCTTGTTTAATTATTACATGAATTAATGTTAAATTAATTATATGAACTACTAGGTAAATTTATTTGACCTAGATTAATACCTCAATTGGACTTATATTATAGTCTAATTAAACTTGATTTAATTTATTCTACCACATTGGGTTATATAATTAACTCATCCATAGTTAATTCTTAACACTACCTTCATTCCTCTATCAATTAACCAATGTTTGGTTAATTCTCTATCTTGCCTACCAACTAGGGTTATTCAATTAACCCTACATTAGTTAATTCTCTACACTCAACAATATCTCCCAACACTTTGACCAACATTAGACTTTTAAGCGTTTGGGCTACATAGCTTACCTTGCATTGGGCTTTCTTCTTTAATTACTTGGACTACCCAACACAATTCACATATCATTTATAACTTGGGCTTGGTAATTAATTTAATTGGACTATCACAATACTTGCCAACATAATTTAATTGGACTTATATTAATTACCTCTTGGACTATAATCAACATAATATTTGGGCTTATTATTTAATTACCCACCTTCAAGCAAATATTCTCATATTGGGCTTGTTTCAAATTCATTAATGGACTCTATACAATAACTTAGTAATTAAGTTTATTACTTAATTAATTAACTTCTTAATATTGTCATTCTAGGCAATATTCTAACTTCTCTACTTATTAATTACAACTTTAATTCATGACTCCTATAATTAACTCAATTAATTATATTACATGACTTTCCTTCTTACTTCATATTTAAACTAATTAATTTATTAGCTTAATTGAGCATTAACTTACTCATCCTCTTATTTGGCTAACCATCACACTGTAGGTATATACATATTAATATAATTACCTTCACTTCTCAATTGAATTTATTTCCTTAATAAATTCTCTACATGCATTAATACAATATTCTCACATTTAATTTCTAACAAATAAATTATGTTAAAAAAAAATATTCACCCATTTTCTACATATCTTACTTCTCAAATTCTAGGTTTTAAACCTTAACCTTTAATAAAATCAATTAAGATATTATTTAAAATCTTGAAAATATCTGGGATATTACAAAGTCGGATCTTTTAAAAATAAAATGGGTTAGAAAATGGAATTTTATATAACATTAATATTCAACAAGTTTTAAATAATAAAATATTATTAAATGATTAAGAAAGAAATAAAATATTATTAAATAAATAATAATATTAGAAAATAAATAAAATATTATTAAATAATTAATAATATTAAGGAATCAATAAAATATTATTAAATAAATATTAATTTTAGAAAATAAATAAAATATTATTAAATGATTAATAATATTAAGAAATGAATACAATATTATTAAATAAATAATAATATTAGAAAATAAATAAAATATTATTAAATGATTAATAATATTAAGAAATAAATATAATATTATTAAAAAATTAATAATAATATAAAGTGAATAAAATATTATTAAATGGGTAATAATGTTATAAGGTTAATAAAATATTATTAAATGAATAATACTATTAAAAATGAATAAATTATTATTAAATGATTAATAATATTAAAAAATAAATAAAATATTATTAGATGAAGAATAATATTAGAAAATGATTAAAATATTATTAAATAATTAATAATATTAAGAAATTAATAAAACATTATTAAATGAATAATAATATTAAAAAATGATTAAAATATTATTAAATGAATAATGATATTAGCAAGTGAATAAAATATTATTAAATGAATAATAATATTATAAAATAAATAAAATATTATTAGATAATTAATAATATTATAAGTTTAATAGAATATTATTAAATGATTAATAATATTATGAGATTAAGAAAATATTTTTAAATGATTAATAATATTAGAAAGAACCTTAAACTATATTAAATGGTTAATATAAGTTTTATGTGATTAAATTATTGTCAAATAATGATAATATTTCCTAAGTGTTTAATATACCTTTGATTATTTAATTATGTGATTAACAGTTAGCAAGTTAAGATGTACAAATGTTATTATATGAACCTAAATATGATACTAATTGAAAGATCAACTTGATTAATTATTAGGTCTGTTCAAATATTATTAAGTTGTATTGGTTAGGTATAATCAACAATCGAGACAAGTTTTCTACACCTGAACTTGTATTTATTTTTGTAAGAGTTTAAGTGGTTTAATTATTGAAAATTAATCCACATTCATATTGTTTATGAATTCGCATATAGTGCATTTAAAGCTTTATAGTTCTTTGATTCATGAACTATTTAAGAATGTCTAAGCTAATTGTTTTGGCTAGACACTACATGTATACATTTAATAACTTTAATACTTTTAAAAGTTTATCCAAATCATTGGTTGGTGCAGATTCTTATAGTAAGTCTGAGAATGAACAACCCTAAATAAGGGGATTATATTTCGGAAAACCGACCTTTGCACAAGATGTTTAAATATTATGCATATATATGGGGTACAAGAGACTGATCCCCTCAAGTGCCAAAATAATAAAAGGGTCAAATACATATCTGATTTACCTTAAGCATTAGTTCATGGTCCTTCGAGGCCACTCAGCAGTAAATACTCAATTATTATTTTTTATTGAAATTTGATTATTATTTTTTCACAATTGTTATATATTGTTGAAAACTCTGAAGTTATTCTCACTCACTCATGATATATCAAATCTTATATTTACTGTTCTTAAATTTGTTGAACAAGCTAGTTGCTCACCCTTGTTATATCATAAACTATTTTTCAACTAAGCCCAAATGCTCCAAGAAGGACAATGGTAAGAAAAAAGTCAAAGCTTAGATTATTGCATGTTAGATAGATTATTTGTTTTAATATGTAATTATAGATTGTAAATCTTTTGTAATCCCTTAAGATATGTACTTTTTATGTTAAGGTTAGAAGACCTTGGGATTGTAGTCCTTTTTAGAAGGAACATTTATGTATTATTCCGCGAAGTTTAAATGAAGATTATGTATTTAGTTGTTATTATGTTTTTGATTGTGAGCACTAATCACGAGGTTATGGAACCGAGATTTGGGGACGGCACAGGTTGGTATCAGAGCCGTAGGTTATAAAACTTTAGGTTGCAAAACTTTAGGATATAACCTTAGAAGAGTCAATTCATTTAGAGTTATAAGAAAAGAATTAAGGAAATTCATCGAGTCGAGTAGTAACACAATTAAATATACTTTCATTTCATCAATGAATATATTTTATTGCGATACTGATGTCGTTTTATTTGTGTGATTGTAGGATGCCTGAGATTGGACAGTCTAGTCATATAGTCGACGAGGATTTCATTGATATCCATATGGATACTGCACAACCGTTGGTGGCTGAACCGATAAAGGATCCAGAGTTTGATCCAGATATGGGGGATAGAGTGGAGCCAGTTAGAGCTGGGGTGATAAGGCCCTATGGTGAGAATGAGGTCGAGTCAAAAAAATCTAAGGAGGAGGAGTTAGCTGAGTATGTTGATGGCATGGGCATTACTGCTAGTAACATCATCGAGGAGCTATTTAATGACCACGAATTTCATTAATAGTTGTAATTATAATTAAAAAATAATTAGCAATGAATTTAAAAATTTTGTACTAATTAATTGTACATTAGATAATTAAATAAATGTACTTGTGTATGTGTATATTTATTTAAAGAATTAAAGCAAGGTGTATAATTAATTAAAACAAGTCTAATTGTATTATATTTTTAATCCAAATAGAGTATTAAACTAGGTCAAAGATATTAACCTAGTAGCCCATGTAATTAATTTAATTACTAGTCCATGTAATTAATTAAACAAGCTCAACGCTTGATTTAATTAAATGTAACCTAGAATAATTAATGTAAGCCTAATGCGTTAATTAAATTGAGCCCAAATCAATTAAATGGATGAGCCCAATATATTTAATCCTAGAGTCCAAAGTGGAGCCCAATAGGAAGTCAAAATTGGTCAAAATTGATACATATATGAATATACATATATAGATGTATATATGTATAATTAAAGTAGAAAAATTAAAGGAAAAATGGCTTGGAAAAGGCCATTTTGCTGAGATTTGAAGGGGAACCCACATGGGTTGCTTGATTTTCATGTTGCTTCTAATTTACACTATGACAAGTTTAGCCAACAACCCTAGTCAATCATATTGTCATTCACCTAGTCAATCCATGCAATAGTAAACCCAATTAAGCCTTAATTTCACCAACATTGATGAATTAGTAAGGTTAATGAAGGATTAGAAATTGGCTATAAATAAGATGCTCCACACTTGTGTTAAGTTTGTTAGTTCATTTGCTAGAGAATACAAGAGAGAAATAGAGAGCTTTTGAGAGAAAAGGAAGAAACACTTGAGAGTTGTGAGAAGATAGCTAGAGCTTGAGCTTGAGCTTGGTGGATGACACAAAGCTTCACGACATACTTTGGCAGGAGGAGAAGAAGAGCACACAAGCCTCAAAGGTTTAAAAGTGCTATAACCTTCTTAAATTTCATTTTTGTAGTCTAGATAGCTTTTGAACGGTTAAAATCTATTTTTAACCGATTAAAACTCGTTTTGATGGTCTAGAAGTATTTAACTATGTAATATATATATATATATATATATATATATATATATATATATATATATATTCATAGCTTGATGTGGTTATATCATGTTTTGGTATGTGTAGATTGCATAAAAATGGAAGAAATGTGTATATTGAGTTTTACCGGTAAAACCCTAAGTAGTTATGTGCTATATTTTGTGTCATTTCAAAATGTATAAGTTAAATACGTAATTTCTATGGCTAGAAAGTTTTTATGAGTGAGTTATAAAACCAACACAACTTGAATCTCACAAAAATATGGAATAACAAATAAGTTATGACTTTTACCGCAAAATAGGTCGTTTTGAAACCCTAAGTGGTTCGATCTTTAATTTTTGTGTCATACCATTTTCAAAAAGGTGATCAAACCATGAAATGTTGTAAAACACGATGTGAGGGAAACTACGATACTGAGTGGATGTCATTTGAATGTGTAGATTTTATTTTATTCAAGTTTGAACCTTTAAAACCAAGGATTTGTGAAGTTAGTTTTCACTTTGTCCTTGTGAGCGTTTTCGGGTCCAGTTCCGTTTGGAATTTGGATTTGTGATATAAAGAGAAATTGTAGAGAGGGAAATTCTGATGAGAATGGACCCAAGAATCACCCCAAAATATTTTAAAATGAAGAAGTTATGACTGTCGGAGTGACTAGGGGTCACGCAGTCCAAACTGTAAAAATTCTCTACATGGATGGGGCGGCCGCGCCACCTTACGGGGCGACCTCGCTACTCCATCAGATTTTTTGTTGTTGTCTGGTTGGGTTAGTTCGGTCCGGGTCGGGTCGAGTCGGTCCGGGTCAGGTTTTTGGTGAAAATTTAAGTTGAACTGAGTGTAAAATGAATGTTTTTGTAAAATAAATCAATATATAGAGTTTATTAGTAACATTGGTAATTGATTAAAATATTATTAAATTATTAATAATATTAGATAGTGAATAAAATATTATTAAATAATTAATAATATTAATAAGGTAATAAAATATTATTAAATAATTAATAGTATTAGAAAATGAATAAAATATTATTAAGTGATTAATAATATCAGATAATGAATAAAATATTATTCAATGATTAATAATATTAATAAGGTAATAAAATATTATTAAATAATTAATAATATTAGAAAATAAATAAAATATTATTAAATGATTAATAATATTAGATAATGAATAAAATATTATTAAATGATTAATAATATTAATAAGGTAATAAACTATTATTAAATAGTTAATATTATTAAATAATGAATAAAATATTATTAAATGATTAATAATATTAGTAAATCTTAGAAGATTTATAAGGTATTATTAAATGATGAATAATACTACAAGTCTAATAAAGTATTATTAAATTGTTAATAATATTATATAATTGTTTGAACTATATTAAATAGTTAATATAGGTTCTTTGTGTTTGAAATATTATCAAGTAGTGATAATATTTTCTAAGTGTTTAAATACCCGTAATTATTTAATTATGTGGTTCGCAAGAGTTATGAAGGTCATTATACTTATAAGTATATGATACTAA
Source organism: Hedera helix (assembly GCA_947179155.2). NCBI lineage: Eukaryota > Viridiplantae > Streptophyta > Magnoliopsida > Apiales > Araliaceae > Hedera > Hedera helix. Next base: position 24,364,327 of record OX359266.1, read on the forward strand.
TTTAAAATCAAACTGATTTAATTGTTAGGTCCGTACAAGGATTATTAAATTAAATTGGTTAGCCGTAGATGACGCATGAGGCAAGTTTCTTCTTAACCCTAACTTGTATTTATTGTTGCAAGTATTCTTCAACCTTATTTACATTGAAAAATTCAATTATTGTTGTGCAAGTATTTACACTCGTAGTTATTTAACAGACCTTTGAGTGAATTAATTATCAAAAATTACTTCACATCATTATTGTATTGTATTCGCACATAGTGCCTTTGCAAATGTTATAGTTCAGTAATTTATGAACTGTTTAGGAATGTCTAAGCTAATTATTTCGGCTAGACAAATGAATGTTTAAATTCATCTAATTGAATATTTTAAAAGTTTATCCAAACCATTGGCTGGTGCGAATTCTTATAATAAGACTGAGAAAGAACAAACCTAGTTAAAGGGAATTTTTATATTATCGGGTAACCAAATTTGCACAAGAAAACTAAGTGTTATGTATATACATAGGACATAAGAGGACTGATCCCCTCGAGTGTTCCGTTATTTTTAACCAGGTGTCAGACATTGTATGTCTGTTCTACCTTAGTAGCAGTTCATGGTCATTAAAGACCACTTAGCAGTAAATAGTCAATTCATTCTTATATTGAGCTTTGATTCTTGATATCTTTCACAATTCTTATTGTCGAAAACCTTGAAGTTATTTTCCTTCATCATGATATATCTTATGTTCTTGTTTATAAACTTGCTGAGCCATTTAGTTGCTCATTCTTGCTTGATAGAGTTAAATTATACGATTTTTTTATTCCCCAATACTTAGTTTTTATATTTATTGTGTGATTAAATGTTTAATTATTTAGCTCATATTGGTTTTAATAGGTTTTAGTTAATTATTGTTAATTTAGGTAATTTTATAGTAATTTTATATTTCTTTTTATTTATGTGTTTTTATTTATTTTTAGCTTTTTAGGTGTTTTATTAATTTTATTATTTTTATATTATTTTTATTTATTTTTAATTATTTTATATTTATTTTTGTAGGAAAAATAAGCTTGGAGGGCAAATCTGTAAATTCTGCAAACACCGGGGGCAAATATGTAATTTTCGAAAAGTTGCGACCGCGCATTGCGCGAGTATTGAAGGCTCAGCGGGCGGAGCAATATGACGTCGTTTTACAGCAAAAGAAAGGGCCGCGCGATGCGCGACCAGACAGCAGAAACATGGAGGATCAATACGATGTCGTTTCGCCAATGGAAAGCGCGCGCGCAATGCACGGAGGTGCTGCTGACGTCACAGGCGCGTAACAGGCGTGTTGACCCGATCAAAGCAGCGTTTGGCAACGTGGAAATGGAGCAGAAACGGGATTTTTCGGATTTTTTGCTACTTTTTGATTCCAAATTGGATTTTAATTTCAATTAGGGTTAGGATAATAATTATTTTATTTTTTTTTTATTTTTAATTGTAAATCCTATTAGGGTTTGAATAAGTTAGGAGGTTTATGGAGCCTATAAATAGAGGGCTTGACACACAATGTAAAAAATAACTCTCATTAGATTAAAAATTCTCTCTTCTATTCTTTAGTGTTCTCTATTATTATGAGTAGTTAAATTATTTTTCTTGGTTTAAGTGATTGAAGCCATCAAGATTTATACACCGTGAGATCTAATTTATTTTAATTGTTCAATTTATATTTTGATTATTGAATATTCTTCTATGCTTAATTTTATGATTAATTTGTTTAATTGCTAGGAGCACTACTAGTTTATTATTCATATTAATCTACTGCTATTTTTGAAGCATCTAAGTTTAATAATTGTTTTGCAGATCAAAAGATTATTTTATCTTAGGAAGAATATTCATCTAAATTAAATGCAAACACGTGGCTTGTGTTGTTTAGTTCAACGATCTCTCTAATTCTTTATACTGCTATTAAATTAAATCTTTAGCACGTGCTGGAGGTTGTTTAATAGTAAGGGTATTTAGACCACGTGACTCTACTTATCTAAAATTAAGGAGGGAGGAGAAAAATTATTCCACCTGCGAGTAGTTCTTTCTACGGTGAATCTTCAAAATATTAATTAATTTTTTTTTGCATCAGTGATCAGTTGTAAATTCTTGATTGTAGATATTAATTTAAACCAAGGCTTTTTATTTTTATTTATTTCTTGCATAATTATTTTAATTAGCTTTATTTTAATTATTTCTTTAATTACAAAACCCCCTAATTTTTATTTGCGAAAATATAAAATTAAATAATCATTCTCTGTGAGATTTTATTTTTGGGTGCTTGCGACATCACACCATTGCTATATCATGACTATATTTCAGCTAAGCCCGAATGCTCTAAAACAGACAAAGGCAAGGGGAAAGCAAACACTTAGTTTAGTTGATGCATGTTAGACTTAAATTACTGTTATGTAATTTTCTTGTAAATCTTTTGTATTTTCCTTAAGATATGTAATGTTACGATTAAGGTTAATCGACCTTGGAAAGCGTAGCCTTTTTATAATGAACCTTTTGTATTATTCTGCGAAGTTTAAATGCAATTTATGTATTTAATTTTTAGTAAGTATTGTATAGTGGAGAACCAAACCCGAGGTTATGGAACCCGGATTTAAGGTCGTCACAGGTTGGTATCAAAGCTGTAGGTTAGAAACATTAGGATTGTGAAACCTAGGTTATAACCTTAGTATTAAACTCATATCGAGTGCGTTAGGAGATGAATAGGGGAGATTCATCATGCTGGGTATTTTTGGAGATGGATTGAGAAAATCCATCGAGCCGAGATGTACATGATAAAATATCATTTCATTTCATCAATGAATATATTTTATTGTTGTACTAACATGTGCTATTTTTATGATATAGGATGATGGAGATTGGACAGTCTAGTAATGCTGTGGAGGAGGTGATCTACACGGATATCCATATGGATACTGCATAGCCGCTGACTGCACCTAACGAGGAGCCTGAGTCAGATCCCGAGGAGGGAGACCGCGAGGAGCCCGTCTGGGGCGGAGTGATGAGGCCATACAGTGAGGATGAGGCCGAGGAGACTGAGGATAGGGAGCCAACAAAGTACTTTAATGGCATGGGCACTACTGCCAGTGACATCATCGATACACTGATTACGGCGAACGATGAGCTGGAGGAGAGGGTTCAACACCTGGAGGTGCAGAACCAGATTCATCAGCAGACTGAGGATCAGTATAGGGACACAACTTACATATTCTCTGGCGAGAACTTAGAGCTGAAGGCGAGGATGGCCAAGTTGGAGGCCAAATTAGTAGCAGCTGAGCTGAAGACTCAGCAATCATTCTTGCTATATCATGACTATATTTCAGCTAAGCCCGAATGCATGTTAGACTTAAATTACTTAGTTTAGTTGATGCATGTTAGACTTAAATTACTGTTATGTAATTTCCTTGTAAATCTTTTGTATTTCCCTTAAGATATATAATGTTACGATTAAGGTTAATCAACCTTGGGAAGCGTAGCCTTTTGTATTATTCCGTGAAGTTTAAATGCAATTTATGTATTTAATTTTTAGTAAGTATTGTACAGTGGAGAACCAAACCCGAGGTTATGGAACGCGGATTTGGGGTTATCACAAGCTAACTACCTAGAACGACGAGTTAGAGAGAAAAGTTTAGCATTTGGAGGAGGAAACCCACCAGCATTTGGAGGATCAGTACAAAGCAGTAGCTCACCAGTTCTCTAGTGAGAACACAGAGCTGAAGGAGCAGATAGCAGATCTAGAGGAGCAGGTGCAGGGGTATAAGGACTCTGTAGAGCACATTGGGTTGTTAACCCATCAAATGGTTGACAAGGATGCCGAGCTGTAGGCTAAATTAGCAGAGGCTGAGCTGAAGGTTCAGCAGGTATAAGCAGAGAAAGAGGCCATCAAGGCCCACTGGTAAGAGGCAATAGAAGAGAGGATCGAGATGGAGATCTAGAGAGATGCGGCACACAGGCAGATGCTGGAGTTAGAGGACAAGGTCTGAGAGAAGAAGGTGAAGATCGATAGGATTAATTATGTCTATCATTCTTCATTCGGCAGATTTCAAAGCAGGGTGCACTATTACCCAACTGATGAGGGCTAATCAATGCAAATTATCAGTAGGAGCTTGGTGATGGTTATAGGGGATGAGGAGTACGACAATGCAGTTCGTCAAGGGATGCCCATTCATTAGTTGTAGCTATTTTATCCCATTGTATATATATAGATGTAGTAGAACCTAACTTTTTTTTTTACAGAGAGTTTGTATGTTGTAAATCCCAATTCTAAGAAGTTGGTGGGATATGTTTATGATTAGATGTAACGCCCCCCAAAATTCCCCGCGCTTTCGATGCGGCGGACCTTGTGCGTTAATTTCATACATCTATTGACTTAACCAATGATCCTATAATCATATTGGTTAAATTAGTCTTATATATGTATGAAATTAACGCACAAGGTCTGCTGCATCGAAAGCGCGGGGGATTTTGGGGGGCGTTACAGTTGGTATCAGAGCAGTGGATTATAGTTTTGAGGTAACAAGTACCTTGGAGTATAATCTGATGGATTAAGAAGAAATGGACTTGTGAAAAGTTCGTAGATAATTAAAAGATATGCATAGATCTTATTAAATCTTAATACATAAAAATTATTATCTGAAAAGAAATATAATGAATAAAGATAAACTCTTTACGAGAATATCTGAAGATAAATGGACTCATAAAGAGTTCTCAAAGCAAGTAAAAAGCTAAAATAATCTTATTAGTTTTTGTGTGAAACTATTTCATCAAAATGAAATGGTAAGTTTGGTATTATGTGTAATTATACCTAAGAAAAGAGATGAGTAAACTCATAAGGAATGTAAATGATGAAGGAATGAATTAAGAAAAGAAAGTGACTAAAATAGTTATAGAACGATTAGAAATTGCAATTGAAAACTCATATTAGTAAAACTGAGTAGAACGACTCTCTTGTATGGGAAAGAGTTTAATATGCTTCAGAGAACCGATCTAGCTACACTGTTGGTATGAATGATTCATGGTCAGTGTTCTCAAAGCGGGTTACACACTGAATGAAATCATTTGAGGATAGTGTTAATGAGACGGGAAACTGATTCATTAGTTCTTGGGTGGAGGAATAACTCAGTTTGCTATATTGATAAGTAAATTAAAATCTTGTGTCAACTCTTCATTGTATATATTCTGAGAAGGTGATTCTTCACTCATATGTATATTGATTAGTTAGTAGTTGTTACGTCATAAACTATAGTTTTAAAAATATTTGTATGTTAGTTACTGAGCGAACGAACCCTTGTTATGAACTATGATATGTTAGTCGAACCGACTTGTGAGATGCGGCTACGATTTGTCTATTCAGTGCGATATTGATCAGTACCAATGTGCGCTGAGACATTTCAATTCCGTGTTGATGAGAAGGGGTACTAATATATTTGTTTGTACTTGGTTTAATATAACCAATTAGTTTACTATATTACTATATATTTGCAAAACTTGTGTTATGGTTAGGGAATAATGGAAAAGATAGAGGATTGATGGTATTTCAAAAATCTTCTAGCTATGCTAGATCTTCATGGTTATATTCGCACTTGTGTGCCTTTGAAAAGAGTGGTTCACTAGTTGAACTAGAAAATTTTGTTAGTTCTTCACTAGCTATGTTATTCATATGTCTATGTTAATTGTTTTGGCTAGACGAATTTAATGTGAAGAATAAAAATGATTTATTCATCAACACCCCATTTAACCTGGTGTGAAGATGATACATGATGAGTCATCAACGCACTTTGCAAGGTGCGGTATACAGTCATAAAATTGCTTTTCAAAATTTTTGAATGGTTTAAATATGAGTCAATGCCAATTGTTTCGGCTAGACACCTTTGGGTTATGAAAAAAAGAACGAACGTAGGAATTCGATAGACGCAATAAACCGCGTCTTTAAAGATAATATGGTACGACAGGCTGATCACCTAAAGTAGAACGTATGGTGTTCTCAATCTTAATTGATTGCTACACAAAGTATGAAATGTTCTCAATCTTAATTGATTGCTACACAAGATATGGTTTTCCAGTCCGGATGATGATTTAAAAAAATTATGGGTTATATAGTATTCATAGTTTTTGAATAAGGTAAAGGTCTTGATTGACCGATGTATAAGTGAGAAGAATCCAAGATAAAGGAAGAATGAGACTGAATGTCGAGTATGAAAAGAGGTTTAAAACCTAGAGTTATGAAAGGAAATGTGTAGAGATAAGTGAACATTGTTCAGACCTAATCAAAGTATTGGAGGTTTAATGTGAGTAAAAGATGAATTTAGAAAATTCATATTGAAGAGTAAATTGGAGATTATTATATTATAATTTCAAGGACGAAATTCTGATAAGAAGGAGAGAATGTAATATCCTGAATATTTATAGCACTTATAAATATGATATTAAATGACTAAAGTGAATTGTAAAGTTAATTTCGAGGACGAAATTCCTGTAAGTTGGGTTGAATGTAATATCCCAAATATTTCAAAAGTGATCTAACAAGATATAAGCAAGGTTGTCAATTTAAAACCTAAGATCGATTGCTCAAGCATACCTTGAACTATCTTAAAGAATATATACGACTCGAAACTACGATCGTATACAACTAAGAGGTTAAAATCTTTAACCTAAACTATATGTTATGCGATTAGTAAAGCTTGAATTGAGCTTTTAAATGTGTTGTATGAATTATCTATGTGTAGGATTTTGTGTTTTGGTTCAAGTAGTTAACCTTAACACTTATTAAAAATCAGAAGTCAATTTAGGGCAAAAACTTAAATTGGAAAAAGAGTTAAAACCTAAACCCTAAATCTAGGGTCTAAACCCTAGAAAATAACCTAGGCCCTTGAACAAAATGTGAAGGTCGAATTGACATTCTGTTTCAAGATTCAACCTTCCCCCGATTTGAAAACACGTAACAGTCAATAAAAGTTTTTCTCGAAAAACGTGTAAAAGCACTATTCACGAGGTGACATTTTTCATTCGTTTGACTGTTTCTTTCATCTGTAGGACTTTTTACATTTCACAATATAGTGATAATATGAGGTTTAGATGCCAGAGAACCAATAAAATTTTCTGGAGAAAAAGACGAAAACGTCACGATTTACGAGAAAACATTTGTCGTCTTTTTGACTGTTCTTTTCGATATTTTGATATATCGTATTTCACGAAATAACATTTATATGAAGTATAGATATTATTTAGCCAATAAAAGTTTTACTCGAAAAACGTGTAAAACACTATTCATTTGGAAATTTTTCTTCCGAATTTTGAAAATTCACATTCCTGAATAGCATTTTTATTGACAGTAGATGCATTTTGACCAACAAAATTTTTACCCAAAATAATTTATGGAGATTACTATTCACGTATACGGGATGAATACGTAGTGAATACGGAAGGAATACGAGAATAATAAAGGTATATTGTAATGTATAATACGAGGATTATACGAAAGATTATACGAGATTAATACGAGAATAATACGAGGTATCATACCAGTAGAATACGAATATTATACTATGTATTATACGGAAGAAATACGTATAAATACTAATGTATTATACTATTTAATTAATTAGTTGAAATCAAACTAGGTTATGTGTAACTAAGTTAGTGTAACTAAACTAGGGAGAACTAGCACGATTACACTAACTGAAAAAGAACTAGCACGATTTGTTTTGAACTAAATCCAAGTGAAAATGAATGGACCAATAAGAAGAAGGGTGATGTAAGCGATGATGCAAGCGCTAGGGAGAAAAGACTAAAAGGCCCTTGGTCTTTTAAACTAATGACCAAACTACCCCGACCCTAGGTTTTCCTATAAATAGAGAGCTAACCTCATTCATATTTTCAAAGCAAAATTCCTATAATCAAGAGATTGCAAAGAAATAGTTAAAGCTTGCAATAATAAAAGGTACGATTCTTAATCGTTATTATGCTTAAAGTTTTATTTTATCAATGAGGCTCAAGAACATAAGTCGTAGCCATGTACGATTTTTCGTTCTCCGTGTTCCTTATGACTTGAGCAAGTCGTTGTTATGTCAAATTTCATTTCATAGTTTAAAGTTCAAGAACATACGTCGTATCCATGTACGGTTTATCCGTTCTCCGTGTTCTTCGTATGTTCTGGAGTATTATTATAAATTGTTATAATTAAGTAAACAAGTCGTTATAATGACCAAATTTTGTCAATTATAAAGTGTTATAATCACATATGTAAGCAGTTATAATGCTCAAATTATTTCAAGTATGAAATCCAAAAGCTCAAGAACATAAGTCGTTACCATGTACGATTTTTCGTTCTTCGTGTGTTCTTGAGCAAAAGTCATAATTTCTACATAAGTAGGTTTATGATTCGGTAATTTAGTGTTATGGGATGTGAAACATGATGGCCTTGCTAAATAATGCTTGTGGCATCAAGTTTTAGTAGTCGAAACGAAGAATGATGAAACTTTGTTCTTCGTGTTCTTCGTGTTCTTCGATTCGTTCTTCGTGTTCTTGAGAAAAAGTCATGAAATCTTATATAAGTAGGTTTATGATTTTGTTATTTTTATGTTATGAAGTGATACGAAGTGTTAGAACATGTTATCTTAGCAAATTAATGCTTGAGGTATCATGTTTTACCAATCGGATCAAAGAAAGTTAAGTCTAATATAGTCGCAGAATATTTTTGCAAATTTTCGAAACTTTAAAGTCTTAATCTGCCTTAGCAACCTAAATGAAAGTTGTAGATCATGAAATTCTAAGCAATTTAGACTCAAAAATCACTCAAAAATGTTTCCGTATGACAAAGTTATGGCAGTTACCGGAAAGGACGTCAAAGCTGAAAAATTAAGGAACCATTCGGGTGGAAGCACTTAAAATAAGGATTTTGAGTTTTCCACTTAACGAAATGATTCCACCAATGAAAATAGTTTAGTTAAGTTATTCTAAGACTTATTCAAAAGGAAAATTTGATAAACTAACGTTCGGGGTCGCGTAACCCTTTTTGTAGGCGTTTAACGATTTCCCGGGAAAACCCTAACGTGGTTTTAAGGCAAGTCTTTTAACTCTTGCTATGTGCTACTTGTTTAGTATTGTTAAAATGATAGATGAGATGTATAATATCATGTTATTATGCAATAGATGATATGTGAAGTCTTTAACTGATGTTTACAAGCCTTCTAACTGTTATGCGTTATGTTTACAATGTATGAACATGATTTATACACTTTGTGTGTCAATGTGATATAAATTATTGGAACGTGAGTTATATGTGATATTAAATTGAGAATTATGTTCAGTCAATGCATGTTAAAGTTTATATGAAAGCATAAACTGCGTATGTGTTGTATGTTAGACTTGCTGAGCCGTCGTGCTCATTCTTGCGAATAAAACCTTATTTGCAGATTAAAGATGAACGTTAAGAAGATCATGAACGTAAAGATGAAGCATAGATTAGGTTTTCATGTTTATTACTTGTATTTGTATAAGTCATATTGATTGTTGTAATACGAACAAACAAACATGTAACCGAATATTGAATGAATGATATAAATTATTATCATCATAATGTTGTTATGTCTTTATTTTGATATAACCTAGAATTGTTAAGACTTAACATAGTATTGATAATGATCTAGTTATCTGGATGAGGATCGGTAAATAACTTGTGAGTGCTGTACATCCGAGACAGGACTAAGCGATGTTGACTGGTCAAATCCATCGTTAAGGTTCCTCGGACCCAGGTATAACTCGTTATTACTATTCTGAATACCATATAGGTAGGATTATTGATACGAAGAGATATCACTATAAACAAATATGTTTCGAATGAGGGTTTTAACTAGTTGGGTAATGTTCTGTACGGAAAGAGAATTTTGCACCGGACAAAGATACAACCATTTGTCACGGATAAAGATGCAAACATTTATCACGGGTGAAGATACAAACATTCACCGCGAGATTCTCTGTTCCCAAGAGCCGTCTGAATGATTTAATGCCGTGGATGTTGGAACATGTAAAGTTATAGAATATTTAAATCCTAAGGTTAAAATTAGACCGTTATATATGGTTTTATCCATTTATACGGATGAAATATAAGTTGATACTTGTATACTTATGAGACTGAGATCAAGTTAAGATCCAGGGACAAAGTTAAGAGAAATTTTTTAATGTATAGTCTAAAATAAGACTAATTCAACCAATATGATTATGGGATCATTGGTTAAGTCGATAGTTGTACGAAATTAACGCACAAGGTCCGCCGCATCGAAAGCGCGGAGGATTTTGGGGACGTTACATTAGATCCCATCTTTTGTAGCCTTTTAGGGATAGAGACATTTATAGCAGTATGCTTGTGATGAAAGGTGCTACGCACAATTGTTTTAGCATATGAATATAAATGCAGTTATGTTTTATGATTATGTGTTTTAATAGGTTAAATCTTTACATGTAATAGTTAATGTTTAAAAGATACAAGAATAAAATTTAGTAATAATAATGACTTAAAGTTTTCTTTTATCTTTAATCAGTCAATAGCGCCACGTAGACAACCACCAAGAAACCAAGGAGTAAAAGAATTAGTTAATAATGACGTGGGAGGACATAATGTAGACCTAATGCAGAACTTTGTCGATATGCTAGTAGAGGCAATGTAGAATTGACATCCAGTGGTAGGAAATCCACCACCGCCGCCGAATCAGTTTGCCAATTTCAAAGACTTCAAAGTAGTCGGACCGTCGGAGTTTAGGGGAACGACAAACCCAATTGAAGCCCAATCATGGATAAAGGAGATAAAGAAGGCATTTGTCATTTCAAGAGTGGCGAAAGAGTAAAAGACTATTTTTGCTACCTATATGATAAACGGATAGGCTAATTTCTGGTGGGAAGCTAATCAGAAGAAGACTGGTGTGGTGTCATGGGCAAGGTTTAAGGAGATATTTGATGAGAACAACTTTCCAAAAAGTAAGAGAATATGTCAGTACTTGAGTATGCAGCAAAATTTAATGAGTTGGCCAGGTTCGTTCCACATTAGGTGGACACGGATGAACGCAAAACTAGAAGATTTGAGAATAGTTTAAAACCATGCATATTTAACAAGGTGGCATGCTACAGATTGATTCATTCTTAACTCTGTTAGAGAATTCAATCATAGTTAAAGGAGTAAATGAGGCATTATCCAAGTATAACCAAGATAGGAACAAAAAGATAAGTGAATGTGGAAATAAGAATAGTAATAGTGGTGGCAACGGCAACAATAAGTGTAAATGGGACAACAACAATGATAAGAGCTCATAAAATCAACAGGGAAATTTTCAGAAAAAGAAGGCATGCAACAACTGTGGGAAGAATCATTCCGAGGAATGCATGAAGGGCAAGAACAAATGCTACAATTGCTAGTAGGAGGGACACATTTCTCTAAAGTGTCCCCACCGAAAGAAGGGAGGATGCTACTCGTGCAAAGCTGCTGACCAAAAAGGAAGTTTGTGGGATATGATTATGATTAGATCCCATCTTTTGTAGCCTTTCAGGGATAATGGCATTTATATCAGTATGCTTGTGATGAAAGGTGCTATGCACTATTCTTTTAGCATATGAATATAAATACAGTTATATTTATTGATTATGTGCTTTAATTGGTTAAATCTTTACATGTAATAGTTAATGTTTAAAAGATACAAGAATAAAATTTAGTAATAATAATAATTAGAGGTTATCTTTTATCTTTAATCAGTCAATAGCGCCACGTAGACAACCACCAAGAAACCAAGGAGTAAAAGAATCAGTTAATAATGACGTGGGAGGACATAATGTAGACCCAATGCAGAACTTTGTCGATATGGTAGTAGAGGCAATGCAGAATTGACATCCAAGGGTAGAAAATCTGCCACTGCCGTCGAATCAGTTGGCCAATTTCAAAGACTTCAAAGCAGTCGGACCGCCAGAGTTTAGGGGAACTACAGACCCAATTGAAGCCCAGTCATGGATAAAGGAGATAGAGAAGGCATTTGTTATTTCAATAATGGCGGAAGAGCAAAAGACTATTTTTGCTACCTACATGATAAAGGGATATGCCAATTTCTAGTGGGAAGCTAATCAGAATAGGGCTGGTGTAGTGTCATGGGTAAGGTTTAAGGAGATATTTGATGAGAACAACTTTCCAAAAAGTATGAAGAGTAGAATGAAGGTTAGATTTCTATAATTGAAGCAAGAGAATATGTCAGTACTCGAGTATGCGGCAAAATTTAATGAGTTGGCCAAGTTCGCTCCATATCATATGGACACAGAGGAACACAAGGCTAGAAGATTTGAGAATGGTTTAAAACTATCGATATTTAACAAGGTGGCAGTGCTACAAATTGATTCATTCTTAACTCTGTTGGAGAAGTCAATCATAGTTGATGGAGTAAATGAGATATTATCCAAGTATTACCAATAGAGGAACAAAAAGAGAAGCGAATGTGGAAATAAGAATAGTAACAGTGGTGGCAGTAGCAACAATAAGCGTAAATGGGACAACAACAATGATAAGAGTTCGGGAAATTAACAAGGAAATTTTTAGAAAAAGAAGGCATGCAACAACTGCGGGAAGAATCATTCCGAGGAATGCATGAAAGGCAAGAACAAATGCTACAATTGCCGGTAGGAGGGACGTATTTCTCTAAAGTGTCCCCACCGAAAGAAGGGAGGATGCTACTCGTGCGGAGCTGCTGACCAAGAAGGAAGTTTGTGGGATATGTTTATGATTGGATCCCATCTTTTGTAGCCTTTTAGGGATAGAGACATTTATAGCAGTATGCTTGTGATGAAAGGTGCTATGCACCATTGTTTTAGCATATGAATATAAATGCTGTTATGTTTTATGATTATGTGTTTTAATTGGTTAAATCTTTACATGTAATAGTTAATGTTTAAAAGATACAAGAATAAAATTTAGTAATAATAATAACTTAGAGGTTATCTTTTATCTTTAATCAGTCAATAGCGCCACGTAGACAACCACCAAGAAACCAAGGAGTAAAAGAATCAGTTAATAATGCCGTGGGATGACATAATTTAGACCCAATGCAGAACTTTTTGGATATGCTAGTAGAGGCAATGCAGAATTGACATCTAGTGGTAGGAAATCTACCACTGCCATCGAATCAGTTGACCAATTTCAAAGACTTCAAAGCAGTCGAACCGCCGGAGTTTAAGGGAACAACATACCCAATTGAAGCCCAGTTATGGATAAAGGAGATAGAGAAGGCATTTTTTATTTCAATAGTGGGGGAAGAGCAAAAGACTATTTTTGCTACCTACATGATAAAGGGATAGGCCAATTTCTGGTGGGAATCTAATCAGAATAGGGCTGGTGTAGTGTTATGGGCAAGGTTTAAGGAGATATTTGATGAGAACAACTTTCCAAAAAGTATGAAGAGTAGAATGGATGTTAGATTTCTATAACTGAAGCAAGTGAATATGTCAATGCTGGAGTATGTGGCAAAATTTAATGAGTTGGCCAGGTTCGCTCCACATCATGTGGACACGGAGGAACACAAGGCTAGAAGATTTAAGAATGGTTTAAAACCATGGATATTTAACAAGGTGGCAGAGCTACAAATTGATTCATTCTTAACTCTGTTAGAGAAGTCAATCATATTTGAAGGAGTAAATGAGGCATTATCCAAGTATAACCAAGAGATGAACAAAAAGATAAGCAAATGTGGAAATAAGAATAGTAACAGTGGTGGTAGCAGCAACAATAAGCGTAAATGGGACAACAACAATGATAAGAGTTAGGGAAATCAACAAGGAAATTTTCAGAAAAAGAAGGCATGCAACAACTGTGGGAAGAATCATTCTGAGGAATGCATGAAGGGCAAGAAAAAATGCTACAATTGCCGGTCGGAGGGACGCATTTCTCTAAAGTGTCCCCACTGAAAGAAGGGAGGATGCTACTCGTGCGGAGTTGCTGATCAAGAAGAAAGTTTATGGGATATGTTTATGATTAGATCCCATCTTTTGTGGCCTTTTAGGGATAGAGGCATTTATAGTAGTATACTTGTGATGAAAGGTGCTAAGCACTATTGTTTTAGTGTATAAATATAAATACAGTTATCTTTTATGATTATGTATTTTAATTGGTTAAATCTTTACATGTAATAGTTAATGTTTAAAAGATACAAGAATAAATTTTAGAAATAATAATAACTTAGAAGTTTTCTTTTATCTTTAATCAGTCAGTAACGTCACGTAGACAACCACTAAGAAACCAAATAGTAGAAGAATCAGTTAATAATGAGGTGGGAGGACATAATGTAGACCCAATGCAGAACTTTATCGATATACTAGTAGAGGCAATGCAGAATTGACATCTAGTGGTAGGAAATCCGCCACCACTGCCGAATCAGTTGGCCATTTTTAAAGACTTCAAAGCAGTCGGACCACCGAAGTTTAGGGGAACGACAGACCCAATTGAAGCCTAGTCATGGATAAAGGAGATAGAGAAGGCATTTGTTATTTCAAGAGTGGCGGAAGAGTAAAAGACTATTTTTCTACCTATATGATAAAGGGATAGGCCAATTTCTGGTGGGAAACTAATCAGAATAGGGCTAGTGTGGTGTTATGGGCAAGGTTTAAGAAGATATTTTATGAAAACAACTTTCCAAAAAGTATGGAGAGTAGAATGGAGGTTAGATTTCTATAACTGAAGCAAGAAAATATGTCAGTACTCGAGTATGCGGCAAAATTTAATGAGTTGGCTAGGTTCTCTCCATATCAGGTGGACACGGAGGAATGCAAGACTAGAAGATTTGAGAATGGTTTAAAACCATGGATATTTAACAAGGTGGCAGTGCTACAGATTGATTCATTCTTAACTCTGTTGGAGAAGTCAATCATAGTTGAAGGAGTAAATGAGATATTATCCAAGTATAACCAAGAGAGGAACAAAAAGATAAGCGAATGTGGAAATAAGAATAGTAACAGTGGTGGCAGCAACAATAATAAGCGTAAATGGGGCAACAACAATGATAAGAGCTCGAGAAATCAACAAGTAAATTTTCAGAAAAAGAAGACACAACTGTGGGAAGAATCATTCCAAGGAATGCATGAAGGGCAAGAACAAATGCTAACATTGCCGGTAGGAGGGACGCATTTTTCTAAAGTGTCCCCACCGAAAGAAGGGAGGATGCTACTCGTGCGGAGCTGCTGATCATATGATAAAGCATTGTCTTAACAAGAAAAATGAAGGAGGAAGCGACAACAAAAGCAATAACAGTAGATTGACTATCAGGGGACTGGTACAACAGAACAAGTCGACAGCATGAACCTTCAACATGACAGTGCAAGATGTCATGGAGTCAAAAGACGTGGTGTCAGGTATTATTCCAATCAATAATATAAAAGCTTGTATATTATTTGATTCGGGAACTACTTGTTCATTTGTGTCTGATGATTTTGCTAGACGGTTAGAATTGTCAAGAGAAAAGTTAGAAAATCTTATGAACATAGAAGTTGCAAAAAAATAAGTTATTCCTATAAAGTATATATATAGGAATTGTTGTGCTGAAATCAGGGGTCAGAAGTTGGTTGTGAACTTAATTCCGATACGTTTGGAGGAGTTTGATGTTATACATGGAATAAATTGGTTGTTTAACCACAGAGCAGTAATTGATTGTCAGAAGAAGTGTATACACCTTAAGACACCAAATAAGTCTAAGGTCGTATTTTATGGCAGCAAGTCGTCATGACAATCGTGTTGTTTGATGATGATGCAGGTCAAGAAGTTGTTAAAGAAAGAATGTGTAGGATATCTGGCACATGCAGTGGATACACAAATGGTGAATCCTAAGATGGAACAGATACCTGTAGTTAAGGAGTTCATGGATGTTTTTCCAGATGAACTGTCAGGTCTTCCACTAGATAAGGAGACAGAATTCGTGATTGATTTACTATCGGGGACAGCACCAAAATCAAAGGCACCATATAGGATGGCTCCAGTAGAGATAAGGGAGTTGATGGTTCAGTTACAAGAGTTGTTAGATAGAAAGTACATTCAACCTAGTGTTTCTCCATGGGGAGCACCTGTGTTATTTGTAAAGAAGAATGATGGATCGAAGAGACTTTGTATGGACTATAGAGGGTTGAACAAAGTAACGATTAAGAATAAGTACCCATTGCCAAGAATTGATGATCTATTAATCAACTAAAAGGGGCGAAATACTTTTTAAAGATCGACTTAAGGACTAATTATCATTAGTTAAAAGTAAGGAAGGAAGACATACCCAAGACGACTTTCAGAACTCGTTACGGCCGTTATAAGTTTCTGGTGATGTCGTTTGGACTGACAAATGTGCCATGAACATGATGAACAAAATATTTAAGCAGTATTTGGATAAATTTGTAGTTACTTTCATTGACGATATTTTGGTGTATTCCGAAACGGAATAGGAGCATGTCGAACATTTAAGATTGGTGTTAGAGATATTAAGGAATGATCAATTATATGCCAAATTTTTGAAGTATGAATTCTAGTTAGAAAGAGTTTAATTCTAGGGCATGTTATTGACAAGGAAGGAGTTTCAGTAGATCTTGCAAAAGTGAAAACGGTGATTAATAGGGAACAACCAAGGACGTCGATGGGGATTAGGAGTTTCTTAAGTTTAGCGGGTTATTATTAGAGATTTATCAAGGATTTTTTGAAGATAGCTACGCCGTTAACAAATTTGACAAGGAAGACAGTGAAATATGTATGGATAAGGAAGTGTGAGGAGACTTTTCAGGACTTAAAGAGGAGACTTAGTGAAGCACCTGTGTTGACTTTACCAGACGACACGGGAGGTTTTACGGTCTATAGTGATGCATAGCACAAGGGACTACGTCGTGTGATTATGTAGAACGACAAGGTCATTACGTATGCGTTAAGGCAATTAAAAGATTATAAGAAGGGATACCCTACCCATGACTTGGAGTTGGAAGCGGTAATGTTTGCCTTAAAAATTTGAAAGCATTATTTATATAGAGAAAAAAATG
Organism: Hedera helix; assembly: GCA_947179155.2. Lineage (NCBI taxonomy): Eukaryota > Viridiplantae > Streptophyta > Magnoliopsida > Apiales > Araliaceae > Hedera > Hedera helix. Next base: position 24,381,367 of record OX359266.1, read on the forward strand.
TGAGATATTCACAAATCATAAAAGTCTGAAGTATATCTTCATACAAAAGGAGTTGAACATGAGGCAGAGGAAATGGTTAGAATTGATCAAATATTATGATTGTGAGATTCTATATCATCCCGGCAAAGCTAACGTGGTAGCAGATGCTCTAAGCAGAAAGAGTAGAGAGAAGTTGTTTGTATTGATAGACCAGGAAGAACTGGTAAAAGAAATAGCTCGAATGGAGTTAGGGTAAAAAATCTGAAGGAGACAAAAGAGAAATCAACGGAGATGGAAACGATCCCAGCCTTATTAGATAAGGTGAAAGATGCTCAAGATAAAGATGAAGAATGTGATAGAATAAGGAAGAGAATGACCAATGGAAAAGTGGCAAGTTCAAAGTGGATAGTAAAGGATTACTAAGATTTGAAAATCGTGTTTGGGTATCGTTAGAGCCTGAGTTACGAGAGGAGATTTTGCAAGAGACCTACAGTACGAGATACTCAATACATCTGGGTAGTACGAAGATGCATCAAGATCTACGTCAACATTTTTGGTAGCCAAATATGAAAAGAGAGTTTGCAGAATATGGCAATCAATGCCTAACTTGTCAGAGGATAAAGGCAGAACATCAGAGACCAAGCGGATTATTACAGCCGTTAGAGATTCCTGAATAGAAATGGGAGCAACGACTAATAAAGTCAGCGCACTTTTTGTCGATCAAGATTAAGTTCAATTTGGATCAGTTGGCCAAGTTATACATAAAAGAGATAGTTTCAAGACATGGAGTGCAGGTGTCAAACGGAGATCTGCGCTTCACATCAAAATTTTGGAGGAGTCTTCAGGAAAGAATGGGGACGCAGTTATGAATTAGTACAACGTATCATCCATAGACTGATGGGCAAAATGAGAGAATAATTCAGACATTGGAGGACATAGCCTATGTGATGGACTTTAAGGGCAGTTGGGAGGACCATCTACCATTAGTAGAATTCTCATACAATAACAATTATCATGCGAGTATAGGCATGCCACCTTATGAAGCATTGTATGGGAGGAAATGTAGAACATCTCTATATTAGGATAAGTAGGAGAACATCGACTGTTGGGGTTGGAATTGGCTCAACAGACTGTAGAAATTATCAGCGTAATAAGAGCTCGACTAGTAGCAGCTCAGGACCGATAAAAGAAATATGCAGACCTACATCGACAGAAGCGAAATTTTGAAGTAGGAAGTTTTGTGTTTGTAATGACATGAATTTTGGAAATATGTAAAATAGTAAGTAACTAATGGATATTCAAGTTTTGAATGAGAAATTAATGGGAAATTTAAAGTTTGAGGTGTGACAAGTATTTTGGGACAAGCCAATTACATTGTATTAGATGATGGAATTAAATTTAAGTTTAATGAAATAAATTTGGATCAAAATGGAATTAAATTGGATTTAAATTGAGCAAGAATTGATTTAAGGGAAATTTCATGAGAATTATTGCCTAGAGAATTAACAAATGTCCATAGTACCCTTGACAATATAATTAATGGCATTTGTATCCTTTTAGTGAGAAATGACTAACATATCCCTAGCTAAGCATGTGAAAGGTCAAGGATGCCCTAACCATGCATGGTTAAACTAACCAATGCATGGTTAGTTGTTGGAATTTATATACTACGCATATATGTATAATACTTGCAAATATCAAGTGTTCATTTTTCATACTTAGCAAGAACTTTCGTGAGAGTTCAAGAGAGAAAGAAAGAAAGGAGCTAGGGATCAAGAATCTCAAGGATTTCAAGAGAAGTTGTTAAAGAGAAGTGAAAGAGATGCCAAAAGTGGATCATCAAGCATTAGCAAGCTTTGTAGCAAGGAGAAAAATAGCTAAAAGAAGGTATAATTTGTGTTCAAACCATGAGACTTGTTAGTTATGTGCTTAAATTCAAGAGATGAAGTAGCCATGCATGTAACTTTGGCTATACATGTTGATTATATGAATTTTTGTGAGCTTATGTGTTATTTGATTAATTGATCATGAAACCCTAAGCTTATATGTGTTAAAACCAAAGGTGGTGCACTATTTATATGAATATTTAAGCTAAAAGCTAGGATTTAAAGCATGATTAAGTGTTATATATTACTAGACATGATGGAAATCTTGTTTGAGAGGATGAAGATGTGTGATACATGCATTATCATATATTAGAGAGCATCAAAGAAACCTAGATAGGGTAAAAATCATGTTTTGTGAAGGTTGATTGAATATTAGGCTATGTTTTGTGCCTAAACCAAATTATAATCTGTAAAGTATTTTGGAAGATGCATGTACAAGTCACACAAGCACACCAAGTTGCTAAACGAGTATGTGTTGAGATATATGTGCATAGTGTGTAAGAATTCAAAGTTGGTTTATGAAGAAATGATATCAAGTTGGTGAAAATGCAACCAATGTGTGATTATTGGCCATTTTGGTTAATTAAATGTCAAACGAGGCCAAACATGTAAGTTATACGTAAATACACGTGTTAGAACCGATTTGGAAGCCATTTGGTGCATATGGCGATAAATGATCATTTCAAACGTTTTAAAACGTTCGCCGATGACTAAAATGAATTATTTGGAAAAATAGGACTAAATGATTATTTTTAAAAGTTTCAAAGACCCACGCAAGTCAATTACATGTTATATGTGCTATGTGAATTGTTGGAATTAAGGAATTCAAATTAGGGCCAAAGATAACATCATTTTTGGAAAGAAAAAAAAATTCAGAATCTGTAGCACTGCGCTGGGGCGGGGTGATTTGAACTAGAGATGGCGTCGGGGCGCAGTGCAACTGCAAGGAATGCGCAGATAGTGCGTTCAGTCATCACTGGGGGCGCGGTCTAGCCGAGAGGATCTCGCTGGGGGCGCGGTCCTTGGTGCCGGGGCGCAGTCCTGCTACCTTGAAAAAAATTAATTTTTAATTCCAAAAATACAATGTTTTGATATTTAATGATAGAAACACATATGTGAACCATAATTTGATAAAAATAATCAATATGGTGGATATTAGTACATATATGAATAATATGTTATGTGATTAGGATTATGTAAAGTTAAAGGGTAGCTTATTTAGCAAGTTATGACATACATTTGTATGTAACTAATGCATGAACCAATATTGTGGTCATGTAGGTTATAGACGGGATAATAATATACCAATTGTAATAGACGAGGACGAAGGCAAGTTTTCTAACTAAACTTCTAATTGCAGTTCTTTAAATAGACATTCCTATTATATATTCACGTGATCATATAAAGTTCGTTCACTATTGAACTATTTTGAAAAGGTCGATGCCAATCGTGATTCTGGCTAGACACATAAAATGACATATGTTGTAATCAGATGTTCATTGTTATGTGCTCCAATCCACATTACTGTGGTATGGATTCTATGATATGCTGTAATAGAACAACCCTACAAAAGGGGAATAAAGTATATACATTATAATTTTATGACGTAGTTGCGTCGCTAGATGTTTATGTCGTGCATAATATAAAGGTACAATGGGCTGATCACCCAGAGTACACATCTAATTGGAACAGTAGTCTTTTGACTAATCTGGGCAATATCATTCTATACGATTGGTATTGTTCTAAACGAGTTCTTGGTCTAGTGACCGTACAACAAATAAATCTTATTGTTCCAGTGTTCATGTAAAGTCAGATTTTAATTCTTGATTTATTTGTTGAACTAAAGTTGATCAGCCTATTCCGATGGTTCGGTTTATGCATAATTCAGTTAAATTGTTTATGATTTTTCTTATTTATCTGAAATTATCATGATATCATTTGTTGATGTACTTGCTAAGCTTTTTATGCTCATTCTTGCTTTTATTCATGATATTGCAGTTAAACCAGAGAAGACCGAGGGGTCGGGTGTAAATAAAGGAAAAGGAAAAGTCAGTCAGTAATAGATGTAGTATTAAATAATGTTGTATTTATTATTATATTTTGTAATATGTTAGATACGACAGCTTGTATGTATAAAGGTACGTAGAACTTGGGATTAGTTATGAATGAATGTAAATTAAGTTTATTATTATTATTTTGTTCAGATTAGATGGATGAGATGACAGGGTAGAATAGTTGCGTGAGCACCGAACCCGTGGTTCAAGGGACCCGAATTTGGGGGCGTCACAGTGTTTGTGAAGGTGTCTCCCTGAAAAGAAAAAATTATATTTGGGAAGAAAGAAAAACTGAGTCTAAGGTTCATATGACCGTTCAAAATATTGAAGAGAGTAGGTGAAGCGGCGTACGAGATAACTCTACCTCCTAAACTGGAACATATTCATAATGTGTTTCATATATCAGTGTTGTGGCCATACAAGCTTGTTTACAAACACGTCATCTCCTATGAGCAGATTCAAGTGGAGAAAGATAATATGAAGAAATTTCTGTCCAAATATTAGATATGAAAGAACATATGTTACGAAATAAGGTTATACATTCAGTCAAAGTGCTTTGGAGGAACCACAACGCTAAGAAAGCTACGTGGAAACTTGAAGAGAAGATGAGAAATAATTATCCTAATCTTTTTTAATAGCTTTAAATTTGTAATTCCAAGGACAAAATTCTTATAAGGGGGAAGAATGTAATAACCACGAATTTTAAGTTCATTGTAATGATGATTATTAAATAATTATAAATGAATTAAAAAAAATTGTATCAATTGATTGGGCATTTATGTGTATATTTAATTAATCTAATAATGTAGCAAGATAGTAGAATTAATTAAAGAAAATCTAATTAGATTATATTTTAAGTCCAAATGAATTATTAAACTAGGTTCAATAAAATAAACCTAGTAGTCCATGAAGGTAATTAATTGATGGTCCATGTTATAATTGAACTAACCCAATGCTTATATTAATAAAATGTAGCATGTGTTAGTTAAATCTTAGCCCAATGGAATGAATAAATTAAGCCCAGACAAATTAAATGAATGAGCCCAATAGAATTACTAAATTGATCCAAAGTGGAGCCCAAATCAAAGTCAAAGATTGGCAAATATGTATATGATGTGTGTGTATGTGTGTGTGTATGTGTGTGTGTGTGTATTTATGTATATATGATTGTAACGACCCCGAAATTCGACCCACTTTATTCCCTTATACTTTGTATTTATTATACATTATCTTCATAACGTCCAAATTTCGGTTCGTTAATATATCTTTAGCCACCTTAATTGATCCATTAACTGATTTCAAAATCATCAATTACCAAATTTTCGGTATAATTTTTTTTTCCCTTTTTCTCAACTTAATCATTGTATTAAAACATTTGGATATTAAAAATCTTTACGTTTCGATCCTAGTCCCTGGATTGCAACCTTCACGTTTTCTTTCTGTACCAATATCATAAAACTTAACATTCAAATTTTAATATTGTTCATATCCATAAAATCTTTTTTTTGCTTCATAATTCATAAATAAACATATAATAATCTCTATCCTTACCATCATCTTGAACAATCACAGTTCATAATTTAACATTATTCGTCCTATCCAGATCCAACATATATGTACATACAAAATATTAATGTAATCTTAACAAATTAATGAATATAAACATTTCATAATAACTTTCACAACCTTTTAGGAAAACTCGTCTCTATATAATCTGATATTCTTGAAATTCATTTCTTAACCTGCAAAAGTTATATTACGCAAGTAATGAGCACAACGGCTCAGCAAGTTCGACAGTTTATGTGTCACGTAGCACTGATGAACGGATTTTATACCTATGAATTGAATACATTTAAGCTTGATAATTTGTGGATCTTTAAGTGTTTTATGTGATTTTATATGTGTTTTTATGTTATTGTATAATATGGTGTATTATATCATGTTTAAGTATTTTATGTATTCTATGTCGTTTTGTGTAATTTATTCGTAATTTATATGTTAAGTGTTTGTTTAGTTGTATGTGTTTTTGTACCACATTGTATAGGATGTGGTGTTGTATTGTTTTTATGTGTTTCTATTTCATTTTGTAGGAATTATAATAAGGGCTTGGTGGATCAAGGCTTGGAATTGCCCGGTTCGCATTTTCCGCGCTCCGATTACGCAGCAGCCAATTAATGTCCAATTTTGGCCTTTATCCTTTCCGAATCTTCAATTTTGTAAAACATGAAAGTTGTTGGTCTACGAGTCTCCTTTCCAAAAAATCTTGAATCACCTCAATCGGAGTTCGTATGAAGAAGATATGGCCAAAACACTGAAGGAGGCTGCAGCAGTCCAAAAACCAAAATTAAGCCTAGCACCGCAGCGGTGGTTTCCACCGCCGCAGCGGTCCTGGGGACTGCCAAATCAGTGTGTTTGAGCGCCGCGGCGGTCCAGGGCAGCGCCCGGACCCGACCAGTTCGCGATTTTAGCCTTTTTAAGTCATTTTTTGGAGCCCTAGTTATTATCTTTCAATTTTCTCTTCAAGAGAGAGAGGGAGGCGGCTGGGTTCATGCTTGGAACATCAAGAACAAGGCTTGAATCAAGGATTGGAGAGCTTGGATTGATGGATTGAGCTTGGAGATTGGATTCCCAATTGGTTTTCTCTTTCCTTTCTTTTCCTTTGATTGTGTTCTCTAAGATTTGATGAATATCTTGTTGGTGGGATTTAGTTTCCTTGTAATGAACTAGATTTTCATTCTAGGATTGTAATGGAACCCATTGTGTGGTTTTGATTGATTATATCTCTCTTGGATGATTGTTTGGCATTTATGGATGGTTTGTCATATTTAGTTATTCATGTACTAATTGCTAGACATAGTAATTGATTTGGTACCCTATATGATATTGATAGATGGAGTATAGTGGGATGGCCAAAGATATGATGACATATGTTATGTATTTGCTCTTAGGATTGAATGCATAATTTGTATAAAGGATAGACATATACCTTTGTGCCATGTGTAGCCAATGGGAGAATCTGTGCTTGAAATCCTCGCTATTGTTAATTCTCATAGACATATGGTGAATTGCTTTGCTCGGATGTTCCTGTCTGAATCGACAGATTTAGATAGGATATGTTTATATGTTATCGGAAGAGACATGTAAACACTATAATGAATTCTCGGTTAGCTATTCACTGTGTCCATGTAATTCAAGAGATTTATATGATTGAGCATACTTTGGGGGAAATTGCAATCCTAGCTTGTGTCCTATTGAATTTCAGTCGGTATTAGTTAGTTAATTGTTAATTACATTTCTTCATACCAAAAAACCCAAAAACATCTTCGTCGAATTAGAAACCAAGTTGACTTACTTCTAATACTTTGCTTATATTAATCATAACTCCTCGTGGGATCGATACTTTACTTTCATTATATTACTTGTTGACCGCGTATACTTGCACGTTGCATTCATTCAAACGAATTCGGAATCGCGTACTTTTTATAGGTGCCGATTCCGCTCAACAAGCACATACCTTAATATACTCGGTGTGTGTCATACATCATGTGCTTGTGCTTCTACTATAGCAATATATCTCACATCATTGCACAGAGTACACATAGTTGTCATATTAGCCACATATCATATAATTTACATGCATTTGAACAAGTATTATCATATTATAACAGTCAACATTTAACATTAAAGGACTGAAGAACTTGCCTGGAAATCCAACTATTTAAATTGATAGCTCAAACTCTTAACTCGATCAACCTATGATCATAAAATAATCAAATAATAATTATTCATCTCTTTATGATATTAACTTATTTATTTAATATCATCTCCAGACTCATTTTTCAATTTATACGGTTAATTATATTAACATCGTCCTTTAATATATTACTTTAACTTATTATCAAATACATTCACTACGGGCTACCCAGCTTATCGGACAAATTTTAGCGTATTCGGTTGTCCAGATTTACATTTATTCATTTTCTAATCCTTTAAACTCATTAGATTAATATTTAGAATATTTAAATATTAATCCTTAATATTTAATATTTTACAAAAATATTAAATTTAGTACCCCAAACATCATTTCTATATTTTTAGTATTTTTATATAATTTTCTATGATTTTTAAACAATTTTTAAACATTTATTTAATTAAAAACTAATTCTGGGGTCATTTTCGCGCCCTTAGGGACATAACCGGAATTTTTCGGAAAGTCCAGGGGTATTTTTGTAAATTCAGCAACGTTAGGGACATAATCGGCATTAACAGAAAAGGGCAGGGGCACGCTGGTAATTTCCAGCGTGTCGTCGGCCGCGCATTACGCGCGGCCCCTCGCTGCCGACGCCAAAATGACGTCGTTTCCTTTCTGTTCTAGACGACTCCGCGCATTGCGCGGCTTCTTCTTTTGCGCGCCCCCCAAAACGACGCCGTTTTCACTCAGCATCTGAAAAAAAATGGTTGCCGCGCATTGCGCGGCAGCCCAGAATTTTTTTTTCTCTTTCAGCCGAAACAGTAAGCTAGCCAAGAAGAAAATTACACCATTTTCTTCACAATTTCCACAACAAGACTACTCCGAAAATCATAAAATTCATACATACACCTCCTAAAATTATTTAGAATAATTATTTTAATTATTTGCTATTTTCCACAAAACTAATTTATTACCATAAATACCAAAATAAATCATAAAAATTTTAATTATACATTCGTTGAAGCTTAGAACTCCCTCTAGATGGCACCAAAATTTCTTTTTTCCCCTTTTGGTGGTAGCATGGTGGTCGGGTGGTGGTGGTTTCGGCGGTGGTCATGGTGGAGAAGAGAGAAACTGTCTTTGTTTGCTTTCTTTTTCTTTTTATTTCTCTTTTCCTCTCTAACATGCATATATATATATATATATATATATATATATATATATATATATATATATATATATATATATGCCAAGTCCACCGCCTCTTACCCAGCCAACTTTTCTTTCTCGAAATTTCCAAAATCAATCAATAATGTAATATTTTATACATTACGTAATTATCCCGTGTAATAAATATTTTATATAATAAATATAAAATATTTATTTTAATTTACCAAAATTCATAATTTGATTTATGAATAATACTAACACCCCTTTTGGGTATTTTACTTGACAAATATTGTACACGCATAATGCCATGCATGTAATTATATGAGATAATTTATACCTCCAAAAATCATAAAATAATTCATATAATATATAAAAATTATTTTTCGTAATTTTTCACTTCGTTACTTGGACAACATGTTACATTAACATGTTCACATTTCTGAAATATTATTTTTCATAAAAGTTGTAATAATTCTATTATACATAACCATAATTTTTATTAAATTAAAACATTCTTTTTTCTTATTTATTATTCAATTTCTTTAATATTCATATTAATTTCTTTATATATAAATTATATAATTTAATATTATATAATTTATATAATTACTTTCTCCTTTTAAATAATTTCTTAATTTCCTCCAACTTTATTCCATTTAATCACCTTATATAAATTACATAATTATTCTGATATAATTTATATAATTATTATTTTCTTCATACCTTATTTTAATTTTCTTATATAAATTATATAATTTATTATTATATAATTTATATAATTACTTTTCCTTCTCAATTAATTTCTAAACCTCCTCCAAATTTTTTGATAAAATCTAAAATCAACACATACAATTTTACCAACTCCCTCATTCAGTTTTTATTTAAATTTGGATTAATTTAATTATTAATCCCTTTATTTCAATAATTAATAAAATTTAAGATTATCAATTAAACATTCACATATATAAATATACATATTTAAATCTTACTTCTCACATTACCGTATTATCTCCTTTAATTCATAATTTTTGTACTTCCACTACAATTTAATTGTACACTTTATTGTACCTTTGCCTGAAATTTCTTTTATTTTTTATAAATTTTTTTTAAACAATTTATTTACTTTTCAATTATTTTAATTTACTAATTAAATCTTATCACATACCTTAAATCATATAAAATAGTAATTAATTTAAACAATCTTGATAATTTTATCAATTAATTTCTCATTTAATATTATTAAAGAAATTTTGAAATTCGGGTCCTCACATTCTTCCCCCCTTAACAGGATTCCATCCTCGGAATCATAATTACCGTAATAATTATACGTCTTTTATTTATAGCACCTTGTTATATCTTTATCTTGATAAATCATAACTAAATCCATAATAATCATATCTTACCTCTTTAATATCCATAACTTACATGGTTTACCTCATAATAATCATAACTGTCCAAGTATTCAACTTTTAACTCAATTAACAATTTCTTTGATTTCTCATTCTCTAAAAATTTTCTTTCTTTATCATAGTTACCCTTACTCAATCCGCTTATTTCATATTCCTTATTCCACCTTATTGATACTTTACAGATTCGTCCTTCTTTTCTTAATTCATATAAACCTTCTTCACATTCCATAAATCATTCCTTAATACTTCTATCATTCAACATTAAGTTTTAAACACTAACATTTACTTAATTCATCATAATCCTTATTTAGAATTATTCTAAAATCCTGGGTGTCACAATGATGATAAAAATAAAGCAAAAATGAGGGAGAAAAAAGGAGTTGGCCGGCACATTGGGGTGAAGTGTTGCTCCAATGTTGCTTCATTTACACACATTTCTTTAGTTGCTCAACAATCCTAGTCAATCACCTAATCAATCCATTAATAGTAAGTATAAATTAGCTTCTAATTTCACCAATGATAGTTGATTGGGGAATTAATGAAGAGTTCCTAGAGTGCTATAAACAGAATGCTCCACCAATTGGCTATATTGTTAGTCATTTTGCTAGAACACCAAGAGAGGAAAAGAGAGAACTTTCTAGAGAGAATTCTTGTGAGCTTTAGATAAATAACCAAGAATGTTGTTAGAGATTAATCAAGGTGGAGTCTCTAGCTAGATTCATTTCAAGAAGAAGAAGAGCATCCAAGTCAAGAAGGTTTAAAAGTGTTCTACACCTTCATCATTTCATTTATATGGTCTATATATATTTTAAATAGTCAAAATATGTTTTTAATGGTTCAAAACTTATTTTGATGTTCTATAATGCTAGATCTTGGATATATATGAAGATTCATGCTTTAGTATGTTTAATATGTGTATTTGTATGCTTGGTATGGAAATAAGTTCTAAAAATGTGCATATTAAGATTTACCAATAAAACCCTAACTAGTTATGTTTTATATATTGTGGTAGTTTGAAATGTAAAGGTTGGTTATTTGATTTTGATGACTCAAAAGTTATATTTATGAGTTATAAAGATAACCCAACTTGAATCTCTCAAAAATATGAAAAAATGAGAAAGTTATGACTTTTATCGTAAACCATGTCTTTTTAAAATCCTAGAGTGATCGATCTTGAATCTTATATCAAAAAAGTTTTCGAAAACGAGATCAAACCATGAAATGTTGAAAAACAAGAAGTTAGAAAGATAACAAAACTAATTTGGTGTATTTTGGACGTGTATGTTTCATTTTATAAAAGATTGAACCAAAGAAATCAAAATTAGAAAAATTAACGTTTGAAAAACAGAACTACCGCCACTGCGGTAGGTCTCATCTCCACAACGGTGAAATACTCTGCAAGTCACCACCGTAGCGATGGTCCTCACCGCCGCAGCGGTGGTCCAAAATGTTTAAAAATTAATTATTTATTTACCAGGTGGGTCGGGTCGAATCTTTTGAAAATGAAATAATTCAAAAAAATTAATTTTATATAACATTAATATTCAACAAGTTTTAAATAATAAAATATTATTAAATGATTAATAATATTTAAAAAGTAATAAAATATTATTAAATAAATAATAATATTAGAAAATGAATAAAATACTTTTAAATAATTAATAATATTAAGAAATTAATAAAATATTATTAAATGAATAATAATTTTAAAAATGGATAAAATATTATTAAATGGTTAAAAATATTAAGAAATGAATAAAATATTATTAAATGAATAAAATAATATTAAATAATTAATAATATTAAGAAATGAATAAAATATTATTAAATAATTAATAATATTATAAAGTGAATAAAATATTATTAAATGGGTAATAATATTTAGAAATTAATAAAATATTATTAAATGAATAATAATATTAGCAAGTGAATAAAATATTATTAAATGAATAATAATATTAGAAAATAAATAAAATATTATTAAATGATTAATAATATTATAAGTTTAATAAAATATTAGTAAATGATTAATAATATTATGAGGTTAATAAAATATTATTAAATGGTTAATAATATTGGACAGAAGCTTAAACTATATTAAAAGATTAATATATATTTTATATGATTAAAATATTATCAAATAATGATAATATTTTCTAAGTGTTTAATATACCCTTAATTATTTTATTATGTAATTAAGCGTTAGCAAATTAAGATGTACAAAGGTTATTATATGAATCTAGATATGATACTAATTGAAAGGTCAACTTGATTAATTGTTAGGTTTATTCAAAGGATATTAAGTTGTATTGGTTAACTGTAATCAACAATCGAGACAAGTTTCCTATACCTGAACTTGTATTTATTTTTGCAAGAGTTTAAGTGGTTTATGTTAGTTTCCGTGGACACAATAATGATCTAGATGGGGGGGGGGGGGGGGGGGTTGAATGGATCATTAAAACTTTTTCATTTATTAAGAAAGCATATTAATTATTAATGATGGGATCAATTTAAGCACAACGGATTTATACATTTAAAAAACCCCTTAAAGATATATGAGTCAGTTCAATAGTGTGTTAATCTACAGTCTAGGTGATAACAGATTTAGCAGTTATAGTGCAAAAGTATAAAAGACATAAAGTAAATGACACAAGAGATTTAAGTGGTTCGGAGACTGAACAACTCCTACTCCACTTTTCTACTTTGACAAGTAGAAAATCCATTAAGGTTTAGTCCTCCGGACTAGGACACTCTCGCTCTCATCAAATCCAACAGACTTGGTTTCTTCAGTCACATTAAGACTAAGACACTTTTGCCCTCATCAAAGCCAGCAACTTTGGGACTGTAGACTAAGCCCAACAGACTTAGAATCTCTTGTACCCTTCGGTACTCAACAAGTCCAGCAGACTTGATTTCTTTAGTTCTCTCTGTCGAGAAACTATTACCCTCATTAAGTCCAGCAGACTTGAGTTGTTTGTTCGTTGGGTTGTGCTGCTAAGTAGAACATTTCCTGTTCTTCATCTTTAGGTACTTAGCAACTGCTTGTGATCAACCTTTGAATGGTGCTGATATTTATCGTTGATGTTCTTCTTCTTTCTGTATTCAGCAACTACCCATGATCACCCAAAATGTACTGCTGAGTTCTTTCAATAAGCTTTTTGCTCAGCAGTTTTGTTGAACACTTAGCTTGTATTTCACACAGAATTCCATTATGTTCTTTTCTTTTCTCAAAGTGTTTTGGCTTCTTTGATCCTTCGATTCTTAGCTCATATGCCAGCCCTTCGACATTTTTCGTTTTTGTCTTGGTGAAGCTTCTCAACCTATTCGGTCGTGTATGTATTGTTCTTGCTTATTCACCACACCTTTTTCTTTTTCCAGATTTGCTCTTTTGTAGATCTTTGAATTTTCTTTCCGTTGCAGATCTCCCTGATACAAATCTTCCTGTAGTAGATCTTTCTATAGCAAATCCTTCCGTTGAAGCATGTTTAGTTTCAGACTTCTTTATGAATACTTTATTCATTTAGTCAGAGTATTAGTGCTCTGCAGATTCTGACTTGTTGACTTGTCTTCTTTAAACCTGGAGAGAGATGTCAGTCTTGGGTTCTTGAGACACAGTCCACTGATTTCTTGAGCCTGATGCATGATACTAGAAGTCTTTGCCCTGACACTCAGCACGCATAAGTCAGTATTCTGATATTTCTGACTTCTTCTATAGTGGATGCCATAGAAGTGTTGACGTGGATGTTTCTGAAGTAATTAACAACTCATTTTTAGATTACTGACTTAAGTGCTTAGATGTCTTTAAACCTTGTTGGTACTTAAGTACTCGACGATTAATCCAGTTGTAGCTTCTTGCTTCTGATCGTTGAGTCATCTGCTGGTTCTGCTATGTAGCTCTACGAACTTGTCTGTCGTAGGCCTCTGTGTAGATCAGAAAGTGATTGACTTTACTAACTCTACGATTTTATCCGAGCCTTGCGGTCCTGACGATATGCTCCTCATGCTTCGTGATCTTCATTGTACTTTATGTATATAGAGCATAAGTCTATGATCTGGTTTAAGCTTTAACAGATGATTTCTTATCATAGAGGATTACTCTATGAACTTCAGGCTTGCTCGAACTGCTTGGTTCTATATGTCATGGAGGACTGCTCTATGAACCTTCAGGTGCCAGAACTTTATTGTAGAGGACTGCTCTACGAACTTTTAGTTGCATTCTCTGCTGTACAATCAAAGGTTGTTTATGACAGGTAGCATTTGAATATCTTCAGCTTGATTGCTTTGAACGTTGTACATCTGAACTTGCTTTATCATTTTACGACTTATCTGACTTGTGGTGTAAGTCGTAGTGTAATCGTAGAGTTATGATTTGAACTGCTCTACGATCTCAGTTCAGACTAGATGCTATAGATGTATGAGATCTTCATTCAGTTTGTTTAACAGCCCAAGGACAACCTACTGAATAATCTTTATGAGGATTGCTGTCATGATTCTGAATACTCATGTAAAAGTTGCTCTTTGACTCTGCTTGGTTCGTAGACAAAATTAAGAGAATCGTAGAGTGACTGTCTATATGGACTCTACGATCCCGAGAGTTAGCTCTACGATGCTGAGACAACTATACGATCTGCCGAGAGTGATTTCATAAGACTTCTATCTGAATGACACTTCACTTCTCAATCAGTCTTGCTGATGAAGTTGGTGCTTAGATCTTCTGTTTGCTTGTCGGTCATTCAGGGTCTTCATACTGAAGATCTTTAAGTAGACACTCTATGATTCTGCTTTGGAAATGTGAGCGTATGACTGGCTATGCTGATGGCTTGCAGACACTACGATCGTGAGTGTAGTATGCGATTCTTGCTTTAACTCCCTTGCCAGACTGTTGTTCTTTTCGGTCGATCAGGCCTATCTATTACAATTTAAGATCAACCTAACAAGTTTGATCTTTCTATATATATATATATAGTCCTTGTACATAGTGATTTTTTGAAAGACTATACAGTGCTATTAACTTATATGAGATCAACTTAACAAATTTGACCTCGTCAATCTAAGTCCTTAGAACATAATGTTTATTAACTATTAAGGACTTTACATCTTTCATTAATGCAGACATATTTGCATATTGATTCATTTATCTTTTAAGACACATCATCAAATCTTATAATAGAGAAATAACATTCACATGCATATTCCAAATAGTTTAATTATTGAAATTTAATCCACATCCATATTGTTTATGAATTCGCATATAGTGCATTTGAAGCTTTATAGTTCTTTGATTCATGAACTGTTTAAGAATGTCTAAGCTAATTGTTTCGACTAGACACTATAAGTATAAATTCAATAACTTGAATACTTTTAAAAGTTTATCCAAACCATTGATTGATGCGGATTCTTAAAGTAAGTCTAAGAATGAACAACCCTAAATAAGGGGATTATATTTTGAAAAAACCGACTTTTATGTAAGATGTTTGAATGTTATACATATACATGGGGTACAAGATGCCGATCCCCTCAAGTGCTAAAACAATAAAAGGATCATATACATATTTGATTTACCTTACGTAATCCTTTGAGGCCACCTAGCAGTAAAGACTTAATTATTTCTTTTCATTGAACTTTGATTCTTGTTCTTTCACATTTATTATATATTGTTGAAAACTCTGAAGTTATTCTCACTCACTCATGATATATCAAATCTTATATTTATTATTCTTAAACTTGCTGAGCAAGCTAGTTGCTCACTTTTGCTATATCATGAATCATTTTTCAGCTAAGCTCGAATGCTTCAAGAAGGATAAGGGCAAGGAAAAAGCCATAGCTTAGATTATTGTATATTAGATAGATTATTTGTTTAATATGTAATTACAATTTGTAAATCTTTTGTAATCCCTTAAAATCTGTACTATTTATGTTAAGGTTAGAAGACCTTGGGATTGTTCATAATTTTAAATACTATCAATCATATTGATATATTTAAATACTTACAATTTAAATTAATTCCTTTTTTAAATACGTTCTAAGTGTGTGACCTTATATGTTATTATTATGTTGGCAATAATTTTAAAACCATATTATAAAATTATAAACAGTGAGTGACATCTAGTAATGCATCACTGCTACCCAAATAATAATAAGATCGGTGATTCGATGCAACTTTTTCGTGACCAATGTTTCAATGCAATTTAATCCTTTTAACCTTGACATCCTAGATTAAACTCGAGGCATAGAAAGTGTCATACTCTTCATAATTTAATTTGAGTTTTCTTGATCAATGAGTAGACTATATGAAATAAATCACTATTTGAGTATGGCCATGTATTTCATAGTCCTACTCAATCAAGAGGCCTATGGATATCACCCCTAATATATATGAGGGTTAAATTACATCTAGATCACTCACATTCCTCACACAATTCATGATGTACCCAATAATCACCTTTATTGTTCACCCTATTAAAGGCGACATTTGATGATATCAAAGTACATAAATTCTCGTGTAATAATATAGTGATCTCAGGTCGGAGGATCATTACATCATTGTCACTATGATAATTTCTTATGACACTTTGCATAGTGTTCCACGTAGAATTCTCATGGTGGGTCAGTCCAGTACATTGTTCGCATATGCATATTAGTCTCATTGACTTAAATATCTCATATATTTATGACCAATGAGATTTGGCAATCAGTCAATCCACATATTAGTCTCAATGCATCATTGTTGTCCCATTAACAATGATACTCGACTAGGGACATTTAAGAGCAATGATATTAATTGTAATTATATAATCTCATGTTCAAGTCACATACTTAAAGCTATATAATTCGTATCACTATTCTAAGGACTTTTATCATGCTAACATTTATATAACACAGTAAATGAAATCATAATAAAATAATCCATTTATTCAATCAAATATAATATCAAAAATGTTAAGCAACATCAAATAATTAGCCTCTAGGGCATCAACTCTAACACATTATACCTTCGAGCTCACCATAGCTCGATCATAAAGAAAACTTTCCCAACCAACATGATAAAAAATATTACAACAAAGTAAATAAGAAATAGTTTTAAAGTTATAAAACTTTTGAACCTTCTAAGTTTCTTGGATAATCTTTCCTTACTAGAACTCTTCCTCCTCCTTGGATGAACCACTAGAACAATAGCTCACACACACTAACACTTAAAGTATTTGCTCCTCTAGAACTCTCACAAATGCTCTAGCTTCTCTCTAGAACTCTCTCTCTCTCTAAAATTTAGTGAATTAAACAAATGAACCAACATTTGTATAAGTGTTGGTGACTTTTATTTATAGAAATTCTAGGAACACACCATTAGTCTCTTAATTAACTAACATTGGTAAATTAAAAGGTTAAACTCACTATTGCATGGAATGACAACTTAGAATGACTAAAGTGGTTGGAGAGTTGATAGGAGTGGTTGAACCACTTAGATTTTGTGTGACAATGAAGTAATATGCAATTGGTTGTCAAACCAATACAATCTCCTGCCCATACAAAGGAATGTCCAACTCAGCCACTAACGTAAGTTCTCAATTGAAATAACAAACCATTAACTTTTTCTTAACTTAATATAAATTTTCTTAATCCATATGTTAGCATATAACTCTTTACGAGTTCATCTTTTTAGATCATTTCACGATCTTATTAACGTTCTTTCTACTCCTCAAAAATGTTATTGTAAGATGTCTTCTATCTTTTCTTTGATATCCTTCTTCAGATCTTACTTATAAATATTTTAATTTATTCTTTACCTATGAATTTCCCAAATTCATTGATCCCTTCCTCAAAAGCGTCTACTATTAGACTCACCAATCTTCTATAAGGAATCTCGGTCTAATTCCTTAACTATCTTCCCTACTGTCTGGTGTGTTCGTTCTTAAGATCTTTCTCTTGACAATTTCATTTAACATAATACGGTATTACTACCCCCTCTATTTATTTTAAGCATGTACTATTAATGCCAACACATAATCAATCTTAAAACATATAAAATATGTTAACATGTTCTCCATTAGTACGTAATACACTACATTTTATAATGATACATCATTTTACGAGTTCTTTTGCCTATTTTTCATATGCACAATTTATTAATCACATATCCTCTAATCGTTTGATAGCCTATATGTTATACCACGATCCTCCCATTCACTCCACATTCTTCTAAACGTTAATTCTATCATCACATTACCTTTTTATCATCACATTGCACATTTAATTAATATTTTTATTTTTATATGCTTCACATTAGTACATAATACTATACTCTTTTTAGCATCATACTAAATACACAACATATCCCGAACTTTAATCCAAAGTTGGAATTTCCAAAAATTTATAACTTTTATCAGCATTCTTATATCTATCAACTTGTGGATTTGAAAATCATCCGATATTGGTCTTCTAAAAACAACTTCCGAAAACGTAAATCTTAAAACACATTTCCTAAAGTTGAACTCCCGAAGATATACACTTCCAAAGTCAGACTCCTCAACATATACTATTATCCTTCCTATGTAATTATTCATCATGCTTATCTCCCTCTACGATTATTCTACTATTCCTTAATCACTTTTTCATTCTCTGCTTTTATGATCAGTTCCATAACCTTTCCGTTCTTCTATAATCCTTTAACTCTTCAACTTTTATTTTTAACAGCTTAACTATTCATTCAATCCTTTCATCTCCATTTACTCCGATCATCTTTACTACTGCCGACCTATATGTATCAATTTTCTTTAAATATCCTCTATGTCCTCAAAATTATTATTTTATACCTTAACATCACCTTCTTTTATTTAACCTTAGCCACATTTATAAGTGATCATCTATTCTTATCTATACTCCTTGGATCAAGTATCTCCCAATCATTTTTCTCTTTTTCTCATTTCCAAAATTTTCTAGATCATTACTCAGATTTTTCTTTAAACATACTTTGGAATCATCTTCCAAATCCTTATACTCTTAAGATCCTAATATAAGGTCTTTTCTTACGTACACAATTATCTTTCTAACTTCTCATTCACTTTCACCTAAATTATATCTTAATCCATCTCTTATCAATGAAAACTCTTTACGGGTTTTATCTACTACTACTTTCATCAACTTCTCTAAAGTTATGTCCTAAAGTTTTTCCCCCACCTGAGGTTTATAACCTACAGTTCTGATACCAACCTATGGCGCCCCCAAATTTGGGTCCCTTGAACCTCGGGTTCTGTACTAACGATTCAATACTTATACAATATTTATAAACTTAACCTCTAATAACTTGCAAAAAATATAAGTAAATTCATTACAAAATGTACCATTATCCCAAGTTCTACTAACCTTAAATACATACACCATCTCATTACACAAAAGAGTTACATATGACCTACAATAATATTAAAGCTTATTTTTACACGTTCTACTCAGTTGCATTTTCTTTGCCTTTATCCTTCTTAGAACATTCGGGCTTTACTGAAAAATAGTTCATAATATAGCAAGGGTGAACAACTACTTTACTCAGTAAGCTTAAATAAGCAATGAAGATATATCATGAATGAAAAAGAATTACTCTTTTGGAACTTCAACAATATACAATAATTGTGAAGGTATGCAACATACGTACTATATTTAATAAAAGAATTTGTAGAATATTTACTGTTGAGTTGGTCAAAAAGAATAAAAAACATACATAAGAACTTTTCAGCTCTGAACTGAATATCTCAGAAGTAAGAGAACTGAATAATCTTTTAATTAATTCAAACACTTATTAACATTATTAATCATTTAATAATGTCTTAGACTCTTTCTAATAATAATTATTATTAAATAATATCTTAATCCTTTATAAATATTATTAATAATTTAATAATATTTTACTCTCTTACTAATATTATTAATTTTTTAATAATATTTTAATTCTTTGTTAATATTATTAATTATTTAATAATATTTTGCTCACTTGCTACTATTATTAATTATTTAATAATATTTTAATCATTTATTAATATTATTAATTATTTAATAATATTTTATTTACCTACTAATATTATTATCTATTTAATAATATTTTAATCCTTTATTAATAATATTAATCACTTAACAATATCTTATCCCTTTACTAATATTATTAATTCTAATATTTTAATCCCTAATTAATATTATTAATCATTTAATAATATTAACCATTTTTAAATATAATTAACCATTTAATAGCATCTTAATCAGTTAATTATTTTAAACACTTATTGACATTATTAATCATTTAGTAATGTCTTGCCCTTTTTTTAATAATATTATTCATTAAGTAATATCTTAATCCTTTATAAATATTATTAACAATTTAATAATATTTTATCCTATTAATAATATTATTAATCTTTTAATAATATTTTAATAATTTGTTAATATTATTAATTATTTAATATTCTTTAAACCTTTTACTAATATTATTAATCATTTAATAATATTTCAGTCATTTTCTAATATTATTAATCATTTAATAATTTTTATTAATTTTTTAATATTTTAATCATTTAATAATATTGTATTAATTTTCGAATATTATTAATCATTTAATAATATTTTATTTATTTTTTAATATTATTAATTATTTAATAATATTTTATTCATTTTAACTTATTTAATTAAACATCTACAATATTTTAATTACCTTAATTGGATCCAATAGTAATATTATTAATTTTAAACTATTTTTATACTTTCCGACTCGACCCGAACCGGCAAAACTCGGTCTGACCTCCGAAAACTCACTTTTTCTGAAAAATAGCATTGCTCCCCAACGCAGTGTTTTGTACTAAACAGTGCACCTAGGCCTGCTCAAACAGAATACAATTATTCTATTTTCATATTTTTCCAACTTTGACATTTTTGATTTAATCTTCAATAAAACTTGTTATACACGTTCAAATGTCTTTAAATTTGATTTGTTATCTTCGTAACTTAATGTTCTTCAATATTTCATAGATCAATCGCATTTTTGAAATCATTTTTGACACAAAATTTTGGATCGATTGACTAAGGTTTCAAAAACGATATGTTTTGCTACAAATTTCATAACTTTCTCATTTTAACATCTTTTTCAAATATTCAAGTTAAGTTACCTTCGTAACCCATAGATATATCATTCAAAACTTATAGATAATAAAAATAACTTACATAACTCAAATCATAACTCCTCAATCTAGACATTTAACTAGGATTTTTCTTGAAAATAAGTTTATATGCAACTTCTTCCATTCCTTCCACATATCAAGCATATTAATACACACATCATGCACCTTTGACCATAGATCTTCATATATAGACTAGGTCAACCATCATAGATTGTATTTTGACCATGTAAACTATATATTGACCATAGAAAATATATTTTCAGCATGGAAAATACATTGAGCATACATGGACACATAAATACACATATTCACCATTAAATCTTCATCATTATACCTTCAACCTCACCATAGCTCCATCACAAAAAAAAAAAAAACTTCCCCAACCAACATGACAAAACATACTATAACAATGTAAATAAGAATTAGTTTTAAGGTTAGAAAACTTTTGAACCTTCTAGGTTTCTTGGATGATCTTTCCTTAGTAAAACTCTTCCTCCTCCTTGGATGAACCACTAGAACAATAGCTCACACACATTAACACTCAAAGTGTTTGCTCCTCTAGAACTCTCACAAATGTTCTAACTTCTCTCTAGAACTCTCTCTCTCTAAAATTTTGTGAATGAAACAAATGAACCAATATTTGCGCAAGTGTTGGTGACTTTTATTTATAGAACTCTAGAAACACACCATTAGTCCCTTAATTAACTAACATTGGTGAACTAAGAGCTTAAACTCACTTACTATTGCATGGAATGACAAATTGGAATGACTAAAGTGGTTGAACCACTTAGATTTTATGTATAAATGAAGTAATATAAAATTTTATTCCAACCTAGTGTGGCCCCCTCCAAAAATTCGGCCATAAGGCTTAAAATTCATCCAATTTGTCTTTTAATTGTATCTTATATATATATATATATATATATATGTGTGTGTGTGTGTGTGTGTGTGTGTGTGTGTGTGTGTGTGTGTGTGTGTGTGTGTGTGTGTGTAGACACACAACCATGTATCAATTAGACCAATATTTGACTACACTTTGGGCTATAATTTGGAATTCCTAATTAATTCCAGTTGGATTTCTGCTGTGACACCCCAAAATTCGGGGCTCAAATCCTCGGATCCGGTCATCACGATCCAATACAAACGTCCACCTCTAAACAACATACAATAACTAAATGCGGAATAATAAACATATGTTGTTCATTCAAAAGGTGTTACTAGTCCCAAGATACGGTAACCTTACACAAAAAATACATAAATACCCTTAATAAAGTACTTAGGGTTTACATCACAAAACAAGTAATTTTAGCTAGACGAATAAACTAAAGACTGTCTCTTGAAGTCTATCACTTTATCTTTCCCTTACCCTTGTTCTTTCCAGAAGTCTCGGGTTTTACTGCAATAAGGTTCATGATATAGCAAGTGTGAGTAACTAGTTTGCTCAACAAGTTTAAATAACAACAAAAGACAATATTTATCATGAATGAAAGGGAATAGCTGAAACAATTCAACAATATGAATAATATAAGAAAGAATAATAATTTACTTTTAGAATCAAGATAGTCAAGTACACTATGAACTATAAACTTCCACTAGAGTCAATAGATGGTTGACCCAATGGTTACTACCAGAAATATGTACTTGAGCGGATCAGCCTCTCGTACAATATGTGTATGCATAACATTTAATTTTCGTGTTTTGTTCCTGATATTAGATACAGGGTACTCCTCTATAATAGAGGGGAGTTCATAATAGTCTAAGAATCTGCATCTTCAATGATTTGGATAGCTTTTAAAATCTTTAACGTAAATGTCTAGCCGAACAATGGCTTAGACCTACTTTGAACAGTTCTTTAAACAGTAGAACAATAAATAAGGTACAAGTCAAAGACTGTACAAGATCAAGTGCACTAAGTGCGAATGACAACAGCATCGATATGGAATAATTGTAAAGTAATTAAATCACTCAAAGCATACTTGGAATTACAGTTCAAGCTTAAATAAATACTTGCTCAATGAAATGAGTTTAGAGACAAGGAGCATGCCTGTGTGCTCAGTTATAATTAACGTCTAGCTTTAATTAACTTAATTGAAAGGACCTAGCATTAATAAAGTTGGTCTAACAATTAACACTGTTTATAATGGTATAAATACACTTACTAAGATTATTCAACTAACACAGAAGTTAAACACATAACACACATAGTCAACATATTATCATTAACCCTTTAGATAATTAATCAAACTTAGGTTGATGATTTAAGAATTTAACTAAGATTTTATTAAGTGTTAAACACTTATTAAACTCTGAAACATATTATCATTAACCCTTGAAGTTTCTTATACTGTATTCCTTACTCACAACAACTCTCTTTCTCTCTCTCTCTCTCTCTCTCTCTCTCTCTCAATATCGGATGAAATTTGATAATGAGGAGAAAGAGATAATAAGCATCAATATAATGATACTCCTTCCCTTCACTTGTCCAATCGTTTCCTATGTTAAGCCTTTCCCTGCTCACCAACTCCATCAGAGGATGATGGCTCCTCCTGACTTCTTCTCTGTTTTCTCTCCTTTCAGACGTTACTTAGTTTGTCCTAATTTTATTGCCACCTGGACTCAATTAATTAATAGAGCTTCTCTCCCTTATTCGGTTAATGCAATAACATTTTACTAAACCAGCGCATTTGGCCCAATCTGAAAATGAAAGAGGAATGGATCCAATAACAATCTTAGTCCAATTTGTAATACTTGAATTTTAATATTCCTTACTTCTCAATGATCACCCTCGTTAAATTAATGATAAAGGTTTAATTAATAAAATATTAATTCTTTCCTTACGATTAAATAATTAATTGAATTATTTAATTATTTAAATAATCCATTTTTGACATTAAAGCCCATATTCAACTTATTGAAATTTATAATTTGAATTTAACACCATAGTTAATGTAATTAACTATTAAATCTTCATCTTATTATAACCTTAGAGTTAATCCACTAATTTAATTATATTAGTGGGCACCTTTTTATTCAAAATAACAATTTTATCACATAAATGTTTAAATAAACCACACAAAATCTTCATCATTAGAAATTAATTCTTTATTTAATTAGTAATGAATTTCAAATTTTCTTGGTTATTACATTCTTCCCCCCTTATAAAAATTCCGTCCTCGGAATTGCAAAACAAAGTTACTTGAACAACTGTGGATAATTCGCTCTCGTTTTCTCCTCGATTTCCCACGTAGCTTCTTCAACTGCGTGATTCCTCCAAAGTACATTGAAAGAATGAATTATCTTATTCCTTAACTTCTGTTCCTTCCTATCGAGTATCTGGACAGAAATTTCTTCGTATGACAAGTCCTTCTCGACTTGAATTGGTTCATAGGAGATAACGTGCTTGTAGTTCGGTTTATACGGCCGCAACACTGACATATGAAACACATTGTGAATGTGCTCAAGTTCAAGAAGTAATGCTACTTTGTACGCTACTTCACCGACTCGCCTCAAGATTTTGAATGGTCCTTTGAGCCTAGGGCTCAGCTTGCCCTTCTTGCCAAAACGGATCTTCCCCTTCCAAGGAGATACCTTCAAAAATATGAAACCGTCCACTTCGAAGTCCCGCTTTTGTCAATGCAAATCCGTGTACTTCTTTTGACGATCTTGAGCTGCTACTAGCCGATTTCTAATCAGTTGCACTATGTCTGTAGTCTGGTGCACCATTTTAGGTCCAAGCAATCTTCGCTCACCAACCTCGTCCCAACACAACGGTGTTCGACACTTTCTTCCATAAAGTGCTTCGTACGGTGGCATGTCGATACTAGCGTGATAGCTGTTGTTGTAAGCGAACTCTACCAGTGGCAATTGGTCGTCCCAGCTGCCCTTTAAGTCCATCACGACCGCTCGGAGCATATCCTCCAGAGTCTGAATTGTTCGCTCGCTCTGGCCGTCAGTTTGAGGATGGTACGCTGTGCTTAACCTCAACTGTGTTCCCATCCTTGCTTGCAGACCTCTCCAGAAATTTGACGTGAAGCACGGATCTCTGTCGAACACAATCGATACCGGCACTCCACGTCGTGACACTATCTCCTTCACATAGAGCTTCGCTAACTGCTCCAGATTGTACCGTATTCTAATAGATAAAAAATGGGCTAACTTGGTCAGGCGATCCACTATTACCCAGATGGCGTCTAAACCTTTATGTGTCGGTGGCAAACTCACCACAAAATCCATCGTGATGTGCTCCCACTTCCACTTCGGAATCTCTAGTAGTTGAAGTAGTCCGCTTGGCCGCTAATGCTCTGCTTTAATCCGCTGGCATGTCAGACATCGACTGACGCATTCTACCACTTCCCTCTTCATATTCGGCCACCAAAAGTATTACCGTAGATCTTGATACATCTTCGTGCTTCCGGGATGTACTAAGTATCTACTGTAAGCTTCCTGAAGAATCTCTTCCCGCAGCTCCGGATCCAACGGTACCCAGATTCTCCCTTTAAACCTTAACAATCTTGCGCTATCAATCTTGTACTTAAGCTCCTCACCTTCAGCAATTCACTTCTTAATAATATCACAATCGTCATCCTTTTCCTGAGCCTCTTTGATTTTGTCTAATAAGGTCGGGCTTGCTGTTACTGTAAATAACTTCTCGTTCGTCTCCATTGGATATTTGATCTCCAACTCCAAATGTTCAAAATCTCTCACCAACTCTTTCTGATTTGTTAGCTTCAGCAACTTCTCCCTGCCTTTTCCGCTCATGACATCTGCTACTACATTGGCCTTGCCCGAATGGTACATAATTTCACAGTCGTAGTCTTTGATCAATTCTAACCATTGGCGCTGCCTCATATTCAGCTCCTTCTAAGTGAAGATATATTTCAGACTTTTGTGATCTGTATATATCTCACACTTCTCTCCATACAGGTAGTGCCTCCAAATCTTCAGGGTGAAAACTACCACTGCTAACTCTGGGTCATGAGTCGGGCAACCCTTCTCATAATCCTTTAGCTGACGTGATGCATACGCAATGACCTTGTCGTGCTGCATTAGCACACAACCAAGACCCTTGTATGACGCATCACTGTACACTACGAAATCTCCCGTGTCGTCCGGTAAAGCCAACACTGGTGCCTGACTCAACCTCTTCTTCAGCTCCATAAAACTTTCCTCGCATTTTTCCGACCAAACAAACTTCACAGTCTTTCGGGTAAGATTGGTCAACAGTGATGCTATCTTCAAAAAATACTGAATGAATCTCCGATAATACCCCGCTAACCCTAAGAAATTCCTGATCTCAGTCGGCGTCTTCGGCTGTTCCCAATTGATAACTGCCTCCACCTTCGCTGGATCCACCGCAACACTGTCCTTGTCGATAACATGACCTAGAAACTACACCCTCTACAACCAAAATTCACACTTCAAAAACTTGGCGTACAACTTCTCCCTTCTCAAAGCCCCCAATGCGATCCATAAATGTTCTGCATGCTTCTCCTTTGACTTTGAATACAATAATATGTCATATATGAATACAACCATGAACTTGTCTAAGTACTGCTTGAACACTCTATTCATCATATCCATGAATACTGTTGGTGCATTCGTCAGTCCAAATGACATCACTAGAAACTCGAAATGATTAGAACGAGTTCTGAATGCCGTTTTTGGGATATCCTCATCTCTCACCTTTAGTTGATGTTAGTCTGTCCTCAAATCGATCTTTGAAAAGTATTTCTCTCCCTTAAGTTGATCAAAAAAATCGTCTATTCTGGGTAACGGATACTTATTCTTAATGGTGACCTTGTTCAACTCCCGGTAATCGATACAAAGCCTCATCGAACCATCCTTCTTCTTTACAAACAGAACCGGCACTTCCCACAGTGACATGCTTGGTCTGATGTAACATTTATCTAGCAGTTCCTGTAACTGAACCAACAATTCTTTCATTTCCACCGGTGCCATACGGTATGGCGCCTTCGATATCGGTGCGGTTCCCGGTACCAAATCAATAACAAACTCCACTTCTCTGTTCGGTGGTAACCCTAGAATCTCATCTGGGAAAACATCAGCGAATTCCCGTACAATAGGTATCTGACTCAGTTCACCCTCGACTCGTCGAGTATCAACCACATGAGCCAAATAACCTACGCACCCTTTCCTAAGCAACTTTTGTGCTTGCATCATCGTCAGACAACTTGATTGTCTCGGCGATTTACTACCATAAAATATAACTTTTGACTTATTCAAAGTCTTTAGGTGCACACACTTCTTCTTATAGTTAATGATCGCTCCGTGACTCAATAGCCAATCCATCCCTAGGATTACGTCGAACTCCCTCAGACGAATCGGTATCAAATCCACGTTAAGTCTAAACCCTCGCAATTCAGCACAACAGTTCCTTTTAAAGTTTATTTGAAGGTATAAATTTTATTAAGTTGTGTATTAAAATGCACTGTTCACCTTCTGCGAGTGGGAAAAAAAAAAAAAAGGGCTGGCCGCGCAATGCGCGCCAGCCAATTTTTTGAAAAACGCGGAGCCAAACGACGCCGTTTGGCGTAAGAAAATTTTACTCCGCGCGCAATGCGCGGAGGCCAATTCCTGTTCTCACAAAACGGCACCGTTTTGGTCCGTTTCTTTGTTACGCGCGCAATGCGCGGAAATAATTTTCCAGTGAAATTACTATTTTGCCCCTCCGGTCTTTTTTCTGCGAAATTACGATACTGCCCCTCCGTTCGGTTTTCAGTTTATTTACGATTTTGCCATTCTGGATAATTTAAATTAATTTAAATGTTTAAAAATTAATTTAAAATTATAACAAAAATATTAATAATACAAAAATGATATTTAGGTATTGAATATTATATTTTTCAAATATAATAGGTATTTAGGATTAATATTTAAATGTTGTAAATATTAATCTAGTTAGTTTAATATTATATTTTTTTAAATATAATAAGTATTTTGGATTAATATTCAAATGTTGTAAATATTAATCTAGTTAATATTATATCTTCTGAATTTACGATTAAACTAATTATTATTTAATTAATATTAAATAATAAACAAGGATGATAAATTAATTAATTATTATTTAATTACTATTAAATAATAATTAAAGACAACTAAGATTGATTATTTAATTATTTATTATTTGATTAACTTTAAATAATAAATAAATTTAGTTAGTTATTATTTATTATTAAATAATAACTAATGATATTTGAGTATTTACTATATAATTTTATTATTTATTATTTAATTAACTTTAAATAATAAATGAATCTAGTTAATTAGTTATTATTTATTATTAAATAATAACTAAAGATATTTGATTATTTTTAATATAATATAATTATTTATTATTTGATTAATTTTAAATAATAAATAAATCTTGTAAGTTATTATTTATTATTAAATAATAACTAAAGGTAGTTAATTACTTACTATTTAATTAATGATAAATAGTAATTAAATGAAATTAGATTTAATGGAATAAAGAAAATGTCTTTTAACTCTTTTGTTTAAACAATTATAATAAATTGTTTAATAGTTTAATAAGTGTGCAACACTTAAAGAAAAATATTTTCTAACTTATTAAATTATTAACCTAATATGATTGAGGGTCTATAAGGTTAATAATATTGTTTTGACTGATGCAAATTATGTGTTAGTACTTATGTGATAGATAAGTTCCTTAATAAGCGTATAGTTGTGCAAATACGCCGTATTAATTATTAGACCAACTTTATTGATGTTAGGTCTTTCCAAGCCAGTTAGTTAAAGCTAGACATTTATTGTAGCTGAGCAGACGGCAAGTTTCCTAAACCCTACTCAATTTATATTCGAGCAGGATATATTATTTTATTGTTCAAGTTCCTAACTCAAACTCAAGTTATTGTGTTCAAGCATGCTATGGTTTAATTCTGTATGATTATTCCACCTCTTTAAATTGTTGATTCGCACATAGTGCTTGTTGTATGTGTTCATCAGGTATGAAAGGCTGATCACCTTCATTACCATAAGATTCAGTTAAATTTGTTCATGGTCATTATTGACACTCAACATTAATTAATTTAGTCATTCAATTATTGAAATTATGACTCGTACTCTTTCACAATTATTATATTGTTGAAAATTCAAAAGCTTATCCTTTCTTTCAATCATGATATATCGTTATCGTATTTAAACTTGCTGAGCAAAGTCGTTGCTCACTCTTGCTATATCATGATAACAAATTTCAGAATAATACGAATGTCCAAGGAGAGACGGAGACAGAAGCAACAGACAAGATTATAGTGTTATGCATTATAACTAAATTGTTATATGATGTAAGTAATTTTGTAAACCTTTTTATGAATCTAAAGGTATATATGTAAGTTAAGGTTAGAAACCTTGGGAAATGTTGTAGAATAAACAATTTAGGTTTATATATTCCGCATTAGTTATAGAACGTGTATGAAGATGATGTATCGTGACGTACCAAGTCTAGGGTTAAAGGAACCCGGATTTGGGGTCGTCACAAGTTGGTATCAGAGCTGATAGGTTATAGTTCTTAGGTAGCAGTACCTTAGGCTATAATCATGGAAAGATAATGAAGACAGTGAAAGGATAAACTCAGATAGAGTTTAGAAATGAACATATACAGTTCATAAATGAGGAAATAAATCTATATAGATACATAGATATATGAAAAGATTCAAAGAAGGATCTTCAATGAGTGTAATCCAAATAAAAGATAATGAAGACAGTGAAAGGATAAACTCAGATAGAGTTTAGAAATGAACATATACAGTTCATAAATGAGGAAATAAATCTATATAGATACATAGATATATGAAAAGATTCAAAGAAGGATCTTCAATGAGTGTAATCCAAATAAATGGAATAAGAATCAGGGAACACTTGATTCAAGAATTTAAAAAGAGAATGATCGTACAGTAAAATGATCAGATATGAATGATAAGATGATAGAATTAAACGATCCTAGAATAAAGGAGAAATAGTACAGTGAAATCAATTGTGTTATAAGATCACGATGATCATAGTAAAATCATGGAATGATAAATGGTCTGTTAAATGATTAAGAGGTTATTTTGATAGCATGGTGCTATAACAATGAAGATACTGAAATAGTAACAAGTGGACTCTTGAAGTGTTGAGTGTGATAATGTATGAATTGACAACATTCATATCAAGTTAAGAGAAGTTAGAGGTTTGTAGGTTTTTAATTGAGGACTCATATTAGTGGCTGAGTTGTACAATTCCTTGTATGGGCGGGGAATTGGTGCTTGGTTTTAGAACCGCTTAGCTTTCTATATTGATACAGTGGTTGAGTTGAACAGTCCTTTGTATGGGCAGGGGATTTGTTCTTGGTTTAACGACCGCTTAACTTCCTATATTGATTAGTGGCTGAGTTGACCAATTTCTTGTATGGGCAGGAGATTGTGTTTGGTTTGACGACCACTTGGCTTCCTATAATGATAATCAACTGAAACCTGGTGTCGTGCTATTCACTATATGTATGTTGAGAAGGTGATTCTTTTCTCATGTGTATAACGGATTGGTAGAGGATGTTAAGATAAGTTCGTGTTCTGAGAACTGACACGCATAGTAAGTTCGTGACTCATAGTCATGTGGTGGAGCCCCTCAGCGAATGGGCGATTTTGGCCTGACTAGGACAAGTTCCTCAAACCATATGATTGTGGTAAGTTGCTGAGCCCAAATACGTGGTAAGTTTGACGAACAGTAAGTATGGATAGAGTTAAGTAGTCAGGTTAAAGCTATACTAGATATAGTTATTAAGCTGGAAAAGAATGTGAAGGAAAAATTTGAGGTTTTAGGATATTCCAAATCTTCTAGCTATGCTAGACTTTGAAATTCTTAAAAATCGTGCCAAATTCGCACTTTTGTGCTTTTGAAAAGACAAATGTATTTTTGAAATCATTAATGCATTTAGTGCAGAGATGATAACCGATGGAGTCATCAATGCAGAGTAACCTAGTGTTGGATGTATTTTTAAGCCCACTATGGTATGATGTAATATGACAAAGTCAAAATGATTTTTAGTATTTTGAAACGTTTAAAGAAGAGTTTATGCTAATTGTTTCGGCAAGACAAATTGATTTGAAAATATCAAAATGTATTTATAAAATCATCACACGCCATTAAAGCCATGGTGCAGAGATGAAAAAGACGGAATCCTCAACGCACTGTTGCAACAGTGCGGTATCATGAAGTCCTATAAATGAATTTTAGTACTTTAACTAATCTGAAATGATTTTTTTTTTGAATCGTAATATACGAACAGTTCAATGATGTGAGTCTATGTCATTTATTTTGACTGGACACTTTTGGTCAGAAATTACTCAAGTTTTATTTTCCAATCCAACTTATGCTGGAGCGGAATTTTGTAGTAAGTCTGAGGTGAACAACCCCGTAATGGGGGATATGTCAGAGCCATGAATAAAGAACCCGCGAGGGGGCGCCCAACAGTGGTGGCATGCTGATATGGGTTGGTAAATCCAAAGAGTTCGACCCCGTGAGAAGTCGTTGTGCACAACGCAGAAGTACAATAGGCTGATCACCTAGCGTACACCTATGGAATGTTTTCAGTCTTTGTGATTGATAAACACTCTGTTTATAAGTATTTACAGAGATAAATACTATTTATTCGGAATTCAGTTAATTCCATGTTCACAGTCTTGATGACCCCTCAGCATATTATGAAAGTTTTAATGAATATTTTGATTTTCAAATTATCCTTCTGTAAGATATTGATTTTCAATTTATTCTTCTGCAAGATATTCCATTGTTCTTGAATTATGAGTTTAGAAGTATGAACTTCCTAGAAAAGGGTGGTCATAGAATTTGATGAGTAAAGAGTTATACTCAGAGATGAAAATTGGTAGAAATGTGTATGAGATAATTTCGGGGACGAAATTTTTAGAAGAATGGGTGAATGTAATATCCCGGATATTTAAATGAATTAGAAATAAAATATTTAATATTTAATAAAGGTTGGAGTTTGATAACCTAGTAGTGATAGATAAATAGAGGTCCAAATTTAATTTAACGGACTAACTTAGATATGGTGATATCAAAATTTTTGATAAGTTAGCAAGTAAAGTGATAATTCAATAAACTTGACTAACAACAAGTCTAATTAAATTAAGAGAATTAATTAGTGGAGTTATGTAATTATGCGACGTGGTTGCGTGTAAATTAAATATGTATTTATATGAATATATATATATATGCGTGCATATTTAGTAACATAATTTAATGGTTAATTAAATTGTGATAAATAGATAGATTAATATTAAATTAATCCGAATTGAATTAAAAGGTTTATTGTGGAATTAATTTATTCATTAATCAACAATTATGCAAATTGTTGATAAATTATTTGTGAGGAATAATTATGTAAATTATATAATTATAAATTATATAAAGTAGTTGAATTAATTAAAGGAGATTAGTAATTATATATATTGTACAATATTTAATTTCATATATATGTACATATATATAAAGGGTTTAAATTAATTGAGAAATTTTAAATAGTAATTGAATATATTAAATGAATATATTCTATAATTAAATAAATCATTGTAAATGATTTATGGGATTGAGAAATTTAATTATACAATTATTTGTGTAATATTAATTAAATAATTAAATAAATTATTTAAATAAGAAATTGAGTAAATATATTATTATTTTAATGTATTTTCGGGTAAATGGAATTATTTCCATAATTGATGAGAAATAAATTATTTAATGTAAACGTATTAAATAATTTAATTTATGGCGTAAATAATATATATTAAATTATATATTGTATTTATTTAAATTTCATAATTTATTGTGAAATTGTTTTTGAGGTAAGGTGATGTGTATAAATAATATATATAGATTATATATATTATTATTAGCAAACACACTCTAAAGTTTTAATATCAAAATAATTGACAAGTTGTCAAAAATTAAATATTCAATTAAATTGAATATAATGAGTGAATTAAATATAATAAATTAATTAATATGATTATTAATTAATGTAAATAATGTGAAATATTAATAATAATATTTATTAGTCCATTTAGTAATTTAATACTTATGGGTTAGAATGTTTAATTATTTATTCAATCTAATTATTTATTTAATCATGGATTGAATAATTAATGTGTAAATTATTAAATTAGCCCAACATGGGTCAATTAGTAGCCCAAGTGGAGAATAATAAAATTTGACAATTTAGTAGCCCAAACAATTTAATAGAAGCCCAATTGGTATTTTAAATTAAAGCCCAATGATTGGCCCACTTGAAAAATACTTAATTTAACTATTATTAATTTAAAAAGTGACTTGGACAATGAATTTGGGACAAGAAAAGAAGAAGTCAGCCGACATGTTGAATGAGGGAGAGAAAATTTGATTTTTCTTGTTTATTTTAGTTTATTATTTATTTATTTAAATTAAGGTTGCTTGTTTGATTTTTTTAAAATACATGGACCATCCCTCTTTTCACCAACTTTAGTCCTTAAGCCATTTCTTGTGCAAGTATCCAATATAGGTGCATGATAGTCTAGATTAATAGATACATATGTGTATCTAATATTTTGTAAGAGTATACTTACAATTTTGGAAATTTTTGTAGTCATTTCTTTTTCTTCCACTTTTCAAGTTAGAGAGAGTTGAGAGAAATAGCTTGGGTAAGAAAATATTTGAGAGCATGGAGAAGGAAGAGAAGGAGATCTTGGTGCATATCTTCAAGTTGCACAACCCATTTTGGAAGAAAAATGAAGATAGTCATTAGAATGAGGTAATGGTTATTTTAAATCTACCTTTGTTTTAAATTAATTAAACCATCATGTTGGTATAAATATGCTAATATAGTTAGTCATGTGTATTAGTAATATTTATGTCATGCTTGAGTTTAATATGCTTAGTTTGTGTTTTGGTATAATTTATATGCTAAAAACATGTGATTGGTGGTGATAAATCAAGTCTTAAAATAATGACAAGAAATTTATTTTTATAAAATTTAGATTTAATGTTATAATATTATAGAACATTAAATCATGAGAAAAACAAAGTTTGAATCACTAAAAATGGAGTTATACACAAAAAGTTATGATTTGTGGTAGTTTATGTGATGTAAAATTTTTTATAAAAATTTTTTAATATTAAATCATGAAAAATTAAATTTTCATGTTATAAATTGTTGCTAAGTTATTGGTAATTTTTTTGGATTTTTATTGAGGAGTTAAAGTTTATTTGAAGGTATAAATTTTATTAAGTTGTGTATTAAAATGCACTGTTCACCTTCTGCGAGTGGGAAAAAAAAAAAAAAAAAAAAAAAAGGCTGGCTGCGCAATGCGCGCCAGCCAATTTTCTGAAAAACGCGGAGCCAAACGACGCCGTTTGGCGTAAGAAAATTTTACTCCGCGCGCAATGCGCGGAGGCCAATTCCTGTTCTCACAAAACGGCACCGTTTTGGTCCGTTTCTTTGTTACGCGCGCAATGCGCGGAAATAATTTTCCAGTGAAATTACTATTTTGCCCCTCCGGTCTTTTTTCTGCGAAATTACGATACTGCCCCTCCGTTCGGTTTTCAGTTTATTTACGATTTTGCCATTCTGGATAATTTAAATTAATTTAAATGTTTAAAAATTAATTTAAAATTATAACAAAAATATTAATAATACAAAAATGATATTTAGGTATTGAATATTATATTTTTCAAATATAATAGGTATTTAGGATTAATATTTAAATGTTGTAAATATTAATCTAGTTAGTTTAATATTATATTTTTTTAAATATAATAAGTATTTTGGATTAATATTTAAATGTTGTAAATATTAATCTAGTTAATATTATATCTTCTGAATTTACGATTAAACTAATTATTATTTAATTAATATTAAATAATAAACAAGGATGATAAATTAATTAATTATTATTTAATTACTATTAAATAATAATTAAAGACAACTAAGATTGATTATTTAATTATTTATTATTTGATTAACTTTAAATAATAAATAAATTTAGTTAGTTATTATTTATTATTAAATAATAACTAATGATATTTGAGTATTTACTATATAATTTTATTATTTATTATTTAATTAACTTTAAATAATAAATGAATCTAGTTAATTAGTTATTATTTATTATTAAATAATAACTAAAGATATTTGATTATTTTTAATATAATATAATTATTTATTATTTGATTAATTTTAAATAATAAATAAATCTTGTAAGTTATTATTTATTATTAAATAATAACTAAATGTAGTTAATTACTTACTATTTAATTAATGATAAATAGTAATTAAATAAAATTAGATTTAATGGAATAAAGAAAATGTCTTTTAACTCTTTTGTTTAAACAATTATAATAAATTGTTTAATAGTTTAATAAGTGTGCAACACTTAAAGAAAAATATTTTCTAACTTATTAAATTATTAACCTAATATGATTGAGGGTCTATAAGGTTAATAATATTGTTTTGACTGATGTAAATTATGTGTTAGTACTTATGTGATAGATAAGTTCCTTAATAAGCATATAGTTGTGCAAATACGCCGTATTAATTATTAGACCAACTTTATTGATGTTAGGTCTTTCCAAGCCAGTTAGTTAAAGCTAGACATTTATTGTAGCTGAGCAGACGGCAAGTTTCCTAAACCCTACTCAATTTATATTCGAGCAGGATATATTATTTTATTGTTCAAGTTCCTAACTCAAACTCAAGTTATTGTGTTCAAGCATGCTATGGTTTAATTCTGTATAATTATTCCACCTCTTTAAATTGTTGATTCGCACATAGTGCTTGTTGTATGTGTTCATCAGGTATGAAAGGCTGATCACCTTCATTACCATAAGGTTCAGTTAAATTTGTTCATGGTCATTATTGACACTCAACATTAATTAATTTAGTCATTCAATTATTGAAATTATGACTCGTACTCTTTCACAATTATTATATTGTTGAAAATTCAAAAGCTTATACTTTCTTTCAATCATGATATATCGTTATCGTATTTAAACTTGCTGAGCAAAGTCGTTGCTCACTCTTGCTATATCATGATAACAAATTTCAGAATAATACGAATGTCCAAGGAGAGACGGAGACAGAAGCAACAGACAAGATTATAGTGTTATGCATTATAACTAAATTGTTATATGATGTAAGTAATTTTGTAAACCTTTTTATGAATCTAAAGGTATATATGTAAGTTAAGGTTAGAAACCTTGGGAAATGTTGTAGAATAAACAATTTAGGTTTATATATTCCGCATTAGTTATAGAACGTGTATGAAGATGATGTATCGTGACGTACCAAGTCTAGGGTTAAAGGAACCCGGATTTGGGGTCGTCACAACAAACATTCTTGCCCTTTAGGCATTCGCCCGTGTGGTTCTTACCACAATTGTTGAATCTGCCAACTTTCTTAGCCTCTCCTTCGGATTTGTTGCCTCCTAACAATTGACACTCATTCCACTTCCTTTTGTTGGGGTTGCTGCCTCCACTGCTCCCCGTTTTTTGGCCCTCCTGGCCTTTCTTCCTGTCCTGGTTAAATTTAGCCAGGGCCTCACTGCCACCTACCACAATGATTGCCTTTTTCAACAGTTCTGCAAAACTCTTAATCTTTAATACCGCCACGGAACGGTGCACCCACGGTTTTAGTCCCAACTCAAACCTCCGAGCCTTCCTAGCCTTAGTATCGACTTGATGTGTTGCGAACCTTACCAATTCATTAAACTTGGCCACAGACATGCTTCCCTGTTTTAGCTCGAGGAATTTCACCTCCATTTCTTACTGCATGCTTTCTATAAAGTAGTTTTCCAGAAATATTTCTTTAAAGCGTTCCCAGGTAATGACGCATTCTCTCGCACGACCCTTGTTAGCCTTCCACCAATAGTTCGTCTCCCCCTTCATCATGAAGGTAGCGAAACTAGTCTTATATTCTTTGGCCACCCTAACGACCTCAAATACCTTCTCCATTTCCTCGATCCAAGACTGTGTCTCGATCGGGTTTAGAGTTCCCTTGAACTCTGGTGGTCCGACCAGTTTGAAATCCTTGAAATTTGCCAAGTGCGGGGCTGGCTGCAGTGCTGGTTGTACTACCACTGGTGGGGGTGTAGCTTGCATGGCTTCCTCCAGCATCTTCGCAAACATCCTCACAGGATTGGGTTGATCCCCAACCTCACTCTCTGACTCTGTGATATGTTGATTGCGTGGTCTACCTCTTAGCATGATCTGCTAAAGAGCAAATCTTCGACTTACACTTATAGTTCTATGCATTAGTTTAGCCAACTTAATAGTTAAATTCAAAAGTATAAGCATATTTGATTTAAACAAAGGAATAATTACATTTATATTCATATACCAATGTTTTAGTACAGACTCAACAAGTAGCATACTTCTATAAACGCTCAAGGCACAAGTTGCCTAACAATGACTATCCTTCAATGAACAAAAGTTAGGATTCATTACCATCTACCCCCTAATATAACAAAAGTTGGGGTCTAACTGACATCCTATGCATACATCAAAACATAAGGACTTATAACAGCTGAACCGTCCCTAATAAAAACAAAAGGTGGGACTCACTACCACTAGATACAAATAAGATAACAACGATAAATCACCGCCTACAGCGGCGAACAGCCCTACGTAGAACCTACTGGGCCAACTCCTCCACTGAACGACGACGAATCCAGCGTCGACTGTTACCCGCCTCTCTAGGGTGCCTCATAACCCGATGCCTCAGTCGATCAAATGAAGTGTCAAGGGCATACTCCAAGGTGTCGATCCTAGCTGATCCAACTCTCCTAGTAGACCTGAGCCATACTTCCTACATCTACATCCTGTCAACTCTCTCCCTATCAAGCTTAGCCCTGATGGTCTGGAGAACTTTCTGACTCGCCATCTCCCTAGCGTCTAATCTCTCCACCGTCTGCCTCAATTGACTATTATGGATCATAAACTGCTGTACAGTAGGACCCATCTGTGGTGTAGCCTGCTCCAACTACTGAACCTTAGCCTGCAGATCGGCTACATCCATATATACATTTTCCATCTGCTGATGGACAACATTCTGCTCCTCCAGATGAGCAATACGGGCCTCCTGTTCCTTAACAATCTGCTCTAGATCTTCAATATGACTGGCGTACTCCATGAGTAAATCAATTTGAAAATGATGGTAGACAGGAGATCCCTCAACCTCCATTTCTGGCTAGTCCTCACCAGACTCCTCGCCCCAAGCAGGGTCATCCTCAGACTCATCAACCTGGTCCTGACTGCCAAACCTCATAACATCGCCTCTGACAGGCTCTGCGGTATCCCTACTATCGTCCTCCTCCAGGTCGGACTCTCCTACTAGTGATATAGGTGTAACAGGTGCATATCCTACCAACTGCTGCGTATCCACTGGTATGTCAATGAATACCACGTCCTCTCGAGTTCCGCTTGTCTCGCCTATAGCCATCATACAACACAACAGAAAACTAACATCAGTACAACAATAAAATATATTCATTAAAGAAATGAAATTATATTTCATTGGGTATGACTCAACTCGATGAATTCCCCAATTCATCAAAACCACAAAGATAAATCTTCCCGATTTATCTCCTAGCACTCAATACAAGTTTACTACTAAGGTTATAACTTAGGTTTCACAATCCTAATGTTTCTAACCTACAGCTATGATACCAATATGTGACACCCCCAAATTTGGGTCTCAAATCCCCGAATCCGGTCATCACGATCCAATACAAACATCCACCTCTAAACAATATACAATAACTAAATGCAGAATAATAAACATATGTTGTTCATTTAAAAGGTGTTACTAGTCCCAAGATACGGTAACCTTACACAAAAGTACATAAATACCCTTAATAAAGTACTTAGGGTTTATATCACAA
This sequence comes from Hedera helix, assembly GCA_947179155.2. Classification (NCBI taxonomy): domain Eukaryota; kingdom Viridiplantae; phylum Streptophyta; class Magnoliopsida; order Apiales; family Araliaceae; genus Hedera; species Hedera helix. The sequence continues at coordinate 24,420,654 of OX359266.1, forward strand.
AACAAGTAATTTTAGCTAGACAAATAAACTAAAGAGTGTATCTTGAAGTCTATCACTTCATCTTTCCCTTACCCTTGTTCTTTCCAGAAGTCTCGGGTTTCACTGCAATAAGATTCATAATATAGCAAGGGTGAACAACTAGTTTGCTCAACAAGTTTAAATAACAACAAAAGATAATATATATCATGAATGAAAGGGAATAGCTGAAACAATTCAACAATATGAATAATATAAGAAAGAATAATAATTTACTTTTAGAATCAAGATAGTCAAGTAGACTATGAACTATAAACTTCCACTGAAGTCAATAGCTGATTGACCCAATGGTTACTACCAGAAATATGTACTTGAGGGGATCAACCTCTCGTACAATATCTGTATGCATAACATTTAATTTTTGTATTTTGTACCTGATATTAGATACAGGGTACTCCCCTATAATAGAAGGGTGTTCATAATAGTCTAAGAATCTGCATCTTCAATGATTTGGATAGCTTTTAAAATCTTTAACATAAATGTCTAGCCAAACAATGGCTTAGACCTACTTTGAACAGTTCTTTAAACAGTAGAACAATAAATAAGGTACAAGTCAAAGACTGTACAAGATCAAGTGCACCAAGTGCGAATGATAACAACATCGATATGGAATAATTGTAAAGTAATTAAACCACTCAAAGCATACTTGGAATTACAGTTCAAGCTTAAATAAATACTTGCTCAATTAAATGAGTTTAGAGATAAGGAATTTACCTGTGTGCTCAGCTCCAATTAACGTCTAGCTTTAATTAACTTGATTGAAAGGACCTAACATTAATAAAGTTGGTCTAACAATTAACACTGTGTATAATGGTATGGATACACTTACTAAGATTATTCAACTAACACAGAAGTCAAACACATAGCACACATAGTCAACATATTATCATTAACCATTTAGATAATTAATCAAACTTAGGTTGATGATTTAAGAATTTAACTAAGATTTTATTAAGTGTTAAACACTTATTAAACTCTGAAACAATTTCCTATACTTATTTAATTAATACACTGATAAATACCTTATGTTTCATATCCTCAAATTATGTTTACCTATTATTTAATGGTTAATTAAATAACAATTAATTAAATGATGAAACTTATCTATGTTGGATTGTCATTGATAACCAAATTCAAAAGCTTTCTGTTCTCTTATCGTCGGATGAATCGTCACTCAATGATTTGTACTATCTGCCATAACAGACTTACTCTACGACACATAAGGTCTACCTCAACAACCCATTCGACGAACAAAAATAGTTCTACGATAGGAGTAATCTCACCCTACGATCACTATGCAATGACCGAGACCTGGCCGAGGCCATTCTACGATAGCCGAAGGCTTGGCCGAGGCCACACTACGATAGCCGAAGGCTTGGCCGAGGCCGCTCTACGATAGCCGAAGGCTTGGCCGAGGCCGCACTACGATAGCCGAAGGCTTGGCCGAGGCCCCTCAACGATAGCCGAAGGCTTGGCCGAGGCCACTCTACGATAGCCGAAGGCTTGGCCGAGGCCACACTACGATAGCCAAAGGCTTGGCCGAGGCCACTCTACATTTCCTAACAATGATGTTAATCGATTACATGTGAGCTCTACGATCAGAGTGCGTTCACTATATGATCGTAAAGTTCACAGTACCACTTACCAAAAACTTAATAATGCTTCCAGATTTCAGTTTTAAACATAACAGTGAACATATTAACCTTTCTAGTTTCAAATCTGAGAACAACCAAACAACTAACATCATACAACTATGACACTGAGTGTTGTAGAAGTTCTGGACATAATGCTTAACTCATCATAGATTCTTTTAGACAGTTTATCAATACTTGGTGAACCTACGGGTTTCTTTAATAGGTTGACATGAACACAGGTTACTTCATATCCATTATACAACTAATATATATTGGACTCATCATGGTTCTTCATAACAGATTTCTCCCAATAGAAAGTAACCACAACAATCTATTTTGGCATAATATTGCTCAATAACTAACTTCCTTAAGATATTAAATAGAATTATTTATACCTTAAAGCTGGGTTGAAACGAAATGGGTTTCTAGTTGTTGTTGTTCTTCTTCTCCCGAAGTAGGTGATGTAATCCAAGGACATTCACCCCACAGCTAACACCACCGAAATCTTAATGACAGACTCTTGAAGTTTCTTATACTGTATTCCTTACTCACGACAACTCTCTTTCTTTCTCTGTCTCTCTCTCAATATCGGACGAAATTTGATAATAAGGAGAAAGAGATAATAAGCAACAATATAATGATACTCATTCCCTTCACTTGTCCAATCCTTTCCCACGTGAAGCCTTTCCCTACTCACCAACTCCATCAGAGGATGATGACTCCTTCTGACTTCTTTTCTGTTTTCTCTCCTTTCAGACATTACTTAGTTTGTCCCAATTTTAGTGCCACCTGGACTCAATTAATTAACAGAGCTTCTCTCCCTTATTCGATTAATGCAATAACATTTTACTAAACCAACACATTTGGCCCAATCTAAAAATGAAAGAGGAATGGATCCAATAACAATATTAGCCCAATTTGTAATACTTGAATTTTAATATTCCTTACTTCTCAATGATCACCCTCGTTAAATTAATGACAAAGGTTTAATTAATAAAATATTAATTCTTGCCTTACGATTAAATAATTAATCGAATTATTTAATTATTTAAATAATCCATTTTTGACACTAAAGCCCATATTCAAGTTATTGTAATTTATAATTTGAATTTAACACAATAGTTAATGTAATTAACTATTAAATCTTAATTTAAATCTTCATGTTATTATAACCTTAGAGTTAATCCACTAATTTAATTATATTAGTGGTTTTTATTCAAAATAACAATTTTATCACATAAATGTTTAAATAAACCACACAAAATTTTCATAATTAGAAATTAATTATATATTTAATTAGTAATGAAGTTCAAATTTTCTTGGTCATTACATCTACTACACTTTGATTGGGCTCAATAATTTAATTCTTTTATGCACAAAGTTTAATGAAAACGTTTTATTTTACGAAATCATTTTTTTGTGACATTTTAAAACCAACTAAAGCCTTTTCATCAACCATGGATTAAAGTTTTGCCAAAAAACCCTTGATTTTAAACCTCGTGTGTCTAATATCCTAATTTGATTCTTTTTAGAAGATCTTTATTATTTGCTTTATTTTGGAAAATCATTTTTTGCGTTGTAACTCAAAATAAACATTCAAAACGGGTCGGGGCTATCCCTGGGCATGTGAGCCATCCAGACAACCCCAAACACCCACAATCACACATTCTATTATTATCACGGGGCCTTAACCCGAACACGACTTGGTATCGTTTTAAGGCCCAATATTACATTTACACCACCACAAATCCCATATGATGATTACATATACCAAAAATGTCCATCATCGAGATTTGACCACGAGGATCTCCTCCCTAGGCTCACATTCACCCAAATCGTGGCACAACTAACCCTAAACCAAATCTAACGAGATTTAACATCGCTATCACATTACATAACCCAAATATCAACAAATCACCATTACGCATTACTTATAACCATAACGAACGAAACAAATCACCGTACGGATATCATCGGGGTGTTAGGAGGAATTATGTTCCGATGGAACCCTCGCTAACGACACCTAATCCACGGATCATTGCCATTACAACAAAAACTATATCAAATAACCAATCACAATGCTACATTAACAATAAAAGCCATATAAACTCAAAAAAAAAATCCTTTTCACCTTACAAAATGCCGATTCAAGCTTCTATATCACAAAATAGATTACACCACAAGCTTACTAACCAATGAACACAACAAATGGGATATATTGCTCGAATCTAACAAGCAAAATTCGACCTCTCTCTCTTCCCCGCGATCTCCCTCTCTCCTCTTTTCTTTTTCTCTTTTTTTTCTTCTCCTTCTCTCGGGTGGAAGAAATGGCGATCTATACTGGTTCAGCAGGCAGCCGCAGATGCATCTGCGGCTGCCTGCTGTGGCCGTCTCTTCGACTGCCGTGTACCGCCCTCGAGCCACGCGAAAGTCTTTTTGTCGGCGGCCGCGACTGCATCCGCGGCTGTCCGGCTCATTTTTCTCGAATTTCGTGCCACGCGGTACTAATTCGCCAATTTCTGCTGTATTATTTTGGAATGTTGTTCCTTGATACATGAATCAATTCTGGGAATGGTTTTCCGGCATCGAGACCCCACCCTAATGCTATAATTGTCGTGGTCCTTGGCCTTCTTTGGCGATCGCATCGGGCTTTGTTTGGATTGCCCGTAGGCCTCGCCTTAGATGACTCAATTCTCGTTTTGCGTTTGACAGCCTTGATCGTAAGCCGTGGTGGGAACTGCGTTTTAGCGCCCACCTCTCCTTTTCGTATGTTGGGTCAAATGATGATTTTGCCCTCCTGTCAGGGTTAGTATACAAGTGCAAAATTTGGGTGTCTACAGCTGCCCCTCTTTATCATGTCTATGGAATGAAATATGAAATGGGCATGATAAAGAAGTAGGCACCTGATGCATAGGATAGACAGTATGTGTTTTATCGATGCAATGCGTATGTTGAGATAATGCAAATGTCGCGCTTGACATGATCGTGTAGGGGTCGATCCAAATTTCACGAATGGATGTTGCTTGGGTTTCGTATCCGACGGTCGTTCTTGGATTGGTCAGGTATCGTATCTGACGGGTCGTTTTCAATTGGTCAGGTATCGTATCTGACGGGTCGTTTTTCAATTGGTCAGGTATCGTATCTGACGGGTCATTTTTCAATTGGTTAGGTATCGTATCTGAAGGGTCGTTTTTTAATTGGTCAGGTGTCGTATCTGATGGGTCGTTTTTTCATTGGTCAGGTATCGTATCTGACTGGTCGTTTTTTTAATTAGTCAGGTATCGTATCTGACGGGTCGTTTTTTCAATCGGTCAGGTATCGTATCTGACTGGTCGTTTTTCAATTGGTCAGGTATCGTGTCTGACGGGTCGTTTTTCAATTGGTCAGGTATCGTATCTGACGGGTCATTTTTCAATTGGTCAGGTATCGTATCTGACGGGTCGTTTTTCAATTGGTCAGGTATCGTATCGGACTGGTCGTTTTTCAATTGGTCAGGTATCGTATCTGACGGGTCGTTTTTCAATTGGTCAGGTATCGTATCTGACGGGTCGTTTTTCAATTGGTCAGGTGTCGTATCTGACGGGTCGTTTTTCAATTGGTCAGGTATCGTATCTGACGGGTCGTTTTTCAATTGGTCAGGTATCGTATCGGACTGGTCGTTTTTCAATTGGTCAGGTATCGTATCTGACGGGTCGTTTTTTCAATTGGTCAGGTGTTTCTAAAATCTTATATCTTAACATGGGACTCGTTGCAGACTGACTCGGGTAGCAAAAGGGAAAAAAAATGGTCACCGGGACCAGCCGCAGATCCATCTGCGGCAAGCCGCAGATGCATCTGCGGCTGGGATCGACCCCTACTTCCGATCGCGACCCCCACTTTCTTTTCACTTTTTCGCTGTCCTTTTCTCTCGTTTTCGGTTTTCCTCGTCCCCTACCCGGCTTTTTCGTCTTTTGGACATCTTTTGGCCAAATCTGCTCCGATTAAAACACTCTACGCGCTTTGGGTAACGTTTTAACTCCTTTTTCTTTTATTTCTGCTTTCAATTGACTATGTATTTACTTGTTTAAATATTTTAATCTTAGTAATGCATGCCTATATGAGGTATTGGGGTTAGCCGTAGCATACATAAACAAACGGGTCTTGCAGTCATGCTTTATTTACTTTGAAAAAACATGATTTCAGTCATTTCATGCTCATGGTGCATTATTTTCACTTGCATTTGGGATTTGTTGGTTGCCTGATTTGATTAAACATGCCGGATCGTGCATGGGATGTCCATTTTACAAACGAAACTCTGCCGAAATTTCGGGAAATCTAGCGCACCCCTAGGGATTTATTCATGCATTTTCATTTCATAAACATGTCATGCTGCCCTATGATTTTTTAGCAATATGCAATAAGATTTTTGAAAGATAACGAGCTAAGGATGTACCTCCTTTTCGTGATGCCGTTTCAGCCATGGATCCTGATGCTCCCAGTGGCTCCGCAGTGCCCCGGGTGGCGGGTGTCCGACGTCGCAGAGCGGCCACCCCAGCTCCATCTCCCGTTCTGACCCGTCATTCCCGTAGATTGGCGGAGTCTATCCTTCGTCCCGTTCAGCCGAATGTTGACGAGGATGCCCCAGCTGAGGCAGAGGCGGGCCCTTCGGGCACAGCGGCTCCTCCCCCCACGCGTCGGACCTTACCAGGGGCCCGTGCCAGGATACCTGATCTGCTCGGTCCGGTTCTCAGTAGTCATCCCTCAGCCTACCTGGCGGCTAACGAGGTATATCCGTCGTTTAAGTTTATTCAAATCCGTATGGTTACCATGTCTGACTTTTGATGGTTGTCACAGGTTCCTGAGTTTACCCAGCCTCGGGGCAACTGGTTTAGCATCTACACCCTCTATCATGCCTTGCATTCCGACTATAGGGGGATGGTTGATTCCTGGGGCTTCAGACATTTCTTTACCATTGCCCCTCGCCGGTGTCCGTGGGGTTATATGAGGGCTCTAGCTGAGCGCTGGTTCCACCATACACAGTCGCTTCATCTTCTTGACTGTGAGCTGGTGTTGACCCCTCTCGACTGGCGTTATATCACCGGGGTAGAGTTTTCTGGACCCCGGGTCCCTCTGGAGACTGACATTACCACCGCCGCTATTCGATCCCTGTTGGGATACTCTCCCCATGATAAGGTCTTTAAGGCCCGCAACATTCGATCGGGAGCCCTGGCTGTAGATGCCATTGGAGGGGTCCTCTCTGAGCCATTCCCTGAGGACCGGTCTGCTCGTGATTTTCTGCTCCGCCGTCTGTTTCTGACCATTATGAGGGGCTGTTTTCTGGGGAACAACTCCTCGACTATCCATTTCAGCATCGTCGGAGCCACCAGGGATGTTGACCGGATCGGGGATTACGATTGGGGCTCTTTCACCTTTGCATACTTCCTACAAGGTCTTCGTCTCCGCTCAGAGGGACAGACCGATGCCTGGCTCGGCTTCTACCCCTTCCTGCTAGTAGGTCCCTTTTATCATATAGTTCTCGTTTCGTTCCATTTCTTTGTTTCCTTCCTGCTACTTATGGCTTTTCTGTTTTGTTTGACAGTTCTGGGCTTACGAGAGACTACCCTGCTTGCGGCCCGTTACTACCCTCGGCCCGGAGACTTATCCCAGGGGTCGTAGATGGCATCACAGTACTCTCGAGGAGACCCCAGTGTCCGATAGCTTCGCTCATTGTCGGCTGCAGTTAGAGCTGATCTCGTCCGCGGACGTGACCTGGGTTCCTTACACGGCGGATCATTTGGCGGCTGGCTTTGCCGGTGGTTATGCCGCGGACCTGGAGCATGCCTTGTCCACTCGCCGTATTCCTTTTCTGACCTACGGTGGATGGGAGCTGTATCTGGGGGAGCGCGCCATCAGATGTGTGACTGGGGAGGCTCGTATCCCTTTGACCCCTCCCTCAGAGAGAGCTTGGTTTGCGGATGCCCACCTTCCAGAGGCCCTGATGGTCGGGGAGGACGGATATATGCTTTCCGTCGGTCCTCATACGAGCGAGAGCTTCAGTGCCTGGTGGAGTCCCCGCACTATCGGTCCTCAGACCCGAGCTACCTTATTCCTCGGAGACCTGGTTCACGGGTCGGTGATGATGGCAGATTGGATGGAGTGTGTCCGTGTCCCCACCCATTCGGACCAGATTGCTTCCCTCACTCGGAGGGTGGATCAGTTATCTCTCTTCGTTCGGAGCTTGGGCCGAGATCTAGAGGAGGCTTATGCTGCAGACCCGCAGGGATCTGATTTTGGCGCAGGCCCCGGCACATCGGATGCCCCAGTTCCGCTTTATTCCTGCCCAGACCTTAATTTTGAGGATGAGGTTGCCCTTCCCCAGGACTTGCCTGCAGATCAGTTTGACGATGACACCTTCATTGATGGCATAGATTTCACTGATTAGACTTTGATAGGCTAGGATCTATGTATTTAAACCTGCTCGTTTTACTATCATTTCTCATTTCATGAATTATGTACAGACTTATTTCATTTTATGCACAATCATTTACTTTTGATGCTCCGTTCATTCCATCATAGCCTGTATGATGCATGATTTATTATATATATGGATAAATAAAATTTGACCCCTGTATAGTCTTTTGATACTGCTTTTTACAGATGTCCTCTATAGATGTGGTTCGCGTGGGCCCTCACGCTCCCTCAGGGATCATTGGCCTGTTCCTTTCGTGGCTGGATAGTTTGCTACCCTCTGACCGTATCATCGCAGAGGGTCTTTTGGGACACTCCATGGCTCTTTTGTCATTTCAGGTGCCGCCGGGCTTTGTTGATGGCATTCTCAGTTGTTGGATCCCGGACAGACATGTTTTTAGATTTGGACTGGAGTATCTGACTCCCACCCTTAAGGAGTATGCTCGCTTTACCGGGTTATCAGTGGATGGTCCCTGTGCACAGGTTACTTCAGGCCATATGCGCCGTCAGTTTCTGACTTTCACGGGCTTGCGAAGGACAGCCCTGTTATCTGTGATCTCCTCGAGCCATTCGGTTCCTCTATCCTTCTTGATTGACAGATTCGGTTCGGTGGATAGCTTTTCTAGATTCTCCAGTGATTTTTCAGTGTCTGAGGAGCGCTGGGCGCTTTGAGAGTGGATGTTTTGATGGCTTGTGTCATATCAGTTCTGTTCATGCCCGCAGGGGATGACCTCCTGGACATGCGGGTTATTGTAGCGGTTCAGGCCCTTCAGGAGGATCATACTATCCTTCCCATGATACTTGCCGAGCCTTACCTATCGGCCTCGTATTGTCATTCCTTCTCCGGTCGCATGTTCAGGGGAAGCTCTATTTTGCTGTATGTATGGTTCATGAGCCACCTCAGACCTATCGGGCAGTTTCGTCGGCATGGGTTTTGTTTTAGCCACAGCTTGGCCATGCAGTTCTCCTTCCGTCCCCGGCGATGTACTGATACAGCTTCTTGGAGGGAGTTCTTATCGGCCATTGAGGAGCCTTTCCATATTCTGATTTATTCGGGCTATTGCTCCTTCCAGAGTTTCCTGACTCATGTGCCACCTTTTGATTTCCTCCCTCTTCTCGGCTTGAGGGGGGTAACGACTTATCATCCCTTAGCTGTCATGGGGCAGTTTGACCAGATGCAGGATCTCCACCTCTTTGCTGGAGCAGCTGACTATCGATTTCTCATATCGCCTCAGATGGAGAGGGAGCTGCTGAATGTATATGATCTTTGGTCACATCGGGTCTCGGCTGAGTTCGGGGATAGTCATTCTGGTCAGACACCTGCTTATCTGCTATGGTTGCAAGGAGATTCTGATATTGCCGACTTTGACCAGATTGGGGCCTTGGATGGTTCTCGGGGACCTTTCCCGGTTGAGACCGGTTCAGATGTGGTCATTCCTCCGGAGCTTTCAGGATTAGTGCCCAGATCTGATGTGGAGGAGGTTTCTACTTCGGTACATGCCCATTCCCTTGGCTTGGCGGATCGGATCCAGAGATTAACGATTGAGGGTACCCGGCTCCGGTCAGCTTTGAGTACTACTGAGACTGAGAGGGATACCGCCCACGCGGAGCGGGATGTTGCTGTGCTAGCTCGTGATGTCACCCTATCTGCCAGAGATAGTGTTATCGAGCAGGTCAGAGTTGTCATGGAGGGCCATTCCGCGATGGTTACCAGTGCTGCTGCTCTTTTGACTCGGATTGACAGTATGGGACAGCAGATTGCGGGTGAGCCGGAGGTTCATGATGCCTCGACTATTCTGTCTATCCTGCTCCAGCTGGTCTCCGACCTGTAGATGATTTTATTCCCTGCACGGACTATGTCAGTTTCATCACTTTTATTTAAAAGACAGACTTGTAATCAAAATGTTTTGTATATATAGAGAAATATTTATGGTTTTAGTCATTTCCCTTTTTGATGCATCGTTGCCCTTCATTGGATCCTCATTTTATCCAGCCGATTATGATTTCGATATATCGCCTTATTTCTCCCCTCAAGTCTTGATTGGAACTCCACAGATATTGCCGCGTGCCCCCTTTGATTTCATTGAAGCGAGTCTCGGACTTTGGGCTAATTATGTGGCTAGGTTTGGGGAAGACTCGGAATGTATTTGTCAAAGTAGGGTTTCGGGGTTTTTCTGGAAATGGGTTTGGTACAGGGACAAGGTTTATTATTTTGTATAGAACAGACCGCGCCATGATGGCTGCCTACGTACTCCCACAAGGTTAGGAGATCAGGTCCTACGTAGTTCGAGTTACAAGGGAGATAGAAATATTTTTTTTTTTTTTTTTTTTTTTTAAGTATAGAACCGTTTCACAGAGTCAGAATTCAAGGGCTGCGGAAATAACTCGCCATCCATTTCTTGTAGGATGAGGGCCCCTCCAGATAGGACTTCCTTGATCACAAAAGGTCCTTCCCTATTTGGAGCGAATTTTCCCTTGGCTTTGTCTTGACAGGGCATGACCCTCTTTAGCACTAAATCATTTTCCTTAAACTTTCGGGACCGTATCTTTTTGTCGTACGATCGAGAAATGCGTTGCTGGTACAACTGACCGTGTAATATAGCCGCCACTCTTCTCTCATCTATCAAGGCTAACTGGTCGTATCGACTTTGTATCCAATCCCCCTCGTCAATCCGAGCATCGAGCAAAATTCGGAGGGATGCCATCTCCATCTCTACTGGCAAAACGGCCTCCATCCCACATACCAAGGCGTAAGGGGTTGCCCCTGTAGACGTACGAACTGATGTCCGATATGCAAACAGTGTGAGGGGTAGCAAGTCCGACCATCCCCGATGATTGGCAGACATTCTCGCCATAATTCTCTTTATATTCTTATTCGCCGCCTCCACGGCCCCATTCATTTTGGGCCTGTAAATGACAGAATTGAGATGCTTGATTTTGAATTGGGCGCACAATTCTTTCATAAGGGCATTGTTCAGATTCTTGGCATTGTCGGACACCAAGATTTCAGGCTGTCCGTACCGGTAAATGACATTGTTCCTGATGAAACTGACTATAACTTCCTGCGTTACTTTGGGGAAAGAAGCTGCCTCCACCCATTTAGTGAAATAGCCAATCATGACAAAAAATGAACCGGTGGTCGTTGCTCGCTTTGGGCTCCACGGGCCCGATAACATCCATACCCCACATGGAGAACGGCCAAGGGGAAGTCATACAATGCAGTTCATTAGGAGGCGCATGCATCACATTACCGTGTGCTTGGCATTGGAAACATCGCTTGACATGATCGTCACAATCAGCCTTAAGTGACAGCCAGTAGTGCCCCGTTCTCAGAATTTTCTTGGCCAACATTGGTCCACTCATATGCGGCCCACATACTCCACCGTGCACTTCGCCCATGATTTTCTGTGCTTGAGTCTCGTCTACACATCGCAATAATCCCAAGCCTACATCCCTCTTATACAGGGAGTCTACGCTTAAATAGAATTTCATCGCCATCTTCTGGATTCTCTGCCTTTTCGTTCGGTTTGCTTGGTCGGGGAGAGATCTATCCCTTAAGTATTTCTGAATGTCATGATACCAGGGCTGATTTGGTTGAGCCACATCTTCTGACAACTCCGATATGTATTCTTCGTAAGCGGGGGCATTTTGTATTGTTATTTTAACCTGTGGAGTGGCTTTGCCTTTGAGTACGTGGACTAACGAAGCCAGGGTGGCCAATGCATCGGCAAAGTCATTCCGCCCCCTGGGAATATGTCGGAAAGCTATGTCTTCAAATTCTTGCATTAATCGGATCACACACCGGTGGTAGAGGAGTAACCGAAGCTCCTTAATGCCATATACCCCTGTTGCATGTCTAATTACCAACTCTGAATCCCCGAATACGGCTAATCTTTTCACTCCCATATTGCGGGCGAATCTCAGTCCCAATATACATCCTTCGTATTCAGCCGTATTGTTTGAGTTACTGAACTTTAATTTGGTGAGAACAGGGTATTGCTCGCCCGTAATGGAGACCAGGACCGCTCCAGCTCCAGCCCCTTCGGCATTCATGGCACCGTCGAAATACATTTTCCAAAACTGCCCTTCATCATCACACCTTGCCTGCTGGACCCACAGTATGTCTTCACACGGTAGGAAAGTCTCTAAAGGCTACATCCCCCCTGTCGGCATCTCTGATAATTTTTTGCAATTCCCTGCCCCTTCATGGCTTTCTGGGTAACATACAGGATGTCAAATTGCTGGAGGATTAACTGCCACCTCGACAATCGACAATTCAGCATTGGTCTCTCAAATATATACTTCAAGGGGTCGATCCGCGAGATCAAATAGGTAGTGTGTCCATGGAGGTAATGCTGTAACCTCATAGCAGCCCAGGCCAAGGCGCAACATGTTCTCTCGATCGGCGTATAATTCTGTTCACAGCTGCTGAATCTCTTGCTGAGGTAATAAATGGCATGCTCCTTACCGGATTCACTCTTCTGCCTCAGCATACAACCCATTGTCATATCATTCACGGATATATACAGGAAAAGGGGAATCCCGTCCTTTGGCGGTACCAGCACTGGCGCTTCTGTTAATTGTTTCTTAATAGTCTGAAAGGCCTTTTGACATTGACTGTTCCACTTCCGGGAGGCATCTTTCCTTAACAGTTTGAAGATTGGTTCGCAGGTGGTGGTCAGATGGGATATGAACCGACTGATGAAGTTTATCCTCCCCAAAAATCCCCTTATCTATTTCTCTGTACGGGGAGCTGGCATATCCACAATAGCCCTGATCTTAGCCGGATCCAGTTCGATGCCTCGATTGCTCACCAAGAATCCAAGGAGCCTACCTGACTGAACCCCGAAGGCACATTTGGCTGGATTGAGCTTCAAATTATGCTTCCTGAGCCTCTCAAATAGCTTCTTAAGGTGAGTCACATGGTCAGAACCCGCCTTCGATTTCACAATGATGTCATCCACGTAAACCTCTATTTCCTTGTGCATCATGTCGTGGAACAGGGCCATCATGTCTCTCTGATAAATGGCTCCTGCATTTGTGAGGCCGAAAGCAAGTCGTCTATAACAAAATGTGCCCCATGGGGTGATGAAGGCAGTCTTTTCTCGATCCTCTTCCGCCACCATTATCTGGTGATACCCCACGAAACAATCGACAAATGAATACATTTCATACTGAGCCGTGTTATCCACCAAGATGTGTATGAAAGGCACTGGAAAGTTATCCTTAAGACTGGCCCTGTTCAGATCCCTATAATCCACGCACACTCTCACCTTTCCTCCAGGCTTTGCCACGGGGACTATATTGGAAAGCCATTCTGGGTAAGTAGACACCATGATGATCCCAGCCTTGAATTGTTTGACTATCTCTTCCTTTACTTTTAAGCTCCACTCCAGTTTCAATTTTCTCAGCTTCTGCTTAACTGGCCTGAAACCTTCCTTGATAGGCAATCGATGTACCACAATATCCGTGGAAAAACCGACCATGTCTTCGTGTGACCAAGCAAACACATCCTCATATCGGCTTAATAGTTTAGTTATCTCTGTTTTCTGGTCTGGAGTCAAGTCTGCCCCAATTTTCAGCTCTTTGGGATTCTCAGGGTTTCCTATGTTGATGGTGATGGTTTGGTCTAAGTTGGGTTTGGGTTTATCCTCGACCCACTCTTTGATCTCGTCGGGAGCGTCGTCATCATCTGCTTCGTCCTGCTCAATTCCCATCAAATCGAAATCCAGTTCTATATCAAAATCATAATCGTCTTTCAAATTTGGAAAATCGTTTGTTAGGCTAGAATGACTCAAATCGGTACACCTGACATGAAACAAAAATATTTGTCATATATATAAACATTAGGTACATGACTTCCTTTTCAATAATAATGACAAAAGTATGAAATAGACGTGCAGATACATAAAAACAAAAAACACCGTCTTAAAAACCCCTTGATCCCCCCACTGGACAAGATTCCCGGACACTCCTGCATTTACCCTTTTCTGGATAATACTGGCTGAACGGTCCAATTTCTGGGGATCACTTCGGTTTTATAGCTGGTGATGGAGGGGATCTTTGTATTTGACACCTCCTCTATGATTGCGGCAACTTGGTTCTGGCTTTCATTTTCACTTTCCTCGGGCACTTCTAACCCGGCCCAATTGATAAATGGCATGATCTGCTTGCCTTCAGTTATCTTTTCTTTCCCTTTTTCATTGGGGCCTGACTGCCCCGGGAGATGACACTTCCCCTCAAACTGTTCCATAATTTCTTGCAAAAAATTCATCTGATGGACCAATCCTTTGGCTGGGGGAGCCTCCACCTTACCCTCTGCTTCAGACGCAGGCTTGATTATCCTCGGGGATTGTTCATTATTGGCTCATATCGCCAGTTGGTATATTTGAAACGGATGTACCAACTCATCCGAATTTTGTTTTCGCAATCGATGGCTCATATGTGACTCCGAATTAATTGGTCCGCAAACCGAGATTCATAGAGTTCGGGGGCTTGCTTAAGCGAGGGGAGGGTGTTAGGCACCCCTCGACTTCCGTGAAATACGGTTACCGCAATCTCGATGTTTTCCTATCTTTTTTAATCCTAAAAATGTGTGAGTTGCGCGTGTGTGTATGTGTTCCTAAATGGAGGTTTGTGGTGTCCTTTTGCATAAAGTTGCTTTGATTTTTATATGTCAAAATGTGTTTTGTCGGGAAAGCGTTTAGACGTCTTTTGACCCAAATGACGAGGCTTCGTTTTTTATAAGAAAGATTGATTTTAACTTCGAAAACGATAAGGTTTTTTTATTAGATGTCATTTTAGAAAACAATATTTTTTTAAACGTTTGCCAAATAGGAATCGAGACTATACATTGCCCTCTAACAGTAAATATAAAGAAAATGAAGGCAACTTCTAGAACTCTTTAACCCTATGCACAAAGTTTAATGAAAACATTTTATTTTACGAAATCATTTTTTTGTGACATTTTAAAACCAACTAAAGCCTTTTCATCAACCATGGATTAAAGTTTTGCCAAAAAAACGCTTGATTTTAAACCTCGTGTGTCTAATATCCTAATTTGATTCTTTTTAGAAGATCTTTATTATTTGCTTTATTTTGGAAAATCATTTTTTGCGTTGTAACTCAAAATAAACATTCAAAACGGGTCGGGGCTATCCCTGTGCATGTGAGCCATCCAGACAACCCCAAACACCCACAATCACACATTCTATTATTATCACGGGGCCTTAACCCGAACACGACTTGGTATCGTTTTAAGGCCCAATATTACATTTACACCACCACAAATCCCATATGATGATTACATATACCAAAAATGTCCATCATCGGGATTTGACCACGAGGATCTCCTCCCTAGGCTCACATTCACCCAAATCGTGGCACAACCAACCCTAAACCAAATCTAACGAGATTTAACATCGCTATCACATTACATAACCCAAATATCAACAAATCACCACTACGCATTACTTATAACCATAACGAACGAAACAAATCACCGTACGGATATCATCGGGGTGTTAGGAGGAATTATGTTCCGATGGAACCCTCGCTAACGACACCTAATCCACGGATCATTGCCATTACAACAAAAACTATATCAAATAACCAATCACAATGCTACATTAACAATAAAAGCCATATAAACTCAAAAAAAAAATCCTTTTCACCTTACAAAATGCCGATTCAAGCTTCTATATCACAAAATAGATTACACCACAAGCTTACTAACCAATGAACACAACAAATGGGATATATTGCTCGAATCTAACAAGCAAAATTCGACCTCTCTCTCTTCCCCGCGATCTCCCTCTCTCCTCTTTTCTTTTTCACTTTTTTTTCTTCTCCTTCTCTCGGGTGGAAGAAATGGCGATCTATACTGGTTCAGCAGGCAGCCGCAGATGCATCTGCGGCTGCCTGCTGTGGCCGTCTCCTCGGCTGCCGTGTGCCGCCCTCGAGCCACGCGAAAGTCTTTTTGTCGGCGGCCGCGACTGCATCCGCGGCTGTCCGGCTCATTTTTCTCGAATTTCGTGCCACGCGGTACTAATTCGCCAATTTCTGCTGTATTATTTTGGAATGCTGTTCCTTGATACATGAATCAATTCTGGGAATGGTTTCCCGGCATTGAGACCCCACCCTAAAGCTGTAATTGCCGTGGTCCTTGGCCTTCTTTGGAGATCGCATCGGCCTTTGTCTGGATTGCCCGTAGGCCTCGCCTCAGATGACTCAATTCTCGTTTTGCGTTTGACGGCCTTGATCGTAAGCCGTGGTGGGAACTGCGTTTTGGCACCCACCTCTCCTTTTCGTATGTTGGGTCAATTGACGATTTTGCCCTCCTGTCAGGGTTAGTATACAAGTGCAAAATTTGGGTGTCTACAACAAGAACTCTCTCTATATTTGCTCTTTAGCTTTCAAAATGGTAAAGAACTAATGAACTTAAGCCTTCTATTTATAGGACTTTCAAAGTTAGGGTATTTTGGTCATTAGGACCAAGCTTCTTGAACAAGCTTAACAAAGCTTCTCCAACACACTTCTTTTAGCTTCCAAAGCAAGCTTGGTGAGCTCTTTCTTCCGACTTCTGTATATCGGATAAATCGCGTACGATTAATTTAAAATATTTCGCATTAGTAATTTAAGTTTTAATTAGTTATACATATTTTATTCATAAAATACATCATACAGTATTAATATGATGTCTCGTCTGACCCTCGAAGTTTTTCTTGAATTAATCTCGGATAATCGTCCGTGTATTTTTCCCAAATACACCTACCGGGCGACGTGATTGATAAATTTCTTTCATTCTAGACACTAATTATGATGGAATAATATAATTAGGTATTAATCTGATAAATTTGATTATTCAAATTTAATGTTAACCTATCTCATGTTCCGTTTGATGAAAACAATACGGATGAATTACCAGTTTAATTATATAACAGTCTGATTCCAACTAAATGGTTAACTTATACTGATTTAAAATTTTGATATTACTGAGTTTTGTTCAGAATAAACACTTCTCTGTAAAGTGAAAAGTCCAAAAGACTTGGCACGTTTTTCGGTGAATAGTGTTTTTGGCGACCATTTCTCAGAAAATGGTTAGAAGACCAAAAAGTCAAAAATAATATTTATTTTCGTCTTTTCCCTATTTCGTCTTATTCCCGACACACTTTTCGAGAAAAATCTTTTATTGCTTATTACGCACCGGCGTAGCATACAAACACTGTATCCATCAACGGTTTGATCAAAAACGGAAAACGTTTTCGTTTGAAGAGCGTTTTACGTTTTATTTTAGGAAAAATATCAGTAGCTTCCTAGTATCTATTCCCCGTATAAATGCTATATCGTGAAATGGAAAAAGTCCAAACGTTGAAAAGAACGTTCAAAAAGACGACAAACGTTTTCTCGTAAATCGCGTCTTTTTCGTCTTTTTCGTCTTTTTCCTCAGAAAATTTTATTGATTCCCTGGCATCTAAACCTCATATTATCACTATGTTGTGAAATGTAAGAAGTTCTACAAATGAAAGAAACAGTCAAACGAATGAAAAACGTCACCTCGTGAATAGTGCTTTTACACGTTTTTCGAGAAAAACTTTTATTGACTGTTACTTATTTTTAAATCGTGGGAAGGTTGAATCCTTAAACGGAATGTCAATTTGACCTTCACATTTTGCTCGAGGGCCTAGGTTATTTCCTAGGGTTTAGACCCTAGGGTTAGGGTTTAGGTTTTAACTTTTTTTCCAATTTAGGTTTTTGCCTTAAATTGACTTCTGACTTTTAATAAGTGTTAAGGTTAACTACTTGAACCAAAACACAAAATCCTACACAAATAATTCATACAACACATTTAAAAAGCTCAATTCAAGCTTTACTAAACACATAACATATAGTTTAGGTTAAACAGTTTAACCTCTTTGTTGTATACGATCGTAGTTTCGAGTCGTATATATTCTTTAAGATAGCTCAAGGTATGCTTGAGCAATCGATCTTAGGTTTTGAATTGACAACCTTGCTTAGATCTTGTTAGATCACTTTGGAAAATATTTGGGATATTACATTCAACCCAACTTACAGGAATTTCGTCCGCGAAATTAACTTTACAATTACTTTAGTCATTTAATATCATATTTATAAGTGCTATAAATATTCAGGATATTACAACCGAGACCAAGAACCAGGGCAACAACAACAAGTGTTAGTGACGAAAGTAATATTCAGACTCCCGATCCTATGCAACAATTCCTTGATAGGCTAATAGGAGTCTTAGATAATAGAACTGCAAATAATGTCCCACCACCACCCCCACCCCCACAACCACAACCACAAATACCACCACCTCAACCACAACCCCAACCACAGAAAGTCTTATTTAAAGACTTTAAAACTGTAGGTCCTCCCGAATTCAAAGGAACCGCTGAGCCTATAGAGGCTCAGTGCTGGATAAATGAAATAGAAAAAGCCTTTGACTTATCAGAGGTTGCTGAGGATAAAAAGACTAAGTTTGCTACTTACCTTATGAAGGGGGATGCAAACTTCTGGTGGGAGGCCACCCGAGCCCGTGCTGGGGGAGGTGTGGTTGCGTGGGAAGCATTCAAGGAAATATTCTTTGAGAATTACTTCCCTCGAAGCTTGAAGAATAGAATGGAGGTACAATTTCTAAATTTAAAACAAGGGGACATGACTGTTCCCCAGTATGCCTCCAAATTCAATGAACTTGCTCGTTTCGCTCCAAATCAAGTAGATACGGAGGAACGAAAAGCAAGAAGGTTTGAGGAGGGTTTGAAACCCTGGATTCATGGTAAGGTAGCTGTCTTACAGATATATAGTTACGCCCATTTACTAGAAAAGGCTATCATTGCTGAAGGCAGTAGTGACGCCATCATAAAATTTAATAAAGAAAGGAATAATAATAAAGGAGGGAATGAAGGGGGGGGGAATAATAAGGGAGGAAATGGGGGAGGAAATAATAATAATAATAAAAGAAGGTTCAATGGCGGAAACTCCCAACAAGGAGGGGAAAATAAAAAGAAAACATTCGAGCCATGTAAAAACTGCGGTAAACAACACGCAGGAGAGTGTCTAAAAGGGAAAAATGTTTGCTACAATTGCAAACAAGAGGGACACATAGAAACCGCATGTCCTAGCCCAAGGAAAGAAACATGTTTTCACTGTGGAGCCACGGGGCATCCATCTAAGTTGTGCCCCAAAAAGGGAGGAAATGCCGGAGGGGATAATAGCAATAAATCTACCCCAACAACTAGTCCAGGTCGTCCAACAGCAAGGACATTCAACATGACCGTGGGAGATGCTGTAGCATCACCGGATGTAGTGTCAGGTATCATTCAGATCAACACCGTAAGTGCTTACGTGCTATTTGATTCGGGTGCCACTTGCTCTTTTATTTCCCATGAATTTGCTAGAAAACTAAACGTGCCTAGTGAATTGTTAGAAAGTCCTTTAATGATAGAGATTGCTAATAAAGAACTAATTCTTATTAATAAGATCATAAAAGGTTGTTGCATAGTGATCAAGGGTCATGAGCTGAGAGTCGATCTTATTCCAATCCAATTAGGGGAATTTGATGTAATTCTAGGCATGGATTGGTTAACCAATCACCAAGCGATGATCAATTGTCAGCAAAAGTCCGTTAAACTTCTTACAACGTCCAAGTCAACGATAGTCTTCAACGAAAGTCAGTCACCAAGAAAATCCCGATGTCTAACTGCAAATCAAGCAAAGGGATTACTTCAGAAGGGATGTCAGGGCTATTTGGCATATATCGTAGACACCCAACAGAAAGGGTTAGATATAGACCAAATACCAGTGGTTAGAGAGTTTCAGGATGTCTTTCCCAATGATCTACCCTGTCTTCCACCTGATAGGGAGATTGAGTTCGTTATTGATTTAGCTCCTGGAACTCCACCGGTTTCGAAGGCCCCATACAGAATGGCGTCTATGGAATTGAAGGAGTTGATGGTACAATTACAAGAATTGTTGGATAAGAAATACATTCAACCAAGTGTTTCTCCATGGGGAGCACCAGTGTTGTTTGTCAAGAAAAAGGATGAAACTTTAAGATTATGTGTTGATTATCGTGAACTCAATAAATTGACCATAAAGAATAAGTATCCATTACCTAGGATCGATGACTTGTTTGATCAACTCAAGGGAGCAGAGTATTTCTCTAAGATTGATCTACGGTCAGGTTACCATCAACCAAAAGTGAGAAAGGAAGATGTGCCGAAGACAACATTTAGAACACGTTATGGACATTATGAGTTTCTAGTGATGTCCTTTGGATTAACAAATGCACCGGCGGCATTCATGGACTTGATGAATAGGGTTTTTAGGTCTTGCTTAGACAAGTATGTTGTGGTGTTCATCGACGATATCCTTATATACTCGAAAACACTCGAATAACATGCTATGCACTTGAGAAGTGTACTAGAAACCTTACGAAAGGAACAACTCTATGCCAAATTTTCAAAATGTGAGTTCTGGCTAGAGAAAGTTCAGTTCTTAGGTCATGTGATTGACAAGAGTGGAGTTTCAGTGGATCCATCAAAGATAGAAGCAGTAATAAACTGGGAACAACCAAAGACCCCAACTGAAGTGAGAAGTTTCTTAGGTTTAGCGGGGTACTATAGACGTTTCATTCAAGATTTTTCAAAGATAGCAACTGTCGACGCCGGGATTTTCGTCGCTTCGTTTTTTATTATTAAAAGCCCTTTCCAATTTTAGCCTTTTGAATTAAATGTGATTCTGAAAAGGGTCGGCTTAATGTCGACGGGTTTTGAAAGATCGATTTCTTTATGAGCCAATTGACCAGAGTCGCCAGTTGGTATATGTGAAATGGATGTACAAACTCATCCGAATTTAGTTTTCGTAATCGCTGGCTCATATGTGACTCCGAGTTAATTGGTCCGCAAACCGAGATTCATAGAGTTCGGGGGCTTGCTTAAGCGAGGGGAAGGTGTTAGGCACCCCTCGACTTCCGTGAAACACGGTTACCGCAATCTCGATGTTTTCCTATCCTTTTAAATCCTAAAACGTGTGAGTTGCGTGTGTGTGCGTGCGTGTCTAGGTGAATTTTAGTGGTGAATTTTGCTTGGATTTCTTATATGGCAAATGTGTTTATCGGGAAAGCGTTTTTTGACGTCCTTCGACCTGATTGACAAGGCTTCGTTTTTTTATGATAAAGATTTATTTTAATTTTGAAAGTGATGGGGGTTTTTATTAGGTGTCGTTTTCATAAAATAGTTTGTGAACTTTTGTCAAATAGGTATCGAGACTATACATTGCCCTCTAATGACAAATTGAATAAAATGAAGGCAACTTCTAGAACTCTTTCACCCTATGCACAAAGTTCAACGAAAACGTTCATTTATATTTACGAAATCATTTTTTGAACTTTTCAAAATCCATTGGAGCCTTTTCATCAAACCAAAATCAAAGTTCGCCAAAACTCTTAACTTTAAATCTCGTGAATCTAATATCCTAATTTGATCATTTTTATAAAATCTTCATTATTTGCCTTATTTTGGAAAACCATTTTTGTGTCGTAAATCACAACAAGCACTCAAAATGTGTCGGGGCTATCCATGGGCATGTGAGCCATCTAAATAACCCCAAACACCCACAATCACATACTTTATTATTATTACGGGGCCTTAACCCGATCACGATTTGGTATCGCTTTAAGGCCCGATATTACAAATACACAGCAAGGGACCCTATACAAGGATTACATATACGAAAACGTCCATCATCGGGATTCGATCACGAGGATCTCCTCCCTAGGCTCACAGTCACCCAAATCACTGCACAACCAATACTAAACCAAATCTAACAAGATTAAACATTGCTATCACATTACATAACTCAAATATCACAAACTCAACACTACGAACTACTCATTACCATAAGGAACGATATATCACCGTACGGAGATCATCGGGGCGTTAGGAGGAGTTACGTTCCGATGGAACCCTCGCTAACAACACCTAAGCCACGGATCATCATCATCATCATCATAACAACAACTACATCAAATAACCCAATCACAACATTATGCTAACAATACAAACAATAAAAGGAAAACCCAAGAACACACCCTTTTCACCTTACAAAATGCCGATTAAAGCCTCTTATTTCACGAATCGGACAACACTACAAGAACAATCAACTAACTAGCAAGAGGAGATGAATTTTTCACTCAAATCTCACCAAGAACCGACCTCTTCTCTCTCCTCCCGCGCTCTTTCTCTCTCTAAAATCTATTTCTTTCATCCTTTTTTTCTTCAAACTCTCGGGTGGAAATGGCAATGTATAGCCTTCCGCAGGCAGCCGCAGGTGCATCTGCGGCTGGGCTCGCTAGCCGTCCGCGCCGAATCCTCGGCTGCCGTGTGCTGCCCTCGAGCCGCGCACTGTCCCGTTTGTCGGTGGCCGCAGGTGCATCCGCGGCTGTTCGGCTCGCTTTTCTCGATTTTGCATGTCAGGTCAAATGACGATTTTGCCCTCCTGTCAGGGTTAGCATACAGGTGCAAATTTTGGGTGTCTACATCAACCCCATTAACCAACTTAACCAGGAAGACCGTGAAGTATGCTTAGACAGATAAATGTGAAAAGGGCTTTCAAGAGCTAAAGAAGAGGCTAAGTGAGGCACCAGTATTATCACTACCTGATAATAGTGGAGGTCTTGTAGTCTACAGTGATGCCTCATATAAAGGATTAGGTTGTGTTTTGATGCAACATGGCAAAATAATAGCTTATGCTTTGCGACAGCTAAAGGATTATGAGTTAAGGTATCCTACTCACGATCTAGAATTAGCGGCGGTAGTATTTGCTTTGAAGATTTGGAGGCATTACTTATACGGGAAGAAGTGTGAAATTTATACAGATCACAAGAGTTTAAAGTATATTTTTACACAACGAGAGTTGAATATGAGGCAAAGACGATGGTTGGAATTGATTAAGGATTATGATTATGAAATCCTATATCATCCAGGAAAAGCCAACGTAGTTGCAGATGCTTTGAGTAGGAAGAATCAAGAGAAGTTAAACGTATTAACTGTAACGCCCCCAAAAATCCCCGCGCTTTCTATGCGGCGGACCTTGTGCGTTAATTTCATATATCTATTGACTTAACCAATGATCCCATAATCATATTGGTTAAATTAGTCTTATTTTAGACTATACATTAAAATTTTCTCTTAACTTTGTCCCTGGATCTTAACTTGATCTCAGTCTCATAAGTATACAAGTATCAACTTGTATTTCATCCGTATAAATGGATAAAACCATATATAACGGTTTAATTTTAACCTTAGGATTTAAATATTCTATATACGTCCACTTGTAACGGTCTCATTCGTACTACAAGTATCAATATACAAAGATATCTCTTCATATCAATAATCCTACTTATATGGTATTCAGAATAGTAATAACGAGTTATACCTGGGTCCGAGGAACCTTAACGATGGATTTGACCAGTCAACATCGCTTAGTTCTGTCTCAGATGTACAACACTCACAAGTTATTTACCGATCCTCATCCAGATAAATAGATCATTATCAATACTATGTTAAATTTTAACAATTCTAGGTTATATCAAAATAAAGACATAACAACATTCTGATGATAATTATTTATATCATTCATTCAATATTCGGTTACATGTTTGTTTGTTCGTATTACAACAGTCATTATGACATATACAAATACAATCAATTTACATGAAAACCTAATCTATGCTGCATCTTTAAGTTCATGATCTTCTTAACGTTCATCTTTAATCTGCAAATAAGGTTTTATTCGCAAGAATGAGCACGACGGCTCAGCAAGTCTATCATACAGCACATACACAGTTTATGCTTTCATATAAACTTTAACATGCATTGACTGAACATAATTCTCCATTTAATATCACATATAACTCACGTTCCAACAATTTATATCACATTGACACACAAAGTGTATAAATCATGTTCGTAAATCGTAAACATAAAACATAACAGTTAGAAGGCTTGTAAACATCAGTTAAAGACTTCACATATCATCTATTGCATAATAACATGACATTACACATCTCATTTAACATTTTAACAATACTACACAAGTAGCACATAGCAAGAGTTAGAAGACTTGCCTTGAAACCGTTTTAGGGTTTTCCCGAGAAATCGTTAAACGCCTACAAAAAGGGTTACGCGACCCCGAATGTTAGTTTATCAAAATTTTCTTTTGAATAAGTCTTAGAATAACTTAATTAGACTATTTCCATAGGTGGAATTAATTGAAAAAATGGCTAACTCAAAAACTCATTTTTAAGCCCTAAAATCCGAATGCCCCTTAAAAATTCAGCTTTGACCTCTTTTACTGCGACAGCCATAACTTTGTCGTACGAAAACATTTTGAAGTGATTATTGAGTCTAAATTGCTTAGAATTTCATGATCTACAACTTTTAATTAGGTTACTAAGGCATATTCAGAGTTTAAATTTTCAGAAATTTGCAAAAATATTCTGCGACTATATTAGACCTAACTTTCTTTGATCCGATTGGTAAAACATGATACCTCAAGCATTAATTTGCTAAGATAACATGTTCTAACACTCCATATCACTTCATAACATAAAAATAACAAAATCATAAACCTACTTATATAAGATTTCATGACTTTTTCTCAAGAACACGAAGAACGAATCGAAGAACACGAAGAACAAAATTTCATCGTTCTTCGTTTCGACTACTAAAACTTGATGCCACAAGCATTATTTAGCAAGGCCATCATGTTTCATCATCTCATAATACTAAATTACCAAATCATAAACCTACTTATGTAGAAATTATGACTTTTGCTCAAGAACACACGAAGAACACGAAGAACGAAAAATCGTACATGGTAACGACTTATGTTCTTGAGCTTTTGGATTTCATACTTGAAATAATTTGAGCATTATAACTGCTTACATATGTGATTATAACACTTTATAATTGACAAAATTTGGTCATTATAACGACTTGTTTACTTAATTATAACAATTTATAATAATACTCCAGAACATACGAAGAACACAGAGAACGGATAAACCTTACATGGATACGACGTATGTTCTTGAACTTTAAACTATGAAATAAAATTTAACATAACAACGACTTGCTCAAGTCATAAGGAACACGCAGAACGAACAATCGTACATGGCTACGACTTATGTTCTTGAGCCTCATCGATAAAAATAAACATTACAATAACTAAGAATCGTACCTTTTGTTATTGCAAGCTTTAACTATTTCTTTGCAATTTCCAATACATGAATTATAACTATGAGTAATAGATATAGAGAGTAATTTTGCTCTTGCAAAAGCTTTGGAAAAAGATGAAGAAATGAATGAGTTTAGCTTCCTATTTATAGGAAAATCAAAGGTCGGGGTAATTTGGTAATTAGTTAAAAAGACCAAGGGCATTTTAGTCTTTTCGCACATTATTTAATTAATAAAACTAAAATAATATCTAGAGTGTGCCAGGCGTGTGCCAGCGTGTGCCAGGCGTGTGCCAGCGTGTGTCAGGCATGCGCCAGCATGTGCCAGCCACACTCTTACCCACTCTTTCTTCCGTTTTCAGCATATCGGATAAATCGCGTACGATTAATTTAAAATATTTCGCATTAGTAATATAAGTTTTAATTACTTATACATATTTTATTCATAAAATACATCATACAGTATTAATATGATGTCTCGTCTGACCCTCAAAGTTTTTCTTGAATTAATCTCGGATAACCTTCCGTGTATTTTTCTCAAATACACCTACCGGGCGACGCGATTGATAAATTTCTTTCATTCTAGACACTAATTATGATTGAATAATATAATTAGGTATTAATCTGATAAATTTGATTATTCAAATTTAATGTTAACCTATCTCATGATCCGTTTGATGAAAACAATACGGATGAATTAGCAGTTAATTATATAACAGTCTGATTCCAACTAATTTGGTTAACTTCTACTGATTTAAAAATTTGATATTACTGAGTTTTGTTCCGAATGAACACTTTTCTGTAAAGTAAAAAATCCAAAAGACTTGGCACGTTTTTCGGTGAATAGTGTTTTTTACGACCATTTCTCAGAAAATGGTTAGAAGACCAAAAAGTCAAAAATAATATTTATTTTTGTCTTTTCCCTATTTCGTCTTATTCCCAACACACTTTTCGAGAAAATCTTTTATTGCTTATTACGCACCGGTGTTGCATACAAACACTGTATCCATCAACGGTTTGATCAAAAACGGAAAGCGTTTTCGTTTGAAGAGCGATTTACGTTTTATTTATGGAAAAATATCAGTGGCTCCCTGGTATCTATTCCCCGTATAAATGCTATATCGTGAAATAGAAAAAGTCCAAACGTTGAAAAGAACGTTCAAAAAGACGAAAAACGTTTTCTCGTAAATTATGTCTTTTTCGTCTTTTTCCCAAGAAAATATTATTGATTCCCTGGCATCTAAACCTCATATTATCACTATGTTGTGAAATGTAAGAAGTCCTACAGATGAAAGAAACAGTCAAACGAATGAAAAATGTTTCTTCGTGAATAGTGCTTTTTACACATTTTTCGAGGAAAAAACTTTTACTGACTGTTATGTGTTTTCAAATCGTGGGAATGTTGAATCTTTAAACGGAATGTCAATTTGACCTTCACATTTTGCTCAAGGGCCTAGGTTATTTTCTAGGGCTTAGACCCTAGGGTTAGAGTTTAGGTTTTAACTCTTTTTCCAATTTAGGTTTTTGCCTTAAATTAACTTATGATTTTTAATAAGTGTTAAGGTTAACTACTTGAACCAAAACACAAAATCCTACACATAGATTTTTCATACAACACATTTAAAAGCTCAATTCAAGCTTTACTAATCACATAACACAAATTAGGTTAAAGATTCTAACCTCTTAGTTGTATACGATCGTAGTTTCGATTCGTATATATTCTTTAAGATAGCTCAAGGTATGCTTGAGCAATCAATCTTAGGTTTTGAATTGACAACCTTGCTTAGATCTTGTTAGATCACTTTTGAAATATTTGGGATATTACATTAACAACTCAGGGGGAATTGATTAAAGAGTTCGTTAGACTCGACATAGAAGTGAGAGTTCCTTCAGTTTCGACAAGGAAATTGTTCGTAATGGAAGATCACTCAACCATGTTGGGTAACATTAAGAAAATCCAAGAGGAGGATGGAAATTATAGGAAGTTGAAAAAGTCAATAGAGGTTATAGACGGCAAATACAAGATGGACAAGGAGGGAATCATTAGATTTGAATCTAGAATTTGGATTCCTGCAGTTCAAGAACTCAAGGAAGAGATCATGTAAGGAGCACATAGTACTAAATTTTCAGTACACCCAGGCAGTACCAAAATGTACAAAGACATAATTCAACATTTTTGGTGGCCAAACATGAAAAGAGAGGTGGCTGAATTCGTTAGTAGGTGTTTGACATGTCAGCAAGTTAAAGGAGAGCATCAAAGACCAAGCGGATTGTTACAACCGTTAGAGATTCCAGAGTGGAAATGGGAGCATATTACGATGGATTTTGTAGTAGGCCTACCAACCACACAGAAGGGTCATGACGCCATTTGGGTAATAGTGGATAGACTAACCAAGTCAGCTCACTTTTTACCAATTAAGGTTAAGTTCACTTTGGATCGATTAGCAAGGCTATACATTAAGGAGGTTATCTCTAGACATGGCGTGCCAGTTTCAATTGTGTCAGATCGAGACCCAAGGTTCACATCGAACTTTTGGAAAAGTCTTCAAGAACATCTAGGCACACAATTGAGAATGAGTACTGCTTATCACCCGCAAACAGATGGTCAAAGTGAAAGGACTTTCCAAACCTTGGAGGATATGCTAAGAGCTTGTATGATGGATTTTGAGGGAAGTTGGGAAGATCACTTACCTCTGGTGGAATTCTCTTACAACAATAGTTATCACGCTAGTATATGAATGCCACCATATGAAGCTCTATATGGAAGGAAGCGTAGAACACCGATGTGTTGGGACGAAGTTGGTGAACGGAAGATGCTTGGGCCAGAATTGGTTCAACAAACAGCGGAGGTAGTTCGAACAATTCAATCGAGTTGCTCAAGAAAGACAGAAGAGATATGCCGATCTACATCGACAAAAGAGAGACTTTGAAGTTGGTAGTCATGTTTTCCTAAAAGTATCTCCCTGGAAAGGAAAGATTCGTTTTGGAAAGAAAGGAAAACTGAGTCCAAGGTTTATAGGACCATTCGAAATATTATGAAGAATAGGTGAGGTAGCTTATGAAGTAGCCTTACCTCCAGAGCTGGAACATATACATAATGTATTTCATGTTTCAGTATTACGTCCCTATAAACCCGATTACAAACACTTCATTAGCTATGAACCCATTCAAATCGAGAAGGATCTAAGCTATGAAGAGATTCCTGTTAAAATTGTTGATAGGAAGGAACAAGTCTTGCGAAACAAGGTCATACCTTCAGTCAAGGTCATATGGAGAAATCAATCCATCGAAGAAGCAACGTGGGAATTAGAAGATAAAATGAAGATAGAATATCCACATTTATTTTCTTAAATTGTATAAGTTAATTTCGGGGACGAAATTCTTTTAAGGAGGGGTGAACGTAATATTCCGAACTTCCGAGAAAGTTGTAATCCGACTTTATCTGAATAAATAAAGCTTGAATTACATATTATATGTGTTATGGAATCTTCGTTATTGTTTATTTATGTGTTTCGGTTCAAGTATCCAGTCTTAGCACGAAAAAGGAGCATAAAAGTTTTTTTTCAAAAATCTGAAAAGAAGATAAAACCTAAACCCTAAACCCTAGGGTCTAAACCCTAGGAAATCTAACCTAAGCCGCCGAGCGAAACATAGACATCGAAATGACATTCTGTTTCAGGATTCATCTTTCCCGCACTTTGAAAACACGATATAGCCGATAAAAGTTTTTCTCGAAAAACGCATCGGGTATAGGACGAAATAGGGAAAAGACGAAATATTTTTTTTTTGCCTTTTTGATCATCTAACCATTTTCTGAGAAATAGAAATCAAAAACACTATTCACCAAAAAACGTGCAACTCCTTTTTGACTTTTCGTTTTACAGAATAGTGTTTATTCGGAACAAAACTCCGTAATATCTGACTTTTTAAATCAGTAAAGACCAATTCAACTGGAATACTTAGAAATGAACTAGGTTAGAGATAACTAGATTAGGAACCCTAATCTAGACTTAAACCAAGTTACAGAATAATTAAATGATCTAACTAATTAACCTAATTAGGTAATTATCACTAATCCGGTTGGAATTGAACTAGGTTAAGGTAACTAGATTACCATTTAACCTAATTAACATGTAATTAAACTTAACCTAACTAGGATTAAGATTAATTAAACTATAGATTAACATAATCTATATGTTAAACTAATTCGTCAATTAATAACCTAATCGAACAATTAAATTACTAGGTTTATTGCTAATTAACATAATCCTAACTAAGCTAGATTATCAAAAGGACTAAACTAACCTTGATCAAGCTTGGTAAAAGACCTTGACTACCCCTAATTTAAATGGTTATTTCACCAACCAAACAAGGCCTAATACTATTCCTTTGGTAGGCTTGATCTTGGCCATTGATTTACGAGAGGATGATGTCATTAGACATAATAATTGCAAGCATTAAGTGACATTAAATGCTCCAAAGAGCCGGCCATTCCAAGGAGTCTAGGTGAATAGCACTTTGCCTTCGCTTACCAAGGAAGCTTTGTAACAATGACCCTTTTACCCTAGCTTTGGTTGGCCTATAAATAGCAAGCAATGTTCACCCATTCTATCATTCATTTTCAAGCTCAAAAATCAAGTATCAAAGCTATACATATATTGAGAGAGAGTTCTAGTGAGTTACTATATTGGATATTGCAAAGAAATAGTTAAAGCTTGCAAACACCAAAGGTACAATCCTTTATAGTTTTTATGTTCGATTTTTCTTTCGTCTTAAATTTTCAAAAGCTCAAGAACGCGAGTCGTAGCCATGTACGATTGTCGTTCTCCGTGTTCTTCACGTGTTCTTGAGCCTTTATACATTTTGTAGTAGTTATAATGTCGAATTTCAATTAGTAGTTTAAAGCTCAATGAACATACATAGTGGTCATGTACGGTTCATCCGTTCTCCGCGTTTGCGTATGTTCTTTAGCATTTTTATAAATTGTTTTCATCAATTATGCAAGCCGTTATAATGACCAATTTTTGTCAAATATAAAGTGTAATAATCACTTATGTAAGCAGTTATAATGCTCAAATTATTTCAAGTACGAAAACCAAAAGCTCAAGAACATAGTCGTCACCATGTACGGTTTAACCGTTCTTCGTGTGTTCTTGAGCAAAAGTCATGAATCTTTCTATGAGAAGGTTTGTGATTTGTTATTTTTAAGTTATAAAGTGATATTGAGTCTTACCACATGATTTCTTAAAGAGTTAAAGCAAGCGGTACCATGTTTCACATGGTTAACCCTAAAAATATTGTTCAAAGTAAGCATACTGACCTTTCTGCTAAATTTACGAAATTTTAAAGTCAAAATCTGCCTTAGTAACCTAAATGAAAGTTGTATATAATGAAATTCTAAGCAATTTAGACTCAAAAATAACTTTAAAATGTTTTCGAATGACAAAGTTATGGCAGTTACCGAAAAGGACGTCGAAGCCGAAAATTTTAAGGGGCATTCGGGTGGAAGCACTAATTTTTGAGTTTTTGAGTTAGCCAAATTTTCTAAAAATCCCACCAATGAAAATAGTCTAGTTTAGTGATAAAAACACGTATAGAACGAAAAAATTCGATGAACTAACATTCGGTACGCGAAACCCTTTGTATAGGCGCTTTAAACGATTACCGGGAAACCCTAGATTGTGCTAAAGGCAAGTTTTCTATCCTTAAACTTTTTTTACTTGCTTTCTATGTGATTTATACATTTTGTGTATGCAACGTGTTATAAATCTTTGATACGAGAGTTATTGCTTCTTGTTTCGGCATAACTTGCAAAATGAAATGATTATTCGTGATAAATTCGAATCATGCTTTATTATATCAAACCAAGTCGTCTTGGGGCGATCCTGACATGTGAAGTAAACTGAGATGAACAAATATGTATTACTGTTCTTGATCTGTCCAGTGTATTATATGTTATGCATAACATAGGATGTCGTTAGGTTGATCCCCTTTCTATATCCACTGAAAAAGGTTCTAAGTCGACAGACAAAGAACAGTTCAAGGTCTAACCACCACTCAGTTTTGCTATGTTAAAACATTTGTAAATATCAATTGTTATTCCATGAGTCCTTACAATCCTTATCAGTGTGAGTTCACTTATATGTTATGTGTTTAAGACTTGCTGAGCATTTTAGCTCACCCTTGCATATAAACCTAATGTGCAGACAAACCCGAGAGCTCCGGCTCGAAGAAGAAAGGAAAGAAGAAATGCGTAGACTAGTTTACTGCTTTCCTTAACTGTTCTTAACTGTAGTCATAATGACATTTTGTAATAAGAACAAGTTCAACACATGTAACCGAATATTATATAAATATTATCAAGTTTTATCACATTCTCTTCTTACGTCTTTACTTTGATTAAACTTAGAATTGTTAAAACTTAACATAGTATTAATAATGATCTATTTATCTGGATGAGGATCGGTAAATAACTTGTGAGTGCTGTACATCCGAGACAGAACTAAGCGATGTTGACTAGTCAAATCCATCGTTAAGGTTCCTCGGACCCAGGTATAACTCGTTATTACTATTCTGAATGTCGGATAAGTAGGATTATTAATATGAAGAGATATCACTATAACCAAATACGTTTCGAATGAGGGTTTTAACTATTTGGGTAATGTTCTGTACGGAAAGAGAATTTTGCACCGGACAAAGATACAACCATTTGTCACGGATAAAAATGCAAACATTTATCACGGGTGAAGATGCAAACATTCACCGCGAGATTCTCTGTTCCCAAGAGACGTCCTAATGATTTAATGTCGTGAATGTTGGAACATATAAAGTTATAGAATATCTAAATATTAAGGATAAAATGTTATGTTTGAGTATTAGGTCTCTTGTATGGATTACAAGGACTTGATATAAAATAATGAAAGATCCTTGGGAATTAAGATGAGAACTTTGCTTGAGAACAAAGGAAATCATCTATAAACCTATTAATTTAGCATTTATAGTGAGCACCAAGTCATCTATAGTAAGTATAGTGATTTGGGGGCGTCACATAACCATATAACTTACACCTATTATCATATTGTGTTAACTTTAATAATTCTTTTATTTCTTCTTCTTCATTAATCATACAAGTAATTCCCTTGATAATTATTAATTTTCTTATTTGTCATTCAAAGCCAATATTCAAGTTTTGGGATTTCATCACATAAGCTCTTCTTACATTTCTTTTTATTCTTTAGCTAATTTAAATAACTTAAATTAACTAACATACTACTTCTCATCCCACAACATAAACACATACATAATATAACTTCACACATAATATTTTTTCATGAATATATATATATATATATATATATATATATATATATATATATATATATATATATATATATATATATATATATAATAAAAAAAAATTAGGTTCGTAATTTTCTTGATAATTACAAATAACATCTAAATCACTTACTTATTTTAAACACTTATTAACATTATTAATAATTTAATAACTTCTTACACTATTTCTAATAATATTATTCATTAAATAATATCTTAATCATCTACAAATATTATTAACAATTTAATAATATTTTACCCTCTTAATAATATCATAAATCCTTAAATATTTTAATTATTCGTTAATATTTTTAATTATTTAATAATATTTAATTTATTTACTAATATTATTAACTATTTAATAATATTTTAATCCTTTATTAATAATTTAATAATAGTTTATTCACTTATTAATATTATTAACTATTTAATAATATGTTAATTATCTATTAATACTATTAATTATTTAAGAATATTTTATTCACTTACTAATAATATTAATTATTTAATAATATTTTATTTATTTTCTAATATTATTAATTATTTAATAATATTTTATTTATTTTCAAATATTATTAATTATTTAATAATATTTTATACATTTTACTAATATTATTATTTATTTAATAATAGTTTTATTAATTAAATTTTATTTAATATTGTTAGTATATTAAATCACATTTTCTAACCCGTTTTATACTTAAAAGATCGGACCCGACCCGACTAGTTTGGACCGACCCGACTCGTTTAATTAAAATATTTTTTTTTTAAATCCAGGGACAATGTCCCGGTGCTGCTGGGCAGAAACATTTTTTTCTCTTTTTTTAGATTTTTAAATTTTGACACTTTTGATTCAATCTTCAATAAAATATATTATACACATCTAAATAACTCCAAACTTGATTTGTTAGCTTCATAACTTAATATTATTCAATATTACATTATTCGATCAACTTTTCAAATAAAAAAAGAGGTCTTCAAATGTGTATAGATTTTAAGATAAGTAAACAAGCTAGTAAAGACAAACATAAAGCTAAATATGAATTAGGTACTTTTTGCGAACAATACGATTTACCTCCTATAACTCCGTCAAGAGAAAAATCTAAGCATAAGATTAGTAAAAAAGAAAAATTTTAAAAACATAAAAAATACTATTCCAAAAATAGTTATTATAAAAAGTCACCAAAACAGTCAACTTATAAAAAGACTTTTAAGAAGTTTGATAAAAGTAAAATTGTTTGTTATAATTGTGGCAAATCAGACCATTATAAAAATGAATATAAATTTAAAGAAAAATTAAAACAATAAAAAATATCTGAAGAACATACTAATCAGATAATTGAGTTAATGAGAATTGAAAATAATTCAGGTAATGATAATTCTGAAGATTTTCCTTCTCAATCCTCTAGTAACCTATATAGTAATTCATATTGTAATTCTAGTTAGACCCCTAAAATAACTTTAGAATGTACAGACACTTGCTGTACAAGAAGATTAAATGTTTTAACTAAAAACACTAAATAAGAAAATCTATTAATTGATTTAATAAGTAAAATTACTGACCCACATTTAAAAACTCAGTATACTAAGCAATTAAAAACTTAATTTAATAAAGATAATTCAACTAGTAAAATAAATAAGATTAAAGAGACAACTATTTTTAGTCTTAATAAAACATTGAAAAATTTTAAGAATTCAGTAAAAGAAATAACTTTACTAGAATTAAATCAAGAAGTTAACAATTTAAAAAGAAAATTTTCTAAATTAAAACAAAAAATTGCCTAGTTAAGAGAAGAAATTAATAACATTAACAATAAATCATCTTTTTAGATCTATGATTCTTCTGATGAAGATTATGAACAAGCTGAAACTTCAAAAGTTAATAATCATGAAAGTAAAAATGATAATAACATTAGTATCATACATGAACAAGGATTATCTTTAAAGAGATTAAAAGATATTACTATTCAAAAATGAAATATCACAGTTACTTTAATAATTAACAAAACTTTTAAGTTAAAACTTTCCGCTTTAGTTGATACTAGAACATTTTTAAATTGTATTCAAGAAGGTTTAATCCCCGCAAAATTTTATTAAAAAACCAGTGAAAGAATGAATTCTGCTAATGTAATGATACGCATTTTGAAATATATGAAATTATAAATTACAAATGGATATTAAAATTTTCTTATGAGTAATTAATGGAAATTAAAATCTTTTGAAGGGTGATGTTAACGTCAAATTTTGGACCTGACAAAGTCACCAAAAGAACAGACCAAAAAGTGCGCCAATACATGCTGGAAATATAAATTATAATGTAAAGAAAGAACTCAAAATGTAAGAACACAAGAAATAACGTGGAAACCCAAATCGGGAGAAAACCACGGGTGATACGCCAGGAATCCACTAGAATGATGTTGAAGGTGTTATCTGACTGGTGCCTGTTATACACGCTGTATATTACAATAAATCTGAATATATCGGTGTGCCGGAGTATGAACAAGATGAAATATTCTGGTTCCGTCTCTGGTGTGTTGGAGAAGACGACATCTCTCTCTCCTTCACGGTGTTGCCGGCTTCAAGTGTGAATCCTTCTCTTCACTCCTGTCTCTCCCTCTTGATGGTGTCTCTGTAGATAATAATAATCTCTCCTCTTTCCTTTCCTGGTTCCCAATATATTTTCCTCCTTCCACCTAATAATTAACTATTACAAATATCTAAAGAAAGAGTCACCACCCCCTCATCCACGTGTGCATCAATGAATGGAGGCATGACCGTAACACACATACACCTAATCTACTCTGTCAGATATTTAAATGATGACTCATGGCCAAATATCTACACCCCAACATTGCCCCCCACTATCCTGTTATAAGAAAATTTATAATAGGAGAGTAATGCAAAAAGTACATTTGAAACACCAAATACAACTGTTATGCCGCCGAGTTGTACCCAATTTATCGATCTTGAAACTGTCGAGAGGAAGTTACCGAGTAGCTGAGCTAGAACCCTGGGCTGCAGAGCTTGAACATTGAGTTGCCGAGCTTGAACACTGGGCTGCAAAGCTTGAATATTGAGTTGCCGAGCTTGAACACTGGGCTGCAAAGCTTGAACATTGAGTTGCTGAGCTCCTCTAACCGAGCACCAATCCGGACATCCGAGTCGTACCCAAACCATCTACCTCATCAGGCTGATATCAAATTGCCAAACAGACCGTCGAACAAACTCCGAAGTGAACTTGCCGAACCAATCCAAAACTGTGAAATTGTCCCAAAGCTGTTGGACAGGCTCAAATTGTCGAACTCAAATGTTTGAACTTAAACAAAAGAATTGACCCAACCCAAACTAGGCAAACCATATCGATTGGAGCCAATCGAACCTAAACTGATCGGGACAACCCGAAGCCGACCGAACCCAACATGAGCGAACCAAACTGAAGCTGATCGGACACAAACTGATCGAACCCAAACTGATCGAGACGAGTTGAAGCCGATCGAACCCAAACTGATAAAGACGAATCGAAGCCGACCGAACCCAATCTGATTGAGGCGAATCGAAGCTGACCGAAATCAAACTGATCGAGGCGAATCGAAACCGATCGAACTCACACTGGTCGAGGCGAATCGAAGCCGACCGAACCCAATCTGATCGAGGCGAAACGAAGCCGATCGAACCCAATCTGATCGAGGCGAATCGAAGTCGATCGAACTCAAACTGATCGAGGCGAATCGAAGGCGACCGAACCCACACTGATCGAGGCGAATCGAAGCCGATCGAACTCAAACCGGACGAACCAAACTGAAGTCGATCGGACCCAAACTGGGCGAACCAAATCGATTGAGGCCGATCCAACCCAAACTGATCGGGACAAACAGAAGCCGATCGAACCCAATATGGGCGAACCAAACTGACGTCGATCGGACCCAAACTGGGCGAACCAAACTGAAGTCGATCGGACCCAAACTGGGCGAACCAAACTGACGTCGATCGGACCCAAACTGGGCGAACCAAACTGAAGTCGATCGGACCCAAACTGGGCGAACCAAACTGAAGTCGATCGGACCCAAACCGGGCGAACCAAACTGAAGTCGATCGGACCCAAACTGATCAATGATGCCTCATATAACCCTGAGACGAATGGGTGCCCCTTATACCGTCCCGACCGTCCCGGTCACGGCTCATGTGACCCTGAGCTGGGTGGGTTCCCCTTATACCGTCCCGACCGTCTCGGTCACGGCCCATGTGACCCTGAGCTGGGTGTGTTCCCCTTATACCGTCCCGACCGTCCCGGTCACGGCTCATGTGACCCTGAGCTGGGTGTGTTCCCCTTATACCGTCCCGACCGTCTCGTTTATACAGAAAATTAAGAATAATTGCCATTACCGCCCCCCAGCCAAATCGAAATATGGAGACCTGTTAAATTTTCAAAGCAACACTCCCATGTCCCAAGGGAAACAAGAGAGGTTGACCCGACCTTATAACGTCATAATATAATGTGAAACAGATATGTAGTTTTGAAAGAGATGACAGCTTATATCATTATGTCAGTTACCCATCCATGTACCATATGTATGTATGAATTAATGAATGCATGTATGAATGAAGGTATGTTGTCCGACCTGATTTTATTGTGCCGGTCTGAGGACTGAGTTTCCTTATACCACCGATATAGCGCTACCGACTCCTGGGGGGGCTAGTGCCCGGCCTTATAATGTCTTGTATATCCCATCTCTGATTCCCTTACTGCCTCAAAATCTCATAAAGTGATACCATCATTATCCCTCCACTTGCACAAATATCTAAATTATTAAACAACGGGGCTATATTTCCACCAGAACATTGTATTTTCATAGAAATATTGTGTCAGAAATTTCCTTGTTATACACATTTCAACTTCCTCCAAACACAAAATACTCTACAGATGTCGGTTTTTTCACCCTCTGAATGGTCGAGTACGCTTAATCACTCGATCAGCTTGTCCAACAAAAGGAGTTCCTTGCCAGTATAACAAAGTCGTTATCACGGAATTGCAAGCAATAGAGGCAATTGAAATGGCATCTACTGAAGAATTATCTCCCACTAGTTCCTGTACAGTAACATTCTTGCTCCAACCGCCTACAAAAATCAATTTTCCTTCCATGCTAACAGAAAAAATGGCACCATCTTGAGCTGTTTTTGTAACGCCCCAGGATTTTACAGAAATTCTAAATAAGGATCATGATTAATTATGTAAAGGTTAGCAGCTAAAACCTAATTATGAAGGACATAAAATAATAAGGAGAGATTAAATAAGAATTATTATTTAATCAATGTGTTATATATGACCTATGTGGTAGGATGAATGTATGTATATATGTATATTTGGCAAGATATATAAAGAAGGATTCAAAGTTTAGAAATGATTAGATAATGTATGACTTTATGAGTTGAGGAAGGAAAGAGCAGTTTGACCTAATTTGTATATTATGGATTTAAAGAATAATGAGGATAATGATTTGTTAATATTGTCAAGTTATGAAGAAATTGATATTAGGAATTGAAATTAGTTATGTAGTTACACGATGAGTAGAAATGGAAAATAATACCCCGATAATATGTATAAAGGATGTTGTATACAAGTAAGGTACAAATTAGCATATGTGTGTAAAATAAACGAATTAATGGATGTTAAAGTTGAAAGTATGACATTTTAAGTTTAAAGGAAAATGATGTTGGATTTTGGTAATCTGGTCGAGGTTCACTTATCGAGGAAGCGGTTTATGGAAAAGTAAGTAAGCTGACTATAAGGAGATGTCGAACAGTGAAATTGATTTAATGTGGAACCAAAAAGGGTTCGTAGATTATTAAAATTGAATATTATGTAAATTAATAATTATGGTGAACGATTGTTACTAAGTTATGAAATTCAAGTTTCAAAGTGGGACAAGTATTATGGGACAAACCAAGTATGGATTAATTAGATGAGGAATAAAATTCAAGTATGATGAAACGAATTTGGATCAAAAAGGATTTGATTTGGACAAGAAATGAGCAAAGAATGAATTAATGGGGAAAAATGTAAGAAAGTCTAGTTATGTGGGGGGAAAGTTGTAAGAAATGAAAATCTAGATAATTTGGCAATTTACCAAAATGCCCCTTAACAAATTAGATAATTACCATTGTGTCCTAAAGGGTAAAAAGACCAAAATACCCTTGACAATTTAGATAATGACATATGTGTCCAAAGTGATAAAATGACGAAAATACCCTTTACTTATATTGTGAAATGACCAAAACGCCCTTGGAGGAGTTAACCATGATTATTTGCTTAACCAAGCTTAGTTAATTCTCATATAAGTGAGCCAAGCAAACAAGAGCTTTCATTTTATACACTTTGCTGGAAAATAAGAGAGATAGCAACCTAAGAGAGAGAAAGAGAAGGAAGTCATGGAAGCTATGATAAAAGCTTGAAGATTTGGAGTTAGAAAGTTCAAATGATCAAGGAGCAAGAATAAAAGATGAAGCACTCTTCATAAGGAAGCTTTTGATGTGAAGAAGTTAGCCAAACAAGAAGGTATAAGCATGTGTGAGTTAGTAAACCTATCATTTTTGTGTTTTAATTCAAGGATAAGGATGGCCATGCATGTATCTTTGGGGTACATGGCTTGATTGTAAAGTTGTTGTGAGTTTATGTGTTTTATGTTTAATATTTGATGAAACCCTAGGCTTGAAAGTGATATTACCAAGTTGATGGACTATTCATGTATGTTCTTGAAGTTAGAACTTATGATTTAAGGAATAATATGTGTTAGATGTTATTGTTTTTGATGAGAACTTAGTTTGAAAGATGAAACATGTCTAATACATGCTTATTATTATGCTAGAAGGCATCAAAGAATTTTAGAGGGATTAAAAGTATGTTTTGGTATGAAAATTTTAAATACTAGGCTATACTTTTTGTATAGATTACGTAATAATCTGTAAAGTGACTTGGAAGATGCCTAAAGGAGTTTTGTGATTATGTAAAGTTGTTATTTGAACAAGTGTTGATGTATTTGATGTCTAGACTTGAGAATTCAAAGGAGGTTCAAAAGTTAAGTTTTGAAAAGTTAATAAAATGCCATAAATATGCAATTTTTGCTATTAGGTGTACTTGGTGATCAAAAGATGCCAAAAAGCTAAGTTTGATGTTAAAACACGTGTTAGGAATGATTTAGAAGTCATTCGGTTCGAATGGCGACAATTGAAGATTTTAAACGTTTTAAAACGTTCGCCGACGACCAAAACGAACCTTTTGGAAAAATATGTTCATTTGAGAAGCTTTAAATGTTTTAAAGGCCCTTACAAGTCAAATATGTGCTATATGTGTTATGTGTTAAGTTAGAATCAAGTTTTGTATTAAGGGGCCAAGAATAGCCTAAGATTTGGAAATGATAAATTCATGAAAAGTTTGGAAGTTTTGATGAAAATCCAACAAAGGTGTGATTTTTGGCAATTTTGAGAATTTAAAGGTAAAATGAATTCAAATGGCCTAGGTTAATGTAAATACACGTGTTTAGGTTGATTTGGGAATCAACGGATTTAAATTTGAGCGAAAAGGCGATTCAAACGATCGAAATCGATCGTTTCGATTCGAAATGGATTTTACCGGACAATTCTCGCCTCGTGCGAAATTTTATGGTTTTAAAAGTTGGGACATGTCATTTATGACTTATATGAACTATGTCAAGTGTTGGAATTGAGTTTTGAAGCAATTGGCCAAAAATCACAAAGTTGCAAAAGTTGAGTTTTAAAATTCTGGAAAAAATTCTAAGTCTGGAAACGCGTTGAACAGCCCTCCTAGGGGCTAGTGTATCTCTACTTTTAAGAAGCCAAATGTGGCAAGTAGTATTTTTGTAAAATACTAGGTAGTGAGGTCTATATGTGGTCCAAATTTCAGCTCAATTGGAGTTAAGATGAAGAAATTAAAAATCGGCAAAGGTAGGACAAAAATCAGATTTCCAGATTTTGAACATGGCGCCCCCGCGCCATGTTTTGTACTGAAAATGGCGCCCCGGCGCCATGTTACTGTTCATCGACCGAGAAGATTTCATGGCCAGCGAGCTCTGGCGGCGCCGGGGCGGAGTTACTGTTCATTTGAAATTCTTTTAAGCTTCCAAAAAGCTATATTTTGATATGGAATGATAGAAATGAGTTATATAAACCCTAAAAGTAATAATAATGGTTAAATTAAAGAGTGTTAAGTTATAATGAAATGACAAATGTCATATTATAACATGTCTAAAGCTAAGCCAAAACATGTTATAAGTTATGAAAAAGGTCGGAAGCAAGTTAGGGTGTATTATAAACCTACATAAGGTGTAATACATCAAATGTGAAATGGTTAAAGACGGATGATCATGTATTTATGGAATTAGTTTGATAAGTTATACAAGTTTATGATCTTATAATGACATATAAGCTATATGTTGACAGACAGAGTTCGAAACGAGCAAGCCGATAAGACGGATAACGAAGGATGATTGAGGAAGTACAGGTTAAGTAAAACAAAGGCGTACAGGCAAGTTTTTCAGATCTAAAAGTACCAATTGAACTACGTGAATTATGTGATAGTTGAAATGGGCACTCCGTGCCACAATGTGATCTAACTGTTAAATGCAATACGTGATATTTGAGCCTAACATGGTAAAGTAAGTGACACATGACGCATAATATAAACTGTGAGCATGAAAGATATTAACTGAATTACTTGCTGAGCTTTATGCTCATTCTTGCTATGTACTAACGTTTCAGGTAAGGTACAAGAAGGCCGGAGATTCCGGTACAGCTAAGGTAAAGAATGTGAATGAATGGATATGCAGGAAGTAAAATTGATATATGTAATCTGTTTTACGTGAAAGCAATGAATGTTGAGAGTCCATGAGGATGGATTTGTATGTATGTAAGATTTAGAAAAGTTGTATTAAAAGAAAATTGAGGTATTATCGATTAGTTGAGTTTGATATGTAATGAGCTTATATATATAGGGTACAGTTGTACGTACAGTACAGAGGTTTGTAAACAGGTACAGGTATGAAGCAGATGTATGAATACAGGTACAGGTAAACAGAGCCATATATAGACGGAACCATGGCGAAATTTATTTACAAGTTATGAAAATAGTTAATATATATGTATGTTTATAATAGGTCGCAAATTCTTAATGGTTGACCCAAGTTATAATGAAGAGCAAGTAAACGTTACGATCCTGAGATAGGTAAGGATTATAAATCAAATAAAGTTTTGTTTTAAAAGAAAAAAAAAATATGGACCAAATTTAAGGTCAACATATTGGTGTTAAAGATTAAAGGTTAAGTTTAACGCACGAGATCCCAGTTAATATGGTTTTAAAGTTAATAATTGTGATATCCAGAGAAAATCGGATAATTAAATAAGGTCGGGATTTCGGGCTGTTACAAGTTGGTATCAGAGCAGTTGGGTTATAGACCTTAGGTAATAGTACCTTAGGCTATGATCCTTGTGTGTGAAAGAAGGAATAGTAAAGTAAGAGACTCTAGATACACTGAGTCAGTAAAAAAATGAATTTTGGGAATTCAGGATCAAGAAATGATAATGGTGTTTTAAGATAAGATAATGAGAAATGATAAAGGATCAAAAGCAATCAAAGATACAAGGGACTCTTGGTGAGTCGTGCACAGTAAGATATGAATCGATCAAATTTATATCAGATCAAGGAAAAGTAAAAGCTGAGTAAAGGCTAAGTGAGGAAATGTTAGGGTATGTGGGATTTTTCATTGAGGACTCATGGTAGTGGCCGAGTGTGCACTTCCTCGGTATGGGACGGGGATTTGTACTTGCTTAGCTTCATGTCGTGATAATCAGTGGAGATCCAGCGTCACGGTAAGAATGTGAGAAGAGTTAAGTAAGAAAGAGTAATAGTAAAGTTATTTGGGTGTTCTGAAAACCCAAGCGTATGGTAAGTTCGTGACTCATGATTATGTGGTGGAGCCCCTCAGCGAATGGGCGACTATAGCCTGACTAGGACAAGCTCCGTGAACCATATGATTGTGGTAAGTTCCTGAGCCCAAATGCGTGGCAAGTTTGATGAACAGGGTTGGGTTTAGAGTAGAGAGCCATAAGTTGAGAGATATAGTTCTTAGAGATTGGCTAAGGTTAAGTAAATAAGAAAGAGATAGAAATATATAAAAGGATTATATGAGTTAAGGAAGTAAAGAAGAGATTATTAGGATTGGGTAGGCAATCCACTCTTCTAGCTATGCTAGACCATCAAAATGTTTTGTTCAAATATCAAAATGTGATTTTTAAAATTTTGTGATTCATGGTCTATGTCAATTGATTCGGCTAGACAAAGTTATTTTGAAAATTTCAAAATGTATTTATGAAATCATTGTCACACTATTGAATATGGTGTGAAATGATAAAATGGCAGAATTCTCAACGTACTTTCATTACGGTACGGTATTAAGAGGTCAAAAGTGACCGAATTCTCAACGTACTGCTAAGATTGTGCGGTATTATGAAGCCTTTTTAAAAAGATTTTTTGGGGTTCAAGTTTTGAACCAATGACAGTGAAAGTGAACTTTTGAAAAGTTCAAGTTACAGTAAATGAACAGTTTATTGATGTGAGTCTATGCCATTTGTTTCGGCTAGACCATTCTGCTAAAGAAATTAGTAAATGTTTTTGAAATCCAGATAATGGATAAAGCAAATGTTTTTCAAGGCTGAGGTGAACAACCCTAAAAAGGGGAAATATGGTACAGGGGTTGGATAACACGGCTCAACCCAAAGGAAAAGGAAAAATGTTGTGCACAACAAAAGGGGTACGATAGACTGATCACCTAGCGTGCCTATTGGGTATGACAATCTTTGTGGTTGCTCATATTCTTAATGAATATACGGTCTTATGACCTTTGGATATTTCAGTCCTAGTGACTGTTAATATTATTAACGTTTTCATGGTTAAATGACCCTTGGATATTAGAAGTCTTTGTGATTGTTAATATTCTTAACATGTTCATTGGTCTTTATGACCCCTCAGCAAAAGCAAAAGTTATGTTTTAAAAGCAAAAGTTTTATGAAAAGTTTTATGGAAAAACTACTCTTATTTATTTAAGCTACTTCACAGTTATTGAACAATTGTGGAGATTCCTGAAAGAAATTCCAATATTCTGGAATGAAAGTAGAAAGGGGTAAGATGGGTAGAGAGAGATGAGAATGTAAAAGTTAGTTGAAAATTGAGCTATGTTAAATGAAAGCAGAAATATATGTATGTTGCTAATAAATAAGGAATGAGTACACGGCAAATTTCGAGGATGAAATTTTATGAAGGAGGGGTGAATGTAACGCCCCAAGATTTTACAGAAATTCTAAATAAGGATCATGATTAATTATGTAAAGGTTAGCAGCTAAAACCTAATTATGAAGGACATAAAATAATAAGGAGAGATTAAATAAGAATTATTATTTAATCAATGTGTTATATATGACCTATGTGGTAGGATGAATGTATGTATATATGTATATTTGGCAAGATATATAAAGAAGGATTCAAAGTTTAGAAATGATTAGATAATGTATGACTTTATGAGTTGAGGAAGGAAAGAGCAGTTTGACCTAATTTGTATATTATGGATTTAAAGAATAATGAGGATAATGATTTGTTAATATTGTGAAGTTATGAAGAAATTGATATTAGGAATTGAAATTAGTTATGTAGTTACACGATGAGTAGAAATGGAAAATAATACCCAGAGAATATGTATAAAGGATGTTGTATACAAGTAAGGTACAAATTAGCATATGTGTGTAAAATAAACGAATTAATGGATGTTAAAGTTGAAAGTATGACATTTTAAGTTTAAAGGAAAATGATGTTGGATTTTGGTAATCCGGTCGAGGTTCACTTATCGAGGAAGCGGTTTATGGAAAAGTAAGTAAGCTGACTATAAGGAGATGTCGAACAGTGAAATTGATTTAATGTGGAACCAAAAAGGGTTCGTAGATTATTAAAATTG
The DNA here is from genome assembly GCA_947179155.2 of Hedera helix. Lineage (NCBI taxonomy): Eukaryota > Viridiplantae > Streptophyta > Magnoliopsida > Apiales > Araliaceae > Hedera > Hedera helix. Next base: position 24,465,380 of record OX359266.1, read on the forward strand.
AATATTATGTAAATTAATAATTATGGTGAACTATTGTTACTAAGTTATGAAATTCAAGTTTCAAAGTGGGACAAGTATTATGGGATAAACCAAGTATGGATTAATTAGATGAGGAATAAAATTCAAGTATGATGAAACGAATTTGGATCAAAAAGGATTTGATTTGGACAAGAAATGAGCAAAGAATGAATTAATGGGGGAAAATGTAAGAAAGTCTAGTTATGTGGGGGAAAAGTTGTAAGAAATGAAAATCTAGATAATTTGGCAATTTACCAAAATGCCCCTTAACAAATTAGATAATTACCATTGTGTCCTAAAGGGTAAAAAGACCAAAATACCCTTGACAATTTAGATAATGACATATGTGTCCAAAGTGATAAAATGACGAAAATACCCTTTACTTATATTGTGAAATGACCAAAACGCCCTTGGAGGAGTTAACCATGATTATTTGCTTAACCAAGCTTAGTTAATTCTCATATAAGTGAGCCAAGCAAACAAGAGCTTTCATTTTATACACTTTGCTGGAAAATAAGAGAGATAGCAACCTAAGAGAGAGAAAGAGAAGGAAGCCATGGAAGCTATGATAAAAGCTTGAAGATTTGGAGTTAGAAAGTTCAAATGATCAAGGAGCAAGAATAAAAGATGAAGCACTCTTCATAAGGAAGCTTTTGATGTGAAGAAGTTAGCCAAACAAGAAGGTATAAGCATGTGTGAGTTAGTAAACCTATCATTTTTGTGTTTTAATTCAAGGATAAGGATGGCCATGCATGTATCTTTGGGGTACATGGCTTGATTGTAAAGTTGTTGTGAGTTTATGTGTTTTATGTTTAATATTTGATGAAACCCTAGGCTTGAAAGTGATATTACCAAGTTGATGGACTATTCATGTATGTTCTTGAAGTTAGAACTTATGATTTAAGGAATAATATGTGTTAGATGTTATTGTTTTTGATGAGAACTTAGTTTGAAAGATGAAACATGTCTAATACATGCTTATTATTATGCTAGAAGGCATCAAGGAATTTTAGAGGGATTAAAAGTATGTTTTGGTATGAAAATTTTAAATACTAGGCTATACTTTTTGTATAGATTACGTAATAATCTGTAAAGTGACTTGGAAGATGCCTAAAGGAGTTTTGTGATTATGTAAAGTTGTTATTTGAACAAGTGTTGATGTATTTGATGTCTAGACTTGAGAATTCAAAGGAGGTTCAAAAGTTAAGTTTTGAAAAGTTAATAAAATGCCATAAATATGCAATTTTGGCTATTAGGTGTACTTGGTGATCAAAAGATGCCAAAAAGCTAAGTTTGATGTTAAAACACGTGTTAGGAATGATTTGGAACTCATTCGGTTCGAATGGCGACAATTGAAGGTTTTAAACGTTTTAAAACGTTCGCCGACGACCAAAACGAACCTTTTGGAAAAATATGTTCATTTGAGAAGCTTTAAATGTTTTAAAGGCCCCTACAAGTCAAATATGTGCTATATGTGTTATGTGTTAAGTTAGAATCAAGTTTTGTATTAAGGGGCCAAGAATAGCCTAAGATTTGGAAATGATAAATTCATGAAAAGTTTGGACGTTTTGATGAAAATCCAACAAATGTGTGATTTTTGGCAATTTTGAGAATTTAAAGGTAAAATGAATTCAAATGGCCTAGGTTAATGTAAATACACGTGTTTAGGTTGATTTGGGAATCAACGGATTTAAATTTGAGCGAAAAGGCGATTCGAACGATCGAAATCGATCGTTTCGATTCGAAATGGATTTTACCGGACAATTCTCGCCTCGTGCGAAATTTTATGGTTTTAAAAGTTGGGACATGTCATTTATGACTTATATGAACTATGTCAAGTGTTGGAATTGAGTTTTGAAGCAATTGGCCAAAAATCACAAAGTTGCAAAAGTTGAGTTTTAAAATTCTGGAAAAAATTCTAAGTCTGGAAACGCGTTGAACAGCCCTCCTAGGGGCTAGTGTATCTCTACTTTTAAGAAGCCAAATGTGGCAAGTAGTATTTTTGTAAAATACTAGGTAGTGAGGTCTATATGTGGTCCAAATTTCAGCTCAATTGGAGTTAAGATGAAGAAATTAAAAATCGGCAAAGGTAGGGCAAAAATCAGATTTTCAGATTTTGAACATGGCGCCCCCGCGCCATGTTTTGTACTAAAAATGGCGCCCCGGCGCCATGTTACTGTTCATCGACCGAGAAGATTTCGCGGCCAGCGAGCTCTGGCGGCGCCGGGGCGGAGTTACTGTTCATTTGAAATTCTTTTAAGCTTCCAAAAAGCTATATTTTGATATGGAATGATAGAAATGAGTTATATAAACCCTAAAAGTAATAATAATGGTTAAATTAAAGAGTGTTAAGTTATAATGAAATGAAAAATGGCATATTATAACATGCCTAAAGCTAAGCCAAAACATGTTATAAGTTATGAAAAAGGTCGGAAGCAAGTTAGGGTGTATTATAAACCTACATAAGGTGTAATACATCAAATGTGAAATGGTTAAAGACGGATGATCATGTATTTATGGAATTAGTTTGATAAGTTATACAAGTTTATGATCTTATAATGACATATAAACTATATGTTGACAGACAGAGTTCAAAACGAGCAAGCCGATAAGACGGATAACGAAGGATGATTGAGGAAGTACAGGTTAAGTAAAACAAAGGCGTACAGGCAAGTTTTTCAGATCTAAAAGTACCAATTGAACTACGTGAATTATGTGATAGTTGAAATGGGCACTCCGTGCCACAATGTGATCTAACTGTTAAATGCAATACGTGATATTTGAGCCTAACATGGTAAAGTAAGTGACACATGACGCATAATATAAACTGTGAGCATGAAAGATATTAACTGAATTACTTGCTGAGCTTTATGCTCATTCTTGCTATGTACTAACGTTTCAGGTAAGGTACAAGAAGGCCGGAGATTCCGGTACAGCTAAGGTAAAGAATGTGAATGAATGGATATGCAGGAAGTAAAATTGATATATGTAATCTGTTTTACGTGAAAGCAATGAATGTTGAGAGTCCATGAGGATGGATTTGTATGTATGTAAGATGTAGAAAAGTTGTATTAATATAAAATTGAGGTATTATCGATTAGTTGAGTTTGATATGTAATGAGCTTATATATATAGGGTACAGTTGTACGTACAGTACAGAGGTTTGTAAACAGGTACAGGTATGAAGCAGATGTATGAATACAGGTACAGGTAAACAGAGCCATATATAGATGGAACCATGGCGAAATTTATTTACAAGTTATGAAAATAGTTAATATATATGTATGTTTATAATAGGTCGCAAATTCTTAATGGTTGACCCAAGTTATAATGAAGAGCAAGTAAACGTTACGATCCTGAGATAGGTAAGGATTATAAATCAAATAAAGTTTTGTTTTAAAATAAAAAAAAAATATGGACCAAATTTAAGGTCAACAGATTGGTGTTAAAGATTAAAGGTTAAGTTTAACGCACGAGATCCCAGTTAATATGGTTTTAAAGTTAATAATTGTGATATCCAGAGAAAATCGGATAATTAAATAAGGTCGGGATTTCGGGCTGTTACAGTTTTAAGTGCCCGCATGAGCCGCAAATGACTAGATGTCGATCAGCAGCAATAGATAAAACAGAGGTCACATTTCTGGGTGAATTCTCCCCCAAAATTGTCAAAGCACTGTGATCAGTAAGACACCACAACTGAACGGTTCCATCCCAGCTTCCACTGTAAAGAACCCCGTTACAAACTGCTAGTGTAGATACCACAGATTTATGACCAGTCAAAGTACATGACAGGGTATAGTTTTGCATTGACCAGGCTCTTATTAACCTGCCTCCGTTGCCAGTATAAAAATACCCTGCTCCAGATATGGCAAGAGCATGAGTCCCATTATAGCACCAATCCTTTTCCTTGTACAATTTCTTCATTGGTCCTTCACCAAATGGAATGTTGATGCCCCAGATGCAAATGCCACCTCCACCATCCCCACTAATGCACAATGGTTTCTCTTCATCCACAAACACAACAACCATGACTCTATGCTCGTGACCTTTTACTGAATGTATGTGAGTAAAATCCTCCAACAGCTAATCCCGTGATACAATCAAGATGACCCTTCAAATCAATGCATCCGAAATGCCCCACTGAAAGGCCTTCTATGAGATCTCGGTCAATCCTTAATTTTTTAACATGATCAACATGTGTTCTACCGTTTTCATCTTTCTCCTGCAAAATTCCCATCTTCTGGCTTTTTGATCCTTCATTAGTTCCCATTAGTAGTTGACATAGCTCTCCTTGAACCAAGGAATGACTCATTTTCTTCCTTGTAACAGTATGCCCCAAACTGACCATCACATCGAACTTTGGTATAAAAATCATTTCCCTAATGCAATTCCAGACATCGGTCACGACTGGTCGCCTTCCTGGATCAAAATCCAAACATCTGAACAGATTCTCCTTCAATGAAACAAATTCCGAACCCAATGTAGCTTCTACCAAAGTCTTAACTTTCTCCAAGCAACCCATGTACAAGACCTCACAGTTAAATTCCTCTTTATCACTTAACAAAGGGACAAGGCAACATAACTAATCATGCATCTGTTCCACAAATGGTTTTCCAACAAGAAACAAAATTAGTACACAGGCCAATGACCACACACCGAGTGCCGAGCTCCTACCGGCACGCCGAGCCACTACCATGAAGCAACGAGCCGCCACTGAGCTTCACTCACGATGCCGTTACCAATCCGAGACTAGGAAGATGAAACCACTGGGCTGCCGAGCCACGCCTAAGCACCGGGTCATGGCCGCCGAGCCACGACCACCGAGACCCACTCAGGACTGCCGAACCGCCGACCCCCTCAGTTCGCCGAGCTGCTGACCCCCTCGGCCTACAGACCCAGGCTGCCGAACCGCCGACCCCCAACGCTGCCATGTTGCCTAACCCGCCTCGCTCTACCGTAAGAATCCAAAAAAAAAGTTGGCGGCACTGACGGTAGTTATTGAAACCTTTAGAATCGCCACCCAAGCTTTTTTATGGTAACAGTTTCGGATGTGCCGATGATATTCATGAACATCCCCAAACCACCAACCCAGGCCTGAACCGTCGACCTGACCACTGAGCTGCCGGAACAAGACTTCCGAGATGAACCCAGGCTACTAAGACCCCCCTCTGAGCCACACCTAGCCCCGATCCCCACCACCAAACCACCGACCCAAGCCTGGACCAATGGCTGAGCTGCTACCGAGCTCCACTGTCGAGCCCCTGCCGAAGAGCCCTCAAGCCACCCGAGCTGCTGAGCCACCGCCGAACACCAACCCAGCCACGGAGGACCAACTGCCGAAGACACAAACCACCGACCACCGACCCAGCACCAACTGCCGATGTGCTGAGCCGCCATTAGTACCATCGCCAAACCCCTGCCGAACAGCTCTTATGCCACCGTCGACCCATCCTCCTACCGACCGACCCAGGCTGCCGAAGACACCGAGGACCAACTGCCGAAGACCCGACCGAACCGTTGCCTCCGTCGAGCTCCCCCCGCTCCCGAACACGCCACTGCCGGCCGACCCACCGAGCCTCCCTCGGACCACCGAGCCTGCCACTGCCGATCTAGGCCACCGATCCTCCCTCTGAAGTCCCTCACCAATTTAAACCACCGAAGAGAGAGAAAGGGCCAATAAGCATATTTAATATTATATTTAAATAAGCATACATGTAGGAAACAAAGAAATTTTATAATAACTATTGTAATATTTAATAAATAGGGATAACTTAGCTTCAGATGAAATATTCTCTTTCAGTCAGAAAACTGAATCGCCATAAAAATTATTTCAGAACTAATTTGGTGATTTGAAACTACTGTGGCCGTCGTCGGGGCCCTCCTTCTAGCGCCAATGTTAACGTCAAATTTTGGACCTGACAAAGTCACCAAAAGAACAGACCAAAAAGTGCGCCAATACATGCTGGAAATATAAATTATAATGTAAAGAAAGAACTCAAAATGTAAGAACACAAGAAATAACGTGAAAACCCAAATCGGGAGAAAACCACGGGTGATACGCCAGGAATCCACTAGAATGATGTTGAAGGTGTTATCTGACTGGTGCCTGTTATACACGCTGTATATTACAATAAATCTGAATATATCGGTGTGTCGGAGTATGAACAAGATGAAATATTCTGGTTCCGTCTCTGGTGTGTTGGAGAAGACGACATCTCTCTCTCCTTCACGGTGTTGCCGGCTTCAAGTGTGAATCCTTCTCTTCACTCCTGTCTCTCCCTCTTGATGGTGTCTCTGTAGATAATAATAATCTCTCCTCTTTCCTTTCCTGGTTCCCAATATATTTTCCTCCTTCCACCTAATAATTAACTATTACAAATATCTAAAGAAAGAGTCACCACCCCCTCATCCACGTGTGCATCAATGAATGGAGGCATGACCGTAACACACATACACCTAATCTACTCTGTCAGATATTTAAATGATGACTCATGGCCAAATATCTACACCCCAACAGGTGACAAGTAATTTGGGACAAGAGGATTATGGACTATTAGATAGTGGAATTAAATATAAGATTTATGATATAAGTTTAAATTACAATGGATTTAAATTGGATTTAAAAGGATTAAATTATGAATTTAGTAAATTAAATTGCTAGAAACTTTGACTAATGACTAAAGAATATTTAGCAAATTAGGAAATGGCATATGTGTCCCATGATGGTGTAATGACTATTATGTCCTTAGCTAATGTTGTAAGATGACTTATATGTCCCTAACCATGCATGAGTTAAGTTAACTATGCATGGTTAGTTGTTGAGATTAAAAATTAGACTCATTACGCATATAATAGATAAGTTATCAGCTTTGTTCATCATTCATACGCAAGCTAGCCAGGAGAGAGAAAAGAGAGAGTTCATAAGAAGGAAGAGAAGAAAAGCTAGGGTTCCAAGAGAAACTTGAAGGATTCAAGTCTAAAGGTGATCAAAGGTAGCAAAATAAGCCATCCAAAGTGGAGAATCAAGTCTTGGCAAGGTTTTTATCAAGAAGGAAAGTAGCTAGAAGAAGGTATATCATGTTTAAGACAAGAAACTTATGATTTGTGTGCTTACATGTTAGAATATGTGAAGCCATGCATGTCTTTTGGTGATATATGTGTTAACTATGTGAATTATATGCTTCTTGATTGATTAGCATGAAACCCTAGTTGATTAAGTTGGGTATCAAAGGTGGTGCACTATTCACATGAATATTCAAGCTAAAAATTATGAGCTAAGGTATGATTATGTGTTATAAGTGGCTAGACATAATGAAAACCTGGCTTGAGAGGTTAAAGGTGTTTGTTACATGCATTATCATATGTTAAGAAGCATCATAGAAACATAGATGATCTCAAATGTATATTTCATGAAATAGAATTGAATATTAGGCTATACTCTTTGGAGAAATCAAATTATAATCTATAAAGTGCATTGAAAGGTACAATTAGAAGTTATATGTAAATATCAAGTCGTTATATGTGTTCATGTTTATGTATATGAGGTATAGATATGATCGTCTCAAAGTGGTTTTAGTGATAAGTTTTGTCAAGTTATTAAAAATCCTATTGAGATGTGATTTTGGCCAAATCATGCAAATGAAGGTTTAAAATAGCCAAATGGCTAAGTTTTATCAAAATACAAATGTTAGGGTCGTTTTAAAACTCAATTGGTGCTTACGGCGATAATTGACCATTTTAAACGTTTTAAAAACGTTCGCCGACACCTAAAATTAAATCTTTTGAAAAATAGGTTCAAAAATTAATTTTTAAATATTTTGAAGGCCCATGCATGTCAATTACATGTTTTATATGTTAAATGACTTGTTGGAATTCAAAGATATTAATTTGGGCCAAAAATAGCATTGATTTTCAAAAGAAAATTTTTTCTGAAAAACTAGTACTGCGCCGGGGCGCAGTGCTTCTGCTTGGACCACGCCGGGGCAAGATCTGGGCGAGCCGGGGCGCAGTCTCGGCTGAGGCAATCTCGCGGCCAGCGAGATGTTATGACCAAAACATGGCGCCGGGGCGCCATGTCCTGGATTTTAAAAATAAATTTATTTTATTCCAAAAATGAAATATTTTGATATTAAATGATATAATTACATATTTAAACCATAATTTGATCAATATGGTAGATATTAAGATTTAAATAAATGATGTGTTATGTGATTAGGGTTATGTAAAGTTAAGTGATAGCTTGTATAGCAAGTTATGGCATGCATATGTACATAACTAATGCATGAACCAATATTATGGTCATGTAGGTTATAGATGGGAAAATATTTTACCAGTTGTGATAGACGAGGACCAAGGCAAGTTTTCTGACTGAACTTTTAATTGCAGTTTCTTGAACAAACATTCATGTTATGTATTTGTATTACCATTTAAAGTTCACTCCTTATTGAACTATATTGAAAAGGTCGATGCCAATTTTGATTCTGGCTAGACACATGAAATGTTTCATGTTAAATTCAGCTTTTAATTGTTATGTTCTCCAATCCACATTGTTGTGATGCGGACTCTATGTTATGCTGTAACAGAACAACCCTATTTTTGTTATAAAAGGGGAATAAAGGATAAAGAAAATGAAATAATTATGACGTGGTTGCGTCGTTAGATGTTTGTTGTGCACAATATAAAGTACGATGGGCTGATCACTCAGAGTACGCATCTAAACTGATGTTATTACATATTGGGCAATGTCAGTCTTTGTGATTGATATTGTTCTTAACGTATTATAATTAATTTGGGCAGTATCGGTCTTGATGATTGATGTTGTTCTTAACGTGTTCTTGGTCTTGTGACCATACAGAAATTAAAATTCCATGTTTCCGGATAGTCATGTTCATTTTGTGTTATAATTCCCTCATCATCTGTTGAAATGCCAAAAGCCAGTGGTAATATGAATATCTCCATTTCCTTCTAAATGATTTATATTTATCTGTTCGAAATAGCATGTTATCTGGTGTTTCTTTACTTGCTGAGCTATCTTAAGCTCACTCTTGCTTTCATTCATGATATTTCAGCTAAGCCAGAGAAGACCGAGGGATCGGGTGTTGATAAGGGTAAAGGAAAAGCCAATCAGCAGTAGATGTGCTAATATTGTAATTATGGTGTATTTATTATTGTCTTTTGTAATATATCAGGTATGATAGCTTGTATGTATAAAGGTATGTAGAACCTGGGATTAGTTATGAATGAATGTAAATTAAGCTCTTTTATTATTTTATTCAGATTGGATGTATAAGATGATAGGGTAGAATAGTTACGTGAGCACCAAACTCGTGGTACAAGGGACCCGGATTTGGGGGTGTCACAGCAAATGGTGGTAAGATGAAAATAAAATATAAATTGTCTAATGTTCATATTTGTCAAGATAAAATTTGCTTTAAAACATCATTTGTTTTAATCAAAAATATAACAGATAAAATCATATTACAATTACCTTTTATTTATTTATTATATAATTTTACTATTACTTCACATGGTTTACACAGTCAACACTTAGGTTAGAAAATAACCTTTAGATTTATAAATAACCCTAAAAAAGAGATTTAAGAATAATTCACGATGAGTCAATTTCAAAGAATTTAAACATATTAAATATAAAAAAATTTAATTAAAATACCTAAAAGATGAAATTAGATATAAAAAGATTGAAGAACAGTTACAAGATAACAATCTTCATAGTAAAATAAAAGAATTTCATAATTTATTATGTAAAAATGTTTGTTCTGATTTACCTCATGCTTTTTGGCATTGAAAAAAACGTATTGTTAGGTTTTCTTATGCTAAAGAATTTAAAGAACATTTAATTCTTACTAAAGCTAGACCTATCTAGATGAGTCATGAGCAAATGAGTTACTGTAAAAATAAAATTAATGATCTTTTGAAAAAAAGATTAATTAGAAAAAGTGAATCTCCTTGGTCATGTTCAGCTTTTTATGTAAATAAAAATGCTGAAATAGAAAGAGAAACCCCTCGTCTAGTCATTAATTATATACCTTTAAATAAGATCCTTGAATGGATTGGGTATCCATTACCTAATAAAAAAATTTAATCAGCAGATAAGGTCAGAAAGTTATATTGTGTAAATTTGACCTTAATAGTGGATTTTGGCAAATTCAGATTCATGAGGAAGATAGATATAAGACAGTTTTCACCACCCCCTTTGGTCATTACGAAAGGAATGTAATGTCATTCAGATTCAAAAATGCCCCTAGTGAATTCCAGAATATTATGAATGATATTCTAAACCCTTTTAGTCATTTTATCATTATCTTTATTAATGATGCCCTTATTTTTTCTAAGTCAGTTGAAGAGCATTGGAAACATCTCAATTCATTCTTCAAAACTATTCAAACCAATCTATTAGTCCTATCTCAATCAAAATGTTATCTTTTTCAAACCAGAGTTAAATTTCATGGACATATTATTCAATATGGTCAAATCCAGCCTGTTGATTGAGTTATACAGTTCGCTAGTAAATTCTCAGATAAAATCTTAGACAAAAATTAACTTTAAAAATTTATTAAGTTTCCTCAATTATAGTGGTAAATTTTATAGTCATGAATATGTAAGCTGTTATTTGAACGACTATAGAGTAACCCCCTTTCTTGGACTGATATTCATACTTTAGTTGTCCAAGAAGTAAAAATGCATGTTAAGACTCTTCCTTGTCTCGGCATCTCTAATCCTAATGCATTTAAAATTGTTGAAATTGATGTCTCTTAAATTAGTTTTGGAGGTATTCTCAAACAAAAATTAACCCTCAATTCACCAGAATAAATTGTTTCTTTTTATTCTCGTGCTTGGGATCCTACACAAGTAAATTATTCTACTATTAAAAAAAAAATTATCTCTTGTTTTATGTATGAATAAATTTTACAGTGATTTATTAAATCAAATTTTTAGTAAGAATTGATTATAAATCAGCAAAATATATTTTGGATAAAGATGTTGAAAATATTCCTTCTAAGCAAATTTTTACCAGATGGCAAGCTTTATTAATTTTTTTATTTCGATATTCAATATATTAAAGGTGGTTAAAATTTTATTCCTGATTTTCTCACTAGAGAGTTTCTCCAAACAGGTTCAGAAGTTGCATTATTACAACTTATACAACTTCTCTCTAGTTTTCTCTCTGCCTTCTCTCTTGTTCTTCAGTTCAAATATTTTAATTAGATTAAGAAGTCATGTACAAGATAGTGATGTGCTAATCTTGTAAGTAAACACTGTTTATTATTTATCATTTATGTAATTAATTAATTTTCAATTATCAATTAATTTTCAGTTAATTATCAACTGTTATCTTGAGAGCTATACTTCAAGATATATATGTATATATATATATATATATATATATATATACTGCTTGTGTTTTATTGCGCACTCCTGCTCTTCACTGTTAATCTATGCCATCTTATGTCCCCTTCCCCAAATGGTATCAGAGCTTCAAGATATATATATATATATATATATATATATATATATATATATATATATATATATACATGTTGCTTTTGTTCTATTGCGCACTCCTGTTCTTCACTGTTAATCTATGCCATCTTATGGTCCCTTCCCCAAATGGTATCAGAGCCATGTTTGTTCTTAGTTTATTGATGATATGTGTCCTATTCAGTAAATTCATTTAATTTGTTCTATTTTTATTTTTTTGGTCATTTGTTTCATACTTAAGTCACCTATCACCTGTAAACCACCTAGGTCGCCATAAGTCATGTAGAGCCATGGTAAGTCTCCAGAGTGAGAGTGGTGTAGGCTATAAGAATCTTAGACTATAGGTATGAGTTTACATATGGTAAGTGGGTATGCATTTAAGAGGAATGCCAACGACATTAAAGAATAAAATTTAAACAAATTAAAATGAGTAGATTATTTAGATTTAGTTCATCAGTTATCTCAATGTCAATCTTGTCCTCTATCCCGGATATAGTTAAATAGGAAGAACATAGTTATGAGAACATTAGTCAAGATGTTAGTAATTGAAATATACCAAAAAATTTCCCAAAGAAAATTTATTAATCAACCTTTATAGATAAATTTAAGTCAGATTATAATGTAAAAACTGTTGAAAAAATTTATGCTATTAATAAGGAATATGAAAACTGTTCATTATTAACAACTGAAATTATAAAAAAATAATGACAAGAAAGATATAATTTTATTCATATAGGGTTAATCCAAGTCGTAGTTAAACCTTTAAGCATTAAAGAAATTAATTCAAATATACTTTTGTGTCTTAGAGATGCAAGGTATTTAAATTATATACCTAGTATCTTAGGTATCATGGAGTCAAGCCTTCATAATTGACCTATCCATTTTGATTGTTATCCAGACTTTACTTTAAGTCTAGCCAACCCACACTTATTAAAAGCATTAAATTTAAATATTAAAATTGCTGGAGAAATAACTCAAATAATTGAGGGGTCTCAAGCAATTGCTTTAATTTATAGAATTTACTATAAAACAATGAAAACTAATTTAAATGTTAAAGCACTTAGTAAAAGTCCTAAGGATAAAACTGTTTTAATTCAAAGTAGTAATAATGATGTTAATATCCAAGTTCCAAAGACTATTATTTGGAGTAATATTAATATGCATAGTCAATGGATGTTAGAAAATAAAATGCTTCAAAGGCCATTCACTAGTAACATATTAAACTTAAAAAATGTTAGACAATATTTAGAGGAAATAGTCAGAATAAGTTTTGATTACTCAAGACTTAGAAAGCCTTTAGTTATAGAAGATGCTACTACTGTAACACTTTCCAGAAAAGATTTTGAATTATTAAGTAAAACTATCCTTCCAAACATTAAGTTCAAAGGAGTAACTAATGAAGGACAAACTAGTCACCCTTATTACAATAATCAGTCTGATGATGATGAACAACACATATCACCTACTGCTCCAGATTTTGAAACCAAACCAGTTCATCACTAGTTAAAAGTTATTAAAAAAGAATTTAAAATTAATGAAGAAGCTTTAATCATTGATTTTAATTCAAAAGAAAATAAAAGTAAAATACATCAATTTCGTAAAAATCATAATTAAATTGATAAAGAAAAATTAGTTAATAAATGAAAAAGATTTGTAGTAAAAGAAAAAGTAAACATAAGTTTTTATACTTTGTATGAAAAATATTTTGGTAAATGTAATGTAATTACTAAAAGTCAATGGATTAAAAAAGATAAGTTAAAAATCTCTTCTAATTATCCACCCTTAGAAACAATTATTTTACCAGTTAAAAATACCTTTGTTATTATCAGTCCATTTAAAATACCTGATGACAATAAAGATGATAAAAAAAAATTGAACAAAATAATTTTTCTAATCAGTACCTAACAACACTAGAAAAACAGTTAGATAAAATTGATAATAAAATGATTAGTCAAGATCAAAACAATAAAATTGAAAAACCATTTTTAAACCTACCTGAAAATAGGCAAGGATTAGGTTTACCAAATAAAGATTTAGAACTTACTAAAACTTTAGATAAATTATTTTAAAAATTAGATAAATCTGAATTTAGTGAACCTAAGACTTTAACTGTTATTGATCAAGATAATAGTCAAAGCGAAAGTCAACATAGCAGTGATTCTAATACTAACACTACTATTCAAGAAATTAAAAATCTAACTATTACCATTCAAATAAAAAATTATTATTTCAGGGCAACCCCTCCAGACTTGCAGTACGAATAGAGGAATTTAGATAATCAATTTTCTGTTTCAACTAATAAAATTTATGAATGGAATATTGATGGTTTAAGTGAATAAGAATTATTAAATAAATTAAACCATATGTCTATAGTTGCAAATAGTTATTTAACAAATTATAATAATTTGAATCAAAAAGATATTGCTGAGTTATTAGCCAATGGATTTACTGGTATACTTAGATCTTGGTGAGAAAAACATCTCAATGAAATTTTAAATACAATATAATTTATGCTATTCAGAGAGATAATGAAGGTAATCCAATTTTTGATGAAGAATTAGGATTAGAACCATCTGATGGACACACATATTAATTTTCACAATAATTAAACATTTTATTATAACACCTAGTAATATAACTGATCGAATTCATAATCAGTTAAGTAATTTTTCTTGCCCCACTTTGAGTGATTTTAGATGATATAAAATTTACCTCTAGAGTTATGATGCGTGATGATAGTAATAAACCATTTTGAAAAGAAAAATTTATAAATGGTTTACTAAATTTATTTGCTCATAAAATTCGTGAAGAATTAAGTAAAGACTTGGGTTTTATTGACTATGATAATTTAACCTATGGTGATATAATTAGTCAAATATAAAAAACAACCCTTAAAATATGTATAGATTTTAAGATAAATAAACAAGCTAGTAAAGACGAACATAAAGCCAAATATGAATTAGGTACTTTTTGCGAACAATAAGGTTTACCCCCTATGCTCCATCAAGAAGAAAATCTAAGCATAAGATTAGTAAAAAAGAAAAATTTTAAAAACATAAAAAATATTATCCCAAAGTTAGTTATTATAAAAAGTCACCAAAACAATTAACTTATAAAAAGCCTTATAAAAAGACTTTTAAGAAGTTTGCTAAAAGAAAAATTGTTTGTAATAATTATGGCAAATCAGACCATTATAAAAATGAATGTAAAATTAAAAAAAATTAAAACAATTAAAAATATATGAAGAATATACTAATCAGATAATTAAGTTAACGAAAATTGAAAATAATTCAAGTAATGAAAAGGGCCATTTACAGAAGTATACAACTTTTAGAAAATAATTACAAGAATAATACATTTACAAAATAATTACAAAAAGAGTGCAAATACAATAATCACATTAATTATTCAATTTTACAAATCCCTTAAATTAAGGAGAAGTAAATTAAATTACACTAATCCCTTAAATCAAGGAAAATTAAATTAAATTCTACAAATTCTTTAAATCAAGGAGAAGTAAATTAAATTACTTCAATTCAATTTCTCCATCTCTCTCTCTCTTACTTTGACTCCACCTTCTTTCTCGTCGAAGTCTGCAAAAGATAACCAGTAACCAACTTTTAATACAAAGGTAACCAAACTTTAATATAAAGGTAACCAACCTTAAATACAAAGGTAACCAGTAACCAACTTTTAATACAAAGGTAACCAAAGTTTAATATAAAGGTAACCAACCCTTAATACAAAATTAATCAAACCTTAATACAGGGGTAACCAACCTAAATACAAAGGTAACCAAAACTAGTTACTACACATTCAAGAATTAGTTACCTCCATACTAGTGTTTGGTTACCTATATACTATTGTTTGGTTACCTAAATTTACTAAACGAAAACTTTAATACAAAGGTAACCAACCCTTAATACAAATGTAATCAAACCTTAATACAGGGGTAATCAACCTTTAATACAAAGGTATTCCTCCACCACAACCACCACCACCACCACCATATTCTTCCTCCGCTACAACCACCATCATCTTCTTCCGCCTCTACTACAATCTTCTTCCTCCGCCACAACCACCACCATTTTCTTCCTCTGCCACAACCACCACCATCTTCTTCCTCCGCCACAATTATCACCATGAACGTGAAAGATGAAAAAAAAAACGGCGGAGAAAATGGCGGAAGAAGATGGAGAAGATGAAAATGGAGGAAAGAGAAAGCGAAAAATGGAGAAAAGAAAAAGATGGAGAAGATGAAAATGGCGGAAGAAGAGAAAATGGAAGAAAGAGAAAGATAAGTGAATTTAATTAGAATTTTAAATTTTGAAATTATCCAACTAAATTAAAGGGATCATGGCCACATCATTACTCCAATTAATTTAAAGTAAAACTAACTCTATTTATTATGTAAATAAAAGATTAAAAATACACTCTTTTTGTAAATATGTTTTTAATACACTTTTATTGTAATTTTTTCATAAAAAATACTAGAATATGTAATTAACCCTAATGAAAATTATGAAGATTTTCCTTCTCAATCCTCTAGTAACCCAGATAGTAATTCTAGTCAGACCCATAAAATAACTTTAGGATGTACAGACACTTGTTGTACAAAAAGATTAAATGTTTTAACTCAAAACACTAAATAAGAAAATCTATTAATTGATTTAATAAGTAAAATTATTGACCCACATTTAAAAACTCAGTATACTAAGCAAATAAAAGGTTTATGTAACAAAGATAATTCAACTAGTAAAATAAATAAGATTAAAGAGAAACCTATTTTTAGTCTTAATAAAACATTGAAAAAAATTAAGAATCTAGTAAAAGAAATAACTTTACTAGAATTAAATCAAAAATTTACCAATTTAAAAAGAGAAACTTTTAAATTAAAATAAGAAATTCCCCAATTAAGAGAAGACTTTAATAACATTAATAATAAGTCATCTTTTCAGATCTATGATTCTTCTCCTGAAGGTCATGAAGTAGTTGAAAATTCAAAAGTTAATAATCATGAAAGTGGAAAAGATAATGATATTAGTATCATACATGAACAAGGATTATCTTTAAAAATATTAAAAGATATTACTATTCAAAAATAAAATATCACAGTTACTTTAATAATTAACAAAAAATTTAAGTTAGAATTTCTCGTTTTACTAGAGCAGATTTAAATTGTATTCAAGAAGGTTTAATCCCCACAAATTTTTATAAAAAAATCAGTGAAAGAATGAGTTCTGCAAATGGTAGTAAAATGAAAATAAAATATAAATTGCCTAATGTTTATATTTGTCAAGATAAAATTTTCTTTAAAACATCATTTGTTTTAATCAAAAATATGACAGATAAATTCATATTAGGATTACCTTTTATTTATTTATTATATCATTTTACTACTACTTCACATAGTTTACACAATCAACACTTAGGTTAGAAAGTAACCTTTAGATTTATAAATAACCCTAAAGAAAGAGATTTAAGAATAATTCAAGATTAGTCAATTTCAAAGAATTTAAACATATTAAATAATAAAAGAAATCAATTAAAATACCTAAAAGATTAAACTAGGTATAAAAAGATTGAAACAGTTACAAGATAACAATCTTCAGAGTAAAACAAAATAATTTCATAATTTATTAAGTAAAAATGTTTGTTCTGATTAACCTCATGCTTTTTGGCATAGAAAAAATTATACTGTTAGGCTTCCTTATGCTAAGAAATTTAAAGAACATTTAATTTCTACTAAACCTAGACCTATCCAGATGAGTCATAAGCAAATGAGTTATTGTAAAAATAAAATTAATGATCTTTTGAAAAAATGATTAACTAGAAAAAGTAAATCTTCTTAATCATGTCCAGCCTTTTATGTAAATAAAAATGCTGAAATAGAAAGAGGAATCCCTCGTCTAGTCATTAATTATAAATATTTAAATAAGGTCCTTGAATGGATTGGGTATCAATTACCTAATAAAAAAAAATTAATTAGCAGATTAAGTCAAACAGTTGTCTTTAGTAAATTTGACATTAATAGTGGATTTTGGCAAATTCAGATTCATGAAGAGGATAGGTATAAGACAGCCTTCACCACCCCTTTTAGTCATTACGAATGAAATGTAATGTCATTCGGATTAAAAAATATCCCTAGTGAATTCTATAATATTATGAATTATATTCTAAACTTTTTTAGTCATTTTGTAATTGTCTTTATTATTGATGTCCTTATTTTTTCTATGACAATTGAAGAACATTGAAAATATCTCAATTCATTCTTCAGAACTGTTCAAACCAATGGGTTAGTCCTATCTCAGTCAAAATGTTATCTTTTTCAAACCAGAGTTAAATTCCTTGGTCATATTATTCAATATGGTCAAATTCAGCCTGTTGATAGAGCTATACAGTTCGCTAGTAAATTCCTAGATAAAACCTTAGACAAAAATTAACTTCAAAGATTCTTAGATCCCCTCAATTATATTGGTGAATTCTATAAAAATCTACGAAGAATATGTAAGCCGTTATTTGAACGACCAAAGAGTAACCCCCTCATTGGACTGATATTCATACTTCAGTTGTCCAATAAGTAAAAATGCATGTTAAGACTCTTCCCTGTCTCAGCATCTCTAATCCTAATGCATTCAAAATTGTTGAAACTGATGCTTCTGAAATTAGTTTTGGAGGTATTCTCAAACAAAAGTTAACCTCACCAGAACAAACTATTTCTTTTTATTCTCGTACTTGGGATCCAACACAAGTAAATTATTCTACTATTAAAAAAAAATTATCTCTTGTTTTACGTATTAATAAATTTCAAATTGATTTATTAAATCAATTTTTTTTTTGTAAGAATTGATTGCAAATCATCAAAATATATTTTGGATAAAGATGTTGAAAATATTGCTTGTGACGTACCAAGATCCATACCTTCCTAAATTCTATCCATTTGTATCTGGACTACATAATCATTAACTTTAATTCCATTTTTATAATCATAAAACATATTTACGGCGATCTCGTGCGTGAAAACTTAACCTTTAACCTTTAATACCTTTTTAATTGATCATAAATGTGGTCCATATATTTTTTTTTTTATCAAAACCTTATTTTACATTACTTACCTGCCTCAGGATCACAACGTTCATTTACCAATCATTAGAACTTAGGTCAAATATTAATTAAATTGTGACCTAGTATATTACAATTTATAATCATATCTATTATGATTTAACTTAACCTGTAAACACGGCCTTGTTTATGTATATACCTATTTTGTACATATTCTTGTTTACACACAATCATTCATCATATCTATACCATATATCATCATGTCTACTTATAACTAATCTATACAACATAACCTTACATCATTACAATCTCTACTTTGACTAATACATACATGCTCATTAGCTATATAGGTTAACAAACCACACATTCCTTTTTACTATCTAAGTTTAACATTTAAACCAAACTATTACATATCTTGTATCTATAAAAATTTACATTTAACAAATTTCCTCATGCTGATCTATTCATTCACGTTCCTTTACCTTAGCTGCACCGGAACCTCCGGCCTTCTTGTACTTTACCTGAAATGTTAGTTTATAGCAAGAATGAGCATAAATCTCAGCAAGTAATTCAGATAACACCTTTTATGCTCGCAGTTTATAATATGCATCATGCTCCTTTACTTTATCATATTATGCATGAATGCCACATATTTCATCTAACATTTATATCACATAGTTTCATATAGAGCACATTTCAAATCCTTTATAATCTTATAGTTCATCTAGAACAATTAATACACTTTAGTTTGAAAAACTTGCCTGTATGCTTTTATTCACTTAACCTTTGTCGCCTCGATTGGCCCTGCTATCCTTCCTTAACTCGGGTTGCTTGTTTGAACCTTATCTGAAAATATATAATCTATATTCATCATTATAGGATCATAACTTAATAATCTTTGTTAAACTCAATCCATAATTACACAACAATTCGTCTCTAATCATTTTACATTTGATGTATTACACCTTACATAGGTTAATAATACATCCTAGCTTTCTCCCAACCTTTAACCTAACCCATAACATGGTTTGGCTTAGCTTTGGGCATGTTATAATATGCCATTCATTATCCCATTACGCTTTAATACCCTTTATTTTGGTCATTCTTTATCTATTTAAGGCTTACATAACCTATCCTTATCATTCCATGTCAAAAATATAGCTTTTTGGAAGCTTAAAAAAATTTCAAATGTAGAACAATTTTGCCCCGGTGCCATCAAAGCTCGCTAGCCGCAAAATCTTCTCAGTTGTGAACAGTACATTGTGTTTCAACTTCAAAACCAACTTTTACCAACTTTGTGATTTTTGGCCATAAGCTTTAAAAATTTATTCCAACACTTGATATAGTTCACTTAGGTCATAAATGACATGTCCAAACTTTTAAAACCATAAAATTTCGCACGAGACGAGAATTGTCCGTTAAAATCCATTTCAAATCGAAACGATTGATTTCGATCGTTCGAATCGCCTTTTTGCTCAAATTTCTATTCGTTGATTTTCAAATCAACCTAAACACGTGTAATAACATAAAACTAAGTCATGTGACTTCATTTCACCTTTAATTCTTCAAAATTGCCAAAAATTACCCTTAAGGTTGAATTTTCATTAAAATTTCCAAACTTTTCATTTTCAACACTTATGCTATTCTTGGCCCATTTTTTTTGAAAAACTTAATTACAACACTCAATTTACCACATATAACACATATTTAACTTGTACGGGCCTTCAAAACATTTCAAACTTTTCAAATGACTTTATTTTTCCAAATAACTCTTTTTAGGCGTCGACGAATGTTTTAAAACGTTTAAAATCCTCAATTGTCGCCATAAACGCCAAACGACTTCCAAATCATTTCAAACACGTGTATTAACATTAAACCTAGCTTTTTGACCTCATTTGATCACCAATTACACAAAATGGCCAAAATTACACATTGGTAGCACTTTGTCAACTTTTACTAACTTTTCAAATTCAAAACTTAAACTCCACTTGAAACTTAAACTCAACACACCACATAGGCTCTCACATACACATTTAACAACTATATAAGTTTATATAGCTTCTAACTGCACATTCTAATGCACTTTACAGATTATGATATGGTCTATACACAAAATATAGCCTAATCTTCAACTTTCCTTTATAAAAACATACTCTTCAACCTTTCATGCATCTTTTATGCTATCTATCATGAAATTACACAGAATTTCTTCAGGATCAATCCTCTAGTCTAGGTTTTCATCAAATCTAGTAACATAAAACATATGACCATGTCTTAAATCACGATTTCTAGCTTGACTACATGCATAAATTATCCATCAACTTTGCTGTGACACTCCCAAATCTGGGCCCACACAGCCCAAATTTGAGTTGTCAAAAGACTACAACAAAATTATTACAAAGTAGTACAACGTTCAACAATACAGTGTATAATAATACACAACTAAGTCTTCACTATTATTGTCACACTATTTTACAACACGTGAAGACTATGGTAGCTATCCCTCGGACTCTCACTCCATTCCCCGGCTAGACCCAGCTACATTCTCATCTCCTGTTGAAAAACAATGGAAAAAAAGAAAGGGTGAGCTCAAACAGCTCAGTAAGAAATATCATGACTAAAATAATGACGAATAAATTATCATTAGTCTTCAACAATTGAGTTCTTGATAAATACAATAAACTACAAGGTTTATATCAAAAACTGCAGTTAAATTCTTAAACAATGTTCAGATCAATAATAGCAGCGGAATGAGCAATCTATTAGAAGAATAATGCAGACCATAATGTCCACTCGCTTCTCTTTTTAGTAAAAACATCATCAACTTTTATCATCTGAAATACCATTAGTCATGATAATAAAAATTCACAGTTCCTGGTCATAATCATGCAAATCAACAGTTCATCTTTGCACTACGGGCCAAAGATATTCAATATAGCACCAGCGGTCATGATTATCCTTTGGTCATAATCATACCAAACAACAATTCATCTATGCACTACGGGCCAAAGAGAACTTTCAATATAATACCAACGGTCATGATTATACCAGATTCAGCCTTTGGTCATAATCATACTAAACAACAGTTCATCTATGCACTACGGGCCAAAGAGAACTTTCACCACGTGCCATAAAAGACACCGAACAGATGTATCGCTTTAGCCTAGTATATCGCCTTTAACCTATCATATGTTCAACAATTATATCACATCTGTGCCCCCGGCCATAGATATTCACAACAGCTTGATTTTTGATGATTAATACAAATAACAGTGATACAAATGATGACCAGAAGAACAGGATAAACAATAAGTATCGGAAGTTTACTTTGTGCAGGTTCAAATAATGTCCAAATTGCCAACATGATGTGGAGTGAAATTTAAAAATGATATTCAAGATCCACAGTTCAGAATAACGATTACAGTTCAATAGAAATGTTCAGAAAATAGGAAGGTTCAGTTGAAATAATGAAATTCAACTATTATGGAACATATAATATTTTCAGGAATTATAGAAGTAATAGTTCCATAATAAATTTCGATTTAGGTGTATGAAAGAAAATAATATCCCTTACCGTAGCAGGTTTGATTAACAAAAGGTGAAGAAAATTAATATCCCTTACCATAGTAAGTTTGAATAATGGAAGATGAAAAAGATGGTATCCCTTATGAGTATAAAGGAAAATGATATCACTTAGGAATATGGAATAAAAGTGTCATGTGATAATTCGTGTAGACAAATTATTTTCACACGAGACAAATAAAAAGGGTTATTCACCAACAGGCGGTAATCCGCGCCGTAAAGTTATTCCCATCAATTTGAATACGAAGAGTTATTCACCAAACAGGCGGTAATCCGCGCCGTAAGGTTATTCTCAGAGATTAATTAGGAATGAATACAAAAGGTTATTCACCAACAGGCGATATTCCGCGCCGTAAGGTTATTCCCACAATTTAATATATGGAAATAAATGGCACAAGAAAGAAACGATATTATTTTTGAGAATCAAAGATTGATAATCCCTTCCAGTAAGAAAGAAATAATATTCATTTATGATGATGAAAAGAATGATACCTCTTACCTGAACACGTGACTGGATATTGATTTAAATGAGGTTGATCAACCTATATTTTTATAATAAAATTAGTAATTACCACATATAAATTTCAAAGTGTATGATAACTCGTATAATATGATTTATCAAAATTATATATATTTAATATAATTTTTGTAGTATAATATAACTACTTTTAAATTGTTTTAAAAATAATATTCCAAAATAAATCTTCCAAAGAAAACTTTTAAAAATGAATCTTCTTAAAGAAGAGTCTTCTAAAGGAAGATTTGTGAATACCGTGAAAAATAAGAATTTATGAAATTACTACTCTTTAATAAAAGACTTACTTGAAAAATTCCTGCACTCTTTTTGTCTTTGAAACACTCAAAATAGCCTTACTATTCTCAGAGAAAACTCATAAAATTCTTATAGAAAAATTTTATGTTTTAGGTGTGATTTTTCTATTCAGCTGAGCAAGCTATTTATAGGAGAAAATAAGACACTATGGATGGTAGGTGGCAGCAGGCGTGATGCACGCCTGCCTCATTCATTCTAAATTGGCAGCAGTCGGTTGCCAACCTTTCCTTTAGCACAAAATTCACATTTAAATTTTCATGTGGGCCCCATATGGGTCCCACATGTTACTATTCACGTTACTATTTCAAATAGTAAAATTAATTAATTTTTATTTATTTATTTATTTATTTATTTTATTTTTTATTTATTTATTTTTCATGTGGGTCCAACATATAAAATAAAATAATGCTACAATAATAATTCAACAATAATGTAATAAACACGTTACAGATTATTATTAATTTAATAATATAAATTATAGTATATTTGCTACTGTGACAATTATTAGGTTTAATAATTTTAAAAATAGTGCAGCAACAATTATTGACTCAATGATATAAAATACAGTGTAATGATAATTATTGAATCAATAATGCAAAATACTGTGTAATAACAATTATTGAATTGATAACATAAAATATTATGCAGTGACAATTATTGATGAAATGATGCGCAACAGTTACGGTGTTAATTATCAGACCAATAATATGAGACACTATGCAATACCGTGTGCTACTGTAGCGTACCGTGTGCTACAGAAAATACCATAATTTACCGTATGCTACTATTCTTTTATCACCGGTATTTTAACAGTTCCGTTGACTATTTTTAAAAAAGTTATTTCTGTCGTTTTCTATATCCGACAAATATTCCGTTATGGGGTCCACCAATAATTAGTTATTTCGGCGCCGTCGTACGGCCCGAATATTCCCCGACAAAACGAATATTCCCCGACAAAACGAATATTGTCCGACAAAATAAAATTTGCACATAACATCCTTAACTTTCAATTTCGTCAATTTAACCACTTACTATTTCATGAAAAAAATATATGAAGAAAAATTAAATTTTATATTTCATAAAATTCGGGGTCTTACATTTGCTCTACCAGCTTTCAAGCCTAGGGCTTCATAACATAATCCAAATATAGTATATAATACACATACTCTTCAATAAAAACTCAAGATACACACATAACTTCTCTTATTCTTGAATTTAAATGCCTAAATAACAAGTTTTATAACTTGAACATCTTTATACCTTCTTGGATGAATAATTTCTTTTCATAGCAAGCTTCCTTATGTCAAGCTCTTCCTCTTTTCTTCTTGTTCCTTGATCATACTGAAAGTAGTATGCCCTCAAGCCAATCACATTTGATGTGATAAACATATACTTTGTAATCTTGTTCGTTTATTAATAAAAGAATCAAGGCATTTATTTATTCATGATTAAATACTTGAATTAATCAAATGGATAAACCCATAGTTTTTTAGCAATGCTTTTAGAACCATGATGAGGATCATGCTAATGAGATATAAATTCAAGATAGCTCAAAACTAAAATTGTTCCTAATCGTTGGATCACTAAAAAGGGGATTAGTAGATCCGGATAGATTGGTACATACTATGTTTGCTCTTATGAAGAGGATGATTGATCTCATAATCATTTGTGTAGAGACACTAAAGCAAGTATGTAGGTGCTTATTAGAGAATAAGTTCACTGAACGTGACTCGCTCAAGGAACACCTAATGGAGTCTTACTTGCCTGTCAATAGGAGTTCCTTTTGTGATATTAGTACAAGTGATCCTTGGGCTTGAGATCATCATAGTATCTTGTGTATGATGAATTACGTTTTGACATATTCCTTAAAACCTTTAGGGTGTATCAAAGGGTATGATCGGATATAATAAGTCATACATGGAGATAGATGAATGATTAACAAAGAATCTACCACTTCTAGTAAAAAAAGAGAATGTCCTATGTGATTCGATAAATGACAACTCAGTACTCCTTGGCCAAGGCAGAATGAAAATTAGAAAGTAGTTTCTAATTTACATTAATTAGAGTTATTCATTTAAGGATTGAAATGCATATAATCAAATAAAATAAGACTTGACAGTTATACCATGTCTTATATTTGATTGGGACGTTGTGAGGTAGAATGATTGAATTGTACGGTAACTATTCGCTGAATAGGTTCTTTTGTGATTAAATGTTGAAATCTATATTATCTGAAAAGTCGTTGATCGCTAAGGGGGCTTACCCTTATTATGGAATAAATATTATTTATTTAAATGAATTAAATAGTTTAATTTATTTACATAAATAAGATTAGAATAGTTCTAATTAATTTATTCTATAACCGGTTTAATATGGAGAACCTAAAGGGTCACACCGCAAAAGGAAAATAATTATTTAAGAAGTAAATGGCATAATTGTAATAATGAATTAAGTATAATTAATTTATACTATGGAGATAGAATAAATTAAATAGCTTAATATTTATTATTTAGTATTTTAGAAATACTAATTATAAATTAATAAGAGGAGTCTTATTATTATTGTTACTATTATTATTATTTAGTTCCTAAATGGTTTAGGAATTAATTAATAAGAGTACTCTCATAATTAATAATTAAGTTCCTAAATAGTTTAGGAATTATAATTATTATATTATATTAATTAAGTTCCTAATTAGATTAGGAGTTTAATTAAAAACCCTATTCCTAAAGGTGTTAGGAGGGTTTACTAAGTCTATAAATAAGAGAAGTCTTATTATGGATTAAGGTTACACACATAAACCTCCATAAGTTTTTGGGAGAGTACTCACATATTCTCTAGAGAGAAAAAACTAGGGTTTGCCATCACCCACTTCTTGAATTATTATTATTCCTTGGTGGATCACCTCTAAAGGCCAAACACTTGGGTGGCTAACATTGATCATTGGAATCCAATCGGTGAAATTCAAGGAGATCGTGAAGGATTTGGAGGTGAACTTGTACCCATTGAAGCTTTGAGTTCTACAATGGTATATCTCTAACTTCTTCTTTGTTAATTAATAATTGTGCATAAAGGTCGATCCTGGATTATGATTTGTAAATTTTTTAAATTTGATTTTACCATGCTTCCGCTATTTTGTGCAATTTGATTGTCTATGAATATTACAAACCAACACATACAAGCATCCTAGCCCCATGATACTTCAAGCTTTTCTTCCACATCTGTGGCTTCCATATATCTATCTCTCTCTTTTAAGCTCCAAAATTAGCAAAATAAAAATGAAGCACAAAGCTTGCTTACATGAGATTTTATGAGATTAAACTCATATATAGTTAATTGCATTTAAACATGGTTAAACTAACTAAGGGCTTTTAAGTCATTTCGTGTGACTAAACAAGGGCATAATAGTCATTACCCCATCATAGGATGTGACGCCCCCAAATCACTATACTTACTATAGATGACTTGGTGCTCACTATAAATGCCAAATCAATAGGTTTATAGATGATTTTCTTTATTCTCAAACAAAGTTCTCATCTTAATTCCCAAAGATCTTTCATTATTTTATATCAAGTCCTTGTAATCGATACAAGAGACTTAATACTCAAACATAACATTTTATCCTTAATATTTAGATATTCTATGACTTTATATGTTCCAACATCCACGACATTAAATCATTAGGACGGCTCTTGGGAACAGAGAATCTCGCAGTGAATGTTTGCATATTCACCCGTGATAAATGTTTGCATCTTCACCCGTGATAAATGTTTTCATCTTTATCCGTGACAAATGGTTGTATCTTTGTCCGGTGCAAAATTCTCTTTCCGTACAGAACATTACCCAAATAGTTAAAACCCTCATTCGAAACACATTTGGTTATAGTGATATCTATTCATATTAATAATCCTACTTATCCGACATTCAGAATAGTAATAACGAGTTATACTTGGGTTCGAGGAACCTTAACGATGGATTTGACCAGTCAACATCGCTTAGTCCTGTCTCGGATGTACAGTACTCACAAGTTATTTACCGATGCTCATCCAGATAAATAGATTATTATTAATACTATGTTAAGTTTTAACAATTCTAAGTTTAATCAAAGTGAAGACGTAACAAGAGAATATGATAAAACTTGATAATATTTATATAATATTCGATTACATGTGTTGAACTTGTTCTTATTACAAAATGTCATTATGACTACAGTTAAGAATAGTTAAGGAAAGCAGTAAACTAGTCTACGTATTTCTTCTTTCCTTTCTTCTTCGAGCTGGAGCTCTCGGGTTTGTCTGCACATTAGGTTTATATGCAAGGGTGAGCTAAAATGCTCAGCAAGTCTTAAACACATAACATATAAGTGAACTCACACCGATAAGGATTGTAAGGACTCATGGAATAACAATTGATATTTACAAATGTTTTAACATAGCAAAACTGAGTGGTGGTTAGACCTTGAACTGTTCTTTGTCTTTCGACTTCGAACCTTTTACAGTGGATATAGAAAGGGGATCAACCTAACGACATCCTATGTTATGCATAACATATAATACACTGGACAGATCAAGAATAGTAATACATATTTGTTCATCTCAATTTACTTCACATGTCAGGATCGCCCCAAGACGACTTGGTTTGATATAATAAAGCATGATTCGAATTTATCACGAATAATCAGTTTATTTTGCAAGTTATGCCGAAACAAGAAGCAATAACTCTTATATCAAAGATTTGTAACACGTTGCATACAAAAAATGTATAAATCACATAGAAAGCAAGTAAACAAAGTTTAAGGATAGAAAACTTGTCTTTAGCACAATTTAGGGTTTCCCGGTAATCGTTTAAAGCGCCTATACAAAGGGTTTCGCGTACCGAATGTTAGTTCATCGAATTTTTTCGTTCTATACGTGTTTTTATTACTAAACTAGACTATTTTCATTGGTTGAATTTTTAGAAAAATTGGATAACTCAAAAACTTAAAATTTAGTGCTTCCACCCGAATTCCCCTTAAAATTTTCAGCTTCGACGTCCTTTTCGGTAACTACCATAACTTTGTCATCCGAAAACATTTTAAAATGATTTTTGAGTCTAAATTGCTTAGAATTTCATGATATACAACTTTCATATAGGTTACTAAGGCATATTATGACTTTAAAATTTCGTAATTTTAGCAGAAAGGTCAGCATGCTTACTTTGAACAATATTTTTAGGGTTAACCATGTGAAACATGGTACCACTTGCTTTAACTCTTTAAGAAATCATGTTGTAAGACTCAATATCACTTTATAACATAAAAATAACAAATCACAAACCTTCTCATAGAAAGATTCATGACTTTTGCTCAAGAACACACAAAGAACACGAAGAACGGATAAACCGTACATGGTAACGACTATGTTCTTGAGCTTTTGGTTTACGTACTTGAAATAATTTGAGCATTATAACTGCTTACATAAGTGATTATAACACTTTATAATTGACAAAAATTGGTCATTATAACGGCTTGCATAATTGATTAAAAAAATTTATAAAAATACTCGAGAACATACGCAAACGCAGAGAACGGATGAACCGTACATGACCACTACGTATGTTCATTAAGCTTTAAACTACGAATTGAAATTCGATATTATAACTACTACACAATGTAGAATGACTCAAGAACACGTGAAGAACACGGAGAACGACAATCACATGGCTACGACTCGCGTTCTTGAGCTTTTGAAAATTTAAGACGAAAGAAAAATCGAACATAAAAACTATAAGAGATTGTACCTTTGGTGTTTGCAAGCTTTAACTATTTCTTTGCAATATCCAAGATAGTAACTCACTATAACTCTCTCTCAATATATGTATAGCTTTGATACTTGATTTTTGAGCTTGAAAACGAATGAGAAAACAAGTGCACAATGGTTGCTATTTATAGGCCAAGCAAAGCTAGGGTAAAATGGTCATTATTACAAGACTTCGAAGCTAAACTAAGCTAAGGTGCACCACCCATTTCCACTTGGTTTGGATGCCCCAAAGGTTTGATTTTATGCCATTAAATGCTAGTAATCAACATGTTTGGTGACATCACAAACCCATACATGTTAACTTTTGATTGGTCCACCAATTAGCCTACCAAATGAATAGTATTAGGCCTTGTTTGGTTGGTCATTTAAGCATTTATTTGAGAGGTAGTCATGGTCATTTACCAAGCTTGACCAAGGTTAGATTAGTCCATTTGATAATCTAGCTTAATCAAGGTTAAGTTAATTAGCAATAACTTAGGTTAATTAGGTTTATTAATTAATCAATTAGTTTAACATATAGATTAGGTTAATCTATAGTTTAATTAATCTTAATCCTAGTTAGGTTAAGTTTAATTACATGATAATTAGGTTAAATGGTAATCTAGTTACCTTATGTAAGACCCCGAATTTTATGAAATATAAAAATTAATTTTTCTTCATATATATTTTTTTTCCATGAAAAAGTAAATGGTTAAATTGACGAAATTGAAAGTTAAGGATGTTATGTGCAAATTTTATTTTGTCGGACAATATTCGTTTTGTCGAGGAATATTCGTTTTGTCGGGGAATATTAGGGTCGTACGACGGCGTCGAAATAACTAATTATTGGTGGACCCCACAACGGAATATTTGTCGGATATAGAGAACGATAGAAGTAACATTTCTAAATAAAAATAGTCAACGGTGTTAACTGTTAAAATACTGGTGATAAAAGAATAGTAACATACGGTAATTTATGGTATTTTCTGTAGCACACGGTATTGCACAGTGTCTCATATTATTGGTCTGATAATTGACATCGTAACTGTTGCGCATCATTTCATCAATAATTGTCACTGCATAATATTTTATGTTATCAATTCAATAATTGTTGTTACACAGTATTTTGCATTATTGATTCAATAATTGTCATTACACTGTATTTTATATCATTAAGTCAATAATTGTTGCTACACTGTTTATAAAATTATTGAACCTAATAATTGTTACAGTAGCAAATATACTGTAATTTATATTATTAAATTAATAATAATCTGTAACGTGTTTATTACATTATTGTTGAATTATTGTTGTAGCATTATTTTATTTTATATGTTGAACCCACAGGAAGAATAAATAAATAAATTTAAAAAAAAATAAAAAAAAATTATTAATTAAGTTTACTATTTGCGTGAATAGTAACATGTGGACCCTATGTGGGGGCCACATG
Organism: Hedera helix; assembly: GCA_947179155.2. Taxonomy (NCBI): domain Eukaryota; kingdom Viridiplantae; phylum Streptophyta; class Magnoliopsida; order Apiales; family Araliaceae; genus Hedera; species Hedera helix. The sequence goes on from OX359266.1 coordinate 24,495,600, forward strand.
TGAAATTGGTGAAGTTTGGCAGCCGACTACGCTGCCAATTTAGAAAGAAGAAAATTAGGCAGGCGTGCATCACGCCTACTGCCACCTACCACTGCACAGTAACTTCTTTTCTCCTATAAATAGTTTGCTTAACTGAATAGAAAAATCACACCTAAAACATAAAATTTTTCTATAAGAATTTTATGAGTTTTCTCTGAGAATAGTAAGGTTATTTTGAGTGTTTTAAAGCCAAAAGGAGTGCAGGAATTTTTCAAGTAAGTCTTTTATTAAAGAGTAATAATTTCATAAATTCCTATTTTTCACGGTATTCACAAATCTTCCTTTAGAAGACTCTTCTTTGAGAAGATTCATTTTTAAAAGCTTTCTTTGGAAGATTTATTTTGGAATATTATTTTAAAAACTATTTTAAAATAGTTATATTATACTACAAAAATTATGTTAAATATATATAATTTTGATAGTTCATATTATACGAATTATCATACACTTTGAAATTTATATGTGGTAATTACTAATTATATTAAAAATATATAGGTTGATCAACCTCATTTAAATCAATATCCAGTCAAGTGTTAAGGTAAGGGGTATCATTCTTTTCATCATCATAAATGGATATTATTTCTTTCTTACTGGAAGGGATTATCATTCTTTGATTCTCGAAAATAATATCGTTTCTTTCTTATGCCATTTATTTCCATGTATTAAATTGTGGGAATAACCTTACGGCGCGGATTACCGCCTGTTGGTGAATAACCTTTCGTATTCATTCCTCATTAATCTCTGAGAATAACCTTACGGTGCGGATTACCGCATGTTTGGTGAATAACTCTTCGTATTAAAATTGATGGGAATAACCTTATGGCGCGGATTACCGCCTGTTTGGTGAATAACTCTTCGTATTCAAATTGATGGGAATAACCTTACGGCGCGGATTACCGCCTGTTGGTGAATAACCCTTTTTATTTGTCTCGTGTGAAAATAATTTGTCTACACGAATTATCACATGACACTTTTATTCCATATTCCTAAGTGATATCATTTTCCTTTATACTCATAAGGGATACCATCTTTTTCATCTGCCATTATTCAAACTTACTATGGTAAGGGATATTAATTTCCTTCACCTTTTGTTAATCAAACCTGCTACGGTAAGGGATATTATTTTCTTTCATACACCTAAATCGAAATTTATTATGGAACTATTGCTTCTATAATTCCTGAAAATATTATATGTTCCATAATAGTTGCACTTCATCATTCAACAGAACCCTCCTATTTGTTGAATCTTTCTATTGAACTATAACCGTTATTCTGAACTGTGGATCTTGAATATCATTTTTAAATTTCACTCCACATCATGTTGGCAATTTGGACATTATTTGAATCTGTACAAAGTAAACTCCTGATACTTATTGTTTATCCTGTTCTTCTGTTCATCATTTGTATCACTGTTATTTGTGTTAATCATCAAGAATCAAGCTGTTGTGAATATCTGTGGCCGGGGGCACAGATGTGATATAATTGTTGAACAGATGAAAGGTTAAAGGTGATATACTAGGTTAAAGGCGATACATCTATTCGGTGTCTTTTATGGCACGTGGTTAATGTTCTCTTTGGCCCGTAGTACAAAGATGAACTGTTGATTGGTATGATTATGACCAAAGGCTGAATCTGGTATAATCATGACCGTTGGTGTTATATTGAATGTCTTTGGCCCGTAGTGCAAAGATGAACTGTTGATCTGCATGATTATGACCAGGAACTGTGAAGTTGCATTATCTTGACTAATGGTATTTCAGATGATAAAAGTTGATGATATTTTTACAAAAAAGAGAAGCGAGTGGACATTATAGTCTGCATTATTCTTCTAATAGATTGTTCATTCCGCTGCTATTATTGATCTGAACATTGTTTAAGAATTTAACTACAGTTTTTGATATAAACCTTGTAGTCTATTGTATTCTATCAAGAACTCAACTGTTGAAGGCTAATGATAATTTATTCGTCATTATCTTAGTCATGATATTTCTTACTGGGCTATTTGAGCTCACCCTTTCTTTTGTTCCATTGTTTTTCAACAGGAGATGAGAACGTAGTTGGGTTTAGCCGGGAAATGGAGTGAGAGTCCGAGGGATAGTTATCCTAGTCTTCACGTGTTGTAAAATAGTGTGGCAATAATAGTGAAGACTTAGTTGTGTATTGTTATACACTGTATTGTTGTACGTTGTGCTTTGTTGTAATAATTTTGTTTTAGTCTTTTGACGACTCAAGTTTGGGCTGTGTAGGCCCAGATTTGGGGGCATCACACCTTAACCTAGTTCAATTCCAACCGGATTAGTGTTAATCACCTAATTAGGTAAACCAGTTAGATAATTTAATTATTCTGTAACTAGGTTTAAGTCTAGATTAGGGTTTCTAATCCAGTTATCTCTAACCTAGTTCATTTCTAAGTATTCCAGTTGAATTGGTCTTTACTGATTTAAAAGTCAGATATTACGGAGTTTTGTTCCGAATAAACACTATTCTGTAAAACGAAAAGTCAAAAAGACATTGCACGTTTTTCGGTGAATAGTGTTTTTGATTTTTATTTCTCAGAAAATGGTTAGACGATCAAAAAGGCGAAAAAAAATATTTTTCGTCTTTTCCTTATTTCATCCTATACCCGACGCCAGAAAAACTTTTATCGGCTATATTGTATTTTGAAAGTACGGGAAAGATGAATCCTGAAACAGAATGTCATTTCGACGTACACGTTACGCTCGGGGACTTAGGTTAGATTTCCTAGGGTTTAGACCATAGGGTTTAGGGTTTAGGTTTTATCTTTTTTTCAGATTTTTGAAAAAAAACTTTTATGCTCCTTTTTTGTGCTAAGGCTGGATACTTGAACCGAAACACATAAATAAACAATAGCGAAGATTCCATAACACATATAAGATGTAATTCAAGCCTTATTTATTCACATAAAGTCGGATTCTAAACTCTCTCGGAAGTTCGGAATATTACATAGGACACCATTGTCATTTCCTAATTTGTTAAGGGCGTAATGGTCTTTAGCCAAAAAAATCTAGAGATTTAATTTCTTTTAATCATAATTCACTTAATTTAAATCCAATTCCAATCCTTTTTTTATCCAAACTTGTTTCATCATGCTTGAATTTTATTCCTTATCAAATACATCATAATTGACTTGTCCCATAACATTTGTCGCACTTTAAACATTGGATTTTGTTAATTAACAATAATAATCACAACCTTTTCCAAATTGTATGCATTACCCTCTTAATTATTCTATAAACCACCTTCGGTTCCATATTTTATTTCTCGACATTTCAATTAGTCGGTTCACTCACTTTTTCATAAACCGCTTTCTCGAGAAACAAACCTCGCCCGAATTACCAAAATCCATCTTCCCTTATTCTTTTAAACTCATATAATCATTTTTAGACCTTTACATCCTTTAACTTATTTACATAACGCACATAATGCTAATTCTCAACATACATGATATCTACGTTGCTTTTACTCACTTTCGGGATATCACATTCTGTATTTATACATTATATCACAATTATCTTATTTCCATCCTTTAATATCAATTTCCTTAACAAATTTCATATAACTACATATCGTGCACTTAATATTTCATAAATCCTTAATAAGTTGATTTGATCACACGGTCACTTCTTTACTACACATACAGACTTACGTTTACTTGTCATTCTTATACCCTCGCCTTTCCAAGCTCATTCCTTAAGCTTGTTCTTAATTCTCATAACTTAAACTCAATTCCCATATATATCCTTATTTCCTGTATTCTCTAACTTTAATCCTTCTTTCTTAGTCACATCAATATACACAAACACATATTCAATATATTACCTGTTGACACATAATATTGTGTCTAACAATAATCCCTTTTTAAATTGCTTTAATGTAGGCATTACATAAATCGTTCATCATAATCATTTATATTACCATTTAATCCTCCAAATTCATTTTCATTATATTTCCTTCATAGCTCAAATCCCTCATGAACCGTAAATAGCTAACTGATCCATAAATATTTTATCATTCAACTAGGTTATATCTCATAACCTTTACTTAATTACTCAAAATCTTCATTTGAAAATTCTGTAAAAATCCGGGATGTCACATTGCTTCTAAGCAAAATTTTGCTAGATGGCAAGCTTTATTAAGTATTTTTGATTTCAATATTTAATATAGTAAAGGTAGTTAAAATTCTATTCCTAATTTTATCACTAGAGAGTTTCTCCAAACAGGTTTGCATAAATGAGTATAAGAGGGAGTAGTAGTACTCGTAGTAGAGGTAGTTCTTCTGCCCCTAGTCAGTCCAGTAAATTTGAAGGAACTATGATTCATCGCCCAGTAAGCCTAGTCTCGGCAGTGGACTTTGTAAATAGTTATCATGTTTTAGGTCAAATACCTAAACCATACAGTTCAACCTTAGCCAGTAAACCCCTAGTCATTGACCCCTTTGGACCTTTTAATATCTATAAACCAGAACCCCAAAAGCCCACTTTCAAACAGTCAAAAACAGAGTACACACCTAACTATGAAATAAACCTATTTTACGTTGAGTCATAAGCCCAAAAAATGACCCAATAAAACTTGTGGCCCAATTCTTTCTCCCTAGTTGCCATTTTATACATTTTACCCCATATAAGTCATTATCCTATTATAAGGGTATTTTGATTTAAACATGGTCAATCCAAATTAAGTCCATTTATGACAGAAAGGGTGAAACTAAAGTACTGTATCATTCCTTGTATATTAAGCAAATTATATCCATGTCAGATTGGTATAACCACCCTTTTGATCTTCAGTTACTAAATAATCATAATAAAATTTTCTATTATTATGATTATATTGAAGCTCGGCACAAGATTTTCTTGTACCAAAAATTAGTTATTCAGTCATTCGTGGTTCATCCAATTTGATCACAAATTTAAAAGTCAAATCCCTCTGTGGTTTACAATTTGGTGGTCTAGATATGGACCAACATTTTCCATTTTTCCTAAACCACTTCATAGTCAAGTAACCCGTTACAGTAAAATCAAGTTAAACCCAAAGTTTGAAACTATTCCCATATTGCTGTAATTTTCTAGAAAATACAAAATTTCTTGGATTTTAAATGGCAATACAACCTGAAAACACCAGTTTAGTCAATTGTTCATATTTCTAGACAATCCCAAGCTACTATTAGTCAATATAGACAAACTAGTTATGTATCCTATATTTTTTTCATCAAATGGTGGGATAAATTCGATGTCAATAGAATTATTGGCCAAGTTCAAAAAGAATTTCTCCCAATTCTAGTCATCCCAGTCCAATCAAAGGAATAAAAAGCCCATTTCTAGCCCTTCATCTTCCTTAGATATATCTTCAGTCAAGAATTATTCAGCGTCAGAGTTAAATTTATTGGTCTCCTCCATTAATGATCGAGTCAATGACCTCCACAAAGAGGTGACCTCACAAGAAAATTCTTTTGTTTCTAGTCATAATTCAATCACTAGCAATGATCCATGTTGTAGTCAACTATTCCAAGATGCTCATGACCCATGTGCATTATAACTCATGAAGACTTAGTCAAAAGTAGCAAAAGCAAAAGCAAAAGTAGATGTTGTCCCCTAGACATTCAATCAGCCGAAAGTAAAAGTAACCAAAAGTAAAAGCAGATGCTATCCTCCGGTCATTCAGTCAGCCGAAAGTATAAGACAATTATACTTTGTACTTTTACTTTTACTTTAGTAAATGTAATAAAATAGTTAGGACGAGTGAGTCCACAGTCATTTTCTTTTCTTATTTAAGAGAAGCTCAGTCATTTAAAAAGGAACAGGTTCAGAAGTTGCATTATTATAACTTATACAACTTCTCTCTAGTTTTCTCTCTTGTTCTTCATTTCAAATATTATAATTAGATTAGGAACTCATGTACAAGATAGTGTTGTGTTAATCTTGTAAGTAAATACTGTTTATTATTTATCATTTATGTAATTAATTAATTTTTAATTATCAATTAATTTTCAGTTAATTACCAATTGTTATCTTGAGAGCTATACTTCAAAATAAAATTATTTATCATTTATGTAATTAATTAATTTTCAATTATCAATTAACTTTCAGTTTATTACCAACTGTTATTTTGAGAGCTATATTTCAAGATAAATATATATATACATGCTACTTATGTTCTATTGTGCATTCCTGTTCTTCACTGTTTATATATATATATATATATATATATATATATATATATATATATATTTCAACTTATGGTTTTGAAAATCATTTGATATTGGTCTTCTAAAAATAATTTTCAAAAACGTACTCCTTAAAACACATCCCCTAAAGTCGAACTCCAGAAGATATACACTTCCAAAGTCAAACTCCTCAACATATACTATTATCCTTCATATGTAATTCTTAATCATACTTATCTCCTTCTACGATCATTATGCTCTTCCTCAATCACTTTACCATTCTCTGCTTTTATGATCAACTCCTTAATCTTTTCATTCTTTTATAATCCTTTAACTCTTCAACTTTCATTTTTAACAACTTATCTATTCATCCAATCATTTCAACTCCATTTACTCTGATCATCTTTACTACTACCAACCTATATATAGCAATCTTCTTAAGATATCTTCTATGTCCTCGAATCATTATTTTATACATTAACACCACTGTTGGGTCGGTGTTATACTTGCAAAGTAATTGTTTCTTAACTCATTTATTGTTAGTTTTTAGGCATTTCTATTTCAATTTTATGTATTTTTGTGTGTTTGTTTCATGTTTGTAGAAAAAGAAGCTTGCAAGGGCATTTTAGTGATTTGAGGACAAGGGTGACGCAGCTGTATCACGAAGTGACGCACCTGCGTCACAAGTAGCGTCAACTCCAATAAGGCCAGACGCAGCTGCGTGAGATGTGAGGCAGCCGCGTCAGGAGAATGCAATACAGCTGCATGATAAGTGACACAGTTGTGTCACCAGTGGCTACAATTCCAGTAAGGTTTGACGCAGCTGCGTGAGATGTGAGGCAGCCGTGTCAGAAAATTCAACACAGCTACGTGAGATGTGAAGCAGCCGCGTCAAAGGGCGAGCGAGTGGGTCTCCCACGTTGTTGAGTAGTTTCTGAGTCAGTTTTGATGGTCAGTTGAGTTGCTCAAGTGCTGGAATAAAAAGAGCCAAAAGAGAAAAAGAAAGGGATAGAAAAAAGACGCGAGAGAGATCGAAAGAAGGAAAGGAAATAGGTTTAGCATTGGAGAGAAACTGGAAGCTTGGTGCAGAGAAGAGCAACAAGGCATTATTAGTTTATCTCTGATCCTTGTACTTTACATATTGTCACTTGCTATGGCTAGAACTTATTTATCTGTATTTCATATAAACTTGAGTATGAACTAATTACTTTTATTTAGGGTTTGCAATGAAATTATTTGTTTGACCTCCTGAATGGAGTTATTACTTGTTAGTGTTGGATTCATGTGAAGGTTGACTATCATAGTAGTTTCAATTATTTTAATCACCTGGCTAGTGATTAATTTAGGTTTTCATATGAAATCGAGAGAGAAGTATGAAAATAGACCAATGTATGATAGCATGTGACTATAGTTGTTAATATAATTTGTGATTGAGATAGAAATATACTTAATTGCCACGTGTAATTGGTAGAAAACCTGAGCTTATGATCTTTTTAAATTCAGCATTCATAGAAATATAGATTGTTGGTTTAATTGGGATGTTCTTCTTTAGTATAATCCATGATAGGTAGGATCGGGGAAGATTTGTTGTATAATAATCGAGCGATATTAATTCAGCTGATGAAAAGTTCTTAATTAGCAACTCATTGCTTATATTTTAACGTAACAGTAATAATTAGGTTCAGTAGATGTGTGACGCCCCCAAATTCAGGCTCCTGGAACCTTGAATTTGGTGTTCACTAATCATAATATCGCATATATTAATCACTACCCAGAATTTACCATTAATATACATTACATGTGCTAATTTCCAACATAGAACAAAATACATCTCTCACACTCACAGGGTCGTTAACCTTTACATACACATAACATTACTAAGATAACATTTCCTATTTACAGTCACAACATAGATTTAAGACTACCGGCTGGGAACAACACATCAATTTCTTCAGTCCGATATCTTTCCTTTGCCTTTGTCTTTCTTATCTAGATTCTCGGGTTTTACATCTTTGTCTGCGACATTTTAAGCAAGTAAAAGTGAGCAACTAAAGTGCTCAGCAAGTATAATGAACAGAATAACAATGTATTATGAGGATCAGAAATTATATCAATAATGAAACATTAATTCGATTAAAATGAAAGAGAATAATTGTAAGAATTATCTTTTGAAACATGATACAATTGAATTAAACTGAGGGTCACAAGACCATTGAACGTAGGTTAATCAATTTTAATATTGATAACCCGTTTATGTCATAAAGACCATAAAACCTTAAATCCGTACTCGAGGTGATCAGCCTCTTGTACCTATGACTGTGCACATCATATTACCGCATATTACGGGGGAATCGGAATTTAAAGCATCCGACAAGCTATACCCCTGGAATAGGGTTGTTCATCTCAGTTTCTAGGAGTCCGCACCAAAACAATTTGGTTTGGCTCAGCACTAAACAATATAGCATAATTTGAAATTCAATGGTATCAAAAGTCTAGCCGAACAAATGGTCTAGACTCATAATTATTAATTCATTGACAAACAATCATGTTTCGTTATGAACGGCATTTATGAATATATGTATGTAACAAAAGAAATTTTTCATTGAATAATCCACAATATCACTGAAATCAATATTCGATAAAATGGAATAATGATGAAACTTTAGGAAATAAAGTTCAATAAATATTTTAATAGCTAACACATGACTAATGGTTCAAAGTTAGGGTTTAGGAACTTGCCTCGATATCCGTTTACTATGTTAACTGCTAAATTTTCCTTTCTTGAACACCCTATAATAATAACATAATCAAATAATAATAATTTAGTAACTCGAGATATTAATATATATAATTAATATCACTCATAACCTAATTATTCTACCCATCGGCTCTATATGGGTATTTGAAATTGATTATAACCTATTTTGGTTATTAATCTTAATTATGTTATTTTAATTCCCATTATTAAACATTTAATAATTAATTGGAATTATTCCTCAAAATTGGAAAATTGTTAAATTTAATTTATAAAACATTTTTATACATTTTCCTGATTTTTATATAATTTTTATTAATTTTTAAACATTTATTTTAATTAAATTCACTTTCAATGGCATTTTCGTAAATAACCTGAAATCCGGAACCAGGGGCAAAACGGTAAATTCGCGGAAAAACCGATCGGCCGCGCATGGCGCGTGACCGGCCTTCCGCGGACCAAACGACGTCGTTTGGTTTTGTTCCGGAAAATCAGCAGCCGCGCATGGCGCGGCCCCCCGTCTGGCGTCCAAAACGACGCCGTTTTATGCTAGCCGCAGAAAAAATTATGGCCGCCGCGCAATGCGCGGTCGGCCTTATTTTTTTTTTCTCTGCTTCCTGGCGACACAGTAGCCATCCGGAAGTATTATTTTCCCACTTTTGATCAATATTTCCACCACAAAATTATCCCAAACATCAAGAAATTCATAGATACACTCATAAAAATTATATAGAACAATACTATAATTATTTCCCAATTTTTTTATACAATTATTTTATCTCCACAAATACCCAAATAAATTAATAAAAATGATTTTATACCTTCTTTTGAAGCTTGTATGCACCCGGATGGCTAAAAATTATTTTCTCTTTCCTGCTAGTGGTGGCGTTGGTGGTCGGTGGTGGCGGTCGGTGATGACAAAGGAAGAAGATGATAGAGAATAATAGTTTTGTGTTTGGCTTGCTAGTGGGTGATATTGTTATATTATTATTATTATTACTATGCATACATATATATATATAACTTGTCCAGCGGTTGATTAATTTGGCTTCATTAATTCCACCGACTTACTTAAGTCGGTGGAAAATTTTTATCCTCCATATGTACATTTTAATACATTATGCAATAATTCGGGTAATAAATATTTTATATAATGTATATAAAATATTTATTTTAATTTACCAAAATTCATAAGATAATTTATAAATAATATTTATATATTTTTGGGGTACTTTATTTGATAAATTTTGTACACGCATAAAGACATGCATGTAGTTATATGAAATATTTTATACTTCCAAAATTAATAAAATAAATTGTATAACTTAATAAAATTTATTTTCTTATGTTTCAACTTCATTACATATAGATTACGTAAACCTACATGTATTTTCTAATACTACATAATATATACATAATTTACTTATTATATATATTATGTATTATAACAATTTCTCTTACATGCATAATTCATAAAACATTATATCTCATAAAAATAGAAATAATTCTATTTTTCATAAACATAATTCATTTTATTAAAACTAATAATCATTCATCTTTCTTTATTATTCTTTTCACCACTTTATATGTTTTATATAAACTATACAATATAAATTTTGCATAATTTATATAATTATTAACCTTTTCTATAATAAATTTATTTTCTGGTATAAATTATACATCACCCTCATATAATTTATATAACCAAAATTCCTTCACACATAATTATATTTCCTTATAACAATATATATATATATATTTATTTCTATGTATTATATACATATATAATTCATTTCTTAATAATCTCCAAATTTTCTCATAATTATAAATTAATCCATGATCAATAATTTTGACTTCATTATTTACCTCATTAACTTTAATTTAATACAAAATTTTCAATATTCATCCTCTTTTCATTGACATATAGCATTAAATTAATAACCGTAATAGAATATACCTCCATGATTAATTTACATAATTCACATTAATTGCGTAATTTAAATAACTAAAATACACACATTTTATTTATTTAAACTTTTTACACGTCATAATATCCTGGATATTACATTCTTCCCCCCTTATAAAAATTCTGTCCCGGAATTTCTACATTAACTATTCGAATAAATGGGGATAATTCTTTTGCATTTTCTCCTCTAACTCCCAAGTGGCTTCTTCAATGTTATGATTTCGCCATAACACTTTAACAGAAGGAATCACTTTATTTCTTAAGACTTGCTCTTTCCTATCTAATATTTGGACAGGAATCTCTTCATAAGTTAAATCCCTCTCTATCTGAATCGGTTCATATGCTATGACGTGCTTATAATCTGGCTTGTACGGTCGTAGCACTGACACGTGAAAAACATTGTGTATGTGCGCTAACTCTGGAGGTAAAGCCACTTCATAAGCTACCTCCCCAACTTTTCTTAATACTTCAAACGGTCCAATAAATCTAGGACTTAATTTACCTTTCTTTCCGAATCGGATTTTTCCCTTCCATGGAGACACTTTAAGAAACACGTGACTTCCCACCTCAAAATCTCGACTTTGCCTATGCAAATCTGCATACTTTTTCTGTCGATCTTGGGCTGCCACTAACCGGGTCCGTATCAACCGGACTGTATCTGCCGTCTGTTGAACCAGTTCGGGTCCTAGTAATTGACGTTCCCCTACTTCATCCCAACACAAAGGAGTCCTACATTTTCTTCCATATAAAGCTTCATAAGGTGGCATTCCTATACTTGCGTGGTAACTGTTGTTGTACGCAAATTCCACCAGAGGTAGGTGATCCTCCCAACTCCCTTTGAAGTCCATAACACAGGCCCGCAACATATCTTCCAAGGTTTGTATAGTTCTTTCGCTTTGACCATCGGTTTGAGGATGGTAAGCCGTACTCAACTTCAATTGTGTTCCTAATCTCTCTTGTAGACTTTTCCAAAAATTTGATGTAAATCGTGGATCACGATCTGACACAATTGATACTGGTACTCCGTGTCTTGATATTACTTCTTTAATGTAGATTCTAGCCAATTGATCCAAATTGTATTTGATCTTAATTGGCAAGAAATGGGCCGACTTTGTTAGTCTATCCACGATCACCCATACAGCATCGTAACCCTTTTGAGTAGTCGGAAGTCCTACTACAAAATCCATGGTAATATGCTCCCATTTCCATTCTGGAATTTCAAGAGGTTGTAATAGCCCACTTGGTCTCTGATGCTCAGCTTTGATCCGCTGACACGTCAAGCATCGGCTTACATAATCCGCAATTTCTCGTTTCATGTTTGGCCACAAAAAATATTTCCGTAAATCTTGGTACATTTTCGTACTTCCTGGGTGAATTGAGAATTTTGAATTATGTGCCTCTTGCAATATCTCCTCCTTCAATTCAACTACTGCTGGTATCCAAATTCGCGCCTCAAATCTTAAAATGTCATTATTATCTATCTGAAATTTTACTTCATCACCTGAAGTAATCCTATTCCTTACCTGAATACATTCGCCATTGGTTAATTGGGCCTCCTTCACCTTATCTAACAACATTGGTTGCATCTCTACAATAAATAGCATCTCATCTGTTTCAGAGGGGTACTTCACTTCAATTTCCAACTTTGTCATTTCTCGAATTAGTTCATCTTGAACAGTTAATTTCATCAACTTTTCTCTCTCCTTTCTACTTAAGGCGTCAGCTACTACATTAGCTTTTCCTGGATGATAGAGGATTTCACAATCATAATCCTTTATCAATTCCAGCCACCTCCTTTGACGCATATTTAACTCCTTTTGCGTGAAGATATATTTCAGACTTTTGTGATCTGTATATATCTCACATTTTTCCCCATAAAGGTAATGTCTCCATATTTTCAATGCAAAAACTACTGCTGCCAATTCTAAATCATGAGTCGGATACCCTTTCTCATAATCTTTCAACTGCCGGGATGCATATGCAATAACCTTTCCGTTTTGCATAAGCACACAACCTAATCCTTTATGAGAAGCATCACTATATACCACAAAATTTCCAGTTTCATCAGGCAAAGTCAACACTGGGGCTTCACTTAGCCTTTTCTTTAACTCACAAAAACTTTCTTCACACTTATCGGTCCACACAAACTTCACGGACTTTCTAGTTAAATTGGTTAGCGGAGTTGCTATCTTAGAGAAATCTTGAATAAATCGTCGATAATAACCCGCTAAACCTAAGAAACTTCTTACCTCCGTGGGTGTCTTTGGTTGTTCCCAATTAATTACAGCTTCAACCTTTGCAGGGTCCACAGAAATTCCATCTTTATCAATAACATGACCCAAAAAGTGAACTCTTTCCAACCAGAATTCACACTTCGAAAATTTGGCATATAATTTTTCTTTCCTCAAAGTTTCTAACACTATTTTTAAATGATCAACATGCTCTTCCTGAGACTTAGAATACACCAGAATATCATCTATGAACACCACTACAAATTTATCCAAATAGGGTTTAAAAATCCTATTCATCATATCCATGAATGCCGCTGGTGCATTTGTCAGTCCAAACGGCATAACCAGAAACTCGTAATGACCATAACGAGTTCTGAATGCTGTTTTCGGCACATCCTCCTTTCTTATTTTCAACTGATGATATCCTGACCGAAGATCAATCTTTGAAAAATATTTTGCTCCCTTCAACTGATCAAAAAGATCATCAATCCTTGGCAACGGGTATTTATTCTTGATGGTCATCTTATTTAACTCTCTATAATCAATACATAACCGTAGAGTTCCATCCTTCTTCTTAACAAATAGCACTGGTGCTCCCCATGGAGACACACTCGGTTGAATAAACTTTTTATCTAATAGCTCCTGTAGTTGTTTCATCAATTCTTTCATTTCCACTGGGGCCATTCTATACGGAGCTTTAGATATGGGAGCAGTTCCTGGTGCTAAGTCAACCACAAATTCGATTTCCCGATCTGGAGGAAGACCAGGTAAATCATTCGAAAACACATCGGGAAATTCGTTCACTACCGGTATTTCTCCCATTTTCATCTCACCTTTTCCGGTATCTATCACATACGCTAAGTATCCCGTGCCTCCCTTCCTTAACGCCTTACTAGCTTGCATGACTGACAGACAACTAAACTGTCTTGGTAATTTGCTACCATAAAATACTATTTTCGACTTTTTAGGAGTTTGTAAAGTTACGCACTTCCGTTGACAATCAATCATCGCTTTATGGTTATACAACCAATCCATCCCTAGGATGACATCAAATTCCCCAAGACGTATTGGAATTAAATCCACATACAACTTATGTTTCCTTATCACCATAGGGCAATGTTTATGCACATGATTAACAGGTATCACTTCCTTATTTGCAATTTCTATATTTAAGGGTTGTTCTAAGTTTTCATGAGTCAACCCTAGTCTTCTAGCAAATTCATCAGAAATAAACGAGCAGGTAGCACCCGAATCAAAAAGCACACATGCATTAGTATTGCAAATTGAGATGGTACCTGACACCACATCTTTAGATTTTTCCGCATCCTGCACCGTCATATTAAAGGTTCGAGCGGTAGGACGACCTGGTGGAGTTGGTGCGGGGAGTGTCAGTTTCCCTCCACTTGTTACCTCCATCGTCTTCTTTGGGCAATTACGAGCAAAATGATCTGCCGCTCCACAGTTATAACATCCAGTTTTCTTCAATTTTGGGCAATTTGGTGCAATGTGTCCCTCTTGCTGACACTTATAACATACCTTCTTTCCCTTCAGACAAACCCCAGAATGATTCTTCCCACAACTGCTACACGGCTCAACTTTCTTCTTTACATCTCCGGATTTGTTTCCGGAGGTGTTGGTACTACCACTCCACTTTTTCTTGCCAGGAGGGTTGGTGCTACTACCACTTCCCCCCTTGGAATCTCCTTCATTCTTTCTTTTCTTTTGTTCCTGATGATATTTAGTAATAGCTTCACTACCTCCCTCAGCTAACATTGCCTTTTCCAACACATCAGCATATGTTGTTGTTTGAAACATATTCACCTTGCTATAAATCCAGGGCTTCAATCCCTGTTCAAATCTTTTGGCTTTCCGCTCTTCTGTATTGACCTGGTATGGGGCAAACCGGGCCAATTCATTAAATTTGGCAGCATACTCAGCTACTGACATGTTATTCTGTTTGAATTCTAAAAATTGAATCTCCAACTTGTTTTGCATACTAGTGGGAGAATAATTTTCGAAAAACAGTTCCTTAAACCTCTTCCAAGGAACAATTTCTCCTGCCTCTCTATTTCGGTTTGCTTGCCACCAATGGCCAGCATCTCCTTTCATCATGAAGGTCGCAAAAGCAGTCTTCTGCTCCTCAACTACTCGAACCACCTCAAAAACCCTTTCCATCTCCATAATCCAAGTTTGAGCTTCTATAGGGTTTATAGAGCCCTTAAATTCTGGTGGTCCAGCTAGTTTAAAATCTTTAAAATTTGCAAAATTTAAGGGTTGGGTATTTTGTTCAGCAGGAACTGGGTTCCTAGTTTGCATTGCACCTGCTAGTAAATCTACTAACCTTTGCACTAGATTAACTGGGACTGTTTCTGGTTCTATTCTTGTACCTGTCCCAGCATCTTCATTCACTGATTCTTCTTGTGCTCTTCTAGCAGGTCTACCTCTCTTTGGCGGCATTCTGAAATATGAACTTATATTAATTTTCATTACTATTTTTACAATATGAAATTTAAAACTAGCATTTATATCAAAACATACCAGCCTTCCAATATTTACATTAACAACCAACTATTTTACAAGACACGTACATATCCCAGATCACACATACATCCTATTTACATATCATATCCCTGTTAGTTACATCAAAAGTAGGGTTTCATACTATTTATATAAACATCAATATATACATCAAAATCACACTATCCCACATTCCACGGGTTCATTGCTCTCCTCATAGCATCTTCAAATTCTTGTCTTATAATGTTGATCGCCACATCACGATCAATATCTCGCCAATACTGACCTTCCTCTACTCGAAAACATCGAATCCTGTGTTGTGCCCTTTCCGATGCACATTTAAAAGCATACTCCATATCATCCATTTTTACTTGTTTAGCTCTCACCTCGTTTTCTGTGAGGCCTACTTGCCTAGTCGCTCTTCCCCAAGCATTCTCAACTCTTGTCCTATCTGTCACCTCTCTATTCAACCTATCAACCAGAATCTGTCTTTCTGTAGACAATTCTTCTATTCTATGTTCGGCTTGGCCCAGTTTATTTACTGCCTCATTTTTCTGTTGGGTGAGGACCTGGAGTTCTTCCTCTCTTTGTTGTGACACAATATTTTGAGCTACAGCTTGGGCTTCTAACTCATGTACTTGGTGTGTAAGATCGGCCACCTGAATCTCTAAACCATTTATAGTGTCTATGGCGTTAGCTATTAACTCTTCATTTGGGTCTAAGTTTTCAGGAGGAGTACCTTCAGAAGACCCTCCTTCTTCTTCATTTACATCCATATGTTCTTCTGGTTCAAAATCTGGTCCGTACTCCGACCCTGGCTCAGACACGGGTGGACTAGCAATTATTCGCTCCGGTACTACATGTATATCCCTAATCTCTTCTTCTTCAATCCTAGCCCCACTTGGTTCGCCTGTCTCTGTCATCCTATAAAACAACAATACGAGAATCTTCTATCAACATTAATCTAACCATTATATAATAACTTTTAAATAACACATAAGTTATCGACTTTTGAACGTTCTAAATTCCCTACTTCCCTTTAAACTCGATTTGAGTTGCGTACCTATACCTAAAGTTTTCCCTCACCTATAGTCTTGAATCTTTCAGCTCTGATACCAACCTGTGACGCCCCCAAATTCAGGCTCCTGGAACCTTGAATTTGGTGTTCACTAATCATAATATCGCATATATTAATCACTACCCAGAATTTACCATTAATATACATTACATGTGCTAATTTCCAACATAGAACAAAATACATCTCTCACACTCACAGGGTCGTTAACCTTTACATACACATAACATTACTAAGATAACATTTCCTATTTACAGTCACAACATAGATTTAAGACTACCGGCTGGGAACAACACATCAATTTCTTCAGTCCGATATCTTTCCTTTGCCTTTGTCTTTCTTATCTAGATTCTCGGGTTTTACATCTTTGTCTGCGACATTTTAAGCAAGTAAAAGTGAGCAACTAAAGTGCTCAGCAAGTATAATGAACAGAATAACAATGTATTATGAAGATCAGAAATTATATCAATAATGAAACATTAATTCGATTAAAATGAAAGAGAATAATTGTAAGAATTATCTTTTGAAACATGATACAATTGAATTAAACTGAGGGTCACAAGACCATTGAACGTAGGTTAATCAATTTTAATATTGATAACCCGTTTATGTCATAAAGACCATAAAACCTTAAATCCGTACTCGAGGTGATCAGCCTCTTGTACCTATGACTGTGCACATCATATTACCGCATATTGCGGGGGAATCGGAATTTAAAGCATCCGACAAGCTATACCCCTGGAATAGGGTTGTTCATCTCAGTTTCTAGGAGTCCGCACCAAAACAATTTGGTTTGGCTCAGCACTAAACAATATAGCATAATTTGAAATTCAATGGTATCAAAAGTCTAGCCGAACAAATGGTCTAGACTCATAATTATTAATTCATTGACAAACAATCATGTTTCGTTATGAACGGCATTTATGAATATATGTATGTAACAAAAGAAATTTTTCATTGAATAATCCACAATATCACTGAAATCAATATTCGATAAAATGGAATAATGATGAAACTTTAGGAAATAAAGTTCAATAAATATTTTAATAGCTAACACATGACTAATGGTTCAAAGTTAGGGTTTAGGAACTTGCCTCGATATCCGTTTACTATGTTAACTGCTAAATTTTCCTTTCTTGAACACCCTATAATAATAACATAATCAAATAATAATAATTTAGTAACTCGAGATATTAATATATATAATTAATATCACTCATAACCTAATTATTCTACCCATCGGCTCTATATGGGTATTTGAAATTGATTATAACCTATTTTGGTTATTAATCTTAATTATGTTATTTTAATTCCCATTATTAAACATTTAATAATTAATTGGAATTATTCCTCAAAATTGGAAAATTGTTAAATTTAATTTATAAAACATTTTTATACATTTTCCTGATTTTTATATAATTTTTATATAATTTTTATTAATTTTTAAACATTTATTTTAATTAAATTCACTTTCAATGGCATTTTCGTAAATAACCTGAAATCCGGAACCAGGGGCAAAACGGTAAATTCGCGGAAAAACCGATCGGCCGCGCATGGCGCGTGACCGGCCTTCCGCGGACCAAACGACGTCGTTTGGTTTTGTTCCGGAAAATCAGCAGCCGCGCATGGCGCGGCCCCCCGTCTGGCGTCCAAAACGACGCCGTTTTATGCTAGCCGCAGAAAAAATTATGGCCGCCGCGCAATGCGCGGTCGGCCTTATTTTTTTTTTTCTCTGCTTCCTGGCGACACAGTAGCCATCCGGAAGTATTATTTTCCCACTTTTGATCAATATTTCCACCACAAAATTATCCCAAACATCAAGAAATTCATAGATACACTCATAAAAATTATATAGAACAATACTATAATTATTTCCCAATTTTTTTATACAATTATTTTATCTCCACAAATACCCAAATAAATTAATAAAAATGATTTTATACCTTCTTTTGAAGCTTGTATGCACCCGGATGGCTAAAAATTATTTTCTCTTTCCTGCTAGTGGTGGCGTTGGTGGTCGGTGGTGGCGGTCGGTGATGACAAAGGAAGAAGATGATAGAGAATAATAGTTTTGTGTTTGGCTTGCTAGTGGGTGATATTGTTATATTATTATTATTATTACTATGCATACATATATATATATAACTTGTCCAGCGGTTGATTAATTTGGCTTCATTAATTCCACCGACTTACTTAAGTCGGTGGAAAATTTTTATCCTCCATATGTACATTTTAATACATTATGCAATAATTCGGGTAATAAATATTTTATATAATGTATATAAAATATTTATTTTAATTTACCAAAATTCATAAGATAATTTATAAATAATATTTATATATTTTTGGGGTACTTTATTTGATAAATTTTGTACACGCATAAAGACATGCATGTAGTTATATGAAATATTTTATACTTCCAAAATTAATAAAATAAATTGTATAACTTAATAAAATTTATTTTCTTATGTTTCAACTTCATTACATATAGATTACGTAAACCTACATGTATTTTCTAATACTACATAATATATACATAATTTACTTATTATATATATTATGTATTATAACAATTTCTCTTACATGCATAATTCATAAAACATTATATCTCATAAAAATAGAAATAATTCTATTTTTCATAAACATAATTCATTTTATTAAAACTAATAATCATTCATCTTTCTTTATTATTCTTTTCACCACTTTATATGTTTTATATAAACTATACAATATAAATTTTGCATAATTTATATAATTATTAACCTTTTCTATAATAAATTTATTTTCTGGTATAAATTATACATCACCCTCATATAATTTATATAACCAAAATTCCTTCACACATAATTATATTTCCTTATAACAATATATATATATATTTATTTCTATGTATTATATACATATATAATTCATTTCTTAATAATCTCCAAATTTTCTCATAATTATAAATTAATCCATGATCAATAATTTTGACTTCATTATTTACCTCATTAACTTTAATTTAATACAAAATTTTCAATATTCATCCTCTTTTCAATGACATATAGCATTAAATTAATAACCGTAATAGAATATACCTCCATGATTAATTTACATAATTCACATTAATTGCGTAATTTAAATAACTAAAATACACACATTTTATTTATTTAAACTTTTTACACGTCATAATATCCTGGATATTACAAGATGACATATAGTTGAATTGTAAACCCTAAACGTTGTTTAACATAGAGATCTTAGTTTGGAGTAATTTAATCTTGATATTAATTTCGGAACTTAACAATATTTTCAAGTCAAAAGATTCAAATGATGTTATTTCAATTATTAACTAGTAATTCCACATTTTATTTGCAAATCCTCGTGAGAATGATACTTTGTTAGCCTTGTACTACGATTAAACCACGTACACTTGCGTGGAGTATTCTATGAAACGAAAAAAGGCGAACAATCACCTTCTTCTATTTAACATTAGCCACATTTATAAGTGATCTGTGAGGACCCAAATTTTTGAGATTATTTTAATATTAATAAATAAGAATTTAATTAACAAAATTATCAAGGTTGCTTAATTTATTTGTGATTGTTATATTTTATGTGATTTAAAGTGTGTGATGAGATTTAATTGGTAAATTAAATCTGTATGGAGATGGTAATAAAGTGTGTTGAATTAACAAAATTGAAAAGCAAATAAATGGTTTTAAAATTATTTATGAAGAATGAGAGAAATTTTATGTAATTGTACGATTAAATTATTGATATTTAAAACAGTTTGGAGGTGCATAAATTGTTATATTTATAATGTTATTGATTATTGAGGTAAATGGATTAATAATTAAATTAATCCAAACTTTTAATGAAAAGCTAATGAGGGAATTAGTAAAATTGAAATTATTGATTAATCAATAATTATGATGAAAGTTTAGAAATTATTTAAAAAGGAGAATGTAATTATATAAATTATAATAAATTATATAATTTATATAAGAAAGTTAAAGTAAAATATTAATGAAATAATAATTATATGAAAATGATTATATAATTTATATAAGAAGAGTATATTAATTAAGAAAAGAAATATAATTGTACGAATGGTACAATATTTTATTGTATAGTTCATATATAAAGTGTGTCAAGTAGTAAAGAAATGGAAAATAAATGAGGAGAATGAATGTTTATTTATTACACGAGATAACCACGTAATGTATTAAATTAGTAAATGCGCATGATGTTTTACCGAAATACACTTCTAAGCTGGTTGTATGTCACGTAAGTCGGTGGAATTGTTTGTTTTTCCAAATTGATTAAGTTCTTTTAGTTATAAAAGGAAAAGGAATTAAGCAAACAATAGAACATATACACACAATAAAATAAAACAAACTCTCCCTCTATTGTTCTCCACCGAAACCACCACCACCACTCGAAAAAAATTTCATGACCACCAAGAGAGAAGAGAATTTTTGGTGCCATCAAGGTGAGGAATAAGCTTCAAAGGAAATTTTTTAAGCTAGGAGAAGGTATAAAACTATTTTCTTTAAATTAATTTAGTATTTTTAGTGATAAAATAATTTTGTGAAAAATTAGTGATTAATTGAAATAATTACTATTGATAATTTTTAGAGGTATATATGTGGATTATATGATATTTAGAGTAATTATTATGGAAAAATTGGATCAAAAACATTAAATTTTAGAATTTAAAATGAACAGTCCCGGATAGTAGCTATTCTGTTCATTTCGGTGCAGAATTTGGAAAACTTTTTTTCTACGAAGTTGTAGAGAATTAAATTTTGTGTGGAATGGACTTAAAATTTGTAATTTTCTGATAAACGAGCTAATTTATATGAATTTCGGAAGATTTAGCGCAGTGAAATGTGATTTGTCCAAATCCTGTTTATTTTGGTGCAGAATTTGAAATTTTTTCCTTCTACAAAGTTGTAGAGAATTAATTTTCGTGTGGAATGGACTTAAAATTCGTAATTTTCAGATAAACGTGCTAATTACTGTGAATTTTTGAAGTTTCATTGTATTAAAATTAAAATTTAATTATTAAAAATATTTTGTGCTGAAATTTTTCTTGACAGAAATATGGTAATATTATTTCTGATGTTTCTAAAATTTTGGTGAATTATTGTGGAGCATGGGTATTTATTGTGTTTTATGGCTATTTAAAGTTAATGTAAAAATAAGTGAAAATTCATGAAAAATTCTATGAATGTTGAAAAATTATGAAACTTGCTAGAAAAATTTAGAATAATATATAAGATAAATATTGATGGTGTTTGGGGGATATAAAAGTATGTTGAGTGATTATTTATATTTTTAAAGCTATTAAATAATAGTTTTTATATATATAAATAATTACAGAAATTTGTCAGATAATCCAGAAATTATGAAAAATTGGTTGAAAAATCTAAAATAATATTCTAGAGACTTTAGAATATTTAATAGACTCATAAGATGTCGGAATATTATAAGTCGCATGTTGACTAGCTAATAAATAAGCATAACAGTTTTTATGCGAGGATCGAGAATTGACTGAGAAAATTTGTTTATACTTTTATAATATGATATTGGTAATTAGTGTTTAGATATCACTGAAATGTGAATTTTGGATTTTGAATTAAGGTTTTAGATCCGAACAAGCTGGAGTGAATTAACTCAGAAATTACAAGTTAAGTCGGGACATTGTGATAACCGAGACAAATTCTTCAGTACTTGATATTAATTGTCATATGATGTTATATGCTTACTTTGTTCAAATGCATATAGAAATTATGTGTTATGTGATCTATGGATAATATGACCACAATGTGTACTTGGTGCAATGAGGTGATCATATGTGAATTTGATTAATGTTTGCTTCATGTAATTGCTTATCTGAAATAGATATGATGCACGTGAGTTATATTGTTTTAGTAGAAGCACAACACATGATGTATGACACACACAGTGCATGTTATGTTATGTGTTATGTGCACACTGTTGAACTTGCTGAGTCGTAGTGCTCATTCTTGCATAATATAAATTTAGCAGGTAGAAATGAAACTTCAGATGTATTAAATCATGACTAGAGATTATGTGCGACATTAAGGAAAGTTGCAAATGTAATTGTTGTATATATTTTATTTGTATATAGAAACTGGATATGGTTAAATTAGTGAAATGAGTGATTATAATTCATGAGTTATATATATGTCAAATTCTGATCGGATAAATAAGGTTTAGTCATGTATCTTGATTATTCAAGAATTTTTATCACGAAAGAAAAGAAAAAGTAAAGGTTGCGATCCAGGGATTTTGATCGAGACAATAAGTTTTTAAATGCCAAAAATATTTTCATAAAATGATTGGGAAAAAAAAATTATACCGAAAAATTTGGTAATTGATGATTGTAAAATAAATTAATGGATTAAATAAGGTGATTAAAGATTTATTAACGAACCGAAATTTGGACGTAAGGAAAATAATGTATAATAAATATAAAATTTAAATTAATTTAAGGTAGTAAGTTTTGTCAAATTTCGGAGTCGTTACATCATCACTTTTTCTTATCTATATTCATGATCAAGTATCTCCTTGTCATTTTTCTTTTTTCTCCTTTCTCCTTTTCTAGATCATTGCTCAAATTTTTCTTTAAACTCACTTTCGGATCATCTTCCAAATCCTCATACTTTTAATATCCTAATATAAGGTATTTTCTTACATACATAATCATCTTTCTAAATTCTCATTCACTTACACCTATATTCTTTCTCAATCCATCTCTTATCAATTAAAACTTTTCATGGGTTTATCTCCTACTACTTTCATTAATTTCTCTAAGGTTATGTCCTAAGATTTTTTCCACACCTAAGGTTTTTAAGCTACAACTTTGATACTACGATGTGACGCCCCCAAATTCAGGTCCCTTGAACCTCGGGTTCGGTGTTCAATATTTAATACTTAAATAACATTCATAAACTTAATCTCCAGTAAATAGCAAAAAATATAAATATATTCATTACAAAATGTACCATTATCCCAGGTTTTACTAACCTTAAATACATTACAACTACCTTACAACACAAAAGGTTTACAACAACATAAAACATATTAATAAAAATACTAATTACTTCTATTCGTTCGCCTTTCTTTTGCCTTTGTCCTTCTTAGAGCACTCAGACTTAGCTGAAAAATAGTTAATATAGTAAGGGTGAGCAACTACTTTGCTCAGTAAGTTCAAATAAATAATGAAGGAAACATCATGAATGAAAAATAATTAACTTTTGGAGCTTCAACAATATATAATAATTATGAAGATAAGAAACATTGAATAACAATTTTCAATTGATTTAGTATACTATTTTTTCTTACTAAAAGGTCACCAGACTGTGAACATATGTTTTGAGTATTAACAATACACAGAAGACATAAGGCTGACATTTCATTTTGAATATTAACAACCATATCTTTTGCAATATCTGGATACTCTAGGTGATCAGCCTATTGTATGTATATATTGTACACATTATAACCATCAAATTTTATTTTGACTGAAATTATTACATCTGACCATGGTTTTATCCTTACATAATGATTTGTTCATTTCAATATTTCCATAAGATTTCACACCACAATAATATGGTTTGGACTAACTTCAACAATATTCAAATTAATGAATTTGATATATTTATGGTTTAGCCAAAACAATTGGCATAGATCTTCCTCTTTAAATAGTTCATATTAAAAACAACCATGCGAATGCACATCAGTGCGAATATCAATAATAATAAAGCTATGAAAAAATTCTTAATAATTATTTCATCATATACTATGAAACTAATTTCAACTTCAAGATAATTAACGTAAAAACAAGTATATAAAACTTGCATAATAAAACGAGTTTGAGTTTCAGAAGAACTTGCTTGTTCCGCTAACTACTGCTAATCAACTTAACTTAACTTCCTTTGGATGACCTAACATTTAACAATGTTGATCTACCAATCAGTATATCATATACTGGTTTATTTTACATTAATAACCTTTTTATACATCACTTAAATCATATAACATTTAATCACTTAATAATATTATCAACCTTTGATAATATTTTAATCACATAATTATAATTTAACAACACATCAATCACTTCATAATATTTTCACCTTTGCTAATATATTAACCACAAACCAATATTATAAACCATTTAATAATCTTTTAAATATTTACGAATATTATTAATTATTTAATAATATTTTTCTCTCTTAATGATTTTATTAATCCTTTAATAACATATTAATCACTTACTTATTTTAAACATTTATTAATATTATTAATCATTTAATAACGTCTTACACTCTTTCTAATAATATTATTCATTAAATAATATCTTAATCCTTTATAAATATTATTAATAATTTAATAATATTTTACCCTCTTAATAATATTATAAATCTTTTAATATTTTAATTCTTCGTTAATATTATTAATTATTTAATAATATTTTATTTACTTACTAATATTATTAACCATTTAATAATATTTTAATCCGTTATTAATATTATTAATTATTTAATAATATTTTATTCACTTATTAATATTATTCATTATTTAATAATATTTTAATCATGTATTAATATTATTAATTATTTAATAATATTTTATTCACATATTAATATTATTAATCATTTAATAATATTTTATTTATTTTTTAATATTATTAATTATTTAATAATATTTTTTACTAATATTATTAATTATTTAATAATATTTTTTTACTAATATTATTATTTATTTAATAATATTTTAATTAATTAATTTTTTTAATATTATTATTATATTAAATTATATGTTTTGACCCGTTTTATACTCAAAAAATCTAACCCAACACATTTAGACCGACCCAACCCTTTTATTTAAAATATTTTTTTTAAAATCCAGGGATAGCACCCCGGTGCTGCTGGGCGTAAACATTTTTTCTCTTTTTTCAGATTTTCTAATTTTGACACTTTTGATTCAATCTTCAATAAAACATGTTATACACATCTAAATAATTCCAAACTTGATTTATTAGCTTCGTAACTTAATATTATTCAATATTACATTATTTGATCAACTTTTCAAAAAAAAAAATGGACATCAAAATCATGATCGAATCCACTAGATCAACTAGGGTTTTGAAACTTAACATCTTTTGGTACAAAATTCATAAATCATTTGTTTTAACACATTTTTCAATTGTTCAAGTTAGGTTACCTTCGTAACACATAGATCTATCATTCAAAACTTATAGATCCTAAAAATAACTCACACATTTCAAATAATAAATCATCAACCTAGACATTGAGCTAGGGTTTTTAAAACAAAGCATGCTCATACAACCTTTTCTTCCATCACTTTATATATTAAACATGTTTTGAAAACATATCTAGCATATTTAACCATAGATCTTCATAAATACTCGAGATCTACCATTATAGAGTTTAAAAATAGCTTTTTGAAAACACAGATTATACTTTATACTTCAAGATAGATTTTTTTTTTTTTTTTGACTATCAAAATCACATACACAGACATAGATCACATATATTCACTTATACTCCATCATGAACCACCCTTATATCTTCGAATCTCACCATAGATCTTCATCATATAGATTTCTCTCACAACCAAGCATATAAACTTATACAAAGAAATAATAAAACTAAGGTTCAAAGAAACTTTTAAACCTTTTTGTGTACGTCTTCTTCTTGCTAGAGCTTATCTATGAAATGGCTAGATAACTTCCTTGCTCCTTCACCTTGCAACCGAAATCTCTCTCTACATTATCTTTAGAGCTTTCAAGCTCCTCTATCTCTCTCACTCTCAAATGCTCTTGATGAGTAGGTTTTATACTTGCAAATTGAATGCTTAAGGCTTATTGATTTGTGTTATTTTCATTCATTTTTATGCTCTATGGTTTTATTTTACTTACTTTTGGTAATTTCTCTTTGATGTGTAGGAAAAAGAGCTCAAAATGGCAAAATGGTAATTATCTCTGTCAGACAAGAGCCTAGGCGCTTGGTAGGTGCTCAGTAGGCGCTCGGTAGGCGCTTGGCTAAAACCTCTAACCAGACCAAATGAGCGCCTAGGCGCTTGGTAGGCGCTCGTCGGGAAATATCATGAGCGAAGTATTCTTTTGTGGGACCCAGGCACGAAATAAGATGACATACATCCTCTAATACGTGGCTAACGATTAGATAGAGTGGGAGGTTGACGTGAAGGGCGAAAGAACAGGGAGAGAGGGAAGAGAGACCAAGAGTGAAAGACGGGCCAGAACATCAAAAAGAAGAGATAGAGCAGAGGATTGAAGGATTCAGCAAGAGGAGAAATCAACACTGGAGATTGAAGGATAATTCAGAGAGACAACTGAGTTCTACCTTTTCTTACTTCTTTTACTTTGATTTATCTGTATGTTGCAAGAATTGTATTCATGGTTTATAAATCAGAGATGAACTAAACTCTAGAATTAAGGTTATAATGGAACCTATCATGTAAATTGAAGACAATTCATTTCCTTGTTATGTTAGTTGATTATGCTGGAGTTAATTGATATATCTTATGCTTGAGTTATAATTACTTGGCCAGTAGTTAGCTTGACAGTTTATATGAAATTGACATATGGAATATAAACCTAGTGTCGACGCCGGGATTTTGCCGTTTTGTTTTTTAATATTAAATAAGCCCTTTCCAATTTTAGCCTTTTAATTTAAGATGTGATTTTGAAAAGGGTCGGCTTGAGTGTCGACAGGGTTTGAAAGATCGATTTTATGATGAGCCAATTGACCAGAGTCGCCAGTTGGAATATTTGAAATGGATGTACCAACTCATCCGAATTATGTTTTCGCAATCGCAGTGGCTCATATGTGACTCCGAGTTAATTGGTCCGCAAACCGAGATTCATAGAGTTCGGGGGCTTACTTAAGCGAGGGGAAGGTGTTAGGCACCCCCCGACTTCCGTGAAAACACGGTTACCGCAATCTTGATGTTTTCCTATCCTTTTAAAATCCTAAAACGTGTGAGTTGCGTGCGCGTGCATGCCTAGGTGATGGTTGTGGTGAATTTTCGCATAAAAGTTGCTTTGATTTATATGGCAAATGGGTTTTATCGAGAAAGTGTTTAGACGTCTTTTGATCCAAAAGACAAGGCCTCGTTTTACAATAAAGATTGATTTTAATTTCGAAAAACGAGGAGGGTTTTTTATTAGATGCCATTTTCAGAAAACAATAGTTTTTAAACTTTTGTCAAATAGGAATCGAGACTATACATTGCCTTCTGACAGTAAATTCAAATAAAATGAAGGCAACTTCTAGAAACTCTTTAACCCTATGCACAAAGTTAAATGAAAACGTTTATTTATTTTTTTACGAAAAAACATCTTTGATGACAATTCAAAACCAAATGGAGCCTTTTCGTCAAACAAGGATCAAAGTTCGCCAAAACTCTAAATTCTTTAAACCTCGTGAATCTAATATCCTAATTTGATTACTTTTTAGAAAATCTTCATCGTTTGCCTTATTTTGGAAACCATTTTTCTGTCGTAAATTAAAACAAACATTCAAAACGTGTCGGGGCTATCCATGGGCATGTGAGCCGTCTAAATAACTCCAAACACCCACAATCACATATTTTTATTATTACGGGGCCTTAACCCGATCACGGGTTGGTATCGCTTTAAGGCCTGATATTACATACGTACAACCATGAATCCTATCTAATGATTACATACACCAAAAAATGTCCATCATCGGGATTTGATCACGAGGATCTCCTCCCTAGGCTCACAGTTACCCAAATCACTGCATAACCAATACTACGGCAAATCTAACAATACTAAACTCATTATTACATTACATAACTCAAAAATTGCAAACCCAACACTACGAACTATTCATTACCACAACAAACGATATATCACCGTACGGATGTCATCGGGGCATTAGGAGGAAGTTACGTTCCGATGGAACCCTCGCTAACAACCCCTAATCCACGGATCATCGTCATCATAACAACATACTACATCAAGCAATCCAAAACATGAAATTATACTAGCAATACAAGCAATAAAAAAACTAGGAAAACACCCTTTTCACCTTGCAAAAATGCCGATTAAAGCTTCTTATTTCACGACTCGAACAACACTACACGAACACTTGACTAATTAGCAAGAGGAGATGAATTTTTCACTCAAATCTAACCAAGAACCGAGCTTTTCTCTCTCCTCCCGCGAACTCTCTCTCTCTCTAAAACTCTCAAAATCTTTCTCTTCTCTTTCTTCTCGGGTGGAAATGGCCGCTGTATAGTGCTCCACAGGCAGCCGCAGGTGCATCTGCGGCTGGCCTCGCTAGCCGCCCGCGCTGAATCCTCGGTTGCCGGGTTGTCTCCTCGAGCCGCGCACTGTCCCCTTTGTCGGTGGCCGCAGGTGCATCCGCGGCTGTCCGACTTGCTTTTTTCAATTTTCGTGCCCTGCGGTCTTAAATCGCCAATTTCTGCTGTATTATTTTGGAAGGCTGTTTCCTGATACATGAAATCATTTTAGTGCATGGTTCTCCGGGAGCGAGGCCCCCTACCGCTATAAATGTAATGGTCTGTTGCTGTCTTTGGCGATCGCATCGGGCGTTGTCTGGATTGACCGTATGTCTCGCCTTCAAATGACTTGATTCTCGTTGCGCGTTTAGCAGCCTTGATCGTAAGCCGTGGTGGTGACTTCGTGTCGGCGCCCACCTTTCCTTTTCGCATGTCGGGTCAATTGACGACTTTTCCCTCCTGCCAGGGTTAGTAGAAAAGTGCAAAATTTGGGTGTCTACACCTAGGTCTGGATATGTTGACATATGTTCTTGCTATTCTACATGTGGTAGACTGCATGATGTGTATATATGATAGACATATACCTATAAACCATATGTAACCTACAATGAAATCTGATTTTCATGACTCTTATTTAATGTTAAATCTCATGGACACATAGAGATTTATTTAAATAGGTGATATTCACTTGACCATCGACAGAGGTTAGTGAGTGCATGTGATTTTCGGGTTATTAATTCCACATAGTTGATGACATACAGAGGGAATGAAAATGTTCAATTGAAGTGTTAGGGGAAATTATAACCTTAATGTTTTACATCTAGATAACAAATCTTGGTAATTTAGGTTTCGTTAATTCAATTAATTTAACTCATTAACTTAGTTTATTTTCGTCAACTTTGACTGATCGTTTGATTAGGATTAGAGTGCTTTATGATTAGTATTTTAGTAAATTAATAGTAGAAAGTCTTTGTGGGATACGATATCTTGCTTGTTATTTTACTACAGTTGGACCACGCATACTTGCGTGTTTTACTAGGTCAGATTTAGGCAAACAAGTTTTTGGCGCCATTGTTGGGGACTATTTTATTATTATTGTTCCAAAACTAGTTACAGTCAAATTAATCTTATTTAAACAGTTTTTCTGTTTGTTCTTTTCAGGTATCCGAGATCTTATATGTAAACACGTTCAAAAGGATTGGAACCAGTACCAGTCAAAGACGAGATCGAACGAAGGTTCCGTCGGATCCGACACTTTGTTCAAGATACAGTACAACATCAAGCAAGGATGGCGGAAGAAGAACAGAAATCGCTTAGAGACTTTGCTATGCCTCAGATCACTGAGCTACAATCAAGTATTCAAAGGCCAGCGATTACCGCTACAAATTTTGAAATTAAGCCAGGAACAATTCAGATGCTCCAAAATTCAGTTCCATTTGGGGGTTTACCGAATGATGATCCGAGTGAACACTTAGTGAGCTTTCTTGAGATTTGTGATACGTTCAAGTTTCATGGATCAGACTGAGGTTATTTCTGTTTACACTCCGTGATAAGGCAAGAGCTTGGCTTCACTCATTTCCCCCTGGTTCAATAATGACGTGAAACGATTTGGCACAAAAGTTCCTTGTTAAGTTCTTTCCACCAGCTAAAACAGCCAAGATATGGAATGACATTACGAGTTTTGTTCAACATGACTCGGAGTCGCTATATGAAGCATGAGAGAGATTTAAAGACTTAAAGCGCAGATGTCCTCATCACGTGGTACCTCAGTGGTTACTAGTTCAGACATTCTACAATGGGTTGGCTAATGCCACACGTACTAGTATTGATGCAGCAGCAGGAGGAGCTTTGATGGCTAAAAATTTCGATGAAGCATATAAATTGCTGGAGACTATGGCAGCTAACAACTATCAGTGGCCAACCGCAAGGATGAACCAACCACGAGTAGCCGGGATCATTGAGGTGGATGCAGTTACAACATTATTAGCTCAAGTGACATCTCATATTGCGACGTTGACAAGAAAAATTGATGCTATGGGTGCAAAGGATGTACAGAATGTAGCAATGGTGTGCGAGCTATGTGCTGGAAGTCATTGTAGTGATCAATGTGCCATTAGTTCAGAGTCAGTGCAATATTTAAGGAATTATAACCGACAACAGAATACTAGCAACCCCAACAGTTATAATTCGGGGTGGAGGAACCACCCGAAATTTTCATGGAGAGATAATCAGACCCAACCATAGAATGCTCCGAGGCAATCCAACCCTCCCGAATTTCACAATCAACCCCCTTAGCAACCAGAAAAACAGTCACACTAGGAAGAAATATTGGCAAAATTCATAGTTGGAACTGAGTCAAGGATGAGTGCGCATGAAAAAATTGTGAATCAGATGGACATGAACATAAAAAGCCAAGCGGTGTCAATTCGCAGCCTCGAGAATCAGATGGGACAGTTGGCAAATGCAATGAGTAACTGTCCTCACGGGAATTTGCCGAGCGACACAGAGGTGAATCCAAAAAGAGAAGGGAAAGAGCATTGTAAGGCTGTTATGCTTAGAAGTGGGAAAGAATTGCAAGAGGCAAAACAGGAGTTGCCAAGAGAAGAGAAAAGAAGAAAGAAGAAATTGAAAAAGAAGTTGAAGAAAAGGGGACTAAGTCAGATGCACAGGCAAAGGAGAAAGCTCAAATGGATAAAAACACTTCATTGGTACCACCTATTCCATTTCCACAGAGATTGCAAAAACGGAAATTGGACATGCAATTTTCAAAATTCTTGGAGGTGTTTAAGAAGTTACAAATTAACATTCCATTCGCAGATGCGTTGGAACAGATGCCCAGCTACGTCAAATTCATGAAGGACATTTTGTCAAAGAAAAGAAGGTTGGGTGAATTTGAAACTGTAGCTTTAATAGAGGAGTGCAGCGCCATATTACAAAAGAAACTTCCATCGAAGCTTAAAGACCTAGGTAGCTTCACTATACCATGCACAATCGGGAGTCAGTTTTTCAACCGATGCTTATGTGATTTGGGTGCAAGTATCAACGTCATGCCTTTCTCGGTTTATCAGCAGCTTGGATTGAAAGAAGCCACCCCCACAAATGTAACTCTTCAGTTAACAGATAGTTCACTTACTTATCCGCGAGGGATTGTGGAGGATGTCTTGGTAAAAGTCAACAAATTCATATTTTCTGCAGATTTCATCATGTTAGACTTTGAGGAGGACCGAGACATTCCAATCATTTTGGGTCGACCATTTCTTGCAACGGGTAGGACATTGATTGATGTTCAGAAAGGACAGTTGACTATGCGGGTGCAGGACCAAGAGGTAACCTTCAACTTGTTTAAGGCAATGAGATTCCCCAACGATGTTGATGAATGCCTCAAAGTTGATCTGGTTGATGGAGCAGTTAACGATAGACGAACAAGTAATAGTGCTCTTGATCCTCTTGAGACTTCTATTGTGAGTGAAGAAATTCCAGAATGTGCAGAAGCTATGGAGTATGTGCAGCTGATGGATTCATCACCATGGTACACAAAGTTTAGACAACAGTTTGAAGCACTTAACTATTTGCGGAAGTCCGATGTGCGAGCTAAAATTCCCTAAAGGAACCACCAATGTTGGATCTTAACTAGCTACCTAAACATCTTAGGTATGCATATTTGGGTGAGTCTTTTACCTTGCTAGTGATTATTTTTACCACTCTTACAGATGAGTAAGTGAGTAAGCTTTTGAGGGTACTTAGAGAATATAAATCTGCATTGGGATGGATTTTGGCTGATATAAAAGGAATTAGTCTGACTATTTGCATGCATAAAATTCTACTCGAAGAAGGGGCTAAACCAACTATCGAGCATCAACGAAGGTTGAACCCTGTTATGAAGGAAGTGGTGAAAAAGGAGGTTATTAAGTGGCTTGATGCTGGGATCATTTATCTGATTTCAGATAATGCTTGGGTGAGTCCAGTACAGTGCGTCCCAAAAAAGGGCGGTATGACGGTAGTGGCTAATGAAAACAATGAATTGATCCCAACAAGAACAGTTATTGGGTGGAGAGTATGCATGGATTATAGAAAACTGAACAAGGCAACTCGTAAGGACCATTTCCCGCTGCCTTTCATTGACCAAATGCTGGATCGATTGGTTGGCCATGAGTTCTATTGTTTATTGGACGGGTATTTCGGGTATAATCAGATAGCTATTACGCCCGAAGACCAAGAAAATATAACTTTTAGCTGCCCCTACGGGACTTTTGCATTTAGACGGATGTCTTTCGGATTATGTAATGCACCAGCCACTTTTCAAAGGTGCATGATAACTATTTTCTCATATATGGTTGAAAATAATCTCGAGGTAATGGACGATTTCTCAGTTTTTGGAGATTCTTTTGATCTTTGTTTGGATAACCTAATTCTGGTACTTAAATGGTGCATTGAGACAAATCTGATTTTGAATTGGGAAAAATGTCACTTCATGGTTCAAGAGGGTATCATTCTGGGGCATAGAGTGTCAGCAAAAGGGCTAGAAGTGGATAAAGCAAAAATCGAGACAATTGAGAAGCTTCCATCACCTTCTTCAGTTAATGGCATTCGGAGTTTTTTAGGGCATGCTGATTTCTACCGACGGTTCATAAAGGATTTTTCGAAGATAACAAAACCGTTATGCAATCTGTTGGAAAAGGATGTACCGTTCAAGTTTGATAAGGCTTG
This sequence comes from Hedera helix, assembly GCA_947179155.2. Classification (NCBI taxonomy): domain Eukaryota; kingdom Viridiplantae; phylum Streptophyta; class Magnoliopsida; order Apiales; family Araliaceae; genus Hedera; species Hedera helix. The sequence continues at coordinate 24,529,398 of OX359266.1, forward strand.
TCATGAAGCTTTTGAGTTGCTGAAAATGAAGTTGATTATAACTCCAGTGATTATTGCCCTTGATTGGAACCTACCTTTTGAACTGATGTGTGACACAAGTGATTACGCGATTGGGGCAGTCTTGGGTCAGCGCAAAGATAAGATGTTTCATGCTATTTGTTACGCCAGCAAGACACTGTCGGATGCTCAGCTCAATTATACAACAACAGAAAAAGAACTTCTAGCAATGGTGTATGCATTTAATAAATTCCGGGCATACCTCATCGGATTAAAAGTGGTGGTATTCACGGATCATTCAGTCATAAAATATTTGATCCCTAAGAAAGATGCAAAGCCGCGTTTGATAAGATGGGTACTCTTACTTCAAGAATTTGATTTGGAGATTCGGGATAGGAAGGAGACCGAGAACCAGGTGGCGGATCACTTGTCCCGGTTAGAGAACTCGGAACATAAAGAGGATGACGGTCTGGTGATTAATGAGTCGTTCCCAGATGAGCAACTCTTTTCTATTACGACGGAGGCACCTTGGTATGCGGATTTTGTGAATTACCTAGCAAGTGGTGTGATACCTCCGGACTTGTCCAACCAGTAGCGAAAGAAGTTCTTTCATGATGTGAGACTTTATATATGGGATGAACCACTATTGTTTAAACAATGTGTTGATCAACTGTTAAGAAGATGTGTACCCGAAGAAGAAATTCAGAGCATCCTTCACCATTGCCATGCTTCGGATTACGGAGGACACTATGGGGGAGAAAGGACTGCATTCAAAGTGCTTCATTCAGGATTTTACTGGCCTTCACTCTTTAAAGATGCTCGTTCGTTTGTGCTACAGTACGACAGATGCCAAAGGGTTAGCAATATCTCTAAACGGCATGAAATGCCCCTCAATAATATTTTGATAGTCAAGATTTTTGATGTATGGGGGATAGATTTCATGGGGCCATTTGTGACGCCCCGCGAAAAATCACCTAACACCATACTGTGATTCCCGCTCGTCAACGAATAATCTCCACAACATTTAAATAAAAGCATGTCGTTGAAAAACTCAGTAAATTTAAATTTTTATAACATTTACTTAACTCTGTCTCAGAATCGCAATCTTTACATAAATCCTACAACTCAGATCATTTATATTTTTATGACCTAGTGTATTACAACCATTGTGAGCAAATAAAACTCACAACCTAACAATAAGTCGACATGACTATTTACTAACCGCTTTTAATTACACGAGTTTACAAAACCTTAACACTCGTCTTGATATACAACTGTCTTTCACTATTATTACAAGGCTTTAAAATAGGGATAATACCGAATGATAATTACTCCCAACATGGTACGACGTTATCTTTGAACAGTTCTAGTAACGTCTAGAATTATAACTAATCTTCAACACATATTCGTCGCGATTACCGGGATCTTCAAATTTCTCGTTCCTCGCTGAAAATGTTTATTATAGCAAGAGTGAGCACGACAACTCAGCAAGTTTAACAGCTAACACATAACACGTAGGTCACATTTAATTTATGCTTTATGCTCCATGCTTTGCATTTATATAGACATCATGCTTATCATGCTTTGCATTTATATAATTAACCCATGCTTATCATGCATGTTAATATTTCCAGGTTATATAACTCATATAACACCTCTCAACTCATAGCATTCATTAAAATCAGCTATTAACAACATATGATTGTACGCAGGCACATTTAAAATCAGTTAGCACATAAAATGAGTGCACACTTAATAGTTTATGCATATAGTAAACAGGTTCGCAAGTATAGCACATAGTACTGAAAAACTTGCCTGATAGTCGCATTGACTTACGCTACCAGTCTGAAATTCGCGTTCCATCATTAACGCTCAACAAATCGAATTACTGCCTTCGAAAGACCTAATTTGCTTATCTGGCAATTAGTAAAGTACATAGGAACTCAGCTGTTATTCATAAAAGGATTGACTCTACAACATAACATCTCCTATTTATTAACTCATAATTTATAAGACAATATTATCCTCCTTGGATAATATTTTAATTATCGATCAGTATTATTATACATTAATAATACATCACTAAATTTTCAACTGTACTTAGGTACCTAACAATACCTTAATTGGTTACTAATATTATTAAACCCTTAATAATATTTACCCAATTACCAATATTATTAACCCGTTAATAATATTTAACTACTTACCGTCAATTATAAACCCTTTAATGATAATTTATAATATTGGTAATAACTAAACACTCCAACAATTACCCGTCAATTGTTTACACTTTATTACATTAAATTCTTTCACATTATTTATTTAATATCATTTAAATAAATAATTAATTCTCTTAACTTTACTTGTTTATCTATCTTCACATAAACAATTATTTCATTAATTAATTCACATTATTCATTTAATATCATTTAAATAAATAATTAATTCAATTAATTTTACTTGTTTATTTATCTTCACATAAACAATTATTTCCTTAATTGCTTCACATTATTTATTTAATATTATTTAAATAAATAATTAAATTAAATTAACATTACTTGTTATTTATTATCACATAACAATTATCTCATTAACCTTAATTCACTTTAATTATTATTTAATTTAAATAATAATTAATTAATTCTCCTTAATTCCTTTAATGATTATTGAATATCAATACATAATCATTTCTTAATTATTTTAACCTCATTTATTATTTAATATTAATTAAATAATAAATAATTATTTTATTCACTTCATCTCCCTTTAATTATTATTTAATATCCTTTAAATAATAATTAAATAATTAATCATCCTTATTTATTAAATAATAAATAATTACCTTATTATCTTTATCTTCCTTTAATTATTATTTAATATCCTTTAAATAATAATTAAATAATTAATCATCCTTATTCATTATTTATTATTAATTAAATAATAAATAATTATTATAGTAACTTTATCTCCCTTTAATTATAATTTAAATAATAATTAATTAACTATTATCCTTATTCATTATTAAATAATAAATAATTAATATATTAACTTTATTTCCCTTCAATTATTATTTAATATCATTTAAATAATAATTAATTAACTAATTATCCTTATTCATTATTTAATGTTAATTAAATAATAAATAATTACTATTTTAACTTTATTTCCCTTTAATTATTATTTAATATCATTTAAATAATAATTAATTAAATAATTATCCTTATTCATTATTTAATATTATTAGATAATAAATAATTACTATTTTAACTTTATCTCCCTTTAATTATTATTTAATATCATTTAAATAATAATTAATTAACTAATTTATCATAATAATGACTTTTAATTTACCTTATTTATTATTTATTATAAATAAATAATAATTATTAATTTTGGCTCTCAAATTAATTATATTAATTTTAAAACATTTTGACCAATTTTGGACTTAAATGACCCGTCCCGAATGGCCCGACCCGACCCGGATCGAAAAATAATATTTTTCAAAATTTTGGCATCAAAGCCCCGGCTTTCAAAATTGCATTGATTTGAAAGCCCCGGCTTTCAAAACAGAAACCTCATTGGGCGAAATTTTCAGATTTTTCCAATTTTGCCCCTTTGATTAAAACTTTCATAAAATCTTCAATATAAGTCCAAATGACCTCAAATTGGTGTCCATGGATTCGTATCTTCTTGAACTACAAGATTCCATCATTGAAACACATTTTTGGACATATTTTTGTCACAAAAAAATGGGCTTAAAGTGGACCATTAGGGTTAGGATTTTGAAAAATGACCCCTTTTGGTTCCAAAAATCATAACTTAGTCATTTCAAAACCTTTTGACATGATTCCAACTAGATTTTACTTTTCACTTACATATCTAACATATGAAAAAGTAAATCACACATACGACTTGTAGGTTTCAAAATGTATAGCCTCGAATCATACGTTCGATTAGAGTTCCGTCGGTAGAAATCGTTTTCAAGCTTTTTGCTAAACTTTTCCTAATAGATACCCATAAATACCCATGTTGAATCCATTGAACCCTAGATTTACATATCTAACATGGATATAAACATTTATAGCTTTGAAATTAATTTTGAACCATCAAAACTACTTCAAACACTTAGAACACAAAAATGAAAAAGAAAACAAGGTTTTGAAAACTTTTGAACCTTTTAATAGCTTTTCTTCTTCTTGCTAGAAACTTTACCAAGCTTGGATGATTCACTTCCATAGCTAGAAAGCTTCACCATGAGGAGGCCTTCATCTTTAATCCTTGCTTCTTCTTCATCCAACCATTCAAGCATCAAGGAAAATGCTCATCTTCCATGGCTTTTCTCTTTTCTCTCTAGCTTTCTCTCTATTTCTTTTGCTCTCTAGTAACTTAGTAGAAAAATGACTAATGAATGAATGAGAGAAAGAGAGTGTAGTATATTGTTGTCTAGCAAAAATGTATACTTACATTTTATGTAAGTATACACATCACTCATTAATGCACTAGGCCTACTAGCTTGGGGCAATTTTTCCTTGCTTCTACACATGCCATGAGCCTTTAAATTCTGAGCATTTCAGCCCCCTAAAGCTGCCGGCTACTTCCTCTCCTTTTCCCCAAATTTTGCTTATTTTTCCTTTTCTTTTTTTTTTATTGCCCACTTGTGCTAGTAAATTATATATATACATATATAATATATAATCACCCACACCCATACATTTGGGCTAAAGCTTGGGTCATAATTAATTACCTTTCTTGGGCCTCTCCAACATGTGATTAAGGCCTCAATTAAATTAATGTTTGGGCCATGCATTAATTAATTCAGTGGGCTAGGCATTTGAATCAATTGGGTTACCAATCAATTTATTTAGTTAACACACTTGGGCTATCCTTTGGGCCACTAGTTAAATCCATTTGGGCTCAATTAAATAAGTCATTGGACCTCCTATATGGCTTGCCATATTCACAAAGTTGGGGCCAATTAAATTATCTCATGACCCATTTACAAGTCCACTAATAATTAAATTAAATTGGGCTTGTTTAATAAATCAATTTGACAATTCAAATTATTAATTTCCTAGTGGTAATATAAAATATTAATACCCCATTATTAATAATTTTTCAAATGGAAATAAATAACATTTTGATGTCTACGTATTCTCATTAATTAATAACCATATTAATTAATTTATACCTCCAATTTAACTCGTTATTTATCAAGTTAATTAAATCATCACCTAGCTCATTAACCTTATCAAACCTTGATATTATACAACCTAGGTTGGTCCATTAATTTAATAAATCCATTAACTGAACCTTCATATAATTTCTTTAATTATATCAACGTATAATTAAATAACCCCAAGCCATCATATAATGATTTAATTTAATCGCACAGAAATTTATAATTATTGTTTAATAAATTCATATATTTATATTAAAATATTTCGGGTCGCTACACCATTTCCATCGTCTTTTAGCAACTTATACATCCTAGTTGCGGTTGATTATGTATCTAAATGGGTGGAAGCGGCATCACTACCGACTAATGATGCAAAAGTGGTTTTGAGATTTCTTCGGAAGAACATATTTACTCGGTTTGGCACACCAAGGGCAATTATCAGTGACGGGGGCACACATTTCTGTAATAAGCAATTTGAGACACTCTTGGCTAAGTATGGGGTAACTCATAAGATTGTCACTGCCTATCATCCCCAAACTAGCGGACAGGCTAACGTATCCAATCGGGAAATCAAACGGATATTGGAGAAAATGGTGAACCCAAACAGAAAGGACTGGTCAACAAAATTAGACGATGCACTTTGGGCATATAAGAACGCTTACAAAACACCAATCGGGATGTTCGGGATGTCTCTGTTTTAACTTGTATACAGAAAAGCATGTCATCTCCCGATTGAGCTTAAGCATAATGCATATTGGGCAATCCGAAAGCTTAATTTTGATGCAGCAGCTACGGGTGATAAGCGACGATTGTAGTTAAACGAGCTTGATGAATTTTGACTCCAGGCCTACGAAAATTCTAAATTATACAAGGAGAGGGTAAAGAAATGGCACGACAAGAAGATCATCCCGAGGGAATTTGAGCCAGGGCAATAAGTTCTTCTCTTCAATTCCCGCTTGAAACTCTTCCCAGGGAAATTGAAGTCAAGGTGGTCAGGTCCGTTCTCCATCCTTCAAGTATTTCCACGTAGAGCAGTGGAATTGGAGGATTTAGTTACAAAGCAGACTTTTAAAGTGAACGACCAAAGATTTAAACATTATTGGGGTGGTGATTTTGATCGTCAGAAAACCTCAATCATCTTCGCCAAAAATGATTGAAAAGGGCAAAGTCGGGCTGATGACTTGAAACCAAGCGCTGTTTGGCAGGCAACCCAAAGTGTTAATGTTATAGTGCTTATATTTTGTGGAATTTAATTATGTTAAGAGTTAGCAATTTATAGTTAGATTATTTCTAGAATTCATGTGTTGTTAATACTAACTATTTGTTTCATGTAAGTACAAGTAGCATACACAAGGAGGGAATTAATGCAACAAGGAAGCTGAGAACAGGAGTCTAGAGCGCCTACTGAGCGCTGACCAAGCGCCTAGGTGCTTGTACGGGCTGTCCAGAACTTAGTTGCACGTACAAGAACCGGAAAGAAAAGGAATTATCAGGAGGTTAGAGCGCATAAGCGCTTGGTAAGCGCTGGCCGAGCGCCGACCAAGAGCCTAGGTGCTTGACTTGGCTGGTTCAGGATCGGGCGTGGCATGTGAAGGTCGGGAATTAAGAGGAAGCAGTTGGGGTTGATTTTCTTTTGCACTTGGTCATCCATTTGACTGCTAAAACACACGCACAACCCCTCATCTTATGAAGTGGTATAATCTTATGTTTGCCGATGATGATAATTTGATGAATTAGTCAGCGATTTGGGTGAATTGGATAATGAGTGTTAGTCTGATTTCTAACTGTTACTAGTGACTGCATTGCTTTAGAATCTTGACATTTATATGCTCGTACTCGGTGTGTTCAAATAGTTCAAATTTATGAGAGGTTGATTAAATTAAGTGCCTGTTTCGATAAGAACAACTTCTATATGCTTACTTGCTTGAAAGAAAAAAATAAATAAGAAAAAATATATATGGATAAGTGTGATAGTTAAAAGTAACTTGGCTAGTTTGCTTTTGTAGCCTTAATTACTCAAACAAATAAACCCGTAGGAGTGTCTGTACACTTAATGCCCTAATATCAACTGGTTTGGGAGTCATTAGTGGAAAGTTTGTTACATGGGTAGTTTTGAAAAGCCTAATAAAAGTAAACGTTGCTTAAGCCAAGATTAGATGCGAGATGGAGCGTAAAACGCACTCGTGATAAATAAATAAATAAAAATTTATGTGCAAGTAAGCATATAGAGGACTTACGCATATCCTTCTGTTAATTATCGTCTATGGGCATTGAAGTTAATTAACTTCTCTGAATTTTGGTGAGTTTGACGCATTGAATTCACACACACACGGTATGGGGTAAAAGTAATGCGATACTAGTAATGTGTTGGGAATGGACGAAGCATGATTTTGAAGTTTTGTCTAAATGGTAACTAAGGAATCTCTGAGGCATATGTTTAGATAACCGTTGGTTCATTGTTTGGTTTGTAGGTTGTTAGTTAGTTCAAGTTTCATTTCGTTTTGTTTTAGTTTGTTTTTAATTTGCTTAAGGACAAGCAAAAAGCTAAGTTTGGGGGTATTTGATGAGTAGGTTTTATACTTGCAAATTAAATATTTAAGGCTTATTGATTTGTGTTGTTTTCATTCATTTTTATGCTCTATTATTTTATTTTACTTAATTTTGGTAATTTCCCTTTGATGTTTAGGAAAAAGAGCTCAAAATGGTAAAATGGTAATTATCTCTGTCAGACAAGAGCCTAGGCGCTTGGTAGGCGCTTGGTAGGCGCTCGGTAGGCGCTTGGCTAAAACCTCTAACCAGACCAGGTGAGCGCCTAGGCGCTTGGTAGGCGCTTAGTAACCGCTCGTCGGGAAATGTCATGAGCGAAGTATTCTTTTGTGGGACCCAGGCACGAAATAAGATGACAAACATACTCCAATACGTGGCTAACGGTTAGATTGAGTGAGAGGTTGACGTGAAGGGCGAGAGAACAGGGAGAGAGGGAAGAGAGACCAAGAGTGAGAGACGGACCAGAAGATCTAAAAGAAGAGATAGAGCAGAGGATTGAAGGATTCAGCATGAGGAGAAATCAACGCTGGAGATTGAAGGATAATTCAGAGAGACAACTGAGTTCTACCTTCTCTTACTTCTTTTACTTTGATTTATCTGTATGTTGCAAGAATTTTATTCATGGTTTATAAATAGAGATGAACTAAACTCCAGAATTAAGGTTGTAATGGAACCTATCATGTAAATTGAAGAAAATTCATTTCCTTGTTATGTTAATTGATTGTGTTAGAGTTAATTGATATATCTTATGCTTGAGTTATAATTACTTGGCCAGTAGTTAGCTTGACAGTTTATATGAAATTGACATATGGAATATAAACCTAGGTCTGGATATGTTGACATATGTTCTTGCCATTCTACATGTGGTAGACTGCATGATGTGTATATATGATAGACATATACCTATAAACCATATGTACTCTCAACTTCTAAGACTTAGAAAATAAGTGACCAACAAACTTTCCAAGTTCTCCACCCTCCTCTATTTATAGCACTCTAGGATTATATTATTAGTTCTCTTAATCAACAAACATTAGTCAATTAAGAGTCCTAAGTATACTTACTATTTGTTGGATTGACTAGTGAATTGACAAGCTTGATTGACTAGGTCAAGTAATAGTTGGTGAAACACTTTGAGCTTGAGTGTAAGCAACCATGTTGAGTAAATTCTAAGCAACCAAAATACTACAAGTTTTCTCCAAGTGGACCTTCCATGGTTGGCCCACCTCTTCCATTTATCTAGCAATTTTACTTTATTTTTAATTACCATATACATACATAATATACACCTCTAAATAAATAAATACCAATATGTATATATCATCAACACATAACATATCGTTGTGCTCTACTATAGACCCTTTAATTAATTCATTTGGGCTCTTCCATTTAAATTGCTTGGGTAACACTTAGACTTGTTTAATATACATACAAGACTTAATAGTATTAAGACTTGGGCTACATATATAACCATATTAGGTTAATTACATAATCAAATTAGATTTGTTATTTAAAAATCAATTCGGCTATAAGATTGAGTTAGTTTATAAAACACCTACACTTACAGATCTTGGGCTTGTTTGTTAAACCCTAACACACATACATACAAGTACTTTAATTTGATTACTTGACTCAATGATTACCACATTTCATCGACTTGGGTTTATACTATAATTACCCACAATACCAACGCATATTCCCACATTGGGTTATCTTTAATAATTCATTTATTTTTTCTTCTTCATTAATCATACAGGTAATTTACTTGTTGATTATTAAATTTCTTAATTATCATTCAAGACCAACCTTCAAGCTTTGTGATTTTCATCACATTAGCTCCTCTTACATTTCTTTTTCTTTTTTAGTTAATTTAAATAAATTTAATTAACTAACTTAGCATATCTTATCATATAACATAACTTTACACATCATATTTTCTCATGAAAATAAATAATAATAAAAAAAAAAATTGGGCTCATAATTTTTCTGGTTATTACAGGACTTCCTTGAAAATTAGCCAGTTGTCGCTATTTGCAACTATCTTCTACTATTCTGCTAAGATGAGATTAATAACCTGAAAAACAAAATAAAAGAAAAGAAAAAATTGACTTTTTTTTATAATTTTAATTTTTTTTAATGCTTGCAAAAATTAAACCAAAAAAAAATGTGTCATGCAAAATCAGACCGTAAGTCCTCCACAATTACGCCAAGCTTGAACAAGTCCTTAGCAATTACGCTAAGCTTGTTAGTTCAAATTCACAATTGATAACGATAAACAGAAATTGAGTTCACCAGTTTACGTCAATGCTTACACAAGAGCAATGCAAACTTACAATCTTGTCAGTCTATTTATCGCAATCGAAAAACACGTAGAAAAGTTTGATTGATTAAACATAAATAAAAGTTTAAACTAATATCAACTTGATTAAAATCAATATTGAAAAAATATTAGAAAAATAATTTCCCAACAACAACGCCAAAAACTTATTTGCCTAATTTTTAATTAGCAATTAAAACGCAAGTATACGTGGCCAACAAGTAATACAGTAATGAGAAGAGTGTCGAACCCACAGAGAATTATATATAATATTTACCAAGTACCAATTTCATATTAAGCTAATTTTATTTGAACATATAATATTTTAATAGAACTACGAACAAAATAAAAATAAGATAAAACTTAATATTATAAATTCACCCAACAAATCATTCAAATCTCCTAACTCTTTCATTAATTAATTATTGATTAAGCAAGTAAACCTTTAGATGCAAAAGTGCAATAACCCAATAAAAAATGCCAACAATAATCAAAGGAAAGAGATAATCAATTCACAATAAATATTGAGTTTTATTAAAATCATGGATTTAAAGTTTAATAAATTAATTTTTTTCAAAAATTGTTAACAATTCAAAGGAAAACAAAAAACAAAATAAATGATAAAGAGAAAATAATAAACTCTTATGAAGCCATCTTTCCACTCCAAGTACTCCTTTAATCCTTTGCCTCAACTGGTGTTAAAATTATTTTGCATGAGAGCTCCAAATCAATCTAGCCTCCACCTAAAAGAGAATTACTTATTTCTACCATAGAATATATTATTTATAGGAGGACTAATTTTCGTAACCCTAAAAGAAATAAATTCCTAAATAAATTCCTTCTCCTAAAACTACTTACAAATTATACAATTCATGAACTGCTAGAAAATCAGAAGGAACAAAGGGTTTTGTATAGTGGTGGGACCCACACGGTAGTTTAAAGAAGTAAGCCAAGAAGAGATCATCTTAGCCACACACGTGCGCACTCCAAGCTTGCTGACCCAAGAATGTATGAACATTGCGCGCTTCAATACCTCCCTACTGATGCCAAACAACATCGTTCCAACCATGATCTGTTAATTCCTTCCTCATCCGTGCATCGCGTGGTCATTGTGGTGCCCCCAAATCCGGATCCCATGAACCTCGGGTTCAGTGCTCACTATTCAACACTATTCAAACAATTAAAAACTAAATCTTCAATAACTCGCGAAAAATATACATCATTTAATATACATCATTTCATTACAAAGCGTACCTTTTATCTCAGGTTCCACTAACCTTAATACATCATCATTACCTTATAATACAAAAGGCTTACAACATCAATTAAGAACTAATTATTTCTACTCGTTCATCTTCCATTTGCCGTTGTACTCCTTAAATCATTCGGCTTCACTGAAAAATAGTTCATGATATAGCAAGGGTGAGCAACTACTTTGCCCAGCAAGTTTAAATAAACAAAAAATGATATATCATGAATGAAAAAGATTTATCTTTGAGAGTTTCAACAATAGAAAACAATTGTGAAATAACAAGAATTAATGTTCAATAAAAGAATGGATCGACTCTTTACTGTTGAGTAGTCTTAAAAGACCATGAACTGCTACTAAGGTATAACAGACATATATATGTCTGACACCTCAAAAAAATGGGGTACGCGAGGGGATCAGCCTCTTGTACCCTATGTATATGCATAACATTTAGATTTCTTGCGCAAATTCGGTTTCCCGACAAATAAAAATCCCCTTTAACTAAGGTTGTTCATTCTCAGTCTACTATAAGAATCCACACCAACAATTGGTTTGGATAAGCTTTTAAAATATTCAATTTGATAAATTTAAGCATGCATTGTCTAGTCGAAATAATTAGCTTAGACATTCTTAAACAGTTATTGAATTAATGAACTATAACGTTTGCAAAAGCACTATGTGCGAATACAATAACAAATAATGATGTGAAATAATTTTAGATAATTAATCCACTTTAAGCTCTGTCAAATAACTATGAGTGTAAATACTTGCTCAATAATAATTGAATTACTCAATGTAATTACAATTGAAGAAAACTTGCAACAATAAATACAAGTTAGGGTTACGAAAAACTCGCCTCGTGCGTAGTCTACTGCTAACAATTCAATTTACTATCCTTTGAACTGACCTAACAATTAATCAGTTCGATCTTAAATTAGTATCATATAAACAATCTTATGATAACCTTTATAACTTTTACATGACCACATAATTAAATAATTACGAGTATTAAACACTTAAAAAATATTATCATTACTTGATAATATTTTCATCACATAAAATCTATATTATTATTTAATATAGTTCATACACTTATCTAATATTATTAACAATTTAATAATATTTTACTAGTATTATAATATTATTAATTATTTAATAATATTATATTAGTCTTCTAATATTATTTATGTGACGACCCCAAATCCGGGTTCCATAACCTCGGGTTTGATTCTCACTGTACAATACTTTACTAACAATTAAATACATAATTTGCATTTAAACTTCGCGAAATAATACATAAAGGTTCCTTACAAAAGGTTACAATCCCAGGTGTTGAATGTTGTTTGATTTGATGATGATGACTGTTGTGCAAAAAGGACTGGGTTAAATGTGCCTATGTGGTTATTTGACGAAGTGATTTTATAATGTGTTTATATGGTTGATTGTCAATGTGTATCTAACAAAGTGCATATGTGGTAAATGTGTTTATGTGCTTACTTGACTCTGTGCGTAAATGTTCTGAAGATGCTTATGTGATTATGTGACAAAATGATTATATGTTAATCTAATTACATGCTTACATTGTAATGTGTGTATGATATATATTGTGTATCTGAAAAAGTGCGTAGATGTTCTAAATGTGCTTATGTGCTTACTTGTTTCTGTGCACAGTTTGTCTAAAAAGTGTTTATGTGGTTATTTGACAAAGTGATTACATGTTAATCTAATTATGTGCTTACATTGTTGTGGGTGTATGATATATATTACATATTTCAAATATTGTGATGTGCACACTTGTATAGCACAAATATGATCTTGTTATAAACTATCTGTTTCTTATTAAAGAGAATGAAAGTTATCTGGTTAAAATGCTGTAAAGTCCTTTTTAATTATATGTGTACAAAGGACTTAGATTTCAAAGATCAGAAATGTTAGGTTGATCTTTCAATAGAAGTCATTCTGCATAAACGTTGTATGATATAAGCAGAGTTGCTTAAGAATGAATCAGTGTTGAATTTGTGCATGTCAGAGTTTGTAAAAGTCCTTTCAAAATGTAATGATGTAATAATGTAAGAAAGGACTTAGTTAGAAAAGATCAAATATGTTAGGTTGATCAGTCTATTGAATCGTAGAATGGACTCTACGATTCCAAGCAAAGAAGACTCAACGTTTCGGCATGTTCGTAGAGTGAAAGATACGACTCTCAGCCCAGTCGACTCTACGATCATAAAAGAGAGACAAACGTGCAAGAAGTCTACAGAATATTCATACAAAATCAAATAACTGATCAGGTACTAATCGTAGAGTTAAACTCTACGATCGTCGAACAGACAGCCAAGCTAGCCTGCAGATAACGCTGAACCAGAGAAGAAATGTACTCTACGATACACACTCTCTAGCGAAATCGTAGAGTAAACTTGATGAGCAAGCTTTCAAGGACTGGAATTTGCACAAATAGAAGAAGTCGTAGAGTGGAACAGAATGACAAGGCAATACAGAAGATTGCTTTACACATGGAACAATCATTGAGTAGAATTAAAGGATGAAGCAACAAAGACTACAACTCAACGATTTCACTAAGAAGCACGGAAGTTCACAAACTCTACGATTTGAACAAAAGGACAAGATCGTAGAACGAAATCATAAAGCAAAGCACTGCAGACAAACTCTACGATATGTTCACAAAAGCATGATCGCAGAGTAAAAGAGAAGTACGCTCCATCTCCACCATTTACACCACAACATACTTCAAATGACGAGTGGAGATGAATTCGTAGAGTACAAATAAGCAGACTATCACTATACGATATCAATAAGAAGCAAAGAATCATAACTGCAATATAGAATGAGAGAAAAGAGAAAACTCCCCACCTAGATTCAAGGAAGAGTAAGTGCTCTTGAGAAATAAGATGCATGTCAGAGTCACAGAAAACTTTGTGCCTAAACGACTATAAGTCAGGATCCACTGCTCAGGAAGATGGTGAATACAGTCAGAAATGGGACATCTCTGAATGCATCAGAACAGTTGGTTCTAAAAGTCAAGGAAGATATTTATTGATGAATCAGAAGATTAATTAACAAAGGAAATATAATAATCCTTGCTGAACAAATTTGGGTGTGCAACGGCTATAAATTCAGAGAAAGCTAAGCTACAGGTTAATATATCAGAGCATGTCAGAAAAGGGAAAAGCACTGACACAAGTGGCAAGAAAGTCAACATTGAAGATATTAAAGATCTGCACAAAGGTAAAGGAAACCAACGGGATTTCTTTCAACGGTAAAATTTGCTCTGAGATATAAAGGCTTACATAACAAACAGAAAATGAGTTGTTGAAAAGAAAAAAAAAACAGAGAGATGATTGTAGACAACAACCGATCGTAGAGTGGAACAGAAAATGAATATGCTGAAGGACTCTACGATCCATCAGAACACTAACACTGAATTGAGAGAGACATAGAGATAAATAACTCTATTACAAGAGAAATGTTAGGAGCTGCTAGGCACATGGAAGAGAGAAGCTTAAACGCCAACTTGATACATACATTGAAGCAACTGAGTAACAAAAGGAAGAAGCATCACGGTCATCTCAGGAGTTCATCTCGAGAAGTTATCAAGTATCAAAGGAGCTAAAGTGCAAAAGCCTAGCAGCACAATGGGTGATCATGAGTATTTGCTGAATACAGAAAGAAGAAGAACATCAACGGAAAATATCAGCAGCATTCAAAGATTGATCACAAGCAGCTGCTAAGTACCTAAAGTTGATGAAGAGCAAACGTTTTACTTAGCAGCACAACTCCAACTGAGCCAAGTCTGTTGGACTTGAAGAGGGCAGTTGTCCTTGTCATAGTGACTAAAGGAACCAAGTCTGCTGGACTTGAAGAGGGCAGTAATGTCCTTGTCTTTGTGACTAAACTAACCAAACCTGCTGGGTTTGAAGGGTTCTTAGTGAACCAGAGTTTCCAGGCTAATGAGCTTGAAGGGTTCCGTATGAACCATCCTTAGTGGATTTCCTACTCGATTGCAGTAGAAGAGTGGAGTAGGAGTTATTCAGTCTCCGAACCACTTTAAACTCCATAGTGTTATTTACTTTCAGTCATTTACATTCTGTCTTATATATATATATATATATATATATATATATATTTACCGATGACTATGAATTAGTTTACTTAACAAGTGACTTTCTTCAACTTAATCTTAAACTCAACGGAGAAGTTTTACAAAACTTTAAGGGGTGTTTTTCAAACTAATATTCCGCTGTGCAAACAAATCTTGATCCAATAAATTATTTGGTAATGAATTCTTAAAGTAAAAAGTTTCTAAACGATCTATTCAACCCCCCCCCCCCCTTCTAGATCATTTGTGTGCCTCTGGGAACTAACACCAGGGTCTATCAACCTTAACATAAACAATTCTTATATTAAGGAATTACAAAAGATTTGTCAACAGTAAATACATATTAAACATTTAATTAGCATGCATAATTTAATTTAATCTCTGGCTTTCCCTTTTCCCTTGTCCTTCTTGGAGCAGTCGGGTCTAGCTAAAAATGGTTCATGATATAGCAAGGGTGAGCAACTAGTTTGCTCAGCAAGTTTAAGAATAATCATAGAGATTTAACATATATCATGAATGAATGGGAAATAACATCAAGTGTTTCGACAATAGATATAACAATTGTGAAATAAACAAGATTCAAATTTCATTGAACATGAATGTTTGAATCTTAAAATGCTGAGTGGTCACCAAGGACCCTGAACTAACGAGGATATAATAGAGTTTCCTCTGACCCTTTCAGTAGTTTGGTTTTCAAGGGGATCAGCCTATTCAACCCGCTGTATATGCATTACATTTAGTCATCTGGCGCCAAAGATCGGTTTCCCGACATAAAATCCCCTTTATTTAGGGTTGTTCAATTCTCAGACTTATTATAAGAATCCGCACCCAACAATGGTTTGGATCAGCTCTTAAAGTTATTCAAGTTATTGAATTTCTAAACGCAATATCTAGCTGAACAATTAGCTTAGACATTTTTAATACAGTTCATGAAACAAGAACTATTAAGCTTCAAATGCACCATGTGGGATTTTATAAACAATATGGATGTGGAATAATTTTAAATAATTAAACTACTTCAAGCTCTGGCAATAAATACAAGTATAGAAACTTGTTCAACAATAATTGAGTAGGGTTTGAGAACTTGCCTTGTTTGCAACGTACTGCTAACCAATTCAACTAATTCCCTTTGAATAGACCTAACAATTTAATCACGTTGATCTTTAAATTAGTATCATATACACATAAGTATGATGACCTTTATAACTCTTACGAACCACATAACTTAATAATTATGGGTATTTAAACACTTAAAAAATATTATCACTACCTGATAATATTTCACAGACAAAGAACATATATTATCTATTTAATATAGTTCATACCCTTATCTAATATTATTAACAATTTAATAATATTTCATTAGTCTTGTAATATTATTATTCATTAAATAATATTTTATTAATCAATTAATATTATTAATCATTTAATAATATTTTATTAACCTTATAATATTATTAATTATTTAATAATATTTTATTCATCTTATAATATTATTATTCATTTAATAATATTTTAACACAATTTAATATTATTAACTATTTAATAATATTTTAATCCTTACCTAATATTATTAACCATTTAATAATATCTTATTAATAATTAAATATTATTAATTATTTAATAAAATTTTAATAAAAGACTAATATTATTAATTATTTAATTTTATTACTTATCTAATATTATTAATCATTTAATAATATTTTAATCTTTAGCTAATATTATTAACTATTTAATAATATTTTATCTATTTACTAATATTTTATTGACTTTATAATATTATTATATAATTAATAATATTTTCATGATTTTCTAATATTATTATATTAATAATAATATTTAATTATAATATTAAACCTTTGATAATATTTATCCTCTTTTAATTATTAAATCAATTATTTATCATAAAAAATACATTTATTGATTTAAAAATAATAAAATAATTTTTTTATCAAGTAGGGCGTCAAGACGCCGTCCCAGGGCAATTTTAGGGCATCTAGACGATCATGGACAGAAGCTACGGCGTAGACTTGGCGTCTAGACGCAGGGCCCCTTTTTTTTTGGCAACCAGAACCTCTCTTACTAATTTGGTTATAACTTTATCATACGGAAATATTTTGAGGTGATTTTTGAGTCTAAATTAATTAGAATTTCATGATCTACAATTTCTCTTTCGATCACAAATCCAAATTCCAAACGTAAGTATCCGTAAAATCGCTCACAAAGACAGAATAAAAACTAGTTTCATAAATCCTTGGTTCGATTGGTTCAAACTTGAATAAAATAAACTCTACACCTTCAAATGACACCAACTTGGTGTTGATGTCTTCCTAACTTCTTGGTTTACAATATTTTATGGTTTGATCGCATTTTTGAAAACGTTGTACACGAAATTTAAGGATCGACCCACCTAGGGTTTAAAAATGACCTACTTTGCGGTAAACGCCACAACTTCTTTGTTATTCAATATTTTTGAAAGCTTCAAGTTGGGTTTTATTTAAAAACTCATAGATCTAGCTTTCTAGCCATAAAAATCCAATTTCCAACTTGTACATTTCAAAATACGACATTAAACCTAACATGCATCGTTAGGATTTTACCGGTAAAATGTGTTATGAACATTTCTACTAATTTTTATGCATTACACACCTACCAAATCATGATATAAACACATCATACTATGAATATACATATATTACATTGTTAAATACCTCTAGCACATCAAAACTAGTTTTGATCGGTTAAAAATAGATTTTAACCGTTCAAAATCGTTCTAGACCATAAAAATGAAATAAAGAGAAGTTAGAGCACTTTTAAACCTTAGAGATTTGTGTGCTCTCCTTCTCCTCCTACTAAAGTATGTAGTGAAGCTTGTGGACATTCACCAAGCTCAACCTCTAGCCCTTTTCTCATAACTTTCAAGTTTATCTCTCAAATGCTCACAAATGCTCTCTATTTTTCTTTCTAGCAAAGCTTCAAATGAACTAACCAACCAATGCAAGAGTGTGGAGTGTTCTATATATAGCCATATGGTAATTCTTCATTAGTTCTACTAATTCACCAATGTTGGTGAATTTAGTGCTAATTAAGATTACTATTCCCATGATTGACTAGTTGAATGACAAGTTGAGTGACTAGGGTGGTTGAACCACTATGACAAAGTGTACAAGTGAATCAACTTTGCAAAACAAGCCCACCCAAGTGGCCCCACTATAATTCTCAACAAAATGGCATTTTTCAAGCCATTTTTCCTTTAATTTTTCTACTTTAATTATACATATATATATATATATATATGTGTGTGTGTGTGTGTGTGTGTGTGTGTGTGTGTGTGTGTCGACGTCGGGATTTCGTCGTTTCGTCTTTTAATATTAAAAGCCCTTTCCAATTTTAGCCCTTAGATTAAGATGTGATTTTTTTGAAAAGGGTCGGCTTAGTGTCGACGGGGTTTCGAAAGGTCGATTTTTTAATGAGCCAATTGACCAGAGTCGCCAGTTGGTATATTTGAAAATGGATGTACCAACTCATCCGAATTTTGTTTTCGTAATCGTTGGCTCATATGTGACTCCGAATTAATTGGTCCGCGAACCGAGATTCATAGAGTTCGGGGGCTTGCTTAAGCGAGGGGAAGGTGTTAGGCACCCCCCGACTTCCGTGAAACACGATTACCGCAATCTCAATGTTTTTCTATCCTCTTAAATCCTAAAATGTGGGTGTGCGCATATGTGTGCGTGTGTGCCTAAATGAATGTTTGTGGTGAATTTTTGCATAAAAGTTGTTTTGATTTTATATGGCAAATGTGTTTTGTCGGGAAAGAGTTTAGACGTCTTTTGACCCAAATGACAAGGCTTCGCTTTTTATAATAAAAATTGATTTTAATTTCGAAAACGATGAGGTTTTTTATTAATGGAATTTTTAGAAAACAATAGTTTTTAAACTTTTGTCAAATAGGAATCGAGACTATACATTGTCTTCTAATAGTAAATTCAAATAAAATGAAGGCAACTTCTAGAACTCTTTAACCCTATGCACAAAGTTTAACGAAAACGTTTGTCTATTTTTACGAAATCATTTTTTTATGATATTTCAAAACCAATTGGAGCCTTTTCATCAAACCGGAATCAAAGTTCGCCACAACTCTTAATTTTAAACCTCGTGAATTTAATATCCTAATTTGATCGATTTTATGAAAATCTTCATCTTTTCATTCCAAAATTCATTTTCCGTGTCGAAAGGGAAAACCAAGCATTAAAATGGCGTTGGAGTCATTCATGGGCATGTGAGTCATCCAAATAACTCCAAACACCCACAATCGCACGTTTTTACTATTACGGGGCCTTAAACCCGATCACAATTTGGTATCACTTTAAGGCCCGATATTACATATACACAGAAATAGACCCTTTGCAATGATTACATACACCCAATTTGGTCCATCATCGGGATACGATCACGAGGATCTCTTCCCTAGGCTCACAATCACCCAAATTGCCGCACGACCTTACCAAAGCAACTTAGCTGTGCTACACGAATCAAAAATCCCAATGCCAACACTACAACCTATCCATAAACACAACGAACTACATCTCACCGTACGGATATCATTGGGACATTAGGAGGAAGTTACGTTCCGACGGAACCCTCGCTAATGATCCCTAATCCACGGATCCTCAATGATATCACAACATACTATGTTAAACAAATCAAAACACAAAATTACAATAACAATACAAGCAAAAGATTTAAAGAAAACACCCCCATTTCACCTTGCAATACACCGATAAAAGCTTTATATTCCAAGATTTGAGCAAAACCCACAAGAAAGCCTAACTATTTGAGAAACAGTCAACAATTTATCACTCAAAATAACTCCTCCCGAGCCTCTCTCTCTTCCTCTCGCATTTTTCCTCTCTCTAAAACTTACCAATTTCTTTCTTTCTTTGATCTCTCGGGTGGAAATGGCAATGTATAGCCTTCCGCAGGTAGCCGCAGGTGCAATTGCGGCTGGCCGCAGGTGCATCTGCGGCTGGGCTCGCTAGCCGCCCGCGCCGAATCCTCGAGCCGCGCACTGTCCCCTTTGTCGGTGGCTGTAGGTGCACCCGCGGCTTCCCGGCTTGTTTTTTTCTATTTTCGTGCCACGCAGTCTTAAATTGCCAATTTCTGCTGTATTATTTTGGAAGGTTGTTTCCTGATACATGAATCGTTTTAGTGCATGGCTCTCCGGGAGCGAGGCCCCCTACCGCTATAAACGTAATGGTCTATTGCCGTCTTTGGCGATCGCATCGGGCTTTGTCTGGATTGACCGTATGTCTCGCCTCAAATGACTCGATTGTCATTGCACGTTCAGCAGCTTTGATCGTAAGCCGTGGTGGTGACTTCGTGTTGGCGCCCACCTTTCCTTTTCGTATGTCGGGTTAAATGACGATTTTTCCCTCCTGTCAGGGTTAGTACACAGGTGCAAAATTTGGGTGTCTACAGCTGCCCCTCTTTATCATGTTTATGGAATGAAATATGCAATGGACATGACAAAGAAGTAGGCACCCGATGCATGAAAATGCCAATACATATTTAACGATCCTGTATATACGTTAAGATGATGCGATGTCACATTCAATATGTTCATGTAGAGGTTAGCTTCAAAGTTACGAATGAACACTGTCCGGGTCTCGTCTCCGGCGGTTATTTTTGAAAGGTCAGGTATCGTTTCGTTTTTTTGAAAAGGTCAGGTATCGTTTCTGACGGGTCGTTTTTTGAATTGGTCAGGTATCGTTTCTGACGGGTCCTTTTTTGAATTGGTCAGGTATCGTTTCTGACGGGTCGTTTTTTGAATTGGTCAGGTATCGTTTCTGACGGGTCGTTTTTGAATTGGTCAGGTATCGTTTCTGATGGGTCGTTTTTTGAATTGGTCAGGTATCTTTTCTGACGGGTCGTTTTTGAATTGGTCAGGTATCGTTTCTAACAGGTCATTTTTGAATTGGTCAGGTATCGTTTCTGATGGGTCATCTTTGAATTGGTCATCCGGTTGTAAAATCTTGTATGTTAAAATGTAACAAGCTATATGTTGACTCGGGGTAACAAAAGGGATGCAAAAGGGGCACTGAGACCAGCCGCAGGTGCATCTGCGGCTAGGATCGGCACTATTTCAGATCGCGACCCCCCCGCGATCTGCTTACTTTTTCATTTCTTCTTTCTCTCGTTTTCGGTTTTCCTCGTCCCTCACTCAGCTTTTTTTTCTTTTGGACATCTTTTGGCAAAATCTGCTCCGATTAAATCAGTCTACGCACTTTGGGTAACGTTTTAACTCCTCTTTCTTTGATTTTCGCTTTTATTTGACTATACATTTACTAGTTTGAATATTTTAATTTTATCAATGCATGCCTATATGTGATATTTTGGTTATCCGCAGCATAGATAAATAACGGGTCTTGCAAACATGCTTTATTTACTTGAAAAACTATTGTTTTAGTCATTTTATGCTCTTGATGCATCATTTTCACTTGCATTTTGGATTTATTGGTTGCCTGACTTGATTAAACATGCCTAATCGTGCATGGGATGTACATTTTACAAACGAAACTCTACCGAAATTTTGGGAAATCTAGCGCACCCCTAGGGACTTATTTATGCATTTCCAATCTCATAAACATGCTACGCTGCTCTATTATTTATAGCAATATGCAATAAGATTTTTTGAAAGATAACAGGCTAAGGCTGTACCTCATTTTCGTGATGTCGTTTCAGTTATGGATCCTGATGCTCCCAGTGGCTCCACAGTGCCCCGAGTTGCCGGTGTCCGTCGTCGTAGAGCGGCCACCTCAGCTCTAGCTCCAGTCCTGACCCGTCATTCTCGTAGATTGGAAGAGTCTGTTATTCTCCCAGTTCGGCTTGATGTTGGTGAGGATGCCCCAGCTGAGGCAGAGGCGGGTCCTTCTAGCACAGCGGCCCCTCCCCCTACGCGTCGGACCTTACCAGGGGCCCGTGCCAGGATACCGGATCTGCTCGGTCCTGATCTCAGCAGTCACCCCTCAGCCTACCTTGCGGCTAACGAGGTATATCCGTCGTTTAAGTTCATTCAAACCCGTATGGTCACCATGACTGACTTTTGATGGCTGTCACAGGTTCCTGAGTTTACCCAGCCCCGGGGCAACTGGTTCAGCATTTACACCATTTACCACGCGCTGCATCATGACTACAGGGAGATGGTAGACTCTTGGGGTTTTAGATATTTCTTCACTATTGCCCCTCGCCGGTGTTCGTGGGGCTACATGAGGGCCCTATCTGAGCGCTGGTTCCACCAGACCCAGTCGTTACATCTACTAGATTGCGAGCTGTTGTTGACCCCCCTAGACTGGCGTTATATCACCGGGGTGGAGTTCTCTTGACCCCGTGTTCCTCTAGAGCCAGATATCACCCCCGTAGCCATTCGATCCTTGTTAGGGTACACTCATCAGGATAAGGTCTTTAAGGCCCGCAGCATCCGATCAGGAGCTTTGGCCGTGGATGCTATTGGAGGGGTCCTCACTGAGCCATTTCCTGAGGACCGATCCACTCGTGACTTCCTGCTTCGACGTCTATTCTTAACTATCATGAGGGGCTATTTTCTGGGGAACAACTCCTCGACCATCCATTTCAGCATCGTCGAGGTTACTCGAGATGTGGATCGGATCGGGGACTATGACTGGGGTTCCTTCACCTTTGCTTATTTCCTCCACGACCTTCGCCTTCGCTCAGAGGGGCAGACGGATGCTTGGCTGGGGTTCTATCCCTTTTTGCTGGTAAGTCCCATTCATTTTGCCGCTTTTCACTTGTTTCATTCCTTTGTCGTCCCTGGTACTTATGTCCCCTTTTCTTTGTTTATCAGTTCTGGGCTTATGAGCGACTACCCTGCCTGCGACCGATTACTACCCTCGGTCCTGAGACTTATCCCAGGGGTCGTCGATGGCATCACAGCACTTTAGCGGAGACCCCGGTGTCAAACAGTTTTTCCCACTGCCGGCTGCAGTTAGAGATGATCTCTTCGGCGGACGTGACAGGGGTCCCCTACACTGCGGCTCATCTGGCGACGGATTTTGCTGGTGGTTTTCCCGTGGACCAGGAGTTGGCTCTGTCCACCCGTCGCATCCCCCTTCTGACTTATGGTGGGCGAGAGCTGTATTTGGGGGAACGCGCTATCAGGTGTGTTTCCGGGGAGGTCCGTATCCCTTTCGCTCCTCCTTCACGGAGATTTTGGTTCATGGATGCCCATCTCCCAGAGGCATTGATGGCCGGGGAAGACGGATATATGCTGTCATATGGCCCTCAGACGACTGATAGCTTTAGTGCCTGGTGGAGACCTCGTACTATTGGGCCTCAGACTCGGGCCACCTTCTTCCTTGGAGACCTGGTTCACGGGTATGTGATGATGACAGAATGGATGGAGTGTGTTCGGGCCCCCACCCACTCAGACCAGATTGCTTCCCTGACTCGACGGGTGGACCAGTTGTCATCTTTCATTCGGAGCTTGGGCCGGGATCCAGAGGAAGCTTATGCTGCAGACCCGTATGGACCAGACTTTGGTGCAGCTCCCGGCTCATCGGATGCCCCTGCTCCGCCTTATTCCTGCCCAGATCTTAACTTTGGCGCTGAGGCTTCCATTCCTGGGGACGTGGGCCCTGCGAACCAGTTTGATGATGATACTTTTATTGATGGCATATAGTGCGCCGACTAGATTTAGATAGGCTAGGACCCCTGTATTTGGACCTGTTTGTTTTATTTATCATCATCATTTGTCATTCCATGTATTATGTACAGAATTATCTTTATTTTATGCATAATCTCTTCTTCCTGATGATCCATTTATTCCATTATAGCTTGTATGATGCATAATTTATTATATACGTGGATAAAGAAATTGACCCCTGTATAGTCTTTTGATACTGCTTTTTACAGATGTCATCCCTGGATGTGGTTTGCGTGGGCCATCGCGCCACCTCAGGGATCATTGGCAGGCTCCGCTCATGGCTGGATAGTTTACTACCCTCCGACCAGATCATTGCAGAGGGTCGTTTGGGACACTCCTTCTCTCTTTTGTCATTCCAGACGCCGTCGAGCTTTGTTGATGGCATTCTCAGGTGTTGGATCCCGGACATACATGTTTTCAGGTTCGGGCTGGAGTATCTGACCCCCCACCCTTGAGGAGTATTCTCGCTTCACCGGTTTGTCGGTGGATGGTCCCTGGGCACGGGTTACCTCAGGACATATGCGCCGTCAGTTCCTGACTTTTACAGGCTTGCGGAGGACAGCTTTGTTATCTGTGATTTCTTCGAGCCACCTTGTTCCTCTACCCTTCATGGTTGACAGATTTGGCTCGGTGGATAGCTTCTCTCGATTCTCCAGTGATTTTTTAGTATCTGAGGAGCACTGGGGCGCTTTAAGAGTGGATGTTTTGATGGCCTGTGTCATATCAGCTCTATATATGCCTGCTGGGGACGACCTCCTGGACATACCTTCAGACCCTTCAGGAGGATCATACCATCCTTCCCATGATACTTGCAGAGACTTACCTGTCGGCCTCGTATTGTCATTCCTTCTCTGGCCGCATATTCAAGGGAAGCTCTACTTTGTTATATGTATGGTTTATGAGCCATCTCAGACCCATTGGACAGTTTCGTCGGCACGGGTTTTGTTTCAGCCACAGCTTGGCCATGCAGTTCTCATTCCGCCCCCGGCGATGCACTGATGCGGCCTCATAGAGGGAGTTCCTATCGGCCATTGAGGAGCCCTTCCATCTCCTGATCTACTTGGGTTATTGCTCCTTCCTGAGCTTCTTGACTCACGTGCCCCCACTTGATTTCCTTCCTCTTCTTGGTTTGAGGGGGGTGACGACTTACCACCCCTTAGCTGTCATGGGGCAGTTTGACCAGATGCAGGATCTTCATCTCTTTGCAGGAGCAGCTGACTACCGATTTCTCATATCGACTCAGACAGAGAGGGAGATGCTGAGGGTATACGATCTTTGGTCACACAGGGTCTCGGCCGAGTTTGGGGATAGTCGTCCTGGTCAGACACTCGATTATCTGCTATGGTTGCGAGGAGGTTCTGAGATTGCCGACTTTGACCCGATTGGGGTATTGGATGGTTCTCGAGGACCTTTCCCAGTTGAGACCAGCTCAGATGCAGTCATTCCCTCGGAGCTTTCAGAGTTAGCGTCCAGATCTGATGTTGAGGATGTTTCTGTCGCGGTGCATGTCCCTTGTCTTGATTTGGCGGATCGGATCCAGAGACTAAGGATTGATGGTACCAGGCTCCGGTCAGCCTTGAGTGCTATTGAGACTGAGAAGGATACCGCCTATGCTGAGCGGGATGCTGCTGTATTAGCCCATGATGTCGCCCTCTCTGCCAGAGAGAGTATCCTTGAGCAGGTCAGAGTTATCATGGAGGGCCATTCTGCGACTGTTAGTAGTGTTGCTACCCTTTTGACTCGGATTGACCTGTTGGGACAGCAAATCGCAACCGAGCCTGAGGTTTATGATGCCTCGACTATTCTGCCTATCCTGCTCCAGCTGGTTTCTGACCTGTAGATGATTTTATTCCCTGCACGGACTATGTCAGTTTCATCATTATTATTTAAAAGACAGACTTTGTAATCAAAATGTTTTGTATATATAGAGAAATATTTATGGTTTAGTGATTTCCCTTTTTGGTGCATTGTCGCCCTTCATTGGATCCTCATTTTATCCAGCTGATTATGATTTTGATATATTGTCTTATTTCTTTCCTCAAGTCTTGATTGGGACTCCACAGATATTGACGCACGACCTTCTGATTTCATCGGAGTGAGTCTTAGATTTTGGGCTGATTATATGGCTAGGTTTGGATAAGATTTGGAATGTATTTGTCAAAGTAGGGTTTCGGGGCTTTCTGGAAATGGGTTCGGTATAGGGATAAGGCTTATTATTTTGTATGGAACGGACCGTGCCATGATGGCTGCCTACGTACTCCCACAAAGTCAGGAGATCAGGTCCTACGTAGTTCGAGTTACAAGGGAGATAGGAAATTTTTTTATTTTTTTTTCCAATCATAGAACCGTTTCACTGAGTTAGAATTCAGGGGCTGTGGAAATACCTCGCCATCCATTTCTTGTAGAATGAGGGCCCCTCCAGATAGGACTTTCTTGATCACAAAGGGTCCTTCCCAATTTGGAGCGAATTTCCCTCTGGCTTCGTCTTGACAGGGAATGACCCTCTTTAGCACTAAATCATTTTACTTGAACTTTCGGGACCGAATATTTTTGTCGTACGATCGAGAGATGCGTTACTGATACAATTGACCGTGTAATATAGCCGCCATCCTCCTTTCATCTATTAAGGCTAACTGGTCGTACCGATTTTGTATCCAATCCTCCTTGTCAATCAGCGCATCGAGCAAAATTCGGAGGGACGCCATCTCCATCTCAACTGGCAAAACGGCCTACATCCCATATACCAAGGCGTAAGGGGTTGCCCCTGTAGACGTACGAACTGATGTTCCCGATGATTGGCAGACATTTTCGCCATAATCCTCTTTATATTCTTATTTGTCGCCTCCACGACCCCATTCATTTTAGGCCTATAAATGACAGAATTGAGATGCTTGATCTTGAATTGGGCGCATAACTCCTTCATAAGGGCATTGTTCAGATTCTTGGCATTGTCGGACACCAGAATTTCAGGTTGTCCGTACCGGCAAATGACATTGTTCCTGATGAAATTGACTATAACTTCCTGCGTTACTGTGACGACCCCAAATCCGGGTTCCATAACCTCGAGTTTGGTTCTCACTATTCAACACATTACTAACAATTAAATACATACATTGCATTTAAATATCGCGGAATAATACATATTGGTTCCCTTCAAAAGGTTACAATACCAGGGTCTATCAACCTTAACATAAAAACAGTTCCTATCATAAGGAATTACAAAAGGTTTAACAACCGTAAATACATAAATAAAGATCTAACTAGCATGCATAAGCTACTTAAGCTTTGGCCTTTCCTTTTCCCTTATCCTTCCTGGAGCAATCAGGATTATCTGAAAAATGGTTCATGATATAGCAAGAATGAGCAACTAGTTTGCTCAGCAAGTTTATAACAATCATATAGATTTAATATATCATGAATGAATGGGAAAGATCATCAATGGTTCAACAATAGATATAACAATTGTGAATGAAACAGGATTCAAATTTTAATAAACAGAATATTTGAATCTTAAAATGCTGAGTGGTCACTAAGGACCCTGAACTAACTAGGGTATAATAGAGTTTTCTCTGACCCTTTGAGTTGTTTGGTTTTCAAGGGGATCAGCCTATTCAACCCGCTGTATATGCATTACATTTAGTCACTGGCGCCCAAAGTCGGTTTCCCGACACAAAATCCCCTAATTTAGGGTTGTTCAATTCTCAGACTTAATATAAGAAAATCCGCACCCAACAATGGTTTGGATAAGTTTTTAAAAGTATTCAAGTTATTGAATTTAGAAACGCAATGTCTAGCTGAACTATTAGCTTCAGACATTTTTAATACAGTTCATGAATCAAGAACTAACAAGCTTCAAATGCACTAAGTGCGATTTTATAAACAATATGGATGTGGAATAATTTTAAATAATTAAACCACTTCAAGCTTTAACAATAAATACAAGTATGGAAACTTGTTCAACGATAATAATTGAGTAGGGTTAGAGAACTTGCCTGTTTGCTCAGCTACAATAATTGTCTAGCTTTAACTAACTTGCTTTGAAAGACCTAACATTAATAAAGTCGGTCTAATAATTAGTACGGCGTATTTGCATAACTATACGCTTAATAACGAACTTATTTACCACACATAAGTACTAACACATAATTTACATTAGTCAAAACAATATTATTAACCTTATAGACACTTAATCATTTTAGGTTAATAATTTAATAAGTTAGAAAAATATTTTTCTTAAGTGTTGAACACTTATTAAACCCTTAAACAACTTATTATAATTGTTTAATTACATTCAATTTATTTTATTAACTCAATCTCTTTTTAATTACTATTTAATATTGATTAAATAGAAATTAATTAATTAACTCTAGTTATTATTTAAAATAAATAATAACTAATTGTACTTACTTATTATTAAATAATAAATAATTATTAACTTAATTTTAACCTTCTTTAATTTAATGTTAATCCACCAATAATTAACTAAGTAATTAACCTTACTTATTATTTAATTAAGGAAATTAAATAATAGTTTACTAATCTTAATCCCCTTTAATTATTATTTAAGGTCAATTAAATAATAATTAATTATTTAATTAATTTTAATTATTATTTAAGGTTAAATAATAATCAAATCATTCTTATTTATTATTTTAATTAAATAATAAATTATTACTCTAATAATTTAATTTCCATTAATCGTTATTTAATGCTAATTAAATAATAATTAATTACTTAATTATCCTTATTTATTATTTAATAATTTTTAAATAATAAATAATTAATTTATAAATTTTATCTCTCTTTAAGTATTATTTAATAGACATTTAATAATAATTGCTAATTTATCATCTTTATTTATTATTAACATTTAAAATAATAAATAAATAATAAATTTATTTAACTTAACCATGGTTTAGCTAACTAGATTAATATTTAAAATATTTAAATATTAAACTTAATGAAAAATATCCTCCCCAATATTATTTTTGAATTATTATTATTTTTGTTATAATTTTAAATTAATTTTTAAATATTTAAATTAATTAAAATTAACCCGAATGGCATTTTCGTAATTAAGTTGAAAAATCCGGACCGATGGCAATTCTGTAAATAATCAGAAAACTGATCGGAGGGCAAAAACGTAATTTTACCAAGAAAAACACGGAGGGGCATAAACGTAATTTCCCCGGAAAAATTATTACCGCGCATTGCGCGCGTTTTAGTTTTTACGGGTCAAAACGCTGTCGTTTTGTAACCCCGAACGCTGGCTTCCGCGCGTTACGCGCGGAGTAAAATTTCCTTCTGCCAAAACGACGCCGTTTTAGCTCCGCGTTTTCTCGGTGAACAGTGGTCCGCGCATTGCGCGGAAACCCTTAAAATTTTTCTTCCGACAGAACGTGAACAATGTTTCCGGCTACCCATTTTAAATAAAAATATACCTTCAATAAATCTTTAACTCTTCAATAAAAATCCAAAAAAATTACCAATCATCTTATATTAATTTATAACATGAAAAATTAATTTTTCATGATTTAATATCAATATTTTTTTATAAAAATTTTTACATCACATAAACTACCATAAATCATAACTTTTTGTATAAAACTCCATTTTGAGTGATTCAAACTTTGTTTTTCTCATGATTTAATGTTCTATAATATTAGAACATCAAATCTAAATATTATCAAAAATTATAGTTAATCATTATATTGAGATTTATTTTCACACAACCAAATACATGTTTTTCATTCAATAAAACTCATAACACATAAGTTAAACCCATGATCAACTATATAAACATACATAGCATGATATTAACCATAGAAATTATTACACTAATATTTATACTATAACTTGAAAGAAAAGCAAGATTAGGGTTTAAAAATAACTACCTTGTTTTGATAGCTATTCTCCTCTTCTTTCCAAAATATGTTGTGAAGGAGGATGGCATGAACTAACTTAGGATTTCTTCTTCTTACTTGATCTCTCAAATATTATGCTCTCACTTAAAGTTTTCTCTCAACTCTCTCTAGCTCTCTTTTGCTTGAAAAATAAAATGAAGTATATCTCATATTTCAAGTATACTTGAAATATTACTAGATACATAAATTATATCTAATAATTTTAGCCCATCATGCACCCATTGGATACTTACACAAGTTAACCACATTAGGTGAAAAGAAGCATGGTGCATGTACTACAAAAAGAAAACAAGCAACCCTTTTAATTAAATAAATGAAAATCAAATAATAATACTAATAATAAAAATAATAACAATACACTCTCTCTCCTCCTCACCCCATTATGTCGGCTGATGGACTTCAAAAAGTCCCAAAAATCAATTCACTTTTCTTATTTTAATTAATTAATAAGTTATTTAATTGTTTTTCCAAGTGGGCCAATCATTGGGCTTTAATTTAAAATACCAATTGGGCTTCTATTAAATTGTTTGGGCTACTAAATTGTCAAATTTTATTATTCCCCACTTGGGCTACTAATTGACCCATGTTGGGCTAATTTAATAAATTACACATTAATTATTCAATCCATGTTAAATAAATAATTAGATTGAATAAATAATTAAATATTTTAACCCATAAGTATTAAATTACCAAATGGACTAATAAATATTATTATTAACATTTCACATTATTTACATTAATTAATAATCATATTAATTAATTTATTATACTTAATTCACTCATTATATTCAATTTAATTGAATATTTAATTAATAGGAAACTTATCAATTATTTTGATATTAAAACTTTAGGGTTTGTTCACTAATTTAATAACATATTAGTGACCCCCTTTAATTAATTTTAGTAATTAATTACATAATTATTTAATCACATAATTAATTAATCACATAAAAAGATTTAAATAATCTCATAAAACTAACTCGTTGAAAATTAAATTAATAATTTAATTAATAAAGATGTGGAAATTCTAGGACATTACAGTTACCTTGGGGAAAGAAGCTGCCTCTACCCATTTAGTGAAATAATCAATCATGACGAAAATGAACCGGTGGCCATTGCTCGCTTTGGGCTCCACGGGTCCGATTACATCCATACCCCACATGGAGAAAGGCCAAGGGGAAGTCATATAGTGTAGTTCATTAGGAGGCGCATGCATCACATTACCGTGTGCTTGGCATTGGAAACATCGCTTGACATGATCATCACAGTAAGCCTTAAGTGATAGCTAGTAGTGCCCCGTTCTCAAAATTTTCTTGGCCAACATCGGTTCACTCATATGGGGCCCACATACTCCACCGTGCACTTCGCCCATGATTTTCTGTGCTTGAGTCTCGTCTACACATCGCAATAATCCCAAGCCCACATCCCTCTTATACAGGGAATCTCCGCTTAAATAGAATTTCATTGCCATCTTCTGGATTCTCTGCCTTTCCGTTCGGCTTGCCTGGTCGACGAGAGATCTATCCCTCAAGTATTTCTGAATTTCATGATACCAAGGCTGATTTGGCTGAACCACATCTTCTGATAACTCTGATACATGTTCTTCGTAAGCGGGAGCATTTTGCACTGTTATTTCAATCTGGGGAGTGGCCTTGCTTTTGAGTACGTGGACTAACAAAGCCAGGGTGGCCAATGCATCGGCAAAGTCATTCCGCCCCCTGGGAATGTGTCGAAAGGCTATGTCTTCAAATTCTTGCATCAATCGGATTACACACCGGTGGTACGGAAGTAACCGAAGCTCCTTAGTGCCATACACCCCTGTCGTCTGCCTGATTACCAACTCTGAATCTCCGAACACTACTAATCTTTTCACTCCCATATTGCGGGCGAATCTCAGTCCCAATATACATCCTTCATATTCAGCCATATTGTTTGAGTTGCTGAACTATAATTTGGTGAGAACAGGGTACTGATCGCCCATAATGGAGACCAGGACCGCTCCAGCTCCAGCCCCTTCAGCATTCATGGCACCGTCGAAATACATTTTCCAAAACTGCCCTTCGTCATCACATCTCGTTTGTTGGACCCACAATATGTCTTCACCCGGGAGGGAAGTTTCTAAAGGCTCCATTCCCCCTGTCGGCATCTCTGATAATTGATCTGCAATCCCCTGCCCCTTCACGGCTTTCTGTGCGACGTAGAGGATATTGAATTGCTGTAGGATTAACTGTCACCTCGACAGACGACAATTCAACATTGGTCTTTCAAATATATACTTCAAGGGATCAATTCGTGAGATCAAATAGGTAGTGTGTCCATGAAGGTAATGCTGTAACCTCATAGCAGCCCATGCCAAGGCGCAACATGTTCTCTCGATCGGGGTGTAATTCTGCTCACAGCTGTTGAATCTCTTGCTGAGGTAATAAATGGCATGCTCCTTGCCGAATTCATTCTTTTGCCCCAACATACAACCCATCGCCATATCGTTCACGGATATATACAGGAAAAGGGGAATCCCGTCCTTCGGAGGTACCAGCACTGGCGCTTCTTTTAATTGCTTATTAATAGTCTGAAAGGCCTTTTGGCATTGACTATTCCACTCTCGGGAGGCATCTTTCCTTAATAGTTTAAAGATTGGTTCACATGTGGTTATCAGATGGGATATGAACCGACTAATGAACTTTATCCTCCCCAAGAATCCCCTTATCTCTTTCTCTATACGAGGTGCTGGCATATCCACAATGGCTTTGATCTTAGCCGGATCCAGTTCGATGCCTCGATTGCTCACCAAGAATCCAAGGAGCTTACCTGACTGAACTCCGAAGGCACACTTTACGGGATTGAGCTTCAAATTATACTTCCTGAGCCGCTCAAATAGCTTCTTGAGGTGCGTCACATGGTCGAATTCCGCCCTGGATTTCACAATAATATCATCCACGTAAACCTCTATCTCCTTATGCATCATGTCGTGGAATAGGGCCATCATTGCCCTCTGATAAGTGGCCCCTGCATTTGTGAGGCCGAAAGCAAATCGTCTATAACAAAACGTGCCCTAGGGGGTGATGAAAGCAGTTTTTTCTCGGTCTTCCTCCGCCACCATTATCTGGTGATATCCCGCGAAACAATCGACAAATGAATACATTTCATACTGAGCCGTATTATCCACCAAGATGTGTATGAAAGGCATTAGGAAATTATCCTTGAGGCTGGCTTTGTTCAGATCCCTATAGTCAACGCATACTCTCGCCTTCCCTCCGGGCTTCGGCACTGGGACTATATCGGAAAGCCATTTTGGGTAAGTAGACACCATGATGATTCCAGCCTTGAATTGCTTGACTATTTCTTCCTTCACCTTTAAGCTCCACTCCGGTTTCAATTTTCTCAACTTCTGCTTAACTGGCCTGAAACACTCCTTGATAGGTAATCGATGTACTACAATATCCGTGGACAAACCGACCATGTCTTCATGCGACCATGCAAACACGTCCTCATATTGGCTTAATAACTCAGCCACCTCTGCTTTCTGGTTGGGAGTCAAGTCTACCCCAATTTTCAACTCTTTGGGATTTTAAGGGGTTCCTATGTTGATGGTAATGGTTTGGTCTAGGTTGGGTTTGGGTCTATCCTCGACCCACTCTTTGATCTCGCCGGGAGCATCGTCATTACCTGCTTCGTCCTGCTCAATTCCCATCAAATCGAAATCCAGTTCTATATCAAAATCATAATCGTCTTTCAAATTTGGAAAATCGTTTGTTTAGGCTAGAATGACTCAAATCAGTATACCTGACATGAAACAAAAATATTTGTCATATATATAAACATTAAGTACATGACTTCCTTTTTCAATAATCATGACAAAAGTATGAAATAGACGGGCAGATACATAAAACAAAAACACCGTCTTAAAAACCCCCTAATCCCCCTACTGGACAGGATTCCTGGACATTCCTGCATTTACCCTTTTCTGAATTCTACTGGCTGCACGGTCCAATTCTTAGGGATCACTTCGGTTTTAGAGCTAGTGATGGAGGGGGTCTCTGTATCTGGCACCTCTTCAATGATTGCAGCGACTCTGGAACTTCTAACCCAGCCCAATTGATGAACGACATGATCTGCTTGCCTTCAGACATCTTCTCCTTTCCCTTTTCATTGGGGCCTGACTGCCCCGGGAGATGGCACTTTTTCTCAAACTGTTCCATGATTTCCTGCAAGAATTCCATCTGCTGGACCAACCCTTTGGCAGGGGGAGCCTCCACCTTATCCTCTGCTTCAGATGCAGGCTTGACTGTCTTCGGGGAGTATTCACTATTGGTTCTTGGGACATGGCCTCCGGTTATCCGAGTGGGAATTTTCTTGTATGAGTTCTTCGACCTTATACCTCCGTGATATCCTAACCCTGCCTTGCCCGATTGTGCTGGTATCTGGATGGGCTCGGTGATTCCTTGACTGTTCTTGCCCAGCCCCTGCCCCGGCCGGAAGTTCATCGCCATCATTTCCCGGGCAACGAAGGTGAGCTCGAGAGACATTTTAGGCTTTAAATTCGGAGCTCCCAACTGCTTGTACTGAGGGGTGCTAATTTCAAATGCCTGATAGCTGATCGGTTCAGCTGACTCGTCTACATGGATCACAGGCATGCCTTTTATAGAGGGAATAGGGTAGTCAGGTTCTGCTGTGATTGTTACCAGGTGCCCCTCAACGATGAACTTTATTTGCTGATGCAGGGTGGAGGGAACTGCCCCTGCCATATGAATCCAGGGCCTCCCTAGTAGCATGTTGTAATTGGCTGTGATATCTAGCACCTGGAAGGAAATGTAAAAAGTATAAGGCCCGATCTCCACCGGTAGCTCGATCTCTCCCACTGCGTCCTTTCGAGACCCGTCGAACGCCCTTACCACCACTTGGCTGGCCCGCAGGCGCTTAGGGTTGACTTTCATCTTCTCCAGGGTACTATACGGGCAAATATTTAGGGCTGACCCCCCATCAATCAGGACCCCGTTCATCACATACCCGAAGGAGATGACTGCAATGTGTAACGGCCTCCGGTGCCCCCTTCCTTCTTCAGGGATGTCGTCGTCGGTGAACGAGATTACATTGCTGTCCAACAGGTGGCCCACCAAGTGGCCGAATCTTTCTGTACTAATTGCCTTGGGGACATGAGCCTCTTCCAGGACTTTGCTTAATACCTTATGATGATCAGTTGATGCCAATACAAGATCTAAGATTGATGTCAGGGGCGGTTTCCCCTCCAGTGTTTTAACCACATTCGCCTTGCCGCGATTCATTTTCTCCCAAAACTCCGATGCTTTTTCCTCCGAGATTTTCCCGTTTTCCTTTTTCGTATTCTCAAAGACCCGTCTTGGTAAATACAATGGATTTCCC
Source organism: Hedera helix (assembly GCA_947179155.2). NCBI lineage: Eukaryota > Viridiplantae > Streptophyta > Magnoliopsida > Apiales > Araliaceae > Hedera > Hedera helix. The sequence goes on from OX359266.1 coordinate 24,564,823, forward strand.
CTAGAGCTGACTGATGCACAACTGGCCTCCTCCTCGGTCTTCTCCCCGTAATTCCACGGAACAGCCTTCAGACTGATAATTGGCAATTGTAACCTGGCCGCTATAACAAGGGGTCTTGGGGTTGACAACTGGATAGGATCCCTTTTGGTACCTCGAATTACCCCAACCAACTTGATAGGCTCACTTTGCGCGCCTTCCTGGGCATTAGTCGTAGCAATCTCTTCTTCTATCCTCCTAACGTACCTCAATTTCAAGGGACCCTCCGCCCCACTGGTTTCCACTACGTTCACGCCTCCCCCATTATGCTCGGGAAGACGGTTAACCTTCACATTAGGGGGTTCCGGTTGTTCCACCACGATCTCTCCGCTGTCAATCATGTTCTGGATCTTGTGTTTTAGCGACCAGCACTCCTGGGTGTCATGTCCCAGGGATGCCGAGTGATAGACGCATCTCTTGCTAGGGTCATATCTCTTGCCCTTCAGGTTCGATGGAGGTGCTAGCTCTGTAATCTTTTTCTAGCTTACCAACATGGCCAGTATTTGTTCCAATGAATCCCCCAATGGGGTGAACTCCCTCTCTTGTGGATTTTCGAATTTCCTACGCCCCTCATACCTTTAATTGTTGAAATTTGATGGACGCGGGGCCTCATTTCTTTGCATGCGGACCGGAGGGCTGGTCATTACTTTCCCAGACAGCCCTTGCAAGACCAGGGACACATCCTTTTCTTTTCTTTTCTGGGGTCTCCGGGAAGAACTGCCATAGTTTCCACTCTGGATTTGCTCAGCAACAGCCTCGAGAGCTGTGAAGTCTCGAATTTTCCCCGACTTTAAACCCATCTCAGCCATCTCCCCATGTTTGATCATCTCCGCAAAAGGCTTCCCTATCCCCGTTATCACCCTTTCATAGTAAGGGGCCTCTTGGATATCAATGAATGTCATAACCATCTCCGCCTCGCTCATGGGTGGGTTTACTTGGGCCGCCATCCTTCTCCACCGTTGAACGTAGTCTCTGAAGGATTCATTGGTTTGCTTCCTGATTTTTGTCATCTGGTATCGGTCCGGGGCCATTTGGGATTGAAATCTGTATTGTGTTAGGAAGGTGTGGGCCAGCTCCTCCCAGTTGTGAATCTTAGCATTATCCAACCTCGCATACCATGTCCTAGCCTCCCCTGTCAGGCTTTTCTGGAATAATTGCATTCTCAACGATTCGTCCTCAGCATATCCCCCTAGTTCTCCGATGTATACTTTCAGATGCGTGTACGGATCTCCTGACCCGTTATACTTTTCAAATTTGGGGAGTTTGAACTTCTCGGGATATCTGGTTCCCGGGAAAATGCATAAATCGGAGTAGTTAACACTGCCATACGACCCGATCCCCTTCATAGTTTTGATGGCCTCTTCCATCTGCTTTATCTTCTTGCTGACACTGCTGGCAACCTCCTATTCTAGGATGATAATAACTTGCTTTGGCGGTTCAACCTTCGGAGTTTCTGGGGTCAGCCCGTTCCCTTTAGATGATGGCCCCGGCAGGTCCTCGGGTCGTGGCCCTGATTTTAGCTTAAAATGTTCTTTGAGCAACATGGTCAGTTCCGTCATTTGATTTCTCACAGCATCGAATTCTTCCCAAGATACGGGAGCTGGGTTAGGATTGGGGTTCTCAGCCATTTCGACTGTTGATTCTCTGGCTTTCTTGGATCGGAGACGGGTTTGGGGCGCAATCCTACAAATAAAACACGCCAAGGTTTAGTTCCGGGAAACGACACTGGCATATGCATGCTAAAGCAAATATTTTTTTGCATTTTTGGGTTTTGTAATCTTTTTCTGCAAAACAGGGTCAGTATCCCTTTATTTTAACCAATGTATGACATTGTGCAGTTATGATGCTCTCCAAGCTGTCCCTGTAAAACAGAGGTTAGTACTTTTATTTTGACAAAGCGGGAGGCACAAAATGTTTGACTAAGCATGATGTCATGTGCGTAAAACGTAAAAGGGTATGAAGAGACTTCCACACGTTTGGGTTTATCTGAGGCTGACCTACCCTAAGTTACTCTCGCGAGCTTTTCGGCATGAAGGTTCCCAGATCTTCGCAACATACTAGAAGGGAATAAATCCTCTCTTTCAATTGGATTGGATCTGAGTGGATGCTTTTCCTGAGCCTCACCGGGGAGTGCCCCTTTGAGTCCAGTAATCCACATCCGACGGGTTTGCCTCAGGAGGAGGAACTGCTCAACATTCATTCATCATGCATTCATCGTACCTCACCGTATGCAAATGATGACAATAAAGTAAAGCATTCATAAAACAATCACAAAACTCGCATATTCATTCATACACACACAAAAAGGTAGATTAATCGCAAGTAACGTAACCACACATTTTTTGGATTTTTAAAGGATAGGAAAACATCAAGATTTTAAACGCGGCCTAAGCCCTCTAATGTCCCCTGCAGAGTCACCAGCTGTCGACGCCGGGATTTCGTCGTTTCGTTTTTTAATATTAAAAGCCCTTTCCAATTTTAGCCCTTAGATTAAGATGTGATTTTTCTGAAAAGGGTCGGCTTAGTGTCGACGGGGTTTCGAAAGGTCGATTTTTTAATGAGCCAATTGACCAGAGTCGCCAGTTGGTATATTTGAAAATGGATGTACCAACTCATCCGAATTTTGTTTTCGTAATCGCTGGCACATATGTGACTCCGAATTAATTGGTCCGCGAACCGAGATTCATAGAGTTCGGGGGCTTGCTTAAGCGAGAGGAAGGTGTTAGGCACCCCCCGACTTCCGTGAAACACGGTTACCGCAATCTCGATATTTTTCTATCCTCTTAAATCCTAAAATGTGGGTGTGCGCATATGTGTGCGTGTGTGCCTAAATGAATGTTTGTGGTAAATTTTTTCATAAAAGTTGCTTTGATTTTATATGGCAAATGTGTTTTGTCAGGAAAGCGTTTAGACGTTTTTTGACCCAAATGGCAAGGCTTCGCTTTTTATAATAAAGATTGATTTTAATTTCGAAAACGATGAGGTTTTTTATTAGATGGCATTTTTAGAAAACAATAGTTTTTAAACTTTTGTCAAATAGGAATCGAGACTATACATTGCCTTCTAACAGTAAATTCAAATAAAATGAAGGCAACTTCTAGAACTCTTTAACTCTATGCACAAAGTTTAACGAAAACGTTTGTCTATTTTTACGAAATTATTTTTTTATGATATTTCAAAACCAATTGGAGCCTTTTCATCAAACCGGAATCAAAATTCGCCACAACTCTTAATTTTAAACCTCGTGAATCTAATATCCTAATTTGATCGATTTTATGAAAATCTTCATCTTTTCATTCCAAAATTCATTTTCCGTGTCGAAAGGGAAAACCAAGCATTAAAATGGCGTTGGAGTCATTCATGGGCATGTGAGCCATCCAAATAACTCCAAACACTCACAATCGCACGTTTTTACTATTACGGGGCCTTAAACCCGATCACAACTTGGTATCACTTTAATGCCCGATATTACATATACACAGAAATAGACCCCTTACAATGATTACATACACCCAATTTGGTCCATCATCGGGATTCGATCACGAGGATCTCTTCCCTAGGCTCACAATCCCCAAATCGTCGCACGACCATACCAAAACAACTTAGCTATACTAAACTTCTTACTGTGCTACATGAATCAAAAATCCCAATGCCAACACTACAACCTATCCATAAACACAACGAACTACATCTCACCGTACGGATGTCATTGGGACATTAGGAGGAAGTTACGTTCCGACGGAACCCTCGCTAATGATCCCTAATCCACGGATCCTCAATGATATCACAACATACTATGTTAAACAAATCAAAACACAAAATTACAATAACAATACAAGCAAAAGATTTAAAAAAAACACCCCCATTTCACCTTGCAATACACCGATAAAAGCTTTATATTACAAGATTTGAGCAAAACCCACAAGAAAGCCTAACTATTTGAGCAACAATCAACAATTTATCACTCAAAATAACTCCTCCCGAGCCTCTCTCTCTTCCTCTCGCATTTTTTCTCTCTCTAAAACTTACCAACTTCTTTCTTTCTTTGATCTCTCGAGTGGAAATGGCAATGTATAGCCTTCCGCAAGCAGCCGCAGGTGCAACTGCGGCTGGCCGCAGGTGCATCTGCGGTTGGGCTCACTAGCCGCCCACGCCGAATCCTCGGCAGCCAGGTTGTCTCCTCGAGCCGCGCACTGTCCCCTTTGTCGGTGGCCGCAGGTGCCCCCGCGGCTGCCTGACTTGCTTTTTTCGATTTCCGTGCCACGCGGTCTTAAATTGCCAATTTCTACTGTATTATTTTGGAAGGTTGTTTCCTGATACATGAATCGTTTTAGTGCATGGCTCTCCGAGAGCGAGGCCCCCTACCACTATAAACGTAATGGTCCGTTACCGTCTTTGGCGATCGCATCGGGCTTTGTCTGGATTGACCGTATGTCTCGCCTCAAATGACTCGATTCTCGTTGCGCATTCAGCAGCTTTGATCGTAAGTCGTGGTGGTGACTTCATGTTGGCGCCCATCTTTCCTTTTGTATGTCGGGTCAAATGACGATTTTGCCCTCCTGTCAGGGTTAGTACACAGGTGCAAAATTTGGGTGTCTACAATATGTATATTCATATATGTAACAATTTTGACCAATTTTGACTTCCTATTGGGCTCCACTTTGGACTCTAGGATTAAATATATTGGGCTCATCCATTGAATTGGTTTGGGCTCAATTTAAATAACACATTGGGCTTACATTAATTATTCTAGGTTACATTTACTTAAATTAAGCATTGAGCTTGTTTAATTAATTACATGGACTAGTGTTGGGTGCCAAACCGTACGCATGACAAATCAACACTTACACGCAAGTGCACGTGGTCAACAAGTAATATAAAGTAAGTAAAGTATCGTTCCCACGAGGACTATGAATCGCTATTACACTATCAAGCAGCAGTTTTATAACTATTTCGGTTTCTTTAAACAGTGGTCAAGTAAATCAAGGAATTGTGAATTAAATCTACGTTGTGAAAATTAAAGACAACTAAATAATAAACAATTTAAGCAGACAAAGGAGGCCTGGGATTATAACTTCACATAGGGCGTCATTCAACTGTGCTACTTCCTGTTAAACCTAACTGATTATCTCGGATTGTTAGTCGAAAACACGAAATCTCTCTATTATTTTATAGTCTTATTGGATCCCATCAAGATTTTGCTTTATAGTCTATTCCTTATTCGCTTTCCTTATTTTGTGATCGTATCGTAGTACGATCCTCTTACTATTCCTGATCATATTATTATGATCTCTTCCTATGCTTTTTAAATTACTTTATCATTTTTATTGCTTGAAATAGGTGTCCCCTGATTTTCTTTGAGATTCATCTTTGAATTGTTTCAAATATTCTTTTAGATATATATTTTTTAATTCTTTCTTATGATTTTTTTCAATTCCTTATCTTCATTTAAATCCTCCTTAACATCTTTATCTCTTCCTTAAAATCTTATATCTTTCTGATTTCCTTAACCTTAGCTAATATTTGAGAATTATATCTCCTCTCAACTTATATCTCTCTATTCTAATTCCCCCATGTTCATCAAACTTTTTACGTATTTGGGCTCAGGAACTTACCATAATCATATGGCTTGGGGAGCTTCTCCTTGTCAGACCATAGTCTCCCATTCGCTGAGGGGCTCCACCATACAATCATGAGTCACGAGCTTACTATACGCTTAAGTTTTTAGAATACATAACTATCTTCACTCTTCCTTACTTAAGTTATAGCCTAAGGTATCATTTACCTAAGGTTTATAACCTCTAGCTCTAACATTATTTGTAACAACCACAAAAACCTCGGCTCTGATACCAACTGTAACGACCCCGAAATTTGACCCACTTTATTACCTTAATTTTCATGTTTATTTAACATTATTTCCTTAATGTCCAAATTTCGGTCCGTTAATAAATCTTTAATCACTTCCTTTAACCCATTAGTTAACTTTACAGTCACCAATTACCAAATTTTCGGTATAAATTTTTCTTTTTCTCAATTCAATCATATTAAAATACAAATATTTGAATATTTAAAAACTTAATCTCATGATCCTAGTCCCTGGATCGCAACCTTCACTCTTTCTTTCTATTACCAATATCATAAAGCTCAACATTCACAATTTAATATTGTTCATATCCATATAAATTTTATTTGTTTCATAATTTATAATTAGACATATAATAGTCTCTTTCATAACAATCATCCTGAATAATCATGGTTCACAATTTAACTTTATTCGTCCTATCCGGATCCAACATATATGTACATACGAAATATCAATATAAACTTAGTAATTGTATCCATGTTGACTTATGCTAATAAAATATAATCATAACATTCACAACCTTCTGTGGTAATCCTTCTCTACATAATCTGATATTCTTGAAATTTATTTATTTCCTGCAAAAATGTATATTAAGCAAGTAATGAGCACAACGGCTCAGTAAGTTCAACAGTTTACACCTTTCATGTTTCACGTAACATATAACATAGCATACTTGGTGTGTGTCATAAATCACGTGTTGTGCTTCTACTTAAGCATTATATCTCCCATACATTCATATTATATCACAAAATACACATCGTTGTCATATTATCCACATATCACGTAACACATAATTTATATGCATTTGAACAAGAATTACATATCATAACATATAAATATTTAACATAAAAGTACTAAAGAACTTGCCTTGATTATGGAACTAATGATTACTCATTCTATAATGATTCTCGTACAACCTATGATCAAAAAATAATCAAATAATAATTATTTATCTCCTTATGATATTAATTTACTTAATTAAGATCATTTATAATGTAATTAACCCTCCCGACAGTTTATTTTAGGGTACCTGGCCAATTATCAATTTATATAGTTAATTATATTAACCTCATTCTTCAATATATTAATTTAACTTAATATCAAACATATTCAATATGGACAACCCGGCTCATCGGATAAAATTTAGCATATTTGGTTGTCCGAATTTTCATTTAATTATTTTCTAACTTTTATACTCATTAGATTAATATTTAAAATATTTAAATATTAATCCCCAATATTTAATATTTTTAAAAAAATATTAAACTTAAAGCTCAAACATCATTTCTATATTTTTAGTATTTTTCTATAATTTTCTATAATTTTTAAATAATTTTTAAACATTTATTTAATTAAAAACTATTTTCTGGGGGCATTTTTGTAATTTCTGCCCCTTTAGGGACATCACCGGTATTAACAGAAAAGCTCAGGGGCATATCCGTAATTTTCGCGCTTCTAGGACACACTGGTATTAACGGAAAAGGCCAGGGGCATAATCGTAATTTCCCGCCTAAAACCTTGGCCGCGTATAGCGCGCGGCCTTCCACTACTGATGCCAAACGACGTCATTTCCCAGCGGTTCCTCGAGCCTCCGCGCATTACACGGCCCTTTCTTCTGCACGCCCCAAAACGGCGTCGTTTTGTCCTTGTCGTAGAAAGAATTTGGTCGCCGCGTAATGTGCGGACGGCCTTTTCTTTCTTCTTCCTTCTTTACCGAAAACAGTAGCCAGCCTTAAAGAAAAATATATCATTTTCTTCACAATTTCCACAACATAACCACTCCAAAAATTATATAATTCATAGATATACATCTAAAAATTATTTAGAATAATTATTCTAATTATTTTCTAATTTTTCATAAAATTAATTTATCATCAAAAAAAATACTCAAATAAAACAATTAATTAAATTTATACCTTCAAAGCTTGGTAAATCTTCCCATGAAACTTATTATTTTCTCTTGATAGCCCCAAAAATATTCTTTCCGTGGTGGTGATGGAAGCTACGACGACATGGTGGTGGTGTCGGGTGGAAGAAGGAGAAGTGGAGAGTGTTTTGTTGTTTTGTTTCCTTTTTATTTCCCTTTTTCCTTTCCTTTCCTTTTTCTTTTTTTCTTTTTTTATTCTTATTTTTTATAACTAAGCCATTTAATTGATTTTGAAACCCAACACAATTCCACCGCCATTCTTACAACCCACTTTAGCTTCTTGGATAAATTAACATGCATAATAAAAAATTTAATACATTACGTAGTTATTTCGTGTAATAAATATTTTATATAATGTATATAAAATATTTATTTTAATTCACTAAAAATCATAATTTGATTTATAAATAATATTAATACATTTTTTAGGTATTTTACATGATAAATTTTGTACACGCATAATGACATATATGTAATTATATGAGATAATTTATACCTCCAAAATTCATAAAATAATTTATATAACATATAAAAATTATTTTTCATGATTTTTCACTTCGTTACTTGGACAACATGTTATACTAACATGTTCACGTTTCCGAAATATTATCCTTCATAAAACTCATAATAATTCTATTATACATAAACATAATTTTTTTTTATAAATTAAAACCTTCATTTCTCTCATTTATTTTTTATTTCTTTACTATTTACATTAATTTTTCTTATATAAATTATATAATTCATTATTATATAATTTATACAATTACTTCTTCTTTATTAATAATTTTCATTTTACACAAATTACCATTTATAAAAATTTCTCCCATCCTTAACAAATTTAATCATCTTATATAAATTATATAACTATTCTTATATAATTTATATAATTATTCTTCCATTAATATTTTACTTTAATTTTCTTATATAAATTATATAATTTATTAGTATATAATTTATAAAATTACTTTCTTCTCTCAATAATTTCTAAACTTCCTCCATAATTCTTGATTAAATCTAAAATCAATAATTATAATTTTACTAAATCCCTCATTAACTTTTCATAAATTTTCGGATTAATTTAATTATTAATCCATTTATTTTCATAATTAATGGAGTTTATAAATACAACAATTAAACACAAACACGTATATATACAAATGTATATATATATATATATATATACATTTCTAATTCATATATCTCACATTACCACGTAATACTGTTAAATCATAATTTCTGCACTTTCATAACAATTTAATTGTATAATTTATTGTACATTTACATGAAATTTCTCTTATTATTAATAAATTGTTTTTAAACAATTTATTTACTTTTCAATTAATTTAAATCAACATCAATTATCACCATCTCTATACAAATTTAATTTATCAATTAAATCCCTTCACATACCTTAAATCACATAAAATATCATCAATAATTTAAACAACCTTAATAATTCTATTAATTAAATTCTTATTTAATATTATTAAAGAAATCCTGAAAATCTGGATCCTCACATAATCACAATAGTAACACTTAATTGTGAGTATTCGACAATCGTATGTGATCATTTGTCTTTTAAGTAAAATTTGTAGTCATTTTAACAATAATAATAAGTTAATTTAAAATTAAAAAAAAATATTTTAAAATTATTATACGTAAAATTAATAAAAAAGTTAAAAATAATTTTATTTAAAAATAACGTACTTCGCACTGGGAGTTGGCTAGTTATATACAGTAATAGACATGGTAGTTTTTTGATTCTACCTTATATTTCAAAATAAAGGAATATTACAAAATTAAAGGATCATTTTTTGTTAACATAAAATTAAAGGAAAAAAAAAAGAGAAGGTATGGTCATTAGACGTTGGAGGCAACTGACGGCCATGAGAGTCCTTTTTTATATACAGATTCACATGTACCTATGAATTGTGATATCTAATATCTAGATATATTCTTAGATATTTTTTTGGGGAATTTTATTCTCAGATATAGATATTGTAGGGAATCTTCTTTCATTGAAATTTACCTTAATCTGAAATTAGTCCACACACAAAATACTAGTCTTAACTTAATTTTCCGGCAAATTTTATGTTAGTGAATCCGGCGAGAGAAAGATCAATTTAGGAAAATTCAAACCCTTGGTTGATTTTGGGCACGGTATTTTTTCGTGCAAAAAAACCTAATCCTAAGATCAATTATGATTTATATGTATATCATTTATTGCACGTTGTCATCTGAACCCCAACTCTTTACAAATTTTCAGGCGAGAAAGGTCGACCCAGCAAAGGCACACTTCCTCGGCCAAGGTTCTTAAAATTGTGTCCCGTTTTTGTCCCTTTTGTTTTAAACCATTGATTTTGTTTTGTCTTTAATAGGTGTATTATATAATTCTAATTGTTTATGGCTGAAGATATTCATGTGTTCTATGTGGAAGATTTTGATGAAAATAGTTGGTTACTTCATTTTATCTAGGCTACGTTTATTTATTATTCTGGACTATTTTATCGCATGATTAGTCGTTTTTTTAATCCATATAGTCAAAATGGTTACTTAATTTTATCTGGAGTTTTGAATTTTTGATTTATTTACAGTTTGTGTTTTGGTAGTATAGAAACCATTAGTGGAATTGAATTCCGATTTACTACAGATTCTTTAGTAATTTTGCTCGAACTCCAATTCTGTTATGCTGCCAAAACAGTTTTAATGTTGTTTGCATTGATGTATGAATTAAGTGAAGAACTGTGATTGATAGGAAAAAAAAGGGTTATTGATAGGTGAAAAAAAGGAGAGATTTCACCAAATTAGATCCTAGCATGTAAAAGATACTGTAATTATGGTTTATATATTATATATTCAACCACATTGGTTGGCGATTGAAGTCAGAATATAGAGTAAAAGCTAAAAGGAGCTGCTAAATGTTGTCCAGATTTGTGGAAACTGAAGACGAGATTTGGTATGGATTACTTTGTCTCACTCCCATAGTCCCATGCTCGTGTAGCTTCATTGGAACGTCTTGTTGTGATCTTTTTTTAGGTACCTTGTCTCTCCTCTAGTCCTCTAGGTTCATGGTACCCATCAAACATAAGTTTTCAGAAATTTTAGGTTGTGCTTCTCCAAAAGGCACTGTTCCCTTAGATTTCTCTTCCCTTTTTTTCCCCCTAGTAAAAGTTATATATAAAGCCTACGTCAACTTCATTTGATGGTCTTAAAAAGCACTTAAATTGTGAGTTCGATATAGAGTACTCTTCTTTTGTTGTACCTGTATTTATATTTGTGCCATTTTTTGATTATGTGTTTGTAATTGCCTCTGAAGACAGTACCTAAGGTATAGTCTGGTTCCAAATGTTAGTTACTTGAAATGCTTCTCACCTAAAGATTACATCCACCAAATATAAACTTTACACATTATATTGGTTGCTAATTGCAATTTTGACTTAAATGTGTATTTCTCATAAAAAATTAAAAAATTATTACTTCCGACGTTCATGGTTATAACTCATCCTGTTTGTTGTTGCCAGGTATTTCTGGCTTGAAGTCTAAGACCATAGTTTGCTTTGGTTAAATCTTTTTTCTAGACCAAAGCACCTTTTTATGAGGTTTTTTAGTGGATTCGTAGCTTGTGGTGGTTATGATACTCCTTTTAAGACAATATGAAGTAGAGAGGTTTCAATCAAAATGATTTGGAGTAAAATGACAAGAAATATTGAGGGCGAATTGCTTTTACCTAAGCACCATTCTGTTTTGGATATACTTGATTAAATTCTCTCTTGAAAATATGGCTTTATTTTTATATGGCAAAATATGGCTTCACAAATTTAGTACATAGTTTTGCAAATTCGGGCCCTTGCTCATATGTGAGTGGCATTATCAATACAAATTCAGGTATTAAATGTAAGTTCAACTCTTTTAACTGTTATGTGGAAGAAATTGTGTTTTGTAGCAAATTTCACAATCTTTGGTTTGAAAGAAAGTAGTTCTACTGTTCTATTAGACTCCTAACTTTCTGCCTATTAATTTCTGCAAAAAATTAGTCCATAGTTTTGCAAATTCGGGCCCTTACTCGTATGTGAGTGCCTTATAAATACAAATTCAGTTATTAAACGTAAGGTCAAGTCTTTTAACTGTTATGTGGAAGAAATTGTGTTTTGTAGCAAATTTTCACCATCTTTGGTTTGAAAGGAGTCAAAAAATTTACAATAAGGATGGATGAATAATAGTATATAATTAAGGATATTACCTTTTATGATTAGAATAGAGATGACTGTCATGGAAAGGAGAAGTGGATTTTTAGCTAGAGTGAAGCACAAGAGAGTAATCAAAAGTAACATTTCGAACTTAGTGATTTCAGATCAAACACAGCAGAGCCTGTGACCTTTTATATCAAAAGCATAACCAAATAAGATTCATTTCTTGGCCCTAGGCTCAAGTTTACCTTCACTCACATGTGTATTTACCAGTGTTGTTAAAGGCGCGCCTAGGCGCAAGTCCTATCCCAGCCCATGTTGGGCGCCTAGGCTCAAGTTTACCTTTAATGAGGGGCACGCGCAAGTCCTATCCCAGCCCATGTTGGGCGCCTAGGCTCAAGTTTACCTTTAATGAGGGGCACTCGCGCAATTTTTTTTTTGCCTAAGCAATCTAGACCAACCTCCTCCTCCTCCTCCAGGTAAGTCTCTCGCTTCTCCTTATCTCTTTTCCTTTTTTTTTTTTTTTTTTTAATTCTCTTCTCTTGCCCAAAAAAGGCTATTTTGTAAAATACTATGGGGTTATGTTGCTCATTTTTTTCCAGAAATTTTGAATACTTTACTACACTACTATTCCGATATTTACTAACTTATTAAATAATTAAATATGTGAAGATAACTTATTAGTATTTTTTTAATATTTAAATATGTATTTATATTGTTGTTTAGTATTTACTACGTAAATATATATTTAAGAATGTAAGAATTTAACTATGTAGTTATGTAGAATGTAATTATGATATGATTATATCAGTGTATCACTATACAACAGAGGTATGGTTGTTGAACTTGTTATAGAAACTTTTTGAACATGCTTAGAAGTTTGTAAAATTACTTAATGGTTGATAAATTTGATACATAAATGATTAAATGTGTGTATATATACATTTTTATTTTTTTAAAAATATGTGTGCCTCACTTCAATAAGGCGTGCACTTCACTTCGATGAGGCGCACCCCTCACTTTGATGAGACGCGCGCCTCGTGCCTAGGCCCTGAGGAAACCTTTGTACCTCACGCCTTAAATAACAATGGTATATACATGCACTTATGTACGAAGCCCAAACACCCAAAAAGATGGGCAATTGATAGGTTTACCTAACCAAACTTCCTCAGGAATCTTATATTCAATAGCAGTGGAAGGAGAATGATTCACCAAGTAGCAAACTGTATTCCGCCTACTCATCACAACTCTTTGACCAAAGCGGGATTAGACAGCATGCACCTGACCTTCTCTAGCAAAGTTTATATTCATATTGATAGTGAACAGGTTATTAAAGAAAAGAAGCACTTCGAATTAAGGGGGATTGGAAAGTGAAAACCTTTCTGATAAGGGAGGATAAAGAGATTGTTGTATTCAAGCAAGGTAATTTATTTTCATTCAAAGGTACTTTCTTATTACATAGTGAATACATAATATAGTAAATCTAAAAAATTAAGCAAAGTGTGAAAGAAACAAGACTTTTCAATTACAAAGACAGTTGGCGTGCAACTTATTGGGAGAAATCTTGCCTTGAAAATGGTGATGGTGAAATTGCTTGATTCAGAGACTGATGAAGTTGTGCTTTCAGATTTTAGGGCGGTAAACATTGACGTGTAAATTGTAATTTGAGTGTTGTAAATTTGGACTAAAAGAGCAACAATTCTTGTAGAGTGACTTCTCATTGCTGCTTTCCATCACATATGCTCAAGAACCCCACTTTGTTGTGGTGTTTTTCACTATAGTAGGATGCTTCGTAATGTCTTAATTCTTGTAGAACTCATTAAACTCATTTTTTTGCAAAAAAATCTATGCCATTATCATTCTCCTCCTTTTGATCTTCTTCCCTCTTCGATTCTCTAATAAAGTCCTCCAGTATTTGAAAGTCACAAAAACATTATTCTTATGCTTCATGAAGTAGTCCCAAACCTTATTGGAAAAATCATCAATGCAGGTGGGTAAATATTGTACACTAATACCTGTGGAAAGGACTCTCGAAGTCCCCTAAAGGTCGGAAAATGAATTTTGTCCAAAGTCCCTTTAATAGTGTGAACAACAATCTTGAAACTGACCTTTTCTGTTTCCCAAAATTGCAGTGCTCACTGAAGTCAATCTTTTTAGTATTTTGCAGTGTTCTAAAAATCTCCGCCTAGGTCCGATTAATTCCCGCCTAGGCACTAGGCCCCCCTCTAACGCCACGCCTAGGCCGCCTAGCGCCTAGCCTATGTCCAAGGAGGAAAAAAAATTCCTCCAGGAAATTATACGAGACTGGGTGGGCAAGACGGAGAAATTAGGCGAGACCTAAGCGGAAAATTTAGGACTGCAATTTATTTTTTTTAATTTTAATAACTAAGCTACAAAACAACGTCATAGGAATAGATGAATAAGTTGAGAGCTGTTCGGGCCTTACTTGAGAAGCGGTTGGTGAAGCATTCGAAGCGAATAGCGTGCTAGAGCCTAAGAGAAATAGCAGAAATGTTAGAGTAAGAGAACTCTATGAAGAATTTTTTTTGTTTGATGATGACACAGAAGAAGAGGGAGATGAAAAGTATGAGTGTGAGCCCGATGGAGACATTATCTTGGAGGGATATGAAGAAGAAGAGTTAGAGAGAGATATAGAGGGATATGAAGATGAGGACTATTAGTTTGTATTTTTTATTATTTGTTTGTATTTGAACTTTGGCATTAACAACATGGATATTTGTTTGAACTTTAAACAAAGGCATTTATTATTTTTATTATACATTGTTTTCCTTTATATTATTGTTTTGTTTGGATAAATGTAAGATAAAATATTAAAATTAACTTAGAATAAAAAATCCTGCCCAGGCCCCGCCTAGGCCCCCTAGGCGCTAGGCCCCCCCCTGGCTGCCCGCCTAGCGCCTTTTAGAACCTTGGTATTTTGGCCACAAAAGAACCTCTATTGCTCAAGGCATCTATGCCTCTTTCTTTCATATATCCTAACCCTCATATGTGGCAACTTTGTAGTTTTAGTTACACTAACTGAGGAGCAAAATGTATCTCAACCAATAATTTGTAGAGCCCTCTAGGATGTACAAATAATCAGTTTTCTCGTCTTTCATCAAAAGAAGAGAGCCTCTACAGATGTTCATAATCTCCATCTTCAGCTGTGTACTTACAAGTGTGTTTTGGGCCATTAAGTGTACCCAATGATATGAGATTCTTCTTTAAATTAGGAAGATGTCTAACATCTACTAAAGTCTTGATCATGCAATTGTGTATCTGAAATTTAGATAAGGCACACTTAGAAGGGGGGGTTGATTAAGTGTGAGAACAAACTATGAAAAACTATTTTGTTTTTTTTTCGAATTCAGTTTACTGTTTTAGTGAATACAGCTTGTTGTATTAATATGGTCTACCGAATTGAAAACTTTCTTTTAAATCAATGAAAATTTCTTGGCTAAAAATATCACTTAAAGAAAATACACGGTGTAAATAAATTATCTGTGAATATTTCAGATTTTATTGTTTGAGATAATCGATTATCTAGTGTGAAAAACAATAACAAGCAATAAAATCAACACCAGGATTTTTACGTGGTTCAGCTATTACCCTCTATAATAATAGCCTACTCCACGTCCAATACCAACTAGTATTGGAGACTCACTTTATATATATTTCTCTCAATTACAAAGTGACACCTTTTGCAAAACAGGTTAAATGAATTCTTAAATTCTCTTGAGCACTTTTGCTCCTTGTGCACCTATGCACTCCTCAAGCACCTCTGCTTCCTTAACTCTGTTTGTAAAACAATTCTTAATCCACACTTGGATTAAATTCCTTTAGACAATCACTTAGTCTAAATAAGCAAAGATCAGATAGATACAAATTTAGAGGTCTAGTGATCAAAGCAAATAATCAATTTAACAATATAAGGCTCAGCTAATGTATGCAATGATCAATTAATAATAAAAAGATATTACCAAATTAAATCTCACAGAAATATACTTGATCCGAATTTCCAATAACCCAAACAGCAGTTTGCATAAAAATGATTTTTTCAATATGTAATCAGTGTTCTGTTAAATCATGTATCGGTAGAAAAAATCCATATGCAATTTATAGCCATATGAAATAATATCGTTACTGCTTAGAGAGATGTCAATTCCGTTATTCATAAACCTTATCTCATAAAGAGATAAAACTTGTTAGCACAATATCCGGTCAAAACATATCTCAATAATATAACCGTGGCATTTGAATAACAATATCCAGTCAAAACATATCTCAATAATATAACCGTGGATTTTGAATAACAATATCCAGTCAAAACATATCTCAACAATACTTTTTACTTGGAAAGACAAATTGTACACAACACGGTACATTTAAAAATGTTCAGCATATCTGTAACAAGTAATCATGACCCCTTTAGTAGATATCATCATTATCATATACACTAATATCGAGATTTGTACTTTTCAAAATATTATACACGAAGTACAAAGTAACTCAAGCTTTATATCCACTGATACCTATTTAAATATTTTGACAACATTATTCATACTAACCCATAAGATAAACATGAATATTCATTAGCATTAAAACCAGTAACCAAAACCAGTAAACATATGATATGCACAGACTTAAATTGAAAAATTAAATATTTGTAATGACCTTACATAAAATTCTTAAAGCTCAAATCCATTCTTCAATCTTCTTGAACACTTCAACAAGTATTCCTTGAGATAATTCCCTGAAATTCACAATAAAGAATTTAGTATCCATAATAAATCATCATCAAAACATTAGGTTTAAAATATGACAAAGTCAACATTCTCCCCTTTTTTGATGATGACAACAAATTTTAACTCCCCCTTAATTCATGAATATATCTTAAAAACATTTTGCATTTAAAATATATTAATAAACCATTAAAAACATCAAACCGAATCATCCATCAGAATCAACCATAGTCTTTAACAAACACACAAACAATATAGTCTGGAAACATAAACATAAAAACAAATCTTCATTCAGCAGGTCAGGTTGTCTCCCCCTTTGTCATCAGCGAAAACAATTAGTCAAGTTCCTCAATATGAGCACTGTTTTCAGCACGTTTAGTGAAATAAGAACGATGACGAATCCGATGAAGTCGTTCTTCCATAGAAAGATCATCGGCAAAACGAGTCGGTCTTGGCCCATACGTGGAGAACTAGTTGATGTGATAAAAAATAGTAACTGCAAGTGCACGACGTCAAATTGAAGAACGAGTAAGTATAGGTCGAACCACAGAGAGTAAATTAATTTCAATGTTCCTTTAATTTATATTCCAAACAAATTAAACATAAAAAATGATTGAGATGATTAATTAACTAAATAATGCAAATTAAAAATTAATAACGAAAACTAATAATGAGAAAAACTACCTAGGAATCCGAATCCAACTAAATACTAACATAATAATTAAATTCTTTTTTTCCTTAATTAATTTCTAATTATTTTTCATTCCCTTTAAAAATAATGATTCATATAATTAATATGGACAAGTATAGATTATGAAAATTTAAGAATTAACTATAACTCATCAAAATTTCATTGAGCAAACATTAATTATTAAAAACTCATATCTTAACAATAACCTATCAAAACTGAAAGTAGTATGCCCTCAAGCCAATCACATTTGATGTGATAACCATATACTTTGTAATCTTGTTCATTTATTAATAAAAGTATCAAGACATTTCTTTATTCATGATTAATTACTTGAATTAATCAAATGGATGAATCCATAGTTTTCGAGCAATGCTTTTAGAACCATGATGAGGATCATGCTAATGAGATCTAAATTCAAGATAACTCAAAACTAAAATTGTTTTTAATCGTGGGATTACTAAAATGGCGATTAGTGAATCCGGATAGATTAGTACATACTATGTTTGCTCTTATGAAGAGGATGATTGATCTTATAATCATTTGTGTAGAGACACTAAAAAAATTATGTAGGTGCTTATTAGAGTTCACTAAACGTTACTCGCTCAAGGAACACCTAATGGAGTCTTACTTGCCTATCAATAGGAGTTCCTTTTGTGATAGTAGTACAAGTGATCCTTGGACTTGAGATCATCATAGTATCTTGTGTATGATGAATTATATTTTGTCATATTCCTTAAAACCTTTAGGGTGTATCAAAGGGTACGATTGGATATAATAAGTCATACATGGAGATAGGTGAATGATCAATAAAGAATCTACCACTTCTAGTAAAAGAAGATAATGTCCTATGCGATTCGATAAATGACAACTCAGTAGTCCTTGGCCAAGGCAGAATGAAAATTAGAAAGTAGTTTCTAATTTGCATTAATTAGAGTTATTCATTTAAGAATCGAAATGCATATGATCAAATAAAATAAGACTTGACAGTAATACCATGTCTTATATTTGATTGGGACGCTGTGAGGTAGAAGAATTGAATTGTACGGTAACTATTTGCTGAATATGTTCTTTTGTGATTAAGTGTTGAAATCTATATTATCTGGAAAGTCGTTGATCACTAAGGGGGCTTACCCTTATTATGGAATAAATATTATTTATTTAAATAAATTAAATAGTTTAATTTATTTATATAAATAAGATTAGAATAGTTCTAATTAATTTATTCTATAACCGGTTTAATATGGAGAACCTAAAGGGTCACACCGCAAAAGAAAAATAATTATTTAAGAGGTAAATGACATAATTGTAATAACGAATTAAGTATATTTAATTTATACTATGTGGATAGAATAAATTAAATAGCTTAATATTTATTATTTAGTATTTTGGAAATACTAATTATAAATTAATAAAAGAAGTCTTATTATTATTATTATTATTATTACTATTATCATTATTATTTAGTTCCTAAATGGTTTAGGAATTAATTAATAAGAGTACTCTCATAATTAATAATTAAGTTCCTAAATAGTTTAGGAATTATAATTATTATATTAAATCAATTAAGTTCCTAATTAGATTAGGAGTTTAATTAAAAACTCTATTCCTAAATGTGTTAGGAGGGTTTACTAAATCTATAAATAAGAGAAGTCTTATTATGGATTAAGGTTACACACATACACTTCCATAAGTTTTGGGAGAATACTCACATATTCTCTAGAGAGAGAAAATTAGGGTTTGTCATCACTCACTTCTTGAATTATTATTATTCTTTGGTGAATCACCTCTAGAGGCCAAACACTTGGGTGACTAACGTTGATTATTGGAATCCAATCGGTGAAATTCAAGGAGAACACGAAGGATATGGAGGTGAACTTATACCCGTTGAAGCTTTGAGTTCTACCAGGGTATATATCTAACTTCTTCTTTATTAATTAATAGTTGCGCATAAAGGTCGATTCTGGATTATGGTTTGTAAATTTTTTTAAATTTGATTTTACCATGCTTCCGCTATTTTATGCAATTTGATTGCGTGTCTATGAATATTACAAACCAACAAAAACCTTGCAATTAATATAGAACAAAAACGGATTTAGCGCAAAGATATAAGTTGAAGGAAAAAACGATTAGACATTAATATCGAAACGAAAAGAAAATATTAATATGTAATATATAGCTTCATCATCATCTTAGATATTAAAAATTTAGCTATCCATGAAATTAAAAATTAATGCTACCAATAATAATTGTATGAAATAAAATATGAACTAATAGAATAATAATAGAAAAAACTTATATTAAACTAATAAGGAATCTTGCAACATATGAATAATAATACTCCCTGACTACTCCTTCCAGAAGCTGTTGGAACATGAAAAGAAAGAAAAAAAATAAAAGCCCCTGCTCTCCTCCTTTTACCGAGAGTGAAAGAAGAAAAAGAGAAGAAAATATAATATGACCCATTCTCTAAAACAATACTCCTATTTATAGAGAAAATAAGTTGAACCCTAATCTAATTTTTAATAATTTGGTCTCTTCTTTTCTTTTTGACTTCAACTTTTATATGGTAATCTTTCAACTCTTTATTGGAGTCCAAATAAAAATCAACTGAAAAGTTTCTAGAACTCATTTTCCAACTCAACTTCAATTGTTTATCTATTTCCTGCAAAACAAAATAAAATGTATTAATTAAATAAAATAAATTTATAAAATAATAAAAATGGAAATATTAAAATGTATAATTATGTGTTTATCACTGGTCACAATTATTACACGTGATAGGAACAACGTGAGTCCAGAATCTGGCATCTTTTTCTAGTTTATTAGTTTTGTATTGAAAAAAAGTAAGGTTTCCTCCAACTATTTTTGTAAGCTTCCGATTTATTCTGATTAAGCTTCCTTTCTATCAATCTAAAAATTATTCGTAGATGATCATTGGGTCTAAAGCTAGCATTTACCATCAATAAAAAAAATCAACATTCCCATCTTTAGCAACACTAGCTTGAGCGGCCTTTAATTTCCCCTGATTCTAGTATTTCTGAAAATTCTCACCGTGTATTTTCCCTCAGTTGCTTATTCTTTAACTTTGGGCAGTCATTGCTTAATTGTCTTACTGTACTTGTAGATCAAATTCTTATGCTGTGATTTTGATCTCTGTGTACCACCACTATTCAAATCCATTTTAATAGTCCTACGTGCAAATAAACCAACACCCTGATCACCATTTCTCCCAAATGTGAACTCCATGTCTATTTTTTTTGCTGATAAAAGAAGATTTTTTATTAAAAGAAAAGTAAGGATATAATAAATGAGGGATAATAAGTCCACCCTCAGCAGACTAAAATAAATAAATAAAAAAGCACTTCAAAAATTGCAATCCTACAATCTCTACATAAATTAGTCATATAGATACCTCTAAAAATCTACGGAGCAGAAGCCCTAAGAGATGCAAGAAAAATAACCCTATCATTCAATAGCTTTAACAATAAGTAACTTTCTCTAAAAAACTTAGCATTACGCTCATTCCAAATTCTCGACAAAATAGAAAGGAAGGCACATTTCCATAAAATTTGGCATCCCTCTGATTTCAAAATTCTCGAAAACGAATTAGTATATCTTCCATCGTAGTAGGACACACCCACTCCTCTCCTAGCACTCCAATAAGAGAGTTCAACAATCCCATGCAACAAGACAATGCATAAATAAATGAGCATGTGTCTCATTACTTTGCCTGCACGTAAAATAAATGTTCGGAGATAGAATTTGTAAGGCTTGCGATCTTGATAAAGATCATTAGTATTCAATCTTTGTAAAGCCAGAGGACCACACAAAAGCCTTAACTTTGGAAGGGACCTTGGTTTAACTCCATGTCTATTTTCTATTTTACTCATAAGGTGAGGATCCTAACATGAGGTTGAATAGGAAAAAAATCTTCACACTCCAAGGGGAATAGTTTGATTGGGTTGGGCCTCACATGTGATGGGGAAGATTTGTTAAGGTAAAATAAGTTGACAAAGTCCCATATCAGTCAATGAGTATGAAGTTGAAGGCTTAGTATGCAATATTGGACCTAAGACCTATCAGCTTAATCATTTTGGGTAAAGTTGGGTTCAACAAATTTATCAAGGCCTTCCATACGGACTCCCCAAACTCAACAATAAGAATCGAGATGACTGATTGGAAAAAGGATTAACCTTTATGATTAGAATCGAGTCAATTAAGTTATTATATCCAGGTGCATAACATATAGAACTAGTGATACAAGAGAAAAGGATAGAAATACCTTGCTCTCTATGTTGCTGGTCATCTAGACCATTGGATTCTTTCAAAATGTAGAGTCCATTCTGTTCTTTGTATTTCTTACTTTTGTATTGAAATGTTGAAGACTTTGTTTTGTTGTAAATTGGATGTGCGGCATCTTAAACTATTTACTGAGGTGGTATATAGGTAAAGGAACTAAGTACCGAACTTGACTTTTGAAATATGAAATGAAGGTATTGCATTTGACCATTTGAGATATATTGCCACGAGCTGACAATTCTTGATGTCCAGAGTTGAAAATATTTCTTAGAGGCATACATCATATACATGTCTTATATAAAGCGGTAGAGGGGGAATTTAACCGCTTTGGTGAAGCCATATGATCCTAGTAGTTTTTCCTTTTCCTTTAACTATTTCCTAAAATATAGGAAACATTATCTGTAACTTTTGTAGTTCCATTCACTCAAACACTCCACCAAACCCATAATTCCTACTTATTAATAATCCTTGGGCAGAAATTATGTCAGGATTACAAGTTTTGGGGTGAAACTACAATAACCATAACAATAGAATATTCTGGAGTAGAGTAATTGTGTAAGCATCAATAAGCACATGGGGGAGTTAGTTAGTAGTAGTGTAGGATAGCAAAAGTAGCTTTTCAGCATTTTAGCATATTAATAGATATGTACTGAGCATGTGAGCTACGCATTATGAAATGAATTAAACCGAGTTTACTTATCTTTTCTCTCTTTCTTTCTCACGAAATTCTGCTTCTTCTCCTTATTCCTCCATTCTTCTTCTGCAATTCTGCTTCTCTTCTTCTTCCCCATTCTGTTACTTCTCTTTTGTTTGTAACTGCTGAGCAAGTCTGGCAACAACTGGTGCCTGACAATCTGGTATCAGAGCAATTCCTTACTGGGAAAGCTCATCTTCCTCCCATTTCATCACCAGAAGCAAACACACAAAGAACTAAGCACAACAGCTGCAGAACTCCCAGTTTGATGCTCTGTTTTTCTGCAAATCCTGCAACACAACAAAATTCAAGGATTAATCATATGTTTCAGGTATTTATCATTTCCATCCCACTTGCCTCAATCACATATAGATAACTCATAACATAAGCATTAATTATAACTCCACTCAAACATGTTTCGATTCAAATTTTGTGTAATTTTCTTGGTCGGATTTTTTTCTTCTTCCAGAAAATGGAAATTGGAGGAGTTTGATCTGCTCTGTTCTGGTTCAGTAGTTATAATTAGTTTGTTTAGCATATATTATAGCAGTTTAAATACTCAAAAAAACAAAAAATCTTCAAAATAAATTCCCAGATTTTTTTTCAACTCCAGTGATAAACAATATTCTGCTTATATAGACTTGTACTAATTCCTATTGCTACACCGGTAACTTGTATTGGTATCTAGTCCAATTCCTGTGAGCTATAGCTTATTCTGTGCTTGATTACTCTGAAAAATTCAATTAAACTTTAAGTTAGTTGAGTTTTAATCTTATTTTGCTTCGGACACTTAGTTTGTTCACTGAGGAAGTCCATTTCCACCCAAAATAGCTTATCAAGCTTATTTACTTAACATCTAGTAGTGTCACTGCTTGATACATTTTCAAACTCTGGATCACATTGTTCTGTGATACAATTTCAATTTTGTCTTCACAAAAATGGCTGGACCATCTCAAATGTTAACAAGACTTTCTGAACTACAGAGAATATACTAACGAGAGGCTGCAGCTTATAGATGAGAAAATGGATCATTATATAGAAGGAATGAATGAGTTACTAAGGCAAAGAAGTTCAGATGAAGGGGATAGGTTTGAGAATCCTTTTGGGGATAATGGAAGGGGCAAAAGACCAATGCATATGGGGCATGTAATGTCCTAGAATTTCCACATCTTTATTAATTAAATTATTAATTTAATTTCCAATGAGTTATTTTTACGAGATTATTTAAATCTTTTTATGTGATTAATTAATTATGTGATTAAATAATTATGTAATTAATTACTAAAATTAATTAAAGGGGGTCACTAATATGTTATTAAATTAGTGAACAAACCCTAAAGTTTTAATATCAAAATAATTGATAAGTTTCCTATTAATTAAATATTCAATTAAATTGAATATAATGAGTAAATTAAATATAATAAATTAATTAATATGATTATTAATTAATGTAAATAATGTGAAATATTAATAATAATATTTATTAGTCCATTTAGTAATTTAATACTTATGGGTTAAAATATTTAATTATTTATTCAATCTAATTATTTATTTAACATGGATTGAATAATTAATGTGTAAATTATTAAATTAGCCCTACATGGGTCAATTAGTAGCCCAAGTGGGGAATAATAAAATTTGACAATTTAGTAGCCCAAACAATTTAATAGAAGCCCAATTGGTATTTTAAATTAAAGCCCAATGATTGGCCCACTTGAAAAATACTTAATTTAACTATTATTATTTAAAAAAATGAAAAGTGACTCAAATTATGGGACAAAAAGAAGGGAGATCAGCCGACCAAAGCATACAAGGAGGAGAGAGAGTGTATTATTATTATTATTATTATTATTATTATTATTATTATTATTATTTGATTTTTCATTTAATTAATAAAAGGGTTGCTTGTTTTCTTTTTGTAGTACATGCACCATGCTTCTTTTCACATAATGTGGTTAACTTGTGTAAGTATCCAATGGGTGCATGATGGGCTAAAATTATTAGATATAATTTATGTATCTAGTAATATTTCAAGTATACTTGAAATGTGAGATATACTTCATTTTATTTTTCAAGCAAAAGAGAGCTAGAGAGAGTTGAGAGAAAACTTTAAGTGAGAGCATAATATTTGAGAGATCAAGTAAGAAGAAGAAATCCTAAGTTAGTTCATGCCATCCTCCTTCACAACATATTTTGGAAAGAAGAGGAGAATAGCTATCAAAACAAGGTAGTTATTTTTAAACCCTAATCTTGCTTTTCTTTCAAGTTATGGTATAAATATTAGTGTAATAATTTCTATGGTTAATATCATGCTATGTATGTTTATATAGTTGATCATGGGTTTAACTTATGTGTTATGAGTTTTATTGAATGAAAAACATGTATTTGGTTGTGTGAAAATAAATCTCAATATAATGATTAACGATAATTTTTGATAATATTTAGATTTGATGTTATAATATTATAGAACATTAAATCATGAGAAAAACAAAGTTTGAATCACTCAAAATGGAGTTTTATACAAAAAGTTATGATTTATGGTAGTTTATGTGATGTAAAAAATTTTATAAAAAAATAATGATATTAAATCATGAAAAATTATTTTTTCATGTTATAAATTAATATAAGGTGATTGGTAATTTTTTTGGATTTTTATTGATGATTTAAAGCTTACTTGTTGGTATATTTTTATTTAAAATGGGTAGCCGGAGCACTGTTCACAATCTGCTAAAAATAAAAAAAATTGGATTTTCCGCGCAATGCGCGCAGCTACTGTTCACCAGAAACGCGGAGCCAAACGACGTCGTTTGGCGTCCGTAGAAAATTCACTCCGCGCGTACGCGCGGAAGCCGTTTCCGGCTTTTCAAAAACGGCGTCGTTTTGACCCGTAAGAACTGAAACGCGAGCCATGCGCGGTAATAAATTTTCGGCGGAATTACAATTCTGCCCCTCCGTGTTTTTCTTGGCAGAATTACCATTCTGCCCTCGGTTCAGTTTTCGAATTAATTACGGAAATGCCATCGGTCCGGTTTTTCAACTTAATTACGAAAATGCCATTCGGGTTAATTTTAATTAATTTAAATATTTAAAAACTAATTTAAAATTATAACAAAAATAATAATAATTCAAAAATAATATTGGGGAGGATATTTTTCATTAAGTTTAATATTTAAATATTTTAAATATTAATCTAGTTAGCTAAACCATGGTTAAGTTAAATAAATTTATTATTTATTTATTATTTTAAATGTTAATAATAAATAAAGATGATAAATTAGCAATTATTATTTAATGCCTATTAAATAATATTTAAAGAGAGATAAAATTTATAAATCAATTATTTATTATTTAAATATTATTAAATAATAAATAAGGATAATTAAGTACTTAATTATTATTTAATTAACATTAAATAACGATTAATGGAAATTAAATTATTAGAGTAATAATTTATTATTTAATTAAAATAATAAATAAGAATGATTTGATTATTATTTAACCTTAAATAATAATTAAAATTAATTAAATAATTAATTATTATTTAATTGACATTAAATAATAATTAAAGGGGATTAAGATTAGTAAACTATTATTTAATTTCCTTAATTAAATAATAAGTAAGGTTAATTACTTAGTTAATTATTGGTTGATTAACATTAAATTAAAGAAGGTTAAAATTAAGTTAATAATTATTTATTATTTAATTATAATTAAATAATAAGTAAGTACAATTAGTTATTATTTATTAATAACTAGAGTTAATTAATTAATTTCTATTTAATCAATATTAAATAGTAATTAAAAAGAGATTGAGTTAATAAAATAAATTGAATTTAATTAAACAATTATAATAAGTTGTTTAAAGGTTTAATAAGTGTCCAACACTTAAGAAAAATATTTTCTAACTTATTAAATTATTAACCTAAAATGATTAAGTGTCTATAAGGTTAATAATATTGTTTTGACTACTGTAAATTATGTGTTAGTACTTATGTGTGGTAAATAAGTTCGTTATTTAAGCATATAGTTATGCAAATACGCCGTACTAATTATTAGACCGACTTTATTAATGTTAGGTCTTTCAAAGCAAGTTAGTTAAAGCTAGACAATTATTGTAGCTGAGCAAACAGGCAAGTTCTCTAACCCTACTCAATTATTATCGTTGAACAAGTTTCCATACTTGTATGTATTGTTAAAGCTTGCAGTGGTTTAATTATTTAAAATTATTCCACATCCATATTGTTTATACAATCGCACTTAGTTCATTTGAAGCTTATTAGTTCTTGATTCATGAACTGTATTAAAAATGTCTTAAGCTAATAATTCAGCTAGACATTACGTTTCTAAATTCAATAACTTGAATACTTTTAAAAGCCTATCCAAACCATTGTTGGGTGCAGATTTCTTATATTAAGTCTGAGAATTGAACAACCCTAAATTAGGGGATTTTGTGTCGGGAAACCGACTTTGGGCGCCAGTGACTAAATGTAATGCATATACAGCGGGTTGAATAGGCTGATCCCCTTGAAAACCAAACAACTCAAAGGGTCAGAGGAAACTCTATTATACCCTAGTTAGTTCAGGGTCCTTAGTGACCACTCAGCATTTTAAGATTCAAATATTCTGTTTATTAAAATTTGAATCCTGTTTCATTCACAATTGTTATATCTATTGTTGAATCATTGCTGATATTTCCCATTCATTCATGATATATTAAATCTATATGATTGTTCTAAACTTGCTGAGCAAACTAGTTGCTCGTTCTTGCTATATCATGAACCATTTTTCAGATAATCCTGATTGCTCAAAGAAGGATAAAGGAAAAGGAAAAGCCAGAGCTTAAGTTAGCTTATGCATGCTAATTAGATCTTTAATTATGTATTTACGGTTGTTAAACCTTTTGTAATTCCTTGTGATATGAACTGTTATTATGTTAAGGTTGATAGACCCTGGTATTGTAACCTTTTGAAGGGAACCAATATGTATTATTCCGCGATATTTAAATGCAATGTATGTATTTAATTGTTAGTAATGTGTTGAATAGTGAGAACCAAACTCGAGGTTATGGAACCCGAATTTGGGGTCGTCACAGGGCATAGATGTAATGTCCTAGAATTTCCACATCTTTATTAATTAAATTATTAATTTAATTTCCAACGAGTTAGTTTTACGAGATTATTTAAATCTTTTTATGTGATTAATTAATTATGTGATTAAATAATTATGTAATTAATTACTAAAATTAATTAAAGGGGGTCACAAATATGTTATTAAATTAGTGAACAAACCCTAAAGTTTTAATATCAAAATAATTGATAAGTTTCCTATTAATTAAATATTCAATTAAATTGAATATAATGAGGGAATTAAATATAATAAATTAATTAATATGATTATTAATTAATGTAAATAATGTGAAATATTAATAATAATATTTATTAGTCCATTTAGTAATTTAATACTTATGGGTTAGAATATTTAATTATTTATTCAATGTAATTATTTATTTAATCATGGATTGAATAATTAATGTGTAAATTATTAAATTAGCCCAACATGGGTCAATTAGTAGCCCAAGTGGAGAATAATAAAATTTGACAATTTAGTAGCCCAAACAATTTAATAGAAGCCCAATTGGTATTTTAAATTAAAGCCCAATGATTGGCCCACTTGAAAAATACTTAATTAAACTATTAATTATTTAAAAAGTGAAATGTGACAATGAATTTGGGACAAAATAAAAGCTATCAGCCGACATGTTGGAGAGGAGAGAGAAAAAGTGATGTTTTGAATTATTTTTATTTTCCATTTATTTAATTAAGGATTGCTTGTTTGATTTTTTTAAAATACATGGACCATGCTTCTTTTCACCAACTAAGTCATGGCTAGCTTTCTTGTATAAGTATCCATATAGGGGCATGGGCTAAATTATTAGATATATTATGTATCTATCATATTTGCAAGTATACTTACAATTTAGTAGTTTTTGAAAGTCATTTCTCATCTTTTATTTTCAAACAAAAGAGAGAGCTAGAGAGCATTTGAGAGGGTGAGAAAATTTGAGAGCAAAATACTAAGAGAAGAGAAGGAGTCTTGGTTCATGTCATCTTCCTTCACAACTTATTTTGGAAGAAAAAGAAGAATAACCATTAAATCAAGGTAATGGTTATTTTAAATAAAGTTTTGTTTTTAAATTAAATAAATCATCATGTTAGTATAAACATGTTAATATAGTTATTAATGTGTAGTTGTAATATTTATGCCATGCTTGAGTTTAATAGGTTTGGTTTGTATTTTGGTATATTTTATATGCTAAAATATGTGTTTAATACTGTGTAAACAAGTTTTGGAATTTATGTCCAAAAATATTTTTATAAAACTTAGGTTTGATGTTCTAATATTATAGAACATTAAGTCATGAGAAAAACAAAGTTTGAATCAATCAAAATGGAGTTATACACGAAAAGTTATGATTTATAGTAGTTTATGTGATGTAAATTTTTTTATAAAAAAATATGTTATTAAATCATGAAAAATTAATTTTTTCATGTTATAAATTAATATAAGGTGATTGGTAATTTTTTTGGATTTTTATTGAGGAGTTAAAGATTTATTGAAGGTATAATTTCATTTAATGGATGCACTGTTCACAATCTGCTGAGGAAGAAAAAAAAAAAAAAAAAGCATTTGGCCGCGCAATGCGCGCGTACCACTGTTCACCTAACGACGCGGAGCCAAACGACGTCGTTTGGCGTCGGTAGGAAATTACTCCGCGCGTTATGCGTGGAGGCCATTTCCGGCCTTTCAAAAACGACGCCGTTTTGGTCCGAAAAAACTTGTAACGCGCGCCATGCGCGGTATTTATTTTTTCGGCGAAATTACATTTATGCCCCTCTGTGTTTTTTTTGGCGAAATGACCATTCTGCCCTCGGTTCAGTTTTCGAATTATTTACGGAAATGCCATTCGGGTTAAATTTAAATAATTTAAATATTTAAAAACTAATTTAAAATTATAACAAAAATAATTATAATACAAAAATAATATTGGGGAGGATATTTTTCATTAAGTTTAATATTTAAATATTTTAAATTTAATCTAGTTAGCTAAATCATGGTTAAGTTAATAAATTTATTATTTATTTATTATTTTAAATGTTAGTAATAAATAAAGATGATATTATTATTTAATTCCTATTAAATAATACTTAAAGAGAGATAAAATTTATAAATTAATTATTTATTATTTAAATAATAAATAAGGATAATTAAGTAATTAATTAGTATTTAATTAGCATTAAATAACGATTAATGGAAATTAAGTTATTAGAGTAATAATTTATTATTTAATTTAAATAATAAATAAGAATGATTTGATTATTATTTAACCTTAAATAATAATTAAAATTAGTTAAATAATTAATTATTATTTAATTAACCTTAAATAATAGTTAAAGATGATTAAGAGTAGTAAACTATTATTTAATTTCCTTAAATTAAATAATATGTAAGGTTAATTACTTAGTTAATTATTGGTTGATTAATATTAAATTAAAGAAGGTTAAGAATTAAGTCAATAATTATTTATTATTTAATTATAATTAAATAATAAGTAAGTACAATTAGTTATTATTTATTTTAAATAATAACTAGAGTTAATTAATTAATTTCTATTTAATCAAGATTAAATAGTAATTAAATAGAGATTGAGTTAATAAAATAAATTGAATTTAATTATGAGTTAATTAAACAATTGTAATAAGTTGTTTAAGGGTTTAATAAGTGTCCAACACTTAAGAAAAATATTTTCTAACTTATTAAATTATTAACCTAAAATGATTAAGGGTCTATAAGGTTAATAATATTGTTTTGACTAATGTAAATTATGTGTTAGTACTTATGTGTGGTAAATAAGTTCATTATTAAGCGTATAGTTATACAAATACGCCGTACTAATTATTAGACCGACTTTATTAATGTTAGGTCTTTCAAAGCAAGTTAGTTAAAGCTAGACAATTATTGTAGCTGAGCAGACAGGCAAGTTCTCTAACCCTACTCATTTATTGCTGAACAAGTTTCTATACTTGTATTTATTGTCAAAGATTGAAGTGGTTTAATTATTTAAAATTATTCCACATCCATATTGTTTATAAAATCGCACTTAGTGCACTGGAAGCTTATTAGTTATTGATTCATGAACTGTATTAAAAATGTCTTAAGCTAATAATTCAGCTAGACATTACGTTTCTAAATTCAATAACTTGAATACTTCTAAAAGCTTATCCAAACCATTGTTGGGTGCGGATTTCTTATATTAAGTTTGAGAATTGAACAACCCTAAATTAGGGGATTTTGTGTCGGGAAACCGACTTTGGGCGCCAGTGACTAAATGTAATGCATATACTGCGGGTTGAATAGGCTAATCCCCTTGAAAACCAAACAACTCAAAGGGTCAGAGGAAACTCTATTATACCCTCGTTAGTTCAGGGTCCTTAGTGACCACTCAGCATTTTAAGATTCAAATATTCTGTTTATTAAAATTTGAATCCTGTTTCATTCACAATTGTTATATCTATTGTTGAACCATTGATGACATTTCCCATTCATTCATGATATATTAAATCTATATGATTGTTCTAAACTTGCTGAGCAAACTAGTTGCTCATTCTTGCTATATCATGAACCATTTTTCAGATAATCTTGATTGCTCAAAGAAGGATAAAGGAAAAGGAAAGGCCAGAGCTTAAGTTAGTTTATGCATGCTAATTAGAAGTTTAAATGTGTATTTACTATTGAAATACCTTTTGTAATTCCTTATGATATGAACTGTTTGATGTTAAGGTTGATAGACCCTGGTATTGTAACCTTTTGAAGGGAACCAATATGTATTATTCCGCGATATTTAAATGCAATGTATGTATTTAATTGTTAGTAATGTGTTGAATAGTGAGAACCAAACTCGAGGTTATGGAACCCGGATTTGGGGTCGTCACAATAGAGGTGACAGAGGCTTCTTCAGAAATCCCAGACATGCTGAACGGGTAAGGAATAGAAGGCATGAGGAAGATGATGCTCTTTTGGGAAGAAGGGATCATGCTGGAAATGATGAGGAAGAAGAGAGGGAACTAAAACACTTAAAGTTGGTTTTTCCTTCATTTACAAAGGGAGATGATGCAAAGAGTTGGATTCAACATTGTGAGGAGTAATTTGGTATATATGGGATTCATTTCTTGAAGAGGATTGCTATAGTAGGTATGCATCTCCATGGTTCTCCTAAGTATTGGTACAAGGCTTATGCTAGTGGCAGAGGAGCTCACTTGGGGAGAATTTGCTAAGGATTTCATTATCAGATTCGCTGAGGCAGGAGTGGAGAATATATATGAACAATTCAAGTTGCCAAAATAGGCGGGAACTATGAATGCTTACTATGATAAATTTGAGAGACATAAGGGGAGATTGTTTGAGAAGATGCCATTCTTAGCTGAGGAATTCTATGGGAAATTTTATTGGTGGATTGAAAGAAGAGACCAAGAAAATGGTGAAGCTTCTTGACCCTGACACTATTACCCTGGCCTTCAAGCAAGCCAAGTTTTATGAACACCCAATTCCCAAACTCACTAACAACTAACAGCAGTCAAAAACCCAACCCAGCTTCATCAGTAACTATCAGCCCAGTCAGAGAAGGGACCTTTCTGTTTAAACCCCAACCAAGGTCTCTATGCTCACCTATCCTAGAAACAACTTTAACAAGCCTAAATCTATCACTGCTGCACAGAGAGATGAAAGAAAAGCTAAAGGACTATGTTTCTATTGTGATGAAAAGTATACCCAAGGAAATCAATGCAAGGCTCCCCAAAATTTCACGATAGCCTGTGAAGATTTCCTGGAATGCAAGGATTCTCAAAAGACTGAGGAATATTTTGGACCCCTACAGTTTGATGAAGAACTAGCCTGTGAAGCTGTAGAAAACCTATTAGTCAGGGAAGATGTTGAGGTCTCTCTTAATGCCTTAGAAGGCCAAGCCAGTCCCCAAACTATGAAGATGATTGGCTATATTGGAAGGAAGCCTATAACAATAATAATTGATGGAGGCAATACCCATAATTTCTTGGACCCTAAGGCAGCACAGAGAGTTAATTGTGCCCTGGAACCCACTCCCCTTGTGATGGTTTCTGTAGCATATGGAAGTAAACTTCATAGTAGCCAACAATGTTCAGAATTTAAATGGAAGCTGGGGGAATTCTTCTTCAAGGACACAGTCAGAATTTTACCTCTGGGAGGGTGTGATATGGTTTTAAGGGTGCAGTGGTTAAAGCAACTGGGGCCAATAACCTTTGATTATGAGAAACTAACTCTTCAATTCAATTATGGAGGAGACACGGTACTATTACAAGGACAGGAATTATCCAAAATTAAAGGCCATCACCCTAGAGGGATTAATACAGCATATCAATAGAGAGGAGAATGGATTCTTAGTGATTGTGCAATCCCTTCCTAACCTTGATGATACAGGAGGTTTACAATTACACCCTAGATCAAATTGCCATTCTATCTACCCTGAACCTACAGATTCCAGGTTGCAGTCCTTACTTAAGGAGTACTGAGATATATTTCAGGAACCTAAGAATATGCCCCCAAAAAGGTCTCTGGATCATGGTATCCCTCTTTAGATCAACTCCTCTCCCTTTTCTATCAGGCCTTATAAATGTTCATATGAGCAGAAAAATGAGGTAGAAAAACTGGTGTTGGAAATGTTGTAAGTTGGGATCATTAGACCAAGCCAAAGCCCTTATGCTTCCCCATTGCTCTTAGTTAAAAATAAGGATGATAGTTGGAGATTCTGTGTAGACTACAGGCACCTTAATTCCCTGGCCATCATGAACAAATACCCAATTCCCATTATAGATGAATTACAAGGGGCTACATACTTCACCAAACTAGACTTGAGGGCTGCTATCACCAAGTCAAAATGAAGGAAGAAGACAGAAAAAATAGCATTCAGGACACATCAAGGGCTGTTTGAGTTCACTGTCATGCCCTTTAGGCTAACCAATGCCCTTGCTGCATTCCAGAACTAGATGAATCAAGTGTTTTAGCCTTTTCTCAGAAGAAGTGTTTTGGTGTTTTTTGATGACATGGTGGTGTATTCCAAAGACTTGAATGAACACTACAAACATCTTCAGGAGGTGTTTGATAATCAGTTATATGCTAAAGAAGGCAAGTGCACATTTGCGCAGACCCAAGTGGGATATCTAGGGCATGTGATCACCAACAGGGGAGTAGCAATGGATCCTACAAAAATCCAGGATGTGTTGGATTGGGCTGAACCTACGACTATTAAACAGCTAAGGGGTTTTTTGGGACTCACAAGATACTATAGAAAATTCATGAAAGGATATGGAATCTTAGCAAAGCCCCTGACATCTCTAATACAAAAAGGAAAATTTGAATGGAATTCAAAGGCTCAACAGGCCTTCATAGCCCTAAAGGAAGCCATTACTACTGCTCCAGTCTTAGCACTTCCAAACTTCAACAAAGTCTTTGAAATTGAAATTAATGCTTCACAAACAAGCATTTGAGCTATCTTAATACAAGAGGGAAGACCCCTAGCTTATTTCAGTAAGGCCCTAGGCCCTAAGGCTCAGAATTACTCAACCTATGAGAAGGAATTAATGACTGTGGCTTAGGCTATTAGAAGGTGGTCTTTTTATTTGGGACAAAGGTAGTTTATCATCAAGATGGACCATCAGTCCTTGAAATATTTTCTAGAGCCGAAAATTGTAACCTGCCTGCAACGAAGATGGCTAAGCAAGCTACTGGGATATGACTATGTCATCACCTACAAGAAGGGAAGAGAAAACACAGCTGCAGACTGCTTGTCTAGAAAATTTGAAGGAGGGGCAAGTCCTGTACCTGTTCATGAGGACATGAATGCTCTTAAGGGGGAAAGGAATGTCAGGATTACAAGTTTAGGGGTGAAACTACAATAGCCATAACAGTAGAATATTCTGGAGTAGAGTAATTATGTAAACATCAATAAGCACATGGGGGAGTTAGTGGTAGTGTAGGATAGCAACATTAGCTTTTCAACATTTTAGCATATGAATATATATGTACTGAGCATGTGAGCTATGCATTATGAAATGAATTATATTGAATTTACTTATCTTTTCTCTCTTTCTTTCTCCTCATGAAATTTTGCTTCTCCTTATTCCTCCATTCTTCTTTTGCAGTTATGCTTCTCTTCTTCTTCCCCATTCTGTTTTTGTTACTTCTCTTATGTTTCTAACTGCTGAGCAAGTCTGGCAACAACTGGTGCCTGAAAAATTCCGTATTTTTTCTCCTCTAATTTATCATCCCTTTTCTCTTTCATATTCAGTTTTGCCTGATAACAAAAAAATACATCCTATCCTTTTAACCAGTATTGTTTCAATGTTTTTTGTTATTTTAATCACACTGTAGACACCCCAAATTTTGCACTTCTCTACTAACCCTGGCAGGAGGGCAAAATCGTCATTTGACCCGACATGCGGAAAGAAAGGTGGACCCCAACACAAAGCCACCCCAGCGATTTACGGTTAAAGCCGCCGCAACGGACAACGAACATCCGGTCACTTGAGGCAGGGCGAACAGTTGATCCAGAAAAGCCTGAGCCGACCACAAAAGACGACTAATGGCCACTCCGCTTACGATGTTAGGGGGTCTCGCTCCCCGGTGAGCGAGCGGCTGCCCAGCTCGCCGGTGAGCTGGCGGGGGTGGAAAGGGGGCGGCGCCCCCTGGAAGCAAAGCACAATTATCAAATTTTATATCAAGTCGCGGCCCTCTAAACTGGCCTCCCAGAACAATATGGCACGTTTCCCAGGGATTTTCGGACTGCAAAAATACAGCCTTCCAAAATAATACCGCAGAAATTGGCGAATTAAGACCGCGTGGCACGAAAATCGAAAAAGCAAGCCGGACGGCCGCGAATGCAACCGCTGCCACCGACAAAGGTGACAGGCACGAGGCTCGAGAACGGCACGCGGCAGCCGAGGCAACGGCTGGGACGGCCACAGCAGGCCCAGCCGCAGATGCATCTGCGGCTGCCTGCTGAAGCCTATATGCGGCCATTTTTTCCACCCGAGACCAAAAAAAGAAAGAAAAGAGAGAAAAAAAGAAAAGAAAAGGAGAGAGAGAGAGAGAGATCGCGGGAGAGAGGGAGAGAGTCCGATTTTGGACTAGATTCAAGCACTAGATCCATATTGTTGTGCTATTTAGTTTAGTAATCTTGTGGTGTAATCCATTTTGTGGTATAAGAAGCTTGAATCCGCGTTTTGCAAGGTGAAAAAGATTGTCTTTTTGGTATTCTATTGCTTGTATTGTTAATATAGCTTATGTTTTGGGTTATGTGATGTAATATGTTATTATGTTGATAAAGGATCCGTGGATTAGGGGTTGTTAGCGAGGTTTCCATCGGAAAGTAACTCCTCCTAACGCCCCGATGACATCCGTACGGTGATATATCGTTCGTTGTGGTAATGGATAGTTTGTAGTGATTAAGTTGTGATATTTGGGTTATGTAATGTGATAGCAATGTTAAATCTCGTTAGATTTGGTTTAGGGTTGGTTGTGCCATGATTTGGGTGAATGTGAGCCTAGGGAGGAGATCCTCGTGGTCAAATCCCGATGATGGACATTTTGGTATATGTAATCATGGTATAGGGTCCATGGATGTGTATTTTGTAATATCCGGCCTTAAAGAGATACAAAGTCGTGTTCGGGTTAAGGCCCCGTAATAATAATAAAATATGTGATTGTGGGTGTTTGGGGTTGTCTGGATGGCTTACATGCTCGTGGATAGCCCCGACACGTTGTGAGTGCTTGTTTTAATTTACGATACAAAAATGGTTTTTAAATAAGGCAAATAATGAAGATTTTGTAAAAAATGATCAAACTAGGATGCTAGATTCACGAGGTTTAAAATCAAGGGTTTTGGCAAACTTTAATCCATGATTGATGAAAAGGCTTTAGTTGGTGTTAAAATGTCATAAAAAATGATTTCGTAAAATAAATGAATGTTTTCGTTAAACTTTGTGCATAGGGTGAAAGAGTTCTAGAAGTTGCCTTCATGTTATTTAATCTGTTATTAGAGGGCAATGTATAGTCTCGATACCTATTTGACAAAAGTTTAAAAAAACTATCTTCTGAAAATGACATCTAAATAAAAACCCTCATCGGTTCGAAATTAAAATCAATCTTTATTTTAAAACGAAGCCTCGTCATTTGGGTCAAAAGACGTTAAAACGCTTTCCAGATAAAACACATTTGCCATATAAAAATCCAAACAAAATTCACCACAAGCATTCACCTAGGCACACACGCACACACACGCAACTCACACATTTTAGGATTTAAAAGGATAGAAAAACATCAAGATTGCGGTAACCGTGTTTTACGGAAGTCGGGGGGTGCCTAACACCTTCCCCTCGCTTAAGCAAGCTCCCGAACCCTATGAATCTCGGTTTGCGGACCAATTAATCGGAGTCACATATGAGCCAGCGATTACGAAAACTAAATCCGGATGAGTTGGTACATCCATTTCAAATATACCAACTGGCGACTCTGGTCAATTGGCTCATTATATAATCGACATTTCAAACCCCGTCGACATTAAGCCGACCCTTTTCAAAAGTCACATCTCAAACCAAAGGCTAAAACTGGGAAAGGGCTTTTAATTATTAAAAAACGAAACGACGAAAATCCCGGCGTCGACAGCTGGCGACTCTGCTGGGGAACATTAGAGGGCTGAAGCCGCATTTAAAATCCTGATGTTTTCTTATCCTTTAAAACTAAAAAATGTGTGTTTGCGTTATTTGCGTGGATTTACCTTTTTGCGTATGAGTGGTGTGATTGCGATTTCTTTTCAAAAGTCTTTACTTTATTAGCATCATATGCATACGGCGAGGAACGATGAATGTATGTTGAGCAGTTCCTCCTCCTGAGGCAAACCCGTCGGATGTGGATTACTGGACTCAAAGGGGTGCTCCCCGGCGAGGCTCAGGAAAAGCGTCCACCCAGATCCAATCCAATTGAAAGATCGGATTTATTCCCTTCTAGTATGTTGCGAAGATCTGGGAACCTTCATGCCGAAAAGCCCGCGAGAGTAACTTAGGGTAGGTCAGCCTCAGATAAACCCAACGCGTGGGAAGTCTCTTCATACCCTTTTACGTTTCACGCACGTAATGTCATACTTTAGTCAAACATTTTGTATCTCCCGTTTTGTCAAAATAAAATACTAACCTCTGTTTTACAGGGACAACTGGGAGAGCATCATAATTGCACACTGTCATACCTTGGTTAAAATAAAGGGATACTGACCCTGTTTTTGCAGGAAAAGATTACAAAAACTCAAAAACACAAAAATATTTGCTTCAGCATGCATCCACTAGTGTCATTTCCCGAAACTAAACTTCGGTTGTTTTATACGCAGGATTGCTCCCCAAACCCGTCTCCGATCTAAGAAAGCCAGAGAATCAACAGTCGAGATGGCTGAGAACTCTAATCCTGACCTGGCTCCCGTATCTCGGGAAGAGTTCAACGCTGTAAGAAATCAAATGACAGAGCTGACTATGTTGCTCAAAGAGCATTTCAAACTAAAATCAGGGCCACAACTCGAGGACCCGCCGGGGCCATCATCTCAAGGGAACGTACTGACCCCAGAAACTCCAAAAGTAGAGCTGCCAAAGCAAGTCATTATCATCCCGGAGGACGAGGTGGCCAGTGGTGTTAGTAAGAAGATAAAG
This sequence comes from Hedera helix, assembly GCA_947179155.2. Lineage (NCBI taxonomy): Eukaryota > Viridiplantae > Streptophyta > Magnoliopsida > Apiales > Araliaceae > Hedera > Hedera helix. The sequence continues at coordinate 24,603,044 of OX359266.1, forward strand.
CAGATGGAAGAGGCCATCAAAGCGATGAAGGGGATCGGGTCGTATGGCAGTGTGAACTATTCTGACCTTTGCATCTTTCCGGGAACCAGATATCCAGAAAAGTTCAAACTCCCCGAATTTGAAAAGTATAACGGGTCAGGGGATCCTTACACCCATTTGAAAGTATACATCGGAGAGCTGGGGGGATATGCTGAGGACGAATCACTGAGAATGCAACTGTTCCAGAAAAGCCTGACAGGGGAGGCTAGAACGTGGTATGCGAGATTGGACAATGCTAAGATTCACAATTGGGAGGAGCTGGCCCATACTTTCCTAACCCAATACAGCTTTCAGTCCCAGATGGCCCCGGATCGATACCAGATGACCAAAATCAGAAAACAGACCAGTGAATCCTTCAGAGACTATGCTCAACGGTGGAGGAGGATGGCAGCCCAAGTGAACCCACCCATGAGTGAGGCAGAAATGGTTATGACTTTCATTGATATCCAGGAGGCTCCCTATTATGAAAGAGTAATGGCGGGAATAGGAAAGCCTTTTGCGGAGATGATCAAGCATGGGGAAATGGCTGAGATGGGATTGAAGTCAGGAAAGATCCGAGATTTCACAGCTCTTGAAGCTGTTGCTGAGCAAATCCAGAGTGGAAACTACGGCAGTTCATCCCGGAGACCCCAGAAGAGAAAGGAAGAGGATGTGTCCCTGATACTGCAAGGACTATCTGGGAAAACAATGACCAGCCCTCCGGTCCGCATGCAAAGAAGTGAGGCCCCGCGTCCGTCAAATTTCAACAATCAAAGATATGAGGGGCGCAGGAAGTTCGAAAAGCCACCAGAAAGGGAGTTCACCCCATTGGGGGATTCATTGGAACATATACTGGCCCTGTTGGTGGGCCAGAAAAAGATTACCGAGCTATTGCCTCCATCAGACCCGAAAAGCAAGAGATATGACCCTAGCAAGAGATGCGCCTACCACTCGGCTTCCCCGGGGCACGACACTCAAGAATGCTGGTCACTAAAACATAAAATCCAAAACATGATTGACAATGGAGAGATTGTGGTGGAACAACCAGAACCCCCAAACGTAAAAGCCAACCCTCTTCCCGAGCACAATGGGGGAGGCGTGAATGCAGTGGAAACTAGTGGGGAGGAGGGTCCCTTAAGATTGAGATACATAAGGAGGATAGAGGGAGAAATTGCCATTACCAATGCCCAGGAGGACGCGCAAAAGGAGCCTATCAAATTGGTTGAAATAATTCAAGGGACCAAAAAAGATCCTATCCGGTTGTCGGCCCCAAGACCCCTTGTTGTAACAGCTAGGTCACAATTGCCAATCACCAATCTGAAGACTGTTCCGTGGAATTACGGGGGGGAAGACCGTGGAAGAGGCCAGTTGTGCATCGGTCAGCTCTAAGGGAAATCCATTGTATTTACCAAGGCGGGTTTTTGAAAAAATGAGAAGGGAAACCGGGAAAATATCGGAGGAAAAAGCGTTGGAGTTTTGGGAGAAAATGAATCACGACAAGACAAGTGTGGTTAAAACACTGGAGGTACAGCCGCCCCTGACATCAATCTTGGATCTTGCATTGGCATCAAATGATCATCATCAGGCATTGAGCAAAGTCCTAGAAGAGGCGCATGTCCCCAAATCAATTAGTACGGAAAGATTCAGCCACTTGGTGGGCCACCTGTTAGACAGCAATGTAATATCATTTACCGACGACGACATCCCTGAAGAAGGAAGGGGGCACCGGAGGCCGTTACACATTGCGGTCATCTCCTCCGGATATGTGATGAATGGGGTCTTGATTGATGGTGGGTCAGCCCTGAATATTTGCCCATATAGTACTCTGGAGAAGATGAAAATCAGCCCTAAGCGCTTGTGGGCCAGCCAGGTGGTGGTGAGGGCATTCGACGGATCTAAAAAGGACACGGTGGGAGAGATTAAGCTGCCGGTGGAGATCGGGCCTTACACTTTTGATATTTCCTTCCAAGTGCTAGATATCACGGCCAGTTATAACATGCTACTGGGGAGACCCTGGATTCATATGGCCGGGGCAGTGCCCTCCACCCTGCATCAACAAATAAAATTCATCATTGAGGGGCACCTGGTAACGATCGCAGCAGAATCCGAATACCCTGTTCCATCCGTAAAAGGCATGCCAGTGATCCATGTGGATGAGTCGGCCGAACCCATCAGCTATCAGGCGTTTGAAATCAGCACCCCTCAGTACAAGCAATTGGGAGCTCTGAAGTTAAAGCTTAAAGTGTCCCCCGAGCTCACTTTCGTTGCCAGGGAAATGATGGCAATGAACTTTCAGCCGGGGCAAGGGCTGGGCAAGCACAGCCAAGGAATCACCGAACCCATCAAAATACCAGTGCAGTCAGGCAAGGCGGGGTTGGGATATCACGGAGGTATCAGGCCAAAGAACTCATATAGACGAATTCCCATTCGGATAACCGGAGTCTCGATCCCGAGAACCAATGGTGAACAATCCCCAAGGGCAGTCAGGCCCACATCTGAAGCAGAGGGTAAAGTGGAGGCTCCCACAGCCAAGGGATTGGTCCAGCAGATGGATTTCTTGTGAGAAATCATGGAACAGTTTGAGGAGAAGTGTCATCTCCCAGGGCAGTCCGACCCCAATAAAAAGGGAAAAGAAAAGATGTCTGAGGGCAAGCAGATCATGCCATTTATCAATTGGGCCGGGTTAGAGGTGCCCGAGGAAAGTGAAAATGAAAGTAGAGGCCAAGTTGCCGCAATCCTAGAAGAGGTGCCAGATACAGAGATCCCCTCCATCACTAGCTATAAAATCGAAGTGATCCCCAGGAATTGGACCGTGCAGCCAGTAGTATCCAGAAAAGGGTAAATGCAGGAGTGTCCGGGAATCTTGTCCAGTAGGGGGATCAAGGGGTTTTTAAGACGGTGTTTTTGCTTTTATGTATCTGCACGTCTATTTCATATTTTTGTCATGATTATTGAAAAAGGAAGTCATGTACTTAATGGTTATATATATGACTAATATTTTTGTTTCATGTCAGGTGTACCGATTTGAGTCATTCTAGCCTAACAAACGATTTTCCAAATTTGAAAGACGATTATGATTTTGATATAGAACTGGATTTCGATTTGATGGGAATTGAGCAGGACGAAGCAGATGATGACGACGCTCCCGACGAGATCAAAGAGTGGGTCGAGGATAAACCCAAACCCAACCTAGACCAAACCATCACCATCAACATAGGAACCCCTGAAAACCCCAAAGAGCTAAAAATTGGGGCAGACTTGACTCCCAACCAGAAAGCAGAAGTGGCTGAACTGTTGAGCCAATATGAGGATGTGTTTGCTTGGTCACACGAAGACATGGTCGGTTTGTCCACGGACATCGTGGTACATCGATTGCCTATCAAGGAGGGTTTCAGGTCAGTTAAGCAGAAGTTGAGAAAATTAAAGCCAGAGTGGAGCTTAAAGGTGAAAGAAGAGATAGTCAAGCAATTCAAGGCTGGGATCATCATGGTGTCTACTTACCCAGAATGGCTTTCCAATATAGTCCCCGTGGCGAAACCTGGAGGAAAGGTGAGAGTGTGCGTGGATTACAGGGATCTGAACAAGGCCAGTCTTAAGGATAACTTCCCAGTGCCTTTCATACACATCTTGGTGGATAACACAGCTCAGTATGAAATGTATTCATTTGTCGATTGTTTCGCGGGATATCACCAGATAATGGTGGCGGAAGAGGATCGAGAAAAGACTGTCTTCATCACCCCCTGGGGCACGTTTTGTTATAGACGACTTGCTTTCGGCCTCACAAATGCAGGAGCCACTTATCAGAGGGCCATGATGGCCCTATTTCACGACATGATGCACAAGGAGATAGAGGTTTACGTGGATGACATCATTGTGAAATCGAGGGCGGAATCTGACCATGTGACTCACCTCAAGAAGCTATTTGAGCGGCTCAGGAAGTATAATTTGAAGCTCAATCCAGCCAAATGTGCCTTCGGGGTTCAGTCAGGTAGGCTCCTTGGATTCTTGGTGAGCAATCGAGGCATCGAACTGGATCCGGCTAAGATCAGGGCTATTGTGGATATGCCAGCTCCCCGTACAGAGAAAGAGATAAGGGGATTTTTGGGGAGGATAAACTTCATCAGTTGGTTCATATCCCATCTGACCACCACCTGCGAACCAATCTTCAAACTGCTAAGGAAAAATGCTTCCCGGAAGTGGAACAGTCAATGCCAAAAGGCCTTTCAGACTATTAAGGAGCAATTAACAGAAGCGCCAGTGCTGGTACCTCCAAAGGACGGGATTCCCCTTTTCCTGTATATAGCCGTGAATGATATGGCGATGGGTTGTATGCTGGGGCAGAAGAGTGAATCTGGTAAGGAGCATGCCATTTATTACCTCAGCAAGAGATTCAGCAGCTGTGAACAGAATTACACGCCGATCGAGAGAACATGTTGCGCCTTGGCCTGGGCTGCTATGAGGTTACAGCATTACCTCCATGGACACACTACCTATTTGATCTCGCGGATCGACCCCTTGAAGTATATATTTGAGAGACCAATGCTGAATTGTCAATTGTCAAGGTGGCAGTTAATCCTCCAGCAATTCGACATCCTGTATGTTACCTAGAAGGCCATGAAAGGGCAGGGAATTGCATATCAGTTATCAGAGATGCCGACAGAGGGGATGGAGCCTTTAGAGACTTTCCTACCGGGTGAAGACATACTGTGGGTCCAACAAGCGAGGTGTGATGACGAAGGGCAATTTTGGAAGATGTATTTTGACGGTGCCATGAATGCTGAAGGGGCTGGAGCTGGAGCGGTCCTGGTATCCATTACGGGCTAGCAATACCCTATTCTCACCAAACTAAAGTTCAGTAACTCAAACAATACGGCTGAATATGAAGGATGTATATTGGGACTGAGGTTCGCCCGCAATATGGGAGTGAAAAGATTAGCCGTATTCGGAGATTCAGAGTTGGTGATCAGACAAGCGACCGGGGTATATGGCACTAAGGAGCTTCGGTTACTTCCGTACCACCGGTGTGTAGTCCGATTGATGCAAGAATTTGAAGATATAGCCTTCCGACATATTCCTAGGGGTCGGAATGACTTTGCCGATGCATTGGCCACCCTGGCTTCGTTAGTCCACGTACTCAAAAGTAAGGCCACTCCACAGATTGAAATAACAGTGCAAAATGCTCCCGCTTACGAAGAACATATATTGGAGTTATCCGGAGACATAGGTCAGCCAAATCAGCCCTGGTATCATGACATCCTGAAATACTTGAGGGATAGATCCCTCCCCGACCAGGCGAACCGAACGGAAAGGCAGAGAATCCAGAAGATGGCAATGAAATTCTATTTAAGCAGAGATTCCCTGTATAAGAGGGATGTAGGCTTGGGATTGTTGCGATGTGTGGACGAAACTCAAGCACAGAAAATCATGGGCGAGGTGCACGGTGGAGTATGTGGGCCGCATATGAGTGGACCGATGTTGGCCAAGAAAATTCTGAGGACGGGGCATTTCTGGCTGTCAATTAAGGCTGACTGTGACGATCATGTCAAGCGATGTTTCCAATGCCAAGCACACGGTAACGTGATGCATGCACCTCCTAATGAACTACATTGTATGAATTCCCCTTGGCCTTTCTCCATGTGGGGTATGGATGTTATTGGACCCGTGGAGCCCAAAGCGAGCAACGGCCACCGGTTCATTTTCGTCATGATCGACTATTTCACTAAATAGGTGGAGGCAGCGTCGTTCCCCAAAGTGACGCAGGAAGTCATAGTCAGTTTCATCCGGAACAATGTCATTTGCCGGTATGGACAGCCTGAAATCTTGGTGTCCGATAATGCCAAGAATCTGAACAATGCCCTTATGAAGGAGTTATGCGCCCAATTCAAGATCAAGCATCTCAATTCTGTCATTTATAGGCCCAAAATGAATGGGGCCGTGGAGGCGGCAAATAAGAATATAAAGAGGATTATGGCGAGAATGTCTGCCAATCATCGGGGATGGCCAGAGTTATTGCCCCTCACGCTGTTTGCATATCGGACGTCGGTTCGTACGTCCACAGGGGCAACCCCTTACGCCTTGGTATATGGGATGGAGGCCGTTTTGCCAGTTGAAATGGAGATGGCATCCCTCCGAATTTTGCTCGATGCTCGGATTGACGAGGAGGATTGGATACAAAGTCGGTATGACCAGTTAGCCTTAATAGATGAAAGAAGGGTGGCAGCTATATTACACGGTCAGTTGTATCAGCAACGCATCTCTCGATCATACGACAAAAAGATTCGGTCCCGAAAGTTCAATGAAAAGGATTTAGTGCTAAAGAGGGTCATGCCCTGTCAAGACGAAGCCAAGGGGAAATTCGCTCCAAATTGGGAAGGGTCCTTTGTGATCAAGAAGGTCCTATCCGGAGGGGCCCTCATCCTACAGGAAATGGATGGCGAGGTATTTCCGCAGCCCCTGAATTCTGACTCTGTGAAACGGTTCTACGCTTAAAAAAAAAAAAAAAAAAAAAAAAAAAATTCTTCTATCTCCCTTGTAGTTCGAACTACGTAGGACCTGATCTCCTGACCTTGTGGGAGTACGTAGGCAGCCATCCTGGCACGGCCCGTTCTATACAAAATAATAAATCTTGTCCCTATACCAAACCCATTTCCAGAAAACCCGAAACCTTACTTTGGACAAATACATTCAGCCGTCATGGCCCGGTCCGTTCTATACCAAAATAATAAACCTTGTCCCTATACCAAAACCACTTCCAGAAAATCCCGAAATCCTATACACTCCAAAACTTACCCAAACCTAGCCATATAATTAGCCCAAAGTCCAAGACTCACTTCGATGAAATCAAAGGGGGCACGCGGCAATATCTGTGGAGTTCCAATCAAGACTTGAGGAAAGAAATAAGGCAATATATCGAAATTATAATCGGCTGGATAAAATGAGGATCCAATGAAGGGCGACGATGCATCAAAAAGGGAAATGACTAAAACCATAAATATTTCTCTATATATACAAAACATTTTGATTACAAGTCTGTCTTTTAAATAAAAGTGATGAAACTGACATAGTCCGTACAGGAAAAAAAATCATCTACAGGTCAGATACCAGCTGGAGCAGGATAGACAGAATAGTCGAGGCATCATAAACCTCCGGCTCTTCCGCAATCTGCCGTCCCATCATGTCAATCCGAGTCAAAAGAGCAGCAGCACTGGTAACAGTCGTAGAATGGCCCTCCATGATGACTCGGGCCTGCTCTACGATGTTATCTCTGGCAGAAAGGGCGGCATCCCGGGCTAGTACAGCAGCATCCCGCTCCGCATAGGCGGTATCCCTCTCAGTCTCAGTAGCAGTCAAAACGAACCAGAGCCGGGTACCCTCAATCGTCAATCTCTGGATCCGATCAGTCAAGTCAAAGGAATGGGCATGCACCGAAGTGGAAACCTCCTCAACACCAGATCTGGGCGCTAATCCTGAAACCTCCGGAGAAATGATCGCATCTGAACTAGTATCACCTGGAAAAAGTCCTCGGGAACCATCCAATACCCCGATCGGGTCAAAGTCGGCAATCTCAGAATCCCCGTGCAACCATAACAGATAATCGGGTGTCTGACCGGGGTGACTGTCCCCAAACTCGGCCGAGACCCTGTGTGACCAAAGATCGTATACCCTCAGCAGCTCCCTCTCCATCTGAGGCGATATGAGAAATCGGTAATCAGCTGCTCCCGCAAAGAGACGGAGATCCTGCATCTGGTCAAACTGCCCCATGACAGCTAAGGGATGATAAGTCGTCGCCCCTCTCAAGCCAAGAAGAGGGAGGAAATCAAAAGGTGGCACATGAGTCAAGAAACTCTGGAAGGAGCAATAGCCCGAATAGATCAGAAGATGGAAAGGCTCCTCAATGGCCGATAAGAACTCCCTCCAGGAAGCTGTATCCGTGCATCGCCGGGGATGGAATGAGAACTGCATGGCCAAGCTGTGGCTGAAACAAAACCCATGCCGACGAAACTGTCCGATAGGTTTGAGATGGCTCATGAACCATACATACAACAAAATGGAGCTTCCCCTGAATGTGCGACCAGAAAAGGAATGGCAATACGAGGCAGATAGGTAAGTCTCGGCAAGTATCATGGGAAGGATAGTATGATCCTCCTGAAGGGCTTGAACCGCCACAATAACCCGCATATCCATAAGGTCATCCCCTGCAGGCATGTACAGAACTGATACGACACAAGCCATCAAAACATCCACTCTCAAAGCGCCCCAACGCTCCTCAGATACTGAAAAATCACTGAAAAACCGAGAGAAACTATCCACCGAGCCAAATCTGTCAACCAGGAAGGATAGAGGAACAAGGTGGCTCGAGGAGGTCACGGATAGCAGAGCTGTCCTCCGCAAGCCTGTGAAAGTCAGAAACTGGCGGCGCATATGGCCCGAGGTAACCCGTGCACAGGGACCATCCACTGATAAACCGGTAAAGCGAGCATACTCCTCAAGGGTGGGAGTCAGATACTCCAGCCTAAACCTGAAAACCTGTCTGTCCGGGATCCAACAACTGAGAATGCCATCAACAAAGCCCGGCGGCACCTGAAATGACAGTAGAGCCAAGGAGTGTCCCAAAAGACCCTCTGCGATGATTCGGTCGGAGGGTAGCAAACTATCTAGCCACAAGAAGAGCCTGCCAATAATCCCTGAGGGGGCGCGAGGGTCCACGCGAACCACGTCCAGCGATGACATCTGTAAAAAGCGGTATCAAAAGACTATACAGGGGTCAATTTTTCCTTATATAACAAATCATACATCATACAAGCTATAATGGAATGAATGGATCATCAAAAGTAAATGATTGTGCATAAAATAAAATGAGTCTGTACATAATCCATGAAATGAGAAATGATAATAGAACGAACAGGTCTAAATACAGAGGTCCTAGCCTATCCAGATCTAATCAGTAAACTCTATGCCGTCAATGAAGGCATCATCCTCAAACTGATCTGCAGGCAAATCCGGGGGAAGGGAAGCTTCACCCTCACAGTTCAGGTCTGGGCAGGAATAAAACGGAATTGGAGCCTCCGATGGGCCGGGGCCCGCGCCAAAGTCAAATCCGTGCGGGTCCGCGACATAAGCCTCCTCTGGATCTCAGCCCAAGCGCCGAACAAAAAGGGATAGCTGATCCACCTGCCGAGTGAGGGAAGCAATCTGGTCCGAATGGGTGGGGACACGGACACACTCCATCCAATCTGCCATCATCACCGACCCGTGAACCAGGTCTCTGAGGAAGAAAGTGGCACGAGTCTGAGGCTCGATAGTGCGGGGTCTCCACCAGGCACTGAAGCTCTCGCTCGTATGAGGACCGGCCGACAGCATATATCCGTCCTCCCCGGCTATCAGAGCCTCGGGAAGATGGGCATCCGCGAACCAAAATCTCTGTGAGGGAGGGGCGAAGGGGATACGAGCCTCCCCAGTCACACATCGGATGGCACGCTCCCCCAGATACAACTCCCATCCACCATAGGTCAGAAAGGGAATACGACGGGTGGACAAGGCCAGCTCCAGATCCGCGGCATAGCCACCAGCTAGTCCAGCCGCCAAGTGATCCACCGTGTAGGGAACCCAGGTCACATCCGCGGACGAGATCAGCACTAACTGCAGCCGACAATGAGCAAAGCTATCTGACACGGGGGTCTCCGCAAGAGTGCTATGGTGCCATCGACGACCCCTGAGATAAGTCTCCGGACCGAGGGTAGTAACTGGCCGCAAGCAGGGCAGACGCTCATAAGCCCAGAACTGACAAACAAGGAAGAAGGGACATAAATACCAGGGACGACAAAGGAATGAAACAAAATGAAAAGCGGCACAATGAGTATGACTTACCAGCAAAAAGGGATAAAACCCCAGCCAAGCATCAGTCTGCCCCTCTGAGCGAAGGCGAAGACCATGAAGGAAGTAAGCGAACGTGAAGGAGCCCCAATCATAATCCTCGATCCGATCCACATCCCGGGTAGCTCCAACGATACTGAAATGAATGGTCGAGGAATTGTTCCCCAGAAAACAGCCCCTCATGATGGTCAAAAATAAGCGCCGAAGCAGGAAGTCACGAGTGGATCGGTCCGCGGGAAATGGCTCAGAAAGGACCCCTCCAATGGCATCCACGACCAATGCCCCAGATCGGATGCTGCGGGATTTAAAGACTTTCTCCTGAGGAGTAAAACCCAACAAGGATCGAACAGCAGCGGGGGTGATGTCCGACTCCAAGGGAACCCGGGGTCCAGAGAACTCCACCCCGGTGATATAACGCCAGTCTAGTGGGGTCAGCAGCAGCTCACAATCCAGAAGATGAAGAGACTGTGTCTGGTGAAACCAACGCTCGGATAAGGCCCTCATGTAGCCCCACGGACACCGGCGAGGGGCAATGGTAAAGAAATGTCTGAACCCCCATGAATCCACCATTCCCTTGTAATCGGGATGCAGCGCATGGTAGAGAGGATAGATGCTGAACCAGTTACCACGAGGTTGGGTAAATTCAGGAACCTGTGACAGCCATCAAAAGTCAGGCAGAGTAACCATACGGATTTGAGTGAACTTAGACGATGGATATACCTCGTTAGCTGCAAGGTAGGCAGAGGGGTGACGGCTGAGATCAGGACCAAGTAGATCCGGTATCCTGGCACGGGCCCCCGGTAAGGTCCGACGCGTGGGGGGAGGAGCCGTTGTGCCAGAAGGGCCCACCTCTGCCTCAGTTGGGGCATCCTCATCAACATCAGGGAGAGCGGGGCGAATAATGGACTCTGCCAGTCTACGGGAATGGCGAGTCAGAACTGGAGCGGGAACCGAGGCAGCCGCTCTACGACGGTGGACACCAGCAACCCGGGGCATTGAGGAACCACTGGGAGCATCAGGATCCATGACTGAAACGGCATCACGAAAAGGAGGTACATCCTTAGCTCGTTATCTTTCAAAAATCTTATTGCATATTGCTAAGAATCATAGGGCAGCATGACATGTTTATGAAATGAAAATGCATGAATAAATCCCTAGGGGTGCGCTAGATTTCCCGAAATTTCGGCAGAGTTTCGTTTGTAAAATGGACATCCCATGCACGATCAGGCATGTTTAATCAAGTCAGGCAACCAACAAATCCCAAATGCCAGTAAGAATGGTGCATCATGAGCATGAAATAACTAAAGCGACGATTTTTCAAAGTAATTAGAGCATGACTGCAAGACCCATTATTTTTATGCTACGTCCGACATAAAATATCTCATAGAGGCATGCATTGCTAAAAATTTAAACATTTAAACAAGTAAATACATAACCAAATGAAAGCGAAAATCAAAGAAAAAGGAGTTAAAACGTTACCCAAAGTGCGTAGACTGATCTAATCGGAGCAGATTTTGCCAAAAGTGGTCCAAAAGACGAAAAGACCGAGTAGGGGACGAGGAAAATTGAAAACGAGAGAGAGAGAAGTGAAGAAAGTGATGGATCGCGACCCCTCATGATCTGATATGGGGGCCGATCCCAGCCGCAGATGCATCTGCGGCTGGCCGCAGATGCATCTGCGGCTGGTCTCGGTGACCCTTTTGCCCCCCTTTTGTTACCCCGAGTCAACATGTAGCGTGTCACGTGATAAAATACAAGATCTTAGAACCCCCTGACAAATAAAAAACGACCCGTCAGATACGATACCTGACCAATTGAAAAAATGACCCGTCAGACACGATACCTGACCAATTGAAAAATGACCCGTCAGATACGATACCTGACCAATTGAAAAACGACCCGTCAGAGACGATACCTGACCAATTGAAAAAACGACCCGTCAGATACGATACCTGACCAATTGAAAAACGACCCGTCAGATACGATACCTGACCAATTGAAAAACGACCCGTCAGATACGATACCTGACTAATTGAAAAAACGACCCGTCAGATACGATACCTGACCAATTGAAAAACAACTCGTCAGAGACGATACCTGACCAATTCAAAAACGACCAGTTAGAAACAATACCTGACCCCTCATAACGACCCGCCGGAGACGAGACCCGGGCAGTGTTCATTCGTAACTTTGAAAATAACCTCTACATGAACATAATGAATGTGGCATTGCATAATCTTAACGCATGTGCGGCATCGTTAAAAATATATTTGGCATTTTCATGCATCGGGTGCCTACTTCTTTATCATGTCCATTTCATATTTCATTCCATAGACATAATAAAGAGGGGCAGCTGTAGACACCCCAAATTTTGCACTTCTCTACTAACCCTGGCAGGAGGGCAAAATCGTCATTTGACCCGACATGCGGAAAGAAAGGTGGACCCCAACACAAAGCCACCCCAGCGATTTACGGTTAAAGCCGTCGCAACGGACAACAAACATCCGGTCACTTGAGGCAGGGCGAACAGTTGATCCAGAAAAGCCTGAGCCGACCACAAAAGACGACTAATGGCCACTCCACTTACGATGTTAGGGGGCCCTCTAAACTGGCCTCCCAGAACAATATGGCACGTTTCCCAGGGATTTTCGGACTGCAAAAATACAGCCTTCCAAAATAATACCGCAGAAATTGGCGAATTAAGACCGCATGGCACGAAAATCGAAAAAGCAAGCCGGACGGCCGCGAATGCAACCGCTGCCACCGATAAAGGTGACAGGCACGAGGCTCGAGAACGGCACGCGCAGCAGGCCCAACAGCAGATGCATCTGCGGCCAGCCGCAGATGCATCTGCGGCTGCCTGCTGAAGCCTATATGCGGCCATTTTTTCCACCCGAGACCAAAAAAAGAAAGAAAAGAGAGAAAAAAAAAAAGAAAAGGAGAGAGAGAGAGAGATCGCGGGAGAGAGGGAGAGAGTCCGATTTTGGACTAGATTCAAGCACTAGATCCATATTATTGTGCTATTTAGTTTAGTAATCTTGTGGTGTAATCCATTTTGTGGTATAAGAAGCTTGAATCCGCGTTTTGCAAGGTGAAAAAGATTGTCTTTTTGGTATTCTATTGCTTGTATTGTTAATATAGCTTATGTTTTGGGTTATGTGATGTAATATGTTATTATGTTGATAAAGGATCCGTGGATTAGGGGTTGTTAGCGAGGTTTCCATCGGAAAGTAACTCCTCCTAATGCCCCGATGACATCCGTACGGTGATATATCGTTCGTTGTGGTAATGGATAGTTTGTAGTGATTAAGTTGTGATATTTGGGTTATGTAATGTGATAGCAATGTTAAATCTCGTTAGATTTGGTTTAGGGTTGGTTGTGCCATGATTTGGGTGAATGTGAGCCTAGGGAGGAGATCCTCGTGGTCAAATCCCGATGATGGACATTTTGGTATATGTAATCATGGTATAGGGTCCATGGATGTGTATTTTATAATATCCGGCCTTAAAGCGATACAAAGTCGTGTTCGGGTTAAGGCCCCGTAATAATAATAAAATATGTGATTGTGGGTGTTTGGGGTTGTCTGGATGGCTTACATGCCCGTGGATAGCCCCGACACGTTGTGAGTGCTTGTTTTAATTTACGATACAAAAATGGTTTTTAAATAAGGCAAATAATGAAGATTTTGTAAAAAATGATCAAACTAGGATGCTAGATTCACGAGGTTTAAAATCAAGGGTTTTGGCAAACTTTAATCCATGATTGATGAAAAGGCTTTAGTTGGTGTTAAAATGTCATAAAAAATGATTTCGTAAAATAAATGAATGTTTTCGTTAAACTTTGTGCATAGGGTGAAAGAGTTCTAGAAGTTGCCTTCATGTTATTTAATCTGTTATTAGAGGGCAATGTATAGTCTCGATACCTATTTGACAAAAGTTTAAAAAAACTATCTTCTGAAAATGACATCTAAATAAAAACCCTCATCGGTTCGAAATTAAAATCAATCTTTATTTTAAAACGAAGCCTCGTCATTTGGGTCAAAAGACGTTAAAACGCTTTCCAGATAAAGCACATTTGCCAAACAAAAATCCAAACAAAATTCACCACAAGCATTCACCTAGGCACACACGCACACACACGCAACTCACACATTTTAGGATTTAAAAGGATAGGAAAACATCAAGATTGCGGTAACCGTGTTTTACGGAAGTCGGGGGGTGCCTAACACCTTCCCCTCGCTTAAGCAAGCCCCCGAACCCTATGAATCTCGGTTTGCGGACCAATTAATCGGAGTCACATATGAGCCAGCGATTACGAAAACTAAATCCGGATGAGTTGGTACATCCATTTCAAATATACCAACTGGCGACTCTGGTCAATTGGCTCATTATATAATCAACATTTCAATCCCCGTCGACATTAAGTCGACCCTTTTCAAAAGTCACATCTCAAACCAAAGGCTAAAACTGGGAAAGGGCTTTTAATTATTAAAAAACGAAACGACGAAAATCCCGGCGTCGACACACACATTATTGTGTGCCATAATACTAGTTAAGATGATGTTTGTTTGTAGAAACTGTTTCTAAAGATTTAAAAAAGATATTCTAGGCCCTGAGGACAACTGATTATTGATTTTTTCATATATTAATATACTATGTTTGTCTGGTTTCGTGTGAAGGGAATGCTATGTTCCTTTGCAAACTTGTTTTTTTCGTGTGAGGAAAGTAGAATTATGAGATTGTGTACCGTTTGCTTCATATTTTGCATTTCAAGTTCTTAGAGAGTCCAAAAATTGAGGATAATAAAACAAAAGAATATATGAAGAGAAATGGAAATGTAACAGTATTTGATATATAGAGGTGTAGATATAGAGCTATGAAGGTAGTGTGATTTTATTTTTTTGGGTGTGTGTGGTTATTTATATGCTGAGAAAATGGTAAAATCTTTTAACATTTTGATCCTTCTTATGTTTGTCCATTTTCAAATAATATAACTTTTATTATAATATTTATATTCTTGATCATTAGACCTTGTTCATTTTCACACGCATCATGCATATTGTCACAGGGGTCGAGGTTCTTTAAATTAAATAATAGGTGAGGATAATTATTTAGTAAATTATTAGTTGATTTATATTAACTAATAAGATTTTAGAAGTCATTAGTTATTATTTAATTAATAAATAATAATTAAAAGATAAATCAAGTTAATAATTTAATCATTTATTATATTAAGAAATTAATTATTATTAAATAATAATTAAAGAAATGTAAGATTAATTAATTAATTAATTATTATTTAATTAAGATTAAATAATAATTACATAAGATTATAATAAAGATAATTAATTAATTATTATCTAATTAATCTTATGTAATAATTAAGAAGCATTAAAATAAACTAATCTTTTAGATAAGATTAATTAGTTATTATTTATAACTAAATAATGACTAAAGGTAGTTAGTTAATTACACTATTTAATTAACAACAAATAGTAATTAATTAAAGAAAGAGTTAATTAAATATAATGTATTTAATAATTTGCCAATTAAACAATTATATTAAATTGTTTAAAGATTCCTTAAGTGTTTAACACTTAAGAAAAATACTCTTAACTTATTAAATCATTAACCTAAGTTGTTTAAGTGTATATAGGGTTAGTGATTGCATATCGAATTATGTGAATTATATGTTAGACTTATTTGATAGATAAGTTTCTAATTAGCATACAAACGTACCAGTATACGCTGTATTAATTGTTAGACCAACTTGATTAATGTTAGGTTCTTCAAAGCCATTTAATTAAAGCTAGTTTGTTGTAGCTGAGAAAACAGGCAAGTTTCTTATCTCTAAACTCATTTCACTGAGCAAGTTATTTATTTAAGCTTGGAATTACGCTTGAACTGTAATTCCAAGCATGCTTTGAGTGGTTTAATTACTTTACAATTATTCCACAATCGATATTGTTGTTATTCACACTTGGTGTACTTGATCTTGTACAGTCTTTGACTTGTACCTTATTTAATGTTCTATTGTTTAAAGAACTGCTCAAAGTAGGTTTAAGCTATTGTTCGGCTATACATTTATGATAAAGATTTTAAAAGCTATCCAAATCATTGAAGATGCGGATTCTTGGACTATTATGAACACCTCCCTATTATAAGGGAATACTCTGTATCTAATATCTGGTACAAAACACGAAAATTAAATGTTATGCATACATATATTGTACTGAGGTTGATCCCTTCAGGTACATATTTTTTGTAGTAACCATTGGGTCAACCTGCTATTGACTCCAGTGGATGTTTATAGTTCATAGTCTATTTGATTATCTTGATTCTAAAAGCAAATCATTATCACTGCTTATGTTATTCATATTGTTGAATTGTTTTAGCTATTCTATTTCATTCATGATATATTGTTTCCTTTGTCATTTAAACTTGTTGAGCAAACTAGTTGCTCACCCTTGCTATATCATGAACCTTATTGCAGTGGAACCCGAGACTTCTGAAAAGAATAAGGGTAAGGGAAATATGAAGTAATAGACTTCAAGAGATAGTCTTTAGTTTATTCGTCTAGCTAAAATTACTTGTTTTGTAATGTAAACCCTAACTACTTTATTAAGGGTATTTGTGTACTTTTGTGTAAGGTTACCGTATCTTGGGACTAGTAACACCTTTTGAATGAACAACATATGCTTATTATTTTGCATTTAGTTATTGTATGTTGTTTAGAGGTGGATGTTTGTATTGGAACGTGATGACCGGATCCGGGTAATTAGGACCCGAATTTGGGGGCGTCACATTGTTGAGAACAAAAAGACTAAGTTCGCCACTTACCTAATGAAGGGAGAGGTAAACTTCTGGTGGGAAGCCACCCAAGCCCGTGCCGGGGAAGGTGTGGTTGCATGGGAAGCTTTCAAAGAGTTATTCTTTGAAAATTACTTTCCACGAAGCATGAAGAATATAATGGAGGTGCAATTTCTAAATTTGAAATAAGGGGACATGACTCTTCCCCAGTATGCCTCCAAATTCAATGAACTTGCACGTTTTGCTCCAAATCAAGTCAATATGGAGGAATAAAAGGCAAGAAGGTTTGAGGAGGGTTTAAAACCCTAGATTCATGGTAAGGTAGCTGTCTTACAGATAGATAGTTACGCCCATCTTCTAGAAAATGTTATCATTACTGAAGGCAGCAATGAAGCCATCACAAAATTTAATAAGGAAATGAACAATAATAAAGGAGGAAATGAGGGAGGAAATAATAATAAGGGGGAAAATGGGGGAGGAAATAATAAGAGAAAGTTTAATGACGGAAACTCCCAGCAAGGAGGAGAGGGTAAAAAGAAAACATTGGAACCTTGCAAAATCTGTGGTAAACAACACGCAGGAGTATGTCTAAAAGGGAAAAATATTTGCTACAATTGCAAACAAGAGGGACACATAGCACCCGCATGCCCTAACCCTAACCCTAGGAAAGACACTTGTTTTCACTGTGGAGCTACAGGGCATCATGCTAAGATGTGCCCCAAGAAAGGGGGAAATGTCGGAGGGGACAATAACAACAAATCGTCCAACAACAAGGACATTCAGCATGATCGTGGGAGATGTTGTAGCATCGCAGGATGTAGTGTGTCAGGTATCATTTCGATCAACACCATAAGTGCTTACGTGCTATTTGATTCGTGTGCTACTTGCTCTTTTATTTCCCATGAATTTGCTAAGAAACTAAACGTGCCTAGTGAACTGTTAGAAAGTCCTTTAATGATAGAGATTGCTAACAAAGAACAAATTCCTATTAATAACGTATTGAAAGGTTGTTGCATAGTGATCAAGGGTCATGAGTTGAGAGTCAATCTTATTCTAATCCAATTAGGGGAATTTGATGTAATTCTAGGCATGGATTGGTTGACCAATCACCAAGCGATGATTGATTATCAACGAAAGTGCGTTAAGCTTCTTACAACGTCCAAGTCAATGGTAGTCTTCAACGGAAGTCAGTCACCGAGAAAATCCCGATGCCTAACTACAAATCAAGCAAAGGGATTACTTCAGAAGGGATGTCAGGGTTATTTGGCATATATCATAGACACTTAACAAAAAAGGTTAGATATAAATCAAATACTAGTGGTTAGAGAGTTTCAGGATGTCTTTCTCGATAATTTACCCAATCTTCCACCAGATAGGGAGATTGAGTTCGTTATTGATTTAGCTCTTGAAACTACACCTGTTTCAAAGGCCCTATATAGAATGGCGCCTGTGGAATTGAAGGAGTTGATGGTATAGTTACAAGAACTGGTGGATAAGAAATACATTCAACCAAGTGTTTCTCCATGGGGAGCATTAGTGTTGTTTGTCAAGAAAAAGGATAGAACTTTAAGATTATGTGTTGATTATCGCGAACTCAATAAATTGACCATAAAGAATAAGTATCCATTACCTAGGATTGATGACTTGTTTGATCAACTCAAAGGAGCGGAGTATTTCTCTAAAATTGATCTACGGTCAGGTTACCATCAACTGAAGGTTAGGAAGGAAGATGTGCCGAAGATAACGTTTAGAACACGTTATGGACATTACGAGTTTCTAGTAATGTTCTTTGGATTAACGAATGCACCGACAACATTCATGGACTTGATGAATAGGGTTTTTAGGTCTTGTCTAGACAAGTATGTTGTAGTGTTCATCGACGATATTCTCATATACTCGAAAACACTAGAAGAACATGTTATACACTTAAAAAGTGTACTAGAAACCTTACGAAAGGAACGACTCTATGCCAAATTTTCAAAATGCGAGTTCTGACTAAAGAAAGTTCAATTTTTAGGTCAAGTGATTGACAAGAGCGAAGTTTCGGTGGATCCAGCAAAGATAGAAGCAGTTATGACTGGGAACAACCAAAGACCCTAACTGAAATGCGAAGTTTCTTAGGTTTAACAGGGTATTATATACGCTTTATTAAAGATTTTTCAAAGATAGCAACCCCGTTAACCAACTTAACCAGGAAGACCGTGAAGTACGCTTGGATAGACAAATGTGAAAATAGCTTTCAAGAGCTAAAGAAGAGGCTAAGTGAGGTACCAGTATTATCATTACCTGATGATAGTGGAGGTCTTGTAGTCTACAGTGATGCCTCACATAAAGGATTAGGTTGTGTTTTAATGTAACATGGAAAAGTAATAGCTTATGCTTCGCAACAACTAAAGGATTATGAGTTAAGGTATCCTACTCACGATCTAGAATTAGTGGCAGTAGTATTTGCTTTAAAGATATGGAGGCATTACCTGTATGGGGAGAAGTGTGAAATTTATACAGCTCACAAGAGTCTAAAGTATATTTTTACACAACGAGAGTTGAATATAAGGAAAAGACGATGGCTGGAATTGATTAAAGATTATGATTGTGAAATCCTATATCATCTAGAAAAAGCCAACGTTGTTGCAGATGCTTTAAGTAGGAAGAACCAAGAGAAGTTAAATGTGTTAACAACTCAGGATGAGTTGATTAAAGAGTTCGCTAGACTTGACATAGAGGTGAGAGTTCTGTTAGTTCCTAATGACACGATAAATATCTAGAGAGGGGGGGTTGAATAGATTCTTTTAAAATTTTCCTTTACTTTTATTTCTTACGTTAATTAATTCTTAATCAATAAGTTTAGCACAACGGAATATGATTTAGTTACCCCTTTCTTGATATGTTAATGTAAGAATTCAACAAGCAATTATATGGCAGATATAGCAATTAAAAGATACACGAAGAAAGACTCCAGGTTTTAAGTGGTTTAGAGTTCACAAGACTCCTACTCCACTGTTCTGCTCTTCCAGTAGCAAATCCATTAAGGATACTTTTACAATTTCAGAATCGATTCCTTCAAGACCAGCAGTCTTGGAACTCTAGTTCACTAAGAACTCTACAAGTCTAACAGATTTGGATACTCTAGTTCATAAAGAACTCTCCTGGAGTGGTGTAGATTTGGGTGAACTACTAAGTTGCTTTTAGCATAAGTTTCTGAAGGACTTAGTAGTGACGCAAGCTTTCTTATTAGTTTGATTTCATTCAACTTCTTGCGTATATTCTTTTCTCGTGTAATACCTTTTTTTTTTCTTTTGCAAATCTTGGTATTTAAAATGAGGGCTTCAGGTTTCTTCCCGTTGGAACATCTGCTCGTAGCTTTAGTTTCTTCCCGTTACCTCACAGAGGGGAGCTTCTGAATATTATATTAATATAGCTCATTAATGCTCTGATGAGATATTATTTGATCTGACCTGTTAGTCCATGGAAGGGTGTTTTCTTTTTCCTTGGGGACAGTCATGTCAGTCGTAGGTTCCTACCAACTTTCATAGAGTCGTTTGGTCCTTCCATACTATAGGACTAATAGGACACAGTCCTCTGACTTTACTGTCTCGAAAGTCTTCATTCTATTGTATAGTACGCTTGGGTCAGTCCCCTGACTTTTCTTACTTCGATCGATTTGCAGAAGCTTTTCTGTCACATCAATGCAGATTGTATCTTTGAACGAAATAGCTTTTGATCTGAGAGTCGTGATGTCTCTTGTCTTTTTGCTCAACGACCCCCCATGATCAACTCTACGAATATCCTTGATGTTGTGATTGTTCTGTAATGGATCATCTCTTATTGTCATCGTAGAGTTTACTCTACTGTCAGACTGTTGAACGTAGAGTCCGTTCTACGGCTTTTCACTTAGTACATAGACTGTTGGTCGTAGAGTCTTCTTGGCCGAAATCGTGGAGTCCATTCTATGATTGGTTGTCTTGATTGTAGAGTCTTCTTGGCCGAAATCGTAGAGTCCATTCTACGATTAGATTATAACAAAAGATCAACCTAATAGTTTTGATCTATTTAAATCTAAGTCTTAGTACAACACAAAAGACTTTATAAATCCATACATTTATATCAGAAGATCAACCTAATAGCTTTGATCTTATCTAACACAACCCTTGTACATTATTTCTTATCATCAAATTTAAACATTCAATGTTCAACAAGTTCCTTCAATCTCGACAAGGAAATTGTTCATAATGGAGGATCACTCCACCTTGTTGAGCAAAATTAAGGAAATCCAAGAAGAGGATAGAAATTATAAGAAGTTGAAGAAGTCAACAGAGATTATAGACGGCAAATACAAGATGGACAAGGAGGGAATCATTAGATTTGAATCTAGAATTTGGATTCCTACAGTTCAAGAACTCAAGGAAGAGATCATGTTAGGAGCACATAGTACTATGTTTTCAATACACCGAGGCAGTACCAAAATGTACAAAGACATAAGTCAACATTTCTGGTGGCCAAACATGAAAAGAGAAGTGGCTGAATTCGTTAGTAGGTGTTTAACATGTCAGCAAGTTAAAGCTGAGCATCAAAGACCAAGTAGATTGTTACAATCGTTAGAGATTCCAGAGTGGAAATAGGAGCATATTACAATGGATTTTGTAGTAGGCCTACCAACCACATAGAAGGGTCATGATGTCATTTGGGTAATAGTGGATAGACTAACCAAGTCAGCTCACTTTTTACCAATCAAAGTTAAGTTCACTTTGGACCGATTAGCAAAGCTATACATTAAGGAGGTTATATCTATACATGGTGTAACGACCCCGAAATTCGACCCACTTTATTACCTTAATTTTCGTATTTATGAAACATTATTTTCTTTAAGTCCAAATTTCGGTCCGTTAATAAATCTTTAATCTCCTACTTTCATCCAATAATTGATTTTAAAATCATCAATTATCAAAATTCTCATATAAATTTTTCTTTTTCTCGATTCAATCTTTATATTAAAATATTTGGATATTTAAAATCCTTACATTCTAGATCCTAGTCCCTGGATCGCAACCTTAACTTTTTCCTTCTTTACAAATATCATAACGTTCCACATTTAAAATTTAATAATAATTATATCTTCACATTTGTTCTTTTCAATCGTAATTCACAACTAGACCATTTAACCAATCTTTATTGTAACAATCATCTTAAACAAACCTAGTTCGCCATGTAACTCTATTCGTTCTATCCGGATCAATTTGTAAATAGATACAACACATTCACATAAATTTTACCAATTCACTCACATTGAATCATGACATCGAAATTATAACAGTTACGTATCCAACCTTCTAGATAATTCATCTTTAGCACAATCTGATATTTCTGAAACTCATTTATTTACCTGCAAAAGTTTATTTTAAGCAAGTAATGAGCACAACGGCTCAGCAAGTTCAACAGTTATGATTCACGTAACACATACCTTATCATGCTTGGTGTGTGTCATACATCATGTGCTTGTGCCTCTACTATAGCAATATATCTCATATATATCCATATCGTTGCACAAAATACACATTATGGTCATATTAATCACGTATCACGTAACATATAATTTTGCATGCAGTTAAAACAAGAATTACATATCATAACATTCCAACATTTAACATAAAAGGGACTGAAGAACTTGCCTGGCGTCCAGGTATTTAAATTGATATCTCAAACTCTTAACTCGATCAACCTATGATCATAAAATAATCAAATAATAATTATTTATCTCTTTATGATATTAATTTACTTAATTAATATCATATCTAGGCCAATTATTAATTTATATGGCCAACTATAATAACCTCATTCCTTAAAATATTAGCATAACTTAATATTTAATACCTTTACTACGGACAACCCGGCTCATTGGATAAAATTTAGCATATTTGGTTGTCCGAAAAATTTATTGAATCATTTTCTAATCATTAAACTCATTAGATTAATATTTAAAATATTTAAATATTAATCTCCCATATTTAATATTTTTAAAAAAATATTAAATTTAATGCCCAAACATCATTTCTATATTTTTAGTATTTTTCTATAATTTTTTGGAATTTTTAAACGATTTTTAAACATTTATTTCATTAAAAACTAATTCTGGGGGCAATTTGGTAATTTCCGCAGCTAAAGGGACATATCCGGCATTTTCTGGAAGGTCCGGGGGCAATTCTGTAATTTTGGCGCCCTTTGGGACATAACCGGAATTTCCGAAAAAACACAGGGGCATATTTGTAATTTCCGCGGCCTTGGGACACGCTGGTCATTTTCTTAAAAGTTCAGGGGTGCGCGCGTCATTTTACAAGGCCAGGACACGGTCGGTATTTTCTAAAAAGGACAGGGGCAAAGTTGTCATTTCATCGCATTGCGTTGGCCGCGCGTGGCGCGCAGCCTCCCCTCTCGCCAGCCAAACGACGTCGTTTGGCCTGGCGAGGAATTGGCTTCCGCGCAATGCGCGGCCCTTTCTTCCGTGCGGCCAAAAACGACGTCGTTTTGGCCTCGCTTCAGCCTTCTTCTTCCCAGCCGAAACAGTAGCCAGCCAAGAAGGAAAAACACCATTTTTTCTCACAAATTTCCACAACAAAACTACTCCAAAAATTACATAATTCATATATATACATCCTAAAATTATTGGGAATAATTATCTTAATAAATTTCTAATTTTCCACAAAATAAATTTATCCTCATAAATACATAATTAAATGAAATAACTTAATTTATACCTTCTAAAATCCTTGAAGCTTGTACTCCTTCCTTGATGGCACAAAACTTTCTCTTTCTTGGTGGTCTTGGTGGTGGCTATGGTGGTTAAGTGGTGGTGTCGGGTGGAACCAAGGAAGAGGAAAAATGGAGACTTGTTTTGTTTTCTTTTTATTTCCTTTTCTTTCACTTCATTTCCCTTCCTTTTATAAGCTTACATGCAAGACTTGATTTTTCCTTTTATGCCACACACGTCCACCGCCTCACGGTTTCTCGAAAGTTCCGAAATCATGCGTATAAATTTAATTTATTACATTACGTAATTATATCGTGTAATAAATATTTTATATAATGTATATAAAATATTTATTTTAATTCACTAAAAATCATAATTTGATTTATGGATAATATTAACACCCTTTTTGGGTACTTTTCTTGACAAATTTTGTACACGCATTGTGACATGCATGTAATTATATAAGGTAATTTATACCTCCAAAAATCATAAAATAAATCATATGACTTATAAAAATTATTCTCCATAATTTTTGACTTCATTTCTTGAACAACATGTTACATTAACATGTTCACGTTTCCAAAATATTATCCTTCATAAAAGTCATAATAATTTCATTATACATAATTATAATTTTTAATAACTTAAAACATACATTTTTCTTATTTATTATTCAATTTCTTTAATATCCATATTAATTTCTTTATATAAAAATTATATAATTTAATATTATATAATTTATATAATTACATTCTCCTTTTTAAATAATTTCTTAATTTCCTCCAACTTTATTCCATTTAATCACCTTATATAAATTACATAATTATTCTTATATAATTTATATAATTATTATTTTCTTCATACCTCATTTTAATTTCCTTATATAAATTATATAATTTATTATTATATAATTTATATAATTACCTTTCCTTCTCAATTAATTTTTTAAACTTCTTCCAAAATTCTTGATAAAATCTAAAATTAACACATACAATTTTACCAACTCCCTCATTCACTTTTTATTTAAATTTCGATTAATTTAATTATTAATCCCTTTTATTTCCATAATTAATGGAATTTAA
Source organism: Hedera helix (assembly GCA_947179155.2). Classification (NCBI taxonomy): domain Eukaryota; kingdom Viridiplantae; phylum Streptophyta; class Magnoliopsida; order Apiales; family Araliaceae; genus Hedera; species Hedera helix. Next base: position 24,627,569 of record OX359266.1, read on the forward strand.
GATTATCAATTAAACATTTGCATATATAATATACAAATGTATATATATAAATATACACATATTTAATTCATACATTTTACATTATCATATAACCTCATTTAATTTTCACACCTCCACAACAATTTCCCAATATTAACATTTCTCTTATTCTTAATAAATTGTCTTTAAACAATTTATTTACATAAATTTAATTCCATTTATCATAATCTCTGCACAGATTTAATTTATTAATTAAATCTCATCCCATACATTAAATCACATAAAATAATAATTAATTTAACAATCTTGATAATTTTATCAATTAAATTCTCATTTAATTTTATTAAAGAGATCTTGAAATTTCGGGTCCTCACACATGGCGTACCAGTTTCAATTGTGTCTGATCGAGATCCAAGGTTCACATCGAACTTTTGGAAAAATCTTCAAGAATATCTAGGTACACAATTGAGAACGAGTACTGTTTACCACCCATAAACTGATAGTCAAAGTGAAAGGACTATCCAGACTTTGGAAGATATGTTGAGAGCTTGCATGATGGATTTTGAGGGAAGTTGGGAAGATCACTTACCTCTGGTAGAATTCTCTTACAACAATAGTTATCACGCTAGTATAGGAATGCCACCATATGAAGCTCTGTATGGAAGGAAGTGTAGAACACCGATGTGTTGAGACGAAGTTAGTAAACGGAAGATGCTTGGGCCAGAATTGGTTCAACAAACAGCGGAGGTAGTTCGAATAATTCAACAGAGGTTACGAATTGCTCAAGAAATGCAGAAGAGATATGCTGATTTACATTGACAAAAGAGAGATTTTGAAGTCGGTAGTCATGTTTTCCTAAAAGTATCTTCTTGGAAAGGAAAGATTCATTTCGGGAAGAAAGGAAAACTGAGTCCAAGGTTTATAGGACCATTCGAAATATTAAGAAGAATAAGTGAGGTAGCTTATGAAGTAACCTTATCTCCAGAGCTGGAACATATACATAATGTATTTCATGTTTCAGTATTACGTCCTTATAAACCCAACTACAAACACGTCATCAGCTACGAACTCATCTAAATCGAGAAGGATCTGAGCTACGAGGAGATTCCTGTTAAAATTGTTGATAGGAAGGAAAAAGTCTTGCGAAACAAAGTCATACCTTCAGTCAAGGTCATATGGAGAAATCAATCCATCGAATAAGCTACTTGAGAATTAGAAGATAAAATGAAGATAAAATATCCACATTTATTTTCTTAATTGTATAAGTTAATTTCAGGGGCGAAATTTTTTTAAGGAGGGGTGAATGCAATATTCCGAACTTGTGAGAGAGTTGTAATCCGACTTTATATGAATAAATAAAGATTGAATTACATCTTATATGTGTTATGGAATCTTTGTTAATGTTTATTTCTGTGTTTCGGGTCGAGTATCCAACCTTAGCACGGAATTGGAGAATAAAAGTTTTTTTTTTCAAAAATTAAGAATAAGTTAAAACCTAAACCCTAACCCTAGGGTCCAAGCCCTAGGAAATCTGACCTAGGCCCTCGAGTGAGATGTGTACATCGAAATGACATTCTGTTTTAGGATTTATCTTTCCTACGCTTTGAAAACACGTTATAGCCGATAAAAGTTTTTCTTGAAAAGCACATCGGGAGTAGGACAAAATAGGGAAAAGACAGTTTTTTTGTCTTTTTGGTCGTCTAACCATTTTTTGAGAAATGGTCGCCAAAAACACTATTCACCAAAAAACGTGCCAAGTCTTTTGGACTTTCCATTTCACAGAATAGTGTTTATACGGAACAAAACTCAGTAATATCAAAATTTTAAATCAGTAAAAGTTAACCATTTAGTTGGAATACGAAGAATAATAAAAGATTATACGAGAATAATACGATGTATAATACCAGTAGAATACGAATATTATACAATGTATTATACGAAAGATTATACGAGATTAATACAAGAATAATACGATGTATAATACCAGTAGAATACGAATATTATACAACGTATTATACGAAAGAAATACGTATAAATACTAATGTATTATACTATTTAATTAATTAGTTGAAATTAAATTAGGTTATGTGTAACTAAGTTAGTGTAACCAAACTAAGGAAAACTAGCACGATTACACTAACTGAAAAAGAACTAGCATGATTTGTTTGGAACTAAATTCAAGTGAAAATGAATCGACCAATCAGAAGAAGGGTGATGTAAGCGATGATGCAAGCGCTAGGGTGCAACGTGTAATAAGCCGGGATAAAAATGCGATTAATGAAACTTGATTTTTCTATAAATAGGAAGCTAACCTCTTCATTTTTCTCATCATTTTCTAAAGCAAAAATTCAAGTATCAAAGCTATACATATATTGAGAGAGAGTTCTAGTGAGTTATTACCTTGGAAATTGCAAAGAAATAGTTAAAGCTTGCAAACACCAAAGGTACAATCTCTAGTAATTATTATGTTCAATTTTTCTTTCATCTTTAATTTTTTAAAAGCTCAAGAACGCGAGTCGTAGCCATATACGATTGTCGTTCTCCGTGTTCTTCATGTGTTCTTGAGCCTTTCTACATTTTGTAGTAGTTATAATATCAAATTTCAATTCGTAGTTTAAAGCTCAATGAACATACATCGTTACCATGTACGGTTTATCCGTTCTTCGTGTTCTTCGTATGTTCTTGAGCATTTTTATAAATTATTTTAATCAATTATGCAAGCCGTTATAATGACCAAATTTTGTTAATTATAAAGTGTTATAATCACTTATATAAGCAGTTATAATGCTCAAATTATTTCAAGTACGAAAACCAAAAGCTCAAGAACATAGTCATTACCATGTACAGTTTATCTGTTCTTCGTGTGTTCTTGAGCAAAAGTCATGAATCTTTCTATGAGAAAGTTTGTGATTTACTATTTTTATGTTATAAAGTGTTATTGAGTCTTATAACATGATTTCTTAAAGAGTTAAAGCAAGCGGTACTATGTTTCACAGGGTTAACCTTAAAAATATTGGGCAAAACATGCTTACTGTCTGTTTTTGCCATTTTTGAAATACTTAAAATCCGAATCTTCCTTATCAATACAAATGAAAGTGGTAGATCATGAAATTATAAACAATTTAGACTCAAGAATCACTAAAAAATATTTTTTTATGAAAAAGTTATGACAGTTACCGGAAATGATGTCAAAGTTACGAAATTAATAAAGGCCCTCGGGTGAAAACACCAATTTTTAAGGTTTTGAGTTAGTCATACTTCCTAAACATTCTGCCAATGAAAATAGTCTAGTTTAGGTATAAAAGCAGTTATAGAACAAGAAATTTGATGAACTAACTTTTGGTACACGAAACCCTTTATATAGGCGCTTTAAACGATTACCGGGAAACCCTAAATTGTGCTTAAGACAAGTTTTCTATCCTTAACCTTTGTTTACTTGTTTTTTTATGTGATTTATACATTTTGTACAAGCAACGTGTTATAAATATTTGATATGTGAGTTATTGCTTCTTGTTTCGGCATAACTTGAAAAATGAAATGTTTATTTGCGATATATTTCGAATCATACTTTATTATATCAAACCAAGTTGTCTTGAGACGATCCTGACATGTTAAGTAAACTGAGATGAACAAGTATGTATCACTATTCGTAATAAGTCCAGTGTATAGCATGTTATGCATAACATAGGATGTCGTTAGGTTGATCCCCTTTCTATATCCACTGTAAAAAGGTTTTAAGTCGAAAGACAAAGAATAGTTCAAGATATAACCACCACTCAGTCTTACTATGTTAAGAACATTTGTTATATCAATTGTTGTGCCATGAATTCTTATAATCTATATCTGTTAACGCCTAACTTTGTTTCACCTTTTTTATCAACGAGGCCCGAAACAAAAAGCGTTATCAATGGAGTGCCTGGATAGTGTTGGAATAAAATGGTATTTGAACACAAACAATCACGACACAAAGATTTACGTGGAAACCCAGAACGGGGAAAACCACGGGTGTTACTCAAGAACCTTTCAGAAAATCAGTGTCTGTCCTACATAAAAATGCCCTCTGAAAACATAATAAAGAAAACCTAACATCTATTTCGGAGGTTGTCCGAATATATTCATCTCTGCATGGCTAAGCGTCCCATCGGTCCCTCGTAAATAGAAAAGTGATGTCATTACCCACTCAATTCCTGCGATCCAATGAGGTGATAAGAGGAGGAGGGATTGCGCATGGGCCAGACCTGTCAGTTCATGTGTAAAAGCTGACCGGTCCAACCACCGTAAGGAGTGACCCGGAGTCTAGAGTAAGAAAGGCCTGGCCCAATAACTCTCATCCTAACATTACCCCCCACTCTTTTATTTTTGTAATTCAAAAATAGGAGAGTCCCCTTGCCACCTGGCGGCAGACGTTTCACCAGGCGGACATTTCTCCAAAGTCAAACTGTTGCCTGCCCCCATGTCAGTCGCCCCTACACCACTTTCCCTTAAATGTAGCCATCCCCGTTTCTCGTGCCGCTTACCATTCCTGATAAAAAAAATGTTGCCCAGTCGCAGCCTCGCTCCTTGTTATCCCGGTCAGTCTATTTCAAAATAACCCTCCTGCTTCGATAATCTCCGGCCAACCACCCCTCTGTCCCCATCGACCAACCTCATGGCTTCCACAAGTAGGGCCCAGAAACCCGATTCCCCACCCCTCTTCAGCAGTCCTGTTACCAGTCCCATCACTGAGGCCAAGAAAAAGGAAGAGTCCATCCGAACCAGATATAGCTCCGAGAAGGCCTTCGAACACGCCAACACCGGATCCACCATCGGGGAGACAGACCTAGAGGCCATCCAGGGCGAGTTTCGGATTCCATTGCAATATGAGCTTAGGGCTCTTGACGAAGGCGATAGAATGTACCACCGGGTAGGAGCAAAGTATACTGCCGTCCATGTTCAAGCTCTTCGGTATGGGCTTCGATTCCCCCTCCACGACTTCATCATCTCTTTCTTTACCCTCACCGGAATCGCACTGTCTCAGCTTCTCCCCAATTCTTACATCCATATTGTCTGTTTCATCGCCTTTTGTAAGGAGGTCGGTGTCGAACCTTCCACCGACTTCTTCTTTTCCATGTTCACTTTGAATAAGGCCCAGACCCCGTGGTTTCGTTATTTGAGCAAGATATCGGGTCGCCGAAGCATAGCGCAACCCCCCACTACCAACAAAGGATGGCACTCGAAGTGGTTTCATATCTACAGTACCGAGGTGGACCAGTTGCAGAGTTGGAGCGAGCCCCAAAAGCTTAACGTGGGGTATGAATGGATGGACGCTGAGCGCCCAAAGGAGTTCCACAGTTTCATCAGAAGGCTACCTCTGACGCCCTGGAATATAAGCCTCCTAGCCGATGAGGATTGGTTATACCTCCACGGATGTAAGTCTCCGGTTCTGGTATAAAATTTCACCAGGTTTAAGATTCTAACCTAGGGCTTTCAGTTATGATGTTTCTTGTTTTCCCCCAATAGTGCTGACCAAACCAGAGGAGCGGACCTGCGCTCCCGCCCCTTCAAGTCCCCCGCTGTTCGTGGAGGAGTTCAACGTGGAGGTGCCACCTTGCCGCAACACCGAACCTCCCATCTCGGTCGAACCGCTTCAAACATTTCGGGGGTTCCAAACCAAGCAACCTAAGACCGCTCCTAACCAACCGGCAAGGGCATCTGAACCTTCCCCGAGGGTCGTTCGCAAAAAGAAGCATGCCAGGAAGCCTCCGCAACCTAAATTGGTTGCCAGGACCAAACAGGGGGAGATACCCTCTGGCTCTGTCTCGGGATCATCTATGGAATGACAGCCGTCTCCGAGCCCGGGAACCCCCCCTCCCAAGAGAGATGTGTCCGAGTTGAATGAAGCCAACAAGCTAAGCATTGCGATGTGGAAACGACGGAAGCTCGTGGGGGTTGGGGGAACATTTATGGGTCCGGCCCCTGCACCGACACAGCGCATAAATCTGATTACCGAGCAACCTGCGACCACGGCTCGGCAGTCTGAGCCGACGAAGATCGTCCCCGAGGCCTCCTTGTCGACACAAGCCGGGGGGTAGCTTCAGACTGCGGAAAATCCTCAGCCGACCCCTACCATCCCATCACCAAAGGTCGGAGTCACTGGCTCGGAACCTCCGCCCGAGGTGCCCTCCTCGGCCGACGCCAGGCCCTCTAGTTCCCGACGTAGCCCCTTTTCCTCCGGGGAACTTCAACGACTATTCCCTAAGGTAACCTTTTTCCCTACCGGGGGTGATGCCGAGCTTCCCATGCAGTATTTCGAGGTCTTCAACTTTCCTCAGGATGACGCACGGCTTGACAAGCTATCCTCGCAGGACTTACTACTGGGGTCCATGGTTGAGTAGGGTCGGGTAAGGATTCTAAATTTCATTTATTCCTGACCATTTCCCCTCTTAGTATGTAACAGATGCCCTTGTTTTTCGTGCAGTTTCTAGCTCTGTTCAGCAGGCTCCTCGCTCGAGAGGGTTCGGACCCGAGCTCGTTCACGAGGGCCCACGAGCCGGAGGCTAAGTACTCGAGGGCCAAGCGGGAAATAGCCAACCTTGGGGAGCAGGTCAGTGAAGTAGCCCAGAAGCACCGGGAAGCCGCTCGGATAAGCCAAGAGCAGGAGTTGGAGATAAAGCGGTTGCGTTTGGAGAATGAGGGTCTCTCACAAACGAACCGGCGACTGGTAGAGTAGGATGGGTCCCTTCGCCAACAACTCCTGCAATACGCCGAGCTCCCTAAGAAGAATGAGGGCCTTCGCCAGCAAATCCTAGAGGCCCAGCGCCAGATAGAGACCCTGGAGACTACCATCCGGTTGGACCAGGCCGTCCAGGCTTCGGTAAAGGAGCAACACCACTCGGAGATCTCCCGCCTAGCTCTGCGGAACGATCAACTCCTTGGGCAACTCGAGAAGCTGAACAACCAACACATTCAGCTCAAGAAGTACGCCCTTACTCTTAAGGAGGCATACCGTGACCTGAGAGAAGGCACGAAAGGATTGGCCTCAACCCAGAAACAAATCATTGCAGAGTACAGGGCCTCGGCAGAATTGACGGAGGAGATAGCCATGGAGTTCGGTAAAGGCTACCGAGCCGCTCTGCTGAAGGTCCGAGCAGCGGGTGTCGATCCTAAGACGGTGGGCTTCTCGGATGAGGATCTTATTTGGCTCGAAGATGATGATCCGACCGACCCCCCTTCCCAATCGTGAATTGTAAATAGCTTTTTGTATAGTGCTTGTTGCATTTCTTGTGTAATTTCAATTAAGTCATATTAATGAAATGGAGAAAGCATTCACATATCTTTACTTGTTCAACCAATCAAAATGCATGCCTTCACTTCTCATCGTGCAAACGATAAAATTAACTAGCAAATAAATTACATGTTTCTACTTCTCCGTGGTCCGAGTACATTGTTTCAAAAGAGGAATGGCTTTTATACAGTTGTCAAACTATTGGTAGTATTTCTTTAGCCGGCCAGCATGCCAAGTGTTCTTTAGCTCGGTTCCCCCCATGTCTCTAAGCCGATATGTCCCTTCTTTGACAACTTCGATGACTAAGCAGGGGCCTTCCCAGTTAGGCAGCAATTTTCCCGTATTCTGTGGTGTCGAGGCCTCGGCCTCCCTGAGCACTAGGTCTCCTACCTCAAACCTTCGGATCCGGACCCTCTTGTTGTAACGTTTGGCCGTCTTTTGTTGGTACATAGCTAATCTCAGTATGGCTTCATCCCGAACCTCTCCTACTAAATCGAGATTCAGTCGAAGACCTTCCTCATTGTAAAGCTCGTTGAACCTGGACACCCTGAATGAGGGGGATCCGATCTCCACCGGAATCAAGGCATCTGTTCCATATGCCAGCCTGAACGGCGACTCTCCCGTAGTCGTTCGAGGGGTGGTCCTGTAGGCCCACAAAACACTCTGCAGTTCCTCGGGCCACCTTCCTTTGGCCTCATCTAATCTCTTCTTTACTCCGTTGAGCAGTGTTCGGTTGGTAACCTCGACTTGTGAAGGGTCTGTATATAATTAAAAGATATGCATAAATCTTATTAAATTTTAATACATAAAAATTATTATGTGAAAGAAATATAATGAATAAAGATAAACTCTTTATGAGAATATCTTAAGTTAATGGACTCTTAATGAGTTCTCAAAGCAAGCAATAAGATAAAATAATCTTATTGGTTTTTATGTGGAACCGTTTCAAAAAATAAAATAAAATGAAATGGTGTGTATGGTATGTTGTGTAATTATACCTAAGAAATGAGATGAGTAAACTCATAGAGAGATGTTAATGAGAAATTCATTTGGAGATAGTATGAAGTTATTTGGAAATTGTAAGAATTAAGCTTATAATGAGTTGTAATGAATTCAGGAAATTCATAAGATAGTTATAGAACGATTAGGAATTTCAATTGAAAACTCATATTAGTAAAACTGAGTAGAACGACTCTCTTGTATGGGAAAGAGTTTAATATGCTTTAGAGAACCAATCTAACTACATTATTGGTATGAATGGTTCATGGTCAGTGTTCTCAAAGCGGGTTACACACTGAATGAAATCATTTGAGGATAGTGTTGATGAGACGGGGAACTGATTCATTAGTTCTTGGGTGGAGGAATAACTCAGTTTGCTATATTGATAAGTAAATTAAAATCTTGTGTCAAACTCTTCTTTGTATATATTTTGAGAAGGTAATTCTTTTCTCATATGTATATTGACTAGTTAGTAGTTGTTACGTCATAACTATAGCTTTAAAAATATTTGTATATTAGTTACTGAGCGAACGAACCCTTGTTATGAACTTGGGCTATGATATGTTAGTCGAACCGACTTGTGAGATGCGGCTACGATTTGTCTATTCAGTGCGATATTGATCAGTACCAATGTGCGCTGAGACATTTCAATCCCGTGTTGATGAGAAGGGGAACTAATATATTTGTTTGTACTTGGTTTAATACAACCAATCAGTTTACTATATTACTATATATTTGCAAAACTTGTGTTATGGTTAGAGAATAATGGAAAAGATAGAGGATTGAGGGTATTTCAAAAATCTTCTAGCTATGCTAGATCTTCATGGTTATATTCGCACTTGTGTGCCTTTGAAAAGAGTGGTTCACTAGTTGAACTGGAAAATTTTGTTAGTTCTTCACTAGCTATGTTATTCATATGTCTATGCTAATTGTTTTGGCTAGACGGATTTAATGTGAAGAATGAAAATGATTTATTCATCAACACCCCATTTAGCCTGGCGTGAAGATGATACATGATGAGTCATCAACGCACTTTGCAAGGTGCGGTATACAGTCATAAAATTACTTTTCAAAAAGTTTGAATGGTTTAAATATGAGTCAATGCCAATTGTTTCGGCTAGACACCTTTGGTTATAAAAAAAAAAAGAACGGACGTAGGAATTCGATAGACACAATAAACCGCGTCTTATATGGTACGACAGGCTGATCACCTAAAGTACAACGTATGTGTGTTCTCGATCTTAATTGATTGTTACACAATGTATGGTGTTCTCAATCTTAATTGATTGCTACACAAAGTATGAAGTGTTCTCAATCTTAATTGATTGCTACACAAGATATGGTTTTCCAGTCCGGATGATGATTTAAAAATTATGGGTTATATAGTATTCATAGTTTTTGAATAAGGTAAAGGTCTTGATTGACCGCTGTATAAGTGAGAAGAATCCAAGATAAAGGAAGAATGAGACTGAATGTCGAGTATGAAAAGAGGTTTAAAACCTAGAGTTATGAAAGGAAATGTGTAGAGATAAGTGAACATTATTTAGACCTAATCAAAGTATTGGAGGTTTAATGTGAGTAAAAGATGAATTTAGAAAATTCATATTGAAGAGTAAATTGGAGATGATTATATTATAATTTCGAGGACGAAATTCTGATAAGAAGGAGAGAATGTAATATCCTGAATATTTATAGCACTTATAAATATGATATTAAATGACTAAAGTAATTGTAAAGTTAATTTCGAGGACGAAATTCCTGTAAGTTGGGTTGAATGTAATATCCCAAATATTTCAAAAAATGATCTAACAAGATCTAAGCAATGTTGTCAATTCAAAACCTAAGAAGGATTACTCAAGCATACCTTGAGCTATCTGAAAGAATATATACGACTCGAAACTACGATCGTATACAACTAAGAGGTTAAATTTCTTAACCTAAACTATGTGTTATGTGATTAGTAAAGCTTGAATTGAGCTTTTAAATGTGATGTGTGAATTATCTATGTGTAGGATTTTGTGTTTTGGTTTGAGTAGTTAACCTTAACACTTATTAAAAATCAGAAGTCAATTTAGAACAAAAACCTAAATTGGAAAAAAAGTTAAAACCTAAACCCTAACCCTAGGGTCTAAACCCTAGAAAATAACCTAGGCCCTTAAGCAAAATGTGAAGGTCAAATTGACATTCCGTTTAATGATTCAACCTTCCCACGATTTGAAAACACGTAACAGTCAATAAAAGTTTTTTCTCGAAAAACGTGTAAAAGCACTATTCACGAAGAAACGTTTTTCATTCGTTTGATCGTTTCTTTCATCTGTAGGACTTCTTGTATTTCACGACATAGTGATAATATGAGGTTTAGATGCCAGAGAACCAATACAATTTTCTGGAGAAAAAGACGAAAATGTCACGATTTACGAGAAAACATTTGTCGTCTTTTGACTGTTCTTTTCGATATTTTGATATATCGTATTTCACGAAATAGCATTTATATGAAGTATAGATATTAATTAGCCAATAAAAGTTTTACTCGAAAAGCGTGTAAAACACTATTCATTTGGAAATTTTTCTTCCGAATTTTGAAAATTCACATTCCTGAATAGCATTTTTATTGACAGTAGATGCATTTTGACCAATAAAATTTTTACCCAAAATAATTTATGGAGATTACTATTCACGTATACGGGATGAATACGTAGCGAATACGGAAGGAATACGAGAATAATAAAAGTATATTGTAATGTATAATACGAGGATTACACGAAAGATTATATGAGATTAATACGAGAATAATACGAGGTATCATACCAGTAGAATACGAATATTATACGATGTATTATACGGAAGAAATACGTATAAATACTAATGTATTATACTATTTAATTAATTAGTTGAAATCAAACTAGGTTATGTGTAACTAAGTTAGTGTAACTAAACTAGGGAGAACTAGCACGATTACACTAACTGAAAAAGAACTAGCACGATTTGTTTTGAACTAAATCCAAGTGAAAATGAATGGACCAATTAGAAGAAGGATGATGTAAGCGATGATGCAAGCGCTAGGGAGAAAAGACTAAAAGGCCCTTGGTCTTTTAAACTAATGACCAAACTACCCCGACCCTTGGTTTTCCTATAAATAGAGAGCTAAGCTCTTCATTTTTTTCAATAATTTTCAAAGCAAAATTCCTATAATCAAGAGATTGCAAAGAAATAGTTAAAGCTTGCAATAATAAAAGGTACGATTCTTAATCGTTATTATGCTTAAAGTTTTATTTTATCGATGAGGCTCAAGAACATAAGTCGTAGCCATGTACGATTTTTCGTTCTCCGTGTTCCTTATGACTTGAGCAAGTCGTTGTTATGTCAAATTTCATTTCATAGTTTAAAGTTCAAGAACATACGTCGTATCCATGTACGGTTTATCCGTTCTCCGTGTTCTTCGTATGTTCTGGAGTATTATTATAAATTGTTATAATTAAGTAAACACGTCGTTATAATGACCAAATTTTGTCAATTATAAAGTGTTATAATCACATATGTAAGCAGTTATAATGCTCAAATTATTTCAGGTATGAAATCCAAAAGCTCAAGAACATAAGTCGTTACCATGTACGATTTTTCGTTCTTCGTGTTCTTCGTGTGTTCTTGAGCAAAAGTCATAATTTCTACATAAGTAGGTTTATGATTTGGTAATTTAGTGTTATGGGATGATGAAACATGATGACCTTGCTAAATAATGCTTGTGGCATCAAGTTTTAGTAGTCGAAACGAAGAACGATGAAACTTTGTTCTTCGTGTTCTTCGATTCGTTCTTCGTGTTCTTGAGAAAAAGTCATGAAATCTTATATAAGTAGGTTTATGATTTTGTTATTTTTATGTTATGAAGTGATACGGAGTGTTAGAACATGTTATCTTAGCAAATTAATGCTTGAGGTATCATGTTTTACCAATCGGATCAAAGAAATATAAGTTTAATATACTAGCAGAATATTTTTGTTAATTTCCGAAAATTTAATTTCTGAATCTGCCTTATAAACCTAAATGAAAGTTGTAGATCATGAAATTATAAGCAATTTAGACTCAAGAATCACTCAAAAATGTTTTCGTATGACAAAGTTATGGCTGTCGCAATAAAATAGGTCGAAGCTGAATTTTTTTAAGGACCATTCGGATCCTAGCACTAAAAAGTAAAATTTTGAGTTCGCCACTTAACGAAATGATTCCACCTATGGAAATAGTCTAGTTAAGTTATTCTAAGACTTATTCAAAAAGGAAAAATTGATAAACTAACATTCGGGTACACGTAACCCTTTATATAGGCGCTTTAAACGATTACCGGGGAACCCTAATTGTGCAAAAAGGCAAGTCTTCCATCTCTTGCTATGTGCTACTTGTGTAGTATTGTTAAAATGTTAAATGAGATGTGTAATGTCATGTTATTATGCAATAGATGATATGTGAAGTCTTTAACTGATGTTTACAAGCCTTCTAACTGTTATGTTTTATGTTTACGATTTACGAACATGATTTATACACTTTGTGTGTCAATGTGATATAAATTGTTGGAACGTGAGTTATAATTGAAGAGTAAATGGAGAATTATGTTCAGTCAATGCATGTTAAAGTTTATATGAAAGCATAAACTGCGTATGTGCTGTATGTTAGACTTGCTGAGCCGTCGTGCTCATTCTTGCGAATAAAACCTTATTTGCAGATTAAAGATGAACGTTAAGAAGATCATGAACTTAAAGCTGCAGCATAGATTAGGTTTTCATGTAAATTGATTGTATTTGTATATGTCATAATGACTGTTGTAATACGAACAAACAAACATGTAACCGAATATTGAATGAATGATATAAATAATTATCATCAGAATGTTGTTATGTCTTTATTTTGATATAACCTAGAATTGTTAAAATTTAACATAGTATTGATAATGATCTATTTATCTGGATGAGGATCGGTAAATAACTTGTGAGTGTTGTACATCTGAGACAGAACTAAGCGATGTTGACTGGTCAAATCCATCGTTAAGGTTCCTCGGACCCAGGTATAACTCGTTATTACTATTCTGAATACCATATAAGTAGGATTATTGATATGAAGAGATATCTTTGTATATTGATACTTGTAGTACGAATGAGACCGTTACAAGTGGACGTATATAGAATATTTAAATCCTAAGGTTAAAATTAAACCGTTATATATGGTTTTATCCATTTATACGGATGAAATACAAGTTGATACTTGTATACTTATGAGACTGAGATCAAGTTAAGATCCAGGGACAAAGTTAAGAGAAATTTTTAATGTATAGTCTAAAATAAGACTAATTCAACCAATATGATTATGGGATCATTGGTTAAGTCGATAGATGTACGAAATTAACGCACAAGGTCCACCGCATCGAAAGCGCGGGGATTTTGGGGGCGTTACAGTTGGTATCAGAGCAGTGGATTATAGTTCGAGGTAACAAGTACCTTGGAGTATAATTTGATGGATTAAAAAGAAATGAACTTGTGAAGGGTCTGTATATAATTAAAAGATATGCATAAATCTTATTAAATTTTAATACATAAAAATTATTATGCGAAAGAAATATAATGAATAAAGATAAACTCTTTACGAGAATATCTTAAGTTAATGGACTCTTAATGAGTTCTCAAAGCAAGCAATAAGATAAAATAATCTTATTGGTTTTTATGTGGAACCGTTTCAAAAAATAAAATAAAATGAAATGGTGTGTATGGTATGTTGTGTAATTATACCTAAGAAATGAGATGAGTAAACTCATAGAGAGATGTTAATGAGAAATTCATTTGGAGATAGTATGAAGTTATTTGGAAATTGTAAGAATTAAGCTTATAATGAGTTGTAATGAATTCAGGAAATTCATAAGATAGTTATAGAACGATTAGGAATTTCAATTGAAAACTCATATTAGTAAAACTGAGTAGAACGACTCTCTTGTATGGGAAAGAGTTTAATATGCTTTAGAGAACCAATCTAACTACATTATTGGTATGAATGGTTCATGGTCAGTGTTCTCAAAGCGGGTTACACACTGAATGAAATCATTTGAGGATAGTGTTGATGAGACGGGGAACTGATTCATTAGTTCTTGGGTGGAGGAATAACTCAGTTTGCTATATTGATAAGTAAATTAAAATCTTGTGTCAAACTCTTCTTTGTATATATTTTGAGAAGGTAATTCTTTTCTCATATGTATATTGACTAGTTAGTAGTTGTTACGTCATAACTATAGCTTTAAAAATATTTGTCTATTAGTTACTGAGCGAACGAACCCTTGTTATGAACTTGGGCTATGATATGTTAGTCGAACCGACTTGTGAGATGCGGCTACGATTTGTCTATTCAGTGCGATATTGATCAGTACCAATGTGCGCTGAGACATTTCAATCCCGTGTTGATGAGAAGGGGAACTAATATATTTGTTTGTACTTGGTTTAATACAACCAATCAGTTTACTATATTACTATATATTTGCAAAACTTGTGTTATGGTTAGAGAATAATGGAAAAGATAGAGGATTGAGGGTATTTCAAAAATCTTCTAGCTATGCTAGATCTTCATGGTTATATTCGCACTTGTGTGCCTTTGAAAAGAGTGGTTCACTAGTTGAACTGGAAAATTTTGTTAGTTCTTCACTAGCTATGTTATTCATATGTCTATGCTAATTGTTTTGGCTAGACGGATTTAATGTGAAGAATGAAAATGATTTATTCATCAACACCCCATTTAGCCTGGCGTGAAGATGATACATGATGAGTCATCAACGCACTTTGCAAGGTGCGGTATACAGTCATAAAATTACTTTTCAAAAAGTTTGAATGGTTTAAATATGAGTCAATGCCAATTGTTTCGGCTAGACACCTTTGGTTATAAAAAAAAAAAAGAACGGACGTAGGAATTCGATAGACACAATAAACCGCGTCTTATATGGTACGACAGGCTGATCACCTAAAGTACAACGTATGTGTGTTCTCGATCTTAATTGATTGTTACACAATGTATGGTGTTCTCAATCTTAATTGATTGCTACACAAAGTATGAAGTGTTCTCAATCTTAATTGATTGCTACACAAGATATGGTTTTCCAGTCCGGATGATGATTTAAAAATTATGGGTTATATAGTATTCATAGTTTTTGAATAAGGTAAAGGTCTTGATTGACCGCTGTATAAGTGAGAAGAATCCAAGATAAAGGAAGAATGAGACTGAATGTCGAGTATGAAAAGAGGTTTAAAACCTAGAGTTATGAAAGGAAATGTGTAGAGATAAGTGAACATTATTTAGACCTAATCAAAGTATTGGAGGTTTAATGTGAGTAAAAGATGAATTTAGAAAATTCATATTGAAGAGTAAATTGGAGATGATTATATTATAATTTCGAGGACGAAATTCTGATAAGAAGGAGAGAATGTAATATCCTGAATATTTATAGCACTTATAAATATGATATTAAATGACTAAAGTAATTGTAAAGTTAATTTCGAGGACGAAATTCCTGTAAGTTGGGTTGAATGTAATATCCCAAATATTTCAAAAAATGATCTAACAAGATCTAAGCAATGTTGTCAATTCAAAACCTAAGAAGGATTACTCAAGCATACCTTGAGCTATCTGAAAGAATATATACGACTCGAAACTACGATCGTATACAACTAAGAGGTTAAATTTCTTAACCTAAACTATGTGTTATGTGATTAGTAAAGCTTGAATTGAGCTTTTAAATGTGATGTGTGAATTATCTATGTGTAGGATTTTGTGTTTTGGTTTGAGTAGTTAACCTTAACACTTATTAAAAATCAGAAGTCAATTTAGAACAAAAACCTAAATTGGAAAAAAAGTTAAAACCTAAACCCTAACCCTAGGGTCTAAACCCTAGAAAATAACCTAGGCCCTTAAGCAAAATGTGAAGGTCAAATTGACATTCCGTTTAATGATTCAACCTTCCCACGATTTGAAAACACGTAACAGTCAATAAAAGTTTTTTCTCGAAAAACGTGTAAAAGCACTATTCACGAAGAAACGTTTTTCATTCGTTTGATCGTTTCTTTCATCTGTAGGACTTCTTGTATTTCACGACATAGTGATAATATGAGGTTTAGATGCCAGAGAACCAATACAATTTTCTGGAGAAAAAGACGAAAATGTCACGATTTACGAGAAAACATTTGTCGTCTTTTGACTGTTCTTTTCGATATTTTGATATATCGTATTTCACGAAATAGCATTTATATGAAGTATAGATATTAATTAGCCAATAAAAGTTTTACTCGAAAAGCGTGTAAAACACTATTCATTTGGAAATTTTTCTTCCGAATTTTGAAAATTCACATTCCTGAATAGCATTTTTATTGACAGTAGATGCATTTTGACCAATAAAATTTTTACCCAAAATAATTTATGGAGATTACTATTCACGTATACGGGATGAATACGTAGCGAATACGGAAGGAATACGAGAATAATAAAAGTATATTGTAATGTATAATACGAGGATTACACGAAAGATTATATGAGATTAATACGAGAATAATACGAGGTATCATACCAGTAGAATACGAATATTATACGATGTATTATACGGAAGAAATACGTATAAATACTAATGTATTATACTATTTAATTAATTAGTTGAAATCAAACTAGGTTATGTGTAACTAAGTTAGTGTAACTAAACTAGGGAGAACTAGCACGATTACACTAACTGAAAAAGAACTAGCACGATTTGTTTTGAACTAAATCCAAGTGAAAATGAATGGACCAATTAGAAGAAGGGTGATGTAAGCGATGATGCAAGCGCTAGGGAGAAAAGACTAAAAGGCCCTTGGTCTTTTAAACTAATGACCAAACTACCCCGACCCTTGGTTTTCCTATAAATAGAGAGCTAAGCTCTTCATTTTTTTCAATAATTTTCAAAGCAAAATTCCTATAATCAAGAGATTGCAAAGAAATAGTTAAAGCTTGCAATAATAAAAGGTACGATTCTTAATCGTTATTATGCTTAAAGTTTTATTTTATCGATGAGGCTCAAGAACATAAGTCGTAGCCATGTACGATTTTTCGTTCTCCGTGTTCCTTATGACTTGAGCAAGTCGTTGTTATGTCAAATTTCATTTCATAGTTTAAAGTTCAAGAACATACGTCGTATCCATGTACGGTTTATCCGTTCTCCGTGTTCTTCGTATGTTCTGGAGTATTATTATAAATTGTTATAATTAAGTAAACACGTCGTTATAATGACCAAATTTTGTCAATTATAAAGTGTTATAATCACATATGTAAGCAGTTATAATGCTCAAATTATTTCAGGTATGAAATCCAAAAGCTCAAGAACATAAGTCGTTACCATGTACGATTTTTCGTTCTTCGTGTTCTTCATGTGTTCTTGAGCAAAAGTCATAATTTCTACATAAGTAGGTTTATGATTTGGTAATTTAGTGTTATGGGATGATGAAACATGATGACCTTGCTAAATAATGCTTGTGGCATCAAGTTTTAGTAGTCGAAACGAAGAACGATGAAACTTTATTCTTCGTGTTCTTCGATTCGTTCTTCGTGTTCTTGAGAAAAAGTCATGAAATCTTATATAAGTAGGTTTATGATTTTGTTATTTTTATGTTATGAAGTGATACGGAGTGTTAGAACATGTTATCTTAGCAAATTAATGCTTGAGGTATCATGTTTTACCAATCGGATCAAAGAAATATAAGTTTAATATACTAGCAGAATATTTTTGTTAATTTCCGAAAATTTAATTTCTGAATCTGCCTTAGAAACCTAAATGAAAGTTGTAGATCATGAAATTATAAGCAATTTAGACTTAAGAATCACTCAAAAATGTTTTCGTATGACAAAGTTATGGCTGTCGCAATAAAATAGGTCGAAGCTGAATTTTTTTAAGGACCATTCGGATCCTAGCACTAAAAAGTAAAATTTTGAGTTCGCCACTTAACGAAATGATTCCACCTATGGAAATAGTCTAGTTAAGTTATTCTAAGACTTATTCAAAAAGGAAAAATTGATAAACTAACATTCGGGTACACGTAACCCTTTATATAGGCGCTTTAAACGATTACCGGGGAACCCTAATTGTGCAAAAAGGCAAGTCTTCCATCTCTTGCTATGTGCTACTTGTGTAGTATTGTTAAAATGTTAAATGAGATGTGTAATGTCATGTTATTATGCAATAGATGATATGTGAAGTCTTTAACTGATGTTTACAAGCCTTCTAACTGTTATGTTTTATGTTTACGATTTACGAACATGATTTATACACTTTGTGTGTCAATGTGATATAAATTGTTGGAACGTGAGTTATAATTGAAGAGTAAATGGAGAATTATGTTCAGTCAATGCATGTTAAAGTTTATATGAAAGCATAAACTGCGTATGTGCTGTATGTTAGACTTGCTGAGCCGTCGTGCTCATTCTTGCGAATAAAACCTTATTTGCAGATTAAAGATGAACGTTAAGAAGATCATGAACTTAAAGCTGCAGCATAGATTAGGTTTTCATGTAAATTGATTGTATTTGTATATGTCATAATGACTGTTGTAATACGAACAAACAAACATGTAACCGAATATTGAATGAATGATATAAATAATTATCATCAGAATGTTGTTATGTCTTTATTTTGATATAACCTAGAATTGTTAAAATTTAACATAGTATTGATAATGATCTATTTATCTGGATGAGGATCGGTAAATAACTTGTGAGTGCTGTACATTTGAGACAGAACTAAGCGATGTTGACTGGTCAAATCCATCGTTAAGGTTCCTCGGACCCAGGTATAACTCGTTATTACTATTCTGAATACCATATAAGTAGGATTATTGATATGAAGAGATATCTTTGTATATTGATACTTGTAGTACGAATGAGACCGTTACAAGTGGACGTATATAGAATATTTAAATCCTAAGGTTAAAATTAAACCGTTATATATGGTTTTATCCATTTATACGGATGAAATACAAGTTGATACTTGTATACTTATGAGACTGAGATCAAGTTAAGATCCAGGGACAAAGTTAAGAGAAATTTTTAATGTATAGTCTAAAATAAGACTAATTCAACCAATATGATTATGGGATCATTGGTTAAGTCGATAGATGTACGAAATTAACGCACAAGGTCCACCGCATCGAAAGCGCGGGGATTTTGGGGGCGTTACACAGGTGGTCTCCGCATATTCCCTAATGGACCTCCTTCAGTGCATAAGACGCCTCGGATGGGACCAGGCACTTCAACAAAGCGGATGAGTACGACCTCTTGTACAAGTCACCGTCTATCAGGCAAAAATATGAGTTGCGGTACTTGATCTTCCTCGCCATAACCTTATCGGTTGGGAGCTTCCCGTCGGATAAGTACTCAATGTAGGGCGTCACCCAACAGTTTGACCTTTCAATGCACAGAAGTTCTCTTCTGTTGATGCTCGGTTCTGTCAGGACTTCCAAGTATACCGACCCCCCAAAATCCTCAACCTGTGTAGAAACCAGTCTCGACAAGGCGTCGGCGGCAGAATTACCATCCCTTTCAATACCGTTGACAGAGTAGGACTCGAACCCCTCCAAGAAACCTTTAGTCTCAGCCAAGTACTTGGTCATCTTTGCCCCCCGTGCTTCATATTCGCCCTGGATCTGTTTAATGACGAGTTGCGAATCACTGAATATCATCATTGTGTCGGACCTCAAAGCTTTTGGCTAACCGCAGACCTGCCAGCAGTGCTTCGTACTCAGCTTCATTATTGGTTGCTTTGAATTTGAAACGTACGGCCTGCTGTACTCTGAATCCTTCCGGACTAGTTAAAATGACTCTCGCCCCGCTGGCCTCTACGTTAGATGATCCGTCGATGTACATTGTCCATGAAAGACACTGGGTCGGCTGCCCACGTGTCATAACAGCGACCTCCAACGGTTTAACGGCCTCCTCAGGAAAAGTACACTCGATAATGAAGTCTACAAGAGCCTGGCCCTTAATAGCAGTACGAGGGCGATACTCCAGGTTATACTGACTCAGTTCTACGGCCCATGCCAGCATCCTCCCCGAAGCGTCGGGTCGGCCTAACACTTTCTTTAGGGGTTGAGTCGTGTAAATAATGATTAGCCGACCTTGAAAATAATGTCGGAGTTTCCTGCTGGCCATCAACAGCGCGTATGCACACTTTTCCAAATTCGGATATCTGGTCTCAGCATCACGGAGCACATGGCTGACATAATATACTGGACGTTGAATACCATTCTCTTCCCTTATCAATATTGCGCCGACCGCCAAAGGGCCTGCCGAGAGGTACACGTACAAAGGTTCCCGGGAGACCGGCCTTTGTAGCAAGGGGGTCGTCATCAAATACTTCTTTATCCCTTGGAAAGAAACCTCACATTCCAACGTCCATTGGAAAGTCTTATCGTTCTTTGACCCTTTTAAAGTATAGAAGAAAGGCAAGCACCTCTCCACTGACTTCGACATGAACCTTCTCAGTGCTGCAATACGGCCAGCAAGCCTTTGTACATCCTTAAAACTCTGTGGGGACCTCATGTCCAGTATCGCTTTGATCTTCTCGAGGTTGGCTTTAATCCCCCTCTTACTTACCAAGTACCCCAAGAACTTACCCGAGCCAAGGCCGAAGGTGCACTTATTCGGGTTGAGGCGTATGCTGTGCTGTCGGACCGTTTCAAAACACTCTTCTAGATTGCTAAGATGGTCATGTGTTCGAGGGCTTTTGACAATCATATCGTCCACATACACTTCCATATTCCTGCCGATCTGTTTCTGAAAGACAGTGTTCATCATCCGTTGGTACGTAGCCCCTGCATTTATCAGTCCAAATGTCATCCTTTTGTATGCATAAATGGCCTGATGGGTTATGAAGGCTGTCTTCAGAATATCTTCCTTTGCCATGAGAATTTGGTGATAACCGGAGAAAGCATCCAGAAAACTTAGAACGGAATTCCCCGAGGTGGAGTCAATGAGCTGATCGATCTGAGGCAGTGGATAAAAGTCTTTCGGGCAGGCCCTATTCAGATCTGTGTAATCAATGCAGACCCTCCACTTCCCATTCTGTTTTCTGACCAAAACCACGTTGGCGAGCCATTCAGGATAGTCAATTTCTTCTATTACCCCGGCCTCCATCAATTTACCGAGTTCCTCATCAATAATTTTCTGGCGTTCTGGCGCAAATACCCTCCGCTTCTGCAGTACTGGCCTTTTACTTGGATCCACTGCCAGTCTATGCACAGCCAAGTCCTCGGCAATCCCGGCCATATCCCGAGGAGTCCAAGCGAAAATATCTGCGTAATCCCGTAGAAGTCTTACTAGCTTATTCTTAACAGCATCGGGCAACTCAGCACCTATTTTCATTGTTTTCGACCTGTCTCCGGGTACCAGCTCAATCTCTTCGGTATCCTCAGCCGGGGACGCTAGGGGTTCGGTGTCTCCTTCCGCGTAGGGCTCCATGTCAACGGTCATAGTGTGCTTTTGTTTGCTAACCCGACGGCCGAAGAGGTCAAGGCATGTCGGTAGCATCTTCGGGCAATGTCTATGTCCCCCTTTACTTCGCCTACACCTCCCGCGGTTGGGAACTTGATTTTGAAGTGCGGAATTGAGGTGACCGCGTTCAGAGATGATAAAGTGGTCCGGCCTAAGATTGCATTGTAGGCCGAATCGACTTGGATGACGAAGAACTTTACCGATAAAGTGACCTGCCTGGGGGCCTAGCCGAAGACCACCGGAAGATCCAATGTCCCGACCACTGGCACTGCCTCATTCCCGAATCCATACAGGGGGGACTCCATCCCGACCTCTAATCTCACTCCCTAAATATCCATTCTCTGATAAGCTTGGCTATACAATACGTCAACCGCCGACCCGTTGTCTATCATTATCCTCTTCATGTCTACTGGGCCAACTTGGGCGGTGATAACCAAAGCCCCCTCGTGGGGTTCCACGGCTTCGATAGGATAGTCCTCCTCTGAAAATGCTATCACGGTCCCGGGGAAAGGCCGGTCAATCTTGCAAGGGTGGTCTGTCACTGTCGCAACTGATCCCGAGACCGACCATCGCTTTTTTGAAACTTGAGAAGGTACCGACCCTCCAATAATCACATCCACAAGTCTTCTGGGGTGATCTGCTTGTTCTGCTCTTTTTTCGGCCGCTGTATCAAGGTCTCCAGTCCTCGTTTCCCTACCAACCACGAATTGTGATAACTCTCCTTTCTGGACTTTGGCCTCTATCGTCCATCAGTCGGAACATGCCTCGGTGGTATGCCCTGTCCGCCGGTGATACTGACAATAAGGACCCGCCTTGTCTGATCTGCCCCCCGAGGGTCCGGACCCAGACTTGGTCTCATTATATAGGGTTTCCAGAATTTTCACCCGATCGGCGCTGAGAGGCGTGTATGATCTGTTCTCTGTCCGAGAAGGATAGTGAGGCTTACTTACGTTTGGTTGTCCCCCTCGGGCTCCCACCCTGTCGAAAACTATTGGCCTATTATCCCCGCTCTTATTTCCCCCGGATGGTTTAGCCTCTGTGTTCTTACTCTTTGGAACCAAACTGTCCATGGCCTCCTTGATTGCTATAAACTTCTCAGCTCGGTCATATGCATCCAAGAGGTCTTTCGGGGGGTTGAACATCACGTCTTTCATCATCTTTCTATTCCGAGTGACATCCATCCCCGTGGTGAAGAACCCCAGTGCCTGTATCATGTTCAGGTCCGTAATTGTCCCCACAGCATCTCGGAACCTCTGCACATACGGACTTAACGATTCGTCGGGCTTCTGCTTGACCTGCATCAAATAGGCAGTCACTTTCCCCCTCCTCTTATTGCTTTCGAACCGTTCGTGGAATCTGACAGTCAACTCGGCCCAGGAATTGATACAGTTTGCGGGCAACGACATCATCCACTGTTTGGCCCCCTTCTTTAGTGTCGTCACAAAGATCTGGAACATCCCAGCTTCGGAGTGATTGTAGTATCTCATTACCCTCTCATATGAGCTAGTGTGGTCATATGAGTCACCCGAGCCGTCGTACATTTCCAAGGGTGGCAATTTTTTCTTCGGATCGGCCTTCTCCCGATCACTAGCCGCAGAAAAAGGGGATTTTGGGTCTAGGGGCATGGGTCTCGAGGTCTCCGGATTGGGCTCGAAGGTCGGCCTTGCTTCTGCCATGGCCAACCTTTTTTCCAGCTCGGATATTCTCTCCATGACTGGGTCGGCCATGGGTACATAAGGAACCATCCGTTGATCTCCTCGTCCGGGGTCCATCTCCGTATTTCCTCGCCTGCCCCCGAAATCCAGGGTCCGAGCCCTCTCCCTTGAATGCCGTCCAGGGGACAAGGGTGGTCTCTTCCCTTCTGATTTCCCAAGGCCGACGTAGTCAGGCTGCCTCATGTAACCCTGAGACTGGTTCCGACCCCTTGTATCCCTTTGACCGTCCCGGTCATGCCTCATATAACCCTGAGACTGGTTTTGACCCCTTGTATCACCTCGACCGTCCTGGTCATGCCTCATATCACCCTGAGACTGGTTATGGCCCCTTGTATCACCCCGACCGTCCCGGTCATGCCTCATATCACCCTGAGACTGGTTTCGACCCCTTGTATCACCTCGACCGTCCCAGTCACTTCGTCCCGTCCGATCCGGGGGTCGGTGTCGATCATTGGATTCAGACCGCTCCAACTAGTCATGCTTTGACCGGGGCCGGCTTTGCGGAGTATCCGCTCGGTCCCTGCTGCCAATGGTGGTGGATGGGCCTTCTTCATGTAAATCCATTAGGTGGGCCTGCCAGTCTTGACGTTCACATTGTAAGGATTCCAATTAAAGCTCTGCTTCCCTGATTCTGAACTGTCTACCTCTCTCGATGTACTCCAGCTGCGATATCCTCCTTGATGGCGCCATTTCCTCTTCCTGGCATCCCCTGCGGGTCTCGTGGCCCCCTGCATGGGAGGGTGTGAACAGGCGCCTTCTGACAGGCTCTGAATGAGCATGCACCTGTCTTCGTTCCGACTGTCCCCCTTCCCACCTTCCTTTACTCGGGCCTCTACTACTCTGCATGCGTGGCTCGATGGAAGATCCTTGATGTCCTCTGCTGGAGCTACCTCTTTCCGCCATAGGGGCGATTTTCCTATGAGAACAACTCGGTGACTTGCGTCAATTACCACATGCCCTCCTTCTAGCGCCAATGTTAACGCCTAACTTTGTTTCACCTTTTTTATCAATGAGGCCCGAAACAAAAAGCGTTATCAATGGAGTGCCTGGATAGTGCTGGAATAAAATGGTATTTGAACACAAACAATCACGACACAAAGATTTACGTGAAAACCTAGAACGGGGAAAACCACGGGTGTTACTCAAGAACCTTTCAGAAAATCAGTGTTTGTCCTACATAAAAATGCCCTCTGAAAACATAATAAAGAAAACCTAACATCTATTTCGGAGGTTGTCCGAATATATTCATCTCTGCATGGCTAAGCGTCCCATCGCTCCCTCGTAAATAGAAAAGTGATGTCATTACCCACTCAAGTCTTGTGGTCCAATGAGGTGACAAGAGGAGGAGGGATTGCACATGGGCCAGGCCTGTCAGTTCATGTGTAAAAGCTGACCGGCCCAACCACTGTAAGGAGTGAGCCGGAGTCCAGAGTAAGAAAGGCCTGGCCCAATAACTCTCATCCTAACAATATCGGTGTGAGTTCACTTATATGCTATTTGTTTAAGACTTGCTGAGCATCTTAGCTCACTCTTGCATAAACCTAAATTGCAGACAAACCCGAGAGCTCCGGCTCAAAGAAAAAAGGAAAGAAGAAATGCATAAACTAGTTTACTACTTTCCTTAATTGTAGTCATAATGACATTTTGTAATAAGAATAAGTTCCACACATGTAATCGAATATTATATAAATATTATCAAATTTTATCATATTCTATTGTTATGTCTTTACTTTGATTAAACTTAGAATTGTTTAAAACTTAACATAGTATTAATAATGATTTATTTATCTTAATGAGGATCGGTAAATAACTTGTGAGTGTTGTACATCCGAGATAGGACTAAGCGATGTTGACTAGTCAAATCCATCGTTAAGGTTCCTCGGACCTAGGTATAACTCGTTATTACTATTCTGAATGTCGGATAAGTAGGATTATTAATATGAAGAGATATCACTATAAGCAAATATGTTTTGAATGAGGGTTTTAATTAGTTGGGTAATGTTCTGTATGAAAAGAGAATTTTGCACCGGACAAAGATACAACCATTTGTCACAGATAAAGATGCAAACATTTATCACGGGTGAAGATGCAAACATTCACCGCGAGATTCTCTGTTCCTAAGAGTTATCCTAATGATTTAATGTCGTGGATGTTGGAACATGTAAAATTATAGAATATTTAAATATTAAGGATAAAATGTTACGATTGAGTATTAAGTCTCTTGTATCGATTGCAAAGACTTGATATATACTAATGAAAGATCTTTGAGAATTAAGATGAGAATTTTGTTTATGAACAAAAGAAATCATCTATAAATCTAATGATTTAGCATTTATAGTGAGCACCAAGTCAGCTATAGTAAGTATAGTGATTTGGGGGCATCACATGTATACTTATATTTCAGAATAAATATAAACAAAAAATATATTTATATATCAACCATGTGGCCTAGATGTAGTTACTTTAGTAATGCAGAATATTCTTCTTTTTCCAGGTATTCTCTTTATTTCACAAAAAGAGACGCATTTGACAATTATCTTTTATTCTACAAAAAGAGTTTACTTTTTATTATAATAATATAAAATGACACAATATTCTCATGCTTGCGATCATAATTTTATTATCATACCATGTTATTAAACTAACAAATTATTTTTCGAGTATATATAAATAAAAATATATCTTTAATATTCAGAGGTGTTGCAAATGAGACTCTTTGAGGAAGGGAGGGAGTCTATAATTTTCCCACAATGAAATAGTTGATGATACATACGTGTCATCATTCATCATCCTGCTGTTATTAGGATTCATTGCTAGTGAGTAAAAGCTAAACTTCTAAGGCTATCAATCGTAATGTCCTGAATTTTAATTTGCGGGCATTCAGTTCATGTCAGAGGTTTCATTTATACTTGGTCCACATCGCACAACCTCTTTATTTTTATTTATTTTCCTAGAAACCACACTGACTAAAGTTGTTCTTTGGCAAAGTTCTTTATGATGTATTGAGTAGTTCTTTGGCAAAGTTGTTCGAGTATGTAGTGGCTCCTATCACTTGTCTTCATTACATCTTAGTTTATTATTTTGATTTTGGTGTCTTTGCATTGATATTACTGAATGCAGACTTTATCTATCTCCTTATATACCATGGCAATTTCACTTCTTTGTCAAATTTGCCATTTGATTTTGTTTCCATGCACCTTTCCCCCCAAATTACTACTCCTTTCCTTCATGAATGACTTGCCACCCTTACATTTTTATATTTTTTCAATTCTACTTCACCAAATTATATACTCATTGTAGCCTTAGCCCTTACTCTGTAAACTTGTTGCAACTTGACTTAATGAAAATATTTCAAGAAGATGACAGTTTTGAATGATCAGATTTTATAGTTAATTGCAATATCAACGAGGACTTTAGGGCCAAGTGCAATGTTTTATCTGGCGGTTGCTTTTATTTTCCGTGGGAGATTATGGTAATGATATAACTGAGTGTGATATCATCTCACTTTTACTTCTGTTCTTCAGGATTCGTGTTACTTTTGGTAATTATGATAAGAACAAGCATCACTGCTTCTACGTTTGGTCATTCATGCGACTAAGTCATGGGTCTGTGAAAGAAAATGAGTAATTAAATTCTTTGCTTTAACAATAATTCATATGGGTGATTTCATCATCTAAAAGTATTAGCATCATTTCACTTTAGAAATAAATGGAACCTAGGGCTGCAATTGGTGAGAAAGCTAGGTCCAGGAAAAGTTTCTTATTGCAATATTTTATGTTCAACCAAAAGAGATTTGATGCTCCACTTTAAACATGTTTCAAATGGAAGTTCAGTTGTTTGGATCACGTCGCATTCGAGAACATTATGTACTCCAGTTGTCTCGTAAAGAGTTCCATCCCAAACCATCTTACTTAACTCAATTCTTGAGCCATCGTAAGATTTTTTAATTTTTAATTTTTTTGCCAGTGTATAGATATTAGCCGACTAAATTTGAATTCTACTTTGGTGTTTCTTTCATTGAACTGCATCAAAGATGTTTTCTACTGAAAGGAGGGAAACGCCTCCTTTTGGAATATTAAGCATTACTAATGTGGAATATTAAACTGTAATACCCGGTAAATAAAAATAAAGATAAAAATAAATAAAATAAAATTATATATTGTTAAAACATATAGATTGCACTTTCTCTCTTATTTGGGTCAAACTAGTCATTTAATTTATGCGGGCTAATATGTATTAATAAGTGATGGATAAATTAGTTTGATAAAACTTGGGCCGTAAAACTGATTTGACCCTATTAAAAATCTGATTAGTATAATGATATTAGGTTTAACCTTAATGGGTTTTGTTATATAAAAAAAAGGGAAAATAAACGAAGCAACAATCGCAAATAATAAGAGAGAGGGAGGAGTGGATTGGCGCCGCTGCTACAGAAGAAATAAAAGGAGTTTGACTGACTTTCGATTACTACTTGGGTTGCTATTTGAAACTCTGATATACAAAGTTTAGGTAAGATTTTTACATCACTTTTGGGTACGATTCCTTTATGGTACTTTTGAGTTTTGGGTAAACTTTGTGGACTAATTGGCACAATTTATGTGTTATACCTTCTAGTACATGGGAATTAAGTTATTATACTGTGCACGGAAGTCACCAATTTATCACTTCATAATTCGGATGAGGATATGTACTGTGTATTTATACATAACTAATATATATGCATTGTGCACTAGTTATATAATTTTTCTTGTTAAGTTGTTATGTCGGACTATTCAGAAAATTTAAAATGTAAATTTTCTAGAGTAAATAATAAAATTTAGAATTAAAAAAAAAACATTAAACATGAAAACGATATTTTGTAGTTGTACTTATATTTATTATTATTTTGTGTAATTATTTCGGATGGAGGGAGTTTAACGAGTTATATTCGAAATATAATTTGGGTATTACATTATTTAATCAAGGTACGGATTCCGTACTCTTTCAACGATATTCTTGTTAAATTTAATTAGTTCATTTTGTGCCTCGTTTCGAATTTCGTTATTGTTTCACATAATTGTACTTTGTGAAATTAATATAATAGGTTCATGTTGGTGTTACATAGAACTCATTTTTGTATTATTTGCATTAGTATATCATGTTTAGTAATTATTTTTGATTCTGTAGAACGTACATGTTAATTTATTTTGGAGACCTGGTAGTGATTTGTTTTAGTTTAACATGTACACTTAGAACTATTTTGTTGGTATTGTGTTGCATGTGTTGTGACGTGATATATTTATTTTGTTAAATGATACCGTAGGGTATACCTGAGCTATAACTACCTGTGGAGGTACCACATGCATGTCTTTGGGCATTGAAACATGACACTTTTCGTGGCGGTGTGATTAGTCTATGACATCTCCTTTTTGTGCTCCTGTGAGAGTTGGTCATTTGGTGTTTTGTTGTGGGAGGTGTATGGGTCGGCCTTAACATTTTGTTCTGTTCTGTGGTTTGGTGTTGTTTGTAGTGTCGAACACACCTTCTGATTTTACATGCATTTGGATTCGCGATCCAATGTGTGATTTGTCTGCTTGGCATTATTTTGCCTATGTGGCATTATTTTGTCTGTGTGACAGTATTTTGACTTGTCTGTGTGACAAAGTATATTTCAATTTTGTTCTGAGCTTGGTATAAAATAACACCCAACAATTTTGATTCAACCTATTATTTTATTATGATTTGCTTGTGGAGCATTCTTTTAACTTGCCTGCATGACATATTTTTGACTCGCTCTTGTGGCATTATTTTGAATTGCTTGAGTGGCAAGATATATTTTGAGATCAGTATTCAGTACTCTATTATGTTTCGTTAATTCTGTTGACTCAGCTATACTTTAACTTTAGTATTTTTGTTTTTCGTTGGCATTGATATTTGAGATTATCATTTGTATTCCGCTCATTTAGTTCTATACTTTAGTTTTGCTTCTATTGTATTTATTTATCTGTATTCGGCATTTAGCTCATGATGTGTTTTTCTTCCAGCAGATTTGCAAGGAGATTCAAATACTGTAGTTAAATTCTTAAACAATGTTCAGATCAATAATAGCAGCGGAATGAACAATCTATTAGAAGAATAATGCAGACTATAATGTCCACTCGCTTCTCTTTTTTGTAAAAATATCATCAACTTTTATCATCTGAAATACCATTAGTCAAGATAATACAACTTCACAGTTCCTGGTCATAATCATGCAGATCAACAGTTCATCTTTGCACTACGGGCCAAAGACATTCAATATAATACCAACGGTCATGATTATACCAGATTCAGCCTTTGGTCATAATCATACCAATCAACAGTTCATCTTTGCACTACGGGCCAAAGAGAACATTAACCACGTGCCATAAAAGACACCGAACAGATGTATCGCCTTTGACTTAGTATATCGCCTTTAACCTATCATCTGTTCAACAATTATATCACATATGTGCCCCCGGTCACAGATATGCACAACAGCTTGATTCTTGATGATTAACACAAATAACAGTGATACAAATGATGAACAGAAGAACAGGATAAACAATAAGTATCAGGAGTTTACTTTGTGCAGATTCAAATAATGTCCAAATTGCCAACATGATGTGGAGTGAAATTTAAAAATGATATTCAAGATCCACAGTTCAGAATAACGGTTATAGTTCAATAGAAAGATTCAGCAAATAGGAAGGTTCAATTGAATGATGAAGTGCAACTATTATGGAACATATAATATTTTCAGGAATTATAGAAGCAATAGTTCCATAATAAATTTCGATTTAGGTGTATGAAAGAAAATAATATCCCTTACCGTACCAGGTTTGATTAACAAAAGGTGAAGGAAATTAATATCCCTTACCATAGTAAGTTTGAATAATGGAAGATGAAAAAGATGGTATCCCTTATGAGTATAAAGGAAAATGATATCACTTACGAATATGGAATAAAAGTGTCATGTGATAATTCGTGTAGATAAATTATTTTCACACGAGACAAATAAAAAGGGTTATTCACCAACAGGCGGTAATCCGCGCCGTAAGGTTATTCCCATCAATTTGAATACGAAGAGTTATTCACCAAACAGGCGGTAATCCGCGCCGTAAGGTTATTCCTATCAATTTGAATACGAAGAGTTATTCACCAAACAGGCGGTAATCCGCACCGTAAGGTTATTCTCAAAGATTAATAAGGAATGAATACAAAAGGTTATTCACCAACAGGCGGTAATCCGCGCCGTAAGGTTATTCCCACAATTTAATACATGGAAATAAATGGCACAAGAAAGAAACGATACTATTTTCGAGAATCAAATAATGATAATCCCTTCAAGTAAGAAAGAAAATAATATCCATTTAGGATGATGAAAAGAATGATACCCCTTACCTTAGCACGTGACTGGATATTGATTTAAATGAGGTTAATCAACCTATATATTTTTAATATAATTAGTAATTACCACATATAAATTTCAAAGTGTATGATAATTCGTATAATATGAACTATCAAAATTATATATATTTAACATAATTTTTGTAGTATAATATAACTATTTTAAAATAGTTTTTAAAATAATATTTCAAAATAAATCTTCCAAAGAAAACTTTTAAAAATGAATCTTCTCAAAGAAGAGTCTTCTAAAGGAAGATTTGTGAATACCGTGAAAAATACGAATTTATGAAATTATTACTCTTTAATAAAAGACTTACTTGAAAAATTCCTGCACTCCTTTTGGCTTTCAAACACTCAAAATAACCTTACTATTCTCAGAGAAAACTCATAAAATTCTTCTAGAAAAATTTTATGTTTTAGGTGTGATTTTTATATTCAGTTAAGCAAGCTATTTATAGGAGAAAAGAAGTTACTGTGCAGTGGTAGGTGGCAGCAGGCGTGATGCACGCCTGCCTAATTTCCTTCTTTCTAAATTGGCAGCGTAGTCGGCTGCCAACCTTCACCAGTTTCACATGTGGCCCCCACATAGGGTCCACATGTTACTATTCACGCAAATAGTAAACTTAATTAATAATTTATTTTTATTTTTTTAAATTTATTTATTTATTCTTCCTGTGGGTTCAACATATAAAATAAAATAATGCTACAACAATAATTCAACAATAATGTAATAAACACGTTACAGATTATTATTAATTTAATAATATAAATTACAGTATATTTGCTACTGTAACAATTATTAGGTTCAATAATTTTATAAACAGTGTAGCAACAATTATTGACTCAATGATATAAAATACAGTGTAATGACAATTATTGAATCAATAATGCAAAATACTGTGTAACAACAATTATTGAATTGATAACATAAAATATTATGCAGTGACAATTATTGATGAAATGATGCGCAACAGTTACGGTGTCAATTATCAGACCAATAATATGAGACACTGTGCAATACCGTGTGCTACAGAAAATACCATAAATTACCGTATGTTACTATTCTTTTATCACCAGTATTTTAACAGTTAACACTGTTGACTATTTTTATTTAGAAAGGTTACTTCTGTCGTTTTCTATATTCGACAAATATTCCGTTGTGGGGTCCACCAATAATTAGTTATTTCGGCGCCGTCGTACGGCCCGAATATTCCCCGACAAAACGAATATTCCTTGACAAAACGAATATTGTCCGACAAAATAAAATTTGCACATAACATCCTTAACTTTCAATTTCATCAATTTAACCATTTACTGTTTCATGAAAAAAAATATATATGAAGAAATTTTAATTTTTATATTTCATAAAATTCGTGGTCTTACAGAGGACATGTGTTCGCCTTGTCATATAATTAGGTGACAAATGTGTCATGGACTATTTCTGTCACTAAGAGGTAGTGGAGACAGTGATAATAGTGGAAATGTTGGTCTGAACTACGGAGGATGTGTGTTCTCCTTGTCATATAATTAGGTGACAAATGTTTCATGGACTATTTCTGACACTCTTTTAGTTGACAGTCGAGAGACTTCTCTTTTATTTGATATAGGTTTTACTCATTCAGTTGTTGCTCAGTCTTTTGTTCGACACATTGGTGTGCCATCTCAGTCTTTAGATCCTATTATGTCTATTGCTACCCCAATGGGGACTTCTTTCATTATTTTTGATTTGTATCGAGAGTGTTCGATCTATTTTGGAGATAATATTTGTGGGGCTAATCTTCTTCCGATGGGTATACACGATTTTGATGTAATTCTTGGGATGGACTGGTTGGATAGGCACCAGGTCATTGTCGATTTCCAGGTGAAGAATGTTATATTTGGAGATGTAAAGTCTCCGGAGTTCGTATTTTCGGGTTCACGACCGAGAAAGGTGGTGAAGTTGATTTCGGCTTTGAAGACTGAGAAGTTGGCGGCAAATGGTTGTGAGGGGTATTTTGTATTTATGAAGGATACCACTATGAGTGAGTCTCATATTGAGGATGTTCCAGTTGTTCGTGATTTACCAATGTGTTTCCTGAAGAATTGTCAGGGTTGCCACCGTAACGGTAAGTTGAGCTTACCATAGAGCTTGTTCGAGGTGCGAAACTTGTCAGAATGTTGTGTGGCGCTAGACAGGAGGTAACGCTAGGCACTGGGCTATGTTGGTTAACAAGACAACGTTGGATGTTGATTTGTGCTAGGTTTTGCACGAAGGAAGTGTGTGTTATGAGAGTCTAAACTCGAGGTGTCAAGAGGGTTGATTAGTGCGTGACATGACGGCAGCAGTGCAAGTGTGTGACGCATAGGCACTAGTTATGAGCATGGCATGTGGATCTGGTACACGCACAACAGACAGTGGGCATGCATGCTTGGCAGGGGCACAACGTTCACTAATAGGCGCATGGTGTTAATATGTACATCATACCAACGGGTAGGTATAAGTTGTGACATAAGGTATCGTATAGGTTGTTACCATTGTAGTTGAAGGAGTAATTACAAGAGTTGTTAGATCATGGTGTTATTCAGCCGAGTGTTTCGCTTTGGGGTGCTCCAATTTTGTTTGTGAAGAAGAAAGATGGGTCTATGAGGTTATGTATAGACTACAAGAAGTTGAACAAGATTACCATTAGGAATCGATATCCATTACCGAGGATTGATAACTTGTTTGACCAACTTCAGGGGGCGAAGTATTTCTTAAAGATGTGGTCAAGTTATCATCAGTTAAGGGTGAGGGATGAGGATATCCTTAAGACCGCTTTTAGCACTCCTTATGGGCATTACGAGTTTCTGGTGATGTCATTTGGGTTGACTAATGTTTTAGCGGTGTTTATAGATTTGATGAATTGGGTGTTCAGGGAGTATTAGACCAATTTGTCATTGTCTTTATTGATGATATTTTGTTTACTCCAAGTTTAATGAGGAGCATCTTCTCATAGTTCTGGGGATTTGCAAGAAGATAAGTTATATGCTACATTCTCCAAATGTGAGTTTTGGCTGAAGCGAGTTACATTTTTTGGGCCACATTGTATTTGCTGAAGTAATTAAGGTGGATCCTGGGTAAGTTAAGGTTGTTACTAAATAGCCGAGACCTACTATGGTGATAGAAGTTAGGAGTTTCTTGGGTTTGATAAGGTACTATAAGCGATTTGTGGAAGGATTTTCTTTGCTTTCCTCATCATTAACTCAGTTGATGAGAAAGGGCACGAAATTTGTGTGAAATAAGGAGCGCGAAAAGAGCTTTGAAGAGTTGAAGAAATAGCTTGTGACATCTCCAATACTTACATTGCCGTCAGGGACATGTGATTATCATATTTATAGTGATGCTTCTAAGAAAGGTTTGGTGTGTGTTTTGATGCTGCACGATAATGTGATTGCTTATGGTTCTAGACAACTTAAACCTTATGAGGTGAACTACCCCACTTATGATTTGTAGTTGGTAGCAGTAATCTTTGCATTAAAAATTTGGAGGTATTATCTAAAAACGATATTTTGTAGTTGTACTTATATTTATTATTATTTTGTGTAATTAGTTCGGATGGAAGGAATTTAATGAGTTATATTCGAAATATAATTTGGGTATTACATTATTTAATCCAGGTACGGATTTCGTACTCCTTCAACGATATTCTCGTTAAATTTAATTAGTTCATTTTGTGCCTTGTTTCGAATTTCGTTATTGTTTCACATAATTGTACTTTGTGAAATTAATATAACTAGTTGATAACCCGTGCAATGCACGGGCTAGTTTAAATAATAGATTGAATAATTTGGCAAACATTCATGTCAAAAAAGGGCTGGAAATACACAATCCAATCCATGTACGAACGTTAACTCATATCCTACAATTTCAAATTAAGTAATGAGTTCAGTTGATATTAGAGAAAAAATTGAAAGGAGATACATACCTTGAAATTATACCATAACAACAATTTGAGTATTATTTACCAATTAATTCAATTTCAAAGTCCATGATAAAAATAAAAAATTTAGTCCAACTGAAAAGTCCCAACATCTTCTATATGTTAACTTACAAATTCACAACATTATAATAAAGAAAACACACCTGAGATTGTCAAACAGCTCCCAAATGAGTCCTCTACTGCTCCGACAGCGGCGACAACCTACTTGACGAAAACTTTGAGGATATAGTTTCAACTGTAAACATGGAACTTTAATTTAAAATGCATCCGACATCTATCATATTCATTTTGATAACCTAGAGTCTAACACACGATCAAAGCCAAGAGATGATATAATAATAATAATAATATATAAGCTTGACTACAAACAATAATGGTTTACTTTAACCCAATATGTTACATATAAAAAATTATAGTTTACCTCTTAGTTATATTTGTTTGCAGTGACTATTTTGGGATTTGTTTGTAATCCTTTAATGAGCACTTACCTTGTTTTTTGTACCAAATTTTTACTCCGAATTATAATCTGGTTATAGGATCATACCAAAAAAAAGAGGCATTATCCAATACCTATCTCCCCCAGGTATTATATAATCCTCTCGACATAGTTCATGATACTATAATCTTAATTAATAGACCTTGTAACCAAATATAGAATCTTTGAGGAAATTATAAGCAATCCAGATTATAATTACAATTTAAGTGGGTTTTGGCTTTTTATATATAGTAATAGATAGGTTCTTGTTGGCATTACATAGAACTCATTTTTGTATTCTTTACATTAGTATATCATGTTTAGTAATTATTTTTGATTCTATAGAATGTACATGTTAATTTATTTTGGAGACCTGGTAGTGATTTGTTTTAGTTTAACATATACACTTAGAATCTTTTTGTTGGTATTGTGTCGCATATGTTGTGACATGATATCTTTATTTTATTAGATGATATCGTAAGGTATACTTGAGTTATAACTATCTGTAGGGGTACCTGTTGGCGTCTCGGTCGAAACTGTTTTTATTCTGTTTTTATGTTTTTATATTTAATGAGTTCCGACCTCGACGAGTTCGTTTGAATGAACAAAACGCGCAAGTATGCGCGGTCAACAAGTAATAAAGAGTAAGTAGAGTATCGATCCCACGAGGAATTATTAACAAGAATTGTCAAACACAAACTTATAACCAATTCAATCCTATTTAAACAAATGAATAAAGAAATTGATTGAATGTACTGAAATTAAATTAACACTAACTATTTATAAATTGAAACAAGATAATATATACAAGAGACTACAATTTTCACCTATTGCTTCGTTTACATCAATACACTTCCCGTTAAGTCAAACTGATTATCAAAGATTGTTAGTCGAGAACACGAAAACAAAGTATGACCAACTTTCGTTGCACCATACCCATATCCAACTCAGATCCGACCCAAGGGCAACAGAATGAGAAGGAACACCCAAGTTAATTAGATCACTATATGTCTATGTGACCTAGAGAAAAACGGGTTTAAGCACAAGTTCTCCAACGACTACGAGTGGTGCTTCGGTATATGTCTATCCTTAGCACGAATCATGCATTCCAACGCCATGTGAAATCATGAACACAAGCTATTATGGTCGGATCTAAACTCACACTCCCCATCTCGGTTCCGTGTGAGTTATCAAGGTAATTGTTAGCTAGGCAATTAAGCAATTAATCCCAAACCACAATAGACAATCTAAGAACAACTAACAAGATTAACAATGAAATATATCAAGATAAACTATACAACAAGATCCAATTTCTTCAAAAGATGAAGTTCCAATACAAACATTCAATGATACATAGAAATAGAGAGAGAAAAGGAAGAGAAACAACCCCAAATCCTCATCCAAGTCATGTTTTCATTGATGTAATCCACTTCCAACCTCCATGGGAGCTTCCTTTTTCATCTCCAAAATCGCCCATAGCAGCCCCAAGGAAGGGAAATCAGATATGTTTTGTTTTAGGGCTCAAAAAGTGGCTTTTATAGCACTCTGCTCGTGGCTGGACTGGCGCACGGCGCAGCTGCGCCGCACCATAGTGCAAAATGGGCGCAGCTGCGCCAAATCTTGGTTTTTCTGGCAACCGGCGCAGCTGCGCCTCTCCATAGTACAAAATGGGCGCAGCTGCGCCTTAGTGCAGAAAATCTGACAGTTGGCTGCTTCAGGGTCCTTTCGTGTTCTGGCCATAACTTCTTCATACAAACTCCGATTGAGGAAATTCAAGATGTTCTGGAAAGGAAATTCGTAGAGATACAACTTTCATGTTTTACCAAATTGCATATTCAAAACGGATCCATGTCAAAAGTTGGCCTCAATAGGCTGCTGCTGCATTTCTTCGTATTTTTTGTATAACTTTTGCGTCCGACCTCCGATTGCGTTGATTCAAGATGTTTCGGAAAGCTGAGAAGAAGTTATACAACTTTCATGTTTGGCACAATTGGAGAATCAGAATGGATCAAGGTCGAAAGTTGGCCGCCATGTAAACGGCACGCCGAAAACGCGAAACGGGCAATCCAAGCCGTTATTTATCAAGCTCTTATTATAATACCTACAATACAACATAAAACACATAAAAAGTAATATAAAGCCACATCCTATAATAATGTGGTAAAAAGACGCGTAAATGAACAGAAAACACGTAAACTTACTATAAAACCTAAATTACAACAAACACGTAAAAACACATATAAACTAACATAAATACTTAAAGATAAGCAATTTATCAAGCTCAAATGTATTCAATTCGTAGGTATAAAAATCACTTATCAGTACCACATGCATGTCTCTGAGCACTGAGGCAATGCACTTTCCATGATAGTGTGATTAGTCCGCGACGTCTCCGTTTATGTTTCGATGAGAGTTGGTCATTTGGTGTTTTGTTGTGGAAGGTGAATGAGTCGGCCCTAGTATTCTGTTTTGTTCTGCAATTTGGTGTTTGTAGTGCTGAACACACCTTCTGATTTTGCATGCATTTAGATTCGCACTCCAATTTGTGATTTGCCTGCTTTACATTATTTTGCCGGTGTGGCATTATTTTGCCTGTGTGACAGATTTTAAGAATATTATCTGTATTCAGTATTCGAAATAATATCTGAATACGAATAATATCAGTTTTTTATTATATTTTATTCGAACGAACAGATTATTCGAATATCCAAATATTCAAATTCGTTTATTAGTTATCTAAATAAACAATTTATTCAAATTATTTACAAAAAAAAAAAAAATTAAATAATTACTCATCCCCATTTTAATACGGATACGGGCGGATGTGAATTTTTCGATTACTATTTAGAGCCCTTGTCGCAGTAAATATGGGATGGGGGAGTAGATCTTTTTGATGTTTCTTCTTCATGGTTTCTTTTACCTTAATTTTACAGCTTAAAGAAGGCTGACGTGGCCCTTAAAATGTATAGCACGCAGTTGTAGTAAATTGTTATAAGTAGTGAAAATATTGCAGCTTACCGTGACAAGAGCAAGTCCGAAGCTGAGGCGGACAGTCCGCTGATTAAATTTCTTGCAGAGAGGCATTCAGATCGTATTGAGGATTCAAGCATACTTTCTTGATCAAGCAACATTCCTGGATTGGCGGTATACAGCATAAATTGGCAAAAGGACCCATTTGGTCCTTTCTTGATCAAGCAACATTCCTGGATGAGCTTTTTGATTGTATTTATTGACACTAGTTCGTACCTTGCATGGGTTATCATTCTAGTGTGTGGTAATCATATAATCCTTTCCTGCTGCATTTAACACATACTGATTCATCTTTTTACGAGTTGAACAATGATAAGAAAATAAGGCACAAAAATTGTAAAATGAAACAAAGCATATGAAAATTATATCAACAACTTCACAAATGAGACAAAGTTTTATATAAAATTGCACAGAAATCATACAAAAGTGAAGATCAACTTAATTTACTAATCTCCTAGATTCCTACACATGCACTGTATTATAATTCATATATATATATATATATACACACCCACTTTCAAACTTGAGATCTGATTTGGCTGACAATGGAAAGAAAATAGATTGTAATCCATATAGGCAAAGCTATTATTACAAATTTGTTTTCCAGCTAACTCACTGTAAATGGCAGCCGGGAAAACCTACATATCTTGGTTTTTAAGCTAGGTTTGTTCAGGAGGACGAGAAGCCCAAAGCAAACTTAGTGCACGAAGACGCTGAAAGTATTCCCCGAAGGCAAGCAACCCTCGAGCTGCTTGGCGAATCGTTAAGATGCGAGACATTTGCTGTAGCGTTTGCTGGCGAAGGTGATCGGCCTGTTTCCAGATAAGGAACGTAGAGTAAGGTTAACCGTGAAGAAACTGTTTCACGATGCCAAAGTTGTACAGGCAAAACAAGATATTGTATAGCTTCATTGTGCTTTATAATTCAAATTCTGAGACTAAGAACTATAGCTCAAGAAGTTTCTGCATAGGAGTTTAGTTAGTAGTCCCCCTCATGGTTATTACAGATGCTAAACGACTGAATACGTAAAAATGAAATTGGGTACGAGGAACGTTAGCTACGGTAGAATGGACAAGTTATATAGTTCTGATATCATGATTTGGAATGATAGTACCTGGAATGCAAAACACAGGGCAATAAGTGTTCAATATATAAACTTAATTTAATATTATTAATTCATGTTAGTACATGAATGAGTGAGTGTCTAAGTTCATGATATATGCATGTACATGAATGTATTTAGAAGTGTCTTGGAACATGTATGGCTAGATTCTTGTACATATATTTGGTTATGTGGTAATTATTAAAGTGGATTTAGAAGTGTTCTAAGAGCTCTATAAATAGTCTGTATGTGAGTTATTTTAAAGCAAGTGAGTTGAATCAAGTATTTTAAGGTTTAAACACTCTTTCTCACTTCTCTATAATTTATCCTCTTTCATATATTTTTCAACAAAGTGGTATCACAGTTAGGTTAATTACAAGGTACTTCCAAGCTTTAGACAAGTTGTCCAAAGTAACGACAAGTGAGAGTAGACAACCAAATTGAGGTGACTTGATGCTATCAAATAGTTTTGTTGGGCGAGTGCAAAGTGTGCGTGTTAGAGCTCCGAAGCACAATCTAACGAAGGTGCTAGTTGAGAAGAAATTTGAAAAAGAAGTTTGTGAGTTGAAACATGTCACAAAGATCATTATATTGATAGTGTTCGGAAGAGGTAAATTATAGAAAAATGATGTTTCCTATGTTCGGTGACAAATTAATGTTTAGAAATTACAATGTTTGGAGTATAAGGATTCGAGCATATCTTGGAGCTCACAATGTATGGCGAGATGTTATTGTAAATCCAGAAAAATGTATTTCAAAAAAAGTTTTGAAAATGAAAGAAAAAAGAACAAGGGAGATTTTGCAAGGAGCAATGCATGAAGAAGTTTAGAAACGTGTTGCGAGTTTTGATTCTCAAGCTTAATTATGGAATGAGCTTCAATCTATTTGCAATAACTATAAAGGTTAACCGTTACCTAAAAAGTCTTGGGTATGATATGTGGAAGAAGATGAGATATCTCTTGAAGAAATTGATGAATTAGTTGAGGAAAAAGAATGTGATTATTTTTTTTTTGAAGATGTCTCAAAAGAGAAAGATGAAAAGATTTGTGTTAATGAAATTACAAAAGTTGAAGATAAAAATGGAGAAATTAAAGAAATTGAAGAGATGTCAAGTGAAGAAGCATTTGAAGAGGTAAAAGAAGCAACAAAAGAAAAGGATGAGGTGATCAAAGAAATTGAAGTAATTGACAAAATTATCAATGGTGAACTTGTTGAAATTATGAAAATAGATGAAAAGATTGTTGATCAAGACTAAATGTTCAAAAATTTGGAGGAGCATGAGAAAATTATTTTGTATATCAAAAATAATGATTTGGGATTTAGAGTAAGAAATTTTGTGGAAGACATTAAATGGGTCAACATGGAGAATTATTATGATCAAAGGGAGTTTGCATATAGGAAAATGGAGAAGCAACACAAGAAGTTCATGAAACATGCAAAACATGAGAAGTTAAATTACAAGATAAAGAAGATCAAATGGAAACTTCAAGCATATGTGCAAAAGAAATATGGAGGCACAAAAGTAAAGAAAAGAGATAAAATTCTCACGTCCAAGGAAATTGTAAAAATGATGAAAGTATTTCAACGTGTTAAAGACTCGAGTATGCCAAGAAAATTATTTATGCCATTTACATCAATGGAAATGACGAAAGAGAATATTGTGTTTGAAGGAATTGGAAAATCAAAAGGTTTTACGACATTGTAAAGATTTTCAAGAAGGCTCTTTAATTCTTGAATTTTTCAAATATGGAGTAAATCAAGTTTAAGAGGGAGTGTTGAATATATAAACTTGATTTAATATTATTAATTTATGTTAGTACATGAATGAGTGAGTGTCTAAGTTCATGATATATGAATGTATTTAGAAGTGTCTTGGAACATGTATGGCTAGATTCATGTACATGTATTATGTCATATAGTAATTATTAAAGTGGCTCTAGAAGTGTTCTAAGAGCCCTATAAATAGTTTTATATGTGAGACATTTTAAAGCAAGTGAATTAAATCAAGTATTTTAAGGTTTAAACACTCTTTCTCACTTCTTTATAATTTATCCTCTTCCATATATTTTTCAACAATAAGAGTTCCCAGTAACCCTCTCCTCCTCCTCCCCCCCCCCCCCCCCCCCCAATAAATAAATAAATAAGAAAAAGAAAAAAAAGAGGAAAGAACCTTTACTCTCCGAAGAACAAAATACCTGCTGACTAATCAACAAAAATTGAAATAATATTACCCATGGAATAAAACTTTAGAATTTGACGTAATACATTACCTGGTTGATGAAGATCTCTAATGATTTCAGCTTCTCCATTGCGGAGGCCATTTGAGAACTATAATTTGCTCCACCTGTAATAACATCATTGGTAACACACTGCGCCAGAGTCTGCTGGAGTTTTTCCATTCCTTGCGATAGAGCATCCTCAGCTTGCTGACAGGAGTGGCGTAGATTACAGACATTCACAAGTTGTTGCTCAGTCAACGGCTCAAGTTGTGGCATTAGAATCTAAAGAAACCAAACTCTATAAGCAGTTTCAAAATTCAAGTATGGAATGACAAGAAGATACACCCTCCGTACTATTAAAGATGACTTAGAAGGTGTTTGAGATCGCTTACAATCAAACATGCTTATAATCAGTTTTAAGGAGTAGAAAATGTTTCACAACCTTATTTTAAAACTGCTTATAATCACGTTGAAATAATTAGAAGCTCCAATTTGAAAATTTTGATTATTTGTCAAATCTAATAATCAGGTTTGACTAAGTACATTACTAATTCATCTCTATTTATTTTAGTAATTTCACCCAATTATCTGTCTTAACTTATCCAAACATTCCATTTTAGTAATTTGCACTTGAAACAAGTGATAATCAAAAAAATTTATACCAAACACTTTTTACCTTTTATTAGCTTAATTAAGTGTTTTTTCTAGACCAAACACAAACTACCTTTTTAAAACTAGTTATAAACAGAAGCAGTAATCAGAATCACTTATCATATTTTTAAGCGATCTCAAATATACTCTTAAAATAGAGGAAAAAGAAAAAAAAAAACAAGTGTCAATTTCACCTATAGTAGACATAAGTACAATATGATTCTTTCTTTTTCCTAAACATAATGGATCATATTTAAGTACTTTTAAGGGTAATATAGTCTTCATACAATATTTTCAATTTGAATTGTGTACACATTTTTTGGGGGACAGTTATGTATGTTTCACAACCTTATTTTAAAATTGCTTATAATCACTTTGAAATAATTAGAAGCTCCAATTTGAAAATTTTGATTATTTGTCAAATCTAATAATCAGGTTTGACCAAGTACATTACTAATCTATCTCTATTTATTTTAATAATTTCACCCATTATCTATCTTAACTTATCCAAACATTCCTTTTTAGTAATTTGCACTTGAAACAAGTGATAATCAATTTTTTTATACCAAACACTTTTTACCTTTTATCAGCTTAATTAAGTGTTTTTTTTTAGACCAAACACAAACTACCTTTTTAAAACTAGTTATAAACAGAAGCAGTAATCAGAATCACTTATCATATTTTTAAGCGATCTCAAATATACTCTTAAAATAGAGGAAAAAGAAAAAAACAAGTGTCAATTTCACCTATAGTAGATCCCACATAAGTACAATGTGATTCTTTCTTTTTCCTAAACATAATAGATCCTATTTAAGTACTTTTAAGGGTAATATAGCCTTCATACAATATTTTCAATTTGAATTGTGTACACATTTTTTGGGGGACAGTTATTTTTTGCTACTCCAGACATCTTTTGGAAGGGATGTATGTTTGATCACAGATCACAGATAAATGTATTGGTGATTTATGTTGATCTTATCAAAGTGATCAAGTATAGAACATTTAGGACATAGGGGTTAAAATTCAGTATTAAAATCTGTCTGAAGTTATATAGTTTCTCCATGTCCAATAGCTAGGCCATGGTGATAGAATCAAAGAATATGAATATTAATGAGAATTAACTATAATGAAGAAGCTCATTAATTAGAAATAAGAATGTGTAAGCAACCTGCAATCTCGTTGAATTTGTATTTGTATTGAATAATTATCTTCTCTCTCTCTCTCTCTCTTTTTTGTAGGTAATTTAGATTCATTAAGTTTACCAAATATAAGACAACTTTTCTACATGTTTACAATTACAAGAAAGAAAAATGACACTCAAACTAACCTAATTAGCCTTCTTCTAAGAACATGAAAGTAACAAAGAACTACGCCTATTATCTTTTTGAAACAAAATTTACAAAGACATAAATGTATAGCTTTAAAAAGAGTACGCATAAACAATCACCGTGTTCTAAGGACTAATGAATGTTTTTTAGTTATATTTTTTCTTTGAGTAGAAAATTAAGTTATAACAGTGAACTTTATCAACATATTGTTAGGGAGAACATTGACATAGTGTTTTTCTTACAAAACTTTATTAATTAGATGATTGTACTTTCGGGGTGAATTAGGGTTCTTATATTGTATTATATAAGGAGGGAATTTTGCATTGTACTATGTACGATTTTTTGAGATAGTGAGACTGCTTTGCCGTAGATTATGGAGTAACCTAACCTTTGGGTGAATCACGTAAAATTGTATATGTCTTTGTTGCATTGTTATTTTCTAACAAAATGTTCCTTAAACTAAAACATGTTATGTATGTAAAGCGATGAAACATTGGAATGACCAATAATTACTAACAAATTGAGAAGATCTTAACCATATTTTTACTAATGACTTACTTCTAGAATCTCAGATGGGCGAAATCCTCCAATCCA
Source organism: Hedera helix (assembly GCA_947179155.2). Lineage (NCBI taxonomy): Eukaryota > Viridiplantae > Streptophyta > Magnoliopsida > Apiales > Araliaceae > Hedera > Hedera helix. The sequence continues at coordinate 24,671,815 of OX359266.1, forward strand.
GAGGAAAAAACGCTCCACTGATGTTCTCCACATGCCAGACATCAAATAGAAGACATCGGCCTTTGCAGCATCTGCTTTCATTCGGAACAGATCATTAAAGTGGTTTAAGCCACCATCGACATACATACGGAGCTCAGTGTCACTTATATGAGCCTGCAACACATTCCTAAGTTCATGGTTCTTTTTTTCCTGGACTTCAACCCATAGCCCGTAATCCATATCAAATGCAACAATTCCTGCCGATACATCAAAGACTGAGATTAAGACCAAATGAATATGTAAATACCATTTAATTTTTGTAAAAAAAAACTAATATCTGTAAACTCATATGCGGAATGTATGAATTCTTTATACAAGTGCTTATAGTTGGGAATTCTATAAATGTAATAAGCCTAAGTTTTATTAAGGATTTTAAGTTGAATTAACAAGTTGATTGTTTTATAAATAATTTTGTTTGAGTATTCGATACTAAGTTAGGATATAGATATTTGTGCATTTATAGGTAAAATAACAGAATTTTTTAGTACCCTAAATTTAGACACATAAGAGTACCATGTCTGGGTACACAAGTCACTGAGAGTATTCGGTAACTCTGGTATGATCAACAAAATCAATATGCTTTTAATTGAAACATAAATATTGTTTAAACAATGTCCCAATGAAAAGATATTAGGCAACTTTTGATGAATGAGCAAGAATTGGAATAAAAGCTTCGAATAGAAGGATTCCAAGAGTATAAAACAATCAAACAAGAATAAAAAGAATTATAAAAGCAAACTTAAGCGCATGAAACTGCATACCAGAATTTATTGGTCCAGAAAATCCTGCATTGCCAACATTCAACGCGCCCCCATTGTACATACCCTGTCATTAGCAACTTACTGATTCATCACACAATAACAGACTAACAGGTTTATTCAATAAAAAAATTATATATATCTTTATATATATATATATAAAGTTCATTATATTTGAAATGAAGACTATTGACGAAGGCAATATTGCCTCACCTGTCTAGTTCCATCAAGTTCCTGCTCCAATTGTGCCAACTTTAAACGACTTGTTTCTAGTTGTTGAACATAGGCCTATATTGGCAGAATTTAGAAGCAAAATGAAGTTAGGAAATCAAAACATGCCTTTAATCATTAGAAATTTGCAGGGAATCCTTTCTTAGATATATACCTTTTTCCTTAACCGACTTTTACGAGCAGCTTCACGATTTTGTGCTAGCCGTCTTTGCAACTGCAATCAAAGTTTTATGTACATTTATCTATATCAGTTGAACGGCTGGTACCTAATATGTTTCAATTCTGGCCATATCGCTGGCCAAAAAACCTTACTCGGACAAAAAGACTGCAGAATTACTAGCGGTAGTGTTTGGTTCAAACGGACTAAACTAAACGCTGTATTTGTTAGTTAAATAAGCAGCGTTCTATGTACAGGGACTTCACTTTGCACCCGTATCCGACACTTGACACTCAGACAAGGGTATATATATTGAACACTTCATTTTAATGTAAGAATTGAAAAAATTGAGTACTCTTCTCAGGCTCTTTAAAATACCGTGTCCTATTAGACAATTCCATCCGAGTCCGTATAACATAGGCAGCGTTTGAAATAATCAGCTTCTGGGCAAACAAGATTTAAGAGTATATTTGAACTTCCAAACGCATCAAACACACTAAAACGCCCTCTAAACAAACACCAAACAAGTACTAACGAATTTTGAGGGAAGGACAATATTAGTGAAGCATAATAATCACCTTATCGGAGACATTTTTGGCTGCTTGATTATCTGACGAATGGCCTAGTGATTCTTGAGAATTATATTCGGGCTACAGAATTCAAATTAGAAAAAATTAGTAGCAGCATGATTAGAAGACTCAAAGCAAGTTCCAGTGAATCCGAATTAAGTGCATACTCAATGCTTTTCTACCTTGTTGACCAGCCTTGCATCTGCCTGTAAAATCGCAGATGTGCCTGTATTTGGGCTAATATCGAACATGTCCTCCCACATGCTAATCTGGAGGGGTGGATCATATATTCCCATCCTTCTTGTGGTAGCAAATTGAGTTGATGGAGATGCCATACTATTGTTTCATGAGAGAAGCAACGCAAACATTTCGTATCAACATATATATATATGGAATAAAGCAAATTATTCAATCAAAGTTGCAAAGATATGCTAAACATAAGCACAGCTAAAACTACCGTTTATTCATCTACTGATTTCAAATTGGTAAAACAAAACTGCAGAATTAATTGCCTTGGCAAATTATCCCAAACACTCGATACAAAGACTAGAACAAATTAGAGAGAATTTTATTGACCATAATGAGAAATTCTGTATCTTGTCAAAAAAAGATCTTCAACCAACCAAAATTTGCGGTAAAAATAAACAAAGGGGATTAAGGGTCTATTAAAGTGTTCATAGAAAATTTAGTAAGACAATAAAATACCAGACCCATGATGATTTATCTCCTGTTCTTGAAAAAAGATCACTTTTCTAAACAAATAATAAAACCTGAAAAGTAACAGCCTTCACTAAGCTAGAATCTTGATGGTATAACCTTTTAGCTTGAGATTCACAAAGGGAAACAGAGCATCTTTCTCCTTTGTCCAGCTAGCTCTTCAACTAACTTGGGAAGAAAAAATAAAATTGCTAAATGTTTTGTTTAGCATATTGTTTGGAAGACTGCAATCAACAATATGAGTATGCTAACTACAAATCTCCAGACCACTAAATTAGTGTGCGTGTGTGTGTGTGTGTATATATATAGAGAGAGAGAGAAGGAGAGGGGAGAGAGAGAGAGAGAGAGAGAGAGAGAGAGAGAGAGAGAGAGAGAGAGAGATATGCTAGATACAAATATATAATCAAAATTATAGTCATAGAAAAATACCTCCCAATCTTTGGTCTGTTAACTTCCAACAATTTAATCCGTAATATCGTCTCTCAGAACCAAAAAAGAAGGTAAAGTTGATACATATAAAAGGCATTATTTCATGAAAATCAGCTGCACTCAAACTAAGGGAAAAGTAGCAAAACAAGACCTCAACATTTGAAACCTACAAATATAAAGAACATTTGCAAACTCAACTTCTCAAATGGCTCTAAACTTGTAACAACGTGTCAAATTCCGAGTTCAAATCGAATTAAATCATAGCATCCCAAGGTCCAATACTTCTCAATAGTAAATTCACATTTATTACCAAGTCAATAGTGTTAAACAAAGGAAACCTGAAAAACAAGAAGAAGGTTGAGAGAAATGGGAAAAGAATGAGACTAACCTATTCATTAATGAAAGTTCCAGTTAGAGTTCAATTCTGCAGACACAAAAGCTTCAAATTATTGGGGCTGATAAACAATGAATGAAATCACTAAATTTCAAATTTAGAAACATATAATTATACTAATAATATATTACAAAGAAGGACCAACCATACATGGATTAAAGGCAAACCCAAGTTGTCAAGAGAAAAGACAACAAAGAATTGACAAATATAAATAAATAATGATTGTAAGAAGCAAAACCCAGTTGGAATCAGTTTACATCGTTTTATTTTCTTATTATATGCTACCTCCTTAAGAAATGTTTTAAGTACAATTTTACACAACTTAAAATGCTATTTTTTTTATTTTTTTTTTATAATTCTAGACCCAAAATAGAAGGTGCTATATTTAACATAAAAATAATACTCTTTTTCTAATAGTAGACCCTATAAATTATATATTGGTTTATTTTAATGAGATAAGATATTTTAATATAATCCACTTTGACCATTCTTTACGGGGATTTGATTTTTTTTACAAACGAATTTGATAGTAAGACTTTTTTTTTTTTTTTTATTATGAATACTAAATGGGATATATATATTTATGGGATATATATTTATATGTATAAATCTTGTGAAAATAACAAATTTCTCTTCTAAAAATAACAAATTTTGTTTATAAAAATAATAATTCTCTTAATAATAGATATATTTTTTTCCACTTAAACCTTTTATGTAGACAGTTTGTAAAATGGGTTTAGCATATTTATACATTATAAAAATAGGAACCAACTCATTCAATATATTGAAAGACTCCAAACACCCTCTTGACCTGCTGATCCACCAAGTACCACTATCAATAAACTAAACCCAGGATCCCTTAAGTGGTCAAGCTTTGATGATGTGGGCCATTGAGTGCAGCTCTTTGTGCGAATTTTAAAGCAATGTTTCGGGTCTAAAATTTTTTATTTTCAAATAATGTAATATTAAATATTTTAATAATATTTTTATTAGATAATTAATTACAAAATTAATGTAATAATAACACATTATTTAAAATACTTTTGTAATTAAATATATGTGATCTCTAACATTATCTACTTTTAAAAAAAAATATGGGTTTCGAAAGGGCTACTAAGGGATATTAAAATTAATGTGCATATTTACATTATTATCATATAATGGTCATTAATTATGTAATAAATATTAATTAATGAACAAGTAATATAATTATAAAATATTAATTTGGTGTCTCAAATGGTGAGAGCTGCTCTCCACACGTATCTAAATATGTTATAAATATAACTTGTAATTTTAATGTGTACAACTGAGTTTGTAAATATGAAAGACTAAGTCTGAACAAGAACAGGTCACTCAAATGTGGTACTCTATTTCATACCCTTAGGTATTAAATATAAATTTTAGAATGGTTTAATGACACATCATACTATAAATTTTGAATACTTTTTTTTCTTTGTTTTGTATTTTCAATTTAGTAGCTTCTACCCATAACTTTTTTTGATCCCCAAGCATTTTTTTTAAAACAACAATCATAAAATTTTGACATAACTCATCTCGAGTTGAAATCTCCATATTTCTCTAATTTTCCATCAAATTGAAATAAGCCTTGCACTCAAACAAAAATCTAATGTTTTCCTCTCATTTTCAATTTGATATATACTCCTAGACTCATGTGTGCCACACCATTAATCGTTTAAGGTTTCAAATCCAAAAGATACTCATGCTACTGTTACTTCCGTTTTAAATTATAAAATTATTTTAAATTTTTAAAAAATAGTTTAAAATATTTTTAAATTTAGAATTGAGATAATTTATTAAAATTAAAAAAAATAAATTTTACAATAAATAACTCTTTTTACATAATTTATAATATTCATTATTGTATTAACTAAAATTAAAAAAATTTATACCAATTTTAAGTTTAAAAATATTTTAGGCTAACTTTAAAAAGTCAATAATAATACTCCATAAAGGCATTATAAATCTTGTATTAATGAAGTTTCTCTATTTACAGAAAAAAGAAAAATTCACTGGCCAATTTTTTTTTATTTTTTTTTTTATTTTTACAAAAGGAGTAGTTTTATGATAGCATATGAAAAGGAACTGACATTTCTACATTAAAAAATAATATTTTTATGTGATTTCTCTCACTTGAATAATGTGTAAGTTCCACATTCATGCGAGAAAAATTCATTTAAAAATATCATTTTTTTCATTTAAAAATATCAATTTCTTATATGAAATAACATAATATCCTTAGGTTTAGTATGAAAGCTTTATTATCATGCCTGTTATTATTCATTAAATAACATTATAATTGAGATAAAAAAAAAATTAAATAATACTTTTATCGTTTTAAATTATAAGATCAATATTGACTTTTGAAAAGTCAATGTCAAAAATTTTTAAATCCAAAATTAAGATAAATTTATTTAGTTTATATTAATACAATTATGAATATCATAAACTACCTAAAAAGTACTACTAATTATAACATTTATTATTTTAATTTTTTTGAAAATTCATGTCAATTTTAAATTTTAAATTATAAATTATATCAAATTAACTTTTAAAAATTTAATAATAATTTTATAATTCAGAAGGGAGAATATATATAAAATTTTATAAATGAGATTTTATTTTTTCCTTTTTCCCTGAATGAGTGTATTATTTTATTGCACTAACTTTGAGCGAACAATTTTCCGTTAATAGGAAATCTGTAACTTTTCAAGAAAATAACTGAACCCGACCAATTCTTAAGATTGTATAAGTCAAAGTTTGTTGAGAAAAGGTTGACTTTTAAAAGAAAGATCAGTTGTAGTACTACTGTGCTTCATATGTTTTGTTTTGTTATGTATTACACTTTTTCTTTTGAGATATATTTTTAAAATAACGAATTTTATATTTTTAAAATAATATTTTTAAAAGAAATATATTATTAAAATATATATTTAATATATGATAGGAATATAGTACATGTAACATGGTAATACTAAATTTATTTAGTATAAAACGTGACTTCATAATTTATTTTTTCTTTATATGATATTTAATTGTAAGTTTATTCTTCTTCCTATGCGAAATTGGATTAATTATTGATATTATAATAATAATGTACTTAATTATAAAATTCTATTATACTCTCTAAAACAAAACAAGGCTTCAAATTTTTTTTTAAACCTCATTAGTTAAACGTAACATGACATAAATCATATTTTCTTTATATTGTCTTTTTCATAGACGCTTTTTTTTTTGTAAAAATATTTACATTTTATTTTTTAATTAATTTATATAAATCAAATTTGATGTGAATTTATTTGATTTTAATTCATACAATAGTTAATATCGTAAATTATGAAATAAATATTGCTAAGTGCAATTTTTGTTTTTGTTTTTTAGGATTAAAAATAATTACAACACAATTGAATTTTAAAAATTCACAAATTAATTAGAATAAAAATGAACTGTTACTCTTTTTATAAAAAATAAATGTTACTCTTTTTAAAAAGAGAGTATTATAATAGTGCAGCTGACGATTATATAATCTTTATGTCGTGATAGATAAATTATCTGGGATTATATAATCTTTATGTAATGATAGATAAATTATTTGGTATATTCTTGTTTCATTCCTCACCAATATACTTTTGAATTGTCGTCCGACAAAATTGTTGCGTCAGATAAGCATAGAACATTTAAAGGTACGTCAAAGTGGTCTCGCCAGATGTGAACATGGTCATTTGATAATGCATAATTACCCCTTAAAAAGGTTTCTTAGTGGGCTTGAACGACCGAATCACTTTCTTTAATTCATTTTATATATGCTTTACCATATGTTTGTGACTTGTGAGTCTAGGTGTTGGGATTTATTGATCCTCGAATTCGGCGTGTGATAATTGAATTTTATATTTAATTATTAAATATATTTAGAGTTAATTGTTTATAAATTTTTAAGTATTTTAATTAATTTTGAATAATTTATTTAATTTTATGCATTATTATTATTATTTTTATTTTTATTTTGTAGATAAATTAAGCTGGAGGGAGGGCAAACTTGTAAATTCTGTAAGTGTTGATGATATTTTGGTAAATAAACTGAAACAAGGATGGCGCGCATGGTGTTAAGGAGGTAGCAAGGAACAGTTGAAATGGCGCCGCTTAGGAGTTGGTAGGATCAGCATCCACGCAATGCGCGAAGAAGGTTATGCCGGACTTTGAAAACGACGTTATGTCTAGGAGCAACAAGGAGTTAAGGTCATGCCTTGAGCGAATTGCTAATGAATTAAAGGCAAGTACTAGGCGTCATGCACGGTGCCACGCGTCAGGCAGCTATTGGCACGTTTAGGACATGTTTGGTTGGAGGCAGTTTTGCCCGATTTTTAATTTTTTTTGCAGGATTTGACTTTTAATTGGTTTTTAATTCCAATTTAGTTTAGGATTATTAATGTGCTCCTATAAATACACTATGTCACTCTTATTTTCAGGATATTAACATATTATTAACATAGAATTAGAATAGAGTAGATTAATTTTATTAGTTTAAAAACAAATATTTAACGCGAATAATTCAAGAATTGAAGGCGAAACTTGAGAATTGAAAATTGTGATCCAAGTGACAGACGGATTTTAAAACACATATTTGATTTTTTTTTATTTCTCTTTTATTTTTTAATTTAGACATGCTAAATTATTTGTGTATAATTTATTATTTAATTATGATCTAATTTTTATTTGAGATTGTAATTGAACCTAATACATAGTTTAATTTAATTTGCTTTCTTTTTAATTAGTAATGATTATATATGAATTTTTTATCATATTTTTGAATTCATGTAATTAATTAACTGCAGTAATTAATTGAGATTAATTTATACAAAATTGAGAGATGGAGTATAGATTTAGATTTGAATATGTCAACACATGTTCATAAAATCTAAGAGGGTTTATATGATTAGTATATAGAATAAGAATATACCTATGTATATTTTATAGTCTTAATGTCATAGGAACATAGTGTTTTAATTAATTAGGGTGTTCCTCTTTAATTTCATTGCCTTAGGGTTAGATTTAGAAAGATTTGTCTATATGACTATCGGAAGAAGCGTATAAATACTACAAAGAATTATCGGTTAATAATTTTATATAATTAATTAATTAAAAAGAAAGTGAAGAGATTTAAATAAAACGTTGGGGAAAATTATGATCTTAAAATTTAAAATCTAATTTAATCATTTTCATTAGTTTAATTTAGTTGTTAATTTTAATTAGTTTTAATTTATAATTTATTGCGATTGTTTAAATAAAATTATTTTGATATAAAATTAATAATTGGTAATAATTTTTTTTAATTCTCTGTGGGAATGATACATTGCTTGCCATTATAGTATTATTCGATCACGTATAGTTGCGTGTAAAATCCTAAGTTAAAAATAGGCAAACAACGTGGGCCCAATGTTATTCACAATTTGGAGTTGGGGTTGACTTATTTTTACACACAATGATGAACTCAATGTTTGGGCAGACCCATAATGGTTTGTAATATCCATGAACATACAATCAAATTGCATATAAACAGGGAAAACATGATAAAATCAGAATTTAATATTTTACAAACCATAACCAGGATCTGTAATATCCCAAATATTTCAAAAGTGATCTAACAAGATCTAAGCAAGGTTGTCAATTCAAAACCTAAGATCGATTGCTCAAGCATACCTTGAGCTATCTAAAAGAATATATACGACTCGAAACTACGATCGTATACAACTAAGAGGTTAAATTCTTTAACCTAAACTATGTGTTATGTGATTAGTAAAGCTTGAATTGAGCTTTTAAATGTGTTGTATGAAATATTTATGTGTAGGATTTTGTGTTTTGGTTCAAGTAGTTAACCTTAACACTTATTAAAAATCAGAAGTCAATTTAGGGCAAAAACCTAAATTGGAAAAAGAGTTAAAACCTAAACCCTAACCCTAGGGTCTAAACCCTAGAAAATAACCTAGGCCCTTGAGCAAAATGTGAAGGTTAAATTGATATTCTGTTTCAAGATTCAACCTTCCCACGCTTTAAAAACACGTAATAGTCAGTAAAAATTTTTCTCGAAAAACGTGTAAAAAGCACTATTCACGAAGAAACGTTTTTCATTCGTTTGATCGTTTCTTTCATCTGTAGGACTTCTTGTATTTCACGACATACTGATAATATGAGGTTTAGATGCCAGGGAATCATTAAAATTTCCTTGGGAAAAAGACGAAAAAGACACGATTTACGAGAAAACGTTTGTCGTCTTTTTGAACGTTCTTTTCAACGTTTGGACTTTTTCTATTTCACGATATAGCATCTATACGGGGAATAGATACCAGGGAACCACTGATATTTTTCCATAAATAAAACGTAAATCGCTCTTCAAACGAAAACGCTTTCCGTTTTTGATCAAACCGTTGATGGATACAGTGTTTGTATGCAACACCGGTGCGTAATAAGCAATAAAAGATTTTCTCGAAAAGTGTGTCGGGAATAAGACGAAATAGGGAAAAGACAAAAAATAAATATTATTTTTGACTTTTTGGTCTTCTAACCATTTTCTGAGAAATGGTCGTCAAAAACACTATTCACCGAAAAACGTGCCAAGTCTATTGGACTTTCGACTTTACAAAATAGTGTTTATTCGGAACAAAACTCTGGAATATCAGACTTTTAAATCAGTTGAGGTCAATTTAACCGGAAGACTTAGAAATGAACTAGAATTAGTTAAGGATGAACTAATTTCTGTTGAGATGTAACTGAGTTAGATGTAATTGGGTTAGGAACCTAACTAGGAACTAAACCTAGTTACAAACTAACTAAGCTTATGAAATAGTTAACCTAATCTAGTTGATATAAAACTAGGTTAGATGACATTTAGTTGAAATGAAACTAGGTTATGTTAAACCTAGTTGGAATCGAACTAGGTTAGGGTAATTAGATTACCATTTAACCTAATTATCAATTAATTAAACTAAACCTAAATAGGATTAAGTTTAATTAAACTAAAGATTAACCTAAATTACAAGTTAATCTAATCGGTGAAGTAATAACCTAATCGAATAATTAAATTCCTAGGTTTATTGCTAATTAACCTAATCCTAACTAAGCTAGATTATCAAAAGGACTAATCTAACCTTGATCAAGCTTGGTAAATGACCTTGACTACCCCTCAATTAAATGATTAAATGACCAACCAAACAAGCCCTAGAACTATTCCTTTGGTAGGCTAAGTTGTGGACCAATTGGAAGCTAACATGTGGATTATTGTGGTGTCACCAAAATGTGATGATTTCAAGCATTAATGGCATTAAATTGGCTGATTTGGTCGTTCATATCAAGTGGAAAAGGGAGGTGCACTTCATGTTAGCTTAGCTTGGAAGTTTGGTAACAATGACCATTTTACCCTAGCTTTGCATGGCCTATAAATAGCAAGCATTCCTCACTTGTTTGATCATTCATTTTCAAAGCAAAAATGCTTGTATCAAAAGCTATATACAATATGAGAGAGAGTTCTAGTGAGTTATAATCAAAGGAAGTGCAAAGAAATAGTTAAAGCTTGCACTTCGAGAGGTAAATCGTTAGTCATTTTTATGTTCGATTAATTTTCGTAGTTTAAAAGCTCAAGAACGCGAGTCGTAGCCATGTACGATTGTCGTTCTCCGTGTTCTTCACGTGTTCTTGAGCCTTTCTATATTTTGTAGTAGTTATAATGTCGAATTTCAATTCGTAGTTTAAAGCTCAATGAACATACGTAGTGGTCATGTACGGTTTATCCGTTCTCCGCGTTTGCGTATGTTCTTGAGCATTTTTATAAATTGTTATAATTCAATTTACAAGCCGTTATAATGACCAAATTTTGTCAATTATAAAGTGTCATAATCACTTATATAAGCAGTTATAATGCTCAAATTATTTCAAGTACGAAAACCAAAAGCTCAAGAACATAGTCGTTACCATGTACGGTTTATCCGTTCTTCGTGTTCTTCGTGTGTTCTTGAGCAAAAGTCATGAATCTTTCTATGAGAAGGTTTGTGATTTATTATTTTTATGTTATAAAGTGATATTGAGTCTTACAACATGATTTCTTAAAGAGTTAAAGCAAGCGGTACCATGTTTCACATGGTTAAACCTAAAAATATTGATCAAAGTAAGCATACTGACCTTTCTGCTAAAATTACGAAATTTTAAAGTCCAAATCTGCCTTATCAACCTAAATGAAAGTTGTAGATCATGAAATTCTAAGCAATTTAGACTCAAGAATCACTTTAAAATATTTCTGGATGACAAAGTTATGGCAGTTACCGGAAAGGACGTCAAAGCTGAAAATTTTAAGGGGCATTCGGGTGGAAGCACTAAATTTTGAGATTTTGAGTTCGCCACTTAACGAAATGATTCCACCAATGAAAATAGTCTAGTTAAGTTATTCTAAGACTTATTTAAAAGGAAAATTTGATAAACTAACGTTCGGGGTCGCGTAACCCTTTTTGTAAGCGTTTAACGATTTCCCGGGAAAATCCTAACGTGGTTTTAAGGCAAGTCTTCTAACTCTTGCTATGTGCTACTTGTGTAGTATTATTAAAATGTTAAATGAGATGTGTAACGTCATGTTATTATGCAATAGATGATATGTGAAGTCTTTAACTGATGTTTACAAGCCTTCTAACTGTTATGTTTTATGTTTACGATTTAAGAACATGATTTATACACTTTGTGTGTCAATGTGATATAAATTGTTGGAACGTGAGTTATATGTGATATTAAATGGAGAATTATGTTCAGTCAATGCATGTTAAAAGTTTATATGAAAGCATAAACTGCGTATGTGCTGTATGTTAGACTTGCTGAGCCGTCGTGCTCATTCTTGCGAATAAAACCTTATTTGCAGATTAAAGATGAACGTTAAGAAGATCATGAACTTAAAGATGCAGCATAGATTAGGTTTTCATGTAAATTGATTGTATTTGTATATGTCATAATGACTGTTGTAATACGAACAAACAAACATGTAACCAAATATTGAATGAATGATATAAATAATTATCATCAGAATGTTGTTATGTCTTTATTTTGATATAACCTAGAATTGTTAAAATTTAACATAGTATTGATAATGATCTATTTATCTGGATGAGGATCGGTAAATAACTTGTGAGTGCTGTACATCTGAGACAGAACTAAGCGATGTTGACTGGTCAAATCCATCGTTAAGGTTCCTCGGACCCAGGTATAACTCGTTATTACTATTCTGAATACCATATAAGTAGGATTATTGATATGAAGAGATATCTTTGTATATTGATACTTGTAGTACGAATGAGACCGTTACAAGTGGACGTATATAGAATATTTAAATCCTAAGGTTAAAATTAAACCGTTATATATGGTTTTATCCATTTATACGGATGAAATACAAGTTGATACTTGTATACTTATGAGACTGAGATCAAGTTAAGATCTAGGGACAATGTTAAGAGAAATTGTTAATGTATAGTCTAAAATAAGACTATTTCAACCAATATGATTATGAGATCATTGGTTAAGTCGATAGATGTATGAAATTAACGCACAAGGTCCGCCGCATCGAAAGCGCAGGGATTTTGGGGGGCGTTACAGTTGGTATCAGAGCTATATAAAAAGAACCCCGAGCCTCTCGCTGGTGACCGCCCATAGAAGGGAGGCACCGAAGCCAGACTCTCCGTAGGGGACGCCGCATGCGGTGGCAAACTGATAGGTACCATTGTAAGGTGCTATTGAATGATGGTTACAGTTGGTATCAGAGCAGTGGATTATAGTTTCGAGGTAACAAGTACCTTGAAGTATAATCTGATGGATGAAAAAGAAATGGACTTGTGAAGAGTCCGTAAATAATTAAAAGATATGCATAAATCTTATTAAATCTTAATACATAAAAATTATTATGTGAACAGAATATAGTGAATAAAGATAAACTCTTTACGAGAATATCTGAAGTTAAATAGACTCATAAAGAGTTCTTAAAGCAAACAATAAGATAAAATAATCTTATTGGTTTTTGTGTGAAACTGTTTCATAAAAATGAAATGGTGTGTTTGGTATGTTGTGTAATTATACCTAAGAAAAGAGATGAGTAAACTCATAAGGAATGTAAATGATGAAGGAATGAATTAAGAAAAAAAAGTGACTAAGATAGTTATAGAACGATTAGGGATTTCAATTGAAAACTCATAGTAGTAAAACTGAGTAGAACGACTCTCTTGTATGGGAAAGAGTTTAATATGCTTCAGAGAACCGATCTAACTACACTGTTGGTATGAATGATTCATGGTCAGTGTTCTCAAAGTGGGCTACACACTGAATGAAATCATTTGAGGATAGTGTTGATGAGACGGGGAACTGATTCATTAGTTCTTGGGTGGAGGAATAACTCAGTTTGCTATATTGATAAGTAAATTAAAATCTTGTGTCAAACTCTTCTTTGTATATATTTTGAGAAGGTGATTCTTTTCTCATATGTATATTGACTAGTTAGTGGTTGTTACGTCATAACTATAGTTTTAAAAATATTTGTATGTTAGTTACTGAGCGAACGAACCCTTGTTATGGACTTGGGCTATGATATGTTAGTCTAACCGACTTGTGAGATGCGGCTATGATTTGTCTATTTAGTGCGATATTGATCAGTACCAATGTGCACTGAGACATTTCAATCCCGTGTTGATGAGAAGGGGAACTAATATATTTGTTTGTACTTGGTTTAATACAACCAATCAGTTTACTATATTACTATATATTTGCAAAACTTGTGTTATGGTTAGAGAATAATTGAAAAGATAGAGGATTGAGGGTATTTCAAAAATCTTCTAGCTATGCTAGATCTTTATGGTTATATTCACACTTGTGTGCCTTTGAAAAGAATGGTTCACTAGTTGAACTGGAAAATTTTGTTAGTTCTTCACTAGCTATGTTATTCATATGTCTATGCTAATTGTTTTGGCTAGACGGAATTAATGCGAAGAATAAAAATGATTTATTCATCAACACCCCATTTAACCTGGTGTGAAGATGATACATGATGAGTCATCAACGCACTTTGCAAGGTGCGGTATACAGTCATAAAATTGTTTTTCAAAAAGTTTGAATGGTTTAAATATGAGTCAATGCCAATTGTTTCGGCTAGACACCTTTGGTTATGAAAAAAGAACGGACGTAGGAATTCGATAGACGCAATAAACCGCGTCTTATATGGTACGACAGGCTGATCACCTAAAGTACAACGTATGTGTGTTCTCGATCTTAATTGATTGTTACACAATGTATGGTGTTCTCAATCTTAATTGATTGCTACACAAAGTATGAAGTGTTCTCAATCTTAATTGATTGCTACACAAGATATGGTTTTCCAGTCCGGATGATGATTTAAAAAAAAATAAAATTATGGGTTATATAGTATTCATAGTTTTTGAATAAAGGTCTTGATTGACCACTGTATAAGTGAGAAGAATCCAAGATAAAGGAAGAATGAGACTGAATGTCGAGTATGAAAAGAGGTTTAAAACCTAGAGTTATGAAAGGAAACGTGTAGAGATAAGTGAACATTGTTCAGACCTAATCAAAGTATTGGAGGTTTAATGTGAGTAAAAGATGAATTTAGAAAATTCATATTGAAGAGTAAATTGGAGATGATTATATTATAATTTCGAGGACGAAATTCTGATAAGAAGGAGAGAATGTAATATCCTGAATATTTATAGCACTTATAAATATGATATTAAATGACTAAAGTAATTGTAAAGTTAATTTCGAGGACGAAATTCCTGTAAGTTGGGTTGAATGTAATATCCCAAATATTTCAAAAGTGATCTAACAAGATCTAAGCAAGGTTGTCAATTCAAAACCTAAGATCGATTGCTCAAGCATACCTTGAGCTATCTAAAAGAATATATACGACTCGAAACTACGATCGTATACAACTAAGAGGTTAAATTCTTTAACCTAAACTATGTGTTATGTGATTAGTAAAGCTTGAATTGAGCTTTTAAATGTGTTGTATGAAATATTTATGTGTAGGATTTTGTGTTTTGGTTCAAGTAGTTAACCTTAACACTTATTAAAAATCAGAAGTCAATTTAGGGCAAAAACCTAAATTGAAAAAAGAGTTAAAACCTAAACCTTAACCCTAGGGTCTAAACCCTAGAAAATAACCTAGGCCCTTGAGCAAAATGTGAAGGTTAAATTGATATTCTGTTTCAAGATTCAACCTTCCCACGCTTTAAAAACACGTAATAGTCAGTAAAAGTTTTTCTCGAAAAACGTGTAAAAAGCACTATTCACGAAGAAACGTTTTTCATTCGTTTGATCGTTTCTTTCATCTGTAGGACTTCTTGTATTTCACGACATACTGATAATATGAGGTTTAGATGCCAGGGAATCATTAAAATTTCCTTGGGAAAAAGACGAAAAAGACACGATTTACGAGAAAACGTTTGTCGTCTTTTTGAACGTTCTTTTCAACGTTTGGACTTTTTCTATTTCACGATATAGCATCTATACGGGGAATAGATACCAGGGAACCACTGATATTTTTCCATAAATAAAACGTAAATCGCTCTTCAAACGAAAACGCTTTCCGTTTTTGATCAAACCGTTGATGGATACAGTGTTTGTATGCAACACCGGTGCGTAATAAGCAATAAAAGATTTTCTCGAAAAGTGTGTCGGGAATAAGACGAAATAGGGAAAAGACAAAAAATAAATATTATTTTTGACTTTTTGGTCTTCTAACCATTTTCTGAGAAATGGTCGTCAAAAACACTATTCACCGAAAAACGTGTCAAGTCTATTGGACTTTCGACTTTACAAAATAGTGTTTATTCGGAACAAAACTCTGGAATATCAGACTTTTAAATCAGTTGAGGTCAATTTAACCGGAAGACTTAGAAATGAACTAGAATTAGTTAAGGATGAACTAATTTCTGTTGAGATGTAACTGAGTTAGATGTAATTGGGTTAGGAACCTAACTAGGAACTAAACCTAGTTACAAACTAACTAAGCTTATGAAATAGTTAACCTAATCTAGTTGATATAAAACTAGGTTAGATGACATTTAGTTGAAATGAAACTAGGTTATGTTAAACCTAGTTGGAATCGAACTAGGTTAGGGTAATTAGATTACCATTTAACCTAATTATCAATTAATTAAACTAAACCTAAATAGGATTAAGTTTAATTAAACTAAAGATTAACCTAAATTACAAGTTAATCTAATCGGTGAAGTAATAACCTAATCGAATAATTAAATTCCTAGGTTTATTGCTAATTAACCTAATCCTAACTAAGCTAGATTATCAAAAGGACTAATCTAACCTTGATCAAGCTTGGTAAATGACCTTGACTACCCCTCAATTAAATGATTAAATGACCAACCAAACAAGCCCTAGAACTATTCCTTTGGTAGGCTAAGTTGTGGACCAATTGGAAGCTAACATGTGGATTATTGTGGTGTCACCAAAATGTGATGATTTCAAGCATTAATGGCATTAAATTGGCTGATTTGGTCGTTCATATCAAGTGGAAAAGGGAGGTGCACTTCATGTTAGCTTAGCTTGGAAGTTTGGTAACAATGACCATTTTACCCTAGCTTTGCATGGCCTATAAATAGCAAGCATTCCTCACTTGTTTGATCATTCATTTTCAAAGCAAAAATGCTTGTATCAAAAGCTATATACAATATGAGAGAGAGTTCTAGTGAGTTATAATCAAAGGAAGTGCAAAGAAATAGTTAAAGCTTGCACTTCGAGAGGTAAATCGTTAGTCATTTTTATGTTCGATTAATTTTCGTAGTTTAAAAGCTCAAGAACGCGAGTCGTAGCCATGTACGATTGTCGTTCTCCGTGTTCTTCACGTGTTCTTGAGCCTTTCTATATTTTGTAGTAGTTATAATGTCGAATTTCAATTCGTAGTTTAAAGCTCAATGAACATACGTAGTGGTCATGTACGGTTTATCCGTTCTCCGCGTTTGCGTATGTTCTTGAGCATTTTTATAAATTGTTATAATTCAATTTACAAGCCGTTATAATGACCAAATTTTGTCAATTATAAAGTGTCATAATCACTTATATAAGCAGTTATAATGCTCAAATTATTTCAAGTACGAAAACCAAAAGCTCAAGAACATAGTCGTTACCATGTACGGTTTATCCGTTCTTCGTGTTCTTCGTGTGTTCTTGAGCAAAAGTCATGAATCTTTCTATGAGAAGGTTTGTGATTTATTATTTTTATGTTATAAAGTGATATTGAGTCTTACAACATGATTTCTTAAAGAGTTAAAGCAAGCGGTACCATGTTTCACATGGTTAAACCTAAAAATATTGATCAAAGTAAGCATACTGACCTTTCTGCTAAAATTACGAAATTTTAAAGTCCAAATCTGCCTTATCAACCTAAATGAAAGTTGTAGATAATGAAATTCTAAGCAATTTAGACTCAAGAATCACTTTAAAATATTTCTGGATGACAAAGTTATGGCAGTTACCGGAAAGGACGTCAAAGCTGAAAATTTTAAGGGGCATTCGGGTGGAAGCACTAAATTTTGAGATTTTGAGTTCTCCACTTAACGAAATGATTCCACCAATGAAAATAGTCTAGTTAAGTTATTCTAAGACTTATTTAAAAGGAAAATTTGATAAACTAACGTTCGGGGTCGCGTAACCCTTTTTGTAAGCGTTTAACGATTTCCCGGGAAAATCCTAACGTGGTTTTAAGGCAAGTCTTCTAACTCTTGCTATGTGCTACTTGTGTAGTATTATTAAAATGTTAAATGAGATGTGTAACGTCATGTTATTATGCAATAGATGATATGTGAAGTCTTTAACTGATGTTTACAAGCCTTCTAACTGTTATGTTTTATGTTTACGATTTAAGAACATGATTTATACACTTTGTGTGTCAATGTGATATAAATTGTTGGAACGTGAGTTATATGTGATATTAAATGGAGAATTATGTTCAGTCAATGCATGTTAAAAGTTTATATGAAAGCATAAACTGCGTATGTGCTGTATGTTAGACTTGCTGAGCCGTCGTGCTCATTCTTGCGAATAAAACCTTATTTGCAGATTAAAGATGAACGTTAAGAAGATCATGAACTTAAAGATGCAGCATAGATTAGGTTTTCATGTAAATTGATTGTATTTGTATATGTCATAATGACTGTTGTAATACGAACAAACAAACATGTAACCAAATATTGAATGAATGATATAAATAATTATCATCAGAATGTTGTTATGTCTTTATTTTGATATAACCTAGAATTGTTAAAATTTAACATAGTATTGATAATGATCTATTTATCTGGATGAGGATCGGTAAATAACTTGTGAGTGCTGTACATCTGAGACAGAACTAAGCGATGTTGACTGGTCAAATCCATCGTTAAGGTTCCTCGGACCCAGGTATAACTCGTTATTACTATTCTGAATACCATATAAGTAGGATTATTGATATGAAGAGATATCTTTGTATATTGATACTTGTAGTACGAATGAGACCGTTACAAGTGGACGTATATAGAATATTTAAATCCTAAGGTTAAAATTAAACCGTTATATATGGTTTTATCCATTTATACGGATGAAATACAAGTTGATACTTGTATACTTATGAGACTGAGATCAAGTTAAGATCTAGGGACAATGTTAAGAGAAATTGTTAATGTATAGTCTAAAATAAGACTATTTCAACCAATATGATTATGAGATCATTGGTTAAGTCGATAGATGTATGAAATTAACGCACAAGGTCCGCCGCATCGAAAGCGCAGGGATTTTGGGGGGCGTTACAGGATCGACCTTTATGCGCAATTATTAATTAACAAGAAGGAGATAGAGAATTATACCCTTGTAGAACAAAGTTTCATTAGGTACAAGTTCAACTCTAATTCCTTCACGTTCTCCTTAAGCTAACGCTCTAGTAACTAAATCTGCAATGTTATCTTGAGAGTCCACTCACTCTAGGGTGACGTCTCCTCTTTTAAATTTCTCTCTAATTAAATAAAACTGTCATAACACATGTTTGGATTTTTGATGAGACCTGGGTTCCTTGGCTTGTGTAACAACTCTTGTGATGTCACAAAATAAAGGCAGTGGTCCTTGAATGCTAGGAACCACTCCGAGTTCGGTTATGAACTTCTTTATACAAACAACTTCATTTATAGCCATGCACTCTGTCTCTATCACTGAATCAACAACTGTTTGCTGCTTGGAATTTTTTTAACTCACTGTACCACCATTTAAGGTAAACACGTAACCCGAAATAGATTTACTGTCATCTTGGTCAGTTTGAAAACTTGAGTCTGTATAGCCCTTTAGTTTTAAATCAGATCCACCGTAGACAAGAAATATATTCTTAGTTCTTCTTAAGTACTTTTGGGTATTTTTCACTACCTTCAAGTATTCTTCTCCAGTATTAAATTGATATCTTCTTGTTACAATAAGTGCATGAGAAATATCAGGTCTTGTACATATCGTTCTGTACATGATAGATCCTATTGTCAAGGCATAAGGAATCTTATTCATACGAACTCTCTCTTCAGGTGTCTTTGGGGCCTAATTTTTATAGAGATGTATTCTATGACCCATCGATATGAGCCATCTCTTGGAATCTTTCATGTTAAACTTCTTTAGCATCGAATCAATGTATGTTCCTAGGACAAGTCGAGCATCCTTTTAGATTTATTGTTATAGATCTTAATCCCCAAAATATAGGATGCTTCTCCCAAGGCTTTTATGAAAAAATGTTTAGATAACCATATCTTGATTGATTATAGCATTGGAATATCATTCCCTATCAGTAATATATTTTTAACATATAATACTAGGAATGTCACAGTGTTTCCACTAACCTTCTTGTACACACATGATTCATCCTTGTTTTTGATAAAATTAAATTCTTTGATTGTCTCATTAAAACGAATGTTCCATTTTCAAGAAGCATTCTTCAATCAATAAATGGATCGTTTTAGCCTATAGACATGATTTGTTCCAACTTTTAAAACAATACCCTCCGGCTGTATCATATATATATCATCTTCTAGTTTTTCATTGGGAAAGGCCATTTTCACGTCCATTTGCCAAATTCCGTAGTTATGATAAGCTGCAATTGTAAGCAAAATCTGAATGTACTTGAGCATTGCTACTGGTGAGAAGGTTTCGTCATAGTCAACACCTTATCTTTGTTTTAAATCTTTTGCAACCAATCGGGCCTTATAGGTCTCTACCTTCCTGTTTGCTCCAGTCTTTCTCTTAAAGACCCATTTGCACCCAATAGGCTTAATGCCCTCAGGTGGTGCAACCAAAATCCATACTTGGTTTTCATACATGAAGTCCATTTCGGATTTCATGGCTACTAGCCATTTCTCTGAGTCTTTACTACTCATTGCCTCTTCGCAAGTCAATAGATCATCATCATCATCCTCTACGTTAAATCCATATCTTTCAGGTATCTTCGATACTCTTTTAGATTTACGAATATGCTGTGGTACATTATGCTGTATTACTTGGCCAGGTTCTTTCACTTGATCCATAGTATTTTGTGGTTCTTGAACTTCTTCAAGATTTATCTTACTTCCACTGACCCCTTCAAGGATAAACTCATTTTCCAAGAAGGTAACCTATTTTCCAACAAATACCTTTTGATCAGCAAGATGATAGAAATAATACCTTGCAGATTCTTTAGGATATCCCATAAATTTACATTTATTAGATCTTGTCTCTATCTTATCATGTTTAAACTTTTTGACATAAGCTGGATAAATCCAAATCCTAATATACTTAAGATTTGGTTTTCTCCTTGTCTATATTTCATATGGGGTCTTTGGGCGGATTTTGAAGGTACATTGTTAAGTAGGCGTGCAACTATTTCTAGGGCATAACCCCAGAAGAAAACTGAAAGATCGGTAAAACTCATCATATAATGGACCATGTCTAATAAAGTTTAATTTCAGATACAACATTTAATTGCAGCGTTGCTGGTGGAGTCCATTCACTTTTATTTCTGTACTTCACTTTTGCCAGTTTATTTCTCTACTTTACTTTTGAATTTTTTAAACTTTTCAAATAATTCGAATTTGTATTTCATCAAATACACATATCCAAATCTAGAATGATCATCAGTAAAAGTAATAAAATATAAGTACCCTTCTCATGCGTGCGTTGTCATAGGTCCACATACATCTATGTGTACCAACTCTGTGACGCCCTCTGGGTTCTTTAAACCCCAGATCTGGTGCTCACAGTATAATATCATACACAATTATCTACCCATTCAATCATTAAATGGAATAATTAAATACATCGTTCATGTTAAAAACATAACATCTCAGGTTTAACTAACCTTCATTACAAAATGTTACATCATAATAAAAGTCTTAACAACATAATTTAAATGTTACATGGAATAATAAAATAACTATTCCTTAGCTTTCCCTTTACGCTTGTCCGTTTTGGAACCTTCCGAGAACTCGGGTTTTGCTGAAAGGTTTAGTTTTAAGCAAGTGTGAGCAACAAATGGCTCAACAAGTATATAAAAGGGTTTTAAAACATGATAACATTTCTGATAAATTGGATAATCGACAAAAGGATGCGTAGGCATTTACTTTATATTTTAAAATAAAAGAATTTGAATGCTGATGGTCAAGTGACCTTGAACTTCGTTAAGATTAATGACATTATGCAAAGGATGACAATAACCAATAGCCATAAGACCAATATCATTAATACTATTAACAATCTATATAACAATTGATAATAACCAAAGATGTGTATTTTGGGGGATCAGCCCATCATACGGATACATTGTGCACTATATAAAACATCTAGCTTCGTAGCCATCATATAGGAATTATATCCCAAAATTTACAGTTTTAAGCCCCTACTAAAAGGGTTGTTCATTTCAGCTTTAATAGATATCGCATTGGTACAATATGGATTGGTTTAGCATTAAAAGTCATAGAATTCCATTTATCATAGCATTATTGATCTAGTCGAACAATGGCTTAGACCCACATTTCACCACTTATACGTAAGAACTTTAAAACATAAAGTCGGTTCAACAATTGAAAGACTTTTGAAATGCACGTAAGTGCATTCATGTCATACAGATACTTTAACCTCAAAAAATGGGTTCGAATCATGATATTTGAATTCACAAAGTTTACGCCAAAATAATGTAGTGCGCATAGGTAAAAGAACTTGCTCAATACAGTTTGAGTAAGGTTAGAAAACTTGCCTCGGTTGTCGATTACATTTAATGCTTCATTACGTCAAACGCCTACATAGATAATAATGTCAGCCCACTCATTAGTTTTAAGTTACAAATGTCAATCTGATCATTTATCTTAGATACGAGCTAGTTCTAACGTACTAGTCCGATTCACACTTAGCACATAACCTTAATATTAAACCTTCCTATCTCGATTACCAATCACATTTTATATCGCTTTTATCTTTTAACTTAAGCGTACCCGTTTACAAAGCTAGAATCATTACACATACATGCTTACACATAACACGTATCATTTAGGTTAGGCAATCATGACACGGGTCTATGCATTTAAGCTCAAGTTATGGCGTTTTACTTTAAATGCTACCTAATTTAGGTTCATTATAACATTTTCTCTTATCTTAGACTCAATCTCCATATTATAACAATCATGTAGTTCAACTAGATCACATATAGGCATGCATGATGACCACTTAGCAAAACAAGAAAAATTTAACAATTTGAAAATAGAAGGGTTGAGCACAAGTGCGCTGGACCCAAGCGCAAGTGCGATGGACCCAAGAGCAGGTGCGCTGGGTGCACTGCAAGTGCGCTGCACATTGAGAAACTGACAAAAGATTCGGGCGCAGCTGCGGTCATCATGACCGTAGGTGCGCTCCATTAGAAAAGGTAGGGTGCAGCTGCGCTCATAATGATCGCAGGTGCGCTCCAATGCAAAATTCTTGACAGAACGCTCGGGTGTAACTGTGACACCCCAAGATTTTACAAAATTTTAAATGAGGATTATGATTAATTAAATGAAGGTTAATAGTTAAAAACCTATTGTTGAATGACAAAAATTTATAAGGGAGATTAAATAAGAATTATTATTTAATCAATATGTTATATATGACCTATGTGGTAGGTTGAATGTATGTATATATGTATATATGACAAGATATATAAAGAAGGATTCAAAGTTTGGAAATGATGGAAATAAGGAATCTATATGTGAATTGAGGCTTTAGTTATGAATGTTAATAACAAGGTTAATGAATGGGCCTGGAGAGGCGAAGGTATGATAATGACGAGGTAAAGTAAGTATGTATGTGCAATGAGAAAGGAATTGTATAATTAAATTGGTTTATTAAGAATTTATGGAATATTAAGTTTTGATATATGAATATATGAATTTGTTAAGGAAATTGATATTAAATGATGGAAATAAGGTAATCGTGATATGAGGTGTAAAGACAAAAAGGTAACACTCTTACATATGAGCATAAGGAACGTAGATTCCAAGTATGTTGAGAATTGATTTATATGAGTGAAGTAAATAAGTGAAAGGACGTTAAAAACGTAATTATGATATTATGAGTTTAAACGATAAAGATAAACGATGACGGATTTTGGTAATTTGATTGAGGTTCGCTTCTCGAGAAAGCGGTTTATGGACAAATGAACAATTTGGCTATATTAGAATGTCGGGAATTAAAAATACGAAACGTGGAACCAAAGTTGGTTCGTAGTAAATGTAGAATGTAATATTATGAAAATTATCAATTATTGTTGAAATTAATATGTAATTAATGAAATAATATTTCAAAGTGTGACAAGTAAATTGGGACAAGCCAATTATGGATCATTTGATGATAGAATAAAATGGGAGTATGATGAAACAAGTTTGGATCAAAATGGGATTAAAATGGATAAGTTATGATTTAATTGGGATTTAAATTTCCTAGATTTTGTGGCTAAGGACAATTATACCCTTAACAAATTTGGAAAATGACATTGGTATCCTTAAATGGTGCAATGGCTATTATGTCCTTAATTAACCATGAGAAATGACACAAATGCCCTTAACCATGCTAGAGTTATACTAACCATCTATGGTTAGTTGTTGGAGCAATATATATATTATGTATGTATGTAGCAAGCTAGCTTATTTCATTCCACTCCTTCTAAGTTTCCAGCAAAGTTGAGAGAAATGAGAGAAAAGAGAAGGAAAGGCTTGAGTTTGAAGAAAATTGAAAAGAACTGCTATAGAAGTGTGCAAGGAAGAAGAAGTAGCCATCCAAAGTATGGCATCAAGCCATAACAAGGTTCAAAGCTAGAAGAAGGAGTGCATATTGAAGGTATGTTTATGTTCAAGCCATGAGATTTAAGATTTATGAGTTTAAATTCAAGTCTAAGAGTAGCCATGCATGGATTAGTGGCTAGATGTAAAGATTGTGTGAGTTATGTGTTCTATATGTGAGTTGTGTTATGAAACCCTAAGCTCAAGTTTGCTAGACCAAAGGTGGTGTACTATTCTTGCATTTTTCAAGCTAAAAAGCATGATTCATGGAGAATCATGTGTTATTTGGGGTTAGAAGTGACGAAAACCTAGTTTGAAAGGTTGATTATGTTTGATGCAAGTAAAATTTTGTGTTAAATGACAAGCTAGATACCTAAATGGTTTAAAGGAAGGACTTGTGATAGATAATTACAATATTAGGCTATACTTTTTGTATAGATTACTTTTTAATCTGTAAAGTGCATTAGTACGTGCATATAGAAGTTATGTGGACTTATAAAGTCGTTAATTGAGTATGTGATAACCTATATGAAGCATAGAGTCCAAAGATTGAAGATTGATTTAAGGAAGGAAATGAGTAAAGTTGACAAAGTGCTATTAATGTGTAATTTTGGTCATTTTGTGTAATTGGTGATCAAATGAGGCCAAAAAGCTAAGTTTGATGTTAATATACATGTTTGAAATGATTTGGAAGTTATTTGACGTCTATGGCGACAATTGAGGATTTTAAACATTTTAAAACGTTCGCCGACGCCTAAAATGAGTTATTTTGGAAAAAGGAATTCAAATGAAAAGTTATAAATGTTTTGAAGGCTCGTACAAGTTATATATGTGCTATATGTGTTAAAAGAGGTGTTGGAAGTAAGTGGTGCCAAAAATGGAGTTAAGGATTGAAATTGAGTTTAAGCATTGAAAATGAAAAGTTTTGAAATTGGATGAAAATATAACCTAAGATGTGATTTTTGGGAATTTTGAAACTTTAAAGGTGAAATAGAGTCAAACGACTCATGTTTATGTTATTACATATGTTTAGGTTGATTTGGTAATCAACAGATAGGAATTTGAACGAAAAGACGATTCGAACGATCGAAATCGATCGTTTCGATTCAAAATGGATTTTAACGAACAATTATCGCCTTGTGCGAAGTTTTATGGTTTTGAAAGTTTGGACATGTCATATATAACTTATATGAACTATGTCAAGTGTTAGAATGAAGTTTTAAAGCTTATGGCCAAAAATCACAAAGTTGGATTTCAAAGTTCAGAAAATTTTCCAAGTGTTGAACTGTTGCGAACAGGCCTCCTATGGACTAGTGTATCTATGTTTTAATGAATCCAAATGAGGCAAAGGAAAATTTTATAAAATACTATGGTATGAGATCTACATGTGTACCAAATTTGGTGTCAATTGGATGTACGGTTAAAGAATTAAAAATCACCAAAGTAGCAGCAAAAATCAAAATTTCAGATTTTGGACCACGACCGGGGCCATGGTTTTGTAGGCAAAACCACGGCCGGGGCCAAGTTTAGCTGAGAGGTCACGACCGGGGCCGTGGTTTCTTAGGCCAAAAGCCGGCCGGGGCCATGGATGACAGAGTTTAAAAAAATGATATTTTTGACCCGAAATGAAATGTTTTGATTCTAAATGATGGAGATAATTTATGTAAACCCTAGATTGATAAAAATGGACTATGTAAAGGGTGTTAAGGTATAATGAGATAATGAATTGCATAATGTAACATGCTTAAAGCTAAGTTAAAGCATGCTAAATGTTATGAAAAAGGTCGGGAACGAACTAGGATGTATTATTAACCAATGTAAGGTATAATACATCAAATGTGAAATGATTAGAGACAATGGGTCGTGTAATTATAAGTTAAGTTTGACTAAGATTGTTAAGTTTTATGATCCAATATTGATGTATAAGTTATGAATTGACAGATAAGGTTCGGACTAGCAACCCGAGACAAGAAATGATTGACAAGGCCAAGCGAGGCGGTAAAGGTTAAGTTAAATAAAAGCGTACAATCAAGTTTTTCAGACTTAAGTGTATTAGATATTCTATGTGAGCTACGTGATAACATAAGAATTGAATGTGCCTTACGTGCAATTATGTGGTTAAGTGCTAAATGAGTTACGTGACACTAAGCATAGTACGTTGAGATAAAGGAAGCATGAAGCATATATAAATTGTGAGCATGAAAGGTGTTAACTGAATTACTTGCTGAGCCTATGTGCTCATTCTTGCTATGTACTAACTTTTCAGGTAAAGCACAAGAAGACCGGAGGTTCCGGTGATGCTAAAGGTAAAGAATGTGAATAGGTGGACAAGCATAAAGGAAATTGGTTATATGTACCCGTGTAATATTTATGTAAAGTAGATGAATATAAAGTTATTTATGAGCAAGTTATGTACTAGTTGGTTAAGTTATGAATTGAGATAAGATGATTGTAATAATGATGTAAGTCGAGTATGAATATAATGAAACTCGCATGTATGATATAGATGTATGAATCGGGATATGCATGATATTGTTGAATGTATACAGGTATATATGAATAGTAGCAGGTGCACGACAGGTATATGCAAACGGGCCATGTATAGACGGATCATGGCGAAAATTTTATTACAGGTTATGTAAATCATAATATACTTGAATATGAATTGAAATAGACTCGGTCAAAATTGTTAACTGTTTGACCTAAGTTTAATGAAAGGTAAAGTGAACGTTGTGATCCTGAGACAGATAAGGAATGTAAGTTAAATATGTTTTAAAAATAAAAAAATAAAATAAAAAATGGACCGCATTTATGGTCAACAGAACGATGTTAAAGGTCAAAGGTTAAAGTTTAACGCACGAGATCCCGGTTAATAAGGTTTTAAGTAAATCACTATGTAATCCAGATATAATTGGACTTAATTAAGGAAGGTGGGATCTCGGGGCGTTACAGTAACTGCACTCACCTTGAGCACAGGTGCGCTCGGCTAAAACTCAGAAACTCACCATTTTATCTAACTTTTGATGTTTTAGAGCATACAAGCAACATTTAGATCTTTATACACTTCATGCAAATCATTATTCTTAGACTTCTAACATGCAAATTCTTGGCTTATTTCCATTGCAAAGCATGTTTGCCCATTTAAGTTTTGAATACCTCTTTCATATCACATAGCACATAAAGAAACAATTGCATTGTCTTCATTATAACATGCTCTATAGATACTCACATGAATCTTTGAAAATCATTTTGGCATTCAAAGGTCTTAACCCATAAAGAACCATTTGTTATTTTGAAAGGTATTTTCACAAGGTTTAAACTTAGTACCATGTTCGTTTACACCTCTTTCTTGAATTATGAAGGAATACCATGTTCGTTTACACCTCTTTCTTGAATTATGAAGGAAACACATATCATAATAGCCCGATTCATGCACAAGGTGACTTAATCACTTGGCATGCTTCACATTGTGATGAAACCTCCAGCATGCATACTTATATCTAACTTTCACATAAGTAACATACATATACATCATGGATTCAATCATAACACTTCAAACATTTTAAGAAAATCATCTATTTTGAAAAACACCCTCTCAATAACAACATCTAACAAACTACTTAATGAGGACTTCGATCAAACACCTAGCATGCATGCATTGATTTATAACACATTTATATATATAAACACAAAGAGCACATAAACTTAGCCATAATGTCCACCTTATATCACCGGGTCCTACATGACCTAAAAGTAGTATGCCCTCAAGCCAATCACATTTGATGTGATAAACATATACTTTGTAATTTTGTTCATTTATTAATAAAAGTATCAAGGCATTTCTTTATTCATGATTAATTACTTGAATTAATCAAATGAATAAACCCATAGTTTTCGAGCAATGCTTTTAGAACTATGATGAGGATCATGCTAATGAGATCTAAATTCAAGATAGCTCAAAACTAAAATTGTTCCTAATCGTTGGATCACTAAAAAGGGGATTAGTAGATTCGGATAGATTGATACATACTATGCTTGCTCTTATGAAGAAGATGATTGATCTCATAATCATTTGTGTAGAGACACTAAAGCAAGTATGTAGGTGCTTATTAGAGAATAAGTTCACTGAACGTGACTCGCTCAAGGAACACCTAATGGAGTTTTACTTGTCTGTCAATAGGAGTTTCTTATGTGATAGTTGTACAAGTGATCCTTGGACTTGAGATCATCATAGTATCTTGTATGTACTAAGTTATACTTTGACATATTTCTTAAGACCTATTGGTATATCAAAGGATATGCTTGGGTATAATAAGGTACACATGGAGATAGGTGAATGATCAACAAATGATCTACCATTTTCAGTAAACAGAGAGAATGTCCTATGCGATTCAATAAGTGACAACTCATAAATCCCTGGCCAGGGTTGAATGGAATTAGAAAGGAGTTTCTAATTTACATTAAATAGAGTTGTGTATTTGTGAATTGAAATGCATATAATCAAATAAATATGACTTGATAGAACTTTCGTGTCTTATATTTGATTGGGACATTGTATGGTAGAAGGATTGAATTGTACGGTAACTATTTGCTGAAAGGTTCTTTTACGATCAAATGTTGAAATATATATTATCTGGAAAGTCGACTTGCTAAGGGGACTTACCCTTATTGTGGAATAATTATTTATTCTGAATTAAGAAGTTAATTCGTAATAAATGAATTAGAATTGTTCTAATTTATTTATTATACAACCGGTTTAATATGGAGAACCTAAAGGGTCACATCGCAAAAAAGTAATATTTATTTTAGAAGTAGATGACATAATTGTAATAATAAATTAAGTATATTTAATTTATACTATGGTGATAGAATAAATTAAATAGCTTAATATTTATAATTTAGTATTTTAGAAATACTAATTATAAATTAATAAGAGGGGTCTTAATATTATTATTACTATTATTATTAATACTAGTATTATTATTTAGTTCCTAAATGGTTTAGGAATTAATTAATAAATAATAATATTATTATTAAATAATTAAGTTTCTAAATAGTTTAGGAATTATAATTATAATTATTAATTAAGTTACTAAATGGTTTAGTAATTAATTAATAAGAAGTACTCTCATTATTAAATAATTAAATTCCTAAATGGTTTAGGAATTGTAATTAATTAATTTAGTTCCTAATTAAATTGGGAATTAAATTAAAACCCTAATCCTAAATAGTTTAGGAGGATTGACTAGATCTATAAATAAAAGGAGTCTTATCATAGATTAAGGTTACACACTCTTTCATTAAGAATAGAGAGAATACTCCATAATTCTCTAGATTTAAGAGTTAGAGAGAGAGAGAGAATTAGGGCTAACCACCCATGGTTTGGAGAAACCAAGATCCACTTCTTTAATTCATAGATCTCTTGGTGGATCACCTCTAGAGGCTTCACACTTGGGGAGCTAACATTGATCTGTGGAATCTAATCGGTTAATTTGAAGAAGAACGTGAATGATTAAAGGGAGATGAACTTGTACCCGTGGAAGCTTGGTTCTACAAAGGTATAAATTCTTTTATCCTTCTTCAATTAATAATAGTCGCATAAGAAAGATCCAAGTTATTGGTTTGTACAAAAAAATTTAAAATCTGATTTTTATTGCTTCCATTGCACTTATATAATTTGATTATATGTATGTCATATTTTTGCAAACCAACAGTGGCATCAAGAGCCAAACTTATGCGAATTATTAATTGTTTTGATTTTTTATGTGTATGAGTATGTGTTTTGAATAATTTATTGGGCATAATTTATTATATTAAATTATTTATAAAAAAAAAGGTTTCGGTATATATATATAATCCGAATTTGGAAAAGTTGTTTCCGTCACTGTTTTGGAAAGGCATGCTGCTGCTCTACCGAATTTGGAAAAGTTGTTTCGGTATATATATTATTTGGTTAATATATGTTACTGCTCTACCGGATTGGATTGTCCCAAAATGGTTCTCCTGGATAATATATACTTATATATAAAAACATTAACAGCCCACGGTTTCGGAAGTGTATATATATATCGCTAAAAAGCCTTGGAATCATTATTTAACTAATATATGAGAATCCATTTACATGATTCAGGAATCAAAAACTTATATATATATATATATATGTATTAGGATGTTCACTAATATATGCGTATTACTATGTTAATATGCTGGATGTTAATATATATATATATATATATTCAACAGTTTTAAATAATTAAAAATAATGAATTATTTTTAATTATTTTATAATTAAAAATAAAGAGTTTATTTTAGATAATTTTAAAATAATAAAAATAAATAGTTTATTTTATATGATTTTATAATTAAAATAAAAAGTTTTTTTTAAACATGAAATTAGATTTCATGCAACTTTAAATTGCCCATTAAATAATACCAATATATATATGGAATGTTTTATTTAATTCATGAGATGAATATTATTTATTAATATATATGTTGATATATATGATAATAAATGAGATTGATTATGGACTATTGACCAATATGATTGGATTTAATTTTAATTAAATGCATGAATGAATGAGTTTTAATAAATGGGGTATGCGTACCTCGTATTTTCTAATTTTTCTTATGTATAATTCTATCTCTCTCCTATGTACTTCCCCTTGACTGTTGATCAAGGCTTCTATTTATTGTAAATAATTTGTAATAAGATTAGTTAGAATTATTTTGAAGAATTGGACCAAAGAAGCAAGCAGCGCATGAAGACCCGTTTGTAATGGAGCCTGGATTTAAATGTAATAGTTACATTTAATTTAATTTATTCTTGCACCCTAGGGTTGACCAATTGATTTATTTGGTGGCTCGAATAAATCAAATTAGAATAAAAGTTCATAATCAATCCAAGTAGAATATAGTATTCTATATGTGCATGCTTAATAAATATTTATTATATATGTTCCAAACATGCTTCACATGTTAATTAATATGACGCATATTTTATATATATGTGCATGTGCGCTAAACAAGATGAGACAATTAATATTAATAAACCCCTCATGATGTAGAATAAATATTATTTATAAAATGAATTAAAATATTTAATTCATGAATTAAAAGAGTTTAATTCAATTAAATAAAATTATAATGGTTCTAATTTATTTATTCTACTTCTCATAATATTAAGTTGTAACGTTCAAAGATATTTATTAAAAATATCGAACGTCGCCTTCTAGCATGGTAAAACGATAGAGTATCAAATAATTATTATGTTGTGTCACACAAGGCTTATATTAATTTTTTGAGATATTGTTTTATCACATTTGATGTTTATAAAAAGAATTGAACATTACTGTTTTGTTGTGTCACATAAGGACAATCTTTTTCTCTTCTAATATAAGAAAATGTTAGGTTGGACTTAACTTGGATAATTTTGATTTGGATGTGTCACACGTGATCATAATAATCTAAGAGGCAAAATAAAAGGAGTTACATGTTGATGTAATTGACAAGAGTTGTCTACATATTTATTATATATCATTTGTTGTGTCACACAAGGCTATATACATTTGAAATAAGATCTTTATTCTCATTAGCAAATCTTTAACTAGATTTGCCGAACTATATAAGGAGGGTAATATAGTTTGATGAAAATAGTGTGAGACACCATTTTAAATAAAGACCTAATTTATTTTGGTAATTAATAAAACGAATGCATATTAATGTTGTTATTAATTCACTTAAAGAATATTGCTATGTTTAAATCACTAACACTGCATAGCATAATGTATGCTAACAATTAATCGAACCGAATTATTCGGAATGATTAAACAAATTTGAGAATAGTTCTCAATGCTGAAAAGCTAGCAAATGTCCTTAATTTGTCTTTTTCTACAAATGTTGTAGACTAAGCCTCTGAGGAAGAGATTGCTATTTTAAATAGCAATATGATGCAAAGGTGGCTCAATGCATTATGCTCACATCCATAAGTATCGAGTTACAGCATCAACACGAGAAAATGGATACACCTATTATATTGCTGCACATTCAATAGTTGTATAGTGAGCAAAGTAGGTCAACTAGATATAAGATATTTAAGGAGCTCTTCCGATCTATAATAACCAATGACACTACAGTAAAAGACAAATGTCTTAAAAATGATCAATTGGATTGATCAATTAGGACAACAAGTTTTGTCAAGGATGGAGAGTTAGTCAAGATTCGATCTTGCAGTCACTCACTGACTCTAATTCACAATATGTTGTGAACTTCAAACATTAATGAGCTAGAAGTCAGTTTAATTGATTTTCTTAAATATGTTGAAGACTGTTGAGAGTCACTTTTCTTCTTAGAAAAATCAAGTCTTACTAATAGATGAATCTTCTAAGCGGAGGAAGATGGCCAAAGGTATTTATGAGGAGTCAGAAAGAGTAGAAGGCAAAAGAAATGCTAAATAATGGACATAAATAAAAGTGATCCTGAGGGCAAAGGAGTTTGCTTTCATTACGATAAGCTTGGACACTGGAAGAACAACTGCAAGAGAGTTGTAGTAGTCAAGTAGAAGAGGTTTAGTGAAGCTTCAGCTACAGATATAGATTTGTTCATAATGAAATAGAACTTTCTGTAAGTCAAGTTTCTACTTAGGTATTAGATACCGGATGGTGGTCTCACATATGCAAGTCGGTGCAGAGACTATGCAGAAGTAGAAAGCTAAACAAAGGATAAGTAATCCTGTGCTAGGGAATGAAGCAAAGGTTGCTGCATTAGCCATGTAAACTTATAGTTTAACATTGCCTACGGGCAAACCTATTAAGTTAGTAAGTTGTTACTATGTTCCGGTTCTTAGAAACATTATTTCAGTTCCATGTGATGACAAGGAAGAGTTTTTGACATTATAATAATGAACAATCATCGTTCTGTTTATAATGATAATGTTTTATTTAGAACTGGTTGATTACTTAATGGATTTTGTATACTTGACTTACATGAAAAATATTTCAATTTGAACAAACTAAAGACAAAGAGATGATATGAATCATATCTTCATGCAATATTGTTAACTCGGTCATGCTAATGAAACAAGACTAAACAAGTTGTATAAAGATAGGTTTTTAGAGCATTTTGATTATGAATCAAATACAACTTGTGAATCTTGTATCATGGACAATATGACTAAATATCCATTTAGTGGACATGGAGAATGAGTTACGGAGTTGTTAGAGATGGTACACACAATCGTGTGTGGGACCTATGACAACAAATACATTAGGAGGATATTCATTCATTACTTTAACTGATTATTCTAGATTTCGATACATGTATTTGATGAAATAGAAATTTGAATCATTTGAAACGTTCAAAGAATTCAAAAGTAAAGTGTAGAAACTAAAAGCTAAAAGTATTAAAGTTCTTCGATTAGATCGAAAATGGAATACTTAAGCAGTAAGTTTCTAGATCATTTCAAGTGAAATGGTATTCTCACAGAATAGACGTGGTGATGATCCATAATAAGTATTACTGATCTTCCAGTATCCTTCTAGGGTTATGCTCTAGAAACGATCGCATATCTACTAAATAAGATACCTTCAAATTTCATCCCCAAAACTTCATATGAGTTATGGATAGGGAGGAAACTAAGTCTTAAGTATGTTAAGATTTGAAATTGTTCAACTTATGTCAAAAGGTTTGACATGATAAGCTAGGGATAAGATCTGATAAGTGTAAACTTGTGGGATATCCTAAAAAAAGTTTAGGGTATCACTTCTATATTCCGATTAACTAAAAGGTGTTTGAAAGGTGTTTGTTTGAAACGCGTTGCCTTATAAGAAAAAGAAGTTTTTCCTTAAAGGGTTAGTGAGAGTAAAATAGATCTTGAAGAAGTTCAAGAACCACAAAACACTACAGATCTAGTGAAGGAATCTGTACAAGTAGATAAACCTATTATACCACAACTAAGTCGTAAATCTGGTTTAGTACCGAAGATACCTTAATGGTATGGATTCATCATAGATGATGATGATAAGGTACGCATCATAGTGGATGATGATCCAAATATATACGATGAGGTATGAGTATTAGATACTCAAGAGAAATGGTCGATGACCATAAAATCCGAAATGAGTCTTTGAGAAAGACTAATGCAGATGGCTAGGTGTAGACCTATAAGACCTGACTAGTGGTAAAAAGATTTCAAACAAGGTCAATGAGTTGACTATGATGAAATTTTTTCATTAGTGAAAATGTATCTATCCATTCGGATTTTACTTACAATTGTAGCTTACTATACAAAAGGATGTATGTATGATACAACCAAAAGAATTTGTCTCCATAGAAATGGAGTAAATCAAGTATAAAAGTTACAACGATCTAATTATGAATTGGAGCAAGTTTCTCGAAGATGGAACATCTGTTTTGATGAGACAATCAAAAGAGTTTGATTTTATCAAAAATGAGGATAAACCAAGTATGTACAAAGGTTAGTGGGAGCATTATGACATTTCAAGTATTATATGTTGATATAATATCGATAAGGAATGACATATCGATGCTACAATCAGTAAAGATGTGGTTGTCTAAAAACTTCTTCATCAATGACTTGGGAGAAGCATCCTAACATTCTATTCAGGATAAAGGGGTATAGAGATAGATCATAAAGGATACTCGGCTTGACCCAAGGGACGTACATTGATTCATTGAAATGTACTAGACTTGATATTGCTTATGTATGATAAGCAGCTATCAGTTTAATTATGGAGAAGAACATTAGAAAAGAGTTTCTAATGATGGGTCTGATATAAAACTAGAGGATTTAACAAACTCAAGTTTGTTCAGACTAACTAAGATAACAACATATCCATTTCAGGTAATATGATTACCGTGAATGGTGCTGCAATGAGTTGGAAAAGTTTCAAACAGCAAATAGTTACTGATTTAGTGACAAAGACATAGTAAATAACTATAAGTGAAGCTGCAAAGGTGATTGTTTAGTTAAACAAGTTCATTACAGAACTTATAATGGTTCCTAACATTAAAGGAGTTTAATTCGCCAAGGAACCTAGGTCTCATCTGAAATCCAAACATGTGTTGCGGCACTTTCATATGATTAGATGAATCATTGAAAAGGAGACGACACCATAAAGATGGTAAACTCTTAAAACAGTATTACAGATCCATTAACTAAAGCATTTACTAAGCAATTTGTTTGTCACTTAGAGAAGAATGGTATGGGGATACCAAAGGGCGATTGGCTTTAGTGCAAGTGGGTGATTGAAAGTAGTATGCCCTCAAGCCAATCACATTTGATGTGATAAGCATATACTTTGTAATCTTGTTCATTTATTAATAAAAGTATCAAGACATTTCTTTATTCATGATTAATTACATGAATTATTCAAATGAATAAACCCATAGTTTTCGAGCAATGCTTTTAGAACCATGATGAAGATCATGCCAATGAGATCTAAATTCAAGATAGCTCAAAACTAAAATTGTTCCTAATCGTTGGATCACTAAAAAGGGGATTAGTAGATTTAGATAAATTGGTACATACTATGTTTGCTCTTATGAAGAGAATGATTGATCTCATAATCATTTGTGTAGAGACACTAAAACAAGTATGTAGTTGCTTATTAGAGAATAAGTTCACTGAACGTGACTCGCTCAAGGAACACCTAATGGAGTTTTACTTGTCTGTCAATAGGAGTTTCTTATGTGATAGTTGTACAAGTGATCCTTAGACTTGAGATCATCATAGTATCTTGTGTGTACTAAGTTATACTTTGACATATTCCTTAAGACCTATTGGTATGTCATAGGAGATGTTTGGGTGAATGATCAACAAAGGATCTACACATGGAGATAGGTGAATGATCAACAAAGGATCTACCACTTCCAGTAAAGGGAGAGAATGTCCTATGTGATTCAATAAGTGACAACTCAGAAATCCCTGGTCAGGGTTGAATGGAATTAGAAAGGAGTTTCTAATTTACATTAACTAGAGTTGTGTATT
Source organism: Hedera helix (assembly GCA_947179155.2). NCBI lineage: Eukaryota > Viridiplantae > Streptophyta > Magnoliopsida > Apiales > Araliaceae > Hedera > Hedera helix. Next base: position 24,708,460 of record OX359266.1, read on the forward strand.
TGTGAATTGAAATGCATATAATCAAATAAATAAGACTTTACAAAAATTCCGTGTCTTATATTTGATTGGGACATTGTATGGTAGAAGGATTGAATTGTACGGTAACTATTTGCTGAAAGGTTCTTTTACGATCAAATGTTGAAATCTATATTATCTGAAAAGTCGACTAATCGCTAAGGGGGCTTACCTTTATTGTGGAATAATTATTTATTCTGAATTAAAGAGTTAATTCGTAATAAATGAATTAGAATTGTTCTAATTTATTTATTATACAACCGGTTTAATATGGAGAACCTAAAGGGTCACATCGCAAAAGAGTAATATTTATTTTAGAAGTGGATGACATAATTGTAATAATAAATTAAGTATATTTTATTTATACTATTGTGATAGAATAAATTAAATAGCTTAGTATTTATAATTTAGTATTTTAGAAATACTAATTATAAATTAATAAGAGGAGTTTTATTATTATTATTATTAATACTAGTACTATTATTTAGTTCCTAAATGGTTTAGGAATTAATTAATAAGTAGTAATATTATTATTAAATAATTAAGTTCCTAAATAGTTTAAGAATTATAATTATAATAAGTAATTAAGTTACTAAATGGTTTAGTAATTAATTAATAAATAAGAAGTACTCTCATTATTAAATAATTAAGTTCCTAAATGGTTTAGGAATTGTAATTAATTAATTTAGTTCCTAATTAAATTGGGAATTAAATTAAAACCCTAATCTTAAATAGTTTAGGAGGGTTGACTAGATCTATAAATAAGAGGAGTCTTATCATAGATCAAGGTTACACACTCTTTCATTAAGAATAGAGAGAATTCTCCATAATTCTCTAGATCTAAGAGTTAGAGAGAGAGAGAGAGAGAGAGAAAATTAGGGCTAGCCACCTATGGTTTGGAGAAACCAAGATCCACTTCTTTAATTCATAGATCTCTTGGTGGATCACCTCTAGAGGCTTCACACTTGGGGAGCTAACATTGATCCGTGAAATCTAATCGGTGAATTTGAAGAAGAACATGAAGGATTAAAGGGAGATTAACTTGTACCCGTGGAAGCTTGGTTCTACAAAGGTATAAATTCTTGTATCATTCTTCAATTAATAATAGTCGCATAAAAAAGATCCGAGTTATTGGTTTGTACAAAAAATTTTAAAATCTAATTTTTATTGCTTCTGTTGCGCTTATATAATTTGATTCTATGTATGCCATATTTTTGCAAACCAACATGACCCCCACGTTCACAGCAATAAAATAACTCCTAAAACCCTAGAATCAAAACCATAGCTAGCAATATATAAAGTCTGGGATACCAACTGTAACGCATCGAGATCCCAACCTTTTTTAATCAATCCGATTATGTCTGGATAACATAATTATTAACTTTAAATCATTTTATATAATCATAAAATACTTCCACGACAATCTCGTGCGTTAAACTTAACCTTTAATCTTTAAAATCTTTATTTAACTTGACCATAAATGCGGTCCATATTTTTTTTTTATCAAAACCATAACTTACATTCCTTACCTGCCTCAGGATCGCAATGTTCATTGACCAATCACTAGAACTTAGGTCAAATATTAATTAAATTGTGACCTAGTCTATTACAATTTTATAGTCAAATATATATTCAAGATTTAAATAACCTGCAAATAAAAGTTTGCCATGAAGTATCCATATATGGCCCTATTTAACTATACCTGTATCAATCATGTTCCTATTTACACACAGTCATTCATCATATCTATACCATATATCATGTCTGCTTATAACTAATCCATACAACATAACCTTGCATCATTACAATCTCTACTTTGACTAATACATACATGCTCATTAGCTATATGGGTTAACAAACCACACATTCCTTTTTACTATCTAAGTTTAACTTTTAAACCAAACTATTATATATCTTGCATCTATTCATTCACATTCCTTTACCATAGATGTACCTATAATGTCCTAGAATTTTCATGTCATTATTAATTAAATTATTAATTTAATTTCTAACGAGTTAGTTTTACGAGGTTATTTAAATCTTCTTGTGTGATTAATTAATTACGTGATTAAAGGATTATGTGATTAATTGCTGGGTTAATTAAAGAGGGTCGCTAATGTGCTAATTAAATTAGTGAACAAACCCTAAAGTTTTAATAGCAAAATAATTGTTAAGTTTTCTATTAATTAAATATTCAATTAAATTGAATATAATGAGTTAATTAAATTTGGTAAATTAATTAATATGATTATTAATTAATGTGAACAATGTGAAATATTAATAATAATATTTATTAGTCCATTTAGTGATTTAACATTAATGTGCTAGAGTATTTAATTAATTAATCAATTCAATTATTATTTAATTATGGATTGGATAATTAATGTATAACAAAATTAATAATCAATCATTTGGGTTATATTAATTAGTCCAACGATAAATTAAATGGACTTGACTAAATAATAGTCCAAGTCATTTAATAGGAGTACATTGGATATTAAATGAAGTCCAAAGTATAAGTCCACTTGAAATTAATTGTGTAATTTATTATTTATTAAAAAAGTGAGCATGTGACATTTTTTTTGGGACAAAAAGGGTTCCCATCAGTCGTGTATATAGAGAGAGATTGCAAAGTAATTTTTTTTTATTTTTTTTTTCATTTATTTAATAAATGGTTACTTGTATTGTTTTATACAGTACATGGATCATCCATCTTTTCACTAACTTAGTATTTGGCCTAAATTTCTTGTACAAGTCTCCAACTAGCTTCATGATGGTATTTTTAATAGATATAGATTTTATATCTATCATCATTGTAAGTATACTTACAACTTAGGAGCTTTTGGTAATCATTTTCCATCTTTCATCCTCTAAGTCTTGAGAGCAAAATATTAAGAGAACAAAATTTGGAGAGCAAAACATAGAGAGATTTCGAGTGGAGCTTCTAGGAAGAAGAAGAAATCCTAAGCTAGTTCATGCCATCACAACATACTTTGGAAAGAAAAGAAGAGTAGCCATTAAAACTAGGTATAATCCTCATTTTTTCAAACCCTACCTTTATTGTTAGTAATAAATGACTAACATTTATTATTAGTAGTTCTTTATTTGTGTTAGGATTTGAATGCTTATTGGTTGGTATATTTTGTATGCTAAAACATGTGTTTAGTAGTGTGTAAACAAGTCTCGAAAATAATGACAAAAAAATATTTTTATAAAACTTAGATTTAATGTTCTAATATTATAGAATATTAAATCATGAGAAAAATAATGTTTGAATAACTCAAAATGGAGTTATACATAAAAAAGTTATGATTTGTAGTAGTTTATGTGGTAAAATATAATGTTTGAATAACTCAAAATGGAGTTATACATAAAAAGTTATGATTTATAGTAGTTTATGTGGCAAAATAATTTTTATGAAAAATATGTAATTAAATCATAGGTACTTAAATTTTCATGTTATAAATTGATATTAAGTGATGGGTATTATTTTGGATTTTTCTTGAGAGATTAAAAGCTTACTTGAAGGTATAATTTTCATTTGAGTGGTGTATTGCCGTTACTGTAGCTAATCTGTTAAGAAGAAAAAAAAGAGTTGGCCGCACATTGCGCGCCAACAGTTTCAGCCGGAAACGGAGATCAAACGACGTCGTTTAGAGCATGAAACGTTAACTCGTGTGCTATGCGCTGAAGTTGTTTTTGAGTTCTTCAAAACGACACCGTTTTAGGGCCTGGTTTGGGTTAAGCTCGCGCAATGCGTGGGAGCTAACTTCCAGTGAAATTACATAATTGCCCCTCCGTTTAGTTTTCAATATAATTACAAAATTGCCCTTGGTCCGATTTTTCAGATTATTTACAGAATTGTCATTTTGTATATTTTTTAATGAATTTAAATGTTTAAAAATTAATTTAAAATTTTAATAAAAATAATAATAATACAAAAGTGATATTTGGGATTGTATTTTTCATTTTGATTAATATTTAAATATTTTAAATATTAATCTAGTTAGCTAAATTTATGGTTAAGTTACATAAATATAAATTTTATTAATTATTTATTATTTAATTAAAAATTTAATAATAAATAAGGATAAATAAATTGGTTATTATTTGACATTAAAAAATAATTAAATTAGATAAATAATTAATTATTAATTTAATTGACATTAAATAATAATTAAAGAGGATTAAAATTAATAAACTATTATTTAATCACTTAGTTAATTGTTAGTTGATTTATATTAACTAATAAGATTTTAGAAGTCATTAATTATTATTTAATTAGTAAATGATAATTAAAGATAAATAAAGTTAATAATTTAATTAATTATTATTAAATAATAATTAAAGAAATGTAAGGTTAATTAATTAATTAATTAATTAACTATTATTTAATTAAGATTAAATAATAATTACATAAGATTATCATAAAGTTAAATAATTAATTATTATCTAATTAATCTTATGTAATAATTAAGAAGCATTAAAATAAATAAACTAATTATTAAGTAAGATTAATTAGTTATTATTTATAATTAAATAATAACTAAAGGTAGTTAATTAATTAGTATTTAACTAATAAAAATAGTAATTAATTAAAGAAAGAGTTAATTAAATATAAATTATTTAATATTCACCAGTTAAACAATTATATTAAATTGTTTAAAGATTCCTTAAGTGTTTAATACCTAGGATGAATACTCCTACATTATTAAATCATTAACCTAAGTGTGATTACACGTCTATAGGGTTAATGTTAGCATGTCAAATGATGTGAATTATGTAGTAGACTTATTTGCTAGATAAGTTCGTAGTAAGCGTACAAACGTGCCAGCATACGCCATACTAATTGTTAGATCGACTTGATTTGATGTTAGGCCCTTCAAAGCCATTTAATTAAAGCTAGTTTGTTGTAGCTGAGCAGACAGACAAGTTCCTTATCTCTAAACTCATTTCATTGAGCAAGTTATTTATTTAAGCTTGAACTGTAATTCCAAGTATGCTTTGAGTGGTTTAATTACTTTACACGATGTTGTTGTTATTCGAACTTGGTGCACTTGATCTTGTACAGTCTTTGACTTGTACCTTATTTAACGTTCTATTGTTTAAAGAACTGTTCAAAGTAGGTATAAGTCATTGTTTGGCTAAAAATTTATGTTAAAGATTTTAAGAGCTATCCAAATCATTGAAGATGCGAATTCTTGGACTATTATGAACACCTCCCTATTATAGGGGAGTACCCTGTATCTAATATCAGGTACAAAACACGAAAATTAAATGTTATGCATACACATATTGTACGAGAGACTGATCCCCTCAAGTACATATTTTTGGTAGTAACCATTGGGTCAACCAACTATTGACTCAAGTGGAAGTTTATAGTTCATAGTCTACTTGACTATCTTGATTGTGAAAGCAATCATTATTCCTGCTTATGTTATTCATGTTATTGAATTGTTTCATCTATTCCCTTTCATTCATGATATATATTATCTCTTGTTGTTATTTAAACTTGTTGAGCAAACTAGTTGCTCACCCTTGCTATATTATGAACCTTATTGCAGTGAAACCCGAGATTTCTGGAAAGAACAAGGGTTAGAGAAAGATGAAGTGATAGACTTCAAGAGACAGTCTTTAGTGTATTCGTCTAGCTAAAATTACTTATTTTGTGATGTAAACCCTAAGTACTTTATTAAGGGTATTTGTGTACTTTTGTGTAAGGTTACCATATCTTGGGACTAGTAACACCTTTTGAATGAACAACATATGTTTATTATTCTGCATTTAGTTATTGTATGTTATTTAGAGTTGGATGTTTGTATTGGATTGTGATGACTGGATCCGGATATTTGAGAACCAAATTTGGGGGCATCACAGCATCGAAACCTCCGACCTTCTTGTACTTCACCTAAAATGTTAATTCATAGTAAGAATGAGCATAAAGCTCAGCAAGTAATTCAGATAACACATTTCATGCTCGCAGTTTATAATATACGTCTTGCTCCTTTACTTTATCATATTATGCATGAATGCCACGTATTTCATCTAACATTTATATCACATAGTTGCACGTAGAGCACATTTCAAATCCCTTATAATCATATAGTTCATCTAGAACAATTAGTACACTTTCACCTGAAAAACTTGCCTATACGCTTTTATCTACTTAACCTTTGTCGCGTCGCTTGGCCTTGCTATCATTCCTTAACTCAGGTTGCTTATTTGAACTTTATCTGAAAACATACAATCTATATTCATCATTATAGGATCATAACTTAGTAATCTCTGTTAAACTCAATCCATAATTATACAATCATTCATCTCTAATCATTTCACATTTGATGTATTACACATTACATAGGTTAATAATACATTCTAGCTTGCTCCCAACCTTTTACCTAACCCATAAAATGGTTTGGCTTAGCTTTGGGCATGTTATAATATGCCATTCATTATCCCATTATGCTTTAACACCCTTTACATTGACCATTTTTTTTGTTTATCAATTATAGAGTTTATATAACTTGTTTCTATCATCCCATATCAAAATATAGCTTTTTGGAAGCTTAAATTTTTTTCAAATGCAGAACAATCTCGCCCTGGCGCCATCAGAGCTCCCTGGCCGCGAAATCTCCTCAGCCATGAACAGTACATTGCGACCCCAGCGCAATGTTTAGTACAAAACATTGCGCCTAGGCGCAATGTTCAGAAACAATAATTTCTGATTTTTGTCCTATTACCTTTGCCGATTTTTAACTCCTTCATCTTACATCCAAATAAGCTCAAATTTGGACCACATCTAGACCTTACTACATAATATTTTTAAAAAATACTACTTGCCTCATTTGGCTTCTTAAAAATAGAGATACACTAGCCCATAGGAGAGTTATTCAACACATTTCCAGACTTGGAATTTTTTTCAACTTCAAAACCAACTTTTACCAACTTCGTGATTTTTTGCCATTTGCCTTAAAACTTAATTCTAACACTTGACATAGCTCACTTAGGTCATATATGACATGTCTAGACTTTCAAAACCATAAAATTCCGTACAAGGCGAGTTTTGTCCGTTAAAATCCATTTCGAATCGAAACGATCGATTTCGATCGTTCGAATCGCCAATTCAATCAAATTTAAATCCGTTGATTTCCAAATCCACCTAAACACATGTATTAACATGAAAATGACTCATTTGACTTCATTTTACCTTTAATTCCTCAAAATTCCAAAAATCACACTTTGGTTGGATTTTCACAAACTTTTCAAAACTTTTGACTTTCAAACTTAGACTCACTTAACACTTTAATCTCAACACACTACATATGCCACCATATACACATTTAACAACTATATAAGTCTATATAACTTCTAACTGCACATTCTAATGCACTTTACAGATTACAACTTGGTTTAATGATAATTTATAGTCAAATATTGTAACTTTCCTTCACAATTCATACTTTTCAACCTCCAATGCATTTTGTATGCTATCCAACATTAATTTACACATGAATCCAATATGTTCAACCTTCTCATGTAGGTTTTTATCAAAATTAACAACATGTAACATAAAATCCTCCTTAAATCATGACTTAATATCACACTTCCCTTAACAAAACATGTTTTTCTACTTTCAATGCATCTTGAATGCTATTTAACATGAAATTTCTCATGTATCTAACATGCTCAACACTTTGAACTATGTCTTCATCAAAATTTTCAACATAAAACTCATGATCAACCAATAATTCATAGTTTTTAACTTGAAAACGTGCATCACCTTTGTTTTACTAAATTCAACACTTAGGTTTTCATCAACCATCACATAAATAGCACATAACTCATGTAAACTTACATCTAACCACTAATTCATGCATGACTTCTCTTAAACTAACATTAAAACTCATATAAACTAAGTTCTATGATTAGAACATGATCAATACCTTCTTGAGGTGCTTCAAGTGTTGTTAGGATATGATGATCCACTTTGCTAGCTATTTCCTCTTTCCTTTACCACTTTCTTGAAATCTTTCCAGCCTTTTCCTCAAACCTTACCCCTTTCTCTTACTTTCTCTTTTTAGCTCTCAAGAGCATACTTGCTAGCAACTTTTGAAATGAACAAATGTTGATAACCCTTTTGATTACATGATACATACATATATAATAATTAAAGCTCCACAATTAACTCATCTTAGTTACTTAACTTATGCATGGTTAGGGGTAGTTATGTCACTTCTCATGACTAATCAAGGACATAATAGTCATTAAACATTTCTAGGATACATATGTCATTCCACCACTTGCTAAGGGCATAATGGTCAATTGCCACAAAATCTAGGAAATTTAATTTCTTAAAATTTATAATTTGCTTATTTTTCATCCAATTGAATTTATTTTTGATCCAAACGTGTTTCATCATGCTTGAACTTTATTCCATCATTAAACACCTTATAATTGGCTTGTCCCATAATATTTGTCACACTTCAAAATATCAATTTCATTAATCACATATTAATTATTACAACATTTACCATAATTGTATATCATTCCACACTTAATTTTCTACGAATCCTTTTCGGTTCCTTATTCAATAAACCTCAATCTCCAACATCTCAAATAGTCATGATACTCATCTTTTTGCATAAATCGCTTCCTCGAGAAGCGAATCTCGACCTGATTACCAAAATCCATCGTCCTTTATCCTTATTCACTTATAGATATCACTTTACGACTTTAACGTCCTTTCACTTGCATACTTCACACCAATATGCTAAATTTGCACCATTCTTGCATCCAACATGATCTCTACTCATTCTCAGGGTATTACATTTTGTATCTACAGATCATATACCTAATCATCTTATTTCCATAACTATCAATTTCTTAACAACTTTAATATTCTAAAATCATTATCCATATTATTCCTTTTATCTTTAATATGCCAATTAGGTACAACCGTTCCTTCTTTTCTACACATACTGATTTACCTTGCCACTCTCATATCATCGCCTCTCCTGGCCTATTCATTTAGCTTACTATACTTTCATAACCAATTTCAATTCAATTATATATCATCATTTCCATTTCTTATAAACCTTAGCTTATCTTTCTATATTTGATCACACACACACACACACACACACACACACACACACACACACACACATATATATATATATATATATATATATATATATATATATTTACATATAATCAATCTATTACCTGTTGACACATAATCTCGTGTCTTACCATAATTCCTTTCTATCACATTGATCACACAATAATTCACATTTAATCATTCCTTAATACATTCTATCATTTAAACCAGATTTTATCTCATAAGCTTTACTTAATTCATCAAAATTCTTATTTGGAATTCCTGTAAAATACTGGGGTGTCACAGTTTGAGCATAAGAGACTTTTAAACCTTAAAAGGGTATTGCACTAGAAAGCAAGTTACTGGGTTTTCTTCCTCCTCCTTTAGGTTGCTAAGAGCTCTTATTCTCTTTCTTCTTCTTCTTCTGGATTCTTTCTCGCTCTCTATTGCACTCTCCTTAGTTAAACACTTAGCAACAAAAGGTGAAGGTTTGAAATAGTGTGAGTTGCTGATCTAATAGGAGTATACTCTTTCTCAGCTGAATCATTACCTACCCAAAACCTCCATGATCAGCCCTAAGTAGCATTCTATTTCTACAACCTATGGCAGCCAACACCTCTGCTATACACTCATTGGGCAAACTAAGATGCCATGCACAACTGACTTGGAATGATTGCATTTCACGAGCTCTCTTGTTTGCTAAATTGTCCCAGAATGAGTGTCACAGCTGATGGTTTTCACGCTTTAATTTAAATAGGTGTTTGGGCTGCTGGATTCACTTAGCATTTGGGTCAAAGATTGGGTTTAGTTATAGGTAATGCTACCTAATAATGTATTGGGCTACTCTAGCATCAAGTTGGGTCAATGTTTGGGTTTAATTAAATACAACATGGGTTTTAATTAAATTGAATCATTGTTTCAATAATCAGCCCATTTGTGTTTATTAAATATAATGACACCTCCAATACATCAATTTAATAGATTAGGTCAAATAAGATAATTATTGGACCTTGCTCCCATAATCCCAATTAATCAATTTAAATAAATTAATTAGCGTCATACAATACCCAAAACACGATCAATCTTCGAATTGGTTAATTAAATCATAACCTATGTAAAAAGATTAATTCACGTGTTCACTATCTTTGTTTCCTAATTAAATTAATTAATTTAACTTATTAGGTACAAATTAATGTAACACCTTAATTGCAATAATCACGTAACGTTTTTAATTTAATACACACACACACACACACACACACACACACACACACACACACACACACACACACACACACACACACACACACACCACATAATTGCACAAAATAGTTTGCATAATTTTATTCCCAAAAAATAAAATAAAAAAATTACAGCAAATTTCTTCAGTCATTACAAACTCTAACAACTCTACAACGCTCTCTCCCTTTTCACTAAAAGGAGATTTAGTCATTTTACCCATGTGACGGGATTCACAAGTTGGATATGATTCGTAATTAGATAGCTCTAAACGTTTGTCTTTATGCAACTTATTTAATCTCGTTTCATTAATATGACCAAACCTACAGTGCCACATAAATGTATAATTTATATTATCTCTTTTTCTTTTCTTAGTTTGTTCAATTTATAATATTTTTTTTTGTATAAGTCAAGTAAGTAAAGTCCATTCAGTAAATTGTCAACACCATATAAAATATTATTATTGTAAATAGAACAAATGTTGTTCTTTATTACAATTTCAAAATCATCATTGTCCAACAAAGGAATAGAAATAATATTTCTAATAAGACTGAGACATAATAACAATTATTTAAATTAATGGACTTGCATGTATGCAGTGCTAAATAATAAGTTTCTACGGCTAATGCAGCAATCTTTGCTCCATTCCCCACGTGTAGGATGACTTTGTCTTTGTTCAACTTTCTACTTCTGCTTAGTCTCTGCATAGTATTACATATGTGAGAACCACAACCGGTATCTAATACCCAAGTAGAACTTTGACTTACAGAAAGATTTATTTCAATCATGAACAAACCTTGATATGAGGTTGAAGCTTCTCCAATCTTTTTTTGTTTTAGATCTAAAATATAATCCTTGCAGTTTCTCTTCCAGTAACACGACTTCTTGCAATGGAAGTATATTTTTTGCTATCAGGACTAGTCTTCTTATTATCCTTTTCCTTCGCCTTGCCCTTAGCCTTCTTCGTTTTCTTCTTTTTAGAAGAACCCTTAGTCCTCTTCCTCTTCTTTGAAGAATCATCCACCAACAATACTTGGTCATTCTTGGATGGGAAGTGATCTTCTACAGTTTTCAACATGTTAAGTAACTTAGACAAGTTGACGTCCAACTTATTCATGTGAAAATTCATAATAAATTGTGAAAAAGTGTTCGGGAGTGATTGCAAGATCAAATCTTAGCTCAACTCTCCATCCATCATGAACCCTAACTGTCTATGTTGATCAATTAGATTAATCATCTTGAGGACATGAGTCTAATGGTAGTGCCCTCGGTTATTCGAGATCAGAAGAGCTTTTTAGATATCTGATATCTAGCAGTTTTACTTTGCTCACTATACAACTCTTTGAGGTGCAACAGTATAGTACGAGCATCCATCTTTTTATGCTAATGCTGAAGTTCGTTACTCATGTGTGACGACCCCAAATCCGGGTTCCATAACCTCGGGTTTGGTTCTCACTGTACAATACTTAATAACAATAAAATACATAATTTGCATTTAAACATCGCGGAATAATACCAAATGTTCCTTATAAAAAGGCTACAATACCCAAGGTCGATTAACCTTAACATCAGCAGTTCCTATCTTAAGGAATTACAAAAGTTTTACCAACAATAATTACATGTTAAACATTTAATTAACATGCATAATTAAGCTCTGGCTTTCCCTTTTTCCTTGTCCTTCTTGGAGCATTTGGGTCTAGCTAAAAATGGTTCATGCTACAACAAGGGTAAGCAACTGGTTTGCTCAGCAAATTTGAGAACAATCATTGAGATTTATTATATCATGAGTGAAAGGGGAATAACATTGAGTGCTCTAACAATAGATATAACAATTGTGAAAGAAATAAGACTCAAATTTCATTGAAAAATAATATTTGAATCTTAAATGCTAAGTGGTCACTAAGGACCCTGAACTAACGAGGGTATAATAGAGTTTCCTCTAACCTTTTCAGTAGTTTGGTTTTCAAGGGGATCAGCCTATTCAACACGCTCTATATGTATTACATTTAGTCTTCTGGCGCCAAAGTCGGTTTCCTGACATAAAATCCCCTTTCTCTAGGGTTGTTCAATTCTCATACTTAATATAAGAATCCGCCCCAATCAATGGTTTGGATAAGCTTTTAAAAGTATTCAAGCTATTGAATTTATAAACCCAATGTTTAGCTGAACAATTAGCTTTAGACATTTTTAATTCAGTTCATGAATCAAGAACTATTAAGCTTCAAATGCACTAGGTGCGATTTTATAAACAATATGGATGTGGAATAATTGTAAATAATTAAACCACTTAAAGCTCTAGCAATAATTTCAAGTATAAAAAATTGTTCAATAATAATTGAGTAGGGTTAAAGAACTTGGCTCGCGTGTAGATTACTGCTAACCAAATCAATTTAATTCTCTCCGAATAGACTTAACAATTATTCAGGTTGATCTTTAAATTAGTATCATAAATATATTCATATGATAACCTTTATACTTCTTATACCTCTAACACTTAGCCAAATAATCATATAGTTAAAGGTATATAGACATTTAGAGAATATTAACATTACTTGATAATATTTTACTCACATAAAATCTCTATTAATTATTGAATATAGTTCATACACTTATTTAATATTATTAACAATTTAATAATATTTTATTAGTCTTATAATATTATTAATCATTTAATAATATTTTATTATCTTTCTAATATTTTTAATCATTTAATAATACTTTATTAATTTTTTAATATTATTAATCATTTAATATTATTTTATTCATTCCATAATATTATTAATTATTTAAAAATATTTTATTATCTTATTAATATTATTAATCATTTAATAATATTTTAATCATTATCTAATATTATTAATTATTTAATAATATTTTATTCATACTCTAATATTATTAATCATTTAATAATATTTTATTATCTTATTAATATTATTACTTATTTAATGATATTTCATTAACTTATTAATATTATTACTCATGTAGTAATATTTAATCATTTACAAATGTTATAATCATTTAATAATATTTTAATAACATATTAATATTATTAATCACTTAATAATATTTTATTACAAACAATACCAATAGTTAACTTTTTAATTGTGTTAATGTTAGCCTTTATTTTATACATTTAGCTACCAAATAGTTACTAATAAACTCTATATATTGATTTAATATCTAAAAACATTTATTTTACACTTATTTTAACTTAATTTATCAAAAAAAATTGACCCGGATCAACCCGACCCGACCTGGACTGACCAAAATCTGCTAGGTAGAATGTTCGGGCACAGCTGCGCCCACACCGAGCGCAGGTGCGCTTGGCCAATCTATCTGGAACTTAAATTTTTGGCTACACGACCCTCCGTTGCTCTAACAGTCATAACGTCTTCATTTTTAAATATTTTTGGGTAATTCTTGAGTCTATTCTCATTAGAATTTCCCCCTCTACAATTTCTCTTCAGATCACAAATCTAAATTCTGAACGTAACTAGACTCAAAACTGCTCACAAGGATAAAGTGAAAACTAACTTCACAAATCCTTAGTTTTAATGGTTCAAACTTGACTAAAATAAAATCTATACATTCAAATGACACCAACTTAGTGTTGTTGTCTTCCTAACTTATTTTTTTATAACATTCCATGGTTCAATCACATTTTTGAAAACGTTTTGACACAAAAATTAAGATTGAACCATCTAGGGTTTAAAAACGACCTACTTTGCGGTAAAATCCATAACTTATTTGTGTTTCCATATTTTTGAAAGCTACAACTTGGGTTTTCTTTAAAACTCATATATGTAACTTTGTAGCTATAAAAATCCATTTTTCAACTTGTACATTTCAAACTACAACATTAAATACCACACGCTCAATTAGGGTTTTACCGGTAAAGCTTAATATGGACATTTTCTACTATTTTTATGCATTCCACACATACCAAAACATGATATAAACACATCAAACCATGAATATACATATATAACATAGTCTAAGACTTCTAGACTATCAAAACAAGTTTTGATCGGCTAAAAAATATGTTTTGACCATAGAAAGCCTATATAGACCATTAAAAGGAAATAATAAGAGTTGAAAACACTTTTGAACCTCTTGGACTTGAATGCTCTCCTCTTATTGGTTATGAACTTCACTAGTGACTCCACCTTGGCTACTAGATGTGCACTCCTAGTGTGTTCCTTCTCAAGCTCTCTCTTGCTCTCTATTTTTTTCTCTAGGAAAGTGAATAATGAGCAAACTCTTCTCCACACAAGAGAAGCTCTTATTTATAGCACAATTCTTATCATCCAAATTGTATACATATACAATATATATCTGTACTACATCACCAATCTCATCTTATCTCTTATCTCCACTTAGCTAAATTTTAGGAATTTTCCTTACATAAAGGACTTGAGTTGGTAGGAGTTGGTAGCTTGCTCAACCACTCACAAAATCAAGCAATAATAAAATTTTACATCCACCCAAGTGGGCCCCCATTCAATCTCAGCAAAATGGGATTAAATCCCCCATTTTTGCTTTATTTTTATAGCTTATACACACACACACACACACACACACACATATATATATATATATATAATCATTGACCAACATTTTGACTTCCTATTAGGCTCCACTTTGGACTTAGGAATTAAATAAGTTGGGCTCATTCATTTAATTTGTTTGGGCTCAATTTATTTATTACATTGGACTAACATTAAATAACCTATGTTACATTTAATTAAAATAAGCATTGGGCTAGATTAATTAATCATATGGACTAAGGTTTAATTAATTATATGGGCTACTAGGTTAATTTAATTGACCTAGTTTAACACTTCATTTAGATTTAAAATATAAACCAATCAGACTTGCTTTAATTAATTATAACACCTTGCTTTATTGTTTTAAATAAATATACACATACATAAGTATATTCATTCAATTATCTAATACACAATTAATTAGTATAAAAATTTTAATTCATTGCTAATTATATAATAATTATAATTACAATGTCTAATAGAATTCGTGGTCCTTATATTCTCCCCCTTATAAGAATTCTGTCCTCGGAATTACAATTTTAAACTACTCAAAAAGATACGAATAGCTAGTCCTCATCTTTTTCTCAAACTCCGACGTAGCTTCCTCAGCGTTGTGGTTCCTCCAAAAGACTTTGACATAATGTATAACCTTATTTCGTAATTTTTGCTCTTTCCTATCTAATATCTGGGCAGTAACTTCTTCATAAGATAAGTCTTTCTCGACTTGAGTTGGCTCATAGGATATGACGTGCTTGTAATCTGGCTTGTATGGTCGCAATACTGACACGTGAAACATATTGTGAATATGCTCCAGCTCAGGAGGTAGAGCTATCTCGTACGCCACTTCACCCACTCTCTTTAATATCTCGAACGGTCCTATGAACCTCAGACTCATCTTTCCTTTCTTTCCAAATCTGATCTTCCCTTTCTAGGGAGATATTTTCATGAACACAAAACTCCCTACTTCGAAATCTCGCTTCTGACGATGTAGGTCTGCATATTTCTTCTGACGGTCTTGAGCTTCTACTAGTCAAGCTCTTATTACTCTGATAATTTTTACAGTATATTAAACCAATTCCGGTCCCAACAATTGACGTTCTCCTACCTCATCCCAACATAAAGGTGTTCTACATTTCCTCCCGTACAATGCTTCATAAGGCGGCATGCCTATGCTTGCATGATAACTGTTGTTATATGCAAACTTAACTAACGGTAGATAGTCTTCCCAATTACCCTTGAAATCCATCACACAGGCTCTGAGCATGTCTTCCAATGTCTGAATTGTTCTCGCTTTGTCCATCAGTCTGCGGATGATACAATGTACTCATTCTTAACTGTGTCCCCAATATTTCCTGAAGACTCCTCCAAAACTTTGACGTGAAGCACAGATCTCTGTCTGACACAATTGATACCGGCACTCCATGTATTGAAACTATCTCCTTGATGTACAGTTTAGCCAACTGATCCAAACTGAACTTAATCTTGATCGACAAAAAGTGCTATGACTTTGTTAATCGATCCACAATCACCCATATAGCATCGTATCCCTTCTGTGTTGTTGGAAGTCCTACCATAAAATCCATCGTGATATGCTCTCATTTTCACTCAAGAATTTCTAACGGCTGTAGCAATCCACTTGGTCTATGATGTTCGGCCTTTACCCTCTTACAAGTTAGGCATCGACTGACACATTCTGCAACCTCCCTTTTTATATTCGGCCACCAAAAATGTTGACGTAGATCTTGATACATTTTCGTACTTCCCGGATGTATCGAGTATCTCGTACTGTGAGCCTCTTGCAAAATCTTCTCTCATAATTCAGGCACTAACGGTACCCAAACACGATTTTCAAACTTTAACAATCCTTTGCTATCCATTTTGAATTTAACATCTTCTCCTTCGGTCATCCTCTTCCTTATTCTGTCACATTCTTCATATTTATCTTGAGTCTCTTTCACCTTATCTAACAAAGTTGGGCTTGCTTCCACTTTGATTGACTCATTTGGATTTTTCACCTCCAACTCCATCCGAGCCATCTCTTTTATCAGTTCTTCTTGGTCTGTCAATACAAATAGCTTATCCCTGCTCTTTCTACTTAGAGCATCTACTACTACGTTAGCCTTGCCAGGATGGTATGAAATTTTGCAATCGTAATCTTTGATCAACTCCAACCATCTCTGTTGCCTCATGTTCAACTCCTTTTGTGTGAAGATATACTTCAGACTTTTATGATCTGTGAATATCTCAAACTTTTTCTCGTATAAATAGTGTCTCCAAATCTTAAGGGCAAACACTATCGCTGCCTGCTCCAGGTCGTGGGTAGGGTATCCCTTCTCATAATCCTTCAATTGTCTTGATGCATATGCAACGACTTTGCCGTTTTGCATAAGCACACAGCCTAGTCCCTTGTGCGATGCATCATTGTAGACCGTAAAACCCCCCGTATCGTCCGATAAAGTCAATACAGGTGCTTCCCTAAGTCTTTTCTTTAGCTCTTGAATACTTTCTTCGCACTTCTTCGTCCATACATATTTTATTGTCTTCCTCGTCAAATTGGTTAACGGCGTTGCTATCTTCGAAAAGTCTTTGATGAATCTCCGATAGTAACCCGCTAAACCTAAGAAACCCCTAACCTCCGTCGGTGTCCTTGGTTGTTCCCAATTCATCACCGCTTCTACCTTTGCTAGATCCACTAAAACTCCCTCTTTGTCAATAACATGACCTAAAATTAAACTCCCTCCAACCAGAATTCACACTTCAAAAATTTAGAATACAATTGCTCCTTCTGTAATATCTCCAATACCAATCTTATATGTTCCACATGCTCCTCATCCGTTTTGGAATACACCAAAATATCAACAATGAACACAACTACAAATTTATCCAAGTATTGCTTAAACATTTTGTTCATCATGTCCATAAATGCGGCTGGCGCATTCGTTAGTCTAAACGACATCACCAGAAACTCATAATGACTATATTGAGTTCTGAATGCCGTCTTGGGTATATCCTCCTTCCTGACTTTCTACTGGTGATAACCATTCCTTAAGTCAATCTTTGAAAAGTACTTCACCCTTTTTAATTGATCAAAAAGATCGTCAATTCTTGGTAACGGGTACTTGTTCTTCATTGTTACTTTGTTTAACTCTCTATAGTCCATACAAAGTCTCATTGATCCACCCTTCTTCTTTACAAACATCACAGGTGCTCCCCATGGAGAAACACTCGGCTGAATGTACTTCCTATCTAATAATTCCTGCAATTGAACCATCAACTCCTTCATTTCTACTGGAGCCATCCTATATGGTGCTTTTGATATCGGTGCTATCCCCGATACTAAATCAATCACAAATTCTATCTCTCTATCAGGCGATAGACCTGACAGTTCATCTGGAAAAACATCCATGAACTCCTTAACTACTGGTATTTGTTCCATCTTGGGATTCACCATTTGTGTATCCACCACATGAGCCAAATACCCTACCTAACCTTTCTTCAACAGTTTCTTAGCCTGCATCATCGCCAGACAAGAAGTTTGTCTTGATGACTTGCTGTCATAAAATACGACCTTAGACTTGTTCGGTGCCTTAAGGTGTATACACTTCTTCTGGTAATCAATTATCACTCCATGGTTAAACAACCAATCCATTCCAAGAATAACGTTAAACTGAAAGTAGTATGCCCTCAAGCCAATCACATTTGATGTGATAAGCATATACTTTGTAATCTTGTTCATTTATTAATAAAAGTATCAAGGCATTTCTTTATTCATGATTAATTACTTGAATTAATCAAATGGATAAACCCATAGTTTTTGAGCAATGCTTTTAGAACCATGATGAGGATCATGCTAATGAGATCTAAATTCAAGATAGCTCAAAACTAAAATTGTTCCTAATCGTTGGATCACTAAAAAGGGGATTAGTAGATCCGGATAGATTGGTACATACTGTAATGTCCTAGAATTTCCACGTCTTTATTAATTAAATTATTAATTTAATTTCCAACGAGTTAGTTTTACGAGATTATTTAAATCCTTTTATGTGATTGATTAATTATGTGATTAAAAAAATTATGTAATTAATTACTAAAATTAATTAAAGGGGGTCACTAATATGTTATTAAATTAGTGAACAAACCCTAAGGTTTTAATATCAAAATAATTGATAAGTTTCCTATTAATTAAATATTCAATTAAATTGAATATAATGAGTGAATTAAATATAATAAATTAATTAATATGATTATTAATTAATGTAAATAATGTGAAATATTAATAATAATATTTATTAGTCCATTTAGTAATTTAATACTTATGGGTTAGAATATTTAATTATTTATTCAATCTAATTATTTATTTAATCATGGATTGAATAATTGATGTGTAAATTATTAAATTAGCCCAACATGGGTCAATTAGTAGCCCAAGTGTAGAATAATAAAATTTGACAATTTAGTAGCCCAAACAATTTAATAGGAGCCCAATTGGTATTTTAAATTAAAGCCCAATGATTGGCCCACTTGAAAAATACTTAATTAAACTATTTAATTATTAAATTAAGCAAAATGACAAAGAATTTGGGACATATATTGATCCATCAGCCGACATGTTGGAAAGGAGAGAGAAAAGTGATGTTTTGAATTTCTTTTATTTTTCCTTTATTTAATATTAGGTTGCTTGTTTTGGTTTTTGGGAAAGTCTTTTCCCACAAAATTCTCACCAACTAAGTATGGACTAATTTTCTTGTGTAAGTATCCAATATAGGTGCATGATGGTCTAGATTAATATATACAATTTGTGTATCTAATATTTTGTAGGAGTATACTTGCATTTGTAAGACTTCTACATTTCATTATTTTTCTAAGTCCAAAAAAGAGAGAGCTAGAGAGCATTTGAGAGTGAGAAATTAGTGAGAGTAAAATACTAAGAGAGGAGAAGGAGTTCTTGGTGCATGTCATCTTCTTTCACCACTTATTTTGGAAGAAAAAGAAAGATAGCCATTAAAACAAGGTAATGATTATTTTAAATGTAGTTTGTTTTTAAATTAAATAAATCATCATGTTAGTATAAACATGTTAATATAGTTATTAATGTGTAGTTGTAATATTTATGCCATGCTTAAGTTTAATAGGTTTGGTTTGTATTTTGGTATCATTTGTGTGCTAAAATATGTGTTTAGTAGTGTATAATCAAGTCTTCAAATTTATTACCAAAAATATTTTTATAAAACTTAGGTTTGATGTTCTAATATTATAGAACATTAAATCATGAGAAAAACAAAGTTTGAATCACTCAAAATGGAGTTATACACAAAAAGTTATGATTTATGGTAGTTTATGTGATGTAGAAATTTTTATAAAAAAATAATGATATTAAATCATGAAAAATTATTTTTTCATGTTATAAATTAAAATAAGGTGATTGGTAATTTTTTTGGATTTTTATTGAAGAGTTAAAGCTTACTTGATGGTATATTTTTAATTAAAATGTGTGTGCCGGAACACTGTTCACATTCTGCGAAGAAGAAAAAAATTAAGGGTTTCCGCGCAATGCGCGCGCAGCCACTGTTCACCGAAAACACGGAGCCAAACGACGTCGTTTGGTGTCCGTAAAAAGTTACTCCGCGCGTACGCGCGGAAGCCGTATCCGGCATTCCAAAAACGGCGTCGTTTTTGGCCCGTTAAATCTGTAACCCGCGCCATGCGCGGTAGGAAAATTCCGGAGAAATTACCAGAATGCCCCTCCGTGTTTTTCTTGGCAGAATTACCATTCTGCCCTCGGTTCAGATTTCGACTTATTTACGGAAATGCCATTCGGGTTAAATTTAATTAATTTAAATATTTAAAAACTAAATTAAAATTATAACAAAAATAATTATAATACAAAAATAATATTGGGGAGGATATTTTTCATTAAGTTTAATATTTAAATATTTTAAATATTAATCTAGTTAGCTAAACCATGGTTAAGATTAATAAATTTATTATTTATTTATTATTTTAAATGTTAATAATAAATAAAGATGATAAATTAGCATTTATTATTTAATGCCTATTAAATAATACTTAAAGAGAGATAAAATTTATAAATTTATTATTTATTATTTAAATATTATTAAATAATAAATAAGGATAATTAGGTAATTAATTATTATTTAATTAGCATTAAATAACGATTAATGGAAATTAAGTTATTAGAGTAATAATTTATTATTTAATTTAAATAATAAATAAGAATGATTTGATTATTATTTAACCTTAAATAATAATTAAAATTAATTAAATAATTAATTATTATTTAATTGACATTAAATAATAATTAAAGAGGATTAAGATTAGTAAACTATTATTTAATTTTCTTAATTAAATAATAAGTAAGGTTAATTACTTGGTTAATTATTGGTTGATTAACATTAAATTAAAGAAGGTTAAAACTAAGTTAATAATTATTTATTATTTAATTATAATTAAATAATAAGTAAGTACAATTAGTTATTATTTATTTTAAATAATAACTAGAGTTAATTAATTAATTTCTATTTAATCAATATTAAATAGTAATTAAAAAGAGATTGAGTTAATAAAATAAATTGAATTTAATTAAACAATTATAATAAGTTGTTTAAAGGTTTAATAAGTGTCCAACACTTAAGAAAAATATTTTCTAACTTATTAACCTAATATGATTAAGGGTTTATAAGGTTAATAATATTGTTTTGACTGATGTAAATTATGTGTTAGTACTTATGTGTGGTAAATAAGTTCATTATCAAGCGTATAGTTATGCAAATACGCCGTGCTAATTATTAGACCGACTTTATTAATGTTAGGTCTTTCAAAGCAAGTAGTTAAAGCTAGACATTTATTGTAGCTGTGCAGACAGGCAAGTTTTCTACCCTTAAACTTGTATTTATTGTTGCAGATATTTTTCAACCGTATTTACATTTCAATTATTGTTGAGCAAGTATTCTACACCCGTAGTTACTTGACAGACCTTTGAGTGAATTAATTATCAAAAATTACTTCACATCATTATTGATTATTGTATTCGCACATAGTGCTTTTGCAAACTGTCTAAGAACGTCTAAGCTAATTGTTTCGGCTAGACAAATGCATGTTAAATTCATTTAATTGAATATTATAAAAGCTTATCCAAACCATTGGTTGGTGCGGATTCTTACAGTAAGACTGAGATAGAACAACCCTAGTTAAAGGGGATTTTTATTTGTCGGAGACCCGACAGCGCGCAAGAAAACTAAATGTGATGCATATACATAGGACATGAGAGGACTGATCCCCTCAAGTGTCCCGTTATTTTAACAAGGAGTCAGACATTGTATGTCTGTTCTACCTTAGTAGCAGTTCATGGTCATTAAAGACCACTCAGCAGTAAAGAGTCAATTCCTTCTTTTATTGAACATTGATTCTTGTTATCTTTCGCAATTGCTATTGTTGAAACCTTGAAGTTATTTCCCTTCATCATGATATATCGTATGATTGCTGTTTATAAACTTGCTGAGCCATTTAGTTGCTCATTCTTGCTATATCATGACTATATTTCAGCCAATCCCGAAAGCTCTAAATCGAACAAAGGCAAGGGGAAAGCGAATGCTTAGTTGTAGTAATTACATGCTAGTTTAAATTGCGGTTATGTAATTACTGTTGTAAATCTTTTGTATTTCCCTTAAGATATGTAATGTTACAATTTAAGGTTAATAGACCTTGGGAAGTGTAGCCTTTATATAAGGAACCTTTTGTATTATTCCGCGTAGTTTGAATACAATATATGTATTTCATTGTTGTTAAGTATTGTACAGTGAGAACCAAACCCGAGGCTAAAGAACCTGGATTTGGGGTCGTCACAGGTTGGTATCAAAGCTGTAGGTTAGAAACGCTAGGATTTGCGAAACCTAGGTTATAACCTTAGTACTAAACTCTTATCGAGTGCGTTAGGAGATGAATCGGGGAGATTCATCATGTTGTGTATTTTTGGAGGTGGATTGAGAAAATCCATCGAGCCGAGATGTACATGATAAAATATCATTTCATTTCATCAATGAATATATTTTATTGCTGTACTAACATTTGTTATTTATGTTATTGTAGGATGACGGAGATAGGCCAGTCGAGCACTGCTGTAGAGGAGGTGATTTATACGGATATCCCTATGGATACCGCACAGCCACGGGTGGCTGCACTGATTGAGGAGCCAGAGTCAGATCCCGAGGAGGGAGATAGAGAGGACGCTGTCTGGGGCGGAGTTATGGGGCAGTACAGTGAGGAGGAGGCTGATACTGATGATGATGAGGATGAGGAACCAGCTGAGTATGTTGATGGCATGGGCACTGTCGCCAGTGACATCATCGATACTCTCACTACGGCTAACGAGGAGCTAGAGGAGAGGGTTCAGCACCTGGAGGAGCAGAACCAGATCCACCAGCAGACAGAGCAGCAGTACAGAGATACAGCTTATATGTTCTCTGGCGAGAACATAGAGCTGAAGGCGAGGATGGCCGAGATGGAGGCCAAGTTAGTAGCCGCTGAGCTGAAGATTCAGCAGACACAGGCAGAGAGGGAGGCCATGAGGGGCCAGATGCAGCAGGCCGTTGAGGCAAGGTTAGATATGGAGTTTCAGCGTGATGCAGCTCACGGGCAGATGATGGAGCTGGAGGAGGAGGTTAGGGAGAAGAAGGTGAGGATAGATAGACTCAGTTACGTCTATCGCTCATCAGTTGGTAGGATCCAGAGTAGGGTGCACTATTACCCTGCTGAGGAGGGTCAGACCTTGCACACCATTAGTAGGGGCGTGGTCAGGGCCATTGGAGATGAGGAGTACGACGATGCGGTTCGTCGAGGGATGCGCCGTTAGTTGTACTATTTCCTTTATTTATGTTGTATGTACATAGATGCAGTAGAAACCCAACTTTTGTTTTGATAGAGGGTTAGTATGTTGTAAATCCCAACTCTATAAAGTTGTGGGATATGTTAGATCCCGTCTTTTGTTTTAACTATCGGGGTTAGCAGCGTTTATAGCAGTATGCTTATGATGTAAAAGTGCTACGCACTGTGTTTTGGCATATGAATATAAATGCATTTCCGTTTATGTTTATATGTGTCGAGATGATTATTTGTGCTTTAGTTTAAATTACTTAAGCTACAAAACGAAAGTAAAAAGATTGAAACAACTTTAATTAATTAAATTTTCTTTATACAGAAAATGCCGCCACAGAGAAGAAATCAACGACTACCCCCACCACCACCCGAAGAGTCAGTGAACGCCGGAGGGGTACCGCCAAACCCTGTCCAAGAGTTCGTAGAAATGCTAATGGGAGCATTTCGCGGACGCAACACAGAGGCTACTGGAGCAACAAACCCTGCCGCTCCACTAGCAACCTTTAAAGACTTCAAACTGATAGGACCACCCGAGTTCAAAGGGACCACAGATCCTATAGAAGCACAAACCTGGATAGAGGAGATGGAAAAAGTCTTCGAGGTTGCACGAGTTAGGGAGGAGCAAATGACCTCATTTGCTACCTTCATGATGAAAGGAGAGGCCAGCCACTGGTGGAAGGCCAATAAGAGTAGAGCAGGGGAGGGAACGATCGCGTGGGCGCGATTCAAAGAGGTATTCTTGGAAAACTACTTTCCAGAGAGTACAAAGGCTAGGATGGAAATTAAATTCCTAGAGCTTAAGCAGGGGAACTTGTCCGTATCAGAATACGCCGCCAAGTTCAATGAATTGGCAAGATTTGCTTCACACCAGGTGGACACCGAGGCAAGACGCGCCAGAAGATTCGAACAGGGGCTGAAACCATGGGTTTACAGTCGGGTAGCTGTTCTCCAGATCACAAATTTTGCAACACTGCTGGAGAAAGCTATCATAGCTGAGGGTGGAAATGAAGCTTTGAATAAGCACAATCAAGAACGGAACAAGAAGAGAAGCGATGGGGGAAACAGAGAAGGTAGCAGCGGGGGCAGCAACTCGAACAAACGCAAGTGGAATAACAACAGCAGTTCGGGGACACCCCAGGGCAGTGAGTCAAAGAAAGCAAGCAAATGCAGTCAATGCGGGAAGAATCACTCCGGGGAGTGCATGAAGGGAAGGAATGTCTGTTACAACTGTGGGCAAGAGGGGCACATCGCTCCTAATTGTCCCACACCAAAAAGAAAGGGAGGTTGTTTCGCCTGCGGGGCCATGGACCATCAGTTTAAAGATTGTCCGAAGAAGAAGAACACCGGAGGGAGTTCGGGCTTTAGGGGAAGCAACAACAACGCCAAACTGACCATTGGAGGGCCGGTGCCACAGAACAAACCAACGGCACGGACTTTCAACATGACGGTGCAGGACGCCGTCGAATCAAAAGACGTGGTGTCAGGTATTATTCCGATCAATGATATAAATGCTTATGTATTATTTGATTCGGGTGCTACCTGTTCATTTGTGTCTGATGAATTCGCTAGACGGTTAGAATTGCCTAGAGAAAAACTAGAGAACCCAATGAACATAGAAGTGGCAAATAAAGAAGTGATTCTGGTAGAGTATGTACATAGAAATTGTTGTGCTGAAATCAGGGGTCAGAAATTTAATGTGAGTCTAATTCCAATACGTCTGGGGGAATTTGATGTAATACTTGGGATGGATTAGTTGTTTAACCACGGGGCGATAATTGATTGTCAGAAGAAGTGCATACACCTTAAGACACCAAATAAGTCTAAGGTCGTATTTTATGGCAGCAAACCGTCAAGACAGTCATCTTGTCTGACGATGATGCAAGCCAATAAATTATTAAAGAAAGGTTGTGTAGGGTATTTGGCTCATGTGGTTGATACACAAGTGGTGAGTCCCGAGATGGAGCAAATACCAGTAGTTAGGGAGTTTATGGATGTTTTTCCAGATGTATTGCCAGGCTTACCGCCGGACAGAGAAATAGAAATTGCGATTGATTTAGTACCGGGGACAGCGCCGATATCAAAGGCACCATATAGAATGGCTCCGGTAGAAATGAAAGAGTTGATGGTGCAATTACAGGAGTTGTTGGATAATAAGTACATCCAGCCAAGTGTTTCTCCATGGGGAGCACCGGTGCTGTTTGTAAAGAAGAAGGATGGATCGATGAGATTATGTATGGATTACAGAGAGCTGAATAAGGTGACAATTAAGAACAAGTACCCGTTGCCACGAATTGACGATCTTTTCGATCAATTGAAAGGGGCGAAGTACTTTTCAAAGATTGACTTGAGGACTGGTTATCATCAGTTGAAAGTCAGGAAGGAGGATGTACCCAAGACGGCATTCAGAACTCGATATGGGCATTATGAGTTTCTGGTGATGTCGTTTGGACTGACGAATGCGCCAGCCGCATTTATGGACATGATGAACAGAATATTCAAGCAGTACTTGGATAAATTTGTTGTTGTGTTCATTGACGATATTCTGGTGTATTCTAAAACGGAGGAGGAACATGCTGAACACCTAAGATTGGTGTTGGAGATTTTACGGAAGGAGCAGTTGTATGCTAAATTTTCGAAGTGTGAATTCTGGTTGGAGAGAGTTCAATTTTTAGGTCATGTCATTGACAAGGAAGGAGTTTCAGTAGATCCAGCAAAGGTGGAAGCAGTGATGAATTGGGAGCAATCAAGGACGCCGACGGAGGTAAGAAGTTTCTTGGGGTTAGCGGGTTACTATCGGAGATTTATTCAAGATTTTTCAAAGATAGCAACACCGCTGACCAATCTAACGAGGAAGACGGTGAAATACGTATGGACGGAGAAGTGTGAGGAGAGTTTTCAGGAGCTAAAGAAGAGACTTAGTGAAGCACCTGTATTGACTTTACCAGACGATACGGGAGGTTTTACGGTCTACAGTGATGCATCGCACAAGGGACTTGGCTGTGTGCTTATGCAAAACGGCAAGGTCGTTGCGTATGCGTCCAGACAGTTGAAGGATTACGAGAAGGGATACCCTACCCACGACTTGGAGCTGGCTGCGGTAGTGTTTGCCCTTAAAATCTGGAGACATTATTTATATGGAGAGAAATGTGAGATATTCACGGACCACAAGAGTCTGAAGTATATCTTCACACAGAAGGAGTTAAATATGAGGCAACGGAGATGGTTAGAATTGATCAAAGACTATGATTGTGAAATTCTATATCATCCCGGCAAGGCCAACGTAGTAGCAGATGCTCTAAGCAGAAAGAGCAGGGAGAAATTGTTCATTTTGACAGATCAGGAACAATTGGTTCAAGAGATGGCTCGAATGGAGTTGGAGGTAAGAAATCCAAATGAGTCAATGGAAGTGGAAGCAAGCCCAACCCTGTTAGATCGGGTAAAAGAGGCTCAAGACAAAGATGAAGAATGTGTCAGAATAAGGATGAGAATGACCGAAGGGGAAGAGGTCAAGTTCAAGGAAGATAGCATGGGATTGCTAAGATTTGAAAATCGTGTTTGGGTGCCGCTAGTGCCCGAACTACGAGAAGAGATCTTGCAAGAGGCCCACAGTACGAGATACTCGATACATCCGGGAAGTACGAAGATGTATCAAGATCTGCGTCAGCATTTTTAGTGGCCGAATTTAAAAAGGGAGGTCGCAGAATGTGTCAGCCGATGTCTAACTTGTCAAAGGGTAAAGGCTGAACATCAGAGACCAAGTGGATTACTACAGCCGTTAGAGATTCCTGAGTGGAAATGGGAGCATATCACAATGGATTTTGTGGTAGGACTTCCAGCAACACAGAAGGGATTTGACGCAATATGGGTGATTGTGGATCGACTAACAAAGTCAGCGCACTTTTTGCCGATCAAGATTAGGTTCAGTTTGGATCAGTTGGCCAAATTGTACATCAAAGAGATAGTTTCAAGACATGGGGTGCCGGTATCGATTGTGTCAGACAGAGATCCGCGCTTCACGTCAAAATTTTGGAGGAGTCTTCAAGAGAGATTGGGGACACAGTTGAGAATGAGTACAGCGTATCATCCGCAGACCGATGGGCAAAGTGAGAGAACAATTCAGACATTGGAAGATATGCTCAGGGCCTGTGTGATGGATTTCAAGGGCAGTTGGGAAATCCATCTACCACTAGTTGAGTTTGCATACAACAACAGTTATCATGCGAGCATAGGTATGCCGCCTTACGAAGCTTTATATGGCAGAAAATGCAGAACACCTCTATGTTGGGATGAGGTAGGAGAACGCCGACTGTTGGGGCCAGAATTGGTTCAACAGACGGTAGAAATTATCAAGGTAATAAGAGCTCGGCTAGTAGCAGCTCAAGACCGTCAAAAGAAATACGCCGATTTACATCGACAGAAACGAGACTTCGAAGTGGGGAGTTTTGTGTTCATTAAGGTATCTCCCTGGAAAGGGAAGATCAGATTTGGAAAGAAGGGGAAACTGAGTCCAAGGTTCATAGGACCGTTCGAAATATTGAGGAGAGTGGGTGAAGTAGCATACGAGGTAGCTTTACCTCCTGAATTGGAACATATTCACAATGTGTTTCACGTGTCAGTATTGCGGCCATACAAACCAGACTACAAGCACGTTATCTCCTATGAACCAATTCAAGTTGGTAAGGACTTATCATATGAAGAAGTTCCTGTTCAGATACTCGATAGGAAGGAACAGAAACTGAGAAATAAGATAATTCATTCTGTCAAAGTACTTTGGAGGAATCACGCCATTGAAGAAGCTACGTGGGAATTAGAGGAGGAAATGAGGGCAAATTACCCGTTTTTATTTGAGTAACCTTATTTTTACAATTCCGATGACGGAATTTTTATAAGGAGGGGAGAATGTAATGTCCTAGAATTTCCACGTCTTTATTAATTAAATTATTAATTTAATTTCCAACGAGTTAGTTTTACGAGATTATTTAAATCCTTTTATGTG
The DNA here is from genome assembly GCA_947179155.2 of Hedera helix. Taxonomy (NCBI): domain Eukaryota; kingdom Viridiplantae; phylum Streptophyta; class Magnoliopsida; order Apiales; family Araliaceae; genus Hedera; species Hedera helix. The sequence continues at coordinate 24,737,249 of OX359266.1, forward strand.
ATTGATTAATTATGTGATTAAAAAAATTATGTAATTAATTACTAAAATTAATTAAAGGGGGTCACTAATATGTTATTAAATTAGTGAACAAACCCTAAGGTTTTAATATCAAAATAATTGATAAGTTTCCTATTAATTAAATATTCAATTAAATTGAATATAATGAGTGAATTAAATATAATAAATTAATTAATATGATTATTAATTAATGTAAATAATGTGAAATATTAATAATAATATTTATTAGTCCATTTAGTAATTTAATACTTATGGGTTAGAATATTTAATTATTTATTCAATCTAATTATTTATTTAATCATGGATTGAATAATTGATGTGTAAATTATTAAATTAGCCCAACATGGGTCAATTAGTAGCCCAAGTGTAGAATAATAAAATTTGACAATTTAGTAGCCCAAACAATTTAATAGGAGCCCAATTGGTATTTTAAATTAAAGCCCAATGATTGGCCCACTTGAAAAATACTTAATTAAACTATTTAATTATTAAATTAAGCAAAATGACAAAGAATTTGGGACATATATTGATCCATCAGCCGACATGTTGGAAAGGAGAGAGAAAAGTGATGTTTTGAATTTCTTTTATTTTTCCTTTATTTAATATTAGGTTGCTTGTTTTGGTTTTTGGGAAAGTCTTTTCCCACAAAATTCTCACCAACTAAGTATGGACTAATTTTCTTGTGTAAGTATCCAATATAGGTGCATGATGGTCTAGATTAATATATACAATTTGTGTATCTAATATTTTGTAGGAGTATACTTGCATTTGTAAGACTTCTACATTTCATTATTTTTCTAAGTCCAAAAAAGAGAGAGCTAGAGAGCATTTGAGAGTGAGAAATTAGTGAGAGTAAAATACTAAGAGAGGAGAAGGAGTTCTTGGTGCATGTCATCTTCTTTCACCACTTATTTTGGAAGAAAAAGAAAGATAGCCATTAAAACAAGGTAATGATTATTTTAAATGTAGTTTGTTTTTAAATTAAATAAATCATCATGTTAGTATAAACATGTTAATATAGTTATTAATGTGTAGTTGTAATATTTATGCCATGCTTAAGTTTAATAGGTTTGGTTTGTATTTTGGTATCATTTGTGTGCTAAAATATGTGTTTAGTAGTGTATAATCAAGTCTTCAAATTTATTACCAAAAATATTTTTATAAAACTTAGGTTTGATGTTCTAATATTATAGAACATTAAATCATGAGAAAAATAAAGTTTGAATCACTCAAAATGGAGTTATACACAAAAAGTTATGATTTATGGTAGTTTATGTGATGTAGAAATTTTTATAAAAAAATAATGATATTAAATCATGAAAAATTATTTTTTCATGTTATAAATTAAAATAAGGTGATTGGTAATTTTTTTGGATTTTTATTGAAGAGTTAAAGCTTACTTGATGGTATATTTTTAATTAAAATGTGTGTGCCGGAACACTGTTCACATTCTGCGAAGAAGAAAAAAATTAAGGGTTTCCGCGCAATGCGCGCGCAGCCACTGTTCACCGAAAACACGGAGCCAAACGACGTCGTTTGGTGTCCGTAAAAAGTTACTCCGCGCGTACGCGCGGAAGCCGTATCCGGCATTCCAAAAACGGCGTCGTTTTTGGCCCGTTAAATCTGTAACCCGCGCCATGCGCGGTAGGAAAATTCCGGAGAAATTACCAGAATGCCCCTCCGTGTTTTTCTTGGCAGAATTACCATTCTGCCCTCGGTTCAGATTTCGACTTATTTACGGAAATGCCATTCGGGTTAAATTTAATTAATTTAAATATTTAAAAACTAAATTAAAATTATAACAAAAATAATTATAATACAAAAATAATATTGGGGAGGATATTTTTCATTAAGTTTAATATTTAAATATTTTAAATATTAATCTAGTTAGCTAAACCATGGTTAAGATTAATAAATTTATTATTTATTTATTATTTTAAATGTTAATAATAAATAAAGATGATAAATTAGCATTTATTATTTAATGCCTATTAAATAATACTTAAAGAGAGATAAAATTTATAAATTTATTATTTATTATTTAAATATTATTAAATAATAAATAAGGATAATTAGGTAATTAATTATTATTTAATTAGCATTAAATAACGATTAATGGAAATTAAGTTATTAGAGTAATAATTTATTATTTAATTTAAATAATAAATAAGAATGATTTGATTATTATTTAACCTTAAATAATAATTAAAATTAATTAAATAATTAATTATTATTTAATTGACATTAAATAATAATTAAAGAGGATTAAGATTAGTAAACTATTATTTAATTTTCTTAATTAAATAATAAGTAAGGTTAATTACTTGGTTAATTATTGGTTGATTAACATTAAATTAAAGAAGGTTAAAACTAAGTTAATAATTATTTATTATTTAATTATAATTAAATAATAAGTAAGTACAATTAGTTATTATTTATTTTAAATAATAACTAGAGTTAATTAATTAATTTCTATTTAATCAATATTAAATAGTAATTAAAAAGAGATTGAGTTAATAAAATAAATTGAATTTAATTAAACAATTATAATAAGTTGTTTAAAGGTTTAATAAGTGTCCAACACTTAAGAAAAATATTTTCTAACTTATTAACCTAATATGATTAAGGGTTTATAAGGTTAATAATATTGTTTTGACTGATGTAAATTATGTGTTAGTACTTATGTGTGGTAAATAAGTTCATTATCAAGCGTATAGTTATGCAAATACGCCGTGCTAATTATTAGACCGACTTTATTAATGTTAGGTCTTTCAAAGCAAGTAGTTAAAGCTAGACATTTATTGTAGCTGTGCAGACAGGCAAGTTTTCTACCCTTAAACTTGTATTTATTGTTGCAGATATTTTTCAACCGTATTTACATTTCAATTATTGTTGAGCAAGTATTCTACACCCGTAGTTACTTGACAGACCTTTGAGTGAATTAATTATCAAAAATTACTTCACATCATTATTGATTATTGTATTCGCACATAGTGCTTTTGCAAACTGTCTAAGAACGTCTAAGCTAATTGTTTCGGCTAGACAAATGCATGTTAAATTCATTTAATTGAATATTATAAAAGCTTATCCAAACCATTGGTTGGTGCGGATTCTTACAGTAAGACTGAGATAGAACAACCCTAGTTAAAGGGGATTTTTATTTGTCGGAGACCCGACAGCGCGCAAGAAAACTAAATGTGATGCATATACATAGGACATGAGAGGACTGATCCCCTCAAGTGTCCCGTTATTTTAACAAGGAGTCAGACATTGTATGTCTGTTCTACCTTAGTAGCAGTTCATGGTCATTAAAGACCACTCAGCAGTAAAGAGTCAATTCCTTCTTTTATTGAACATTGATTCTTGTTATCTTTCGCAATTGCTATTGTTGAAACCTTGAAGTTATTTCCCTTCATCATGATATATCGTATGATTGCTGTTTATAAACTTGCTGAGCCATTTAGTTGCTCATTCTTGCTATATCATGACTATATTTCAGCCAATCCCGAAAGCTCTAAATCGAACAAAGGCAAGGGGAAAGCGAATGCTTAGTTGTAGTAATTACATGCTAGTTTAAATTGCGGTTATGTAATTACTGTTGTAAATATTTTGTATTTCCCTTAAGATATGTAATGTTACAATTTAAGGTTAATAGACCTTGGGAAGTGTAGCCTTTATATAAGGAACCTTTTGTATTATTCCGCGTAGTTTGAATACAATATATGTATTTCATTGTTGTTAAGTATTGTACAGTGAGAACCAAACCCGAGGCTAAAGAACCCGGATTTGGGGTCGTCACACATACTATGCTTGCTCTTATGAAGAGGATGATTGATCTCATAATCATTTGTGTAGAGACATTAAAGCAAGTATGTAGGTTCTTATTAGAGAATAAGTTTACTGAACATGACTCGCTCAAGGAACATCAAATAGAGTTTTACTCGTCTGTCAATAGGAGTTCCTTATGTGATAGTCGTACAAGTGATCCTTAGACTTGAGATCATCTTAGTATCTTGAGTGTATTAAGTTATACTTTGACATATTCCTTAAGACCTATTGGTATATCAAAGGATATGCTTGGGTATAATAAGGTACACATGGAGATAGATGAATGATCAACAAAGGATCTACCACTTCCAGTAAAGGGAGAGAATGTCCTATGCGATTCAATAAGTGACAACTTAGAAATCCCTGGCCAGGGTTGAATGGAATTAGAAAGGAGTTTCTAATTTACATTAACTAGAGTTGTGTATTTGTTAATTGAAATGCATATAATCAAATAAATAAGACTTGACAGAAATTCCGTGTCTTATATTTGATTGGGACATTGTATGGTAGATGGATTGAATTGTACGGTAACTATTTGCTGAAAGGTTCTTTTACGATTAAATGTTGAAATCTATATTATCTGGAAAGTCGACTAATCTCTAAGGGGCTTACCCTTATTGTGGAATAATTATTTATTCTGAATTAAAGAGTTAAATCGTAATAAATGAATTAGAATTGTTCTAATTTATTTATTATACAACCGATTTAATATGGAGAACCTAAAGGGTCACACCGCAAAAGAGTAATATTTATTTTAGAAGTAGATGGCATAATCGTAATAATAAATGAAGTATATTTAATTTATACTATGATGATATAATAAATTAAATAGCTTAATATTTATAATTTAGTATTTTAGAAATACTAATTATAAATTAATAAGAGGAGTCTTATTATTATTATTATTACTATTATTATTACTACTACTAGAATTATTATTTAGTTCCTAAATGGTTTAGGAATTAATTAATAAGTAGTAATATTATTATTAATAAGAAGTACTCTCATTATTAAATAATTAAGTTCCTAAATAGTTTAGGAATTATAATTAATTAATTTAGTTCCTAATTAAATTGGGAATTAAATTAAAACCCTAATCCTAAATAGTTTAGGAGGGTTGACTAGATCTATAAATAAGATGAGTCTTATCATAGATCAAGGTTACACACTCTTTCATTAGATTAGAGAGAGTACTCCATAATTCTCTACATCTAAGGAGTTAAAGAGAGAGAGAATTAGGGCTAGCCACCCATGGTTTGGAGAAACCAAGAATCCACTTCTTTAATTCATAGATCTCTTGGTGGATCACCTCTAGAGGCTTCACACTTGGGGAGCTAACATTGATCCGTGGAATCTAATCGGTGAATTTGAAAAAGAACGTGAAGGATTAAAGGGAGATGAACTTGTACCCGTGGAAGCTTGGTTCTACAAAGGTATAAATTCTTTTATCCTTCTTCAATTAATAATAGTCGCATAAGAAAGATCCGGGTTATTGGTTTGTACAAAAATTTTAAAATCTGGTTTTTATTGCTTCTGTTGCGCTTATATAATTTGATTATATGTATGCCATATTTTTGCAAACCAACATAAACTCGCCCAAACGTATAGGAATTAAGTTCACATTCAACTTCTGACCCCTGATTTCAGCACAACAATTTCTATGTATATACTCTACAGGAATCACTTCTTTATTAGCAACTTTTATATTCATTAGGTTATCTAGTTTTTCTCTAGGCAATTCTAAACGTCTAGAGAAATCATTAGACACAAATGAACAGGTAGCACCCGAATCAAATAATACATATGCATTTATATCATTGATCGGAATAATACCTGACACCACGTCTTTTGACTCCACGGCATCTTGCACCGTCATATTGAAGGCCCGTGTTGTCGGCTTATTCTGTGGTATCGGTCCCCCGATAGCCAATATACTATTATTGCCCTTGTATCCGCTTCCCCCATCATTCTTCCTTTTAGGACAATCCTTTATCATATGGTCAGAAGCTTCGCAGGAAAAGCACCTTACCTTCTTTGGGAGGGGAAAATTTAGAGAAATATGCCCCACTTGCCCGCAGTTGTAGCATGTATTCTTGCATTTTTTACATTCCCTGAAATGATTCTTTCCGCATATACTGCATGCCGTCTTCTTCTGAACATTTCCTTGTTGATTTGCCGAGTTCCTATCATTGTTGTTGTTGTCCTACTTACGCTTATTATTGCCGTTGTTGCCTCCACTGTTGTTATTTTTACTTCCTCTTTCACTCCTTTTCTTATTCCTCTCTTGATTATACTTAGTTAATGCATCACTTCCTCCTTCAGCAATGATTGACTTCTCCAGCAAAGTTAAAAATGAGTCAATTTGCAGTACTGCTACCTTGTTGAATATCCAAGGTCTCAATCCATTTTCAAACCTTCTGGCCTTGCGTTCCTCCATGTCTACCTAATGCGGAGCGAATCTAGCTAATTCATTAAATTTTGCCGCGTACTCGGGTACCGACATATTCTCTTGTTTCAATTCTAGAAATTTTACCTCCATTCTACTTTTCATACTCTTCGGAAAATAATTCTCATCAAATATTTCCTTAAATCGTGCCCAAGATACCACCCCTTCTCCAGCCTTATTCTGATTGGCTTACCACCAGAAATTGGCTTCGCCCTTCATTATATAGGTAGTAAAGATCGTCTTTTGCTCCTCCGCCACTCTTACAATCACAAATGCTTTCTCTATCTCTTTTATCTATGACTAGGCCTCGATCGGGTCTGCTGTCCCTTTAAACTCTGGCGGTCCTACTGCCTTGAAGTCTTTAAAATTTGCGACCTGATTCGGCGGTGGTGGCTGATTTGCGACTACTGGGTGCCTATTCTGCATTGCTTCAGCTAGCATGTCGATGAAGTTCTGCATTGGGTCTACGTTGTGTCCCCCTTCGTCGTTGTTAATTGATTCTTCTACCCCTTGGTTCCTTGGTGGTTGTCTATGTGGCGGCATTTTCTGTTATAAGCAAAAATATACATTATTATACTTGTTTCATTTTTTCGCCTCTTTGTTTTGTATCTTAGGCAATGTTTAGCTAAAATACAAATAATTATCTCAACACACATATAAACATAAACTTGATTGCATTTATATTCATATGTGAAAATAGTAGTGCATAGCACTTTACATAGTAAGGATACTGCTATAAATGCTTCTATCCCTGAGAAGCTACAAAAGATGGGATCTTTACTAACATATCCTACAACTTCCTAGAGTTGGGATTTACTGACATATTAACCCTCTAACCACACAAAAGTTGGGTTCTACTGCATCTATATACATATATCATCAGAAAACAACTAATACTACTGACTGTGCATCCCCCTACGGATTGCATCATCATACTCCTCATCCCCGATGGCCATCACCACATTCCTGTCGATGGTGTGCATAGACTGGCCCTCCTCAGCTGGGTAGTAGTGCACCCTGCTCTGAAATCTACTAAATGATGATCGATAGACATAGCTAAGCCGATCCATCCTCACCCGCTTCTCACGAACCTCTTCCTCTAGCTCTAGCATCTGGCCATGTGCGGCATCCCGCTGAGTCTCCATCTCTATCTTGTCCTCTATTGTCTCCTGCCAATGAGCACGGATGGCGGCCTTCTCTGCCTGAACTTGCTGAACCTTCAGCTCAGCTGCTACTAGTCTAGTCTCTATCACTGCCATCTTCTCCTTCAGCTCCGTGTTCTCACCAGAGAACTGATAAGCTGCATCTCTATACTGGTTCTCCGTATGCTGGTGGGTATGATTCTGCTCCTCTAAATACTGAACCCTAACCTCCAACTCCTCATTCCTCGTAGTCAGAGAGTCGATGATGTCACTGACAGTAATGCCCATGCCATCAGTGTACTCAGCTGGTTCCTCGTCCTCAGACTCCTCAGACTCGGCCTCATCCTCACTGTTTGGCCTCAGAACTGTGAGAACCCGAATTTTCGGGATTTCTTTAATACAATTAAATAAGAATTTAATTAACAAAATTATCAAGGTTGTTTGAATTATTTATGATTGATATATTTTATGTGATTTAAAGTGTGTGATGGAATTTAATTGGTAAATTAAATCTGTTTAAAGATAGTAATAAAATTGTGTTGAATTAACATAATTGGAGAGTAAATAAATTGTTTAAAAAACAATTTATGAAGAATAAGAGAAATTTCATGTAATTATACTATTAAATTGTTGATATTAAAAAAAATGTTGTGAAGGTAAAGAAATTATTATATAAATGGTGTTATGTGGTAATGTGAGATATATGAATTAGATTTGTATATATATATATATATATACATATATATATATATCCGTGTGTGTGTGTGTGTGTGTGTGCATGTTTAATTGTTATAATTATAAATTTCATTAATTATGAAAATTAAGGGATTAATAATTAAATTAATCCGAAAATTAATTAAAAGTTAATGAGGGAGTTAGTAATAACATAATTATTAACTTTAGGATCAATCAATAATTATGGAGGAAGTTGAAAATTATTTAAGAAGAAAAAGTAATTATATAAATTATATAATAATAAATTATGTAATTTATATAAGAAAATTTAAGTAAAATATTAATGAAATAATAATTATATAAATTATATAAGAATAATTATATAAATTATATAAAAGGATTCAATTAATTGGGGATGGAAGAAAATAGAAAATAATAAGAGAGCTAATAAAGGTATAATTATTGATTATAGAATTAATCAATAATTATGGAAGAAGTTTGGAAATTATTTTAAAAGGAGAATGTAATTATATAAATTATATAATAATAAATTATATAATTTATATATAAGAAAGTTAAAGTAAATAGTAAGAAAATAATAATTATATAATTTATATAATGAGAATACATTAATTAAGAAAGGAAATATAAGTGTACAAATGGTACAACATTTTATTATATGGTGTATATTTAAAATGTGCCAAATAGTAAAGAAATGAAAAATAAATGAAAAGAATGAATGTTTTAATTTATTAAAAATTATGTTTATTGTATAATGGAATTGTTATGATTTTTATTTGAGATAATATTTTAGAAACGTGAACATGTTGTCCATGTAACGAACTGAAAAATTTCATAAGTTGTATGTGTTATTTTATTAATTTTGGAGGTATAAATTACCTCATATAATTACATGCATCACATTTTGCGTGTACAAAATTTATCAAGTAAAGTACCTGAAAGATGTATAAATATTATTCATAAATCATGTTATGATTTTTGGTGAATTAAAATAAATATTTTACATACATTATGTAAAATATTTATTACACGAAATAACTACGTAATGTATTTAAATATTAATTATGCAAGATTTTTGTGGCTTATCCGAATTTGGTAGAGGCGGTGGAATTGTGTGACTTTCCAAAATGGTTAATTCTTGCTGGTTAATTAAAAGAAGGAAAATGAATAAAGCAAGAAAAAGAAAGAAACAAAAGCAACAAAAAAAAAAACATAATCATTCGTCATTTTCTTCTCTCTACCACCACCACCATGCCACCCGAACACTACCACCACAAGAGAGAAAATATTTGGTGCCAACAAGGGTAGAACAAGCTTCAAGGAAGGATTTCAAGATTTTGGAAGGTATAAAATTAATTTATTTGATTTTATTTAGTATTTTTGATGATAAAATAATTTTGTGGAAAATGAGTAAATAAATAGAATAATTATTCTAGATAATTTTTAGATGTATATATGAAAATTATATCATGTTTAGAGTAAGTGTGTTGTGGAAATTATGAGCAAAAATGGTGTAAAATATTATTGGGTTGGCTATTGTTTCGGAAGAAAGAAGAAAAACTTCAGGGCCGCCTGCACCATACGCCGTAGCCATTTTTTTCGAAAAAGCCGGGCCGAAACGACGGCGTTTCGGGCACGCGGAAGAAGGGAGTCCTGCTATGCGCGATGAATTCAATAACCAACAGGGGAACGACGCCGTTTGGCGTAGGCAGAAGTAGGCTGCGCGCAACGCACGGCGGAGGGCAACGCTGGTTAATTACTAGCGTGCCCCTGAGTTTTTTCAAAAATGCCGAGCGTGTCCCTTGGCATCAACAAATTACGACCATACCCCTGAGCTTTTCCAGAAATTTCAATTTTATCCCTGAAGTTGCAGAAATTACGAAAATGCCCTCAAAAATTAGTTTTTAATTAAATAAATATTTAAAAATTGTTTAAAAATTATAGAAAAATACTAAAACTATAAAAATGATATTTGGGCATTAAATTAAATTTTTTTCCAAAAATATTAAATATTTGAGATTAATATTTAAATATTAATCTAGTAAGTTTAAAATTTAGAAAATTGTTAAATAAAATTCGGACAACAGAATACGCTAAATTTTACCCGACGAGACGGGATGTCCACATATAATGTGTTCTATATTAATTAAATTAATATAGTAGAGTGCTAATCAATTATTATTTAATTAATTTTACTATAGGTTGTCCAAGAAAGGATTATTAGCCGTTAATTTAATAACTGGACATCGAGGTAAGTTCTTCAGTACTTGATGCTAATTAATTATCTGTTACTGTATGTTAACTTTTGTTCAAATGCATATAAAATTATGTGTTATGTGATCCATTGTTGATATGATTGTTATATGCCTTCGGTGCAAATATGTGACTATATGTGAAATGGTTAAATGTTTACTTTAGGTAAATGTTAATCTGAATTAAATATGATATACATGAAATATATTGCTTTATTAGAAGCACAATGTATGATGTATGACACCCACAGAGCACGTTATGTTATGTGCTACATGAAGCATGAAAGATGTAAACTGTTGAACTTGCTGAGCCGTTGTGCTCATTCCTTGTATAATATAAATTTTGCAGGTAACAATGAAACTTTAGGAGTATTAAATCATGACTAGAGAGTATGTGCGACATCAGTTAAAGTTGCAATTGTAATTGAAGTATATATTTTGTTTGTATATAGAAATTGGATATGGTTAAATTAGAGGAATGAGTATCTATAATTCATAAGATATATATATGTCAAATTCTGGTTGGATAAATAAGGTTTAGGCATGTATTTTGAGTATTCAATAATACTTATCGTGAAAGAAAAGAAAAAGTAAAGGTTGCAATCCAGAGACTAGGATTGAGATGTAAAGATTTTAAATGCTAACATATTTTAATATAATGATTGGAAAAAAAAATTGTACCGAAAAATTTGGTAATTCTTGATGTAAAGTCAATTAACGGAATAAGCAATGTGATTAAAGATTTATTAACGAACTAAAATTTGGACGTTAGGAAGATAATGTATAACAAATATAAAATTTAAGGTAATAAGGTTTGTTGAATTTCGAGGTCGTTACAAGAACTCCGCCCCAGACGGGCTCCTCACGGTCTCCCTCCTTTGGATCAGACTCAGGCTCCTCTATCAGTGCAGCCACTAGTGGTTGTGCCATATCCATGTGGATATCAGTGTAAATCACTTCCTCAACAGTGTGACTCGATTGTCCAATCTCCGTCATCCTATATCATAAAAATAACACATGTCAGTACAACAATAAAATATATTCATTGATGAAATGAAATGATATTTTATCATGTACATCTCGGTTCGATGGATTTTCTCAATCCACCTCCAAAAATACACCACGTGATGAATCTCCGTGATTCATCTCATAACGCACTCGATATGAGTTTAGCACTAAGGTTATATCCTAGGTTTCGCAATCCTAACATTTCTAACCTACAGCTCTGATACCAAGTTGTGACGACCCCAAATCCGGGTTCCATAACCTCGGGTTTGGTTCTCACTGTACAATACTTAATAACAATTAAATACATAATTTGCATTTAAACATCGCGGAATAATACAAAAAGTTCCTTATAAAAAGGCTACAATACCCAAGGTCGATTAACCTTAACATCAACAGTTCCTATATTAAGGAATTACAAAAGTTTTACCAACAATAATTACATATTAAACATTTAATTAACATGCATAATTAATCTTTGGCTTTCCCTTTTCCCTTGTCCTTCTTAGAGCATTCGGGTCTAGCTGAAAATGGTTCATGATATAGCAAGGGTGAGCAACTGGTTTTCTCAGCAAATTTAAGAACAATCATTGAGATTTATTATATCATGAGTGAAAGGGGAATAACATCAAGTGCTCTAACAATAGATATAACAATTGTGAAAGAAACAAGACTCAAATTTCATTGAAAAAGAATATTTGAATCTTAAATGTTGAGTGGTCACCAAGGATCCTGAACTAATAAGGGTATAATAGAGTTTCCTCTGACCCTTTATGTGACGACCCCAAATCCGGGTTACTTTACCTCGGATCCGGTTCAACACGAGTACTACATTTTTTTTATTGTTCATAAATTACAACAATATTATAATTGCTAAATAATCATTTATTTATAATTTTACAACTTCTCTTTCTATTCCAGAATCGCAATCTTTATACATTCCTAGTATGTCTAAATATCATACATGATACGGCATTCTATTACAACCATTTTGAGTATTTAATACTCATATTACATACCAACCAATTCTTATACTACACAATCATTTTACCTGTCCAATTCGGACTGATATCTACAGTGGTTGTGCTAGACCTTCAGTGAATGTAATATGTATTCCTGTTTCTTGATCTTTAACAAAACTTCGAATAACTTGCACTATCTGAAAATGTTGGTTTAAGCAAGAGTGAGCACGACGGCTCAACAAGTTTAACAGTTACACGTAGCACATTACATGCTTCACATATTATACATGCTCTACATTTTATTCTTACATCATGCATTTCATGTTTTTCATTTTATGAATGATTCATACTTCTTATGCATCTCATATAATAAACAACTAGCATCTAGCAAACATGCTTTATATCTGAACAGATTTCACACGTAACCATATCTCATGTTATGCACATAACACAAATATCATCAATATATCTCCATATCAATAATTTAATAACACATTGTAGCATAGCTATGCATATAAGAGCAAGTTCTGAAAAACTTGCCTGGTTCACTTCTACCATTTACGCTTATTTGTGTATTTCGTTCAACCTACAATTTATATAGAAAATTGACATAATCATTAGATACAATGACTATTACCTAGCCTTTATATAAGACTCTAACTTTAATTATTAACTCTTAAGATGTCCGACAAACGAACCCTTAAGTTCTGGACAAAAACCCTAGCCCAAACATAGTTGAAAATGGCAGGTACGCTTAACCAACTTACACATTCACTACACGTTCATCGTACGACTTACTTGTAATAAGTTGTCTAAATTAGTCACAAATGAACTATTTACATTTGTTTAATTCAATTAAACTTTTCTCTTTTACAAAACTTAATGATTCAGACATTTAATAATGTATCAAATACTTCAAAATATTATCTACTTTTAATAATATACAACTACGTTCAAATATTATTAACCATTTAATAGTATTTTAATCTCATACTAATATTATTAACCATTTAATAATATTTTAATTATTTATTAATATTATTAACCATTTAATAATATTTTAATCTCATATTGATATTATTAACCATTTAATAATATTTTAATCACTTACTAATATTATTAACCATTTAATAATATTTTAATCACTTACTAATATTATTAATCATTTAATAATATTTTAATCACTTATTAATATTATTAACCATTTAATAATATTTTAATCTCTTACTAATATTATTAACCTATTAATAATATTTTAATCACTTATTAATATTATTAACCATTTAATAATATTTTAATCACTTATTAATATTATTAACCATTTAATAATATTATAATCTCTTACTAATATTATTTATCATTTAATAATATTTTAATCATTTAGTAATGTTATTCATCATTTAATAACTTTTTAATCATATACTAATATTATTAATCATTTATTAATATTTTAATACACATCAAATAATACCAATAGTTAACTTTTTAATTGTGTTAACTTTAGTCTTTATTTTAAACATCTAGCTACCCATTAACTATTAATAAACTTCATATATTGGTTTATTATTCAAACCTATTTATTTTACACTTATTTCAACTTAAATTTTCATAAAAAACTCGACCAGGATTGACCCGACCCGACCCGACCCAGAGCCAGAAAAATCTGCTAGGCAGATTGTTCTAGCGCAGCTGCGCCAGATCCTGACGCAGGTGCGTCAGACCCCTTTTTTCAGAAAGTCAACTTTTTGACTTCTTGAGTCCATTCTCATCAGAATTTCCCCTCTACAATTTCTCTTTAGATCACAAATCTAAATTTCGAACGGAACTGGACTAAAAACTGCTCACAAGGACAAAGTGAAAACTAAAATCACAAATCATTGATTTTAATTGTTCAAACTTGAATAAAATAAACTCTACACATCCAAATAGCACCAACTTAGTGTTGTTATCATCCTAACTTTTTGTTTTACAATATTTTATGGTTCAATCACATTTTTGAAAACGTTTTGACAAGAAATTTAAGATCGAACCACTTAGGGTTTTACCGGTAAATTGTTATATGGACTTTCCTTTTAATTCTTTACGTACCACCCGTACAAATACATGTATTAACTATATCAAACTATGAATATACCTATATATATCATAGTTTTAGACTTCTAGATCATCAAAATAACTTTTGATCGGTTAAAAATATATTTTAACCATTTTAAAACATATATAGACTACAAAAATGCACTAAGGAAAGTTTAGAACACTTTTTAACCTCTTGGACATGGATGCTCTTCTTCTTCTCCTTCCAAAGTATGCTATGAAGTTATGTGCCATCCACCAAGCTCCTCCTCTAGCAATCTCCTTCAACTCACAAATGTTTGCTTGCTTTTCTCTCTAAGAGCTCTCTCTTTTCTCTCTAGAAATTCTAGACAAATGACTAACAAACATAGCCAATATGTGGAGCACTATATTTATGGCACACCCTTAATCATCATTAACTCTTACTAATCAACTAACATTGGTTAAATTAGAGACTAATTTAGGATTACTATTTGATTGATTGACTCTTGGATTGATATATTGATTGACCTCCATCAAGTTTGCTTACAAGTTATCAATTGAGTAAAACAAAAGCAACCTTTCTCCAACACTTAACTAAAGTGTGGTTAAGACTCTTGCTCTTGTAACCTATGTTAACTTAACTATCAACAATGGTTCAAGCTCATCAATTAAACATATACACATCTTCCACTAAATAACACAAGTAAGGTTAATTCTCTACAATCAAGTATACATAAATATCCAATATATTTATATATTTACTAACACTTAACTCTAGCATTGTTTAATGTTTTATTCTTATGTCCTATATAATTATATAAGCATCTATATATATATATATACACACACCAATATATGTATATATATTCACTTATACATGCACAATACTTGTATTTTTGACATTTAAAATGTCATCCATCAACTTAACTACAAGCAATATAAATGGTGAAGTTTAAAATAAGCAACAATCACCAATACTTAACCCACATGTAGTTAACTCTCTAACTCCCATAAGAACTATAGTTAAAGTACTATACTTAACCTTGGTCACTTAAAACCCCAACATTGGTTAAAGCTCATTATATATATATATATATATATATCCACAACATCCAACCATGGTAACATACCAATTCTACCTTGGTGAATTATATACATACATAATTGTATCTATAATATTCTTCCTACAACTAACCCATGCATGGTTAAATCTTTAATTTATTTACTACCTAGGGTTACTCAAGTAACTCACCCATAGTTAATTTGTAACGACCCCGAAATTCGACAAAACTTATTACCTTAAATTTCATGGTTATTATACATTATTTTCCTTACGTCCAAATTTCGGTTCGTTAATAAATCTTTAATCACCTTATTTAATCCATTAATTGGTTTTACCATCATCAGTTTACCAAATTTTTCGGTATAATTTTTTTTTCTTTTCTCCATCATTGTATTAAAATATTTGAATATTTAAAAGTTTAGTCTCTCGATCCTAGTCTCTCGATCGCAACCTTTAGTTTTTCTTTCTGTTACAAGTACCATTAAGCTCAACTTTCAAAATTTAATATTGTTTATATCCATAAAATATTCTTTATTTCATAATTCATAATTAGAAACTTTATATCGTAACAACTATCTGAAATAATCATAATACACAATTTTATCTTTACTCATCCTATTTGGATCCACTTTGTATGTACATACAGTACATTAATATAATCTTAGCAAATGTACTCACATTGAATTATAATATTGAAAATATAATAATAACATTCACAACCTTTTAGGGTAATCCATCTCTTACACAATCTGATATTCTTGAAATTTATTTATTTACCTGCAAAAATTTATATTATGCAAGTAATGAGCACAACGGCTCAGCAAATTCAACAGTTTACACCTTTCATGCTTCATGTATCACATAGTATAACATGCTCTGTGTGTGTCATACATTATGTGTTGTGCTTCTACCCAAGCAATATATCTCACATATATTTACATTATTGCATAAAGTACATATCGTTGTCATATTATTCACAGATAACATAACACATAATTTATTTGCATTTGAACATGAATTAACATATTCTAACAGGTAAACAATTAACATCAAAGTATTGAAGAACTTACCTTGATGTCCAATTATTTAATTGATAGCTCAAAACCCTTTCTCGAACAACCTATGACCATAAAATAATAAATTAATAGTTATTTATCCTCTCATGATATTAATTTAATTAATTAATATCATCTCCGGGTCAATTATCAAATAATATGGTTAATTATATTAACCTCGTTCCTTAATATATTAATTTAACTTAATATAAATCATATTCACTGCGGACAACCCAGCTCGTCGGATAAAATTTAGCATATTTGGTTGTCCGGATTTTCATTTAATCATTTTCTAACTTTTAAACTTAATAGATTAATATTTAAAATATTTAAATATTAATCCTCAATATTTAATATTTTCACAAAAATATTAAATTTAATGCCCAAATATCATTTCTATATTTTTAGAAATTTTTTATATATTTTAAAATAATTTTTAAACATTTATTTAATTAAAAACTATTTTCTGGGGGAATTTTCGTAATTTTTGCAACTATAGGGACAAAACCGGAATTTCTCGAAAAGCTCAGGGCACACCGGTTATTTGTCAAGGCTAGGGACACGTTCGGTATTTCCTTTGTAGACACCCAAATTTTGCACTTTTCCACTAACCCTGACAGGAGGGCAAAATCGTCATTTGACCCGACATGCGAAAAGGAAGGTGGACCCCAACACAAAGCCACCCCAGCGATTTACGGTCAAAGCCGCCACAACGGACAACGAGCATCCGGTCACTTGAGGCAAGGCAAACATTTGATCCAGAAAAACCTGAGTTGATCACAGAGGGCGACTAATGGTCACTACGCTAACGATGTTCGGGGGTCTCGCTCCCCGGTGAGCGAGCGGCTGCTCAAATCGCCGGTGAGTTGGCGGGGGTGGAAGGGGGCAGCGCCCCTTGGAAGCCAGGCACAATTATCAAATTCTATATCAAGTCGCAGCCCTCCGAACTAGCCTCCCAGAACAATATGGCACGTTTACCAGGGATTTCCGGATTGCAAAAATACAGCCTTCAAAAATAATACCGCGGAAATTGGCGAATTAAGACCGCGTGGCACGAAAATCGAGAAAAACAAGCCGGACAGCCGCGGATGCACCTGCGGCCACCGACAAAAAGTTTTGCGCGGCTCGAGGGCGGCACACGGCAGTCGAGGTTCGGCGTGGACGGCCACAGCAGGCAGCCGCAGATGGATCTGCGGCCAGCCGCAGATGGATCTGCGGCCAGCCGCAGATGCATCTGCGGCTGCCTGGTGGACCCTATAGATCGACCATTTCCACCCGAGAGCAAAAAAGAGAAGAAGAAAAAAGAGGAAGAAGATAGAGTTTAGAGAGAGAGAGTTCGCGGGAGGAGAGAGATATAGCTTGTTCTTGGTTAGATTTGAGTGAAAAATTCATCATTTCTTGCTAATTAGTTGAGTGTTATTGAGGTGTTGTCCGATTCATGAAATAAGAAGCTTAAATCGGCATTTTGCAAGGTGAAATGGGTTTTCTTTTGATATTTTCTTGTTTGTATTAATGTGATAATGTTGTGTTTTGGGTCTGTGTAGCATATTATGTTGTTGTATTGATGATGATCCGTGGGTTAGGGGTCGTTACCGAGGGTTCCATTGGAACGTAACTTCCTCCTAATGCCCCGATGACATCCGTACGGTGATATATCATTCGTTGAGTTCATAGATAGTTGTGGTATTTTCATTGAGATTTGGGATGCATAGGATACCGTAATGAGTTAGTATTGTTAGATTTGTATTAGTGTTGGTTCTGCAACGATTTGGGGTGAATGTGAGCCTAGGGAGGAGATCGTCGTGGTCAAAATCCCGATGATGGACATTTTTGGTAAATGTAATCATTAGATGGGATTTATGGTTATGTAAATGTAATATTGGGCCTTAAAGCGATACCGAATCGGGATCGGGTTAAGGCCCCGTAATAATAAAGATATGTGATTGTGGGTGTTTGGGGTTGTCTAGATGGCTCACATGCCCATGGATAGCCCCAACACGTTTTGAATGCTTATTTTGATTTATGGCACAAAAAACAATTTTCAAAAATAAAACAAACGATAAAGATCTTCTAAAAAGAATCAAATTAGGATATTAGACACACGAGGTTTAAAAAGTAAAGAGTTTTGGGCGAAACTTTGATCCTTGTTTGACGAAAAGGCTATATTTGGTTTTGAAATATCATAAAAGATGTTTTCGGAATAAATAAATAAACGTTTTCATTAAACTTTGTGCATAGGGTTAAAGAGTTCTAGAAGTTGCCTTCATTTTATTTATATTTACTGTTAGAAGGCAATGTATAGTCTCAATTCCTATTTGACAAAAGTTTAAAAACTATTGTTTTCTAAAATGACATCTAATAAAAACCTCATCGTTTTCGAAATTAAAATCAATCTTTCTTATAAAAAGCGAAGCCTCGTCATTTGGGTCAAAAGACGTCTAAAACGCTTTCCCGTCAAAACACATTTTGACATATAAAATCAAAGCAACTTTATGCAAAAGGACACCACAAATCTCCATTTAGGCACACACACACACACGCACGCACGCACGCATTTTAAGATTTAAAAGGATAGGAAAACATCGAGATTGCGGTAACTGTATTTCACGGAAGTCGGGGGGTGCCTAACACCTTCCCCTCGCTTAAGCAAGCCCCCGAATTCTATGAATCTCGGTTTGCGGACCAATTGAATCGGAGTCACATATGAGCCATTACGATTACGAAAACAAAATTCGGATGAGTTGGTACATCCATTTCAACAATACCAACTGGCGACTCTGGTCAATTGGCTCATAAAAATTCAACATTTCAAAACCCCGTCGACACTAAGCCGACCCTTTTCAAAAGTCACATCTTAATCTAAAGGCTAAAATTGGAAAGGACATTTTTATTATTAAAAAATGAAACGACCGAAAATCCCGGCGTCGACAGCTGGCGACTCCGCTGGGGACAGTAGAGGGCTTAAGCCGCATTTAAAATCTCGATGTTTTCCTATCCTTTAAAAATCTAAAAAATGTGTGGTTGCGTTACTTGCATTAAAATTACCTTTTTTGTGCGTGTATGCAAATGGTGTGATTGCAATTTCCTTTCGAAGCTTTACTTTATTGGCATCATATGCATACGGCGAGGAACGATGAATGAATGATGAATGTATGTTGAGCAGTTCCTCCTCCTGAGGCAAACCCGTCGGATGTGGATTACTGGACTCAAAGGGGTGCTCCCCGGCGAGGCTCAGGAAAAACATCCACTCAGATCCACTCCAATTGAAAGATCGGATTTATTTCCGTCTAGTATATTGCAAAGATCTGGGAACCTTCATGCCGAAAAGCCCGCGAGAGTAGCTTAGGGTAAGTCAGCCTCAGATAAACCCAAAAGCGTGGAAAGTCTCTTCATACCCTTTTTACACTGTACGCACATAACATCATGCTTAGTCAAACATTTTTTTGCCTCCCACTTTGTCAAAATAAAAGGATTAACCTCTATTTTACAGGGACAGCTTGGAGAGCATCATAATTGCACGATGTCATTACTTTGGTTAAAATAAAGGGATACTAACCCTATTTTGCAGGAAAAGATTACAAAACCCAAAAATACAAAAATACTTTGCTTTAGCATGCACCTACCAATGTCATTTCCCGGAACTAAGCCTTGGCATATTTTATTTGCAGGATTGCGCCCCAAACCCGTCTCCGATCCAAGAAAGCCAGAGAATCAACAGTCGAAATGGCTGAGAACCCTAATCCTAATCCGGCTCCCGTATCTCGGGAAGAATTCGATGCTGTAAGAAATCAAATGATGGAGCTGACCATGTTGCTCAAAGAGCATTTTAAGCTAAAATCAGGGCCACAACCCGAGGACCCGCCGGGGCCATCATCTCAAGGGAGCGGGCCGACCATAGAAACTCCAAAGGTTGAACCGCCAAAGCAAGTTATTATCATCCCAGAAGATGAGGTGGCCAGCAGTGTTAGCAAGAAGTTAAAGCAGATGGAAGAGGCCATCAAAACTATTAAGGGGATCGGGTCATATGGCAGTGTTAACTACTCCGATTTGTGCATCTTTCCCGGAGCCAAGTATCCTGAGAAGTTCAAAATTCCCAAATTTGAAAAATATAACGGGTCAGGGGATCCTTATACACATTTGAAGGTATACATCGGAGAATTAGGGGCATATGCTGAAGATGAGTCGCTGAGAATGCAGTTATTCCAGAAAAGCCTGACAGGGGAGGCTAGGACTTGGTATGCAAGGTTGGATAATGCTAAGATTCATAATTGGGAGGAGCTGGCCCACACCTTCTTGACACAATATAGTTTTCAATCCCAAATGGCCCCGGACCGATACCAGATGACCAAAATCATAAAGCAGACCAAGGAATCCTTCAGAGACTACGCTCAACGGTGGAGGAGGATGGCGGCCCAAGTAAACCCACCCATGAGTGAGGTAGAGATGGTAATGACATTCATTGATATCCAAGACGCCCCTTACTATGAAAGGGTGATAGCAGGGATAGGGAAGCCTTTTGCGGAAATGATCAAACACGGGGAAATGGCAGAGATGGGGTTGAAGTCAGGAAAGATCCGAGATTTTGCAGCTCTTGAAGCTGTTGCTGAGTAAATCCAGAGTGGAAACTATGACAGTTCTTCCCGGAGACCCCAGAAGAGAAAAGAAGAGGATGTATCCCTGGTCTTGCAGATGCTATCTGGGAAAGCAATGAGCAGCCCTCCAGTCCGCATGCAAAGAAATGAGGCCCCACGTCCGTCAAATTTCAACAATCAAAAGTATGAGGGGCGCAGGAATTTCGAAAAACCACAAAAGAGAGAGTTCACCCCATTGGAGGATTCATTGGAGCAAATACTGGCCATGTTGGTGAGACAGAAAAAGATCACAGAGCTAGCACCTCCATCGGACCCGAAGGGCAAGAGCTATGACCCTAGTAAAAGATGTGCCTATCACTCGGGATCCCCGGGGCATGATACCCAGGACTGCTGGTCACTAAAACACAAGATCCAAAACATGATTGACCGCAGGGAGATCGTGGTGGAACAACCGGAACCCCCAAATGTAAAGGTCAACCCTCTTCCCGAGCATAATGGGGGAGGCGTGAACGTAGTAGAAACCAGTGGGGCGGAGGGCCCCTTAAAGTTGAAATACATAAGGAGGATAGAAGAAGAGATTGCTATGACTAATACCCAGGAGGGTGCGCAAAACGAGTCTATCAAGTTGGTTGGCGTGATTCGAGATACCAAAACGGAGCCTATCCGGTTATCAGCCCCAAGACCCCTTGTTATAGCGGCTAGGTCACAATTGCCGATTACCAATCTGAAGGCTATTCCGTGGAACTACGGGGGGAAGACCGAGGAAGAAGGCAGTTGTGCATCAATCAGCTCAAAGGGAAATCCATTGCATTTACCAAGGCGGGTTTTTGAGAACACGAAAAAGGAAAACGGGAAAATCTCAGAGGAAAAAGCCTTTGAGCTTTGGGAGAAAATGAATCGCGGCAAGGCGGATGTGGCTAAGGTACTAGAGGTGCAGCCACCCCTGACATCCATCTTAGACCTGGTATTGGCGTCCAATGATCATCATCAGGTGTTGAGCAAAGTCCTGGAAGAGGCTTATGTCCCTAAGTCAATTAATACAGAGAGATTTAGCCACTTGGTGGGCCACCTGTTGGACAACAATGTGATATCATTCACCGACGACGATATCCCCGAAGAAGGGATAGGGCACCGGAGGCCGTTACACATTGCGGTCATCTCATCCGGGTATGTGATGAACGGAGTTTTGATTGATGGTGGGTCAGCCCTGAATATTTGCCCATATAGTACTCTGGAGAAGATGAAGATCAACCCTAAGCGCCTGCTGGCCAGCCAAGTGGTGGTGAGGGCGTTTGACGGATCTAGAAAGAATACGATGGGAGAGATTGAGCTACCAGTGGAGATCGACCTTTATACTTTTGATATTTCCTTCCAGGTGCTAGATATCACGGCCAGTTATAACATGCTACTGGGGAGGCCCTGGATTCATATGGCAGGGGCAGTTCCCTCCACCCTGCATCAGCAAATAAAGTTTATCGTTGAGGGGCACTTGGTAACAATTGTAGCAGAATCTGACTACCTTGTGCCCTCTGTAAAAGGCATGCCGGTGATCCATGTGGACGAATCGGCCGAACTGATAAGCTATCAGGCGTTTGAAATCAGCACCCCTCAGTACAAGCAGTTGGGAGCTCCGGAGTTAAAGCCTAAAATGTCCTCCGAGCTCACCTTCGTTGCCCGGGAAATGATGGCGATGAATTTCCAGCCGGGGCAAGGGCTGGGCAAGAACAGCCAAGGAATCACCGAGCCCATCCAGATACCGGCACAGTCGGGCAAAGCAGGGTTAGGATATCACAGAGGTGCAAGGTCGAGGAACTCACAAGGAAATTCCCGTTCGGATAACCGGAGTCTCGATACCGAGAGCCAATAATGAACACTCCCCGAAGGTAGTTAAGCCTGCATCTGAAGCAGAGGATAAGGGAGAGGCTCCCCCAGCCAAGGGATTGGCCCAACAGATGGAATTCTTGCAAGAAATCATGGAACAGTTTGAGGAGAAGTGTCGTCTCCCGGGGCAATCAGGGCCCAATGAAAAGGGAAAAGAGAAGATATCTGAAGGCAGGCAGATCATGCCATTTATCAATTGGGCCGGGTTAGAGGTGCCCGAGGAAAGTGAAAATGAAAGCCGAAGCCAAGTTGCCGCAATCATTGAGGAGGTGCCAGATACAGAAACCCCCTCCATCACTAGCTATAAAACCGAAGTGATCCCCAAGAATTGGACCGTGCAGCCAGTAGTATCCAGAAAAGGGTAAATGCTGTAATATTCTGAACTTCCGAGAGAGTTGTAATCCGACTTTATGTGAATAAATAAAGCTTGAATTACATCTTATATGTGTTATGGAATCTTCGTTATTGCTTATTTATGTGTTTCGATTCAAGTATACAGCCTTAGCACGAAAAAGGAACATAAAAGTTTTTTCTTCAAAAATCTGAAAAGAAGATAAAACCTAAACCCTAAACCCTAGGGTCTAAACCCTAGGAATTCTAACCTAAGCTCCCGAGCGAAACGTGTACGTCAGAATGACATTCTGTTTCAAGATTCAACCTTCCCACAATTTGAAAACACGTAACAGTCAATAATAGTTTTTCTCGAAAAACGTGTAAAAGCACTATTCACGAGGTGACGTTTTTCATTCGTTTGACTGTTTCTTTCATCTGTAGGACTTCTTACATTTCACAACATAGTGATAATATGAGGTTTAGATGTCAGGGAATCAATAAAATTTTCTTGGGAAAAAGACGAAAAAGACACGATTTACGAGAAAACGTTTGTCGTCTTTTTGAACGTTCTTTTCAACGTTTGGACTTTTTCCATTTCACGATATAGCATTTATACGGGGACTAGATACCAGGGAGCCACTGATATTTTTCCCAAAATAAAACCTAAAACGCTCTTCAAACGAAAACGCTTTCTATTTTTGAACGTTCCGTTGAAGAATATTGTGTTTGTATTAGACCACCGATGCTTAATATGCAATAAAAGTTTTTGTAAAGAAAACCTAATTTTAGGGTTTGAGAAAACCTAACCCTAAGGGTTGAACCCTAAGGGTTAGAAACCCTAGAGAGCACTATTCATAAATACGATAATAATACGAAAATTATACGGTATAAATACGAAAAAGTCAAATGTGAATAGTAAAAGTCAACTATACTAATTAGTATACTAATCAAGATTAAGGCTAAACTAAGTAAGTATAGTGATTTGGGGGCGTCACAGGTTGGTATCAGAGCTGTAGATTATAGCTCTAAAGTAGCAAGTACTTTAGGATATAATCTGATCGTTTAAGTTAAATAGACTTGTGAAGAGTTTAATAGATAATTAAAAGATGATAATAAACTTTAAATCTTAATTAATTAAAAGACATTATGTGAAAGAACTATACTAATTAAAGTCAATCTTGTTTTGTAGAAATGGCTGACATACACGAAGACAATGCTCAAGCCTTGGACTACGAAAGTGATCCGAGCGAGTATTTTAGTAGTGAATCTGAAGCAGAGGAGCCAAATCAGAACTTGGAACTACATGATGCCGGAGAGGCAAACCTAATAGAAGATGCAGATGTAATAGACTTACCAACTTACGATGAGATCATCGCCGAGTTGGAAGAGGATGCTGCTGAAATGATGGCCTATGGAGAAGCTCAAGAAGAGCGGGTGGAACAACTCCAAAATGAAAACCAGGCCAACATGAACAAGGCCAATGGTATTATGGAGGTACTAGAAAGGAGGTGGTTGGATGAAGCTGAAAGAAGCTACCAACTACAGATGCAGCTAGAAGCTTCCCAAGAGGAAGTATACCTCCTGCGAGCAAATCGTGCTCGTATTAAACGAGCTTATGGTGCTTCTTATGCCAAGCTTGAGAAAAAAGTAATTAAATTCCCCTCACCAGCCAAAGATTTGGGGTTCGAAATTAATAGGTCTGTGGTACTTAGTATGATCCACAAGATCAAAAAGAAGGCTAGAAAGATCTAGTCAAGTAACGTGTAATAATTAGTATGTTGTAAATGTTTTGTTTAGCATTTCCCATTTTTATAAGGGATGCTAATAGTCGTTAAGTAATTCAGCTCATTCGGATAATGTACTGTACAAATTTTATTTATATAAGAAGTTTGTTTAAGAAATATGTCTTACACTTTTTAATGCTTTCATATTTACACGTATGTTTCATTTTATTTAGAAAATGGCACCACCAAGACCAAGAACAAGGGCAACAGCAACAGCAAGTGTTAGTAACGAAAGGAATGTTCAGACTCCCGATCCTATGCAACAATTCCTTAATAGGCTAATAGGAGTCTTAGATAATAGAACTGAAAATAATGCCCCACCACCACCCCCGCAACCACAACCACAAATACCACAACCACAACCCCAACCACAGAAAGTCTTATTTAAAGACTTTAAAAATGTAGGTCCTCCCGAATTCAAAGGAACCGCTGAGCCTATAGAGGCTCAGTGCTGGATAAATGAAATAGAAAAAGCCTTTGACTTAGCAGAGGTTGCTGAGGATAAAAAGACTAAGTTTGCCACTTACCTTATGAAGGGGGAGGCAAACTTCTGGTGGGAGGCCACCCGAGCCCGTGCTGGGGAAGGTGTGGTTACGTGGGAAGCATTCAAGGAAATATTCTTTGAGAATTACTTCCCTCGAAGCTTGAAAAATAGAATGGAGGTACAATTTCTGAATTTAAAACAAGGGGACATGACTGTTCCCCAGTATGCCTCCAAGTTTAATGAACTTGCTCGTTTCGCTCCAAATCAAGTAGGTACGGAGGAACGAAAGGCAAGAAGGTTTGAGGAGGGTTTAAAACCCTGGATTCATGGTAAAGTAGCTGTCTTACAAATAGATAGTTATGCCCATCTTCTAGAAAAGGCTATCATTGCTGAAGGCAGTAGTGACGCCATCACAAAATTTAATAAGGAAAGGAATAATAATAAAGGAGGGAATGAAGGGGGGAAAAATAATAAGGGAGGAAATGGGGGAGGAAATAATAATAATAATAAAAGAAGGTTTAATGGCGGAAACTCCCAACAAGGAGGGGAAAATAAAAAGAAAACGTTCGAGCCATGTAAAAACTGCGGTAAACAACACGCATGAGAGTGTCTAAAAGGGAAAAATGTTTGCTACAATTGCAAACAAGAGGGACACATAGCAACCGCATGTCCTAGCCCAAGGAAAGACACATGTTTTCACTGTGGAGCCACGGGGCATCCAGCTAAGTTGTGCCCCAAAAAGGGAGGAAATGCCGGAGGGGACAATAGCAACAAATCTACCCCAACAACTAATCCAGGTCGTCCAACGGCAAGGACATTCAACATGACCGTGGGAGATGCTGTGGCATCACAGGATGTAGTGTCAGGTATCATTCCGATCAACACCATAAGTGCTTATGTGCTATTTGATTCGGGTGCTACTTGCTCTTTTATTTCCCATGAATTTGCTAGAAAACTAAACGTGCCTAGTGAATTATTAGAAAGTCCTTTAATGATAGAGATTGCTAATAAAGAACAAATTCCTGTTAATAAGATCATAAAAGGTTGTTGCATAGTGATCAAGGGTCATGAGCTGAGAGTCGATCTTATTCCAATCCAATTAGGGGAATTTGATGTAATTCTAGGCATGGATTGGTTGACCAATCACCAAGCGATGATCGATTGTCAACAAAAGTCCGTTAAACTTCTTACAACGTCCAAGTCTACGGTAGTCTTCAACGGAAGTCAGTCACCAAGAAAATCCCGATGTCTAACTGCAAATCAAGCAAAGGGATTACTTCAGAAGGGTTGTCAGGGCTATTTGGCATATATCGTAGACACCCAACATAAAGGGTTAGATATAGACCAAATACCAGTGGTTAGAGAGTTTCAGGATGTCTTTCCCAATGATCTACCCGGTCTTCCACCTGATAGGGAGATTGAGTTCGTTATTGATTTAGCTCCTGGAACTGCACCGGTTTCGAAGGCCCCATACAGAATGGCGCCTGTGGAATTGAAGGAGTTGATGGTACAATTACAAGAATTGTTGGATAAGAAATACATTCAACCAAGTGTTTCTCCATGGGGAGCACCAGTGTTGTTTGTCAAGAAAAAGGATGGAACTTTAAGATTATGTGTTGATTATCGTGAACTCAATAAATTGACCATAAAGAATAAGTATCCATTACCTAGGATCGATGACTTGTTTGATCAACTCAAGGGAGCAGAGTATTTCTCTAAGATTGATCTACGGTCAGGTTACCATCAACTAAAAGTGAGAAAGGAAGATGTGCCGAAGACAGCATTTAGAACACGTTATGGACATTACGAATTTCTAGTAATGTCCTTTGGATTAACAAATGCACCGGCAGCATTCATGGACTTGATGAATAGGGTTTTTAGGTCTTGCTTAGACAAGTATGTTGTGGTGTTCATCGACGATATTCTTATATACTCGAAAACACTGGAAGAACATGCTATACACTTAAGAAGTGTACTAGAAACCTTACGAAAGGAACAACTCTATGCCAAATTTTCAAAATGTGAGTTCTGGCTAGAGAAAGTTCAGTTCTTAGGTCATGTGATTGACAAGAGTGGAGTTTCAGTGGATCCATCAAAGATAGAAGCAGTAATAAACTGGGAACAACCAAAGACCCCAACTGAAGTGAGAAGTTTCTTAGGTTTAGCGGGGTACTATAGACGTTTCATTCAAGATTTTTCAAAGATAGCAACCCCGTTAACTAACTTAACCAGGAAGACCGTGAAGTATGTTTGGACAGATAAATGTGAAAAGAGCTTTCAAGAGCTAAAGAAGAGGCTAAGTGAGGCACCAGTATTATCACTACCTGATAATAGTGGAGGTCTTGTAGTCTACAGTGATGCCTCACATAAAGGATTAGGTTGTGTTTTAATGCAACATGGCAAAGTAATAGCTTATGCTTCGCGACAGCTAAAGGATTATGAGTTAAGGTATCCTACTCACGATCTAGAATTAGCGGCGGTAGTATTTGCTTTGAAGATTTGGAGGCATTACTTGTACGGGGAGAAGTGTGAAATTTATACAGATCACAAGAGTTTAAAGTATATTTTTACACAACGAGAGTTGAATATGAGGCAAAGACGATGGTTGGAATTGATTAAGGATTATGATTGTGAAATCCTATATCATCCAGGAAAAGCCAACGTAGTTGCAGATGCTTTGAGTAGGAAGAATCAAGAGAAGTTAAATGTATTAACAACTCAGGAGGAATTGATTAAAGAGTTCGCTAGACTCGACATAGAAGTGAGAGTTCCTTCAGTATCGACAAGGAAATTGTTCATAATGGAAGATCACTCAACCTTGTTGGGTAACATTAAGAAAATCCAAGAGGAGGATGGAAATTATAGGAAGTTGAAAAAGTCAACAGAGGTTATAAGCGGCAAATACAATATGGACAATGAGGGAATCATAAGATTTGAATCTAGAATTTGGATTCCTGCAGTTCAAGAACTCAAGGAAGAAATCATGTCAGGAGCACATAGTACTAAGTTTTCAGTACACCCAGGCAGTACCAAAATGTACAAAGACATAAGTCAACATTTCTGGTGGCCAAACATGAAAAGAGAGGTGGCTGAATTCGTTAGTAGGTGTTTGACATGTCAGCAAGTTAAAGCTGAGCATCAAAGACCAAGCGGATTGTTACAACCGTTAGAGATTCCAGAGTGGAAATGGGAGCATATTACAATGGATTTTGTAGTAGGCCTACCAACCACACAGAAGGGTCATGATGCCATTTGGGTAATAGTGGATAGACTAACCAAGTCAGCTCACTTTTTACCAATTAAGGTTAAGTTCACTTTGGACCGATTAGCAAAGCTATACATTAAGGAAGTTATCTCTAGACATGGCGTGCCAGTTTCAATTGTGTCAGATCGAGACCCAAGGTTCACATCGAACTTTTGGAAAAGTCTTCAAGAACATCTAGGCACACAATTGAGAATGAGTACTGCTTATCACCCGCAAACAGATGGTCAAAGTGAAAGGACTATCCAAACCTTGGAGGATATGCTGAGAGCTTGTATGATGGATTTTGAGGGAAGTTGGGAAGATCACTTACCTCTGGTAGAATTCTCTTACAACAATAGTTATCACGCTAGTATAGGAATGCCACCATATGAAGCCCTATATGGAAGGAAGTGTAGAACACCGATGTGTTGGGACGAAGTTGGTGAACGGAAGATGCTTGGGCCAGAATTGGTTCAACAAACAGCGGAGGTAGTTCGAACAATTCAACTGAGGTTACGAGCTGCTCAAGAAAGACAGAAGAGATATGCCGATCTACATCGACAAAAGAGAGACTTTGAAGTTGGTAGTCATGTTTTCCTAAAAGTATCTCCCTGGAAAGGAAAGATTCGTTTTGGAAAGAAAGGGAAACTGAGTCCAAGGTTTATAGGACCATTCGAAATATTACGAAGAATAGGTGAAGTAGCTTATGAAGTAGCCTTACCTCCAGAGCTGGAACATATACATAATGTATTTCATGTTTCAGTATTACGTCCCTATAAACCCGATTACAAACACGCCATCAGCTATGAACCCATTCAAATCGAGAAGGATCTAAGCTATGAAGAGATTCCTGTTAAAATTGTTGATAGGAAGGAACAAGTCTTGCGAAACAAGGTCATACCTTCAGTCAAGGTCATATGGAGAAATCAATCCATCGAAGAAGCAACGTGGGAATTAGAAGATAAAATGAAGATAGAATATCCACATTTATTTTCTTAATTGTATAAGTTAATTTCGGGGACGAAATTCTTTTAAGGAGGGGTGAATGTAATATTCCGAACTTCCGAGAGAGTTGTAATCCGACTTTATGTGAATAAATAAAGCTTGAATTACATCTTATATGTGTTATGGAATCTTCGTTATTGCTTATTTATGTGTTTCGATTCAAGTATACAGCCTTAGCACGAAAAAGGAACATAAAAGTTTTTTCTTCAAAAATCTGAAAAGAAGATAAAACCTAAACCCTAAACCCTAGGGTCTAAACCCTAGGAATTCTAACCTAAGCTCCCGAGCGAAACGTGTACGTCAGAATGACATTCTGTTTCAAGATTCAACCTTCCCACAATTTGAAAACACGTAACAGTCAATAATAGTTTTTCTCGAAAAACGTGTAAAAGCACTATTCACGAGGTGACGTTTTTCATTCGTTTGACTGTTTCTTTCATCTGTAGGACTTCTTACATTTCACAACATAGTGATAATATGAGGTTTAGATGTCAGGGAATCAATAAAATTTTCTTGGGAAAAAGACGAAAAAGACACGATTTACGAGAAAACGTTTGTCGTCTTTTTGAACGTTCTTTTCAACGTTTGGACTTTTTCCATTTCACGATATAGCATTTATACGGGGACTAGATACCAGGGAGCCACTGATATTTTTCCCAAAATAAAACCTAAAACGCTCTTCAAACGAAAACGCTTTCTATTTTTGAACGTTCCGTTGAAGAATATTGTGTTTGTATTAGACCACCGATGCTTAATATGCAATAAAAGTTTTTGTAAAGAAAACCTAATTTTAGGGTTTGAGAAAACCTAACCCTAAGGGTTGAACCCTAAGGGTTAGAAACCCTAGAGAGCACTATTCATAAATACGATAATAATACGAAAATTATACGGTATAAATACGAAAAAGTCAAATGTGAATAGTAAAAGTCAACTATACTAATTAGTATACTAATCAAGATTAAGGCTAAACTAAGTAAGTATAGTGATTTGGGGGCGTCACAAATGCAGGAGTGTCCGGGAATCTGGTCCAGTAGGGGGATCAAGGGGTTTTTAAGACGGTGTTTTTGTTTTATGTATCTGCACGTCTATTTCATAATTTTGTCATGATTATTGAAAAGGAAGTCATGTACTTAATGTTTATATATATGACAAATATTTTTGTTTCATGTCAGGTGTAACGATTTGAGTCATTATAGCCTAACAAACGATTTTCCAAATTTGAAAGACGATTATGATTTTTATATAGAACTGGATTTCGATTTGATGGGAATTGAGCAGGACGAAGCAGGTGATGACGACGCTCCTGACGAGATCATAGAGTGGGTCGAGGATAAACCCAAACCCAACCTAGACCAAACCATCACCATCAACATAGGAACCCCTGAGAATCGCAAAGAGCTGAAGATTGGGGCAGACCTGACTCCCGACCAGAAAACAGAGGTAGCTGAACTTTTGAGCCAATATGAGGATGTGTTCGCTTGGTCACACGAAGACATGGTCGGTTTGTCCACGGACATTGTGGTACATCGATTGCCTATCAAGGAGGGTTTCAGGCCAGTTAAGCAGAAGCTGAGAAAATTGAAACCAGAGTGGAGCTTAAAGGTGAAGGAAGAGATAGTCAAGCAATTTAAGGCTGGGATCATCATGGTGTCCACTTACCAAGAATGGCTTTCCAATATAGTTCCAGTGGTGAAGCCCGGAGGAAAGGTGAGAGTATGCGTCGACTATAGGGATCTGAACAAGGCCAGTCTTAAGGATAACTTCCCAGTGCCTTTCATACACATCTTAGTGGATAATACGGCTCAGTATGAAATGTATTCATTCGTCGATTGTTTTGCGGGATATCACCAGATAATGGTGGCGGAAGAAGATCGAGAAAAGACTGCCTTCATCACCCCCTGGGGCACGTTCTGTTATAGACGACTTGCTTTCGGCCTCACAAATGCAGGAGCCACTTATCAGAGGGCCATGATGGCCCTATTCCATGACATGATGCATAAGGAAATAGAGGTCTACGTGGATGACATTATTGTGAAGTCAAGGACGGAATCTGACCATGTAACTCACCTCAAGAAGCTATTGGAGCGGCTCAGGAAGTATAATTTGAAGCTCAATCCAGCAAAGTGTGCCTTCGGGGTTCAGTCAGGTAAGCTCCTTGGATTCTTGGTGAGCAATCGAGGCATCGAACTGGACCCGGCTAAGATCAAGGCTATTGTGGATATGCCAGCTCCTCGTACAGAGAAAGAGATAAGGGGATTCTTGGGGAGGATAAACTTCATCAGTCGGTTCATATCCCATCTGACCACCACCTGCGAACCAATCTTTAAACTGAGGAAAGATGCCTCCCGAAAGTGGAACAGTCAACGCCAAAAGGCCTTTCAGACTATTAAGAAGCAATTGACAGAAACGCCAGTACTGGTACCTCCGAAAGACGGGATTCCCCTTTTCCTGTATATATCCGTGAACGATATGGCGATGGGTTGTATGTTGGGGCAGAAAAATGAATTCGGCAAGGAGCATGCCATTTATTACCTCAGCTAGAAATTCAGCAGCTGTGAGCAGAATTACACACCGATCGAGAGAACTTGTTGCGCATTGGCATGGGCTGCTATGAGGTTACAGCATTACCTTCATGGACACACTACCTATTTAATCTCGCGAATCGATCCCCTGAAGTATATATTTGAAAGACCGATGTTGAATTGTCGATTTTCAAGGTGGCAGTTAATCCTACAGCAGTTCGATATCCTTTATGTTACCCAGAAAGCCATGAAGGGACAGGGGATTGCAGATCAATTATCAGAGATGCCGACAGGGGGGATGGAGCCTTTAGAAACGTCCCTACCGGGTGAAGACATATTGTGGGTCCAACAGACGAGGTGTGATGACGAAGGGCAGTTTTGAAAAATGTATTTCGACGGTGCCATGAATGCTGAAGGGGCTGGAGCTGGAGCGGTCCTGGTCTCCATTATGGGCGAGCAATACCTTGTTCTCACCAAACTACAGTTCAGTAACTCAAACAATACGGCTGAATACGAAGGATGTATACTGGGACTGAGATTCGCCCGCAACATGGGAGTGAAAAGATTAGCCGTGTTCGGAGATTCAGAGTTGGTAATTAGACAGGCGACGGGGGTGTATGGCACTAAGGAGCTTCGGTTACTTCTGTACCACCGGTGTGTAATCCGATTGATGCAAGAATTTGAAGACATAGCTTTTCGACACATTCCCAGGGGGCGGAATGACTTTGCCGATGCATTAGCCACCCTGGCTTCGTTAGTCCACGTACTCAAAAGCAAAGCCACTCCACAGATTGAAATAACAATGCAAAATGCTCCCGCTTACGAAGAATATATATTGGAGTTATCAGAAGAGGTGGTTCAACCAGATCAGCCCTGGTATCATGACATCCAGAAATAATATGTGGAGTTCCAATCAAGACTTGAGAAAAGAAATAAGGCAATATATCGAAATCATAATCGGCGGGATAAAATGAGGATCCAATGAAGGGCGACGATGCATCAAAAAGGGAAATGACTAAATCATAAAAATTTCTCTATATATACAAAACATTTTGATTACAAGTCTGTCTTTTAAATAAAAGTGATGAAACTGACATAGTCCGTGCAGGGAAATAAAATCATCTACAGGTCAGAGACCAGCTGGAGCAGGATAGACATAATAGTCGAGGCATCGTGAACATCCGGCTCACCCGCAATCTGCTGTCCCATCATGTCAATCCGAGTCAAAAGAGCAACAGCACTGGTAACAGTCGCAGAATGACCCTCCATGACAACCCTGACCTGCTCGATAACACTATCTCTGGCAGAGAGGGCGGCGTCACGAGCTAGTACAGCAGCATCCCGCTCCGCGTGCGCGGTATCCCTCTCAATCTCGGTAGCACTCAAAGCGGACCGGAGCCGGGTACCCTCAGTCATTAACCTCTGGGTCCGATCCGCCAAATCAAGGGATGGGACATGTACCGAAGCAGAAACCTCCTCAACATCAGACCTGGGCGCTAATCCTGAAACCTCCGGAGGAATGACCGCATCTGAACTGGTCTCATCTGGGAAAAGTCCTCGAGAACCATCCAATACCCCAATCTGGTCAAAGTCGGCAATATCAGAATCTCCTCGCAACCATAGCAGATAAGCGGATGTCTGACCAGGATGACTATCCCCAAAATCGACCGAGACCCGATGTGACCAAAGATCATATACCCTCAGCAGCACCCTCTCCGTCTGAGGCGATATGAGAAATCGGTAGTCATCTACTCCTGCAAAAAGATGGAGCCGGGTACCCTCAGTCATTAACCTCTGGGTCCGATCCGCCAAATCAAGGGATGGGACATGTACCGAAGCAGAAACCTCCTCAACATCAGACCTGGGCGCTAATCCTGAAACCTCCGGAGGAATGACCGCATCTGAACTGGTCTAATCTGGGAAAAGTCCTCGAGAACCATCCAATACCCCAATCTGGTCAAAGTCGGCAATATCAGAATCTCCTCGCAACCATAGCAGATAAGCGGATGTCTGACCAGGATGACTATCCCCAAAATCGACCGAGACCCGATGTGACCAAAGATCATATACCCTCAGCAGCACCCTCTCCGTCTGAGGCGATATGAGAAATCGGTAGTCATCTGCTCCTGCAAAAAGATGGAGATCCTGCATCTGGTCAAACTTCCCCATGACAGCTAAGGGATGATAAGTCGTCACCCCCCTCAAGCCAAGAAGAGGGAGGAAATCAAAAGGTGGCACATGGGTCAAGAAACTCTGGAAGGAGCAATAACCCGAATAGATCAGAAGATGGAAAGGCTCCTCAATGGCCGATAAGAACTCCCTCCAGGAAGCTGTATCCGTGCATCGCCGGGGACGGAATGAAAACTGCATGGCCAGGTTGTGGCTGAAACAGAACCCGTGTCGACAAAACTGCCCGATGGGTCTGAGGTGGCTCATGAACCATACATACAATAAAATAGAGCTTCCCCTAAAGATGCGGCCAGGGAAGGAATGACAATACGAGGCCGACAGGTAAGTCTCTGCTAATATCATGGGAAGGATGGTATGATCCTCCTGGAGAGCTTGAACTGCCACAATGACCCGCATGTCCAGGAGGTCATCCCCTACAGGCATGTACAGAACTGATATGACACAAGCCATCAAAACATCCACTCTCAAAGCGCCCCAGCGCTCCTCAGACACTGAGAAATCACTGGAGAATCGAGAAAAGCTATCCACTTAACCGAATCTGTCAATCAAGAAGGATAGAGGAACAAAATGGCTCGGAGAGATCACAGATAACAGAGTTGTCCTCCGCAAGCCTGTGAAAGTCAGGAACTGACGGCGCATATGGCCTGAAGTAACCCGTGCGTAGGGACCGTCCACCGATAAGCCGGTAAAGCGTGCATACTCCTCAAGAGTGGGGGTCAGACACTCCAGCCCAAACCTGAAAACATGTCTGTCAGGGATCCAACAATTGAGAACGCCATCGACAAAGCCAGGCGGTACCTGAAATGACAAAAGAGAGAAGGAGTGCCCCAAAAGACCCTCTGCGATGATTCGGTCAGAGGGTAGTAAACTATCCAGCCACGAACGGAATCGGCCAATGTTCCCTGAGGCCGCGCGAGGGCCCACGTGAACCACATCTGTGGATGACATCTGTAAAAAGCAGTATCAAAAGACTATACAGGGGTCAAATTTTTTTCTTTATCCACATATATAATAAATCATGCATCATACAAGTTATAGTGGAATAAATGGAGCATCAAAAGTAAATGATTGTGCATAAAATAAAGATAATTCTGTACATAATACATAGAATGAAGAATGATGATAAATAAAACGAAACAGGTCCGAATACAGAGTCCTAGCCTATCAAAATCTCATCAGTGAAATCTATGCCATCAATAAAGGCATCATCATCAAACTGATCTGCAGGCAAATCCTGGGGGATGGAAGCCTCATCCTCAAAGTTCAGGTCTGGGCAGGAATAAGGCGGAACTGGGGCATACGATGGACCGGAACCCGCACCAAAATCGTATCCTTGCGGGTCGGCGGCATAAGCCTCCTCTGGATCTCGGCCCAAGCTCCGAACAAAAAGGGATAACTGCTCCACCTGCCGAGTAAGGGAAGCGATCTGGTCCGAATGGGTGGGGGCCCGGACACACTCCATCCAATCCGTCATCATCACAGACCCGTGAACCAGGTCTCCGAGGAAAAAGGTGGCCCGGGTCTGAGGCCCGATAGTGCGGGGTCTCCACCAGGCACTGAAGCTCTCGCTCGTATGAGGACCGGCAGAAAGCATATATCCATCCTCCCCGGCCATCAGGTCCTCTGGAAGGTGGGCATCCGCGAACCAAGCTCTCTGTGAGGGAGGGGCGAAAGGGATACGAGCCTCCCCAGTCACACATCTGATGGCGCGCTCCCCTAGATACAGCTCCCATCCACCATAGGTCAGAAATGGAATACGACGAGCGGATAAGGCATGCTCCAGTTCCGCGGCATAACCACCGGCAAGGCCAGCCGCCAAATGATCCGCCGTGTAGGGAACCCAGGTCACATCCGCGGACGAGATCAGCTCTAACTGCAGCCAACAGTGAGCAAAGCTATCGGACACTGGGGTCTCATCGAGAGTACTATGATGCCATCTACGGCCCCTGGGATAAGTCTCCGGGCCGAGGGTAGTAACTGGCCGCAAGCAGGGTAGTCTCTCGTAAGCCCAGAACTGTCAAACAAAACAGGAAAACCGTAAATAGCAGGAAGGGACAAAGAAATGGAACAAATCAAGGACTATACGATAAGAGGGACCTACTAGCAGGAAGGGGTAGAAGCCGAGCCAAGCATCCGTCTGTCCCTCTGAGCGGAGACGAAGACCCTGGAGGAAGTAAGCGAAGGTGAAAGGGCCCCAATCGTAATCCCCGATCCGGTCAACATCCCGGGTGGCTCCGACGATACTGAAATGGATAGTCGAGGAGTTGTTCCCCAGAAAATAGCCCCTCATAATGGTCAAAAACAAACGTCGGAGCAGAAAGACACGAGCAGACCGGTCCTCAGGGAATGGCTCGAAGAGGACCTCTCTAATGGCATCTATAGCCAAGGCTCCCGATCGAATGCTGCGGGCCTTAAAAACCTTATCTTGGGGAGAGTAGCCCAACAGGGATCGAACAGCTGCGGTGGTGATGTCAGCCTCCAGAGGGACCTGGGGTCCAGAGAACTCCACCCCAATGATATAACGCCAGTCGAGAGGGGTCAACATCAGCTCACAGTCCAGAAGATGAAGCGACTGTGTATGGTGAAACCAGATCTCAGATAAGGCCCTCATATAGCCCCACGGACAGCGGCGAGGGGTGATAGTGAAGAAATGTCTGAAACCCCAAGAATCTACCATCCCCCTATAATCGGAATGCATCGCATGGTAGAGAGTGTAGATGCTGAACCAGTTGCCCCGAGGCTGGGTAAACTCAGGAACCTGTGACAGCCATCAAAAGTCAAGCATGGTAACCATACGGGATTGAATGGACTTAAACGACGGATATACCCCGTTAGCCACCAGGTAGGCTGAGGGGTGACTACTGAGAACAGGACCAAGCAGATCCGGTATCCTGGCACGGGCCCCTGGTAAGGTCCGACGCGTGGGGGGAGGAGC
Source organism: Hedera helix (assembly GCA_947179155.2). Taxonomy (NCBI): domain Eukaryota; kingdom Viridiplantae; phylum Streptophyta; class Magnoliopsida; order Apiales; family Araliaceae; genus Hedera; species Hedera helix. Next base: position 24,774,741 of record OX359266.1, read on the forward strand.
CGCTGTGCCCGAAAGGCCCGCCTCTGCCTCAGCTGGGGCATCCTCGTCAACATCCGGCTGAACGGGACGAATGACAGACTCCGCCAATCTACGGGAATGACGGGTCAAGACGGGAGCTGGAGCTGGGGTGGCCGCTCTGCGACGTCGGACACCCGCCACCAAGGGCACTGCGGAGCCACTGGGAGCATCGGGATCCATGACTGAAACGACATCACGAAAAGGAGGTACATCCTTAGCTCCCTATCTTTCAAGAGAATCTTATTGCATATTGCTAAAAAATCATAGGGCAGCATGGCATGTTTATAAATTGAAAATGCATAAATAAATTCCTAGGGGTGCGCTAGATTTCCCAAAATTTCAGCAGGGTCTTGTTTGTAAAATGGACATCCTATGCACGATCAGACATGTTTAATCAAGTCAGGCAACCAAAAAATACCAAATGCAAGTGAAAATGATACATCATGAGCATAAAATGACCAAGACCATGGTTTTTCAAAGTAAATAAGGCCTAACGGCAAGACCCATTGTTTATCTAGGCTACGTCCAACACAAATATCTCATATAGGCATGCATTGCTAAAATTAAAACATTTAAACAAGTAAATACATAGCCAAACGAAAGCGAAAATCAAAGAAAAAGGAATTAAAACATTACCCAAAGTGCGTAGACTGATTTAATCGGAGCAGATTTTGCCAAAAAGTGTCCAAAAGACGAAAATGCCGGGTGGGGGACGAGGAAAACCGAAAACGAGAGAAAGAGACAGCGAAAAAGTGAAAAGATCGTGGGGGTCGCGATCTGAAATAGAATCCGATCCCAGCCGCAGATGCACCTGCGGCTGGTCCCGGTGCCCTTTTGCCTTCCCTTTTGGTACCCCGAATCAACCTGTAACTTGTCCCACGTTAAGATACAAGATTTTAGAACCACCTGACCAATTCAAAAGCAATCCGTCAGAAACAATACCTGACCGATCCGTCAGAAACAATGCCTGACCGATTCAAAAAATAACCCGTCAGAAACAATACCTGACCCTTTCAAAACAACCCGTCAGAAACAATACCTGACCCGTTCAAAACCAATCCGTCATAAACAATACCTGACCGATCCGTCAGAAACAATACCTGACCCTCTCAAAACAACCCGTCAGAAACAATACCTGACCCTTTCAAAACAACCCGTCAGAAACAATACCTGACCCGTTCAAACCCAATCCGTCATAAACAATACCTAACCTATTCAAAAAATAAACCGTCAGAAACAATACCTGACACTTTCAAAAACAACCCGTCAGAAACAATACCTGACCCGTTCAAAACCAATCCGTCAGAAACAATACCTGACCGATCCGTCAAAAACAATACCTGACCGATTCAAAAAATAATCCGTCAGAAACAATACCTGACCCCTTCAAAAACACCGTCAGAAAACAATACCTGACCCATTCAAAAAACAATCCGTCAGAAGCAACACCTGACCTTCCAAAATGACCCGCCGGAGACGAGACCCGGGCAGTGTTCATTCGTAACTTTGAAAATAACCTCTATATGAACATATGGAATGTGACATCGAATCATCTTAAACATGTGTGTGGTATCGTTAAATATATATATATTTGGCATTTTTCATGCATCGGGTGCCTACTTCTTTATCATGTCCATTTCATATCTCATTCCATAGACATGATAAAGAGGGGCAGCTGTAGACACCCAAATTTTGCACTTTTCCACTAACCCTGACAGGAGGGCAAAATCGTCATTTGACCCGACATGCGAAAAGGAAGGTGGACCCCAACACAAAGCCACCCCAGCGATTTACGGTCAAAGCCGCAACAACGGACAACGAGCATCTGGTCACTTAAGGCAAGGCAAACATTTGATCCAGAAAAACCTGAGTTGATCACAGAGGGCGACTAATGGCCACTACGCTTACGATGTTCGGGGGTCTCGCTCCCCGGTGAGCGAGCGGCTGCCCAGCTCGCTGGTGAGTTGGCGGGAGTGGAAGGGGGCAGCGCCCCTTGGAAGCCAGGCACAATTATCAAATTCTATATCAAGTCGCAGCCCTCTGAACTAGCCTCCCAAAACAATATGGCACGTTTCCCAGGGATTTCCGGATTGCAAAAATACAGCCTTCCAAAATAATACCGCAGAAATTGGCGAATTCAGACCGCGTGGCACGAAAATCGAGAAAAACAAGCCGGACAGCCGCGGATGCACCTGCGGCCACAGACAAAAAGTTTTGCGCGGCGCGAAGGCGGCACACGGCAGCCGAGGTTCGACGTGGACGGCCACAGCAGGCAGCCGCAGATGCATCTGCGGCTGCCTGGTGAACCCTATAGATCGGCCATTTCCACCCGAGAGCAAAAAAGAGAAGAAGAAAAAAGAGGAAGAAGATAGAGTTTAGAGAGAGAGAGTTCGCGGGAGGAGAGAGATATAGCTTGTTCTTGGTTAGATTTGAGTGAAAAATTCATCCTTTCTTGCTAATTAGTTGAGTGTTATTGAGGTGTTGTCCGATTCATGAAATAAGAAGCTTAAATCGGCATTTTGCAAGGTGAAATGGGTTTTCTTTTGATATTTTCTTGTTTGTATTAATGTGATAATGTTGTGTTTTGGGTCTGTGTAGCATATTATGTTGTTGTATTGATGATGATCCGTGGGTTAGGGGTCGTTACCGAGGGTTCCATTGGAACGTAACTTCCTCCTAATGCCCCGATGACATCCGTACGGTGATATATCATTCGTTGAGTTCATAGATAGTTGTGGTATTGTCATTGAGATTTGGGATGCATAGGATACCGTAATGAGTTAGTATTGTTAGATTTGTATTAGTGTTGGTTCTGCAACGATTTGGGGTGAATGTGAGCCTAAGGAGGAGATCCTCGTGGTCAAAATCCCGATGATGGACATTTTTGGTATATGTAATCATTAGATGGGATTTATGGTTATGTAAATATAATATTGGGCCTTAAAGCGATACCGAATCGGGATCGGGTTAAGGCCCCGTAATAATAAAGATATGTGATTGTGGGTGTTTGGGGTTGTCTAGATGGCTCACATGCCCATGGATAGCCCCGACACGTTTTGAATGCTTATTTTGATTTATGGCACAAAAAACGATTTTCAAAAATAAAGCAAACGATAAAGATCTTCTAAAAAGAATCAAATTATGATATTAGACACACGAGGTTTAAAAAGTAAAGAGTTTTGGGCGAAACTTTGATCCTTGTTTGACGAAAAGGCTATATTTGGTTTTGAAATATCATAAAAGATGTTTTCGGAATAAATAAATAAACGTTTTCATTAAACTTTGTGCATAGGGTTAAAGAGTTCTAGAAGTTGCCTTCATTTTGTTTATATTTACTGTTAGAAGGCAATGTATAGTCTCGATTCCTATTTGACAAAAGTTTAAAAACTATTGTTTTCTAAAATGACATCTAATAAAAACCTCATCGTTTTCAAAATTAAAATCAATCTTTCTTATAAAAAGCGAAGCCTCGTCATTTGGGTCAAAAGACGTCTAAAACGCTTTCCCGTCAAAACACATTTTGACATATAAAATCAAAGCAACTTTATGCAAAAGGACACCACAAACCTCCATTTAGGCACACACACACACGCACGCACACACACATTTTAAGATTTAAAAGGATAGGAAAACATCGAGATTGCGGTAACCGTATTTCACGGAAGTCGGGGGGTGCCTAACACCTTCCCCTCGCTTAAGCAAGCCCCCGAATTCTATGAATCTCGGTTTGCGGACCAATTGAATCGGAGTCACATATGAGCCATTACGATTACGAAAACAACATTCGGATGAGTTGGTACATCCATTTCAACAATACCAACTGGCGACTCTGGTCAATTGGCTCATAAAAATTCAACATTTCAAAACCCCGTCGACACTAAGCCGACCCTTTTCAAAAGTCACATCTTAATCTAAAGGCTAAAATTGGAAAGGGCATTTTTATTATTAAAAAACGAAACGACCGAAAATCCCGGCGTCGACATCCTTAAAACACCAGGGGAACGCTTGTAATTTCCAGCGTTGCCGACGCCTCGCGCGCATTGCGCGCGACCCCCTTCAGCCGACACCAAACGACATCGTTTCCTGCTGTTTTCCGAGCCTCCGCGCATGGCGCGTACATTTCTTCCGCACGCCCCAAAACGACATCGTTTAACCCCCGCGTCTAAAAAAACTATGGCTGCCGCACAATGCGCGGACAGCCCCAGAATTTTTTTTTCTTCTTCTCTTTCGCAAACAGTAAGCCACCTTTCCAACAATTCTCCAGTTTTATACCAAATTTTCACAACATAATTACACTAAAAATCATATAATCCATAAATATTCATCTAAAAATTATTTGAAATAATTATTCTAATTATTTACTATTTTCCACAAAATTATTTTACCACTAATAAATACAAAATAAATCAAATAATTTAATTTTTATACCTTCAAAGCTTGATATCTTTCTTGTGAAGCTTGTTCTCACTTGTATGACACCAAAGATTTTCTCTCCTTGATGGCTATAGAGGTCTTGGTGGCATGGTGGTGGCTTTCGGGTGGAACAAGGAAGAAATGAAGAGAATTGTGTTTTATGAATGTATTTTCCTTTTTCTTTTTTTGCTTTCTTATGTGTTTCTTTTCTTTTATAATTAAAGAGAATAAATCCTTTTTGACTCCCCAACAATTCCACCGACTTAGCCCCACTGACTTGCCCATTCAGATTTGCACAACATAAGCATAAATTAAGTATTTTTATACATTACGTAGTTATTTCGTGTAATAAATATTTTATATAATGTATACAAAATATTTATTTTAATTCACTAAAAATCATAACTTAATTTATAAATAATATTTATACCCTTTTCAGGTAGTTTACTTGACAAATTTTGTACACGTATAATGACATGCATGTAATTATATAAGGTATTTTATACCTCCAAAATTCATAAAATAATTCATATAACATATAAAAATTATTTTTCATACTTTTTCACTTCGTTACATGGACAACATGTTACATTAATATGTTTACGTTTCTGAAATATTATCTTTCATAAAAATCATAAAAATTCCATTATACATAAACATAATTTTTAATAATTTAAAACATTCATTCTCTTCATTCATTTTTCATTTCTTCACTATTTACATTAACTTTCTTATATAAATTATATAATTTATTATTATATAATTTATATAATTACATTCTCATATTTAATAATTTGCAACATTCCTCCATAATTATTGATTAATTATATAATCAATAATTATACTTTTATTTACTCTCTCATTAATTTCATCATCTTATATATATCATTCTTATATAATTTATTCTTCCATTAATATTTTACTTTAATTTCCTTATATAAATTATATACTTTATTAATATATAATTTATAAAATCACTTCCTCCTCTTAAATAATTTCTAAACCTTCACCATAATTTAATTGTACAATTTTATTGTACCCTTACATGTAATTTCTCTTATTCTTAATAAATTATTTTAAAATAATTTATTTACTTTTCAATTATTTTAATTCAACACCAATTTATCACGCTCTCTGTACACATTTAATTTATCAATTAAATCTCATCACATACTCTAATTTACATAAAATATCTCAATCAAAAGTAATTTAAATAACCTCAATAATTTTGTTATTTAAATTCTTATTTAATATTATTAAAGAAATCTCAAAATTTCGGATCCTCACATAATTCTTATCATCAAATTCACTCACCTAGTATTTAACTAATGTTTGGTTAATGCTCTCCCTTGTCTACCAACTAGGGTTGTTCAATTAACCCTACATTAGTTAATTCTCTACACTTAACAATATTTGAAAAATATTCTCCCAACACATTGACCATGTGATGATTCGAATTTTCAGGATTTATTTAATAAAATTAAATAAGAATGTAATCGATAAAATTATCAAGGTTGTGTAAATTAATTATTATTTTATATGATTTAAGGTATGTGATGAGATTTAGTTGGTAAATTAAATCTGTACAGAGATGGTAATGAATTGTGTTGATTTAAAATAATTGAAAAGTAAATAAATTGTTTAAAAATAATTTATTAAGAATGAGAGAAATTTCATATAAAGATACAATAAATTGTACAAAAGAATTATTGTGGAAGTGCAGAAATTTTGATTTAATAGTATACGTGGTAATGTGAGATATATGAATGAAATTTGTATATATATACATATATGTGTGTTTATGTTAAATTAAAATTATAAATTTCGTTAATTATGAAAATTAAGGGATTAATAATTAAATTAATCCGAAATTAAATAAAAAGTGAATGTTGAAGTTAGAAAAATTAGAAATATTGATTATTTAATTAATCAATAAATATGGTGAAGGTTTAAAGATTATTTAAGAGGAGGAAGTAATTTTATAAATTATATACTAATAAAGTATATAATTTATATAAGAAAATTAAAGTAAAATATTAATGGAAAAGTAATTATATAAATTATATAAGAATTATTATATAATTTATATAAGATGATTAAATTAATGAGAGGGTTAATAAATGTATAATTTTGGAGGAATTTATGAAATTATTTAAGAAAGGAAAATGTAAATATATAAATTATATAATATTAAATTATATAATTTATATATAAAGAAGTTAATGTAAATATTAAAGAAATAAAAATAAATGAGAAAAATGAATGTTTTAAGTTATTAAAAATTATGTTTATGTATAATGAAATTTTTATGACTTTTATGAGAGATAATATTTCAGAAACGTGAACATATTAATGTAACATTATGTCCAAATAACGAAGTGAAAAAGTGTGAAAAATAATTTCTATAACTATATGAATTATTTTATGATTTTTGGAGGTATAAATTACCTCATATAATTACATGTATGTCATTATGCGTGTACAAAATTTGTCAAGTAAAATACTTGAAAAATGTATTAATATTCTCTATAAATCAATTTATGATTTTTAGTGAATTAAAATAAATATTTTATATATATTATATAAAATATTTATTACACGAAATAATTACGTAATGTATTAAATTAGCAATTTTGCATTGTAATTATCCAAATTTGGCTAGGTCGGTTGGCGTGGGTTAGGTCGGTGGATTTGAAACAAAGGTTTAAAAACAATTCATGCATGTAGGCTTCTAAAAAGGGTTGGAGGAAAAAGAAATAAGAAGGAAAAAAAAAAAAAAGGAAACAACACAACTAACCTAAAACTCCTTCCTCCACCATCATCACCGCCACCCGACCACCATAGGCACCATAGGAGAGAAAATTTTGATGCCATCCAAGTATAGAGAAGCTTCAAAGGAAGAATTTTTAAAGCTTTGGAAGGTATAAATTCTTTTAGTTAATTTATTTTATGTAATTTTGGTGATAAAAAATTTTTACGAAAAATTAGTAAATAATTAGAATAATTATTCCAAATAATTTTTGAATGTATATCTATGAGTTATATAATTTTTGGAATAATTTTGTTGTGGAAATTTGGATCAAAATGGTGTATTTTGTGTGTGGGGTGGCTACTATTAACGGAAATGGAGAAGAAAGAAAAAGGGTCGCCCGCGTATTGCGTGGTGACCACTTTTTTTTCGAATGCCGGGTACTAAACGGCGTCGTTTTAGGCACTGAAAAGGAAAGTCGTGCCATGCGCGGCTGGGTTTTTGCTGACGCTAGGTCAAACGACGTTGTTTGGCTGACGTAAGGGGGAGGTCGCGCACAATACGCGGCAGTCGGCGACGCGGTGAAATTACCAGCGTGCCCCCGACCTTCTTAGATTATACCGAGCGTGTCTCTTAGCTTGCGAAATTACGACTATGCCCCTGAACTTTCCAGAAAATGCCGATTATTTCCTTAAGCCACGAAAATTACCAAAAATGCCCCAGAAAATGATTTTTAATTAAATAAATATTTAAAAATTGTTTAAAATTATAGAAAATTATAAAAAAATACTAAAAATATAGAAATGATGTCTGGGCATTAAATTTAATATTTTTGTAAAAATATTAAATATTGGGGATTAATATTTAAATATTTAAATATTAATCTAATAAGGTTACAATTTAGAAAATGGTTTAATAAAAAATTTCGGACAACCAAATTTGTTAAATTTTATTCGATGAGCCAAGTTGTCCGTATTGAAGATGTTTGATATTAAGGTAAATAAATATATTAAGGAATGAGGTTAAAATAATTAACCATTCTAGTTAATAATTGACCCAGTACCCTAAAATAAATCGATGGGTAGGGTTAATTATACTATAAATGATATTAATTAAGGAAATTAATATCGTAAAGAGATAAATAATTATTATTTGATGATTTTATGATCATAGGTTGTACGAGGATCATGATTAAACGGGTGTTTATTATTTAATTCCACAATACAGGCAAGTTCTTCAGTCCTTTAATGTTAAATGTTGTATGTTATGATATGTTAATACTTGTTTAAATGTATATAAATTATGTGTTATGTGATCTGTGGAAAATATGACAACTATGAGTACTTTGTGCAATGATGAGTACTTCTGGAAATGATGTCGTTTGGTGTCGGCAGTTGGGGGCAGCGCGCTATGCGCGGCCGACGGCACACGGGAAATTACGATTATGCCCCTGCCCTTTTCCGTTAATACCCAGTGTGTTCTAGACACGCAAAAATCACGAAAATGCCCCTTGACTTTTAGGAAAATTCCGGTTGAGTCTCTAAAGGCGCGAAATTTACTAAAATGCCCCCAGAATTAGTTTTTAATTAAATAAATATTTAAAAATTGTTTAAACATTATAGAAATTTATAGAAAAGTACTAAAAATATAGAAATGATATTTGGGCGTTAAATTTAATATTTTTGTAAAAATATTAAATATGGGGGATTAATATTTAATTGTTTAAATTTTAGTCTAATAAGGTTATAATTTAGAAAATGGTTAAATAAAAATTTTTGGAGAACCAAATATGCTAAATTTTATCCGATGAGCCGGGTTGTCCGTATTGAAGGTGTTTGATATTAAGTTAAATTAATATATTAAAGGATGAGGTTAATATAATTAACCATATTAATTAATAATTGACCCGGTATCCTAAAATAAATCGTCGGGTAGGGTTAATTACATTATAGATGATATTAATTAACTAAATTAATATCATGAGAGGATAAATAATTATTATTTGATTATTTTATGATAATAGGTTGTACGAGAAGCATTATAGAATGGATATTTATTAATTCCACAATTCAGGCAAGTTATTCAGTACTTTTATGATTAAATGTTTGTCTATTATGATATGTTAATACTTGTTCAAATGCATATAAATTATGTGTTATGTGGATAAAATGACAACGATGTGTACTTTGTGCTATAAAATGTGAGATATAATGTTTAAATAGAAGTACAACACGTGATGTATGACACACACAGAGCATGCTATGCTATGTGCTACCTGAAGCATGAAAGGTGTAAACTGTTGAACTTGCTGAGTCGTTGTGCTCATTACTTGCATAATATACATTTTTGCAGGTAAAGAAATAAATTTCAAGAATATCGGATTAAATTAAAGATGAATTGCCTAGAAGGTTGGAAATGTAATTGTTATATTTTCAACATCATAATTCAATGTGGATATATTTGCTAAGTTTATATTGATATTTTGTATGTACATATATGTTGGATCCGAATAGGACGAAGAGAGTTAAATTATGAACTATAATTGTTCGAAGTAGTTGTTACGATAAAGGGTATTATATATCTAATTATGCATTATGAAACAAAGAATGTTGTATGGATATACACAATATTAAATTTTAAACGTTGGGCTTACTATAATTGTAACAGAAAGAATAGAAAAAATAAATGTTGCGATCCAGGGACTAGAATCGAGATAATAAGTTTTAAATATTCACATATTTTGATACAATGATTGGAAAAAAAAAATTATACCAAAAGTTTGGTAATTGATGACGATAATGTCAATAAATGAATTAATTAAGGTGATTAAAGATTTATTAAAGGACCGAAATTTGGACGATAAGGAAATAATATTTAATAAACATGAAAATTAAGGTAATAAAGTGGGTCAAATTTCGGGGTTGTTACAGATTTTATAAACAATATGGATGTATAATAATTTTAAATAATTAAACCACTTAAAACTCTAGAATAATTTCAAGTATAGAAAATTGTTCAACAATAATTGAGTTAAGAACTTGCCTCGCGTGTAGATTACTACTAACCAAATCAATTTAATTCTCTCCGAATAGACCTAACAATTATTCAAGTTAATCTTTAAATTAGTATCATAAATACATTCATATGATAACCACTATACTTCTTATACCTCTAACACTTAGTCAAATAATCATATAGTTAAATGTATATAAACACTTAGAGAATATTATCATTACTTAATAATATTTTAATCACATAAAATCTATATTAATTATTGAATACAGTTCATACACTTATCTAATATTATTAACAATTTAATAATATTGTATTAGTCTTATAATATTATTAATCATTTAATAATATTTTATTATCCTTCTAATATTATTAATCATTTAATAATACTTTATTAATTTTCTAATATTATTAATCATTTAATAATACTTTATTCATACTCTAATATTATTAATTATTTAATAATATTTTATTATCTTATTAATATTATTACTTATTTAACGATATTTCATTGACTTATTAATATTATTACCCATGTAGTAATATTTAATATTTTACAAATGTTATAATCATTTAATAATATTTTAATCACATAATAATATTATTAACTACTTAATAATATTTTATTACAAATAATACAAATAGTTAACTTTTTAATCGTGTTAATGTTAGCTTTTATTTTATACATTTAGCTACCAAATAATGACTAATAAAGTCCATATATTGATTTAATATCCAAATACATTCATTTTACACTTATTTTAACTTAATTTATCAAAAAAACTCAACCCGGACCGACCAAAATCTGCTAGGCAGAATGTTTGAGCGCAGCTGCCCCCACACCGAGCGCAGGTGCGCTCGGCCAGTCTGTCCGAAACTTAAATTTTTGGCTGCACGACCCTCTGTTGCTCTAACAGCCATAACTTCTTCATTTTCAAACATTTTGGGATGATTCTTGAGTCCATTCTCATTATAATTTCCCCCTCTACAATTTCTCTTTAGATCGATCACAAATCCAAATTTCGAACGTAATTAGAATCAAAACTGCTCACAAGGATAAAGTAAAAACTAACTTCACAAATTCTTGGTTTTAATGGTTCAAACATGACTAAAATAAAATCTATACATTCAAATGACACCAACTCAGTGTTGTTGTCTTTCTAACTTATTTTTTTACAACATTCCATGGGTCAATCATATTTTTGAAAACGTTTTGACACGAAAATTAAGATTGAACCATCTAGGGTTTAAAAATGACCTACTTTACGGTAAAATCCATAACTTCTTTGTTTTTCCATATTTTTGAAAGCTACAAGTTGAGTTTTCTTTAAAACTCATATATGTATCTTTATAGCTATAAAAATCCATTTTCCAACTTGTACATTTCAAACTACAACATTAAATACCACACGCTCAACTAGGATTTTATCGGTAAAACTTAATATGGACATTTCTACTATTTTTATGCATTCCACACATACCAAAAACATGATATAAACACATCAAACCATGAATATACATATATAACATAATTTAAGACTTCTAGACTATCAAAACAAGTTTTGATCGGTTAAAAATATGTTTTGACCATAGAAAAGCCTATACAGACCATTAAAATGAAATAATCAGAGTTGAGAGTACTTTTAAACCTCTTGGACTTGAATGCTCTTCTCCTCTTGGCTATGAACTTCACTAGTGACTCCACCTTGGCTACTAGATGTGCACTCCTAGTGTATTCCTTCTCAAGCTCTCTCTTGCTCTCTATTTTTCTCTCTAGGAAAGTGACTAATAAGCAAACTCTTCTCCACACAAGAGAAGCTCTTATTTATAGCACAATTCTCATCATCCAAATTGTATACATATACAATTTATATCTCTACTAAATCACCAATCTCATCTTATCTCTTATCTCCACTTAGCTAAATTTTAGGGATTTTTCTTACATAAAGGACTTGAGTTGGTAGCTTACTCAACCACTCACAAAATCAAGCAATAATAAAGTTTGACATCCACCCAAGTGGCCCCCCCTTCAATCTCAGCAAAATGAGATTAAATCCTCCATTTTTGCTTTATTTTTATAGGTTATATATACATATATATATTTATATACTTATATATATAATCATTGACCAACATTTTGACTTCCTATTGGGCTCCACTTTGGACTTAGGAATTAAATAAGTTGGGCTTATTCATTTAATTTATTTGGACTCAATTTATTTATTATATTGGGCTAACATTAAATAACCTGTGTTGCATTTAAGTAAAACAAGCATTGGGCTAGATTAATTAATCATATGGGCTAAGGTTTAATTAATTATATGGGCTACTAGGTTAATTTAATTGACATAGTTTAACACTTCATTTGGATTTAAAATATAATCCAATTAGATTTGATTTAATTAATTATAACACCTTGCTTTATTGCTTTAAATAAATATACACATACACAAGTATATTCATTCAATTATTTAATGCACAATTAATTAGTACAAAAATTTAATGGATGTGAGTATGATGCATTGAGCCACAGTTGCATCATCTTGTGACTTCTTAAAAATAACAATATCTTCCTTGGAGGTTGTTTCTGTAACAGTTGCAGGGATAGACGAATTTAAGACATAAGAAATTTTTTCAGCAGTGAGAACAATACTCAGATTCCTTAACTAGTCCGTATAATTTGCCTCGATCAGTTTATTAGCATCAAGTATGCTACGTAGTGATAGTGAGTTTGACATTTGTAAAATTTTGCATGTGAAATAGACAATATTTTAGCATATATTCATGTTATTAATTATCAAAATAAATTAGGTCTTTATTTAAATTAGTATCTCCCACTATTGTTCATCAAACTATATTACCCTTTATATATAGTTCGACAAATCTAATTAAAGAATTTCTAGTGAGATTAAGGATCCTATTTCAAATATATATAGCCTTGTGTGACACAACAAATTATATATAAATAAATAGGTAGACAACTTTTTGTCAATTACATCAACATGTAACAACTTGTATTTTGTCTCTTGAATTATTATGATCATGTGCAACACATCCAAATCAAAATTATTCAAGTTAAGTCCAACTTAGCATTTTTATATAAGTGAAGAGAAAAATACTGTCCTTGTACGACACAACAAAACAGTAATGTTCAATTCCTTATAAACATCAATTATGTAATAAAATAACATCTCAACTAATTAATATAAGCCTTGTATGACATAACAAATTTATAATAATTAATTGATACTCTATCGTTTTACAATGCTAGAAGTCGACGTTCGATATTTTTATTAATATCTTTGAACGTTACAACTTAATATATTAACCCTGAGGGATTTGTTATTAATTGTCTCATCTTATTTAGCACACGCATGCGCGCGCGCGCGCGCACACACACACACACAGATATATATATATATATATATATATATATATATATATATATATATATATATATATATATATAATATGCGTCATATTATTTAACATGCGAAGCTGTTTGATAATATATAATATACATATATTTAGCATTCACATATAGAATAGTATATTCTACTTGAATTGATTATGAAGTTTTATTCTAGTTTGGTTCACTAGAGTCACCAAGTGAACCAAAAGGTCAAACCTAGGGTGCAAGAATAAATACAAATGTAAGTATTACATTTATAACCCGGGCTTCATTACAAACTGGTCTTCAAGCGCTCCTTTTTTCTTAGCTTAAACTCTTCAAAATAATTCTAACTAATCTTATTATAAATTATTTATATTAAATAGAAACCTTGATTAGCAGTCAAGGGAAAGTACCTAGGAGGGAGATAAAATTTACATTAGAAAAATTAGAAAAGACGAGGTACGTAAACCCCATTTATAAAAATCCATTCATTTATACATCTACATAAAAAAAATCCAAACTCATTGGTCAATAATCCATAATCAATCTCATTTATTATCATACATATCAACATTTGTATCAATAAATAATATTCATCTTTTGAATTAATATATATATATATATATATATATATATATATCGGTATCATTTATGGGCAATTAAAGTTGTATGAAATCCAATTTTATGTTTAAAATAACTCCTTAGTTTAATTATAAAACCATGTAAAATAACCCTTCATTTTATTTTTCAAAAAATTGCACAAAAAAAAAAAAAATGAAAAATAGAACATTCAGTTGTTCAATGTAGCTGGTGCTGAGCCGCTGAATCCATTATTCAGATTTTCTGCAACTCACGAATTTTGCCTGTTTTTATCCAAAACAAGATTTTTCCTCTTTGTTTTAAAAACCAATGATTTTATACAACATATATGCCAAATTAAATTATTCTAAATACATACCCATACATATACGGAATCAAAATAATTAATAATTCGCATAAATGTCAGCCATAGATTCTTGAATTTCACTGAATAGATTCATTTGATCAATGTCAGCCACCTAGGTGTTTCGCCTCTAGAGATAATCTACCAAGGAATAATAATGATTTAAGAAGTGGGTGACGGCAAACCTTAGTTTTTTCTTTCTAGAGAATATGTGAGTGCTCTCTCAATACTTGTGAAAAAGTGTGTAACCTTAATACATAATAAGACTCCTATTATTTATAGATATAGACAACCCTTCTAAACTATTTAGGAATAAAGTTTTTTATTTAAGCTCCTAATCCAATTACGAACTGATATGAGAGTACTCTTATTAATTAATTCCTAAATCATTTAGGAACTAAATAATAATAACAGTAATAATAATAATAATAATAATAATAATAAGACTCTTCTTATTAATTTATAATTAGTATTTTCAAAATACTAAATAATAAATATTAAGCTATTTAATTTATTCTATTACCATAGTATAAATTAAGTATACTTAATGTATTATTACGATTATATGCCATTTACTTCTTAAATAAATATTTTTCTTTTTGCGGTGTGACCCTTTAGGTTTTCTATATTAAACCGGTTGTAGAATAAATCAATTAGAATAATTATAATCTTATTTAAATAAATAAATTAAAATATTTAATTTATTTAAATAAATAATATTTATTCCACAATAAGGGTAAGTCCCCTTAGTGATTAACGTCTTTACAGATAATATAGATTTCAATATTTAATCATTAAAGAAACTTTTAGCGAATAGTTATTATAAAATTCAATCTTTCTACCATAAATGTTCCAATCAAATATAAGACATGGATTTACTGTCAAGTCTTATTTTATTTGATCATATGTATTTCGATTCTCAAATGCACAACTCTAATTAATGCAAATTAGAAACTCCTTTCTAATTTTATTCTGCCTTAGCCAATGACTACTGAGTTTGTCATTTACTGAATCACATAGAACATTCACTCATTTATTTTTTTATACTAAAAGTGGTAAATTCTTTGTTGACCATTCATCTACCTCCATGTACAACTTATTATACTTGAGTATACCCTTTGACATACCCTAAAGGTATTAAGGAATATGTTAAAGCATAATTCATCATACACAAGACAATATGATGATCTCAAGTCCAAAGATCACTTGTACTACTGTCACAAAAGGAACTCTTATTGACAGACAAGTAAAACTCCATTAGGTGTTCCTTGAGCGAGTCACGTTTAGTGAACTTATTTTTTAATAAACACCTACATACTTGCTTTAGTCTCTCTACATAAAAGATTATAAGATCAATTATCATCTTCATAAGAGCAAACATAGTATGTACTAATCTATCTAGATTCACAAATTCCCATTTTAATAATCCCACGATTAGGAACAATTTTAGTTTTGAGCTATCTTAAATTTAGATATCATTAACATGATCATCATTATGATTCTAAAAGCATTACTAAAAAACTATGAGTTTATCACAATTAAAATCAACAATTACATATGGATAAAGAAAATGCATTTGTATAAATAAACTTTTATTAATACATTAATAAGATTACAAAGTATATGCTATATCATATCAAATATGATTGGCTTGTGTGCATATTACTTTCAACCCATTCAAGTGTCCCTTTAGGGCTACTTGGTGAATTAGGAGGGTCAAAGTCCATATTGATTTATGATTCTAAATTAGATTATGATTCTAGATCTTAGGGGTGATAAGAATTAACCAGTTAAATCATATTTATAATTAAATTATAGTAAAGGGATTCTCAATTCTAATTAGTCACATATGCTTATAACAGGTAAATGGAAAAGTATAAATATGACCATAAGCATGGAGAAACAGATTACACACAACTCTTTCATATTAAATGTCAACTTTTTACAGTAGTTTTATGCTCTTCATTATTTACACTTTTTAGCATGTATTTATTCTCACACTGGAGAATCCTCAGACGGCTCAAGCTGTCACCAGATTTAGGGATTGCTAACAATTATTTTCAGTGCAGGTTGCTTGCTGTTTGGTGATTGTAGTAGTAGACAAA
Source organism: Hedera helix (assembly GCA_947179155.2). Taxonomy (NCBI): domain Eukaryota; kingdom Viridiplantae; phylum Streptophyta; class Magnoliopsida; order Apiales; family Araliaceae; genus Hedera; species Hedera helix. The sequence continues at coordinate 24,791,375 of OX359266.1, forward strand.
ATTACGCGTTAACATTGGTGCTAAAAGGAGAACTCATTGATATTTGATCCATAAATCACCAGTTTTGTTCCGGAGGTTACAATATGGCGAATTAAGGAGTTGTGAGTAAAGACCAGGATGGATCCTCTACCGTACCAATAACACATCATGTTTGGGGCTCGGTGAAGATAGACTTGGTCCTAATCAACTAAGATCGAGGCCCATCATGACTTATTTAGTACCTGTCTGATGGAGGCTATTTTCACCGTCAATTTCACTGGATTCTAATTGGATAGGTGTAATAACCAAGAAAAATGTATTGTTGTTATTAATGAGAAATAAGAATATTTTAAAATTTATTTGCATGATGTGTTATGTTATAAACATTGCTAATTCAATTTAAATTGAATTAAATATGTGATTGATAATAATTAAGTGATGATGATGGTAAACTTAAATTAAGATTAATTTAAGTTTATGTTGCATGCCTTGTGTGGCATAATGTGTAACAAAGATTGATTAATTAATTATGAGGTGATTAAATAATGTCATGGACTAATGAGGGTAATTAAATTTAGCCCAATATGAATATTAAGATGTCACATAATTTAATATGGTCCAATGTATTAGAAATTAAAGTCCATGCATGTATGGATTGCTAAAATGAATTAATTACCCAAATGAAAGTTGTTCTTGGCCCAAAGGTAGATAAATTAGTGGCCCAATGGAATTATAATTGGAATGGCCCAAAGTGAATGGATGATACTAGTATTTATATATATGAGATGTAGGTGTCTATATATATATATATATATATATATATATATATATATATGTGTGTGTGTGTGTGTGTAATATCCCAAATATTTTCAAAGTGATCTAACAAGATCTAAGCAAAGTTGTCAATTCAAAAGCCAAGATCGATTGTTCAAGCATACCTTGAGCTATCTTAAAGAATATATACGACTCGAAACTACGATCATATACAACTAAGAGGTTAAATTCTTTAACCTAAACTATGTGTTATGTGATTAGTAAAGCTTGAATTGAGCTTTTAAATGTGTTGTATGAAATATCTATGTGTAGGATTTTGTGTTTTGGTTCAAGTAGTTAACCTTAACACTTATTAAAAATCAGAAGTCAATTTAGGACAAAAACCTAAATTGGAAAAAGAGTTAAAACCTAAACCCTAACCCTATGGTCTAAACCCTAGGAAATAACCTAGGCCCTTGAGCAAAACGTGAAGGTCAATTTGACATTCCGTTTCAAGATTCAACATTCCCACGCTTTAAAAACACGTAATAGTCAGTAAAAGGTTTTCTCGAAAAACGTGTAAAAGCACTATTCATGAGGTGACATTTTTCATTCGTTTGACTTTTTCTTTCATCTGTAGGACTTCTTACATTTCACAACATAGTGATAATATGAGGTTTAGATGCCAGAGAACAAATAAAATTTTCTACAGAAAAAGACGAAAATGTCACGATTTACGAGAAAACGTTTGTCGTCTTTTCGAGTGTTCTTTTCGATATTTTGACATATCCTATTTCACGAAATAGCATTTATATGAAGTATAGATGTTATTTAGCCAATAAAAGTTTTACTCGAAAAACGTGTAAAACACTATTCATTTGGAAATTTTTCTTCCGAATTTTGAAAATTCACATTCCTGAATAGCATTTTTATTGACAGTAGATGCATTTTGACCAATAAAATTTTTACCCAAAATAATTTATGGAGATTACTATTCATGTATACGGGATGAATACGTAGCGAATACGAAAGGAATACGAGAATAATAAAAGTATATTGTAATGTATAATACGAGAATTATACGAAAGATTATACGAGATTAATACGAGGTATCATACCAGTAGAATACGAATATTATACGATGTATTATACGAAAGAAATACGTATAAATACTAATGTATTATACTATTTAATTAATTAGTTGAAATCAAACTAGGTTATGTGTAACTAAGTTAGTGTAACTAAACTAGGGAGAACTAGCACGATTACACTAACTGAAAAAGAACTAGCACGATTTGTTTGGAACTAAATCCAAGTGAAAATGAATCGACCAATTAGAAGAAGGGTGATGTAAGCGATGATACAAGCGCTAGGGAGAAAAGACTAAAAGGCCCTTGGTCTTTTAAACTAATGACCAAACTACCCCGACCCTTGGTTTTCCTATAAATAGAGAGCTAACCTCATTCATTTCTTCAATAATTTTCAAAGCAAAATTCCTATAATCAAGATATTGCAAAGAAATAGTTAAAGCTTGCAATAATAAAAGGTACGATTCTTAATCGTTATTATGCTTAAAGTTTTATTTTATCGATGAGGCTCAAGAACATAAGTCGTAGCCATGTACGATTTTTCGTTCTCCGTGTTCCTTATGACTTGAGCAAGTCGTTGTTATGTCAAATTTCATTTCATAGTTTAAAGTTCAAGAACATACGTCGTATCCATGTACGGTTTATCCGTTCTCCGTGTTCTTCGTATGTTCTGGAGTATTATTATAAATTGTTATAATTAAGTAAACAAGTCGTTATAATGACCAAATTTTGTCAATTATAAAGTGTTATAATCACATATGTAAGCAGTTATAATGCTCAAATTATTTCAAGTATGAAATCCAAAAGCTCAAGAACATAAGTCGTTACTATGTACGATTTTACGTTCTTCGTGTTCTTCGTGTGTTCTTGCGCAAAAGTCATAATTTCTACATAAGTAAGTTTATGATTTGGTAATTTAGTGTTATGGGATGATGAAACATGATGGCCTTGCTAAATAATGCTTGTGGCATCAAGTTTTAGTAGTCGAAACGAAGAACGATGAAACTTTGTTCTTCGTGTTCTTCGATTCGTTCTTCGTGTTCTTGAGAAAAAGTCATGAAATCTTATATAAGTAGGTTTATGATTTTGTTATTTTTATGTTATGAAGTGATACGGAGTGTTAGAACATGTTATCTTAGCAAATTAATGCTTGAGGTATCATGTTTTACCAATCGGATCAAAGAAAGTTAAGTCTAATATAGTCGCAGAATAGTTTTGCAAATTTCCGAATATTTAAAGTCTGAATCTGCCTTAGAAACCTAAATGAAATTTGTATATCATGAAATTCTAAGCAATTTAGACTCAAGAATCACTCAAAAATGTTTTCGTATGACAAAGTTATGATAATTACCGGAAAAGAGGTCAAAGCTGATTTTTTAAGGGGCATTCGGATTTTAGGGATTAAAAATGAGTTTTTGAGTTAGAAAATTTTCCAAATAATTCCACCTATGGAAATAGTCTAGTTAAGTTATTCTAAGACTTATTCAAAAGGAAAATTTGATAAACTAACATTCGGGGTCGCGTAACCCTTTTTGTAGGCGTTTAACGATTTCCCGGGAAAACCCTAACATGGTTTTAAGGCAAGTCTTCTAACTCTTGCTATGTGCTACTTGTGTAGTATTGTTAAAATGATAATTGAGATGTGTAATGTCATGTTATTATGCAATAGATGATATGTGAAGTCTTTAACTGATGTTTACAAGCCTTCTAACTGTTATGCGTTATGTTTACGATTTATGAACATGATTTATACACTTTGTTTGTCAATGTGATATAAATTGTTCGAATGCGAGTTATATGTGATATTAAATGGAGAATTATATTCAGTCAAGGCATGTTAAAGTTTATATGAAAGCATAAACTGCGTATGTGCTGCATGTTAGACTTGCTGAGCCGTCGTGCTCATTCTTGCGAATAAAACTTTATTTGCAGATTAAAGATGAACGTTAAGAAGATCATGAACGTAAAGATGAAGCATATATTAGGTTTTCATGTTTATTACTTGTATTTGTATAAGTCATATTGACTGTTGTAATACGAACAAACAAACATGTAACCGAATATTGAATAAATGATATAAATTATTATCATCAGAATGTTGTCATGTCTTTATTTTGATATAACCTAGAATTATTAATACTTAACATAGTATTGATAATGATCTATTTATCTGGATGAGGATCGGTAAATAACTTGTGAGTGCTGTACATCCGAGACAGGACTAAACGATGTTGACTGGTCAAATCCATCGTTAAGGTTCCTCGGACCCAGGTATAACTCGTTATTACTATTCTGAATACCATATAAGTAGGATTATTGATATGAAGAGATATCACTATAAACAAATATGTTTCGAATGAGGGTTTTAACTAGTTGGGTAATGTTCTGTACGGAAAGAGAATTTTGCACCGGACAAATATACAACCATTTGTCACGGATAAAGATGCAAACATTTATCACGGGTGAAGATACAAACATTCACCGCGAGATTCTCTGTTCCCAAGAGTCGTCGTAATGATTTAATACCGTGGATGTTGGAACATGTAAAGTTATAGAATATTTAAATCTGAAGGTTAAAATTAGATCGTTATATATGGTTTTATCCATTTATACGGATGAAATACAAGTTGATACTTGTATACTTATGAGACTGAGATCAAGTTAAGATCCAGGGACAAAGTTAAGAGAAATTTTTTTAATGTATAGTCTAAAATAAGACTAATTCAACCAATATGATTATGGGATCATTGGTTAAGTCAATAGATGTACGAAGTTAACGCACAAGGTCCGCCGCATCGAAAATGCGGGGATTTTGGGGGCGTTACAGTTGGTATCAGAGCTATATAAAAAGAACCCCGAGCCTCTCGCTGGTGACCGCCCACAGAAGGGAGGCACCGAAGCCAGACTCTCCGTAGGGGACGCCGCATGCGGTGGCAAACTGATAGGTACCATTGTAAGGTGCTATTGAATGATGGTTACAGTTGGTATCAGAGCAGTGGATTATAGTTTTGAGGTAACAAGTACCTTGGAGTATAATCTGATGGATTAAAAAGAAATGGACTTGTGAAGAGTCCGTATATAATTAAAAGATATGCATAAATCTTATTAAATCTTAATACATAAAAATTATTATGTGAAAAGAAATATAATGAATAAAGATAAACTCTTTACGAGAATATCTGAAGATAAATTAACTCATAAAGAGTTCTCAAAGCAAGTAATAAGATAAAATAATCTTATTGGTTTTTATGTGAAACTGTTTCATAAAAATGAAACGGTGTGTTTGGTATTATGTGTAATTATACCTAAGAAAGGAGATGAGTAAACTCATAAGGAATGTAAATGATGAAGGAATGAATAAAGAAAAGAAAGTGACTAAGATAGTTATAGAACGATTAGGTATTTCAATTGAAAACTCATATTAGTAAAACTGAGTAGAACGACTCTCTTGTATGGGAAAGAGTTTAATATGCTTCATAGAACCGATCTAACTACATTGTTGGTATGAATGATTCATGGTCAGTGTTCTCAAAGTGGGTTACACACTGAATGAAATCATTTGAGGATAGTGTTGATGAGACGGGGAACTGATTCATTAGTTCTTGGGTGGAGGAATAACTCAGTTTGCTATATTGATAAGTAAATTAAAATCTTGTGTCAAACTCTTCTTTGTATATATTTTGAGAAGGTGATTCTTTTCTCATATGTATATTGACTAGTTAGTAGTTGTTACGTCATAACTATAGTTTTAAAAATATTTGTATGTTAGTTACTGAGCGAACGAACCCTTGTTATGAACTTGGGCTATGATATGTTAGTCGAACCGACTTGTGAGATGCGGATACGATTTGTTTATTCAGTGCGATATTGATCAGTACCAATGTGCGCTGAGACATTTCAATTTCGTGTTGATGGGAAGGGGAACTAATATATTTGTTTATACTTGGTTTAATACAACCAATCAGTTTACTATATTACTATATATTTGCAAAACTTGTGTTATGGTTAGAGAATAATGGAAAAGATAGAGGATTGATGGTATTTCAAAAATCTTCTAGCTATGCTAGATCTTCATGGTTATATTCGCACTTGTGTGCCTTTGAAAAGAGTGGTTCACTAGTTGAACTGGAAAATTTTGTTAGTTCTTAGCTATGTTATTCATATGTCTATGCTAATTGTTTTGGCTAGACGGATTTAATGTGAAGAATAAAAATGATTTATTCATTAACACCCCATTTAACCTGGTGTGAAGATGATATATGATAAGTCATCAACGCACTTTGCAAGGTGCGGTATACAGTCATAAAATTGCTTTTCAAAAAGTTTGAATGGTTTAAATATGAGTCAATGCCAATTGTTTCGGCTAGACACCTTTCGTTATGAAAAAAAAAAGAACGGACGTAGGAATTCGATAGACGCAATAAACCGCGTCTTTAAAGATTATATGGTACGACAGGTTGATCACCTAAAGTACAACGTATGTGTGTTCTCGATCTTAATTGATTGTTACACAATGTATGGTGTTCTCAATCTTAATTGATTGCTACACAAAGTATGAAGTGTTCTCAATCTTAATTGATTGCTACACAATATATGGTTTTTCAGTCCGGATGATGATTTAAAAAATTATGGGTTATATAGTATTCATAGTTTTTGAATAAGGTAAAGGTCTTGATTGACCGCTGTATAAGTGAGAAGAATCCAAGATAAAGGAAGAATGAGACTGAATGTCGAGTATGAAAAGAGGTTTAAAACATAGAGTTATGAAAAGGAAATGTGTAGAGATAAGTGAACATTGTTCAGACCTAATCAAAGTATTGGCGGTTTAATGTGAGTAAAAGATGAATTTAGAAAATTCATATTGAAGAGTAAATTGGAGATGATTATACTATAATTTCGAGGACGAAATTCTGATAAGAATGAGAGAATATAATATCCTGAATATTTATAGCACTTATAAATATGATGTTAAATGATTAAAGTTAATTGTAAGTAAATTTCGAGGACGAAATTCCTGTAAGTTGGGTTGAATGTAATATCCCAAATATTTTCAAAGTGATCTAATAAGATCTAAGCAAGGTTGTCAATTCAAAAGCCAAGATCGATTGTTCAAGCATACCTTGAGCTATCTTAAAGAATATATACGACTCGAAAGTACGATCATATACAACTAAGAGGTTAAATTCTTTAACCTAAACTATGTGTTATGTGATTAGTAAAGCTTGAATTGAGCTTTTAAATGTGTTGTATGAAATATCTATGTGTAGGATTTTGTGTTTTGGTTCAAGTAGTTAACCTTAACACTTATTAAAAATCAGAAGTCAATTTAGGACAAAAACCTAAATTGGAAAAAGAGTTAAAACCTAAACCCTAACCCTATGGTCTAAACCCTAGGAAATAACCTAGGCCCTTGAGCAAAACGTGAAGGTCAATTTGACATTCCGTTTCAAGATTCAACATTCCCACGCTTTAAAAACACGTAATAGTCAGTAAAAGTTTTTCTCGAAAAACGTGTAAAAGCACTATTCATGAGGTGACATTTTTCATTCGTTTGACTTTTTCTTTCATCTGTAGGACTTCTTACATTTCACAACATAGTGATAATATGAGGTTTAGATGCCAGAGAACAAATAAAATTTTCTACAGAAAAAGACGAAAATGTCACGATTTACGAGAAAACGTTTGTCGTCTTTTCGACTGTTCTTTTCGATATTTTGACATATCCTATTTCACGAAATAGCATTTATATGAAGTATAGATGTTATTTAGCCAATAAAAGTTTTACTCGAAAAACGTGTAAAACACTATTCATTTGGAAATTTTTCTTCCGAATTTTGAAAATTCACATTCCTGAATAGCATTTTTATTGACAGTAGATGCATTTTGACCAATAAAATTTTTACCCAAAATAATTTATGGAGATTACTATTCACGTATACGGGATGAATACGTAGCGAATACGAAAGGAATACGAGAATAATAAAAGTATATTGTAATGTATAATACGAGAATTATACGAAAGATTATACGAGATTAATACGAGGTATCATACCAGTAGAATACGAATATTATACAATGTATTATACGAAAGAAATACGTATAAATACTAATGTATTATACTATTTAATTAATTAGTTGAAATCAAACTAGGTTATGTGTAACTAAGTTAGTGTAACTAAACTAGGGAGAACTAGCACGATTACACTAACTGAAAAAGAACTAGCACGATTTATTTGGAACTAAATCCAAGTGAAAATGAATCGACCAATTAGAAGAAGGGTGATGTAAGCGATGATGCAAGCGCTAGGGAGAAAAGACTAAAAGGCTCTTGGTCTTTTAAACTAATGACCAAACTACCCCGACCCTTGGTTTTCCTATAAATAGAGAGCTAACCTCATTCATTTCTTCAATAATTTTTAAAGCAAAATTCCTATAATCAAGATATTGCAAAGAAATAGTTAAAGCTTGCAATAATAAAAGGTACGATTCTTAATCGTTATTATGCTTAAAGTTTTATTTTATCGATGAGGCTCAAGAACATAAGTCGTAGCCATGTACGATTTTTCGTTCTCCGTGTTCCTTATGACTTGAGCAAGTCGTTGTTATGTCAAATTTCATTTCATAGTTTAAAGTTCAAGAACATACGTCGTATCCATGTACGGTTTATCCGTTCTCCGTGTTCTTCGTATGTTCTGGAGTATTATTATAAATTGTTATAATTAAGTAAACAAGTCGTTATAATGACCAAATTTTGTCAATTATAAAGTGTTATAATCACATATGTAAGCAGTTATAATGCTCAAATTATTTCAAGTATGAAATCCAAAAGCTCAAGAACATAAGTCGTTACCATGTACGATTTTACGTTCTTCGTGTTCTTCGTGTGTTCTTGAGCAAAAGTCATAATTTCTACATAAGTAAGTTTATGATTTGGTAATTTAGTGTTATGGGATGATGAAACATGATGGCCTTGCTAAATAATGCTTGTGGCATCAAGTTTTAGTAGTCGAAACGAAGAACGATGAAACTTTGTTCTTCGTGTTCTTCGATTCGTTCTTCGTGTTCTTGAGAAAAAGTCATGAAATCTTATATAAGTAGGTTTATGATTTTGTTATTTTTATGTTATGAAGTGATACGGAGTGTTAGAACATGTTATCTTAGCAAATTAATGCTTAAGGTATCATGTTTTACCAATCGGATCAAAGAAAGTTAAGTCTAATATAGTCGCAGAATAGTTTTGCAAATTTCCGAAAATTTAAGTCTGAATCTGCCTTAGAAACCTAAATGAAATTTGTAGATCACTCAAAAATGTTTTCGTACGACAAAATTATGATAGTTACCAGAAAAGAGGTCAAAGCTGATTTTTTAAGGGGCATTCGGATTTTAGGGATTAAAAATGAGTTTTTGAGTTAGAAAATTTTCCAAATAATTCCACCTATGGAAATAGTCTAGTTAAGTTATTCTAAGACTTATTCAAAAGGAAAATTTGATAAACTAACATTCGGGGTCGCGTAACCCTTTTTGTAGGCGTTTAACGATTTCCCGGGAAAACCCTAACATGGTTTTAAGGCAAGTCTTCTAACTCTTGCTATGTGCTACTTGTGTAGTATTGTTAAAATGATAATTGAGATGTGTAATGTCATGTTATTATGCAATAGATGATATGTGAAGTCTTTAACTGATGTTTACAAGCCTTCTAACTGTTATGCGTTATGTTTACGATTTATGAACATGATTTATACACTTTGTTTGTCAATGTGATATAAATTGTTCGAATGCGAGTTATATGTGATATTAAATGGAGAATTATATTCAGTCAAGGCATGTTAAAGTTTATATGAAAGCATAAACTGCGTATGTGCTGCATGTTAGACTTGCTGAGCCGTCGTGCTCATTCTTGCGAATAAAACTTTATTTGCAGATTAAAGATGAACGTTAAGAAGATCATGAACGTAAAGATGAAGCATAGATTAGGTTTTCATATTTATTACTTGTATTTGTATAAGTCATATTGACTGTTGTAATACGAACAAACAAACATGTAACCGAATATTGAATAAATGATATAAATTATTATCATCAGAATGTTGTCATGTCTTTATTTTGATATAACCTAGAATTATTAATACTTAACATAGTATTGATAATGATCTATTTATCTGGATGAGGATCGGTAAATAACTTGTGAGTGATGTACATCCGAGACAGGACTAAAAGATATTGACTGGTCAAATCCATCGTTAAGGTTCCTCGGACCCAGGTATAACTCGTTATTACTATTCTGAATACCATATAAGTAGGATTATTGATATGAAGAGATATCACTATAAACAAATATGTTTCGAATGAGGGTTTTAACTAGTTGGGTAATGTTCTGTACGGAAAGAGAATTTTGCACCGGACAAAGATACAACCATTTGTCACGGATAAAGATGCAAACATTTATCACGGGTGAAGATACAAACATTCACCGCGAGATTCTCTGTTCCCAAGAGTCGTCCTAATGATTTAATACCGTGGATGTTGGAACATGTAAAGTTATAGAATATTTAAATCTTAAGGTTAAAATTAGACCGTTATATATGGTTTTATCCATTTATACGGATAAAATACAAGTTGATACTTGTATACTTATGAGACTGAGATCAAGTTAAGATCCAGGGACAAAGTTAAGAGAATTTTTTTTAATGTATAGTCTAAAATAAAACTAATTCAACCAATATGATTATGGGATCATTGGTTAAGTCAATAGATGTACGAAGTTAACGCACAAGGTCCGCCGCATCGAAAATGCGGGGATTTTGGGGGCGTTACAATATATATATATATATATATATATATATATATATATATATATATATATATATATATAGCAAGAATGCTAATTTTTAGCACTTTATGGAGCCATGTGAGGGTAATGAGTATTGGAGACATGGTTTTTCCCTAAAAAAAGGGAATTAGTACCACTTTTCACCAACTTACCTTTTACCCTTGGATAATAACTAATTAAATATATTTTTTACATGTATTTATACATGTATTATTACATGTATGTGGGTATGAAGCTTGGCTATAAATAGGCGTCATTTGATTAATTTTAGAAGTTTACTTGAAAACCCTAAGTAATAGAGCTATTGAGAGAAATAGTGAGCTTGTGAGAGGAATAGAAAAATATAGATAAACTCTTGCCCATTTGTGGTTTAAGTGTGATCTAGCAAAGAGGAAGAAGGTGGAGCACTATTACATGTTTATATCTAAGAGAAAAAGAGCATCAAGGAGGTAAAATCTCTGAAACTTAATTTTATAAGTTAAGTTAGTAAATATTAGTTTATTATTATATATTTATGTTTAAGTGTGGAAAATCTTGTGTTGTGAAATCATGACGGATTCCGAAGACATAAGGTTGGTGTTATGAAGGAGAGTATGCGTTTCGTATGTCTTTATATGTGTTTTATATCTAAATGAACAAAAGAAATATATATAAGCATGAAAACCCTAAATGTCATAGTGAAAATACGCGGTTTGGGTAAAAATGGAATAAAATGTGTAACTCATTTGCATGAAGTATGAAGACATTCCAAGTGGAACGAACAAAAACGGAGCTAAAATGAATTTATAGTGAATTTTCTTGTAAATGATGTCAAAATAAAACTCTAGCTTAAAAAACCAATAATTTTGGTTAAATATATATTTTTAAAAATAATATAAAAATTAGAATGTTGAAGCATTATGAGTTTATGAAATAACAAAACTGATTTGAGCTCATTTGGATTTAAAATGAGCAAGATATGAAAGACTGAATCAAAAAGAAAAAAAATTGTTTTGTTTTTTGTTTTTTGGCTTCTGGTGGGAGGGCGCTGCGGCCTCACTCTTTAGTATAAAACTTGGCGCTGCAACGCCAGTCAAGGTTTTCTGTTGACCCGGGCCTATCAAACCGGGTCAAACCGGTTAGGTTGACTGATCCGACCAGAAAAAATAAAATAATAATAATGAATAAATAATAATAATAATAAATAAAATAATTAACAATTATTTGTAAGTTAATAAAAAAATAAAATAATATTTTATTTGTGAGTTGATTAAATAATATTAAACAAAAAAAATAATACTTTAAAATCATTTTATTTGTGAATTGATTACATAATATTAAGCAAATAAAATAATACTTTAAAATTATTTTATTTGTGAGTTGATTAAATAAATAAAATAATATTTTAAAAATTATTTTATTTGTAAGTTAATAATGAAGATTATTCACATAATAAAAATAATATTAAAATGACTATTTTAATTGCGGATTAATAATACATAAGCAATTAAAATAATATAGATTATTTTAATTATGAATTAATTAGAGTCAAACGATTAAAATAATATTAAGAATTATTTTAATTGTAACTCAATAAAGAAGATGTAATTAAATAATGTTAACAATTATTTTGATTGTGAATTATTAAAGGATGAATAATTAAAATAATATTAAGAATTATTTTAATTGTGTACTAATGAGGCATATTTAAATTAAAATAAGAGTAAGGGTTATGCTAATTTGGAAAATTAAATAAATAAAATAATAACTTAAATTATTTTATTTGTAGATTAATTAAATGGTGTTCAAAGAATATAATAATAAGTTATAAACAAATAAAGTGAGATCATTTTGTTGTGAATCATTAAAAGATGATAAAGAATAATGAAACAAATAGAATAATACAAAGTGTTATATTATTGTGATAGTTAATGAATGAATGAGATAAGGAATGTGAAAGACAATACAAACAAATAATTTTATTTGAAATTATATGTGTAATGATTTGAGAGTCCAAGTTATAAGAAACTTGTAAGTCAAATCTATTAGATTATTATGTGAAGGTTAATAGAATTTAACCGTTGGAGGAATATGTTGAACATAGCTTGTTCAAAGAATAAGGAATTATAGTCCGATAGAGTCGACGATTTAGGCAAGTAATTTAACTTGTACTTTTGTCAATTCGTTCTTTTTATCTATATTGTGAAGATTAAATTATTATCTTTGAAATTTGACTTAATATCATAATTATATCATTGAACGGTTATTCGAACCCTAGTTGCAAACATTGAACGTATCAATTGTTTCAAATGGTGTTGAGAAGTACATCTATGCCATTTGTATCAGTTAGACCAATGATAAGATTGACTGTTAATCAATCATATTTTCTTGAGAAAGCTATCCAAACCAATTGCCTTGGTGATGACTCTTATAATATGCTGAGATGAGCAACTACTTTACGTCGTGGAACTGACACGCGCGCGAATAACATGTTTGAGTGTTATGCATAACATATGCTACTTTAGGCTGATCACCTATTGTACTTGTTTATTATTGTGAATTTTCAGTAAAATACTATTAATTCAAGTATGTGTTCACGGTCCATAGTGACCTTTCAGTTCAAAATCTTTATTTATCTGGAAAAATTAAAATTATTGGTTTCATATATATCTTTCAGTCCATTGTGACTTTCCAGTAATAGAAATGTTTAGAATTAGAGCTTTTGACACTTACATTGTTCACAATTCATTTACTAAATTCCTGAGCTTTTAATTATTGTTACATACCTAGATATATTTATTCCTGCACATAGATGCTTATTATTATTGTATTCATACTTACTGAGCAAACTCGTTGCTCACCCATGCTTCCTTTAAACATTATAGTTAAGCCTGAACAAGGCACCGACTCAGGAAAAGATAAAGGCAAAGTCAAAGTTGCTGAGTAGCCTTATTGTGATGTAGTAGTAAATTTTATGCTGTGTTGAATTAAGACTTATGGAGCACTTGTTATTTTAAATGGTGTTTGTATTTGTAACGGTTGCAAAATTTGCGACGCAAATATTTATGTTAGATATTCTTATTATTCCGCATTTAGTGGATATTAGTTTATTATATGAGTTCAATCGTGAAGCATCAGATTCGAGATATAGGTATCTGAATTTGAGGGCGTCACATGTTAGTATTAGAGCTGTAGGTTATAAATCTTAGGAAAAAGATCTTTAGGCTATAACCTTAGAAAAGAGAGTTTGAATAGAAGGAGATAAAACTCATGTAGAGTTTTACGTGTTAGTAGAGTTGTCATAGAGAGTCTGTAGTGTCATGAAATATATTTTCATTCCATACAATGAATTTATATTTTATATCGAGATATTGATAGAGTTTGTTTGTTTTGTGATTGTGGTTGTAGGATGCCGGAGATAGGCGAGCCCAGTAGATTGATGGAGGATGAGCCGAGAGACATCCACATAGATCCAAAATCACTTCCTATAGTAGAGCCCATTACAATTGTAGAGATAGAGCCGGAGGAGGACCCAGAGGAGCAGTCTGCAGAGGGTGATACTGTTGTAGAGTCTGTACCATTAGAAGAGTTAGGTGGAGGATTCCCAGTGTTCCATACATTTGAGGATGATTTGATGGATTATGCTGATCGCACTATAGAATAGGAACATAGGATTGAGGAGTTGGAGCAGCAGGCCCAGGAGCACTAGGGGAAGATACAGGAGCTAGAGGCCGAGGTGTAGGGCCCTAAGAGGACGGGGCACAGATTGGGGCCATATTACAGTATTTGTGGGCTCGTAATAAGGAGTTGGTAGGGAAGTAAGAGCAAGCAGAGCATCAGCTACAAATTGAGAGAGCTGAGAAGGAGGCTCTACGAGCCCAACTAGGAAAAGATGTGGTTGATCGGATCCAGCATGAGGAGATGTCGGAGGACCTTAGAGAGAGAGAGTTGGTGACCTTGAGGATGACGTGAGAGGCAAAAGAAGAAAGATGAATAGGATGAGTTATGCTTTTAGTACAACTTTTGAGAGAAGAATTGATGGTATTCGTCATTATCCAGCTGAGGTAGGACAAACTCATCACACTATTAGTAGGGAGTTGGTGATCTATTTGGGATAGATCGAGTATGAGAGTGCTATGGAGCGCGATATGCGCTGATGGATTAGTTGCTTGTTGTATTTTGTATTAATAGTGTTTATGTATATTTATTAAGATGGTCCTTACTTTTGTTTATGATGTATTATAAATCCCGAACTCTTATATGGGATGGTATGTGTAAACCCCAACTTTTGTATTTGTCAGCGGGGTAGTATGTTTGTAGGTCCCCACCTTTTGTTATTAGGGGATATATGTTGACGTTTATAGCAGTATGCTATAGGTGTTTCATGTATTACTTATTGACATATGAATATAAACGTCATTATTAGAATGTGTTATTTGCATTGTGCATTAAAAGATAAATTTAAAAGAATGTAATGAGATATAATATTAAGCTTTCTTTAATATATAGAAAATGCCGCCACGACGTAGACAACCAGTACAATCTATATAAGAAGAGTCTATAAACAACGAAAGAGGTTAGCGAGACCCGGTGCAGAGATTGGTAGAATTATTAGAAGGCGCCTTTCAAGGGAGAAACCCAGAACCAGTAAATCCTAACCCCCCAACAGTTCTTGTGGCAAATTTTAAGGATTTTAAGAATGTAGGACCCCCGGAATTAATGGGGACGACTGATCCGATCGAGGCTCAGTTCTGGGTCAAAGAGATAGAGAAAGTATTTGAAATCACAAGGGTAGGAGACGATCAGAAGACTACATTTGCTACGTATATGCTGAAGGGAGAAACGAATTTCTGGTGGGAAGCAAATCAACAGAGGGCTGGAGAAGGGGTCATACCGTGGGATCTATTTAAGGAACTATTTTTAGAAAACTACTTTCCCAAAAGCATGAAGAATCGGATGGAGGTTAAGTTTTTGGAGTTGAAGCAGGGAGAAATGACGGTGGCATAGTACGCAGCCAAATTCAATGAACTCGTACGTTTTACATCGCATCAGGTAGATACTGAGGAGAGGAAGGCTCGACGTTTCGAGCAAGGATTGAAACCTTGGTAGTATAGCAAGGTATCTATTTTTCAAATTGATTCGTTTGGAAGTCTGTTGGAGAAGGCCATCATAGCTGAAGGAGGAATCGAGGCCTTGAGTCAGTACAATAAAGAGAAGAAGAACAAGAAAAGTGGGAGATAATCGTGGAGGAGGTAGTAGTAGCGGTGGAAGTAATCTTGGAAATAGAAAATGGGATGGTAACAACAACAACACTAACAATAACAATAATCAGTCTGGTAGTAGGCAAGGAAATTTTAAGAAGAAAAGCGAGGCGTGTCCAAAATACGGAAAGAGTCACCAAGGTGAATGTTGGAAGGGACGAAATGTCTGCTATAACTGTGGCCAAGAGGGGCACATTTCACCGAATTGCCCAAACCCGAAGAAGATTCAAGGATGTTTTGCTTGTGGGGAAACTGACCACTAAATCAAAGACTTCCCAAAAAAGGGAAACAGTGGAGGAAGCGGCAACAAAGGTGGAGGAAGTAAGCTAATGATTAAAGGACCTACTCAACAAAGCCGACCAACTGTCAGAACATTCAATATGTCAGTCCAGGACGCGATAGCATACAAGGACGTGGCGTCAGGTATTATCCTAATCAATAATATAAATGCTTATGTATTATTTGATTCGGATGCTACCTGTTCGTTTATATCTGATGAATTTGCTCAACGCTTAGATTTACCCTGAGAACGGTTGGAAAATCCTTTAAATATAGAGGTCACTAACAAATAAGTAATCCCCGTAGGATTTGTACATAGAAATTATTGCGCAGAAATTAGGGGACATAAGTTGTCGATAGATCTAATCCCTATAAGATTGGGAGAGTTTGACGTGATACTAGGAATGGACTGGTTATATAATCATTGGGCGGTAATTGATTGTCAGAAGAAAAGTGTGAACCTTCAGACCTCGAATCGGTCTAAGGTAGTATTTTATGGTATTACATCGCCTAGGAAATATAGTTGTCTGACAATGATGTAAGCCAAGAAATTACTAAGGAAGGGATGCGTGGGTATTTAGCCTATATTGTAGATACTCAGAAAGTGGGAGCAGAGATGAATAGTATACAGGTAGTAAAAGAATTTTCAGATGTATTTCCAGATGAATTGCCCGGTCTACCTCCAGACCGGGAAATTGAGTTCTTAATAGATTTAGTGCTAGGAACAACACCGGTTTCAAAGGCTCCGTATCGGATGGTGCAAATTGAAATGAAAGAATTGATGATTCAATTACAAGAGTTGTTAGATAAGGGATATATACAGCCGAGTGTATCCCCATGGGGAGCACCAATTTTGTTTGTTAAAAAGAAGGACAGGCCGTTACGACTTTGTATTGATTACCGAGAGTTGAACAAAGTAACAATCAAGATTAAATATCCATTGCCAAGAATCGACGATCTTTTCGACCAGTTGAAAGGAATGAGTTGTTTTTCAAAGATTGACTTGGGAACGGGTTGCCATCAGTTAAAGGTGCGAACAGAAGACGTACCAAAGACAGCGTTTAGGACTCGATATGGACATTACGAATTTATAGTAATGTCCTTCGGACTGACAAACGCGCCAGCAACATTTATGGACTTGATGAATCGAGTTTCCAAGCCATATTTGGATAAGTTTGTGGTAGTTTTCATTGACGATATTTTGATCTATTCAAAGACAGAGGAGGAACACGCGGAGTATTTGAGAGTGGTGTTAGAGACATTGAGAAAAGAGAAGTTATATGCGAAGTTTTCCAAATGTGAGTTTTGGTTAGAGATGGTACAATTTTTGGGACATGTGATTGATAAGGATGGAGTATCGGTAGATCCTACAAAGGTGGAGGCGGTGATGAATTGGGAGCAATCGAAGACGGCAATGGAAGTACGAAGTTTTTTAGGTTTAGGGTATTACCGAAGATTTATTCAGGACTTCTCAAAGATCGCGACACCATTGACCAATCTAACGAGGAAGACAGTGAAGTTTGTTTAGATGGAGAAATGTGAAGAAAGTTTAAGGGAATTGAAGAAGATATTGAGCAAAGCGCTTATATTGTCTTTACCAGATAGTACGAAAGGTTTTGTGGTGTACAGTGATGCGTCAAACAAGGGTCTTGGCTGTGTGTTAATGCAATATGGCAAGGTCATTGCGTACGCATCATGCCAACTGAAGGATTACGAGAAGAGATACCCTACATTAAAAATTTGGAGGCACTATCTTTATGAAGAGAAATGTGAGATATATACGGACCATAAAAGTCTAAAATATATCTTCACACAAAATGAGCTGAACATGCAGCAAAGAAGGTGGTTAGAGTTGATTAAGGATTACGATTGCGAAATTCTTTATCATCCGGGAAAAGCGAATGTAGTGGCAGATGCGTTAAGTCAAAAGGGAAGAGAGAAATTCAGAACATCAAAGGCCGAGTGGTCTACTTCAACCATTGGAGACACTAGAATGGAAATGGGAGCACATTACGATGGACTTCATGGTGGGACTTCCAGTCACTTAGAAGGGTTATGATGCGATATGGGTCATCGTGAACAGATTGACAAAGTCAGCGCACTTTCTGCCAATCAAGATCCGATTTAATCTAAACCAATTAGTGAAATTATATATAAAAAAGATTGTTTCATGACATGGGGTATCGGTATCAAATTTTTTTTGATCGAGATCTTCACGTCAAAATTTCAGATGGGCTAATCGCAGATGCATCTGCGGCTAGGATTGGTCACTATTTCAGATCGCGACCACCTGCGATCTATCATTTTTGACTCTTTTCCTCTTGCGCGTTCCCGATTTTTCTCGTCCCTACTCGGCATTTGCGTCTTTTTGGACACTTTTTGCAACGTTTTGACTCCTTTTTCTTTGATTTTCATTTTTGTTTGGCTATACATTTACTTGTTTGAATGTTTTAACTTAGCAATGCATGCCTATATGAGATATTTGTGTTGATCGCAGCATACATAAATAACGGGTGTTGTAGACATGCTTTATTATTTTTGAAAAATTATTGTTTTAGTCATTTTATGCTCACGACGCATCATTTTCACTTGTATTTGGGATTTGTTGGTTGTTTGATTTGGTTAAACATGCCTAATCGTGCATGGGATGCCCATTTTACAAACCAAACTCTGCCGAAATTTCGGGAAATCTAGTGCACCCTTAAGAACTCATTTATGCATTTTCAATCTCATATCATTATAGAGAAACATGCTATGCTGCCCTATCATTATTTAGCAATATGCAATAAGCTTTTCAAAAGATAACGGGCTAAAGGATGTACCTCCTTTTTGTGGTGCTGTTTCAGCTATGGATTCTGAAGCTCCGAGCGGTTCTACAGTGCCTCGGGTTGTTGGGGTCCGTCGACGTAGAGCGGTCACCTTGGCTCTAGCTCCGGTCCTGACCCGTTATTCCCGTAGACTGGCGGAGTCTGTTATTCGTCCCGTCCACCCTGATGTCGGTGAGGATGCCCCAGCTGAGGCAGAGGCGGGTCCTTCTGGCACAGCGGCCCCTCCCACTATGCGTCGGATCTTACCAGGGGCTCATGCTAGGATATCGGATATGCTTGGTCCTGATCTCGGTAGTCACCCATCAGCATACCTTGCGGCTAACGAGGTATATCTGTTGTTTAAATTCATTCAAATCCGTGTGGTTACCATGATTGACTGTTTGGTGGCTATCACAGGTTCCTGAGTTTACCCAACCTCGGGGTAACTGGTTCAGCTTTTATACCCTCTACTATGCGCTGCATCCTGACTACCGCGGGATGGTAGACTCTTGGGGTTTCAGACACTTTTTTACCATCGCCCCTCACCAATGTCCATGGGGCTACATGCGGGAATTATTTGAGTGCTGGTTCCACCAGAACCAGTCGTTACACCTTCTGGATTGCAAGCTGTTGTTGACACCTCTTGACTGGCGTTATATCTCTGGGGTGGAGTTCTCCGGACCCCGTGTTCCCCTGGAGCCAGATATCACTCCCGCAGCCGTTCGATCATTGCTGGGGTATTCTCCTCAGGATAGGGTCTTCAAGGCCCACAACATTCGATTAGGACCTTTGGTTGTGGATGCTATTTGCCTTTCTGAGCCATTCCCCGAGGACCGATCCGCTCGTGATTTTCAGCTCCGGCGCTTGTTTTTAACCATCATGAGGGGCTGTTTTCTGGGGAACAACTCCTCAACCATCCATTTCAGTATCGTCGGAGCTACTCAGGATGTTGATCGGATCGGGGACTATGATTGGGGTTCCTTCACATTTGCCTACTTCCTCCACAGTCTTCGCCTTCGCTCAGAGGGACAGACGGATGTCTGGCTCGGATTCTACCCCTTTCTGCTGGTAGGTCCTTTTTATTGTATCGTCCTTCATTTGTTTCATTCCTTTGACTTTTCCTGGTACTTATGCCCCTCCCGTTTTGTTCATCAGTTCTGGGCTTATGAGAGGCTACCCTGTTTGTGGCCGGTTACTACCCTCGGTCCAAAGACTTATCCTAGGGGTCGTCGGTGGCATCACAGTACTCTTGAGGAGACCCCAGTGTCAGATAGCTTTGCCCACTGTCGGCTGCAGTTAGAGCTGATCTCGTCAGCGGAGGTTCCCTATACTGCGAATCATTTGGCGGCTGACTTTGCCGGTGATTTTGCCGCAGATCAGGAGTTTGCTTTGTCCACTCGCCGTATTCCATTTCTGACTTATGGTGGATGAGAGCTGTATTTGGGGGAGCGCGCCATCAGATGTGTTTCCGGGGAGGTCCGTATCCTTTTTGCCCCTCCTCCACGGAGATTTTGGCTCATGGATGCCCATCTTTCAGATGCCTTGACGGCCGGGGAGGACAGATTCATGCTGTTTGACGGCCTTCATACGAGTGATGGCTTCAGTGCCTAGTGGAAACCCCGCACTATCGGACCTTAGACCCGGGCCAAATTCTTCCTTAGAGACCTTGTTCCCGGGTCAGTGATGATGACACACTGGATGGAGTGCGTTCGGGCCCCCACCCACTCGGATCAGATTTCTTTCCCGACTCGGCGGCTGGATCAGCTGTCATCTTTTGTTCGGAGCTTGGGTCAGGATCCAGAGGAAGCTTATGCCACAGACCCGTATGGATCCAATTTTGGTGCAACTCCCGGCTCATCGGGTGCCCCAACTCTGCCTTTTTCCTGCCCAGACCTAAATTTTGATGCTGAGGCTTCCGTTCCCGGAGATTTGGGTCATGCAGATTAGTTCGAGGATGATGCCTTTATTGATGGCATAGAGTTTACTGACTAGATTCAGATAGGCTAGGACCCCTATATTCAAACCTGGTCGTTTATTATCATTTTTCTCACTTCATGTATTATGTACAAAATTATCTTTATTTTATGCATAATCCTTTACTTCTGATGATTCATTTATTCTATTATAACCTGTATGATGCATGAGTTATTATATACATGGATAAAGAAATGACCCTTGTACAGTCTTTTTAATACTGCTTTTATAGATGTCGTCACTTGATATGGTTCGCGTGGGCCCTCGCACCCCCTCAGGGATCATTGGCAGGCTCCGTCCGTGGCTAGATAGTTTGTTACCCTCCGACCGGATCATTGCAGAAGGTCTTTTGGGACACTCCTTGTCTCTTCTATCATTCCAAGTGCCGCCGGGTTTTGTTGACGGCATTCTCAGTTGTTGGATTCCGGATAGGTATGTGTTCAGGTTTGGGCTGGAG
Source organism: Hedera helix (assembly GCA_947179155.2). NCBI lineage: Eukaryota > Viridiplantae > Streptophyta > Magnoliopsida > Apiales > Araliaceae > Hedera > Hedera helix. The sequence goes on from OX359266.1 coordinate 24,812,782, forward strand.
TATCTGACCCCCACCCTTGAGGAGTACGCTCATTTCACCGATTTGTCGGTGGATGGTTCCTGCGCACGGGTTACCTCAGGCCATATGCGCCTTCAGTTCCTGACTTTTACAGGCTTGCGGAGGACAGCTCTGCTATCTGTGATCTCTTCGGGTCACCTGGTTCCTGTACTCTTTTTGGTTGACAGATTTGGCTCGGTGGATAGCTTCTCTTTATTCTCCAGTGATTTTTCGGTATCTGAGGAGCGCTGAGGCGCTTTGAGAATGAATGTCCTAATGGCCTGTGTCATATCAGTTCTATATATGCCTGCCGAAGACGACCTCTTGGACATGCGGGTCATTGTAGCGGTTCAGGCCCTTCAGGAGGATCATACCATCCTTCCCATGATACTTGCAGAGACTTACATGTCGGCCTCGTATTGTCATTCCTTCCCTGGCCGAATATTTAGAGGAAACTCTACTTTGTTATATGTATGGTTTATGAGCCACCTCAGACCCATCGGGCAGTTCCGTCGGCTTGGGTTTTGTTTCAGCCACAGCCTGGCCATGCAGTTCTCATTGTAATGACCACGAATTTCATTAGTCATTGTAAATATACTTAATAAATATTTAGCAATGAATTTAAACTTTTCACATTAATTAATTGTGCATTAGATAATTAAATAAATGTACTTATGTGCTTGTATATTTATTTAAAGGATTAAAACAAAGTGTATAATTAATTAAAGCAAATCTAATTGGATTATATTTTAAATCTAAATAAGTTGATAAACTAGGTTAAAGATATTAACCTAGTAGCTCATGTAATTAATTTGATTACTAGCCCATGTAATTAATTAAACAAGCCCAATGCTTGATTTAATTAAATGTAACTTAGACTATTTAATATAAGCCCAAAGTGTTATTTAAATTGAGCCCAAACAATTTAATTGAATGAGCCCAATAGAAGTTATTCCCAAGCCCAATATGAAGTCCAATTAAGTTCAAACTTTGGTCAATATATATATATATATAGATGTATATATGCACATTTTAGCATTAAAAATAAAGGAAAAATGGCTTGGAAAATCCATTTTTTTGAATTTTTGGAGGGGCCACTTGGATTGCTTGATTTCCTAGATTGCTTCTAATTTACACTATGACAAGGTTGGCCAACCACCCTAGTCAATCACCTAGTCATTCCATGCAATAGTAATTGTAATTAAGCACTAATTTCACCAACATGGGTGAATTAGCAAGCTAATGAGGAGTTAGTTGATGGCTATAAATAGAATGCTCCACACTTGGTTCAAGTTTGTTAGTCATTTGCTAGACATTTTCTAGAGAAAAGAGAGAGAGCTTTTGTGAGTTAAAAGAGAGATACACTTGTGTTTGTGTGAGGAAAAGCTAGAGGAAGCCTTGGTGTATGTCCACTAGCTACAAAACTTACTTTGGTAGAAGGATAAGAAGAGCATCTAAGACCTCAAGGTTTAAAAGTGCTCTCAACTTCATCTTATTTCATTTTTGTAGTCTAGAAAGCTTTTGATCGGTTAAAATCTATTTTTAACCGATCAAAACTCGTTTTGATGATCTAGAAGTATTTAACTATGTAATATATGTATATTCATAGATCTATGTGTTTATAATATGTTTTGGTATGTTAGAAACACATAAAAATGGTAGAAAAGTTCATAACACAATTTTACCGGTAAACCCTAACTATGCATGCTAGGTTTATGGTTGTATTTTGAAATGTACAAATCGGAAAGTGGATTTTTATGTCTAGAAAGCTAGATCTATGAGTTTTAAAGATAAAACCTTTTTGAACTTTTCAAAAATAATGAATAACAAAGAAGTTATGGCTTTTACCGCAAAGGATGTTGATTTTAAAACCCTATGTTGCATTGTGAGCCATTTTGAGTCTAGTTACGTTTGGAATTTGGATTTGTGATCTAAAGCGAAATTGTAGAGGGGGAAATTCTGATGATAATGGACTCAAGAATCACCCCAAAATATTTTCGTATGAAGAAGTTATGGCTGTCGGAGCGTCGGAGGGTCGAATAGTCAAACAGTTGACTTTCGGATAAAATGGCTGACGCAGCCGCGTCAGGACTGACGCAGCTGCGTCAGAACAATCTGTTAAGCAGATTTTTGGTGCTCCGGGTCGGGTCGGGTCGGTCCGAGTCGGGTCGGGTCGATCCGGGTCGAGTTTTCTTTGAAAAATTAAGTTGAAATAGGTGTAAAATAAATATATTTGGGTATTAAACAAATTTACATGGAGTCTATTTGAAAATCAATGCTATCTAAATGTTTAAATTAAATACTAAGGTTAACCCAATTTAAAAGTTAACTTTTGGTATTATTTAAAGAGTATTAAGATATTACTACATGGTTAATAATATTAATAAGTAATTAAATATTATAAAATGATTGATAATATTAGTAAGAGATTAAAGTATTATTAAATGAGTAATAACATTAATAAGTCAATAAAATATTATTAAATAAATAATAATATTAGTAAATAAATAAAATATTATTAAATGATTAATAATATTATATAATAAATAACATATTATTAAATGATTAATAATATTAGATAATGATTTAAAATATTATTAGATGATTAATAATATTAATAAGATAATAAAATATTATTAAATGATTAATAATATTGGATATTAAATAAAATATTATTAAATAATTAATAATATTAGATAATGTTTAAAATATTATTAAATGGTTAATAATATTAATGAGGTAATAAAATATTATTAAATGATTAATAATATTTGATAATTAATAAAATATTATTAAATGATTAATAATATTAGATAATGATTTAAATATTATTAAATAGTTAATAATATTAAATAATAAATAAAATATTATTAAAGGATTAATAATATTATGAGGTGAATAAAATATTATTAAATGATTAATAATATTATAAGGCTGATAAAATATTATTAAATAATTAATAATATTATAAGGACAATAAAATGTTATTAATGGATTAATAATGTTAAGTGTTTGATAGAATATTATTAAAAGATTAATAATATTAGAAGACTAATAATGTATTATTAAACGAGTAATAATACTACAAGACTAATAAAATATTATTAAATTGTTAATAATATTATATAAGTGTATGAACTATATTAAATAATTAATATAGGTTCTTTGTGTTTGAAATATTATCAAGTAATTAATGATAATGTTTCCTATGTGTTTATATACCCATAATTATATAATTATGTGGTTCGTAAGGTTTATAAAGGTCATTATACTTACAAGTATATGATACTAATTTAAGATCAAACTGATTTAATTATTAGGTCCGTTCAAGGATTGTTAAATTAAGTTGGTTAGCAGTAAACGACGCACGAGGCAAGTCTTCTACCCTTAACTTGTACTTATTGTTGCAATTATTATTCAACTTTAATTACTTTGAGCAATTCAATTATTGTTGAGCAAGTATCTACACTCGTAGATATTTGACAGACCTTTGAGTGAATTAATTATCGAAAATTACTTCACATCGTTATTGATTATTCTATTCACACATAGTGCTTTTGCAAACTGTTTAAGAACGTCTAAGCTAATTGTTTCGGCTAGACAAATGCATGTTAAATTTATTTAGTTGAATATTATAAAAGCTTATCCAAACCATTGGCTGGTGCGGATTCTTACAGTAAGACTGAGATAGAACAACCCTAGTTAAAGGGGAATTTTTATTTGTCGGAGACCTGACAGCGCGCAAGAAAACTAAATGTGATGCATATACATAGGACATGAGAGGACTGATCCCCTCAAGTGTCCCGTTATTTTAACAAGGAGTCAGACATTGTTTGTCTGTTCTACCTTAGTAGCAGTTCATGGTCATTAAAGACCACTCAGCAGTAAAGAGTCAATTCCTTCTTTTATTGAACATTGATTTTTGTTATCTTTCACAATTTCTATTGTTGAAACCTTGAAGTTATTTCCCTTCATCATGATATATCGTATGATTGTTGTTTATAAACTTGCTGAGCCATTTAGTTGCTCATTCTTGCTATATCATGACTATATTTCAGCCATTCCCGAAAGCTCTAAATCGGACAAAGGCAAGGGGAAAGCAAATGTTTAGTTTTAGTAATTGCATGCTAGTTTATATTACTGTTATGTAATTACTGTTGTAAATCTTTTGTATTTCCCTTAAGATATGTAATGCTAAGATTAAGGTAATAGACCTTGGGAAGTGTAGCCTTTTGATTAAGGAACCTTTTGTATTAATCCGCAAAGTTTGAATACAATATATGTATTTCATTGTTGTTATGTATTGTATAGTGAGAACCAAACCCGAGGTTAAAGAACCCGGATTTGGGGTCGTCACACTCATTCTTCCCCCAGCGATGCACTGATGCGGCTTCATGGAGGGAGTTCTTATCGGCCATTGAGGAGCCCTTCCATCTCCTGATTTACTCGGGTTATTGCTCCTTCATGAGCTTCTTGACTAATGTGCCCCCTTTTGATTTCCTCCCTCTTCCTGGTTTGAGGGGGGTGACGACTTATCATCCCTTAGCCGTTATGGGGCAGTTTGACCAGATGCAGGATCTTCATCTTTTTGCGGGTGCAGCTGACTACCGATTTCTTATATCGATTCAGATGGAGAGGGAGATGCTGAGGGTATATGATCTTTGGTCTCACAAGGTCTCAACCAAGTTTAGGGATAGTCATCCTGGTCAGACACCCGATTATCTGCGATGGTTGCGGGGAGATTCTGAGATTCCTGATTTTGACCAGATTGGGGTATTGGATGGTTCTCGAGGATTTTTCCCAGATGGGACCAGTTCAGATGCGGTCATTCCCCCAGAGTTTTCAGAATTAGCGCCCATATCTGATGTTGAGGATGTTCCTGCTTCGGTACATGTCCCTTGCCCCGATTCGGCGGATCGTATCCAGAGACTAATGATTGAGGGTACCAGGCTCCGGTCAGCTTTGAGTGCTACTGATGTTGAGAGGGATACCGCCCACGCTGAGCGGGATGCTGCTGTACTAGCTCGGGATGCCGCCTTCTCTGTCAGAGATAGCATCACTGAGCAGGTCAGGGTTATCATGGGGGCCCATTCTGCGACTGTTAGTAGTGCTGCTGCTCTTTTGGCTCGGATCGACATGATGGGACAGCAGATTGCAGGCGAACCTGAGGTTTATGATGCCTCGACTATTTTGTCTATCCTGCTTCAGTTGGTTTCTGACATGTAGATTATTTTATTTCTTGCACGGACTATGTCAGTTTCATCATTATTATTTAAAAGATAGACCTTGTAATCAAAATGTTTTGTATATATAGAGAAATATTTATGGTTTAGTCATCTCCCTTTTTGATGTATCGTCGCCCTCCATTGGATCATCATTTTATGCAACCGATTATGATTTTGGTATATTGCCTTCTTTCTTTTCTCAAGTCTTGATTGAGATTCCACAGATATTGCCGCGCGACCCTCTGATTTCATCGGAGTGAGTCTTGGATTTTGGGGCTGATTATATGGCTGGTTTTGGGTAAGATCTGGAATGTATTGATCAAAGTAGGGTTTATGGGCTTTTTGTAAATGGGTTTGGTATAGGGCAAGGTTTAGTATTTTGTAGAGAACAGACCGCGCCATGATGGCTGCCTACTTACTCCCACAAGATCAGGAGATCAGGTCCTTTACTCCCACAAGATCAGGAGATCAGGTCCTATGTAGTTCGAGTTACAAAGGGAGATAGAGAAGAGAGAGAATTTTTTTTTTTTTAAGCATAGAACCATTTCACTGAGTCAGAATTTAGGGGCTGTGGAAACACGTCGCCATCCATTTCTTGTAGGATGAGGGCCCCTCCAGATAGGACTTTCTTGATCACAAAGGGTCCTTCCCAATTTGGCGCGAGCTTCCCTCTTGCTTCGTCTTGACAGGGCATGGCCCTCTTTAGCACTAAGTCATTTTCTTTGAACTTTTGGGACCGTATCTTTTTGTCGTACGATCGAGAGATGTGTTGCTGATACAACTGACCGTGTAATATAGCAGCCACCCTCCTTTCATCTATTAGGGCTAATTGTTTGTACCGATTTTGCATCCAATCCTCCTCGTTAATCTGAGCATCGAGCAAAATTCGGAGGGACGCCATTTCCATCTCAATTGGCAAAACAACCTCCATCCCATATACCAAGGCGTAAGGGGTCGCCCCTGTAGATGTACGGACTGATGTCCGATATACAAACAGTGTGAGGGGCAGCAAATCTGGCCATCCCCGATGATTGACAGACATTCTTGCCACAATCCTCTTTATATTCTTATTCGCCGCCTCCACGACCCCATTCATCTTGGGCCTATAAATGACATAATTGAGATGCTTGATCTTGAATTGGTCGCATAACTCCTTCATAAGGGCGTTGTTCAGATTATTGGCATTGTCGGAAACCAAGATTTCGGGTTGTCCATACCGGCAAATGACATTGTTCCTGAAGAAACTAACTATGATTTCTTGTGTTACTTTGGGGAAAGAAGCTGTCTCCACCCATTTAGTAAAATAATCAATCATGACGAAAATGAACCTGTGGCCGTTGCTCGCTTTGGGCTCCATGGGTCCGATTACATCCATACCCCACATGGAGAAGGGCCAAGGGGAAGTCATACAGCGCAGTTCATTAGGAGGCGCATGAATCACATTACTGTGGGCTTGGCATTGGTAACATCGCTTGACATGATCATCACAGTCGGCCTTAAGTGATAGCCAGTAGTGTCCCATTCTCAAAATCTTCTTGGCTAACATCGGTCCACTCATATGTGGCCCATATACCCCACCGTGTACTTCACCCATGATTTTTTGTGCTTGAGTCTCATCTACACATTGCAACAATCCCAAGCCAACATCCCTCTTATACAGGGAATCTCTGCTTAAATAGAATTTCATCGCCATCTTTTGGATTCTTTGCCTCTCCATTTGGTTTGCCTGGTCGGGGAGAGATCTATCCCTTAAGTATTTCCGAATGTCATGATACCAGGGCTGATTTGGCTGAACCACCTCCTCTGATAACTCTGCAAGATGCTCTTCGTAAGCGGGGGCATTTTGTACTGTTATTTCAATATGGGGAGTGGCTTTGCTTTTGAATACGTGGACTAACGAAGCTAGGGTGGCCAATGCATCGGCAAAATCATTCCACCCCCTGGGAATATGTCGGAAGGCTATGTCTTCAAATTCTTGCATTAATCGATCGGATCACACACCGGTGGTATGGGAGTAACCGAAGCTCCTTAGTGCCATACACCCCTGTTGCCTGTCTGACCACCAACTCCGAGTCTCCAAACACAGCTAATCTTTTCACTCCCATATTGCGGGCGAATCTGAGCCCCAATATACATCCCTCATATTCCGCCGTATTGTTCGAGTTACTGAATTGTAATTTTGTGAGAATAGGGTATTGCTCCCCCGTAATGGAAACCAGGACCGCTCCAGTTCCAGCCCTTTCAGCATTCATGGCACCGTCGAAATACATTTTCCAAAACTGCCCTTCGTCATCACACCTCGTATGTTGGACCCATAATATGTCTTCACCCGGTAGAGAAGTTTCTAAAGGCTCCATTCCTCCTGTCGGCGTCTCTGATAATTGATCTGCAATTCCCTGCCCCTTTACAGCTTTCTGGGTAACATAGAGGATGTCGAATTGCTGTAAGATTAATTGCCACCTCAACAATCGATAATTTAATATTGGTCTTTCAAATATATATTTCAGGGGATCGATTCGCGAGATTAAATAGGTGGTGTGTCCAAGAAGGTAGTGCTGTAATCTCATAGCAGGCCACGCTAAGGCGCAACATGTTCTTTCGATCGGTGTGTAATTTTGTTCACAACTGCTGAATCTCTTGCTGAGGTAATAAATGGCGTGCTCCTTGCCTGATTCATTTTTCTGCCCCAACATACAACCCATCGCCATGTCGTTCACGGATATATACATGAAAAGAGGGATCCCGTCTTTCGGAGGTACCAACACTGACGCCTCTGTTAATTGCTTCTTAATGGTTTGAAAGGCCTCTTGGCATTGATCGTTCCACTCTCGGGAGGCATCTTTCCTTAACAGTTTAAAGATCGGTTCGCAGGTGGTTGTCAGATGGGATATGAACCTACTAATGAAGTTTATCCTCCCCAAGAATCCCCTTATCTCGTTCTCTGTACGAGGTGCTGGCATATCCCTAATGGCTTTGATTTTAGCCGGATCCAATTCAATGCCCCGATTGCTCACCAAGAACCCAAGGAGCTTGCCCGACTGAACTCCGAAGGCACACTTTGCTGGATTGAGCTTCAGATTATACTTTCGGAGCCGATCAAATAGCTTCTTGAGGCGAGTCACATGGTTAGATTCTACCCTTGATTTCACAATAATGTCATCCATGTAAACCTCTATCTCCTTATGCATCATGTCGTGGAATAGGGCCATCATTGCTCTCTGATAACTGGCTCCCGCATTTGTGAGGCCGAAAGCAAGTCGTCTATAACAAAATGTGCCCTAGGGGGTGATGAAGGCAGTCTTTTCTCGGTCCTCCTCCGCTACCATTATCTAGTGATATCCCACAAAACAATCAACAAATGAATACATTTCATACTGAGCCGTATTATCCACCAAGATGTGTATGAAAGGTATTGGGAAATTATCCTTGAGACTGGCCTTGTTCATATCCCTATAGTCAACGCATACTCTCACCTTTCCTCTGGGCTTTGCCACTGGGACTATATTGGAAAGCCATTATGGGTAAGTGGACACCATGATTATTACAGCCTTGAATTGCTTGACTATCTCTTCCTTCACCTTTAAGCTCCACTCCGGTTTTAATTTTCTTAATTTCTACTTAACCGACCTGTAACCTTCCTTGATGGGCAATCGATGTACCACAATATCCGTGGACAACCCGACCATGTCTTCATGTGACCAAGCAAACACATCCTCATATCGGCTAAAAAGTTCAGTTACCTCTGCTTTCTGGTTGGGGGTCAGGTCTGCCCCAATTTTCAGCTCTTTGGGATTTTCAGGGGTTCCTATGTTGATGGTAATGGTTTGGTCGAGGTTGGGTTTTGTTTTATCCTCGATCCACTCTTTGATTTCGTCGGAGGTGTCGTCGTCATCTGCTTTATCCTGCTTAATTCCCATCAAATCGAAATCCAGTTCTATATCAAAATCGTAATCGTCTTTCAAATTTGGAAAATCGTTTGTTAGGCTAGAATAATTCAAATCGGTACACCTGACATAAAAAAAAAATATTTGTCATATATATAAACATTCAGTACACGACTTTCTTTTTCAATAATCATGACAAAAATATGATATAGACGTACAGATACATAAAATAAAACACCGTCTTAAAAACCCCTTAATCCCCCCCTTGGACAAGATTCCTTGTCATTCCTGCATTTACCCTTTTCTGGATACTATTGGTTGCATGGTCCAATTCTTGGGGATCACTTCTATTTTAAAGCGAGTGATGGAGGGGGCCTCTACATCTGGAACCTCCTCAATGATTGCGGCAACTTGGCCTCGGCTTTCATTCATACTTTCCTCGGGAACTGCTAACCTGGCCCAATTGATGAAAGGCATGATCTGCTTGCCTTCCGACAGTTTCTCCTTTCCCTTCTCATTGGGCGCCGACTGCCCCGGGAGGTGGCACTTTATCTTGAACTGTTCCATGATTTCTTGCAAGAATTCCTCCCGCTGGGCCAATTCTTTGGCTGGGGGAGCCTCAACCTTATCCTCTGCTTCAGATGCAGGCTTGCCTGTCTTTAGGGAATATTCCTTGTTGGTTCTTGGGATTGGGACTCCGGTTATCCGAGTGGGAATCTTTTTGTATGGGTTCTTCGACCTTATACCTCCGTAATATCCTAGCCCTGCCTTACCCGACTGTACTGGTATCTGGATGGGCTCAGTGATCCCTTGACCGTTCTTGCCCAGTCCTTGCCCCGGTTGGAAGTTCATCGCCATCATTTGCCGGGCGACAAATGTCAGCTCTAGAGACATTTTAGGCTTTAAATTCTGAGCTCCCAACTGCCGGTACTGAGGGGTACTAATTTCGAATGCTTGGTAGCTGATTGGTTCGACTAATTAATCTAAATGGATCACAAACATGCCTTTCACAGAGGGAAGAGGGTAGTTAGGCTCTGCGGCAATTGTCACCAAGTTCCCGTCACCGATGAATTTTATTTACTGATGCAGGGTGGAGGGGACTGCCCCTGCCATATGAATCCACGGCCTTCCTAGCAGCATGTTGTAACTGGCAGTGATATCTAGCACCTGGAAGGAAATGTCGAAAGTATAGGGCCCGATCTCTACTGGTAGCTCAATTTCTCCCACCATGTCCTTTCGAGACCCGTCGAAAGCCCGCACCACCACTTGGCTGGCCCGCAGGCGCTTGGGGTTGATTTTCATTTTTTCCAGGGTACTATACGGGCAAATATTCAGACCTGATCCACCATCAATTAAGATTTTGTTCATCACGTACCCCGAGGAGATGATCGCAATGTGCAATGGCCTCCGGTGCCCTCTTCCTTCCTCGGGGATGTCGTTGGTGAACGATATCACATTGTTGTCCAGCAGATGGCCCACCAAATGGCCGAATCTCTCCGTACTATTTGACTTAGGGACATGAACCTCTTCCAGGACTTTGCTTAATACACGATGATGATCATTGGACGCCAATACCAGGTCCAGGATTGATGTCAGGGGCGGCTATGCCTCTAATGCCTTAACCACCCTCGCTTCGCTGTGATTCATTTTCTCCTAGAACTCCAAGGTTTTTTCCTCCGAGATTTTCCCATTTTATTTCTTCGTGCTTTCAAGGACTCGTCTTGGAAAATAAAAAGGATTTCCCCTAGAGGCAACTAACGCACAACTGGCCATCCCCTCTGACTTTCCCCCATAATTCCACGGAACAACCTTCAGACTGGCAATTGGCAATTGTGATCTAGCTGTTATAATAAGGGGTCTCGGAGCCGACAACTGGATAGGTGCCCCTTCGGTACCTTTGATCACCCCAGGCAACTTGAGGGGCTCACTTTGCGTGCCCTCTTGGGCATTGGTCATGCCAACCACTTCATCGATTTTTCTTATGTACCTCAATCTTAAAGGACCGTACATCCCGCTGGTTTCAACTACGTTTACGCCTCCCCCATTATGCTCTGGAAGCGGGTTGGCCTTTACGTTTGGGGACTCCGACTGTTCTACCACGATTTCCCCACTATCAATCATGTTCTGTATTTTGTGCTTCAGTGACCAGCAATTCTGGGTGTCATGTCCCGGGGACCCCGAGTGATAGGCGCATTTTTTGCTCGGATCGTACCTCTTGCCTTTCGGGTCAGATGGTGGTGCTAGCTCCGTAATCTTCTTCTGATTTATCAACACAGCCAGGATTTGTTCTAATGAATCCCCTAACGGGGTGAATTCTCTCTCTCGGGGGTTTTCAAATTTCCTCCGCCCCTCAGACCTTTGATTGTGGAAAGTTGGTTGACGCGGGGGCACATTCCTCTGCATGCAAACAGGAGGGCTACTTTCTACTTTCCCAGACAACCCTTTCAAGATTAGGGATACATCCTCTTCTTTTTGCTTCTGTGGTCTTCGGGAAGTACTGCCATAATTTTCGCTTTAGATCTGTTCAGCAACAGCTTCAAGAGCCGTGAAATCTCGAATCTTTCCCGACTTTAGCCCCATTTCAGCCATCTCCCTGTGTTTAATCATTTCTGCAAACAACTTCCCTATTCCAGTTATCACCCTCTCGTAATAAGGGGCCTCTTGGATATCAATAAAGGTCATCACCATCTCCGTTTCACTCATTGGTGGGTTTACTTGTGCAACCATCCTTCTCCATCGTTGGGCATAATCTCTGAAGGACTCATTGGGTTGCTTCTTAATCTTTGTCATTTGGTATCGATCAGGGGCCATTTGTGATTGGAAGCTGTATTGTGTCAGAAAGGTGTGGGCCAACTCGACCTCAGCGTATGCCCCAGGTCCTAGCTTCCCCTGTCAGACTTTTCTGAAATAACTGCATCCTTAATGACTCGTCCTCAGCGTATGCCCCGAGTTCTCCGATGTAGACCTTTAGGTGGGTGTAGGGGTCCCCCGTCCCATTGTACTTTTCAAATTCTGGGATTTTAAACTTCTCGGGGTATCTGGCTCCCAAAAAAATACATAAATCCGAATAATTGATACTGCCGTATGTTCCAATCCCTTTCATGGTTTTGATGGCCTTTTCCATCTGTTACATCTTCTTGCTGAAATTACTTGCACTTTCATCCTCTGGAATAACAATGATTTTCTTTGGTTGCTCAATCTTAGGAGTTGCTGGGGTCATTCCGTTTTCCTGAGATGATGGCCCTGGTGGGTCCTCGAGTTGTGGCCCTGATTTTAACTTGAAATGTTCCTTTAGCAACATGGTCAACTCAGTCATCTGATTTTTTACCGCATCAAACTCTTCCCGAGATATAGGAGTTGGGTTAGGATTAGGATTCTCGGCCATCTCAACTGTTGAATCTCGGGTTTTTTAGATCGAAGACGGGTTTGAGGAGCAATCCTACAAATAAAACAACCCAAGTTTAGTTTCGGGGAAGGACACAAGTGGATGCATGCTAAAGCAAATATTTTTGTGTTTTTTGAGTTTTTTAATCTTTTCCTGCAAAACAGTGTCAGTATCCCTTTATTTTAACCAAGGTATGTCAGTGCAAAATTATGATGCTCTCCAAGTTGTTCCTGTAAAACAGAGGTTAACACTTTTATCAAAGTGGGAGGTACAAAATGATTGACTAAAGTAAAATATCATGTGCGTAAAGCGTAAAAGGGTATGAAGAGACATCCCACGCGTTGGGTTTATCTGAGGCTGACCTACCCTAAGTTACTCTCGCGGGCTTTTCGGCATGAAGGTTCCCAGATCTTCGCAACATACTAGACGAGAATAAATCTGATCTTTTAATTGGATTGGATCTGAGTGGATGCTTTTCCTGAGCCTAGCCAGGGAGCGCCCCTTTGAGTCCAGTAATCCACATCCAACGGGTTTGCCTCAAAAGGAGGAACTGTTCAACATACATTCATCGTACCTCACTGTATGCACATGATGACAATAAAATAAAGCATTGAAAAGAAACGCAATCACAACACTCGCATTTTTATCCATACACATACAAAAGGTAGATCAACGCATGTAACGCCACCACACATTTTCAGATTTTTTAAAGGATAGGAAAACATCAAGATTTTTAAACGCGGCTTAAGCCCTCTAATGTCCCCAGCGGAGTCGCCAGCTGTCGATGCCGGGAAAGTCCTTTCCTTTTTTTATAATTTCCCTTTCCAATTTTTGCCTTTGGATTAAGATGTGATTTTTTTTGAAAAGGGTCGGTTTGAGTGTCGACTGGGTTTAAAAGATTGATTTTTTGATGAGCTAATTGACCAGAGCCGCCAGTTGGTATATTTGAAATGGATGTACCAACTCATCCGAATTTTATTTTTGTAATAGTAATGGCTCATATGTGACTCCGAATTAATTGGTCCGCAAATCGAGATTCATAGAGTTCGGGGGCTTGCTTAAGCGAGGGGAAGATGTTAGGCACCCTCCGACTTCTGTGAAAACACGGTTACCGTAATCTTGATATTTTCCTATCATTTCAAAATCCTAGAACGTGTGTGTGTGTTTGTGCGCACGCGCGTGCGTGCCTAAATGATTGTTTGTGGTGAATTTTGCATAAAGTCGCTTTGATTTTATATGGCAAACGTGCTTTATCTGGAAAGCGTTTTAGACGTCTTTTGACCCAAATGACAAGGCTTTGTTTTATAATAGAGATTGATTTTAATTTTTGAAAATAATGAGGTTTTTTATTAGGTGTCGTTTTTAGAAAACAAGGATTTTTAAACTTTTGTCAAATAGGAATTGAGACTATACATTGCCTTTTAACATTTAAAGTTGAATAAAATGAAAACAACTTCTAGGAGCTCTTTAACCCTATGCACCAAAGTTTAACGAAAACGTTTGTTTATTTTTATGAAACCATTTTTTATGATATTTGAAAACCGTTTGTAGCCTTTTCATCAAACAGGAATCACAGTTCACTAAAACTCTTAATTTTAAACCTCGTGATTCTAATATCCTAATTTGATTACTTTTTAGAAAACCATTTGTCGTTTGCCTTACTTTGGAAAACCGTTTTTTCATGTCGTAAATCAAACCAAGCATTCAAAAATGTGTCGGGGCTATCCATGGGCATGTGAGCCGTCTAAATAACCCCAAACACCCACCGTCACATATTTTACTATTACGGGGCCTTAAACCCGATCATGGCTCGATATCGCTTTAAGGCCCAATATTTACATATGTACAAAAATGGACCACTGTCGGGACTACATACATCAAGGTTTGTCCATCTTCGAAATTTGATCACGAGGATCTCGTTCCTAGGCTCACAATCCCAAAGTCACCGCACAACCATACCAAGGCAAGCTTAACAATATTAGACTCGTTACTATATTACAAGAATCAAAAATTGCAAGCCTAACACTATGAACTACCCATTAACACAATGAACTACATATTACCGTACGGGTATCATTGGGACATTAGGAGAAAATTACGTTCCGATGGAACCCTCACTAATAATCTCTAATCCACGGATCCTAAATAATGTAACAACATATTACATTTAAATAACTCAAAACACAAGACTATAATAATAGGACAAGCAATAATATCAAAGAAAACACCATTTTTCACCTTGCAATACACCAATGAACGCTTTATATTTCACCATCGAGCAATAACACGAGGATACCTAACTATTTGAGCAAGAGAAATGCAATCCTCACTAGATTTAAGCCAATCCCGAGCCTATCTTTCTCTACCTCGCCCTTCTCTCTCTCTAGTTTTAGGAAAAAATGCTTCTTTTTCTCTTCTGTAGATCAAAAATGGAGTTGTATAGGTGATTGAGGGCAGCCGCAGATGCATCTGCGGCTGCCTGCTGTGGCCGCCCGCGTCGAATCCTTGGCTACCGTGTTGTCTCCTCGAGCCACGAAAGCGTCCAGTTGTTGGTGGTCGCAGGTGCATCTGTGGCTGCCCATCTTGTTTTTCTCGATTTCCGTGTCACGCAGTCTTAAATCGTCAATTTTGGTTGTACTATTTTGGAAGGTTGTTACCTGATGTATAAATTGCTCTTTGTGCCTGGCTTCCAGGGAGCGAGACCCCCGACTGTCGTAAACGTAGTGGTCATTCGTTGTTTTTGGCGACCAACTTAGGCTTTGTCTGGATCGATTGTGTGTCTTGCCTCAAATGACCCGATGCTCGTTGTTCGTCTGGCAGCTTTGACCGCAAGCCGTTGTGGTGGCTTCGTGTTGGGGTCCACCTTCCTTTTCGTATGTTGGGTCAAATGACGATTTTGCCCTCCTATCAGGGTTAGTACACAAGTGCAAAATTTGGGTGTCTACACATATCATATAACTGTATTATACAATACTTAAATCATCTATCACTTAAGCATAACCTTTGCTCACTTAATAATATTATCAGCCCTTGATAATATTTTAGTCACATAAGTGTCCTTCCAGAACATAACAATCATTTCCTAATATTATCACCATTGATAATATATTATCCTCAAATAAATATTATTAAGCATTTAATAATATTTTCAACGTTTATGAATACTATTAACCATTTTAGTAATATTTTATTCTATCATCAATATTACAATCATTTAGTAACATCTCAATCACATATTGACATTATTAATAATTTAATAATGTCTTAACCTTTCTAATAATATTATTTAATAAATAATATCTTCAATCACTTATAAATATTATTAACCATTTAATAATATTTTACACTCAAAATAATATTATTAATCTTTTAATAATATTTTAATCATTTGTTAATATTTTTAATTATTTAATAATATTTTATTTACTTATAAATATTACTAATCATTTAATAATATTTTATTCACATACTAATATTATTAACCATTTAATAATATTTTAATCACTTATTAATATTATTAACCATTTAATAATATTTTTAGCACCTATTAATATTATTAACCATTTAATAATATTTTAATCTCTTACTAATATTATTCATCATTTAATAATATTTTAATCACTTATTAATATTATTAACCATTTAATAATATTTTAATCTCTTACTAATATTATTCATCATTTAATAATCTTTTAATCATTTACTAATATTATTCACCATTTGATAATATTTTAATTATTTATTAATATTATTAACCGTTTAATAATATTTTAATCACTTCTTAATATTATTAACCATTTAATAATATTTTAATCATTCATTAATATTATTAACCATTTAATAATATTTTAATCACTTATTAATGTTATTAATTATTTAATAACATTTTCATCATGTATTAATGTTATTAATCATTTAATAACTTTTTAATCATATAATAATATTCTTGATCATTTAATAATGTTTTAATAATGTTCAAACAATACTAATAGTTAACTTTTTAATTGTGTTAATTTTAGCCTTTATTTTAAACATTTAACTACCATTAATTCACTAATAAATTCTACGTATATATACATTCATTTTACACTTATTTTAACTTAATTTATCAAAGAAAACTCGACCCGGACCGATTCGACCCGACCCAGACCAACCCGACCCGGACCAAAACTACCTCCAGAGACGGCCGGTCCAAGCTCCTAGGTGCTTGGTAGGCATTTGGTAGGCGCTCGGCCAATTTTCAGAAAACTAATTTTTGGGCTGCACGACCCTCAGTCGCTCCAACAGCCATAACTTATTTATTTTAAAATATTTTGGGGTTATTCTTGAGTCTATTTTCATCAAAATTTCTCCCTCGATAATTTCTTTTCAGATCACAAATCCAAATTCCAAACGTAAATATGTGTAAAATAGCTTACAAGGGCAGATTCAAAACTCTAAGGTTTCAAAATGCCATGTTTTACGGTAAATGTCATAACTTCTTCATTTTTCCATATTTTTGAAGGATTCAACTTGAGTTTTCTTTAAAACTCATATATGTAACTTACTAGCCATAAAAATTCATTTTTCAACTCGTACATTTCAAACTACAAGATTAAACATCACATGCTAAACTAGGGTTTTACCGGTAAAGTGTGTTATGAACATTTCTATTAATTTTATGCTTTACACACATACCAATTCATGATATAAACACATCAAACTATGAATATACATATATTACATAGTTAAATGCTTCTAGACCATCAAAATGAGTTTTGATCGGTTAAAAAATAAATTTTAACCGTTCAAAATTGTTCTAGACCACAAAAATAAAATAAAGAGAGGTTTATAGCACTTTTAAACCTTTGTGACTTGAGTGCTCTTCTTCTCCTCCTATCAAAGTGTGTGATGATGCTTTGTGACATCCACCAAGTACTTCCTCTAGCAATTTCTCACAACTCACAAGTGTATCTCCATTTCTCTCTTGGAAATGTTCTTTCTAGAATTCTAACAATTGACTAACAAACAGAACAAATGTGTGGGAGATGTTATTTATAACACTTAGCTAATCTATCATCAACCTACTAATCATCTCATGTTGGTAAAATTAGGAGCTTAAATGAGATTACTATTGCTTGAATGACCAATTGATGGACAATGTGAGTGACATGAGTTGGTGTACAAATTAAGCAACAAAAAATAACACACCACCCATGTGCGTCCCCTCCATTTTGCTGGCCAAAATGGCCTTTAATTGGTCATTTTTCATTTATTTTTATTATATTTATTATACATATATGCATCTATATATACACACACACTCATATATATATAGACCAATTTTGACTTCCTATTGTGCTCCACTTTGGACTCTAGGATTTAATATATTGGGCTCATCCATATAATTGGTTGGGCTCAATTTAATTGACACATTGGGCTAACATTAAATAACATATGTTACATTTAATTAAATCAAGCATTGTGCTTGTTTAATTAATTACATGGATTCAATGTTTAATTAAATTACATGGGCTACTAGGTTAATTGACTTGACCTAATTTAATACCTCATTTGAATTTAAAATATAATCCAATTAGACTTGCTATTTATAAGTTCATTGGACTCCTTAATTAAGTTAGCTTACATAACACTAACACTTATTAATTCTTGGATTTGTTTTAATAAAACCCCCACATATATTAATACATGTACATTAACTTGATTAAATTAATACATTGGCTAACTCTTATCATCAAATTGAGTTTATAACAGCGTTACCCTTGCACATATAATTATTCTCACACTAGGTTATCTTAAATAATTCACTTGCTTCTTCTTTCTCATTATTCATACAAGTAATTAACTTGTTCATTATAAATCTTCTTAATTGCCATACAAGGCCAACATTCAAGCTTTGTGATTTCATCACATAAGCTTCTCTTGTAATCTTTTTTTTTCTTTAGTTAATTAATTTAATTAACTAATTTACTACTTCTCATCATATAACTTAACACATACACACATACCTTATAAATCATATTTTCTTATGGATATAATTAATAAAAACAATATTTGGTTTCGTAATTTTCTCAATCATTACATTCACCCCTCCTTATAAGGATTCTGTCCCCAAAAGCACCTCTATAAGATTACATAAGATTTTTTTTATAATCTGTTCTTTTCCTGACTCTTTTTCTCGTATATCCGAATTAATTTTATGGGCAACTTACTCTCCATCTTTCTAATACAATCCTTTGATTTAAGGACACTTCATTTTAATACAGTATTCTACTTTCTTCAAGAAATTCTAATTATTTAGTGAAATTCTCAGACAGATAATACCCGAATCAAATAATACTTAACCAATTATATTATTGATCGAAAAATGCCTGTCACTATGACTCTTTGTCTTTCTTGATATTACCTCTCGTCTTGCTTTCCTTCTTTGGGCAGTCCTTAAATGGATGACACATTCCTCCACAAATAAAACACTTTCTACTCTTTCTTGGACCAGGACAGTTCGAAGCACTATGTCCTTTCCCTCCACATCTATAACAACTATCTGTCCCTTTTAGACATACTCATATGTGGTTCTTTCCATAACTTTCACAAGTTTCTATTTTTCGTTTGCTTTTTTTTTTGACCATTCTCACTATTTTTGTGGTTCCTCTTTCGTTTCTGAGCGTTATAACCTCCGCTACTACCTTTACCATTTTCTTCTTCACTATTCTTCTCTTGATTATATTTTGCCAAAGATTCTTTCCCTCCTTCTGATATAATTGCCTTCTCCTGTTGAAAATGTGTTGATCTGAAGAATTGAAACCTTACTGTAGATCCATGGATTTAATCCTTGTTCAAACATTCTTGTCTTTCGTTCTTCCGTATCCACTTGATGTGGCGCAAATCTTGCTAGTTCATTTCAGTTGGCGGCATATTCTGCTACCGTCATGTTACCCTGTTTGAGTTCTAAAATTTTCACTTCCATCATTATTTGAGTACTATTTGGAAAATAGTTTTTAAAGAATAACTCCTTAAAACGAGTCTACGTAACAATTCCTTCTGCTGCTCAAGTTTTATTAGCCTTCCACCAATAATTAGCCTCTCCCTTTATCATGAAGGTGGCAAATGTTGTCTTCTGTTCCTCCACAATACGCGTAACTTCAAACATTTTCTCCATCTCTTCTATCCACGTTTAAGCTTTGATCAGATCTATGGTTCCTCGAAACTCCGGTGGTCCTACTATTTTAAAGTCCTTAAAGGTCGCCAATTGATTTACCAGCGAACTTCCTACTACTGGAGTTCGGTTTTGAATTGCTTATGCTAACATATTAACAAAAGTTTGCATCGGGTCTACCTGACCTCTTTCATTATTAACTGATCCTTCAGCTCTCGGGTTTCGGGGTTGTCTATGCAGCGGCATTGCCTGTTTTTAAAATAAAACTTACGTTATTATCTTACTTTTATCCTATTACAATCATTCTTATAACATTTACTATTTAATGCTCACATTAATCACTTCAAAGCATATAAACATTACGCATTTATATTTATTCACAAACAGTAGTGCCTTAGCACATTACATTATAAAACATTCATACATAATTGATCATATCCCATACTGACCACAAAAAGTCGGGATTTATCCCAATAACCTATCCCATATACTACTAGAGTTGGGATTTACAAATACATGATATCTCTGAATCCTCTTATTCACTTTTCTTCCTTTTATATAACATATTTTACATTTCTTTCCAAGGATCTTAATAACTCGAATGCCATCTTCTTCTTATGTTTCTTACACGTACTTGATTGCTAAGCTGTGTATCACTACTCTCTTTTAATTGTTCTTCATCTAGTAAAATTTGCTACCATGTTAACCCTTGTCGTTTATTCCTCAACATTTCCTTCATTAAGCTTATTCATCTCCATTAACATATCTTCTTACTCTCGATAATTTCTCATACAGTTTATCAGTTTCTTTCTTTCTTCTTCTTTCTGAGATTTCCGTATCTTAAAAACCTATACTCAATCCCTTCTCTGATAATCGTACTTAAACAATTATCTTAGAATTTGATAACTATGCTGCCACATATACGATCATCCACCTTATGTTATTTCAGATCATAGCCTAATCATCGATGCCAAGCATTACTATATATTACAACCTACCAGTAATATTTAGAAAATAATACTGGGTCGTACTCCATTTCTATTAATATCCTCAAACCCATGAGAACTCTTCAATCTCTATCTATGACCTACTCCTAACTTTCACCACCTATTGTTCGTCGAACTTACCATACAATATGAGTTCAGGAACTTATCACATCCATATGATTTGAGGAACTTATCCTAGTCAGACCAACATCGTCCATTCGCTGAGGGGTTCCACCATACGAATATGAGTCACGAACTTACCATACGTGTGAGTTTTTAGAACACACACCTACTTAAAATCCTCTACCTATTCGGTATACACATGAGAAAAGAATCACCTTCTCAACATACATATAGCAAATAGCGTGACACAAGATTTCAACGATTATCATTATAGGAAGCTAAGTGGTTGTCAAACCAAACACAATCTCCTGCCCATACAAGAAATTGGTCAACTCGACCACTATATTTCTATAGGAAGCTAAGCGGTTCTAAAACCAAGCATAAATTCCCTGCCCATACAAGGAATCGTACAACTCAGCCACTAATATGAGTCCTCGAATGAAATCAATATGAATTCTCTTAATCCATATTTTAGCACATAACTCCTTATGAGTTCATCTTTTAAGATCATTTTACGATCTTATCATTATTCTTTTTACTACTTAACAATCTTATTGTAAGATGTCTTCTATCACTTCTTGATATCTTTTTTCAGATATTGCTTATACGTAAATTAATTTTTTCCTTGCCTCTGGATTTCTTCAATTTCATTGATTCATTCATCAAAAGCATCTACTATTAGACTCATCAATTGCCTATAAGGAATCATGGTCTAATTACTTAACGTTCTTCCCTATTGTCTAGGGTATTCTTTCTTTACAACTTTCTCTTGACATTTTTGTTTGGCATAATACGTTAGTATTATTACCTCTCTATTGTTTTTAGGCATATACTATTAATGTCAACACCTAATGAATCATATAAAATTTGTTAACATGTTCTTCCTTGGTACGTAGTACCCCAGCATTTATATAGATACACACTTTTAAGCATTCTTTTGCTTATTAATCCTACGCACAATTATTAGGCATCTACTTTCAAACCGTTCTATAGCCTAAATGCTATATCTCGATCTTCTCATTCACCCTACATTCTTCAAACTTTCATACTATCATCACCTTGTCTTTCTATCATCCATTTGCATATTTAATTAATATTTTTATTTTAATATGTATCACATTAGTACTTAGTATTATACTTGTTCTCAGCACCATGCTAAATACATAACATATCCCATTCTTAACTCCAAAATTGGGATTTTCAAAATTTTATAACTTCTTCCAACATTCTCACAGATAAAATTCAACTTAAAGATTAGAAAATCATCCGATTTTTTAATCTTTCTAAAATAACTTCCGAAAACATAATTCTTCAAGCATATTCTCCAAAGTCAAACTCCCAAAGATATATACTTCCAAAGTTAGACTCCTTAACATGCACTATTATCATGCCTATATAATTTTTCATCATGCTTATCTCCTTCTTCCTCAATCACTTTATCATTTTCTGCTTTTATAATTGGCTCCAAAAACTTCTCATTCTTCTATGATTCTATAACTCTTCAACAGCTTATATGTTTATCCCATCATTTCATCTCTATTTACTCCGATCATCTGTACTACTACTGATCTATCTAGATCAATCTCCTTAAGATATCATCTATATCCTCGAAATCATTACTTTATACCTTAACATCACTTTCTTCTATTTATCCTTAGTCACCTTTATAAATAATCACTTCTTATTATCTATCCTTCATAGATTCAGTATCTCTCAATTGTTTTTCTCTTTTCTTCATTCTTCTTTTCTAAATCATTGCCTAATTCTAACTTTCGGATCATATTCTGAATCCTCATACTCTTCCGATCTAATATCAGATCATTTCTAACATACACATAACTTTTCATACTTGATGAATTTCCATCATCCATCTCCTAAACTCTTTATGAGTTTTCTTATATTTTCTACGGTCATAATCCTAAGGTTTTTCCCTCACCTAAGGTTTATAACATACAACTCTGATACCAACCTGTGACATCCCCAAATCTAGGTCCCTTGAACCTCGGGTTCAGTGCTCACTATTCATCACTAAACAAACATTCATAAACTAGATCTTTAATAACTCGCGAAAAATATACAAAATTTCATTACAAAACATACCTTCAATCCCAGGTTTCACTAACCTTAACACATCATCATTACCTTATAATATAAAATGTTTACACATAAAATAATAACTAAATGCTTCTACTCATTCACCTTTCCTTTGCGTTGTACTCCTTAGATCACTTAGCTTAACTAAAAAATAGTCCATGATATAGCAAGGGTGAGCAACTACTTTGCTCAGCAAGTTTAAATAACAATTAAAGGATATACCATGAATGAAAAAGAATTAGCTCTTGGAGCTTCAACAATATACAATAATTATGAAGACATGCAAGTTTGAGTAAACATTCTCAATTGATTTACCATACTGTTTCTCATGCTGAAAGGTCACAAGACCATGAACATACGTTTTGAGTATTTACAATACCCGGTAGACAGACAACTGCCATTTCGTTTTGAATATTAACAATCGTTTCAATCGTAATATCCGGAGATAGGTACTCTAGGTAATCAACCTATCGTATGTTTATAGAGTGCACAATATAATCATCAATTTCGTTTTGATCGGGAATGTTCCATTCGACCGTAAACTTATCTGCTTATAATGATTTGTTCATTTCAGCTTATCGCATTAGATTCCGCACCACAACAATATGGTTTGGACTAACTTTAACAATATTCAGATTTATGAATTTAAAACGTACATGGACTAGCCGAAACAATTGGCATAGAACCCTCACTCAGAACAGCTCATAACAAGAATAGTTATAATAACACATGCAATATCTAACTGAAATAAATAACATAGATATTTCTCTTTAAATAGTTCATAATGTGAACAGTCATGCAAATGCACATAAGTGCGATTGTCAATTACAATATAGATGTGAATTAATTCTTAATAATTATTTCATCATGCATTTGGAAATAAATTTTAGCTTATACATAAATAACTTGCCAAATAAATATAAGTTAGGGTTCAGAGAAACTTGTCTGTTTCGCTGACTACTGCTATTCAACTTAAAAGAACTTCCTTTGAATGACCTAACATTCAACAATATTGATCTACCAATTAACATATCATATAACTATATTATACAATACTTAAATCATCTATCACTTAAGCATAACCTTTACTCACTTACTAATATTATCAGCCCTTGATAATATTTTAGTCACATAAGTGTCCTTCCAGAACATAACAATCATTTCCTAATATTATCACCATTGATAATATATTATCCTCAAATAAATATTATTAACCATTTAATAATATTTTCAACGTTTATGAATATTATGAACCATTTTAATAATATTTTATACTATCATCAATATTACAATCATTTAGTAACATCTCAATCACATATTGACATTATTAATAATTTAATAATGTCTTAACATTTCTAATAATATTATTTATTAAATAATATCTTCAATCACTTATAAATATTGTTAACCATTTAATAATATTTTACACTCAAAATAATATTATTAATCTTTTAATAATACTTTAATCATTTGTTAATATTATTAATCATTTTATAATATTTTATTTATTTTATAAATATTACTAATTATTTAATAATATTTTATTCACATACTAATATTATTAACCATTTAATAATATTTTAATCATTTATTAATATTATTAACCATATAATAATATTTTTATCCCCTATTAATATTATTAACTATTTAATAATATTTTAATCACTTATTAATATTATTAACTATTTAATAATATTTTAATCTCTTACTAATATTATTCATCATTTAATAATATTTTAATCATTTACTAATATTATTTACCATTTGATAATATTTTAATCATTTATTAATATTATTAACCAATTAATATATTTTAATCACTTCTTAATATTATTAATTATTTAATAATATTTTAATCATTCATTAATATTATTAACCATTTAATAATATTTTAATCACTTATTAATGTTATTAATTATTTAATAACACTTTCATCATGTACTAATGTTATTAATTATTTAATAATTTTTTAATCATACAATAATATTATTGATCAATTAATAATATTTTAATAATCTTTAAACAATACCAATAGTTAAATTTTTAATTGTGTTAACTTTAGCCTTTATTTTAAACATTTAACTACCATTAATTCACTAATAAATTCTACGTATATAAGTTTAGTATCCAAACACATTTATTTTACACTTATTTTAACTTAATTTATCAAAGAAAACTCGACCTGGACCGATCCGACCCGACCCAGACCAAAATTTCCCCCAAAGACAGCCGATCCAAGCACCTAGGCACTTGGCAGGCACTCGGCTAATTTTCAGAAAACTAAATTTTGGGTTGCACGACCCTCAGTCGCTCCAACAGTCATAACTTCTTCATTTTTAAACATTTTGGGATTATTCTTGAGTCTATTATCATCAGAATTTCCCCCTCTACAATTTCTTTTTAGATCACAAATCCAAATTCCAAACGTAAATAGGCGTAAAATCGCTTACAAGGGCATATTTAAAACTCTAAGGTTTCAAAATGCCATGTTTTGCGGTAAAGGCCATAACTTCTTCATTTTTCCATATTTTTGAAGGATTCAAGTTGGGTTTTCTTTAAAACTCATATACGTAACTTACTAGCCATAAAAATTCATTTTTCAACTTGTAAATTTCAAACTAAAACATTAAGCATCACATGCTAAACTAGGGTTTTACCGGTAAAGTGTGTTATGAACATTTCTACTAATTTTATGCTTTACACACATACCAAATCATGATATAAACACATCAAACTATGTATATACATATATTACATAGTTAAATACTTCTAGACCATCAAAATGAGTTTTGATCGGTTAAAAAATAAATTTTAACCATTCAAAATTGTTCTAGACCACTAAAATGAAATAAAAGGAAGTTTAGAGCACTTTTAAACCTTTGTGACTTGAGTGCTCTTCTTCTCCTTCTACCAAAGTATGTGATGATGCTTTGTGACATCCACCAAGTACTTGCTCTAGCAATTTCTCACAACTCACAAGTATATCTCATTTTTCATTTATTTTTATTATATTTATTATATATATATATATATATATAGACCAATCTTAACTTCCTATTGGGCTCCACATTGGACTCTAAGATTTAATATATTGGGCTCATTCATATAATTTGGTTGAGCTCAATTTAATTGACACATTGGGCTAACATTAGATAACGTATGTTACATTTAATTAAATCAAGCATTGGGCTTGTATAATTAATTACATGGATTCAATGTTTAATTAAATTACATGGTCTACTAGGTTAATTGACTTGACCTAATTTAATACCTCATTTGGATTTAAAATATAATTCAATTAGACTTGCTATTTATAAGTCCATTGGACTCCTTAATTAAGTTAGCTTATATAACACTAACATTTACTAATTCTTGGATTTGTTTTAATAAAACCCTCACATATATTAATATAAGTACATTAACTTGATTAAATTAATACATTGACTAACTCTTATCATCAAATTGAGTTTATAATAGCGTTACCCTTACACATATAATTATTCTCACACTGGGTTATCTTAAATAATTCATTTGCTTCTTCTTTCTCATTATTCATATAAGTAATTAACTTGTTCATTATAAATCTTCTTAATTGCTATACAAGGCCAACATTCAAGCTTTGTGATTTCATCACATAAGCTTCTCTTGCAATCTTTTTTCTTCTTTAGTTAATTAATTTAATTAACTAATTTACTATTTCTCATTATATAACTTAACACATACACACATACCTTATACATCATATTTTCTTATGGATATAATTAATTAAAAAAATTGGGTTCGTAATTTTCTCGGTCATTACAAGAACGTCGACTTTTGGTGCCAGAATTGGTGCAACAGACAGCGGAGGTAGTGTAGAGAATAAGAGCTCGACTAGTTATAGCTCAGGATCGACAGAAGAAATATGCAGATTTACACTGACAGAGTCAAAAAATTGAAGTTGGTAGTTTTGTATTTTTGAAAGTATCTCCCTGGAAAGGGAAGATAAGGTTTGGGAAGAAAGAAAAATTAAGTCCAAGGTTTATAGGGCCGTTCGAGGTACTAAAGCGAATAGGCGAAGTGGCGTACAAGGTGGATTTACCTCATGAACTGGAGCATATTTACAATGTGTTTCACGTTTTAGTGTTACGACCATATAAGTCTGATTATAAGCATTTGATAACATATGAGTCCATTCAATTAGAAAAAGATCTGATGCACGAGGAGATCCGTGTGCAAGTAGTGGATAGAAAGGAACAAATACTAAGGAATAAAATATTACATTCCGTAAAAGTAATATGGCGTAACCACAATGCCGAGGAGGCTACGTGGGAGCTAGAAGATAAGATGAAGAGAGATTACCCCCACTTATTTGTATAATCTTGTATTGATTCTGAGGACGAAATCTTTATAAGGGGGAAAAATATAATAACCAAGAAAAATGTACTATTATTATTAATGAGAAATAAGAATATTTTAAAATTTATATGTGTGATGTGTTATGTTATAAGCATTGCTAATTCAATTTAAATTGAATTAAATATGTGATTGATAATAATTAAGTGATGATGATGGTAAACTTAAATTAAGATTAATTTAAGTTTATGTCGTATGCCTTGTGTGGCATAATGTGTAGCAAAGATTGATTAATTAATTAATTAAATTAATTATGAGGTGATTAAATAATGTCATGGACTAATGAGGGTAATTAAATTTAGCCCAATATGAATATTAAGATTTCACATAATTTAATATGATCCAATGTATTAAAAATTAAAGTCCATGCATGTATGAATTGCTAAAATGAATTAATTGCCCAAATGAAAGTTGTTCTTGGCCCAAAGGTAATTAAATTAGTGACCCAATGGAATTATAATTGGAATGGCCCAAAGTGAATGGATGATACTAGTATTTATATATATGGACTCACTTTAGAAATTGATGATCACTAATTTGATCATCAATTTCTAAAGTGGGTATTGGCGTAAGTCACTCCATGCTCCGAAGTGACCTGAAACAGCAGAGTTAGTTCTTGTAGATTTTGTGACACGTGGCGCTTTTCTGTTGGTGCAAGGGAATCTTTTCTTGATGTGACAGCGGACCCCACCACTTGCATTACACCCGAATTAATGCATATGTTTAGCTTAATAAAATCTTTAAAAATAGCCTCTTGATCCAAAGATTCTGAAAATATTATATGTCATAGTAGACTTGATTCTTAACATTATATCCAAAAATCATGATTTTTGGAGGTCTGGAGCATATGTTTATAAAAATCAGAAAAAATAAAAAAATCCCTTAAGAATTGGTTTTTTGCAGAAAATCGGAAATTAGGAGGTGTGTTCGTCATCAAAAAAAATTTTAAAATTCAGATTCATGATCAGGAGGGTCGATTCCTATAAACCCACCATTTAGATGGTGGGAATTAAACCTGGTTTTTTTGCAGCTATTGGATACACCTAAGGGTCGCCCTTTATATATAATATTACAAAAGGGCGACCGAAGTGAGTTACTGTAGCGGTTGCTACAGTAAAAGTAGGTGGTGTTTTTTAGGTTGGCCTGGAAAATGTGGCAAGAAAAAAAAATTTAGTTTTTTTGGGTGTGTGCAGTAGGATGAGGTAAGCGCAGCGCGCTTCCTCTATTGTAAGGTATGTTTTTGGAAATTTTGTAACAGGAAAGGTGGTGGATTGATATGGTGGAAATAATGGTGTTATGCTAACAACTGAACAGTTGGGCATACTAACAAGTACAACTGTTAAATCAACCATTGAAGCAATGAAGCAGTAGATGACACCACCTGGGAAACCAAAAATTTTAGTTTGCCCTTTATGTTTTTTTGTTGATTATTGTAAAGGCCTGCTGCGCTTACCACCATTAATAAAAGATTTGTTAAATTTTGGTATTTCGTAATTTTTTATCTCTCACAACTTAATGACATATGTAGGATGAACATGAATTAAGGATGATGAACAAACATTTATTTCATTAATGGTAATACACAATTCTTGAGTTTACATTAATGGAAATACGACATCTTTCTCTACTCTCCCATACACAAAAGATCAAGGGACAATTCTCTTTACAATTAGAATAGCTCCCACGAACTTCTATCCCACGATCCCTAAAACTACTTATAATCCTTTTATATTTGAGGGGAATAAATCTCTTCATAACTACACATCTACCAACTGGAGCATGACAAAATTGAAATGTCTCACGACACAAAACAGTGAACCGGCTGGTTACATCTGGACAGACATGAACGCCAACACGAGATACGTGTTCTCCTTCCCCTTTTACAAACACGTCATCAAAACTAGGTTTAGACACATTGCTTGGTTCTCTGTCTAGAAGTACGTAAATACATCCAACACCAATTCCTCTAGGTTCAGAGCTCTCTGACATTCCAACATCTGCATTTTCAGATAAGGTTTGAGTACTTCTGTTATCTCCTTCAAATTTGATAATGCCGTCTAGATTTATTGAATACAACTTTATACGCTGACCATGTCTTTCTCCTGGTCCCTGACCAAGAGCTGGCAGACAGAAGTAATCAAAAAATGGAATATCAGTTTGAATCCCAGATAATGGATCAAAAATCTCATCCAGAATCCCTTTGTCATAAAATGGAGCAGATCGAGTCCTCCGATAAACACACTTTCTGTAGGGCCATCTAACAACCGCCTTGTTTCCTAGAACAAATAACCTCCTCTTTCCACCATATTTTTGGGGAGTAACCGGATCCAATCCTCTCTTACGTTGAGTGGTCACTCTCATCTTAGACAAAATTAAAAGTACAATAATCTCAGTACACAATAAACGTATAATAAGTACCCAGTTATAATAAAAAATATAATTAAGCAAATAATCAAGGTCAGTATCGATTTTCGTGTACTGATGTCAGTCTTTCGTATTTTCGCTGGAAGGCTTGTATTTTGCAATCCGGGAATCCCTGGAAAACGTGCCATATTGTTCTGGGAAGCTCGTTCGGAGGCCCCCGACTATCATAAGCATAGTGGCCATTAGTCGTCTTTTGTGATCAAATCAGGTTCTTCTGGATCAACTGTTTGCCTTGCCTCAAGTAACCTGATGCTCGTTGTTCGTTGTGGCGGCTTTGACCGTAAGTCATTGGGGTGGCTTCGTGTTGGGGTCCACCTTCCTTTTACTATGTCGGGTCAAATGACGATTTTGCCCTCCTGCCAGTGTTAGTATATAAGTGCAAAATTTGGGTGTCTACAACTGCCCCTCTTTATCATGTTTATGGAATGAAATATGAAATAAATGGGATAAAGAAGTAGGCACCCAACGCATGTAATTGCCAATACATATTTAATGATGCAACACACATATTAAGATGATGCAATGTCACATTCAACACATTCGTGTAGAGGTCGATTCAAAGTTACGAATGAATATCGCTTGGGTCTCGTCTCCGACGGGTCATTTTTTGTGACGGTCAGGTATCGTGTCTGACGGGTAGTTTTTAGGACGGTCAGGTATCGTCTCTGATGGTCGTTTTTGTGAAGGTCAGGTATCGTCTCTGAAGGGTCATTTTTTGGTTGGTCAGGTATCGTCTCTGACGAGTCATTTTTTTGGTTTGGTCAGGTATCGTCTCTGACAGGTCATTTTTTTGGTTTGGTCAGGTATCCTCTCTGACGGATCATTTTTTGAGTTGGTCAGGTATCGTCTCTGACGGGTCATTTTTTGAGTTGGTTAGGTATCGTCTCTGATGGGTTATTTTTGAGTTGGTCAGGTATCGTCTCTACCGGGTCCTTTTTGAGTTGGTCAGGTATCGTCTCTGACGGGTCATTTTTGGAGTTGGTCAGGTATCGTCTCTGACGGGTTATTTTTGAGTTGGTTAGGTATCGTCTCTGACGGGTCATTTTTGAGTTGGTCAGGTATCGTCTCTGACGGGTCGTTTTTTGAGTTGGTAAGGTATCATCTCTTACAGGTCGTTTTTGAGTTGGTCAGGTGTCGTCTCTGACGAGTCATTTTTTGGGACGGTCAGGTATCGTCTTTGACGGGTCATTTTTGTGATGGTCAGGTATCGTCTCTGACGGGTCATTTTTGGGACTGTCAGGTATCGTCACTGACGGGTCCTTTTTGTGACTGTCAGGTACCGTCTCTGAAGGGTAGTTTTTTGGGGATGGTCAGGTATCGTCTCTTACGGGTCGTTTTTGGGACTGTTAGGTATCGACTCTGACGAGTCATTTTTGGGGACGGTTAGGTATTGTCTCTGACGGGTCGTTTTTGGGACTGTCAGGTATCGTCTCTGACGGGTCGTTTTTGGGGACAGTCAGGTATCGTTTATGACGGGTCATTTTTGGGGCCGTCAGGTATCGTCTCTAATGGGTCGTTTTTGTGACGGTCGAGTATCGTCTCTGACGAGTCATTTTTTGGGACGGTTAGGTATCGTCTCTGACGGGTCATTTTTGTGATGGCCAGGTATCGCCTCTGTCGTTTTTGTGACGGTCAGCTATCGTCTCTGACGAGTCGTTTTTTGGGACGATCAGGTTTCGTCTCTGACGGGTCGTTTTTGTGATGGTCAGGTATCGTCTCTGACGTGTCATTTTTGTGATGGTCAAGTATCCTCTCTGACGGGTCATTTTTGGGACTGTCAGGTATCGTCTCTGAGGGGTCATTTTTGGGACGGTCAGGTATCGTCTCTGACGGGTCATTTTTGGGACTGTCAGGTATCGTCTCTGACGGGTCGTTTTTGGGATGGTCAGGTTTCGTCTCTGACGGTCGGTTTGTGACGGTCAGATATCGTCTCTGATGGGTCGTTTTTGGGACTGTCAGGTATCGTCTCTGACGGGTCATTTTTGGGACGGTCAGGTATCGTCTCTGACGGTCGGTTTGTGACGGTCAGGTATTGTCTCTGACTGTTTATTTTTGGGGACGGTCAGGTATCGTGTATGACGGGTCCTTTTTGGGATTGTAAGGTATCATCTCTGACGGGTCGTTTTGGGACGGTCAGGTATCGTCTCTGACGGGTCGTTTTTGGGACTATCAGGTATCGTCTCTGACGGGTCGTTTTGGGACAGTCAGGTATCGTCTCTGACCGATCGTTTTTGGGACTGTCAGGTATCGTCTCTGACGGGTCGTTTTTGGGACAATCACGTATCGTCTCTGATGGGTCCTTTTTGGGACTGTCAGGTGTCGTCACTGACGGGTTGTTTTTTATTGTCCCAAATGGACTCGCATCGTATCATAAAAGATGCAATAATCGCTTGAACAAATTTAAAAGGAAAGTGTACCTGATTTGTTTGTGGGGCCTCCTTGGGATTCGTCCTCGTAAATCATTTTTGCCAGCCACTTCTTTGATTTGACTTGTCATTCTTGGGGTTCGTCCTTGTAGATCGCTCTTAACAGCCATTGCTTTTGAGCTGTCATCCTTGTTGATTAGTTGAAGGTGCTTCAGGCAGTCGTTTTGCAATTCCTTGATGTTCCATAGATTCTAGGCACATCGGATCGTGGACGTTTCCCGCTGCCATGTTCTTCCGATAAATGGCACCGGTATTCGTGATGCCGACAGTCTCGTACCTGTGATTTTTATTTCATGTATATTTTATTTTGATATATACATGGATACACAGATGATATGCATGGATCAATAGATATGCTTGGAAGGAAATGGCCCCTGTTTAGTTAAATGATACAATTTTTCACATGTCGTTCTTTTTGACTACTCAGTTGTGTCATGCCTTATTTGGGAGGACAGTTTCTGGACTTCAAGGTTGGTTTGTTGAATTGCATGCCCCTGATCGTTTCTCTGTTGGGGAATTGTATCTGTCGTTTTGAATGCCCAACCGACTTATCCAGGGCTTATCATCCTGCTCACAGATCGTCATGTCTTTGAATTTTGGCTGTAGGGACTTCCTCTTATGCTAGAAGATTATGCCTAGATTCTGGGTTGATATCTAGGTGATCCCCTTGTCAGTTGGTCGTATGCTTTGATAGCTCTTGACTTTCATCTTATTGAGGCAGTCCACTTGGCCTCTCTTTTTTCCGATGACCGACGGCCATGTTGCCCTTCCTCGCCTTTTAATCGATCAGCCCTGACGTCAGGAATTATATCGCTCTTGCATATGCTCACCTGAGTATCGAGGTAATGTCAGCGTGCATCATGCTGAGTTTTGTCAAAATCCATTGATGGTCGTGGGGGAAGGTTCGCTGATGAGGAGTCTGATATAGACATGTGCTCCTTTCATTTACATGATCTTTAAGATGCCCCAGCCTTTACTCGTGTTCTCGTCGAGGATTCATATGGGAAGTCGTTTCGTCCGTCATGCCGAGTTACCCACACCGATTCATATCCTGCACAACTAACAAACGCTAAATGCTCGACGGTTCGGGTCGGTAGGGTTAACTCCGATATAAGAATTGCTAAAATCTTGACAGTAAAGCATATAAAAATGGAATGCTCATGATTCTGCAATTTAGCTCGTGTCATGGTTTCGTTTTATCGTTAAAGAAACTTGACATCGAGACGGATCTTTTTTTTTTTTTTTGTGTGAATCGTGAGTGTATTAACTCGACATTGAATGAATTGTGAAGGTGCTAAGTCATTCTCGATTTCACTTATTATTTGACGAGTTATGAAATCGTAATAAAACATTTAAGCATTCATGGTCAATATACGTGAGTATGATTAAATTCAAAACTACCTTCCTTTATCAAAGGTATTCCGTCTTCATTCTCGATATCAGAATGAACGTCATATGGCAAGTGCACTGTGCGATGCATCCTTCAATTAGGGGCTTCTTTTCTGTGACTTAAGATGAGCCTCTTCTCCTCTGGTCGACATTTTGTTTTCTTTTTCTTTTTTTTTCGACTCCGTATTTCCCTTTTCATGTCCACTTAACTTGTCTTGTTTTCTTAGGCTATTCAGAGTTACCCATTTAATGAGCTTTGGATCAATGACTCCCAAACCATGCGGCTTTAGGGCTTAGGTGTAAAGACATCCCTTCGGGTTTACTTGCTCGAGTAACAAAGGCCACGCTTCGATACAAGTTAAGTGATTTACCGCATTTATTCCTCGTCTGACTCTGTGCAAGATTCATTTTCTTAGGCTTGAGTTACCCATGTAGCGAGCGTTGGGCCGGTGACTCCCAAATCGGACGACTTTAGGGCACCAGGTGTAGAGACACCTTTCAGGCTTAATTACTCGAATAACCCCTGCCACGATTCGAATCTGCTCAGGTCTCTGCAGTTGTAATGCTCGTTTTCTTAGGCTCTGAGTTACCATGTAACGAGCGTTGGGCCGGTGATTCCCAAATCAGACGACTTCAGGGCACCAGGTGTAAAGACACCCCTCAGGCTTAATTACTCGGATAACTCAGGCCACGATTCGAGACATTTGATTCACTTTTATTTATCCTTCGACTTCGCTTCAACTGTTATCATTGTCGTCAAAGCTTCATACCCCACATCTGAAAGTTGGCGCATACGCAAAGTGCAGACTTGTCTATGAGGTGGATTCTGCTTCGACCGACACTTCAAAATCAGGTCATGAGTCTGCTCCACGGATGCTTGTCAGAATTAATTCGATTTCTAACAAGTCAAATAAAATTTCTCTTTCCAAAAGTAATGTTAGAGTTAAACTATGTGAAGTCTTAATATATGTACAGGGAGACAGGAAAGAAATAAAAAGATAGAAAAAGTTGGACCTTACCTGCGGGTCATCGTATTCTAAAAAGACTCTGATTGGAAGAGACTAATTGTTCGTACAGCTCTAATGATGTTGTCATACGCAGACGGGATCGCACCGTAGATGTCGCGTTGTGCACTATCCTTCCATGGATGGTTGATGAATGCCCTAGTGTTGAGTCGTCCTCGATTTTAAAAATGCCCCATCCTTGATGGTCGTCAAGGCCATCGCTTCGTGGTGTCTTTGACAGGTGGGCTGATGAGATGCTGGGAACCCAAGAATCCTTTGCATTTGATCAGGTAGGAAGTGTACTCCGATGAGTTGACAGGAGGACAGGTCATCTGAATCATTGATTGTAAAACTATTGAAGGGTTCTATGGATTTCGCAAGGATTAGACCACTCCAAAATGGCTGCCTACGTACTCCTATGGGAAGAGGAGATCAGGTCTTACGTAGTTCAGGCCCTTTTTAGCACAACTTTTTTTTTTTTTTGCTGAGCTCGTCAATCCATTTGTCGATGGTCATGCTCCCTTCGATAGAGGTTACTCCCATGTTTGAGAATATCTTCAGTGATTGTCATAACTTGATTACCACTCAGTTTGTCGCAATTCTCTAGGACGTTCATGCTAGTCCCGTCGATGGAAGGAGTAAGTACTTGATTCTTTGACTGAATGTCCTCCTCTAACTTTCCCGCCTCCTCTATTTTAATGCGTCCCATTTTCTTGAGGAACTCGACTACCTTTTCTTCTGGTACTTTCTCATAAGGCATTTTTAACATTTTAATCACTTGCTTTGGCAGACAAATAGTGTGGTTATTTGGTAGGACTGACCCACATTCTGAGTTTCCTTTTGATCCCTTCCCGTACTTCCAGGGGATAGCTTTTAGGTTCATAGTAGGGCATTTAGGCTTGGATACTGCTATTTTCGTTGGGACACCTCTTGCTTCTTTTGCCACTCCTTGGATTATGAGGGATCCGCCTCATATCTCGTTGAGGTTGGTGACCATAGCTACCACCTCATCTGAACTTTCCCTCTTTGGCGGGTATGTTAGACTCTTCATTTTCACATTACCTTTCCTCATAGTGGTCGCCTCAACGTTGCTTTCCATTTTTAGCTCTCCACTTTCGATGAGATTTTGGATTTTAGGCCGCAACGCCCAACATTCTTTCGTGTCATGCCCCAGTGAGTTAGATTACATACTTGTGCAGGATCGTATCTTTTAGACTTGGGGTTTGTTGGAGGCAGCAACTCCACAATCTTTTCTCAGCTGATTAGAAGATGCAATATTTCTGCCTTTGATTTGCTTAAAGGGGTGAACTTTCGATCTCTCATAGATATTGCTTGACCCTCCCTTTTAGGGTTTCACATTCTTCCAAGCGAATTCAAAGCTCCACTGGTGGGATTGTCTCGTAACTTCATCAATTCGCTTTCCCTGCCCTTTCAATCTTCCTTGATCTTATCCGGTCAGCTGGATTTTCTAGAAGAGATCTGGTCCTCCCCCTAAGATGATGACTCAGGCAGAGCATTGGGTTGCGGTCCCTGGTTCAGCTTGCACCGTTGTTTCAATAACATGGTCATTTCAGCTATATGCCTCTTGCAATTTTCAAATTCTTCCTGATAGATGGGAACCAGATCCGGAGTGAGTGGGATTCTCAACCATTCTGATCGGTGAAGTTCATATTCGTTTAGATTGTAGGCAGGATTAGGGAACAATATGCAAATAAATCAATTTGAAATTTAGTTTTCGAAAATGGAAAAACGGATGCATGCTAAAGCGCTATTTCCATATTATAAGTATTTTAATATCTCCCTGCAAAACAGTGTTAGCATTTTATTTTTATTTATTTATTTATTTTTATTTTATTTTTTATAAAACCGTACGCGGCTCGAGGAGCAACCTACAAACAAAACAATCGAAGTTTAGCTTTGGGACATGGAAAAACAGAGGCATGCTAAAGCGATATTTCCATGTTTTATGAGTTTTTGATCTTTCCCTGCAAAACAGTGTTAACAGTTTTTATTTTATTTTATTTTATTTTATGTATATACTAGTAATTGCCCGTGCCTTCAGGCACGGAGCAACGAAAAATATTACATTACCTAAAGACTATCATAACAATAGATATCCACCATACAAAATATCAAGCTAGTCGCTACTAATTTCAATAAATTTCGACACAGTTTCCTTTAAAAATAAAAATCTAGAAAAATCTAAACCTATATACAAAACTTACAATCATCAATATCCAAACCACCAAAACAACCATCATTACATATCCAAAATTATCATAACCATGTATAATTAGTTAACTTTACAAAAGACGGAACACAAAAAATATACAAATGCAGAAAATTAATACATAATCATAAAAGGTAGTGATAATAAAAGAAGCATAAAGATAGTAACCCTTCTTCAGCCCCGTAAGATAGTAAATAATCAGACAAAGACATGTATTAATCTTACAACTCTGCGTAGAATTGCCACTTGGTCAGCAGCAAAAATTAGTAAATAGGAGACGCATTCAATAGAATACAGCCAAGAAGCACATCCCAGTCAATGAAGATTATGGAAATTAAGTACATTTTTGGATAGTATGACACAACACATATCTCTAGATAATGGAAAGCAAAAATCCAATGCAAACAACTACCCTCAAATGAATCCTGGAATTTTGAAAGGCAATAAAATAACACACTTGTAAGCATGGAAGTATAGTAGGTGTACGCTGTTGTAAGAAATGAATGCACATCAAGACATATCTGCAAAAGGATCAAAATAATTAGCTAAATGAGATAAGTAGAGAACATAATTATCTGCCATTGGATTGCTCAAACCAACTCACGCATAGCTAGACAGGGTTTATAGAGCTTTGCATAAGCTTCAAGCCATAAAGGTATCACAACAACACCTAAACTCCTTTTTGCTAAATCAGTTATCACAACCACAACTAACAGTTCAATTGCAACCCATTATAAGCTAAAAATTTTATGAATTGCTTAATGAAATGGCATACCTTCAATTTGTTGTAAATTCTCAGATTACTAAAGCTTGCTTGGAGTTTTAATGCCAACTCTAAATAGAGATATGTATGTACCTTTAAACCCATATCAAATTGCCTACCTTCGAGGACCTAATGACACAAATTAAACCCATAAATTAAAATGGAATAGAAACAGTAGCTCAACACCCAAATTAAAAGTTACAACACCCAAATGGCTTCAACAATAATTAAGAACAAATTCCAGAAATTAAACCAAATCATTTTCATGAGAGAAGAGTGATCCAAAGTCCAAACCCCCAAAACACCTACTGTTTAAAATCCCTTTTTGCACAAACATCACAAAACGAATTCAACCAACACATCAGTATCCCCTCACATATCAAATCACAAATCTAAACATTTGAAAATGGAAATCAAATGCAAATCTAATGCAAAACGCAATCGAAACTAAGAGAAAGAAATTACCTTGATGGTGATCTAAAGGAAAAATTGAGAACATTATAGAATACACCTGAAAAGAATCAAATTTAAACAAATAAACAAAGAGGGAAATTAAACCGCACATTTAACACACCTGAAAATATATGGTAAAAAAACAAAATAAATTAGAAGATGTCATAAAGCTGAGCAGTTAGGTTTGAAATGAAACTCTTAACAGAGGTCTTGATTAAGCAACAATGGAAGCCCATATTTCCTTCAACTTTGCAAAACTTTCTTCTGGAAAGGCAGAGCAGATCGAGACTCGTGATTCCGTGAAGAAATGAGGCGTAACTCGTGACTGTGAGACGGTGAGAGATGAGGGGTACTGAGGCAGCGTGACCGCCGGCCGGAGGCCCGGAGGGGGAAACCAGAGATGGGATTTGGGGATTTAGGCACAGAGAGAGAGAACAACTCAATAAGTGGGTTGTGATTCTGAGAGAAATAATAGATCTTAAACATGAGAGTATGCAAGAGAAGAAAGAGACTTAAATTTTGGGCGGGATTTGTGTAGGTGAAATGAAATATGAGCCGTTAGATTAAAATGAAAAGATCTCAACCGTCTTTGTGGTTTCTCAAATTTAGAATTCAAATTAGGTCCTATCTTATTATTATATATATATATATATATATATATATATATATATATATATATATATATATATATATTCTCTTTTTTTTATTTTTTTTATTTTAACAATGAGGTAGTTGAATCGTAATGTCGATCATTGTGCCTCGTCAACTCTTCCCTGCAAAACATAGGTAAGTGATTCTAATTGACAGGATGAGAGCTAAAAGATGATTAACCGAAGTACGACATCATGTACGTAAAATGTGATAGGGTATGAAGAGACTTCCCGCGCGTTAGGTTTATCTGAGGCTGACATACCCTAAGTTACTCTCGCGGGCTTTTCGGCATGAAGGTTCCCAAATCTTCGCAACATACTAGACGGAAATAAATCCGTTCTTTCAATTGGATTGGATCTGAGTGGATGCTTTTCCTGAGCCTCGCTGGGGAGCGCCCCTTTGAGTCCAGTAATCCATATCCGACAGGTTTGCCTTAGGAGGAGGAACTGCTCAACATACATTCATCGTACCTCATCGCATGCATATGATGACATTAAAGTAAAGCATTCGTAAAGATAAAGCATTCATCGAAAGTGAAACATACATTCACAAACGTACAATGTCAAACACGGCATATATCGCAACCACAAATTTTTAGATTTTTAAAGGATAGGAAAGCATCAAGATTTGAACGCGGCTTAAGCCCTCTAATGTCCCCAGCAGAGTCGCCAGCTGTCGACGCCGGAAAAAGTCATTTCGTTTTTTAATAAATCCTTTTCAATTTTAACCTTTGGATTTAAGATGTGATTTTGAAAAGGGTCGGCTTGAGTGTCGACGGGGTTTGAAAGATCGATTTTATGATGAGCCAATTGACCAGAGTCGCCAGTTGGTATATTTGAAATGGATGTACCAACTCATCCGAATTTTGTTTACGTAATCGCAGTGGCTCATATATGACTCCGAGTTAATTGGTCCGCAAACCGAGATTCATAGAGTTCGGGGGCTTGCTTAAGCGAGGGGAAGGTGTTAGGCACCCCCGACTTCCGTGAAAACACGGTTACCGCAATCTTAATGCTTTCCCTTCCTTTAAATCCTAAATGTGTGCTTCTGCGTGCGCATGTGTGTGTGTATGCGTGTGTGCCTATGAAAATCATTGGAATGCTTTATTTTCAATAATACTTCAGAAATCTCGTTGACCCTATGCACGAAGGATTCGATTCGTTTTGAAAAGTTCATTTTTAAGTTTTCGTTTTGATAACAAAATCTTTAATGATGACATTTATAAAACAAGGTTTTCGAATCCTTCGTCAAATAGGAATGGAGCTCATCCGATACTTTCAATTTTATTTTTAGCCTACGAATGATCTAATATCCTACTTTGATTGATTTTATGAAAATCTTTATCATTTCATTCCAAAATCATTTCCTCGCGTCAAAAGGGAAAATCAAGCATTAAAATGGCGTTAGAGTTATTCATGGGCATGTGAGCCATCCAAATAACCCCAAACACCCACAATCGCACATTTCACTATCACGGGGCCTTAAACCCGATTTTTGACTCGATGTCGTTTTAAGGCCCAAAAATTTACATATTTACATAAAAGGCGCATCGTGATCGCTACATACATAAAAGCCATAAAATAAATTAAAAGGATATCATCGGGTGGTTAGGAGGAGATTCCATCCGCAATAAATACTCCCTAACCGTCCCTAATCCACATATCTACAACATATATTGACTACATTGGATCTAACTTCAAAATACACAAAATCAAACTATTTAAATAGCAATGCGCCAAATATTTTTTGATCTATAGTAGATCCACCCAACAAACGCAATAAGAACGAAATGAAACTAGATCTAGAAGGTTTACTAGATAAAACATGACAAATCTATGAAATTCAGATTTTTTCACATTCCAAATGATGAAATAGACGCTTAAACACTTGGAAATCAAAATAGGATACATTATATGGTGTAACGATTGAACAACAAATGGAAGAACTCTCATTTTTATCTCTCAAACCGTCGTTTTCTCTCTCTCTCTCTCTCTCTCTCTCGTCATTTTTTCTCTCTCCTTTTTCTTCTTCCCCCGCGTCTCCTTCTTTTTCTTTCTCTCTCGGATCCCCCTATTTCTTCTCCTTCGCGTCTCTCCCTTTTTCTTTCTTTTTGTGTCTGATGAAAAATGCTACTAGAAAATGGCGATGTAGAACTCAGATCTTGGCCGCAGTTTCATCCGCAGCCAGCCGCAGTTCCATTTGCGGTTCGCTTCG
This sequence comes from Hedera helix, assembly GCA_947179155.2. Taxonomy (NCBI): domain Eukaryota; kingdom Viridiplantae; phylum Streptophyta; class Magnoliopsida; order Apiales; family Araliaceae; genus Hedera; species Hedera helix. Next base: position 24,853,581 of record OX359266.1, read on the forward strand.
GTGCTGCCTCGATTTTTGTGTACTGATGTCGGTCTTTCGTACAAAGAAGTAGGCACCCAATGCATGCAAATGCCAGTACATATTTAATGGTGCAACACACATATTAAGATTATCCAATGTCACATTCAACACATTGGTGTAGAGGTCGATTCAAAGCTACGAATGAATATCGCTCGGGTCTCATCTCCGACGAGTCATTTTTTGTGACGGTCAGGTATCGTCTCTGACGGGTAGTTTTTGGGACGGTCAGGTATCGTCTCTGATGGCCGTTTTTGTGAGGGTCAGGTATCGTCTCTGACGGGTCATTTTTTGGTTGGTCAGGTATCGTTTCCGACGGGTCATTTTTTTGGTTTGGTCAAGTATCGTCTCTGACGAGTCATTTTTTGAGTTGGTCAGGTATCGTCTCTGACTGGTCATTTTTTGAGTTGGTTAGGTATCGTCTCTGACGGGTTGTTTTTGAGTTGGTCAGGTATCGTCTCTACCGGGTCGTTTTTGAGTTGGTCAGGTATCGTCTTTGACGGGTCGTTTTTTGAGTTGGTCAGGTATCGTCTCTGACGGGTTGTTTTTGAGTTGGTCAGGTATCGTCTCTGATGGGTCATTTTTGAGTTGGTCAGGCATCGTCTCTGACGGGTCATTTTTTGAGTTGGTCAGGTATCGTCTCTGACAGGTCGTTTTTGAGTTGGTCAGGTGTCGTCTCTGACGAGTCATTTTTTGGGACAGTCAGTTATCGTCTCTGACGGGTCATTTTTGTGATGGTCTGGTATCGTCTCTGACGGGTTATTTTTGGGACTGTCAAGTAACGTCTTTGACGGGTCATTTTTGGGACGGTCAGGTATCGTCTCTGACGGGTCCTTTTTAGGACTGTCAGGTATCGTCTCTGACGGGTTGTTTTTTGGGGAAGGTCAGGTATCGTCTCTGACGGGTCATTTTTGGGACTGTCAGGTATCGTCTCTGACGGGTCATTTTTGGGGACGGTCAGGTATCGTCTCTGACGGGTCGTTTTTGGGACTGTCAGGTATCGTCTCTGACGGGTCGTTTTTGGGGACGGTCAGGTGTCGTCTCTAATGGGTCGTTTTTGGGGCTATCAGGTATCATCTCTGACGGGTCGTTTTTGGGGCTGTCAGGTGTCTACAATCGTAAAAGAACCTTTCAGCAAATAGTTACTGTACAATTCAATCCTTCTACCATACAATGTCCCAATCAAATGTAAGACACGTAATTTCTGTCAAGTCTTATTTATTTGATTATATGCATTTCAATTCACAAATACACAACTCTAGTTAATGTAAATTAGAAACTCCTTTCTAATTCCTTTCAACCCTGGCCAGGGATTTCTGAGTAGTTCACCTCAGACTTGCTACAAAATTCCACTCCAGCATAAGTTGGATTGAACTGTTCGTATATTACGAATCAAAAATCATTTCAGATTAGTTAAAATAACCGAAATACATTTTTAGGACTTCATGCTACCGCACCGTTGCAACAGTGCGTTGAGGATTCCATCTTTGTCATCTCTGCACCATGGCTTTAATGGCGTGTGATGATTTTATAAATACATTTTGATATTTTCAAGTCAATTTGTCTAGCCGAAACAATTAGCATAGACTCTTCTTTAAACGTTTCAAAATACTAAAAATTATTTTATGACTTTGTCATATTACATCATACCATAGTGGGCTTAAAAATACATCCAACACTAGGTTATTCTGCATTGATGATTCCATCGTTTATCATCTTTGCACTAAGTGCATTAATGATCTCTAAAAATACATTTGTCTTTTCAAAAGCACAAAAGTGTGAATTTAGCACTATTTTAAGAATTTCAAAATCTAGCATAGCTAGAAGATTTGGAATATCCTAAAACCTCAAAATACCTCAAATTTCTCCTCATCTTTTCCAGCTTAATAACTATATCCATTATAGCCTTAATCTTGCTACTTAACTCTACCCATACTCACTGTTCATCAAACTTACCACGCATTTGGGCTCAGGAACTTAGCATAATCATATGGCTTGAGAAGCTTGTCATAATCAGGCCAAAGTCGCCCATTCACTGAGGGGCTCCACCATATGACTATGAGTCACGAACTTACCATGCGTGTCGGTTCTCAAAACACGAACTTATCTTAACATCCTCTACCTATTCGTTATACACATGAGAAAAGAATCACCTTCTCAACATTCATATAACGAATAGCACGACACCAGGTTTCAATTGATTATCACTATAGGAAGCTAAGTGGTCGTCAAACCAAACATAATCTCCTACCCATACAAGAAATTGGTTAACTCGACCACTAATCAATATAGGAAGTTAAACGGTCGTTAAATCATGAACAAATCCCCTGCCCATACAAAGAACTGTTCAACTCAACCACCATATTAATGTAGGAAGCAAAGCGGTCCTAAAACCAAGCACAAATCCATATAAGGAATTGTACAACTCAACCACTAATATAAGTTCTCAATTAAAAACCCCCAACCTCAAATTTTCCTTAACTTAATACGAATTCTCTTCATTCATATTTTAGCACATCTGTCTCATTACGAGTTCATTTCTCTAGATCATTTCATGACCTTATTAGCATTTTATTTATGCTTCTCCAAATCTTATCATAAGATATTTTCTATCATTTCTTCAAATTAGGTACAACATGACCTTATTAACATTTCTCTTATATCTTCTCAAATCCATCTTTGGATAATCTCCTATATATGAATTTTCTAAATTCATCTTTTATTATTTAAACTCTTCCAGAGTTTATTCATTTATCATTTTACTTATCTTCTACTATGGTTATAGCCTAAGGTACTCTTACCTAAGGTTTATAACCTATCAGCTCTGGTACCAACTTGTGACGACCCCAAATCCAGGTTCCTTGAACCTCGGATCTGGTTCAACACGAATACTACATTTTCCTCATTGTTCATGAGTTACAACAATATTATAATTGCTAAATAATCATTTATTTATAATTTTACAACATCTCTTTCTATTCCAGAATCGGAATCTTTAAAAATTCCTAGTATGTCTCAATATCGTATATGATATGACATTCTATTACAATCAATTTGAGTATTTAACATCATATTACATACCATATAATTCGTATAATACTCAATCATTTACATGTCCAATTCGGACTGATATCTACAATAGACATCTAGATCTTCAGTGAAAGTATTATGCTTTCATGTTCCTTGATCTTTATCGAAAACTTCACCTAACTTGCACTATCTGAAAATGTTGGTTTTAAGCAAGAGTGAGGACGACGGCTCAGCAAGTTTAACAGTTACACATAACATATTGCATGCTTCACATTTTAAACATACTATGCATTTTATATTTACATCATGCTTCTCAGGCATTTCATACAATAACCAACTAGCATTTAGCAAATCCTACTTCATTCTTGTACATATTTTTCATGTAATCATACTTCATGTGTTTCATATATCACAAAATCATCATTAGATTATCTTATTAACAATTAAATATCACATGGCAGTATGTTAATACACATAGGAGCAAGTTCTGAAAAACTTGCCTGACAGCTTCTACCATTTACGCCTATTTGCGTCATTTGCTTAACCTACAATTTATATAACAAATTGACATAAACATTAGCTGCCAGGACTATTAATTAGTTTTAACTTAAGACCTTAACTTCAAATTATTAACTTTTTAGTTGTCCTACAAATGAACATTTAAGTTCCAGACAAAAACCCTATCCCAAACCTAGTTGGACATGTCGGGTATACATAACCAACTTACGCTTTCACTACACGTTCTTCGTACGATCCACTTTTATTAAGTTGTCTAAATTAGTCACAAGCGGACTATTTACATTTGTTTAATTCAATTAAACTTTCTTCTTTTACATAACTTAATGATTTCGACATTTAATAATGTACCAAATACCCCAAGATATTATCTACCTTTGATAATATACAACTACATTCAAATATTATTAATCATTTAATAATATTTTACTCACTTATTAACCATTTAATAATATTTTAATCTCTTATTAATATTATTAACCATTTAATAATATTTTAATCACTCATTAAAATTATTAACCATTTAATAATATTTTAATCACTTATTAATATTATTAACCATTAAATAATATTTTAATCTCTCATTAATATTATTAATCATTTAATAATATTTTACTACCTTATTAATATTATTAATCATTTAATAATATTTTATTCACTTGCTAATATTATTACTCATTTAATAATATTTTCATGATTTTCTAATATTATTATATTAATAATAATATTTAATTATAATATTAAACATTTGATAATATTTATCCTCTTTTAATTATTAAATCAATTATTTATCATTAAAAATACATTTATTGATTTAAAAATAATAAAATAATTTTTTTTTCAAGCATGGGCGTATCTACGGCGGCCCAAGGCCTTTTTGGGGCATATCTACGCCCATGGACAGAATATGGGCATATTCTGGGCGTATTTTGGGCTTCTAGACACCGTGACTTGGCTGTCAGAACCTCTCTCAGTAGTTTAGCTATAACTTTGTCATGCGGAAATATTTTGAGGTGATTTTTGAGTCTAAATTCATGATCTACAATTTCTCTTTAGATCACAAATTCAAATTCCGAACAGAACTGGACTGAAAACTGCTCACAAGGACAAAGTGAAAACTAAAATCACAAATCCTTGGTTTTAAAGGTTCAAACTTGAATAAAATGAAATCTATTCATCCAAATGACACCAACTTAGTGTTGTTATCTTCCTAATCCTTTGTCTTACAACATTTCATGGGTCGATCACATTTTTGACAACGTTTGACATGAAATTTAAAGATCAAACCCCTTAGGGTTTAAAAATGACCTATTTTGCGGATAAAGTCATAACTTCTTTGTTTTTCCATATTTTTGAAAGATTCAAGTTGGGTTTTCTTAAAATCTCATATATGTAACTTTGTAGCCATAGAAATCAATTTTCCAACTTGTACATTTCAATCTACCATATTAAATATAACATGCTTCATTAGGGTTTTACCGGTAAAGTTCAATATGAACTTTTCTTCTAATTCTTTGCATAACTCCCATACAAATACATGTATTAACTATATCAAACTATGAATATACCTATATATCATAGTTTTAGACTTCTAGAGCATCAAAATAACTTTTGATCAGTTAAAAATATATTTTGACCGGTTAAAACTTATATAGACTATAAAAATGAAATAGGTGAAGGTTAGATCACTTTTGAACCTCTTGATCTTGGATGTTCTTCATCAGTTGACTATGATCTTGGCTTGTGACTCCACCTTGATCATCCTCTAGCAATCTCCAACAATGCTCTCCTTTATCTCTAGAATGCTCTCTCTTTTCTCTAAAAAACTTCTCTCTCTATAACTTGGTGAAATGAACAAATGACCAAACTTTTCCAAGCCTTGGAAACGAGTTCTATTTATAGGACTCAACTACCCTCACTTATCATCCACTAATCAACTAACATAGGTGAATTAAAGGGTTAATTCATGCTTACTATTTTAGTGAATGACTACTTGATGGACTTGGTGATTAACCAAGTGATTGACCACCATGAATGACAATTTTGATTGACTAGGGTGGTTGGGTAGTTGGAGAGCAATTCACCCAACACTTAACCCACATGTGGTTAACTTTTATAAGACTTATGGTTAAAACACTTCACTTAACCTTGGTCACTTAAAACTCAACCTTAGTTAGGGCTCATCTTATTTATATATCTCACAACAACTAACCACAATATGGTTAATTCTCTACATTAAAATGACCTAGGTTGGTTCACTCACCCAACCATAGTCTAAACTCATCAATTAAACATATACACATCTTGCACCAAATAACCCAAGTAGGGTTAATTCTCTACAATCAAGTATACATACATATCTAACATTGGTTAAGAGTTTATTTTTATTATCACTTAGGGTTAATAAGTAACTCAACAATGGTTAGTTCTCTACAATATAAATTCATAAAAATTAATCATCTTTATTGACTAGGGTTGGTGAACCACCAATTGGTTAATTCATTTAACCAATATTGGTTAACTCCCTACCAATTCATATACTTACAACATATATATCTCTACATATTCACCAATAACCTTTTATTTAAATTACATCATAGCTTGAATTGAGCAATTTAAATTGAATACAAGTAACATACATTTTCACTCAATCTCCAAGTGGGACCACATGTTTGGTCAACACTCCACCATTTTTTCCTTTATTTTTATTATATATAAATATATATGTATATATAATACTTACAATTTATACTAACCAATAACCAAGTTATGGTTAATTCTCTATAACATGCAACCCATGATTACCTACCAATTCTACCTTGGTGAATTATATACATACATAATTGTATCTATAATATTCTTCCTATAACTAACCCATGCATAGTTAAATCTTTAATTTATTTACTACCTAGGGTTACTCAATTAACTCATCCATAGTTAATTCTCATCATCACATTCATTCACCTAGCAATTAACCAATGTTTGGTTAATACTCTCTCTTGTCTACCAACTATGGTTATTCAATTAACCCTATATTAGTTAATTCTCTACACTTAAAAATACTTGAATTTATTCTCCTAACATTTGACTTTTAAATTTGGACTCAATATTTGGGCTACTAGTTTATTTTGCATTGGGCTCCCTTATTTAATTATTTGGGTTATCCAACACAACTCACACATCTTTATAACTTGGGCTTGATAATTAATTTAATTGGACTTATATTAATTACCTCTTGGGCTATTAATCAACATAACACTTGGGTTTATTATTTAATTACACACCTTCAAGCAAATATTCTCATATTGGGCTTGTTTTAAATCCATTAATGGACTTTATATAACAACTTAATAAATAAGTTAATTACTTAATTGATTATCTTCTTAATATTGTCATTCTAGACAATATTCCACTTCTCTACTTTCTAATCTTAACTTTAATTCAAGACTCATATAATTAACTCAATTAATTATATTACCTGACTTTCCTTCTTAATTCATACTTAAACTAATTAATTTATTAGTTTAATTGAGTATTAATTTACTCATCTTCTTATTTGGCTAACAAGCACACTTTAGGTATATATATATATATATATATATATATATAATTACCTTTACTTCTCAATTGAGTTTATTTCCTTAATAAATTCTCTACATACATCAATAAAATATTTTCACATTTAATTTCTAACAAATACATTATGTTAAAAAAAATGTTTACTCATTTTCTACACATCTTACTTCTCACATTCTAGGTTTTAAACCTTAACTTTTAATAAAATCAATTAAGATATTATTTAAAATCTTGAAAATATCTGGGATATTACTAGTATGATTGATTTCATAATCATCTGTGTGGAGACGTAAAGCAAGTATGTAAGTGCTTATTAGGGAATAAGTTCACTGAACGTGACTTGCTAAAGGAACACTTAATGGAGTTTTACTTGTCTGTCGATAGGAGTTCCTTATGTAATAGTAGTACAACTGATCATTGGACTTGAGATCATCATAATACTTTGTGTATGATGAGTTATACCTTGTAATATTTCTTAAGATTATATGGGTATAATAAAGGATATGTTCGGGTATAATAAGTTGTACATAAATGTAGGTGAATGATCAATAAAGGATCTATCACTTCCAGTAAAGGGAGAGAATGTCCTATGTAATTCAATAAATAACAACTCAGAAATCATTGATCAAGGTGGAATGAAAATTAGAAAAGAGTTTCTAATTTACATTAGAGTTGTACATTTAAGAATTGAAATACATATGATCAAATAAAATAAGACTTGACAGTAATTCTATGCCTTATATTTGATTGAGACATTGCATGATAGAATAATTGAATTGTACGGTAACTATACGTAAAATTGGTCCTTAGTGATTATTTGATATTCGTATTATCTGAAAAGTCATGAATTGCTAAAGGGGCTAACCTTTATTGTGCAATAAATAAGTATTTATTTATAAATAAATTAAAATTTCTAATTTATTATTATAAATAATATTAGAATGATTATAATTTATTTATTGTACAATCGGCTTAATATTGAACCTAAAGGGTCACACTGCAAAAGAGTAATATTTTATTTTAAAAGTAAGTGGTGTAATGGTAATAATAAAATAAGTGTATTTAATTTATACTATGGTGATAGAATAAATTAAATAGCTTAATATTTATAATTATGTATTTTAAAAATACTAATTATAAATTAATAAAAGAAGTCTTATTATTATTATTATTATTATTATTATTATTATTATTATTATTATTATTATTATTATTATTATTATTATTATTATTATTATTATTATTTAGTTCCTAAATGGTTTAAAAATTAATTAATAAGAAGTACTCTCATTATAAATAATTAAGTTCCTAACTGGTTTAGGAATTATATTAAATTAATTTAGTTCCTAATTAGATTATGAGTTAAATTAAAAACATACTCTTCAAGAGTTTAGGAGGGTTGAGCATATCTATAAATAAGAGGAATCCTATTATGGATTTGGTTGATACTATATTCACAAGTATTGGAGAATACTTTATAATTCTCTAAATCTAAGAGTTAGAGAGAGAGATAAAGAGAATTAGGGCTAGCCATCCATGATTTGGAGAAACCAAAATCTACTTTTTCCATTTATAATATCTCTTGGTGTATAACCTTTAGAGGCTACACATTTAGGTAACTAACGTTGATCCGTAGATTCTAATAAGTGGTTTTGAAGAGGAATGCAAATGATTCAAGGGAGGTGAACTCGTAACTATTCAAGAGTGAATCTACAAGGGTATAATCTCTTATCCATCCTCAATTAATAGTATCTCATAAAAAAGATCCTAAAATTTGGTTTGTAAACTTTTTTAAAATATGATTTATGCCTACTTCCGTTGTGTTATACAATTGGATTTTATGTATACCATTTTTTTTTGCAAACAATAGTGGCATCAAGAGTCAAACTTATGCAAATTATTAATTATTTTGATTCTGTATATTTATAGATATGTGTTTAGAATAATTTATTGGGCATAATTTGCTGTATAAAATCACGGGTTTTGAAAATAATTGTAAATAAACTTTATTTTGGAACAAAAATCTCAAAATTCATGAAACTAGAAAAAATACAAAAATAGTTTTGCAGACTTGGCGCATCTTGTGCCATAATAGTGAAGCAGTTGTCGTGCCTCGCGTTGATAGCGTGCCCCACGCCGTATTATCAAAGGTAGTAGCTTGTTCGCTAGTCCAACATATTTTTCTAATTTTCTAATTTTAGTGCAGTTTTTCAAAACTTAAAATAAAGAATTTATTTTAAAAATTTTATAATTAAAATAAAGAGTTTATTTTAAATTTGAAATCGGATTTCATGCAACTTTAATTGCCCATTAAATGATATCGATATATATATAGAATGATTTTAATTCATGAGATGAATGATACATATGATGATATGTATGATATAATTTTGTATTGATACATATGATGATATGTATGGTAATACAATGGATTAATTATGGACTATTGACCAATGTGATTAGATTTATTTTAGTTGAATGACTGAATGATTGGGTTTTAATAATTAGTTCTGCGTACCTCGTCTTTCTAAATTTTTCTGTTGTAAATTCTATCTCCCTCCTATGTATTTTCTCTTAACTATTGAACAAGATTTCTATTTTATAAAAAATAGATTGTAATAGAATTAGATAGAAGTATTTGAAGAATTGAAGTCGAAGAGCAATGAGCTCTTGAAGACCCGTTTGTATTGGAGCCCGTGTTTAAATGCAATAGTTACATTTAATTTTGTTTTTGCACCCTAGGTTTCGTCTTTTGGTTTACTTGGTGGCCGAGTGAACCAAACTAGAATAAAGTCCATAATCAATTATATATATGTGTGTGTGTGTGTGTGTGTGTGTGTGTGTGTGTGTGTGTGTGTGTGTGTGTGCATGTGCACTAAACAAGATGACATAATAAATAACAAACCCCTCAGGGTAAATATATTAAGTTGTAACGTTTAAAGATATTTAGAATATCGAACGTCGCCTTCTAGCATGATAAAGCAATATAGTACAAAATATTTAATATTAGTTTGTTGTGTACACACAAGGCTTGCATTACATATTTAAGATGTTAACTTTATTATATTTGATGTGTTAATTTGTAATATCCGTGAACAGACAATCAAATTGCTTATAAACAACGGAAGCATGGTAAAGTCAGAATTTAAAATTCTACGAACCATAACCAGGATCGATCTTTATGCGTAATTATTAACTAACAAAAAGAAGATAGAGAATTAAACCCTTATAGAATAAAGCTTCCTTAGGTACAAGTTCAGCTCCAATTCCTTCACGTTCTCCTTGAATTCCACCAATTAGATTCCTTTAATCAATGTCCCCCACCCAAGTGTTTGGCCTCTAGAGATGATCGACCAAGGAATAATAATGATTCAAGAAGTGGGTGGTGAAAAATGCTAGTTTTCTCTATCTAGAGAATATGTGAGTACTCTCTCAATACTTATGAAAGAGTGTGAAACCCCAATCCTCCTAAACTATTTAGGAATAGGATTTTTAATTAAGCTATTAATCCAATTAGGAACTAATATAAGATTACTCTTATTAATTAATTTCTAAACCATTTAAAAACTAAATAATAATAATAATAGTAGTAGTAATAATAATAAGACTCCTCTTATTAATTTATAATTAGTATTTCAAAATACTAAATAATAAATATTAAATTATTTAAATTCTATCACCATACTATAAATTAAATATACTTAATCTATTATTACGATTATGTCATTTACTTCTTAAATAAATATTTTTCTTTTGTGGTGGACCCTTTAGGTTCTCTATATTAAACTTGTTGTAGAAAAAAATCAATTTGAACAATTTTAATCTTATTTAAATAAATAAATTAAAATATTTAATTTATTTAAATAAATAATATTTATTCCATAATAAAGGTAAACCCTCCTTAACGATCAATGATTTTTCAGATAATATAGATTTCAACATTTAATCATTAAAAAACCTTTCAGCGAATAATTACCGTATAATTCAATCATTCTATCATAAAATGTCTCAATCAAATATAAGACGTGGATTTAATGTCAAGTCTTATTTTATTTGATCACATGTATTTCGATTCTCAAATGTACAACTCTATTTAATGCAAATTAGAAACTCTTTTCTAATTTTTATTCTGTCTTGGCCAAGGACTCCTGTGTTGTCATTTATCGAATCACATAGGACTATCTCTCCTTTTACTAGAAGTGGTAGAATATTTGTTGATCTACACATCTCCATGTATAACTTATCTGGAAGCTGTCGTTATCACTCCAAAATTATTCCTTACTTTCACTCTTTCAATATAAAATTGGTATAATGGCAAGCAAGAGTCGAACCCACGGGAAGTGTATTTTATGATTTATCTAAATGTTTCTAACAGTAAATAACAAGTAATAAATAAAAAGGGGATTTTTGTAACTATGATTTTACTAGAAAACAAGAAATATAAATTAAGATTATCCAATGATTTGCAAGCTTCAGTTCTTCAGTTCAGTATCATCTTTTCATAAATATGATATAACCAAGTTAATTAATATCTTTCCTTCAATGAAATTAATAACCCTAGGTAACCACGGTCCGCGTTACCCGAAATTCCCCTTTAGTTTTAAATCTAATGTGACGATCGCCCCCACTAGACCCTAATTATCATACAACCTAGAACTATCAGTCTAGATTTAATATGACAATAGCATTAAGAATTAGGGAATTAGGTTATTCCAAGCAATAATCGTACAATCGCAGACTATTTAACCTGTCTCCTTGATATCATAGCAATATTCAAAAGCTTGACCACAATCAAATACCACTATTCGCTACTTATGATCAGATATAACATCGTTTGCTTAATATTATACCTTAATCTAGCATATGATAATAATCGAATCAATTCAATGGGCCCTTATCAAATTAATCAAACCAATTATCTTTAAACAATTCAAATAGATCATCAAGAATAAATTCCACAAACGAAGGAAGGAATACTAATAACTCAATTAATTCATAAATAATAAATAAGATTCAACATCCCTTAGAACTGAAAATAAAGAACTTAGCCTGACATAGTTGAAAACGCAAATTAAATCTTCAATCCTTGCACCAATGAATCTCCAAGCAAAAAGTAATTACAATCATGAAATTCTATCTATTTATATCTCTCTAAACTATCCTAGAAACCTTCTCACGTTGCACCTTTAAAATCCTTCTCCAAGTCAATTTCCGAAAATCTGATAAAAAGTCGCCCCGCGCCATTCTGCCAACAAGGGCCCCGGCCCTTGTAATACACTGAGAAGTAGGGCCCCGGCCCTACTTTGCCTGAAATTACGAAAATGCCATTTTCGCTCATTTTTCCAATTTTGTCAATTTGATGCCGTTTTCTGTAATGTAAACATAAAAACAAGTAAAATGCTCACAAGAATAACAAAACTTAAGTCCGAAAACATATAATTCATAGGTATAAAACCCACTCATCAAATTCTCCCAAACTTAAGCGTTTGCTTGTCCTCATGCAAAACAAAATTAAATAACATAAAACAGACAACTAATCCTAACTCCCTACTACCATGGATACTAAATTAAGACACAACTCATCATTGCCTCAGTATAATGAATAAATTTCCAGCCTCAGGAATGCATCAAAGATATCTCAAGCAAAATTTCATAGTCATGTTTCATCTGCATCTTAACTTCTCATTAACACCATATCACTTTCAACCCCTTACGTGTGTGTGTGAATTCAATGCACTGAATCAATAAAAAGCCGGAGAAATTGATAATGTTCAATACCATTAAAGATTACAATAATCATCCATACGATTACTCATATACAAATATTTAAGCATTAAACATTCTTCTCTTCTTCTTTTTTCCTCTTTTCTTAGTATGTGCAATGTCCATCTTTCTTAGGCTTTTCAAAGTTACCCGTGTAGCGAACTTTCCACCAATGACTCCCAAACCTATCGGCTTTAGGGCACTAAGTGTAAAGACACTCCTAAGGCTTACTCGTTCAAGTAACAGAGGCCACAAAGACAGACTAACCAAGATTGCTCATATCCGTTGTACTTACTTATTTTACTTCAATCAACAACTTCGCTTCATCTTCATATTTCATTATTTCTTTTCTTCTTCAAGTTGTTTTCCAACGGACATCGAAGCAGTTAAAATCATATATATATTTTTCATGCATTCAGAGTATTTAAGTAATCGACAGAGTTTCCTTTCTCCTTAAATGGCACTTCATTCTATCAATCTACCCTAAACTTCAACGAATTCAATGCATCAAATAGTGCACAAAAATATCCAGGGGTTTCAAGCAATATTAATACCAATAATAGTCAAAATTTAGACTAACATAACCATCCATTTTCCTAGAGTTATACAATGACCCACCATATTATCCTCATAGGCTATCCTTTTATCACTGAAACTGAAATAAGTGCTCAATTTAGACATGCATGGTCCTAGAATGCACTAATTACCACTATATTTTTTTCTTTTCTATTTTTTTCATTTTTCAGTGTTTTTATCTTTTTTTATATATATGCAACTGACTAACATCCTAATATGACATGCTCCTAATCCTATAAAGAAAGAAAAACTGAATACTATGCAGATACCCCCAAACTTAATTCAGACAATGTCCTCATTGAAATGAAAAGACAGAAAACCAAAACAGAAAACTTCCCTGGGAAACTAATCAGCACGATCCTCCCCCACTTCATCGTCAGTGTCTAATGTGTCCTCGCTGACTTCGGAGTCACTAGTAGGATCGGGATAGGTAGGTAATACTGGCACATCCGGAAGCTGAATATCCGCAATGGAAGGATCCATCCGCGCTAGACATCGAACCAACGCATTGTCGAACTTAAAATTGTACAGATGCATTTCCTGCTGACGTCGAGCAAGACGAGGGCCGGGGCGCTCCTTTTGGTCTGGGAACAGGGGTCGGGGCGCTTATGTCGAAGGAATCAAGGGTCGGGGCGCTCTACGAAGCCATGAAGACTGGGCCGGGGCTCTCTCTCACAGAAACCTTTCTGTGAGTCGAGGGCCTGGGCGCTCGTTTTAACCGAGAGATGGAGGGCCGGGGCGCTTGAATTATTCCTACGAAATTAAATATTCCTGCAAGGTTCAAAATAAACGATATTCCATAAGCTATCCTAAAAATTAATAGATTGAAACTAAAAATAAAAGAAAATAATGCCAATAATAATGCATAAAGAGAAAAACTAATATTGGGTTGCCTCCCAACAAGCGCGTTTATTTAATGTCGTTCGCTCGACATCTCTCTGTTCAAACTGCATAAATTGGGTTCGTCAATTCCACGAGCTCGATGTCCTCTACTTGATATCCGTCATAATATGGTTTAAGCCGATGACCATTTACTTTAAATACTCTTCCTGTTCGTGGGTCACTAATCTCTATCGCACCATGAGAAGAAATATGAACAATCACAAATGGCCCTTCCCACCGAGAACGCAGCTTTCCTGGAAACAGTTTCAAGCGGGAATTGTACAAAAGGACTTTCTGACCAAGTACAAACGTTTTTCTCAAAATCTGCTTATCGTGAAACGCTTTTGTCTTTTCCTTGTACAATTTGGAGCTTTCATATGCTTCATTTCGTAGTTCTTCCAGCTCTTGTAATTGCAGTTTTCTATGCTCGCCAGCTTCATTCATGCTCCAGTTGCATTGTTTAATAGCCCAAAAAGCCTTGTGTTCTAGCTCGACTGGTAGATGACATGGCTTTCCGAAGACAATCCGATATGGTGACATTCCGATAGGAGTCTTGTAGGCAGTGCGATAAGCCCATAATGCATCTTCTAGTTTCAGACTCCAATCTTTGCGGTTAGGCTGCACTACTTTCTCTAGAACGGACTTGACCTCACGGTTTGAGACCTCTGCTTGGCCATTGCTCTGCGGATGGTAAGCCGTTGAAACTTTGTGCATGACGTTGTATTTCTTGAACAATGCTGCTAATGTCCTATTGCAAAAATGCGTTCCTTTATCGCTGATGATAGCCCTTGGAGTTCCGAACCTGACAAATATGTTAGATTTGACAAAATCTGCAACAACTTTAGAATCGTCAGTCTTGGTGGCTTTAGCCTCCACCCATTTGGAAACATAGTCAACAGCCAACAGAATGTAAACATTGCCATAAGAAACAGGAAATGGTCCCATAAAATCAATGCCCCAAACATCGAAGATTTCAACAACCAAAATTGGGGTTTGTGGCATTTGATTCCTACTGGATATGTTTCCGGTCTTTTGACAATTGGCACAAGATTTACAAAATAGATAGGAGTCTTTAAAAATACTAGGCCAAAAGAAACCACATTCTAAAATTTTTCGAGCTGTTCGTTTTGGTCCAAAATGACCCCCACAAGCGTAAGAGTGACAGAAAGTTAAAATGGATGAAAACTCAGAGTGAGGGATACATCGTCTAACTACCTGATCAGCACAGAATTTCCACAAGTAAGGATCATCCCATACGTACCGTTTCACATCACTCTTAAGTTTCTCTTTCTGCATTTTAGAAAACTCACGAGGAATATAAGCGCTGACTAAATAATTTACAATGTTTGCGTACCAGGGTGCAGCCTTATCCACAGAAAATAAATGCTCATCTGGAAATGAGTCTTGCAGCGGAAGTGTTTCTTCATCTTTAAGCAACCTACTCAAGTGATCTGCCACTAAATTGTCTGCTCCTTTCTTGTCCTTTATTTGCAAGTCAAATTCTTGGAGCAGCAGGATCCATCGTATGATCCTTGGTTTGGAATCCTTCTTTGTAAGCAGATACCTGAGAGCAGCATGGTCAGAGTAAACTATGACTTTAGTACCGAGAAGATAAGATCTAAATTTGTCTAAAGCAAAAACAACAGATAATAATTCTTTTTCTGTTGTGGAATAGTTAATCTGAGCAGCATTCAATGTCCGAGAAGCATAATAGATGGCATGAGCAGCTTTGTCAACTCGTTGGCCCAAAACAGCCCCTACTGCATAGTTGCTGGCGTCACACATGATTTCGAAGGGTAAATTCCAATTTGGTGGTCGTATCACCGGTGTGGAGGTCAATAATGTCTTTAATTTATCAAATGCCCCTCTGCACTCGTCGTCAAACTGGAATTCGACCTCTTTTTGCAGCAACTTACACAATGGCATAGCTATTTTGGAGAAGTCCTTGATAAATCTTCGATAAAAACCTGCATGACCAAGAAAAGAACGAATCTCCCGCACGCTTGCGGGGTAAGGTAAAGCAGCAACAATTTCTATCTTAGCTTTATCTACTTCTATTCCCTTAGCTGAAACTACATGTCCTAGGACGATACCCTGTTCTACCATAAAATGACATGTTTCCCAATTAAGAACAAGGTTAGTCTCTAAGCATCTATCCAACACACGAGTTAAATTATCTAAGCATGCATCTAACGAATCACCATGAATTGTGAAATCATCCATAAATACTTCAATGCAATGTTCAAGAAGATCAGAAAATATACTTATCATGCATCGTTGAAACGTACTGGGTGCATTACAAAGTCCGAAGGACATCCTACGGTATGCAAATATACCGAATGGGCATGTGAAAGTGGTCTTTTCTTGATCTTCAGGTGCAATCACAATTTGGTTATAACCCGAAAAACCATCTAAAAAGCAATAATAAGTGTGACCTGCTAATCTTTCTAACATTTGGTCAATAAAAGGGAGAGGGAAATGATCTTTTCTAGTTACGGCATTCAACTTCCTATAATCAATACACACTCTCCATCCTGTTTGCAAACGAGTAGGCACTAACTCATTATTATCATTCTTAACGACAGTTATGCCAGCTTTCTTAGGAACTACTTGAACTGGACTGACCCATTGACTATCTGAAATAGGATAAATAATACCTACATCGAGCAATTTCAGAACCTCTTTTTTCACAACTTCCATCATGGGTGGATTCAGTCTGCGTTGAGCATCTCGCTTTGGGGTGGCTCCTTCTTCCAAAAGAATGCGATGCATACACACAGCTGGGCTTATACCTTTGATATCTGCGATTGTCCAACCAAAGACTTGTACGTGGTCCCTCAAAACTCTAAGCAGCTTGTCCTCTTGGACTTTGGTGAGATTATTCGCAATTATCACTGGCAATGTTTCCTCTTGCCCTAGATATGCATACTTCAAATGGATTGGTAGAGGCTTTAATTCCAACCTCGGAGCCTGCACAACAGAGGGTAACAACCTTTCATGAGTCACCGGTAATTGAATGGACGAAACGGCATACTTATCTGAAATTTTTGGTAACGAGTGTAATGCGGCTATAGTATCCTTTAATTCCGCATGTTGTTCAATCTCGTCTTCCTCTTCCAGCTCCAAACTATTCGTGATAACATCCTCCAAGGTTTCCATGTGTAAATGGTCGAAAGATTTCTGCACTAAGGAATCAAGGACATTAATAGAAAACACGGAATTGACATCACTAGGGTACCTCATGGCCTCGTAAATGTTGAATTGAATCTTTTCGCCGTCAAACTCCATGGTCAGTGTCCCATTGTGCACATCAATCATAGTTCTTGCTGTTTTCAAGAATGGCCTTCCTAACAAGATATGAGCAGGATTCGGAGATGTATCGTCATCCATGTCCACAATGTAAAAATCTGCAGGAAATATTAGTTCATTCACCTGCACCAAGACATCCTCAATTACCCCTTCGGGGTATGTGTTAGTACGATCAGCTAATTGGATAATGACACCAGTGTTTTTCAAGGGACCTAGATGCAGAGAAGCATAAATAGATAGTGGCATAACATTAATTGATGCTCCTAGATCTAGCATAGCTCTCTCAAACCTGGTATTACCTATCTTGCAGGGAATGGTAAACATACCCGGATCTTTACATTTTGGAGGCATTTTTCTTTGCAGAACAGCAGATACATTTTCTCCAACAGTTATCTTTTCATTTTCTTGTAATTTCCTTTTATTAGTGCATAATTCCTTCAAAAATTTTGCATACCTTGGAACTTGCTTGATTGCATCTAATAAAGGAATGTTCACCTCTACCTTTCTAAAGGTCTCCAGAATCTCTTTCTCTTGCTCGTCCTTCTTTGAAGTTCTAAGATTCCTAGGAGGAAAAGGTAAAGGGTTAGACTTAAGCTGAATAGGAAATTTAGGGATTACCTTTGAGATCTCTGCCTCTTCCTTAGCTTTATCCTTATCAAATTCAACCGTAGCCCTTGGTGTGTCCATTTGTTTTCCACTCCTTAAAGTAATCGCACTTGCGTTTTCCCTCGGATTGATCATCGTTTGAGAGGGCAACTTACCAGAGCCTTGAGAATCCAATCGTCCAACTGTGGTAGCTAATTGGCTCATTTGATTTTCTAAGCTATGAATGGAAGCCTTTGTATCTTGTTGGAACTGTTGGGTCTGATTCATGAACTGTTGAGTATGATTCATGAAGGTTTTAAACATGTCTTCCAAAGACGCTTCAGATTTTGTAGGTGTTGCTTATCGAGGTGGATACTGCTGTTGAGCTTGTTGAAACCCTTGTTGTCGATTCGGAAAAGCATTCGACATTGGTGGCCTGTTTCCTCCGTAGCTCAGATTAGGATGATCCCTCCATCCTGGATTGTAAGTATTAGAGTAAGGATCATATCGTCTCTGAGGTTGTCCTTGAAAATTTCCCGCTACATTGGCTTGTTCTATGGTGCCATCTTCTTGCAGTGTAGGACAAATATCTGTCGAATGATCCGGTGACAAGCATATTCCACAAGTTCTTGTAACTTGCCCGTTCCCCACAGAAAGTTGACGAACCATAGCAGCTAACTCCGAGAGTTGTTGTTCAATGTTGCTCGAGCCAACCTCATTCACCCTTTTCGGTGCATGGTCCATCCGAGTTCCGTATTGCTGTGAGTTAGCCGCCATGTTAGCAATTAAGTTCCGTGCGGCGTCTGGAGTTTTATCGACCAATGCTCCTCCACTTGCAGCATCGATCATACTCCTATCCATCGGTAGCAATCCCTCGTAGAAGTACTGAATTTGGTGTTGATCGTCAATTTGATGTGGACAACACGAACACAGCTTCTTGAACCTTTCCCAATACTCGTGAAGAGTTTCACCACTAAACTGTCTAATGGCACATATCTCATTCCTTATGTTGGCAACCCGTGAAGGAGGGAAATACTTTTCCACGAATAGCCTCTTCATATCATCCCATGATTGGATCGAACCGGAGGGAAGATAGTACAACCAATCTTTTGCCAAATCTGCTAAGGAGAATGGAAAAGCCCTAAGCTTTATGTGTTCTTCCGATACTCCATGTGGCCTCATTGTGGAACAAACCACGTGGAATTCCTTCAGATGCTTATACGGATCTTCACCTGTCAGACCACGAAAAGTAGGTAAAAGGTGAATTAAGCCAGATTTCAATTCAAAAGCAGCATCTAAAGCAGGATATTCTATGCATAATGGTTGTTGGCGTAAATTAGGAGTAGCCAACTCCCTCATAGTCCTATTATTTGGTGCAGCCATTTCTTCTTCTGAATCGCTGGAAGAAGTCAGTAATGCGAGCGCAACGTTTAAGCCTGGTGATGTAGTAAAATCGTCTTCGAACTCCGAAGTTATGTTCCGTGCTCGACGAGTCTCCTTCCTTATTCTTTTTGCAGTTTTCTCTATCTCTGGATCAAATTTTAAATCAGGAGAGTGAGAGGATCGAGTCATAAACTGAAAGAAAACAAAGAAAATTTATAAAAACAATCACTTCCCCGGCAACGGCGCCAAAATTTGGAAGCTGTCGTTATCACTCCAAAATTATTCCTTACTTTCACTCTTTCAATATAAAATTGGTATAATGGCAAGCAAGAGTCGAACCCACGGGAAGTGTATTTTATGATTTATCTAAATGTTTCTAACAGTAAATAACAAGTAATAAATAAAAAGGGGATTTTTGTAACTATGATTTTACTAGAAAACAAGAAATATAAATTAAGATTATCCAATGATTTGCAAGCTTCAGTTCTTCAGTTCAGTATCATCTTTTCATAAATATGATATAACCAAGTTAATTAATATCTTTCCTTCAATGAAATTAATAACCCTAGGTAACCACGGTCCGCGTTACCCGAAATTCCCCTTTAGTTTTAAATCTAATGTGACGATCGCCCTCGAACCCACGGGAAGTGTATTTTATGATTTATCTAAATGTTTCTAACAGTAAATAACAAGTAATAAATAAAAAGGGGATTTTTGTAACTATGATTTTACTAGAAAACAAGAAATATAAATTAAGATTATCCAATGATTTGCAAGCTTCAGTTCTTCAGTTCAGTATCATCTTTTCATAAATATGATATAACCAAGTTAATTAATATCTTTCCTTCAATGAAATTAATAACCCTAGGTAACCACGGTCCGCGTTACCCGAAATTCCCCTTTAGTTTTAAATCTAATGTGACGATCGCCCCCACTAGACCCTAATTATCATACAACCTAGAACTATCAGTCTAGATTTAATATGACAATAGCATTAAGAATTAGGGAATTAGGTTATTCCAAGCAATAATCGTACAATCGCAGACTATTTAACCTGTCTCCTTGATATCATAGCAATATTCAAAAGCTTGACCACAATCAAATACCACTATTCGCTACTTATGATCAGATATAACATCGTTTGCTTAATATTATACCTTAATCTAGCATATGATAATAATCGAATCAATTCAATGGGCCCTTATCAAATTAATCAACCCAATTATCTTTAAACAATTCAAATAGATCATCAAGAATAAATTCCACAAACGAAGGAAGGAATACTAATAACTCAATTAATTCATAAATAATAAATAAGATTCAACATCCCTTAGAACTGAAAATAAAGAACTTAGCCTGACATAGTTGAAAACGCAAATTAAATCTTCAATCCTTGCACCAATGAATCTCCAAGCAAAAAGTAATTACAATCATGAAATTCTATCTATTTATATCTCTCTAAACTATCCTAGAAACCTTCTCACGTTGCACCTTTAAAATCCTTCTCCAAGTCAATTTCCGAAAATCTGATAAAAAGTCGCCCCGCGCCATTCTGCCAACAAGGGCCCCGGCCCTTGTAATACACTGAGAAGTAGGGCCCCGGCCCTACTTTGCCTGAAATTACGAAAATGCCATTTTCGCTCATTTTTCCAATTTTGTCCATTTGATGCCGTTTTCTGTAATGTAAACATAAAAACAAGTAAAATGCTCACAAGAATAACAAAACTTAAGTCCGAAAACATATAATTCATAGGTATAAAACCCACTCATCATTATCATACATATACATACCATTTGATATACCCTAAAGGTCTTAAGGGATATGTCAAAACATAACTTATCATACAAAAGATACTATAATGATATCAAGTCCAAGGATCACTTATACTACAATCAGATTAGGAATTCCTTTTGTCAGGCGAGTAAAACTCTATTAGGTATTCCTTTAGTAAGTCACGTTCAGTGAACTTATTCTCTAATAAGCACATACATACTTGCTTTAGTGTTTCTACACAAATGATTATGAGATCAATCATCATCTTCATAACAGCAAGCATAATATGTACTAATTTATCTGAATTCACTAATTCTCATTTTAGTGATCCCACGATTAGGAACAATTTTAGTCTTTAGTTATCTTGAATTTAAATCTCATTAGCATGATCATCATCATGATTTTAAAAGTATTTCTAAAAAACTATGGGTTTATCCATATAATTAATTCAGCCAATTAATCATGTATAAATAAATGCATTGATACTTTTATTAATAAATGAATATGATTACATAGTATATGCTTATCACATCAAATGTGATTGGCTTAAGGGCATACTATTTTCAATCTCCCACTTGAACTAAAGTCAATCGCCCTTGGAAACTCATACCCTTTTTTTCTAAATGGCGACCTGAAGGCATGATTCATATGATCTCTTTGTGTTTAGTTTGTTCAATATAAAATATTTTTCATGTAAGTCAAGTATACAAAGTTCATCAAGTAATCAATCAGTTCTAAATAAAATATTATTATTATAAATAGAATAACGATTGTTTTTTCTTATAATGCCAAATCCTTCATTGTCAACACATGAAATAGAAATAATGTTTCTAAAAACTGGAATATACTAACAACTTACTAACCTAATAGACTTGCCCGTAGGCAATGCTAAATTATAAGTTTCTATGGCTAATGCAGCAACCTTTTCTCTATTTTCCACGCACAGGATTACTTATATTTTGTTTAGCCTTCTACCTCTGCTTAGTCTTTGCAATGACTTGCATATATGAGATCATCAACCGGTATCTAATATGCAAGTATAATTTGACTTATAAAAAGTTCTATTTCATTATGAACAAATTTATATATGTAGTATAAACTTCACCAAGCTTCTTGTACTTACCTAGTGTAAATTTCTTGCATTTTTTTTTTTTTTTTTGCAGTTTCCTAATTGATCGCACTGAAAGCAAACTCCTTTGCTCTTGGGATCACTTTTATTTATGTCTTTTGTTTATGCATTTCTTTTGCCTTCTATCATTTCTGACTTCTCAGAATAAACCTTCGGCCTTCTTTTGATTCCTGGATGATTTATCTACAAGTAATACTTGGTCTTTCTTGGCTGAAAAGTGACTCTCCTCAGTATTTAACATATTAAGCAAATCAGGTAAACTGACGTCTATCTTAAACATGTGAAAGTTCATAACAAATTGTGAAGAGGGAGTTAGTGAGTGACTACAAAATCGAATCTTGACTCAACTCTCCATCTATGACATAACCCAGTTATCCCAATTGATCAATCGAATTGATCAAGTTTAGGACATATGTCTGTACTATAGTGCCATTGATCATTATAGATCGGAAGATCTCCTTAGATATCCTATATCTAGTTGGCTTACTTTACTCACCATCCAACTCATGAATGTGCTGCAAGATAGTAGGTGTATTCATTTTATCGTGTTGATGTTATAACTCAATACTCATATATGTGAGTATGATGCATTAATTCACCTTTGCATCATCTTGCCACTTCTTAAAAGTAACAATCTCTTCCTCAGAGGCATTATAGGCAACATTTGCTGGGGTAACCAAATTAAGGACATTTGCTGGTTTTTCAGCTTTAAGAACTATTCTCATATTTATTTAGTCAATCTGAATAATTCGGTTTGATTAATTGATTAACATCTAATAAGCTACGCAAAGTTAGTGAATGACTGCAAGATTTTTTAAATGAATATTAATAACAATATTAACATGCATTCATTTTATTAATCGCCAAGTTAATTAGGTCTTTATTTAAATTGATATCTCCCACTATTTTTATCAAACTATATTATCCTCCTTATATAGTTCGGTAAATCTAATTAAAGATTTGCTAGTGAGATAAGGATTCTATCGACATAAGTATAACCTTGTATGTGCACAAAAAACTATAGTTTATTCAATAGGTAGACAACTCATTGTTAATTATATCAATATGTAATTCCTTTTATTTTGCTTCTTAGATTATTATGATCAAGTGTGTGCACATCCGAATTAAAATTATCTAAGTTAAGTTCGACCTAACACTTTCATACACGTGAAGAGAAAAATACTTTCCTTTTGTGTGCACAACAAAATAGTAATGTTTAATTCCTTTATAAGCATCCAGTGCGATAAAATAAGTTCTCAAATAATCTATATAAGCTGTAACGACCCCAAAATTCGACCCACTTTATTACCTTAAATTTTATATTTATTATACATTATCTTCCTTGTATCCAAAGTTCGGTCTGTTAATAAATCTTTGATCACATTCTTTAATCCATTAAATTGACTTTAAATTATCAATTATCGAATTTTTCGATATAATTTTTTTTTCTTTTTCTCAATTCAATCATTGTATTAAAATATTTGGATATCTAAAATCCTTACATTTCGATCCTAGTCCCTAGATCGCAACCTTTACTTTTTCGTTCTCTCACAAGTGTCATAATGCTCAACATTTAAAATTTAATGTTGATTATAAATACACAATTATCCTTTGTATCTATCTCTTTATAATACATCTTACCGTATTCACTGCCTTGAATAATCACGACTTATAATTTAACACTATTCATCCTATCCGAATCCAACATATAGGTACACACAAAACATCCGTATAACTGTGACAAATTATCCACATTGAATCATAATATAAACGTTTGATAATAACGTTCACAACCTTTTAGGAAAAATCCGTCATAATCCGATATTTCTTGAAATTTATATATTTACCTGCAAAAATGTTTATTAAGCAAGTAATGAGCACAATGGCTCAGCAAGTTCAACAGTTTATGTTTCACGTAACACATACCTTATCATGCTTGGTGTGTGTCATACATCATGTGATTGTGTTTCTACTATAGCAATATATCTCATATATATTCATATCGTTACACAAAATACACATTGTGGTCATATTAATCACGTATCACGTAACACATAATTTGTATGCAGTTAAAACAAGAATTACATATCATAACAGTCCAACATTTAACATAAAAGGGACTGAAGAACTTGTCTGGCGTCCAATTAATAGCTCAAAACCTTAACTCGATCAACCTATGATCATAAAATAATTAAATAATAATTATTTATCCTCTTATGATATTAATTTAATTAATTAATATCATTTATTAATTAACCCTACCCGACAATTTATTTTAGGGTACCGGGTTAATTATTAATTAATATGGTTAATTAATTTAACCTCATTCCTTAATATATTAATTAAACTTAATATCAAACACCTTCACTTCGGACAACCCTGCTTATTGGCTAAATTTTAGCATATCTGGCTGTCCCAAAAATTTTATTTCATCATTTTCTAACTTGTAACCTTATTAGATTAATATTTAAAATATTTAAATATTAATCTCCAATATTTAATATTTTTACAAAAATATTAAATTTAATGTCCAAACATCATTTCTATATTTTTACTATTTTTCTATAATTTTTAAACAATTTTTAAACATTTATTTCATTAAAAACTGATTCTGGGGGCATTTTGGTAATTTTCGCGCCCTTAGGGACATAACCGGAATTTCTCGAAAAGTCCAGGGGCTTTTTCGTCATTTTCGCGGCTGTCGACGCCGGGAATTTCGTCGTTTCGTTTTTTAATATTAAAAGCCTATTCCAATTTTCGCCTTTAGATTAAGATGTGATTTTTTTGAAAAGGGTCGCCTTAGTGTCGACGGGGTTTCGAAAGATCGTTTTTTAATGAGTCAATTGATCAGAGTCGCCAGTTGGTATATTTAAAATGGATGTACCAACTCATCCGAATTTTGTTTTCGTAATCGGTGGCTCATATGTGACTCCGATTCAATTGGTCCGCGAACCGAGATTCATAAAGTTCGGGGGCTTGCTTAAGCGAGGGGAATGTGTTAGGCACCCCCCGACTTCCGTGAAATACAGTTACCGCAATCTCAATGTTTTCCTATCCTTTTTAAAATCCTAAAAACGTGTGAGTTGCGTGTGTGCCTAGGTGATGGTTATGATGAATTTTTGCATAAATGTTGCTTTGATTTTATATGGCAAATGTATTTTGTCGGGAAAGCGTTTAGACGTCCTTTGACCCAAATGATGAGGCTTCGCTTTCTATAATAAAGATTGATTTTAGTTACGAAAACGATGAGGTTTTTTATGAGATGTCATTTTTTAAAGACAATAGTTTTAAACGTTTGCCAAATAGGAATCGAGACTATACATTGCCCTATAACAGTAAATTTAAATAAAATGAAGGCAACTTCTAGAACTCTTTAACCCTATGCATAAAGTTTAATGAAAACTTTTATTTATTATTTTTTTTTTGTTTTTTACGAAAACATCTTTTATGACATTTCAAAACCAAATGGAGCCTTTTCGTCAAACAAGGATCAAAGTTCGCCAAAACTCTTTACTTTTTAAACCTCGTGTATCTAATATCCTAATTTGATTCTTTTTAGAAAATCTTTATCGTTTGCCTTATTTTGGAAACTATTTTTTGTGTCGTAAATCAAAACCAACATTCGAAACGTGTCGGGGCTATCCATGGGCATGTGAGTCATCTAAATAACCCCAAACACCCACAATCACATAATTTATTATTATAGGGCCTTAACCCGATCACGATTTGGCATCGCTTTAAGGCCCGATATTACATATATACAACCATGAATCCTATCTAATGATTACACACGCCAACAAATGTCCATAATCGGGATTTGATCGCGAGGGTCTCCTCCCTAGGCTCACAGTTACCCAAATCACTACATAACCAATACTACGGCAAATCTAACAATAATAAACTCATTACAATACTATATGAATCAAAAATCCCAGTGCCAATACTACAACTATCCATGAACACAACGAACGATATATCACCGTACGGATGTCATCTGGGCATTAGGAGGAAGTTACGTTCCGATGGAACCCTCGCTAACAACCCCTAACCCACGGATCATCATCATCATGACAACATACTACATCAAGTAATCCAAGACACGAGATTATACTAACAGTACAAACAATAAAAGAACCAAGAAAACACCCTTTTCACCTTGCAAAATGCCGATTAAAGCTTCTTATTTCACGAATCGGACAACACCACAAGAACACTCGACTAATTAGCAAGAGAAGATGAATTTTTCACTCAAATCTAACCAAGAACAAAGCTTTTCTCTCTCCTCCCGCGCACTCTCTCTCTCTCTAAAACTCTATTTCTTTTTCTTCTCCTCTTCTTCTCTGGTTGAAATGGTCGCTGTATAGTGCTCCGCAGGCAGCCGCAGGTGCATCTGCGGCTGGGCCTGCTAGCCGCCCGTGCCGAATCCTCGACTGCCGGGTTGTCTCCTCGAGCCGCGCATTGTCCCCTTTATCGATGGCCGCAGGTGCATCCGCGGCTGTCCGGCTCGTTTTTCTCGATTTCTGTGCCACGCGGTCTTAATTCGCCAATTTCTGCGGTATTATTTTGGAAGGCTGTTATCTGATGTATAAATTGCTCTTTGTGCTTGGTGAGCGAGACCCCCGAACATCGTAAGCGTAGGGGCCATTAGTCGCCTTTTGTGATCAAATTAGGTTATTCTGGATCAACTGTTTGCCTTGCCTCAAATAACCTGATGCTCGTTGTTCGTTGTGGCGGCTTTATTCGTAAATCGTTGGGGTGGCTTCGTGTTGGGGTCCACCTTCCTTTCCGCATGTCGGGTCAAATTACGATCTTGCCTTCCTGTCAGGGTTAGTACACAGGCGCAAAATTTGGGTGTCTACAGCGGCTTTAGGACTCATTCGATATTTTCCCGGAAAGATAGGGGGCAAAATCGTAATTGACCGAGGGTCAGGGACACGTTTGGTATTATCGAAGAAGGTCAGGGGTAAAATAGTAATTTCCCCAAAAAAAGTCAGCCCGCGCATAACGCGACCTCCCCTTTCCGGCTTCCTGGAAAACGACGTCGTTTGGGCCATAGCTGCGCATTGCGCGGACAACCGAATTTCACACCCCAAACAGCATCGTTTCAACGCGCGTCCGGCAAAATTTTTGGCTCCCTCGCAATGCACGGCAGCCTCTATTTTTTCTTTTACCTTCAGCCGCGAAACAGTAGCCAGCCATACACAAATTTAATCATTTTAACACCATTTTTCACCACAAAATCATTGCAAAAATTATATAACTCATACATATGCATCAAATAATTATTCTAATTATCTTCTATTTTTTTTTCACACAACTAATTTATCATCATAATTATTAAAAATAATTCAATTATATTAATTTCTTTACCTTCCTTGAAGCTTTTCATGCCCTTGATGGCCCCAATATTTCTCCTTCTTGGTGGTTATGGAAACTACGGTGGTGGAGGGTGGCTCTCGGATGGAGAAAGGAAGAGAGCTTGTATGCTTGCTTTTCTTTTTCTTTTCTATTCTTTTCCTTTTCTTTTTATCCTTTACATATGTGTGTGTGTGTGTGTGTGTGTGTGTGTGTGTGTGTGTGTGTGTGTGTGAACCTTCCATGCACAAATGAGTTTTAAAACTCATTTTAAGTCCACTGCCAACTTAGCCTTCTCGGACGTTCCAAGGAAAAATTCATCTTGCAAATTAATTTTCTAATACATTACGTAATTATAACGTGTAATAAATATTTTATATAACAAATATAAAATATTTATTTTAATTCACTAAAAAATCATAATATGATTTATCAATAATATTTAGACCCTTTTTGGGTACATTTCTTGACAAATTTTGTACACGCATAATGACATGCATGTAATTATTTGAGGTAATTTATACCTCCAAAAATCATAAAATAATTCATATAGCTTATAAAAATTAATTTTCATAATTTTTCACTTAATTTCTTGCACAACATGTTACATTAACATGTTCACATTTCTAAAATATTATTCTTCATAAAAATCATAATAATTTAATTATGCATAAACATAATTTTTAATGAATTAAAACTGTAATATCCCAGATATTTTCAAGATTTTAAATAATATCTTAATTGATTTTATTAAAAGTTAAGGTTTAAAACCTAGAATGTGAGAAGCAAGATATGTAGAAAATGGGTAAACATTTTTTTTAACATAATGTATTTGTTAGAAATTAAATGTGGAAATATTTTATGATGCATATAGAGAATTTATTAAGGAAATAAATTCATTTGAGAAGTGAAGACGGTTATAAGGATATATATACATAGTTATATATTCCCAGAGTTGTGTTTGTTAGCCAAACAAGAAGATGAGTAAGTTAATACTCAATTAAACTAATAAATTAATTAGTTTAAATATGAAGTAAGAAGGAAAGTCATGTAATATAATTAATTGAATTAATTATATAAGTTATGAATTAAGGTTATGAGTAACAAGTAGGGAAGTGGAATATTGCCTAGAAGGACAATATTAATAAGTTAATTAATTAAGTAAATTACTTAATAAGTTATTATAGATGTTAGCCCAATATGGAGATATTTGCATGAAATGAGTAATTAAATAAGGGAGCCCAATAAAAAGTAAGTTATGTAGCCCAAATCATTAAAAGTCAAATGATGGTCAATGGTTGGGAGAAGCATTTCAAGTATTGATTGAGTGTAGAGAATTAACTAGTGTAGGGTTAATTGAATAACCCTAGTTGGTAGACAAGAGAGAGCATTAACCAATCATTGGTTAATTGCTAGGTATACAAAGGCGGTGTTAAGAATTAACTATGAATGAGTTAATTAAGTAAACCAATGTGGTAGAATTAATTATAGCAAGTCTAATTGGATTATATTATAAGTTCAATTGAGGTATTAAACTAGGTCAAATTAATTAACTTAGTAGTCTATGTAATTTATTAAACATTTGTGTATTCTTGTTGTTCTTCGGTATTAAAGATTGTCACTAATAGTAATTAAATTCGTGAACAAACCTGAAGTGTGAAATAGCAAGAAATGTGCTATAATTAATTATGGTGTTAATTCAAAATATAGAATATAAATAATTTGAATGAGTATTATATTTAAATTATTAAATTAAATAATTTAAATATGTATTATATTATAAAAATGGGAATTTAAATAATTAAATAATTAAATTAATTATTTAATTCTAGTACAATAATTAATTATTGGACCAATATGATTTGGGTCCATTCCTTTTATTTTCGAATTGGGCCGTATATATTGGGCTTGTAATTGGTTATCCGTTAACCAAAATAGGAAGAGAGACTCGGTTAGTTGTAAGAGCCGGTGTCTGTGTTACGTAACGTGTAAGGTGGTTGTGAGCAGAGAGCATGATGCTCGTCAGAGGGAGTTGGTGAGCAGGGTAAGGTCACTGATGGAACAGGAGAGAGAGTGGAGTGTTCTTATTTAACTAAGCCTTCTCCATTTCTTCTCCTTTTTATTTTCCATTTCGTCTGATAAGAGTGAGATAGAAAAGCAGAGTAGTGTTATCATTCTTCACTCCTATGTTTCTTATTTTCCTTCTGTGAGCGTACCATTGAGAGAAAGAGAAAGAGTTTGTGAAGAAGAAGAAAGCCAAGAGGAGAAATGAAGAAGCTGTGAAGGTATATTGTTATACACTTGTTTAATGTTTGATTTGATTGGATAAATGTTAGTTTTAATGAGATTAATGGTATTAGATCATGAATATTTTGTGGGTAATGATCTAACCATAAATTTAAATGAATCTAGTAGATGATTCACGGATTAAATTAAATGAAAGGAAGTTGAAGAACACAAATTCGCAGGAAAGCGGTGTTGCGTTACTGTCGGTTAATGATTTTTATAAAATTGAATATTTAGAGTTAGAGAGTGGGTAAGGTACCAAATTAAAGCTACGGGAGTAAGCTACACGTAGAAATTTTTAGATCTCAGAAATTCTTTGTGGTTTGTTCGTAGTGACTGTTTGAATCAGTTTGGGTCAGACCGAAATGCTGCTGCCCAGAAACTGTAGCGATTTTTGTTCATTGTAAAAATCATATAAAATCATGTGTTTGGAATTTGAAGTTGGTATAAACTACAAAGTTGTAGATATGGAAGTTATCTAAAAGTACCCAAAAGATTTAACGATTTTATGGTGTAGAGCATTTTTGAATGAATTAATGTTGTGTGACTGTCCAGGAGATTTCATTCTCTGGACAGGTTGTGTAAAACGTTAGATCTGTGTTGTTTGGTACATCGGATGAAGTTAAGGTCTGAATAATATTTAAAGTAGACTTCATAAGCTTTAATTTGATATAAAGTTGGTCAAAAACGGACTAGTAACGAAGAAGTTATGATATTTCTAACAATTACCCTGCTGTCGGAGAACACTCTCTGGCAGTTGGCTGTCCGAAGGCCGAAGACGGAAGGAAGAAGGCTGAAGGCCAAAGACGGAAGGCCGAAGGCCGAAGACGAAGGCCGAAGATGGAAGGCCAATGACGGAAGGAAGAAGGCCAAAGGCCGAAGACGAAGGCCGAAGGCCGAAGACGAAGGCCGAAGGCCGAAGACGGAAGGAAGAAGACGGAAGGCCGAAGGCCGAAGACGGAAGGAAGAAGGCCGAAGGCTGAAGACAGAAGGAAGAAGGCCGAAGACCGAGGACCGAAAAAAAAAAGATTAATAGTAATTGTAAGTGAAGTTAATTATTATTAAATGTTCAATAATAAGGGAAATTGGTTAAGTTGTTATTATGTGATTAAATAATAACCGAACATGGTTTAATATTATTGAAGAATTAATAATATAAATGTACAATTAAGATGTTACAAATTTGTTAATATCAATTGTAGATTAGTCGGATATTATTACGTGGATAATAATATCGTTGGGTAGTTAAAATATTATCCAAGGAAGATAATATTGGTTGGTAACTATGTAATTTTAAAAAGGGTTGCCATTAATTAATTACTATTATGATAGTAATAATTTAAGGGAAATAGAGATAATTAATTAATTATTATGATATTAAATAATAATTAAAGTGAATTAAGGAAATAATTAATTATTGTGCAACAATGATTAAGGTAAACTATTATTAAAAGGAATTAATAATAGTAATGATTATTTAAAGTGTTATTTAACAATTAAATAACATTATAAGTTATTACTAATTGATGGTAAGATTTAAAATATTTCTCGAGATGGATAATATTATGATAACTCGTCGAGTTAAATGTTATGATTAAGATAAACCAATGGTATGGTCCATTAGTGACTAAGTAGTTGTTCGACCTAACCAGAAATAAGGTCCAGACATTAATACAGTGACAATAATAAATGTCAAAACTGCATAGTTTGCACAAAAGATTTACAGTGTTGTATATGAAACACTGAGTCAAGGCAACGAGAGATTAAAATAGGAAATTAACTATATGGATTTTAAAAGGGGGACGATAAGAAGAAATAAATATCTTTAAAGATTTAGTATTGAGTCAAACTGTGACTGATATTGTATATCGTTGATCTCACATACTGTATAGGTGATGCAAGGAACGTGAAAGATTAGCGTAAGCTGGTTATACACGTCCAGGCAAGTTTTTCAGAACGTGTTGCATTATGTGCATAATTTATAAGTTTGTTATTAAACTGTGATGTGCTCATACGTGGTTATGTGCAAAGATTTGTTAATGTGCTTTTGTGAAATAAGTTGAATTGAGCTGTTGATATGCGGTAGTTGATTTAAGACAATTGTTCTGCATTGAACTATATGTCATGATAGAGTCTAGGCATGAAGCATAGATTAAATGCGATGCATGATATGCATGAGAAATGTATGTACTGCAAAGCATAAGATGCATGAAGCATGAAACATGATTGAACTGTTTTTACGTGTTATGTGAAACTGTTAGACTTGCTGAGCCGTCGTGCTCACCCTTGCTTAAAACAAAACATTACAGAGTAGCTTGAGGAAGCCGATTACTTCGGTAGAGGCAAAGATGAAGATTGAATAACGAGTCATCAAGATTGAAGCATAGGTGCTTTTGTAGTAAAACCTTGTGGTAGACTAATTCATTCACTTGTGTAAGTAGATATGAAGAGTTTATGTTTTGTTGTGCTATAGATTAGCAAACTTAAATGCTTAAGAGAACATTTACAGATTATTTGAATATCATTTTTCAGACGTTGTCCTTTATGAATAAGGATAATAGGATGGTGTGATTGAGTCATTATACATATCATCTCAAATTGATTGTAATAGAATATCATATCATGTATGATATGAAGACATACTAGGAATGTATAAAGATTGCGATTCTGGAATAGAAAGAGATGTTGTTAAATTATAAATAAATGGTTATTTATCAATTATAATATTGTTGTAATTCATGAACAATAAGAAAAAAGGTTGTACTCGTGTTGAACCGAATCCGAGGTTCAAGGAACCCAGATTTGGGGTCGTCACAAGTTGGTATCAGACATAATTTCCATTAATTTCCATAATCAATGAAATTGATAATTATTAATTAAACATACACATTTATATATCATATATATATATATATATATATATATATATATATATCACATATCTCACATTATCATTTAACATTATTTAAATAATAATTTTGGTATTTCCATAATAATTTTATTGTGCATTCACAAAAAAAAAAAAAAAATTCTCTTATTCTTCATAAATTGTTTTTAAACAATTTATTTACTTTTCAATTATTTTAAATTAACATAATTCGTCATGATCTCTGTAGAGATTTAATTTACCAATTAAATCTCATCAAACACTTTAAATCACTTATATCATAAATAATTTAAACAACTTTGATAATTTTGTTAATTAACTTCTAATTTAGTTTTTATTAAATAAATTCTGAAAATTCGGATCCTCACATAAGCCTTGTATGTGCATAAGAAACGTATATTCATTATTTGATACTCTATCGTTTTATCATGCTAGAAGGCGACGTTCGATATTTTAAATGTAATATCCCAGATATTTTCAAGATTTTATATAAGATCGTAATTGATTTAATTAAAGGTTAATGTTTAAAACCTAGAATTTGAGAAGTAAGACGTGTAGAAAATGGGTAAACATTTTTTTTTAACATAATTGATTTGTTAGAAATTAAATGTAAGAATATTTTTAATGATGCATATAGAGAATTTATTAAGGAAATAAATTCAATTGAGAAGTGA
Source organism: Hedera helix (assembly GCA_947179155.2). Classification (NCBI taxonomy): domain Eukaryota; kingdom Viridiplantae; phylum Streptophyta; class Magnoliopsida; order Apiales; family Araliaceae; genus Hedera; species Hedera helix. Next base: position 24,887,324 of record OX359266.1, read on the forward strand.
AGGTGATTATATGAATACATATATATACCTAAAGTGTGCTTGTTAGCCAAATAAAAAGATGGGTAATTAATACTCAACAAAACTAATAAAGTAATTAGTTTTAATATAAAGTAAGAAAGAATGTTGTACAATATAATTAATTAGGTTAATTATATTAGTTATGAGTCCAAGTAATTTAATTACTACTAGTGGACTAGCTCAAAAGGATTATATGTGTTAGCCCAATATGAGAATACTTGCATGAATGTGAGTAATTAAATAAGAGAGCCCAATGAAAGGTAAGCTATGTAGCCCAAACTTTTAAAAGTCCAATGTTGGTCAAAGTGTGGGGAAATACTATTGAGTGTAGAGAATTAACTAATGTATGGTTAATTGAATAACCCTAGTTGGTAGACAAGAGAGAGAATTAACCAAACATTGGTTAATTGATAGAGAAAGGAAGGTAGAGTTGAGAATTAACCATGTATTAGTTAATTGTGTAACCCAATGTATGAATAACTATATGAGTATGGGTAATTATATTATAAACCCAAGTTAATTATAAAAGGTAGTTAATGAATTTAATTTAATCAAGTCAAAGTACTTATATTAATGTGTTTTAGAATTTTGAAAATTAGCACTACCGCCGCAGCGGTAGGTTTCACCGCCGCAGTGGTGAAACTCTCTGGAAAGTAAAATTTGAACTACCACCGCAGCGGTGGAACAGAATGTTGAAAATTAATAGAAGTGCTTGTATGTATGAGCATTATTAGGGTTTTAATAAATTAAACCTAAACTATGTTAAGTGTTAGTGTTTTGTAAACTAACTCAATTAGAGGTCCAATGGACTTATAGATAGCAAATCTAATTGGATTATGTAATTAGATTAATGTGTTTATTTAATGAGGTAATTGGATTATATTATAAGTCCAAATAAGGTTTTGAACTAGGTCTAATAAATTAACCTAGTAGTTCTTGTAATTAATTTAACATTGATTCAAGTTATAATTAATCAAGCCCAATGATTGTTTTCATTAAATGTGACATAGGGTATTTAATGTTAGCCCAATGTGATGAATATATTGAGCCCAAACAAATTAAATGGATGAGCCCAATATATTAATTCCTAAGTCCAAAATGAAGCCCAATAAGAAGTCAAAATGTCGGTCAAACATTATATATATGTATATATATCAATTGGTGTATATATGTATAATAAATGTAATAAAAATAAACCAAAAATGGGTGATTAAATCCCATTTTTGCTGAGATTTAGTGGGGCCCCAATGGGGTGTCTAGCTAGCTTTGTGGTTGAGTGTGTTATACACAAATGGTTGCTTGATAAGTTATGTGATGGATGTCATTCATGGAAGTCAATCAAGCTAGTCATTCAAGGTAATAGTAAGCATGAATTAAGCTTCTAATTTACTAGCATTGGTTGATTAGGAGATGTTAAGCAAGTCTAGAGAAGTCCTATAAATAGAGTACTCCACTCTCTTGCTATGTTGGTTAGTCATTTTGTAAGAACTCTAGAGAGAAAAGAGTGAGAGCTCTTTGAGAGAAAGTGAAGCAAACCTTTGGGAGATTGATGATCCACCATGGAAAAATGCTAGAGGATGGTTAATGAGGAGTCACAAGCCAAGATCATGTCAAGAGAAAGGAGAGCATCCATGTATAAAAGGTTAAAAAGTGTTCTAAACCCTCTTTAGTTCATTTTTATAATTTAGATATGATTTGAACAGTTAAAAGGTATTTTTAACCGATCAAAAGTTATTTTGATGCTCTAGAAGTCTAAATCTATGATATATAGGTAGATTCATGGTTTAGTATGTTTAAAACAAGTATTGGTATGTGTGGTATGCAAATAAATGGAAGAAAATTCCATATTGCAGTTTACCGGTAAAACCCTAAAGGGTTCGATCTTTAAATTTCGTGTCAAACGTTTTTAAAAATGTGATCAAACCATGAAATATTGTAAAACAAGAAGTTAGAAAGACAACAACACTAAGTTGGTGTCATTTGGATGTGTAGAGTTTATTTTATTCAAGATTGAACAATTAAAACCAAGGATTTGTGATTTAATTTTCACTTTGTCCTTGTGAGCAGTTTTTAGTCCAGTTTCGTCCGGAATTTGGATTTGTGATCTAAAGAGAAATTGTAGAGGGGGAAATTCTTATGAGAATGGGCTCAAGAATCACCCAAAAATGTTTTGAAATGAAGAAGTTATGGCTGTCGGAGCGTCGAAGGGTCCGGCAGTCTCCAAATTAGGTTTTCGGAAATTTGTACTACCGCCACAGCGGTGGAAACCACCGCTGCGGCGGTCAAACATTCTGCCAGTAACATTTTTTAGCCGTCCGGGTCTGGTCGGTCCGGGTCGGGTCGGGTCGGGTCGGTCCGGGTTGAGTTTTTAGTGGAAATTTAAGTTGAAATACATGTAAAATGAATGTATTTGAATACCAAACCTATTTATGTAGAGTTTATTAGTAACTTAATGGTATCCAAAGGTATAAAATAAAGACTAAAGTTAACACAATTAAAAAGTTAACTATTGGTAATATTTGAAGAATATTAAAATATTATTAAATGATGAATAATATTAGTATAAGATTAAAAGGTTATTAAATGTGTAATAACATTTGTATATGATGAAAATGTTCTTAAATAATTAATGACATTATTAAATAAGTAAAATATTATTAAATGGTTAATAATATTAATAAGTGAGTAAAATATTATTAAATGGTTAATAATATTAAGAAATGGTTAATAATATTAATAAGTGAGTAAAATATTATTAAATGGTTAATAATATTAAGAAGTGATTAAAATATTATTAAATGGTTAATAATATTTAAACGTAGTTGTATATTATCAAAGGTAGATAATATTTTGAGGTATTTGGTACATTATTAAATGTCCAAATCATTAAGTTATGTAAAAGAGGAAAGTTTAATTGAATTAAACCAATGTAAATAGTCCCTTTGTGACTAATTTAAACAACTTATTGAAAGTGGAATGTACGATGAACGTATAGTGAATGCGTAAATTGGTTAAGTGTACCCAGCCTGTCCAAACTGTATTTGGACTAAGGTTTTGTTCGGAACTTAAGGGTTCGTTTAACGGACATCTTAAGAATTAATAATTTAAAGTTAAGGTCTTAAGTTAAGACTAATTAAAAGTCCTGGTAGCTAATGATTATGTCAATTTGTTATATAAATTGTAGGTTGAGCAAATAACGCAAATAAGCGTAAATGGTAGAAGCGACCAGGCAAGTTTTTCAGAACTTGCTCCTATTTGCCTTAACATGCTATGATGTGATATTAAATTTTTAATAGTAAGATATTGATGAAAATTGTGATATGCATGAGGTATGATTACATGAAGAATGTGTATAAATATGAGGCATGAATTGCTAGATGTTATATATGATGCATGAGCAGTATGACATAAACTGAAATGCATGAAAAGCATGATGTAAGTATAAATTGCAGAGTATATGTGAAGCATGTAATGTGTTATGTGTAACTGTTAAATTTGCTGAGCCGTCGTGCTCACTCTTGCTTAAACCAACATTTTCAGATAGTACAAGTATTTGAAGTCTTGATAAGGATTAAGAAACATGAATGCATATTACATTCACTGAAGGTCTAGCACGACCATTGTAGATATCAATCTGAATTGGACAGGTAAAAATGATGGTGTAGTATAAGAATTGGTTGGTATGTATTATGAGTCTTAAATACTCAAATTGATTGTAATAGAATGTCGTATCATGTATGATATTGAGACATACTAGGAATGTATAAAGATTTCGATTCTGGAATAGAAAAAGATGTTGTAAAGTTGTAAATAAATGATTATTTAGCAATTATAATATTGTTGTAATTCATGAACAATAAGGAAAAGGTAGTACTCGTGTTGAACCGAATCCGAGGTTCAAGGAACCCGGATTTGGGGTCGTCACATTAAATATCTTTGGACGTTACACTTAATATATTTTACTTTTGAGAGATTTGTTACCTAAATCATCCCCTCCAAATTATATTTTGTCTTATATTTCACGTCAAGTTATAATCAAATAAGATATAGAGCTCAAAATATCTTTCATAAGCATTTAACTATATAAACTCTCACTTAATTAAAACTAGCTCAAACAAATAGATATAAATGCATAAGAATTAAAGATCTCAAACAAAGTAAATACCAACAATAAGTCAAAATTCAAACTTAGCAAAAATTTATCCTTTTTCCAAAAATTATTAAATAAAATTTAATTATTTTATCATTGACTAAAAATTTAATCCAATTAACTCATTGCTCAAGTTACTCATCCTAAAAATAATAAAATAAAATAAATTACCCTATTTTCATAGGAAACATTGTTATACTTAGCATGCGCAACAAGCTTTTAAATTCCAAGGTTACCCTAAGTGGGCGAGTTTTGTCTCGCAAGGGTTTGTAGTGAATATACTCACAAAATTCAAAATTTTAATTATTTTTTATATTCCCTAAAAAAAAAAAATATCCTAAATCCCTTCATCCACACTTAAAACTTACATTATCCCCAATGTAAAGTAAAAGGCAAAGAAAAATGCACAAATAACTAAGCTATAAATGCAAAAATAAAAAGAAAAATAAATTATACTCCCCTTGGGTTACCTCCCAAGCAGTGCATTTATTTATTGTCATTGGCTCGACCAAATGATAAATCATCACATCACTCCAATTTCATAAATTTTGAGTACCTCATCCGTCACGTTATCCTTCATAGGTAGGTTCAATCTCCCTTGCGGTGGATATGAATGTTTTACTCCCCTTTCAAGTAATAAATATTTGAGATGATTGGATAAATTCTTTAGATTTAAAATAGGATCCTGCAAAATAAAAGATAAAAATTTGTTATGAGTAATAAGCAATGAAACGAAAATAATTGCATTTTTATCTAAAATCATTGGCAAAGAATTTAATAGAGCTTCAGCCTCATTCAAATTTTGTTTCAGCTCAATTTCTTCTTCTTCCTCTAACTCCAAATTGTTGGTAATTACAATCTCCAAATTTTCCTTGTTTGTTTCCCCAAAAAGTTCCTCCACCTTAGGTATGTCATCATAAAAAATAACATCATTGTCTATATTAACACTGTCTGCTTCATTGATTTTGTTTACTTTCTCTTATTTCGACAATGAAGGGACTGTCTTTTCTGAATTTCCTACATCGTTACCACTTCTTAACACTTATGCACTTGTATTCTCTGTTGGATTATCCACCATTTGAAAAGGTACTTGCTCAGAACTTTTCTCCTCTAATTGATCAATTGACATTTGTCCTATTTGAGTACCCAAACGCTGAATAGTTGCATTATTTTCTTGAATACTTGATCTCATGTCTTGTTGAAAGTGCAAATTAGTAGTTTCAATTAATTTAATCATATCCTCTAAAGACATATCAGAATTAAATGATTGACCTTGTTGTGATTGTAAAGTGTTAGCGGTAAGTTTTGGAATTATATCCTCTAAAGACATGTTAGAATTATATGATTAGCCCTGTGGTTGTTGGGGATATGGCTACCTGTATTATTGATAACTTGAAAAGTTTTGATTTATGGGTGGATTCATTTATGGATGCCCATAGCCAAGATCCATCCATTTTAAATTATACGTGTATGAATATAGATCATATCTCTTTTTCAGTTAACCAGGGAAACCACTTGCTGCATTGATTTGTTCATAGAACTCCTCTCGAAAAATTGGACATATATCAGTTGGATGTCCTATTACTGCATAAATCCTATAAGCTTCCACTGGTTACATATTACCTACAACCGTTTGATAAACAAAAAAAGTTAGATTATCAATTTGTTGCTCAAGAGAAGAAATAGTTACCTCATTGACATAATCATACATGACTTCCATCCTTGACCTGTACAACTCAATTAAACTATGAAAAACTAAAATCTAAGAAAATTACTAAATTAAAATAAAATTTACAAAAACACAAAATTAAATTAGAATCAATCCTTGGTAACGGCGTCAAAATTTGGTGTGCTGTCGCAGACACCCAAAAATAAAATTTTACTTTGAAAAATAAATATGTAGTAGTGCAAGTAAGAGTCGATCCCACAGATAATGATTAATTTAATTTTATATTTTTGTAAACCAAAATTGGGGGGGGGGGGGGGGGTTGAATTAAAAGAAAGAAATAAAATAAACTAAACTAAATAAATATGCAACTAATTTAATGAAATAAATAAGAAGAAAAAATCTTGGTTTAAGTTAACATCTACTATCAAGAATTTATAACTAATCATTGATTCAACAATAACAAAATTCATATTTTGAATATTCGCCATAGAATAACTACTCCTAGGTGGAATAATTTTCCTATTCTCTCTTTAATTTTAGTTAAGTAGACACACGCGTTCTAAATTACCCTTACTATTAAACAACCTCCAACACGTGCTAAAGATTTGATTTAATAGCAGATTTAAGAATTAGAGAAATCGTTGAACTAAACAACACAAGCTACGCGTTTGCATTTAATTTAGATGAACATTCTTCCTAAGATATAATAATCTTTTGATTTGCAAAATAATTATTAATCTTAGTTGCTTCACAAATAGTAGTAGATTAATATGAATAATAAACTAGTAGGCCTTCTAGCAATTAGACAAATCAATCATAAAATTAAGCATAGAAGAATATTCACTACTCAAAATATGAACTGAACAATTAAAATAAATTAGATCTCACAGTGCATAAATTTTGATGTCTTTCACTAATTAAAATGAAGAACAAAAATTTAGCTACTCATATAAAAGAAGAATAAGAATTATGTACAAGAGTATTGAGAGATATGAGATATCCTTAATTGAGTCTAATGACCTCTATTTATAGAGTACATAATTTCTCTTAATCCTAATAGAAAATATGTATTCCAAACCCTAATAGGAATTTAAAATAAAAAATAATAAAATATAAAAACTCCTAATTTAACTCATTTTCCAAATTACTTTTGGAACCCACGATTACCAAGCTGCTGTTTTAATTGCCAAGTTATCGTTGGAGGGAAGGAGTGGAAATAAGTAGGGACCCACAAGCTGAAAAAGAAAGCTAGAAATTAGAGAAGAAAGCCACCAAGTCTACTGACATCTCACGCGCCAGCTAGCGACTTTGTTTTTTATTTTTTTCTTCTCTACACAGCTGCGCATTGAGCGGCAAACTCTTTATTTCTTTCATCATGCGCATAGCGTGTATCAGCATCCTTACTACAAAATAGCGCTGCATCATCTAAGCTGTTGAACTTTAAGCATGGATGCACCATGAATTGATGCTGCCTCCTTATTTACGCTTTTTCCATCAAACTTCCTTTTTCCTATAGAATCAAATTAAATCGAATGAAAATAACTAAAAATAATATAACTAATAAAAATGCATAAAATTAAATAAATTATCTAAAACACTAAAAATACTTAAAAACTTACAAATAATTAAGCATAAAATACCTAATAAATAGACAAAAAATTTACTTATCAAATAGTGCTGAAAAAGTTGAGAGAAACAAAGTTATATGTGAAATTTTTGAAATGCGAATTCTGGTTGGAAATGGTGCAATTTTTGGGGCACGTGATTGAGCAGGAATGGATATCAGTGGATCTAGCAAAAGTAGAGGCAATAATAAATTGGGAACAACCGAAGACACCTATAGAGGTGCAAAGTTTTTCTTAGTTTAGCTAGATATTATAGAAGATTCATCAAGGATTTCTCAAAATTATCAGGACCTCTAACTAATTTGACGAGGAAAGCTATGAAGTTTGTATGGTCGGAGAAATGTGAAGAGAGTTTTCTGAAACTCAAGAAAAGGTTAAGTGAAGCTCCTGTGTTATCATTGCCTAATGATACAGGGGGATTTGTAGTGTATAGTGATGCATCGTATAAGGGACTTGGTTGTGTGTTGATGCAGCACGATAAGGTCATAGCGTACGCGTCAAGGTAGCTGGAAGACTATGAAAAAGGGTATCCTACACATGACTTATAATTGCCTGCGATGGTTTTTGCCTTGAAGATATGGAGACATTATTTTTATGGAGAGAAGTGTGAAATATACACAGTCTATAAATGTCTGAAGTATATTTTCACTCAGAAAGATTTAAATATGAGGCAGAGGAGGTGGTTGGAATTAATCAAAGATTATGAATATGAAATTCTATACCATCAAGGGAAAACTAATGTTGTGGCTGGCGCCTTAAGTAGGAAGGGTCAGGAAAGATTGGAAATGATAATTGCTCAAGAAGAGTTAATCAAAGAGATAGAAAGGATGGAAGGTGACGTATCCAATGGAGTTAGAAGAAAAGTTATATGTAGTTAAAGCTCATTCAACGTTATTGGATAGAGTGAAGGAAACTCAAATACAAGATCAGAAATGTGGCAGAATTAGAGGATGGATATCTGATGGTTAAGAGATTAAGTTCAAGCTGGATGACAGCGGATTACTTAGACTTGAAGGAAGAATATGGGTGCTGATGATAACCGAATTGAAAGAAGAGATTCTACAAGGAGTGCATAGTTCTAGATAGTCGATTCATCCAGGTAGCACGAAGATGTATTAAGATTTTCGACAATACTTTTGGTGGCCCAATATGAAGAAGGATGTGGCAGAATGTATTAGTAAATGCCTAACTTGTTAAAGAGTTAAGGCAGAACATCAGAGGCCTAGTGGACTGCTACAACCACTAGGGATTTTAGAATGGAAGTGGGAGAACATTACAATGGATTTTGTAGTAGGACTTCAATGACATAAAAAAGTTATGATGCGATATGAGTGATAATGGATTGATTAACGAAGTCATCACACTTCCTGCCGATCAAGATCAAATTCAAATAGGATCAACTAGTAAAGATTTATGTGAAGGAGATTGTGTCTAGACATGGAGTTCCAGTATTAATTTTTTCAAATCGAGATCCGCGATTTACATCAATTTTTTGGAAAAGTTTTCAGGAGCGTATGGGCACACAATTGAGATTGAGCATGGCGCATCATCCTCAAACAGATGGGTAGAGTGAACGAATGATTCAAACGTTGGAAGATATGTTGAGAGCGTGCGTGATGAATTTCAAGGGTAATTGGGACGACCATTTACCTTTAATTGAATTCGTGTATAACAATAGTTATCATGCGAGTATTGGTATGCCGCCTTATGAGGTCTTGTATGAAAGAAAGTGCAGAACACCTCTTTGCTGGGATGAGGTAGGATAGGGTAAATTATTGGGACCAGAAATAGTACACCAAACTACAAAAATTGTCAAAGTGATAAGATCAAGGCTTGTAGCAGAACAAGATAGACAGAAGAAATATATAGACCTGCATCGTCAGAAGAGAGAATTTGAAGTAGGGTCCTTTGTGTTTTTGAATGTATTTTCCTAAAAAGGGAAGATAAGGTTTGGGGAAAAAGGAAAGTTGAGTCCAAGATTCATTGGCCCTTTTGAAGTGTTGGGAAGGATAGGAGAGGTAGCCTATGCTGTGGCATTACCTCTAGAGTTAGAGCTTATACACAACATGTTTCACATAACGGTTTTGAAGCTGTATAAGCCAGACTACAAGCATGTGGTAGAATATGAGCTTATTCAGATCGAGAAAGACTTAATGTACGAGGAAACTCCTGTTCAAATTATTGACAAGAAGGAACAAATTTTAAGGAATAAAGTGATACCTTCTGTAAAGGTAATATGGAGAAACCACAATACTGAGGAAACAACGTGGGAGCTAGAGGAAAGAATGAAAAAAGATTATCCAAATTTATTCGTGTAACCTTATAATAGTGATTCTGGGGACAGAATCCTTATAAAGAGGGAAGAATGTAATGATATGCAAATTATCAATATTATAAATAATTAATGAAATTAAAATTTTGAAGTGTGACAAGTATTTTGGGACATGTCAATTGTGGATTATGTGATTATAGAATAAAATTCAAGCCTAATGAAACAAATTTGGATAAAAAAGGACTTGAATTGGATCAAAAATAAGTAAACTACGAATTTAATTGAATTAAATTATCTAAGAATTTTGACAAATGTTCAAAGTGCCATTGGCAATTTAAAGAATGACCTTGGTATCCTTTTGATGGATAATAACTTGAATGCCATTAGTTATTGAAGGGAATTGTCCTAAATAGCCTTGACCATGTATGAGTTAAGTTAACTAATATATGGTTAGTGGTTGGAATTATACATACAATATATGTATGTATATATTTTGTAAGTAAAGCTTGTATACACTTAATTCATTTCATCTTTCACTTCCAAAGTTGCTAAGTATAGAGTTCATAAGAGAGGAAGAGAGAAAAGGTTATGGTTTGCAAAAAGCTTGAGAGATTCCAAAGAAAAAGTGTTCAAGAGACTTGAAACTACCATCAAAGTGGTCATCTGTCACTAAGGAACTTTATAGCAAGAAGGAAGAGAACACAAAGAAGGTAGTATAAAAGTTGTAGCTTTAAAACTCCCTCTTTATATGTTTAAATTCAAGAACATGCATAGCTATGCATGTATCTATGGATATAAGTGTTGATTATGTGAGTTATATGCTATATGTGTGATTTATTGAGAAATCTTAAGCATTAAAGTTATAATACAAATGTGGTGAATTATTCATGTATGTATTTATGGCTAGGAAGCATGATTTATGGAAGATCATGTGTTGTATGTTGATAGATGTGATTAAAAATTAGATTAAGAGGTTGAGCATGTTAGACGCATGTAAAATTTCTTGTTAGATAGCACCATATGTTCCATAAAGGTTGAAAAGCACGACTTGTGTAGGAAAAATAGAATATTAGGCTACATTTTGCATGTAAACCAAATTATAATCTGTAAAGTGCTTTAGTTGGTGTGTATAGATGTTATGTGGACATACAAAATTGCTAAATAAGCATGTGTTAGTGTATGTGGTGTATGGAGTTTAATAACTCAAGTATAAGTTTAAGAGTGAATTTTGTTAAGTTGATAAAATTTCGCTCAAGTGTGATTTTTGGCCATTTTGTGTAATTAAAGGTGAAAATGAACCAAATAACTAAGTTTTATGTAAATACACATGCCCGCGACGATTTCGAAGTCATTTGGTGTCTATGGCGGTAAAGGTGCATTTTAAACGTTTAAGAACGTTTGTCGACACCAAAAATTGAGTTTTCGAAAAATTAGGGTCATTTGAAGACTTTTAACGTTTTTAAAGGCCTAGACAAATCATATATAGATTATATGTGCTAAATTAAGTGTTAGAATCAAGTTTTGTAAAAAGGGGTCAAAAATAGCATGTAAAGAAAAATGATAACTTGTATGTCAAGGTAAAGCATGTAAATGCTTATAGCTAATATATGGACTAACATTGTGATTGTGTAGGTCATAAATGGATAATATATGAATAGTAAGCATAAACAAGGATAAAGGCATGTGTTCTTTTTGAACTCTCTTTTGTAGTTCTTTGAATAATGATACATGTTGTGTATTTATTATTGAACTGTTTTTAAAAATGGTCGATGCCAATCTTGATCTGGCTAGACATATGTAATGATTTATTTTGCATTCCGATATTTATTGATATATTCTCCAATCCATATTGTTGTGGAGCAAAATCTATGAAATGCTGTATCGGAATAACCCTAATAAAAAAAGGGAATAAATGTAAAAAGAAAATCTAAATTTTATGGTGTGTTTGAGTCGTTAGATATTTATGTTGTGCACAATGTAAAAGTACGATAGGCAGATCACCTAGAGTACACATCTGAAAAGAAATATAGTTTTAAAACTGACTTGGGCAATATCAGTATTTGTGATTGGTATTATTCTCAATGAGTTCTTGGTCTTGTGACTGTACAACAAGGAAAGTTAATTTTTCAAGTAATCTTGTAAAGAATTATGTTGTATGCTCAAGTTCTTCATGGAAACCTTTATTGGTTCAACTCTATTGTATCAGATTTTTCATTCATTACTCTGAGATATCATGTGATTATTTGTTTATGTACTTGCTTAGCTATTTTATGCTCATTCTTACCTTAACATGATATTTCAGCTAAGCCCGAGCAGGCCGAGGGGTCAGGTGCCGATAAAGGGAAGGAAAAGGCTAGCAAGCAAGGATTGTGTAGTTAGAGGACTATTGTAACGTAATATTTTTGTAATAGAACAGATTGTATATGTTTGTAACGTATAAAGGTATATAAACCAGGGATAGTTATATAATTTTGTAAATTAAGTTTTATTATTCAGAAATGAATAGGAGGGATTGAATGGTAGAGTAGTATCGTGAGCACTAGATCTGTGGTTTGAGGGACCCGAATTTGGGGGCGTCACATTAATATTTATTAAATATTGCTAAAGTTTCAAAAGAGTAATTCTTTTTCATTCATGATATATCTTCATTGCTTATTTAAACTTGCTGAGCAAAGTTGTTGCTCACCCTTATTATATCATGAACTATTTTTCAGCGAAGCCCGAATGTTCTGAGGACAAAGGCAGAAAAAGGGCAACTAAGTAGAACTTGTAAAACCAAGCTTTAATATTATTGTAAGTCATATGAAACTCTTTTTTGTAATGAGATAGTGTATGTATTTAAGGTTAGTAGAACCTAGGATAAATGTACATTTTGTAATGAATCTAATTATATTTTTTCGCTAGTTATTGAAGATTAAGTTTATAAAATTTGTTTAAGTATTGGTTAGTGACCAATGAACCTAAGGTTTAAGGGACCCAAATTTAGGGTGTCACAGAGATCAGTGAATTCTCAGGAGTGCAATCAAGTTGAAAACATTCACAAGAGAAGGAGAATTTTCAATCTCTTGAGAAGGTGAAGTTGGTGGAGTGACTTGAATTATTAAATGGGGACAAGTCTCCGCAATTACGGTGGATGAAGATAGATCATCGATCAAAGGGTCTTGAGGAACAAAACTTAGAATTTTAGGATTAGGAGTTGAGATATCGATTTTATGGTCCTGACTTAATACGATCGGAGTGATATAGGGAAGCGAGGTATTATATATCTCAGTCATATTGATCGAGGGATTCAACAAAGACATATGAATCAATTGAGGATTGCTCTAAGTCCGTAGAGGATATGTCTACGATCTCTTCATAATAAGAGAAGTAAGTAAACTCAGAGTAAAAGAATGATTGGGGAATGAGAGTTATCGTATCATAGAATTGACCGAAAGATTGAAAAGATTTATTGCACAAAAGTTTAATAGCATAGGAGAGTACCCGTGGGAAAGTTTTGAGATACAAACTTCAAATTTTGAAATATTGAGTAGCTCCATCTCACAAAACTATGATCTCCTAGGGTTAATGCTTTCAACAAAGACATCAAAGGCATAAAATAGAGCAGTTGCTCACTTGTTGGATCAAATAAAGTAGTTATTTTCTCCAAAATTAGATTAATAAAGCCTTCCAACAACTCATATGTACTCATGCCCACAAGGTGCATTTGTCCTACTCCAAATCCAATGAATCTGTCAGGCAATCGAGCATTTGGATCCTCTATCCCTTCAAGCATAATTTTGGTTACCAATCCTGATAGAGTTGATATTGCTTGAGGAAGTTCTTGAGGAGTAAACATAGGCTCCCCCTCAGAGTCTGGATCTTCTCGCTTAACCACAATCTGAGGAAGCTCTTGATTGGTAAGCTGTTACTCCCCCTTAGCATTTTTGATTATGTCCTCTGTGACATTGGTGATGATCTTGGTAATTTTTAAAGAATCATCAAATACATCTATATGATTCTCTATTCTTTTTCTTCTTCACCATCTGTCTTAATTATATTTTCAGCTTCTTTGGTTTAGGATCTTTATCCTTTACAACCATCTTTTCAACAACCCATGGCTTAGGATCAGTGACCTTTTAAGCCATTTCTCATTAACAACTTCTTGCACTTCTACGATTGGAATGTCCTCTATGATTGGTGCTTTGTAACGCTATCGAAATCCATATGTTCTTTAATTATATCCATTCAATTCTGGATTTCATAATCATTAATATTAAAATCAAATTATATTATCCTCAATCATCTTCACGACAATTTCGTGCGTTAAAACGTAACCTTTAACCTTTAAAATCATTATTTGACCATAATGTGGTCCATAAATCTGTTTATTTATCTTACAATCATAACCTGTCTCAGGATCATAACGTTCACTTTATATACATTAGAACTTAGGTCAAACATTTATTCATTGTGACCTAGTCTATTATAATTTCGTAATCATATAACTTGTAATTCAAGTTAACATCACATGTGAATAAATTTATCATATATCTCTGTTACATATAAAACTACACTTACCTCATGCCTGCTCCGTATCTGATCCTGTTTACATACAATCATCCATCATATCTATATACATACATGTATCTGTTTATACATATCTGTACCATATATAGGAGTTTATTATATATAAAACTCGATTACCAAATAATACCTTCGCCTTATTCTTTTAAAGCATTTCTCAAAAATAAATTACATTTACTATTATCACTATGAATTTACAAACCATTCATTCATTCCTATTACAATCATGGTTTAATATTTAAAACCAAAGTGTTTCATCACTTGCATCTATACAACTTTATATTTAACTGGCTTGCTTGCACATTGCACAAATTACATATAACAAATTTACTTCTTGCTTATCCGTACATTCACATTCCTTTACCTTAGCTTAACTGGAACATCTGGCCTTCTCGTACTTTACCTAAAATGTTAGTTCATAACAAGAGTGAGCACATAGGCTCAGCGAGTCAATCAGATAACACATTTTATGCTTACAGTTTATATTTATGCGTCATGTATCCTCTACTTTACCATGCTATGATTAATGACACATATTCCACTTAACAGTTAATACACATAGTTGCATGGAGTGCGCAGTTCAACTATCATATAATTAACGTAGAACAACTAGTACACTTAAGTCTGAAAAACTTGCCCGATCTGCATTTATCTTACACTTAACCTTTATTGACTCGCGTGGCCTTCCTATCCTTTCATAACCATCTTGTTGGTCTGCTACTTCGAGCGCTATCTGTAAACATTACACTATATGCATCAATATAGGATCATAAACTTTCTATAACTTGTTACATTAAATCTATAAATATTAGACCCTTAATCTCTATTCTTTTCACATTTGATGTATTACACCTTATGTAGGTTAGTAATACATCCTAACTCGTTATCGCCTTTTACATAACTCCTAACATATTTTGGCTTAGCTTTAGGAATGTTATATTATGCCATTTATCATTTCATTATACCTTGACATCCTTTATATTGGCCATTCTTTATCTATCTAGGGTTTACATAGCTTATCTTTATCATTCTGTATCAAAACGTCGCATTTTGGACACTTTAATTTTTTTTTGTGAACAGTACACTGCGCCTTAGCCGCTTCAGACTTCGCTGGCCGTGAAGTCCTCTCAGCCCATGAACAGTACATTGCACCCCGGCACAGTGTTCAACATAAAACACTATGCCCCGGCACAGTCCTGTAGTCTCAGTTTCTGTGATTTTTGTTGTTGTTGCTTTGCTGATTTTTAACTCCTTCATCACACATCCAATCAAGTCCAAATTTGGAATAGTACTAGGTCTTACTACTTAGTATTTTATAAATTTTTTACTTGCCTCATTTGGCTTCTCAAAATCATTGATACACTAACCCGTAAGAGGGCGAGGGCGTTTCAAAACATTTTCAACCTTAAAATAATTTTTCACCAACTTTGTGATTTTTGGCCATTTTCTTTAAAAATTCATTCCAACACTCAATAAAGTTCATATACATTATATATGACATGCCCATACTTTTAAAACCATAAAACTTCGTACGAGACGATATTTATCCGTAAAAATCCATTTTGAATCGAAACGATTAGTTTCGATCGCTCGAATTACCTTTTCATTCAAATTTCCATCCATTGATTACCAAATCAACCTAAACACGTGTAATTATATAAAAGTAGGTCTTTTGACTTTACTTCACCTTTAGTTCCTCAAAATTGCCAAAAATCACATTTTTGACGGCATTTTGTCAACTTTTAAATTTCAAACCTTAAACTCAACTTAGTCTTTAAACTCCATACACTACATAGGCTACCACATATACATTTAACAACTTTGTGTATTCACGTAACTTTTATACACGCCTTTCAAAACACTTTATAGATTATGATTTGATTTCATTGTAAATCATAGCCTAATATTGTAACTTCCTTTACAAAACATGATTTTCAACCTTCCATGCATCTTTAAAGCTATCTAGCATAAAAATATGTATACATCTTACATGTTCAACCTTCCTAGCTAGGTTTCATCAAAATTTCCAACATATTACATATGATCACCCAACAAATCATGGCTTTTAGCGTGAATAAACACATGATTCTCCATAAATCATGATTTCTATACTTTTAAACATTATCATGCTATCTTTTACACACATAAACCTCATATACATATATTCAACCTTATATATTAAGGTTTAACCATAAACTTCCAATTCTAACCATATTTTCGTACATAAATCATATCTTTAACCACAAATACTTACTTTGACATACATAGCTTAAAGTTTTAAGCTTAGAAAACTTTTATACCTTCTTGGATGGCCAACTTTCTTATATAGAGAGCTTCCTAATGATAAGCTTTTCCTCTTTTCTTCTTGCTCCTTGATCATTTAAGCATCTTAGCTCTCACATCACAAGCTTTTGCTTCTTATTTTCCATGGCTTCCTTATCTCTCTCTCCTAGGGCTTCTCCTTCCTCTCTTTTCCAGCAAAGTGAAGAATTCACTTAGTTGCTAGGTTAAATAAGACTTGACCCAAGTTGGGTTAAGTCATCCTAACTATGGTAAATCCCAACCAAGGGTATTTTAGTCATTCCACACTTTAAGTCAAGGGCACTTTTGATATTTTATCACTTAGGACATAACAGTCATTACTTAATTTGTCAAGGGTATTTTGGTCATTTTACCCTTTAGGACACAATGGTCATTAACCAAATTGTTGAGGGCATTTTGGACTTTTGCCACATTTTTTTAGAGAATTTAATCCATTTAATTCTTTAAAAATCATTTCTTGCTTATTTTCAATCCAATTCAAGTCCTTTTTAATCCAAATTTATTTCATTAGGCTTGGATTTAACTCCATCACTAAATACACCAAAGTTGGCTTGTCCCATATCACTTGTCACACCTTAAAAATTGGATTTCATTAATAACTTATAATAATTCACAATAAATTGTCAACTTGCATAACATTGATTCTCAATTATCTATGAACCATTTTCGATTCCACATTCAATCAATTTCAGTTTTTGACATCTCAATTAAGTTGAATTACTCATTTGTCCGTAAACCGCTTCCTTGATAAGCGAACCTCGACCAAATTATCAAAATCCATTATCATTTATCATTTTATGCTCATATAGCCATTATATGACTTTTATGTTATTTGGTACATTACTTAGCACACCTACATCAATTCAAAGTATACTTGCACACTAACTTCCTTCTACTCACTTTCAAGAGTATTACCTTATATACATACACATCGTATAGATATTTACCTCATTCCGATCAATTAAGATCAATTCCTTAGCAATTCCATACATTCACATATCAAACTTTTAATATTTCGTTAATCCTTGATAGACCGTTTAGGTCAAACTGCTACTCATTTTCTATGCATACAGACTTACCTTGTCATTCTCACTCTATCGCCTTTCCAGGCCTATTCATTATGCTAGTTATTAATATACATAACTAAAGCTTAATTTACATACACTTTTCTCATTTCTATAATTCTCTAACTTAACTCTTCTTCTTTCTTTATCTGCTCAAATATCCATATACACTTATTCAATCTATTACCTGTTGACATAACATAGTGTCTTACCATAATTCTTTTCAAATTATCCTATTGAGGGCATTACAATTTTTCGTTCTCTTTAATCCATCAGAATTTATATTCATAAAATTTCATGATCTATTACGTTGCTAATACAATTTAATAAATAGCTGATCCTCGTACATTCTATAGATCTTTATTTACATCAAGAGTCCTTCTATATCATTTCAACCACATAGGTCATATATAACACATTGATCACATAATAATTTATATTTAATCACTCTTAATAAATTCTGTCATTCAAGCTAGGTTTTATCTGCTAACCTTTACTAAATTAATCAAAATCCTTATTTGAAAATCCTGGAAAAATTTGAGATGTCACATGCTTGTTCTGGAGTTTTCTTGATAATTGACTCCCCAAACTGTTCTTCATGACTTACAGAGTTTCTTATCTACTTCTTTTGTCTCATTCCTTTCTTTTTCTTCAGAATCTATGATATTGGTGCAGATCATCATAAATTTCATCAAAATCTGATGGAGAGCTTTTTTGGCATTTCTTTTTCTGTCTTTTCTTATGTTCTCCTCTTTCTCTTTAGGGAGTTTTGCTCTGAATCATGAGGTGTGGTAGATCCTTGAGAGTCATTTTCTTGGATCTTAGATGCCTTTTGTTTGGCTTGAACTTGGGAGGGTTTTAAATGTCACTGACAGTATGCTCACTCCTTTTAGACATTCTGGATCGATGTAATTCGATTGAGTTTTTCTTCCAATTTTCAAATAATTTTGGAGTAATTTTGTTGTTCAAATTCAAATTCTCTTCTTCATCATCTGTAATAAGCTTTTTCATTCTTTTCTTCAGAACTTGACTCAAAATTATTCTATAGTACATTTTGGGGCTTGGCTTGTTAGCTTTTCTTTTGGCATTGTCCTTCGCCCATTTGGCTCTCCATTTCATCAAAATTGAGCCAAAGTTAATTTCCACATTGTTGACGATAACAGTCATGATCTTCAATTGTAATTCGCTGATAGAGTCATGTGTTGAATCTTTGCATAGAATGTATTTGCCAACTATATCAGCCAATAATTCATATTCAGGGGGAATTTGTAACGACCAAGAATTTTAAGATTCATTATAAATAAAATTAAGAATTTAATTTCTAATTAAGTTGTGTGAATTAATCTAAACCTTTATGTGATGGTTTGACTATTTGTCTATTCGGTTAATTTAATTAAAGAATGCCCGATTAATGGTTTAATTAAATTAACGGACTAACTTAATGATTTTTGATATCAAGAGATTTATAGGTTATGGATCCTAATTAAATATTCAATTAAGATTTGAATATGACAAGTCTAATTAGATTATATAATTAAATTTAATTTAATTATTAAATGGTCTAATAATTATTTTAGAAACAAGTTCAAGATGAATTAAAAGAATAATGGACTTGTAAGTTATATTATGTGATTTAATGTTTAATTAAACTAATTCAATATTTTATTTAATTGGGAGACTAGTGAATTATTTTTGTAAGCCCATGTTGGTGAATTAATTTAGTGATCTAGTGACCACCCAAACAAATTAAAATGCAAGCCCAAACATTGACCCAATTGAGCAAACTTCTAAAAGACTTAATTTGTAAATTATGTAATAAAAATAAAGGGAAAATCAAGGAATTTTGGAGGATGGCCGGTGGTTTGAGCAAGGGCCTTACATGGATTTCAAAAATCTAGCAAATTTGATGGTTTGATATAGTGTGTGGAACACTTAACCATTTTGCTAGCAATTGTGAGAAAGTTTGATGTCCATTCTATAGATATAGGTAATATATGTATAAAATGCTAGGTCTATAAATAGCACACCACATTTCATTTTAGTGGGTTACAAAAATATTGCAAGAGTTATTTATATTAGGTGTTAGTGAGTTCTAGTGAGTTTACTCGATGAGTGAGTGACTTTAGAGAGTTCTTTAGTGAGTTTCATTATCGAGTCAAGAGAGTTAAACTATATTTCTTCAAGGAGGTGTTCTTAGATGTCATCACACATCATAACCTATTTTGGAAAGCAAAGAAAGCAAGTCATTAAGAGCAAAATGTATAATACCACCCAAAACCCTAGCTTGTATGCGTTTCATTGTGTTATAGATGATTTCTATGGTAGAGAATTTATTTTCAAGCTCTAAATGTTTAGATCCATGCTAGATTGTTTAACATGAATATTTATATGTGTTTGTGTTGAAAAGTTTAGCAAAATATATGAAAACGATTTTTACCAACGGAACCCTAAGCGAACGCGTGATTCAGAGCTTTATATTTTGAAACCTACAAGTTGTATGTGTGATTTATTTTCTTCATATGCTAGGTATGTAAGTTAAGAGTAAAACATAGTTGGAATCATGTCAAAAGGTTTTAAATTGAGTGAGTTATGATATTTGGAACCAAATGAGTTAACTGGCAAACCTTATTGCATAACTGTCCACTTTGAGCCCATTTTTCATGACCTATACATGCCCAAAATGTGTTTCAATGATGAAATCTTGTAGTTAAAGAAGATACGAATCCATTAAGACTAATTTTGACGTCATTTGAATTTGTAGATTTTATTTTATTCAAGTTTGTGCAAAGAAGGTAAAAATCACAAAACAAATCACAAATTGAGCAACATTCTGCATAAAATTTTGGCATGGCAAGCGCCTAGGCGCCTCTGCCAGCTTTTGGTCTGTTTGGGTCAATTTTTATTAATTAAACGGGTTGTAAAATTTTTTAAATATTAATATAATTAATATAAGACCCAAATAAATTTAAATATTTATAAATAAAATAGAGTAAGAATATTTAAGGTTTTAATTATTATTTAAATAAAATAATATTTAAAATTAATTAATTATTTATTGTTTAATGGCTATTAAATAATAAATAAGGCGAATTAGAAGTAATTAATTATTAATTATTTAATTTTTATTAAATAATAAATAAAGAAAAATAAGAATAATTATTATGACTTAAAAATAATTAAATTAATTATTTATTATTTAATATTAAATAATAAATAAAGCATTTAAGTTTATTAATTTATATTTAAATGATGAATAAAATTAATAAAATAATTATTTATTATTTAATTAATATTAAATAATAAATAAGGATAATAATTAATAAATTATTATTTAATTGATATTAAATAATAATTAAAGAAGAATAATGTTAATAATCTAATTAGTTATTATTTAACTAACGTTAAATAATAAGTAAAGACAACTTATTATTATTTATTTGACCTTAAATAATAATTAAAAAGGCATTAAGATTAAGAAACTAATTATTTATTATTTAATAATGATTAAATAATATATAAGGAAGAATAATTAGTTATTATTTAATTAAAAATTAAATAGTAATTAAAGGGGAATATAGTTAACAAAATACTTAATAGACTTTAATTAATTAATTGTTGTTCAACAATAATCAAGGATAGTTATCATTTATTATTTTAAATAATGTTTAAGAATAAATGAGGTAATGAAATAATTATAATAAATTGTTTAAGTGTTTAAATAATTATATAAAGATGTCTAAAGCATACTTAATTTAATATTACTTAAAGAGAAGTTATATTCGACGGTTAAATCATTTACCTAAATACAACTAAATATAAATGCTATGAAATTTCTTGCAAGGTGCTATGAAATGATCATCGGTGATTAAATGTTAGCTTTAGTAAACTAAAATGTTTAAGTGCATAATTATATGTTGTACTAATTGATAGGCCGACGTTATCAATGTTAGGTCTTTCAAAGGGAGTCTAATTTATCTGAATTAGTGGTACAACGCGAATAAGCCATGTTTCCTAACCTTGCTCTCATTTATATTGAGCAAATTCATAACTCAAACTTTAGTTAGTGTTTTTCAATGATGATAATGGTTTAATGTTTGTCAATTACTCTACATCCATGATAGTTATTGATATCCGCACTTGGTGCACTTGAATTCTTTTCTATTATTGAACTGTAAAATATTTTAAGTTCTTCATTCATGAACTGTTTAAAGAATTGGTCTGCGCCATTTGTTCGGCTAGACATACACATGTTAACATATTTCAAAAACTATCCAAACCAGTGGTTGGTATGGATTCTTGGATTGAGAGAACAACCCTTGATAAGGGAAATATAAAGTATCGGTTATCTGATGCGTCAGAGTTTAATGTTATGGATACACATGGTGTACAAGAGGCTGATCTCCTCAAGTACAAACTGACAAGTTAAAATATTAAAAGGACAGTCAAATGATTGATTTCTTAAAAATGTTCATGGTCTATTTGACCACTCAGCAGTGAATAATCAATATTCATTCTTTCATTTGAATTTTGATTATATTGTTCAGTTATTTTAAATCATTGATTTATTCGATTGCCATTCTTATTCATTCATGATATACATTCATTATTTCTTTTAAACTTACTGAGGTAAGTAGTTGTTTATTCTTGCTATAGCATGAACTAATTACAGTTAAACCTGTGTAACGCCCCCAAATCACTATACTTGCTATAGTTGACTTGGTGCTCACTATAAATGCTAAATCATTAGGTTTATAGTTGATTCTCTTTATTTATAAATAAAGTTCTCATCTTAATTCTCAAAGATCTTTCATTATTTTCTATTAAGTCCTTGTAATCGATACAAGAGACTTAATATTCAATCATAACATTTTATCCTTAATATTTAAATATTCTATAACTGTACGTGTTCCAACATGTGACGACCTCAAATTTGGGATACTTTAACCTTAGATCCGGTTCAACACTAGTACTACATTTTTCTTATTGGTCATGAATAACAACAATATAATAATTGCTAAATAATTATTTATTTATAATTTTACAACATCTTTTTCTATTCCAGAATCACAATCTTTATACAATCCTAGTATGTCTCAATATCATACATGTTATGACATTCTATTACAATCAATTTGAGTATTTAACACTCACATAACATACCAACTAAGTCTTATACTACACCATCAATTATCTGTCCAATTCGGACTAATATCCACAACAGACATTTAGATCTTCAGTGAAAGTAATATGTTTTCCTGTTCATTGATCTTTATCGAAAATTTCGAATAACTTGCATTATCTGAAAATGTTGGTTTAAGCACGAGTGAGCACGGCGACTCAGCAAGTTTAACAGTTACACATAACGCATTACATGCTTCACATAATATATATGCTTTGCATCTTATTCTTACATCAGGCTTTTCATATTAATAATACTTCATACATCTTATGCATCACATATAATAATCAACTAGCACTTAGCAAATCATGCTTTATTCTTATACATAGTTTTCATGTAGTCATACCACACGCTTCTCATCTACCATAAACATCATAAATATATCTTCATATTATCAATTTAAATCAAATTAATGCATATTAATGCACACAGGAGCAAGTTCTGAAAAACTTGCCTTGTTCGCTTATACCATTTATGCTTATTTGCGTCTTTCGTTTAACCTACAATTTATATATATAATTGACATAATTATTAGTTACAATGACTATTAATTAGTCTTAACTTAAGACCTTAACTTCAAATTATTAATTAACTCTTTTGTTGTCCGACAAATGAACCTTTATGTTCCGGAAAAAACCTTAGCCCAACAAACCTAGTTGGACATGTAGGTAAATTTAACCAACTTACACCTTCACTACACGTTCTTCGTACGACTTACTTTTAATAAGTTGTCTAAAATTTAGTCACAGATTGACTATTTACATCGGTTTAATTTAATTAAACATTCTTCTTTTACATAACTTAATGATTCGGACATTTAATAATCTACTAAATACTTCAAAATATTATCTACCTTTGATAATATACAACTACATTCAAATATTATTAACCATTTAATAAAATTTTAATCATTTATTAACATTATTAATTATTTAATAATATTTTAATCCCTTATTAATATTATTAACCATTTAATAATATTTTAATCATTTATTAATATTATTAATCATTTAATAATATTTTAATCACATATTAATATTATTAACCATTTAATAATATTTTACTCACTTATTAATATTATTAACCATTTAATAATATTTTAATCATTTATTAACATTATTAATTATTTAATAATATTTTAATCTCTTATTAATATTATTAACCATTTAATTATATTTTAATCACTTATTAATATTATTAATCATTTAATAATATTTTAATCACTTATTAATATTATTAATCATTTAATAATATTTTAATCACATAATAATATTATTAACCATTTAATAATTTTTTAATCACTTATTAATATTATTAATCATTTAATAATATTTTAATCACTTATTAATATTATTAACCATTTAAGAATATTTTAATCATTTACTAATTTCATTAATTATTTAATAACATTTTCATTAAATACCAATGTTATTATTCCTTTAGTAACCTTTTAATCTCATAATAATATTTTAATAATCTTTAAACCATAAAAATAGTTAACTTTTTAATAGTGTTAACCTTAGTCTTTATTTTATACCTTTAACTACCAATTAGTTACTAGTAGACTTTATATATATATATATATATATATATATATATATATATATATATATATTGATGTAATATTCAAATACATTCATTTTACAAGTTTATTTTAGGTTTTAAGTCCCTAACGGTGTTTTGCTTAGACTTTTAATTAACCGATAAGTTAAACCGGAGTTCTGACTTGATAAAACTTTAAAATATCAAAATTTTGACTTTTTTAACATTGTACCAGAACTGGCGGTGCTGGTCATAGGCTTATTCTAGCACTAGCAGCGCTCAAAGTAGAATGTTCGAGCACTGGCGACGCTCGTTTTGACTACGCGGACCTTTTTTACTAAACCTATCATAACTTCTTCATTTCAAAATATTTTGGGGTGATTCTTGAGTCCATTCTTATCATAATTTCTCCCTCTACAACTTCTCTTTAGATCACAAATCCAAATTCCTAACAGAACTGGACTAAAAACTGCTCGTAAGGACAAAGTAAAAACTAACTTCACAAATCCTTGATTTTAATGGTTCAAACTTGAATAAAATGAACTCTACACATCCAAATGACACCAACTTATTGTTGTTGTCTTTATAACTTCTTATTTTATAACATTTCATGGTTCAATCACATTTTTGAAAAAGTTTTGACAATAAATTTAAGATCGAACGATCTAGGGCTTTATCGGTAACACAATAGGGAAATTTCTTCTATTTATTTGCATACCACCCATACAAATACATGTATTAACTATGTCAAACTATGAATATACCTATATTTCATAGTTTTAGACTTCTAGAGCATCAAAATAACTTTTGATCGGTTAAAAAATACTTTTTGATCGATTAAAAGATATATAGACTATAGAATTTTGTTAGTTTCCAATGACACGAAAGATATCTAGAAGAGGGGGGGGGGGGGGTTGAATAGATTCTTTAAAACTTTTTCTTTTTCTTGCTTTGTTTTTAAGAGATAATGAATTCTTAATTAATTTGTTTAGCACAACGGAATATCATTTAGTTACCTCTTATTGATTTGTTAAAATAATAATTCAACAAGCAATTATATAGCAGATATAGCAGTTAATAGACATAAGATGAAAGACACCAGGTTATAAGTGGTTCATAGTTCACAAGACTCCTACTCCACTGATCTGCTCTTCAAGTAGCAAATCCTCTCAGGATACTTTTACAATTTCTGAATCACTAAGATTTCTTTAAGATCAACAGTCTTGGAACTCTAGTTGACTAAGAACTCTATAAGTCTAACAGACTTAGATACTCTAGTTCACTAAGGACTCTTCTCGAGTAGTGTAGATTTGGGTGTACTACTGATTTGCGTTTAGCATAAGTTTTGGAAGAACTCAGTAGCGATGCAAGATTCTTTTCAGTTTTATCTTTTTGAACTCTTACGAATTTCTTTCCTTCTTGTTCTAAAAATCTCTAATTTTCTTCATCAAATCTGGGTGGTTTATGTGAGAGCTTCTGTTTTCTTCCCGTTAGAATATCTGCCCTTAACTTTAGTTTATACCCGTTACCTCACAGTGTAGAGCTGATGAATATTATATTTGTTTAGCTCATTAATCCTCTGATGAGGTATTAATTGATCTGCTATTTTAGTCTATGGAAGGTGTTTCCCTTTTTCTCTTGGGGACAGATATGTCAGTCGTAGGTTTCTACCAACTTTCATAGAGTCATTTGGTTCTTCCATACTATAGGACTGATAGGACTTAGTCCTCTGACTTTACTGCCTTGAAAGTCTTCTCTCTGTTGCATAGTGCGCTTGGGTCAGTCCCCTGACATTTCTGACTTTGTGCTTTTGACAGAAGCTCTTCTGTCACATCGATGCAGATTGTTCTTTTCAACGAAGTTGCTTTTGTCTTAGTACAGGAGAAAAGTCAAACGATGATTTAGGTTTAGATCGTAGTGTTGCTCAAAAAGGTCTCTTTTTTTAATTAGCTCTATGATTGCCCTTGCTTCAGTGATTACTCAGTGATAAGACAATTTTCCTCGAGGAAGTAGAGTTTTACGTTACGGCTACTCTTCCGTTCTACGCTTGGGCTTCTTCCTTGGTCGTAGAGTTTTCTTGGAATGGAATCGTAGAGTCCATTTTATGAGTGGTCTTAGTTGTCCAGAAAATTTGTAGAGTCCACTCTACGAATGTACTAAGTCATTGAGTCTTCTTTGAGCGAAGTTGTAGAGTCCTCTCTACGGACAGACTGAATCGTTAAGTCTTCTTTGCTTGGAGTCGTAGAGTTTATTCTACGATCAGTTTGATATAAGATCAACCTAACAGATTTGATATTTTCTAACTAAGTCCTTGTACATCATAATCAATCAAAGAACTTTATAACTCAATACAATCATATTCAAAAGATCATCCTAACAACTTTGATCTTATTTAACTAAGTCCTTGTACATTATGTGTCATCAAAGGACTTTACAATCCTACTATTTACTGCATTTATCAACTTAATTCTTATCATTAAATTAAACATGCAATGTTCAACAATCTCCCCCTATTTGATGATGACAACATAGATAGCAGATAGTAATTTGAACACCTTAAATAGGCAAAATGCGTACGAATAATTGAATGCCTAACATACAGTGAGTAGCTGTATTTTCTAATGAAAAATATGAATTTATTGATGCATAGTCAGTTATGCAATGAATGAAAAAAAATCAAAACAAAACTTATCTCCTTCTACTAGGAGGTCTCATTCTTTCGTCTTCATGCCTTCACTCTCTCTCACTTTTCTCCCTTTGCTTGAAGAATGCTCTTCTTTCCTCTTCTGCTTTTCTCAATTCCTCTTCCCTCTGCAAAGCTTCTTCTTCTTTAACTTGGAGCCATTCTTGTGAGCTAGATGGCCCCGTAGTTGAATATTGTCCCTGATGACTTGGTGCAGTTGAGGCCTGTTTGGGATGAGTTGGTACTAGTTTAAACCTAGGAGGTTGAATTGATGTTTGAACCATTCTCATTTCTTGAGGTGCTCTTCCTCTTCTGCTTTGACTTACAGTTGGTTCTATAACCAAACTCTTCTGTTTTATGCTTGTTTTCTTCTCCCCCTTGTTGGCATCATTAATTATAACCACTTCTCCTGACAGCTGTTGCACACCTTGAACAAGTTCTTGAAGATGAGTCTGAGTGGCAGCTAAATCATTGCGATGTTCTTGAAGTCGTTCTTCAACTAGGATTTGTTTTGTTTCCACCACTGAAAGAGTAGTAT
Source organism: Hedera helix (assembly GCA_947179155.2). Taxonomy (NCBI): domain Eukaryota; kingdom Viridiplantae; phylum Streptophyta; class Magnoliopsida; order Apiales; family Araliaceae; genus Hedera; species Hedera helix. The sequence continues at coordinate 24,914,952 of OX359266.1, forward strand.
TTGATCGGTAAGTTTGTTCGCTGATGGATTTCTTCGACTTGAAGAACTGGTCAACAAGATGAGCAATAGATTTCTCACTGGTTTCTTGAAGAATTTTAACCCACTTTTGATGGTTTTATATTGCTTCCAAAAACTTTTTGTCCCTATGCTCGAGATGTTCAGAGACTGCTGTTGTTAACTGCTTCAATCTTGTGGAGAATTGTTGTCCCAAGTTTTGAGAAAGTTCGTTGGCAGCAGTAACAACCTAGGCCCTTGAGCAAAATGTGAAGGTTAAATTGACATTCTGTTTCAAGATTCAACCTTCTCACGCTTTAAAAACACGTAATAGTCAGTAAAAGTTTTTCTCGAAAAACGTGTAAAAAGCACTATTCACGAAGAAACGTTTTTCATTCGTTTGATCGTTTCTTTCATCTGTAGGACTTCTTGTATTTCACGACATAGTGATAATATGAGGTTTAGATGCCAGAGAATCAATAAAAATTTTCTTGGGAAAAAGACGAAAAAGACATGATTTACGAGAAAACGTTTGTCGTCTTTTTGAACGTTCTTTTCAACGTTTGGACTTTTTCTATTTCACGATATAGCATTTATACGGGGAATAGATACCAGGGAACCACTGATATTTTTCCATAAATAAAACGTAAATCGCTCTTCAAACGAAAACGCTTTCTGTTTTTGATCAAACCGTTGATGGATACAGTGTTTGTATGCAACACCGGTGCGAAATAAGCAATAAAAGATTTTCTCGAAAGGTGTGTCGGGAATAAGACGAAATAGGGAAAAGACAAAAATAAATATTATTTTTGACTTTTTGATCTTCTAACCATTTTCTGAGAAATGGTCGTCAAAAACACTATTCACCGAAAAACGTGCCAAGTCTTTTGGACTTTTCACTTTACAGAGAAGTGTTCATTCGGAACAAAACTCAGTAATATCAAAATTTTAAATTAGTAGAAGTTAACCAAATTAGTTGGAATCAGACTGTTATATAATTAACTGTTAATTCATCCGTATTGTTTTCATCAAACGGATCATGAGATAGGTTAACATTAAATTTGAATAATCAAATTTATCAGATTAATACCTAATTATATTATTTAATCATAATTAGTGTCTAGAATGAAAGAAATTTATCAATCGCGTTGCCCGGTAGGTGTATTTGAGAAAAATACACGAAAGGTTATCCGAGATTAATTCAAGAAAAACTTTGAGGGTCAGACGAGACATCATATTAATATTGTATGATGTATTTTATGAATAAAATATGTATAAGTAATTAAAACTTATATTACTAATGCGAAATATTTTAAATTAATCGTACGCGATTTATCCGATATGCTGAAAACGGAAGAAAGAGTGGGTAAGAGTGTGGCTGGCACATGCTGGCGCATGCCTGGCACACGCCGGCACATGCTGGCACACGCTGGCACACTCTAAATATTATTTTAGTTTTATTAATTAAATAATGTGCGAAAAGACTAAAATGCCCTTGGTCTTTTTAACTAATGACCAAATTACCCCGACCTTTGATTTTCCTATAAATAGGAAGCTAAACTCATTTTGTTCTGCGTGTTCCTTATGACTTGAGCAAGTCGTTGTTATGTCAAATTTCATTTCATAGTTTAAAGTTCAAGAACATACGTCGTATCCATGTACGGTTTATCCGTTCTCCGTGTTCTTCGTATGTTCTGGAGTATTATTATAAATTGTTATAATTAAGTAAACAAGTCGTTATAATGACCAAATTTTTTCAATTATAAAGTGTTATAATCACATATGTAAGCAGTTATAATGCTCAAATTATTTCAAGTATGAAATCCAAAAGCTCAAGAACATAAGTCGTTACCATGTACGATTTTTCGTTCTTCGTGTTCTTCGTGTGTTCTTGAGCAAAAGTCATAATTTCTACATAAGTAGGTTTATGATTTGGTAATTTAGTGTTATGAGATGATGAAACATGATGGCCTTGCTAAATAATGCTTGTGGCATCAAGTTTTAGTAGTCGAAACGAAGAACGATGAAATTTTGTTCTTCGTGTTCTTCGATTCGTTCTTCGTGTTCTTGAGAAAAAGTCATGAAATCTTATATAAGTAGGTTTATGATTTTGTTATTTTTATGTTATGAAGTGATACGGAGTGTTAGAACATGTTATCTTAGCAAATTAATGCTTGAGGTATCATGTTTTACCAATCGGATCAAAGAAAGTTAGGTCTAATATAGTCGCAGAATATTTTTGCAAATTTCCGAAAATTTAAACTCTGAATATGCCTTAGTAACCTAAATTAAAGTTGTAGATCATGAAATTCTAAGCAATTTAGACTCAAGAATCACTTCAAAATGTTTTCGTACGACAAAGTTATGGCTGTCGCAGTAAAAGAGGTCAAAGCTGAATTTTTAAGGGGCATTCGGATTTTAGGGCTTAAAAATGAGTTTTTGAGTTCGCCACTTAACGAAATGATTACACCTATGGAAATGGTCTAGTTAAGTTATTCTAAGACTTATTCAAAAGGAAAATTTGATAAACTAACGTTCGGGGTCGCGTAACCCTTTTTGTAGGCGTTTAACGATTTCCCGGGAAACCCTGACATGGTTTCAAGGCAAGTCTTCTAACTCTTGCTATGTGCTACTTGTGCAGTATTGTTAAAATGTTAAATGAGATGTGTAATGTCATGTTATTATGCAATAGATGATATGTGAAGTCTTTAACTGATGTTTACAAGCCTTCTAACTGTTATGTTTTATGTTTACGATTTACGAACATGATTTATACACTTTGTGTGTCAATGTGATATAAATTGTTGGAACGTGAGTTATATGTGATATTAAATGGAGAATTATGTTCAGTCAATGCATGTTAAAGTTTATATGAAAGCATAAACTGCGTATGTGCTGTATGTTAGACTTGTTGAGCCGTCGTGCTCATTCTTGCGAATAAAACCTTATTTGCAGATTAAAGATGAACGTTACGAAGATCATGAACTTAAAGATGCAGCATAGATTAGGTTTTCATGTAAATTGATTGTATTTGTATATGTCGTAATGACTGTTGTAATACGAACAAACAAACATGTAACCGAATATTGAATGAATGATATAAATAATTATCATCAGAATGTTGTTATGTCTTTATTTTGATATAACCTAGAATTGTTAAAATTTAACATAGTATTGATAATGATCTATTTATCTGGATGAGGATCGGTAAATAACTTGTGAGTGCTGTACATCTGAGACAGAACTAAGCGATGTTGACTGGTCAAATCCATCGTTAAGGTTCCTCAGACCCAGGTATAACTCGTTATTACTATTCTGAATACCATATAAGTAGGATTATTGATATGAAGAGATATCTTTGTATATTGATACTTGTAGTACGAATGAGACCGTTACAAGTGGACGTATATAGAATATTTAAATCCTAAGGTTAAAATTAAACCGTTATATATGGTTTTATCCATTTATACAGATGAAATACAAGTTGATACTTGTATACTTATGAGACTGAGATCAAGTTAAGATCCAGGGACAAAGTTAAGAGAAATTTTTAATGTATAGTCTAAAATAAGACTAAATTAACCAATATGATTATGGGATCATTGGTTAAGTCAATAGATGTATGAAATTAACGCACAAGGTCCGCCGCATCGAAAGCGCGGGGGATTTTGGGGGCGTTACAAGGGTACTGAATTGGTTCACTTTCATCCCATACTACTCCCGCTGCTTCACAAAGCCCACAAATTAAAGACGGATGAGGTAGGCCCCGAATTGGTTTCCCTTTGATAGCATACTTGATTGAGTTGTCGATCACTTGTCCCTTATCAATGGTTTTCTTATTGACTATGCAGAATAAGAGGACCGCTCGTTCTTTAATTACCTCGGTGACATGTGTTGTTGGCATTAGTTTAGCACATAGAAAATAGTACCATACCTTCCCATATCGGCTCAAGTATGTGTAGTTGAAGGTTTTGGGTTCACCATCTCTATACTTCCAGACTGCATCCGGTTGGCACAATCCTCTAATAACCTCCTCATAATTTACCGGCTCCTTAGCAAATGCTGAATACTTATCCGCTTCTGACAGCAATGGAATACCATAGTACTCGTTTATTTTCGCAGGAGAAAAGGAGACCTTCTTACCACGAACGACGACGTCATTATGTTTAATCGCCTTGGCATTAGCATAAAACTCTTTAACGATTGAAATGATGGAAGGTTTAGGTTGGTGAGGTAATGTTCCCCAATTCTGGTTGATCATTCTCCATAATTCACCATCCAAAGGTCCTGGATCCATACCCCGCTCTGGTATAAGCTTCTTGGCATCGACATGTTCCTCATAGAACTTGGTCGATTCATAGCTCACAAACCGGCTTGAATCATATGGAGGGGTGGACCTTAAGCTCTCTCCTCGATGACGTTTTGGTGCCATTGAACTCACAAGCCTTCCAAACTTTTTGTAACACCAACCAATTCCAAGAACAAATTGGTTTTTTCTTTGAGGAATTTTAACAAACAGTTGGCGGGTACCTTGTTTACAACCCCCAAACTTATAACCTTGATTCTTGAATTAAACCCCCAATAGCAATAAGAAGTCCAAAACAACACCAATTTGTATTGTGTAAGAATTCAATACTATCCTCAAGACTAATGTTATGAAATTTGACAAAGTAAAATCTTACTTGAAGATGTAGGAGAGGACCGCCAAACTTAGCGTTTCTTGAGAAATGGAAGGAAATGGAAGGATTGTGAGTGTGTTGTAAGCTTGAGAATTCTATTTATAGTTGCCAAGACGCACCATTCATCCTTTAATGCATGTATAACGGAAGTACTGAGAGGTGCAACGAAGGGGCTGAACGGAAGAGACTATGCTGAAAAGAGGGGCAGACGAAGTGGCACACGGTTTAAATGCTCAGTCGTTTAAGTTTGAAAATTCCCCGTCACGTAGCTGCGTAAGATATTGACGCAGCTGCGTCAGACCTGATTTTTAATATGTGACGCAGGGGCGTGACTTTGAGCGCAGGGGCGTCTCTTTTTACGCAACTGCATTGGGATGTCACGCAGGTGCGTCTAGAGGTGAATCAATTCCAGTAACTTCTAACGCAGGGGCGTGATTTTTTGATGCAGGGGCGTTAATTCTCACGCAGCTGCTTCAGCTTCTGACGCAGGTGCGTCAACGCCTCAAACGATTTTTCATCAATTACAGTACAGTCTGACGCAGGGGCGTGCTTTCAGGCGCAGATGCGTCACCCTCTGTTTTAAAATTTTCAATTCCTTGTCTTCTTCCCTGAACGTTTGACAAGCTTGAAGAACTGTACCTGACATACATTGCTCAAATTAGATACAACAAAAAAAAAATGAAGATATAAATATGTCTAAACTCAACAAATTATTTCCACTAAATTAATCAACTTAAAAGAAATGAAACTTGGGTTGCCTCCCATACAACGCTTGTTTTACTGTCATCAGCCTGACATTACTCCCTGTTTAAGATGAGAAAGAAACCGAGGACTTTATCCTATCGAATGTGTCTCCCCAGTAATGTTTGAGTCTTTAACCGTTCACTTTAAACGTGGCCTTGGAATCATTGCATTTTAACTCCACCGCTCCATACGGATAAATAGCTTGAATTGTGAAAGGACCTGACCACCGTGATTTCAGCTTTCTTGGAAAAAGTTTGAGTCGGGAATTAAACAATAACACTGATTGACTTGGTTCAAACTTCCGGTCCACAATGTGTTTGTCATGCCAACGTTTGACTCGTTCCTTGTAAATTCTTGCGTTTTTATAGGATTGAAGTCGAAACTCCTCCATCTCATTGAGTTGTAGCAACCGTTCCTCACCAGCTAGGTTAAAATCCCAATTCAATTCCCGAGTTGCCCAATATGCATGATGTTCCAATTCCACTGGCAAATGACAAGCTTTCCCAAAAACCAGCCGATAAGGCGACATTCCAAGTGGTGTCTTAAAAGCTGTTCTATAAGCCCAGAGTGCATCATCGAGCTTAATGGACCAATCCTTATGATTCGGATTTACTGTCTTCTCCAAAATCCGTTTCACATCTCTATTTGAAATCTCTGCTTTTCCAATTGTTTGTGGGTGGTAAGCAGTAACAACCTTATGCTTGACTCCATATTTCACTAGTAGGGCGTTGAATTGTCTGTTGCAGAATTGAGATCCTCCATCACTGATTATTGCTCTAGGTGTCCCAAATCTTGTGAAGATATTACGTTGTAAAAATTTGGTTACCACCTTAGCATCATTAGTGGAGGTTGCAATTGCTTCCACCCATTTAGACACATAATCGACTGCTACAAGGATATAAGAGTTGTTAAAAGACAAGGGAAAAGGTCCCATAAAATCAATACCCCAAACGTCAAATATTTCAACTTCTAAAATAGAATTAAGGGGCATCTCATGTCCTTTAGAAATATTACCTACCCTTTGGCATCGATCACATTGTAGAACAAATGAATAAGTATCCTTAAATAAAGTAGGCCAGAAAAAACCTGATTGAAGAACCTTAGCAGCTGTTCTTTGTCCTCCATAATGGCCTCCATAACTTGATGCATGACATTGTTGAAGAATGCTTCCCATCTCTTCTTGAGGAACACAACGTCTCACTAACTGGTCAGCACAACTTTTGTACAAAAATGGCTCGTCCCACAGATATTACCGTACATCATGTAGAAACCTCTTCCTCTATTGACTTGACAAGTTTGAAGGTAGGACCTTCCCAACAATATAATTGACCAAATCGGCATACCATGGTACCTCATACGTAATTACAAACAACTGTTTATCTGGGAAACTATCGTTGACTGTCATCTCTTTGTTTCTGGGTTGTTCCATTCTAGACAAATGATCTGCTATCTGATTTTCAGTTCCTTTTCTATCATGAATCTCCAGATCGAACTCTTGAAGCAATAAAACCCAACGGATCAATCTAGGCTTTGCATCTTTCTTTGCAACAAGGTACTTTATTGCTGAATGGTCCGTGTAGACAATTACCTTTGTTCCAATGAGATATGGATGGAACTTATCAAAGGCAAACACTACAGCTAATAACCCATTCTTTGTGGTTGTATAATTTAGCTGAGCATCAGTTAAAGTCTTACTAGTATAATAAATAGCTTGAAATACCTTGTCCTTATGCTGGCCCAAAACTGCCCCAATTGCGAAGTCACTTGCATCGCATATTAACTCAAAAGGATGATCCCAATCTGGAGCTACTACCACCGGAGCTGTAATCAATTTCTGCTTCAAAATCTCAAATGTTGCGCGGCATGCTTCATCAAACTCAAATGGGACTTCTTTCTCTAGTAAACTGCACAACGGCTTTGTGATCTTAGAGAAATCCTTAATGAACCTTCGGTAAAACCCTGCATGACCCAAGAAGCTACGAATACCCTTGACTGAATTCAGAGGAGGCAACTTTTCAATAGCTTCAATCTTTGCTTTATCAACTTCGATGCCCTTCAATGAAACCCGATGCCCCAGAATAATCCCTTCTTGAACCATGAAGTGGCACTTTTCCCAAATTAATACCAAATTCGTTTCTATACATCTTCTTAGCACTAAAGTTAGATTCTCTAGGAAGACATCAAATGAATCACCAAAAATCAAGAAGTCATCCATAAAGACTTCTAAATTCCGCTCAACCATATCTGGGAATATAACCATCATGCACCGTTGAAAAATTGTTGGAGCATTGCACAATCCAAACGACATTCTCCTGAAAGCGAATGTTCCATATGGACATGTAAAAGTCATTTTCTCTTGATCTTCTGGTGCAATGGCTATCTGGTTGTACCCCGAATACCCGTCTAACAAACAGTAATATTCACGTCCCGCAAGTCGATCCCACATCTGATCAATTAACGGCAAGGGGAAATGATCCTTACGCATGGCTTTATTCAACTTTCTATAATCCAAGCACACTCGCCACCCCGTAACTGTTCTCGTCAGAATCAACTCATTATTCTCATTAGGAACAACTGTCATACCACCTTTCTTCGGGACACAATGAACAGGGCTTACCCAAGTACTGTCTGAAATTGGGTAGATAATCCCAGCATCTAGCCACTTAATTATTTCTTTCCTCACCACCTCCTTCATAATTGGGTTTAATCTTCTCTGTTGATCAACTACTGGCTTTGCATTATCCTCCATTAAAATTTTATGCATGCAAAATGAGGGACTAATACCTTTAATATCCGCTAAGACCCATCTAATAGTTGATTTGTGCTCCCGAAGCACCCGTAGTAATTTTTCTTCTTGAACTTCGTCCAACGATGTTGAAATAATGACAGGCAAAGTAGACGCCTCACCCAAATAAGCATACCTGAGGTGGTTAGGCAATTGCTTCAGCTCCAAAATTGGTGGCACCTCAAATGAAGACTTCCTATTTGCCTTTGAGTTTTCTGAATAATCTAGTTCCTCAAAATGTTGTCTGAACTTTGTAAACCTCGGTGCAGCATCCATTAATTGCACGTACTCCATCGCTTGCTCACAACCCGAAATTTCCTCTATACTGATTGACTTCTCTAGTGGATCACTGATATTGTTTCCCAAAAACATCTCATTCACAATATCATCCACAATATCAACTCTTAAACACTCAGCATCCTTATTAGGACATTTCATTGCCTTCAGCACATCGAACGTCACTTCCTGGTCCTGCACTCTCATAGTCAATTGCCCCTTCTGAACGTCTATCAAAGTTCTCCCAGTAGCAAGAAACGGTCTTCCTAAGATGATAGGAATATCTCGATCCTCCTCATAATCCAAAATAATAAAGTCTGCTAGAAATATGAACTTATCGACCTTAACTAACACATCCTCCACTATACCTCGTGGATATGTAAGAGATATGTTCGCTAACTGAAGTGTTACATTTGTAGGAGATGCTTCCTTAAGACCCAATTGTTGATAAATCGAAAAGGGCATGAGATTTATACTTGCCCCCAAATCGCATAGGCAACGGCTAAAGTGTTGACTCCCATTAGTACACGGTATGGTAAAGCTTCCCAGATCCTTTAATTTTTGAGGCAACTTCTTCTGTAAAATGGCGCTGCACTCTTCAATTAATGCAATGGTTTCATAATCGCCCAATCTCCTCTTCTCGGACAAGATGTCCTTAATAAATTTCACATAAGTCGGCATTTGTTCCAATGCATCTGCAAAAGGTATGTTAATTTGCAGCTTCTTGAAAACCTCCAAAAACTTTGAGAACTTCTTATCGACCTTTTGTTTCTGTAATCTATGTGGAAACGGGACATTAGGTACCTCATTAGGTTTCCAATCCATTTTAAACCTCTCCGTAACTTGAGATTCTGAATTACCCCTGTCTCCTTTCTCTTCTTCAATAACTTCACCTTGCTTTTCCTTAGTACCCTGCAATTCTCTACCACTCCTGAGTTCAACAACCTTACAATGCACTTTACCGTCTCGCTTTGGGTTTACCTCTGTATCACTTGGAAATGATCCTTGAGGTCTACTGTTCAATGCATTAGCTATTTGTCCCATTTGGTTCTCCAGATTCCTTATAGCTACAGCTTGAGTCTTCACTGTCGAATTGAACTGATTAACCAACTTAGCTAGTACATCTTCCATCTGAGCCAACTTATCCAGCTGCTGAGGCTGTTGATATTGCTGATTATGAAACCCCTGTGGATATGTATTTCTCGAAGTCTGTCCTTGGGGTTGAGATTGGTTATTGCTCTAAGAAAAGTTTGGATGATTACGCCACCCCGGATTGTAACTGTTAGAATTCCCCCCTTGCTGTCGATTATAATTGACACAAATTGCACCGACTCTGGATTAATTGCACACTAATCACTTGAATGACTCCCTACACATAGTTCACAAATTATCTTCACTTGTTGTACCTTCTGATTCCCCATTGCATCTACCTTCTTAGCAAGGGCCGACACTTGTGCTGACAATGCTGTAATGATTAGTGGGTGTTATACCTACGATTTAGGTATTTTTAGGCTTAATTACTTGCTATCTTTAAGTACTTTTAGTTCTATTTTACTGTTTTTATGTTTAATTTGCAGAAAACGGCTTCGAGAGGTCCAAACGGGAAAAACAAGTTGTTAAGGGCAATTCGGTAATTATGAACAGTGCTTGGCGCCGGGGCGCAGTGTCAAGGCATGAAGATGGCGCCGGGGCGCAGGTCGGTAATTCCAGTTGTCCAATGCCACGTGAAGCAATTCGAATCTGAGTTGGAAGCTAGTTTTTGCAGTTGACTTAGAGATGGATTCTAGGACTTCAAGTCAATCACGAAGGAAGATATAGAAAGGAAAGCAAGGATTAGGGGAGATACGGTTTTTTGGGAGCTATCAGATTAGAGGATTTCTAAAGCATGGAACACAGCAGTGTAGAAGAAGGAAGCGAGAGACTTTAATAGAGTTTTCTCTAATTCTTTTTCTTTTATCTTCTGAATTTTGATGAATTTTAATATTAATTTGATTTTGGTTTTCATGACGATGTGTAACTAAATTATTCTTTAGGATTACAATGGAACCGTTGGTTGAACTTTAATTAAATTATCTTAGTTTCAATTATTTGATCAATTGTTGGATCGGTTGTTATATCTCATATTAATTTATAATTGTCTGATCAACAGTTCTTTGATTTCTTAGATGGAATTGACGAAGAAAATCTAGGAATAGATCTGGGTATAATAACGTGTGACTTTGTTATTTTTCTTAAGAGGAGTATCATGATAGTATATAGGATGCGAATACCTATAGACCACACGTAACATATTGAGAGTTTGATCTTAATGAGTCTGCTTTAATGAATTTTGCGTAGAATTATAGCATTAAAAGTTGGAGTGGATCTTTTTATTAGTTATCGATGGAGATTAGTGAATAGATAAGTGATCTCAGTTAACAATTCATATGATTAAGTAATTGGAATTAAGATAATGGCATTATTGTGATCCAACGGGGAAATTGTAACCTTAAAGCCTTTTATTATCTGATAAATCATTCTCATTAGTTAATTAGTTAGTTTCAATCCAATTTCAACTTTAAGTAGTTCATAATTCAAGTTTGCTAAAGTTTAATTAGAATTGAATTAATATAAAATTAATAGTGAGCATAATTGTTATTACTTGTTCCTCCTGGGTTCGACAACCTTATTTTTACTATATTACTTGATTGACCACGTATACTTGCGTGTGAATTCCATATATCTAAATCGGACAACAAGTTTTTGGCGCTGTTGCCGGGGAACGGTTCTAATAATTAGTTTATTATTAAGTTTCGTTAGTTTAATTTTAATTTAAAATTTTCAATCTTGTGTTTTACAGTTGTTCTTTTCTGATTTTCATCAGGTAGAGTTTTCTCGTGCTTTCTGGAAGAAGTTGCTTTTAGAATTTTGTGTATGCACACGAGATCTAAAGGTCCGGAACTAGAGCCTTACGAAGACGACATAGAACGAAGGTTCCGTAGAATTCGCACTTATATTCGGACGACTCTAGAAAATCAAGAAAGAATGGCTGAGGAATATCAGAAAACACTGCGGGAGTACGCTATGCCACAAGTGACGGAAATTCAGTCTAGCATCACAAGGCCCGCCATCACAGCAGCAAATTTTGAGATCAAACCCGGCACTATTCAGATGATCCAAAACTCGGTTCAGTTTGGGGGTTTGCCAAATGATGACCCTAACGACCACATTGTCGGCTTCTTGGAGATATGCGACACATTCAAGTACAATGGGGTGACGGAGGATGCTATTAGACTGAGGCTATTCCCATTCACACTGAGAGACAAAGCCAAGAGCTGGTTACATTCTTTGCCGGCAGGATCCATTACAACGTGGAATGATTTGGCACAAAAATTTCTTGCCAAATTCTTTCCACCAGCAAAGACGGCAAAGATGCGGAACAATATCACTTCTTTCGTTCAGCACGACTCAGAATCACTGTATGAAGCTTGGGAGCGGTTCAAAGATTTGTTACGGAGGTGTCCACATCATGGAATTCCTAAGTGGTTGCAAGTTCAAACCTTCTGCAATGGTCTATTCAGTCAGATTAAGAAAAGCATAGATGCAGCAGCTGGTGGAGCATTGATGGGAAAGAATATTGAAGAAGCATACAACCAGCTTGAGAATATGGCAGCGAACAACTATCAATGGCCTACAGCTAGAACTCATCAACCAAGAGCAGCAGGTATTTATGAGGTGGATGCCATGACAGCCTTCTTGGCACAACTTTCTGCCATGTCAAAGAAAATAGACGCTATGGGAATGCAGAAGAATCAGTTGGAGACATTTTGTGAGATTTGTGCAGGAGATCACTCAACAGAACATTGTGCTATTAATTCAGAGTCGGCGCAGTTTATCAGAAATCAACACAGACAGCCGCAATATGGTAATAATGCAAATAATTACAATCCTGGATGGAGGAACCATCCAAATTTTGCATGGAGCAATAATCAGGCGCAAACTCAAACTCAAGCTTCAAGACATCCATACCCACCTGTAATTCCGCAAGAGCAACAACCTGATAAGCTATCACTAATGGAAGAATTGCTAGCGAAATTGTCAAATCAATTTGACGTAACTTCGAAAAATCAAGCAGCTGCAATAAGGAACCTTGAAACTCAACTTGGTCAGATCCATAGTGCTTTAAACAACCGACCTCAAGGATCTTTACCAAGTGATACTGAGAAGAACCCAAAAGGATAGGGTAATGCACACTGTAAGGCAATTACATTGAGAAGTGGGACAAAATTATCAGAAACAGTCAAGGAGAACTCGAAGCAACCACAAGATGTCGAAGCAAGTGAGGATGCAGACTTATATGAGAAAACGGAGAAACCTGTGGAAAAACCCGAAGGAGTCAAGCTGAATCCCTATGTTCTACCAGTACCATTCCCTCAGCGACTCAAAAAGGCAAAAGCAGAAAAACAATTCTCAAAATTTCTAGAGGTATTCAAGAAACTTCAAATCAACATACCCTTTGCGGAAGCTCTAGAACAAATGCCAAACTATGTGAAATTCATGAAGGATATCTTGTCAAGGAAGAGAAAGATGGAAGAGTTTGAGACAGTCGCACTGACAGAGGAATGTAGTGCCATTCTACAGAATAAATTGCCGCCCAAACTAAGAGATCCAGGCAGTTTCACAATACCATGCACAATTGGCGACAAGTTCTTTGGGAAAGCTTTGTGTGATCTGGGGGCCAGTATTAATCTAATGCCACTGTCCATATATCAGCAGTTAGGCCTAAACGAAGTGAAACCGACCAATGTTACTTTACAGTTGGCAGACAGGTCATTAACGCATCCAAGAGGAATAGTGGAGGACATATTGGTGAAAGTAGAGAAATTCATCTTTCCGGCAGATTTCATAGTATTGGACTTCGAGGAGGACAAAGAAATTCCGATAATACTTGGGCGTCCATTTTTGGCTACAGGTAGAACTTTGATAGATGTGCAAAAAAGGGAGCTGACTATGAGGGTACATGATCAAGAGGTCACTTTTAATGTTTTCAAAGCTATGAAATTCCCAAAGGAAGCAGAAGAATGTTTCAGAATTGATTGGCTAGAGGTAGCAGTGGACGAAGTTTCTGAGGTGAATTGTAATCCGGATCCACTTGTAACGGCATTAGTTAATCCTATAGCTGCAGATTTTCTAGCCCCATTTGAGTTTGTGTAGTTGTTGAATGCGTATACACCGCTCTTACAGACTGGCAAGAAATTTGAGCCTTTAAATCACCATGAGAAGGCAAAGACTCATGACAAGACATCTTTAGAAGAACCACCCGTTTTGGAGTTGAAACAGTTGCCAACTCATCTGAGATATTCTTATTTGGGGAACTCGTCTACACTACCGGTGATTATTTCAGCTTCACTTGATGAGTTACAAGAGACAAAATTGCTAAGGGTATTGCGGGAATTCAAAACTGCCATTGGATGGACCATAGCAGACATCAAGGGAATTAGCCCATCACTATGTATGCACAAAATCCTGCTTGAAGAGGATGCCAAACCGGTTGTAGAGCAGCAACGACGACTAAACCCAATCATGAAGGAAGTCGTAAAGAAAAAGATTCTTTAATGGTTGGATGCGGGTATAATCTATCCCATATCAGATAGTTTGTGGGTTAGTCCGATGCAATGTGTACCAAAGAAAGAAGGCATGACGATAGTAGCCAATGAGAATAACGAACTAATTCCAACAAGGACGGTGACGGGTTGGCTGTAACGCCCCCAAAATCCCCGCGCTTTCGATGCGGTGAACCTTGTGCGTTAATTTCGTACATCTATCGACTTAACCAATGATCCCATAATCATATTGGTTGAATTAGTCTTATTTTAGACTATACATTAAAAATTTCTCTTAACTTTGTCCCTGGATCTTAACTTGATCTCAGTCTCATAAGTATACAAGTATCAACTTGTATTTCATCCGTATAAATGGATAAAACCATATATAACGGTTTAATTTTAACCTTAGGATTTAAATATTCTATATACGTCCACTTGTAACGGTCTCATTCGTACTACAAGTATCAATATACAAAGATATCTCTTCATATCAATAATCCTACTTATATGGTATTCAGAATAGTAATAACGAGTTATACCTGGGTCCGAGGAACCTTAACGATGGATTTGACCAGTCAACATCGCTTAGTTCTGTCTCAGATGTACAGCACTCACAAGTTATTTACCGATCCTCATCCAGATAAATAGATCATTATCAATACTATGTTAAATTTTAACAATTCTAGGTTATATCAAAATAAAGACATAACAACATTCTGATGATAATTATTTATATCATTCATTCAATATTCGGTTACATGTTTGTTTGTTCGTATTACAACAGTCATTACGACATATACAAATACAATCAATTTACATGAAAACCTAATCTATGCTGCATCTTTAAGTTCATGATCTTCGTAACGTTCATCTTTAATCTGCAAATAAGGTTTTATTCGCAAGAATGAACACGACGGCTCAGCAAGTCTAACATACAGCACATACGCAGTTTATGCTTTCATATAAACTTTAACATGCATTGACTGAACATAATTCTCCATTTAATATCACATATAACTCACGTTCCAATAATTTTTATCACATTGACACACAAAGTGTATAAATCATGTTCGTAACTCGTAAACATAACGCATAACAGTTAGAAGGCTTGTAAACATCAGTTAAAGACTTCACATATCATCTATTGCATAATAACATGACATTATACATCTCATTTAACATTTTAACAATACTACACAAGTAGCACATAGCAAGAGTTAGAAGACTTGCCTTAAAACCATGTTACGGTTTTCCCGGGAAATCGTTAAACGCCTACAAAAAGGGTTACGCGACCCCGAACGTTAGTTTATCAAATTTTCCTTTTGAATAAGTCTTAGAATAACTTAACCAAACTATTTTCATTGGTGGAATCATTTCGTTAAGTGACGAACTCAAAATCCTAATTTTAAGTGCTAGGATCTGAATGGTCCTTAAAAAAAATTCAGCTTCGACCTATTTTATTGCGACAGCCATAACTTTGTCATACGAAAACATTTTTGAGTGATTCTTGAGTCCAAATTGCTTAGAATTTCATGATCTACAACTTTAATTTAGGTGTCTAAGGCAGATTCAGAAATTAAATTTTCGGAAATTACCAAAAATATTCTGCTAGTATATTAAACTTAACTTTCTTTGATCCGATTGGTAAAACATGATACCTCAGGCATTAATTTGCTAAGATAACATGTTCTAACACTTCGTATCACTAACATAAAAATAACAAAATCATAAACCTACTTATATAAGATTTCATGACTTTTTCTCAAGAACACGAAGAACGAATCGAAGAACACGAAGAACAAAGTTTCATCGTTCTTCGTTTCGACTACTAAAACTTGATGCCACAAGCATTATTTAGTAAGGCCATCATGTTTCATCATCCCATAATACTAAATTATCAAATCATAAACCTACTTATGTAGAAATTATGACTTTTGCTCAAGAACACACGAAGAACGAAAAATCGTACATGGTAACGACTTATGTTCTTGAGCTTTTGGATTTCATACTTGAAATAATTTGAGCATTATAACTGCTTACATATGTGATTATAACACTTTATAATTGACAAAATTTGGTCATTATAACGACTTGCTTACTTAATTATAACAATTTATAATAATACTCCAGAACATACGAAGAACACGGAGAACGGATAAACCGTACATGGATACGACGTATGTTCTTGAACTTTAAACTATGAAATGAAATTTGACATAACAACGACTTGCTCAAGTCATAAGGAACACGGAGAACGAAAAATCGTACATGGCTACGACTTATGTTCTTGAGCCTCATCGATAAAATAAAACTTTAAGCATAATAACGATTAAGAATCGTACCTTTTATTATTGCAAGCTTTAACTATTTCTTTGCAATCGATTCTTGTCTCACAAGAACTCTCTCTATATTTGCTCTTTAGCTTTCAAAATGGTAAAGAACTAATGAACTTAAGCCTTCTATTTATAGGACTTTCAAAATTAGGGTATTTTGGTCATTAGGACCAAGCTTCAACAAGCTTAACAAAGCTTCTCCAACACACTTCTTTTAGCTTCCAAAGCAAGCTTGGTGAGCTCTTTCTTCCGACTTCTGTATATCGGATAAATCGCGTGCGATTAATTTAAAATATTTCGCATTAGTAATATAAGTTTTAATTACTTATACATATTTTATTCATAAAATACATCATACAGTATTAATATGATGTCTCGTCTGACCCTCAAAGTTTTGCTTGAATTAATCTCAGATAACCTTCCGTGTATTTTTCTCAAATACACCTACCGGGCAACGCGATTGATAAATTTCTTTCATTCTAGACACTAATTATGATTGAATAATATAATTAGGTATTAATCTGATAAATTTGATTATTCAAATTTAATGTTAACCTATCTCATGATCCGTTTGATGAAAACAATACGGATGAATTAGCAGTTAATTATATAACAGTCTGATTCCAACTAATTTGGTTAACTTCTACTGATTTAAATTTTTGATATTACTGAGTTTTGTTCCGAATGAACACTTTTCTGTAAAGTGAAAAGTCCAAAAGACTTGACACGTTTTTCG
Organism: Hedera helix; assembly: GCA_947179155.2. NCBI lineage: Eukaryota > Viridiplantae > Streptophyta > Magnoliopsida > Apiales > Araliaceae > Hedera > Hedera helix. The sequence goes on from OX359266.1 coordinate 24,932,084, forward strand.
GTGAATAGTGTTTTTGACGACCATTTTTCAGAAAATGGTTAGAAGACCAAAAAGTCAAAAATAATATTTATTTTTGTCTTTTCCCTATTTTGTCTTATTCCCGACACACTTTTCGAGAAATTTTTTTATTGCTTATTACGCACCGGTGTTGCATACAAACACTGTATCCATCAACGGTTTGGTCAAAAACGGAAAGCGTTTTCGTTTGAAGAGCGATTTACGTTTTATTTATGGAAAAATATCAGTGGCTCCCTGGTATCTATTCTCCGTATAAATGCTATATCGTGAAATAGAAAAAGTCCAAACGTTGAAAAGAACGTTCAAAAAGACGACAAACGTTTTCTCGTAAATCGTGTCTTTTTCCCCAGAAAATTTTATTGATTCCCCCTGGCATCTAAACCTCATATTATCACTATGTTGTGAAATGTAAGAAGTCCTACAAATGAAAGAAACAGTCAAACGAATGAAAAACGTCACCTCGTGAATAGTGCTTTTACACGTTTTTCGAGAAAAACTTTTATTGACTGTTACGTATTTTTAAATCGTGTGAAGGTTGAATCCTTAAACGAAATGTCAATTTGACCTTCACATTTTGCTCGAGGGCCTAGGTTATTTCCTAGGGTTTAGACCCTAGGGTTAGGGTTTAGGTTTTAACTTTTTCCCCAATTTAGGTTTTTTTGTCCTAAATTGACTTCTGTTTTTTAATAAGTGTTAAGGTTAACATCTCGAACCAAAACACAAAATCCTACACATAGATAATTCATACAACACATTTAAAAGCTCAATTCAAGCTTTACTAATCACATAACATATAGTTTCGGTTAAATATTTTAACCTCTTAGTTGTATACGATCGTAGTTTCGAGTCGTATATATTCTTTTAGATAGCTCAAGGTATGCTTGAGCAATCCATCTTAGGTTTTGAATTGATAACCTTTGCTTAAATCTTGTTAGATCACTTTGGAAATATTTGGGATATTACATTCAACCCAACTTACAGGAATTTCGTCCTCGAAATTAACTTTACAATTACTTTAGTCCTTTAATATCATATTTATAAGTGCTATAAATATTCAGGATATTACAACTTTAGTCATTTAATATCATATTTATAAGTGCTATAAATATTCAGGATATTACATTGGCGAGTCTGTATGGATTATCAGAAATTAAACAAGGTAACTCGCATAGACCATTTTTCGCTGCCTTTTATTGATCAGATGTTAGATAGATTGGCGGGACATCCATTTTACTGTCTGTTGGATGGCTATTCGGGCTATAATCAAATTGTCATAGCCCCCGAGGATCAAGAAAAAACAACGTTCACGTGCCCGTATGGAACATTTGCCTTCCGGAGGATGTCTTTTGGGCTCTGCAATGCACCGGCGACATTTCAGAGATGTATGATGGCAATCTTCTCTGATATGGTAGAGCAGAATTTAGAAATATTTATGGACGATTTTTCGGTCTTTGGTGATAGTTTTGATCTATGCTAGTAAATCTGATTGCGGTTCTAAAGAGATGCGTAGAAACAAATTTGGTGCTTAATTGGGAAAAGTGTCACTTCATGGTGCAAGAAGGAATCATCTTGGGACACAAGGTGTCGGCTAGTGGTATAGAAGTGGACAAGGCAAAGATCGAGACGATTGAAAATCTGCCACCACCAAATTCTGTGAAATGAATTCGAAGTTTCTTGGGACACGCAGGATTTTATCGACGATTTATCAAGGATTTTTCCAAGATTACAAAGTCGTTGTGTACATTACTGGAAAAAGATGTTCCTTTTAAGTTCACTACAGAGTGTTATGAGGCATTTCAGAATTTAAAGACAAAGTTGATAATGGCACCAATAATTGTCGCGCCAGATTGGGCTTTACCGTTCGAGCTCATGTGTGATGCTAGTGACTACGCAGTTGGGGCAGTCTTGGGCCAGCGTAAGGAAAAGATATTTCATGCAATTTACTACGCTAGCAAAACGCTAACAGATGCACAATTGAATTACACCACAACAGAAAAGGAGATACTTACAGTGGTATTTGCATTCGACAAATTCCGAGCCTATTTGATTGGGACAAAGGTGATCGTGTTTATAGACCACTCAGCAATAAAATATCTCATTTCTAAGAAGGATGCCAAACCATGGCTGATCCGTTGGATTCTTCTACTTCAGGAATTTGATCTTGAGATTCGGGATAGGAAGGGGTCCGAGAACCAAGTAGCAGACCATCTCTCTCGACTGGAAAATTCGCAGCAAGACCAAAGAGATCGGGTTTTGATAAATGAGTCCTTTCCCGATGAACAATTATTCTATATAGCAAAGGAAGCTCCTTGGTATGCGGATTACGTCAATTACATCGTCAGCGGTGTACTTCCATATGACCTGAGTTATCAGCAGAAAAAGAGGTTCCTACATGATGTCAAGCAATACTTTTAGGACGAACCTTTTCTTTTTAGACAATGTGCTGACCAGATGGTAAGACAATGTGTGGCTAGGGAGGAAGTCGAAGGCATTCTGCAACATTGCCACTCATCTTTGTATGGTGGTCACTATGGAGGTGATAGGACAGCTGCAAAGATTCTCCAATCGGGATTCTATTGGCCAACAATGTTCAAAGATGCTCACGAATTCGGAAAGAGGTGTGATCGTTGTCAACGGGTTGGAAACATATCAAATCGACAAGAAATGCCATTGAATTCAATCTTGGAAGTGGAAATATTCGATGTATGGGGGATTGATTTCATGGGACCGTTCCAGTCGTCACTCAATAGTAAGTATATTTTAGTGGGGGTGGATTATGTCTCCAAATGGGTGGAAGCAGTGGCGTTACCGACCAATGATGCCAAGGTCGTTCTAACTTTCTTGCGCAAGAACATATTTACAAGATTTGGAACACCAAGGGCGATAATCAGTGATGGAGGGTCACATTTATGCAACAAATATTTTGCCGCTCTTCTCACAAAATATGGTGTACGACATAAAGTTGCGACGGCATACCACCCGCAGACGAGTGGACAAGCCGAGATTACAAATAGAGAAGTTAAGCGAATTTTGGAAAAAATAGTCAACCCGACCCTCAAAGACTGGTCCAGCAAGCTTGATGAAGCTCTTTGGGCATATCGCACTGCATACAAAACTCATATAGGCATGTCTCCTTATAGACTCGTCTTTGGAAAAGCATGTCATCTCCTAGTCGAATTGGAGCACAATGCATATTGGGCGATTAAGAGGCTAAATTTTGAGTCACGGGCCGTAGGAGAAATGAGGCTCTTGCAATTACATGAATTGGATGAATTCCGGATGAACGCCTATGAAAATGCCAAAATATACAAGGAGAAAGTCAAAAAGTGGCATGACAAGCGTATTGTTGAGCGGACATTCGAACTGGGTCAATCGGTGCTACTATTCAATTCAAAACTCAAGCTTTTCCTGGGCAAGTTGAAATCCAGATGGTCAGGACCGTTTACGATCACGAACGTCTTCCCATACGGTGCAATTGAAGTGATTGACCCTCGTTCTCAGGAAACGTTAAAGTTAATGGGCAAAGACTTAAGCATTATTGCGGCGGCAACGTGGATCGACAACGGACCTCCGTAACCCTTTCCGAGCCAACTTAAGCGAAAGGGAGAAAGTCAGGCTGAAAGACTCTAAATCAAGCGCTTGTTGGGAGGCAACCCAACCGTAGTATCGTTTTCGAATTTAATTTTCAATTTTTAGCATTTTTAAGTTAATTTAGTCAAATTATAGGATTTATTAAATTTCTAGCTTAGGTTAAGTTCCTTATGAGTAGCTCCACTAATTCTTGCATATTCTTATATCCTTGCAGTTAAAGATGTGCACTGTTGAGTTTTAAAGTCAGAAAAATGCAGCAGTCCAAAATTCTGCAGAATTCAGCACAGCGCCCCGGCGAGAATTTTTAGTTGATGTATAGCGCCCCGACGCAGTAAGGCGCCCCGACGAGACCAGAACGCGCCCCCAGCGAGAAGCTTGCAGTTGGAAAGTGCCCCGACAGCAAACATCGCGCCCCCAGCGAGAAGCTTGCAGTTAGACAGCGCCCCGACGCTATTCCAAGGCAAAATGACAGCGCCCCGGCACCACAGTCGTATTTCAGTTTTTAAAATTACTAATTTCCCACGCCCGGTAGGAATTAAAACCTTCAAACCCTAAACCCGTAAACACATCCTTCTAGTTCTCGGCTCTTTCTCTCTCTCGTAAGCTTTTCTTCTTCTTCTCCGACAACCTACTTCTTCCACCCAAATTCAGTCTAACAAATACTCATTCCTCGCCTCATCCTCGGATTGATACTCCTCCCTCACGGTGGTTCATCATGTGGGTTTCATTCAACGGGTTGGTAGTTCAACCGATGTTCTTATCGAACGGGTCAACTTCAATCATCTAATTTGAGGTACCAAATATAGCAATCTATACTCTATAGTGTGATCATTCCAATTTTTTTCAAGTTTAGTGGTTATATTTGGTACTTTGATTACTTGTGTTGGGATTACCCAGTGGTTTGTGTTGGCCACTGGAGGAGAATTGGTAGTTTGAAAGTAGTAAACGGAGCTATGTATTGAGTATCTGTTAGTAAACCCAAAATCAATTGGGGGAAAATTAGTGCACGCAACCTGTTTGTTAATTTGCCCAAAAGGGGGATTTGCGTTGATTGGATAACACATTGGTATTGTGCAATTATACCTCCGAAACGACAGAGGGGAGAAGGTCCTTCAGCTGCACCTCGGCCCCTTAATCGGAAGAAGTTTGTAAGTGTAGAAGCCGAGGATAAATTTAATAATTTGTTAGCCGGACAGGCGCTGATTACAGAAAGGGGGTTGCGTCCGGATATTTTAGAGGACGGTGAAATGAGGGCAATGTTAGTTGGACATGGATGGCAGGTGTTTACTGAACACCCGGATGCGGCAGTTACGGCCGTAGTTAAGGAATTTTACGCGAATGCGCTCGATACACCTGAATGTGAGGTAATGGTTCGGGGCCAGGTAGTGTCGTTCAGCAGAGAACGGATCAATGAATATTATAATTTGCGGGCCCCGGATGTGTGTCAGTATTCTGCACTGGGAACTCCTGATTATGGACAAATTGTCCGCGAGCTTTGTCGACCGGACACGGAATGGAAAACAAACAAGTATACGGGCAGGATATCGACATTTCCGTTCAATGCGTTGAGTCGATATGGCAAGATTTGGTACGCCTTCTTGTGTGCCAAATTGATGTCGTGTATGCATGTGAGTGACGTGACAAGGGAGCGGGCTGTTCTTCTATATGCCATCATAATAGGATTATCTATTGATGTGGGCAGTGTAATTGTCGCGTCGATTAAAAAATAGTTGAAAGGTGCAACATCCGGAGGCTTGCCACACCCGTCCCTAATAACCGCATTATGTCAACAATCTGGTGTTAAATGGGGAGCAGTTGAACCAGTGCAGCCACCCACGACTCTCCTCGATCATAACCTGATTGCACGCTACAAAGTTTGGGAAGGGGGAGAGTCTCATCCGCGTGGCTTAGGATTTATTATGGCTCCTCACTCACCACCTCATGCCACTGCTGCTCCTGATAGTCCCGAAGATGATGCGGATGCGCAGGGTTCAACTCGAGCTGTTAGACGATTACAGCGGCGGACGGATATACAGTTTGAGGGAGGTGTTTCGGCAACATGAGCGCCTAGCGGAACGTCAGGATGCTATGCACGCGTACACTTATACGTGCACTTCCTCTTTGGCTGCAATGTTATCCCAGTTGAATTCGAATGCCCCAGCCTTCTCGATTCCAAGTCCGCCGATGTTACCAGAATACCCACCGCATGACTCAGACTCGGAGGACGAGGAAGACCACCCCGACCATGATGCTTGACTTACTAAGGGAGTTTTCTTGTTCTTATTTTTGTTTACTGTCTTTACCTATTTTACAATGAGGACATTGTTTATTGCGAGTTTGGGGGTACGGTGGCATTATTGCATATTCATTTTTTATATTGCATGTTCATATTTTTAGTTGTTGATTTTGATTAGTTTTTTATAGTTTATGGCATATAGGTTATGTTTTAATTTTTTAAAAAAAATTAAAAATCACAAAAATATTTGCATATAGGATCATTTATTATTACATGTAGAAATACTTGAGCATTGAATTAATGTATGAAATTTAAGGATAGCCAATGATGAAATTGTGAGTCTTTATTTAATAATCTTAGCAAGATGGATTTAGATCGTTAAAATCGAAGTCTTTCATATTCTACTGATTTTGTTGAGCTTGATACCCTTGGTTCTTAATTGCACGTATTCAATGTATTAAGTTAGTTGAATTTTGATTCAAACTTTGTGGATTTAGGTGCTTGATAAAGATTTAGATAACCTCTATCACTTGTTGGAACAAAAAAATTATATGAAATAAAAAAATGATCATTTGCTTCGATGTCTGTCTTATAGAAATGAAATAAATGAAAAAAATGAAAGGAAGAATGGACAGATATGAGCAACACTTAGCTAATCCATTTTCGTGGCCTCTATTGCTCGAACAAGTAAGCCCTTAGGAGTGTCTCTACATTTAGTGCCCTAAAACCATTTGGTTTAGGAGTCACTGGTGGAAAGTTCGCTACGTGGGTAATTTTGAAAAGCCTAAGGAAAATGGGTATTGCACATGCTAAGTTAGTCATATACGAGACGGAGCGTAAAACGCAGTCATAAATAAAAAGGATGAATAGAAAAATGTAAAAGCAAGTGTATAGAGGGGTAATAAATTGTTATATGAGTGATTATCTTTATTTGAGCATTGATATTCATGAGTTGCGTTAGAATGATAGCTGATTTGGTATGTTGAATTCACACACACACGGAAGGGTTGAGGGTGAAATGAAATTGGTGATATGTTAGATTTTAGACTAAAACGAGAATTTGAAGTTTGGCTAAGTTATTGTTTAAGATCTTTGAGGTTTGATATTCATGGATTATGTTGATTTGTGCTCGAGACATTAGTTATGTTGCATTGCATTCATGTAGTGTAGTTATTTATTTTATTAGTAGTATTTTTGCCTGAGGACACGCAAAGTCTTGAGTTTGGGGGTATTTGATGAGTGGGTGTTATACCTACGATTTAGGTATTTTTAGGCTTAATTACTTGCTATCTTTAAGTACTTTTAGTTCTATTTTACTGGTTTTTATGTTTAATTTGCAGAAAACGGCTTCGAGAGGTCAAAACGGGAAAAACAAGTTGTTAAGGGCAATTCGGTAATTATGAACAGTGCTTGGCGCCGGGGCGCAGTGTCAAGGCATGAAGATGGCGCTGGGGCACAGGTCGGTAATTCCAGTTGTCCAATGCCGCGTGAAGCAATTCGAATCTGAGTTGGAAGCTAGTTTTTGCAGTTGACTTAGAGATGGATTCTAGGACTTCAAGTCAATCACGAAGGAAGATATAGAAAGGAAAGCAAGGATTAGGGGAGATACGGTTTTTTGGGAGCTATCAGATTGGAGGATTTCTAAAGCAAGGAACACAGCAGTGTAGGAGAAGGAAGCGAGAGACTTTAATAGAGTTTTCTCTAATTCTTTTTCTTTTATCTTCTGAATTTTGATGAATTTTAATATTAATTTGATTTTGGTTTTCATGACGATGTGTAACTAAATTATTCTTTAGGATTACAATGGAACCGTTGGTTGAACTTTAATTAAATTATCTTAGTTTCAATTATTTGATCAATTGTTGGATCGGTTGTTATATCTCGTATTAATTTATAATTGTCTGATCAACAGTTCTTTGATTTCTTAGATGGAATTGACGAAGAAAATCTAGGAATAGATCTGGGTATAATAACGTGTGACTTTGTTATTTTTCTTAAGAAGAGTATCATGATAGTATATAGGATGCGAATACCTATAGACTACACCTAACATATTGAGAGTTTGATCTTAATGAGTCTGCTTTAATGAATTTTGCATAGAATTATAGCATTAAAAGTTGGAGTGGATCTTTTTATTAGTTATCGATGGAGATTAGTGAATAGATAAGTGATCTCAGTTAACAATCCATATGATTAAGTAATTGGAATTAAGATAATGACATTATTGTGATCCAACGGGGAAATTGTAACCTTAAAGCCTTTTATTATCTGATAAATCATTCTCATTAGTTAATTAGTTAGTTTCAATCCAATTTCAACTTTAAGTAGTTCATAATTCAAGTTTGCTAAAGTTTAATTAGAATTGAATTAATATAAAATTAATAGTGAGCATAATTGTTATTACTTGTTCCTCGTGGGTTCGACAACCTTATTTTTACTATAATACTTGATTGACCGCGTATACTTGCGTGTGAATTCCATATATCTAAATCGGACAACACGTAACAGAATCTAACTCAATAACTCCAGCTGCCCTAGGTGGATTCATTCTTGTTGTCGGCCATTGGTAGTTGTTTGCTGCCATGGTTTCTAGTAAGGCGTATGCCTCGTCACAACTCTTGACCATTAGATCACCCCCCACTGCTGCATCTATGCTTGATCTCACTACTTGTCCCAACCCATTATAAAATGTCTGAACTTGAAGCCATTCTGGAATCCTATGATGCGTACATTTTCTTGATAACTCCTTGAATCTTTCCCATGCTTTGTATAATGACTTTGAATCCTGGTGGGCGAATGTAATGATCTCAAATCTTAGCTTCACTGTCTTTGCATAAGGGAAAAACTTCGCTAGAAATTTCTGCACAAAATCATCCCATGTAGTAATTGATCTCGGGGGCAGTGAATGAAGCCAACTCTTTGCCTTACCTCTCAATGTGAACGGGAAAAACCTCAAACGAATCGCATCATCTGAAACCCCTGGATATTTGAAAGTATCGCATATTTCCAAGAAACTCCTCAAATGCATGCTAGGATCATCATTTGATAACCCCCCCAAACTGTACAGAACTCTAAACCATCTGAATTGTTCCCAGCTTTATCTCGAATTGTGTCGCAGTGATAGTTGGTCTTGTAATACTCGATTGTATCTCGGTCATCTGCGGAGTGGCGTAGTCCCGCAAGGACTTTTGCCCATCTTCCTCTGTCATTCTTACTTGCTCCACTTGTTCTGAATCCTGGTGTTGCGTTGTTTCTTGAATATAGTTCTAAATCCGACGTAACCTTCTTTCAATCTCGTCTTCGAAAGGAACTGTATCCTTACCCTGTGAACGTGGTTGCATATACAACCAAGATTACCTAAAAATGAAGGGTAATAAACTAATTTATATTTATCAACCTTCACAAGAAAATACTTCAATTAAAACTAATATCAACACTTTATTTAAAAACAGTTTCCCGGCAACGGCGCCAAAAACTTGTTCGCCTTTTTCCGTTCCGAAAATACTTCACGCAAGTGCACGTGGTCTAATCGTAGTATAAAGCTAGCAAGGTATCGTTCCTACGAGGAATTGCAAATAAAGCATTGAATTACTAGTTAATAATTGAAATAACATCAATTGAATTTTGTGAATTGAAAATATTGTTAAGTTCTGAAGTTAAATTTCAACATTTAAATTACTCCAAACTAAGATCTCTATATTAAACGACGTTTAGGGTTTACAACTTAATTATCTGTCATCAACTGAACCCGGTTATCACTGTGAAGTTAGAATACACGCAATGAATTGCTAATTAAGAACTCTCAACTAACTGAATAATATCTCTCGATTATTATAAAACAAATCTTCTCTAATTCTACCTATTATGGAATAGATTGAAGAAGAACATCACTTTTAAACCAACAACTTATATTTCTATGATTGTTGAATTTAAAAAGATAGTAAGTTCAAGTTCTCTACCAATTACATGTGGAAATTGAGTATATTTCTATCTCAATCAGAATTTACATTAACAATAAAGTTCACATGCTACCATGCAAAGGTCTAATTTCATACATTCTTTCTCGATTCTATATGAAATACTAGGTTAAATCACCGGCCAAGTAATTAGAACAATCAATCAGACAGGGTAGTCAACCCCACATGTATTTAACAAGCACAAGTAATAACTCACTTCAGATTATACAGAATATTTGCATTGCAAACCCTAAACAACAGGATTTAGCTCATATTCAATTTAAGATAACATACACAAGAGCAAAGTCTAGCCATAATAAATTGACAACAATTAAAGTACAAGAGTTCAGAGATAAACTAATAATGTATCATTGCCCTTCTCTGCACCACGACTAGAAGTTCTTCTGTCAAACTGCAGACTTCTTTCTCCTCGCTCCGTCTCACTCTGTGTGTGTGTGTGTGTGTGTGTGTGTTATTCTCTATTGCTTTACGTCTCCTTTCTCTGTCTGACTGACCCTTCGTTAATATATCTGGCTTTCTTCTTTGTTATTTTCAAATCCCCCGCTTCTCCACACGTTAACTGCCCAAAAATTGACTTAGCAACTGCTCAACATCGTGGGAAAAATCAGGCAAGTGACCATGACGCAGCTGCTTCATCCATCAGGCAGCTGCGTTGAAATCCCCCTGACGCAGCTGCTTAATACATCACGCAGCTGCGTTTAAATCACCTGACGCAACTGCCACAGAAGTCACGTAGCTGCTTCATATCTCACGCAGCTGCGTCTAAACAATCTGGAATAGACTGCTTCTGTGACGCAACTGCTTCACTTTGTGATGCAGCTGCGTGAACCTGGCTTCGAAATCACTGAAATGCCATTGCAAGCTATTTTCCATGCAAACCTGAAACAAATACACAAAAATGCATAAAATTGAAATGAAAATGCCTAAGAACTAATAATATATAAGTTAAGAAGCAATTACTTTGAACGTATAAAATCGACTCAACACCGCACCGTTACAACAATGCGTTGAGGATTTCGTCTTTTTCATCTTTGCACCATGGCTTTAATGGCGTGTGATGATTTTATAATTACATTTTGATATTTTCAAATCAATTTTTCTAGCCGAAACAATTAGCATAGACTCTTCTTTAAACGTTTCAAAATACTTAAAATCATTTTATGACTTTGTCATATTACATCATACCATAGTGGGCTTAAAAATACATCTAACACTGCTTAAAAATACATCTAACACTAGGTTACTCTACATTGATGACTCAATCGTTTATCATCTCTGTACTAAGTGCATTAATGATCTCTAAAATACATTTGTCTTTTTAAAAGCAGAAAAGTGCGATTTTGGCACGATTTTTAAGAATCTAAAAGTCTAGCATAGCTAGAAGATTTGGAATATCCTAAGACTTCAAAACACCTCAAAAATTTCCTCCACATTCTTTTCCAGCTTAATAACTATATCTAGTATAGCTTTAATCTTAACACTTAACTCTACCCACACTCACTGTTCATTAAACTGGCACATTAGGGGTTCAGGAACTTGCCACAATCATATGGGTTGAGGAACTTATCCTAGTTAGACCATAATCATCCATTCGCTGAGGGGTTCCACTATACAATTATGAGTCACGAACTTACCATACGTGTGAGTTTTAAGAACACGCAACTAACCTTAAACTTTATCCCTTCCTATGTATCATGTATATATATAGAAAAAAAGAATCACCTTCTCAACATACATAACTAATACTGTGACGCCGGATCTCCACTGATTATCATTTTAGGAAGCTAAGTGGTCGTGAAACCAAGCACAAATTTCTGCCCATACAAGGAAGTGTACATCTCAGCCAGTACTATGAGTCTTCACTGAAAAATCCCACATACCTCTAATTTTTCTTAACTGAATAGGAATTCTCTCAAGTCATATTTTAGCACATCTGACTCATTACGAGTTCATCTCTCTTAATCATTTCATGACCTTATTAGCATTTTCTGTATGCTTCTCAAAATCTTATCATAAGATATTTTCTATCATTTCTTCAAATTAGGTACAACATGACCTTTTTCATCTCTCTTATATCTTCTTAAATCCATCTTTGGATAATCTTCTATATATGAATTTTCCAAATTCATCTTTTATTACTTAAACTTTTCCGTAGTTTATTCATTTATCATTTTACTTATCTTCTAATACAGTTATAGCCTAAGGTACTCTTACCTAAGGTTTATAACCTATCAGCTCCGATACTAACTTGTGACGACCCCAAATTCAGGTTACTTTAACCTCGGATCCGGTTCAACACTAGTACTACATTTTCCTGATTGGTCATGAATAACAATAATATTATAATTGCTAAATAATCATTTATTTATAATTTTACAACATCTCTTTCTATTCCAGAATCGCAATCTTTATACAATCCTAGTATGTCTCAATATCATACATGATACGATATTCTATTACAATCAATTTGAGTATTTAACACTCACATAACATACCAACTAAGCCTTATACTACACCATCAATTACCTGTCTAATTCGGACTGATATCCACAACAGACATTTAGATCTTTAGTGAAAGTAATATATTTTCCTGTTCCTTGATCTTTATCGAAAATTTCAAATAACTTGCACTATCTGAAAATGTTGTTTTAAGTAAGAGTGAGCACGACAGCTCAACAAGTTTTACAGTTACACATAACACATTACATGCTTCAAATAATATACATGTTTTGAATCTTATTCTTACATCAGGCTTTTCATATTAATAATGCAGCATACCTCTTATGCATCACATACAATAATTAACTAGCATTTAACAAATCATGCTTCATTCTTGTATATAGTTTTCATGTAGTCATACCACATAATGCTCATCTACCACAAACATCATCAATATATCTTCATATTATCAATTTTAATCAAATTATAGCATATTAATGCACATAGGAGCAAGTTCTAAAAAACTTGTCTGGTTCGCTTATACTATTTACGCTTATTTGCGAATTTCGTTCAACCATAAATTTATATATAAAATCGACATAATCATTAGTTATAATGACTACTAATTAGTCTTAACTTAAGACCTTAACTTAAAATTATTAATTAACTCTTTAGTTGTTCGACAAATGAACCTTTACGTTCCGGACAAAAACCTTAGCCCAACAAACCTAGTTGGACATGTAGGTAAACTTAACCAACTTACACCTTCACTACACGTTCTTCGTACGACTTACTTTTAATAAGTTGTCTAAAATTTAGTCACAAATTGACTATTTACATCGATTTAATTTAATTAAACATTCTTCTTTTATATAACTTAATAATTCAGACATTTAATAATGTACCAAATACTTCAAAATATTATCTACCTTTAATAATATACAATTACATTCAAATATTATTAACCATTTAATAATATTTTAATCACTTATTAATATTATTAATTATTTAATAATATTTTAATCCCTTATTAATATTATTATCCATTTAATAATATTTTAATCACATATTAATATTATTAACCATTTAATAATATTTTAATCACTTATTAATATTATTAACCATTTAATATTAATAATATTTTACTCACATATTAATATTATTAACCATTTAATAATATTTTAATCGTATATTAATATTATTAATCATTTAATAATATTTTAATTACATATTAATATTATTAATCATTTTATAATATTTTAATCACTTATTAATATTATTAATCATTTTATAATATTTCAATCACTTATTAATATTATTAACCGTTTAATAATATTTTAATCATTTACTAATGTCATTAATTATTTAATAATATTTTCATTAAATACCAATGTTATTATTCATTTAGTAACCTTTTAATCTCATAATAACATTTTAATAATTTTAAACCATACAAATAGTTAACTTTTTAATAGTGTTAACCTTAGTTTTTATTTTATACATTTAACTATCAATGAGTCACTAATAGACTTTATATATATATATTGGTTTAGTATTCAAAAACATTCATTTTACAAGTTTATCTTAGGTTTTAAGTCCCTAACGGTGTTTTGCTTAGACTTTTCATTAACCGATAAGTTAAACCGGAGTTCCGACTTGATAAATCTTTAAAATATCAAAATTTTGACTTTTTAACACTATACCAGCGCTGGCGGCGCTGGTCATAGGCTTATTCTAGCGCTGGCGGCGCTCAAAGCAGAATGTCTGAACGTTGGCGACGCTCATTTTGACTGTCCGAACCTCTTTTACTAAAACTACCAGAACCTCTTCATTTCAAAATATTTTGGGGTGATTCTTAAGACCATTCTCATCAGAATTTCTCCCCCTACAAATTCTCTTTAGATCACAAATCCAAATTCTGAACGAAACTAGAATAAAAACGGCTCGCAAGGATAAAATGAAAACTAACTTCACAAATCCTTGGTTTTAATGGTTCAAACTTGAATAAAATGAACTCTACACATCCAAATGACACCAACTTAGTGTTGTTATCTTCCCAACTTCCTGTTTTATAACATTTCATGGTTCAATCACATTTTTGAAAATATTTTAACAATAGATTTAGGATTGAACCATCAAGGGCTTTACCGGTAACACAATATGAAATTTTCTTCTATTTATTTGCATACCACCCATACAAATACATGTATTAACTATATCAAACTATGAATATACCTATATATCATAGTTTTAGACTTCTAGAGCATCAAAATAACATTTGATCGGTTAAAAATACTTTTTGACCGATTAAAAGATATATAGACTATAGAATTTAACTAAGGAATGGTTAGAACACTTTTTAACCTTTATAGTTCCTTCTATGGAGATCTTCTTCTTGCTAGGTATCTTCCTCCTTCTTGAGTGAACCATTAGAACCCTAGCTCACAAGCTCTCAATAGATCTCTTGTTTCTCTTTTAAAACTCTTGAACTTCTCTCTATTTTTCTCTCTAGGAAAGTGATGAACAATGAGCAAACACTTCTCCACATCAAAGAAGCTCTTATTTATAGCAAAATTCTCATCATCCAAAATATATACATATACTAAATATAATTCTACAATTTTACTAACTCATCTTATCTTCAATCTCTTCATGGCTAGATTTTGGGGATTTCTAGTCCTTTAATTTTGCATAACAAGTTGTCTTCAAATCAAGCAACCAAAAATATGTGATACACTCAACCTCAAAGCCACACTTCACCCAAGTGGCCCCCCTCCCTTAGTTAACTGACCAAATGGCCTTAACATGGCCAATTTTTTATTTAATTTTACATCTAATATATACATATATATCCCACATGTCATACATAATATATATACACATATACAAATCATTAAGTCACCAACATGAACCCACAATGATCAATACTTACATTTTATTTAGGTCACATGTTTGGGTCATTAAATAAATTCCCTTTAGGCTTCATTACAAGTTCAAATGGGCTACTAGTTAAATTAATTGACCTAGCAACCTTTGGGCTAACAATTAATTATAACATGGATACATTATGTAAACTACTAGATTAATTCATTGGACCTAGTTTATTAATTCTTTTGGATTTAAAATTATAATCCAATTAGAATTGCTTTAAATTATTCTACCACCTTGGGTTACATAATTAACTCATATGTGGTTAATTCTCATCACCATATTTACTTACCTAGTAATTAACCAATGTTTTGTTAATGCTCTCTCTTGTCTACCAACTAGGGTTATTCAATTAACCCTACGTTAGTTAATTCTCTACACTCAACAATATTTTCCAACACTTTAACCATCATTTGATTTTAAATGGTTGGGCTATCTAGCTTATTTTTCATTAAGTTCTCTTATTTAATTATCCCTTTTCATGCAAGTCTTCCCATTTGGGCTAACATCTATAATCCATTTGGGCTAGTACAATAGTAGTAATTAAATTACTTGGACTCTTCATGAGGCTAAATCCTTAAATTTATTTGGACCTCTTTATAAATACCAACAATACTTTTAACAATTAAAATATTGGGCTTGTTTTAAATTCACTTTTGAATTCTATACAATAATTTAATAATTAAGTTAATTACTTAATTAATTAACTTCTTAATAATGTCAATCTAGACAATCATTCTAGTTTCTCTATAACTTACTCATCCTCTTATTTGACTAACAAGCACGCTTTAGGTATATATATATATATATATATATATACATATTAATATAATCACCTTCACTTCTCAAATAAATTTATTTTCTTAATAAATTCTCTACATGCATCATTAAAGTATTTTCACATTTAATTTCTAACAATTAAATTATGTTAAAAAAAATATTTACCCATTTTCTACACATTTTACTTCTCTAATTCTAGGTTTTAAACCTTGACCTTTAATTAATTCAATTAAGATATTATCTAAAATCTGGGAAATATCTGGGATATTACACAACATCCACGACATTAAATCATTAGGACGGCTATTAGGAAGAGAGAATCTTGCGGTGAATGTTTGTATCTTCATCCAATGATAAATATTTGCGTCTTTATCCGTGACAAATGGTTGTATCTTTGTCTGATGCAAAATTCTCTTTCCATATAAAACAATACCCAACTAGTTAAAATCCTCATTTGAAACATACTTGTTTATAGTGATATCTCTTCATATTAATAATTCTACTTATCCAACATTCAAAATAATATTAACGAGTTATACTTGGTTTCGAGGAACCTTAACGATGGATTTGACCAGTCAACATCGCTTAGTTTTATCTCGTATGTATAACACTCACAAGTTATTTACCAATCCTCATCTAGATAAATAGATCATTATTAATACTGTATTAAGTTTTAATAATTATAAGTTTAATCAAAGTAAAGACATAACAAGAGAATGTGATAAAATGTGATACTATTAATATAATATTCGGTTACATGTGTGAAACTTGTTCTTATTAGAAAATGTCATTATGACTACAGTTAAGAACAATTAAGGAAAGCAGTAAACTAGTTTATGAATTTCATCTTTCCTTTCTTCTTTGAGCTAGAGCTCTCTAGTATGTTTACAATTTAGGAAATTGATATAACAAATGTTTGCAATTGATATAACAAATGTTCTTAACATAGTAAGACTGAATGGTGGTTAGACCTTGAACTATTCTTTGTCTTTCGACTTAGAACTCTTATTGTGGATATAGAAAAGGGATCAACCTAACGACATCCTATGTTATGCATAACATGCTTTCCACTGGATTAATTATGAATAGTTATACATTTTTGTTCATCTCCACTTACTTCATATGTTAGGATCGCCCAAGAGAACTTGGTTTGATATAATAAAGCATGATTCGAAATATATCACGAATAAGCATTTCATTTTTCAAGTTATGCCGAAACAAGAAGTAATAACTCACATATCAAAGATTTATAGCACGTTGTTTCTACAAAATGTATAGATCACATCAACAAAAAGTAAACAAAGGTTAAGGATAGAAAACGTGCCTTAAGCACAATTTAGGGTTTCCCGATAATCGTTTAAAGCGCCTATATAAAGGGTTTCGCGTACCGAATGTTAGTTCATCAAATTTTCTTGTTCTATAACTATTTTTATACCTAAACTAGACTATTTTCATTGGTGGAATGTTTAGGCGGCTTGGCTAACTCAAAATCTTAAATTTTGGTACAAGGATCCGAGGGCCCTTAATTATTTTCAACTTTGACGTCCTTTCCGGTAACTGTCATAAAATTTTCATACGAAAACATTTTATTATTTCATACGAAGTGATTCTTGAGTCTAAATTGCTTAGAATTTCATTATCTATAACTTTCATTTGTATTGCTAAGTCATATTCAGATTTTATGTTTACAAAACATAGCAAAAACAGACAGTATGCATATTTTGCTCAACATATTTAGGGTTAACCATGTGAAATATGGTACCGCTTGCTTTAACTCTTTAAGAAATCATGTTATAAGACTTAATAACACTTTATAACATAAAAATAATAAATCATAAACCTTCTCATAGAGAGATTTATGAGTTTTGCTCAAGAACACACGAAGAACGGATAAACGGTACATGGTAACTACTATCTTCTTGAGCTTTTGATTTTCGTACTTGAAATAATTTGAGCATTGTACTGCTTACATAAGTGATTATTACACTTTATAATTGACAAAATTTGGTCATTATAACGACTTGCATAATTGATTAAAACAATTTATAAAAATGCTTAAGAACATACGAAGAACACGGAGAACGGATAAACCATATATGGTACGATGTATGTTCAATGAGCTTTAACTACGAATTGAAATTCGACATTATAACTACTACAAAATGTAGAAAGGCTTAAGAACACGTGAAGAACATGTAGAACGACAATCATACATGGCTACGACTCGCGTTTTTGAGCTTTTGAAAAATTAAAGACGAAAGAAAAATCGAACATAATAACTTTTAAATATTGTACCTTTGGTGTTTGCAAGCTTTGACTATTTCTTTGCAATTTTCTATACTTGAATTATAACTATGTAGTATATATATATATATATATATATATATATATATATATATAGAGAGAGAGAGAGAGAGAGAGAGTATTTCTGCTCTTGATTTTGCTATTGAAAAAGATGAGAAAAATGAAGAGCTTAGCTTCCTATTTATAGAAAAATCAAGTTTCATTAATCGCATTTTTACCCCGGCTTATTACACTTTGCACCCTAAACTTTACTTACTTTTTCTCCACCAAACGACATCATCATGGCATCATGATGAAATCATCTTTATGCTTCTTTGAGGATGATGTCATGCTTACATCATGCTTAGATCATCCTGACATCATGATGACATCATCTTTGTGCCTCTTTGAGGATGATGTCATGCTTACATCATGCTTGCATCATCCTTTCACATGATTGGTCGAAAAATGTTCACCTGGATTGTCAGTTTGGTTTCTTTGGTTCTTATTGGTCCATTTTGATTTCTAGTTTCTGTAATCGTGCTAGTTCTCCCCAGTTTGGTTACTCTAACTTTGTTTTGTCTAGCTTGACTCTGATTGGTCAATAATTAATCATACTTGAATGTGATTGGTCGAAAACTTTTCACCTGGATTGCCAATTATAATCTAGTTTGTTTTCAACTAACTAGTTATATAGTATAATACATAAGTATCTATACATATTTCTTATGTATAATACATCGTATAATATTCGTATTCAACTGGTATTATACATCGTATTATTCTTGTATTAGTCTCGTATAATCTTCCATATAATTCTCGTATTATATATTATAGTATACTCGTATTATCCTTCGTATTCCTTCCGTACTCGCCACCTATTCGTCTCGTATATATGAATAGTAATCTCTAAAGATTAGTTTGGGTTAAAAAATTATTTGTCATAATGCATCTACTGTTAATAAAAATGCTATTCAGGAATGTGAATTTTTAAAATTCGAAAGAAAGTTTTCAAATGAATAGTATTTTACGCGTTTTTTGAGAAAAAAATTTATTAGCTAAATAGCATTTATACTTCATATAAACGTTATTTCATGAAATACGATATGTCAAGACGTCGAAAAGGACAGTCAAAAAGACGACAAATGCTTTCTCGTAAATCGTGTATTTTTGTCTTTTTCCTTAAAAAAATTTATTGGTTCCTTGACATCTAAACTTCATATTAGCACTATATTATGAAATGTAAGAAGTCCTATAGATGAAAGGAACAGTCAAACGAACGAAAAACGTTTCCTCGTGAATAGTGATTTTACACGTTTTTCGTAAAAAAACTTTTATTGACTGTTACGTGTTTTCAAAGTGTGGGAATGATGAATATTGAAACTAAATGTCAATTTGACCATCACGTTTTGCTCGAGGGCCTAGGTTATTTCCTAGGGTTTAGACTATATGATTTAGGGTTTAACCATTTTCCAATTTAGGTTTTTGCCTTAAATTGACTTATGATTTTTAATAGGTGTTAAGGTTAACTGCTTGAACCAAAACGCAAAATCCTACACATAGATAATTCACATATAAAATTTAAAAGCTCAATTTAAGCTTTACTATTCACATAACACAAATTAGGTTAAAGATTTTAACCTCTTAGTTGTATACGATCGCATTTTTGAGTCATATATATTCTTTAAGATAGCTCAAGGTATGCTCGAGCAATTGTTCTTAGATTTTAAATTGACAACCTTAATTAGATCTTGTCAGATCATAATCGAAATATTTGGGATATTACAGCCTGAGCATTCCAAGAAGGACAAGGGCAAGGGCAAGCTTTAGGATTAATTGTTATTACTATTCTGTTTTGGTAAATCATGATCCCTTTTTGTTTTAATAGGACATGCATGATGAATTTTTTTTAAGGTTTAAGATCTTAGGATTAGTGAAACTATGTATTACGAATAACATATGTTTATTTATTTTCGCATTAGTATTAAATGTTATTTAGTGATGATTGGATGTATTTTTGCATCAACACCAAATCTAAGGTATTGGTACCTGAATTTGGGGGTGTTGTAACGACCTCGAAATTCGACAACCCTTATTACCTTAAATTTTATGTTTATTATACATTATTTTCATTATGTCCAAATTTCGGTTCCTTAATAAATCTTTAATCACTTATTTAATCCTTTAATTGACTTTACAATCATCAATTATCAAATTGTTTGGTATAAATTGTTTTTCCTCTTTTCTCAATCATTGTATCAAAATATTTGATCATTTAAAACTTTACATCTTGATCCAAGTCCCTGGATCGTAATCTTTTTTTTTTCTGTCTGTTACAAGTGTCGTAAAGCTCAACTGCGACGACCCCAAATCCGGGTTCTTTAACCTCGGGTTTGGTTCTCACTGTACAATACTTAACAACAATGAAATACATAAATTGTATTCAAACTTCGCGGAATAATACAAAAGGTTCCTTATCAAAAGACTACACTTCCCAAGGTCTATTAACCTTAATCGTAACATTACATATCTTAAGGAAAATACAAAAGATTTACACAGTAATTTAAAACTAGCATGCATCTACTAATTTACGCATTCGTTTTCCCCTTGTCTTTGTCTGATTTAGAGCATTCGGGCTTAGCTGAAATATAGTCATGATATAGCAAGAATGAGCAACTAAATGGCTCAGCAAGTTTATAAACAACAACATAAGATATATCATGATGAAGAGAAATAACTTCAAGGTTTTCAATAATAGCAATTGTGAAAGATATCAAGAATCAATATTCAATATAAGAATGGATTGACTCTTTACTGCTGAGTGGTCTTTAATGACCGTGAACTGCTACTAAGGTAGAAAAGACATACAATGTCTGACACCTTGTTAAAAATAACGGGACACTTGAGGGGATTAGTCCTCTCATGTCTTATGTATATGCATAACATTTAGTTTTCATACGCAAATTCGGTTACCCGACAATATAAAAATCCCTTTTAACTAGGATTGTTCTTTCTCAATCTTACTATAAGCATCGGCACCAACCAATGGTTTGGATAAGCTTTTAAAATATTCAATTAGATGAATTTAAACCTGCATTTATCTAGCCAAAACAATTAGCTTAGACATTTGTCGACGCCGGGATTTTAGTCGTTTCGTTTTTTAATATTAAAAGCCCTTTCCGATTTTAGCCTTTAGATTAAGATGTGCTTTTTGAAAAGGGTCGGCTTAGTGTCGACGGGGTTTCGAAAGGTCGATTTTTTATGAGCCAATTGACCAGAGTCGTCAGTTGGTATATTTGAAAATGGATGTACCAACTCATCCAACTTTTGTTTTCGTAATCGCTGGCTCATATGTGACTCCGAATTAATTGGTCTGTGAACCGAGATTCATAGAGTTTTGGGGCTTGCTTAAGCGAGGGGAAGGTGTTAGGCACCCCCCGACTTCCGTGAAAACACGGTTACCGCAATCTCGATGTTTTCCTATCCTTTCAAAATCCTAAAAATGTGTGAGTTGCGTGTGTGTGCGTGCGTGCGTGCCTAGGTGATGGTTGTGGTGAATTTTGCGTGAAAATCGCTTTGGTTTCTTATGGAAAACGTGTTTTGTCGGGAAAGCGTTTAGACGTCTTTTGACCCAAATGACAAGGCTTCATTTTTTATAATAAAAATTGATTTTAATTTCGAAAACGATGAGGTTTTTTATTAGATGTCATTTTTAGAAAACAATAGTTTTTAAACTTTTATCAAATAGGAATCGAGACTATACATTGCCTTCTAACAGTAAATTCAAATAAAATGAAGGCAACTTCTAGAACTCTTTAACCCTATGCACAAAGTTTAATGAGCCGTCTAAATAACCCCAAACACCCACAATCACATATTTTATTATTACGGGGCCTTAACCCGATCACGGTTTGGTATCGCTTTAAGGCCCGATATTACATATATACAACCATAGACCCTATACAATGATTACGTAGACCGAAAATGTCCATCATCGGGATTTGATCACGAGGATCTCCTCCCTAGGCTCACAGTTACCCAAATCACTGCACAACCATACCGAGGCAAATCTAACAGTACTAGACTTGTTATTACATTACACAACTCAAAGATCACAAACCCAACACTACGAACTATTCATTACCACAATAAACTATATATCACCGTACGGATGTCATCGGGGCATTAGGAGGAAGTTACGTTCCGACGGAACCCTCGCTAATAACCCCTAACCCACGGATCATCATCAATATAACAACATACTACATTACACAACCCAAAACACAAGATTATACTAGCAATACAAACAATGAAATATCAAAGAGAATACCTTTTTCACATTGCAAAATACCGACGAAAGCTTCTTATTTCACAAATCGGACAAAACCACAAGAACACTTGACTAATTAGGAAAAGAGAATGGATTTATCACTTGAATCTATCAAAGACCCGAGCCTTTCTCTCTCTCTCTCTAAAACTTAAATTTTTCTTCTCCTCCTCTTCTGTAGATCAAAAATGGCGTTGTATAGGTGATTCCAGGGTGCCGCAGGTGCATCTGCGGCTGCCAGCTATGGCCGCCCGCGCCGAACTTCGGCTGCCGTGTTGGTTCCTCGAGCCACAAAAAGCGCCATGCCCGCAGATGTATCCGCGGCTGTCTGGCTTCCTTTTCTCGATTTTCGTGTCACACAGTCTTAAATCATCATTTTTTGCTGCATTATTTCGGAAAGCTGTTACCTGATGTATAAATCGCTCTTAGTGGCCATTAGTCGTCTTTTGTGATCAAATCAGTTTATTCTGGATCAGCTGTTTGCCTCGCCTTAAGTAGTCCGATGCTCGTTGTTTGTTATGACAGCTTTAACCGTAAGTCGTTAGGGTGGCTTTGTGTTGGGGTCCACCTTCCTTTTCGCATGTCGGGTCAAGTGACGATTTTGCCCTCCTGTCAGGGTTAGTATAAAAGTGCAAATTTTGGGTGTCTACAGCTGCCCCTCTTTATCATGTTTATGTAATGCAATATGAAATGAACATGATAAAGAAGTAGGCACCCAATGCATGATGATGGCAACATGTGTTAATGATGCAACATATATACATTAACGATGCAACATATATATCAATTATGTAACATATACATATTAAATGATGCAACATCAATATCACCGGTTACTGTCTCGAATGGACTCGCATCGCATATTTGTCAAAGAAGACCATTTTTCTCTTGCCTATCGCATATCGCATATCATATTAAATCGCATCGTATCGCATCGCATATGAAATCGCATATCGCACTGCTTCTCATATGATGTATCGCAAATCACATATCACATCGCACATCGCCTCGCACATCACATCGCATCACGTTGTTTTAGTCATCGTCGAATCTTTCTCCAATGGTCATCGCATTGTCATCGTCGGATCTTTCTCCAATGGGTCGTCTCGTCATCGTCGGATCTTTCTCCAACGGGTCGTCTCGTCATCGTTAGATCTTTCTCCAACGGTCCTCGTCGGATATTTCTCCAACGGTCATCGTCGGATCTCTTTCCAACGGGTCGCTTTGGACGGTCAAGACTTTGCACTGACGGGTCATTTTTGGACGGTCGGGAATTTTCACTAACGGGTCATGCTTGGACGGTCAGGTATTTTCACTGACGGGTCATGTTTGGACGGTCAGGGGTTTTCACTGACAGGTCAATTTGAACGGTCAGGGGTTTTCACTGACGGGACATTTTGGACGGTCAGGGGTTTTCACTGACGGGTCATTTTGGACGGTCAGGGGTTTTCACTAACGGATCATTTTGGACGGTCAGGGATTTTCACTGACGAGTCATTTTGGACGGTCAGAGGTTTTCACTGACTGGTTATTTTGGACGGTCAGGGGTTTTTTACTGACGGGTCATTTTGGACGGTTAGGGGTTTTCACTGACGGGTCATTTTGTAATTGTCGGGTCTCGTTTCCGGAATTGTTGTGTATTGTCCCAAATGGACTCGCATCATATTGTACATCATAAAAAATGCAATAATTCTTGAGGAAATTTAAAAGGAAAGCGTAATTGATTAGTTTGTGGGACCTCCTTGGGATTCGTCCTCGTAAATCGCTTTTGCCAGCCACTTCTTTTGGTTGGACTTGTCCTTCTTGTTGATTAGCTGAAGGTGCTTCAGACAGTCGTTTTCCAATTCCTTAATGTTCCATAGATTCTGGGTGCATCGGATCGTGGAAGTTTCCCGCTGCCATGTCCTTCCGATAAATGGCCTCGGTACTCGTGACGTCGGCAGTCTCGTACCTGTGATTTTCTTTTCATCTACATTTTATATACATGAATGCGCAGATGTTATGTATGGATCAATAGATATGCTTGGAATGGAAATGACCCCTGTTTAGTCAAATGATACAATTTTTCACGTGTCGTTCTTTTTGACTACTCAGTTGTGTCATGCCTTATTTGGGAGGACAGTTTCTGGACTTCAAGGTTGGTTCGTTGAATCGCATGCCCCTGATCGTTTCTCTGTTGGGCAATTGTATCTGTCGTTTCCAATGCCCCATCGACTTATCCAGGGCTCCTCATCCTGCTGGTTCACAGATCGTCATGTCTTTGGATTTGGGGATGCAGGGACTTCCTTTTATGCTAGAGGATTATGCCTAAATTCTGGGTTGATGTCTAGGTGATCCCCTTGTCGGTTAGTCGTATGCATTGATAGCTCTTGACTTTCATCTGATTGAGGCAACCCACTTAGCTTCTCTTTTTTCGATGACCGGCGACCATGTTGCCCTCCTTCGCCTTTTAATCGACCAGCTCTGACGTCCGAAGTTATATCGCTCTTGCATATGCTTGCTTGAGTATCGAGGTAATGTTAGCGTGCACCATGCCGAGTTTGTCAAAATCCATTGATGGTCGTGGGGAAAATTCGTTGAGGAGTCTGATACAAATCTAGGCTTCTTTCATTTCCGTAATCTTTAAGATGCCCCAGCCTTTACTCGTGTTCTTGTCGAGGATTCATATGGGAAGTCGTTTCGTTGGTCATGCCGAGTTACCCACACTAATTCATATCCTGCACAACTAACAAACGCTAAATGCTCGACGGTTCGGGTCGGCGGGGTTAACTCCGATATAAGAATTGCTAAAATCTTGACAGTAAAGCATATAAAAATGGAATGCTCAAGATTCTGCAATTTAGCTCGTGTCGTGGTGTTTGTGTCTTATCGTTAAAGAACTTGACATCGAGATGGATCTCTCTTTTTCTTTTTTCTTTTTTTTCATCTGACGAGTTATGAAATCGTAATAAAACATTTACGCATTCATGGTCAATATACGTGAGTATGATTAAATTCAAAAACTACCTTCCTTTATCAAAGGTATTCCGTCTTCATTCTCGCTATCTTTATTCACAGAATTAACGTTATATGGCAAGTGCACTGTGCGATGCATCCTTCAATTAGGGGCCTATTTTCCATGACTTTAGATGAGCTTTTTCTCCTGTGGTCGATGTCGACGCCGGGATTTTCGTCGTTTCGTTTTTTTATTATTAAATAAGCCATTTCCAATTTTAGCCTTTTGAATTAAATGTGATTTTGAAAAGGGTCGACTTAATGTCGACGGGTTTTGAAAGATCGATTTCTTTATGAGCCAATTGACCAGAGCCGCCAGTTGGTATATTTGAAATGGATGTACCAACTCATCCGATTTTTATTTTCGTAATCGCTGGCTCATATGTGACTCCGAGTTAATTGATCCGCAAACCGAGATTCATAGAGTTCGGGGGCTTGCTTAAGTGAGGGGAAGGTGTTAGGCACCCCCCGACTTCCGTGAAACACGGTTACCGCTATCTTGATGTTTTCCTATCCTTTAAATCCTAAAAATGTGTGAGTTACGTGTGTGTGCGTGCGTGCCTAGATGATGGTTGTGGTGAATTTTTGCATAAAAGTTGCTTTGATTTCTTATGGAAAACGTGTTTTGTCAGGAAAGTGTTTAGACGTCTTTTGATCCAAATGACAAGGCTTCGTTTTTTATAATAAAGATTGATTTTAATTTCGAAAACGATGAGGTTTTTTATTAGATGTCATTTTTAGAAAACAATAGTTTTTAAACTTTTGTCAAATAGGAATCGAGACTATACATTGCCTTATAACAGTAAATATAAACAAAATGAAGGCAACTTCTAGAACTCTTTAACCCTATGCACAAAGTTTAATGAAAACGTTTATTTATTTTTTCCGAAAAACATCTTTTATGACATTTCAAAACCAAATATAGCCTTTTCGTCAAACAAGGATCAAAGTTCCGCCAAAACTCTTTACTTTTTAAACCTCGTGAATCTAATATCCTAATTTGATTCTTTTTAAAAAATCTTTATCATTTGCCTTATTTTGGAAATCGTTTTTAACGTCGTGAATCAAAACAAACATTCAACATGTGTCGGGGCTATCTTAGGGTATGTGAGCCATCTAGACAACCCCAAACACCCACAATCACATATCTTTATTATTACGGGGCCTTAAACCCGATTTTCGACTCGATGTCGTTTTAAGGCCCAAAAATTTACATATTTACATAAAGGTGCATCGCGATCGCTACATACGTAAAAGCTATAAAATAAACTAAAAGGATATCATCGGGAGGTTAGGAGGAGATCCCATCCGCAATAAATCCTCCCTAACTGTCCCTAATCCACAGATCTACAACATATATTGACTACATTGGATCTAACTTCAAAATACACAAAATCAAACTATTTAAATAGCAATGCACCAAATATTTTCGGATCTACAGTAGATCCACCCAACAAATACAATAAGAACGAAATGAAAATAGATCTAACTAGATAAAACCTCAAATGCTATAAACATGAATTTTTTCACATTTCAAATGACGGAATACATGCTTTGACACTTGAAAATCACTTAGAATACCATATATAGTGTAACGATTGAACAAAAAGGAGAAGAAATATCACATTTCTCTCTCTTTTTCTCTCTTTTTATCTTTCCCGTCGCCTTTCTCTCTCTCCTCTTCCGTCCGTCCGCGCGTCTGTTTCTTCTTTTTTTTTCTTCCTCCAGCTCTCGGGTGGAAATGGCCGTTGTATAGGCTTCCGCAGGCAGTCGCAGATGTATCTGCGGCTGGCCGCAGATGCATCTGCGGCTGGGCCTGCTATGGCCGTCCGAGCCGTCGCTTCGGCTGTCGTGTGCCGCCCTCGAGCTGCGAGCCTGCCCCCTTTGTCGGTGGCCGCAATTTCATCTGCGGCTGTCCAGCTGGTTTTTCTCGATTTCCGTGCCACGTAGCCTTGAATCGTCAATTTCTGCCGTATTATTTCGGAAGGCTGTTACTGGATGTAGAAATTGCTATTTGTGCTTGGCTTCCAGGGGGCAGCACCCCCGCCACCTCACCGGCGAGCTGGGCAGCCGCTCGCTCACCGGTGAGCGAGACCCCCGAACATCATAAGCGCAGTGGCCATTAGTCGTCTTTTATGATCAAATTAGGTTCTTCTGGATCAACTGTTTGTCTTGCCTCAAGTAACCTGATGTTCGTTGTTTGTTGTGGTGTCTTTGACCGTAAGTCGTTGGGGTGGCTTTGTGTTGGGGTCCACCTTCCTTTTCGCATGTCGGGTCAAGTGACGACTTTGCCCTCCTGCCAGGGTTAGTAGAGAAGTGCAAAATTTGGGTGTCTACAGTCGAACATTTTTTTTTCTTTCTTTTTCTTTTTTGCGACTCCGCATTTCCCTTCTCGTGTCCACTTAACTTGTCTCGTTTTCTTAGGCTATTCAGAGTTACCCATTTAACGAGTTTTGAACCAATGATTCCCAAACCAAGCGGCTTTAGGGCATTAGGTGTAAAGACACCCCTTCGGGTTTACTTGCTCGAGTAACAAAGGCCACGCTTCGATACAAGTTAGGTGGTTTATTGCATTTATTCCTCGTCTGACCTTGTGCAAGATTCATTTTCTTAGGTTTGAGTTACCCATGTAGCGAGCGTTGGGCCGGTGACTCCCAAATCGGACGACTTTAGGGCACCAGGAGTAGAGACACCCTTCAGGCTTAATTACTCGAATAACCTGTGCCACGATTCGAATCTGCTCAGGTCTCGGCAGCTGTAATGCTCGTTTTCTTAGGCTCTGAGTTACCCATGTAACGAGCGTTGGGCCGGCGACTCCCAAATCAGACGACTTTAGGGCGCCATGTGTGAAGACACCCCTCAGGCTTAATTACTCGAATATCTCAGGCCACGATTTGAGGCATTTGATTCACTTTTATTTACCCTCCGACTCTGCATCAACTGTCATCATTATCGTCATAGCTTTATACCCCACATCTGAAAATTGGCGCAAACGCAAAGTGCAGACTTGCCTATGAGGTGGATTCTGCTTCGAACGACACTTCGAAATCAGTTCTTTGTTGAACAGTTTTAATCGTTTAATCATACTCATGAGTCTGCTCCACGGATGTTTGTCAGAATTAATTCGATTCCTAACAAGTCAAATAAAAATTTTCTCTTTCCAAAATTAATGTTAGAGTTAAACTATGTACAGTCTTAATATATGTACACGGAGACAGGAAAGAAATAAAGAGGTGAAATGAGTTGTATCTTACCTATGGGTCCTTGTATTCTGAAAGAGCTTTGACTGGACAGGACCAATTGATCGTACAACTCTAATGATGTTGTCGTGCGCAGACGGGATCACACCATAAATGTCGAATTGTGCACTATCCTTCCAAGGATGGTTGATGAATGCCCCTGTGTCGAGTCGTCATTGATTTCGAAATTGCCCCATCCTTGATGGTCGTCAGGGCCATCTCTTCATGGTGTCTTTGACAGGTGGGCTGATGAGATGCTGGGAACCCAAGAATCCTTTGCCTTTGGTTAGGCTGGAAGTGTACTCCGATGGTTTGACAGGAGAACAGGTCGTCTGAGTCATTGATCGTTTAATTGTAAAACTATCGAAGGTTTCTATAGATTTTTGCAAGTATTAGACTGCGCCAAAGTGGCTGCCTACGTACTCCTATAGGAAGATGAGATCAGGTCTTACATAGTTCAGACTCTCAATAGCACACAAGATTGTTTTTTTTTTTTTTTACAAGAAAACATAACATAATAATGCATAGAAAAATAAAATAAGACATAACACCAAGCAGCCAAGATCGTCCCCACCCTTTTTGGGACTCGCAATCGTATTCTTTGAATTTACCATTTCATGGTTCGCTGAGGCTTGACAATCCGTTCGTCGGTGTTCAGACTCCCCATTGCGGTGATCTCAATGTTGTTTGCCATTTTTAGTTCTCCTCTTTCGACAAGATTTTGAATTTTGTACCGCAACGCCCAACACTCCTCAGTATCATGCCCTGGTGAGCTAGAATGATAGAGGCATATTTGTGTAGGATCGTATCGTTTAGACTTGGGGTCTGTCGGTGGCAGCAACTCCGTAATCTTTCCCCGGCTGATCAGAAGATGCAATATTTTTGCCTTTGATTTGCTCAAAGGGGTGAACTTTCTATCTCTTGGGAATGCTGCTTGGTCTTTCCCTTTTGAGGGTTCACACTTGTCCGAGTGGTTACCAAGGCTCCATTGGTGGGATCGTCTAGCATCTTTATTATTTTGATTTCCCTGCCCTTTCAGTCTGTTTTGATCTTCTTGAGTCAGCCAGTTTTCCTGGGAAGGATCCTGGTTTGAAATTTGTTTGTCCTCTTCTTCCTTTTGGTCTCTCAGTAAGTGGGTGAAGAGTTGCCTCGTAAGATTATGTTGGTGTACCACCAGGTCTGCCAATTGCTTCACTTGATGCCTGACCAACTTCAATTCTTGCTTAATGACCTTAACCTCCTCCAGACATTCCCATCCAAGGACATTTGTTTCGCTCATTTGGGGGTATTCTTCGACCTTTCGTATGTATTTGCGATTGGGGTCCACCCCGATATTCCCTGACCCAATCATGTTTACCTTATCTGTTTCGTATTGTGGCAAATGGCTGGCATTGACATCTGGTAGTTCAATTACAATGTCCCCCCTATCGATCAAGTTCTGTATCTTATGTCTTAATGACCAACAATCCTGAGTATTATGCCCAGGAGATTCTGAGTGATAAGCGCATCGTTTGCGGGGGTCAAATCTTTTGCCTCTTGAATCGATGGGTGGAGCTAGCTCAGTGATTTTTTCCTTGGCGACCAATAATTCCAATACGTTCTCAAGGGAATCGCCTAGAGGAGTGAATCTTCGACTATCTGTTCGTTCAAACTTCCTCTGCCTGCCTGGACCCTGATTAAATGTGGTCTGCTGCGGTAGTTGCAGATGGTTTCCATTTACCGAGGCAGGGGGACCATAGTTGGGTTTCCACGATTGTTCCTACGAAACGAAAGACACATCTACCTCTTCCTGACTGCCTGTGTACAATGTCGTACTCTTTGGCTCGAAGGGGCTGAGCTATGGCCTCCAAGGCTATGAAATCTCTAATTTTCCCAGTCCTTAAACATATTTCAGTCATCTCACCATGTTTGATCATCTCTGAAAAAGGTTTGCCTATTCCGTCCAATACTTTTTCATAATAAGGAGCCTCCTGTATGTCTATGAAGGTCATCACCATCTCAGCCTCATCCATTAGAGGGTTTACTTGGGCCGCCATCCTTCTCCACCGTTGAGCGTAGTCTCTGAAGGATTCATTGGCCTGCTTTCTGATTTTTGTCATCTGGTATCGGTCCGGGGCCATTTGGGATTGAAAGTTGTATTGTGTCAGGAAGGTTGTTGTCCGATTTAGATATATGGAATTCTCACGCAAGTATACGCGGTCAATCAAGTAATATAGTAGAAAGAAGGTTGTCGTACCCACGAGGAACAATTACTAACAATTATGCTAACTATTAATTCTTTATTAATTCAATTCTAATTAAACTTTGCAAACTTAGATTATGAACTACTAAAAACTGAAATTGAATTTAAACTAAGTAACTAATGAGAATGATTTATCAGATAATAAAAGGCTTTAAGATTACAATTTCCCCGTTGAATCACAATAATGTCATTATCTTAATTCCAATTACTTGATCATATGGATTGTTAACTGAGATCACTTATCTATTTACTAATCTCCGTCGATAACTAATAAAAAGATCCACTCCAACTTATAATGCTATAATTCTATGCAAAATTCATTAAAGCAGACTCATTAAGATCAAACTCTCAATATGTTACGTGTGGTCTACAGGTATTCGCATCCTATATACTATCATGATACTCTTCCAATGAAAAGTAAACAAAGTCACACGTTATTATACCCAGATCTATTCCTAGATTTTCTTCATCAATTCCATCTAAGAAATCACATAACTGTTGATCAGACAATTATAAATTAATACAAGATATAAT
This sequence comes from Hedera helix, assembly GCA_947179155.2. Classification (NCBI taxonomy): domain Eukaryota; kingdom Viridiplantae; phylum Streptophyta; class Magnoliopsida; order Apiales; family Araliaceae; genus Hedera; species Hedera helix. The sequence goes on from OX359266.1 coordinate 24,963,672, forward strand.
AACCAATCCAACAATTAATCAAATAATTGAACTTAAGATATTTAGATTAAAGTTCAACCAACGGTTCCATTGCAATCCTAAAGATAAATTTAGTTACACATCGTCATGAAAACCAAAATCAAACTATTATAAAAATTCATCAAGATTCAGAAGATAACAGAAAGGGAATTAGAGGAAACTCTATTTTCTCTTGCTTCTTCTTCCTGCTGTGTTACTGCTCCAAAAATCCTTCAAAAGCTTAAAAACCATCTCCCCTCCTATCCTTGCGTTTTTACCTTTTATTATGTTCCTTCTTGGCTAACTGGAGTCCTAAAATCCTTCCTCTACTCGACTGCAACAATCGGTTTCCTATCCAGACTCGAACTGCTCAACGCGGAATTAAACAACTGATTCTGCCGACCTGCGCCCCGGCGCCATCTTCCTGCCTTATCACTGCGCCCCGGCGCCAAGCACTGTTCAAAATTACCAAATTGCCCTTATCAACTTGTTTTCCTGTTTTGACCTCTCGAAACCGTTTTCTGCAAATTAAACATAAAAACCAGTAAAATAGAACTAAAAGTACTTAAAGATAGCAAGTAATTAAGCCTAAAAGTACCTAAATCGTAGGTATAACACCCACTCATCAAATACCCCCAAACTCAAGACTTTGCGTGTCCTCAAGCAAAAATACTACTGACAAAATAAGAATTACTACTAACTGAACTACATGAATGCAATGCAACATAACTAATGTCTCAAACACACATCAACATAATCCATGAATATCAAGCCTCAAAGATCTTAAATAATAACTTAGCCAAACTTCAAATTCTCGTTTTAGTCTAAAATCTTAACATATCACCAATTTCATTTCACCTTCAACCCTTTCGTGTGTGTGTGAATTCAACATACCAAATCAGCTATCAGTCTAACACAACTCATGAATATCAATGCTCAAATAAAGATAATTACTCATATAACATTTTATTACCCCTCTATACACTTGTTTTACATTTTTTTTTTCTATTCATCCTTTTTATTTACGAGTGCGTCTTACGCTCCATCTCGTATATGACTAACTTAGCATGTGCCATACCCATTTTCCTTAGGCTTTTCAAAATTACCCATGTAACGAACTTTCCACCAGTGACTCCCAAACCAAATGGCTTTAGGGTACTAAGTGTAGAGACACTCCTAAGGGCTTACTTGTTCGAGTAATAGAGGCCACGAAAACAGATTAGCTAAGTGTTGCTCATATCTGTCAAAAACTTCTTTTCATTTTTCCTTAATTTCATTTCTATAAGACAGACATTGAAGCAAATGATCATTTTTTTTCTTCATATAATTTTTGTTCCAACAAATGATAGAGGTTATCTAAATCTTTCTCAAGCACCTAAATCCACAAAGTTTGAATCAAAACTCAACTAACTTAATACATTGAATACGTGTAATTAAGAACCAAGGGTATCAAGCTCAACGAAATCAGTAGAATATGAAAGACTTCGACTTTAACAATCTAAATCCATCTTGCTAAGATTATTAAATAAAGACTCACAATTTCATCATTGGCTATCCTTAAATTTCATACATTAATTCAATGCCCAAGTGTTCCTACATGCAAATACTAAATGATCCTATACGCAAATATTTTTGTGATTTTTAATTTTTTAATACTCTGTTTTATATTTTTTTTCATAAAATATCTGAAATAACTAACAAAAACCTAGAAATAACATGCAATGCAATGCACATAAGCAGAAATAAGGCTGAAAGTATACCCCCAAACTCGTGAGAAACAATGTCCTCATTGGAAAATAAATATATAAAGACATGAAACAAAAATAAGAACAAGAAGACTCCCCTAGTAAATCAGGCATCATGGTCGGGATGGTCTTCCTCGTCCTCCGAATCTGAATCATGCGGTGGGTATTCTGGTAACATCGGCGGACCGGGAATCGAGAAGGCTGGGGCATTCGGATTCATCTGGGATAACATGGCAGCCAAAGCGGAAGTGCACGTATAAGTGTACGCGTGCATGGCATCATGACGTTCCGCTAGGCGCTCATGCTGTCGAAACACCTCCTCAAACTGAATATCTGTCCGCCTCTAGAGTCGTCTGACGGCTCGGTTAGGAACTGGCTCAGCTACCTCATCATCGGGGCTATCATGAGCAGCATCATCATGAGGTGGCTGTTGAGGATCCATAATAAAGCCTAAACCTCGTGGGTGAGACTCTCCCCCTTCCCATACTTTGTAACGAGCGATCAAGTTATGATCGAGGAGAGTCGTGGGTGGCTGCACCGATTCAGTAGCTCCCCACTTGACACCGGATTGTTGACATAATGCGGTGATCAACGACGGGTGTGGTAATCCTCCAGATGTTGCTCCTTTCAACTGTTTCTTAATCGAAGATACGATTACACTCCCTACGTCAATCGACAACCCTGTTATGATGGCATATAGCAGAACGGCTCGCTCCCGTGTCACGTCGCTCACATGCGTACATGGCATTAATTGGCATTAATTTGGCACACAGGAAGGCGTACCAAATCTTGCCATATCTACTCAAAGCTTTGAACGGAAATGTCGAAATCTGACCCGTGTGTTTGTTTGTTTTCCATTCTGTGCCCGGTCGACAAAGTTCACGAACAATTCGTGCATAATCGGGAGATCCCATTATTGAATACTGACACACATCCGGAGCCCGCAAATTATAATATTCATTGATCCGGTCGCGGCTGAACGACACCACCTGGCTCCGAACCAACACTTCACACTCAGGTGTGTCAAGTGCATTAGCATAAAACTCCTTGACCACGGCCGTTACCGCCACATCCGGGTGTTCTGTAACACCTGCCATCCACGTTCAACTAACATGCCGCGCATGTCCCCATCCTCTAAAATATCCGGACGTAACCCTCTCTCCGCAATCAACGCTCGTCCGGCTAACAAATTGTTATATTTATCCTCGGCCTCAACACTTACAAACTTTTTCCGATTATATGGCCGAGGTGTAGCCGACGACCCCTCTCCCCTTTCCCGTTTCGGAGGCATACTAGCTCAATACCAATGTGCAAGTAACACAAATCAAACCCTCCTTTGTGGCAAATTATCAAACAAGTTATGTGCAAGAACTTTCCCCCAAACTTTTTGTGAATTTTGTTACTAACAGACACTCGTTACGTCGCGCCGTTTACCACTTCCAAATGACCAAGTCTCCTCCAGTGGCCAACACAAACCACTGGGCAATCCCAACACAAGTCAAAGTACCAAATACACCAATTAAACTTGAAAATTTGTAATGCTCAAAATATAGAATAGAAAATGCTATCTTTGGTACCTCAAATTGGGTGATTGAATACTGCTGAACCAACTTTTTCCCAAACCTTAACTTGTAAAATTGATCCGTGCGATAGGAGTAGCACTCTGAGGATGAGGCTAGATGGAGGTGAGGGCTTGCAGCCGATGTAGGTGGAATTTGGCTGTAAGAAGAAGGTTGTAGACGAAGAAGATGAAAGATACTTACGAGAAAGACGGAGAGGGGAGCTTAGATTCAGTAATGGAGGCGTACGAGAGAGGGGGATTAGAAGGTGCTTGGGGCTGGCGAGAGAAAGAGAGATGAATGTTTTGTTGTGAAGGAGTCGGTTTGGGTATTGGGGTTTTAAGGGTTTAAGTCCGATCGGGCGTGGGAATTAGAAGTTTTAAAAAACTGAATTACGACTGTAGCGCCGGGGCGCTGTGTTTTGGTCTTGGAATCGCGCCGGGGCTCTGTGGAACTGAGAGCTTCTCGCTGGGGGCGCTGAATTTTTCGCCGGGGCGCTGTCTGGCTGCAAGCTTTTCGCTGGGGGCGCTGAATTTTCCGCCGGGGCGCCTTAATGCGCCGGGGCGCTATTTGAATACTAAAAATTCTCGCCGGGGCACTATACTGAATTCTGCAGAATTTGTTTTTTTCTGCTACAGTCTCTGACATTGAAGCTCCACAATGAACATCAGTAACTGCGAGGATATGCAAATATGCAAGAATTAGTAGAGCTACTCATAAGAAACTTAACCTAAGCTAGAAATTTAATAAGTCCTATAATTTGGCTAAATTAACGTAAAAATGCTAAAAATTGAAAAATCAAATTCGAAAACGATACGACGGTTGGGTTGCCTCCCAACAAGCGCTTGGTTTAGAGTCTTTCAGCCTGACTTTCTCCCTTTTGCTTAAGTTGGCTCAGAAAGGGTTACGGAGGTCCGTTGACGATCCACTGTGCCGCCCCAATAATGCTTAAGTCTTTGCCCATTAACCTTAAACGTTTCCTGAGTACGAGGGTCGAGCACTTCAATTGCCCCGTATGGGAAAACGGTCGTGATTGTAAACGGTCCTGACCATCTGGATTTCAACTTGCCCGGGAAAAGCTTGAGCTTTGAATTGAATAGTAGCACCGATTGACCCGGTTCAAATGTCCGCTCAACAATACGCTTGTCATGCCACTTTTTGACTTTCTCCTTGTATATTTTAGCATTTTCATAGGCGTTCATCCGGAATTCATCTAATTCATATAATTGCAAGAGCCGCCTTTCTCCTACGGCCTGTGACTCAAAATTTAGCCTCTTAATCGCCCAATATGCGTTATGCTCCAATTCGACTGGGAGATGACATGCTTTTCCATAGACGAGTCTATAAGGAGACATCCCTATAGGAGTTTTGTATGCAGTGCGGTATGCCCAAAGAGCCTCATCAAGCTTGCTAGACCAGTCTTTGCGGGACGGGTTGACTATTTTTTCCAAAATCCGCTTGACTTCTCTATTTGAAATCTCGGCTTGTCCACTCGTCTGCGGATGATATGCTGTCGCAACTTTATGCCGTACACCATACTTTGTGAGAAGAGCGGCAAAATATCTGTTGCAGAAATGTGACCCCCCATCACTGATTATCGCCCTTGGTGTCCCAAATCTTGTAAATATGTTCTTGCGCAAGAAATTTAGAACAACCTTGGCATCATTGGTCGGTAACGCCACAGCTTCCACCCATTTGGAGACATAATCCACCCCTACTAAAATATACCTGTTATTGAGTGACGACTGGAACGGTCCCATGAAATCAATCCCCCATACATCGAATATTTCCACTTCCAAGATTGAATTCAATGGCATTTCTTGCCGATTTGATATGTTTCCAACCCGTTGACAACGATCACATCTCTTTCCGAATTCATGAGCATCTTTGAACATTGTTGGCCAATAGAATCCCGATTGGAGAATCTTTGCAGCTGTCCTATCACCTCCATAATGGCCTCCATATAAAGATGAATGGCAATGTTGTAAAATGCTTTCGACTTCCTCCTTAGCCACACATCGTCTTAGCATCTGGTCAGCACATTGTCTGAAAAGAAAAGGTTCGTCCCAAAAGTATTGCTTGACATCATGTATGAACCTCTTTTTCTGCTGATAACTCAGGTCATATGGAAATACACCACTGACGATGTAATTGACGTAATCCGCATACCAAGGAGCTTCATTTGCTATATAGAATAATTGCTCATCGGGAAAGGACTCATTTATCAATACCTGATCTCTTTGGTCTTGCTGCGAATTTTCCAGTCGAGAGAGATGATCTGCTACTTGGTTCTCGGATCCCTTCCTATCTCGAATCTCAAGATCAAATTCCTGAAGTAGAAGAATCCAACGGATCAACCTTGGTTTGGCATCCTTCTTAGAAATGAGATATTTTATTGCAGAGTGGTCTGTAAACACGATCACCTTTGTCCCAATCAAATAGGCTCGGAATTTGTCGAATGCAAATACCACTGCAAGTAACTCCTTTTCTGTCGTGGTGTAATTCAATTGAGCATCTGTCAGCGATTTGCTAGCGTAGTAAATTACATGAAATATCTTCTCTTTACGCTGGCCCAAGACTGCCCCAACTGCGTAGTCACTAGCATCACACATGAGTTCGAAAGGTAAAATCCAATCTGGAGCGACAATTATTGGTGCAGTTATCAACTTTGTCTTTAAATTCTGAAATGCCTCATGACAATCTGTAGTGAACTTGAAAGGAGCATCTTTTTCCAATAATGCACACAATGGCTTTGTAATCTTGGAAAAATCCTTGATAAATCGTCGATAAAATCCTGCGTGTCCCAAGAAACTTCGAATTCCTTTCACAGAATTTGGTGGTGGCAGATTTTCAATCGTCTCGATCTTTGCCTTGTCCACCTCTATACCACTAGCCGACACCTTATGTCCCAAGATGATTCCTTCTTGCACCATGAAGTGACACTTCTCCCAATTAAGCACCAAATTTGTTTCTACGCATCTCTTTAGAACCGCAATCAGATTTTCTAAACATAGATCAAAACTATCACCAAAGACCGAAAAATCGTCCATAAATATTTCTAAATTCTGCTCTACCATATCAGAGAAGATTGCCATCATACATCTCTGAAATGTCGCCGGTGCATTGCAGAGCCCAAAAGACATCCTCCGGAAGGCAAATGTTCCATACGGGCATGTGAACGTCGTTTTTTCTTGATCCTCGGGGGCTATGACAATTTGATTGTAACCCGAATAGCCATCCAACAGACAATAAAATGGATGTCCTGCCAATCTATCTAACATCTGATCAATAAAAGGCAGCGGAAAATGGTCTTTGCGAGTTACCTTGTTTAGTTTCCGATAATCCATACAGACTCGCCAACCTGTCACCGTCCTCGTTGGAATTAGTTCGTTATTCTCATTGGCTACTACTGTCATGCCTCCTTTCTTTGGTACACATTGCATCGGACTAACCCACGAACTATCTGATATAGGGTAGATTATACCCGCATCCAACCACTTGAGAATCTCTTTCTTTACGACTTCCTTCATGATTGGATTTAGTCGTCGCTGCTGTTCTACAACTGGTTTAGCATCCTCCTCAAGCAGGATTTTGTGCATACATAGTGATGGGCTAATTCCTTTGATGTCTGCTATGGTCCATCCAATGGCAGTTTTGAATTCCCGCAATACCCTTAGCAACTTTGTCTCTTGTAACTCATCAAGTGAAGCGGAAATAATTACTGGCAGTGTAGAAGAATTCCCCAAATAAGAATACCTCAAATGGGTTGGCAACTGTTTCAACTCCAGAACTGGTGGTTCCTCTATAGATGTCTTGTCAAGGGTCTTTGCTTTCTCAAAGTGACTTAACGGCTCAAATTTCTTGCCAGTCTGTAAGAGCGGTGTATATGCATTCAACAGCTGCACGAACTCAAATGGGGCTGGAAAATCTGCAGCTATAGGATTAACTAATGCCGTTACAAGTGGATCTGCATTACAATTCACCTCAGAAACTTCGTCCACCGCTACCTCTAACCAATCGATTTTGAAACATTTTTCTGCTTCCTTTGGGAATCTCATAGCTTTGAAAACATTAAAAGTGACCTCTTGATCATGTACCCTCATAGTCAGCTCCCCTTTTTGCACATCTATCAAAGTTCTACCAGTAGCCAAAAATGGACGCCCCAGTATAATAGGAATTTCTTTGTCCTCTTCGAAGTCCAATACTATGAAGTCTGCCGGAAAGATGAATTTCTCTACTTTCACCAATATGTCCTCCACTATTCCTCTTGGATGCGTCAATGACCTGTCTGCCAGCTGTAAAGTAACATTGGTCGGTTTTACTTCTTTCAGGCCTAACTGCTGATATATGGAGAGTGGCATCAGATTAATACTGGCCCCCAGATCACACAAAGCTTTCCCAAAGAACTTATCGCCAATTGTACATGGTATTGTGAAACTGCCTGGATCTCTTAGTTTGGGCGGCAGTTTATTCTGTAGAATGGCACTACATTCCTCTGTCAGTGCGACTGTCTCAAAATCTTCCATCTTTCTCTTTCTTGACAAGATATCCTTCATGAACTTCACATAGTTTGGCATTTGTTCTAGAGCTTCCGCAAAGGGTATGTTGATTTGAAGCTTTTTGAATACCTCTAAAAACTTTGAGAATTGTTTGTCTGCTTTTGCCTTTTTGAGTCGCTGAGGGAATGGTACTAGTGGAACATAGGGATTCAGCTTGACTCCTTCAGGTATTTCCGCGGGTTTCTCCGTTTTCTTAGATAAGTCTGCATCCTCACTTGCTTCGACATCTTGTGGTTGCTTTGAGTTCTCCTTGACTGTTTCTGATAATTCTGTCCCACTTCTCAATGTAATTGCCTTACAGTGTGCATTACCCTCTCCTTTTGGGTTGTTCTCAGTATCACCTGGTAAAGATCCTTGAGGTCGGTTGTTTAAAGCACTATGGATCTGACCAAGTTGAGTTTCAAGGTTCCTTATTGCAGCTGCCTGATTTTTTGAATTTACGTCAAATTGAATGAATTGATTTGACATTTTCGCTAGTACTTCTTCCATCAGTGATAGCTTATCGGGCTGTTGCGGTTGTTGTTGTTGTTGTTGTGGGTATTGATGTCTTGGAGCTTGATTTTGCGGTTGCATCTGATTATTGCTCCACGCAAAATTCGGATGGTTCCTTCATCCAGGATTGTAATTATTTGCATTATTCCCATATTGCGGCTGTCTGTTTTGATTTCCAATATACTGCACAGACTCTGGATTAATAGCACAGTGTTCTGTTGAGTGATCTCCTGCACAAATCTCACAAACTGTTTCCAACTGATTCTGCTGCTTTCCCATAGCGTCTATTTTCTTTGACATGGCAGAAAGTTGTGCCGAGAAGGCCGTCATATGATCCACCTCATAAATACCTGCTGCTCTTGGCTGATGAGTTCTAGCTGTAGGCCATTGATAGTTGTTCGCTGCCATATTCTCAAGCAGGTTTTACGCTTCTTCAATATTCTTTCCCATCAATGCTCCACCAGCTGCTGCATCTATGCTTGTCCTAATCTGACTGAATAGACCATTGTAGAAGGTTTGAACTTGCAGCCACTTAGGTATTCCATGATGTGGACATCTCCGTAGCAAATCTTTGAACCGCTCCCACGCTTCATGCAGTGATTCCGAGTCGTGCTGAACGAAAGAAGTGATATCGTTCCGCATCTTTGCCGTCTTTGCTGGTGGAAAGAATTTGGCAAGAAATTTTTGTGCCAAATCATTCCACGTTGTAATGGATCCTGCCGGCAAGGAATGTAACCAGCTCTTGGCTTTGTCTCTCAGTGTGAATGGGAATAGCCTTAGCCTAATAGCATCCTCCGTCACCCCATTGTACTTGAATGTGTCGCATATCTCCAAGAAGCCGACAATGTGGTAGTTGGGATCATCATTCGGCAAACCCCCAAACTAAACCGAGTTTTGGATCATCTGAATAGTGCTGGGTTTGATCTCAAAATTTGCTGCTGTGATGGCGGGCCTTGTGATGCTAGACTGAATTTCCGTCACTTGTGGCATAGCATACTCCCGCAGTGTTTTCTGATCTTCCTCAGCCATTCTTTTTGATTTTCTAGAGTCGTCCGAATATAAGTGCGAATTCTACGGAACCTTCGTTCTATGTCGTCTTCGTAAGGCTCTAGTTCCGGACCTTTAGATCTCGTGTGCATACGCAAAATACTAAAAGCAACTTTTTCCAGAAAGCACGAGAAAACTCTACCTGATGAAAGCCAGAAAAAAAAAACACAGGTAAAACAAAAAGAATAAAACTTTTAAATTAAAATTAAACAAATAAAAATTAATAATAAACTAATTATTAGAACCGTTCCCCGGCAACGGCGCCAAAAACTTGTTGTCCGATTTAGATATATGGAATTCTCACGCAAGTATACGCGGTCAATCAAGTAATATAGTAGAAAGAAGGTTGTCGTACCCACGAGGAACAATTACTAACAATTATGCTAACTATTAATTCTTTATTAATTCAATTCTAATTAAACTTTGCAAACTTAGATTATGAACTACTAAAAACTGAAATTGAATTTAAACTAAGTAACTAATGAGAATGATTTATCAGATAATAAAAGGCTTTAAGATTACAATTTCCCCGTTGAATCACAATAATGTCATTATCTTAATTCCAATTACTTGATCATATGGATTGTTAACTGAGATCACTTATCTATTTACTAATCTCCGTCGATAACTAATAAAAAGATCCACTCCAACTTATAATGCTATAATTCTATGCAAAATTCATTAAAGCAGACTCATTAAGATCAAACTCTCAATATGTTACGTGTGGTCTACAGGTATTCGCATCCTATATACTATCATGATACTCTTCCAATGAAAAGTAAACAAAGTCACACGTTATTATACCCAGATCTATTCCTAGATTTTCTTCATCAATTCCATCTAAGAAATCACATAACTGTTGATCAGACAATTATAAATTAATACAAGATATAATAACCAATCCAACAATTAATCAAATAATTGAACTTAAGATATTTAGATTAAAGTTCAACCAACGGTTCCATTGCAATCCTAAAGATAAATTTAGTTACACATCGTCATGAAAACCAAAATCAAACTATTATAAAAATTCATCAAGATTCAGAAGATAACAGAAAGGGAATTAGAGGAAACTCTATTTTCTCTTGCTTCTTCTTCCTGCTGCGTTACTGCTCCAAAAATCCTTCAAAAGCTTAAAAACCATCTCCCCTCCTATCCTTGCGTTTTTACCTTTTATTATGTTCCTTCTTGGCTAACTGGAGTCCTAAAATCCTTCCTCTACTCGACTGCAATAATCGGTTTCCTATCCAGACTCGAACTGCTCAACGCGGAATTAAACAACTGATTCTGCCGACCTGCGCCCCGGCGCCATCTTCCTGCCTTATCACTGCGCCCCGGCGCCAAGCACTGTTCAAAATTACCAAATTGCCCTTATCAACTTGTTTTCCTGTTTTGACCTCTCGAAACCGTTTTCTGCAAATTAAACATAAAAACCAGTAAAATAGAACTAAAAGTACTTAAAGATAGCAAGTAATTAAGCCTAAAAGTACCTAAATCGTAGGTATAACACCCACTCATCAAAGGCATGGGCCAACTCCTCCCAATTATGAATTTTAGCATTATCCAGCCTCGCATACCAGGTCATAGCCTCCCCTATCAGGCTTTTCTGGAATAACTACATTCTCAACCACTCGTCCTCAGCGTATGCCCCTAGTTCTCCGATGTAGACTTTCAAATGCGTGTAAGGATCCCCCGACCCGTTATACTTTTCAAATTTGGGGATTTTGAACTTCTCGGGATATATGGCTCCCGAAAAAATGCATAAGTTGGAGTAGTTAACACTGCCATATGACCCGATCCCCTTCATAGTTTTAATGGCCTCTTCCATCTACTTTATCTTCTTGCTGACATTACTGGCAACTTCATCTTCTGGAATGAAAATAATTTGTTTTGGCTGTTCAACCTTCGGGGTTTCTGGGGTCATCCCGTTCCCTTGGGATGATCGCTCCGGTGGGTCCTCGGTTTGTGACCTCGATTTCAACTTGAAGTGCTCTTTTAGCATCATGGTCAATTCCGTCATTTGATTCTTTACTGCATCAAACTCCTCCCGAGATATAGGAGCCGGGTTCAGATTGGGATTCTCGACCATTTCGACTACAGACTCTCGGGCTTTTCTGGATCGAAGACGAGTTTGGGGAGCAATCCTGCAAATAAAACAAACCAAGGTTTAGTTCTGGGAAACGACATTTGCAGATGCATGCTAAAGCAAATATTTTTGGCGTTTTTGAGTTTTGTAATCTTTTTCTGCAAAACATGGTCAGTATCCCTTTATTTTAACCAATGTATGACAGTGTGCAGTTATGATGCTCTCCAAGCTGTCCCTGTAAAACAGAGGTTAGTACTTTTATTTTGACAAAGCGGTTGGTACAAAATGATTGACTACAGTATGATATTATGCGCGTAAAGCGTAAAAGGGTATGAAGAGACTTCCCACGCGTCGAGTTTATCTGAGGCTGACCTACCCTAAGTTATTCTCGCAGGCTTTTCGGCATGAAGGTTCCCAGATCTTCGCAACATACTAGAAGGGAATAAATCCGATCTTTCAATTGGATTGGATCTGAGTGGATGTTTTTCCTGAGCCTCGCCGGGGAGCGCCCCTTTGAGTCCAGTAATCTACATCCAACGGGTTTACCTCAGGAGGAGGAACTGCTCAAGCATACATTCATCCTACCAAACCGTATGCATATGATGACATTAAAGTAAAGCATTCGTAAAGCAATAACAACACTCGCATGTTTATTCATACACGCACAAAAGTTAGATCAATCGCAAGTACCGCAACCACACATTTTTTTAGATTTTTTAAAGGATAGGAAAATATCAAGATTTTAAACGCGGCTTAAGCCCTCTAATGTCCGCAGCGGAGTCGCAAGCTGTCGACGCCGGGATTTTAGTCGTTTCGTTTTTTAATATTAAAAGCCCTTTTCGATTTTAGCCTTTAGATTAAGATGTGCTTTTTGAAAAGGGTCGGCTTAGTGTCGACGGGGTTTCGAAAGGTCGATTTTTTATGAGCCAATTGACCAGAGTCGCCAGTTGGTATATTTGAAAATGGATGTATCAACTCATCCGACTTTTGTTTTCGTAATCGCTGGCTCATATGTGACTCCGAATTAATTGGTATGTGAACTAAGATTCATAGAGTTCGGGGGCTTGCTTAAGCGAAGGGAAGGTGTTAGGCACCCGCCGACTTCCGTGAAAACACGGTTACCGCAATCTCGATGTTTTCCTATCCTTTCAAAATCCTAAAAATGTGTGAGTTGCGTGTGTGTGCGTGCGTGCCTAGGTGATGGTTGTGGTGAATTTTGCGTGAAAATCGCTTTGGTTTCTTATGGAAAACGTGTTTTGTCGGGAAAGCGTTTAGACGTCTTTTGACCCAAATCACGGTTTGGTATTGCTTTAAGGCCCGATATTACATATATACAACCATAGACCCTATACAATGATTACTTACACCGAAAATGTCCATCATCGGGATTTGATCACGAGGATCTCCTCCCTAGGCTCACAGTTACCCAAATCACTGCACAACTATACCGAGGCAAATCTAACAGTACTAGACTTGTTATTACATTACACAACTCAAAGATCACAAACCCAACACTACGAACTATTCATTACCACAATAAACTATATATCACCGTACGGATGTCATCGGGGCATTAGGAGAAAGTTACGTTCCGACGGAACCCTCGCTAATAACCCCTAACCCATGAATCATCATCAATATAACAACATACTACATTACACAACCCAAAACACAAGATTATACTAGCAATACAAACAATGAAATATCAAAGAGAATACCCTTTTCACCTTGCAAAATACAGACGAAAGCTTCTTATTTCACAAATCGGATAAAACCACAAGAACACTTAACTAATTAGCAAAAGAGAATGGATTTATCACTTGAATCTATCAAAGACCCGAGCCTTTCTCTCTCCTCCCGTGTACTCTCTCTCTCTAAAACTTAAATTTTTCTTCTCCTCCTCTTCTGTAGATCAAAAATGGCGTTGTATAGGTGATTCCAGGCAGCCGCAGGTGCAACTGCGGCTGCCTGCTGTGGCCGCCCGCGCCGAACGTCGGCTGCCGTGTTGGTTCCTCGAGCCACAAAAAGCGCCACGTGTCTTGCCCGCAGATGTATCCGCGGCTGTCTGGCTTCCTTTTCTCGATTTTTGTGTCACGCAGTCTTAAATCATCATTTTTTGCTGCATTATTTCGGAAAGCTGTTACCTGATGTATAAATCGCTCTTAGTGGCCATTAGTCGTCTTTTGTGATCAAATCAGTTTATTCTGGATCAGCTGTTTGCCTCGCCTTAAGTAACCGGATGCTCGTTGTTTGTTATGACAGCTTTGACCGTAAGTCGTTAGGGTGGCTTTGTGTTGGGGTCCACCTTCCTTTTCGCATGTCGGGTCAAGTGACGATTTTGCCCTCCTGTCAGGATTAGTACAAAAGTGCAAATTTTGGGTGTCTACAACATTCTTAAACAGTTCGTAAATTACTGAACTATAACATTTGCAAAGGCACTATGTGCGAATACAATACAATAATGATGTACAGTAATTTTCAATAATTAATTCACTCAAAGGTCTGTCAAATGACTAACGATTTATATGAGAATATTCATATGAGAATATCTATATATTTTACATCTCTAATACTTAATCACATAATTATCTAATTACGGGTATTTAAACCCTTAGGAAATATTATCATCACTTTATGATATTTTAATCACATTAAACTTATATTAATTATTTAATATAGTTCAAACTCTTATCTAATATTATTAATAATTTAATAATATTTTATTAACCTTCTAATATTATTAATCATTTAATAATATTCCATTATTTTATCTAATTATTAATTATTTAATAATATTTTATTAATTATCTAATAATATTAATCATTTAATAATATTTTATTACTTTATCTAATATTATTAATCATTTAATAATATTTTATTAATTATTTAATATTATTAATTGTTTAATAATATTTTATTCATTATCTAATATTATTAATCACTTAATAATATTTTATTAATTATCTAATAATATTAATTATTTAATAATATTTTATTCATTAACTAATATTATTAGTTATTTAGTAATATTTTATTAATTTATTAATATTATTACCCATGTAGTAATATTTAATCATTTACAAATGTTATAAACATTTAATAACCTTCTAATCACATATTAATATTATTTATCACTTAATAATATTTTATTACAAATAATACCAATGGTTAACTTTTTAATTGTGTTATCTTTAGTCTTTATTTTAAATATTTAGCTACCCATTAGTTATTAATAAACTCCATATACAAATTCATTTTACAAGTTTATCTTGGGTTTTAAGTCTCTAACGGTGTTTTGTTTAGACTTTTTATTAACCGATAAGTTAAATCGGAGTTCTAACTTGGTAAAACTTTAAAATATCAAAATTTTGACTTTTTAAAACTGGGTCAGCGCTAGCGGCGCTGGCCATACGCTTATTATAGAGCCAGTGGCGCTCAAAGCAGAAGGTCCGGGCGCTGGCGGCGCTCATTTTGGCTGTCCGGACCTCTTTTACTAAAACGCCCATAACTTATTCATTTCAAAACATTTTAAGATGATTCTTGGGTCCATTTTCATCATAATTTCCCCCTCTACAACTTATATTGAGATCACAAATCCACATTCCAAACGAAACTGGGATAAAAACTGCTCACAAGGAATAAGTGATATCTAACTTCACAAATCCTTGGTTTTATTAGTTCAAACTTGAACAAAATAACATCTATACATTCAAATAACACCAACTCAGTGTTGTTGTCTTCATAACTTCTTGTTTTACAACATTTCATGGTTCAATCACATTTTTGAAAATGTTTTGACACGAAAAATTAAGTTTGAACCATATAGGGTTTCAAAATGACCCACGTTGCGGTAAAATCCATAACTTCTTTGTTTTTCCATATTTTTGAAAGATACAAGTTGGGTTTTCCTTAAAACTCATGTATCTAACTTTATAGCCATAAAAATCCAATTTCTAACTTATACATTTCAAAATACAACATTAAACATAACACGTATCGTTAGGGTTTTACCAGTAAAACGTGTTATGAATATTTCTACAACTTTTATGCATTTCTCACATACCAAATCATGTTATAAACACATAGAGCTATGAATATACATATATTACATAGTTAAATACATCTAGACCATCAAAATGAGTTTTGATAGGTTAAAAATAGATTTTAACCGTTCAAAATCGTTCTAGGCCCTGAAAATGAAATAAGGAGTGTAGAGCACTTTTAAACTTTTGAGATTTGTTTTCTCTTCTTCTCCTCCTACTGAAGTATGTAGTGAAGCTTTGTGTCATCCACCAAGCTCAATCTCTAGCTTTTTCACTCAACACTTAAGTGTTTCTTCTATTTTTCTCTCAAATGCTCTCAATTTTTCTCTCTAGAATTCTTGCAAGTGAATTAACCAACATCACGAAGGTTGGGGGATGTCTTATTTATAGCCAACAACTAACTCTTCATTATCTTGCTAATCCACCCATGTTGGTGAAATTAAAGCCTAATCAAGCTTACTATTCCATTGATTGACTAGGTGATGGACATGTTGAATGACTAGGGTGGTTGAACAACTTATGACATGGAGTAAAATTGAAGCAACAAGGAGCAAACAAGCCACCCAAGTGGGTCCCCTAGCTTGGCCGACCACTCTCCTAGTTTTTACCCCATTTTTGATTTAATTTTAATGCTAAATTATACATATATACATCTATATATATATTTATTTATTTTGACCAAAGTTTTGACTTCATTTGGACTTCACATTGGGCTTGGGAATAAATTCTATTGGGCTCATTCAATTAGATTGTTTGGGCTCAATTTAAATAACACATTGGGCTTACATTAAATATTCTATGTTACATTTAATTAAATCAAGCATTGGGCTTGATTAGTTAATTATGTGGACTAGTAATTAAATTAATTTCATGGGCTACTAGGTTAATAGCTTTGACCTAGTTTATCAATTCATTTGGATTTAAAATATAATCCAATTAGATTTACTTTAATTATTTATACACCTTGGTTTAATTCTTTAAATAAATATACGCATACACAAGTACATTTATTTAATTATCTAAAGTACAATTAATTAGTACAAAAATTTTAAATTCATTGCTAAATATTTATTAAGTATATTTACAATGACTAATGAAATTCGTGATCATTACATTTCCCTCCCCCCCCCCCCCCTTATAAGAATTCCGTCCCCGGAATTACAAATTTAAACTACTCAAAAAGATTCAGATAGTTAGCCCTCATCTTTTCTTCAAGCTCCCACGTAGCTTTCTCAGCGTTGTGGTTCCTCCAAAGGATTTTCACAGGATGTATAACCTTATTCCGTAATTTCTGCTCTTTCCTATCTAGTATCTGGACAGGAATTTCCTCGTACGATAAATCTTTCTCGACTTGTATTGGCTCATAGCATATGACATGTTTGTAGTCTGGCTTATATGGTCGCAACACTGATATGTGAAACACATTGTGAATATGCTCCAGTTTAAGAGGTAAAGTTACCTCGTACGCCACTTCACCCACTCTCTTTAATATCTCGAACGGTCCTATGAACCTCAGACTCAGCTTCCCCTTCTTTCCAAATCGGATCTTTCCTTTCCAGGGAGATACCTTCATGAACACAAAACTCCCAACTTCGAAGTCTCGCTTCTATCGATGTAAATCGGTGTACTTCTTCTGACGGTCTTGAGCTGCTACTAGTCGAGCTCTTATTACCTTGATAATTTTTATAGTCTGTTGAACCAATTCTGGTCCCAACAGTCGTCGTTCCCCTACCTCATCCTAACATAGAGGTGTTATGCATTTTCTTCCGTACAATGTTTCGTAAGGCGGCATGCCTATGCTTGCATGATAACTGTTGTTGTATGCAAACTCAACTAGTAGTAGATGGTTTTCCCAAGTGCCCTTGAAATCCATCACGCCGGCCCTGAGCATGTCTTCCAATGTTTGTATTATTCTTTCACTTTGTCCATCTGTCTGCGGATGATACACTGTACTCATTCTTAACTGTGTCTCCAATCTCTCTTGAAGACTTCTCCAAAATTTTGACGTGAAGCGCGGATCTCTGTCTGACACAATCGATACCGGCACCCCATGCCTCGAAACTATCTCTTTGATGTACAGTTTAGCCAACTGATCCAAACTGAACTTAATCTTGATCGACAAAAAGTGCGCTGACTTTGTTAGTCGATCCACAATCACCCATATTGCGTCATATCCCTTCTGTGTTGCTGGAAGTCCTACCACAAAATCCATTGTGATATGCTCCCATTTCCACTCAGAAATTTCTAACGGCTGTAGTAATCCACTTGTTCTCTGATGTTCGGCCTTTACCCTTTGACAAGTTAGGCATCGGCTGACACATTCTGCAACCTCCCTTTTTAAATTCGGCCACCAAAAATGTTGACACAGATCTTGATACATCTTCGTACTCTCCGGATGTATTGAGTATCTCATACTGTGGGCCTCTTGCAAAATCTCCTCTCGTAATTCAGGTACTTGCGGTACCCAAACACGATTTTCAAATCTTAGCAATCGCATGCTATCCTCCTTGAATTTGACCTCTTCTCCTTCGGTCATTCTCATCCTTATTCTGACACATTCTTCATCTTTGTCTTGAGCCTCTTTCACCCTATCTAACAGGGTTGGGCTTGCTTCCACTTCCATTGACTCATTTGGATTTCTCACCTCTAACTCCATTCGAGCCATCTCTTGAACCAATTGTTCCTGATCTGTCAATATGAACAATTTCTCCCTACTCTTTCTACTTAGAGCATCTGCTATTACGTTGGGCGTACCGGGATGGTATATAATTTCACAATCGTAGTCTTTGATCAATTCTAACCATCTCCGTTGCCTCATATTCAACTCCTTCAGTATGAAGATATACTTCAGACTCTTATGGTCTGTGAATATCTCACATTTCTCTCCATAAAAATAATGTCTCCAAATTTTAAGGGCAAACACTACTGCTACCAGTTCCAAGTCGTGGGTAGGGTATCCCTTCTCGTAATCCTTCAACTGTCTGGATGCATACGCAACGACCTTGACGTCTTGCATAAACACACAGCCAAGTCCCTTGTGCGATGCATCACTGTAGACCGTAAAACCTCCCGTATCGTCCGGTAAGGTCAATACAGGTGCTTCACTGAGTCTTTTCTTTAACTCCTGAAAACTTTCCTCAGACTTCTCCGTCCATATATATTTCACCATCTTCCTTGTTAAATTGGTCAACGGTGTTGCTATCTTTGAAAAATCTTGAATGAATCTCCGATAGTAACCCGTTAACCCAAAGAAATTTCTAACCTCCGTCGGCGTCCTTGGTTGTTCCCAATTCATCACCGCTTCAACCTTCGCTGGATCCACTGAAACTCCCTCCTTGTCAATAACATGACCTAAAAATTGAACTCTCTCCAACCAGAATTCACACTTCGAAAACTTAGCGTACAACTGCTCCTTTCGTAAAATCTCCAACACCAATCTTAGGTGTTCAGCATGCTCCTCCTCCATCTTAGAATATACTAGAATATCGTCAATGAACACGACTACAAATTTATCCAAGTACTGCTTGAATATTCTGTTCATCATGTCCATAAATGCGACTAGCACATTTGTTAGTGCAAACGACATCACCAGAAACTCATAATGCCCATATCAAGTTCTGAATGTCGTCTTAGGTACATCCTCCTTCCTAACTTTCAACTGATGATAACCAGTCCTCAAGTCAATCTTTGAAAAGTTCTTTGCCCCTTTCAATTGATCGAAAAGATTGTCAATTCGTGGCAACGGGTATTTGTTCTTAATTGTTACCTTATTCAGCTCCCTATAATTCATACACAGTCTCATCTATCCATCCTTCTTCTTTACAAATAACACAGGTGCTCCCCATGGAGAAACACTTGGCTGAATGTACTTATTATCCAACAACTCCTGCAGTTGAATCATTAACTCCTTCATTTCTACCGGGGCCATCCTATATGGTGCCTTCGATATTGGTGCTGTCCCCGGTACCAAATCAATTACAAATTATATCTCCTTATTTGGCGGTAAACCTGGCAGTTCATCTGGGAATACGTCCATGAACTCCCTAACTACTGGTATTTGCTCCATCTCGGGATTTACCATTTGTGTATCCACTACGTGAGCCAAATACCTTACACAACCTTTCTTTAACAGTTTCTTGGCCTGCATCATCGTCAAACATGTTGATTGTCTAAACGACTTGATGTCATAAAATACGACCTTAAACGACCTTATACACTTCTTTTGACAATCAATTACCGCTCCGTGGTTAAACAACCAATCCATTCCATATATAACGTCAAACTCCCCCAAACGTATCGGAATTAAATTCACATTCAATTTCGGACCCCTGATTTCAGCACAACAATTTCTATGTATATACTCTACAAGAATCACTTCTTTATTTGCAACTTCTATGTTCATTGGGTTCCCTAGTTTTTCTCTAGGCAATTCTAACCGCCTAGCGAATTCAGCATACACAAATGAACAGGTAGCACCCGAATCAAACAATACATAAGCATTTATATTATTGATCAGAATAATACCTAGCACCATGTCTTTTGATTCAACAGCGTCCTGCACCGTCATGTTGAAAGTCCGTGTCGTTGGTTTATTCTGTGGCACCGGACCTCCAATGGTAAGCTTGTTGTTGTTGTTTCCCTTATAGCCTGAACTCGCTCCGGTATTCTTTCTCTTTGGAAAATCCTTCAACTGATGGTCCATCGCTCCACATGAGAAACAACCCTTCCTCTTAGGCGTGCGACAATTGGGAGCGATGTGCCCCTCTTGCCCACAGTTGTAGCAGACGTTCTTTCCCCTCATACATTCTCCCGCGTGATTCTTCCCGCAGTTACTGCACTTGTTGCCCTTCTTTTGTTCACTCCCTTAGGGTGTCCCCGAACTGCTGTTGTTGTTGTTCCACTTGCGCTTGTTCGAGTTACTTCCCCCACTGTTATTGTTTTCTCGGTTTCCCCCATCATTTCTCTTCTTGTTACGTTCCTGGTTATGTTTGTTGAGGGCCTCATTTCCCCCTTCAGCTATTATAGATTTCTCCAGCAACGTTGTGAAGTTGGTAATCTGAAGAACAACGACCCTACTGTAAACCCACGGTTTCAGCCCCTGTTCAAACCTCCTTGATCTCCTTGCTTCAGTGTCCACCTGGTGTGGAGCAAATCTTGCTAATTCATTGAACTTAGCGGCATAGTCGGATACTGTCATACTACCATGTTTAAGTTCTAGGAATTTGACTTCCATCCTGGCTTGTGTACTCTCTGGGAAGTAGTTCTCCAAGAACACTTCCTTGAATCGCGCCCACGCGATTGTTTCCTCCCCTGCTCTACTCTTATTGGCCTTCCACCAGTGGTTGGCCTCCTCTTTCATCATAAAGGTAGCAAATGAGGTCATTTGCTCCTCCGCGACTCGTGCGACCTCGAAGACTTTTTCCATCTCCTCTAACCAGGTCTGTGCTTCTATAGGATCCGTGGTCCCTCTGAATTCGGGTGGTCCTATCAGTTTAAAATCCTTAAAGCTTGCTAGTGGAGCGGCAGGGTTTGGTGCTCCAGCAGCTTCTGCGTTGCGTTCGCGGAATGCTCCCATTATCATTTCCACGAACTCTTGGACTGGGTTTGGCGGTACCCCTCCTGCATTAACTGAATCTTCAGGTGGTGGTGGGGGTAATCGTTTTGATTTCTTCTCTGTGGCGGCATTTTCTGTATAAAGAAATTTTAATTTATTAAAGTTGTTTCAATCTTTTTACTCTCGTTTTGTAGCTTAAGTAATTTAAACTAAAGCACAAATAATCATCCCGACACATATAAACATAAACGGAAATGCATTTATATTCATATGCTAAAACACAGCGCATAGCACTTTTACATCATAAGCATACTGCTATAAATGCTACTAACCCCGACCGTTAAAACAAAAGACGAGATCTAACATAAACATATCCCACAACTTCATAGAGTTGGGATTTACCACTTACTAACCCTCTATCAAAACAAAAGTTGGGTTTCTACTGCATCTATGTACATACAATATAAATAAACAAAAATAATACACTAGCGGCGCATCCCTCGATGAACAGCATCGTAGTACTCCTCATCTCAGATAGTTCTGACCACGCCCCTACTAATGGTGTACAAGGTCTGGCCCTCCTCAGCAGGGTAATAGTGCACCCTACTCTGGAATCTACCAAAGGATGAGCGATAGACATAACTGAACCTATCTATCCTCACCCTCTTCTCCCTGACCTCGTCCTCCAGCTCTAGCATCTGCCCGTGAGTTGCATCCCTCTGGATCTCCATGTTCATTTTGTCCTCTATCGCCTCCTGCCAGTTGGCACGGATGGCGGCTTTCTCTGTCTGAACCTACTGAACCTTCAGCTCAGCCTCGGCTAACCTAGTCTCAGCCACTGCCAACTTAGCCTGCAGTTCCACATCCTGATCTACGAGCTGATGAGTTAGCACTGCAAAGTGCTCCACCGAATCCTCGTACCCCTGTACCCGATCCTCCAGTCCTACGATCCTCTCTTTCAGCTCCGTGTTCTCGCCAGATAACTGGTAAGCTGCATCCTTGTACTGATCCTCCATATGCTAGTGGGTCAGATTTTGCTCCTCTAAATGCTGGACCCTTGCCTCCAGCTCCTCGTTCCTAGTAGTCAATCCCTCTATGATGTCGCGGCAGTAGTGCCCATGCCATTAGCTGACTCATCAGACTTTGCCTCCTCCTCACTGTAAGGCCTCATCATACTGCCCCAGACGGGCTCCACGCGGTCTCCCTCCTCGGGATCTGACTCTGGCTCCTCAACTGGTACAGCCACCCGTGGCTGTGCAGTATCCATATGGATATCTGTATAAATCACCTCATCCACAACAGTACTCGACAGTCCTATCTCCGTCATCCTATAATCATGAAAAATAACACATGTCAGTACAGAAATAAAATATATTCATTGATGAAATGAAATGATATTTTATCATGTACATCTCGGCTCGATGGATTTTCTTAATCCACCTCCAAAAATACACAATATGATGAATCTCCCCGATTCATCTCCTAACGCACTCGATATAAGTTTAATACTAAGGTTATAACTTAGGTTTCGCAAATCTTAACGTTTCTAACCTACAACTATTATACCAACCTGTGACGACCCCCAATCCGGGTTCTTTAACCTTGGGTTTGGTTCTCACTGTACAATACTTAACAACAATGAAATACATAAATTGTATTCAAACTTCACGGAATAATACAAAAGGTTCCTTATCAAAAGGCTACACTTCCCAAGGTCTATTAACCTTAATCGTAACATTACATATCTTAAGGGAAATACAAAAGATTTACATAGTAATTACATAACAGTAATTTAAAACTAGCATGCATCTATTAATCTACACATTCGTTTTCCCCTTACCTTTGTCTGACTTAGAGGCATTCGGCTTAGCTGAAATATAGTCATGATATAGCAAGAATGAGCAACTAAATGGCTCAGCAAGTTTATAAATAACAACATAAGATATATCATGACGAAGAGAAATAACTTCAAGGTTTTCAACAATAACAATTGTGAAAGATATCAAGAATCAAAGTTTAATAAGAATGGATTGACTCTTTACTGTTGAGTGGTCTTTAATGACCATGAACTGCTACTAAGGTATAACAAGTATACAATGTCTGACACCTTGTTAAAAATAACGGGACACTCGAGGGGATCAGTCATCTTATGTCCTATATGTAGACACCCAAAATTTGCACTTTTGTACTAACCCTGACAGGAGGGCAAAATTGTCACTTGACCCGACATGCGAAAAGGAAGGTGGACCCCAACATAAAGCCACCCCAACGACTTATGGCCAAAGCCGCCACAACGAACAACGAGCATCAGGTTACTTGAGGCGAGGCAAACAGCTGATCTAGAAGAGCCTGATTTCATCACAAAAGGCGACTAATGGCCACTACGACTAATTTCTACATCAAGTAACAGCCTTCCAAAATAATACTGCAAAAATTGGCGAATTAAGACCGCGTGGCATGGAAATCGAGAAAAGTGAGCCAGACAGCCGCGGATGCACCTGCGGCCACCGACAAAGGGGACAGTGCGCGGCTCGAGGAGACAACCCGGCAGCCGAGGATTCGGCGCGGGCGGCTAGCAGCCCAGCCGTAGATGCACCTGCGGCTGCCTGCTGAACACTATACAACGCCATTTCCACCCGAGAGGGAAGAAGGAGAAGAAAAATAAGAATTTTAGAGAGAGAAAGCCACGAGTTGGCCCAAAATAGTGAGAAATTCAACTTTCTTTGCTCAAACACTTGATCAATCTCTTGTTATTTGTTTGGTAGTGGAATGTATAACGATTTTTGAAGTGTTGCAAGGTGAAAATGAGCTTTTATTGAAGTTTTATCTTACTTTTTCTTGTGATTTCTTGATTTTGTAGATCTATTAGATTTAATCCGGTTATTTTGCTTTAGTAGTTTAATCGGTAAATATTCGTTTATTTGTGCATTTGTTGGGTGGATCTACTGTACATCCGAAAATATTTAGTGCATTGCTTTTTAAATAGTTTGATTCGGTGTATTTTGAAGTTGGATCCAATGTAGTCAATATATTGTAGATCTGTGGATTAGGGACGGTTAGAGAGGATTTATTGCGGATGGAATCTCCTCCTAACCTCCCGATGATATCCTTTTAGTTTATTTTTTAGCTTTTACGTATGTAGCGATGGCGATGCATTTGTATTGTAAATATTTAATTTTTGGGCCTTAAAGCGATGTCGGATCGAAAATCGGGTTTAAGGCCCCATGATAGTGAAGTGTGCGATTGTGGGCGTTTGGGGTTATTTTGGATGGCTCACATGCCCATGAATAGCTCCAACGTTATTTTTAATGCTTGATTTTTCCTTTTCGACACAAAAAGAATTTTGGAATGAAAAGATGAAGATTTTCGTAAAATCAATCAAACTAGGATATTAGATCATCCGTAGGCTAAAATAAAATTGTAAGTGTCGGATGAGCTCTATTCCTATTTGGCGAAGGATTTGAAAAATATGTTTTACAAAATATCATCGTTTTTATTATCGAAACAAAAACAATAAAAGATGAACTCTTCGATTAAGTCAAATCCTTCGTGCATAGGGTCAACGAGATTTCTGAAGCACTTGCAAAAATAAAACATTCCAACGACATTCATTTAGGCACACACGCACACACACATTTTAGGATTTAAAAGGATAGGAAAACATCAAGATTGAGGTAACCGTGTTTCACGGAAGTCGGGGGGTGCCTAACATCTTCCCCTCGCTTAAGCAAGCCCCCGAACTCTATGAATCTCGATTTGCGGACCAATTAACTCGGAGTCACATATGAGCCAGCGATTACGAAAACAAAATTCGGATGAGTTGGTACATCCATTTCCAATATACCAACTGGCGGCTCTGGTCAATTGGCTCATAAAGAAATCGACCTTTCGAAACCCCGTCGACATTTAAGCCGACCCTTTTCAAAAAAATCACATCTTAAATCCAAAGGCTAAAATTAGAAAGGGCTTTTTAATATTAAAAAATGAAATGACAAAAATCCCAGCATCGACACTATATATATGCATAACATTTAGATGAAGAGAAATAACTTCAAGGTTTTCAATAATAGCAATTGTGAAAGATATCAAGAATCAATATTCAATATAAGAGTGGATTGACTCTTTACTGCTGAGTGGTCTTTAATGACCGTGAACTGCTACTAAGGTAGAACAAACATACAATGTCTGACAACTTGTTAAAAATAACGGGACACTTGAGGGGATCAGTCCTCTCATGTCTTATGTATATACATAACATTTAGTTTTCTTGCGCAAATTCGGTTACCCGACAATATAAAAATCCCTTTTAACTAGGGTTATTTTTTCTCAGTCTTACTATAAGCATCTGCACCAGCCAATGGTTTGGATAAGCTTTTAAAATATTCAATTAGATGAATTTAAACATGCATTTGTCTAGCCGAAACAATTAACTTAGACATTCTTAAACAGTTCGTAAATTATTGAACTATAACATTTGCAAAGGCACTATGTGCGAATACAATACAATAATGATGTGCAGTAATTTTCAATAATTAATTCACTCAAAGGTCTGTCAAATGACTACGAGTGTAGATACTTGCCTAACAATAATTGAATTGCTCAATGTAAATAAGGTTGAAGAATACTTGCAACAATAAATACAAATTAGGATTAAGAAGAAACTTGCCTCATACGTAGTCTACTGCTAACCAATTCAATTTAATTCTCTTTAGATAGACCTAACAATTAATCAAGTTGATCTTTCAATTAGTATCATATACACATTCATATGAGAATATCTATATATTTTACATCTCTAATACTTAATCACATAATTATCTAATTACGGGTATTTAAACCCTTAGGAAATATTATCATCACTTTATGATATTTTAATCACATTAAACATATATTAATTATTTAATATAGTTCAAACTCTTATCTAATATTAATAATATTTTATTAACCTTCTAATATTATTAATCATTTAATAATATTCTATTATTTTATCTAATTATTAATTATTTAATAATATTTTATTAATTATCTAATAATATTAATCATTTAATAATATTTTATTACTTTATCTAATATTATTAATCATTTAATAATATTTTATTAATTATTTAATATTATTAATTATTTAATGATATTTTATTCATTATCTAATATCATCAATCATTTAATAATATTTTATTCATTAACTAATATTGTTAGTTATTTAATAATATTTTATTAATTTATTAATATTATTACCCATGTAGTAATATTTAATCATTTACAAATGTTATAAACATTTAATAACCTTCTAATCACATATTAATATTATTTATCACTTAATAATATTTTATTACAAATAATACCAATGGTTAACTTTTTAATTGTGTTATCTTTAGTCTTTATTTTAAACATTTAGCTACCCATTAGTTATTAATAAACTCCATATACAAATTCATTTTACAAGTTTATCTTGGGTTTTAAGTCCCTAACGGTGTTTTGTATAGAATTTTTATTAACCGATAAGTTAAATCGGAGTTCTAACTTGGTAAAACTTTAAAATATCAAAATTTTGACTTTTTAAAACTGGGTCAGCGCTAGCGGCGCTGGCCATAGGCTTATTATAGAGCCGGCGGCGCTCAAAGCAGAAGGTCCGAGCGCTAGCGGCGCTCATTTTGGCTGTCCGGGCCTCTTTTACTAAAACTACCATAACTTATTCATTTCAAAACATTTTAGAGTGATTCTTGAGTCCATTCTCATCAGAATTTCCCCCTCTACAACTTATCTTGAGATCACAAATCCACATTCCAAACGGAACTGGGATAAAAACTGCTCACAAGGACAAAGTGATATCTAACTTCACAAATCATTGGTTTTATTAGTTCAAACTTGAACAAAATAACATCTATACATTCAAATGACACCAACTCAATGTTGTTGTCTTCCTAACTTCTTGTTTTACAATATTTCATGGTTAAATCACATTTTTGAAAATGTTTGGACACAAAAAATTAACTTTGAACCATCTAGGGTTTCAAAATGACCTACGTTGCGGTAAAATCCATAACTTCTTTGTTTTTCCATATTTTTGAAAGATACAAGTTGGGTTTTCCTTAAAACTCATGTATCTAACTTTATAGCCATAAAAATCCAATTTCTAACTTATACATTTCAAAATACAACATTAAACATGACATGTATCGCTAGGGTTTTACTGGTAAAACGTGTTATGAATATTTCTACAACTTTTATGCATTTCTCACGTACCAAATCATGTTATAAACACATAGAGCTATGAATATACATATGTTACATAGTTAAATACATCTAGACCATCAAAATGAGTTTTGATCAGTTAAAATTGGATTTTAACCGTTCAAAATCGTTCTAAGCCCTAAAAATGAAATAAGGAGTGTAGAGAACTTTTAAACCTTTGTGATTTATTTGCTCTTCTTCTCCTTCTACTAAAGTATGTCGTGAAGCTTTGTGTCATCCACCAAGCTCAATCTCTAGCTTTTTCACTCAACACTTAAGTGTTTCTTCTATTTTTCTCTCAAATGCTCTATATTTTTCTCTCTAAAATTCTTGCAAGTGAATTAACCAACATCACGAAGGTTGGGGGATGTCTTATTTATAGCCAACACCTAACTCTTCATTATCTTGCTAATCCACCCATGTTGGTGAAATTAAAGCCTAATCAAGCTTACTATTCCATTGATTTACTAGGTGATGGACATGGTGAATGACTAGGGTGGTTGAACAACTTATGACATGGAGTAAAATTGAAGCAACAAGGAGCAAACAAGCCACCCAAGTGGGTCCCCTAGCTTGTCCGGCCACTCTCCCAATTTTAGCCCCATTTTTGATTTAATTTTAATGCTAAATTATACATATATATATATATATATATATATATATATATATATATATATATATATTGACCAAAGTTTTGACTTTATTTGGACTTCACATTGGGCTTGGGAATAAATTCTATTGGGCCCATTCAATTAGATTGTTTGGGCTCAATTTAAATAACACATTGGGCTTACATTAAATATTTTAGGTTACATTTAATTAAATCAAGCATTGGGCTTGTTTAATTAATTACATGGACTAGTAATTAAATTAATTACATGGGCTACTAGGTTTAATATCTTTGACCTAGTTTATTAACTCATTTGGATTTAAAATATAATCCAATTAGATTTACTTTAATTAATTATACACCTTGGTTTAATTCTTTAAATAAATATACGCATACACAAGTACATTTATTTAATTATCTAAAGTACAATTAATTAGTACAAAAAGTTTAAATTCATTGACAAATATTTATTAAGTATATTTACAATGACTAATGAAATTCGTGGTCATTGCATCAACATTCAAAATTTAATATTATTTATATTCATAAAATTATTCTTTGTTTCGTAATTCATAATTAGACATATAATAGTTTCTAACGTAACAATTGTAACGCCCCCAAAATCCCCGCGCTTTGGATGTGGCGGACCTTGTGCGTTAATTTCGTACATCTATCGACTTAACCAATGATCCCATAATCATATTGGTTGAATTAGTCTTATCTTAGACTATACATTAAAATTTTTCTTAACTTTGTCCCTGGATCTTAACTTGATCACAGTCTCATAATTATACAAGTATCAACTTGTATTTCATCCGTATAAATGGATAAAACCATATATAACGGTCTAATTTTAACCTTAGGATTTAAATATTCTATAACTTTACATGTTTCAACATCCACGGCATTAAATCATTAGGACGGCTCTTGGGAACAGAGAATCCCGCGGTGAATGTTTGTATCTTCACCCGTGATAAATGTTTGCATCTTTATCCGTGACAAATGGTTGGATCTTTGTCCGGTGCAAAATTCTCTTTCCGTACAGAACATTACCCAACTAGTTAAAACCCTCATTCGAAACATATTTGTTTATAGTGATATCTCTTCATATCAATAATCCTACTTATATGGTATTCAGAATAGTAATAACGAGTTATACCTGGGTCCGAGGAACCTTAACGATGGATTTGACCAGTCAACATCGCTTAGTCCTGTCTCAGATGTACAACACTCACAAGTTATTTACCGATCCTCATCCAGATAAGTAGATCATTATCAATACTATGTTAAGTCTTAACAATTCTAGGTTATATCAAAATAAAGACATAACAACATTCTGATGATAATTATTTATATCATTCATTCAATATTCGGTTACATGTTTGTTTGTTCGTATTACAACAGTCATTATGACATATACAAATACAATCAATTTACATGAAAACCTAATCTATGCTGCATCTTTAAGTTCATGATCTTCTTAACGTTCATCTTTAATCTGCAAATAAGGTTTTATTTCGCAAGAATGAACACGACGGCTCAGCAAGTCTAACATACAGCACATACGCAGTTTATGCTTTCATATAAACTTTAACATGCATTGACTGAACATAATTCTCCATTTAATATCACATATAACTCACGTTCCAACAATTTATATCACATTGACACACAAAGTGTATAAATCATGTTCGTAAATCGTAAACATAAAACATAACAGTTAGAAGGCTTGTAAACATCAGTTAAAGACTTCACATATCATCTATTACATAATAACATGACATTACACATATCATTTATCATTTTAACAATACTACACAAGTAGCACATAGCAAGAGTTAGAAGACTTGCCTTAAAACCATGTTTTAGGGTTTCCCGGGAAATCGTTAAACGCCTTTTATTATTGCAAGCTTTAACTATTTCTTTGCAATCGATTCTTGTCTCACAAGAACTCTCTCTATATTTGCTCTTTAGGTTTCAAAATGGTAAAGAACTAATGAACTTAAGCCTTATATTTATAGGACTTTCAAAGTTAGGGTATTTTGGTCATTAGGACCAAGCTTCTTGAACAAGCTTAACAAAGCTTCTCCAACACACTTCTTTTAGCTTCCAAAGCAAGCTTGGTGAGCTCTTTCTTCCGACTTCTGTATATCGGATAAATCGCGTGCGATTAATTTAAAATATTTCGCATTAGTAATTTAAGTTTTAATTAGTTATACATATTTTATTCATAAAATACATGATACAGTATTAATATGATGTCTTGTCTGACCCTCGAAGTTTTTCTTGAATTAATCTCGGATAATCTTCCGTGTATTTTTCCCAAATACACCTACCGGGCGACGTGATTGATAAATTTCTTTCATTCTAGACACTAATTATGATGGAATAATATAATTAGGTATTAATCTGATAAATTTGATTATTCAAATTTAATATTAACCTATCTCATGTTCCGTTTGATGAAAACAATACGGATGAATTACCAGTTTAATTATATAACAGTCTGATTCCAACTAAATGGTTAACTTATACTGATTTAAAATTTTGATATTACTGAGTTTTGTTCCGAATAAACACTTTTCTGTAAAGTGAAAAGTCCAAAAGACTTGGCACGTTTTTCGGTGAATAGTGTTTTTGGCGACCATTTCTCAGAAAATGGTTAGAAGACCAAAAAGTCAAAAATAATATTTATTTTCGTCTTTTCCCTATTTCGTTTTATTCCCGACACACTTTTCGAGAAAAATCTTTTATTGCTTATTACGCACCGGTGTAGCATACAAACACTGTATCCATCAACGGTTTAATCAAAAACGGAAAACGTTTTCGTTTGAAGAGCGTTTTACGTTTTATTTTAGGAAAAATATCAGTGGCTCCCTGGTATCTATTCCCCGTATAAATGCTATATCGTGAAATGAAAAAAGTCCAAACGTTGAAAAGAACGTTCAAAAAGACGACAAACGTTTTCTCGTAAATCGCGTCTTTTTCGTCTTTTTCCCCATAAAATTTTATTGATTCCTTGGCATTTAAACCTCATATTATCACTATGTTGTGAAATGTAAGAAGTCCTACAAATGAAAGAAACAGTCAAACGAATGAAAAACGTCACCTCGTGAATAGTGCTTTTACACGTTTTTCGAGAAAAACTTTTATTGACTGTTACGTATTTTTAAATCGTGGGAAGGTTGAATCCTTAAACGGAATGTCAATTTGACCTTCACATTTTGCTCGAGGGCCTAGGTTATTTCCTAGGGTTTAGACCCTAGGGTTAGGGTTTAGGTTTTAACTCTTTTTCCAATTTAGGTTTTTGTCTTAAATTGACTTCTGATTTTTAATAAGTGTTAAGGTTAACTACTTGAACCAAAACACAAAATCCTACACATAGATAATTCACATAACTCATTTAAAAGCCCGATTCAAGCTTTACTCATCACATAACACATAGTTTAGGTTAAACAGTTTAACCTCTTTGTTATATACGATCGTAGTTTCGAGTCGTATATATTCTTTAAGATAACTCAATGTATGCTTGAGAAATCGATCTTAGGTCTTGAATTGACAACCTTTGCTTAAATCTTGTTAGATCACTTTGAAAAATATTTGGGATATTACAACAATTATCTTGCACAATTAAAGTTCACAATTTAATTCTACTCGTCCTATCCGGACCAAATTTTTATGTATATATATACATCACATCAACGTAAACCTTGTCAATTTACTCACATTGAATTATGAAATTTAAAATATAACGATTACATTTACAACTTCTAGGGTAATCCGTCTCTAACACAATAAGATATTCTTGAAATTTATTTCATTACCTGCAAAAGTTTATATTATGCAAGGAATGAGCACAACGGCTCAGCAAGTTCAACAGTTTGCACCTTTCATGCTTCATGTAACACATAACATAGCACGCTCTGTGTGTGTCATACATCATGTGTTGTGCTTTTTCTAACTCAATATATCTCACATGTCTCATGTTTAATTCAGATTAGTAATTACGTAAAACCAACATTTATCAATTTCGTATATATTCACATCCATTGCACCAAATATAAATCTCGGTCACATTAACCACAAATCACATAACACATAGTTTCTATTCGCATTTGAACAAAGTAAGCATATAACATCATATGATAATTAAAATCAAGTACTGAAGAACTTGTCTTGACGCCTAATTATTAAATTAGTAGCTCAACACCCTTTCTCGAACAACCTAAGACCATAAAATAATTAATTAATAACTATTTATCTCCTTATGATATTAATTTACTGAATTAATATCATCTATAATGTAATCAACCCAACCCGACGATTTATTTTAGGGTACTGGTCAATTACCAATTAATATGGTTAATTATATTAACCTTGTCCCTTAATATATTAATTTAACATAATATAAAACACATTCAATGCGGACAACCCGGCTCACCGGATAAAATTTAGCGTATTTGGTTGTCCGGATTTAATTTAACCATTTTCTAAATTCTAAACTTACTAGATTAATATTTAAAAATTTTAAATATTAATTCCCAATATTTAATATTTTTACAAAAACATTAAATTTAATACCCAAATATCATTTCTTTATATTTTAGTAATTTTCTATAATTTTTAAACAATTTTTAAACATTTATTTAATTAAAAACTATCTTTTGGGGGGCATTTTGGTAATTTCTGCACCTTAAGGAACAAAATCGGCATTTTCCGGAAAGGCAGGGGGCATAATCATAATTTTTCAAGGCCAGGGACATGCTCGGCATTAACGAAAAACTCAGGGGCACACTGATAATTTTCTAGCGTTGCCGTCGGTCGCGCATTGCGTGCGACCTTCTCTGCCGATGCCAAACGACATCGTTTCTGTTGCCGTTCTCGAAGCCCCGTGCATGGCGCAGCTTCCTTTCCTTCGCTCCCCCGAACGCCGTCATTTTTACCACCGCGTTTGGAAAAATATGGCTGTCGCGCAATGCACAGACAGCCCAAAAAAATTTCTTTTCTTTCTTCCGTGAACAGTAGCGCCATCCAAGAACAAAATTAATCCAATTTTGTTCACAATTTCCACAACTTAATTGTTCTAAACATAATATAATTCAAATATATACATTCAAAATTATCTAAAATAATTATTCTAATTATTTACTAATTTTCCATAAAATTAGTTTATCACCCATGAACACAAAAATAAACCAAATAATTTAATTATTATATCTTCTGAAAACTTAAACACCTTCCTTGAAGCTTGTTCTTCTCCCTTGATGGCACCAAAATTTCTTCTTCCCTCTCTTGGTAGTCATGGTGGTGGTCGGGTGGTGAGGTGGTGGAGAGAAAAAGATGAGAAATGGTTATATATATATATATATATATATATATATATATATATATATATATACATATATATATATATATATTTGTTCCTTTATTCCTTTTCCTTCATCCTTTATTAAATCTTAATATGTAAGTTGTTTTTAAAAAAAAACTCAAGTCCACTAACTTACATCCCACGTCCTAACCACTTTGATTTTTCGGATGACCAACAAACATGCAAAATTAAATAATTTAATACATTACGTAGTTATTATGTGTAATAAATATTTTATATAATATATATAAAATATTTATTTTAATTCACTAAATATCATAAATTGATTTATAAATAATATTAATACTTAAGTTATAATCAAGAAAGTTTTTTTTTATGAAAAATCCTTAAGTTAATGGTGAAAGAAAGAAAAATCAAGAAAGTTTTTTTTTATGAAAAATCCTTAAGTTAAGACCTCTATTTATAGCAAAAACTCTTATCATCACTAAGATTTCCTAATTTAATCCAAATCGTATATTTCAAGATAATGTTTAATCCATACCACTCATTTCATCTTTTAAGATTTCTTTAATCTAAACCATTCATTTAAAGATCATATTTTAATCTATACCATTCAATTTACTTTATATATAAAACAACTAACTTTAAATAAATCAATTAACTTTATATATAAAAACAAACAACTTTATATAATTTATCATAATAAAAATAAATAACTTTATCAATTCAATTATTCAACAATAATTCACAATTATTCATTATTATGGCTAATTGTTGTAAATGCAGTGTAGTTGGCTTTTCGAGTTAGATAAACAGAAAAATCAACTAATAATAGAATACAACAGTTTAATCAATATCATAAAAGAGATAACAATAATGTTGAAAATAAATAAGAAAATAACACGTTACTGTGTAATGACAATTATTGATTCAGTAATGTGAATTATTGTGCATATGCTACTGTGACAATTAACAACTCAATAATATAAATTATTATGCATGTGACAATTATTGGTTCAATAAAGTCAATATAGTACAATAACCAATTTATCAGTTTCATAATATGAAACACTGTGCAATACCGTGTGCTATTGTGCAATACCGTGTGCTATTGTGCAATACTGTGTGATACTATGTAATACTATGTAATACCGTATGTTACTATTCCTTTACCACCGAGTATTTTAACAGTTCAAGATGATAATACCGTTCACTATATTTATTTAGAAAGGTTACGTATGTCGCTTTCTATATCCGACAATAATTCGTTGTGGGGGTCCACCATTATTTTGTTATTTCGGCACCGTTGTACGAATCGAATATTCCCCGACAAAACGAATATTC
Organism: Hedera helix; assembly: GCA_947179155.2. NCBI lineage: Eukaryota > Viridiplantae > Streptophyta > Magnoliopsida > Apiales > Araliaceae > Hedera > Hedera helix. The sequence continues at coordinate 24,998,269 of OX359266.1, forward strand.
TCCGACCAAACGACTATTATCCGACATAATAAAATTTGCACATAACATCCTTAACTTTTAACCTTATCAATTTAACCACCTACTGTTTCAGGAAAAATATATATGAAGAAAAATTAAATTTTGTATTTCATAAAATTCGGGGTCTTACAACCTCCTATCCTTATGAAATTTCATCCCCGAAATTGACGTACTTGGCATTTCGAAGAGATAAGGATACTTAGATTTCATCTCATATTCTAGCTCTCATGTCATTTCCTCAGTATCTTGGTTTCTCCATAAAACCTTAGCTTGAGGAATAACCTTTGAGCGTAGGATCTGCTCCTTCTTATCTAAGATCTTGACAGGTACCTCCACGTACGTTAAATCCTCGACTATAACGTCCGGTTCTAACTCAATGACGTGGTTTGGGTCCTTCACATATTTACCTAACATAGATATGTGAAAAACTTATGGATGCGAGACATAATTGGTGGTGTTGGTTTGCAAAAATATGACATACATATAATCAAATTATATAAGCGCAACGGAAATAATAAAAATCAGATTTTAAAATTTTTGTACAAACCAATAACCCGGATCTTTCTTATGCAACTATTATTAATTGAGGAAGGATAAAAGAATTTATACCTTTGTAGAACCAAGCTTTCACGGGTACAAGTTCATCTCCCTTTGATCCTTCACGTTCTTCTTCAAATTCATCGATTAGATTCCACGGATCAATGTTAGCTCCCCAAGTGTGAAGCCTCTAGAGGTGATCCACCAAGAGATCTATGAATTAAAGAAGTTGATTATGGTTTCTCCAAACCATGGGTGGCTAGCCCTAATTCTCTCTCTCTCTCTCTAACTCTTTATATGTAGAGAATTATGGAGTACTCTCTCTAATCTAATAAAAGAGTGTGTAACCTTGATCTATGATAAGACTGCTCTTATTTATAGATCTAGTCAACCCTCCTAAACTATTTAGGATTAGGGTTTTAATTTAATTCCTAATTTAATTAGAAACTAAATTAATTAATTACAATTCCTAAACCATTTAGGAACTTAATTATTTAATAATGAGAGTACTTCTTATTAATTAATTACTAAACCATTTAGTAACTTAATTAATTATTATAATTATAATTCCGTAAACTATTTAGGAACTTAATTATTTAATAATAATATTACTACTTATTAATTAATTCCTAAACCATTTAAGAACTAAATAATAATACTAGTAATAATAATAATAATAGTAATAATAATAATAATAATAATAATAATAATAATAATAATAATAATAATAATAATAATAATAATAATAATAAGACTCCTCTTATTAATTTATAATTAGTATTTCTAAAATACTAAACTATAAATATTAAGCTATTTAATTTATTCTATCACTATAGTATAAATTAAATATACTTAATTTATTATTACGATTATGCCATCTAATTCTAAAATAAATATTACTCTTTTGCGGTGTGACCCTTTAGGTTCTCCATATTAAACCGGTTGTATAATAAATAAATTAGAACAATTCTAATTCATTTATTACGAATTAACTCTTTAATTCAGAATAAATAATTATTCCACAATAAGGGTAAGCCCCCTTAGCGATTAGTCGACTTTCCAGATAATATAGATTTCAACATTTAATCGTAAAAGAACCTTTCAGCAAATAGTTACCGTACAATTCAATCCTTCTAGCATACAATGTCCCAATCAAATATAAGACACGGAATTTCTGTCAAGTGTTATTTATTTGATTATATGCATTTCAATTCACAAATACGCAACTCTAGTTAATGTAAATTAGAAACTCCTTTCTAATTCCATACAACCCTGGCCAGGGATTTCTAAGTTGTCACTTATTGAATCGCATAGGACATTCTCTCCCTTTACTAAAAGTGGTAGATCCTTTGTTGATCATTCATCTATCTCCATGTGTACCTTATTATACCCAATCACATCCTTTGATATACCAATAGGTCTTAAGGAATATGTCAAAGTATAACTTAGTACACACAAGATACTAAGATGATCTCAAGTCTAAGGATCACTTGTACGACTATCACATAAGGAACTCCTATTGACAGACGAGTAAAACTCCATTAGGTGTTCCTTGAGCGAGTCACGTTCAGTGAACTTATTCTCTAATAAGCACCTACATACTTGCTTTAGTGTCTCTACACAAATGATTATGAGATCAATCATCCTCTTCATAAGAGCAAGCATAGTATGTACCAATCTATCCGGATCTACTAATCCCCTTTTTAGTGATCCAACGATTAGGAACAATTTTAGTTTTGAGCTATCTTGAATTTAGATCTCATTAGCATAATCCTCATCATGGTTCTAAAAGCATTGCTAAAAAACTATGGGTTTATCCCTTTGATTAATTCAAGTAATTAATCATGAATAAAGAAATGCCTTGATACTTTTATTAATAAATGAACAAGATTACAAAGTATATGCTTATCACATCAAATGTGATTGGCTTGAAGGCATATTACTTTCAATCTCCCACTTGCACTAAAGTCAATCGCCCTTTGGTATCCCCATACCATTCTTCTCTAAGTGGCGTACAAATTGCTTAGTAAATGCTTTAGTTAATGGATCTGTAATGTTATTCTAAGAGTCTACAATCTTTATGGTGTCGTCTCATTTTCAATGATTCATCTAATCATATAAAAGTGCCGCAACACATGTTTGGATTTCAGATGAGACCTAGGTTCCTTGGCGAATTAAACTCCTTTAATGTTAGGAACCATTATAAGTTCTGTAAAGAACTTGTTTAACTAAACAATCACTTTTATAGCTTCACTTATAGTTATTTACTATGTCTTTGTCACTAAATCAGCAACTATTTGCTGTTTGGAACTTTTCCAACTCACTGCAGCACCGTTCACGGTAATCATATTACCTGAAATGGATATGTTGTTATCTTGGTTAGTCTGAACAAACTTGAGTTTGTTAAACCCTCTAGTTTTATATCAGACCCATCATTAAAAACTTTTTTCTAATATTCTTCTCCAAAATTGAACTGATATCTACTTATTATACATAAGCAATATCAAGTCTAGTACATTTCAACCAATCAATGTACGTCCATTGGGTTAAGCCGAGCATCCTTTATGATCTATCTCTATAGACCTTTATCCTAAATAGAATGTTAGGACGCTTCTCCCAAGTCCTTAATGGAGAAGTTTTAGACAACCACATCTTTACTTATTGTAACATCGGTATGTCATTCCTTATTGATATTATATCAACCTATAATACTAGGAATGTCACAGTGCTCCCACTAACCTTTGTGCATACTTGGTTCATCCTTGTCTTTGATAAAATCAAACTCTTTTGATTGTCTCATCAAAACGGATGTTCCATCATTGAGAAACTTGCTTCAATTCATAATTGGATCGTTGTAACTTATATACTTGATTTGCTCCATCTATATGGAGACAAATTCTTTTGGTTGTATCATACATACATCCTTTTGTATAGTAAGCTGTTACTGCAAGTAAAATCCGAATGGATATATGCATTTTCACTAGTGAAAAATTTCATCTTAGTCAACTCATTGACCTTGTTTGAAATCTTTTTACCACTAGTTAGGTCTTATAGGTCTCCACCTAGCCATCTGCTTTAGTCTTTCTCCAAAGACCCATTTCGGATTTTATGGTCATCAACCATTTCTCTTGAGTATCTAATACTCATACCTCGTCATATATATCTGAATCATCATCCACTATGATGCGTACCTTATCATCATCATCTATGATGAATCCATACCATTCAGGTATCTTCGGTACTAAACCAGATTTACGACTTGGTTGTGGTACAATAGGTTTATCTACTTGTACAAATTCCTTCATTTTATCCGTAGTGTTTTGTGGTTCTTAAACTTCTTCAAGATCTATTTTACTCCCATTAACCCTTTAAGGAAAAACTCATTTTTCTATAAGGCAGCGTGTTTCAAACAAACACCTTTTAGTTAGTTGGATTATAGAAGTGATACCCTAAACTTTCTTTAGGATATCCCACAAGTTTACACTTACTAGATCATGTCCCTAGCTTATCTTTGTCAAACCTTTTGACATAAGCTGAATAATTCAAATCTTAGCATGCTTAAGACTTGGTTTCCTTCCTATCCATGACTCATATGAAGTCTTAGGGACGAAATTTGAAGGTATCTTATTTAGTAGATATGCGATCGTTTCTAGAGCATAACCCTAGAAGGATACTGGAAGATCGGTAATACTCATTATGGATCATCACCATGTCCATTGTGAGAATACCATTTTGCTTGAGATGGTCTAGAAACTTACTGCTTTAGTATTCCTTTCTCGATCTAATCGAAGAACTTTAATACTTTTGGCCTTTAGTTTCTATACTTCACTTTTGAATTCTTTGAATGTTTCAAATGATTTGGATTTGTATTTTATCAAATACATATATCAAAATCTAGAATTATCAGTGAAAGTAATGAATGAATACCCTTCTCTTACATTTGTTGTCATAGGTCTCACACACGACTGTGTGTACCATCTCTAACAACTCTGCAACTCGCTCTCCATGTCCACTAAATGGAGATTTAGTCATATTGTCCATGATACAAGATTCACAAATTGTATTTGATTCATAATCAAAAAACTCTAAAAGCTTATCTTTATACAACTTGTTTAGTCTTGTTTCATTAACGTGACCGAGTTAACAATGTTGCATGAAGGTATGATTCATATCATCTTTTTGCCTTTAGTTTGTTCAATTTGAAATATTTTTCATATAAGTCAAGTATACAAAATCTATTAAGTAATCAAACAGTTCTAAATAAAACATTATCATTATAAACAGAACAACGATTGTTCATTATTATAATGTCAAAAAAACATTCCTTTTCATCACATGGAACTGAAATAATGTTTCTAGGAACTGGAACATAGTAACAACTTACTAACTTAATAGGTTTGCCTGTAGGCAGTGCTAAATTATAAGTTCACATGGCTAATGCAACAACCTTTACTTCATTTCCCAGCACATGATTACTTATCATTTATTTAGCTTTCTACTTCTGCTTAGTCTCTGTAACGACTTGCATATGTGAAACCACCATTCGGTATCTAATACCTAAGTAGAAACTTGACTTATAGAAAGTTCTATTTCATTGTGAACAAATTTATATCTGTAGCTGAAGCTTCATTAAACTTCTTCTACTTAACTACTACAACTCTCTTGTAGTTGTTCTTCCAGTGTCCCAGCTTATCGCAATGAAAGCAAACTCATTTGCCCTCGGGATCACTTTTATTTATGTCCTTTATTTAGCATTTCTTTTGCCTTCTACTCTTTCTGACTCCTCAGAAATACCTTTGGCCATCTTCCTCCGCTTAGAAGATTCATCTACGAGTAAGACTTTGTTTTTCTAGGAAGGAAAGTGACTCTCAACAGTCTTCAACATATTTAAGCATATCAGTTAAACTAACTTCTAGCTTATTAATGTTTGAAGTTCACAACATATTGTGAATTAGAGTCAGTGAGTGACTACAAGATTGAATCTTGACTCAACTTTCCATCCTTGACAAAACATGTTTGTCCTAATTGATCAATCCAATTGATCATCTTCAAGACATTCGTCTTTACTGTAGTGCCATTAGCTATTATAGATCGAAAGAGCTCCTTAGATATCTGATAAGTAGGTTTTATACCTACTATTTTGATGCCAACTTGCTTTGACTTTCGCTTGTTCTCATTAGTTTTTATTACTTTTCATGTTTTTATGTCTCTTTTGTAGGTTTCATGCTCCATAGCTCTTTATTGGCTGTTTCCGTCGTTTTGTGGACAAACCGGTGTGTTTTGGATTAGAACTTGTGCGGGGAGGAAGAATTGCAGTTTTTGGGGCAAAAGTGGTTCAATGCGGGAGTGATATGCGCGATGATCGGATGTAGCAGAAAAGAAGGCAAAAATTCCAAGACTGGTGCACGGCGCAGCTGCGCCCCAATCCTTCACAAACACGGCGCAGCTGCGCAGTAATTCTACAGGCTGCTTGACTGGTGCACGGCGCAGCTGCGCCGCATTCCTTCACATTTGCTGCGCAGTCCTTTTGATCCCTATTTGACTGCCGTGAGGCGCAGCTGCGCCACATCTCAGTACAAACACGGCGCAGCTGCGACGGTCCTTCGCACCAAAATCTGATAAGACTTTTTTTGAACGGGCCAATTAAATTGGTTCATGCTACAGTGATCGCGAGGGAGATGCTTGAGGCTATATATATCGGTAGTATCAGTCCTAGACCAAATAATAGAAGATAAGATAGAGAATAGCTAGGTCAAAAGGAAGAGGAGAGAGCTCATTGTCATTTTCATTCTTTCTTCTCTCTTGTTCCTTGTGATTTAGCTAGAATAGTTTAGCTTAGGGCTGGGCATTGGAAGTTTGAAGCATTGTGTCAACCTTGGAACTCCGGATTTGAAGAAGAGAAACCGAGCTTTGCATTTCTTAACTTTGTTTTCTCTTTCTTTTCATTTGTAGCTTCAATGTATGAACATATGTGGATGATGGTTGTTATTTCTATTATGAACTAACTTCTCTTATGGGATTATAATGAAACCTAGGGTTTAGTTCCATTTGTTATGCTTCCTTGTTTTGGCTAAATGATTATGTATGGATTGTCTAATGCGGTTTATCTTAATTGTTTAAATGCTTGATCATCATTTACCTTGTTAACTCACACGGAACCGAGATGGGGAGTGTGAGTTTAGAACCAACCATGTTAGCTTGTGTTCATGATTTCACATGACGTTGAATTGCATGATTAGTGCGAAGGATAGACATATACCGAAGCACCACACGTAGTCTTTTGAAAACTTGCGCTTAAACCCGTTTTTCTCTAGGTCACATAGACATATAGTGATTTAATTAACTTGGGTGTTCTTTCCCGTTCTGTTGCCCTTGGGTCGGATCTAGGTTAGATTTGGGTATGATGCAACGAGAGTTGGTCATGCTTTAGTTTCGTGTTTTCGACTAACAATCCGAGATAATCAGTTAGGTTTAGCAGGAAGTAGCACAGTTGAATGACGCCCTAGGTGAAGTTATAATCTCATACCTCCTTTATCTGCTTAAATCGTTTAGTATTTAGTTGTCTTTAATTTTCATAACTTAAATTCAATTCACAACTCCTTGATTTACTTGAAACTGTTTAAAGAAACCGATATAGTTTTAAAACTGCTGCTTGATAGTGTAGAAACGATTCATAGTCCTCGTGGGAACGATACTTTACTTACTTTATATTACTTGTTGACCACGTGCACTTGCGTGTAAGTGTTGATTTGTCATGCGTACGGTTTGACACCCAACAATATCTTATATCTAGTTGACCTACTTTGCTCACCATACAACTATTGAATGTGCAGCAATATAGTAGGTGCATCCATTTTCTCGTGTTGATGTTGTAACTCGATACTTATGGATGCGAGCATGATGCATTGAGCCACCTTTGCATCATCTTGCCATTTAAAATAACAATCTCTTCCTCAGAGGCTTAGTCTACAACGTTTGTAGAAATAGCCAAATTAAGGACATTTGCTAGCTTTTTAACATTGAGAAATATTCTCAAATTTGTTTAATTAATCCGAACAATTCGATTCGACTAATTGTTAGCATACATTATGCTATGCAGTGTTAGTGAATTAAACATAACAATATTCTTTAAGTAAATTAATAACAACATTAACATACATTCGTTTTATTAATTACCAAAATAAATTAGGTCTTTATTTAAAATGGTGTCTCCCACTATTTTCTTCAAACTATATTACCCTCCTTATATAGTTCGGCAAATGTAGTTAAAGATTTGCTAGTGAGAATAAGGATCCTATTTCAAATGTATATAGTCTTGTGTGACACAACAAACGATATATATATAAATAGGTAGACAACTCTTGTTAATTACATTAACATGTAACTCCTTTTATTTTGCCTCTTAGATTATTATGATCATGTGTGATACATCCAAATCAAAATTATCCAAGTTAAGTCCAACCTAGCATTTTCTTATATTAGAAGAGAAAAAGACCGTCCTTGTGTGACACAACAAAACAGTAATGTTCAATTCTTTTTATAAACATCAAATGAGATAAAACAACATCTCAAAAAATTAATATAAGCCTTGTGTGACACAACAAACTTATAATGATTATTTGATACTCTATCATTTTACCATGCTAGAAGGCGACGTTCGATATTTTTAATTAATATCTTTGAACGTTACAACTTAATATTATGAGTAGTAGAATAAATAAATTAGAACAATTCTAATTTTATTTAATTGAATTAAACTCCTTTAATTCATTTTATAAATAATATTTATTCTACATCATGAGGGGTTTATTAATATTAATTGTCTCATCTTGTTTAGCGCACATGCACATATATATATAAAATACGCGTCATATTAATTAACATGCGAAGCATGTTTGATAATATATAATATATATAAATAAGCATGCACATATAGAATACTATATTCTACTTGGATTGATTATGGACTTTTATTCTAGTTTGGTTTATTCGAGCCACCAAATAAACCAAATGGTCAAACCTAAGGTGCAAGAATAAATTAAATTAAATGTAACTATTACATTTAAATTCGGACTCCATTACAAACGGGTCTTCATGTGCTCCTTGCTTCTTTGCTCCAATTCTTCAAAATAATTCTAACTAATCCTATTACAAATTATTTACAATAAATAGAAACCTTGATCAACAGTCAATGGGAAGTACATAGGAGGGAGATAGAATTATACATAAGAAAAAATTAGAAAGACGAGGTACACAGACCCATTTATTAAAACTCATTCATTCATGCATTTAATTTAAAATTAAATCCAATCATATTGGTCAATAGTCCATAATCAATCACATTTATTATCATATATATCAACATATATATTAATAAATAATATTCATCTCATGAATTAAATAAAACATTTCATATATGTATTGGTATCATTTAATGGACAATTTAAAATTGTATGAAATCCAATTTCATATTTAAAATAAACCTTTTATTTTAATTATAATAAACCTTTTATTTTAATTATAAAATTATTTAAAAATAAACTATTTATTTTTATTATTTTAAAATTACCCAAAATAAACTCTTTTATTTTGAAAATTTAAAATCTGCACAAAAATTATCAAACTGTTTGGATAATTAATATATATTATAAATATATCATATATATTAATAATATATATATTACTAGTCGGTTAGTATATATATTAATAAACTAAATCCAAAAAGTTGCTTACCGAAACAGTGCAATTTCTTGCGGCTTTGTGCATGACTTTAATTTTGGGACAAGATTTGTTTGACCGAAATCATGCGGCAAAATCTGTGGCTTGCCTTACCAATAAAGCCACCACTTCGGTTATATATATATATATATATATATATATATATATATATATATATATATATATATCCGAAAGCCATGTATTGTATCATATATATATATTAGCAAAAACTGTGCGGCTGCTTTGATAATTCCGAGGGCAATAATTGCCGAAACAGTGCTGGAACCTTTCCATGCAAACAACTTTAATTATCCATTCCGTTTGATTCCAAATCCAACTCGGTAATCTTGAAAAATAAACCAGTTCGCGAATTCCGGTAAAAACAATTTTTAATCGCGAAGATGCTATTTTTCAGTTTTTAAAAAAATAATTTTATATAATAAATTATGCCCAATAAATTATTCTAAACACATACTCATATATATATATGAAATTAAAACAATTAATAATTCGCATAAGTTTGACTCTGATATCACTGTTGGTTTGCAAAAATATGGCATACATATAATCAAATTATATAAGCGCAACGGAAACAATAAAAATCATATTTTAAAATTTTTGTACAAACCAATAACCCGGATCTTTCTTATGCGACTATTATTAATTGAGGAAGGATAAAAGAATTTATACCTTTGTAGAACCAAGCTTCCACGGGTACAAGTTCATCTTCCTTTGATCCTTCACGTTCTTCTTCAAATTCATCGATTAGATTCCACGGATCAATGTTAGCTCCCCAAGTGTGAAGCCTCTAGAGGTGATCCACCAAGAGATCTATGAATTAAAGAAGTTGATTATGGTTTCTCCAAACCATGGGTGGCTAGCCCTAATTCTCTCTCTCTCTCTCTAACTCTTTAGATGTAGAGAATTATGGAGTACTCTCTCTAATCTAATGAAAGAGTGTGTAACCTTGATCTATGATAAGACTGCTCTTATTTATAGATCTAGTCAACCCTCCTAAACTATTTAGGATTAGGGTTTTAATTTAATTCCTAATTTAATTAGGAACTAAATTAATTAAATACAATTCCTAAACCATTTAAGAACTTAATTATTTAATAATGAGAGTACTTCTTATTAATTAATTACTAAACCATTTAGTAACTTAATTAATTATTATAATTATAATTCCATTAACTATTTAGGAACTTAATTATTTAATAATAATATTACTACTTATTAATTAATTCCTAAACCATTTAGTAACTAAATAATAATACTAGTAATAGTAATAATAATAATAATAATAGTAGTAATAATAATAATAATAATAATAATAATAAGACTACTCTTATTCATTTATAATTAGTATTTCTAAAATACTAAACTATAAATATTAAGCTATTTAATTTATTCTATCACTATAGTATAAATTAAATATACTTAATTTATTATTATGATTATGCCATCCACTTCTAAAATAAATATTACTCTTTTGCGGTGTGACCCTTTAGGTTCTCCATATTAAACCGGTTGTATAATAAATAAATTAGAACAATTCTAATTCATTTATTACGAATTAACTCTTTAATTCAGAATAAATAATTATTCCACAATAAGGGTAAGCCCCCTTAGCGATTAGTCAACTTTCCAGATAATATAGATTTCAACATTTAATCGTAAAAGAACTTTTCAGCAAATAGTTACCGTATAATTCAATCCTTCCACCATACAATGTCTCAATCAAATATAAGACACGAAATTTCTGTCAAGTGTTATTTATTTGATTATATGCATTTCAATTCACAAATACACAACTCTAGTTAATGTAAATTAGAAACTCCTTTCTAATTCCATGCAACCCTGCCCAGGGATTTCTTAGTTGTCACTTATTGAATCGCATAGGACATTCTCTCCCTTTACTGGAAGTGGTTGATCCTTTGTTGATCATTCATCTATCTCCATGTGTACCTTATTATTCCCAATCACATCCTTTGATATACCAATAGGTCTTAAGGAATATGTCAAAGTATAACTTAGTACACACAAGATACTAAGATGATCTCAAGTCTAAGGATCACTTGTACGACTATCACATAAGGAACTCCTATTGACAGACGAGTAAAACTCCATTAGGTGTTACTTGAGCGAGTCACGTTCAGTGAACTTATTCTCTAATAAGCACCTACATACTTGCTTTAGTGTCTCTACACAAATGATTATGAGATCAATCATCCTCTTCATAAGAGCAAGCATAGTACGTACCAATCTATCCGGATCTACTAATCCCCTTTTTAGTGACTCAACGATTTGGAACAATTTTAGTTTTGAGCTATCTTGAATTTAGATCTCATTAGCATGATCCTCATCATGGTTCTAAAAGCATTGCTCAAAAACTATGGGTTTATCCATTTGATTAATTCTAGTAATTAATCATGAATAAAGAAATGCCTTGATACTTTTATTAATAAATGAACAAGATTACAAAGTATATGCTTATCACATCAAATGTGATTGGCTTGAGGGCATATTACTTTCAGGTGGTAGGGCTAGTTTGTAGGCTACGGTTCCTACTCGATCGAGAATTTCAAATGGGCCAATAAATCGAGGGTTGAGCTTTCCTCTCTTTCCGAATCTCGTAACTCCTTTCCATGGAGAAACACGTAAGAATACATGATCTCCGACGTTGAATCTCTCATCTCTCCTATGAAGATCAGCATAATTCTTTTGTCGTTCTTGTGCGGTCTGTATTCGTTGTCGGATCATTTGGATCTTTTCTGTTGTCAAGCGTACCAACTTGGGTCCCAACAATTTTGCTTCTCCTACCTCATTCCAACATACTGGAGAGTGACACTTTCGTCCATACAAAGCCTCAAATGGAGTCATGCCTATGCTTGATTGGTAACTGTTGTTGTAGGAGAATTCAACCAATGACAAGTACTTGTCCCAACTTCCTTTGAAGTCTAGCACGCAAAGTCTCAAAAGATCTTCGAGTGTCTGAATTGTCCTTTCAGATTGTCCGTCTGTTTGAGGATGGTATGTAGAACTAAATCGTAGCTCGGTGCCTATAGCTTTTTGTAGACTGATCCAAAAGCGTGAAGTGAATCTAGGATCTCGATCAGAAACTATGGAAACTGGCATGCCATGCAATCTTACAATATCATTTACGTACATACCGGTAAGACGCTCGAGTGAAAAATTTTCTCTTATAGGAAAGAAATGAGCAGACTTGGTCAATCTATCTATGATGACCCAAATCGCATCAAAACTTTGAGAAACTTTGGGAAGACCCATCACGAAGTCTATAATGTTGTGTTTACACTTCCATTCTGGAATTTCGAGTGATTGCAATGGACCCTTATGCACTTGATGCTCTGCTTTGACACTTTGACAAGTTAAGCACCTTGAGATGAACTCTGCAATCTCCCTCTTCATATTGTTCCACCAAAATGTATGTCGAAGATCATGATACATTTTGGTACTTCTCCGGTGAATTGCAAATGGTGTGTTGTGTGCCTCCATCTTGATTTTATATTTCAATTCAGGGTCGTTAGGAACACAGAGTCGAGAGTTGAGTCGAAGTATTCCTTTCTCGTCGATTCTTGCTTCTGGAATAGTACCTTCTTGTACTTTCTTCATCATACTCATCATTTCGGGATCAATAGCTTTAGCAGCTTTAAATTTATCAATTAAAGCTGGTTCTACTTGTACGTGCGCAATCTTCATGTAGGTCCCTGGTGGCTTTAATTCTATCTCCATCTTTTGTAAGTCGTACAAAATACATTTTTGCGTAGTCAGCATTGCACTTGTACTCGCATAAGATTTTCTGCTTAAAGCATCAGCTATAACGTTTGTTTTTCCTGGGTGGTACTGGATGGTGTGGTCATAATCCTTTAACAGCTTAAGCCAACGTCATTTCCGCGTGTTGAGTTCCTTCTGGGTAAAGAAATACTTGAGGCTTTTGTGATCCGTGAAGATTTCCACTTTCTCCCCGTACAAGTAGTGCCTCCAGATTTTCAATGCGAAAACAATTGCTGCCAACTCTAAATCATGAGTATGATAATTTTTCTCATGATCTTTGAGTTGTCGAGAGGCATAGGCTATAACTTTTCCATGTTGCATAAGTACACAGCCTAGACCTTTGCCTGAAGCATCGCTGTAGATAACAAATTCCCCCGATCCTGATGGTATAGTCAGAATAGGAGCTGAAATAAGTCTCTTCTTAAGTTCTTGAAAACTCTTCTAGCATTCCTCGTTCCATTTTGAAAATTGTGCTTTTTCGAGTCAGCTGAGTTAATGGAGTGACGATTCGAGAAAATCCTTCTACGAATCTCCAATAATAACCACTTAAGCCTAGAAAACTTCGGACTTCAGTTACTGACTGAGGTTGCTCCCAATTTAATATTGCTTCAGTCTTTGCAGGATCAACTGATATTCCTTGACTGGAAATCACATGCCCAAGGAACGTGACTTCCTTAAGCCAAAACTCACACTTCTTCAGCTTGGCATACAACTTGTTCTCACGTAGCTTTCGGAGTATTAATCTCAGGTGTTGTTCATGATCCTCACGACTCTTGGAGTATATAAGAATGTCATCAATAAAGACAACTACAAAATGATCCAAATATTCTTTGAATATCCGGTTCATCATGTCCGTGAAAGCTGCATGAGCATTTGTTAGTCCAAAAGGCATGACTAAGAACTTATAATGCTCATAGTGTGTTCTGAAAGCAGTCTTTGGAATGTCATCAGCTTTAACTTTTAACTGATGATATCCAGAGTGGAGATCAATCTTTGAGAAATGTTGAGCACCCTGCAATTGATCAAACATGTCATCAATTTGAGGTAACGGGTACCTATTTTTGATGGTGACATGATTCAACTCTCGGTTCCGTCCTTCTTCTTGACAAAAAGAATAGGGGCACCCCAAGGCGATGCACTCGGACGAATGAAACCAGTATCTAACAATTCCTGTAGTTGTACCTTTAGCTCTTGAAGTTCAATAGGAGCCATTCGGTATGGGGCTTTGGAAATAGGCTTGGTATCGGGTTCAAGATCAATATAGAATTCAATTCCCGATTTGGAGGTAAGCGGGGAAGTTCATTGGGAAAATATCAGAAAACTCATTAACAGTAGGAATATCATTCAAGTTTGACACATCTTTGTTCAAGTCAGTGACATGAGCTAAAAAGGCTTGACATCCGTTTTTCAATAAACGAGTGGCTTTATGGCTAGAAATGACAGTTATGGATTTTAATGGTTTAATGGTTTGAATTTGTATGACGGGTTGATTAGGAATATGAAAACTAATGATCTTTTGAAAGCAATCAATTTTAGCATGATGATTAGTCAACCAATAAATTCCTAAAATCACATCAAATTCATGCATTTCCAAAGAGATAAGGTCAACGGGTAATATAAGGCTATTGATTTGAACTAAGCAAGATTTATATACCGTAGATGTAATGGCTATTTCTCCTAGTGGGGTTTCAACTGATAAGTCAAAGTCCAAATTGTTAGGAGTTAAGTTTAATCGTTGAGCACACGTAGGTGAGACAAAAGAATGGGTAGAACCAATATCTAACAAGGCATAGACTTCATGAGAATTTATGAATAGCTTACCGGTTATCACCTCGTTCGGGTTTCGTGCTATTTGGGAAGTCACAACAAAAGTTCTCCCTTGAACTATAGATTTTCCTTTATCCGTGCTAGCTTTTGGTACCATCATTGTTGTGATAGCCCAAAATCCCGACTTTATTTAATTATCCGATTATCTCTGGAAATCATATTCATTAACTTTAAATTCATATTAACCTGGAATTTCGTGCATCAAACTTAACCTTTAACTTTAATTGACCGTAATTTGGTCCCTATTTTTTTTTTTTTTTAAAAAAAAAAACTTAATCTTATAATCCTTAACTGTCTCAGGATCGCAACATTCATTTACCTTTCATTAGAACTTAAGTCACCCATTAATAATTTGTGACCTATTATAAACATACATATATATAATTATTTCATCACTTGTAAACAAAATTTCGCCATAGTTTCATCTATATATGGCCCTGTTTATATATTCCTGTATTCATACATTTGCATCATATATACATATATATCCTGTTTACACAACTCTATGCCATACATACATACATTGTTTTCATTCTCCGATAACACAAATTAGCAAATCATACTGTTCTTTCTACCATTTAGGTTTAACATTTGAAATCGATTATTACATAACTTGCATATATACAAATTTACATACATCTATTTTACATGAATATCTCATAGATACAATTTCAAATCTCTTCACGCATTTCCATGCATTCACACTCTTTACCATAGCATCACCGGAACCTCCGGCCTTCTTGTACTTCACCTGAAATATTAGTTCATAGCAAGAATGAGCACATAGGCTCAGCAAGTAGATCAGATAACACATTTCATGCTTACAGTTTATATCAATGCATCATGCATCCCTTACTTTACTATGATGTACATAATGTCACGTAATTCATTTAGCAATTAAGTCATGTAATCGCACATAAGACACATTTCAACTTATTAATTATCACGTAGTTCACATATAACGGTTATTACATTCAAGTCTGAACACTTGCCTGGTTAGCATTTATGTACACTTAACCTTTGCTGCGTAGCTTAGCCTTTCTATCCCTTCTTGCGTCAGGTTGCTATTTCGAACCTTATCTGTCAATATATAACTTATTCATCAATATAGGATCATAACTTATACAATTTATCAAACTTAACTCATAATTATTTGAGTAATCGGTTCTCATCATATTACAATTGACGTATTATTCTCTACGTAGGTCAATAATACCCCCATACCTCATTATCGATCTTTCCCATAACTTATAACGCACTTTAACTTAGCTTTAGATATGCTATGTTATACCATTCCTTACATCATTATACTTGGACATCATTTATATTACTCATTCATATTTATTTAGGGTTTACATAACCCATTCTTATCATTCCTTGTCAAATTATTACATTTCGGACACTTAAATTTTTTTGTCTTGCTACAGTAACTGCGCCCCGGCGCCACTTTTCTTCTTCCCAATCTCGCTGGCCGCGAAAAGCTCTCGGCCGATGAACAGTGACACTGCGCCCCGGCGCAGTGTCAAGGCCAAATTACTGCGCCCCAGCGCAGTCCCTGGTTCAGCAAAATCTGATTTTTGCTGCTACTTTGGTGATTTTTAATTCTTTAACCATACATCCAATTGACACCAAATTTGGTATACATGTAAACCTTCTAACATAGTATTTTATAAATTTTTCCTTTGCCTCATTTGGATTCATTAAAACATAAATACACTAGTCAATAGGAGGCCTGTTCAGAACTTTTCTATACTTAGGAAATTTCAGAATTTTTAAAAATCAACTTTTGCCATTCTTGTGATTTTTGGCCATTTGATTTAAAACATCAATTCAACACTTGACATAGTTCATATAACCTATATATGACATGTCCAAACTTTCAAAACGATAAAATTTCGCACGAGGCGACTTTTGTCCATAAAAATCCATTTCGATTCGAAACGATCGATTTCGATCGTTCGAATCGCCAATTCACTCAATTTTCACTCCGTTAACTTCCAAAATAACCTAGACACGTGTATTAACTTAAACATGAGTCATTTGACTCCATTTCATCTTTAATTTCTCAAAATTGCCAAAAATCACCTTGAAATCAGATTTTCCTTAATTTTTTTTAAAACTTTTAATTTCAATACTTAACCTCACTTGACTCTTTAAACTCAACACCCCACATAGGCAACCTCCAACACATCTAATAACTTTATACGTCTCTATAACCTCCATATGCACATTCCAGTGCACTTTACAGATTATTACGTTATTTACACAAAAAGTATAGCCTAGTATTCAAACTTCCTTAAATAAATCATGGTTTTCAAGTATACTGGA
The DNA here is from genome assembly GCA_947179155.2 of Hedera helix. Classification (NCBI taxonomy): domain Eukaryota; kingdom Viridiplantae; phylum Streptophyta; class Magnoliopsida; order Apiales; family Araliaceae; genus Hedera; species Hedera helix. Next base: position 25,015,495 of record OX359266.1, read on the forward strand.
ATTTATAAAGCTATCTAGCATGTTATATCTCATGCTTCATACATGTTTATCTTTCCAAACTAGGTTTTCATCAAATCTAGTAACATATAACATATGATCATGTCTCAATTCATGATTTCTAGCTTAATTTTATACATAAATATTACACCACCTTTGTCTACTACCTTCAAACTTAGGGTTCCATGACTTAGCTCACATATAGAACTCATAATTCACATAATCTTTATATCTAGCCATAAATATTAGCATGGCTAGTCTTAATCTATCATTTAAACTCATAAATCTCAAATTTAATACATGAACATGTTTATACCTTCTATGAACTTGACTTCCTTCTAACTTCTAAGCTTGGTAGAACCTTGTTCATCACTTTTGATAGCTAAACTTGCTTCACTTGCAAATTTTCCAACAATTTCCTTCAAAGTTTTCCTCCAACTCAAGCCTTTCCTTCCATTTTCTCTCATTCTCTCAACTTTACTGGAAACTTCGAAAGGAGTAGAAATGAATTAAGCTAGCTTGCTATGTACATCATATATATAAAGCTCCAACAACTAACCATAGATGGTTAGTTTAACTCTAGCATGGTTAGGGCACTTAAGTCATTTTACATAACTAAACAAGGGTATATTAGTTATTAAGCCAACATAGGATACAATTGTCATTTCATAATTTGATAAGGGCTATATGGTCATTTGTCCAAAAATCTAGAGAATTTTAATTCCTTAAATTCAAAATTGCTCATTTTTACACTAATTCAAATCCATTTTAATCCAAACTTGTTTCATTATGTTTGAATTTCATTATATCATCCAATACTCCATAATTTGCTTGTCCCATATTGCTTGTCACATTTCTAAATGCTAATTCACCAATCACTTATTTTAATTTGCCATAATTGCCAATTTACATAATATTCCCTTCTAAATTAATTACGAACCCTTTTTGGTTCTCTTTTCAAATTATTTCAAATTTCCAACATTTCCAATATTCATAACGATCGTTCTTTCCATAAACCGCTTCCTCGAGAAGCGAACCCCGACCGGATTACCAAAATCCATCGTCCGTTATTCTTAATAATTCACATAATCTTTTCCACGACTTTTACATTATTTCACTTACTTACTTAACACACATAAAACCAATTCAATTTATTCTTACTTTTCAAATTCCTTTTACTCGTTCTCAACTTATTCCATTCTGCATTTACCGCTTGTACTCATAATTATCTCATTTAATTCACATAAATATCCATTCCTTAGAAAACTCCAAATATTGAAATATCATAAATCTTATCATACTTTAAATCTCTATCTAGAACCCTTCTTTTCTACACATACCAACTTACCTTGTCATTCTCTTATCTTCACCTTTTCAGGCCTATTCCTTTAACTTGTTACCAATATTCATAACTCATATCAATTTGCATACTCATTTCTTATTCCAATATTTTCTTGAACGTTAAATCCTCCTATCGTTAATACGTCAATTACAAACGTACACTTATATATACATTCTCATATATTCATGTCATCACTTGCGAACACAATACTGTTCTACACTGATTCTCTTCACATGGCCTTAATGTAGGCATTACCATAAATCGTTTATCTTAAGCATTCATATTACCATCGTATTACCATTTGAGCATCAAAGTTCATATTCATTTATTATTCCATCATATCTCAAGTCTCTCAGACACTTCAAATCTCCAACGAATCCATCTGTACCATTTCAACCACACAGGTCACATCTATCACATTTATTACTTACAAAATCAATTTAATCTCAAAATAATCTCATTTAATCATTTTAACTAGATTTTGTTTTATAACCTTCACTTAATTATCCATAATTCTTATTTAAAATTTCTGTAAAATCCTGGGGTGTCACAATTGTAGCTGGACTTGATTTTGAAATAGAAAAAAAATCGAGCCACATGACCTTCTTTTCCGCAACTGTAGCACAACTTGGACTGTTGAGTACAGTTTGGGCTGATGTGGCCCTCCTGACCACACTTGTAACATCTTACCAGTGGTAGATCTTCTCCCCTTGGTACTGGTGCCGGTGCTGGTATTGGTGTCGGTGCTCTTCCATAATCATTATGGAATCTCTTTCTCTTGAAATTATTCCCACTGGATTCTTGTGACATCCCAATTTTTTTACAGAATTTCTAAATTAAGGATTATGATTAATTAAGTAAAGGTTATATGATAAAACCTAGAATTGGAGGACAAAGGATAACGATAAATGATTAAATGTGATTTTGATGTGATCAAGGTGTTATAAAGGACCTGAATGATTGAAATATGAAAGAGGGATCTATGTGGTTGAATATAGAAGATGAGTTAAGTTAGAGTATAATGGAAATGAGCAGCTATATATGTGAAATATATAAGTGACGTAATAAATATGAAGTTATGATGATTACATTGTAATATAAAAGATTAAAGATGAATGATTGATGGTGATACCTACAATAAGGTAATTTTGGAAGAATTATTGTACGACACGATATTATGTGTCAACGGGTTATGGATTGAATACGAGAATATGTGTATATGTATGTATTTGAGTTGAGAAGGAAATGGGAGTTTAAGTTATAGGATAAAGGATGTAAAAGGATTTAAGGAAATAATAAAGTTGATGGTATTTGAAAGTTTTGATGTTATTAAGAAATTTATATTAAATTATTGAAATAAGATGATCATTTCTCATGATGCATAGATACAGATTGTGATACTCGAAAGTGTGTAGAAAGAAAATAGATATTAATTATATTGAGGATTGACAATTATGTTATAAGTAAATAAGTGAAATAACGTAAGGATCGTAAAATGATTAAATGTGCGAATGAAGTTGAATGACGATGGAATTTTGTAAACCCGATCGAGGTTCGCTTCACGAGGAAGCGGTTTATGGAAAATTGAGTGAATTGGTTATATTGAAATGTCGGATAGTGAAGTTTGTGAAATGAGGAACCAAAGGGTTCATAGAGAATTAAGAATGAAATAATATGCAAAATTTACAAGTTATTGTGAATTAAGTAATTAATTAAAGAAATTAATGTTTTAAAGTGTGACAAGCGATATGGGACAAGCAAGTTATGGTGTATTTGAATGCTAGAATAAAATTCAAGTCTAATGAAACAAGTTTGGATCAAAATGGACTTGAAATGGATTGAAAATAAGCATTTATGATTTAATTGGGAATTAAATTTCCTAGATTTTGTGGCAATTGACCATTATGCCCTTAACAAGTTATGGAATGACCTATGTATCCTAGAAGTGCTTAATGACTATTATGTCTTTGGTTAGCAATGGGAAATGACATGAATACCCTTAACTATACACAAGTTAACTTAACCAAGGTGGGTTAAGTGTTGGAACATTACTTATGATTTATATATGTATACACTTTGTAAGCATCAAGTGTTATTTCATTTGGTCATTCGAAAGTTCTAGCTGAAGAGACAAAAGAGAGGAAGATGAGCTAGGGTTTCAAGGAATCATGAAGAATCTAAGAGCAATAGTGATCAAGAGAAGCTTATGAAGCCATCAAAGTGGAGTATACAATCATATCAAGGATTATAACAAGGAGAAGAAAGCTACAAAGAAGGTATATATGAGTTTAAGCTTTGAATCTCATATTTTATGAGTTTAAACGGAAGATTAAGTATAGCCATACAAGTATTCATGGATAAAAGTAAAAATTTGTGTGAGTTATGTGCTTTATGTGAAGTAGATGATGAAACCCTAGACACAAAGTTGGTAGAACAAGTTGATGGACTATTCAAGTTCATATTTAAGGCTAAAGATCATGATTTATTACTTGATTATGTGTTATATGTGGTTAAAAGTGATGAAAACCTAGTTTTAAAGGTTGATTATGTTTGATGCAAGTAAAAGTTTGTGTTAAATGGCAAGCTAGATACCTAAATGGTTTAAAGGAAGGACTTGTGATAGATAATTACAACATTAGGCTATACTTTTTGTATAGATTACGTTTTAATCTGTAAAGTGCATTAGTACGTGCATATAGAAGTTATGTGGACTTATAAAGTCGTTAATTGAGTACGTGATAACCTATGTGAAGCATAGAGTCCAAAGATTTAAGATTGGTTTAAGGAAGGAAATGAGTAAAGTTGACAAAATGTCACTCAAGTGTAATTTTGGCCATTGTGTGTAATTGGTGATCAAATAAGGCCAAAAATCTAAGTTTGATATTAATATATGTGTTTGAAACGATTTGGAAGTTGTTTAGCGTGTATGGCGACAATTGAGGATTTTAAACGTTTTAAAACGTTCGCCGACGCCTAAATCGAATCATTTTGAAAAATGAAGTCATTTGAAAAGTTTTAAGCGTTTGAAAGACCCATGCAAGTCAATTGTATGCTATATGTGTTATGTGTTAAGTTAGAATCAAGTTTTTCATTAAGGGGCCAAGAATAGCCTAAGATTTGGAAATGAGAAATTCATGAAAAGTTTGGAAGTTTTGATGAAAATGCAACCAATATGTGATTTTTGGCAATTTTGAGGAATTAGAGTTGAAATGAAGTTAAATGACTCATGTTTATGTTAATACACGTGTTAGAGTGGATTTGGTAATCAACGAATTTAAGTTTGATTGAAAGAGCGATTCGAATGATCGAAATCGATCGTTTCGACTCGAAACGGATTTTAACGGACAAAACTCGCCTCGTGCGAAGTTTTATGGTTTTGAAAGCTTGGACATGTCATATATAAGCTATGTGAACTATGTCAAAGGTTGGAATGGAATTTAGAAGCAAATGGCCAAAAATCACAAGCTTGCAAAAGTTAAGTTTTGAAAATCTGAAAAAATTTCTAGGTCTGGAAATTGTGTGAACAGCCCTCCTACGGGCTAGTGTATCTATGATTTTGAGGAGCCAAATGAGGCGAATGAAAATTTTATAAAGTACTATGATATGAGGTCTTCATGTGTACCAAATTTGGTGTCAATTGGATATATGGTTAAAGAATTAAAAATCAGCAAAGCAGGAGAGAAAATCAAAATTTCAGATTTCTGGGCCACGGCCTAGGTCATGGTTTTGTAGGCAAAACCACGGCCGGGGCCATGTTTGGCTGAGAGGTCACGGCCGGGGCCGTGGTTTCTTAGGCCAAAAGCCGGCCGGGGCCATGGATGACAGAGTTTTAAAAAATGATATTTTTGACCCAAAATGAAATGTTTTGATTCTAAATGATGGAGATAAGTTATGTAAACCCTAGATTGATAAAAATGGACTATGTAAAGGGTGTTAAGGTATAATGAGATAATGAATGGCATAATATAACATGCCTAAAGCTAAGCCAAAGCATGTTTAAGGTTGTGAAAAAGGTCGAGAACGAGCTAGGATGTATTACTAACCTACATAGGGTATAATACATCACATGTGAAATGATTAGAGACGAATGGTCGTGTAATTATGAGTTAAGTTTGTTACGTTATATTAAGTTATGATCCTATAATGACGAATATAGATTGTATGTTTACAGATAGCGCTCGAAGTAGCAAACCAACAAAATGACGGATAACAAAGCCAAGCGAGGCAACAAAGGTTAAGTAAATAAATGCAGATCAGGAAAGTGTTCAGACTATAAGGTGCTATTGTTCTATGCGAACTGTGTAGTAGTAAAAGATTTGAAACGTGCCCTACGTGCAACTATGTGATTTTACTACTAAGTGAATTACGTGGCATTCATGTATAACATGATAAAGTAGATATGCATGACGCATATTATAAACTGTAAGCATGAAATGTGTTATCTGAATTACTTGCTGAGCCTATGTGCTCACCCTTGCCATGAACTAACATTTCAGGTGAATTACGAGAAGACCGGAGGATTTCGGTGCAGCTAAGGTATAGAGTGTTGAATGCATGAAATAGGCAGGAACAAAGTTGTTATATGTGAAATGTGTATGTAAAGAGATGTTGTAAATCTATAGAGATAGAATTGTATGTATTGTATTATTTGATGAAGGGATGGAAAAGTTATATGGTTTTGTAATCCATAATGATAGTAGTGACTGTAAAGTGTTCTGAGAAACGTTGAAAAATGATAAGATAAATGTATATAAACAGGAATATGTATGATACAAAAATATGTATGCAGGTATATATGAACATGAGCAGGTACAGGAACAGGTATATGTAAATCAGGCCATTTATGAATAGGTCATGGCAAAATTTTATCTATAGGTTATGTAAATCATAATATGTATATGATTCGATAAATGAAATAGACTCGGTCACAATTGGTAATTGTTTGACCTAAGTTTAATGAAGGGTAAGTGAACGTTACGATCCTGAGACAGATAAGTTAAATAAGATAAAGTTTAAAAAAAAATAAAAAAAAATGGACCGCATTTATGGTCAACTGAAATGGTTTTAAAGGTCAAAGGTTAAAGTTTAACGCTCGAGATCCCGGTTAATACGGTTTAAGGTTAATGTTTTTGTAATTCAGAATAGAATGGATATAATTTAAGGAAGGTGGGATCTCGGGGCGTCACAATTCTCCTCTTCTATTATTCGATGCGTGATTACTATCGAAGTGCTGGTTACCTCCCTTATGATTCTCGTTCCTGTGGTTGTTGTCATTCTCTCTCTACACTGATCATTGACTCTTGGCTGCAATTTTTCATCTGTTTGCTCTACACTTTGAGCCCTATCGACAACATCTGAATACAAGGTCAATTTATGAGAGCTAAGCTGTTGACGAATTTCGAATCTCAAACCTCGTAAGAACATCCAACTCATCCGTGCTTCGTCATCCACTAGATGAGTTGCGAAACGAGATAGTTCGGCAAACTTAGCTTCATATTGTGAAACAGACATATTTTCTTGCTCTAGTTTTATGAACTCCACCTCCTTTATATGACAAATGCTTTCTGGAACATACTTTTCGTTGAACAACTCTTGGAATTCCAGCCAAGACATTTTGAGAGCCGAATGATGGATGCATTTTACCGCCTCCCACAAATGGCCTACCTCCCCTCAAAACATAAAGGTGGCGAATGACACCTTCTGATCATCTGCACATCGCAGGACATCAAGAATTTTTGTCGTTTGCTTTAACCATGCCTCCACTTTGAGTGGTTCAGGCTTCCCGAAAAATTCAGGTTGTCCCAACTCTTTAAATTGTTTAACGGTGACAATCCTTGAATTATCAGTGTTTCCATCGTTACGACCTCCCCTCGGCTGATTTTGGATAAATTGCATGAAGTTTCTAAAGAAACCATTCTGATTTGCATGTTCACCAGCATTATTTTCTAAAGTTGCAGGAGGATTGTTTGTAGCTTCCTGATTCTCAACTACGTTCGCCTCGGGCAGTGGATAATTCATTCCCTGATTTTCAGAAAGTCATTCTTAACTGCGGTCATAACATAAAGGTTAGTTAAACAAACTGACTCGTCACTTCTTGTCCCCACATTCAAGCCAACTTATTAGATAACAAAATTTTATGTAGGACATACTAGTGATGTACTTTATTCGTCTCTCTCCTCCTACTTCTACCCCAGATCTCCATTAAAGATCATATCCCTAAGCTCTGATACCAAATGTGACGCCCCCAAATCTAGGCCTACATAGCCCAATTTGAGACGCCATAAAATACATAATTTCTAATACAAATAGTACATAGAACAGAAATATAAAACTCAATAATACACAACTAAGTCTTCACTATTATTGCCACACTATATACAACATGTGAAGACTACAATAGCTATAACTCGGACCGTCACTCCATTCCCCTGCTAGACCCGGCTACTCTCTCATTTTCTGAAAAACAATGGAACAAAAGAAAGGGTCAGCTCAAATAGCCCAGTAAGAAATATCATAACTAAGATAATAACAAATAAATTATCATTAGCCTTCAACAGATGAGTTCTTAATTCAATATAATAGACAATAAGCTTTGTATCAATAATAGCAGCAGAAAGCAATCTATTAGAAGAATAGTGTAGACTATGATGTCTACTCGCGTCTCTTTTTAAGAAAAATATCATCAACTCTTATCATCTTAAACACCGCTGGTCATAATAATATAAATTTCCAGTACCTGATTATAATCATGCCAGTCAATAGTTCATCTTTGCATTACGAGCCAAAGATATTCAAATATAACACCAACGGTAACGATTATACCACTTTTCAGCCTTTGGTCATAATCATACCAACAACAATTCATCTTTGCCCCAGGCCAAAGAGAATATTCACCACGTGCCCTAAAAGACATAATAATTATATCGCATTTATCCTATCAACTGTGCCCCAGGCCACATATATTCACAACAACATGGTTCTTGATGATTAAAATAACAATCGTGATATAGATGATGAATCAGAAGAAACAGTATGATCAATAAATATCAAAAGTTTATGATTTTTCTTTGTGCAGATTCAAATAATGTCCAAATTGTCAACATGATGTGGACTAAAATTCAAGAATGATATTTAAGATCCACAGTTCAGAATAACAATTAAGGTTCAATAGAAAGATTTAGAAAAATAGGAAGGTTCAGTTGAAATGATATTAGATGAAGCGCAAACTATTAAAGAATATATATTCATTTCAGGAAACTTTACCAATAAGATACAAGGAAGAAATGAATACGAAGAGTAATTCACCAAACATGCGGTAGTCCGCGTAGTCAGGTTATTCTCAGAGATTAATAAAGAATGAATACGAAAGGTTATTCACCAAACATGCGGTAGTCCGCGTAGTCAGGTTATTCCCACAAATTAATAATGAATGAATACGAAAGGTTATTCAGCAAACATGCGGTAGTCCGCGTAGTCAGGTTATTCCCACAAATTAATAAGGAATGAATACGAAAGGTTATTCACCAAACATGCGGTAGTCCACGTAGTCAGGTTATTCCCACAAAGTAATACATGAAAATAAATGACACATCTTACGAGTGAGAAAGAAACGATATTATTTTCGAGAATCAAATAATGATAATCCCTTACCATAGCAAGTTTGAATAATGGAAGATGAAAAAGATGGTATCCCTTACCTTAACACGTGACTAGATAGGAAGTTGGTTAACTTGGTCGATACTCGTACACTTACAGATCTTTAGAAATACTCAAGATGACTTTAGCACACTCAAAGAGAACTTATACAAAGAATTATTTGGAAAGTGAAAGAAAGAATAAGGAAGGAAGTGTTTTTATGAAAAATCCTTAAGTTAAGGCCTCTATTTATAGCAAAAAATCTTATCATCACCATGATTTCCTAATTTAATCCAAACCACTCATTTCATTTTTTAAGATTTCCTTAATCTAAACCATTTATTTAAAGATCGTCTTTTAATCTATACCATTCAATTTACTTTATATATAAAACAACTAACTTTAAATAAATCAATTAACTTTATATATAAAAACAAACAACTTTATATAATTTATCATAATAAAAACAAATAACTTTATCAATTCAATTATTCAACAATAATTCACAATTATTCATTATTATGGCTAATTGTTGTAAATGCAGTGTAGTTGGCTTTTTGAGTTAAATAAACAGAAAAATCAACTAATAATAGAATACAACAGTTTAATCAATATCATAAAAGAGATAACAATAATGTTGAAAATAAATAAGAAAATAACACGTTACTGTGTAATGACAATTATTGATTCAGTAATGTGAATTATTGTGCATATGCTATTGTGACAATTATCAACTCAATAATCTGAATTATTATGCATGTGACAATTATTGGTTCAATAAAGTCAATATAGTACAATAACCACTTTATCAGTTTAATAATATGAAATACTATGCAATACCGTGTGCTACTGTTCAATATCGTGTGCTACTATGTAATACCGCATGTTACTATTCCTTTACCACCGGATATTTTAACAGTTCAAGATGATAATACTGTTGACTATATTTATTTAGAAAGGGTACGTATGTCGCTTTCTATATCCGACAATAATTCGTTGTGGGGGTCCAGCATTTTTTTGTTATTTCGGCGCCGTCGTACGAATCTAATATTCCCCGACAAAACGAATATTCTCCGACCAAACAAATATTGTCCAACATAATAAAATTTGCACATAACATCCTTAACTTTTAACCTTATCAATTTAACCATCTACTGTTTCAGGAAAAATATATATGAAGAAAAATTAAATTTTGTATTTCATAAAATTCGGGGTCTTACATTAATCCCATTAACCCTTTCAAGTATAAAATTATTTTTTCTAGAAGGCATCGTGTTTCAACAGACACTTTTTAATTAGTTGAATTATAGAAGTAATACCCTAAACTTTCTTTAGGATATCCAATAAATTTTTCAATTGACAGATCTTGTCCCAAACTTATCTATTTCAAACCATTTGAGATAAGTTGAACAATCCAAATCTTAACATACTTAAGACTACACCGTCCCTATCTATAACTCATATGGAGTCTTAGGTGCAAAATTTAAAGGTACCTTGTTAAGTAGGTATGCAGCCGTTTCTAGGGTATAACCCTAAAAGGATACTGGAAGGTATGTATAACTAACTGTGGATCATCACCATGTCCATTGTGAGAGAATATCATTTCACTTGAGATGATCTAGAAACTTACTGCTTATATATTCCCTTCTCGATCTAATCGAAGAATTTTAATACTTTTGGTCGTTTATTTCTATACTTCACTTCTGAATTCTTTGAACCGTTCATACGATTTGGATTTGTATTTTATCAAATACGTATATCGAAATCTAAAATCATCAGTGAAAGTAATGAATGAATATTCCTCTCTTGCATTTGTTGTTATAGATCTCACACACAACTATGTGTGCCATCTCTAACAACTCCGCAACTCTCTATCCATGTCCATTAAAAGCCTATCTTTATACAATAAAGATTTAGGCATATTGTCCATGATACAAGATTCACAAGACGTACTTAATTTATAATCAAAAGGCTCTAAAAGTCTATCTTTATACAATTTGTTTAGTCTTCTTTCAATAACATGGCCTAGTTAATAGTGATGTATGAAGGTATGATTCATATTGTGTCTTTGCATTTAGTTTGCTCAATTTGAAATATTTTTTATGTAAGTCAAGTATACAATGTTCATCAAGTAATCAACATAATAACAACTTACTAATTTAATAGATTTGCCAGTAGACAACGCTAAATTATAAGTTCCTATGGTTAATGCAACAACTTTTTGCCCCATTCCCACGCACATGATTAATTATCTTTAGTTTAGCCTTCTACTTCTGCTTAATCTTTACAACAGGTTACATACGTGAGACCACCGACCGGTATCTAATAACCAAGTAGAACTTAACTTATAGAAAATTTTATTTCATTATGAACAAATCGATATCTGCAGTGGAAGGTTCTCCAAGCTTCTTCTACTTAGGTACTGTAACTCTTTTACAGTTGTTCTTTCAGTGTCTCAGCTTATCGCAATGAAAGCAAACTCATTTACCATCGGGATCAGTTTTATTTATGTTCTTTAATTAGAGCCTTTCATTTCCCTTCTATTCTTTTTGACTCCTCAGAAACACCTCTAACCATCTTCTTCCGCTTAGAAGATTCATCTATAAGTAAGACTTGGTTTTTCTCGGAAGGAAAGTGACTATCAACAGTCTTCAACATATCAAATCAATTAAACCGATGTATAGCTTATTAGTGTTGAAGTTTATAACAAATTATGAATAAGAGTTAGTGAGTGACTGCAATATCGAAGCTTAACTCAACTTTTCATCCTTAACAAAACTCAGTTATCCCAATTGATCATTTTTAGGATATGTGTCTTTACTGTAGTGTCATTGGTTATTATAGATCGCAAGAGCTCCTTAGATATCTTATATTTAGTTAACCTACTTTGTTCACCATACAACTCATGAATGTGTATGAGTATAGTAGGTACATCCATTTTCTCGTGTTGACGTTGTAACTCGGTACTTATGGATGGATTATGATGCACTGAGGCATAGTTGCATCATCTTGTCACTTCTAAAGTAATAATCTCTTCCTCGGAGGTATTATATGCAACATTTGCAGTGATAGGCAAATTAAGAACACTTGCTAGCTTTCAGCTGTAATATTCCGACCATCTGAGAGAGTTGTAATTCGACTTTATACGAATAAATAAAGCTTAGATTACATCTTTTATATGTCATGGAATCTTCGTTATTGTTTATTTCTGTATTCCAGTTCAAGTATCCAACCTCAGCAAAAAAAATGAGAAGAAAAGTTTTTTTTTCAAAAACTAAAAAGAAGATAAAACCTAAACCCTAACCCTAAGGTCTAAACCCTAGGAATTCTAACCTAGGCCCCTGAGCAAAATGTGTATGTCGAAATAACATTTTGTTTCAAGATTCTTCTTTTCCATGCTTTGAAAACACGTTATAGCCGATAACTTTTTTTCTCGAAAAACATGTCGGGAATAAGACGAAATAAGAAAAAGACGACAAATATTTTTTTTGCCTTTTTGATCGTCTAACCATTTTTTGAGAAATGGTAGTCAAAAACACTATTCACTAAAAAACGTGCAAAGTCTTTTTGACTTTTCACTTCACAGAATAGTGTTTAATCGGAACAAAACTCCGTAATATCTGACTTTTAAATCAGTAAAGATCAATTCAATTGGAATACTTAGAAATGAACTAGGTTAGAGATAACTGGATTAGGAAACCTAATCTAGACCTAACCCTAGTTACAGAATAATTAAAATTGCAAACTAATTAACCTGATTAGATGATTAGCACTAATCCGTTTGGAATTGAACTAGGTTAGGGTAACTAGATTACCATTTAACCTAATTATGATGTAATTAAAATTAACCTAACTAGGGTTAAGCTTAATTAAGTTAAAGATTAACCTAATCTATAAGTTAAAACAAATCGATGAATTAATAACCTAATGAACTTAAGTTTATTGCTAATTAACCTAACCTTGACTAAGCTAGATTATCAAAAGGACTAATCTAACTTTGATTAAGCTTGGTAAAAGACCTTGACTACCCCTCATTTAAATGCTTAATTCACTAACCAAACAAGCCCTAGAACTATTCATTTGGTAGGCTAATTGGTGGACAAGTCAAAACCTAACATGTGTCGATTGATGATGTCATTAAACATGATGATTATAAATATTTAATGGCATTAAATGGACTAAAGAGCCTACCAAATGGAGTGGGAAATGGTGGTGCACTTGAAGTTAGCTTACTTTAGAAGTTTTGCAAAAATGACCTTTATACCCTAGCTTTCCATGGCCTATAAATAGCAAGCTTAGTTCACTTGATTCACCATTCATTTTCAAAGCTTAAAATCTAGTATCAAAGCTATACATATATTGAGAGAGATTTCCAGTGAGTTACAACCTTGGATATTGCAAAGAAATAGTGAAAGCTTGCAAACACTAAAGGTATAATCTCTAATAGTTTTTATGTTCGATTTGTCTTTCGTCTTTAATTTTCAAAAGCTCAAGAACGCAAGTCGTAGCCATGTACGATTGTCGTTCTCCGTGTTCTTCATGTGTTCTTGAGCCTTTCTACATTTTATAGTAGTTATAATGTCGAATTTCAATTCGTATTTTAAAGCTCAATGAACATATGTAGTCGTCATGTACGGTTTATCCGTTCTCCGCGTCTTCGTATGTTCTTAAGCATTTTTATAAAATTTTTTAATCAATTATGCAAGTCGTTATAATGACCAAATTTTTTCAATTATAAAGTGTAATAATCACTTATGTAAGCAGTTATAACGCTCAAATTATTTCAAGTACGAAAACCAAAAGCTCAAGAACATAGTCGTTACCATGTATGATTTTTTCGTTCTTCGTGTGTTCTTGAGCAAAAGTCATGAATATTTCTATGAGAAGGCTTGTGATTTGTTATTTTTATGTAATAAAGTGATATTAAGTCTTATAACATGATTTCTTAAAGAGTTAAAGCAAGTGGTACCATGTTTCACTTGGTTAACCCTAAAAATATTGGCCAAAACATGTTTACTGTCTTTTTTTGCCATTTTTTGAAAGTTTTAGATCATGAAGTTCTAAGAAACTTAGACTCAAGAATCACTTCAAAATATTTTTCGTATGAAAAAATTATGGCACTTACTGGAAAGGACGTCAAAGTTGAAAATTTAGAGTAACCCTTGGGTGAAAACACCAAAATTTAAGATTTTGAGTTAGCCAAGCCTCCTAAACATTCCGCCAATGAAAATATTCTAGTTTAGTTATAAAAACATGTATACAACAGGAAAATTCGATGAACAAACATTCGATATGTGAAACACTTTGTATATGCGCTTTAAACGATTATCGGGAAACCCTAATTTGGGCAAAAGGCAAGTTTTCTATCATTAACCTTTGTTTACTTGCTTTTTATGTGATTTATACATTTTGTTCATGCAACTTGTTATAAATATTTAATACGAGAGTTATTTCTTCTTGTTTTGGCATAACTTGCAAAATGAAATGCTTATTCGTAATAGTATTCGAATCATGCTTTATTATAACAAACCAACTTGTCTTGGGGCAACCCTGACATGTTAAGTAAATTGAGATGAACAAGTATGTTTCACTGTTCGTAATTAATTCAGTGTATAGTATGTTATGCATAACATAGGATGTCGTTAGGTTTATCTCCTTTCTATATCCACTGTAAAAGGTTCTAAGTCGAAAGACAAAGAACAGTTCAAGGTCTAACCACCACTCAATCTTGCTATGTTAAAGCATTTGTAAATATCAATTGTTATGCCATGAATCCTTACAATCCATATCGGTGTGAGTTCACTTATATGCTATGTGTTTAAGACTTGTTGAGCATTTTAGCTCACTCTTGCATATAAACCTAATTTACAGAGAAACCCAGGAGCTCTGGCTCAAAGAAGAAAGGAAAGAAGAAATGTGTAGACTAGTTTACTGCTTTTCTTAACTATTCTTAACTGTAGTCATAATGACATTTTGTAATAAGAACAAATTCCACACAAGTAACCGAATATTATATAAATATTATCAAGTTTTATCACATTCTCATGTTATGTCTTTACATTGATTAAACCTAGATTAGTTAAAACTTAACATAGTATTAATAATGATCTATTTATTTGGATGAGGATCGGTAAATAACTTGTGAGTGTTGTACATCCGAGACAGGACTAAGCGATGTTGACTGGTCAAATCCATCGTTAAGGTTCCTCAGACCAAGGTATAACTCCTTATTACTGTTATGAATGTTGGATAAATAGGATTATTAATATGAAGAGATATCACTATAACCAAATATGTTTCAAATGAGGGTTTTAACTATTTGGGTAATGTTTTGTACGAAAAGAGAATTCTTGGCATAACTTGCAAAATGAAATTCTTCTTCGTGATATTATTCGAATCATGCTTTATTATAACAAACCAACTTGTCTTGGGACAATCCTGACATGTTAAGTAAACTGAGATGAACAAGTATGTTTCACTATTCATAATTCGTTCAGTGTATAGTATGTTATGCATAACATAGGATGTCGTTAGGTTTATCCCCTTTCTATATCCACTTTAAAGGTTCTAAGTCGGAAGACAAAGAATAGTTCAAGGTTTAACCACCACTCAATCTTGCTATGTTAAAGCATTTGTAAATATCAATTGTTGTGCCATGAATCCTTACAATCCATATCGGTGTGAGTTCACTTATATACTATGTGTTTAAGACTTGCTGAGCATTTTAGCTCACTCTTGCATATAAACCTAGTTTGCAGAGAAACCCGAGAGCTCTGGCTCAAAGAAGAAAGGAAAGATGAAATGTGTAGACTAGTTTACTGCTTTTCTTAACTATTCTTAACTGTAGTCATCATGACATTTTGTAATAAGAACAAATTCCACACATGCAACCGAATATTATATAAATATTATCAAGTTTTATCACATTCTCATGTGACGTGTTTACTTTGATTAAACCTAGAATTGTTAAAACTTAGCATATTATTAATAATGATCTATTTATCTGGATGAGAATCGATAAATAACTTGTGAGTGTTGTACATCCGAGACAGGACTAAGCGATGTTGACTGGTCAAATCCATCGTGAAGGTTCCTCGGACCAAGGTATAACTCGTTATTACTATTCTGAATGTTGGATAAATAGGATTATTAATATGAAGAGATATCACTATAACCAAATATGTTTCAAATGAGCGTTTTAACTATTTGGGTAATGTTCTGTACGAAAAGGGAATTCTTGGCATAACTTGCAAAATGAAATTCTTATTCGTGATATTATTCGAATCATGCTTTATTATAACAAACCAACTTGTCTTGGGGCAATCCTGACATATTAAGTAAACTGAGATGAACAAGTATGTTTCACTGTTTGTAATTAGTTCAATGTATAGTATGTTATGCATAACATAGAATGTCGTTAGGTTTATCCCCTTTCTATATCCACTGTAAAAGGTTCTAAGTCGAAAGACAAAGAACAATTCAAGGTCTAACCACCATTCAAATCTTGGTATGTTAAAGCATTTGTAAATATCAATTGTTGTGTCATGAATCCTTACAATCCATATCGGTGTGAGTTCACTTATATGCTATGTGTTTAAGCCTTACTGATCATTTTAGCTCACTCTTGCATATAAACCTAATTTGCAGAGAAACCCGAGAGCTCTGGCTCAAAGAAGAAAGGAAAGAAGAAATGTGTAGACTAGTTTACTGCTTTTCTTAATTGTTCTTAACTGTAGTCATAATGACATTTTGTAATAAGAACAAATTTCACACATGTAACCGAATATTATATAAATATTATTAAGTTTTATCACATTCTCATGTTATGTCTTTACTTTGATTAAACCTAGAATTGTTAAAACTTAACATAGTATTAATAATGATTTATTTATCTGGATGAGGATCGGTAAATAACTTGTGAGTGTTGTACATCCGAGACAGGACTAAGCGATGTTGACTTGTCAAATCCATCGTTAAGGTTCCTCGGACCAAGGTATAACTCGTTATTACTATTCTGAATGTTGGATAAATAGGATTATTAATGTGAAGAGATATCACTATAACCAAATATATTTCAAATGAGGGTTTTAACTATTTTGGTAATGTTCTGTACTAAAAGAGAATTTTGCACCAGATAAAGATACAAACATTTATCACCGGTGAAGATGCAAACATTCACCGCAAGATTCTTCTGTTCCCAAGACTCGTCCTAATGATTTAATGATGTGGATGTTGGAACATGTAAAGTTATAGAATATCTAAATATTAAGGATAAAATGTTATGTTTGAGTATTAAGTCTCTTGTATCAATTACACTGACTTGATATAAAATAATGAAAGATCTTTGGAAATTAAGATGAGAACTTTGTTTGAGAATGAAGGAAATCATCTATAAACCTATTGATTTAGCATTTATAGTGAGCACCAAGTCATCTACAGTAAGTATAGTAATTTAGGAGCATTACATCAGTACTTGAGAACCATTCTCAATTTTTTGTAACTAATCCAAACAATTCAGTTCGATTGAATTGTTAGCATCCAATATTCTATGCATTGTTAATGAATTGAACATAGCAATATTCTGTAAGTGAATTACTAACAACATTAATATGTATTCATTTTATTAATCATTAAGCTAATTAGGACTTTATTTGAAATGGTGTATTCCAATATTTTTATCAAACTATATTACCCTCCTTGTATAGTTCGGCAAATCTAATTAAAGAATCTATAGTGAGAATAATGACCCTATTGACATAAGTATAGCCTTGTGTGTGCACAACAAAGTATAGTTTATTCAATAGATAGATAACTCCTTGTCAATTACATCAACATGTAACTCCTTGTAGTTTGCCTTTTAGATTAATATGATCAAGTGTGCACACATCTAAATCAAAATTATTTAAGTTCAGTCCAACCTAGAACTTTGATGAGTGGATTTTATACCTGCGAATTAGTACTTTTGGCTTAATAATTTATGAGTTTTTGAGAGTTATTATTGCTTATATTTATGATTCTTATGGTCCCTAATGTCTCGTTAGTGTTTTGTAGGATTTTTTAAGCTAGAACTGCGAAGTGGTAATTTTCATCTAGGACCATCGCCGCAGCAATGGATATCACCGCCGCAGTGGTAGAACATGATGAAAATAGACGGAATTTTTTGTACTTAAGGCCATTCGTTGCTTGACATAAAAGGATCGGTTTTTATGCCTGAGAGCAGTTCTTCTATAGTTGTTCAAGCCTTCAAAGGAACTTGCATTGGTTTTAAGCTCAAGAATAAGAGGACTTATCAAGCTTGGATTGCTACATTTTGAAGGGAGTTTATGTGCTAGAAGCTTGTGTTTTAATAAGTTTTAATCATTTATTTATCTTCATTTTGTGTAGTTAAGGCTGGTGAGTGACTTGTTAATGGTTTTTATTCATTTAGTTATGAACAAACTTCATTCCTAGGATCACAATGAAGCTCATTACTTGGTTTTAATTAAATATCTCTCTTTTTGATGTGTATGGATTGAAAATGAATGGTTTTCATGCTTTATTCTTCATGTATGGTTTATGTACCTTGTATGTAATGTGGTATTGTTTATGATATTGGAAAATGAATTAAATAACTTTACCTAAAGCATGACAGCACTTGTAGGAATCTTTATCTTCGGATGGAGTGCCTACTTGTATCTCGAAGAGGAATATACCGGGGTACCTTGCGTAGCCTTGTTGAGAATTGCTTTTATTGCTGTCTTGCTTAATTAGGATCACATAGGAATATAGTGAACTAATTAGTAGGGTGTGAATCATTTAACTTTCGAAAGAGGTTTATGGTTGCTTATATTCTCAGGTTACCTTTCGTTCGATCTTAGCATTGAAAAGAGGGGTGTGAGGTTTAAATGAGGTATTGAGTGAAGTTGTGATCTTAGCTTGTTTAAATCAAATCCTTGTTACCAAGTTTTAATTATTTTAAGAATCTGTGTTAACCAAAATCACCATCTTTAATCATAGTTTAAATAGGATTAGATTGTATTAAGCTTATTATTCAGACAACATTAGTGTAACTCTCTATGGGATCGACTTAGAAATACTCTTTACTACTTGAAGGTCGTGTATACATGCACGTTAATATCAATTGTAAAAATGACCGTCAAGCTTTTGGCGCCGTTGTCGGGAAGTTATTTATCTAATTTCTTTGCAATTTTAAGCTTTATTAGTATAATCTTAGTTTAAACGGTTACATCTGTTTAATTTGTTTTATTTTTATTTTTTTAATTTTCTTCTAGGTACTCTTGTTTGTGCATACTTCCTTTTCAAGATCCAACTCTCGTAACTTTCAATCCTGAGATTGAAAAAACTTTGCGTGTGTTACGAAAAGAAAGGAGGGGTAAAGTTAGTCACCATCAATAGACAATGACAGAAGAGGATCATAAAATATTATGAGAATATGCTATGCCGCAAATCACAGATATCTATATGAGCATCAATAGGTCAGCTATCATAGCTGCTAGCTTTGAGATCAAGTCGGGCACGTTTCAAATGATTCAGAATCATGTGTAGTTCGGTGGGATGCCTAATGAGGACCCGAATGATCATATAGTCAAATTTCTGGAAATTTGTTACACGTTCAAATATCAAGGAGTTTCTGAAGACGCTCTCAGACTTTGTCTGTTCCCTTTCACTCTGCATGATAAGACGAAGAGCTGGTTGCATGCTCTACTAGCAGGCTCCATTAGTACCTGGGCTGATCTAGCTCAAAAATTCTTAGCTATGTTCTTTCCGCCTGCCAGAACAGCAAGAATGTGAAATGACATTACTTACAACTTTTTTCCAACAGGATTCTGAGTCTCTCTATAAGATGTGGGAGCATTTTAAGGATCTACTCAGAAGATGTCCCCGCCATGTCCTTTGACCCAAATGACAAGGCTTCGTTTTTTATAATAAAGATTGATTTTAATTTCGAAAACGATGAGGTTTTTTAGATGTCATTTTTAGAAAATAATAGTTTTTAAACTTTTGTCAAATAGGAATCAAGACTATACATTGCCTTCTAATAGTAAATTCAAATAAAATGAAGGCAACTTCTAGAACTCTTTAACCCTATGCACAAACTTTAATGAAAACGTTTATCTATTTTTTACGAAAACATCTTTTATGATATTTCAAAACCAAATGGAGCCTTTTCGTCAAACAAGGATCAAAGTTCGCCAAAACTCTTAACTTTTAAACCTTGTGAATCTAATATCCTAATTTGATCATTTTTTAGAAAATCTTCATCGTTTTGCTTTATTTTGGAAAACCGTTTTTTGTGTCGTAAATCAAAACAAGCATTCAAAAACGTGTCGGGGCTTTCCATGGGCATGTGAGCCGTCTAAATAACCTCAGACACCCACAATCACATATTTTACTATTACGGGGCCTTAACCCGATTTCGGTTCGATATTGCTTTAAGGCCCAATATTTACATATATATACAAAATGGACCCTTGCAATGATTACATACACCCAAAGTTGTCCATCATCGGGATTTGATCTCGAGGATCTCCTCCCTAGGCTCACAATCACCCAAATCGCTGCACAACTATACCAGAGCAAGATAAACAATACTCAACTTGATACTATGCTACACGAATCAAACAAATCAGAATCCCAACACAACAAACTATCCGTTAACACAACGAACTACATATCACCGTACGGATATCATCGGGACATTAGGAGGAAATTACGTTCCGATGGAACCCTCGCTAATAATCCCTAATCCATGGATTCTCAACAATACAACAACATACTACATTAAGCAACCCAAAACACAATATTATAATAACAATACAAGCAAAAATATCAACCAAAACACCTTTTTCACCTTGCAATACACCGACAAAAGCTTTATATTTCACGATTGAACCAAAACCACACGAATACTTGAATATTTGATAAGAAAAACAAGTTTTCTCACTTGGATTTAACAAAACCCGAACTCCTCTCTCGCCTTCTCGCGTGTTTCTCTCTCCTAAGTTTAGAAAATTTTTGCTTCATATGCTTTCGCAGATCAAAAATGGCGTTGTATAGGTGACTGAAGTCAACCGCAGGTGCATCTATGGCTGCCTGCTGTGGCCGCCCGCGCCGAATCCTCAGCTGCCGGGTTGTCTCCTCGGCCAGCCGCAGATGTATCTGCGGCTAGGATCGGTTCCTATTTCAGATTGCGACCCCCCCGAGATCTGTCACTTTCTTTAACTTTTCTCTCGCTCGTTTTCGGTTTTCCTCGTCCCCACTCGACTTTTTTGTCTTTTGGACACCTTTTGGCAAAATCTGCTCCGATTAAATCAGTCTACGCACTTTGGGTAACGTTTTAACTCATTTTTCTTTGATTTTCGCTTTCATTTGACTATACATTTACTTGTTTGGATATTTTAATTTTAGCAATGCATGCCTATATGTGGTATTTGTGTTACACGCAGCATAGATAAATAACGGGTCTTGCAGACATGTTTTATTTACTTGAAAAACCATTGTTTTAGTCATTTTATGCTCATGATGCATCATTTTAACTTGCATTTTGGATTTGTTGGTTGCCTGACTTGATTAAACATGCCTGATCATGCATGGGATGCCCATTTTACAAACGAAACTCTGCCGAAATTTCGGAAAATCTAGCGCACCCCTAGGGACTTATTTATGCATTTCCAATCGCATAAACATGCTACACTGCCCTATTATTTCTAGCAATATTCAATAACATTTTTTTTATAAGATAACGGGATAAGGATGTACCTCCTTTTCGTGATGCCATTTCAGTTATGGATCCTGATGCTCCTAGTGGTTCCTCGGTGCCCCGAGTTACCGGTGTCCGTCGTCGTAGAGCGGCCACCTCAGCCCCAGCTCCAGTCCTGACCCGTCATTCTCGTAGACTGGCGGAGTCTGTCATTCGCCCCGTTCGGCCTGATGTTAGTGAGGATGCCCCAGCTGAGGCAGAGGCGGGTCCTTCGGGCGCAGCGGCCCCTCCCCCCACATGTCGGACCTTACCAGGGGCCCGTGCCAGGATACCGGATCTGCTCGGTCCTGATCTCAGCAGTCACCCCTCAGCCTACCTTGCGGCTAACGAGGTATATCTGTCGTTTAAGTTCATTCAAACCCGTATGGTTACCATGACTGACTTTTTGATGGCTGTCACAGGTTCCTGAGTTTACCCAGCCTCGGGGCAACTGGTTCAACATTTACACCCTCTACCACGCGCTGCATTCTGACTACAGGGGGATGGTAGACTCTTGGGGGTTCAGACATTTCTTTACCATCGCCCCTCGCCGGTGTCCGTGGGGCTATATGAGGGCCCTATTTGAGCGCTGGTTGCACCAGACCCAGTCGTTTCATCTTCTGGACTGTGAGCTGCTGCTGACCCCTCTAGACTGGCTTTATATCACCGGGGTGGAGTTCTCTGGACCCCGTGTTCCTCTGGAGCAGGACATCACCCCCGTAACCGTTCGATCCTTGTTGGGGTACTCTCCTCAGGATAAGGTCTTTAAGGCTCGCAACATTCGATCGGGAGCCTTGGCTGTGGATGTTATTGGAGGGGTCCTTTCTGAGTCATTCCCTGAGGACCGATTTGCTCGTGACTTTCTGCTCCGACGCTTGTTTTTGACCATCATGAGGGGCTGCTTTCTGGGGAACAACTCCTTGACTATTCATTTTAGTATCGTCGGAGCCACTCGGGAGGTTGATCGGATCGGGAACTATGATTGGGGTTCCTTCACCTTCGCTTACTTCCTCCAGGGTCTTCGCTTACTTCCTCCAGGGTCTTCGCCTTCGCTCAGAGGGACAGACGAATGCCTGGCTCGGATTCTACCCCTTTCTGCTAGTAGGTCTTTTTTATTGTATCGTCCTTGATTTTTTTCATTCCTTTGTCCTTTCCTGATACTTACGGTTCTCCTATTTTTTTTATCAGTTCTGGGCTTACGAGAGGCTACCCTGCCTACGGCCAGTTACTACCCTAGGTCCGGAGACTTATCCCAGGGGTCGTCGGTGGCATCACAGTACTCTTGAGGAGACCCCAGTGTCAGATAGCTTTGCTCACTGTCGACTGCAGTTAGAGCTGATCTCGTCAGCGGACGTGACCTGGGTTCCCTACACTGCGGATCATTTGGCGGCTGGCCTCGCCGGTGGTTATGCCGCGGATCAGGAGTTTGCCTTGTCCACTCGTCGCATTCCATTTCTGACCTATGGTGGATGGGAGCTGTATTTGGGGGGAGCTCGCCATCAGATGTGTTTCTGGGGAGGCTCGTATCCCTTTCGCCCCTCCCTCACGGAGATTTTGGCCCGCGGATGCCCACCTTCCAGATGTCCTAACGGCCGGGGAGGACGGATACATGCTGTCTGTCGGCCCTCATACGAGTGAGAGCTTCAGTGCCTGGTGGAGACCCCGCACTATCGGGCCTCAGACCCAGGCCACCTTCTTCCTCGGAGACCTGGTTCATGGGTCGGTGATGATGACAGATTGGATGGAGTGTGTTCGGGCCCCCACCCACTCGGATCAGATAGCTTCCCTCACTCGGCGGGTGGATCAGTTATCATTTTTTGTTCGGAGCTTGGGCCGAGATCCAGAGGAGGCCTATGCTGCAGACCCGTATGGATCCGATTTTGGTGCGGGTCACGGCCCATCGGATGCCCCAGTTCCTCCTTATTCCTGCCCAGACCTGAACTTTGAGGCTGAGGCTTTTATTCCCCGGGACTTGCCTGCAGATCAGTTTGAGGATGATGCCTTCATTGATGGCATAGAGTTCACTATTTAGATTCTGATAGGCTAGGACCTCTATATTCAAACCTGCTCATTTTATTATCATTTTTCTCATTTCATGTATTATGTACAGAATTATTTTATTTTATGCACAATCATTTATTTCTGATGATTAATTTATTCCATTATAGCCTGTATGATGCACGATTTATTATATACGTGGATAAAGAAATTGACCCCTGTATAGTCTTTTGATACTGCTTTTTACAGATGTCATCCCTGGATGTGGTTCGCGTGGGCCCTCGCGCCCCCTCGGGGATCATTGGCAGGCTCCGCTCGTGGCTAGATAGTTTGCTTCCCTCCGACCGGATCATCGCAGAGGGTCTTTTGGGAAACTCCTTGTCTTTTTTGTCATTCCAGGTGCCGCCGGGCTTTGTTGACGGCATTCTCAATTGTTGGATCATAGATAGACATGTTCTCAGGTTCGGGCTGGAGTATCTAACCCCCCCCCCCCCCCCTTGAGGAGTATGCTCGCTTCACCAGTTTGTCGGTGGATGGTCCCTGCGCACGGGTTACCTCAGGCCATATGCGCCGTCAGTTCCTGACTTTTACAGGCTTACGGAGGACAGCTCTGCTATCTGTGATCTCTTCGAGCCACCTTGTTCCTCTACCCTTCTTGGTTGACATATTTGGCTCAGTGGATAGCTTCTCTCGATTCTCCAGTGATTTTTCAGTGTCTGAGGAGCGCTGGGGCGCTTTGAGAGTGGATGTCTTGATGACCTGTGTCATATCAGTTCTATACATGCCTGCCGGGGATGACCTCCTGGACATGCGAGTTATTATAGCGGTTCCGGGCCTTCAGGAGGATCACACCATCCTTCCCATGATACTTGCAGAAACTTACCTGTCAGCCTCGTATTGTCATTCCTTCTCTAGCCGCATATTCAAGGGAAACTCTACCTTGTTATATGTATGGTTCATGAGCCACCTCAGAGCCATCGGGCAGTTTCGTCGGCACGAGTTTTGTTTCAGCCACAACTTGGCCACGCAGTTCTCATTCCGTCCCCGGCGATGTACTGATGCGGCTTCATGGAGGGAGTTCTTATCGGCCATTGAGGAGCCCTTCCATCTCCTGATCTACTCGGGTTATTGCTCCTTCCTGAGCTTCTTGACTCATGTGCCCCATTTTGATTTCCTCCCTCTTCTTGGTTTAAGGGGGGTGACGACTTATCATCTCTTAGCTGTCTGTTGGTTTGCAAAAATATGGCATACATATAATCAAATTATATAAGCGCAACGGAAGCAATAAAAATCAGATTTTAAAATTTTTGTACAAACCAATAACCCGGATCTTTCTTATGCGACTATTATTAATTGAGGAAGGATAAAAGAATTTATACCTTTGTAGAACCAAGCTTCCACGGGTACAAGTTCATCTCCCTTTAATCCTTCATATTCTTCTTCAAATTCACCGATTAGATTCCACGGATCAATGTTAGCTCCCCAAGTGTTGAGCCTCTAGAGGTGATCCACCAAGAGATCTATAAATTAAAGAAGTGGATCTTGGTTTCTCCAAACCTTAGGTGGCTAGCCCTAATTCTCTTTCTCTCTCTAACTCTTAGATCTAGAGAATTATGGAGTACTCTCCCTCTTCTAATGAAAGAGTGTGTAACCTTGATCTATGATAAGACTCCTCTTATTTATAGATCTAGTCAACCCTCCTAAACTATTTAGGATTAGGATTTTAATTTAATTCCTAATTTAATTAAGAACTAAATTAATTAATTACAATTCCTAAACCATTTAGGAATATAATTATTTAATAATGAGAGTACTTCTTATTAATTAATTACTAAACCATTTAGTAACTTAGTTAATTATTATAATTATAATTCCTAAACTATTTAGGAACTTTAATTATTTAATAATAATATTATTACTTATTAATTAATTACTAAACCATTTAGTAACTTAATTAATTATTATAATTATAATTTCTAAACTATTTAGGAACTTAATTATTTAATAATAATATTATTACTTATTAATTAATTCCTAAACCATTTAGGAACTAAATAATAATACTAGTAGTAATAATAATAATAATAAGATTCCTCTTATTAATTTATAATTAGTATTTCTAAAATACTGAATTATAAATATTAAGCTATTTAATTTATTCTATCACCATAGTATAAATTAAATATACTTAATTTATTATTACAATTATGCCATCCACTTCTAAAATAAATATTACTCTTTTGCGGTGTGACCCTTTAGGTTCTCCATATTAAACCGGTTGTATAATAAATAAATTAGAACAATTCTAATTTATTTATTAAGAATTAAATCTTTAATTCAGAATAAATAATTATTCCACAATAAGGGTAAGCCCCCTTAGCGATTAGTCGACTTTCCAGATAATATAGATTTCAACATTTAATCATAAAAGAACCTTTCAACGAATAGTTACCGTACAATTCAATCCTTCTACCACACAATGTCCCAATCAAATATAAGACACGGAATTTCTGTCAAGTCTTATTTATTTGATTATATGCATTTCAATTCACAAATACACAACTCTAGTTAATGTAAATTAGAAACTCCTTTCTAATTCCATTCAACCCTGGCCAGGGATTTCTGAGTTGTCACTTATTGAATCGCATAGGACATTCTCTCCCTTTACTGGAAGTGGTAGATACTTTGTTGACCATTCATCTATCTCCATGTGTACCTTATTATACCCAAGCACATCCTTTGATATACCAATAGGTCTTAAGGAATATGTCAAAGTATAACTTAGTACACACAAGATACTAAGATGATCTCAAGTCTAAGGATCACTTGTACGACTATCACATAAGGAACTCCTATTGACAGACGAGTAAAACTCCATTAGGTGTTCCTTGAGCGAGTCATGTTCAGTGAACTTATTCTCTAATAAGCACCTACATACTTGCTTTAGTGTCTCTACACAAATGATTATGAGATCAATCATCCTATTCATAAGAGCAAGCATAGTATGTATCAATCTATCCGGATCTACTAATCCCCTTTTTAGTGATCCAACGATTAGGAACAATTTTAGTTTTGAGCTATCTTGAATTTAGATCTCATTAGCATGATCCTCATCATGGTTCTAAAAGCATTGCTCGAAAACTATGGGTTTATCCATTTGATTAATTCAAGTAATTAATTATTAATAAAGAAATGCCTTGATACTTTTATTAATAAATGAACAAGATTACAAAGTATATGCTTATCACATCAAATGTATATATTTAATTTATACTATGGTGATATATTAAATTAAATAGCTAAATATTTATAATTTAGTATTTTAGAAATACTAATTATAAATTAATAAGAGGTGTCTTATTATTTTTATTATTATTATTATTATCATTATTATTATTATTATTATTATTATTATTATTATTATTATTATTATTATTATTATTATTATTATTATTATTATTATTATTATTATTATTATTATTATTATTATTACTAGTATTATTATTTAGTTCCTAAATGGTTAAGGAATTAATTAATAACTAATAGTATTATTTGTTAGAGTTTATGCCCTAGAGGCTAATTATTTTATGTAATTACTTAACATTTTTGATATTATATTTGATTGAATAAATGGATTATTTTATTATGATTTCATTTACTGCGTTATATAAATGTTAACATAATAAAAGCCCTTAGAATAATGATACGAA
This sequence comes from Hedera helix, assembly GCA_947179155.2. Classification (NCBI taxonomy): domain Eukaryota; kingdom Viridiplantae; phylum Streptophyta; class Magnoliopsida; order Apiales; family Araliaceae; genus Hedera; species Hedera helix. Next base: position 25,042,916 of record OX359266.1, read on the forward strand.
TTATATAGCTTTATGTATGTGACTTGAACAAGAGATTATATAATTATAATTAGTATCATTGCTCTTAAATGTCCCTAGTCGAGTATCATTGTTAATGGGACAACAATGATACATTGAGACTAGTATGTGGATTGACTGATGGTCAAATCTCATTGGTCATAAATATACGAGATATTTGAGTCAATGCATAGGTATATGTTAGAGAACAATGTATTGGACTGACCCACCATGAGAATTCTACATGGAGCATTATGCAAAGTGTCATAAGAAATTCTTATAGTGACAATGATGTAATGATCCTCCGACCTGAAGTCACTATATTATTACACGAGAATTTATGTACTTTGATATCATCAAATGTCACCTTTAATAGGGTGGACAATAAAGGTGATTATTGGGTACATCATGAATCGTGTGAGGAATATGAGTGATCTAGATGGAATTTAACCCTCCTATATATTATGGGTGATATCCATAGGCCTCTTGATTGAGTAGGACTATGAAATGCATGGCCATGCTCAAATATTGATTTGTTTCATATAATCTACTCATTGATCAAGAAAACTCAAATTAAATTATGAAGAGTATGACACATTTCATGCCTCGAGTTTAATCTAGGATATAAGGTTAAAAGGATTAAATTACATTGAAGCATTGGTCACGAAATGGTTGTATCGAATCACAGATTTTATTATTATTTGGGTAGCAGTGATGCATTACTAGATGTCGCTCACTGTTTATAATTTTATAATATGATTTTAAAATTATTGTCGACATAATAATAACCTATAGGGTCACACACCTATAACGTATTTAAAAGGAATTAATTTAAATTGTAAGTATTTAAATATGTCAATATGATTGATAGTATTTAAAATTACGAATTTAAATTAATAGGATAATTTATATATATGTATATTAATTAAGTTAGACTTAATTAAGATATAATATATATAAATTCGGATTTTATTTTTCTAATTAAATTAGGTTTTAGTTAATTTCTATTAACTACTATATATATGATATATCAATAGTCTTAATCACGTAAGGAACAAAAACCAAAAACCCTAGCCGCTTTCAGAAAGAGGCTAGAGAGAAAAATAATTGGGAAATCCTAATCTTGGTGGCTAGTACCGCGGTTCCTTTTGCTGCAGATCGTGGGACGATTCGCGGAGCGTTTGTGTGGATACCGTAGAGACGTAGTCGCTGGATTGCGTTGAAGATTCGAAGTCGTTCCAGAATTCCATCGTCTCCTGTCCATCTCGGATAATCGGTAAAATAATCTAAACCTCTGATTAATCTGTTTTCGCATGGATCCTGTTTTAGGGTTTCAAATTTTTTTTAAATTTCGCTGCTTTCACTGTGTTGAAACCCTAACAGTGGTATCAGAGCTACTTGCGAAATGATTAATTCAGATTACGTGATTTAATTGTACTCGATGTATATGATATATGATGACGACGGAGAGGAGACACACATGAACGAGGAAGGTCCAACGAAGCTACTTTTTTGAAGACCTTTTACCACCTTAGATTGACCTTCAATCTTTTCATTAGCTTGAAAGGATTGACATAGGGTTGGGCCATAACTGTGACACGTTTAATTTTTACACTTTATTTATGCTTGTATACGATATGCTATGATAAATAAAGTGCATGCCTAATAAGATTAAAATTGGTGAGAATTAAATTAATTAATAAAATCCCTCATAAAATTATTAAGTCTAAATCAGATGTCTTCCAATGAATGACACTCATCAAGACCTTGATCAATGAATGTAGGTTTGCCAAAGCAAAGTACCCCATTTATCTTAGTAAGATGCGATAGGATAATTGTGATATCCAAAATGTTAAAATCATTGGGTCCGACTTAACTAAGTTATCTCAATAGAATTGTGGACTTAGAGGCATAGAGTTTAACAGGTACCATTAGATGGACTAGAACAAATGTTGTTCACCAAACTATCTAAGAGTTATATATGATATAATTGACAAATGGTTGTCTACCTAAATAATTATGTTTTAAGAGATTAGACAAAGCTAACTTAAGGCGTAATGAAATATGGATCTTAGCTCACTAGAAAGATTTAATAGAAAATGCTTTCTGAATTAATGGTGAGGGCTATTAATTTGATTAAAATAGTGGGAGGTATATTTGGAATGTACTATTATTAATTACATAATATCAAAACTCTACAATTTGACTTATTGTTTTTGCACTTATAAATTGTAGATATCAATGGCAAACAACAACACAAATAGTCTTTCACTACGATGAGTCCTTGAGAAGGAAAAGTTGAGTGGAATTAATTTCCTAGACTGGTATATGAACTTGAGGATTGTCCTCAAACAAGAGCGCAAGCTCTATGTCCTTGATGGGCCCATTCCTGCAGCACCAACTAACACTGCACCACATGCAGAGCATAATGCTTACAAGAAGCATTAAGATGATGCTTTGGACGTGAGTTGTCTCATGCTAGCAACTATGAACTCTGAGCTTTAGAAGCAACATGAGTTAATGGATGCTTATGAGATGATCGAGCATCTCAAGAAATTATTCGCAGGGCATGCTCGACAAGAAAGGTATGATACAAGCAAAGCATTGTATCACTGCAAGATGGGTGAACGTGATCTAGTTGGTCCACATGTTCTGAAAATGATTGGTTATATTGAGTACCTTACTAGGTTGGGTTTTCCGATTACTGCGGAAGCCCAAACTGATTTAGTTTTACAATCTTTAAACAACAACTACTCGTAATTTGTCATGAATTACCTCACGAATGAAATTACGAAACCACTTACTGAGTTGTTGAGCATGTTAAGAACTGCCGAGAACAACATGAAAAAGGCAGGACCCGATCCCATAATGATGGTGCAAAAGGGGAATGCTAAGGGAAAAGGGAAAGGCAAGAAGAAGATAGGATCTAAATCTGGTGCCAAACCCAATTTCAAAAACAAACAGGCTTTAAAACCTAAAGGTGGGGTAGCTAAAGAAGGTGATTGTCACTTCTGTGGAAAACCTGGATACTGGAAGAGGAATTGTCATGCATATCTGGAAGAACTCAAGAAAAAGAAAGGAAGTACGACTTCTGATTCAGGTTTATATGTTATAGAAGTCAATTTGTCTAGTTTGTGCCCTAGAGGCTAATTATTTGATGTAATTACTTAACATTTTTGATATTATATTTGATTGAATAAATGGATTATTTTATTATGATTTCATTTACTGCGTTATATAAATGTTAACATAATAAAAGCCCTTAGAATAATGATACGAATTATATAGCTTTATGTATGTGACTTGAACATGAGATTATATAATTATAATTAGTATCATTGCTCTTAAATGTCCCTAGTCGAGTATCATTATTAATGGGACAACAATGATGCATTGAGACTAGTATGTGGATTGACTGATGGTCAAATCTCATTGGTCATAAATATACGAGATATTTGAGTCAATGCATAGGTACATGTTAGAGAACAATGTACTGGACTGACCCACCATGAGAATTCTACATGGAGCATTATGCAAAGTGTCATAATAAATTCTTATAGTGACAATGATGTAATGATCCTCCGACCTGAAGTCACTATATTATTACACGAGAATTTATGTACTTTGATATCATCAAATGTCACCTTTAATAGGATGGACAATAAAGGTGATTATTGGGTACATCATGAATCGTGTGAGGAATATGAGTGATCTAGATGGAATTTAACCCTCCTATATATTAGGGGTGATATCCATAGGCCTCTTGATTGAGTAGGACTATGAAATGTATGGTCATGCTCAAATATTGATTTGTTTCATATAGTCTACTCATTGATCAAGAAAACTCAGATTAAATTATGAAGAGTATGACACATTCCATGCCTCGAGTTTAATCTAGGATATAAGGTTAAAAGGATTAAATTACATTGAAACATTGGTCACGAAAAGGTTGTATCGAATCACCGGTCTTATTATTATTTGGGTAGCAGTGATGCATTACTAGATGCCGCTCACTGTTTATACTTTTATAATATGATTTTAAAATTATTGCCAACATAATAATAACCTATAGGGTCACACACATATAACGTATTTAAAAGGAATTAATTTAAATTGTAAGTATTTAAATATGTCAATATGATTGATAGTATTTAAAATTACGAATTTAAATTAATAGGATAATTTATATATATGTATATTAATTAAGTTAGACTTAATTAAGATATAATATATATAAATTCGGATTTTATTTTTCTAATTAAATTAGGTTTTAGTTAATTCCTATTAACTACTATATATATGATAAATCAATAGTCTTAATCACGTAAGGAACAAAAACCAAAAACCCTAGCTGCTTTTAGAAAGAGGCTAGAGAGAAAAATAATTGGGAAATCCTGATCTTGGTGGCTAGTATCGCGGTTCCTTTTGCTGCAGATCGTGGGACGATTCGCGGAGCGTGTTGGTTTGTAATATTCATAGACGCAATCAAATTGCACAAAATAGCGGAAGCATGGTAAAATCAAATTTAAAATTTTACAAACCATAATCCAGGATCAACCTTTATGCGCAATTATTAATTAATAAAGAAGAAGTTAGAGATATACCCTTGTAGAACTCAAAGCTTCAACGGGTACAAGTTCACCTCCAAATCCTTCGCGTTCTCCTTGAATTTCACCGATTGGATTCCAATGATCACTGTTAGCCACCCAAGTGTTTGGCCTCTAGAGGTGATCCACCAAGGAATAACAATAATTCAAGAAGTGGGTGATGGCAAACCCTAGTTTTCTCTCTCTAGAGAATATGTGAGTACTCTCCCATAACTTATGGAAGTGTATGTGTGTAACCTTAATCCATAATAAGACTTCTCTTATTTATAGATTTAGTAAACCCTCCTAACACCTTTAGGAATAGGGTTTTTAATTAAACTCCTAATCTAATTAGGAACTTAATTGATTTAATATAATAATAATAAGACTCCTCTTATTAATTTATAATTAGTATTTCCAAAATACTAAATAATAAATATTAAGTTATTTAATTTATTCTATCCACATAGTATAAATTAAATATACTTAATTCATTATTACAATTATGTCATTTACTTCTTAAATAATTATTTTCCTTTTGCGGTGTGACCCTTTAGGTTCTCCATATTAAACCAGTTATAGAATAAATTAATTAGAACTATTCTAATCTTATTTATATAAATAAATTAAACTATTTAATTCATTTAAATAAATAATATTTATTCCATAATAAGGGTAAGCCCCCTTAGCGATCAACGACTTTCCAGATAATATAGATTTCAACATTTAATCACAAAAAAACCTATTCAGCGAATAGTTACCGTACAATTCAATCCTTCTACCTCACAACGTCCCAATCAAATATAAGACATGGTATAACTGTCAAGTCTTATTTTATTTGATTATATGCATTTCGATCCTTAAATGAATAACTCTAATTAATGTAAATTAGAAACTACTTTCTAATTTCCATTCCGCCTTGGCCAAGGACTACTGAATTGTCATTTATCGAATCGCATAGGACATTCCCTTCTTTTACTAGAAGTGGTAGATTCTTTGTTGATCACTCACCTATTTCCATGTATGACTTATTATATCCGATCATACCCTTTGATACACCCTAAGGGTTTTAAGGAATATGTCAAAATATAATTCATCATACACAAAATAATATGATGATCTCAAGTCCAAGGATCACTTGTACTACTATCACAAAAGGAACTCCTATTGACAGGCAAGTAAGACTCCATTAGGTGTTCCTTGAGTGAGTCACGTTCAGTGAACTTATTCTCTAATAAGCACCTACATACTTGCTTTAGTGTCTCTACACAAATGATTATGAGATCAACCATCCTCTTCATAAGAGCAAACATAATATGTACTAATCTATCCGGATTCACTAATCCCCATTTTAGTGATCCAACGATTAGGAACAATTCTAGTTTTGAGCTATCTTGAATTTAGATCTCATTAGCATGATCCTCATCATGGTTCTAAAAGCATTGCTCGAAAACTATGAGTTTATCCATTTAATTAATTCTAGTAATTAATCATGAATAAAGAAATGCCTTGATACTTTTATTAATAAATGAACAAGATTACAAAGTATATGCTTATCATATCAAATGTGATTGGCTTGAGGGCATACTACTTTCAATCTCCCACTTGCACTAAAGCCAACCGCCCTTTGGTATCCCCATACCATTCTTCTCTAAGTGGCGTACAAATTGCTTAGTAAATGCTTTAGTTAATGGATCTGTAATGTTGTTCTAATAGTCTACCATCTTTATGGTGTCGTCTTATTTTCAATGATTCATCTAATCATATGAAAGTGCTGCAACACATGTTTGGATTTCAGATGAGACCTAGGTTCTTTGGCAAATTAAACTCCTTTAATGCTAGGAACCATTATAAGTTCTGTAATGAACTTATTGAACCAAACAATCACCTTTGCAACTTCACTTATGGTTATTTACTATGTATTTGTCACTAAGTTAGCAACTCCTTGCCGTTTGGAACCTTTCCAACTCACTGCAGCACCGTTCAAGGTAATCATATTACCTGAAACGGATATGTTGTTATCTTGATTAGTCTGAACAAACTTGAGTTTGTTAAGCCCTTTAGTTTGATATCGGACCCATCATTAGAAACTCTTTTCTAAAATTCTTCTCCAGAAATGAACTGATATCTGCTTATCATGTATAAGCAATATCAGGTTAAGTACATATCATCCCGTATATGATAGATCCTGTTGCTGAGGCATAAGGAGTCTTACTTATACGGTCTCTCTCTTCAGGTATCTTTAGAGCCTACTTCTTCGAGAGATGTATTCCAGAACCCATCGACATGAGCCCTTTCTTGGAATCTTTCATGCTAAACTTCTTTAGCATATAATCAATGTACGTTCCTTGGGACAAGCCAAGCATCCTTTTAGATCTATCTCTATAGATCTTTATCCCCAAAATATAAGATGCTTCTCCCAAGTCCTTCACGGAGAAGTGTTTAGATAACTACATCTTTACTGATTATAGCATCAGTATATCATTCCTTATCAGTATTATATCACCATATAATACTATGAATGTCACAGTGCTCCCACTAACCTTTGTACACACTTGGTTCATCATCGTCTTTGATAAAATCAAACTCCTTTGATTGTCTCATCAAAACGGATGTTCCATCTTTGAGAAATTTGCTCCAATCCATAATTGGATTGTTGTAACTTACATACTTGATTTACTCCATCTATATGGAGACAAATCCTCTTGATTGTATCATACATACATCCTTTTGTATAATAAGCTATAACTGCAAATAAAATCCGAATTGATATATGCATTTTCACTAGTGAAAAGTTTCATTATAATCAACTCATTGACCTTATTTGAAATCTTTTACCACTAGTCAGGTCTTATAGGTCTACACCTAGCCATCTGCTTTAGTCTTTCTCCAAAGACTCATTTCGGATTTTATGATCATCAGTCATTTCTCTTGAGTATCTAATACTCATACCTTATCGTATGTAACTGGATCATCATCCACTATGATGCGTACCTCATCACCATCATCTATGATGAATCCATACCATTCAGGTATCTTCGGTACTAAACCAGATTTACGACTTGGTTGTGGTACAATAGGTTTATCTACTTATATAGATTCCTTCACTTAATCTGTAGTGTTTTGTGGTTCTTGAACTTCTTCAAGATCTATTTTACTCACACTAACCCTTTAAGGAAAAACTTCTTTTCCTATAAGGCAGCGCGTTTCAACAAACATCTTTTAGTTAGTTGGATTATAGAAGTGATACCCTAAACTTTCTTTAGGATATCCCACAAGTTTACAGTTATCAGATCTTGTCCCAAACTTATCATTGTCAAACCTTTTGACATAAGCTGGACAATCCAAATCTTAACATACTTAAGACTTGGTTTCCTCCCTATCCATGACTCATATGAAGTCTTGAGGAGGAAATAAGAAGGTATCTGATTTAGTAGATATGCGATTGTTTCTAAGGTATAACCCTAGAAGGATACTGGAAGATTGGTATAACTCATCATGGATCATCACCATGTCCATTATGTGAGAATACCATTTCGCTTGAGATGATCTAGAAACTTATTACTTAAGTATTCTCTTCTCGATCTAATCGAAGAACTTTAATACTTTTGGCCTTTAGTTTTTATTCTTCACTTTTGAATTCTTTGAACGTTTTAAACGATTCGGATTTGTATTTCATCAAATACATATATCGAAATCTAGAATCATCAGTGAAAGTAATGAATGAATACCTTCCTCTTGCATTTGTTGTCAGAGGTCCCACACACGACTGTGTGTACCATCTCTAACAACTTCGTAACTCGCTCTCCATGTCCACTAAATGAAGATTTAGTCATATTTTTCATGATACAAGATTCACAAGTTGTATTTGATTCATAATCAAAAGAGGCTCTAAAAACCTATCTTTATACAACTTGTTTAGTCTTGTTTCATTAACATGACCGAGTTAACAGTATTGCATGAAGGTATGATCCATATCATCTCTTTGCCTTTAGTTTGTTAAATTTTGAAATATTTTCATGTAAGTCAAGATTACAAAATCCATCAAGTAATCAACATAGTAACATCTTACTAACTAAATGGATTTGCCCGTAGGCAATGCTAAACTGTAAGTTCCTGTGATTAATGTAGCAACCTTTTGCTCCATTTTCCACGCACAGGATTACTTATCTTTAGTTCAGCCTTCTACTTCTGCTTAGTCTCTGCAACGATTTGCATATTCAAGACCACCAACCAATATCTAATACCTAAGTAGAAACTTGACTTATAGAAAGTTCTACTTTGTTATGAACAAATCTATATCTGCAGTTGAAGCTTCACTAAGCTTCTTCTGCTTAACAAGATACTCCTTGTAGTTCCACTTCCAGTGTCCCAGCTTATCGCAATGAAAGCAAACTCATTTGCCCTCGGGATCACTTTTATTTATGTCCTTTGTTTAACCTTTTTATTGCCTTCTATCTTTTCTGACTCCTCAGAAACACCTTTGGCTATCTCCTTCAACTTAGAAGATTCATCAACTAGTAAGACTTGGTCTTTCTTGGAAGGAAAGTGACTCTCAACTTATTCAACATATTTAAGCAAATCAGGTAAACTGACTTCAAGCTTATTAATGTTAAAGTTCACAACAATTTGTGAAAGGGAGTCAGCGAGTGACTGTAAGATCGAATCTTGACTCAACTTTCCATCCTTTACAAAACCTAGGTGTCCTAATTGATCAATCGAATTGATCATCTTTAGGATACGTGTTTTTACTATAGTACCATTGGTTATTATAGATTGGAAGAGCTCATTAGATATCTTATATCTAGTTGACCTAATTTGCTCACCAAACAACTATTGAATGTGCAACAATATAGTAGGTGCATCCATTTTCTCGTGTTGACGCTGTAACTCGATACTTATGGATGCGAGCATGATGCATTGAGCCACCTTTGCATCATCTTGCCATTTCTTAAAATAACAATATCTTCCTCATAGGCTTAGTCTGCAACGTTTGCAGGGATAGACAAATTTAGGACATTTTGCTAGTTTTTCAGCATTGAGAACTATTCTCAAATTTGTTTAATTAATCCGAACAATTTGGTTCGATTAATTGTTAGCATCTAATATGCTATGCAGTGTTAGTGAATTAAACATAGCAATATTCTTTAAGTGAATTAATAACAACATTAACATGCATTCATTTTATTAATCACCATGTTAATTAGGTCTTTATTTAAAATGGTGTCTCCCACTATTTTCATCAAACTATATTACCCTCTTCTTATATAGTTCGGCAAATCTAATTAAAAACTTGCTAGTGAGAATAAGGATCCTATTGACATAATTATAACCTTGTGTGTACACAACAAATTATAGTTTATTCAATAGGTAGACAACTCATTGTCAATTACATCAACATGTAACTCCTTGTATTTTTGCCTCTTAGATTATTATGATCATGTGTGTGCACATCCAAATCAAAATTATCTAAGTTAAGTCAGACCTAGCACTTCCATATAAGTGAAGAGAAAAATACTGCCCTTGTCTGTGCACAACAAAACAGTAATGTTCAATTCCTTATAAGCATCAAATGTGATAAAACAACATCTCAAATGATCGATATAAGCCTTGTATGTGCACAACAAACGTATATTGATTATTTGATACTCTATCGTTTTATCATGCTAGAAGGCAACGTTCGATATTCCAAATATCTTTGAACGTTACAACTTAATATTTTAGTAGTAGAATAAATAAATTAGAACAATTCTAATTTTATTTAATTGTATTAAACTCCTTTTAATTCATGAATTAAACATTTTAATTCATTTTATAAATAATATTTATTCTACAGGGTTTGTTAATATTAATTGTCTCATCTTGTTTAGCGTGCATGCACATATATATATAAAATACGCGTCATATTATTTAACATGCGAAGCATGTTTGGATAATATATAATATATATAATTAACATGCACATATATAATACTATATTCTACTTGGATTGATTATGAACTTTTATTCTAGTTTGATTTACTAGAGCCACCAAGTGAACCAAAAGGTCAAACCTAGAGTGCAAGAATAAATTAAATTAAATATAACTATTACATTTAAATCTTGACTCCATTACAAATGGGTCTTCATGCGCTCATTGCTCCTTTGCTCCAATTCTTCAAAATAATTCTAACTAATCCTATTACAAATTATTTATAATAAATAAGAAACCTTGATCAACAGTCAAGAGGAAGTACATAGGAGGGAGATAGAATTATACATAAGAAAAATTAGAAAGACGAGGTACGCAGACCCCATTTATAAAACCCAATCATTCATGCATCCATTTAAAATTATATCCAATCACATTGGTCAAATAGTCCATAGTCAATCCCATTTATTATCATATATATCAACATATATATCAATAAATAATATTCATCTCATAAATTAAATAAAACATTCCATATATGTATTGGTATCATTTAATGGGCAATTAAAGTTGCATGAAATACAATTTCATGTTTAAAATAAACCTTTTATTTTAATTATAAAATTATTTAAAAAAAATAAACTATTTATTTTTATTATTTTAAAATTATCCAAAATAAACTCTTTTATTTTGAAATTTTAAAATCTACATAAAATTACCAAACTGTTTGACAAATAAATATATATTATAAATATATCATATATATTAATAATATATATATATGATCCCGGTAGTAGTGTATATATATATAATAACATAGTAATATATATATATACACACACCAAAAACCGAAACAGTGCTGCGAGAATTGATTAGATAATATATATGTTGTAGGCTTGCACGGTGACACAAAAAACGGGACAAGCATATATATGTATAATCCGAATACAGTCACCCACTTTACCGAAATAAGAATAGGCTTTGTTGTTTTGTTTCTTTAACAATATATATATATATATATATATATATATATATATATATATATATATAAGTAGCCGCCGCCCCTTATCTTGCTTTACCGAAATTGCTGCACTGTTTTCATAACATATATATATATTATATATTCGGTCATGCTCAATTTCGTGCGGCTTGCTGCTTTACCAAGTGAAACCGTGGCTTTGTTTTAATATATATATGAAAGGTCGGCAGCTTTTGTAATACCAAACCAGCGCAGCCTTTTGTTTTTCCCAAACCGAAAACACGGAGCACCAAATTTCGAAAGCTACAGTGTTTCGACTTTTAATAACCAATTTCGGTATAAAAATAAATAATTTTATACAATAAATTATTCTAAATATATACCCATACATATATGAAATCAAAACAATTAATAATTCGCATAAAGTTTGGCTCTTGATGCCACTGTTGGTTTGTAATATTCATAGACGCAATCAAATTGCACAAAATAGCGGAAGTATAGTAAAATCAAATTTAAAATGTTACAAACCATAATTCAGGATCGACCTTTATGCGCAATTATTAATTAATAAAGAAGAAGTTAGAGATATACCATTGTATAACTCAAAGTTTCAACGGGTACAAGTTCATCTCCAAATCCTTCGCGTTCTCCTTGAATTTCACCGATTGGATTCCAATGATCACTGTTAGCCACCCAAGTGTTTGGCCTCTAGAGGTGATCCACCAAGGAATAACAATAATTCAAGAAGTGGGTGATGGCAAACCCTAGTTTTCTCTCTCTAGAGAATATGTGAGTACTCTCCCATAACTTATGGAAGTGTATGTGTGTAACCTTAATCCATAATAAGACTTCTCTTATTTATAGATTTAGTACACCCTCCTAACACCTTTAGGAATAGGGTTTTTAATTAAACTCCTAATCTAATTAGGAACTTAATTGATTTAATATAATAATAATAAGACTCCTCTTATTAATTTATAATTAGTATTTCCAAAATACTAAATAATAAATATTAAGCTATTTAATTTATTCTATCCACATAGTATAAATTAAATATACTTAATTCATTATTACAATTATGTCATTTACTTCTTAAATAATTATTTTCCTTTTGCGGTGTGACCCTTTAGGTTCTCCATATTAAACCAGTTATAGAATAAATTAATTAGAACTATTCTAATCTTATTTATATAAATAAATTAAACTATTTAATTCATTTAAATAAATAATATTTATTCAGTAATAAGGGTAAGCCCCCTTAGCGATCAACGACTTTCCAGATAATATAGATTTCAACATTTAATCACAAAAGAACCTATTTAGCGAATAGTTACAGTACAATTCAATCCTTCTACCTCACAACGTCCCAATCAAATATAAGACATGGTATAACTGTCAAGTCTTATTTTATTTGATTATATGCATTTCGATCCTTAAATGAATAACTCTAATTAATGTAAATTAGAAACTACTTTCTAATTTCCATTCTGCCTTGGCCAAGGACTACTGAGTTGTCATTTATCGAATCGCATAGGACATTCCCTTCTTTTACTAGAAGTGGTAGATTTTTTGTTGATCACTCACCTATCTCCATGTATGACTTATTATATCCGATCATACCCTTTGATACACCCTAAGGGTTTTAAGGAATATGTCAAAATATAATTCATCATACACAAAATACTATGATGATCTCAAGTCCAAGGATCACTTGTACTACTATCACAAAAGGAACTCCTATTGACAGGCAAGTAAGACTCCATTAGGTGTTCCTTGAGCGAGTCACGTTCAGTGAACTTATTCTCTAATAAGCACCTACATACTTTCTTTAGTGTCTCTACACAAATGATTATGAGATCAATCATCCTCTTCATAAGAGCAAGCATAATATGTACTAATCTATCCGAATTCACTAATCCCCATTTTAGTGATCCAACGATTAGGAACAATTTTAGTTTTGAGCTATCTTGAATTTATATCTCATTAGCATGATCCTCATCATGGTTCTAAAAGCATTGCTCGAAAACTATGGGTTTATCCATTTGATTAATTATAGTAATTAATCATGAATAAAGAAATGCATTGATACTTTTATTAATAAATGAACAAGATTACAAAGTATATGTTTATCACATCAAATGTGATTGACTTGAGGGCATACTACTTTCAGAGCGTTCGTGTGGATACCGTAGAGATGCAGTCGCTGGATTGCGTTGAAGATTCGAAGCCGTTCTAGAATTCCATCGTCTCCTGTCCATCTCGGATAATCGGTAAAATAATCTAAACCTCTGATTAATCTGTTTTCGCATGGATCCTGTTTTAGGGTTTCAAAATTTTTTTAAATTTTGCTGCTTTCACTGTGTGGAAACCCTAACATTATTGTAAATAATTAAGTTCCTAAATAGTTTAGGAATTGTGACTATAATAATTAATTAAGTTACTAAATGGTTTAGTAATTAATTAATAAGAAGTACTCTCAGTATTAAATAATTAAGTTCCTAAATGGTTTAGGAATTGTAATTAATTAATTTAGTTCTTAATTAAATTAGGAAGTAAATTAAAACCATAATCCTAAATAGTTTAGAAGGGTTGACTAGATCTATAAATAAGATGAGTCTTATCATAGATAAAGGTTACATACTCTTTCATTAGTTTAGAGAAAGTACTCCACAATTCTCTAGATCTAAGGAGTTAGAGAGAGAGAGAAGTAGGGCTAGCCACCCATCGTTTGAAGAAACCATAATCTACTTCTTTAATTCATAGATCTCTTGTAACGACCACGAAATTCGACCCACTTTGTTATCTTAATTTTCATATTTATGAAACATTATCTTTCTTACGTCCAAATTTCGGTTCGTTAATATATCTTTAACCACCTTAACTGATCCATTATCTGATTTTAAAATCATCAATTACCGAATTTTTCGGTATAAATTTTTCTTTCTTTTTCTTTTCTCAATCATTGTATTAAAACGTTTGGATATTTAAAATCCTTACATTCCGACCCTAGTCCCATGGATCGCAACCTTTACTTATTCTTTCTATCATAATGCTCAACATTTAAAATTTTAATGTTGATTATATCCATTCAATATTCCTTGTTTCATGATTCATAATTAAATCATTGCATAATTCTCTATCGTAACCATCATCTTGAACAATCACAGTTCACAATTTAACATTATTCGTTCTATCAGGATCCAACATATATGTACATGTAAAACATCAATATAACTTTGACAAATTATCCACGTTGGATCATAATATAAACGTTTAATAATAACGTTCACAACCTTTTAGGAAAAACCCGTCATAATCCGATATTTCTTGAATTTCATTTCTTTCCTTCCTTGGAGTTAACGCCTTTACTTCTCTCTCCCTTGGCAGCTATGGAATTTTTTTCCGGTATCATGGTGGTCTCGGGCAGCCAAGAGGTGGTGCTCGGTGGAAGGAGAGAAAGCATTTTGTTTGCTTTTGTTCTCTTTTTCTTTCCTCTCCTTTTCTTCCTTTTCTTCCTTTTTATAGCCACATGACTTAACCATTTTTTTTTTATATTAGAAAATCAATTCCACCACCGACTTAAGCTTAGCTTTCCCAACTTCCAGACTTTTCCACGTAAAAATCATGCATAATTCGTGCGTAATTAATTAATTTAATACATTACATAATTATTACGTGTAATAAATATTTTATATAATAATATAAAATATTTATTTTAATTCACCAAAATTCATAATACGATTTATAAATAATATTAACACCCCTTTTGGGAATTTTACTTGACAAATTTTGTGCACGCATAATAACATGCATGTAACTATTTGAGGTAATTAATGCTTCCAAAAATCATAAAATAAATCATACGACATAGAAAAATTATTTTCCATAATTTTTCACTTCATTTCTTGTACAACATGTTACATTAACATGTTCCCGTTTCCAAAATATTATCTTTCATAAAAGTCATAATAATTTCATTATACATAAACATAATTTTTAAATGAATTAAAACATTCATTTTTCCTCATTTAATTTAATTTCTTTAATTTTCACATTACTTTCTTTATATATAAATTATATTATATAATTTATATATTTACATTTTCCTTTCGTAATTAATTTCTTAAATTCCTCCAACCATATTCCAATTAATCACTTTATATAAATTATATAATTATTCTTATATAATTTATATAATTATTATTTCCTTCGTACCTTATTTTAATTTCCTTATATAAATTATATAATTATTATTATATAATTTATATAATTACTTTTCCTTCTCAATTAATTTTTAAATTTTCTCCATAATTCTTGGTAAATTCTAAAATTCATAATCACAATTTCACTGATTTCCTCATTACCTTTTCATGTCAACTTGGATTAATTTAATTATTAATCCCTTTATTTCCATATTCAATGGAATTTAAATTATAACAATTAAACAAGCATACAAATATATCCACATATTAAATTCATATTTCTCATATTACCATATAATCTCATCATAATTTCTACATTTTCATTTAATTGTACAATTTATTGTACATTTAACCGAAATTTCTCTTATTCTTAATAAATTGTTTTTTTTTTTTTTTTAAACAATTTATTTACTTTTCAATTACATTGATTCCATACCATTCGTCATGATCTCTGTATAGATTTAATTTACTAATTAAATCTCATCACATAAAATATCATAAATAATTTACACCATCTTGATAATTTTATCAATTAAATTCTCATTTAATATTATTAAATAATTCTGAAAGTTCGGATCCTCACATTCTTCCCCCCTTAACAGGATTCCGTCCTCGGAATCATAATTGCCGTAATATCCATACATATCTTATTTATAGCACCTTGCTATAACCTTATCTTGATGGATAACAATTTAATCCATCATAATCATATTTTACCTCTTTAATATCCATAACTTACATGGATAGCCTTATAATAAGCTTAACTGCCAGGATATTTAATTCTTAATTCAATTCACATTTTCTTTGTAATATTACATTTCCATATTTCTCCAAAAATTCATTAATAACATTTTAATTTATTTCTTGATATACATATGAAGATAATTTCTCATTCTCTGAAAAATTTCATTACTTTAATCGCACGTAATCTTACTCTATTCACTTATTTCATTCTTATATCACACATCATTCATATTCTGCACATTCATCCTTCTCTTCTCCATTCATATTCATGAATATTCTTTTCATTCCATAATCATTCCTTAATACTTTTATCGTTCAACACTAGGTTTTAAATACTAATCTTTACTTGATTCTTCATAATCCTTATTTGGAATTATTCTAAAATTCCTGGGGTATCACATTCACCCCTCCTTCATAAAATTTCGTCCTTGAAATTTATATGTATTAATATCTCATTCATTTGCAACATATATAATTTCCTTACACTCATTCCACATATATTTCTTTCATTCTGTCCTCGTGGTCATTACACATTGCCATTTCTAAACTATCACATTTCCTAGTTACTTTACTTCGCAATTATTACTTTCCTTACCACTCACAATCAAATAATAATAACCCATCCTACCATCCAATCTTCATAAGAGTAGAGGAAAAATAAAACTTTTTGTAGTATGCTGAATGAATTTTTATCCCGGTTTAACAGTACTTCACTCCCAGAGTACGTCGTACTGCAAACCACTGACAGTGGGTTAGTCTGTCATTAAAGTAAACATGTACCCCGGTTACAGTACTTCACTCCCAGAGTACGTCGTACTGTAAACCCTGACAGTGGATCAGTCTGTCATTAAAGTGATGTATATTTAATCCGTAATTTGGCACGCCAGTAGAACAATCTGCCATGCCCGTGTTTCTTAATCTTTTTGTTCATCTCAGCGTTAGAATCCATTCAAAAATAATTCAATTAATTATAACTTTCAAAGAATTATGAATTCAATAAATATTTTTCAAAATTTGTCTAGCTGAATCAATAGCTCAGACTTATATTTCTTCAACGCTTGTCTAGCCAGATCAATTAGCATAGACTTACTTTTAACAATTTATAATTCGCAGAAATTTTCAAAACATTCATCATGTCAAAACTTTTCAAAACGTCTAGCCGAGTCAAATGGCAAAGACTTATAGCTTTAACATACTTTTATAAATCAAAATCATTTATGACTTCATGTTACCGCATCATTTTGACAGTCCGTTGAGAATTCCGTCGTGAATAATTCCTACACCATAAACCATACTTTATGGTGTTGAATTATCTTATAACGAAATAGTACCGCACCGTCTCAACAACACGTTGAGCATTCCGTCATTCATCACATCTACACCGGGCTAAAAGGTGCGTGGATGATTCTTTTGAAATACATTTTGATGTAAAAAAAAACATTTTTGTCTAGCCGAGACAAGTAGCATAGACACTTTTTAGATCGCTAAAAATTTCATTTATATTTTTCAAAGCACACCCGTGCCAAATCAACTTGAGGCCAAAAATTTCGAAGTCTAGCAAAGCTAGAAGAATGGGAATATCCTAAATTCCCTAACATTCACTTTTAGTTTCTTTACTAAATTATTCATTTATTGCTAGGACTATTATTACCATTATACGAAAATTTTCTAACTACTCCAACATTTCTATACCCCCGTATAGTTCATCAAACTTACCACACATTATGAGTCCAGGAACTTACCACAAGAATATGAGTTTTAAAGCTTGTCCTAGCAATATGTAGTCTAAGAACAAATCAAAGACTATCCATATGCTGAGGGGCTCAAAACATACCATACGATTATGAGTCATGGACTTACCACATGCATGAGTTTTAAGAACTCGTGCCTAAACTTAATATTATCTATCTATCAGAAATTCTTAGCGCGACTCTAACATTTCAATGATTATCACATAGTAACTAAGTAAACACAAATCCCCCGCCCATACAAAGGATTGTGCAACTCAGTCACCACATGGGTCCTCAAATGAAATTTCGTACCCAAGTTTCCTGCCCCTTATCATAACTTTTCTGTTATTCATGTCTCATCATTCTCTGAATTCTTCTTGTACTATTTCATAGTACCATATCTCTTTATAACATTAAAATATGCCTTTTCGACCATTAACAGGTCTCTCTATTATTTCACATTTTCACTTGATTTCATCATGATCTTGCTTCACAACCTACTTCTTACTCACTTCTCTTATCTCGTGATCGTATCGTAGTACGATCTTCTTACCCTTCCTGATCATGTTATTATGATCTCTTTCTATACGTTTTGGATTATCTTGTCATCTTTATTGTTTAAATCAGGTGTCCCCTGATCATTTTTGAGATTCATCTTTGAATCATTTCAATTATTCCTTCAAATAAATTTTTAATTAAACTTATAAATTTTCTCAATTCCCTGCCTTCGTTCAGATCTTTCTTAACATCTTTATCTCTTCCTTATAATCTTATCTCTTCCTTACAATCTTTCATATTTCCTTTACTTTAGCCAACATCTAAGAACATCTTTCTCAACTTACATCTGTTCCATCCTAATTTCCCCATGTTCATCAAACTTATCACGTATTTGGGCTCAGGAACTTACCATAATCATATGGTTGAGGAGCTTGTCCTAGTCAGGCCTTAGTCGCCCATTCGCTAAAGGGGCTCCACCATACATTTATGAGTCACGAGCTTACTATACGCTTGAGTTTTCAGAACACTCAACTAACCGTACTCTTCCTTACTTAGGTTATAGCCTAAGGTATCATTTACCTAAGGTTTATAACCTCTAGCTCTGATACCAACTGTAACGACCCCGAAATTCGACCCACTTTGTTATCTTAATTTTCATATTTATGAAACATTATCTTTCTTACGTCCAAATTTCGGTTCGTTAATATATCTTTAACCACCTTAACTGATCCATTATCTGATTTTAAAATCATCAATTACCGAATTTTTCGGTATAAATTTTTCTTTCTTTTTCTTTTCTCAATCATTGTATTAAAACGTTTGGATATTTAAAATCCTTACATTCCGACCCTAGTCCCATGGATCGCAACCTTTACTTATTCTTTCTATCATAATGCTCAACATTTAAAATTTTAATGTTGATTATATCCATTCAATATTCCTTGTTTCATGATTCATAATTAAATCATTGCATAATTCTCTATCGTAACCATCATCTTGAACAATCACAGTTCACAATTTAACATTATTCGTTCTATCAGGATCCAACATATATGTACATGTAAAACATCAATATAACTTTGACAAATTATCCACGTTGGATCATAATATAAACGTTTAATAATAACGTTCACAACCTTTTAGGAAAAACCCGTCATAATCCGATATTTCTTGAATTTCATTTCTTTCCTTCCTTGGAGTTAACGCCTTTACTTCTCTCTCCCTTGGCAGCTATGGAATTTTTTTCCGGTATCATGGTGGTCTCGGGCAGCCAAGAGGTGGTGCTCGGTGGAAGGAGAGAAAGCATTTTGTTTGCTTTTGTTCTCTTTTTCTTTCCTCTCCTTTTCTTCATTTTCTTCCTTTTTATAGCCACATGACTTAACCATTTTTTTTTTATATTAGAAAATCAATTCCACCACCGACTTAAGCTTAGCTTTCCCAACTTCCAGACTTTTCCACGTAAAAATCATGCATAATTCGTGCGTAATTAATTAATTTAATACATTACATAATTATTACGTGTAATAAATATTTTATATAATAATATAAAATATTTATTTTAATTCACCAAAATTCATAATACGATTTATAAATAATATTAACACCCCTTTTGGGAATTTTACTTGACAAATTTTGTGCACGCATAATAACATGCATGTAACTATTTGAGGTAATTAATGCTTCCAAAAATCATAAAATAAATCATACTACATAGAAAAATTATTTTCCATAATTTTTCACTTCATTTCTTGTACAACATGTTACATTAACATGTTCCCGTTTCCAAAATATTATCTTTCATAAAAGTCATAATAATTTCATTATACATAAACATAATTTTTAAATGAATTAAAACATTCCTTTTTCCTCATTTAATTTAATTTCTTTAATTTTCACATTACTTTCTTTATATATAAATTATATTATATAATTTATATATTTACATTTTCCTTTCGTAATTAATTTCTTAAATTCCTCCAACCATATTCCAATTAATCACTTTATATAAATTATATAATTATTCTTATATAATTTATATAATTATTATTTCCTTCGTACCTTATTTTAATTTCCTTATATAAATTATATAATTATTATTATATAATTTATATAATTACTTTTCCTTCTCAATTAATTTCTAAATTTTCTCCATAATTCTTGGTAAATTCTAAAATTCATAATCACAATTTCACTGATTTCCTCATTACCTTTTCATGTCAACTTGGATTAATTTAATTATTAATCCCTTTATTTCCATATTCAATGGAATTTAAATTATAACAATTAAACAAGCATACAAATATATCCACATATTAAATTCATATTTCTCATATTACCATATAATCTCATCATAATTTCTATATTTTCATTTAATTGTACAATTTATTGTACATTTAACCGAAATTTCTCTTATTCTTAATAAATTGTTTTTTTTTTTTTTTTTAAACAATTTATTTACTTTTCAATTACATTGATTCCATACCATTCGTCATGATCTCTGTATAGATTTAATTTACTAATTAAATCTCATCACATAAAATATCATAAATAATTTACACCATCTTGATAATTTTATCAATTAAATTCTCATTTAATATTATTAAATAATTCTGAAAGTTCGGATCCTCACATCTCTTGGTGGATCACCTCTAGAGGCTTCACACTTGGAGAGCTAACATTGATCCGTGGAATCTAATCGGTGAATTTGAAGAAGAACTTGAAGGATTAAAGGGAGATTAAAGGGAGATAAACCGTACATGACCACTACGTATGTTCATTGAGCTTTAAACTACGAATTGAAATTCAACATTATAACTACTACTGTGAGGATCCGAATTTCCAAGATTTCTTTAATAATATTAAATGAGAATTTAATTGATAAAACTATCAAGATTGCTTAAATTAATTATTATTTTATGCGATTAAGATATATGATGAGATTTAATTAGTAAATTAAATCTGTACAGAGATTATGATAAATGGTATTGAAATTAAGTAATTGAAAAGTAAATAAATTGTTTTAAAAACAATTTATTAAGAATAAGAGAAATTTCAGATAAATATACATTAATTTGTACAATTAAATTGTTATGAAAATGTGAAAATTTAGATTTAAAGGAAATTATATGGTAATGTGGGAAGTAAGATTTAAATATGTATATTTATATATGTGAATGTTTAATTGATAATTATAAATGTTATTAATTATGAAAATTAAGGGATTAATAATTAAATTAATCCGAAAAATTTATGAAAAGTTAATGAGGAAGTTAGTAGAAATTGTAAATATTGATTTTAAATTAATTACGAATTATGGAGGAAATTTAGAAATTAATTGAGAAGGAAAAGTAATTATATAAATTATATAATAATAAATTATATAATTTATATACGGAAATTAAAATAAGGTATGAAGAAAATAATAATTATATAAATTATATAAGAATAATTATGTAATTTATATAAGGTGATTAAATGGAATAAAGTTAGAGGAAATTAAGAAATTATTTAAAAAGGAGAATGTAATTATATAAATTATATAATATTAAATTATATAATTTATATATAAAAAGAAATTAATATGAATATTAAAGAAATTAAATAATAAATAAGAAAAAGGAATGTTTTAAGTTATAAAAAATTATATTTATGTATAATGAAATTATTATGACTTTTATGAAAGATAATATTTCAGAAACGTGAACATGTTAATGTAACATGTTGTCCACGTAATGGAGTGAAAAATTATGGAAAATAATTTTTATATGTTCAATGATTTATTTTATGATTTTTGGAGGTATAAATTACCTCATATAATTACATGCATGTCATTATGCGTGTACAAAATTTGTCAAGTAAAGTACCCAAAAGAGGTATTAAAATTACTTATAAATCATGTTATGATTTTTAGTGAATTAAAATAAATATTTTATATACATCATATAAAATATTTATTACATGTAATAACTATGTAATGTATTAAATTAATTAATTATGTGTAAAATTTTGTTGATAACCGGATGAGTAAGTTGACGGGAAGGCGGTGGAATTAGTCCTTAATTCCAAAATAATTAAATGTCTTTGTTATATAAAGAAAAAGAAGTGGGAAAAAGGGAGCAAAAAAGAAAAAGAAGAGAACTATTATTATTTCTTCCCCATTCGAAACTACCATGTCGCCGCCCGTGAACCACCATAGCCGACCAAGAAGAAGAAGAAAATAGCTGAAGCTTCAAGGAAGAGAATTACAAACCATGAAAGGTATAAAAACTAATGTTATTTAATTTATTTTGGAATTATTATTGATAAATTAATTTGTGGGAAAATTAGAAAATAATTAGAATAATTATTCTAAATAATTTTAGAATATATATGTATGAATTATGTGATTTTTGGAGTATTTTATTGTGAATTTTTGGATCAAAAATGGATTGTTTTGCCTAAGTTGGTGTACTGCTGCTGTGAAAGAAGAAGAAGAAATAAAAAGGCTGCCGCGCCATGCGCGGCAGCCAATTTTTTTTCCGGACGCAGCTTGAAACGACGCCGTTTTGGGCGTGCGGGAGAAGCAGCCGCGCAATGCGCGGAGGCTTCTGGTAGTGACGAGAAACGACGCCGTTTTGGCGTCGGCCGCGAAGGGCCGCGCGCAATGCGCGGTCGGCAACGCTGAAATTACCAGCGTGCCCCTGACCTTTTCAGGAAATACCGAATGTATCCCTAGACGCGCGGAAACTACGAAAATGCCCCTGGACTTTCCGGAAAATTCCGGATTTGTCCCTAACGTTGTCGAAATGACGGAAATGCCCCTGGGCTTTTCGGAAAATACCGAATGAGTCCCTATGGCCGCGGAAATTACCAAAATGCCCCCAGAATTACTTTTAATTGAAATAAATGTTTAAAAATTGTTTAAAAATTATAGAAATATACTAAAAATATAGAAATGATGTTTGGGCATTAAATTTAATATTTTTGTAAAAATATTAAATATTGGAGATTAATATTTAAATGTTTAAATATTAATCTAATAAGGTTATAATTTAGAAAATGGTTAAAATAAAAATTTTGGACAACCAGATGGGCTAAAATTTATCCGATAAGCTGAGTTGTCCGTAGTGAATATGTTTGATATTAAGTTCTATGAAAATATTAGGGAACGGGGTTAATTTAATTAACCATATTATTTAATAAATGGTTCAGAGATGATATTAATTAATTAAATTAATATCATAAGGAGATAAATAATTATTATTTGATTATTTTATGATCATAGGTTGATCGAGTTAAGAGTTTGAGATATCAATTTAAATAACTGGACGTCAGGCAAGTTCTTCAGTTCCTTTATGTTAAATGTTGAACTATTATGATATGAAATTCTTGTTTTAAATGCATACAATTTATGTGCTATGTGATACGTGTTTAATATGACCACAATGTGTTCTTCGTGCAACGATATGAGATATATTGCTATAGTTAAAGCACAAGCACATGATATATGACACACACCAAGCATGTTAAAGTATGTGATATGTGAAGCATAAACTGTTGAGCTTGCTGAGCCGTTGTGCTCATTACTTGCTTAATAAACATTTTTGCAGGAAAGAAATGAATTTCAAAAATATCAGATGATATAAAGACGGATAATTACAGAAGGTTGTGAACGTTATTGTTATATTTCAATAACATAATTTAATGTGAATACTATTGTTAAGTTTATATTTGGTATGTACATATATGTTGAATCCAGACAGGATAAGTAAAGTTAAATTTTGAATTGTGATTGTACTAGATAGATGTTACGATAGAGATTATTAAATGGCTTAATTATGGATTATGAAATCAAAAATAATTTGTATGGATACGAACAATATTAAGTTTTGAATATCGAGCTTTATGATACATGGCAGAAAGAAAAAGTGAAGGTTGCGATCCAGGGACTAGGATCCAGATATAAAGAATTTTAAATATTCAAATATACAATTATTGAAAAAAAAAATTGAATTGAGAAAAAGAAAAATTTATACCGAAAATTTGGTAATTGATGATTTTGAAATCAGCTAATGGATCAATTAAGGAGGTTGAAGATTTATTAACGAACCGAAATTTGGACGTAAGAAAGATAATATATAGTAAATACAAAATTAAAGGAAATAAAATGGGTCGAATTTCGGGGTCGTTACAGTTGGTATCAGAGCTAGAGGTTATAAACCTTAGGTAAATGATACCTTAGGCTATAACCTAAGTAAGGAAGAGTAAAGATAGTTGTGTGTTCTGAAAACTCAGGCGTATAGTAAGCTCGTGACTCATGATTGTATGGTGGAGCCCCTTTAGCGAATGGGCAACTAAGGCCTGACTAGGACAAGCTCCTCAACCATATGATTATGGTAAGTTCCTGAGTCCAAATACGTGATAAGTTTGATGAACACGGGGGGGATTGAAATAGAAAGATGTAAGTTAAGAAATGCAGATTTCAGATATTGATTAAAGTAAAGGAAATATGAAAGAGATAAGTTTATAAGGAAGAGATAAAGATGTTATGAAAGATCTGAACGAAGGCAGGGAATTGAGAAAATTTATAAGTTTAAATAAAAAAAAAAAATTATTTGAAGGAATAATTGAAATGATTCAAAGATGAATCTCAAAGATAATCAGGGGACACCTGATTTAAGCAATAAAGATGACAAGGTAATCCAAAACGTATAGGAAGAGATCATAATAATATGATCAAGAACAGTGAGAGGATCGTACTACGATACGATCATAAGATAACGGAAACGAGTAAGGAATGAATTGTAGAGCAAGGTCATAATGGGATCAAGTGAAAATGTGAAATAAAAGAGAGACCTGTTAATGGTCAACAAGGCATAGTTTAATGTTATAAAAAGATATGGTACTATGAAATAGTACAAGAAGAATTTAGAGAATGATGATACATGAATGACAGAAAGGTTATGATAAGGGGGCAGGAAGCTTGTGTACGAAATTTCAATTGAGAACTCATGTGGTGACTGAGTTGCACAATCCTTTGTATGGGCGGGGGATTTGTGTTTACTTAGTTACTATGTGATAATCATTGAAATGTTAGAGTCGCGCTAAGAGTTTCTGATAGATAGATAATATTAAGTTTAGGCACGAGTTCATAAAACTCATACATATGGTAAGTCCATGACTCATAATTGTATGGTATGTTTGAGCCCCTCAGCATATGGATAGTCTTTGATTTGTTCTCAGACTACATATTGCTAGGACAAGCTTCTAAATCCATATTCCTGTGGTAAGTTCCTGGACTCATAATGTGTGGCAAGTTTGATGAACTATACGGGGGTATAGAAAAGCTGGAGTAGATAGAAATTTTAATGTGATAAATGAAAATAGTCCTAGCAATAAATTAATAATTAAGTGAAAGAAACGAAGGTGTTAGATGTGTTAAAAATGTTAGGGAATTTAGGATATTCCCACTCTTCTAGCTTTGCTAGATTTCGAAAATTTTGGCCTCAAGTTGACTTGGCATGTGTGTGCTTTGAAAAATATAAATGAAATTTTTAAGCGATTTAAAAAGTGTCTATGCTACTTGTCTCGGCTAGACAAAAATGTTTTTACATCAAAATGTATTCCAAAAGAATCACACACACCTTTTAACCCGGTGCAGATGTGATGAATGACGGAATGCTCAACGTGTTGTTGAGACGATGCGGTACTATTTCGTTATAAGATGATTCAACACCATAAAGTATGGTTTATGATGTATGAATTATTAACGACGGAATTCTCAACGGACTGTCAAAATAATGCGGTAACATGAAGTCATAAATGCTTTTGATTTATAAAAGTATGTCAAAGCTATAAGTCAACGCCATTTGACTCGGCTAGACATTTTGAAAGTGTTGACATGATGAATACTTTAAAGATTTCTGCGAATTATAAATAGTTAAAAGAAAGTCTATGCTAATTGATCTGGCTAGACAAGCGTTGAGGGAATAGAAGTCTGAGCTATTGATTCAGCTAGACGAATTTTGAAATATATTGAATTCACATTCTTTGAAAGTTAAAAATTAAACAAATTTCTTTTGAATGAATTCTAAGGCTGAGATGAACAAAAAAAAAAATTAAGAATATTGCAGGTTGATCGAATGGTCACCTGGCATAACAAGACACAGGCATTGCAGATTTATCATCTGGCATGCCAATGTATGGTGAAACATCCATCACTTTAATGACAGATTGATCCACTGTCAGGGTTTGCAGTATGAAGTACTCGGGGAGCGAAGTACTGTTAAACCGGGATAAATGTTCATTCAGCGTAGCATGAAAATTTTTCCTAAATAAAATTTTGAATTCCTCTACTCTTATGAAGATTGGATGGTAGGATGGGATAGTATTATTTAAGTGTGAATGATAATGGAAGCAATAGTTGTGAAGTAAAGAAATTATGAAATGTGGTGGATTAGAAAATTGCAATGTGCAATAACTATGAGAACAGAAGGAAATAAAGATATGCGGAATAAATGTAAAGAAATTGTGTATGTTACAAATGAATGAAGTACGAGTACATAGGAATTTCGAGGACGAAATTCTATGAAGGAGAGGTGAATGTGACACCCAGAATTTTTGGAGTAATTCCAAATAAGGATTTCAATGGAATTAAGTAAAGGTTGGTACTTAAAACCTAGTGTTGAATGATAAAGGTATTGAGGAATGAATTATGAAATGTGAAGAAGATTTATAGGAATTAAGAAAAGAAGGTTGAATGTGCAAAGTATAAATGATATGAAATAAGTGGATTGAGAAAGGGTAAATATAATTAAAGAAAAGAAATTTTCAGAGAATGAGAAAATATCTTGATAAGTATATCAAGAAATGAATTAAAGTATTATTAATAAAATTTTAGAGAATTGTGAAATGTAATATTACAAAGGAATTATGAATTGAAATAAGAATGAAATATTCTGACTGTTATGACCATTATGGTATTATTCCTGTAAGTTACGGATATTAAAGAGGTAAAATATGATTATTATGGATATAGTTGTGATTTATCAAGATAAAGGTATAGCAAGGTGCTATAAATAAAATACGTATGATTATTAGGGCAATTATGATTCCGAGGACGGAATCCTGTTAAGGGGGGAAGAATGTGAGGATCCGAATTTCCAAGATTTCTTTAATAATATTAAATGAGAATTTAATTGATAAAACTATCAAGATTGCTTAAATTAATTATTATTTTATGCGATTAAGATATATGATGAGATTTAATTAGTAAATTAAATCTGTACAGAGATTATGATAAATGGTATTGAAATTAAGTAATTGAAAAGTAAATAAATTGTTTTAAAAACAATTTATTAAGAATAAGAGAAATTTCAGATAAATATACATTAATTTGTACAATTAAATTGTTATGAAAATGTGAAAATTTAGATTTAAAGGAAATTATATGGTAATGTGGGAAGTAAGATTTAAATATGTATATTTATATATGTGAATGTTTAATTGATAATTATAAATGTTATTAATTATGAAAATTAAGGGATTAATAATTAAATTAATCCGAAAAATTTATGAAAAGTTAATGAGGAAGTTAGTAGAAATTGTAAATATTGATTTTAAATTAATTACGAATTATGGAGGAAATTTAGAAATTAATTGAGAAGGAAAAGTAATTATATAAATTATATAATAATAAATTATATAATTTATATACGGAAATTAAAATAAGGTATGAAGAAAATAATAATTATATAAATTATATAAGAATAATTATGTAATTTATATAAGGTGATTAAATGGAATAAAGTTAGAGGAAATTAAGAAATTATTTAAAAAGGAGAATGTAATTATATAAATTATATAATATTAAATTATATAATTTATATATAAAAAGAAATTAATATGAATATTAAAGAAATTAAATAATAAATAAGAAAAAGGAATGTTTTAAGTTATAAAAAATTATATTTATGTATAATGAAATTATTATGACTTTTATGAAAGATAATATTTCAGAAACGTGAACATGTTAATGTAACATGTTGTCCACGTAATGGAGTGAAAAATTATGGAAAATAATTTTTATATGTTCAATGATTTATTTTATGATTTTTGGAGGTATAAATTACCTCATATAATTACATGCATGTCATTATGCGTGTACAAAATTTGTCAAGTAAAGTACCCAAAAGAGGTATTAAAATTACTTATAAATCATGTTATGATTTTTAGTGAATTAAAATAAATATTTTATATACATCATATAAAATATTTATTACATGTAATAACTATGTAATGTATTAAATTAATTAATTATGTGTAAAATTTTGTTGATAACCGGATGAGTAAGTTGACGGGAAGGCGGTGGAATTAGTCCTTAATTCCAAAATAATTAAATGTCTTTGTTATATAAAGAAAAAGAAGTGGGAAAAAGGGAGCAAAAAAGAAAAAGAAGAGAACTATTATTATTTCTTCCCCATTCGAAACTACCATGTCGCCGCCCGTGAACCACCATAGCCGACCAAGAAGAAGAAGAAAATAGCTGAAGCTTCAAGGAAGAGAATTACAAACCATGAAAGGTATAAAAACTAATGTTATTTAATTTATTTTGGAATTATTATTGATAAATTAATTTGTGGGAAAATTAGAAAATAATTAGAATAATTATTCTAAATAATTTTAGAATATATATGTATGAATTATGTGATTTTTGGAGTAGTTTATTGTGAATTTTTGGATCAAAAATGGATTGTTTTGCCTAAGTTGGTGTATTGCTGCTGTGAAAGAAGAAGAAGAAATAAAAAGGCTGCCGCGCCATGCGCGGCAGCCAATTTTTTTTCCGGACGCAGCTTGAAACGACGCCGTTTTGGGCGTGCGGGAGAAGCAGCCGCGCAATGCGCGGAGGCTTCTGGTAGTGACGAGAAACGACGCCGTTTTGGCGTCGGCCGCGAAGGGCCGCGCGCAATGCGCGGTCGGCAACGCTGAAATTACCAGCGTGCCCCTGACCTTTTCAGGAAATACCGAATGTATCCCTAGACGCGCGGAAACTACGAAAATGCCCCTGGACTTTCCGGAAAATTCCGGATTTGTCCCTAACGTTGTCGAAATGACGGAAATGCCCCTGGGCTTTTCGGAAAATACCGAATGAGTCCCTATGGCCGCGGAAATTACCAAAATGCCCCCAGAATTACTTTTAATTGAAATAAATGTTTAAAAATTGTTTAAAAATTATAGAAAAATACTAAAAATATAGAAATGATGTTTGGGCATTAAATTTAATATTTTTGTAAAAATATTAAATATTGGAGATTAATATTTAAATGTTTAAATATTAATCTAATAAGGTTATAATTTAGAAAATGGTTAAAATAAAAATTTTGGACAACCAGATGGGCTAAAATTTATCCGATAAGCTGAGTTGTCCGTAGTGAATATGTTTGATATTAAGTTCTATGAAAATATTAGGGAACGGGGTTAATTTAATTAACCATATTATTTAATAAATGGTTCAGAGATGATATTAATTAATTAAATTAATATCATAAGGAGATAAATAATTATTATTTGATTATTTTATGATCATAGGTTGATCGAGTTAAGAGTTTGAGATATCAATTTAAATAACTGGACGTCAGGCAAGTTCTTCAGTTCCTTTATGTTAAATGTTGAACTATTATGATATGAAATTCTTGTTTTAAATGCATACAATTTATGTGCTATGTGATACGTGTTTAATATGACCACAATGTGTTCTTCGTGCAACGATATGAGATATATTGCTATAGTTAAAGCACAAGCACATGATATATGACACACACCAAGCATGTTAAAGTATGTGATATGTGAAGCATAAACTGTTGAGCTTGCTGAGCCGTTGTGCTCATTACTTGCTTAATAAACATTTTTGCAGGAAAGAAATGAATTTCAAAAATATCAGATGATATAAAGACGGATAATTATAGAAGGTTGTGAACGTTATTGTTATATTTCAATAACATAATTTAATGTGAATACTATTGTTAAGTTTATATTTGGTATGTACATATATGTTAAATCCAGACAGGATAAGTAAAGTTAAATTTTGAATTGTGATTGTACTAGATAGATGTTACGATAGAGATTATTAAATGGCTTAATTATGGATTATGAAATCAAAAATAATTTGTATGGATACGAACAATATTAAGTTTTGAATATCGAGCTTTATGATACATGGCAGAAAGAAAAAGTGAAGGTTGCGATCCAGGGACTAGGATCCAGATATAAAGAATTTTAAATATTCAAATATACAATGATTGAAAAAAAAAAAATTGAATTGAGAAAAAGAAAAATTTATACCGAAAATTTGGTAATTGATGATTTTGAAATCAGCTAATGGATCAATTAAGGAGGTTGAAGATTTATTAACGAACCGAAATTTGGACGTAAGAAAGATAATATATAGTAAATACAAAATTAAAGGAAATAAAATGGGTCGAATTTCGGGGTCGTTACAGTTACAAAATGTAGAAAGGCTCAAGAATACGTGAAGAACACGGAGAACGACAATCGTACATGGCTACGACTCGCGTTCTTGAGCTTTTGAAAATTTAAGACGAAAGATAAATTGAACATAAAAACTATAAGAGATTGTACCTTTGGTGTTTGCAAACTTTAACTATTTCTTTGCAATATCCAAGATAGTAACTCACTATAACTCTCTCTCAATATATGTATAGCTTTGATACATGATTTTTGATCTTGAAAATGAATGATAGAATGGGTGAACATTGTTTGCTATTTATAGGCCAACCAAAGCTAGGGCAAAAGGGTCATTTTTACAAAACTTCCAAGGTAAGCTAACTTTAAGTGCACCACCCTTGGCCACTTGATATGAACGGTTCTTTGGTCCATTTAATGCCAATAAATGTTTATAATCATCATATTTTAATGACATCACAATGCCATACTTGTTAGCCTTTGATTGGTCCACCAATTAGCCTACCAAATGAATAGTTATAGGGCTTGTTTGGTTGGGGAATTAAGCATTTAAATGAGGGGTAGTCAAGGTCTTTTACCAAGCTTGATCAAGGTTAGATTAGTCCTTTTGATAATCTAGCTTAATCATGATTAGGTTAATTAACATTAAACCTAGGAATTTGATTAGTCGATTAGGTTATTAATTCACCAATTAGTTTAACTTATAGATTAGGTTAATCTTTAGCTTAATTAATCTTAATCCTAGTTAGGTTAAGTTTAATTACATGTTAATTAGGTTAAATGGTAATCTAATTACCCTAACCCAATTCAATTCCAACCGGATTAGTACTAATCATCTAATTAGATTAATTAGTTAGATAATTTAATTATTCTGTAACTAGGTTTAGGTCTAGATTAGGGTTCCTAGTCCAATTATCTCTAACCTAGTTCATTTCTAAGTATTCCAGTTGAATTGGTCATTACTGATTTAAAAGTCAGATATTACAGAGTTTTGTTCAGAATAAACACTATTCTGTAAAACGGAAAGTCAAAAAGACGTTGCACGTTTTTTGGTGAATAGTATTTTTGATTTCTATTTCTCAGAAAATGGTTAGATGATCAAAAAGGCAAAAAAAAAATTCGTCTTTTCCCTATTTCGTCCTATACCTGACGCGTTTTTTGAGTAAACTTTTATCGGCTATATCATGTTTTTAGAGTGCGAGAAAGAAGAATCTTGAAGCAGAATGTCATTTTGACGTACACGTTTCGCTCAGGGGCTTATGTTAGATTTCCTATGGTTTAGACCCTAGGGTTTAGGGTTTAGGTTTTATCTTCTTTTCAGATTTTTGAAAAAAAACTTTTATGCTCCTTTTTCGTGTTAAGGCTGAATACTCGAACCGAAACACCTAAATAAACAATAACAAAGATTCCATAACACATATAAGATGTAATTCAATCTTTATTTATTCATATAAAGTCGGATTACAACTCTCTTGGAAGTTCGGAATATTATAAAAACTCCATTAGGTGTTCTATAATATCCAAAATATTTCAAATATGATCTGACAAGATATAATTAAGGTTATAAATTCAATACTTAATGATGATTGCTCGAGTATACCTTGGACTATTTTAAAGAAAATATACAACTTAAAAAATGCAATCGTATAATACTGTATGTTAAAACTTTTAAACTAAACTATGTGTTATGTGATTAGTAAAGCTTGAATTAAGCTTTTAAATATGTTATGTGATTATTCTATGTGTAGAATTATGTGTTTTTGTTCACGTAATTAACTTTAACATTTAAGAAAATCAAGAAGTCAAAACCTAAATGGAAAAAGAGTTACATCAAATTGACATTCCATTTCAAGATTCATCATGCCTACGCTTTGAAAACAGGTAATTGTCAATAAAATTTTTTCTCAAAAAACGTGTAAAAATATTACTCACGAGAAAAAGTTTTTCTTTCATTAGATTGTTTATTTCATCTATTGGATTTCTTACATTTTACAATATAGTGTTAATATGAGGTTTAGATGTCAAGGAACCAATCAATTTTTTCAGGAAAAAAGACAAAAATGACACTATTTACGAGAAAACATTTGTCGTCTTTCTGACCGTTCTTCTCGACGTTTTGACTTTGTACATTTCACGAAATAGTATTCTTATGAGGTATGGATGCTAATGAGCAAATAAAAATATTTTTTTTGAAGTACGTGAAAACACTATTTATTCAGACACTGTCTTCTGAATTTTAAAAATTCACAATTCTGAATACCGTTTTTACGGACAATGGAGATATTTCCACAAATAAAAATTTTTACAAAAAAAAAATGACTGTGGGGTTTATGAAATTTTTAAATGGAACAAATACGAAAAGAAATATATAAAATACGCTTTACGGGAAATAGACGGAAGTGTGTCTGAGATTACAACAAGGTATAAACTATGAGACTTACACTAGATATCATATTAATACTATATGAAGTATTTTACAAATAAAATACGTATAACTAATTAAAACTAATATTAATGATGCGAAATATTTCAAATTAATCGCACGCGATTTATCTAAATACCGAAATATCAACCAGTCGGAAGAAATAATGACGAAACAGCTCGGTACTAGAAAACCAAGTGGGCAGTTTTTGGCATAAAAATATCTAGATATTATTTTATTTTTATTGATTAAATAGTGTGTAAAAAGACTAAAATGCCCTTGGCTTTTAAACTAAAGACCGAACTACCCCGACCCTTAGTTTTCTATAAATAGGGAGCTCTCCCTCTTTTAAATTCATTAGTTTCAAGAACAAACTCCAACGTTAATATGAGAAGGAGTTCTAGTGAGTTATGATAAAAAAAATGTAAAGAAATAGTTAAAGCTTGCAATTTTAAAATGTACAATCTCTAGTTGTTATAATGTTCAATTTTTCTTTCATCTTTAATGTTTATAAAGCTCCAGAACGTACGTCGAGCTCAATTTTAATGTTCAATTTTAATGTTCAATTGTCATTCTCTGTGTTTTTCACGTGTTCTTGAGCATTTCTTCATTTTATAGTAGTTATAATGTCGAATTTTAATTCATAGTTTAAAAGCTCAAGAACGTACGTCGTAGCCATGTACGATTGTCTTTCTCTGTATTCTTGAGCAATAATTATAAATTGTTATAATCAAGTAAACAAGTCGTTATAATACTCAAATTATTTCAAGGATGAAATCCAAAAGCTCAAGAACATAAGCTCAAGAACGTGAGTCTTAGCTACGTACGATTATCATTCACGTGTTCTTTATGATTTTGTAATTTAGTGTTATAGAGTTGTGAAACATGTTGACCTAGAAAATTCATGCTTGTGGCATCATGTTTTAGCAAGTTAAACTAAGAATGAGGAAGCTTAGTCAAAGTATCAAAGTATTAGAGGTTTAATGTGAGTAAAAGATGGATTTAAAACATTAATATGGAAGAGTAAATTGGAGATGATTATACAGTAATTTTGAGGATGAAATTCTGATAAGGAGGAGATAATCTAATATCCTGAATATTTACAAAACTTATAAATATGACATTAAATGACTAAAGTGAATTGTAAAGTTAATTTTGAGGACGAAATTCCAATAAGTTGGGATGAATGTAATATCCCAAATATTTCAAAAACGATATGACCAAATCTAATTAAGGTTGTCAATTAAAAACCTAAGAACGATTGTTCAAGCATACCTTGAGCTATCTTAAAGACAAAATATAACTCGAAACTATGATCGTATATAACTAAGAGGTTACAAATCTCTAACCTAATTTATGTTATGTAAATGGTAAAGCTTGAATTGAGCTTTTAAATATGCTATGTGAATTATCTATGCGTAGGATTTCGTGTTTTGATTTTAGTAGTTAACCTTAACACTTATTAAAAATCAGAAGTCAATTTAGGGCAAAAACCTATATTAGAAAAAAAGTTAAACCCTAAACCCTAGGAAATAACCTAGGCCCTCGAGCAAAATGTGAAGGTTACATTGACATTCCGTTTCAAGATTCATCATTCCCACGCTTTGAAAACACGAAATAGCCAGTAAAAGTTTTTTCTCAAAAAATGTGTAAAAGCATTATTCACGAGGAAACACTTTTCATTCGTTTGACTGTTTCTTTCATCTGTAGGACATCTCGTATTTCACAACATAGTGTTAATATGAGGTGTAGATATCAGGGAACCAATAAAATTTTTTGAAAAAAAAAGACAAAATGTAACGACCCCGAAATTTGACATACCTTATTACCTTGATTTTTATGTCATTATTCATTATTTTCTCTTATGTCCAAATTTCGGTCTGTTAATAATATTTAATCACCTTATTTGATCCCTTAATTGATTTTATGAATCATCAATTACCAAATTTTTTGGTATAATTTTTTTTCTTCTCTTTTATTAATCATTGTATTAAAATATGTTGACATTTAAAATTCACTTATCGTCTCGATCCTAGTCCCTGGATCGTAACCTTTACTTTTTCTTTCTATCATCAGTATCGTAAAGCTCAGCATTCACAATTTAATATCGTTTATATCCATACAATATTCTTTGTTTTCTGATTCATAATTAGACATATCATAGTTCCCATCGTAACCATTACATTGAACTATTACAGTTCATACATTAATGCTATTCATTTTATCCGGATCCAACATATATGTACATACAAATCATCAATGTAAACTTTGTAATTTACCCACATTGAGTTATACTACTAAAAGTATAACAATTATGTTCACAGCCTTTTAGGGTGATTCATCTCTAATAATTGGATATTCTTGAAATTCATATCTTTACCTGTAAAAGTTTGTATTATGCAAGTAATGAGCACAACGGCTCAGCAAGTTCAACAGTTTACACCTTTCATGCTTCACGTCGCACATAGCTTAACATGCTATGTGTGTGTGTCATACATCATGTCCCATCATTGCACAAAGTACACATAGTTATCATATTATCCACAGATCATATAACACATAATTTATATGAATTTGAAACAAGAATTACATATCATAACAGACAAACATTTAACATAAAAGTACTGAAGAACTTGTCTGGATTGTGGAATTAATAAATATCCATTCTATAATGATTCTCGTACAACCTATGATCATAAAATAATCAAATAATAATTATTTATCCTCTCATGATATTAATTTAGTTAATTAATATCATCTATAATGTAATTAACCCTACCCGACGATTTATTTTAGTTTACCTGGTCAATTATTAAACAATATGGTTAATTATATGAACCTTATTCTTTAATATATTAATTTAACTTAATATCAAATACATTCAATACGGACAACCCGGCTCATCGGATAAAATTTAGCATATTTGGTTGTCCGGATTTTCATGTTAATCATTTTCTAACTTTTAAACTCATTAGATTAATATTTAAAATATTTAAATATTAATCCCCAATATTTAATATTTTTACAAAATATTAAACTTAATGCCTAAACATCATTTCTATATTTTTAGTATTTTTCTATAATTTTTAAATAATTTTTAAACATTTATTTAATTAAAAATCTCTTTCTAGGGGCATTTTGGTAATTTTTGTGACTTTAGGGACATAACCGGAATTTTCTGAAAAGTCCAGTTGCATTTTAGGACACGCTGGGTATTAAATTAAAAGACCAGAGGCACAACCGTAATTAACCACGTTGCCAACCGCGCATTGCGCGACCCCGTCTTCCGCTTACGCCAGCCAAACTACGTCGTTTGGCCTGGCAGTCGACACAGTTACAGCCGTGCATGGCGCGACTCCCCTTTACCTCCCAAAACAACGCCATTTCAATCCCGGCGTCCGAAAAAATTAGGCCGTCACGCATTGCACGGACGACCCAAATTTTTTTTTCTTTTTCCTTCTTCCCAGCAACAAAAAGCTAACCAACTAAAAAAAAAATACCAACTTTGCTCAAATTTTTTTCCACATAATACCTCTTAAAATTATATAATTCACACATAAATATCCAAAAATTATTTGGAATAATTATTCTAATTATTTCCTATTTTTCACAAAATTTATTTATCACTCATAATACAAAATAAACCAAATAATTAAATTATTATACCTTCCAAAACTTGATTTCTTTCCTTGAAGGAACCAAAAATTTCTTCGTCCCTCTCTTGGTAGCCATGGTGGTTTGGCTGGCAAGGTGGTGGTTTCGACGGGGAGAAGAAGAAATATAAAGAGGGAGAGTTTATTTTTCTTTTTTGTTCTTCTTTTTTTTCTTTTCCACTCCCTTTTTATTGCCAAGGTATTTAACCATTTTGGAAACCAAACATAGTTCCACCGACTTATCCTATGTGACTTATTCCATGCAAGTTTCAGATTTACACAAAAATCATGCAAAATTAATTATTTTAATACATTACGTAATTATTTCGTGTAATAAATATTTTATAATATATATATATATAATATTTTAATTTACTAAAAATCGTAAATTGATTTTTAAATAATATTTATACCTCTTTTAGGTACTTTAGTTGACAAATTTTGTACACGCATAATGACATGCATGTAATTATATGATGTAATTTATACTTTCAAAATTCACAAAATAATTCTATAACATATAAAAATTATTTTCATGCATTTTTCACTTCGTTACTTGAACAACATATAACACTAACATGTTCACGTTTTTAAAATATTATTCTCCATAAAAATCATAAAAAATTCATTATACATAAACATAATTTTTAATAACTTAAAATTTTCTTTTTTTTTTCTTTTTTTTTTCATTTACTATTTACATTAACTTCTTTATATATAAATTATATAATTTTGTATTATATAATTTATATATATATACATTCTCCTTTCATAAATAATTTCTTAAATTTCTATATAATTATCAATTAATTATATAACCCAAAATTATACATTTATTAACTCTCTAATTAATTTAATCCTCTTATATAAATTATATAACTATTCTTATATAATTTATATAATTATTATTTCCTTCATATCTTACTTTAATTTTCTTATATAAATTATATAATTTATTATTATAAAATTTATATAATTACTTTTCTTCTCAATTAATTTCTAAACTTCCTCCATAATTCCTGATTAAATCTAAAATCAATAATTACAACTTTACTGACTCCCTCATTAACTTTTCATAAAATTTCGTATTAATTTAATTATTAATATCTTTATTTCCATAATCAATGGAATTTAAATTATAACAATTAAACAAGCACACACACACACACACACACACACACACACACACACACACACACATATATATATATACATACATATATATATATATATATATATATACATATTTAATTCATATTCCTCACATTACCATATAACATCATTGTAGACACACAAATTTTGCACTTCTCTACTAACCCTGGCAGGAGTGCAAAGTCGTCACTTGACCCGACATGCGAAAAGGAAAGTGGACCCCAACACGAAGCCACCCCAACGACTTACGGTCAAGGCTGCCACAACGGACAACGAGCATCAGGTTACTTGAGGCAAGGAAAACAGTTGATCCAGAAGAACCTGATTTGATCACAAAAGACAACTAATGGCCACTACGTTTACGATGTTCGGCGGTCTCAGAAATTGACGATTTAAGACCGCGTGGCACGAAAATCGAAA
This sequence comes from Hedera helix, assembly GCA_947179155.2. Lineage (NCBI taxonomy): Eukaryota > Viridiplantae > Streptophyta > Magnoliopsida > Apiales > Araliaceae > Hedera > Hedera helix. Next base: position 25,081,669 of record OX359266.1, read on the forward strand.
AAAGCAAGCCGGGCAGCCGCGGGTGCACCTGCGGCCACCGACAAAGGGGACAGTGCGCGGCTCGAAGAGACAACCCGGCAGCCGAGGATTCGGCACGGGCGGCTAGCGAGCCCAGCCGCCGTAGATGCACCTGCGACCAGCAGCAGATGCACCTGCGGCTGCCTGCGGAGCACTATACAACGGCCATTTCCGCCCGAGAGAAAAAAAGGGAGAAAGATTTTGAGAGTTTTAGAGAGAGAGAGTTCGCGGGAGGAGAGAGAAAAGCTCGGTTCTTGGTTAGATTTGAGTGAAAAATTCATCTCCTCTTGCTAATTAGTCAAGTGTTCGTGTAGTGTTGTTCGAGTCGTGAAGTAAGAAGCTTTAATCGGCATTTTTGCAAGGTGAAAATGGTGTTTTCTTAGTTTTTTTATTGCTTGTATTGCTAGTATAATTTCGTGTTTTAGATTGCTTGATGTGGTATGTTGTTATGATGACGATGATCCGTGGATTAGGGGTTGTTAGCGAGGGTTCAATCGGAACGTTACTTCCTCCTAATGCCTCGATGACGTCCGTACGGTGATATATCGTTTGTTGTGTTAATGAAAAGTTCGCTGTGTTGGGTTTGCGATCCTTGAGTGGTGTAATGTAATAATGAGTTTAGTATTGTTAGATTTACCGTAGTATTGGTTGTGCAGTGATTTGGGTAGCTGTGAGCCTAGGGAGGAGATTCTCGTGATCAAATCCCGATGATGGACATTTTTGGTATATGTAATCATTGAATAGGGTCCATGGTTGTATCTATGTAATATCGGGCCTTAAAGCGATACCAAATCGTGATCGGGTTAAGGCCTCGTAATAATAAAATATGCGATTGTGGGTGTTTGGGGTTATTGGGACGGCTCACATGCCCATAGATAACCCCGACACGTTTTGAATGCTTGTTTGATTTACAACACAAAAAAATGGTTTTCCAAAATAAGGCAAATGATAAAGATTTTCTAAAAATAATCAAATTAGGATATTAGATTCACAAGGTTTTAAAATTAAGAGTTTTGACGAACTTTGATCATTGTTTGACGAGAAGGCTCCATTTGGTTTTGAATGTCATAAAAGATGTTTTTCGTAAAAGTAGATAAACGTTTTCATTAAACTTTGTGCATAGGGTTAAAGAGTTCTAGAAGTTGCCTTCATTTTATTTGAATATAGTGTTAGAGAGCAATGTATAGTCTCGATTCCTATTTGGCAAAAATTTAAAACTATTGTCTTCTAAAAATGACATCTAATAAAAAATCTCATCGTTTTCGGAATTAAAATCAATCTTTATTTTTAAAAGTGAAGCCTTGTCATTTGGGTCAAAAGACGTCTAAACACTTTCCCGACAAAACACATTTGCCATATAAATCCAAGCAACTTTTATGCGAAAATTCACCACAAACATTCATTTAGGCACACACGCACACATATGCGCACACCCACATTTTAGGATTTAAGAGGATAGGAAAGCATCGAGATTGCGGTAACTGTGTTTCACGGAAGTCGGGGGGTGCATAACACCTTCCCCTCGCTTAAGCAAGCCCCCGAACTCTATGAATCTCGGTTCACGGACCAATTGAATTAGAGTCACATATGAGCCGACGATTACGAAAACAAAATTCGGATGAGTTGGTACATCCATTTCAAATATACCAACTGGCGACTCTGGTCAACTGGCTTATTATAAAATCGACCTTTCGAAACCCCGTCGACACTTAAGCCGACCCTTTTCAAAAAATCACATCTTAAATCCAAAGGCCAAAATTGGAAAGGGCTTTATTTTAATATTAAAAAACGAAACGACTAAAATCCCGGCGTCGACAATCATTTAATTATAATTTCTGTACCTCCACACTAATTTTATTGTACAATTTTATTGTACCATTACCTGTAATTTCTCTTATTCTTCATAAATTATTTTTAAATAATTGATTTATTTTTCAATTATGTTAATTCAACACAATTCATCACCATCTTTGTGCAGATTTAATTTATCAATTAAATCTCTTCACATAAATAATAATTAATTTAAACAACCTTGATAATTTTATCAATTAAATTTTTTATTAAAGAAATCCCAAAAATTTGGGTTCTCACAAAAAATGCACGATTTACGAGAAAATATTTATCGTCTTTCTAACTATTCTTTTCGACGTTTTGGCTTTTTACATTTCACGAAATAGAGTTTATATGAAGTATAGATGTTATTTAGTCAATAAAAGTTTTACTTGAAAAACGTATAAAATACTATTCATTTGAAAAACTTTCTTCTGAATTTTGAAAATTCACATTCCTAAATAACGTTTTTATTGACAGTAGATGCATTTTTAACAATAAAATTTTTACCCAAAATATTTTTAGGAGAATACTATTCACGTATACAACACGAATACGTAGCAAATACGAATAAAATACGAAGAAATAATAAAAGTATAGTCTAATGTATAAATACGAGAATTATACGAAAGATTATGCAAGATTAATACAAGATTAATACGAGGTATAATACAAGTAGAATACGTATAGTATACGATGTATTATACGTATAAAATATGTATTATACTATTTAATTAATTAGTTGAAATCAAACTAGGTTATGTGTAACTAAGTTCGTGTAACCAAATTAGAGAAAACTAGCACAATTACATTAACTGGAAAATAACTAGCACGATTTGTTTGGAACTAAATTCAAGTGAAAATGAATTGACCAATCAAAAGAAGGGTGATGTAAGCGATGATGCAAACGCTAGAGTGAAAAGTGTAATAAGCCGGGGTAAAATGCGATTAATGAAACTTGGTTTTTCAATAAATAGGAAGCTAAGCTCTTAATTTTTCTCATCATTTTCAAGAGTAAATTCAAGAGCAGAAATACTCTCTCTATATGTTCTACATAGTTATAATTCAAGAAAATTGTAAAGAAATAGTTAAAGCTTGCAATAATAAAATGTACGATTCTTAATCGTTATTATGCTTAAATTTTTATTTTATCGATGAGACTTAAGAACATAACTCGTAGCCATGTACGATTTTTCATTCTCTGTGTTCCTTATGACTTTAACAAGTCGTTGTTATGTCTATTTCATTTTATAGTTAGAAATAAAAGTGTTAGTTCCCAATGACACGATAGAAATCTAGAAGGGGAAGGGGGTTGAATAGATTCTCTTTAAAATTTCTTCTATTTGAAAAAATCTCACTTAATTAATTCTTAAACAGAAGTTTAACACAGCGGAATATGATTTAGTTATTCTTCTCTTTAAATGTTAAAGTAATAATTCAACAAACAATTATATGGCAGATATAGCAAATGAAAGATAGAATGAGAGAGACTCTGGGTTTTAAGTGGTTCAGAGCACACAATACTCCTACTCCACTGTTCTGCTCTTCCAGCAGCAAATCCACTAAGGATACTTTTACAATATTTGAATCACTAAGATTCCTGCAAGACCCACAGTCTTGAAATTTTAGTTCACAAAGAACTTTACAAGTCTAACAGACTTGCTTACACTAGTTCACAAAGAACTCTCCAAGTCTAACAGACTTGCTTACACCAGTTCACAAAGAACTCTTTTGGATTGATGTATATTTGGATGTGCTACTAAGTTGCTTATTAGCTTGAGTGTTTGAAGGGCTTAGTAGCAATGCAGGCTTTCTTATCAGTTCAATCTTTTTCACTTCTTGCGTTTTTCTTTTTGTACAGTGCTACTTTTCTCTTTTGCTGATCTTAGTATTTAAGAAGTTAGGGCTCCAGATTTTCTTCCCGTTGGATCATCTGCTTGAACTTGTATTTCTTTCCGTTACCTTACAGAAGAGAGCTGCTGTATATTATATTAATATAGCTCATTAAAGCTCTGATGAGATTTTAATTGATCTGACCTGTTAGTCCATGGAAGGTTGTTTCCTTTATCCTTTGGGACATATATGTCAGTCGTAGGTTCCCACCAACTTTTATAGAGTCGTTTGGTCCTTCCAAAATATAAGGACTGATAGGACACAGTCCTCTGACTTTTCTGCCTTGAAAGTCTTCTTTCTGTTTCCATAATGCGCTTGGGTCAGACTCCTGACTTTTCTGACTTGATCGATTTGCAGAGGCTTCCTTTTTGATTACTTTGATGAAAATTGAATGCTTGAATAGGATAGCTCCTGATCTGATAATCGTAAAGGATCATCTCTTATTGATCATCGTACAGTTCAGTTTAAGGCTTCTCGTAAAGAACAGTTTGTTTGGTCGTAGAGTCTTCTGGACCACAATCGTAGAGTTCATTCTACGATTGGTTGCCTTAATCGTAGAGTCTTCAGAATCACAATCGTAGAGTCCATTCTACGATTGGTTGCCTTGATCGTAGAGTTAATTCAAATCATAGAGTTTCTTTGACACAAATCGTAGAGTTCTTTCTACGACTTTTTATTGCACCAACAGATCAACTTAACTGTTTTGATCTAATTAAGTCTTAGTACAACACACAAGACTTTTATACAATAAACACTAGATCAACCTAACAGTTTTGATCTTATCTAATACAACCCTTGTACATTATTTCTAATCATCAAATTTAATCATTCAGTGTTCAACAATCTCCCCCAATTTGATGATGACAACATTATTAACAGATAGTGATTTGAACATATTAAAATAGGCAAAATGCAAGAGTAATTGAATGCCTAATCATACAGTGAGCAGCTGTATTTTCTAGAGAAAAATATGAATTTTATTGATGTTTTAGTCAGATGATACAATTGAGAAAACAACAGAAAAAGAAAAATAAAAAAACTTATCTCCTTCTGTTAGGAGGTCTTCTGCCTTTTTCTTCCCTCTGCCTGAAGAATGCTCTTCTTTCTTCTTCAGCTTTTCTCAGTTCTTCTTCCCTCAACACAGCTTCTTCTTCTTTAATTTGAAACCATTCCTGTGAGCTAGAAGGCCTCATTGATGAGGAAGAAGGTCTTGCTGTCACCACCTCCTGTTATGAGCCAGAAGGCCTCATAGTTGAGGAAAAAGGTCTTGCTGTCACCTCCTGTCTAGGATGAGATCGTACTGCTTCGAATCTAGGAGGATATATTGAAGTTTGAACCATCCTCATCCCTTGAGGTGCTCTTTCTCTTCTGTTGTAGTCTGAGCTAGTTCTTGTTTGCTCTGCTGTGCTCAGTTTCTTCTCCCCCTTGTTGGCATCATTAATTGTTGCTACATGTTCTGAAAGCTGCTGGATGCCCTGAATAATTTCTTGAAGTTGGGTCTTAGTGGCAGCTACATCATCTTGGTGGGCTTGGAGTCTTTCGTTAGCCGTGATTTGTTTTTGCTCCACCAATGACAAAGTGTCATTCGACCGATGTTTTTGTTCTGTGAGAGAGTCCTTCAAGGCAATGATTTCATTACTGAGGAAGGTGATAGATTTATCATTGGTTTCTTGAAGAATAACAATGGCCTACTGATGTGAGTTCAAGGCTTCCAGAATAATTTTATCCCTTTCTTGGAGATTTTCAGAGACTGCTGCCGTTAGCTGCTTTAATCTTGTGGAAAATTGTCTATTCAGACTGGTAGAGAGACCATTGGCAACATCAATGATATCGTCCATTATACGTTGAAGGCTGTGGTATTTCGATGCCAGGTCGTTTTGTATCTCTGTATGGATATGGCTTGTCAAGTCAGTTAAGCCCTCAGATGTAGGAAGCCGAGATACCTTGTCTAAAATTTGCTGGAGAAGTTGAGATGATTGTCCCTGGTCAGCCGTAGAGCTTGGAATATGAAAGTATTCGTGACTAGAGGTGGAGGGAATATCCTCGTGAGTTAACAGGAGTCTTGAAGATGGAGCCGGAGGGATTGTTTGCTGAGTAGGCAGAATTTCAGGAGAGTCTAGAGGGCACTCTACGTTTTGATTAGATAGGCTGTCTTGAGTATCAGTCGTAGATGGTGGTGACTCTACGATCGGGGATGTGTTTATCATAGAGTTTGAAGCAGAGTTGGTATTTGGGGACTCCTCAAATTTATTGAACATAGATGAGGGTGAATGAATATGAATGAGGGCTAGAGGAATAACATGTACCTTTTGCCCTAAAGAATGTGAAAAGGGGCTACAAGAAATAAGCTTCTGGGCATAAAACAGATTCTGAGGATAGCCTTGAGCTATAATCACCATATTTGGGTAAGCTTTGAAAGTCCAGAAAACTTGATCCCATGCATTGTGAACCAGAGCTCGGTGGAATGGCATCAGTGGCAAAAATTTCAGCAAGCAGTTGTAGTTCAGATGCCTTTGCTCATCTCTTCCAACGACCACTATCTCGATGTCATCCTCTTCATCAGCTCAAGCATCCATAGGCTCCCCCTCAGCCCGAGCATCCATAGGCTCAGCTGCCATAGAAGACTCCTTCTCAACTGGAGATATGACAGCTTTTTCAAGTAGCTCCCCCTTAGCTACTGAGTCTTTGTCAGTTAATTTAACTAGCCTTCTTCTCTTTCTTTTTGGCTTTTTTGGGGTTGCCTCTTTAGCTTCATACTTGCTGCGAGTTTCCCTTCGCAGATCAGAATCTTCATCCTCTGATGCAGCCTTCTCTTCAGGAGCAGCAATAGGAGCCTCATTAGATGAGCCCTGAGGTTCTTCAATCTCAAGGGCTTTCTTTCCTTTTCTTTTTCTGATGAGACCCTGAGACTGAATGCTAACATCCTGAGATTCCTCTTCTGCAGGAGTGTCCTTTAATAGAGATGGCCCTGCCCCACTCTGCGTTCCTTCACTATCCCCTAACCGGGATAGTTTTCTGTTTTCAACTGGATTCCTCCTCCAGTTGTCGAAGATTCTCTGGGTGATTCTTTTATTTGTGTTTAGGGCTTCTCCTTCGTTAGGCTCAATCAGATCCCCCAAAGATGATCTAAGAAGAATGCTGATGAATCTTCCATAGAACATTTTTCTTGTCCCCTTTGCTTTTTCCGTATTCTGAATCCAGTTCCCTATCCATTCCATCAGTAAAGAGCCATAGTTGATATTTGTCTTTTTGACTATAGCTGTCATCAATTTCAGCTGCACCTCACTGACTGAGTCATGAGCCGAGTCTTTGCATAGCAGGCATTTACCACCACATCTGCCAGGAACTCATATTTCTGAGGAAATTCTTTCTTCTTTAAACCTTTTAGCCCAGGATTCTTTTGATGGTGCATTCTTCTCAGGCCTTCTTTGGTATTTACCATAGTTAGTGATGTGAGGCCTCCTTGCTTGAATCCTAGGGGAAGATTAAATTCTTCAGCAGTGAGGTTGAGCTGTACTCCTTTTACAGTGGTGGTTAGAGTTCCATTTGCATAGGATCCATTTAAGTAGAATTCTCGGATAAGCTTTGACAGAATCCTCGTATTAGTTCCCAGAGCTTCTCGTAGACCCGCCTTTTCGAGCAACTGGATTATCCTTTTGAAATCCTTATCTGCCGATATGAAAGCTTCGAAGTTGAGCTCGTTTCCAGAAATGACTTGTGCAGGTGCCATTTGGTAGTTTTTCCTGAAATTGTATGAACGATTTATCTGAGTATTGAAAACTTAGGGTTTTGGATTGAGAAAGATGGATAGAAATGTTAGATCTTTGATCTGAAGAAATAAACGACGTGCAGTTTTCAAAGTATTTAAAACTTCCCTCTAAGTTTGCTGAGACGCGTGTCATATTCTGATTGGAGCATCTCATTTGGTTGATGACCTCGTCACTTCAAATCTTTTGTTGATGTTCGTTGAGTTAGCTTTACGATAAGGAAAACTCTGCGACCCTTGGCTTGCCAATCATTAAGTGAGCTCTACAATTTGAAGTGTACTCTACGATCTTGGCCTGACAATCGTTGAGTAAACTCTACGATCTCTTGCCTGATGATCGTTTAGTGTATTTCACGATTTTGACTTTTACTAATTTTCCTCGCTCACTTTTATTTCTACAGAGTTAGTATATATATAAAAAAACATGATATATATATTAAGGGTCTAGATTTAGCGTTCCTAACTCACTTATTAGTTTATTAAATCTTGATTCATCTAAAGGCTTTGTAAAGACATCTGCTAGTTGATCTTCAGTTGGGATGTAGTGAAGTGATATATTTCCATTTTGTACATGATCCCTGATGAAATGATATCTTATATCTATGTGCTTAGTTCTTGAGTGCATAACAGGATTATGTGTTATAGCAATTGCACTAGTATTATCACAGTATATAGGAATAGAATTTAGCTCAAACCCATAGTCTGCAAGTTGGGTCTTCATCCATAGAATTTGTGCACAGCAACTGCCTGCGGCTATATATTCAGGTTCTGCAGTAGATGTCGATACTGAGTTCTGCTTTTTACTAAACCAAGAAACAAGTCTGTTGTCAAACATCTAGCAGGTTCCACTTGTGCTTTTTCTGTCTATTTTGCATTCTGCATAGTCAGCATCTGAGTATCCCACAAGATCAAAGGAGCACTCCTTGGGATACCATAATCCTAAATTTGGAGTTCCTTTAAGATACTTGAAAATTCTTTTCACAGCTAATAGATGAGACTCTTTGGGGTTAGCCTGAAATCTAGCACATATACATGTAGCAAACATTATATCTGGTCGACTTGCAGTAAGATATAATAGTGAACCTATCATACCTCTGTACTGAATGATTTCAATGGATTTACCATTTTCATCTTTGTCAAGCTTGGTGGCAGGTGGCATAGGAGTCTTTATGATAGATGCAGATTCCATGCCATATTTCTTTAATAAGTGTTTGATGTATTTGGCTTGACTAATGAATATGTCTTCATCAGTCTGCTTCACTTGTAGTCCAAGGAAGAAGTTGAGTTCTCCCATCATGCTCATTTCAAATTTGCTCTGCATAAGCTTGGCAAATCTTTCACATAATTTTTCATCAGAGGAACCAAATATGATATCATCTACATAAATTTGAACTAGCAGTGTCTTATCCTTATGTTTTCTCAAAAATACGGTAGTATCAATTCTTCCTCTAGTAAATCCCTTTTCAATGAGAAAGTTAGTCAAGGTTTCATACCATGCTCTAGGTGCTTGTTTTAGACCATATAGTGCTTTATCTAATTTATAAACATAATTTGAAAAGGTTGGATTGATGAAACCTGGAGGTTGTTCCACGTAAACTTCTTCTTGTAGTTCCCCATTTAGAAAAGCACTCTTGACATCCATTTGGAAGACTTTGAACTTCATGTGAGCAACATGGGCCAGGAAGATCCTTATGGCTTCCAACCTGGCAACTGGAGCATATGTTTCATCGTAGTCAATTCCTTCTTCTTGAGAGTAACCTTTGGCCACTAGTCTTGCTTTGTTCTTTGTTATCACACCATTTTCATCCATCTTGTTTCTGAAAACCCATTTGGTGCCAATGACAGGTTTATGCTGAGGCCTGGCCACTAATCTCCAGACCTTGCTTCTTTCAAATTGATTTAGCTCCTCTTGCATGGCCTCTATCCAACTTGAATCTCCTAAGGCCTCTTCAATCTTCTTGGGTTCCTCTTGAGAGAGAAAGCTTAGGTAAAATCATTCATTAGAGGTTGCAGCTCTAGTCTTGATTCCGGTGTTTGGATCTCCAATAATAAGATCTTGAGTGTGATCTTTGGTCCATTTTATTCTGCTAGGAACGTCTGTTCTGGTGCCTTCTTGTCTGAGTTCCTCTAAATCAGCTTCTGGTTCTGATCGTAGAGTTCCAATGTCTGATGTGGTGAGCTCTACGATTTCCTCTCCTAGCTTAACGATTTATGTTGCTGGTTCCATGGTCGTAGAGTCGGACTCTACGATTTTGAGTTCTTCGATCGTTGAGCTTGTGTCTGCTGACTCGTTGAATGTGATCTTTTCTTTTCAGGATCTGATTCATCGAATGTGACGTGGATGGAGATTTCAACAGTTAGTGACTCCTTGTTGAACACTCTAAATGCTCTGCTATCTGTTGCATAACCAAGAAAGATTCCTTCATCTGATTTTGGCTGGAATTTGGTAAGATGCTTCTTGCCATTGTTGAGTACGTAGCACAGGCAACCAAATGCATGAAAATAACTTATATTTGGTTTTCTTCCTTTCCATAATTCGTATGGAGTTTTCTTCAATGTTGAGTGTATGAGTGACCTGTTTTGAGTGTAACATGCAGTACTGATGGCTTCAGCCCAGAAATATTCAGGGAGAGAAGCTGCTGCTAAGAGGGTTCTTCCTGCTTCAATAAGAGTCCTATTCTTCCTTTCTGCTACTCCATTTTGCTGAGGCGTTCTTGGGGCTGAGAAGTTGTGACTTATTCCATTTTCTTCACAGAACATGTCCATTTCTGAGAAATCAAATTCTCGTCCATGATCACTTCTGATGGCCTTGATCTTTTCACCCTTTTCATTCATGATCAGTCTGAAGAGCTTGATGAGATGTGAAATGGTTTCATCTTTAGAGCTTAGAAAGAATACCCATGTATATCTGGTGTAGTCATCAACTACAACTAGAGAGTATCTCTTTCCTCCGAGGCTGGTCGTAGATACTGGTCCGAATAAATCCATGTGAAGTAGTTGAAGAGCTCTATCATTTGAGTTTGCTGATTTGCTTTGGAATGATGTCTTTGTTTGCTTTCCAAACTGACAAGCTTTGCAGGGCTTTTCTTTAATGAAGTTTAACTTTGGCAATCCTTTTACTAGATCTTTGGAGGCAAGCTTTGAAATGCTCTTGAAATTAAGATGAGATAACCTCCTATGCCAGAGCCAGCACATTTCTTCAGAGGCTTTAGCAAGAAAACAGACAGTTTGTTCAGAGCTTAATTTAGCAAGATTGACCACATAGACATTTCCTTCTCGAACTCCTTCTAGCTTTAGAGAATTAGTTTTCAAGTCTCTAACTTGGCATTGGTTGTTGAGGAAGGTGACTTGATGTCCTTTGTCACAGAGCTGACTTATACTTAGCAAGTTGTGCTTTAGTCCCTCAACATATGCCACTTTACTGAAAGATATTGCACCATTTCCAGTTGAGCCATAACCCCTGGTTTTCCCTGAGTTGTTGTCTCCAAAAATAACAGCAGGTCCATCTTTTTCTTTAAACTCTGATAGAAGAGCCTTATCTCCTGTCATGTGCCGTGAGCATCCACTGTCAAGATACCAGATGGATCTCTTTACCTGCATAACAAATCAATCTTCATTTTGGTACCTATATCTGTTTGGGTCCTACTTTGTTAGTACCCTTTGGGACCCAAATCTGTTTGATTTTAGATCCTTGCATTCTATGATATCTCAACAAATATTTATCATTTTTATGAGGGTGCCTATGATTAATATGATATTGATAATGATATGTGTGTATTTGTGACTTTTTGTTCATCCAGGACTTGTATGGATTATGATTTCTCATAGTCTTTTGCTGATCTACATTATGCTTCCATACTACTCTACGATTCTCATGATTCGTAGAGTGAGTTTTGCTTGACTTATTTTTCAATTTTCTTAATCAAAGACCTGTGTGAGTTTTGTTAAAACTGATTGTAGGTTTAGCAGAATGTGGATGGGTGGTAGATATCGAATCTGAGGATTTGATGAACACAATTCCTTTATTAAAATTAAAGGATTTGCCTTCATTTATTTCCATTGACTTCTCCATATTGGGTTCTGAGAATAAATTCTCAAATCCTAATCCTGATCTATCAGTCACATCTCTTTGACTTGAGATCAGGGTGTCCATAGACGAACTAGACTTGTTCCACATAGAAATAGTATTTTCTAGTTCCTGAATCTTGGAGACTAGTGAGGATTCTTTATAAGTGCTCAACTCATTTATCTCTTTTAGTCTTTTATTCTCAGTTTCAAGATTAGAGTAAAGTTTTGCAGTTTGAACTGAGGCTTCTAATTCCATGCTTAATTTTTCTTTATCCTCTTTTAGATGAGAGTAATCTTTAGATAACCTTCTAAACAATTTTATATATTTGTGCAATTCTGTCATTAAGTCATGCATGCCTTCTCTAAGATCATCAATGCTTAAATCAGGAGAATAGAAATCAAATACCTCATCTATGATGAATTCCTTTTTGCTGCTTCCTTCTTCATTTGCCATGAAGCACAGGTTGGCCTTCTGTGGCTCTTCATCATCACTTGACCCAGAATTTAGTTCTTCTTCTGAGTCACTCCAGGAGCCTTCAGCTATGAAGCTTTTGTCCTTCTTCTTTTGTTTGTGGAAGCTTTTGAATTCTCTTTTTGGATTTGCTCTTGATTTGTCCCTCTTCACCTCTTCTCTTAAGGGTTTTGGACATTTAGCAATGAAATGACCTGACTTTTTGCAATTGTAGCAAAGGTCATTTGCTTGTTCTTTGCTGTTGTTGCTTCTGAACTTCTGAGGTCTATTTCTGTTGATGAATCTTTTAAAATGTCTGACTAGCATGGCAGCTCCTTCATCATCATTTGATTCATCTTTGTCAGAGTCAGAGATATCCTTGTGATTGCTTCTGTGAGTTGAGGTTGAGGCTTTAAGAGCAATGTTTTTTTCCTTCTTTCTTTCACCAGATAGATTTTCTGCTCTTTGATTTAGCTCCAGCTCATAGGTGAGAAGATTTCCATATAACTGTTGTACAGTCATCTCGCGCAAGTTCTTTGACTCTCGGATGGCTGTGGTTTTGGCATCCCATTTACTTGGCAGAGATCTCCTGAATTTAATGATAAGATCTCTGTTTGGATAGATTTTTCCATAAGATCTGAGAGAGTTTAGTAGCAAGTTAAATCTCTCGTAGGTGGTTGTAATGTTTTCACCAGAGATGTGGGTGAACATCTCATACTGTTGAACAAGCAGTGATTGCTTATTTTCTCTGACTTCTTCTGTTCCTTCATGCATGATCAATAGAGTTTGCCATACTTCTTGAGCTGTCTTGCAGTTGACAACGTTCTCAAATAGATCATCATCCAGAGATTGAAACAAGATGTTCTTAGCCCTTTTGTCTCTTTGAACATCCTTCTTTTCATTGTCTGTCCATTCGTCTCTTTTCTTTGCTACTAGCTTGCTTGGATCTTCAGTTGATAGTGCAAGCTTCATTGGTATGAATGGCCCATTCATCACTGTCTCGAACAGTTCATCATCTATAGCATCCATGTAAGCCTGCATATGAACTTTCCAGTTAGCAAATTTATCTTTATTACACATAGGTGGTATGTTACCTCCACCGAGTTCCGATCCATTCTTGTTGAGTGCCATTTGATCTACTCAAGCTTGTAAGGCTTTAGATGTGAGAACCTGCTCTGATACCAATTGTTAGTTCCCAATGACACGATAGAAATCTAGAAGGGGGGGGGGGGGGGGGTTGAATAGATTCTTTTTACAATTTCTTCGATTTGAAAAAATCTCACTTAATTAATTCTTAAACAGAAGTTTAACACAGCGGAATATGATTTAGTTATTCTTCTCTTTAAATGTTAAAGTAATAATTCAACAAACAATTATATGGCAGATATATCAAATGAAAGATAGAATGAGAGAGACTCTGGGTTTTAAGTGGTTCAGAGCACACAATACTCCTACTCCACTGTTCTGCTCTTCCAGCAGCAAATCCACTAAGGATACTTTTACAATATTTGAATCACTAAGATTCCTGCAAGACCCACAGTCTTGAAATTTTAGTTCACAAAGAACTTTACAAGTCTAACAGACTTGCTTACACTAGTTCACAAAGAACTCTCCAAGTCTAACAGACTTGCTTACACCAGTTCACAAAGAACCCTTTTGGATTGATGTATATTTGGATGTGCTACTAAGTTGTTTATTAGCTTGAGTGTTTGAAGGGCTTAGTAGCAATGCAGGCTTTCTTATCAGTTCAATCTTTTTCACTTCTTGCGTTTTTCTTTTTGTGCAGTGCTACTTTTCTCTTTTGCTGATCTTAGTATTTAAGAAGTTAGGGCTCCAGATTTTCTTCCCGTTGGATCATCTGCTTGAACTTGTATTTCTTTCTGTTACCTCACAGAGGAGAGCTGTTGTATATTATATTAATATAGCTCATTAAAGCTCTGATGAGATTTTAATTGATCTGACCTGTTAGTCCATGGAAGGTTGTTTCCTTTATCCTTTGGGACAGATATGTCAGTCGTAGGTTCCCACCAACTTTTATAGAGTCGTCTGGTCCTTCCAAACTATAGGACTGATAGGACACAGTCCTCTGACTTTTCTGCCTTGAAAGTCTTCTTTCTGTTTCCATAGTGCGCTTGGGTCAGACTCCTGACTTTTCTGACTTGATCGATTTGCAGAGGCTTCCTTTTTGATTACTTTGATGAAAATTGAATGCTTGAATAGGATAGCTCCTGATCTGATAATCGTGATGTCTCTTGCCTTTTTGCTCAACGACCTTATGTGATCAACTCTACGAATATCCTTGCTGATGTGATTGATCTGTAAAGGATCATCTCTTATTGATCATCGTACAGTTCAGTTTAAGGCTTCTCGTAAAGAACAGTCTGTTTGGTCGTAGAGTCTTCTGGACCACAATCGTAGAGTCCATTCTACGATTGGTTGCCTTGATCGTAGAGTCTTCAGAATCACAATCGTAGAGTCCATTCTACGATTGGTTGCCTTGATCGTAGAGTTAATTCAAATCGTAGAGTTTCCTTGACACAAATCGTAGAGTTCTTTCTACGACTTTTTATTGCACCAACAGATCAACCTAACAGTTTTGATCTAACTAAGTCTTAGTACAACACGCAAGACTTTTATACAATAAACACTAGATCAACCTAACAGTTTTGATCTTATCTAATACAGCCCTTGTACATTATTTCTAATCATCAAATTTAATCATTCAATGTTCAACAAAAAGCCCAAAAACGCATGTCGTAGCCATGTACGATTGTCGTTCACCGTGTTCTTCACGTGTTCATGAGCTTTTCTTCATTTTATGCAGTAGTTATAATGTCGAATTTCATTTTATCGTTTAAAGCTCAAGAACGTACGGCGTAGCCATGTACGATTGACGTTCTCCATGTTCTTCGTATGTTCTTGAGCAATTATTATAAATTATTATAATTCAATTTACAAGCCGTTATAATGACCAAATTTTGTCAATTATAAAGTGTTATAATCATATATGTAAGCAATTATAATGCTCAAATTATTTCAAGTATGAAATTCAAAAGCTCAAGAACATAAGTCGTTACTATGTACGATTTTTTGTTCTTCGTGTTCTTCGTGTGTTCTTGAGCAAAAGTCATAATTTCTTATATAAGTAGGTTTATGATTTTGTAATTTAGTGTTATGGGATGATGAAACATGATGGTCTTGCTAAATAATGCTTGTGGCATCAGGTTTTTATAGTCGAAACAAAGAATGATGAAACTTTGTTCTTCGTGTTCTTCAATTCGTTCTTCGTGTTCTTAAGAAAAAGTCATAAATCGTACATAAGTAGGTTTATGATTTTGTCATTTTTATGTTATGAAGTGTCATGGAATGTTAGAACATGTTATCTTAGCATACTAATGCTTGAGGTATCATGTTTTAGCAATCGGATCAAAGAAAGATAAGTCTAATATACTCGCAGACTGTTTTTGCTAAAATCCAACATTTTAAATTCAGAATCTGCCTTAGCAACCTAAAGGAAGGTTGTAGATCATATAATTCTAAGCAATTTTGACTCAATAATCACTTCAAAATATTTTTTTATGATAAAGTTATGACTGTCGCAATAAAAAAGGTCAAAGCTGAAACTTTTTAAGGGCATTCGGATTTTATGGCTTAAAAATGAGTTTTTGAGTTAGCTAACTTTACAATTAATTCCGCCTATGGAAATAGTCTAGTTAATTTATTCTAAGACTTATTCAAAAGAAAATTTTGATAAACTAACATTCAGGGTCGCATAACCCTTTTTGTATGCGTTTAACGATTTTCCAGGAAACCCTAAAACAGTTTCAAAGCAAGTTCTAAACCTTTATATGTTATTTGTGCAAGTCTTCTATCTCTTGCTATGTGCTACTTGTGTAGTATTGTTATAATGATAAATGAGATGTGTAATGTCATGTTGATATGTGATAGATGTTATGTGAAATCTTTAACTGATATTTGCAAACTTTCTAGCTGTGTATGAGTTATGAACATGATTTATATACTTTGTCTGTCAATGTGATATAAAATTTTGGAATGTGAGTTATATGTGATATTAAATGGAGAATTATGTTCAGTCAAGGCATGTTAAAGTTTATATGAAAGCATAAATTGCGTATATGTTATATGTTAGATTTGCTAAGCCGTCATGCTCATTCTTGCGAGTAAAACCTTATTTGAAGATTAAAGATGAACGTTAAGAAGATCATGAACGTAAAGATGAAGCATAAATTAGGTTTTCATGTTTATTACTTGTATTTCTATAAGTCATAAGAACTGTAGTAATACGAACAAACAAACATGTAACCGAATATTAAATAAATGATATAAATTATTATCATCAGAATGTTGTTACGTCTTTATTTTGGTATAACTTAGAAATTTTAAGACTTAACATAGTATTGATAATGCTCTATTTATCTGAATGAGGATCAATAAATAACTTGTGAATGTTGTACATCCGAGACAGGACTAAGCGATGTTAGCTAGTCAAATCTATCGTTAAGGTTCCTTGGACCTAGGTATAACTCGTTATTACTATTCTGAATGTCAAATAAGTAGGATTATTGATATGAAAAGATAACACTATAACCAAATATGTTTCGACTGAGGGTTTTAACTAGTTGGGTAATGTTCTATACGAAAATAGAATTTTGCACCGGACAAGGATATAACCATTTATCATGGATAAAGATGCAAACATTTATTAAGGAAGAAGATACAAACATTCATCGTGAGATTCTCTGTTCCCAAGAGTCGTCCTAATGATTTAATGCCATGAATGAATATGTAAAGTTATAGAATATTTAAATCTTAAGGTTAAAATTAAACCGTTATATATGATGCTAATTATTTGATGTAATTGATTAACATTTATTGATATTATATTGAACAAATGGATTATTTTATTATGATTTCATTAATTGCGTTATATAAATGTTAACATAATAAAAGCCCTTAGAATAATGATACGAATTATATAACTTTAAGTATGTGACTTGAACATGAGATTATATAATTATAATTAGTATCATTGCTCTTAAATGTCCCTAGTCGAGTATCATTGTTAATGGGACAACAATGATGCATTGAGACTAGTATGTGGATTGACTGATGGCCAAATCTCATTGGTCATAAATATATGAGATATTTGAGTCAATGCATAGGTACATGTTAGAGAACAATGTACTGGACTGACCCACCATGAGAATTCTACATGGAGCATTATGCAAAGTGTCATAAGAAATTCTTATAGTGACAATGATGTAATGATCCTCCGACCTGAAGTCACTATATTATTACACGAGAATTTGTGTACTTTGATATCATCAAAGGTCACCTTTAATAGGGTGGACAATAAAGGTGATTATTGGGTACATCATGAATCGTGTAAGGAATATGAGTGATCTAGATGGAATTTAACCCTATTATATATTAAGGGTGATATCCATAGGCCTCTTGATTGAGTAGGACTATGAAATGCATGGTCATGCTCAAATATTGATTTGTTTCATATAGTCTACTCATTGATCAAGAAAACTCAGATTAAATTATGAAGAGTATGACACATTCCATACCTCGAGTTTAATATAGGATATAAGGTTAAAATGATTAAATTACATTAAAACATTGGTCACGAAAATGTTGTATCGAATCACCGATCTTATTATTATTTGGGTAGCAGTGATGCATTACTAGATGCCGCTCACTGTTTATAATTTTATAATATGATTTTAAAATTATTGCCAACATAATAATAACCTATAGGGTCACACACATAAAACGTATTTAAAAAGGAATTAATTTAAATTGTAAGTATTTAAATATGTCAATATGATTGATAGTATTTAAAATTACGAATTTAAATTAATAGGATAATTTATATATATTTATATTAATTAAGTTAGACTTAATTAAAATATAATATATATAAATTCGGATTTTATTTTTCTAATTAAATTAGTTTTTGGTTAATTCTTATTAATTACTATATATATGATATATCAGTAGTCTTAATCATGTAAGGAAAAACCCTAGCCGCTTTCAGAAAGAGGCTAGAGAGAAAAATAATTGGGAAATCCTGATCTTGGTGGCTAGTACCGCGGTTCCTTTTGCTGCAGATCGTGGGACGATTCGCGGAGCGTTTGTGTGGATACCGTAGAGACGCAGTCGCTGGATTGCGTTGAAGATTCGAAGCCATTCCAGAATTCCATCGTCTTTTATCCATCTCGGATAATCGGTAAAATAATCTAAACCTCTGATTAATCTGTTTTCGCATGGATCCTGTCTAAGGGTTTCGGAAAAAAAAATTAAATTCCGCTACTTTCATTGTGTCGAAACCCTAACAATATATGGTATTATCCATTTATACGGATGAAATACAAGTTGATACTTGTATAAATAAGGAGACCGAGATCAAGTTAAGATCCAGGGGCAAAGCTAAGATAAATTTTTAATGTATAGTCTAAAATAAGACTAATTCAGCCAATACGATTATGGGATCATTGGTTAAGTCGATAAATGTATAGAGTTTATGTGACGCCCCGAGATCCCACCACGCTTTAATTATATCCATTTTATTCTGGATGACATAATCATAAACCTTAAACCACATTAACCGGGATCCCGTGCGTCAAACCTTAACCTTTGACCTTTAAAATCATTTTGTTGACCATAAATTCGGTCCATTTTTATTTTTTTTGTATATATAAAACTTTGTTTAACTGATATTCCTTAAACTTGTCTCAGGATCGCAACGTTCACCTACTCTTTATTAGAACTTAGGTCAAACCATTAGAATTTGTGACCTAGTTTATTACCTTTTAAAATCATATATATTTATGATATCATAATTTGTAAATAAAAATTTTTCCATGAACTATTTATACATGGCCCTATTTGCATATACATGTTCTTTACCTATTCCTGTTCATACATAACCCAATTCATACCTCTGTACCATACTTGCGAGTTCTATTATATACATACTCGACTTACATAATACAAACATCAAATTGTAACCTTTATAAAGTCTAACTGGATAATACATACATTACATTTAGCTAAAAGGATTTACAGACCATACATTCCTTTTTACCATCTAGGTTTAACATTTAAAACCAACTATTACATAACTTGTATCTATACGGATTTACATTTAACAAATTTCTTTGTGCTTATCCATACTCTCACATTCTTTACCTTAGCTGCACTGGAACTTCCGGCCTTCTCATACTTTACCTGAAATGTTAGTTCATAGCAAGAATGAGCATAAAGCTCAGCAAGTAATTCAGATAACCACATTTCATGCTCGTAATTTATAATATGCTTTATGCCTCTTTACTTTATCACGTTATGCATAAATGCCACGTATTTCACGTAACAATTAAATCACGTAGTTGCACATAAGGCACATTTCAACTCCTTTATTACTATTTAGTTCACATAAAGCAATAGCACATTTAGTCTGAAAACTTGCCTGATTAGCTTTCATTTAACTTAACCTTTTACCGCCTTGCTTGGCCTTGTCAATCATTTCTTGCATTGGATTGCTACCTCGATCTTTATCTGTCAATATATAACCTTTACATCAATATAGGCTCATCACACTTTATAATCTTTGCCAAACTTAACTCATAAATACCCAATCATTAATCTCTATTCATTTCACATATGATGTATTATACCTTATGTAGGTTTATAATACACCCTAACTTGCTTCTGACATTTTACATAACCCTTAACTTGATTTGGCTTAGCTTTAGGCATGTTATATTATGCCATTTATCATTTCATTATAACTAAACACCCTTTAATTTGACCATTATTATCACTTCTAGGGTTTATATAACTCATTTCTATCATTCCATATCAAAATATAGCTTCTTGGAAGCTTAAATATTTTTTCGGTGCAGAGCAATTTCGCCCCGGCGCCGCCAGAGCTCGTGGGCCGCGAAATCTCCTCAGGTATGAACAGTACATTGCGCCCCCGCGCAATGTTTAGTACAAAACATGGCGCCTAGGCGTAGCGCACGATGGTCGTGACCCCAAATATTTTTATAATTTTCTTTAAATGATATAAATTGTGTTATGTGCTTATTGTGATATGCATGGTGCACAGTTATGGCTCTTTTGACCCATAGGATTAGTGGTTTTTGGTTTTTAAAATACGACTTGCATGTCGTGCCTTTCTATAATCTGATGTAATATTCTTTTATCATCTAAATCCCCTTGAATGTAACTCGAGGTTTCTTTATAACATGTAATGTACAAGTGTAATCAAGAAGACAAGATGACGATGGAGAGGAGACACACGTGAACGAGGAAGGTCCAACGAAGCTACTATTTTCAAGACATTTTACCACCTTAGACTGACCTTCAATCTTTTCATTAGCTTGAAAGGATTGACATAGGGTTGGGCCATAACTGTGACACGTTTAATTTTTGCACTTTATTTATGCTTGTATACGATATGCTATGATAAATAACGTGCATGCTTAATAAGATTAAAATTGGTGAGATCTAAATTAATTAATAAAATTCCTCATAAAATTACTAAGTCTAAATCAGATGCCTTCCAATTAATGACACTCATCAAGACCTTGATCAATGAATGTAGGTTTGCCAAAGCAAAATACCCCATTTATCTTGGTAAGATGCGATAGGATAATTGTGATATCCAAAATGTTAAAATCATTGGGCCCGACTTAACAAAGTTATCTCAATAGGATTGTGGACTTAGAGGCATAGAGTTTGGCAGGTACCATTAGATGGACTAGAAAAAATGTTGTTCACCAAACTATCTAAGAGTTATATATGATATAATTGACAAATAGTTGTCTACCTAAATAATTATGTTTTAAGAGATTAGCCAAAGCTAACTTAAGGTGTAATGAAATATGGATCTTAGCTCACTAGAAAGATTTAATAGAAAATGCTTTACGAATTAATGGTGAGGGCTATTAATTTGATTAAAATAGTGGGAGGTATATTTGGAATGTACTATTATCAATTACATAATATCAAAACTCTGTAATTTGACTTATTATTTTTTGCACTTATAAATTGTAGATATCAATGGCAACCAACAACACAAATAGTCTTTCACTACGATCAGTCCTTGAGAAGGAAAAGCTAAGTGGAATTAATTTCCTAGACTGGCATAGGAACTTGAGGATTGTCCTCAAACAAGAGCGCAAGCTCTATGTCCTTGATGGGCACATTCCTGTAGCACCAGCTAACACTGCACCGCGTGCAAAGCATAATGCTTACAAGAAGCATCAAGATGATGCTCTGGACGTGAGTTGTCTCATGCTAGCAACTATGAACTCTGAGCTTCAGAAGCAACATGAGTTAATGGATGCTTATGAGATGATCGAGCATCTCAAGAAATTGTTCGCAGGGCATGCTCGACAGGAAAGGTATGATACAAGCAAGGCGTTGTATCACTGCAAGATGGGTGAACATGATCCAGTTGGTCCACATGTTCTAAAAATGATTGGGTATATTGAGTACCTTGCTAGGTTGGGTTTTCCGATTACTACGGAAGCCCAAACTGATCTAGTTTTACAATCTTTGAACAACAGCTACTCACAATTTTTCATGAATTACCTCATGAATGAAATTACGAAACCACTTACTGAGTTGTTGAGCATGTTAAGAACTGCCGAGAACAACATGAAAAAGGAAGGACCCGATCCCATAATGATGGTACAAAAGGGGAATGCTAAGGGAAAAGGGAAAGGCAAGAAGAAGATAGGATCTAAATCTGGTGCCAAACCCAATTTCAAAAACAAACAGGCTTTAAAACCCAAAGGTGGGGTAGCTACAGAAGGTGATTGTCACTTTTGTGGAAAACCTGGACACTGGAAAAGGAATTTTCATGTATATCTGGAAGAACTGAAGAAAAAGAAAGGAAGTACGACTTCTGATTCAGGTATATATGTTATAGAAGTCAATTTGTCCACTTCTACATCATGGGTATTGGATACTGGATGTGGTTCTCACATTTGTGTTAATGTGCAGGAACTCCGAAGGAGTAGGACTTTGGCGATAGGAGAGGTTGACCTACGAGTTGGGAATGAAGCAAAAGTTGTTGCACTAGCCGTAGGAACTTATCATTTATCTTTGCCCACTGGGCTAGTATTAGAGTTAGAAGATTGTTATTTTGTGCCTGCTATGAGCAAAAACATTATTTCTGTTTCTTGTTTGGACAAGAAAGGTTTTTCGTTTTTAATAAAGAACAACAGTTGTTCATTTTACTTAAATGAAATATGTTATGGTGTTGCACAATTGTTTAATGGTCTTTATATTCTTGCTTTAGAGATGCCTGTCTATAACATAAATACAAAACGATTTAAATCAAATGATTCAAATCCGACATATCTCTGGCACTATCGTTTAGGCCATATAAATGAGAAACGCATATCCAAACTCCATAAAGATGGATTTTTGGATTCATTTGATTTTGAATCATATGAGAAATGCAAGTCTTGTTTATTAGGTAAGATGACTAAAGCCCCTTTCACTCGTCACAGTGAACGGGCTAGTGATATATTGGGACTTATACATAGTGATGTATGTGGACCTATGAGTTCATTAGCAAGAGGTAGGTTCTATTACTTCATTACATTTACTGATGACTTCAGTAGATATGGATATGTGTATCTTATGAGACACAAATCCGAATCCTTAGAAAAGTTCAAGGAATTCAAGAATGAAGTTCAAAACCAATTTGGCAAAAGCATAAAAGCCCTTCGATCCGATCGAGGTGGTGAATACTTAAGCCAAGATTTTGATGACCTTCTAAAGGAGTGTGGTATTATATCACAACTCACTCCACCTAGAACACCACAATGGAATGGTGTGTCTGAGAGGAGGAATCGCACCTTGTTGGACATGGTACGATCAATGATGAGTCATGCATATCTTCCAATAAGCTTCTGGGGTCATGCCCTAGAGACAGCTGCATTCACACTTAACCGTGTTCCTACAAAGACGGTTCAAAAGACACCATATGAGATGTGGACTGGGAAACGTCCTAGTATGTCGTTCATGAAGATTTGGGGTTGTGAGGCGTTTGTAAAACGTCTGGCTTCTGACAAGCTCGGACCCAAATCTGACAAATGTAATTTTGTGGGATACCCTAAGGAAACAAAAGGGTATTATTTCTACAAACCTTCTGAGAACAAAGTGGTTGTTGCTCGAACTGGTATTTTTCTAGAAAGAGAATTTGTCTCTAAAGGAAACAGTGGGAGGAAAGTATAATTCGAAGAAATTCGAGAACCACAAAATATCATTGAACCTGAGTTAGAACATGAGCAGGAACCACAAGATATTGTGGAGAGTGAACCTGCTCAAATTACACAAGGCATTCGTAGATCTAGTAGGACACGCCAAGAGCCCGAGAGATATTATGGATTTCTTATAACTCAAAATGGCGATGTGATGCTCATAGATTAGGATGAGCCTGCATCCTACCAAGAAGCAATGAATGGACCAGATTCTGATAGATGGCTTGAAGCCATGAAATCTGAGATGGACTCTATGTATACTAACCAAGTATGGACTTTGGTTGATCCACCCGAAGGAGTAAAACCAATCGGGTGCAAATGGGTTTTCAAGAAGAAAACCGACATGGATGGTAATGTACAAACCTATAAAGGCCGACTGGCAGCAAAAGGTTTCAAACAAGTTCAAGGTGTTGACTGTGATGAAACCTTCTCTCCAGTGGCAATGGTTAAATCCATCAGGATCTTACTTGCTATTGTAGCCTTTTATGATTGCGAAATCTGGTAGATGGATGTCAAAACTACTTTCCTTAATGGAAATCTCCTTGAGGATGTGTACATGAAACAACCTGAGGGTTTTGTCACTCCAAAGGATGCTGGAAAGGTATGTAAGCTGCAGCGATCCATTTATGGATTGAAGCAAGCCTCTCGGAATTGGAATCTTCGATTTGATGAAGCAGTCAAAGAGTTTGCCTTTACAAAAAATGAAGATGAACCTTGTGTATATAAGAAGGTTAGTGGGAGTCAGATTGTATTCCTGGTATTATATGTAGACGACATATTAATTATTGGGAATGACATTCCTTCCTTACAAGCTGTAAAAACATGGTTAGGAAAATGTTTCTCTATGAAAGATTTGGGTGATGCAACCTACATTTTAGGTATCAATATCTATCGAGATAGATCGAGAAAAATGCTTGGCCTAAGTCAAAGTACATATATTGATAAAGTGTTGAAACGGTTCATCATGCAAGAGGCAAAAAGAGGACACTTACCCATGACTCATGGTGTAAAGATCTCTAAGGCCCAATGTCCTAAATCACAAGATGATGAGGAGCGTATGAGAAAGATCCCTTATGCTTCGGCAATTGGATCTATCATATACGCAATGATATGTACTTGTCCAGATGTTTCGTATGCTTTGAGCATGACGAGCAGATACCAGTCGAATCCAGGTAAAGGTCACTGGACAACAGTCAAGAATATCCTCAAGTACCTGAAAAGGACTAAGGATTCATTCTTGGTATATGGAGGTGAAGATAAACTGGCAGTAAAGGGTTACACAGATGCTAGTTTTCAGACTGACAGTGATGACTATAAGTCTCAGTCAGGTTTTGTGTTTTGCATTAATGGTGGTGCTGTTAGCTGGAAAAGTTTGAAGCAAGAGACAATAGCCGATTCTACAATAGAGGCTGAGTATATTGCTACTTCTAGGGCAGCCAAGGAGGCTGTATGGATTAAAAAGTTCGTCACTGAACTTGGTGTTGTTCTAACCATTGTTGATCCAGTTGAGTTATACTGTGATAATGATGGAGCCATTGCACAGGCTAAGGAACCCATATCTCACCAACGATCCAAGTATATACTTAGGCGGTACCATCTCATTCGTGAAATCATTAATAGAGGAGATGTACATATATGCAGAGTGCCAACAGATAATAATGTTACAGATCCACTGACCAAGGCGTTGTCGCAGCAGAAGCACGAAGGTCACACTAGTTCCATGGGTATTAGATACATGAGGGATTGGTTGTTGGTTTGCAAAAATATGGCATACATATAATCAAATTATATAAGCGCAACGGAAGCAAAAAATCAGATTTTAAAATTTTTGTACAAACCAATAACCCGGATCTTTCTTACGCGACTATTATTAATTGAGGAAGGATAAAAGAATTTATACCTTTGTAGAACCAATCTTCCACGGGTACAAGTTCATCTCCCTTTGATCCTTCACGTTCTTCTTCAAATTCACCGATTAGATTCCACGGATCAATGTTAGCTCCCCAAGTGTTGAGCCTCTAGAGGTGATCCACCAAGAGATTTATAAATTAAAGAAGTGGATTATGGTTTCTCCAAACCATGGGTGGCTAGCCCTAATTCTCTTTCTCTCTCTAACTCTTAGATCTAGAGAATTATGGAGTACTCTATCTATCCTAATGAAAGAGTGTGTAACTTTGATCTATGATAAGACTCCTCTTATTTATAGATCTAGTCAACCCTCCTAAACTATTTAGGATTAGGGTTTTAATTTAATTTCCAATTTAATTAGGAACTAAATTAATTAATTACAATTCCTAAAATATTTAGGAACTTAATTATTTAATAATGAGAGTACTTCTTATTAATTAATTACTAAACCGTTTAGAAACTTAATTAATTATTATTATAATTATAATTCCTAAACTATTTAGGAACTTAATTATTTAATAATAATATTACTACTTATTAATTAATTCCTAAACCATTTAGGAACTAAATAATAATACTAGCAATAATAATAAAAATAAAAATAATAGTAATAATAATAATAATAAGACTCTTCTTATTAATTTATAATTAGTATTTTTAAAATACTAAATTATAAATATTAAGCTATTTAATTTATTCTATCATCATAGTATAAATTAAATATACTTAATTTATTATTACAATTATGCCATCCACTTCTAAAATAAATATTACTCTTTTGCGGTGTGACCCTTTAGGTTCTCCATATTAAACCGGTTATATAATAAATAAATTAGAACAATTCTAATTCATTTATTACGAATTAACTCTTTAATTCAGAATAAATAATTATTCCACAATAAGGGTAAGCTAAGCCCCCTTAGCGATTAGTCGACTTTACAGATAATATTGATTTCAACATTTAACCGTAAAAGAACCTTTCAGCAAATAGTTACCGTACAATTCAATCCTTCTACCGTACAATGTCCCAATCAAATATAAGACACGAAATTTCTGTCAAGTCTTATTTATTTGATTATATGCATTTCAATTCACAAATACACAACTCTAGTTAATGTAAATTAGAAACTCCTTTCTAATTCCATTCAACCCTGGCCAGGGATTTCTGAGTTGTCACTTATTGAATCGCATAGGACATTCTCTCCCTTTACTGGAAGTGGTAGATCTTTTGTTGATCATTCACCTATCTCCATTTGTACCTTATTATACCCAAGCATATCCTTTGATATACCAATAGGTCTTAAGGAATATGTCAAAGTATAACTTAGTACACACAAGATACTATGATGATCTCAAGTCCAAGGATCACTTGTACGACTATCACATAAGGAACTCCTATTGACAGACGAGTAAAACTCCATTAGGTGTTCCTTGAGCGAGTCACGTTCAGTGAATTTATTCTCTATTAAGCACCTACATACTTGTTTTAGTGTCTCTACACAAATGATTATGAGATCAATCATCCTCTTCATAAGAGCAAGCATAGTATGTACCAATCTATCCGGATCTACTAATCCCCATTTTAGTGATCCAACGATTAGGAACAATTTTAGTTTTGAGCTATCTTGAATTTAGATCTCATTAGCATGATCCTCATCATGGTTCTAAAAGCATTGCTCGAAAACTATGGGTTTATCCATTTGATTAATTCAAGTAATTAATCATGAATAATTAAATGCCTTGATACTTTTATTAATAAATGAACAAGATTACAAAGTATATGCTTATCACATCAAATGTGATTGGCTTGAGGGCATACTACTTTCATTGGCTCTAGTTCAAGTGGGAGATTGTTAGAGTTTATGCCGTAGAGGCTAATTATTTGATGTAATTGCTTAACATTTTTTGATATTATATTGAATAAATGGATTATTTTATTTACTGCGTTATATAAATGTTAACATAATAAAAGCCCTTAGATTAATAATGATACGAATTATATAGCTTTAAGTATGTGACTTGAACATGAGATTATATCATTATAATTAGTATCATTGCTCTTAAATGTCCCTAGTCGAGTATCATTGTTAATGGGACAACAATGATGCATTGAGACTGGTATGTGGATTGACTGATGACCAAATCTCATTGTTCATAAATATACGAGATATTTGAGTCAATGCATAGGTACATGTTAGAGAACAATGTACTGGACTGACCCACCATGAGAATTCTACATGGAGCATTATGCAAAGTGTCATAAGAAATTCTTATAGTGACATTGATGTAATGATCATCCGACCTGAAGTCACTATATTATTACACGAGAATTTGTGTACTTTGATATCATCAAAGGTCACCTTTAATAGGGTGGACAATAAAGGTGATTATTGGGTACATCATGAATCGTGTAAGGAATATGAGTGATCTAGATGGAATTTAACCCTCTTATATATTAGGGGTAATATCCATAGGCCTCTTGATTGAGTAGGACTATGAAATGCATGGTCATGCTGTGAGGATCCGAATTTCAGAATTCCTTTAATAATATCAAATAAGAATTAATTGATAAAAAATTATCAAGGTTGTTAAATTAATTATTATTTATGTGGTTTAAGGTATGTGAAGGGATTTAATTGATAAATTAAATTTGTACAGAGATGGTGATGATTTGTGTTGGTTTAGAAAAATTGGAAAAGTAAATAAGTTATTTAAAAACAATTTATGAAGGATAAGAAAAATGTCAGGTAAATGTACAATAAATTGTACAATTAAATGAAAATGCAGAAATTATGATTTAATGGAGGTTACGTGGTACTGTGAAATATATTAAATATGATATGTATATTTATATATGTGAATGTTTAATTGATAATTATAAATTTCATTAATTATGAGAATTAAGGATTAATAATTAAATTAATCCAAAGTAAGATAAAAGTTAATGAGGAAACTAAGAAAAGTTGAAATTATTGAATTTTAGATTTTATCAAGAATTTTGGAAGAAATTTAGAAATTAATTGAGAAGGAAAGGTGATTATATAAATTATATAATTTATATAAGGAAATAAAAATTTAGGTATGGAGAAAATAATAATTATATAAATTATATAAGAATAATTATGTAATTTATATAAGGTGATTAAATGGAATAAGGTTGAGGAATTTAAGAAACTATTTAATAAATGAGAATGTAAATATATAAATTATATAATATTAAATTATATAATTTATATATAAAGAAATTATTATAAATATTAAAGAAATTAAATAATAAATAAGAAAAAGGAATGTTCTAAGTTATTAAAAATTATATTTATGTATAATAGAATTATTATGATTTTTATGAAAGATAATATTCCAGAAACATGAACATGTTAATGTAACATGTTGTCCAAGTAACGGAGTGAAAAATTATGAAAAATAATTTTTATATGCTATATGAATTATTTTATGATTTTTGGAAATATAAATTACCTCATATAATTACATGCATGTTATTATGCGTGTACAAGATTTGTCAAGAAAAGTACCTGAAAGAGGTATTAATATTATTTATAAATCATGTTATGATTTTTAGTGAATTCAAATAAATATTTTATATACTATATATAAAATATTTATTACATGAAATAATTGCGTAATGTAATAAATATTAAATTTTTCATGCGTTGGCCGGTTGGAATTTTCTGGAAGGAAGAAAGGCGGTGAAAGTTTTTTTTTATGCCAAAATGAGTTCACTTTTGTGGCTATAAAAGCAAAAGAAAAAGGAAGAAAAAAAAGTAATAAACAAAAACAAAAGCGAAAATAAACACTCTCCCTTCCAGGCTTCTTCCTTCCACCCGAACCGCCACCAACCACCACCTTCCGACCTCCATGGCCACCACAAGGAAGAGAATAGTTGTTTGGAGCCAACAAGGGAAGAATTAGCTTCAAAAGGAAGGTAAAATAATGTAACTGTTGGAATTATTCATGTCTTTTTAGTATTAAAATAAATTGTTGAAAAATTGTAAATAATTAAGAAAATTATTCCAAATAATTTTGGATATATATTTATGAATTGTGTGATTTTTAGTGTAATTATGAGGTAGAAGTTGGGAGCAAAAATGGTAGAAAATTGATTATTTTTTTTTAAAGGTGGCTTACTGTAACAGCCGGAAGAAGGAATAGAAAAATGCGCGGCAGCCAAAAAATTTTCTGTCGCTGGCAAGTAAACGACGCCGTTTCTTGGCGTGGAAAGGGGGAGTCGCACATTGCGCGGAACCCAGATAGCGGCAAGGTAAAACGACGCCGTTTGACGTCGGCAACAGTAGGCCGCGCGCCATGCGCGACCGAGGTTTTAGTTGAAATTACGGTTTTGCCCCTGGGCTTTTCCGTTAATACCGAACATGTCCCAGACGCGCGAAAATTATGAAATTGCCCGGATCTTTTCTGTTAATGCCGAACGTGTCCCTAAGGGCGCGGAAGTTACGGAAATACCCTTGGACTTTCCAAAAAATTTCGGTTATGTTCCTAACGTCGCGAAATTTACGGAAACGCCCCTGAGCTTTTCGAAAAATGCCAATTTTGTCCCTTTGACCGCGGAAATTGTGACGACCCCAAATCCGGGTTCCATAACCTCGAGTTTGGTTCTCACTATTCAACACATTACTAACAATTAAATACATACATTGCATTTAAATATCGCGGAATAATACATATTGGTTCCCTTCAAAAGGTTACAATACCAGGGTCTATCAACCTTAACATAAAAACAGTTACTATCATAAGGAATTACAAAAGGTTCTTCAACAGTAAATACACATTAAATATCTAATTAGCATGCATAAGCTAACTTAATCTCTGGCTTTTCCTTTTCCCTTATCCTTCTTTGAGCAATCAGGTCTATCTGAAAAATGGTTCATGATATAGCAAGAATGAGCAACTAGTTTGCTCAGCAAGTTTAGAACAATCATAGAGATTTAATATATCATGAATGAATGAGAAATATCATCAATGATTCAACAATAGATATAACAATTGTAAATGAAACAAGATTCAAATTTTAATAAACAGAATATTTGAATCTTAAAATGCTGAGTGGTCACTAAGGACCCTGAACTAACGAGGGTATAATAGAGTTTCCTCTGACCCTTTGAGTTGTTTGGTTTTCAAGGGGATCAGTCTATTCAACCCGTTGTATATGCATTACATTTAGTCACTGGCGCCCAAAGTCGGTTTTCCGACACAAAATCCCCTAATTTAGGGTTGTTCAATTCTCAGACTTAATATAAGAAATCCGCACCCAACAATGGTTTGGATAAACTTTTAAAAGTATTTAAGTATTGAATTTATAAACGTAATGTCTAGCTGAACTATTAGCTTTTGACATTTTTAGTACAGTTCATGAATCAAGAACTAATAAGCTTCAAGTGCACTAAGGGCGATTTTATAAACAATATGGATGTGGGATAATTTTAAATAATTAAACCACTTCAAGCTTTGACGAATAATACAAGTATAGAAACTTGTTCAACAATAAATGAGTAGGGTTAGAGAACTTGCCTGTCTGCTCAGCTACAATAATTGTCTAACTTTAACTAACTTGCTTTGAAAGACCTAACATTAATAAAGTCGGTCTAATAATTAGTACGGCGTATTTGCATAACTATACGCTTAATAATGAATTTATTTACCACATAAGTACTAACACATAAATTACATTAGTCAAAACAATATTATTAACTTTATAGACCCTCAATCATATTAGGTTAATAATTCAATAAGTTAGAAAATATTTTTCTTAAGTGTTGGACACTTATTAAACCCTTAAACAACTTATTATAATTGTTTAATTAAATTCAATTTATTTTATTAACTCAATCTCTATTTAATTACTATTTAATCTTGATTAAATAGAAATTAATTAATTAACTCTAGTTATTATTTAAAATAAATAATAACTAATTGTACTTACTTATTATTTAATTATAATTAAATAATAAATAATTATTGACTTAATTTTAACCTTCTTTAATTTAATATTAATCAACCAATAATTAACTAAGTAATTGTAATATCCCAGATAATTTCAAGATTTTAAATAATATCTTAATTGATTTTATTAAAGGTTAAGGTTTAAACCTAGAAGGTGAGAAGGAAGATGTGTAGAAAATGGGTAAACATTTTTTTTTTTTAACATAAATTATTTGTTAGAAATTAAATGTGAGAATATTTTAATGATGCAGGTAGATAATTTATTTAAGAAAGAAATTCAATTGAGAAGTGAAGGTGAATATATTAATATTTATATATATACACCTATAGTTGAGTTTGTTAGTCAAACAAGATGATGTGTGAAGTAAATTAAATACTTAATAAAACTAATAAATTAATTAGTTTTAGTATGGATTAAAAAGAAAAGTCATGTAATATAATTAATTGAATTAATTATATAAGTTATGAATTAAGGTTATGAGTAACAAGTAGGGAAGTGGAATATTGCCTAGAAGGACAATATTAAGAAGTTAATTAATTAAGTAATTTACTTAATTAATAAGTTGTTATAGATGTAAGCCCAATATGGAGATATTTGCATGAAATGGGTAATTAAATAAGAGAGCCAATAAAAAGTAAGTTATGTAGCCCAAACCATTAAAAGTCAAATGATGGTCAATGGTTGGGAGAAGCATTTCAAGTATTGATTGAGTGTAGAGAATTAACTAGTGTCTAGTTAATTGAATAACCCTAGTTGGTTGACAAGAGAGATAGCATTAACCAATCATTGGTTAATTTCTAGATAAATAAATGTGGGGTTAAGAATTAACCGTGGATGGGTTAATTAAGTAACCCAATGTGGTAGAATTAATTATAGCAAATCTAATTGGATTATATTATAAGTCCAATTGAGGTATTAAACTAGGTCAAATTAATTTAACCTAGTAGTCCATATAATTTAATTTGAACATGGATTTATGTAATAATTAACCAAGCCCAATGCTTGTTTAATTAAATGTAACATAGGGTATTTAATATTAGCCCAATGTAGTAATTAAATTGAGCCCAAACAAATTTAATTGACGAGCCCAATAGAAATATTAAATTGATCCAATGTGGAGCCCAAATGGTAGTCAAAGTTATTGTCAATATATATACATTGGTATATATATATATATTGATACTTATATAATGATATAGGATATAAAAATAAAGCCAAATTGGTGTAATTTATTGGCAAATCCCGAATTTTGGAGGGGGCCCCACATGAAAATGTTGAGTGTGGCTTTATTTTGCTTGTTTTACACTCTAAAAGTTGCTTGGAAGCAACCTTGATAGGAGTCATTCATCCTTGTCAATCATCTTGTCCATTCAAGCTATAGTAAGCTTGATTAACCCTTAAATTCACCAACACTAGTTGATTAGTGAAGGTTGATGGTGATTAGGGAGGGTCTATATATAGCATCCATCACCCTCTTGTTATGTTTGTTAGTTATTTTTCAATAAACTCCTAGAGAGAAAAGAGAGAGTATTCTAGAGAAAAGCAAGCAAGCTTTGGGAGATTGATGATCCACTAAGGAAAATTGTTAGAGAATGAGCAAGGTGGAGTCACAAGCCTAGCTCATATCAAGAGGAAGAAGATCATCCATGTCTAAGAGGTTAAAAAGTACTCTAAACCTTTTTTTAATTTCATTTTTGTTGTTTAAATAAGTTTTAAACGGTTAAAATATATTTTTAACCGATCAAAACTTGTTTTGATGGTCTAGAAGTCTTTAACTATGTAATATATGTATATTCATAGTTTGATGGGTTTAACATGGGTTTTTATATGTGTTTGTGATGAAAAATTTCATCAAACTCATTGAATAAATTTTTACTGACGAAAACAAGTTAATCTAATACGTAGCAGCCCCTTCACGGAATTACTGTTCACTATCCGTAAGTCGGATTTGTGATCCGTCAATTTTGGGTAATAGATCCATGAAATATGAAGATTCTCCAAGTTGAATGACTAAAATCCGATTTAAAATGAGCAAGTTATGGAATTTTTAGTAAAACACATCCATGTTGGAAAATCAGAAAAATTAGCTACTGATCAGCCCCTTTAACACTGTTTTTCGAGACCTAGACAACTCCAAATTTGGTGTTTGATAAATGAAAACTATAGTTTAGGAAAATACGAGTCCAACGCCTCCGACTGGACCTTAATCGGAGTTGTAGATTTCGTTTTATAATCGTTTCCGTGAAGGACCCCAAAACTGTCCGAAAATCTGAAAAGGCCAAAAATAGTTACTGTTCAGTTTGGTCCAGGGGCAGTTTCGTCCACTTTTATTTCTCTAAAAATTCTGAATATTTTTGGAATGATATTTTGATGAGCTAACTGAGTCTAGTAAAAAGATGGTGATTTTTGATTGTGTAAAACTCAAGTTATGGATTTTACAATAAAGTGTGATTTTTAGAAATGTATCAAAATAACTTTTTGTGTACAACTCAGAAAAATATGAAATTTATACAGGAGATTTTCTATGATAACAGGAACTAATCCTGAAAATTTCATAATATTCTGAAAAAGGAATAATTTATGATAAATGGTGCAAGATCTGATTATTTTGGGTTATTTAAAACTAGTAAATGAATTTTAAAAATTACGAGAAAAATATATGTTCAATATGGAGCTATATCCTGTCAAATAGCAGAAAATAAGAATTTTTAGAACTAATTTGGTATTTTCATGGAAATGGACTAGTTATGAGTAAATGAATTAATTATGTGATGTGATGTTGAAAATTTAGAAAATAGGATTTATGGCTTGGAAATCCTATATACGGTATACGCAGATTTTTGATGAGGGATTTAGTCATTGTTGATAAAAATGCATTAATTAGTAAAGTGTAAACAATTAAAATAAATTGTTTATAAGTTTAGGAAATGATTAAGATATTATTAAAAGATTAATAATATTAGAGTATGATAATAGTTAAGAATTAAATCATTATTCAATAATTAATAATGATATGTAATTAATTTAAAATATTATTAAAGGATTAATAATATTATTTAACATTTAATTAACTATTAAATAATAATAGTTAAGAGTTAAATCATTATTAAATAAATAATAATGATAAATAAAGATTTAGAATATTATTAAAGAATTAATAATATTGTTTAACAAGTAATTAACTATTGGGTAATAATAGTTAAGGGTTGAATCGTTATTAAATAATTACTAATGATACGTGAGGATTTCAAATATTATTAAATGATTGATAATATTGATGAACAATTAAATTATTATTAAAATGATTGATAATAATTAGAAGTCAATTAAAATATTATTAAAGGGTAATAATATTAGCAAGCAATTAAATTATTATTAAAAGATTAATAATAATGATTAAGGTAAAC
Organism: Hedera helix; assembly: GCA_947179155.2. NCBI lineage: Eukaryota > Viridiplantae > Streptophyta > Magnoliopsida > Apiales > Araliaceae > Hedera > Hedera helix. The sequence goes on from OX359266.1 coordinate 25,116,296, forward strand.
TATTATTAAAAATAAATTAATAATAGTAATGATTATTTAAAGTGTTATTTAACAATTAAATAACATTATAAGTTATTACTAATTGATAGTAAAATTTAAAATATTATCCAAGGTGGGTAATATTATGATAAGTATCGAGATAAATGATGTGATTAAGTTAAACCAAGGGTATGGTCTATTAGTGATTAATTGGTGGATCGACCTAAATAAATATAGGGTCCAAGTTTTAATGCAGTGACATTAATAAATGTCAGAATTGCATAGTTTCGAACAAAAGATTTATGGTGTTGAATATGAAACACTGAGTCAAGTCAAAGAGAGACTAAAATATGAAATTAACCTTATTAAATAAAGGGGATGATAAGAAGAAATAAATATCTTTAAAATAAGATTTAGTATTGAGTCAAACTTTGACTGATATTGTGCACCGTTGATCTCACATACCGTGTAGGTGGTGCAAGGAACGTGAAAGATTAACGTAAGCTGGTTATACAAGTCCAGGCAAGTTTTTCAGAACGTGTTGCATTATGTGCATAATTTATAAGTTTGTTATTAAACTGTGATGTGCTCATACGTGGTTATGTGTTAATGTGCTTTTGTGAAATAAGTTGATTTGAACTATTGATATGCGGTAGTTAATTTAAGACAATTGTTCTGCATTGAACTATATGTCATGATAGAGGCTAGGCATGAAGCATAGATTAAATGCGAGACATGATATGCATGAGAAATGTATGTACTGCAAAGCATAAGATGCATGAAGCATGAAGCATGATTGAACTGTTTTTACGTGTTATGTGAAACTGTTAGACTTGCTGAGCCGTCGTGCTCACCCTTGCTTAAAACAAAACATTACAGAGTAGCTTGAGGAAGCCGATTACTCCGGTAGAGGCAAAGATGAAGATTGACTAACGAGTCATCAAGATTGAAGCATAGGTGTTTTTGTAGTAAAACCTTGCGGTAGACTAATTCATTCACTTGTGTAAGTAGATATGAAGAGTTTATGTTTTGTTGTGCTATAGATTAGCAAACTTAAATTGTTAAGAGAACATTTACAGATTATTTGAATATCATTTTTCAGACGTTGTCCTTTATGAATAAGGATAATAGGATGGTGAGATTGAGTCATTATACATATGATCTCAAATTGATTGTAATAGAATATCGTATCATGTATGATATGAAGACATACTAAGAATGTATAAAGATTGCGATTCTGGAATAGAAAGAGATGTTATATAATTGTAAATAAATGATTATTTAGCAATTATAATATTGTTGTAATTCATGAACAATAAGGAAAAGTAGTACTAGTGTTGAACCGGATCCGAGGTTAAAGGAACCCGGATTTGGGGTCGTCACAAGTTGGTATCAGAGCTGATAGGTTAAAAACCTTAGGTAAGAGTACCTTAGGCTATAACCGTGTAGAAGATAAGTAAAATGATAAATGAATAAACTCCGGAAGAGTTTAAGTTATAAAAGATGAATTTGGAAAATTCATATATAGAAGATTATCCAAAGATGGATTTAAGAAGATATAAGAGAGATGAAAAAGGTCATGTTGTACCTAATTTGAAGAAATGATAGAAAATATCTTATGATAAGATTTTGAGAAGCATAAAGAAAATGCTAATAAGGTCATGAAATGATCTAGAGAAATGAACTCGTAATGAGATAGATGTGCTAAAATATAAATGGAGAGAATTCGTATTCAGTTAAGAAAATTAGAAGGTTTGTGGGTTTTTAATTGAGAACTCGTATTAGTGGCTGAGTTGTACGATTCCTTGTATGGATTTGTGCTTGGTTTTAGAACCACTTAGCTTCCTATATTAATATAGTAGTTGAGTTTAACAGTTCTTTGTATGGGCAGAGGATTTGTTCTTGGTTTAACGACTGCTTAACTTTCTATATTGATTAGTGGCCGAGTTGACCAATTTCTTGTATGGGCAGGAGATTGCGTTTGGTTTGACAACCACTTAGCTTCCTATAGTGATAATTGATTTGAACCTGATGTCATGTTATTCGATGTATATATGGTGAGAAGGTGATTCTTTTCTCATAATATATTGGATAGGTAGAGAATATTAAGATAAGTACGTGTTCTTAAAACTCATACTGATGGTAAGTTCGTGGCTCATAATCGTATGGTGGAACCCCTCAGCGAATGGACGATTTTGGTCTGACTAAGATAAGTTCTCTGACCCATATGATTGTGGCAAGTACCTGAACTCCTAATGTGTGGTAAGTTTGATGAACAATAAGTATGGGTAGAGTTAAGTAGTAAGACTAGAGCTTTACCAGATATAGTTATTAAGCTGGAAAAGAATGCGGAGGAGAAATTTGAGGTATTTTGAGGTTTTAGGACATTCCAAATCTTCTAGCTATGCTAGACTTTGAAATTCTTAAAATCGTGCTAAATTTGCACTTTTGTGTTTTTGAAAAGACAAATGTATTTTAGAAATCATTAATGCATTTAGTGCAGAGATGATAAACGATGGAGTCATCAATGCAGAGTAACCTAGTGTTGGATGTTTAAAGCCCACTATGGTATGATGTAGTATGACAAAGTCATAAAATGATTTTCAGTATTTTAAAACGTTTAAAGAATAGTCTATGCTAATTGTTTCAGCTAGACAAATTGATTTGAAAATATCAAAATGTATTTATAAAATCATCACACGCCATTAAAGCCATGGTGTGGGGATGAAAAGGACGGAATCCTCAACGTACTGTCAAGATGTGCGGTATCATGAAGTCATGAATTAATGACGGAATCCTCAACGTACTGTCAAGATGATGCGGTATCATGAAGTCCTATAAATGAATTTTTGTTATTTTAACTAATCTGAAATGAATTTTTGAATCGTAATATACGAACAGTTCAATGATGGGAGTCTTTGTCATTTATTTTAACTGGACACTTTTGGTCAGAATTGACTCAAGTTTTATTATCCAATCCAAATTATTTTGGAACGGAATTTTGTAGTAAGTCTGAGGTGAACAAGTGCAAAAACAAATATATTCTGTCGGCTAAAGCAGATATATTTTTGTCGGCATATAGCTCCGACTGGCGCCTAAAAATTAAGACGTTCTGCACGACGTATGGTACAATAGGCTGATCACCTAGCGTACACCTATGAAATGTTCTCAGTCTTTGTGATTGATAAACACTCTGTTTATAAGTATTTACAGGGATAAATACTATTTATTCGGAATTCAGTTAATTCCATTCGGATGTTCACAGTCTTGATGACCCCTCAGCATATTATGAAAGTTTTAATGAATATTTTGATTTTCAATTTATTCTTCTGTAAGATATTGATTTTCAATTTATTCTTCTACAAGATATTCCATTGTTCTGGAATTATGAGTTTAGAAGTATGAACTTCCTAGAAAAGGGTGGTCATAGAAGTTGATGAGTAAAGAGATATTCTCAGTGATGAAAATTGGTAGAATTGTGTATGAGATAATTTCGGGGACGAAATTCTTATAAGAAGGAGTGAATGTAATATCCCAGATAATTTCAAGATTTTAAATAATATCTTAATTGATTTTATTAAAGGTTAAGGTTTAAACCTAGAAGGTGAGAAGGAAGATGTGTAGAAAATGGGTAAACATTTTTTTTTTTTAACATAAATTATTTGTTAGAAATTAAATGTGAGAATATTTTAATGATGCAGGTAGATAATTTATTTAAGAAAGAAATTCAATTGAGAAGTGAAGGTGAATATATTAATATTTATATATATACACCTATAGTTGAGTTTGTTAGTCAAACAAGATGATGTGTGAAGTAAATTAAATACTTAATAAAACTAATAAATTAATTAGTTTTAGTATGGATTAAAAAGAAAAGTCATGTAATATAATTAATTGAATTAATTATATAAGTTATGAATTAAGGTTATGAGTAACAAGTAGGGAAGTGGAATATTGCCTAGAAGGACAATATTAAGAAGTTAATTAATTAAGTAATTTACTTAATTAATAAGTTGTTATAGATGTAAGCCCAATATGGAGATATTTGCATGAAATGGGTAATTAAATAAGAGAGCCAATAAAAAGTAAGTTATGTAGCCCAAACCATTAAAAGTCAAATGATGGTCAATGGTTGGGAGAAGCATTTCAAGTATTGATTGAGTGTAGAGAATTAACTAGTGTCTAGTTAATTGAATAACCCTAGTTGGTTGACAAGAGAGATAGCATTAACCAATCATTGGTTAATTTCTAGATAAATAAATGTGGGGTTAAGAATTAACCGTGGATGGGTTAATTAAGTAACCCAATGTGGTAGAATTAATTATAGCAAATCTAATTGGATTATATTATAAGTCCAATTGAGGTATTAAACTAGGTCAAATTAATTTAACCTAGTAGTCCATATAATTTAATTTGAACATGGATTTATGTAATAATTAACCAAGCCCAATGCTTGTTTAATTAAATGTAACATAGGGTATTTAATATTAGCCCAATGTAGTAATTAAATTGAGCCCAAACAAATTTAATTGACGAGCCCAATAGAAATATTAAATTGATCCAATGTGGAGCCCAAATGGTAGTCAAAGTTATTGTCAATATATATACATTGGTATATATATATATATTGATACTTATATAATGATATAGGATATAAAAATAAAGCCAAATTGGTGTAATTTATTGGCAAATCCCGAATTTTGGAGGGGGCCCCACATGAAAATGTTGAGTGTGGCTTTATTTTGCTTGTTTTACACTCTAAAAGTTGCTTGGAAGCAACCTTGATAGGAGTCATTCATCCTTGTCAATCATCTTGTCCATTCAAGCTATAGTAAGCTTGATTAACCCTTAAATTCACCAACACTAGTTGATTAGTGAAGGTTGATGGTGATTAGGGAGGGTCTATATATAGCATCCATCACCCTCTTGTTATGTTTGTTAGTTATTTTTCAATAAACTCCTAGAGAGAAAAGAGAGAGTATTCTAGAGAAAAGCAAGCAAGCTTTGGGAGATTGATGATCCACTAAGGAAAATTGTTAGAGAATGAGCAAGGTGGAGTCACAAGCCTAGCTCATATCAAGAGGAAGAAGATCATCCATGTCTAAGAGGTTAAAAAGTACTCTAAACCTTTTTTAATTTCATTTTTGTTGTTTAAATAAGTTTTAAACGGTTAAAATATATTTTTAACCGATCAAAACTTGTTTTGATGGTCTAGAAGTCTTTAACTATGTAATATATGTATATTCATAGTTTGATGGGTTTAACATGGGTTTTTATATGTGTTTGTGATGAAAAATTTCATCAAACTCATTGAATAAATTTTTACTGACGAAAACAAGTTAATCTAATACGTAGCAGCCCCTTCACGGAATTACTGTTCACTATCCGTAAGTCGGATTTGTGATCCGTCAATTTTGGGTAATAGATCCATGAAATATGAAGATTCTCCAAGTTGAATGACTAAAATCCGATTTAAAATGAGCAAGTTATGGAATTTTTAGTAAAACACATCCATGTTGGAAAATCAGAAAAATTAGCTACTGATCAGCCCCTTTAACACTGTTTTTCGAGACCTAGACAACTCCAAATTTGGTGTTTGATAAATGAAAACTATAGTTTAGGAAAATACGAGTCCAACGCCTCCGACTGGACCTTAATCGGAGTTGTAGATTTCGTTTTATAATCGTTTCCGTGAAGGACCCCAAAACTGTCCGAAAATCTGAAAAGGCCAAAAATAGTTACTGTTCAGTTTGGTCCAGGGGCAGTTTCGTCCACTTTTATTTCTCTAAAAATTCTGAATATTTTTGGAATGATATTTTGATGAGCTAACTGAGTCTAGTAAAAAGATGGTGATTTTTGATTGTGTAAAACTCAAGTTATGGATTTTACAATAAAGTGTGATTTTTAGAAATGTATCAAAATAACTTTTTGTGTACAACTCAGAAAAATATGAAATTTATACAGGAGATTTTCTATGATAACAGGAACTAATCCTGAAAATTTCATAATATTCTGAAAAAGGAATAATTTATGATAAATGGTGCAAGATCTGATTATTTTGGGTTATTTAAAACTAGTAAATGAATTTTAAAAATTACGAGAAAAATATATGTTCAATATGGAGCTATATCCTGTCAAATAGCAGAAAATAAGAATTTTTAGAACTAATTTGGTATTTTCATGGAAATGGACTAGTTATGAGTAAATGAATTAATTATGTGATGTGATGTTGAAAATTTAGAAAATAGGATTTATGGCTTGGAAATCCTATATACGGTATACGCAGATTTTTGATGAGGGATTTAGTCATTGTTGATAAAATTTTATGGGTTTGGCATTTTAGAATGATAAAAATGCATTAATTAGTAAAGTGTAAACAATTAAAATAAATTGTTTATAAGTTTAGGAAATGATTAAGATATTATTAAAAGATTAATAATATTAGAGTATGATAATAGTTAAGAATTAAATCATTATTCAATAATTAATAATGATATGTAATTAATTTAAAATATTATTAAAGGATTAATAATATTATTTAACATTTAATTAACTATTAAATAATAATAGTTAAGAGTTAAATCATTATTAAATAAATAATAATGATAAATAAAGATTTAGAATATTATTAAAGAATTAATAATATTGTTTAACAAGTAATTAACTATTGGGTAATAATAGTTAAGGGTTGAATCGTTATTAAATAATTACTAATGATACGTGAGGATTTCAAATATTATTAAATGATTGATAATATTGATGAACAATTAAATTATTATTAAAATGATTGATAATAATTAGAAGTCAATTAAAATATTATTAAAGGGTAATAATATTAGCAAGCAATTAAATTATTATTAAAAGATTAATAATAATGATTAAGGTAAACTATTATTAAAAATAAATTAATAATAGTAATGATTATTTAAAGTGTTATTTAACAATTAAATAACATTATAAGTTATTACTAATTGATAGTAAAATTTAAAATATTATCCAAGGTGGGTAATATTATGATAAGTATCGAGATAAATGATGTGATTAAGTTAAACCAAGGGTATGGTCTATTAGTGATTAATTGGTGGATCGACCTAAATAAATATAGGGTCCAAGTTTTAATGCAGTGACATTAATAAATGTCAGAATTGCATAGTTTCGAACAAAAGATTTATGGTGTTGAATATGAAACACTGAGTCAAGTCAAAGAGAGACTAAAATATGAAATTAACCTTATTAAATAAAGGGGATGATAAGAAGAAATAAATATCTTTAAAATAAGATTTAGTATTGAGTCAAACTTTGACTGATATTGTGCACCGTTGATCTCACATACCGTGTAGGTGGTGCAAGGAACGTGAAAGATTAACGTAAGCTGGTTATACAAGTCCAGGCAAGTTTTTCAGAACGTGTTGCATTATGTGCATAATTTATAAGTTTGTTATTAAACTGTGATGTGCTCATACGTGGTTATGTGTTAATGTGCTTTTGTGAAATAAGTTGATTTGAACTATTGATATGCGGTAGTTAATTTAAGACAATTGTTCTGCATTGAACTATATGTCATGATAGAGGCTAGGCATGAAGCATAGATTAAATGCGAGACATGATATGCATGAGAAATGTATGTACTGCAAAGCATAAGATGCATGAAGCATGAAGCATGATTGAACTGTTTTTACGTGTTATGTGAAACTGTTAGACTTGCTGAGCCGTCGTGCTCACCCTTGCTTAAAACAAAACATTACAGAGTAGCTTGAGGAAGCCGATTACTCCGGTAGAGGCAAAGATGAAGATTGACTAACGAGTCATCAAGATTGAAGCATAGGTGTTTTTGTAGTAAAACCTTGCGGTAGACTAATTCATTCACTTGTGTAAGTAGATATGAAGAGTTTATGTTTTGTTGTGCTATAGATTAGCAAACTTAAATTGTTAAGAGAACATTTACAGATTATTTGAATATCATTTTTCAGACGTTGTCCTTTATGAATAAGGATAATAGGATGGTGAGATTGAGTCATTATACATATGATCTCAAATTGATTGTAATAGAATATCGTATCATGTATGATATGAAGACATACTAAGAATGTATAAAGATTGCGATTCTGGAATAGAAAGAGATGTTATATAATTGTAAATAAATGATTATTTAGCAATTATAATATTGTTGTAATTCATGAACAATAAGGAAAAGTAGTACTAGTGTTGAACCGGATCCGAGGTTAAAGGAACCCGGATTTGGGGTCGTCACAGTAATTAACCTTACTTATTATTTAATTTAAGGAAATTAAATAATAGTTTACTAATCTTAATCCTCTTTAATTATTATTTAATGTCAATTAAATAATAATTAATTTTAATTATTATTTAAGGTTAAATAATAATCAAATCATTCTTATTTTTTATTTAAATTAAATAATAAATTATTACTCTAATAACTTAATTTCCATTAATCATTATTTAATGCTAATTAAAAAATAATTAATTACTTAATTATCCTTATTTATTATTTAATAATATTTAAATAATAAATAATTAATTTATAAATTTTATCTCTCTTTAAGTATTATTTAATAGGCATTAAATAATAATTGCTAATTTATCATCTTTATTTATTATTAACATTTAAAATAATAAATAAATAATAAGTTTATTTAACTTAACCATGGTTTAGCTAACTAGATTAATATTTAAAATATTTAAATATTAAACTTATTGAAAAATATCCTCCCCAATATTAATTTTGTATTATTATTATTTTTGTTATAATTTTAAATTAGTTTTTAAATATTTAAATTATTTAAATTTAACCCGAATGGCATTTCCGTAAATAAGTTGAAAACTGAACCGAGGGCAAAATGGTAATTTCGTCCAGAAAAACACGGAGGGGCAAACTTGTAATTTCCCCGTAATTTTCTTCCGCACATGGCGCCCGTAGTAAAGCGAACAGCCCCAAAACGGTGTCGTTTTGCAATCTCGTCTGCTGGCTTCCGCGCGAATGCGCGGAGTAATTTTTTCCTTATGCCAAACGACGTCGTTTGGTTCCGTGTTTTCGGTGAACAGTGGCTGCGCGCGCATTGCGCGGAAACCCTTAAAAAAATTTTCCTTCGCAGAATATGAACAGTGTTCCGGCAATACCCATTTTAAATAAAAATATGCCATCTGTCGACGCCGGGATTTTCGTTGTCTCGTTTTTAAATATTAAAATGTCCCTTTCCAATTTTAGCCTTTAGATTAAGATGTGATTTTTGAAAAGGGTCGGCTTAGTGTCAACGGGGTTTCGAAATGTCGATTTTCTTATGAGCCAATTGACAAGAGTCGTCAGTTGGTATCTTTGAATTGGATGTACCAACTCATCCGAATTTTTGTTTTCGTAATCGTAATGGCTCATATGTGACTCCGATTCAAATGGTCCGCAAACCGAGATTCATAGAGTTCGTAATCGTAATGGCTCATATGTGCGAGGGGAAGGTGTTAGGCACCCCCCGACTTCCGTGAAACACGGTTACCGCAATCTTGATGTTTTCCTATCCTTTTTAATCCTAAAATGTGTGTGTGCGCGTGTGTGTGTGTGTGCCTAAATGAATGTTTGTGGTGAATTTTCGCATAAGAGTTGCTTTGGTTTTATATAACAAAATGTGTTTTGTCAGGAAAGCGTTTAGACGTCTTTTGACCCAAATGACGAGGCTTCGCTTTTAATAAGAAAGATTAATTTTAATTTCGAAAACGTTGAGGGTTTTTTTTATTAGATGTCATTTTAGAAAACAAACAGTTTTAAACTTTTGTCAAATAGGAATCGAGACTATACATTGCCTTCTAACAGTTAATATAAATAAAATGAAGGAAATTTCTAGAACTCTTTAACCCTATGCACCAAGTTTAATTAAAAACGTTTATTTAACTTTCGAAAACATCTTTTATGACATTTCAAACCAAATATAGCCTTTTCGTCACGCAAGGATCAAAGTTTCGCAAAACTCTTTACTTTTTAAACCTCGTGTATCTAATATCCTATTTTGATTCTTTTTAGAAGATCTTTATTGTTTGCTTTATTTTTTTGACAAATCGTTTTGTGTTGTAAATCAAAACAAGCACCCAAAAACGTGTCGGGGCTATCCATGGGCATGTGAGCCATCTAGACAACCCGAAACACCCACAATCACATATCTTTATTATTACGGGGCCTTAACCCGATCCCGATTCGGTATCGCTTTAAGGCCCAAAATTACATATATACAACCGTGCACCATTTTTTAACGATTACATACACCCAACAATGTCCATCATCGGGATTTGACCACGAGGATCTCCTCCCTAGACTCACAAACACCCAACCGTTGCACAAACAATTTCTAAACCAAATCTAACAGGATTGAACATTACTACCACATTACATAACTCCAATATCACAAACTCAACATTTCGAACCACTCATGACCATAACGGACGATATATCACCGTACGGATGTCATCGGGGTGTTAGGAGGAGTTACGTTCCGATGGAACCCTCGCTAACAACACCTAATCCACGGATCATCATCATCATTATCACAACAACACACTACATCAAAATAAACCAATCACAAAACTATACTAGCAATACAAACAATAAAAACATAAGAACATTGTGAGGACCCGAAATTTCAAGATCTCTTTAATAAAATTAAATGAGAATTTAATTGATAAAATTATCAAGATTGTTAAATTAATTATTATTTTATGTGATTTAATGTATGGGATGAGATTTAATTAATAAATTAAATCTGTGCAGAGATTATGATAAATGGAATTAAATTTATGTAAATAAATTGTTTAAAGACAATTTATTAAGAATAAGAGAAATGTTAATATTGGGAAATTGTTGTGGAGGTGTGAAAATTAAATGAGGTTATATGATAATGTAAAATGTATGAATTAAATATGTGTATATTTATATATATACATTTGTATATTATATATGCAAATGTTTAATTGATAATCTTAAATTCCATTAATTATGGAAATAAAAGGGATTAATAATTAAATTAATCCAAATTTAAATAAAACGTGAATGAGGGAGTTGGTAAAATTGTATGTGTTAATTTTAGATTTTATCAAGAATTTTGGAAGAAGTTTAAAAAATTAATTGAGAAGGAAAGATAATTATATAAATTATATAATAATAAATTATATAATTTATATAAGGAAATTAAAATGAGGTATGAAGAAAATAATAATTATATAAATTATATAAGAATAATTATGTAATTTATATAAGGTGATTAAATGGAATAAAGTTGGAATAAATTTAGAAATTATTTAAAAAGGAGAATGTAATTATATAAATTATATAATATTAAATTATATAATTTTTATATAAAGAAATTAATATGGATATTAAAGAAATTGAATAATAAATAAGAAAAATGTATGTTTTAAGTTATTAAAAAATTATAATTATGTATAATGAAATTATTATGACTTTTATGAAGGATAATATTTTGGAAACGTGAACATGTTAATGTAACATGTTGTTCAAGAAATGAAGTCAAAAATTATGGAGAATAATTTTTATAAGTCATATGAATTATTTTATGATTTTTGGAGGTATAAATTACCTCATATAATTACATGCATGACGATATGCGTGTACAAAATTTGTCAAGTAAAGTACCCAAAAATGGTCTAAATATTATTCATAAATCATATCATAAATTTTGGTACATTAAAATAAATATTTTGTATTTATTATATAAAATATTTATTACACGAATTAATTACGTAATGTATTAAATTAATTGATTACGCAAGAATTATGCATGTAAATATTCTGGAAAGTTCGTGGTTGCGTGAGAAAGATGGGAGAGAGTCGGTGGAAAATTTTTAAATCAAAACATTGGTTATGTGGATGGATATAAAAAGAAAGGAATGGAAATAAAAGGAATAGAAAAGAAAAGAACAAATAAACACTATCTCTCTCTCCTTTCTTCTTCACCGTGAACACCATCACCGCCACCATCTCCACCACCGTGAACCGCCATGGCTGTCAAGAGAGAGAAGAAGGAATTTTGGTGCCTTCAAGGAAAGAAATCAAGCTTTGGGAGGTATAATAATTTAATTATTTGATTTATTTGTATTTATGAATGATTAATTATTATTGTGGAAAAATTAGAAAATATTTAGAATTATTATTCTAAATAATTTCTGGGTGAAGACATGTTAATTAGATAATTTTTGGAGTGATTATGTTGTGAAAATTATGAAAAAGTTTTTAGTATTTTTGGTTTAAATTATTGCATGGCTGGGTACTGTTTGTGCGAAACTGGAAGAAGAAAGAAGGGAGGGCCGTGCATTGCGCGCGGCCATTTTTTTACCGAAGGCAGGCTTGAAACGGCGTCGTTTTGGGACGCGATATCTGTCGTCCGCGCAATGCGCGGATATGGCTCCAAACGACGTCGTATTGGAAGAAGCCGGAGAAGGAACGGCCGCGCCTTGCGCGGCTGTGTTTTGTGATGAAATGACGACTGTGCCCCTGGGCTTTTTCAGAAATACCGAGCGTGTCCCAAGGCCGCGGAAATTACATAAACGCCCTTGGACTTTTTGGTTAAGTCCGGTTATGTCCCTAATGTTGCGGAATTTACGGAAATGCCCTCGAGCTTTCCGGAAAATGCCAATTTTGTCCCTTTGACCGCGGAAATTACCAAATTGCCCCCAGAATTAGTTTTTAATTGAAATAAATGTTTAAAAATTGTTTAAAAATCATAGAAAGTTATAGAAAAATACTAAAAATATAGAAATGATGTTTGGGCATTAAATTTAATATTTTTGTAAAAATATTAAATATTGGGGATTAATATTTAAAAGTTTAAATATTAATCTAATAAAGTTACCATTTAGAAAATGGTTAAATAAAATTTTTGGGACACCCAAATATGTTAAATTTTACCCAATAAGCCGGGTTGTCCGTAGTGAGTGTATTTGATATTAAGTTAAAAGAATATATTAAGGGAAGAGGTTAATATAGTTAACCATATAATTTGGAAATTAGTCCAGAGATGATATTAATTAAGTAAATTAATATCATAAAGAGATAAATAATTATTATTTGATTATTTTATGATCATAGGTTGATCGAGTTAAGAGTTTGAGATATCAATTTAAATACCTGGACGCCAGGCAAGTTCTTCAGTCCTTAAATGTTAAATGTTATGATATGTAATTCTGGTTTCAAAGGCATATAAATTATGTGTTACGTGTTATGTGGATAATATGACAACTATGTGTTCTTTGTGCAACAATATGAGATATATTACTATATTAGAAGCACAAACACATGATGTATGACACACACCAAGCATGATAAACTATGTGCTGTGTGAAGCATAAACTGTTGAACTTGCTGAGCCGTTGTGCTCATTACTTGCTTAATAAACATTTTTGCAGGAAAGAAATGAATTTCAAGAATATTGGATTATATAGGGACGGGTTTTCCTAAAAGGTTGTGAACGTTATTATTCTATGTTTATATTATGATTGAAGGTGGATAATTTGCCAAAGTTATAGTGATATACTGTATGTACAGATAAGTTGGATCCGAATATGACAAGTATCGTTTAGATTGTGAACTGCAATTGTACAACATGAATATTATGATAGAAACTATTATATGTCTGACTATGAATTACGACATAAGAATAATGTATGAATATAAATGACATTAAATGTTGAATGTGGATCTGTATAATACGGGTTACAGAAAGAAAAGAATAAGTAAAGGTTGCGATCCAGGGACTAGGATCAAAATGTAAGGATTTTAAATATCCAAATGTTTTAATAAATGATATGATTGAGAAAAAGAAAAAAAAAAAATTTATACCGAAATTTTTTTATAATTGATGATTTTGAAATTAAATAATGGATCAATTAAGGTGGTTAAAGATATATTAACGAACCGGAATTTGGACATAAGGTAATTGATATTTAATAAATACAAGATTTAAGATAACAAAGTGGGTCGAATTTCGGGGTCGTTACAAACATACCCTTTTCACCTTGCAAAATGCCGATTTAAGCCTCTTATTTCACAAATCGGACAACACCACAAGAACACTCAACTATCTAGCAAGAGAATACAAAGATTTCACTCAAATCTCACCAAGAACAAAGATTTTTTCCTCCACCCGCGAACTTTCTCTCTCTAAACTCTCTCTTCTTCCTCCTCTTTTCTTCTCCTCTCTCGCTCTCGGGTGGAAATGGCCGCTCTATAGGCATCTCCAGGCAGCCGCAGGTGCATCTGCGGCTGGGCTGCAAGCCGCCTGCGCCGTTTCCTCGGCTGTCGTGTGCCGTCTCCTCGAGCCGCGCACTGTCCCGTTTGTCGGTGGCCGCAGGTGCATCCGCGGCTGTCCGGCTTGCTTTTCTCGATTTCCGTGCCACGCGGTCTTAAATTGCCAATTTCTGCTGTATTATTTTGGAAGGCTGTTTCTTGATACATAAATCGTTCTTTGTGCGTAGTGGCCGTTAGTCATCTTTCGTGATCATCTCGGGTTTTTCTGGATTAACTATTTGCCTTGCCTCAATTGACCGGATGCTCGTTGTCCGTTGTGGCGGCATTGACCGTAAATCGTTGGGGTGGCTTCGTGTTGGGGTCCACCTTCCTTTTCGCGTGTCGGGTCAAATGACGATTTTACCCTCCTGCCAGTGTTAGTAGGGAAGTGCAAAAATTGGGTGTCTACACCATCAATAAATCTTTAACTCTTCAATAAAAATCCAAAAAAATTACCAATCACCTTATATTAATTTATAACATGAAAAATTAATTTTTCATGATTTAATATCATTATTTTTTTATAAAAATTTTTACATCACATAAACTACCATAAATCATAACTTTTTGTATAAAACTCTATTTTGAGTGATTCAACCTTTGTTTTTCTCATGATTTAATGTTCTATAATATTAGAACATTAAATCTAAATATTATCAAAAATTATTCTTGATCATTATTTTGAGATTTATTTTCACACCACCAAATACATGTTTTCCATCATTAAAACTCATAAAACATAAGTTAAACACATGATCAACTATATAAACATACATAGCATGATATTAACCATACAAATTATTACACTAATATTTATACCATAACCTTGAAAGAAAACAAGATTAGGGTTTAAAAATAATTATCTTGTTTTGATAGTTATTCTCCTCTTCTTTCCAAAATAGGTTGTGAAGGAAGATGACATGAACCAAGACTCCTTCTCTTCTCTTAGTATTTTGCTCTCAAATGCTCTCTAGCTCTCTCTTTTGGGACTTGGAGAAAATAATGAAATGAAATATTTACCAATGCAAGTATACTTGCAAATATTATAGATACATAATATATCTAATAATTTAGCTCATGCCCCTATATGACAACTTACACAATGAATGACTAAATGACACATTAGGTGGAAGGAAGCATGGTGTCTATGTACTTTAAAAATAAAACAAGCAATCCTTTTAACTAAATAAATGAAAAATCAAATAATAATAATAATAATAATAAAAACAATACAATCTCTCTTCTCCTTTTTGTCGGCAACATCACCATGTCCCAAAATAATAGTCACTTTTCACTTTTTAAATAAATAATAGTTTAATTAAGTATTTTTCAAGTGGGCCAATCATTGAGCTTTAATTTAAAATATCATTTGGGCTTCTATTAAATTGTTTGGGCTACTAAATTGTCAAATTTTATTATTCTCCACTTGAGCTACTAATTGACCCATGTTGGGCTAATTTAATAATTTACACATTAATTATTCAATCCATGATTAAATAAATAATTAGATTAAATAAATAATTAAATATTCTAACCCATAAGTATTAAATTACTAAATGGACTAATAAATATTATTATTAATATTTCACATTATTTAGATTAATTAATAATCATATTAATTAATTTATTATATTTAATTCACTCATTATATTCAATTTAATTGAATATTTAATTAATAGGAAACTTATCAATTATTTTGATATTAAAACTTTAGGGTTTGTTCACTAATTTCGTAACATATTAGTGACCCCCTTTAATTAATTTTAGTAATTAATTATATAATTATTTAATCACATAATTAATTAATCACATAAAAATATTTAAATAATCTCGTAAAACTAACTCGTTGGAATTAAATTAATAATTTAATTAATAAAGATCTGGAAATTCTAGGACATTACAGAAATGACTAAAATGCCCCCAGAATCAGATTTTAATGAAATAAATGTTTAAAAATTGTTTAAAAATCATAGAAAATTATAGAAAAATACTAAAAATATAGAAATGATGTTTGGGCATTAAATTTAATATTTTTGTAAAAATATTAAATATTGGGGATTAATATTTAAATATTTTAAATATTAATCTAATGAGTTTAAAGGTTAGAAAATGATTAAATGAAAATTCGGACAACCAAATATGTTAAATTTTATCCGATGAGCCGGGTTGTCCGTATTAGAAATATTGGATATTAAGTTAAACGAATATTTTAAAGAACGAGGTTAATATAATTAACCGTATTATGTAATAATTGGCCCAGAAATGGTATTAATTAATTAAATTAATATCATAAGAGGATAAATAATTATCATTTGATTATTTCATGATCATATGTTGATCGAGAGAGGGTTTTAAGCTATCAATTAAATAACTGAACGCCAGGCAAGTTCTTCAGCCCTTAAATGTTAAATGTTGAATGTTATGATATATAATTCTTGTTTTAAATGCATACAAATTATGTGCTATGTGATACGCGATTAATATGACCACAATGTGTACTTTGTACAACAATATGAATATATATGAGAGATATTGCTATAGTAGAAGCATAAACATTTGATGTATGACACACACCAAGCATAATAAGATATGTGCTACGTGTAATAAAAATGTTGAACTTGCTGAGCCGTTGTGCTCATTACTTGCATAATATAAACTTTTGCAGGTTAAGAAATGAATTTCAAGAATATCAGATTATATAGAGACATAGAGACGGATTTTACTAAAAGATTGTGAACGTTATTATTAAATGTTTATATTATGATCCAATACGTATAATTTGTCAAAGTTATATTGATATGTTGTATGTACAGATAAGTTGCATCCGAATATGATGAGTATAGTTTAAATTGCGAATTGTAATTGTTCGACATGAATATTATGATAGAGACTATTATATGTCTGATTTTGAATTACGATAGAAGAATATTGTATGGATATAAATGATATTAAATGTTGAATGTTGACCTTTATGATACGGGATTACAGGAAGAAAAGAAAAAGTAAAGGTTGCGATTCAGAGACTAGGATTCAGATATAAGGATTTAAAATATCCAAATATTTTAATACAACGACTGAATCGAGAAAAAGAAAAAAATATATATAAGAATGTTTCATAATTGATGATTTTAAAATCAATTAATGGATTAATTAAGGTAATTAAAGATGTATTAACGAACCGAAATTCGGACGTTAAGGAAATAATGTTTAATAAGCCTGAGAATTAAGACAGTGAAATAGGTCGAATTTCGGGGTCGTTACACATTCTCAAATATTGATTTGTTTCATATAGTCTACTCATTGATCAAGAAAACTCAGATTAAATTATGAAGAGTATGACACATTCCATGCCTCGAGTTTAATCTAGGATATAAGGGTAAAAGGATTAAATTACATTAAAACATTGGTCACGAAAAGGTTGTATCGAATCACCGATCTTATTATTATTTGGATAGCAGTGATGCATTACTAGATGCCGCTCACTGTTTATAATATTATAATATGATTTTAAAATTATTGCCAACATAATAATAACCTATAGGGTCACACACATAGAACGTATTTAAAAAGGAATTAATTTAAATTGTAAGTATTTAAATATGTCAATATGATTGATAGTATTTAAAATTACGAATTTAAATTAATAGGATAATTTATATATATTTATATTAATTAAGTTAGACTTAATTAAAATATAATATATATAAATTCGGATTTTATTTTTCTAATTAAATTAGTTTTTGGTTAATTCTTATTAACTACTATATATATGATATATCAGTAGTCTTAATCACGTAAGGAAAAACTAAAAACCCTAGCCGCTTTCAGAAAGAGGCTAGAGAGAAAAATAATTGGAAAATCCTGATCTTGGTGGCTAGTACCGCGGTTCCTTTTGCTACAGATCGTGGGACGATTCGCGGAGCGTTTGTGTGGATACCGTAGAGACGCAGTCGCTGAATTGCGTTGAAGATTCGAAGCCGTTCCAGAATTCCATCGCCTTCTATCCATCTCGGATAATCGGTAAAATAATCTAAACCTCTGATTAATCTGTTTTCGCATGGATCCTGTCTTAGGGTTTCGAAAAAAAAATATTTAAATTTCGTTGCTTTCATTGTGTCAAAACCCTAACAATATATGGTATTATTCATTTATACGGATGAAATACAAGTTGATACTTGTATAAATAATGAGACCGAGATCAAGTTAAGATCCAGGGACAAAGCTAAAAGAAAATTTTAATGTATAGTCTAAAATAAGACTAATTCAGCCAATACGATTATGGGATCATTGGTTAAGTCGATAAATGTATAAAGTTTATGTGACGCCCCAAGATCCCACCACGCTTTAATTATATCCATTTTATTCTGGATGACATAATCATAAACCTTAAACCACATTAACCTGGATCCCGTGCGTCAAACCTTAACCTTTGACCTTTAAAATCGTTTTGTTGACCATAAATTCGGTCCATTTTTATTTTTTTTATATATATATAAAACTTTGTTTAACTGATATTCCTTAAACTTGTCTCAGGATCGCAACGTTCACCTACTCTTTATTAGAACTTAGGTCAAACCATTACAATTTGTGACCTAGTCTATTACCTTTTAAAATCATATATATTTATGATATCATAATTTGTAAAGAAAAATTTTGCCATGAACTATTTATACATGACCCTATTTGCATATACATGTTCTTTACCTATTCCTGTTCATATATGTCTGTTTACATACATCAATATCATACATAACCCAATTCATACCTCTGTACCATACTTGCGAGTTCTATTATATACATACTCGACTTACATAATACAAACATCAAATTGTAACCTTTATAAAGTCTAACTGGATAATACATACATTACATTTAGCTAAAAGGATTTACAGACCATACATTCCTTTTTACCATCTAGGTTTAACATTTAAAACCAACTATTACATAACTTGTATCTATACGGATTTACATTTAACAAATTTCTTTGTGCTTATCCATACTCTCACATTCTTTACCTTAGCTGTACCGGAACCTCCGGCCTTCTCATACTTTACTTGAAATGTTAGTTCATAGCAAGAATGAGCATAAAGCTCAGCAAGTAATTCAGATAACCACATTTCATGCTCGTAATTTATAATATGCTTTATGCCTCTTTACTTTATCACGTTATGCATAAATGCCACGTATTTCACTTAACAATTAAATCACGTAGTTGCATATAAGGCACATTTCAACTCCTTTATTACTATCTAGTTCACATAAAGCAATAACATATTTAGTCTGAAAACTTGCCTGATTAGCTTTCATTTAACTTAATCTTTTACCGCCTTGCTTGGCCTTGTCAATCATTTCTTGCATTGGATTGCTACCTCGATCTTTATCTGTCAATATATAACCTTTACATCAATATAGGCTCATCACACTTTATAATCTTTGTCAAACTTAACTCATAAATACCCAATCATTAATCTCTATTCATTTTGTAGACACCCAAAATTTGCACTTTTGTACTAACCCTGACAGGAGGGCAAAATCGTCACATGACCCGACATGCGAAAAGGAAGGTGGACCCCAACACAAAGCCACCCCAACGACTTACGGCCAAAGCCGCCACAACGAACAACGAGCATCAGGTTACTTGAGGCGAGGCAAACAGCTGATCCGGAAGAGCCTGATTTGATTACAAAAGACGACTAATGGCCACTACGCTTACAATGTTCGGGGGTCTCAGTTTATACATCAGGTGGCAGCCTTCCAAAATAATACCGCAGAAATTGGCGAATTAAGACCGCGTGGCACGGAAATCGAGAAAAGCAAGCCGGACAGCCGCGGATGCACCTGCGGCCACCAACAAACGGGACAGTGCGCGGCTCGAGGAGACAACCCGGCAGTCGAGGATTCGGCGCGGACGACCACAACAGTCAGCCGCAGATGCACCTGCGGCCCGCAGGTGCATCTGCGGCTGCCTGCTGAACTCTATACAGCGGCCATTTCCACCCGAGAAGAAGGAAAAGAGGAAGAAAATAAGAATTTTAGAGAGAGAAAATGGCGAGAAATAGAGAGAGAAAGCCACGGGTTGGCCCAAAATAGTGAGAAATTCAACTTTCTTTGCTCAAACACTTGATCAATCTCTTGTTATTTGCTTGATAGTGGAATATATAACGATTTTTTGAAGTGTTGCAAGGTGAAAATGAGCTTTTATTGAAGTTTTATCTTACGTTTTTCTTGTGATTTCTTGATTTTGTAGATCTATTAGATTTAATCCGGTTATTTTGCTTTAGTAGTTTAATCGGTAAATATTCGTTTATTTGTGCATTTGTTGGGTGGATCTACTGTAGATCCGAAAATATTTAGTGCATTGCTATTTAAATAGTTTGATTCGGTGTATTTTGAAGTTGGATCCAATGTAGTCAATATATTGTAGATCTATGGATTAGGGACGGTTAGAGAGGATTTATTGTGGATGGAATCTCCTCCTAACCTCCCAATGATATCCTTTTAGTTTATTTTCTAGTTTTTACGTATGTAGCGATGGCGATGCATTTGTATTGTAAATATGTAATTTTTGGGCCTTAAAGCGATATCGGATCGAAAATCGGGTTTAAGGCCCCATGATAGTGAAATGTGCGATTGTGGGCGTTTGGGGTTATTTGGATGGATCACATGCCCATGAATAGCTCCAACGTTATTTTTAATGCTTGATTTTTCCTTTTCGACACGGAAAAAGAATTTTGGAATGAAAAAATGAAGATTTTCATAAAATCAATCAAACTAGGATATTAGATCATCCGTAGGCTAAAATAAAATTGTAAGTGTCGGATGAGCTCTATTCCTATTTGGCGAAGGATTTGAAAAATATGTTTTACAAAATATCATCGGTTTTATTATCGAAACAAAAACAATAAAAGATGAACTCTTCGATTAAGTCAAATCCTTCGTGCATAGGGTCAACGAGATTTCTGAAGCACTTACAAAAATAAAACATTACAACGACATTCATTTAGGCACACACGCACACACACACGCGCACACACACATTTTAGGATTTAAAAGGATAGGAAAATATCAAGATTGCGGTAACCGTGTTTCACGGAAGTCGGGGGGTGCCTAACACCTTTCCCTCGCTTAAGCAAGCCCCCAAACTCTATGAATCTCGGTTTGCGGACCAATTAACTCGGAGTCACATATGAGCCAGCAATTACGAAAACAAAATTCGGATGAGTTGGTACATCCATTTCTAATATACCAACTGGCGGCTCTGGTCAATTGGCTCATAAAGAAATCGATCTTTCAAAACCCGTCGACATTAAGCCGACCCTTTTCAAAATCACATTTAATTCAAAAGGCTAAAATTGGAAAGGGCTTTTTAATTATAAAAAACGAAACGACGAAAATCCCGGTGTCGACACATTTCACATATGATGTATTATACCTTATGTAGGTTTATAATACACCCTAACTTGCTTCTGACATTTTACATAACCCTTAACTTGATTTGGCTTAGCTTTAGGCATGTTATATTATGCCATTTATCATTTTATTATAACTAAACACCCTTTAATTTGACCATTATTATCACTTCTAGGGTTTATATAACTCATTTCTATCATTCCATATCAAAATATAGCTTCTTGGAAACTTAAATATTTTTTCGGTGCAGAGCAATTTCGCCCCGGCGCTGCCAGAGCTCGCTGGCCGCGAAATCTCCTCAGGTATGAACAGTACATTGCGCCCCGACGCAATGTTTAGTACAAAACATAGCGCCTAGGCGCAATGTTCAAAATCTGAAATTTTGATTTTTGCACTACCTTTGCCGATTTTTAGTTTCTTCATCTTAACTCCAATTGAGCTAAAATTTAGACCACATCTAGACCTCACTACCTAGTATTTTAAAAAAAATACTAATTACCTCATTTGGATTCTTAAAAATAGAGATACACTAGCCCTTACGAGGGTTATTCAACACGTTTCCAGACTTAGAAAATTTTTCAACTTCAAAACCAACTGTTTACCAACTTTGTGATTTTTGGCCATAAGCTTTAAAACTCAATTCTAACACTTGACATAGTTCACTTAGGTCGTAAATAACATGTCCAAACTTTTAAAACCATAAAATTTCGCACGAGGCGGGAATTGTCTGTAAAAATCTGTTTCGATTCGATTCGAAATGGTCGATTTCGATCGTTCGAATCACCAATTCACTAAATTTTCAATCTGTTAACTTCCAAAATAACCTAGACATGTCTATTAACATAAACACAAGTCATTTGACTCCATTACATCTTTAATTACTCAAAATTGCCGAAATAGAATTCTTCACTTTGATGACATATTCTTCTTCTCTTAAACAATTTCCTTGCAATTCTCTTAATTTCCTTTGAAACCCTAGCTTCTCCCCCATTTTTCTCTCTTTGCTCTCTTGCTAGAACTTTCGAATGCTGAAAAATATAATGGACTTAGCCAAGTATGCTTGCAATATAGATATATACATATATATAAAAGTGCTCCAACAACTAACCATAGTTGGTTAGTTAAACTCTTGCATGGTTAAGGACAATTTAGTCATTTCCCTTCCATCCTTAATGGCACAATGGACATTTTACACAACTAGGATACCATAGACATTAGTTATATTAACAAGGGAAATTTGGTCATTGTCACCAAAATCTAGAGAATTTTAATTCTCTTAAATCATAATTTGCATATTTTTCAACCAATTTAACTCCTTTTTGAACCAAACTTCTTTCCTCTTGCTTGACTTTTATTCCACCATCCACTAGTACCCAATTGGTTTGTCCCATTTCACTTGTCACCCTTCAAAATATGAATTTCATCACTCACTTATAATAATTTCTATAATTTTTTTTTTCCAAATTCCACTTTATTTCTTTAAATTCTATTTTCTATGAACCTTTCAATTCCACAATAAATGAATTCCAATTTCCGACATATCAATATAACCAACTTGCTCACTTTCCATAAACCGCTTCCTCGAGAAACGAACCTCGACCGGATTACCAAACTCCATCGTCCTCTGTCCTTTGAACTTATATTACTTTCCTTACGACTTTACATCATTCCACGTATTTACTTCATTCACATCAGCTAAATTCGCACCTTACTTGCATCCAACATGATCTCTACTCAATCTCGGGGTATTACATTCCGTATTTGTGAATTGTACAATTACTCACCTCATTTCCATCAATAATATCAATTTCTGCATAATTCCCACATATTTACATATCATACGCCTAATCTTCTATAAACCCTTAATAACCAATTTGATCCTACGGTTTCTTCTTCACTGCACATACATACTTACCTTAACTTGTCATTCTCATACTCTCGCCTCTTTAGGCCTATTTATTAAGCGTGCTATCAACATTCATAACTTATACCAAATTCACTTTTACTTTTCCTCATTTTTCTTAATTCTTATATCTATGCTCAATTACATATACATAACCACATATTCAATCTATAGTCTGTTGACACATAATATTGTGTCTTACAATAATTCTTCCCAAATTACTTTATTATAGGTATTACAATAAATCATCTAACTCAAATCCGTTATATAACCATTCAAAATTTCTTTTCATCATAATTTCTCATTTCCATAATTCTCTAGCTTAATTCATTTTTCTATATTCGACCACATAGGTTCCTCTTTAATATTTCAACCTCACAGGTTTTTTCTAACACATTGATCACTTACTAATTTAATTTAATCACATAATAATCACATTTAATCATTTTAACTAGGTTTTGTTTTATAACCTTCACTTAATTATCCAAAATCCTTATTTAGAATTTCTGTAAAATCTTGGGGTGTCACATTCACCCCTCCTTGAAAAAATTTCGTCCTCGAAATTGATGTGTGCTCATATCTTGTTCATTTGTAACATTCATAACTCTTTGCCTTCAATCACATAGCTAGGTTTTCAACTAACCTCTACATTCTCTCCTTTCTCTACCCATCTTACCCCTTTCTAACATTCATTCCAGAAGATTTGAATGTCTTTCAAGAATCTCCACAATTGTTCAATAACTGTGAAGCAACATGAATAATTAAGAATAACTTTTTCATAAAACTTTTGCTTTCAAAATATAACTTTTGCTTTTGCTGAGGGGTCTTAAAGACCAATGAACACGTTAAAAATATTAACAGTCACAAAGACTGCAATACCCAAGGGTCATTTAACCATGAAAACGTTAAGAATATTAACAGTCACTAGGACTGAAATATCCAAAAGTCATAAGACCATATATTCGTTAAGAATATGAGCAACCACAAAGATTGCCATATCCAACTGGTACGCTAGGTGATCAACATATTGTACCATTTTTGTTGTGCACAACGTTTTTCCTTTTCCTTTGGGTTGAACCGTGTTAACCAACCCCTGTACCATATCCCCTTTTCAGGGTTGTTCACCTCAGCCTTGAAAAACCAGTTGCTTTATCCATTCTCTGGATTTCAACAACATTTACTGATTTCTTTAGCAGAATGGTCTAGCCGAAAGAAATGGCATAGACTCACATCAATAAACTATTCATTTGCTATAACTTGAACTTTTCAAAAGTTCACTTTCACTGTCATTGGTTCAAAACTTGAACCCAAGAAAATCTTTTAAAAAGGCTTCATAATACCGCACTATCTTAGAAGTACGTTGAGAATTCGGTCATCTTCAGACCTCTTAATACCGTACTGTAATGAAAGTACGTTGAGAATTTCGTCATTTTATCATTTCACACCATATTCAATAGTATGACAATGATTTCATAAATACATTTTGAAATTTTCAAATAACTTTGGTCTAGTCGAATCAATTAACATAGACCCATGAATCACGGAATTTTAAAAATCACTTTTGATACTTAATTAAACATTTTCATTGCACCAATGTGCGAAAATAAACACATTTTAAAAACATGAATGGTCTAGCATAGCTAGAAGAGTGGATTGCCTACCCAATCCTAATAATCTCTTCTTTACTTCCTTCCTTAACTCATTCAATCCTCTCTTATAATACTATCTCTTTATATATCCTTGATCTTAGCCAATATCTAAGAACTATATCTCTTAACTTATGGCTCTCTACTCTAAACCCAACCCTGTTCATCAAACTTGTCACGCATTTGGGCTCAGGAACTTACCACAATTATATGGTTCACGGAGCTTGTCCTAGTCAGGCTATCGTCGTCCATTTGCTAAGGGGCTCCACCACATAATCATGAGTCACGAACTTTCTATACGCTTGGGTTTTCAGAACACGCCACTAGCCTTAATATTTCTCACTTAATACTTCTCACTTCCTATGTATCAGGTACATGTAGAAGAAAAGAATTAGCTTCTCAACATACATAACCGATACCATGACGCTAGCTCTCCACCGATTATCATGATAAGAAGCTAAGTAAGTATAAATCCCCGTCCCATACCGAGGAAGTGCACACTCGGCCACTACCATGAGTCCTTAATGAAAAATCCCACATACCCTAACATTCCTCACTTTAGCCTTTACTCAGCTTTTCCTTTTTCCTTTCCTTGATCTGATATTAATTTTATCGATTCATATCTTACTTTTCATAACTCATCATGAATCCATTTTACTCATAGCTGAAAATTTATGACTCATCAAGAGTCCCTTTTTATCTTTGATCGCTTTTGATCCTTTTATCATTTTTTATTATCTTATCTTAAGATATCATTATCATTTCTTGATCCTGAATTCCCAAAATTCATTTCTTACTAGCTCAACTCATCTAGAGTTCTCTTCTTTACTATTCCTTCTTTCACACACAAAGATCATACCCTAAGGTACTATTACCTAAGGTCTATAATCCAACTGCTCTGATACCAACTGTGACGCCCCGATATCCCACCATGCTTTAATTATATCCATTTTATTCTGGATGACATAATCATAAACCTTAAACCACATTAACCGGGATCCCGTGCGTCAAACCTTAACCTTTGACCTTTAAAATCGTTTTGTTGACCATAAATTCGGTCCATTTTTATTTTTTATATATATATAAAACTTTGTTTAACTGATATTCCTTAAACTTGTCTCAGGATCGCAACGTTCACCTACTCTTTATTAGAACTTAGGTCAAACCATTACAATTTGTGACCTAGTCTATTACCTTTTAAAATCATATATATTTATGATATCATAATTTGTAAATAAATTTTTTGCCATGAACTATGTAACGCCCCCAAAATCCCCGCGCTTTCGATGCGGCGGACCTTGTGCGTTAATTTCGTACATCTATCGACTTAACCAATGATCCCATAATCATACTGGTTGAATTAGTCTTATTTTAGACTATACATTAAAATTTTTCTCTTAACTTTGTCCTTGGATCTTAACTTGATCTCAGTCTCATAAGTATACAAGTATCAACTTGTATTTCATCCGTATAAATGGATAAAACCATATATAACGGTTAAATTTTAACCTTAGGATTTAAATATTCTATAACTTTACACGTTCCAACATCCACGGCATTAAATCATTAGGACGGCTCTTGGGAACAGAGAATCTCGCGGTGAATGTTTGTATCTTCACCCGTGATAAATGTTTGCATATTTATCCGTGACAAATGGTTGTATCGTTGTCCGGTGCAAAATTCTCTTTCCGTACAGAACATTACCCAACTAGTTAAAACCCTCATTCGAAACATATTTGTTTATAGTGATATCTCTTCGTATCAATAATCCTACTTATATGGTATTCAGAATAGTAATAACGAGTTATACCTGGGTCCGAGGAACCTTAACGATGGATTTGACCAGTCAACATCGATTAGTCCTGTCTCAGATGTACAACACTCACAAGTTATTTACCGATCCTCATCCAGATAAGTAGATCATTATCAATACTATGTTAAGTCTTAACAATTCTAGGTTATATCAAAATAAAGACATAACAACATTCTGATGATAATAATTTATATCATTCATTCAATATTCGGTTACATGTTTGTTTGTTCGTATTACAACAGTCGTTATGACTTATACAAATACAAGTAATAAACATGAAAACCTAATCTACGCTTCATCTTTACGTTCATGATCTTCTTAACGTTCATCTTTAATCTGCAAATAAGGTTTTATTCGCAAGAATGAGCACAGCGGCTCAACAAGTCTAACATACAGCACATACGCAGTTTATGCTTTCATATAAACTTTAACATGCATTGACTGAACATAATTCTCCATTTAATATCACATATAACTCACGTTCCAACAATTTATATCACATTGACACACAAAGTGTATAAATCACGTTCATAAATCATAAACATAACGCATAACAGTTAGAAGGCTTGTAAACATCAGTTAAAGACTTCACATATCATCTATTTCATAATAACATGACATTACACATCTCATTTATCATTTTAACAATACTAAACAAGTATCACATAGCAAGAGTTAGAAGACTTGCCTTGAAACCGTGTTAGGGTTTCCCGGGAAATCGTTAAACGCCTACAAAAAGGGTTACGCGACCCCGAACGTTAGTTTATCGAATTTTCCTTTTGAATAAGTCTTAGAATAACTTAACTAGACTATTTTCATAGGTGGAATCATTTCGTTAAGTGGCGAACTCAAAATTTTATTTTTTAGTGCTAGGATCCGAATGGTCCTTAAAAAAATTCAATTTCGACCTATTTTATTGCGACAGCCATAACTTTGTCATACGAAAACATTTTTGAGTGATTCTTGAGTCTAAATTGCTTATAATTTCATGATCTACAACTTTAATTCAGGTTTCTAAGGCAGATTCATAATTTAAAATTTCGGAAATTTGCAAAAATATTCTGCGACTATATTAGACTTAACTTTCTTTGATCCGATTGGTAAAACATGATACCTCAAGCATTAATTTGCTAAGATAACATGTTCTAACACTTCGTATCACTTCATAACATAAAAATAATAAAATCATAAACCTACTTATATAAGATTTCATGACTTTTTCTCAAGAACACGAAGAACGAATCGAAGAACACGAAGAACAAAGTTTCATCGTTCTTCGTTTCGACTACTAAAACTTGATGCCACAAGCATTATTTAGCAAGGCCATCATGTTTCATCATCCCATAACACTAAATTACCAAATCATAAACCTACTTATGTAGAAATTATGACTTTTGCTCAAGAACATACGAAGAACACGAAGAACGAAAAATCGTACATGGTAACGACTTATGTTCTTGAGCTTTTGGATTTCATACTTGAAATAATTTGAGCATTATAACTGCTTACGTATGTGATTATAACACTTTATAATTGACAAAATTTGGTCATTATAACGACTTGTTTACTTAATTATAACAATTTATAATAATACTCCAGAACATACGAAGAACACGGAGAACGGATAAACCGTACATGGATACGACGTATGTTCTTGAACTTTAAACTATGAAATGAAATTTGACATAACAACGACTTGCTCAAGTCATAAGGAACACGGAGAACGAAAAATCGTACATGGCTACGACTTATGTTCTTGAGCCTCATCGATAAAATAAAACTTTAAGCATAATAACGATTAAGAATCGTACCTTTTATTATTGCAAGCTTTAACTATTTCTTTGCAATCGATTCTTGTCTCACTAGAACTCTCTCTATATTTGCTCTTTAGCTTTCAAAAATGGTAAAGAACTAATGAACTTAAGCCTTCTATTTATAGGAAAACCAAGGGTCGGGGTAGTTTGGTCATTAGTTTAAAAGACCAAGGGCCTTTTAGTCTTTTCTCCCTAGCGCTTGCATCATCGCTTACATCACCCTTCTTCTAATTGGTCGATTCAATTTCACTTGGATTTAGTTCCAAACAAATCGTGCTAGTTATTTTTCAGTTAGTGTAATCGTGCTAGTTCTCCCTAGTTTAGTTACACTAACTTAGTTACACATAAACTAGTTTGATTTTAACTAATTAATTAAATAGTATAATACATTAGTATTTATACGTATTTCTTCCGTATAATACATCGTATAATATTCGTATTCTACTGGTATGATACCTCGTATTATTCCCGTATTAATATCGGTATAATCTTTCGTATAATCCTCGTATTATACATTACAATATACATTTATTATTCTCGTATTCGCTACGTATTCATCCCGTATACGTGAATAGTAATCTCCATAAATTATTTTGGGTAAAAATTTTGTTGGTCAAAATGCATCTACTGTCAATAAAAATGCTATTGAGGAATGTGAATTTTCAAAATTCGGAAGAAAACTTTCCAAATTAATAGTGTTTTACACGTTTTTCGAGTAAAGCTTTTATTGGCTAAATAATATATATACTTCATATAAATGCTATTTCGTGAAATACGATATATCAAAATATCGAAAAGAACAGTCAAAAAGACGACAAATGTTTTCTCGTAAATCGTGACATTTTTGTCTTTTTCTCCAGAAAATTTTATTGATTCCCTGACATCTAAACCTCATATTAACACTATATCGTGAAATACAAGAAGTCCTACAGATGAAAGAAACAGTCAAACGAATGAAAAACGTCACCTCGTGAATAGTGCTTTTACACGTTTTTCGAGAAAAACTTTTATTGACTGTTACGTGTTTTCAAATCGTGGGATGGTTGAATCTTGAAATGGAATGTCAATTTGACCTTCACATTTTTCTCAAGGGCCTAGGTTATTTCCTAGGGTTTAGACCCTAGGGTTAGGGTTTAGGTTTTAACTTTTTTTCCAATTTAGGTTTGTGCCCTAAATTGACTTCTGACTTTTAATAAGTGTTAAGGTTAACTACTTGAACCAAAACACAAAATCCTACACATAGATAATTCATACAACACATTTAAAAGCTCAATTAAAGCTTTACTAATCACATAACACATAGTTTGGGTTAAACATTTTAACCTCTTTGTTATATACGATCGTAGTTTCGAGTCGTATATATTCTTTTAGATAGCTCAAGGTATGCTTGAGCAATCGATCTTAGGTTTTGAATTGACAACCTTGCTTAGATCTTGTTAGATCAATTTGGAAATATTTGGGATATTACAAACTATTTATACATGGCCCTGTTTGCATATACCTGTTCTTTACCTATTCCTGTTCATATATGTCTGTTTACATACATCAATATCATACATAACCCAATTCATACCTCTGTACCATACTTGCGAGTTCTATTATATACATACTCGACTTACATAATACAAACATCAAATTGTAACCTTTACAAAGTCTAATTGGATAATACATACATTACATTTAGCTAAAAGGATTTACAGACCATACATTCCTTTTTACCATCTAGGTTTAACATTTAAAACCAACTATTACATAACTTGTATCTATACGGATTTATCATTTTATTAATATTAAACACCCTTTAATTTGACCATTATTATCACTTCTAGGGTTTATATAACTCATTTCTATCATTCCATATCAAAATATAGCTTTTTGGAAGTTTAAAAAAAAAATTGGTGCAGAACAATTTCGCCACGGCGCCGCCAGAGCTCACTGGCCGCGAAATCTCCTCAGGTATGAACAGTACATTGCGCCCCGGCGCAATGCTTAGTACAAAACATGGCTCCTAGGCGCAATGTTCAAAATCTGAAATTCTGATTTTTGCCCTACCTTTGAGGATTTTTAATTTCTTCATCTCAACTCCAATTGAGTTGAAATTTGGACCACATCTAGAACTCACTACCTAGTATTTTACAAAAATACTAATTACCTCATTTGGATTCTTAAAAATAGAGATACACTAGCCCTTATGAGGGCTATTCAACACGTTTCCAGACTTGGAAAAATTTTCAACTTCAAAACCAACTTTTTACCAACTTTGTGATTTTTGGCCATAAGCTTTAAAACTCAATTATAACACTTAGGTCATAAATGACATGTCCCAACTTTTAAAACCATAAAATTTCGCACGAGGTAGGAATTGTCCGTAAAAATCCGTTTCGATTCGAAACGGTCCATTTCGATCGTTCGAATCGCCAATTCACCAAATTTTCAATCCGTTAACTTCCAAAATAACCTAGACACATGTATTAACATAAACACAAGTCATTTGACTCCATTTCATCTTTAATTCCTCAAAATTGCCAAAAATCACTTTTAAATCGTATTTCCCTTAACTTTTTAAAACTTGCAAATTTCAAAACATAACCTCACTTTGAATTCTTAACTCCATACATTACAAGGGCTATCACAATTACATTTGACAGTTATATAAGTCCAAATAACTTATAACTGTACATTCTAGTACACTTTACAGATTATTACGTTGTCTACACAAAAAGTATAGCCTAATATTCAAACTTTTCATACAAATAATGCTCCTCTTTCATCTAAGAATCTTCAAAGTCATTTAACATGAAATTTCTCATGTTTCTTACATGATCAATACTTTGAGCTATGTTCTCATCAAAATTTCCAACATCAAACTCACGATCAATCAATAATTCATGGTTTTTAGCTTGAATTCATGCACCACCTTGCTATAATACTTGAACCCTAGAGGCTTCATACGATTTACCAAACAAATAACACATAACTTACATACACTCCATAATCAACCCTTATCTTTCAAGGATACATGCATGGCTATCTTTAAACTAACATTTAATCTCATGAACATCAAATTATAAGACTTGAACATGTTCATACCTTCTTGTAGCTTCATTCTTTCATGCTACAAAGCTTGCCAACATAGAATTCTTCACTTTGATGACATATTCTTCTTCTCTTAAACAATTTCCTTGCAATTCTCTTGATTTCCTTTAAAACCCTAGCTTCTCCCCCATTTTTCTCTCTTTGTTATCTTGCTAGAACTTTCGAATGCTGAAAAATATAATGGACTTAGCCAAGTATGCTTGCAATATAGATATATACATATATATAAAAGTGCTCCAACAACTAACCATAGTTGGTTAGTTAAACTCTTGAATGGTTAAGGACAATTTAGTCATTTCCCTTCCATCCTTAATGGCACAAGGGACATTTTACACAACTAGGATACCATAGACATTAGTTATATTGACAAGGGCAATTTGGCCATTGTCACCAAAATCTAGAGAATTTTAATTCTCTTAAATCATAATTTGCATACTTTTCAACCAATTTAACTCCTTTTTGAACCAAACTTGTTTCCTCTTGCTTGACTTTTATTTCACCATGCACTAGTCCCCAATTGGTTTGTCCCAATTCACTTGTCACCCTTCAAAATATGAATTTCATCACTCACGTATAATAATTTCTATAATTTTTTTTCCAAATTCCATTTTATTTCTTTACATTCTATTTTCTATGAACCTTTCAATTCCACAATAAATGAATTCCAATTTCCGACATATCAATATAACCAACTTGCTCACTTTCCATAAACAGCTTCCTCGAGAAGCGAACCTCAACCGGATTATCAAAATCCATCGTCCTCTGTCCTTTGAACTTATATTACTTTCCTTACGACTTTACATCATTCCACATATTTACTTCATTCACATCAGCTAAATTCGCACCTTACTTGCATCCAACATCATCTCTACTCAATCTCGGGGTATTACATTCCGTATTTGTGAATTGTACAATTACTCACCTCATTTCCATCAATAATATCAATTTCTGCTTAATTCCCACATATTTACATATCATACGCCTAATCTTCTATAAACCCTTAATAACCAATTTGATCCTACGGTTTCTTCTTCACTGCACATACATACTTACCTTAACTTGTCATTCTCATACTCTCGCCTCTCTAGTCCTATTTATTAAGCGTGCTATCAACATTCATAACTTATACCAAATTCACTTTTACTTTTCCTCATTTCTCTTAATTCTTATATCTATGCTCAATTACATATACATAACCACATATTCAATCTATAGTCTTTTGACACATAATATTGTGTCTTACAATAATTCTTCCTAAATTACCTTATTATAGGTATTACAATAAATCATCTAACTCAAATCCGTTATATAACCATTCAAAATTCCTTTTCAACATAATTTCTCGTTTTCATAATTCTCTGGCTTAATTCATTTTTCTATATTCGACCACATAGGTTCCTCTTTAATATTTCAACCTCACATGTTTTTTCTAACACATTGATCACTTACTAATTTAATTTAATCACATAATAATCACATTTAATCATTTTAACTAGGTTTTGTTTTATAACCTTCACTTAATTATCCAAAATCCTTCTTTAGAATTTCTGTAAAATCCTGGGGTGTCACAGGCTCTATATAAGAGGCAGCAAGGCGCAAAAAAAAATAAAAAAATAAATCGGCAGGTAGGTTCTATGATACCA
Source organism: Hedera helix (assembly GCA_947179155.2). Taxonomy (NCBI): domain Eukaryota; kingdom Viridiplantae; phylum Streptophyta; class Magnoliopsida; order Apiales; family Araliaceae; genus Hedera; species Hedera helix. Next base: position 25,149,902 of record OX359266.1, read on the forward strand.
TCACCGAGTCCAACAGACTTTGGCAAAAGTGAAGTCGATAGTGTCCGTTCATCCCCGAAGTTTAAGATATTAATTTCACCTTACCTCAAACTCTAATCAATGTGTTAAGTTTTTACAAGTGCTATAATCACGTGACCAGTTTTTTCAAGCACCTTATTTATAAAAAGATGAAATTAGGAAATGATAGTGTAATGAACTGACTAAGATTCGACAAAACACTTACATTGCTATTTGGAAGATTTGTCGACTTTTCTCTCAGTTTCCTAATCTGTTCTTGAAGTTCTTTACACATAGCATCTTCCAATTGTTTCTAGCTTGCATCCATCATGGCTTGAAATTGGAGGGTCTCCATCACAACAAAGATGAGAGATTGCATATCAGGTGATGCAGGTGAGGGAGTCAAGCAAAATGTAGAGCCATTTATAGAAATTGATTCACTTAACCCATTGACCTTTAGATCCTACTCGAACCTAAACCAAACACTCGTTTCTTTTTAATACCACCTGAAGGCTTTGCCCATATATCTTTATCAAAAATAGGAATATTATTTCATACTTTTGACTGATATCACTTTTATATTTTTCCTGCAGTTTGAATATACAATATGTTATGACTGATAAAAGGTATTTAATGAGCCAAGTTTAGAACATCATATTTCAAACATGTATAATTGACAATACACAAAGCTTATAGGTAGACTTACTCCTACTTTTCTTGCCTTGTCATTATAATACACACCATTCTTTTGTTGTGTTAGATCAAACACCTCAATGTGAGTAGGTTTAGTTTTCTTCTCATTTTTCTACCATCACGAAAACAAAAGCACAAGAATCCATGACAAAAAATACTTACAAGCTTTTTCGCGTGACTTATAAACGGTATTGACCATTTAACGTGGTTAAGCTTTGCACCTTTCTTCAGGTATGTATAACGAGAATTTGAGAATTTTCGCCAACTCTCCTTGTTCCATTCTTCACAAAGAGAGACCCAATATTCTTTCTTCATAAATGAGGGTGGGTGCTTGGCCATTTTTTCAAAATTATAAGTTGTGAGCCCTGTTTTTTTCTTTGACTCATCTCTTGCCTTTTTCATCAAATCTTTATAACGTACATCACATACCTACTCCCAAACCTTTCTTTCCTTTCTATTCTCTACTTCATTAATAAATTTTTACATCTCCTCAAATTCATCCCATAACTCATTCTTTAGGTCTTTTGACACTGATAACCAAGTCTGATATGGGCTCATTTTGATTTTTTATAGAACAAACAATTTTTCGTACCACAGAATTCTGTGAAATCTACAAACACAAATAGAAATTATTATTTATAATAAGCTGCATTACATAAAGGTAAGCATAAATTATTATTTATAATAAGCTATATCAGAAAGTTGCTTATAGCTATTGTCAAATGCTCAAACTTGCTGAAAATTATATTATGGTCAGCATAAAGATGATATATGATTTATGGTTAGACATCACCTTTTGTGTTAGAACACTATTTTGCACATATAATGCTGATTTCATTAAGAAGCAGGGCTGAAGAACAAATTATAAATGATAAATGCACTCGACATTACACTCTGTTGTAGAACAAAAATTGCTCTTTTTTGACCTTACAGTGGATTACGAATGATCAAATATAGTATGCATTTATCACCTTCCATTTCAACAAGGCTATGTATGAATCATCTGAATGTGTTGTTGAACTTTAGTTTAACTATCTGTTAAAAGTCACCAAATCCAATAAGAAGAAAAGGACTGCCTAGAGTAGTTGGACTATAATGAATTTTAAATTTGCACAAAAAAAATCTACAAGTTCAATGAAACGCTCTATATAATTCAAGTTAAAGATGCCTGTCATGTTAAGAATCCGGATTTATATGAGATCATACATTTTTGTCTTGGGTACTTGTCCCTACTGTCTGATGGTCATTTGTTTATGAGTCAATAATCATCAAGTATCATCTATATGCCCTTAAACAATCCATTAGAGTGTTAATGTGATTAACTACAAATTCCGTATAATATATAATTTTATTCATTTATACCTTGATTGTAGAGGAAAAGCAGTTTCTAAAATAGTATTTGGATATTTAATCAGTTTAATGGACCTTCACCAATAGACATTCTCTGTTAGCATGAATACCATATTTATTGCAGATTGTATCTTGCCAATCAATTCAAAAGACATTTATGTTTGGGTGGCCCAGTACCAGGAGCAACTGAGACATCTTGAGGTCAAGCTATCTATTTTTAAAGCTTTAGAAGCAAAAAAATGCGCCCGCGCTCATACACATAAGCACTTGTGCGCACGCACATACGCACATATATATATGCATGCTGTAATATTTGGGGAAGGTTATGGTACCTTGTAATCCAACACAAAATGAAGAAATTAACTTCAGGTTTGCTTCTTAGATAAGGCGAACAATTTCTTATAACTTCCGAGTAGTGGAGATAGGAATTTGTTACCATCATTGTATAACAGGTTTTAATTTTGTAAGTGATATTACTAAAAGCAGTACTAGATTTTGTTAAAGCAATTACCTAGGTCTCATCTGAAATCCAAACATGTGTTGCGGCACTTTTATATGATTAGATGAATCATTGAAAAGGAGACAACACCATAAAGATGGTAGACTCTTAGAACAACATTACAGATCCATTAACTAAAGCATTTACTAAGCAATTTGTACGCCACTTAGAGAAGAATGGTATAGGGATGCCAAAGGGCGATTAGCTTTAGTGCAAGTGGGAGATTGAAAGTAGTATGCCCTCAAGCCAATCACATTTGATGTGATAAGCATATACTTTGTAATCTTGTTCATTTATTAATAAAAGTATCAAGGCATTTCTTTATTCATGATTAATTACTTGAATTAATCAAATGGATAAACCCAGAGTTTTTTAGCAATGCTTTTAGAACCATGATGAGGATCATGCTAATGAGATCTAAATTCAAGATAGCTCAAAACTAAAATTGTTCCTAATCGTTGGATCACTAAAATGGGGATTAATAGATCCGGATAGATTGGTACATACTATGCTTGCTCTTATGAAGAGGATGATTGATCTCATAATCATTTGTGTAGAGACACTAAAGCAAGTATGTAGGTGCTTATTAGAGAATAAGTTCACTGAACGTGACTCGCTCAAGGAACACCTAATGGAGTTTTACTCATCTGTCAATAGGAGTTCCTTATGTGATAGTCGTACAAGTGATCCTTAGACTTGAGATCATCTTAGTATCTTGTGTGTACTAAGTTATACTTTGACATATTCCTTAAGACCTATTGGTATATCAAAGGATGTGATTGAGTATAATAAGGTACACATGGAGATAGATGAATGATCAACAAAGGAACTACCACTTCCAGTAAAGGGAGAGAATGTCCTATGCGATTCAATAAGTGACAACTCAGAAATCCCTGGCCAGGGTTGAATGGAATTAGAAAGAAGTTTCTAATTTACATTAATTAGAGTTGTGTATTTGTGAATTGAAATGCATATAATCAAATAAATAAGACTTGACAGAAATTCCGTGTCTTATATTTGATTGGGACATTGTATGGTAGAAGGATTGAATTATACAGTAACTATTTGCTGAAAGGTTCTTTTACGATTAAATGTTGAAATCTATATTATCTGGAAAGTCGACTAATCGCTAAGGGGGCTTACCCTTATTGTGGAATAATTATTTATTCTGAATTAAAGAGTTAATTCGTAATAAATGAATTAGAATTGTTCTAATTTATTTATTATACAACCGGTTTAATATGGAGAACCTAAAGGGTCACACCGCAAAAGAGTAATATTTATTTTAGAAGTGGATGACATAATCGTAATAATAAATTAAGTATATTTAATTTATACTATGGTGATAGAATAAATTAAATAGCTTAATATTTATAATTTAGTATTTTAGAAATATTAATTATAAATTAATAAGAGGAGTCTTATTATTATTATTATTACTATTATTATTATTACTACTAGTATTATTATTTAGTTCCTAAATGGTTTAGGAATTAATTAATAAATAGTAATATTATTATTAAATAATTAAGTTCCTAAATAGTTTTGGAATTATAATTATAATAATAATTAATTAAGTTACTAAATGGTTTAGTAATTAATTAATAAGAAGTACTCTCATTATTAAATAATTAAGTTCCTAAATGGTTTAGGAATTGTAATTAATTAATTTAGTTCCTAATTAAATTGAAAATCAAATTAAAACCCTAATTCTAAATAGTTTAGAATGGTTGACTAGATCTATAAATAAGAGGAGTCTTATCATAGATCAAGGTTACACACTCTTTCATTAGGAGAGAGAGAGAGAATACTCCATAATTCTCTAGATCTAAGAGTTAGAGAGAGAGAAAGAGAATTGGGGCTAGCCACCCATGGTTTGGAGAAACCAAGATCCACTTCTTTAATTCATAGATCTCTTGGTGGATCATCTCTAGAGGCTCAACACTTGGGGAGGTAACATTGATCCGTGGAATCTAATCGGTGAATTTGAAGAAGAACATGAACGATTAAAGGGAGATGAACTTGTACCCGTGGAAGCTTGATTCTACAAAGGTATAAATTCTTTTATCCTTCCTCAATTAATAATAGTCGCATAAGAAAGATCCGGGTTATTGGTTTGTATAAAAAATTTTAAAATCTGATTTTTTGCTTCCGTTGCGCTTATATAATTTGATTATATGTATGTCATAATTTTTGCAAACCAACAGTGGCATCAAGAGCCAGACTTATGCGAATTATTAATTATTTTGATTTCGTATATGTGTGGGTATATGTTTAGAACAATTTATTGGGCATAATTTATTATATAAAATTATTTTTTTTTAAATATAACCAATCCGTAAATTGATTTTTTAATTAACTAAATTTAATTTAATTTACGGATTCAGTTTTAAATACATCACTGATTCGGTAATACAAAGCATGTTGGGCACGATTCAAGATGTCACTTGTTAAATAATATATATATATATATATATATATATATATATAATACTCGGTAGTATATATATATATATTGCAAAACTAGCCTGTAGCTTAATAAGATTCATTCCACTGCTGCTATGAATTACCGAAAATAGTGACACCAATTCCGGGACTGCTATATCATATATGTTACCGAATTGGCTTGTCCCATTTTGTGTGTCGCGGTGGTGAATAAAGCAACAAAAGTGGCTGTTTTGTTACTTTACCGAAAGTGAAGCTTATGATATATATATATATATATATATATATATATATATATATATATATATACATAGCAATATCCGGTTTTGGTAATTTAAAAGGCAGCCCACGGTTTTTTTTTTTTTTTTTGGTTATATGATTACCGAATTATTTATATATATATTATTAATATATATGATATATTAATAATATTTATATTAATTAGCCAAACAGTTTAGTAATTTTGTACAGATTTTAAAATTTCAAAATAAAAGAGTTTATTTTGGGTAATTTTAAAATAATAAAAATAAATAGTTTATTTTTAAAATAATTTTATAATTAAAATAAAATGTTTATTTTAAACATGAAATTAGATTTCATACAACTTTAATTGCCCATTAAATGATACAAATACATATATGGAATGATTTATTTAATTCATGTGATGAATATTATTTATTAATATATATGTTGATATATATGATAATAAATAGGATTGCTTATGGACTATTGACCAATATGATTGAATTTAATTTTAATTAAATGCATGAATGAATTGGTTTTAATAAATGGGGTCTGCGTACCTCGTCTTTCTAATTTTTCTTATGTATAATTTTATCTCCCTCCTATGTACTTCCCCTTGACTGTTGATCAAGGTTTCTATTTATTGTAAATAATTTGTAATAGGATTAGTTAGAATTATTTTGAAGAATTGGAGCAAAGAAGCAAGGAGCGCATGAAGACTCGTTTGTAATGGAGCCCGAATTTAAATGTAATAGTTACATTTAATTTAATTTATTCTTGCACCCCAGGTTTGACCAATTGGTTTATTTGGTGGCTCGAATAAACCAAACTAGAATAAAAGTCCATAATCAATCCAAGTAGAATATAGTATTCTATATGTGCATGCTTGTTTATATATATTATATATTATCCAAACATGCTTCGCATGTTAAATAATTTGACGCGTATTTTATATATATATATATATATATGTGCATGCGCGCTAAACAAGATGAGACATTTAATATTAACAAACCCCTCGTGATGTAGAATAAATATTATTTATAAAATGAATTAAAATGTTTAATTCATGAATTAAAGAAGTTTAATTCAATTAAATAAAATTAGAATTGTTCTAATTTATTTATTCTACTACTCATAATATTAAGTTGTAACGTTCAAATATATTTATTAAAAATATCGAACGTTGCCTTCTAGCATGATAAAACGATAGAGTATCAAATAGTCAATATACGTTTGTTGTACACACACAAGGCTTATATCGATTATTTAAGATGTTGTTTTATCACATTTGATGCTTATAAAGGAATTGAACATTACTGTTTTGTTGTGCACACACAAGGACAGTCTTTTTCTCTTTACTTATATGGAAGTGCTAGGTCGAACTTAACTAAGATAATTTTGATTTGGATGTGCACACACATGATCATAATAATCTAAGAGGCAAAATACAAAGGAGTTACATGTTGATGTAATTGACAAGGAGTTGTCTACCTATTGAATAAACTATAGTTTGTTGTGCACACACAAGGCTGTACTTATGTCGATAGGATCCTTTTCTCATTAGCAAATCTTTAACTAGATTTGCCGAACTATATAAAGAGGGTAATATAGTTTGATGAAAATAGCGGGAGACACCATTTTAAATAAAGACCTAATTTATTTTGGTAATTAATAAAACGAATGCACGTTAATGTTGTTATTAATTCACTTAAAGAATATTGTTATGTTTAATTCACTAACACTGCATAGCATAATGCATGCTAACAATTAATCGAACCGAATTGTTCGGATTGATTAAACAAATTTGAGAAAAGTTCTCAATGCTGAAAAGCTAGCAAATGTCCTTAATTTGTCTATTCCTACAAACGTTGTAGACTAAGCCTCTGAGGAAGAGATTTCTATTTTAAATGGCAAGATGATGCAAAGGTGGCTCAATGCATCATGCTTGCATCCATAAGTATCGAGTTACAGCGTCAACACGAGAAAATGGATGCACCTACTATATTGCTGCACATTCAATAGTTGTATGGTGAGCAAAGTAGGTCAACTAGATATAAGATATCTAAGGAGCTCTTTCGATCTATAATAACCAATGGCACTACAATAAAAGACACATGTCCTAAAGATGATCAATTGGATTGATCAATTATGACAACCAGTTTTGTCAAGGATGGAGAGTTGAGTCAAGATTCGATCTTGTAGTCACTCACTGACTCTAATTCACAATATGTTGTGAACTTCAAACATTATTAAGCTAGAAGTCATTTAACTGATTTGCTTAAATATGTTGAAGACTGTTGAGAGTCATTTTCCTTCCTAGAAAAACAAAGTCTTACTCGTAGATGAATCTTCTAAGCGGAGGAAGATGGCCAAAGGTATTTCTGAGGAGTCAGAAAGAGTAAAAGGCAAAAGAAAGGCTAAACAAATGATATAAATAAAAGTGATCCCGAGGGCAAAGAAGTTTACTTTCATTGCGATAAGCTGGGTCACTGGAAGAACAACTACAAGAGAGTTGTAGTAGTTAAGTAGAAGAAGTTTAGTGAAGCTTCAGCTACAGATATAGATTTGTTCATAATGAAATAGAACTTTCTATAAGTCAAGTTTCTACTTAGGTATTAGATACCGGATGGTGGTTTCAAATATGCAAGTAGTTGCAGAGACTAAGTAGAAGTAGAAAGCTAAACAAATAATAAGTAATTCTATGCTGGGGAATGAAGCAAAGGTTGCTGCATTAGCTATGGGAACTTATAGTTTAGCACTGCCTACGGGCAAGACTATTAAGTTAGTAAGTTGTTACTATGCTCCAGTTCTTAGAAACATTATTTCAGTTCCATATGATGACAAGGAAGGGTTTTTGACATTATAATAATGAACAATCGTTGTTCTGTTTATAATGATAATGTTTTATTTAGAACTGGTTGATTACTTAATAGATTTTGTATACTTGACTTATATGAAAAATATTCCAATTTGAACAAACTAAAAAAAATAGGAGATATGAATCATACCTTCATGCAATACTGTTAACTCGGTCATGCTAATGAAACAAGACTAAACAAGTTGTATAAAGATAGGCTTTTAGAGCTTTTGATTATGAATCAAATACAACTTATGAATCTTGTATCATGGACAATATGACTAAATCTCCATTTAGTGGACATGGAGAGCGAGTTGCAGAGTTGTTAGAGATGGTACACACAGTCGTGTGTGAGACCTATGACAACAAATGGAAAGAGGAGGGTATTAATTCATTACTTTCACTAATGATTCTAGATTTTGATATATGTATTTGATGAAATACAAATCCAAATCGTTTGAAATGTTCAAAGAATTCAAAAGTGAAGTATAGAAACTAAAGGCCAAAAGTATTAAAGTTCTTCGATTAGATCGAGAAGGGAATACTTAACCAGTAAGTTTCTAGATCATCTCAAGCGAAATGGTATTCTCACAGAATGGACATGGTGATGATCCATAATGAGTATTACTGATCTTCCAGTATCCTTCTAGGGTTATGCTCTAGAAACGATCGCATATCTACTAAATAAGTTACCTTCTTAATCCGTCCCTAAGACTTCATATGAGTTATGGGATAGAAAGGAAACTAAGTCTTAAGCATGTTAAGATTTGAATTGTTCAGCTTATGTCAAAAGGTTTGACATGATAAGCTAGGGACAAGATCTGATAAGTGTAAACTTGTGGGATATCCTAAAGAAAGTTTAGGGTATCACTTCTATAATCCGACTAACTAAAAGGTGTTTGTTTGAAACACGCTGCCTTATAGGAAAATGAGTTTTTCCTTAAAGGGTTAGTGGGAGTAAAATAGATCTTGAAGAAGTTCAAGAACCACAAAACACTACAGATAAAATGAAGGAATCTGTACACGTAGATAAACCTATTATACTACAACCAAGTCGTAAATCTGGTTTAGTACCGAAGATACCTTAATGGTATGGATTCATCATAGCGGATGATGATAAGGTACGCATTATAGTGGATGATGATCCAGATATATACAATGAGGTATGAGTATTAGATACTTAAGAGAAATGGTCGATGACCATAAAATCCGAAATGGGTCTTTGGAGAAAGACTAAAGCAGATGGCTAGGTGGAGACCTATAAGACCTAACTAGTGATAAAAAGATTTCAAAACAAGGTCAATGAGTTGACTAAGATGAAATTTTTCACTAGTGAAAATGCATATATCCATTCGGATTTTACTTGCAGTTGCAGCTTACTATACAAAAGGGTGTATGTATGATACAACCAAGAGGATTTGTCTACATATAGATGGAGCAAATCAAGTATGTAAGTTACAACAATCCAATTATGAATTGAAGCAAGTTTCTCGAAGATGGAAAATCCGTTTTGATAAGACAATCAAAAGAGCTTGATTTTATCAAAGACAAGGATGAACCAAGTATGTACAAAGGTTAGTGGGAGCACTGTGACATTCCTAGTTTTATATGTTGATATAATATCAATAAGGAATGACATACTGATGCTACAATCAGTAAAGATGTGGTTGTCTAAAACTTCTCCATTAAGGACTTGGGAGAAGCGTCCTAACATTCTATTTAGGATAAAGGTCTATAGAGATAGATCATAAAGGATGCTCGGCTTAACCCAAGGGACGTACATTGATTCGTTGAAATGTACTAGACTTGATATTGCTTATGTATAATAAGCAGATATCAGTTCAATTTTGGAGAAGAATATTAGAAAAGAGTTTCTAATGATTGGTTTGATATAAAACTAGAGGGTTTAACAAACTCAAGTTTGTTCAGACTAACCAAGATAACAACATATCCGTTTCAGGTAATATGATTACCATGAACGGTGATACAGTGAGTTGGAAAAGTTCCAAACATCAAGGAGTTGCTGATTTAGTGACAAAGACATAGTAAATAACTATAAGTGAAGCTGCAAAGGTGATTGTTTGGTTAAACAAGTTCATTACAGAACTTGTAATGGTTCCTATAATTAAAGGAGTTTAATTCGCCAAGGAACCTAGGTCTCATCTGAAATCCAAACATGTGTTGCGGCACTTTTATATGATTAGATGAATCATTGAAAAGGAGACGACACCATAAAGATGGTAGACTCTTAGAACAGCATTACAGATCCATTAACTAAAGCATTTACTAAGCAATTTGTACGCCACTTAGAGAAGAATGGTATAGGGATACCAAAGGGCGATTAGCTTTAGTGCAAGTGGGAGATTGAAAGTAGTATGCCCTCAAGCCAATCACATTTGATGTGATAAGCATATACTTTGTAATCTTGTTCATTTATTAATAAAAGTATCAAGGCATTTCTTTATTCATGATTAATTACTTGAATTAATCAAATGGATAAACCCATAGTTTTTTAGCAATGCTTTTAGAACCATGATGAGGATCATGCTAATGAGATCTAAATTCAAGATAGCTCAAAACTAAAATTGTTCCTAATCGTTGGATCACTAAAATGGGGATTAATAGATCCGGATAGATTGGTACATACTATGCTTGCTCTTATGAAGAGGATGATTGATCTCATAATCATTTGTGTAGAGACACTAAAGCAAGTATGTAGGTGCTTATTAGAGAATAAGTTCACTGAACGTGACTCGCTCAAGGAACACCTAATGGAGTTTTACTCATCTGTCAATAGGAGTTCCTTATGTGATAGTCGTACAAGTGATCCTTAGACTTGAGATCATCTTAGTATCTTGTGTGTACTAAGTTATACTTTGACATATTCCTTAAGACCTATTGGTATATCAAAGGATGTGATTGGGTATAATAAGGTACACATGGAGATAGATGAATGATCAACAAAGGAACTACCACTTCCAGTAAAGGGAGAGAATGTCCTATGCGATTCAATAAGTGACAACTCAGAAATCCCTGGCCAGGGTTGAATGGAATTAGAAAGAAGTTTCTAATTTACATTAATTAGAGTTGTGTATTTGTGAATTGAAATGCATATAATCAAATAAATAAGAGTTGACAGAAATTCCGTGTCTTATATTTGATTGGGACATTGTATGGTAGAATGATTGAATTATACAGTAACTATTTGCTGAAAGGTTCTTTTACGATTAAATGTTGAACTCTATATTATCTGGAAAGTCGACTAATTGCTAAGGGGGCTTACCCTTATTGTGGAATAATTATTTATTCTGAATTAAAGAGTTAATTCATAATAAATGAATTAGGATTGTTCTAATTTATTTATTATACAACCGGTTTAATATGGAGAACCTAAAGGGTCACACCGTAAAAGAGTAATATTTATTTTAGAAGTGGATGGCATAATCGTAATAATAAATTAAGTATATTTAATTTATACTATGGTGATAGAATAAATTAAATAGCTTAATATTTATAATTTAGTATTTTAGAAATATTAATTATAAACTAATAAGAGGAGTCTTATTATTATTATTATTATTACTATTATTATTATTACTACTAGTATTATTATTTAGTTCCTAAATGGTTTAGGAATTAATTAATAAGTAGTAATATTATTATTAAATAATTAAGTTCCTAAATAGTTTTGGAATTATAATTATAATAATAATTAATTAAGTTACTAAATGGTTTAGTAATTAATTAATAAGAAGTACTCTCATTATTAAATAATTAAGTTCCTAAATGGTTTAGGAATTGTAATTAATTAATTTAGTTCCTAATTAAATTGGAAATCAAATTAAAACCCTAATCCTAAATAGTTTAGGAGGGTTGACTAGATCTATAAATAAGAGGAGTCTTATCATAGATCAAGGTTACACACTCTTTCATTAGGAGAGAGAGAGAGTACTCCATAATTCTCTAGATCTAAGAGTTAGAGAGAGAGAGAGAATTAGGGCTAGCCACCCATGGTTTGGATAAACCAAGATCCACTTCTTTAATTCATAGATATCTTGGTGGATCACCTCTAGAGGCTCAACACTTGGAGAGCTAACATTGATCCGTGGAATCTAATCGGTGAATTTGAAGAAGAACATGAAGGATTAAAGGGAGATGAACTTGTACCCGTGGAAGCTTGGTTCTAGAAAGGTATAAATTCTTTTATCCTTCCTCAATTAATAATAGTCGCATAAGAAAGATCCGGGTTATTGGTTTGTATAAAAAAATTTAAAATATGATTTTTTGCTTCCGTTGCGCTTATATAATTTGATTATATGTATGCCATAATTTTTGCAAACCAACAGAGCCAACTTCATGATTACTTACAACTTTGTCTCTTCTCTTGTTAAGACCTCCTATACATGTTTTTGCCCTTGTCATGTCTGCAGGATTATGATAATCATAAATAAACTTGGTTAAAAACAAATAAAATGGAAGTATTATATAACAAAAAGATAATCAGGTTTTCATAACCATCTACTATATATAACATCAAATAGTGCACGGTATACACTTAAAATTTAAGAAACATTATATAGTGCATGCTAGAAAACTAAAAGTTAAAACACAAGCAATAAAAGATTCCATACAACTGAACAAAACATATCATTTACAAACTTACAAGCATGTGGAAACTTAAAAATCAAATTCCATTTCATCGCCACTAGAAGAAGAAGATTCCAATTCTGATTCATCATCTTCGATGTCATCAGCTAGATCATCTATAAAGTCTTCTTCGTTTATTGTAGTGTGAAGATCATTGGGATTGTCTTATTCCCCTAATCCCGCGACTCTAAGTAGACCATCTTGGTCAAGTTCCAAATCGATACTTAATAAAATTGGCTCATATTCCTCTTCTACTTCTTCTTGGTAAGAATCTTCCATCACACTTAGTTGGTGGTCAACAAATCTTCTAGATTTTGCCTGGATGACATTCCACCAATTGCTTCTTTCTCTCTTTCGAGACGAGGTGGTTGAATAGTAAACTTGTTGAGCTTGTACTGCTAATACAAATGGATCATTTGTCTGAAGATATTTTTTTATGTAATATCTCTACATGCCCGTGATTGTCTACTCTAATACATTTTCCCTCTGTATCATACCAGTAGCATTTAAACACAATAACTTTGTTACCTCTTCTAAAGTATGTCAACTCTATGACATCAACCAAACGGCTATAAAAGTCATGCTCATCCTCGTCATAGCAACTGCTCTTGATACAAACTTAACTATTTTTTTACTTTGTCCATAAACATATGTATGGAATTTAAACCCATTAACATAGTAACCTTTATAACACTTTACACCTCTTTTTGGGCCAAATGCTATTTGGTGTATACGATAATCTATCGTTGAGTCATTTGATGCCTGTTGAAAAAAATATTAATATGATAGTGTACTATGTAAAGAAAAAACTAGAAGATGATATGATCAAATTAGCCAAACCTAAGGTGTTACCCACATGTACTCGAAGCGAAGTTGCAAAGTCCCTTTCCTGTAATGTGGAAATTTGTTCTTTGGTGATGTGGTGATGTTCAAGCCTTGTGTTGGTCGGAACCGGCACCTATAAAAAGCACGCGATTCTGGATTCGTTTGAATGAATGTACGCGCAAGTATACGCGGTCAACAAGTAATATAATGTAAGTAAGTTGTCGATCCCACGAGGAGTTATACTAACGTTATCTGCATAGCAAACTTAATGCAATCTAATCCGATTTAAACTATGATTAAGATGGTGAGTTTTTGTTAACACAATAACCTAAATTAATAAAAACGTAGCAACAAAGATTCGATTAAAACAAGCTAAGATCACAACTTCACTCACTACCTCATTTAACCCTCACACCCCTCTTTTCAATGCTAAGATCGCTCGAATGATAACCAGAGAAAATAAACAACCATAAACCTCTTTCGATAGTAAAATGATTCACACCCAACCAATTAGTTCACTATATTCCTATGTGACCTAACTTAGCAAGATGGCGATAAAAGCCCTTCTCAACAAGGCTACACAAGGTACACCGGTATATTCCTATCCGAGATACAAATAAGGCACTCATCCGAAGATAAAGCAACCTACAAGTGCTATCATGCTTTTGGTCGAGTTATTTAATCCATTTTTCAATATCATAAACAACTACACATTACATACAAAGTACATAATCCATACATGAAGAACAAAGCATGATAATCATTCATTAGTAATTCATTCACATCAAAAAGAGAGATATTCCATTAAAATCTAGTAGTGAGATCCATTGTGATCCTAGAAATGAAGTTAGTTCATAGTTAAATGACTAACAAACATTAACAAGTTACTCATTAGGCTTAAATACATAGAATGAAGATAACTAAAATGGATGAAACTTCCTAAACACAAGTTTCAAACACTAAAACTCCCTTCACAATATAGCAATCCAAGCTTGATGAGTCTTCTTGTTCTTGAGCTTAACACCAATCCAAGTGGCTTTGAAGGCTGGAAGAAATGAAGAAAAATAGCTCCAAGGCGTAAAAATCCGATTCTCTAGGGTTAGCCAACATTTCACTTAAGTAGGAAAAAACTCGTCAGAAATCAGCATGGCTGACCGCCGCGACGGTAGAATCCACCGCTGCGGCGGTGGTCTTTTGTGAAAATTACCATTTTGCCCTTTCAGCTCAAAAATCCTACAAAACACCAACGAGACATTAGGGATCAAAAAATTCATAAATATAAGCAATAATAACTCTCAAAAACTCACAAAATATTAAGTTAGACGTACTAATTCGCAGGTATAAAACCCGCTCATCACGTTGCACCTTCATCAAATTTTCTATATAAATTATGATTACATAACTTAAATTAGAAGGAGATTTATTAATATCTTAAGGGTTGTGCACAAACATTTGTTACACACTTACTCAAGGAATGATGCGATTTCATCACAATTCAAAAGTAAATATATGTGGGCAGCTTTCATCTCATCATCATTTAATGACTTATGAGTAGCTTCACTTAGCACACGACCTGGACTAGTAAAAATTGAAAGGTGACCATCTAGATTCACGTCACCTCCATCATCATTCCTTAGGACTTTGTAATTTTCTAGAATTTTTACGTCATTATTAATTAAAATATTAAATTAATTTCTAATGAGTTAATTTTACGAGGTTATTTAAATCTTTTTGTGTGATTAATTAATTACGTAATTAAATGATTATGTGATTAATTGCTAGAGTTTATTAAAGAGGGTCAATAATATGTTAGTTAAATTAGTGAACAAACCCTAAGGTTTTATATCAAATGAATTGATAAGTTGTCCATTAATTAAATATTTAATTAAATTGAATATAATGAGTGAATTAAATTTTATAAATTAATTAATATGATTATTAATTAATGTAAACAATGTGAAATATTAAGAATAATATTTATTAGTCCATTTAGTAATTTAATACCAATGGGTTAGAGTATTTAATTAATCATGGGCTTGATAATTAATGTGTAATCAAGTAATTACATAATCATTGGGCTCAATAAATGAGTCCAATGCTAAATTAAATGAATTGGAATTTAATGGCCTTAACTCATTCAATAGCAAGTCAATGGTTTATTTAATGTGATCCAATGATTGATCCAATTGAGAAACTAAATTGTGTAACATATTAAATTAATTAGCAAGCAAGTGTGTCACATAAATTGGGACACTAGACCATGATGTTGCTGGCAATAGTGAAGGGAAGAGAGAGAATTTAATTTCAAAGTTTGATTAAATTAATAAGATAACTTGTTTGGGGAATGAGGAAATCCTTTTTGCACATTTTACTCACCCATTCTAGTCCTTTACTTTTCTTGTGCAAGTCTCCATGGTAGGGTTCATGATGGCTAGAATCTATAGATATATTTTTATATTTATGGATTGAAGACTTAAGTGTTATTAGTTCATTTGCTAGCCATTTCTTCTTATTCATCTTCCTAAGTGTTAAGAGCATTTTGAGAGAAAAGCTTTGTGAGCTATTATATTTGAGAGATTAAGGAGGAAGAAGGAGAAGCTAGTATTGTTCATGCCATTCATCACCTATTTTGAAATAAAAAGGAAAATAGTCACTAAAACAAGGTAATAGTTATTTTAAATCTAGCTTTATTTTTAAATTAAATAAACCAACATGTTGCATAAGCATGTTAATATAGTTAGTAATGTGTATTAGTAGTATTTATATCATACTTGAGTTTAATATGTTTGATTTTTATTTTGGTATATTTTGTATGCTAAAAACATGTGTTGGGTAGTGTATAATCAAGCCTTAAAATAATGACCAAAAATATTTTTATAAAATTTAGATTAATGTTCTAATATTATAAAACATTAAATCATGAGAAAAATAAGGTTTGAATCACTCAAATGGAGTTATACATAAAAAGTTATGATTTATAGTAGTTTATGTGGTACAAAACACGAAAATTAAATGTTATGCATATACATAGTGTACAAGAGGCTGATCCCCTCAAGTATATATTTCTGGTAGTAACCATTGGGTCAACCTGCTATTAACTACAGTGGATGTTTATAATTCATAGTCTACTTAACTATCTTGATTGTAAAAGCAAATCATTATTCCTGCTTATGTTATTCATATTGTTGAATTGTTTCAACTATTCCCTTTCATTCATGATATATTGTATCTTGTTGTTATTTAAACTTGTTGAGAAAACTAGTTGCTCACCCTTGATATATCATGAACCTTATTATAGTGAAACCCGAGACTTCTGAGAAGAACAAGGGTAAGGAAAAGATGAAGTGATAGACTTTAGGATGCAGCCTTTTAGTTAGCTGAATTACTTGTTATGTAATGCAAATCCTAAGTACTTTATTAAGGGTATTTGTGTACTTTTGTTGTAAGGTTACCGTATCTTGGGACTAGTAATACCTTTTGCATAAACAACATATGTTTATTATTCCGCATTTAGTTATTGTATGTTGTTTAGTGGTGGATGTTTGTATTGGATCGTGATGACCGGATTCGGGTAATTAGAACCCGAATTTGGGGGTGTCACAGACTTGATTTAGCCTTGTTTGGATTGTGGATTCAAAATAATGTGAGCATAACAACGATATCTCTTGCAAATTATAAGCCTCTTAAATTAAAGCTTCCATATATGCTTTATGTTTAACCTTCTTCTTTAAAGAAACATATACCTAAAAAGTAAATGTCAGATTTATCACTAACCTAAATTTGTTGCAAAGAATGATAAAAAAAAGTTTTAAAAATATTACCTCTCAAAAGGATACATCCATCGATATTGTACGGGTCCATCCACCTTAGCTTCATAAGTTTAGTGAATTGGTAGATGTTCTATAGAATCAAAAAAAGTTGAAGGAAATATTTTCTCAAGATTGTACAATATCATCATAATATTTGTCTCAAGCAACTCCATATGCTCCTGTTGCAACCTTGTTGAGTTTAAATCCCTAAAGAAGTGACCCAAGTCGGTCAATGCATCCCATATTGACTTGGGCAATGTCACGACCCCAAATTCGGGTTCCATAACCTCAGGTTTGGTTCTCACTATACAATACTTAATAACAATTAGATACATAATTTGCATTTAAACATCACAGAATAATACAAAAGGTTCCTTGTAAAAAGGCTACAATACCCAAGGTCGTTTAACCTTAACATCAACAGTTCTTATCTTAAGGAATTACAAAAGTTTTAACAACAATAATTACATATTAAACATTTAATTAACATGCATAATTAAGCTCTGGTTTTCCCTTTTCCCTTGTCCTTCTTGGAGCATTCGGGTCTAGCTGAAAATGGTTCATGATATAGCAAGGGTGAGCAACTAGTTTGCTCAGCAAATTTAAGAACAGTCATTGAGATTTATTATATCATGAGTGAAAGGGGAATAACATCAAGTGCTCTAACAATTGTGAAAGAAACAAGACACAAATTTCATTGAAAAAGAATATTTGAATCTTAAATGCTGAGTGGTCACCAAGGACCCTGAACTAACGAGGGTATAATAGAGTTTCCTCTGACCCTTTAAGTAGGTTGGTTTTTAAGGGGATCAACCTATTCAACCCGCTGTATATGCATTACATTTAGTCTTCTGACGCCAAAGTCGGTTTCCTGACATAAAATCCCATTTGTCTAGGGTTGTACAATTCTCAGACTTAATATAAGAATCCGCCCCAAACAATGGTTTGGATAAGCTTTTAAAAGTATTCAAGTTATTGAATTTATAAACGCAATGTCTAGCTGAACAATTAGCTTTAGACATTTTTAATTCAATTCATGAATTAAGAACTATTAAGCTTCAAATGCACTAGGTGCAATTTTATAAACAATATGGATGTGGAATAATTTTAAATAATTAAACTACTTAAAGCTCTAGCAATAATTTCAAGCATAGAAAATTGTTCAACAATAATTGAGTAGGGTTAGAGAACTTGCCTCATCTGTAGATTACTGCTAACCAAATCAATTTAATTCTCTCCGAATAGACCTACCAATTAATCAAGTTGATCTTTAAATTAGTATCGTAAATATATTCATATGATAACATTTATACTTCTTATACCTCTAACACTTAGCCAAATAATCATATAGTTAAAGGTATATAAACACTTAGAGAATATTATCATTACTTGATAATATTTTAATCACATAAAATCTATATTAATTATTGAATATAGTTCATACACTTATCTAATATTATTAACAATTTAATAATATTTTATTAGTCTTACAATATTATTAACAATTTAATAATATTTTATTAGTCTTATAATATTATTAATCGTTTAATAATATTTTATTATCCTTCTAATATTATTAATCATTTAATAATACTTTATTAATTTTTTAATATTATTAATCATTTAATAATATTTTATTCATACCCTAATATTATTAATTATTTAATAATATTTTATTATCTTATTAATATTATTAATCATTTAATAATATTTTAATCATTATCTAATATTATTAATCATTTAATAATATTTTATTCATTCTCTAATATTATTAATCATTTAATAATATTTTAATATCTTATTAATATTATTACTTATTTAATAATATTTTAAACATTATCTAATATTATTAATCATTTAATAATATTTTATTCATTATTTAATATTATTAATCATTTAATAATATTTCATTCATTATCTAATATTATTAATTATTTAATAATATTTTATTCATTTACTAATATTATTACTTATTTAATGATATTTCATTAACTTATTAATATTATTACTCATGTAGTAATATTTAATCATTTATAAATGTTATAATTATTTAATAATATTTTAATCACATATTAATATTATTAACCACTTAATAATATTTTATTACAAACAATACCAATAGTTAACTTTTTAATGGTGTTAATGTTAGCCTTTATTTTATATATTTAGCTACTAATTAGTTACTAATAAACTCCATATATTGATTTAATATCTAAATACATTCATTTTACACTTATTTTACCTTAATTTATCAAAAAAAAACTCGACCCGGACCAACCCGACCCGTACCGACCAAAATCTGCTAGGCAGAATGTTCGGGCGCAACTGCGCCCACACCGAGCGCAGGTGCGCTCGACCAGTCTGTCTGAAACTTAAATTTTTGGCTACACGACCCTCCGTTGCTCTAATAGTCATAACTTCTTCATTTGTAAACATTTTGGGGTGATTCTTGAGTCCATTCTCATCATAATTTCCCTCTATACAATTTCTCTTTAGATTATAAATCCAAATTCCGAACATAAATAGACTCAAAACGGCTCACAAAGATAAAATAAAAACTAACTTCACAAATCCTTGGTTTTAATGGTTCAAACTTGACTAAAATAAAATCTATACATTCAAATGACACCAACTTAGTGTTGTTGTCTTCCTAACTTATTTTTTTACAACATTTCATAGTTCAATCACATTTTTGAAAATGTTTTGACACAAAAATTAAGATTGAACCATCTATGGTTTAAAAGCGACCTACTTTGCGGTAAAATCCATAACTTCTTTGTTTTTCCATATTTTTGAAATCTAAAAGTTGGGTTTTCTTTAAAACTCATATATGTAACTTTATAGCCATAAAAATCTATTTTCCAAATTGTACATTTCAAACTACAACATTAAATACCGCACGCTCAACTAGGGTTTTTTCGGTAAAGCTTAATATGGACATTTCTACTATTTTTATGCATTTCACACATACCAAAACATGATATAAACACATCAAACCATGAATATACATATATACCATATTTTAAGACTTATAGACTATCAAAACAAGTTTTGATCGGTTAAAAAATATGTTTTGACCATAGAAAGCCTATATAGACCATTAAAATGAAATAATAAGAGTTGAGAACACTTTTGAACCTCTTGGACTTGAATGCTCTCCTCCTCTTGGCTATGAACTTCACTAGTGACTCCACCTTGGCTACTAGATGTGCACTCCTAGTGTATTCCTTTTCAAGCTCTCTCTTGCTCTCTATTTTTCTCTCTAGGAAAGTGAGTAATGAGCAAACTCTTCTCCACACAAGAGAAGCTCTTATTTATAGCACAATTCTCATCATTCAAATTGTTTACATATATCATCTATATCTCTACTAAATCACCAATCTCATCTTATCTCTTATCTCCACTTAGCTAAATTTTAGGGATTTTCCTTACATAAAGGACTTGAGTTGGTAGCTTGCTTAACCACTCACAAAATCAAGCAATAATAAAATTTGACATCCACCCAAGTGGGCCCCCTTCAATCTCAACAAAATGGGATTAAATCCCCTATTTTTGTTTTATTTTTATAGCTTATATATGTGATTACTTACACCTTAATTGGGTGTTTTGATTTGCTATTCATATTTATGTATCTATGCTTCTACTATCTACGTCTGTTCCTCTATCCTTTGATCACCTTCCTTACAGTAGACCACCTTGATGTTTTCCGAAGCAGTCGTAAGTCTCTTGGATTGAGCAGTGATTCTGCAATTACAGGAATGATCACTACGGTCTGTGTCTACATATGTAAGTGGGTCTGTATCTTAGACATAGTGGTAACAGCAGATAAGTAAAGCAATGGATGTGTTTATATGATTGTTATTTCATTTCACTACTTAGTACATATTCATTTCTTGATCTCTATTCCTTTTATTTCAGCAGTGGCTTCTTTTGAAGTATCACATGCAACGAGAATCCACCTTTGTGGCTCCTAAATCCCTCAACTAAGGATTTAGTATCTCGGATTTCTATCAATCCTCTTTGTGCAGAATAGAAGACCAGCCTTGTAGAATGGGTTTTTCAAAAATTATTATGAATCGTTTATTCAGATCTAACTCTCCAGTCAGCTCTAGATCTTCTTTATCTTCTATTCCTGACATAGTGAACCAAGAAGAACATAGTTATGAAAACCTTAGTCAAGATTTGGGAAACTGGAATATCCCCAGTATTTCTCCCAAAGAAATTTATCAGTCTACCTTTTTAGATAATTTCAAGTCAGACTATAGTGTTAAAACTGTTGAAAAAATTTATGCTATTAATAAAGACCATGAAACTTGTAGTTTGCTCACTACAGAAGTCATCAACAAACAAAGAAGAAAAGGGTACAACTTTATCCATATCGGATTAATTCAAGTTGTTGTTAACCATTTAAGTATTAAAGGAATAAATTCAAGTATCTTGTTGTGTCTTAGAGATGCTAGATACTTAAACTTTCATCCTAGTATCTTAGGAATAATGGAATCTAGTTTGCACAATGGACCCGTCCATTTTAATTGCTTTCCAGATTTTACATTAAGCCTAATTGACCCTCATTTATTAAAAGCTTTAACTCTAAATATTAAAACTGCTGGTGAGATTACTCAGATGATTGAAGGATATCAAGCTTTAGCTTTAATATACAGAATTTATTATAAAACAATGAAAACCAATTTAAATGTAAAAGCTTTAAGTAAAAGTCCTAAAGACAAAACTATTTTAATTCAAAGTAGTACCAGTGATGCTAATATCCAAGTTCCAAAGACTCTTCTTTGGAAAGATGTGACCCTTCCAAGTCAATGGATATTAGACAATGAAGTACCCCAAAAACTTGTCATTAATGAAGTCATTAACTTTGATAATGTTAAACAATATTTAGATGGTACTGTTAGAATAAGTTTTGATGATTCAAGACTTAGACGACCACTAATTATTGAAGATATTACCAGTCACTCTTCTAACCAAAGCAGAAAAGATTCTGATCTTTTAGAAAAGACTAATTTACCTGATGTAAAATTAAAAGGTATTTTTACTGAAGGACAAACAAGTCATCCTTGTTATGACAAGTTTGAACCTGTTAATCAGCCTGAGGATGATGAATCCCAGAATTTATCTCCTACCCAGTCTGATTTTGGACCTAAACCAGTTCATCATCAACTTAGAGTAATTAAAAAAGAGTTTGAAATTAATGATCACTTTTTGATCCATGATTTTAACTCTAAAGAAAATAAGCCTAAAAGACATCTCTTTCGTGCTAGACATAGCGAAGAAGAGAGAGAAAAAATAGTTAAAAAATGGAGAAGATTTGTAACTAAAGAAAAAATAAACATTACATTCTATAATTGGTACGATACCTATTATGGAAAATGTAATGTTATAACTAAACATAAGTGGACTAAAGAAGATAAATCCACTGTGTCTTCCAGTCACCCTCCTTTAGAATCATTAATTATCACAATTAAAGATACCACTGTTATTGCTAGTCCTTTTAAGGAACCAGAAGGTAATAACAAAAGAATTATTGAACAAAACAATTTTACTAACCAGTACCTTGCTTCTATAGGTAAACAGTTAGATAAAATTGAAGAAAAGTTTGATAATAATTTAAACACCCAATTAAGTAAACCTGAGAAACCTTTACTTACTCTCCCTGAAAAGAGATTTGGATTGAGTTTACCTGCTTCAGACAAAGAACTTACTAAAACCATTGACAAACTTATCAAAAAGCTTGATAAGCCTGAATCTAGTGAAACTAGAATGTTAGCCGTCATAGACCAAACCCAAGATCAAAGTCAATCAGCTACACCATCTGAAGATTCTGAGCTTGATGAAACAATCAATCAGTTTAGTAAACTAACCTTTAAAACTCCAAATCCTACTAGTACTACAAAAAATTGGTATACTAGACCAACCCCTCCAAACTTACAGTTTGAAGAAAGGAATCTAGATAATCAATTTTCTGTTTCTGCTAATAAGATTTATGAATGGAATATTGATGGTTTTAGTGAGCAAAAAATTTTAAATAAACTAAATCATATGTCCATGGTTGCAAATAGTTACTTGACTAATTTCCTTGAAATAAGTCAAGCTGGTATTGTTGAGTTATTGGCTACTGGATTTACCGGAACACTTAGAAGTTGGTGGGAGAATCACCTTACTGAAACTTCTAAGCATTCTATAATTCATGCTATTCAGGTAGATAATGATGGTAATCCAATAGTTAATGAAGTCTTAGGTATTGGCCCCCCTGATGGTGTCAATACTCTTATTTATACTATAATTATGCATTTTATTGGTACTCCTAACAACATTACTGATAGGATCCATGACCAACTTAGTAACCTTAATTGTCCTACCTTGAGTGACTTTCCTTGGTATAAAGATGTGTTTATTAACAGAGTTATGATGCGTGAAGATAATAACAAATCATTTTGGAAAGAAAAATTCATAAATGGTTTACCTAGTTTATTCGCACATAAAATCAGAGAAGAGTTATCTAAAACCTTAGGTTTTATTGACTATGATAATTTAACCTATGGTGATATTGTTAGTCAAATTCAAAAAACTGGTTTAAAAATGTGTATTGATTTTAAACTTAGTAAGCAAGCTAATAAGGATAAAAACAAAGCTAAATATGAATTAGGGACATTCTGTGAACAATATGGTTTGCCGCCTGTTGCCCCTTCTAGAAGAAAACGTGTTAAACACTATAAAATAGATAATTACAAACCAAGAAGAAAACATAAAAGTTATGATAATAAAAATGACTATTATAAAAAACAGTCACCTTATAAGAGAAAATCTTATAAAAAACCTTTTTATAACCCTAAAAAGAAAAATTATAAGAAGTTTGATAAAAGTAAAGTTGTTTGTCACAACTGTGGTAAGCCTGGTCATTATAAAAATGAATGCAAAGTAAAAGAAAAACTTAAACAGTTAAAAATTACTGATGAAGATACTGAACAAATTCTAGAATTAATGAGAATAGCAAATCATTCTAGTGATAATAACTATGATGATACATTTTCTGATTCCTCTGATAACCCTAGTAGCAGTAATGATCCAGATGTCACCCTTGGATGTGTGGATAGTTGCTGTAATAAATAAACTTAATGTTATTAACAAAGTTAATGTTCTTACAGCTAATGAAGAAGAACAAAACTTACTTATTGAATTAATAGGTAAAATTACTGACCCTAAATTAAAGAAAAGATATACTAAACAATTAAAAGATTTATTAATAAAAGATAATCCTGCTGATAAGCTTAATAAGGTTAAAGAAAAGCCTGTTTTTAGCCTTAATAAAACTCTTGAAAGATTTAAGAACCCTGTTAAAGAAATTACTTTACCAGAGTTACATTCTGAAGTAAAAAATATGAAGAAAGAAATTTCTGAGTTAAAACAAGAAATTGAAAATATTAAAATAAGCAATACTATTGCTGTCAATGAGAGTAGTAGTGAAGAATAAGAAGAAGAACCCACTTCGCCTAAAAAAAATAAGGATGAAGCTGAAACTTCAAATTCTTAGTACGAATTAATTGAACAAGGTAATTCTTTAAAAATTTTAAAAGATATTACTATTCAAAAATGGTATATTAATATAACATTAGTTATTAATAAAACCTTTACTCTGGAACTTCCTGCTCTTGTTGATATAGGTGCCGACCTTAACTGTATTCAAGAAGGATTAATTCCTACAAGGTTTTATGAAAAAACTAGTGAAAGACTTAGCTCCGCTAATGGTAGTCAAATGGAAATAAAATATAAATTGCCTAAAGTTCATATTTGTCAAGATAATGTTTGTTTTAAAACATCCTTTGTTTTAATCAGAAACATGTCTGACAAAATAATTTTAGGATTACCATTTATATATTTATTATATCCATTTACTACTACTACCAAGGGATTGTCTAGTAATCACCTTGGGCAGAAGGTCACCTTTAGATTCATTACTGAACCTAAAGAGAGAGACCTTAGGAGTATTCAAGAACAGTCTATTACTAAACATTTGAATATTTTAAATAGTAAAACCCAGCACTTAAGATATTTAAAAAATGAAATCAATTATAAAAGAGTGGAGAAGCAATTAAAAAATCTTGAAGTACAAAGAAAAATAAAAAAAATTCAGGATCTTTTAGATAAAAATGTTTGTTCCAATTTACCTCATGCTTTTTGGCACAGAAAAAAGCATATTGTTAGGCTACCTTATGCTAAGGAATTTAAGGAACATTTAATTCCTACTAAGGCTAGACCTATACAAATGAATCATGAGTTAATGGAATTCTGTAAAAAAGAAATTGATGATTTACTTGTCAAAGGCTTAATTAGGAAAAGTAAATCCCTCTGGTCTTGCCCTGCTTTCTATGTCAATAAGAATTCTGAGATAGAAAGAGGTGTTCCCAGACTTGTTATTAATTACAAACCTTTAAATAAGGTTTTGGAATGGATTAGGTATCCATTACCAAATAAAAAAGATTTAATTAGTAGATTAAGTCAAGCTGTTGTCTTTAGTAAATTCGACCTTAAGAGTGGATTTTGGCAAATCCAGATTCATGAGGAGGATAGATATAAGACAGCCTTTACCACACCTTTTGGTCACTATGAATGGAATGTCATGCCATTTGGCCTTAAGAATGCCCCTAGTGAATTTCAAAATATTATGAATGATATTTTGAACCCTTTCAGTCATTTTACAATTGTTTATATTGATGATGTTCTAATTTTTTCAAACTCTATTGAAGAACATTGGAAACATTTTTATTCATTCTTTAGAACTATTCAGACTAATGGTCTAGTTCTATCCCAGTCAAAATATAGTTTGTTCCAAACTCAAGTAAAATTCCTTGGCCTTAACATCCAGCATGGTCATATTTACCCCATTCATAGAGCTATCCAATTTGCCAGTAAATTCCTAGATGTCATTACTGACAAAAATCAGCTTCAAAGATTTTTAGGCTCTCTAAATTATATTAGTGAGTTCTATAAAAATTTGCGAATTATATGCAAACCTCTTTTTGATAGACTCAATATTAATCCTCCTCCTTGGACATATATTCATACTTCTGTTGTCCAAGAATTAAAAAAGCATGTTAAGACTCTTCCTTGTCTAGGAATAGCTAATCCTACAGCTTTCAAAATAGTTGAAACTGATGCCTCTGAAATTGGCTTTGGAGGTATTCTCAAGCAAAAGTTAACCACTACTTCTTCTGAGTAAATTGTTTGTTTTTACTCTCATGCTTGGAATCCAACCCAACTCAATTATTCAACTATTAAAAAAGAAATTTTATCTTTAGTTTCATGCATTAATAAATTTCAAAGTGATTTATTAAATCAAAAGTTTTTAGTCAGAATTGATTGCAAATCTGCAAAATATGTTTTAGAAAAAGATGTTGAAAATATTGCCTCTAAACAGATTTTTGCTAGATGGCAAGCTATTTTATCTATTTTTGATTTTGATATAGAATATATCAAAGGAAGTCAAAACTCTATCCCAGATTTTCTGACTAGAGAATTTATCCAAACAGGTACTAAAAATGAGTGAGAGAGAGAAACAGAAGAAAGATCGTGGTAAAGCTCCTGCCTCCGGGCAGCCTAGTAAAACTCCTGTCTTAGGACAGTCTGGTAAGGGAACTATGGTTCCAATTCCTTATCCCAGTTATACAGTTAGACCTCCTACCACCCAATTCCAGGTTTTAGGCCAAATTCCTAAACCCTATAGCTCAGCCCTTGCAAGTCAACCTAAACCATATGATCCTTTTGAATCCCAAGCCCCGAGCCAGATTCAAAAGACCAGTCAGTTCAAACCCACTTCCCAATATATTCCTAATTATGAAGTTAACCTGTTTTATGTTGAGCCTTATATGGACTCAAAAGACAACCCAGTCAAACTTGCTACCCAGTTTTTCCCTCCGGGATGGCATTTCGCCCCTCCGGCCCCTTACAAGACACTTACTTATTATAAAAATATTTTAATAAAAACTGACTCTGTCAATATTAAACCAATTTTTGATAAAAATGACAGTTCAAAAATTATTTTTCACTCTCTTTATATTAAAAAACTTATTTCGGGGGAGGATTGGGAAAATCACCGATATACCAATCGTCTTTCTGATTTAAGAGTTATTGAGGAAGGTCTCGAAGGCTCTTTTAGTAACTATTTCTGCTATTTTGATTACATGGATGCTTGGCATAAGATCTTTCTTTACCAGAGCTCCAATTTCAGTCACTCTTGGTTCATCCAGTTTGACCACAAATTCAAAAGTCAGATCCCAATTTGGTTCACCCTTTGGTGGTCCAGATATGGCCTTTCTACAGAAGTTATCCCTGAGTCTCTTCGTACTCAGATTAATCATTTTAGTAATAAATCTCCATATAACCCTAAAATGGAAGGTATCCCAGTATTGCTCCGTTTTTCTAGTAAATATAAGATTCCTTGGATTTTGAAATGGCAGTATAACCTTCCTGCTTCTTCTCAACCTCCATCAGTTACCATGATTTCTGGTATCATTGACCAACATTTTGACTTCCTATTAGGCTCCACTTTGGACTTAGGAATTAAATAAGTTGGGCTCAATTTATTTATTACATTAGGCTAACATTAAATAATATATGTTATATTTAATTAAAACAAGCATTGGGCTAGATTAATTAATCACATGGGCTAAGGTTTAATTAATTATATGGGCTACTAGGTTAATTTAATTGACCTAGTTTAACACTTCATTTTGATTTAAAGTATAATCCAATTAGACTTGCTTTAATTAATTATAACACCTTGCTTTATTGCTTTAAATAAATATACACGTACACAAGTATATTTATTTAATTATCTAATGCACAATTAATTAGTAAAAAAAAAAATTATTGATTGCTAATTATATAATAATTATAATTACAATGTCAAATAGAATTCGTGGTCATTACATTATCCCCCCTCCCCCCCTTATAAGAATTCCGTCCTTGGAATTACATCCTTAAACTACTAAAAAAGATACGAATAACTAGTCCTCATCTTTTCTTCAAGCTCCCACGTAGCTTCCTCAGCGTTGTGGTTCCTCCAAAGGACTTTGACAGAATGTATAACCTTATTTCGCAATTTTTGCTCTTTCCTATCTAATATCTAGACAGGAAATTCTTCATAAAATAAGTCTTTCTCGACTTGAATTGGCTCATAGGCTATGGCGTGCTTGTAATCTGGCTTGTATGGTCGTAATACTGACACATGAAACACATTGTGAATATACTCCAGCTCAGGAGGTAGAGCTATCTCGTACGCCACTTCACCCACTCTCTTTAATATCTCGAACGGTCCTATGAACCTCGGACTCAGCTTTCCTTTCTTTCCAAATATGATCTTTCCTTTCCAAGGAGATACTTTCACGAACACAAAACTCCCTACTTCGAAATCTCGCTTCTGACAATGTAGGTCTGCATATTTCTTCTGACGGTCTTGAGCTGCTACTAGTCGAGTTCTTATTATTCTAATAATTTTTACAGTCTGTTGAACCAATGCCGGCCCTAACAGTTGACGTTCTCCTACCTCATCCCAACATAAAGGTGTTCTACATTTTCTCTCATACAATGCTTCGTAAGGCGGCATGCCTATGTTCGCATGATAACTGTTGTTGTACACAAACTCAACTAACGGTAGATGGTCTTCCCAATTGCCCTTGAAATCCATCACACAGGCTCTGAGCATGTCTTCCAATGTCTGAATTGTTCTCTCGCTTTGTCCATCAGTCTGTGGATGATACGATGTACTCATTCTTAACTGTGTCCCCAATCTTTCCTGAAGACTCCTCTAAAACTTTGACGTGAAGCGCGGATCTCTATCTGACACAATCGATACCGGCACTCCATGTCTTGAAATTATCTCCTTGATGTACAGTTTAGCCAACTGATCCGAACTAAACTTAATCTTGATCGGCAAAAAGTGCGCTGACTTTGTTAATCGATCCATAATCACCCATATAACATCGTATCCCTTCTGTGTTGCTAGAAGTCCTACCATAAAATCCATCGTGATATGCTCCCATTTCACTCAGGAATTTCTAACGACTGTAACAATCCACTTGGTCTCTGATGTTCGGCCTTTACCCTCTGACAAGTTAGGCATCAGCTAACACATTCTGCAACCTCCCTTTGCATATTCGGCCACCAAAAATGTTGACGTAGATCTTGATACATTTTTGTACTTCTCGGATGTATCGAGTATCTCGTACTGTGAGCCTCTTGTAAAATATCCTCTCGTAATTCAGACACTAATGGTACCCAAACATGATTTTCAAACCTTAGCAATTATTTGCTATCCATTTTGAATTTAACCTCCTCTTCTTCGGCCATCCTCTTCCTTATTTTGTCACATTCTTCATCTTTATCTTGAGCCTCTTTCACCTTATCTAACAAGGTTGTGATTGCTTCCACTTTGATTGACTCATTTGGATTTTTCACCTCCAACTCCATCCGAGCCATATCTTTTATTAGTTCTTCCTGGTCTGTCAATACAAACAGCTTCTCCCTGCTCTTTCTACTTAGAGCATCTGCTACTACGTTTTTACTTAGAGCATCTGCTACTATGTTGGCCTTGCCAGGATGGTATAGAATTTCACAATCGTAATCTTTGATCAACTCCAACCATCTCCGCTGCCTCATGTTCAACTCCTTTTGTGTGAAGATATACTTCAAACTTTTATGATCTATGAATATCTCACACTTTTTCCCGTGTAAATAATGTCTCCAAATCTTAAGGACAAACACTATCGTTGTCAGCTCCAAGTCGTGGGTGAGGTATCCCTTCTCATAATCCTTCAATTGTCTTGATACATATGCAACGACTTTGCCGTTTTGCATAAGTACACAGCCTAATCCCTTGTGCGATGCATCACTGTAGACCGTAAAATCCCCTGTATCGTCTGGTAAAGTCAATATAGGTGCTTCACTAAGTCTTTTCTTTAGCTCCTGAAAACTTTCTTCACACTTCTCCGTCCATACATATTTCACCGTCTTCCTCGTCAAATTGGTTAACGGTGTTGCTATCTTTGAAAAGTCTTTGATGAATCTTCAATAGTAACTCGCTAAACATAAGAAACTCCTAACCTCCATTGGCGTCCTTGGTTTTTCCCAATTCATCACCGCTTCTACCTTTGCTAGATCCACTGAAACTCCCTCCTTGTCAATAACATGACCTAAAAATTGAACTCTCTCCAACCAGAATTCACACTTCAAAAATTTAACATACAACTGCTCCCTCCGTAATATCTCCAATACCAATCTTAGATGTTCCCCATGCTCCTCCTCCATTTTGGAATACACCAAAATATCATCAATAAACACAACTACAAATTTATCCAAGTACTGTTTGAAGTCAAAAACAGAAGTCTTTGAAGCAACTGTGTAGGAATCGAAATAGCTGCGTGATCCAAGTGAAGCAGCTATGTGGGAATTGAAGCAGCTGCGTAGGCCTCCAAAGTTGGAAACAGTAACTTCTGAAGCAGCTGCGTCAATATATAAATCGGACAACAAAAGTTTGAGACGGAATTTCGATCGTTAATCCGTCTCAAAAATAAATATTCACTTCCTTTTTATTATTATTAATCCGAGACGAACACTATTGGTCTCAAATCTGTTTCAAAAATGCATTTAAAATCTTAAAAAAAAATATTTACTTTTTGAGATTGCGAAGTCCATATCTAATTTCGTGTTTATAATTTGAGACAAAGCTAGCGATTTCAAAATCTGTCTCTGTTTTTTACTTCCAGAACGTTTCGAGACGTAGTAAAATTTCAGTTTCTAAATCCATATCAAATTGCTAAAATTAGAGACGGAACGTAGTCCGTATATAAATACGGAACGTAGTCCGTATATAAATATCAGTTTTAGATGTCCAGTATTTTAGTAGTGTATGTTAAAATATAATTTATCATACACAAGATACTATGCTGATCTTAATTCCAATGATCATTTGTACTACTATCACAAAAGGAACTTCTATTGACAGGCAAGTAAAACTTCATTAGATGTTCTTTGAGTGAGTCACATTCAATGAACTTATTCTCTAATAAGCACATACATACTTGCTTTAGTGTCTCTACACAAATGATTATGAGATCAATCACCCTCTTCATAAGAGCAAGCATAGTATCTACTAATCTATCCGAATTCACTAATCCCCATTTTAGTAATCCCACAATTATGAACAATTTTAGTTTCACTACTACAAAACAGTAAAAAGATAACACCTAAAAAACGTTGTGATTTTTTCCCCAAAAATGTCGAGGTTAAGGGTGTCATCTATTTGACACATTTATACAACATTTTAAAAACGTTGTAATTTATCACGTAACACAATGTTTTTTACTAAAAAAACGTTGTAAATTTGTTTTAAATAAATATTAAGATACTTGAAAACGTTGTAGATAGTATGATTCCACAACGTTTTCTAGTTTAAAATATTGTAGTTTGATACATCATATAACCTTCAGACTTATTTATACAACGTTTATAAAATGTCGTCTATTATAATACATTTAAACAACTATGTACCTGCAATGTTGTACTTTTAGAACCGCTAATATTAATGCAATGATATATAGCTAAAAAAAACTCTACATTCTCATTTAAAGCCAAAATATATCAATCATTCTCAGTTTCAAAATACATTCATTAATACCATACGTTTACAGTTTCAAATTACTACATCCACAAAATATACCAACTATCCACAAAATATACCAAATTAACTGTAGTGCACTACTACCTAATCATGTGCAAAAAAACATTCTCCCAAAATATATTCATCTAAACCTTCTCCCAAAATACATTCATCCCAAAACGAAGGAAATAGATTTGCTGAGTTGGTACCAATGGAGATAGCACCTGCAACTCTTTTCATACATCTGCAAGAAGAAAATTTACATTCACAATAAATTTTCAATTATCAAATGCCCTCATAAAATGAAAAGAAAGAGAACTAATGATTGCAAATATTTACCAATTGTAATGAGTCACTTTTGCTGTCCATCAAATCACTTTTGCTGTAAGTAAATATTTACGTATTTACTTGATACGTAAATAAGAAAAAATTTAATTCAATGGGCAATTACAAGTTAGAAAAAATAACCTTTCTCTGGTAGATTAACATCTTCAATTGAATATACCTTTTACACGAGCATTGGGAAATCATTAGTACGAGGTTGACAACCTCACCCCTTTTATATACATCATTAGTACTGATTGCAATCTAGAAACAAGTAGAACATCCATCATAACTAGTAACTATAAACCAAAAGAAGAGAAAGGACAATACGCATTCAAAGTGGACAAATCTACTTGCAGTTTCAGAACATAAGAGTATTGGACTAACCTGTGCATATGCATTATACATTCAGTCACACCATAGTTATAAGTCAACTCCAGAACAGTTGTCTCGTATTCATCAGCGTAACCTATCATGGCTAAGGTATAAGTACAAAAATATATCTTAGGGATCAGCAATTTGTCACCTGTACTCTAATAGAAAACTACCAAGAAATTATGTTACCTTCTATTCTGGTCTATCAATCTTCCTCAACAATTTCACTCCCAATGCCTGCATAAGTTGAAACCAAGAATTAAACATACATACATACATGCAAATTGAACTGACCTCTGCATGTATTTTTTCAAAGTCGCACTACTTATGTAAACTTATTTGTTGGTGTAAATAAAATAAGTGTGCAAGAAAACCTCAATTTTCCCAATCATCGCATGCTAAATATTTTCAAAAATATGTAAATTCATCAATGCATTCTCAATGCTCGTGTAAAAGGTATATTCAATTAACAAAAACTTAGTCACTCCCTGTTCCTACATCCAACACAACCTTTTCCACAGATTCACCAATTTAGTCACACTCCTGAACATAACCTCCACACAAAATTCAAGTCTTAATAATGAATTCGAAGTTCTCTACAACTCTCTCAAACTCATAAGACTAGATATTTATATTTCAAAGCCCATGTTTATGTTTCTAAGAAGTTAACCACATAAAATGTAGGAATGGTCATTGAATTAGACTGTAACATTGGAGTACCATTGATTGTAAAATAACCCAAGAGGAAGAGGGTTGGGGTATGAAGTTTTGTTTGGCTGCATAGAAAATGTAGGAAAAAATAAAACATTAAAAATTTAAAAGACTTGGTTTCGATTAATTGAATACAATATATTCTTTTCAAAGTGAACCTATTAGAGCTTACAGAGTCACAAAGAAGTACTAAATTTGACATTGCTACCTTTCCAAACAGTAAACACAAAATACTAACTAAATCCAACTTGATAAAACTAACGAAACATAACTTATAAAATAATGGATTAAAAACCTCTTCTTTTAAATGGGCATAAGTTTCAATCAAGTAAACATAACAGTACAGAATCTCATACCTGAATGCTAGTATTTCTTTGAATTCTGCAATTATCTGAAGCAACCAGAAAATCCAGTTAAACTAAATTATCATTTCATGTAAATTTCTCTAGTTTCAACAAATAAAAAATTACTCCAAATCTGGTACTTACTCCAGTCTCTTCTTTTACTTCTCTTACTGCCGCATCACAAATATCTTCACCCTACAAAGAGAATGTCTCTATAAAAGTGCTGAAAAATTACAGCGAAAGTTTTTTTTCTTCCTGAATAATTGTGATGACGAACTTACCAGAGGAACATACCTCATCAACGACTCCTGTGGGGAACTTCCATACACCAGTTCCACAAAAAAGCCCATTATTTTCTTGAACCACCAGAGCCTAGAATGTTACAAAACATACAAAATCAATCCGTTAACCATTAATAATAGGCTAGTAAAATAATATATATGTTCAGATATTCAGAGCAGGACAAATAATGTTTTTGGTCAACGAAAATGAAAGTATATATGCAGGAAGATGACATCCATCTCTCTCATAACTTTATACCATAATAATATGTTTCAACATTTGTATGAGGACTTTTATCAAACATATTGTGTTCATTCTCTGTTCTAGCTATTGTACCTTTGTTAGAAAAATCATTTACCTTTTACAGAGAAAAACCATGCGTGGTGATAAAATTCATCAAATCTGGATTCTTTTTCTGTTCTGCAATAACCTATATACGGTCCTAATAGGAGAAATGACGAGCCGCTTTGAAAACATCTTGAAGAGTCAAATCCAACCCAAGATTCTGACCAGTGTTAGAACTAGAATCTGCTTCAAAATCATCTAAATCTGCAAAAATATCAAGAGGTGTCGATTTCGATTCAACCATTTCAAGAGAGGTAGGTTTAGAAACCCCAAATTCCGAGAATAGGTCCTTTGAGGGACTGCTACTGGAGTTACCCGCTGAGAGATGCGATTAACCATCCATCTGGGAACAGAGAAAGAAGAGGGAATGAGAGTCTGGGTCACGAAGATCAGAAAAGAAGAGCAGAAGAAATGCAGGGAGGAAGGAGCGCGGCGACTAAGGTAAGGATAAGAGAGAAGGGGGAGGAAAAAGTTTACTGAGAGAAAATATTTTTTTCACCTATGAAATTTGTTTATTTAATAATTAAAAATTATATATATATGCTCCGTGTTTTAATTTTAAATTTTTACTTCCAAGCGATTTTTTCAAGCTTTTTTTTTTTAAATAGATAACGCTTTCTTTAAGAAAACATTATAACTTTAAAACTAAATATTGTCTCTTATAAATACATAACATTTTTGTATATGTATCTATAACGTTTTTTGAAAAAACATTGTGAAAAAAAATACCACAACGCTTCTTATAAAAACCTTGTCGTTTAAGTGTTATCTTTTTACTATTTTGTAGTAGTGTTTTGAGCTATCTTAAATTTAGATCTCAATAGCATGATCATCATCATGATTCTAAAAACATTGCTCAACAACTATGAGTTTATCACAATTAATATCATCTGTTAAATATGGATAAAGAAAATGTCTTTGTATAAATAAACTTTTATTAATAAATGAATAAGATTACAAAGTATATGCTACATCATATTAAATATGATTGGCTTGTGTGTATACTATTTTCAAAACGAACCTATAGTGTGACAACCCCAATTCTGGGCCCACACAGCCCAAACTTGAGTTGTCAAAATACACAACTACTATTACAATATAATGTACAACGTACTATAATACAGTATTCAATTAATACACAACTAAGTATTCATTATTATTGTCACACTATTTTACAATTTATAAAGACTAATACAGTTACAACTCGGACCTTCACTCTATCCCCCGACTAGACCCAGCTACTCTATCATCTCCTGTTGAAAAATAATGGAACAAAAGGAAAGGGTGAGCTCAAATAGCCCAGTAAAAGATATCATGTCTAAGATAATGACAAACAAATTATCGTTAGCCTTCAACAGTTGAATTTTTGATATAATAATTTAAACAGCAAGTTTTAATTCAACAACTGTCGTTAAGTTCTTAAATAAAGTTTAGATTAATAACTGCAGCAGAATAACAACCATTAGAAAAACCATATGGACCATGATGTCCACTCGCGTCTCTTTTTAAGAAAAATATCATCAACTTTTATTATTTGAAACACTACTAGCCATGATAATACAATTTCACAGTTCCTGGTCGTAATCATGCAAGTCAACAGTTCATCTTTACACTATGAGCCAAAGATATTCAATATAGCACCAACGGTCATGATTATACCAGTTTTCAACCTTTGATCATAATCATACCAAACAACAGTTCATCTTCGTCCCATGCCAAAGAGAACATTCATCACGTGCCTTAAAAGACACATCATCAAATATATATCCTTTAACCTATCAACGTCTTTAACCTATCAACACATTTATCTAATATGTGCCCCAGGTCATAGATATCAACAACAATTTGATTATTGATTATTAGAATAATAATAGAGATATTAATAATGAACAGAAGAAACATGATAAACAATAAATATCGAAAGTTTATAATTTTTACTTTGTGCAGATTCAAATAATATCCAAAAATGAAATTCAAGATCCATAGTTCAAAATATAGGTTACAGTTCAATAGAAAGGTTCATGTAATAAGAAGGTGCAATTAAAATGATATTAAATGAAACGCAAACTATTAAGGAATATATAATCATTTCAAAGAGTTTTACCAAATAATAATTACCATAGTAAGTTTAAGAGTATAAAAGAAATGATATCCCTTACCGTGGTAAGTTTGAATAATGGAAGATGAAAAAGATGATATCCCTTACAAGTAAGAAAGAAAAATAATTTCTATTTATGATGATGAAAAGAATGATACCCCTTACTGTGGTAAGTTTGAATAATGGAAGATGAAAAAGATGGTATCCTTTACAAGTAAGAAAGAAAATAATATCCATTTATGATGATGAAAAGAATGATACGCCTTACCGTGGTAAGTTTGAATAATGGAAGATAAAAAAGAAGGTATCCCTTACAAGTAAGAAAGAAAATAATATTCATTTATGATGATGAAAAGAATGATACCCATTACCGTGGTAAGTTTGAATAATGGAAGATGAAAAGGATGGTATCCCTTACAAGTAAGAAATAAAATAATATCCATTTATGATGATAAAAAGAATGATACCCCTTACCATGGTAAGTTTGAATAATGGAAGATGAAAAAGATAGTATCCCTTACAAATAAGAAAGAAAATAATATCTATTTATGATGATGAAAAGAATGATACCCCTTACTGTTGTAAGTTTGAATAATGGAAGATGAAAAAGATGGTATCCTTTACAAGTAAGAAAGAAAATAATATCCATTTATAATGATGAAAAGAATGATACCCCTTACCGTGGTAAGTTTGAATAATGGAAGATGAAAAAGATGGTATCCCTTACAAGTAAGAAAGAAAATAATATATATTTATGATGATGAAAGAATGATACCCCTTACCTTATCACGTGACTAGATATTGATAAAAATGAGGTTGATCAACCTATATATTTATAAAATAATTAGTAATTACCACATATAAATTTCAAGGTGTATGATAACTCATATATTATGAACTATCAAAATTATTTATATATATAAATTTTTGTAATGTAAAATAATAACTTCAAAAATAATTTTTGAAATAATATATCAAAATAAATCTTCAGAAAACACTTTTCAAAATAAATCTTCTCAAAGAAGAGTCTTCTAAAGGAAGATTTGTGAATACCGTGTGAAATAGATATCTGTACAATTACTACTCTTTAATAAAATACTTACTTGAAAAATTCCTGCACTCTTTTTTGTTTCCAAACACTCAAGATAACCTTATTATTCTCAAAGAAAACTCACAAAATACATATAGAAAATTTTTATATTTTAAGTGTGATTTTTCTATTCATCTAAGTAAGTTATTTATAGGAGAAAAAAAGTTAATATGCGCGGTAGGTGACTAGTGTGTTGCACGCCAGTGTTGAAAATGTAGTAGCAGTCGCCTGGCTGCTTTTTCTTCCTTCGCCAAAATTCTTCAGCAATATTTTTCATGCTTATTTCTCTCATATGGTCCCCACAGAGGGCTCACGTGTTTACTATTCACAATAGTAAAAATTAATTATTATTATTATTATTTATTTATTTATTTATTTAATTTATTTATTCTTCATGTGGGTCCTACATATAAAATAAAATAATGCTACTACAATAATTCAACAATAATGTAAGAAACACGTTACTAATAATTATTAATTTAATAATATAATTTACTGTATATTTGCTACTGTGACAATTATTAGGTTCAATAATTTTAAAATACAGCGCCATAACAATTATTGGTTCAATGATATGAAATACAGTTTTATGACAATTATTAAATCAATAATACAAAATATTGTGTAACAACAATTATTAATAAATACTATGCAATGATCACGTTATCAGATCAATAATATGAGATATTATGCAATACTGTGTGCTACTGTAGAATATTATGTGCTACAGTAAAATACCATAAAATACCATATGCTACTATTCTTTTATCACCGGTATTTTAACAGTTAAAAGCGATAACATCATTGACTATTTTTATTTAAAAATGTTACTTATGTCGTTTTCTATATCCGACAAATATTCCATTGTGGGATCCACCAATTATTAGTTATTTTAGCGTCGTCGTACGACCGAATATTCCCCGACAAAACGAATATTGTCCGACAAAATAAAATTTGCACATAACATCCTTAATTTTTAACTTTGTCAATTTAACCACTTACTGTTTCAAGAAAAATATATAAGAAGAAAAATTAAATTTTGTATTTAATAAAATTCGGAGTCTTACATGTAGTATTACTCTATTCGTTCTAAAATTAACAATATATTTTTAAAAAGACAACTTTTAAGAGAAAATATATATTTTTTAGCTATGCCCTAGCATTTGCTAAATTTATAGTTGTGGCGTGATAATAGTCAATCTACATAAAATAAGTAATTACATCTCTAATTTTAAACAGGCTAAAAAAAATATTTTTAATTTTGGAATAGAAAGAGTAAATTTAAGCTGAGATGACAAATATACATTTAGTGACAATTTTGCAGTTGTCTATCAACACTAACCACTTTAATTAAACAAAAAGTGTTACTCTGATTGCAACATTTTTTTCTTTCTAACAATATCAACTGCCTAATTTTCCCCCCCTCTAAATTTATCTTTATTTTTCTCATGTCCCTTTACATTCTTAGAGTTTTCGAAATTTTAAACATACCATATAAAAATATCTGCATTGCCTCCGGATTCTGCAAACTCTCACCAAGAACATAAAAGAAAGAATCCAGAAAATCTATGCATGAGCATGTGTTATAGA
Source organism: Hedera helix (assembly GCA_947179155.2). Taxonomy (NCBI): domain Eukaryota; kingdom Viridiplantae; phylum Streptophyta; class Magnoliopsida; order Apiales; family Araliaceae; genus Hedera; species Hedera helix. Next base: position 25,189,094 of record OX359266.1, read on the forward strand.
TTAAAAGATACCCCCACCTCACCTCATAAAATAGCACACCTTTGCTTTTGTGCTTTTAAAGTGGAGCAATTGGATAACACATTCTTTTTCCTCTAGCTCACCAAATGAAATGGCATCACTTTTTGTTGATTAATTAATTACCCCATCAATCATGGAGTGTAAACAGCTTTTAATTGCTGATTAAGCATGCTCTTAAGGATAACTTAAACAATAGTTTTATTAATTAAATCTGTTGGCACCAAAAGATGTAAAAGACTCGAATCTTTCTCGAGAAAATTTGTAAGAAAGCAGTTTTCTTGGACAAAACATGCGCACTTTACTGTTATTAACGGGTAATCTTATACTTTCGCGGCTCCAAATTATAATATTATTATTGATTTTTGAAAAAAATAATTAGATTTTTGTAAATTCAAAATTATTATAATTCATTAACGATTACGAAATAACAAATTTTATACTCCCTTCGTTCTAAAATATACGATCACATTTGATTTTTTAAAATTAATTTAAGGTATTTTAAAACTAAAATTAATGTGACTCATTTAGCTTTTGAAAGAGCAATAAATCTTATAATTAGTACAACTACTTAGATACTTTAAACTTTTCATAATTTATCGCTTAAAACTAGTAAATTTATATTAGTTTCAACTTCAAAAAGTCAATATTGATTATATATTTTAGAACACCAAGAGTATAATTTTTTATCAATAAGTAAAATATATTTTATTTTTGAAATAAATACCTTTTATTCAAAAAATTTGGACAAAAAGATGCATAAATTACATCAATTTCCTAAGTTTTAAAATATATTTAAGTAGTATTATTTAGATATTTTAATATTTATCATTGTAATACTTAAAATAAATTAAATTTACGTAAATTTTAAATTTAAATATATCTGAAATTAATTTTAAAAAATTAATAAGGAAGGAAGTATATAACTTAGTGTAGGAAGTAGTACTTTAAAGTATACGTAAACTTATACCGGTGAATGGTGTTCCAATGACTCGGTGAAATCTAGGATCGGATGAATGAAGAATTTCATGATATGAGATTTTATAGGAATCTTAAAGATTGTGAAATGACAGTATACTAATAAATATTGCTAACATATTTGAGATCTAGCAAATCTGACCTGATCATCTTCTTTCTTCTTCTAACCCTTCTTTTATTTTTATTTTTAAAAGAGAAGATATTATTACGTCCAAAGCCAGTAATAAATTGAGGGCGAGAATCGAACTCTTGTCTACATAATGAAAGTAGGGGTTCAAAACCAATACCTTTACCATGGCCATGCTAATTATTGGCTATTAAAGGCTACCATGCAAAAATATATCACCGGTGCATGTGTTTGGTAACATATCAAAATTGCTTTTGAAAGGGCAGATTTTGGGTGTAAAACAATTTTAGGAGAAGTTAAAACGTAGTACTTTAATTTCATCAGATTTTATATTAAAACTTAAAAAATAAGCATCTATCTATATAAAATGCTTTTAAAAAAAAATTAACATGACATATGTGAGTATATATAAATTACTTTTTTCTACCACTCAACAATTCTACTAATAAAAGTGCTTCATCTAATTGAACATTTCTTTAAGTAAATATTATAAATCAATAAATTGTAAGAAATAAATAAGAAAAAATATAAAAGTATTTTAATAGACATCCATACATGTGACCTACCAAATAGATTTGTAACTTGGAATTTGCAAATTGGACACAAGCACAAGGAAGGAAACTACATGTCTATATAACTTTTGGAATCTCTCTCTCTCTCTCTCTCTCTCTCTCTCTCTCTCTCACACACACACACACACACACACACACACATATATATATATATATTTCATCTCCATACGGGTCTCTTTTTGGAGAAGCCCTCCCAAGTTCTCTTTCTTGTTTTTCCTTTTTCTTGTTTGATGTGATTTTGTATTCTCCCCTTATACGAGTTTGTTTTTTCTTTAATTGAGTGAATTCTTTCTCAATGTATGAAAGTTTATTCCTTCTGCCTGGAATCTTATTTTTTCCTTTACGTGACGTTATTTCTATTCATATGAAAATTTTGTTTTCGGTGCACTTATCGGTGATGATAGATCTATTGACACTTAGTTGCAAAATAATATTGGGATTCTCGTATTAAAGAATTGGTCAAATCTGTAATTTCTATTTATATTTTAATTAATATATAGAGGAATTATTGTGCTTACTAATTTTTGACAATGATTGACTTGATTTGATCGGTTAACTCTTTGAAGGGATTATATTTGTATTCTTCTAACAAGTGTAATTTTTCATAAATTATTACAAATCTATAGATACAATATATTTTAGTATTTTTAGACTATTTTTTATATAAAAAAAAAGTGATATTTTTTCCAAATTTTATGTATGAGGAAGTCATTAGTATGTCATTTGCCGGACCCTATGGGGGTGGGGAAGAAGATAAAATGTAACTGATAAAAAATAAAATGCAATTCTCACTTTGATAACATAAATGATTGCAGAAACAAGCCAAGTGATTGTGCTACTAAATTTATAGAAATCTATAGATGAATTTAATGAAGTGATGTTTGCAAGTAGAAATTCGGAAAGTTTGCAATAATCTATGTTTGGTTGATATTTCATATCCAGATTGATTTGTTTCCTTATGCGTAGAATTTTCTTTCAACCATATAACCTATTTGATGCTTATTTTGGTGGTGCTCAAAAAGAAATATCGAAAGCCATTCAAATTGCTGTTTTCATTTGTGCTTTGTCCTAAACATATCTAAAGGTGTCTTTTAAAGTGGCAAATCCACTAAATATAGGGTCCCAAAGTGTCTAGTGAGTGTTCACAAGAAGTAAAGGGAATTATTCAAGTAACTTCTAATCCATTTAAGCGGTAAGTAGAGAGATGAAATATTTTACTAATAAATTATATTACAAAAAAATATTTTATAAAATCTTGAAATGTTATGAATTAATTTTGTTAAGTTTTTAAGTTTAAATTCAATTACAAAAATATAAAAAACTATCTTTTCAAATAAGTTCTTTTACGACCAAATCTCTACCGCTAAAAGTATTTTTGTTACACTAACATACAATATTAAAACAAACTTTTATTCTAAAAGTGTTTTTAGCACACTGAGTAGCTCCAATAAATGAGCCCTGAAAATAAAATATAAAGAAGGCAATATATAAGACTCTATTTGTTTCATATATCATTTAAAGAAGAAATCTATATTTTTGGATGTTTGGGTAAAAAGCATGAAAATCTTTTTTTTTGTTTGGTGTGGGCAAGCAAAATAGACTTCAAAATTATGTTAATAGTAATTACATATTTATCTATGTGTGTGTATGTTTTATTTATTTTTTTATTAGAAGAAATCCATTGATCACTTGCTTGTTTTATCAATGAGAATAATAAATAAAGGAGTTAAGGCAAAAATAAAAGCTAAATGCTACTGTAGCTTGTTATAACTGTATAAAGAGAAAAATGTAAAGATGTCTCATACAAATATTAATAAACTTAAATATATATTATCAGCACCAAAATGAAATATCAGGTAGTGTTACTGATTAACATTCAATTTAATTTTTCCCCATCCAAAATATCTATTGCAGAAAAAAGTGGCTATGGTTATGAAGAAGGCTAGTGCCAAGGGACAGCTCATGATGATATTATTCTTAATTGTTTTGTTTATTATTTTATTTGTTCTGGTATTCTCAACCTAGGCTAGAGAGGAAGAAACTATGCGGCAATGAGCTATCTATCTCATATATATGGGAGAGTATATTTTGATGAGAATAATGTGGGATATTATAGAAAATGTTATGAATTGGTTGGTCATATCATCAAGTTTGGTAGAAATATTTTTGAATTGAACATAATTCTGTAGTTTTAAACTTCCTTAATGTGCAGCGAATTTGTGTTTTCACATAGTTTTGGTAATTGGTAGCACTTCCTTTTCCATCCAAATGTTATTTTTTTGTTATTAATATAATAGAAGTACTATACTAATTGGTTTGTGGAAGATGCCCAATTTCAGTATTCACTAACAAATTGCATACTTCATAATCCCCTCAGGCCTCATCTCTTAACTTAGGTATGCTCTCCCCTTCATAAAATGGTACCTTTTTCTTTCTTAGGGAAACAGCAAGCGTCGAGTCTTCGTCAAAAATTTACTCTTATTATGAATGTTAAGAAAGTTTAATGAATCATCTTCTTTTAAGTTTTGTTACTTGTTAGCGTTCTATGTAACCCCTTTACAACATTAGACGTGGACTAGTCCGTTCTTCTGAAAAAGATGATTGTTGTAGAGGTGTTGCTATCTTCTGAAAAAGATGAATATATTGCTTTAGTGTTGGCACTTTTTTTTAATCACTCCATGCTTTGGATAAAACTTTTATGTTTGGAGTGTTGATCATGAGAGCTCAAATGATTCAAGACTAAGAGAGCTTCAAGATTGTTCGTTTGTTGGTTGTAATTTTCGACTACTTCTTTATCTCTGATTACTTTTTGACCATTGAAAACTAATCAATTGAGAGAGCTTAGGATACTAAAGGTGGTGCACGTGTCTATGCTCTTTTGGTTTATCCTCGTACCATTCTTCTGTTGATGGTCCTTTCTTTTATCGCTGATTGACATGTGTGAAATCTTATTTGCCTAACATTCAGAGTTATTGGCAAGTTATTTGAAGGAGACACGTCATCAAGTTGACCCTAGAGTGGAAGCATTGATCTTTGAAGCAATTACTTTAAGTACATGTATTTGATGTTAGAGCGTCCGATCCTATGATCTACGATGCCTTTCAACTCAGATTTTAACTCGATTTTACTATCCAACTCTACAATCTCACTCGATGATCTGATTTCACGACTCAGCAATACGATCTTTTAATTGTTAGTTCGGAGATCGCAAACTTTAATTTTTTTAAAATCTTGAGTTATACAATTTAATACATCTTAGCAGTTCCTTCTATCATCCTTTAAATCTTCACATCTTCAGAACAACTTACAATTGAAAGATCATATACATAAAAAAATTCGAACCTATCTACTATGTTTTGTTTTTTATTTTCCCCTTTTTGTTTACCGAGCCTTTTCTTTTACATTTTGAATTCTGAACTCAAGCACTTCTAACAATTGCAACTCAAAATCGTCATGATTTAAGACAATTTAGCCATTAGACACAATTACAGTTCCAATTCATAAATGTAATGAACTAACAATATATAATACCACCGCCTTGCCAGCGTATTAATCCATCCTCAAGTGATCTTAAAAATGGAAAGAAAAAAAAAACAGTCTATAAAATTTAATAAATAAAGATTAAAATGGCATTAAAGTTGTTAAAATAATAAAAATAATATTATTACATTCATCATTGTTTCGAATAGAGTTTGCAAAGAATGCTATTGCGAGCAGATTCCCTTCAGTAAGGGAAATCTTGTACTAATTTCATGGCTAGCTTGGGCTTAACCAAGACGAAATGAGTGCATGCTTGTCAACCCACATGAGGAATTGAGCATATGGCGTAACAACTAGTTTCTGTTTTTATAGTTTTCCCCATATTTCTAGCTGACCAAAAAATAGCTGCTATGACAAAAATATGTAACTGTAAATGTACAATGTCAAATTAAAAAATTAACAAGTATAAATTGAACCCATAGAAACTAGATTAATTTTAAACATCCTTGATATTTATCTCATGCAAATTAGAAATAAAGATAGAGAAATAATTAAATAAAATTAGACAATCATTAAACTATGACTAAAGTACAGATTGTACCATAAAATTGTAAAGATTTTGAGTTTTGCACCATAATGTTTAGAACGCAACTAAGTACACCCAAAAAAAAAAAAAATTGTTTAAAAAATACAGTTTACACCCAAAATTGAGGGTACATTTATTTAGCATAAAGAACTTTGAGGTGCATTTTATCTTGCGAAATGGTTTGAAGAGTGCATTTTGTCTGATGAAAAGAATTTTAGAGTGTATTTAGATACATTTAAATATTAAAGTGCAAAACTCAAAATTCCTACAACTTTGGGGTGTAATATGTACTATAGTCTTAAACTAATTAGAAGATCAAAGTTAATAATAAGAAAGAAATCTAGGAATCTGAATCCACTAAATCTATAATATAAAACAGAGCGACTCAAATCCTAAGATTTCAACATCCAACGGCCTCAAATTAATTTAGGCTTCAACATCCAACAGTATAAAATCATTTGGAGCTTCAACATCCAACGGTCACTAATCTATCTTTCATTTTCCCCTCAATTCATGTAACGACCACAAAATTTGACAAACCTTATTACCTTAAATTTCATATTTATTATACATTATTTTCCTTGCGTCCAAATTTCGGTCCGTTAATAAATCTTTAATTACCTTATTTAATCCTTTAATGAACTTTAAATCATCAATTATTAAATTTTTCAGTATAATTTTTTTTTCTCTTTACTCAATCATTGTAATGAAGTATTTGGATATTTAAAAACTTAATATCTCGATCCTAGTCATTGGATCGCAACATTTACTTTTTCTTTTTGTTACAAGTGTCGTTAAGCTCAACATTCAAAATTTAATATTGTTTATATTCATATCAATATTCTTTGTTTCATAATTCATAATTAGACATATCATAGTCTCTATCATAACAACTACTTTGAACAATCACAGTTCACATTTTAACTCTATTCGTCTTATCCGGATCCAATTTATTTGTACATACAAAACATCAATGTAAACTTCGCAATTCACTCACATTGAATTATGCTATTGAAAATATGACAATTACGTTCACAACCTTCTAGGATAATCCGTCTCTAACATAATCTGATATTCTTGAAATTCATTTCTTTACCTGCAAAAGTTTATTTTATGCAGGTAATGAGATCAACGGCTCAGCAAGTTCAACAGTTTACACATTTCATGCTTCACGTAACACATAGCATAACATGCTCTGTGTGTGTCATACATCATGTGTTGTGCTTCTACTAAAGCAATATATCTCACATGTCTTATATCTAATTCAAATTAGCAATTTCGTAAAACCAACATTAATCAATTCACATATATTCACGTCACTGTACAAAGTACACATCGTAGTCATATTATTCACAGATTACATAACACATAATTTCTATATGCATTTTGAACAAAGTAAACATATAACGTCATATGACAATTAAAATCAAGTACTAAAAAACTTGCCTTGATGTCCAATTATTAAATTGGTAGCTCAAAACCCTTTCTCGAACAACCTATGACCATAAAATAATTAATTAATAATTATTTATTCTCTTATGATATTAATTTAATAACTTAATATCATCTCCTGGCCAATTATCAAATAATATGGTTAATTATATTAACCTCGTCCATTAATATATTAATTTAACTTAATATAAAACATATTCAGTGCAGACAACCCGGGTCGTTAGATAAAATTTAGTGTATTTGGTTGTCTGAATTTTTATTTAATCATTTTCTAAATTTTTAAACTTACTATATTTATATTTAAAATATTTAAATATTAATCCCCAATATTTAATATTTTTACAAAAATATTAAATTTAATGCCCAAACATCATTTCTATATTTTTAGAAATTTTCTATAATTTTTTAAAAAAATTTAACATTCATTTAATAAAAAAATAAATAAAAAAAACTATTTTCTGGGGGCATTTTGGTAATTTCCGCACCTTCAGGGACAAAATTGGCATTTTCCGGAAAGGCAGGGGCATGATCGTAATTTGGCAAGCTAAGGGACATGCCAGGTATAATCTGAAAAGGCCAGGGGCACACTGGTAATTAACCAGACGTGCGGCCTCCGTGCATTGCGCGCGCCCCCCTTCGCGGCTCCGCCTACGCCAAACGACGTCGTTTGGCCTGGCGAAAAATTGTAGTCGCGTATGGCTCGACCTTTCCCCTTCAGCGCCTAAAACGCCACTGTTTCACTCCCGGCGTCGAAAAAAAATTTAGTCGCCACGCAATGCGCGGGCGGCCAGAATTTTCTTTCTTCTTCTTTACCAAAACAGTAAGCCAACTTAACCATCCAAACACCATTTTTGTACATAAAATTCACAACATAATAATTATAAAAATCATATAAATCACATATATACCTCCAAAAATTATTTAGAATAATTATTCTAATTATTTACTAATTTTCACCAATTTATTTTATCACTAAAAATACATAAATAAATCAAATAATATAGTGTTATACCTTCTAAAACTTGAAAAACTTCAAATATAATAATAATAATTATTATTATTATTATTATTATTATTATTATAGTACTACTACTACTACTACTACTACTACTACTACAACTACTACTACTTGTGACGACCCCAAATCCGGATTCTTTAATCTCGGGTTTGGTTCTCATTGTACAATACTTAACAACAATTAAATACATAAATTGTAACGCCCCCAAATCCGGGTCCCTTGAACCACGGGCTTGGTGCGCACGTGATTATCTACCCTGTCATTTCATCCATCCAATCTGAATAAAATAATGGTAATAAGAACTTAATTTACATTCATCCATAACCAATCCCAGGTTCTATGTACCTTTATAAATACAATCTGTCATACTTGACATAATACAACATATAATAATAATTATACACTAATTACAATAATAACACAACTATTGCTGGTTGGCTTTTCCTTTACCCTTGTCTACTCCAGACCCCTCGGTCTTCTCTGGCTTAGCTGAAATATCATGAATGAAAGCAAGAGTGAGCTTAAAATAGCTCAGCAAGTAATTAAACATGAAATAACATGATATTTCAGAATGAAGAATAAAGTTTGTTTACAATAAAATGTAAGTATGCGTATTAATCGTGACTTGTAGCAATTCAATACATGATGAGAAAATCAAAACATAAGCTGAACATAAATATCTGAGAACATGGAACTTTTTAATTGCTGTATGGTCACAAGACCAAGAACACGTTAAGAACAATATCCATCTTTAAGACCGATACTGTCCAAGGTATTTATAAAACGTTAAGAGCAATCTCAATCACAAAGACTGACATTACCCACAATGGTAATAATAACAGTTTAGATGCGTACTCTGGGTGATCAGCCCATCGTACTTTATATTGTGCACAACAACATCTAACGACGCAACCACGTCATAATTAATTCTTTTCCTTTAGCCTTTATTCCCCCTTGTTAATAGGGTTGTTCTGTTACAGCATAACAAAGAGTCCGCACCACCACAATGTGGATTGGAGAATATAACAATCAACAACTGGATTTAACATGAAACATACATGTGTCTAGCCAGAACCAAAATTGGCATCGACCTTTTCAAGATAGTTCGATGAGAAATGAACTTTACATAATAACATAAATGTACAACATGAACTTCTGTTCAAGAATCTGAAATTTACAAGCTTAGTCAGAAAACTTGCCTTGGTCCTCGTCTACCACAACTGGTAAAATATTATCCCGTCTAGGACCTACATGACCATAATATTGGTTCATGCATTAGTTATGTACACATGCATGCCATTACTTGCTATACAAGTTATCACTTAGTTTAACATAACCCTAATCACGTAACACATTGTTTACATAAGCCTTAGGATCTACCATATTGATTATTTTTATCAATTTATGATTTACATATGTGTTTCTATCATTAAATATCAAAACATTGCAATTTGGAATTTAAAATTTAATTTTTTCAAAGATGCAGGACTGCGCCCCGGCGCCGTAGACCTCGCCCCCAGCGAGATCCTCTCGGCCACACTGCGCCCCGGCGGCGACTGAAGGCGCGGCCAGCGAAGTCCTTGCAGTTGCACTGCGCCCCGGCGCAGTGTCCAGTTTAAAACACCTCGCCCCGGCGCAGTGCTGCTGATGAGTGGGTGTTATACCTACGATTTAGGTACTTTTAGGCTTAATTACTTGCTATCTTTAAGTACTTTTAGTTCTATTTTACTGGTTTTTATGTTTAATTTGCAGAAAACGGTTTCGAGAGGTCAAAACAGGAAAACAAGTTGATAAGGGCAATTTGGTAATTTTGAACAGTGCTTGGCGCCGGGGCGCAGTGATAAGGCAAGAAGATGGCGCCGGGGCGCAGGTCGGCAGAATCAGTTGTTTAATTCCGCGTTGAGCAGTTCGAGTCTGGATAGGAAACCGATTGTTGCAGTCGAGTAGAGGAAGGATTTTAGGACTCCAGTTAGCCAAGAAGGAACATAATAAAAGGTAAAAACGCAAGGATAGGAGGAGAGATGGTTTTTAAGCTTTTGAAGGATTTTTGGAGCAGTAACGCAGCAGGAAGAAGAAGCAAGAGAAAATAGAGTTTCCTCTAATTCCCTTTCTGTTATCTTCTGAATCTTGATGAATTTTTATAATAGTTTGATTTTGGTTTTCATGACGATGTGTAACTAAATTTATCTTTAGGATTGCAATGGAACCGTTGGTTGAACTTTAATCTAAATATCTTAAGTTCAATTATTTGATTAATTGTTGGATTGGTTATTATATCTTGTATTAATTTATAATTGTCTGATCAACAGTTATGTGATTTCTTAGATGAAATTGATGAAGAAAATCTAGGAATAGATCTGGGTATAATAACGTGTGACTTTGTTTACTTTTCATTGGAAGAGTATCATGATAGTATATAGGATGCGAATACCTGTAGACCACACGTAACATATTGAGAGTTTGATCTTAATGAGTCTGCTTTAATGAATTTTGCATAGAATTATAGCATTATAAGTTGGAGTGGATCTTTTTATTAGTTATCGACGGAGATTAGTAAATAGATAAGTGATCTCAGTTAACAATCCATATGATCAAGTAATTGGAATTAAGATAATGACATTATTGTGATTCAACGGGGAAATTGTAATCTTAAAGCCTTTTATTATCTTATAAATCATTCTCATTAGTTACTTAGTTTAAATTAGTAGTTCATAATCTAAGTTTGCAAAGTTTAATTAGAATTGAATTAATAAAGAATTAATAGTTAGCATAATTGTTAGTAATTGTTCCTCGTGGGTACGACAACCTTCTTTCTACTATATTACTTGATTGACCGCGTATACTTGCGTGAGAATTCCATATATCTAAATCGGACAACAAGTTTTTGGCGCCGTTGCCGGGGAACGGTTCTAATAATTAGTTTTTTATTAATTTTTATTTGTTTAATTTTAATTTAAAAGTTTTATTCTTTTTGTTTTACCTGTGTTTTTTTTTTTCTGGCTTTCATCAGGTAGAGTTTTCTCGTGCTTTCTGGAAAAAGTTGCTTTTAGTATTTTGCGTATGCACACGAGATCTAAAGGTCCGGAACTAGAGCCTTACGAAGGCGACATAGAACGAAGGTTCCGTAGAATTCGCACTTATATTCGGACGACTCTAGAAAATCAAGAAAGAATGGCTGAGGAAGATCAGAAAACACTGCGGGAGTATGCTATGCCACAAGTGACGGAAATTCAGTCTAGCATCACAAGGCCCGCCATCACAGCAGCAAATTTTGAGATCAAACCCGGCACTATTCAGATGATCCAAAACTCGGTTCAGTTTGGGGGTTTGCCGAATGATGATCCCAACTACCACATTGTCGGCTTCTTGGAGATATGCGACACATTCAAGTACAATGGGGTGACGGAGGATGCTATTAGGCTAAGGCTATTCCCATTCACACTGAGAGACAAAGCCAAGAGCTGGTTACATTCCTTGCCGGCAGGATCCATTACAACGTGGAATGATTTGGCACAAAAATTTCTTGCCAAATTCTTTCCACCAGCACAGACGGCAAAGATGCGGAACGATATCACTTCTTCCGTTCAGCACGACTCGGAATCACTGTATGAAGCGTGGGAGCGGTTCAAAGATTTGCTACGGAGATGTCCACATCATGGAATACCTAAGTGGCTGCAAGTTCAAACCTTCTACAATGGTCTATTCAGTCAGATTAGGACAAGCATAGATGCAGCAGCTGGTGGAGCATTGATGGGAAAGAATATTGAAGAAGCGTACAACCTGCTTGAGAATATGGCAGCGAACAACTATCAATGGCCTACAGCTAGAACTCATCAGCCAAGAGCAGCAGGTATTTATGAGGTGGATCACATGACGGCCTTCTCGGCACAACTTTCTGCCATGTCAAAGAAAATAGACGCTATGGGAAAGCAGCAGAATCAGTTGGAAACAGTTTGTGAGATTTGTGCAGGAGATCACTCAACAGAACACTGTGCTATTAATCCAGAGTCTGTGTAGTATATTGGAAATCAAAACAGACAGCTGCAATATGGGAATAATGCAAATAATTACAATCCTGGATGGAGGAACCATCCGAATTTTGCGTGGAGCAATAATCAGATGCAACCGCAAAATCAAGCTCCAAGACATCAATACCCACAACAACAACAGCAACCGCAACAGCCTGATAAGCTATCACTGATGGAAGAAGTACTAGCGAAAATGTCAAATCAATTCATTCAATTTGACGTAAATTCAAAAAATCAGGCAGCTGCAATAAGGAACCTTGAAACTCAACTTGGTCAGATCCATAGTGCTTTAAACAACCGACCTCAAGGATCTTTACCAAGTGATACTGAGAAAAACCCAAAAGGAGAGGGTAATGCACACTGTAAGGCAATTACATTGAGAAGTGGGACAGAATTATCAGAAACAGTCAAGGAGAACTCAAAACAACCACAAGATGTCGAAGCAAGTGAGGATGCAGACTTATCTAAGAAAACGGAGAAACCCGCGGAAATACCTGAAGGAGTCAAGCTGAATCCCTATGTTCCACCAATACCATTCCCTCAGCGATTCAAAAAGGCAAAAGCAGACAAACAATTCTCAAAGTTTCTAGAGGTATTCAAAAAGCTTCAAATCAACATACCCTTTGCGGAAGCTCTAGAACAAATGCCAAACTATGTGAAGTTCATGAAGGATATCTTGTCAAGAAAGAGAAAGATGGAAGATTTTGAGACAGTCGCACTGACAGAGGAATGTAGTGCCATTCTACAGAATAAACTGCCGCTCAAACTAAGAGATCCAGGCAGTTTCACAATACCATGCACAATTGGCGATAAGTTCTTTGGGAAAGCTTTGTGTGATCTGGGGGCCAGTATTAATCTGATGCCACTCTCCATATATCAGCAGTTAGGCCTGAAAGAAGTAAAACCGACCAATGTTACTTTACAGCTGGCAGACAGGTCATTGACGCATCCAAGAGGAATAGTGGAGGACATATTGGTGAAAGTAGAGAAATTCATCTTTCCGGCAGACTTCATAGTATTGGACTTCGAAGAGGACAAAGAAATTCCGATTATACTGGGGCGTCCATTTTTGGCTACTGGTAGAACTTTGATAGATGTGCAAAAAGGGGAGCTGACTATGAGGGTACATGATCAAGAGGTCACTTTTAATGTTTTCAAAGCTATGAGATTCCCAAAGGAAGCAGAAGAATGTTTCAAAATCGATTGGTTAGAGGTAGCGGTGGACGAAGTTTCTGAGGTGAATTGTAATGCAGATCCACTTGTAACGGCATTAGTTAATCCTATAGCTGCAGATTTTCCAGCCCCATTTGAGTTCGTGCAGCTGTTAAATGCATATACACCGCTCTTACAGACTGGCAAGAAATTTGAGCCGTTAAGTCACTTTGAGAAAGCAAAGACCCTTGACAAGACATCTATAGAGGAACCACCAGTTCTGGAGTTGAAACAGTTGCCAACCCATTTGAGGTATTCTTATTTGGGGAATTCTTCTACACTGCCAGTAATTATTTCCGCTTCACTTGATGAGTTACAAGAGACAAAGTTGCTAAGGGTATTGCGGGAATTCAAAACTGCCATTGGATGGACCATAACAGACATCAAAGGAATTAGCCCATCACTATGTATGCACAAAATCCTGCTTGAGGAGGATGCTAAACCAGTTGTAGAACAGCAGCGACGACTAAATCCAATCATGAAGGAAGTCATAAAGAAAGAGATTCTCAAGTGGTTGGATGCGGGTATAATCTACCCCATATCAGATAGTTCGTGGGTTAGTCCGGTGCAATGTGTACCAAAGAAAGGAGGCATGACAGTAGTAGCCAATGAGAATAACGAACTAATTCCAACGAGGACGGTGACAGGTTGGCGAGTCTGTATGGATTATCGGAAACTAAACAAGGTAACTCGCAAAGACCATTTTCCGCTGCCTTTTATTGATCAGATGTTAGATAGATTGGCAGGACATCCATTTTATTGTCTGTTGGATGGCTATTCGGGTTACAATCAAATTGTCATAGCCCCCGAGGATCAAGAAAAAACGACGTTCACATGCCCGTATGGAACATTTGCCTTCCGGAGGATGTCTTTTGGGCTCTGCAATGCACCGGCGACATTTCAGAGATGTATGATGGCAATCTTCTCTGATATGGTAGAGCAGAATTTAGAAATATTTATGGACGATTTTTCGGTCTTTGGTGATAGTTTTGATCTATGTTTAGAAAATCTGATTGCGGTTCTAAAGAGATGCGTAGAAACAAATTTGGTGCTTAATTGGGAGAAGTGTCACTTCATGGTGCAAGAAGGAATCATCTTGGGACATAAGGTGTCGGCTAGTGGTATAGAGGTGGACAAGGCAAAGATCGAGACCATTGAAAATCTGCCACCACCAAATTCTGTGAAAGGAATTCGAAGTTTCTTGGGACACGCAGGATTTTATCGACGATTTATCAAGGATTTTTCCAAGATTACAAAGCCATTGTGTGCATTATTGGAAAAGATGCTCCTTTCAAGTTCACTACAGATTGTCATGAGGCATTTCAGAATTTAAAGACAAAGTTGATAACTGCACCAATAATTGTCGCTCCAGATTGGATTTTACCGTTCGAACTCATGTGTGATGCTAGTGACTACGCAGTTGGGGCAGTCTTGGGCCAGCGTAAAGAGAAGATATTTCATATAATTTACTACGCTAGCAAAACGCTGACAGATGCTCAATTGAATTACACCACGACAGAAAAGGAGTTACTTGCAGTGGTATTTGCATTCGACAAATTCCGAGCCTATTTGATTGGGACAAAGGTGATCGTGTTTACAGACCACTCTGCAATAAAATATCTCATTTCTAAGAAGGATGCCAAACCAAGGTTGATCCGTTGGATTCTTCTACTTCAGGAATTTGATCTTGAGATTCGAGATAGGAAGGGATCCGAGAACCAAGTAGCAGATCATCTCTCTCGACTGGAAAATTCGCAGCAAGACCAAAGAGATCAGGTATTGATAAATGAGTCCTTTCCCGATGAGCAATTATTCTATATAGCAAATGAAGCTCCTTGGTATGCGGATTACGTCAATTACATCGTCAGTGGTGTATTTCCATATGACCTGAGTTATCAGCAGAAAAAGAGGTTCATACATGATGTCAAGCAATACTTTTGGGATGAACCTTTTCTTTTCAGACAATGTGCTGACCAGATGCTAAGACGATGTGTGGCTAAGGAGGAAGTCGAAAGCATTTTACAACATTGCCATTCATCTTTATATGGAGGCCATTATGGAGGTGATAGGACAGCTGCAAAGATTCTCCAATCGGGATTCTATTGGCCAACAATGTTCAAAGATGCTCATGAATTCGGAAAGAGATGTGATCGTTGTCAACGGGTTGGAAACATATCAAATCGGCAAGAAATGCCATTGAATTCAATCTTGGAAGTGGAAATATTCGATGTATGGGGGATTGATTTCATGGGACCGTTCCAGTCGTCACTCAATAACAGGTATATTTTAGTAGGGGTGGATTATGTCTCCAAATGGGTGGAAGCAGTGGCGTTACCGACCAATGATGCCAAGGTTGTTCTAAATTTCTTGCGCAAGAACATATTTACAAGATTTGGGACACCAAGGGCGATAATCAGTGATGGGGGGTCACATTTCTGCAACAGATATTTTGCCGCTCTTCTCACAAAGTATGGTGTACGGCATAAAGTTGCGACAGCATATCATCCGCAGACGAGTGGACAAGCCGAGATTTCAAATAGAGAAGTCAAGCGGATTTTGGAAAAAATAGTCAACCCGTCCTGCAAAGACTGGTCTAGCAAGCTTGATGAGGCTCTTTGGGCATACCGCACTGCATACAAAACTCATATAGGGATGTTTCCTTATAGACTCGTCTATGGAAAAGCATGTCATCTCCCAGTCGAATTGGAACATAACGCATATTGGGCGATTAAGAGGCTAAATTTTGAGTCACAGGCCGTAGGAGAAAGGCGGCTCTTGCAATTACATGAATTAGATGAATTCCGGATGAACGCCTATGAAAATGCTAAAATATACAAGGAGAAAGTCAAAAAGTGGCATGACAAGCGTATTGTTGAGCGGACATTTGAACCGGGTCAATCGGTGCTACTATTCAATTCAAAGCTCAAGCTTTTCCCGGGCAAGTTGAAATCCAGATGGTCAGGACCGTTTACAATCACGACCGTTTTCCCATACGGGGCAATTGAAGTGTTCGACCCTCGTACTCAGGAAACGTTTAAGGTTAATGGGCAAAGACTTAAGCATTATTGGGGCGGCACAGTGGATCGTCAACGGACCTCCGTAACCCTTTCCGAGCCAACTTAAGCAAAAGGGAGAAAGTCAGGCTGAAAGACTCTAAACCAAGCGCTTGTTGGGAGGCAATCCAACCGTCGTATCGTTTTCGAATTTGATTTTTCAATTTTTAGCATTTTTACGTTAATTTAGCCAAATTATAGGACTTATTAAATTTCTAGCTTAGGTTAAGTTTCTTATGAGTAGCTCTACTAATTCTTGCATATTTGCATATCCTCGCAGTTACTGATGTTCATTGTGGAGCTTCAATGTCAGAGACTGTAGCAGAAAAAAATAAATTCGGCAGAATTCAGTATAGCGCCCCGGCGAGAATTTTTAGTATTCAAATAGCGCCCCGGCGGAAAATTCAGCGCCCCCAGCGAAAAGCTTGCAGCCAGACAGTGCCCCGGCGGAAAATTCAGCGCCCCCAGCGAGAAGCTCTCAGTTCCACAGCGCCCCGGCGCGATTCCAAGACCAAAACACAGCGCCCCGGCGCTACAGTCGTAATTCAGTTTTTTAAAATTTCTAATTCCCACGCCCGATCGGACTTAAACCCTTAAAACCCCAATACCCCCAATACCCAAACCGACTCCTTCACAACAAAACATTCATCTCTCTTTCTCTCGCCAGCCCCAAACACCTTCTAATCCCCCTCTCTCGTACGCCTCCATTACTGAATCTAAGCTCCCCTCTCCGTCTTTCTCGTAAGTATCTTTCATCTTCTTCGTCTACAACCTTCTTCTTACAGCCAAATTCCACCTACATCGGCTGCAAGCCCTCACCTCCATCTAGCCTCATCCTCGGAGTGCTACTCCTATCGCACGGATCAATTTTACAAGTTAGGGTTTGGGAAAAAGTTGGTTCAACAGTATTCAATCACCCAATTTGAGGTACCAAAGATAGCATTTTCTATTCTATATTTTGAGCAATACAAATTTTCAAGTTTAATTGGTGTATTTGGTACTTTGACTTGTGTTGGGATTGCCCAGTGGTTTGTGTTGGCCACTGGAGGAGACTTGGTCGTTTGGAAGTGGTAAACGGCGCGACGTAACGAGTGTCTGTTAGTAACAAAATTCACAAAAAGTTTGGGGGAAAGTTCTTGCACATAACTTGTTTGATAATTTGCCACAAAGGAGGGTTTGATTTGTGTTACTTGCACATTGGTATTGAGCTAGTATGCCTCCGAAACGGCAAAGGGGAGAGGGGTCGTCGGCTACACCTCGGCCATATAATCGGAAAAAGTTTGTAAGTGTTGAGGCCGAGGATAAATATAACAATTTGTTAGCCGGACGAGCGTTTGTAATATTCCGAACTTCCGAGAGAGTTGTAATCCGACTTTATGTGAATAAATAAAGCTTGAATTACATCTTATATGTGTTATGGAATCTTCGTTATTGCTTATTTATGTGTTTCGATTCAAGTATACAGCCTTAGCACGAAAAAGGAACATAAAAGTTTTTTCTTCAAAAATCTGAAAAGAAGATAAAACCTAAACCCTAAACCCTAGGGTCTAAACCCTAGGAATTCTAACCTAAGCTCCCGAGCGAAACGTGTACGTCAGAATGACATTCTGTTTCAAGATTCAACCTTCCCACAATTTGAAAACACGTAACAGTCAATAATAGTTTTTCTCGAAAAACGTGTAAAAGCACTATTCACGAGGTGACGTTTTTCATTCGTTTGACTGTTTCTTTCATCTGTAGGACTTCTTACATTTCACAGCATAGTGATAATATGAGGTTTAGATGTCAGGGAATCAATAAAATTTTCTTGGGAAAAAGACGAAAAAGACACGATTTACGAGAAAACGTTTGTCGTCTTTTGGAACGTTCTTTTCAACGTTTGGACTTTTTCCATTTCACGATATAGCATTTATACGGGGAATAGATACCAGGGAGCCACTGATATTTTTCCCAAAATAAAACGTAAAACGCTCTTCAAACGAAAACGCTTTCTATTTTTGAACGTTCCGTTGAAGAATATTGTGTTTGTATTAGACCACCGATGCTTAATATGCAATAAAAGTTTTTGTAAAGAAAACCTAATTTTAGGGTTTGAGAAAACCTAACCCTAAGGGTTGAACCCTAAGGGTTAGAAACCCTAGAGAGCACTATTCATAAATACGAAAAGAATACGAAAATTATACGAAAATAATACGAAAATAATACGATAATAATACGAAAATTATACGGTATAAATACGAAAAAGTCAAATGTGAATAGTAAAAGTCAACTATACTAATTAGTATACTAATCAAGATTAAGGCTAAACTAAGTAAGTTTGATTAGTTAAAATTATTCACTAATCAACCAATCACATGTTAGCTTAATTAAGGACTAAACTAACCTTGACCAATCATGGTTGAGCAAAGAAAAACAAGTTAGATTAACTAAACTAGATAAAGAAACACTAGTTACACTAACTAATTATCAACTAAATCCATGTAAAATTAAGTTAACCAATCAAAATCCAAGCTAGCTATCCATGTGATTAGTTTTTGACCAATGAGCACAAAGTAAAGCAAGATGGAATCTAGGCCATTGGATCAAAATGTCCAGCCATTTTGTGCTTTTAATGAGGTGTCCTAAGTTCTTAAATATGTGTCCAAGTCCCTATGTAAACTAATAATAACTTCAAGGACTAAAAGTGTAATTAAAGAAACTTGACTTTTCCTATAAATAGCAAGCTTAGTTCACTTGATTCACCATTCATTTTCAAAGCTCAAAAATCAAGTATCAAAGCTATACATATATTGAGAGAGAGTTCTAGTGAGTTACTATCTTGGATATTGCAAAGAAATAGTTAAAGCTTGCAAACACCAAAGGTACAATCTCTTATAGTTTTTATGTTCGTTTTTTTTCTTTCGTCTTAAATTTTCAAAAGCTCAAGAACGCGAGTCGTAGCCATGTACGATTGTCGTTCTCCGTGTTCTTCACGTGTTCTTGAGCCTTTCTACATTTTGTAGTAGTTATAATGTCGAAATTCAATTCATAGTTTAAAGCTTAATGAACATACGTAGTGGTCATGTACGGTTCATCCGTTCTCCGCGTTTGCGTATGTTCTTGAGCATTTTTATAAATTGTTTTAATCAATTATGTAAGCCGTTATAATGACCAATTTTTGTCAACTATAAAGTGTTATAATCACTTATGTAAGCAGTTATAATGCTCAAATTATTTCATGTACGAAAACCAAAAGCTCAAGAACATAGTCGTTACCATGTACGGTTTAACCGTTCTTCGTGTTCTTCGTATGTTCTTGAGCAAAAGTCATGAATCTTTCTATGAGAAGGTTTGTGATTTGTTATTTTTATGTTATAAAGTGATATTGAGTCTTACAACATGATTTCATAAAGAGTTAAAGCAAGCGGTACCATGTTTCACATGGTTAACCCTAAAAATATTGTTCAATGTAAGCATACTGACCTTTTTGCTAAAATTACGAAATTTTAAAGTCAGAATCTGCCTTAGTAACCTAAATGAAAGTTGTAGATCATGAAATTCTAAGCAATTTAGACTCAAAAATCACTTTAAAATGTTTCCGGATGACAAAGTTATGGCAGTTACCGGAAAGGATGTCAAAGCTGAAAATTTTAAGGGGCTTGCGGGTGGAAGCCCTAAATTTTGAGTTTTTGAGTTAGCCAAGTTTTCTAAAAATTCTACCAATGCAAATAGTCTAGTTTAGTGATAAAAACACGTATAGAACGAAAAAATTCGATAAAACTAACATTCGGTACGCGGAACCCTTTGTATAGGCGCTTTAAACGATTACCGGGAAACCCTAAATTGTGCTAAAGGCAAGTTTTCTATCCTTAAACTTTGTTTACTTGCTTTCTATGTGATTTATACATTTTGTGTATGCAACGTGTTATAAATCTTTGATACGAGAGTTATTGCTTCTTGTTTCGGCATAACTTGCAAAATGAAATGATTATTCGTGATAAATTCGAATCATGCTTTATTATCTCAAACCAAGTCGTCTTGGGGCGATCCTAACATGTGAAGTAAACTGAGATGAACAAATATGTATTACTGTTCTTGATCTGTCCAGTGTATTGTATGTTATGCATAACATAGGATGTCGTTAGGTTGATCCCCTTTCTATATCCACTGTAAAAGGTTCTAAGTCGAAAGACAAAGAACAGTTCAAGGTCTAACCACCACTCAGTCTTGCTATGTTAAAACATTTGTAACTATCAATTGTTATTTCATGAGTCCTTACAATCCTTATCAGTGTGAGTTCACTTATATGTTATGTGTTTAAGACTTGCTGAGCATTTTAGCTCACCCTTGCATATAAACCTAATGTGCAGACAAACCCGAGAGCTCCGGCTCGAAGAAGAAAGGAAAGAAGAAATGCGTAGACTAGTTTACTGCTTTCCTTAACTGTTCTTAACTGTAGTCATAATGACATTTTGTAATAAGAACAAGTTCAACACATGTAACCGAATATTATATAAATATTATCAAGTTTTATCACATTCTCTTGTTACGTCTTTACTTTGATTAAACTTAGAATTGTTAAAACTTAACATAGTATTAATAATGATGTATTTATCTGGATGAGGATCGGTAAATAACTTGTGAGTGCTGTACATCCGAGACAGAACTAAGCGATGTTGACTAGTCAAATCCATCGTTAAGGTTCCTCGGACCCAGGTATAACTCGTTATTACTATTCTGAATGTCGGATAAGTAGGATTATTAATATGAAGAGATATCACTATAAACAAATATGTTTCGAATGAGGGTTTTAACTATTTGGGTAATGTTCTGTACGGAAAGAGAATTTTGCACCGGACAAAGATACAACCATTTGTCACGGATAAAGATGCAAACATTTATCACGGGTGAAGATGCAAACATTCACCGCGAGATTCTCTGTTCCCAAGAGCCATCCTAATGATTTAATACCGTGGATGTTGAAACATGTAAAGTTATAGAATATCTAAATATTAAGGATAAAAAGGTTATGTTTGAGTATTAAGTCTCTTGTATCAATTATAAGGACTTGATATAAAATAATGAAAGATCTTTGGGAATTAGGATGAGAACTTTGTTTGAGAATAAAGGAAATCATCTATAAACCTATTGATTTAGCATTTGTAGTGAGCACCAAGTCATCTATAGTAAGTATAGTGATTTGGGGGCGTCACAGGTTGGTATCCGAGCTGTAGATTATAGCTCTAAAGTAGCAAGTACTTTAGGATATAATCTGATCGTTTAAGTTAAATAGACTTGTGAAGAGTCTAATAGATAATTAAAAGATGATAATAAACTTTAAATCTTAATTAATTAAAAGACATTATGTGAAAGAACTATACTAATTAAAGTCAATCTTGTTTTGTAGAAATGGCTGACATACACGAAGACAATGCTCAAGCCTTGGACTACGAAAGTGATCCGAGCGAGTATTCTAGTAGTGAATCTGAAGCAGAGGAGCCAAATCAGAACTTGGAACTACATGATGCCGGAGAGGCAAACCTAATAGAAGATGCAGATGTAATAGACTTACCAACTTACGATGAGATCATCGCCGAGTTGGAAGAGGATGCTGCTGAAATGATGGCCTATGGAGAAGCTCAAGAAGAGCGGGTGGAACAACTCCAAAATGAAAACCAGGCCAACATGAACAAGGCCAATGGTATTATGGAGGTACTAGAAAGGAGGTGGTTGGATGAAGCTGAAAGAAGCTACCAACTACAGATGCAGCTAGAAGCTTCCCAAGAGGAAGTATACCTCATGCGAGCAAATCGTGCTCGTATTAAACGAGCTTATGGTGCTTCTTATGCCAAGCTCGAGAAAAAAGTAATTAAATTCCCCTCACCAGCCAAAGATTTGGGGTTCGAAATTAATAGGTCTGTGGTACTTAGTATGATCCACAAGATCAAAAAGAAGGCTAGAAAGATCTAGTCAAGTAACGTGTAATAATTAGTATGTTGTAAATGTTTTGTTTAGCATTTCCCATTTTTATAAGGGATGCTAATAGTCGTTAAGTAATTCAGCTCATTCGGATAATGTACTGTACAAATTTTATTTATATAAGAAGTTTGTTTAAGAAATATGTCTTACACTTTTTAATGCTTTCATATTTACACGTATGTTTCATTTTATTTAGAAAATGGCACCACCAAGACCAAGAACAAGGGCAACAGCAACAACAAGTGTTAGTAACGAAAGGAATGTTCAGACTCCCGATCCTATGCAACAATTCCTTAATAGGCTAATAGGAGTCTTAGATAATAGAACTGAAAATAATGCCCCACCACAACCACAAATACCACAACCACAACCCCAACCACAGAAAGTCTTATTTAAAGACTTTAAAAATGTAGGTCCTCCCGAATTCAAAGGAACCGCTGAGCCTATAGAGGCTCAGTGCTGGATAAATGAAATAGAAAAAGCCTTTGACTTAGCAGAGGTTGCTGAGGATAAAAAGACTAAGTTTGCCACTTACCTTATGAAGGGGGAGGCAAACTTCTGGTGGGAGGCCACCCGAGCCCGTGCTGGGGAAGGTGTGGTTACGTGGGAAGCATTCAAGGAAATATTCTTTGAGAATTACTTCCCTCGAAGCTTGAAAAATAGAATGGAGGTACAATTTCTGAATTTAAAACAAGGGGACATGACTGTTCCCCAGTATGCCTCCAAGTTTAATGAACTTGCTCGTTTCGCTCCAAATCAAGTAGATACGGAGGAACGAAAGGCAAGAAGGTTTGAGGAGGGTTTAAAACCCTGGATTCATGGTAAAGTAGCTGTCTTACAAATAGATAGTTATGCCCATCTTCTAGAAAAGGCTATCATTGCTGAAGGCAGTAGTGACGCCATCACAAAATTTAATAAGGAAAGGAATAATAATAAAGGAGGGAATGGAGGGGGGAAAAATAATAAGGGAGGAAATGGGGGAGGAAATAATAATAATAATAAAAGAAGGTTTAATGGCGGAAACTCCCAACAAGGAGGGGAAAATAAAAAGAAAACATTCGAGCCATGTAAAAACTGCGGTAAACAACACGCAGGAGAGTGTCTAAAAGGGAAAAATGTTTGCTACAATTGCAAACAAGAGGGACACATAGCAACCGCATGTCCTAGCCCAAGGAAAGACACATGTTTTCACTGTGGAGCCACGGGGCATCCAGCTAAGTTGTGCCCCAAAAAGGGAGGTAATGCCGGAGGGGACAATAGCAACAAATCTACCCCAACAACTAATCCAGGTCGTCCAACGGCAAGGACATTCAACATGACCGTGGGAGATACTGTGGCATCACAGGATGTAGTGTCAGGTATCATTCCGATCAACACCATAAGTGCTTACGTGCTATTTGATTCGGGTGCTACTTGCTCTTTTATTTCCCATGAATTTGCTAGAAAACTAAACGTGCCTAGTGAATTGTTAGAAAGTCCTTTAATGATAGAGATTGCTAATAAAGAACAAATTCCTGTTAATAAGATCATAAAAGGTTGTTGCATAGTGATCAAGGGTCATGAACTGAGAGTCGATCTTATTCCAATCCAATTAGGGGAATTTGATGTAATTCTAGGCATGGATTGGTTGACCAATCACCAAGCGATGATCGATTGTCAACAAAAGTCCGTTAAACTTCTTACAACGTCCAAGTCTACGGTAGTCTTCAACGGAAGTCAGTCAACAAGAAAATCCCGATGTCTAACTGCAAATCAAGCAAAGGGATTACTTCAGAAGGGTTGTCAGGGCTATTTGGCATATATCGTAAACACCCAACAGAAAGGGTTAGATATAGACCAAATACCAGTGGTTAGAGAGTTTCAGGATGTCTTTCCCAATGATCTACCCGGTCTTCCACCTGATAGGGAGATTGAGTTCGTTATTGATTTAGCTCCTGGAGCTGCACCGGTTTCGAAGGCCCCATACAGAATGGCGCCTGTGGAATTGAAGGAGTTGATGGTACAATTACAAGAATTGTTGGATAAGAAATACATTCAACCAAGTGTTTCTCCATGGGGAGCACCAGTGTTGTTTGTCAAGAAAAAGGATGGAACTTTAAGATTATGTGTTGATTATCGTGAACTCAATAAATTGACCATAAAGAATAAGTATCCTTTACCTAGGATCGATGACTTGTTTGATCAACTCAAGGGAGCAGAGTATTTCTCTAAGATTGATCTACGGTCAGGTTACCATCAACTAAAAGTGAGAAAGGAAGATGTGCCGAAGACAGCATTTAGAACACGTTATGGACATTACGAATTTCTAGTAATGTCCTTTGGATTAACAAATGCACCGGCAGCATTCATGGACTTGATGAATAGGGTTTTTAGGTCTTGCTTAGACAGGTATGTTGTGGTGTTCATCGACGATATTCTTATATACTCGAAAACACTGGAAGAACATGCTATACACTTAAGAAGTGTACTAGAAACCTTACGAAAGGAACAACTCTATGCCAAATTTTCAAAATGTGAGTTCTGGCTAGAGAAAGTTCAGTTCTTAGGTCATGTGATTGACAAGAGTGGAGTTTCAGTGGATCCATCAAAGATAGAAGCATTAATAAACTGGGAACAACCAAAGACCCCAACTGAAGTGAGAAGTTTCTTAGGTTTAGCGGGGTACTATAGACGTTTCATTCAAGATTTTTCAAAGATAGCAACCCCGTTAACTAACTTAACCAGGAAGACCGTGAAGTATGTTTGGACAGATAAATGTGAAAAGAGCTTTCAAGAGCTAAAGAAGAGGCTAAGTGAGGCACCAGTATTATCACTACCTGATAATAGTGGAGGTCTTGTAGTCTACAGTGATGCCTCACATAAAGGATTAGGTTGTGTTTTAATGCAACATGGCAAAGTAATAGCTTATGCTTCGCGACAGCTAAAGGATTATGAGTTAAGGTATTCTACTCACGATCTAAAATTAGCGGCGGTAGTATTTGCTTTGAAGATTTGGAGGCATTACTTGTACGGGGAGAAGTGTGAAATTTATACAGATCACAAGAGTTTAAAGTATATTTTTACATAACGAGAGTTGAATATGAGGCAAAGACGATGGTTGGAATTGATTAAGGATTATGATTGTGAAATCCTATATCATCCAGGAAAAGCCAACGTAGTTGCAGATGCTTTGAGTAGGAAGAATCAAGAGAAGTTAAATGTATTAACAACTCAGGAGGAATTGATTAAAGAGTTCGCTAGACTCGACATAGAAGTGAGAGTTCCTTCAGTCTCGACAAGGAAATTGTTCATAATGGAAGATCACTCAACCTTGTTGGGTAACATTAAGAAAATCCAAGAGGAGGATGGAAATTATAGGAAGTTGAAAACGTCAACAGAGGTTATAAACGGCAAATACAAGATGGACAAGGAGGGAATCATAAGATTTGAATCTACAATTTGGATTCCTGCAGTTCAAGAACTCAAGGAAGAAATCATGTCAGGAGCACATAGTACTAAGTTTTCAGTACACCCAGGCAGTACCAAAATGTACAAAGACATAAGTCAACATTTCTGGTGGCCAAACATGAAAAGAGAGGTGGCTGAATTCGTTAGTAGGTGTTTGACATGTCAGCAAGTTAAAGCTGAGCATCAAAGACCAAGCGGATTGTTACAACCGTTAGAGATTCCAGAGTGGAAATGGGAGCATATTACAATGGATTTTGTAGTAGGCCTACCAACCACACAGAAGGGTCATGATGCCATTTGGGTAATAGTGGATAGACTAACCAAGTCAGCTCACTTTTTACCAATTAAGGTTAAGTTCACTTTGGACCGATTAGCAAAGCTATACATTAAGGAAGTTATCTCTAGACATGGCGTGCCAGTTTCAATTGTGTCAGATCGAGACCCAAGGTTCACATCGAACTTTTGGAAAAGTCTTCAAGAACATCTAGGCACACAATTGAGAATGAGTACTGCTTATCACCCGCAAACAGATGGTCAAAGTGAAAGGACTATCCAAACCTTGGAGGATATGCTGAGAGCTTGTATGATGGATTTTGAGGGAAGTTGGGAAGATCACTTACCTCTGGTAGAATTCTCTTACAATAATAGTTATCACGCTAGTATAGGAATGCCACCATATGAAGCCCTATATGGAAGGAAGTGTAGAACACCGATGTGTTGGGACGAAGTTGGTGAACGGAAGATGCTTGGGCCAGAATTGGTTCAACAAACAGCGGAGGTAGTTCGAACAATTCAACTGAGGTTACGAGCTGCTCAAGAAAGACAGAAGAGATATGCCGATCTACATCGACAAAAGAGAGACTTTGAAGTTGGTAGTCATGTTTTCCTAAAAGTATCTCCCTGGAAAGGAAAGATTCGTTTTGGAAAGAAAGGGAAACTGAGTCCAAGGTTTATAGGACCATTCGAAATATTACGAAGAATAGGTGAAGTAGCTTATGAAGTAGCCTTACCTCCAGAGCTGGAACATATACATAATGTATTTCATGTTTCAGTATTACGTCCCTATAAACCCGATTATAAACACGTCATCAGCTATGAACCCATTCAAATCGAGAAGGATCTAAGCTATGAAGAGATTCCTGTTAAAATTGTTGATAGGAAGGAACAAGTCTTGCGAAACAAGGTCATACCTTCAGTCAAGGTCATATGGAGAAATCAATCCGTCGAAGAAGCAACGTGGGAATTAGAAGATAAAATGAAGATAGAATATCCACATTTATTTTCTTAATTGTATAAGTTAATTTCGGGGACGAAATTCTTTTAAGGAGGGGTGAATGTAATATTCCGAACTTCCGAGAGAGTTGTAATCCGACTTTATGTGAATAAATAAAGCTTGAATTACATCTTATATGTGTTATGGAATCTTCGTTATTGCTTATTTATGTGTTTCGATTCAAGTATACAGCCTTAGCACGAAAAAGGAACATAAAAGTTTTTTCTTCAAAAATCTGAAAAGAAGATAAAACCTAAACCCTAAACCCTAGGGTCTAAACCCTAGGAATTCTAACCTAAGCTCCCGAGCGAAACGTGTACGTCAGAATGACATTCTGTTTCAAGATTCAACCTTCCCACAATTTGAAAACACGTAACAGTCAATAATAGTTTTTCTCGAAAAACGTGTAAAAGCACTATTCACGAGGTGACGTTTTTCATTCGTTTGACTGTTTCTTTCATCTGTAGGACTTCTTACATTTCACAGCATAGTGATAATATGAGGTTTAGATGTCAGGGAATCAATAAAATTTTCTTGGGAAAAAGACGAAAAAGACACGATTTACGAGAAAACGTTTGTCGTCTTTTTGAACGTTCTTTTCAACGTTTGGACTTTTTCCATTTCACGATATAGCATTTATACGGGGAATAGATACCAGGGAGCCACTGATATTTTTCCCAAAATAAAACGTAAAACGCTCTTCAAACGAAAACGCTTTCTATTTTTGAACGTTCCGTTGAAGAATATTGTGTTTGTATTAGACCACCGATGCTTAATATGCAATAAAAGTTTTTGTAAAGAAAACCTAATTTTAGGGTTTGAGA
This sequence comes from Hedera helix, assembly GCA_947179155.2. Classification (NCBI taxonomy): domain Eukaryota; kingdom Viridiplantae; phylum Streptophyta; class Magnoliopsida; order Apiales; family Araliaceae; genus Hedera; species Hedera helix. The sequence continues at coordinate 25,217,117 of OX359266.1, forward strand.
AAACCTAACCCTAAGGGTTGAACCCTAAGGGTTAGAAACCCTAGAGAGCATTATTCATAAATACGAAAAGAATACGAAAATTATACGAAAATAATACGAAAATAATACGATAATAATACGAAAATTATACGGTATAAATACGAAAAAGTCAAATGTGAATAGTAAAAGTCAACTATACTAATTAGTATACTAATCAAGATTAAGGCTAAACTAAGTAAGTTTGATTAGTTAAAATTATTCACTAATCAACCAATCACATGTTAGCTTAATTAAGGACTAAACTAACCTTGACCAATCATGGTTAAGCAAAGAAAAACAAGTTAGATTAACTAAACTAGATAAAGAAACACTAGTTACACTAACTAATTATCAACTAAATCCATGTAAAATTAAGTTAACCAATCAAAATCCAAGCTAGCTATCCATGTGATTAGTTTTTGACCAATGAGCACAAAGTAAAGCAAGATGGAATCTAGGCCATTGGATCAAAATGTCCAGCCATTTTGTGCTTTTAATGAGGTGTCCTAAGTTCTTAAATATGTGTCCAAGTCCCTATGTAAACTAATAATAACTTCAAGGACTAAAAGTGTAATTAAAGAAACTTGACTTTTCCTATAAATAGCAAGCTTAGTTCACTTGATTCACCATTCATTTTCAAAGCTCAAAAATCAAGTATCAAAGCTATACATATATTGAGAGAGAGTTCTAGTGAGTTACTATCTTGGATATTGCAAAGAAATAGTTAAAGCTTGCAAACACCAAAGGTACAATCTCTTATAGTTTTTATGTTCATTTTTTTTCTTTCGTCTTAAATTTTCAAAAGCTCAAGAACGCGAGTCGTAGCCATGTACGATTGTCGTTCTCCGTGTTCCTCACGTGTTCTTGAGCCTTTCTACATTTTGTAGTAGTTATAATGTCGAAATTCAATTCATAGTTTAAAGCTTAATGAACATACGTAGTGGTCATGTACGGTTCATCCGTTCTCCGCGTTTGCGTATGTTCTTGAGCATTTTTATAAATTGTTTTAATCAATTATGTAAGCCGTTATAATGACCAATTTTTGTCAACTATAAAGTGTTATAATCACTTATGTAAGCAGTTATAATGCTCAAATTATTTCATGTACGAAAACCAAAAGCTCAAGAACATAGTCGTTACCATGTACGGTTTAACCGTTCTTCGTGTTCTTCGTATGTTCTTGAGCAAAAGTCATGAATCTTTCTATGAGAAGGTTTGTGATTTGTTATTTTTATGTTATAAAGTGATATTGAGTCTTACAACATGATTTCATAAAGAGTTAAAGCAAGCGGTACCATGTTTCACATGGTTAACCCTAAAAATATTGTTCAATGTAAGCATACTGACCTTTTTGCTAAAATTACGAAATTTTAAAGTCAGAATCTGCCTTAGTAACCTAAATGAAAGTTGTAGATCATGAAATTCTAAGCAATTTAGACTCAAAAATCACTTTAAAATGTTTCCGGATGACAAAGTTATGGCAGTTACCGGAAAGGATGTCAAAGCTGAAAATTTTAAGGGGCTTGCGGGTGGAAGCCCTAAATTTTGAGTTTTTGAGTTAGCCAAGTTTTCTAAAAATTCTACCAATGCAAATAGTCTAGTTTAGTGATAAAAACACGTATAGAACGAAAAAATTCGATAAAACTAACATTCGGTACGCGGAACCCTTTGTATAGGCGCTTTAAACGATTACCGGGAAACCCTAAATTGTGCTAAAGGCAAGTTTTCTATCCTTAAACTTTGTTTACTTGCTTTCTATGTGATTTATACATTTTGTGTATGCAACGTGTTATAAATCTTTGATACGAGAGTTATTGCTTCTTGTTTCGGCATAACTTGCAAAATGAAATGATTATTCGTGATAAATTCGAATCATGCTTTATTATATCAAACCAAGTCGTCTTGGGGCGATCCTAACATGTGAAGTAAACTGAGATGAACAAATATGTATTACTGTTCTTGATCTGTCCAGTGTATTGTATGTTATGCATAACATAGGATGTCGTTAGGTTGATCCCCTTTCTATATCCACTGTAAAAGGTTCTAAGTCGAAAGACAAAGAACAGTTCAAGGTCTAACCACCACTCAGTCTTGCTATGTTAAAACATTTGTAACTATCAATTGTTATTTCATGAGTCCTTACAATCCTTATCAGTGTGAGTTCACTTATATGTTATGTGTTTAAGACTTGCTGAGCATTTTAGCTCACCCTTGCATATAAACCTAATGTGCAGACAAACCCGAGAGCTCCGGCTCGAAGAAGAAAGGAAAGAAGAAATGCGTAGACTAGTTTACTGCTTTCCTTAACTGTTCTTAACTGTAGTCATAATGACATTTTGTAATAAGAACAAGTTCAACACATGTAACCGAATATTATATAAATATTATCAAGTTTTATCACATTCTCTTGTTACGTCTTTACTTTGATTAAACTTAGAATTGTTAAAACTTAACATAGTATTAATAATGATCTATTTATCTGGATGAGGATCGGTAAATAACTTGTGAGTGCTGTACATCCGAGACAAAACTAAGCGATGTTGACTAGTCAAATCCATCGTTAAGGTTCCTCGGACCCAGGTATAACTCGTTATTACTATTCTGAATGTCGGATAAGTAGGATTATTAATATGAAGAGATATCACTATAAACAAATATGTTTCGAATGAGGGTTTTAACTATTTGGGTAATGTTCTGTACGGAAAGAGAATTTTGCACCGGACAAAGATACAACCATTTGTCACGGATAAAGATGCAAACATTTATCACGGGTGAAGATGCAAACATTCACCGCGAGATTCTCTGTTCCCAAGAGCCATCCTAATGATTTAATACCGTGGATGTTGAAACATGTAAAGTTATAGAATATCTAAATATTAAGGATAAAAAGGTTATGTTTGAGTATTAAGTCTCTTGTATCAATTATAAGGACTTGATATAAAATAATGAAAGATCTTTGGGAATTAGGATGAGAACTTTGTTTGAGAATAAAGGAAATCATCTATAAACCTATTGATTTAGCATTTGTAGTGAGCACCAAGTCATCTATAGTAAGTATAGTGATTTGGGGGCGTCACAGCGTTGATTGCGGAGAGAGGGTTACGTCCGGATATTTTAGAGGATGGGGACATGCGCGGCATGTTAGTTGAACGTGGATGGCAGGTGTTTACAGAACACCCGGATGCGGCAGTAACGGCCGTGGTCAAGGAGTTTTATGCTAATGCACTTGACACACCTGAGTGTGAAGTGTTGGTTCGGAGCCAGGTGGTGTCGTTCAGCTGCGACCGGATCAATGAATATTATAATTTGCGGGCTCCGGATGTGTGTCAGTATTTAACAATGGGATCTCCCGATTATGCACGAATTGTTCGTGAACTTTGTCGACCGGGCACAGAATGGAAAACAAACAAACACACGGGTCAGATTTCGACATTTCCATTCAAAGCTTTGAGTAGATATGGCAAGATTTGGTACGCCTTCCTGTGTGCCAAATTAATGCCATGTACGCATGTGAGCGACGTGACACGGGAGCGAGCCGTTCTGCTATATGCCATCATAACAGGGTTGTCGATTGACGTAGGGAGTGTAATCGTATCTTCGATTAAGAAACAGTTGAAAGGAGCAACATCTGGAGGATTACCACACCCGTCGTTGATCACCGCATTATGTCAACAATCCGGTGTCAAGTGGGGAGCTACTGAATCGGTGCAGCCACCCACGACTCTCCTCGATCATAACTTGATCGCTCGTTACAAAGTATGGGAAGGGGGAGAGTCTCACCCACGAGGTTTAGGCTTTATTATGGATCCTCAACAGCCACCTCATAATGATGCTGCTCATGATAGCCCCGATGATGAGGTAGCTGAGCCAGTTCCTAACCGAGCCGTCAGACGACTCCAGAGGCGGACAAATATTCAGTTTGAGGAGGTGTTTCGACAGCATGAGCGCCTAGCGGAACGTCAGGATGCTATGCACGCGTACACTTATATGTGCACTTTCGCTTTGGCTGCCATGTTATCCCAGATGAATCCGAATGCCCCAGCCTTCTCGATTCCCGGTCCGCCGATGTTACCAGAATACCCACCGCATGATTCAGATTCGGAGGACGAGGAAGACCATCCCGACCATGATGCCTGATTTACTAGGGGAGTCTTCTTGTTCTTATTTTTGTTTCATGTCTTTATATATTTATTTTTCAATGAGGACATTGTTTCTCACGAGTTTGGGGGTATACTTTCAGCCTTATTTCTGCTTATGTGCATTGCATTGCATGTTATTTCTAGGTTTTTGTTAGTTATTTCAGATATTTTATTGCATGTTATTTCTAGGTTTTTGTTAGTTATTTCAGATATTTTATGAAAAAAAATATAAAACAGAGTATTAAAAAATTAAAAATCACAAAAATATTTGCGTATAGGATCATTTAGTATTTGCATGTAGGAACACTTGGGCGTTGAATTAATGTATGAAATTTAAGGATAGCCAATGATGAAATTGTGAGTCTTTATTTAATAGTCTTAGCAAGATGGATTTAGATTGTTAAAGTCGAAGTCTTTCATATTCTACTGATTTCGTTGAGCTTGATACCCTTGGTTCTTAATTACACGTATTCAATGTATTAAGTTAGTTGAGTTTTGACTCAAACTTTGTGGATTTAGGTGCTTGAGAAAGATTTAGATAACCTCTATCATTTGTTGGAACAAAAATTATATGAAGAAAAAAAATGATCATTTGCTTCAATGTCTGTCTTATAGAAATGAAATTAAGAAAAAATGAAAAGAAGTTTTTGACAGATATGAGCAACACTTAGCTAATCTATTTTCGTGGCCTCTATTACTCGAACAAGTAAGCCCTTAGGAGTGTCTCTACACTTAATACCCTAAAGCCATTTGGTTTGGGAGTCACTGGTGGAAAGTTCGTTACATGGGTAATTTTGAAAAGCCTAAGGAAAATGGGTATGGCACATGCTAAGTTAGTCATATACGAGATGGAGCGTAAGACGCACTCGTAAATAAAAAGGATGAATAGAAAAAAAAAATGTAAAACAAGTGTATAGAGGGGTAATAAAATGTTATATGAGTAATTATCTTTATTTGAGCATTGATATTCATGAGTTGTGTTAGACTGATAGCTGATTTGGTATGTTGAATTCACACACACACGAAAGGGTTGAAGGTGAAATGAAATTGGTGATATGTTAAGATTTTAGACTAAAACGAGAATTTGAAGTTTGGCTAAGTTATTATTTAAGATCTTTGAGGCTTGATATTCATGGATTATGTTGATGTGTGTTTGAGACATTAGTTATGTTGCATTGCATTCATGTAGTTCAGTTAGTAGTAATTCTTATTTTGTCAGTAGTATTTTTGCTTGAGGACACGCAAAGTCTTGAGTTTGGGGGTATTTGATGAGTGGGTGTTATACCTACGATTTAGGTACTTTTAGGCTTAATTACTTGCTATCTTTAAGTACTTTTAGTTCTATTTTACTGGTTTTTATGTTTAATTTGCAGAAAACGGTTTCGAGAGGTCAAAACAGGAAAACAAGTTGATAAGGGCAATTTGGTAATTTTGAACAGTGCTTGGCGCCGGGGCGCAGTGATAAGGCAGGAAGATGGCGCCGGGGCGCAGGTCGGCAGAATCAATTGTTTAATTCCGCGTTGAGCAGTTCGAGTCTGGATAGGAAACCGATTGTTGCAGTCGAGTAGAGGAAGGATTTTAGGACTCCAGTTAGCCAAGAAGGAACATAATAAAAGGTAAAAACGCAAGGATAGGAGGAGAGATGGTTTTTAAGCTTTTGAAGGATTTTTGGAGCAGTAACGCAGTAGGATGAAGAAGCAAGAGAAAATAGAGTTTCCTCTAATTCCCTTTCTGTTATCTTCTGAATCTTGATGAATTTTTATAATAGTTTGATTTTGGTTTTCATGACGATGTGTAACTAAATTTATCTTTAGGATTGCAATGGAACCGTTGGTTTAACTTTAATCTAAATATCTTAAGTTCAATTATTTGATTAATTGTTGGATTGGTTATTATATCTTGTATTAATTTATAATTGTCTGATCAACAGTTATGTGATTTCTTAGATGGAAGTGATGAAGAAAATCTAGGAATAGATCTGGGTATAATAACGTGTGACTTTGTTTACTTTTCATTGGAAGAGTATCATGATAGTATATAGGATGCGAATACCTGTAGACCACACGTAACATATTGAGAGTTTGATCTTAATGAGTCTGCTTTAATGAATTTTGCATAGAATTATAGCATTATAAGTTGGAGTGGATCTTTTTATTAGTTATCGACGGAGATTAGTAAATAGATAAGTGATCTCAGTTAACAATCCATATGATCAAGTAATTGGAATTAAGATAATGACATTATTGTGATTCAACGGGGAAATTGTAATCTTAAAGCCTTTTATTATCTTATAAATCATTCTCATTAGTTACTTAGTTTAAATTCAATTTCAGTTTTTAGTAGTTCATAATCTAAGTTTGCAAAGTTTAATTAGAATTGAATTAATAAAGAATTAATAGTTAGCATAATTGTTAGTTATTGTTCCTCGTGGGTACGACAACCTTCTTTCTACTATATTACTTGATTGACCGCGTATACTTGCGTGAGAATTCCATATATCTAAATCGGACAACAGCTGTAGTTTCTGAAAATTTTTTCTTTCCAAAATTCAAGCTAGCTTTGGCCCTAATGTGAATTTACCAATTCCAACATTTCATATAGCACGTATAACACATAATTGACTCGCGTGGGTTTTCAAAATATTTAAAAATCATTATTTGAACCTATTTTTCCAAAGATTTCATTTTAGTCGTATTTTAACATTTTAAATCTTTTAAAACGGTTGTTTATCGCCATAAGTGTCAATTTGCTTCCAATTCGATTCTAACACGTGCATATACATAAAACTTACATGCTTGGCCTAATTTGAACCTCCATAAACCAAAATGGCCAAAAATCAACCATTGGTTGCATTTTATCATTTTACAAAATTATCTTAAAAACCATCTTTCACTCTTGGAATTCTATACCTCACATGCATGACCACATACACAATTAGCAACTTGATATACACATATAGCTTATATATGTACTTTCCAATGCACTTTACAGATTATAATTCGGTTTAGCCAAAAAGTATAGCCTAGTATTTGATTTTCCTTCATAAAACTTGCTTTAGACTTTATTCATGCTTCTATAATACCTCTTAGCATATAATAATGCATGTAACACATTTCTTTTACCTCTCAAGCTAGGTTTCATCATGTCTAGCAACTTAAAACACACAATCAAAACTTAGATCATAATTTTAATCTTAACTATTCATGTAAATAGTACACCACCTTTGTTATACACAACTCAATCACTAGGTTTTCATGATCTAGCCAACTTGAAGCACATATATCACATAATATACACATATGATCAAAGACTCATGCATGGCTTCATCTATTTTAACTTATAAACACATAATCTTTGAATTTCATAACTTAAACTCTTTCATACCTTCTTCTAGCTTTACTTCTTCTAGCTAAAAATCTTGCCAACACTTGATTCTCCACCTTGAATAGCTTATTATGCTACTTTGATCACCTTTAAGCTTGAATCCTTCCACTTCCTTTGAAACCCTAGCTTCCTTTGCTCTTCTTTCTCTCTTATCTTTCCTTTCCTAGCAACTTTCTTATGACTTGGATAATATCAAATGAAATGCTGAAAATTGCTTGCATGTATGCTAATATCAAGTCTCTAGCAACTAACCATGGTTGGCCAACTTACTCTTGCATGGTCAAGGTCAAATGAGTCTTTTCCCATGACTAACTAAGGGTATCTTAGACCTTTAGCTACTTGGGATACAATTGTCATTTTCTAACTTACCAAAACATCTCTAGTCATTACCTCACTTTCTAGCAATTTAATTTACTAACTTCCTAATTTAATTCTCTAAAAATCCAATTTAAATCCATTTGGAACCAAATTTGTTTCATAATTCTTGTATTTCATTTCCCCCATTTAGTGACTCATAATACTCTTGTCCCAAATTACATGTCACACCTCTAAATATTTTATTTCTATTAATAACTTATTCAAAATAATTTAATATCCATTTATAAATTAGAATTTTATATATAGCAAAAATGCGTATCGTTACATAAATTGTATTCAAACTTCGCGGAATAATACAAAAGGTTCTTTATCAAAAGGCTACACTTCCCAAGGTATATTAACCTTAATCGTAACATTACATATCTTAAGGGGAATTAGGAGCTGCTACTAATTTGGCCTCCATCTCGGTCATCCTCACCTTCAGCTCCATGTTCTCGCTAGAGAGCATGTAAGTTGTGTCCCTATACTAGTCATTTGTCTGCTGATGAATCTGGTTCTACTCCTCCAGGTGCTGAACCCTATCCTCTAATTCGTCGTTCACCGTAGTCAGCGTATCAATGATGTCACTGGCAGTAGTGCCCATGGCATCAGCGTACTTTGCTGGCTCATCGTCCTCTGACTCCTCGGCCACATCCTCACTGTATGGCCTCATCACTCCACCCCATAAGGGCTCCTCGCGGTCTCCCTCCTCGAGTTCTGACTCAGGCTCCTCGATAGGTGCAGCCACTGGTGGTTGTGTAGTATCCATATGGATATCTGTGTAGATCACCTCCTTCACAGCATTACTAGACTGTCCAATCTCCGTCATCTTATAACATAAAAAAAAAATAACACATATTAGTACAACAATAAAATATATTCATTGATGAAATGAAACGATATTTTATCATGTACATCTCAGCTCGATGAATTTTCTCAATCCATCTCCAAATATACACAACATGATGAATCTCCCCGATTCATCTCCTAATGCACTCGATATGAGTTTAATACTAAGGTTATAAGCTAGGTTTCGTAATCCTAACGTTTATAACCTACAGCTCTGATACCAACCTGTGACGACCCCAAATCCGGGTTCTTTAACCTCGATTTTAGTTTCTCACTGTACAATACTTAACAACAATTAAATAAATAAATTGTATTCAAACTTCGTAGAATAATACAAAATGTTCCTTATCAAAAGGCTACATTTCCCAAGGTCTATTAACCTTAATCGTAATATTACATATCTTAAGGGAAATACAAAAGATTTACACAGGAATTACGTAACAATAATTTAAATCTAGCATGCATCTACTAATCTACGCATTTGCTTTCCCCTTGCCTTTGTCTGGTTTAGAACATTCGGGCTTAGCTGAAATATAGTCATGATATAACAAGAATGAGCAACTAAATGGCACAACAAGTTTATAAACAACAACATAAGATATATCATGATGAAGGGAAATAACTTTAAGGTTTCCAACAATAACAATTGTGAAAGATATCAAGAATCAAAGTTCAATATAAGAATGGATCTTTACTGCTGAGTGGTCTTTAATGACCATGAATTGCTACTAAGGTAGAACAGACATACAATATCTGACACTTTGTTAAAACTAACGGGACACTCGAGGGGATCAGTCCTTTTATATCCTATGTATATGCATAACATTTAGATTTCTTGCACAAATTCGGTTACCCGACAATATAAAAATCCCCTTTAACTAGGGTTGTTCTTTCTCAGTCTTACTATAAGAATCCGCACCAGACAATGGTTTGGATAAGCTTTTATAATATTCAATTAGATGAATTTAAACATGCATTTGTCTAGCCGAAACAATTAGTTTAGACATTCTTAAACAGTTCGTAAATTACTGAACTATAACATTTGCAAATGCACTATGTGCGAATACAATACAATAATGATGTGAAGTAATTTTCGATAATTAATTCACTCAAAGGTCTGTCAAATAACTACGAGTGTAGATACTTGCTCAACAATAATTGAATTGCTCAATGTAAATAAAGTTGAAGAATACTTGCAACAAGAAATACAAGTTAGAGTTAAGAAGAAACTTGCCTCATGCGTCGTCTACGGCTAACCAATTTAATTTAATAATCATTGTACAGACCTAACAATTAAATCAGTTTAATCTTAAATTAGTATCATATACTCATAAGTATGATGACCTTTATAACTCTTACAAACCACATAATTGAATAATTATGGGTATTTAAACACTTAAGAAAAATATTATCACTACTTGATAATCTTTCATACACAAAGAACCTATATTAACTATTTAATATAGTTCAAACACTTATATAATATTATTAACAATTTAATAATATTTTATTAGCATCGTAGTATTATTTATCATTTAATAATACCTTATAAATCTTCTAAGATTAACTAATACTATTAATCATTTAATAATATTTTTATTTATTATCTAATATTATTAACTATTTAATAATATTTTATTAAGTATATAATATTATTAATTATTTAATAATATTTTATTAATTATCTAATATTATTAATCATTTAATAATATTTTATTAATTGTCTAATATTATTAATCATTTAATAATATTTTATTAATTATCTAATATCATTATTCATTTAATAATATTTTATTAATTGTCTAATATTATTAATCATTTAATAATATTTTATTCATTATCTAATATTATTAATCATTTAATAATATTTTAATCATTATATAATATTATTAACTATATAATAATATTTTATTAATTATATTACCCTTTATTTGTTACTTAATAAATAATTAGTTACTATCTCCTTTTATTTTAATTATTATTTAATATTAATTAAATAGTAATTAATCACCTTTATGACTCTTAATTATTATTTAATATCCACATAATAAATAATTATATATTTTCTTTTTATTGGGTCACAAATTAATTATATTAATTTTAAAATATTTTTACCTATTTTGGTCTTAAATGATTTGAACCGGCTCGTTTAAAACGAATCGACCCGGCCCGAAATTAAAAAGATCCACCTGTGAACAGTGGCGAGGGCGCCGGCCCTCCAAATAACAAAGGAACGAGGGTCCCGGCCCTGGAGTGGCAGAATATGCAAAATTGTCATTTTCAGATTTTCCAACTTTTGCTCATTTGATTAAAACTTGAATAAAATGAAATCTATAAATCCAAATGACCTCCAATTGGTATCGATGGATTCGTATTTTCTTAAAATATAATATTCCGTCATTGGATCAAATTTTTGAAACAGTTTTGGTTATGAAAAATAGCCACAATGTGGGCTGTTTGTATATTAGGTCATTAAAATGACATGTTTTACGGTAAAAGTCATAACTTCATTGTTTTTTTATATTTTTGAAAGCTTCAAGTTGGGTTTTCTTTAAAACTGATATATCTAACTTTCTAGCCATAAAAATCCAATTTCCAACTTGTACATTTCAAACTACAACCTTAAACATTACATGCTTCGTTAGGGTTTCACCAGTAAAGTTTGATATGAACATTTCTTATATTTTTATGCAATCCACACATACTAAAACATGATATAACCACATCAAACTATGAATATACATATATATTACATAGTTAAAGACTTTTAGATCATCAAAACAAGTTTTGATCGATTAAAAATAGATTTTAACCGTTCAAAATCGTTCTAGACCATAAAAATTAAATAAAAAAAAGTTAGAGCACTTTTAAACTTTGAGGTCTTGGATTCTCTTCTTCTCCTCCTAACAAAGTATGTTGTGAAGTTTTGTGTCATCCACCAAGCTCAACCTCTAGCTATTTTCCTTAAGCTCACAAGTGTTTCTTCTATTTCTCTCTCAAATGCTCTCTATTTTTATTTTTAGGAATGCTTCAAATGAACTAACCAACATCACCAAGGTTGTGGAGTGCCTTATTTATAGACAAAAGTTAATCCTCCATTAGCTCTCTTAATTCACCAATATTGGTGAATTTAGAGCTTAATCTAGCTTACTATTACATTGATGGACATTGTGATTGACTAGGTTTGTTGGCCAACCTTGTCATAGTATAAATTAGAAGCAACATGAAAATCAAGCAACTCATGTGAGCCCCCCTTCAAATCTCAGCAAAATGGCCTTTTCCAAGCCATTTTTTCTTTAATTTTTCTACTTTAATTATACATATATACATCTATATATGTATATTCATATATGTAACAATTTTGATTTCCTATTAGGCTCCACTTTGGACTCTAAGATTAAATATATTATGCTCATCCATTCAATTGGTTTGGACTTAATTTAATTAACACATTGGGCTAACATTTAAATAACTATGCTACCTTTAATTAAAATAAGCATTGAGCTTGTTTAATTAATTACATGGACTAAAGTTTAATTTAATTACTTGAGATACTAGGTAAATTTAATTGACCTGGTTTAACAACTCATTTAGATTTAAAATATAATCTAATTAGATTTGTTTTAGTTAATTATAACCTCCTGCTTCATTACTTTAAATAAATATACACATACACAAGTATATCTATTTAATTATCTAATGCACAATTAATTACTACAAAAAATTTATTTCATTGCTAATTATATAAACTACTACTACTACTACTACTACTACTACTACTACTACTACTACTATTACTACTACTACTACTACTACTACTACTACTACTACTACTACTACTACTACTACTACTACTAATAATAATAATAATAATAATAATAATAATAATAATAATAATAATAATAATAATAATAATACTGTAATGACCACGAATTCTATTAGACATAGTAATTATAATTATTATATAATTAGCAATGAATTAAAATTTTTGTACTAATTAATTATGCATTAGATAATTCAATAAATATACTTGTCTATGTGTATAGTTATTTAAAGCAATGAAGCAATGTGTGCAAATTAATTAAACCAAGTCTAATTGGATTATATTTTAAAGCCAAATGGGGTATTAAACTAGGTCAAATTAATTTACTTAGTAGCCTATGTAATTAAATTAAAAATTTTCCATGTAATTAATTAATCTAGCCTAATGCTTATTTTAATTAAAGATAACATAGTTTATTAAATGTTAGCCCAATGTATTAATTAATTTGAGCTCAAACAAGTAAATTAAATGAGCCCAACTTATTATACTCTAGAGTTCAAGGTGGAGCCCCAAAGGAAATCAAAATTGGTCAACATTGATATATATATATAAAATTAAAGCATTAAAAATAAATCAAAAATGGGTGATTAAATCCCATTTTTGCTGAGATTGTAGAGGGCCACTTAGGGTGACTTGATTGCTCACATTGCTTCTGTAATATCCCAGATATTTACAAGAATTGTAAATAAGATTTGAAATAATTAATTAAAAGTTATGGTTTAAAACCTAGAGTTATCGAAGTGAGATATGTAGAAAATGGATAAATATTTTGTTTAACATAATTTATTTATTAGAAATAAAATGTGAAAATATTTTAATGATGCATGTAGAGAATTTATTAAGAAAATAAATTCAATTAAGAAGTGAAGATGGTTATATTAATATATATACACCTAATATGTGCGTGTTAGCCTAATAAGAAGATGAGTCGATTAAATACTCAATTAAACTAATAATTTAATTAGTTTAAAATATGAAGTAAGAAGGAAAGTCATAAAATATAATTAGCTAGGTTAATTATATTAGTTAAGAGTTAAAGTTATAGAAAAACTAGTGGTTGTCTAGAATGACAATATTATGAAGTTAATTAATTAAGTAATTAACTTAATTATTAACTTGTCGTATAGAGTCCATTAATGAATTTGAAACAAGCCCAATATTTTAATTCATGTAAGTCTTGTTGGTAATTATATAGATGTCCAAATAAATTTAAAGATCTAGCCTCATGAAGAGTCCAAGTAATTTAATTACTACTGGTGGACTAGCCCAAAAGAATTATAGATGTTAGCCCAATATGGGAATAATTGCTAGAAGGTGAGAAATTAAATAATAAGCCCAAATGTTATAGTCCAAGAGGTAATTAATATAAGTCCAATTAAATAATGTTGGCAAGTATTGTATATAATGAGGTGGTAGTCCAACTAAATAAATTACCTAGCCCAAGTTATAAAAGATGTGTGAGTTATGTTGGGTAGCCCAAGTAATTAAATAAGAGAGCCCAATGCAAAGTAATCCATGTAGCTCAAACACATTAAAGTCAAATGATGGTCAATGTGTTGGGAGAATAATTTCAAGAATTGTTAAGTGTAGAGAATTAACTAATATAGGGTTAGTTAAATAACCCTAGTTGGTAGATAAGAGAGAGCATTAACAAAATATTGGTTAATTACTAGGTGAATGAATGTGATGATGATAATTAACTATGGATAGGTTAATTGAGTAACCCAAGGTGATAAAATAATTTAAGACAAGTCTAATTGGATTATATTATAAGTCTAATTGATGTATTAAACTAAGTTAAATAAATTAACCTAGTAGTCTATGTAATTAATTAAACCTTGATTCAAGTTATAATTAATCAAGCTCAATGCTTGTTTTAATTAAATTTAACATAGGGTATTTAATGTTAGCCCAATGTAACAATTAAATTGAGCCCAACCAAATTAAATGGATGAGCCCAATATATTTAAATTCTAGAGTCTAATGTGAAACCCAAATGATAGTCAAAATTGGTCAACATTTATATATATATATATATATATGTATGTATGTATGTATATGTATATTTAAGCAATAAAAATAAAGCAAAAATGGGGGATTAAATCCCATTTTTGCTGAGATTTATGTCGGCCCACATGGGGGTAGCTTGTGTCTTTTATGTTGCTTAAATATCATATAATCAATAACTTGTAGCAAAGTTGATGTAGGTCAATCACCTTGTCATTCACAAGGTCAATCACTCTAATAGTAATCTATGTTAGCTCCTAATTTGACTAAGGTTTGTTGATTAGTAGGAGTTAATGGTGATTAAGGATGTGCTATAAATATAGTACTCCACACATTAGTTGGTTTTGTTAGTCAATTGTCTAGAAATGCAAAAGAGAAAATAGAGAGCATTCTAGAGAAAAGCAAGCAAACTTTGGGAGATTGATGATCCACCACGAAAAAGTGCTAGAGAATAATCAAGGTGGAGTCCCTAGTGAAGTTCATAGCCAAGAGAAGAAGAGCATCCATGTCCAAGAGGTTAAAAAGTGTTCTAAACTTTCTTTAGTTCATTTTTATAGTCTATATATGTTTTAATCGGTCAAAAAGTATTTTTAACCGATTAAAAGTTATTTTGATGCTCTAGAAGTCTAAATCTATGGTATATAGCTAGATTCAGAGTTTAGTATGTTTAATACAAGTATTGGTATGTGTGGTATGCAAATAAATGAAAGAAAATTCCATATTGTGTTACAGGTAAAATCCTAGATGGTTCGATCTTAAATTTCTTGTCAAAAAGTTTTCAAAAATGTGATTGCACCATAAAATATTGTAAAATAAGAAGTTAGGAAGACAAAAACACTAAGTTGTTGTCATTTGGATGTGTAGAGTTTATTTTATTCAAGTTTGAACAATTAAAACCAAGGATTTGTGATTTTAGTTTTCACTTTGTCCTTATGAGCAGTTTTTAGTCCAGTTTCGTTCGAAATTTGGATTTATGATATAAAGAGAAATTATAGAGGAAGAAATTATGATGAGAATTGACTCAAGAATCACCATAAAATATTTTAAAATGAAGAATTTATAGCTGTCGGAGCGACTGAGAGTCGGACAGTCCAAATTAGGGTTTTCTGAAAATTGGTCGAGCGCCTACCAAGCGCCTAGGTGCTTGAACCGGCTGTTTCTGAGAGCAGTTTTGATCCCGGTCAGGTTGGGTCGATCCGGGCTGAGTCGGGTCGATCTGGGTAGGAGTTTTTATGCAAATTTAAGTTGAAATACATGTAAAATGAATGTGTTTGAATACTAAACTTATATATGTAGAATTTATTAGTGACTTAATGGTATTTAAATATTTAAAATAAAGACTAAAGTTAACACAATTAAAAAGTTAACTATTAGTATTGTTTGAAGAGTATTAAAATATTATTAAATGATGAATAATATTAGTATGAGATTAAAATGTTATTTAATGAGTAATAACATTGGTATAAAAAAATGTTATTAAATAATTAATTATATTAGTACATGATTAAATTATTATTAAATGATTAATAATATTAATAAGTGATTAAAATATTATTATGTGATACTCCCAAATCTGGGCCCACACAGCCCAAATTTGAGTTGTCAAAAGACTACAACAAAATTATTACAAGGTAGTACAACTTTTAACAATACAGTGTATAATAATATACAACTAAGTCTTCACTATTATTGCCACACTATTTTACAACACATGAAGATTACGATAGCTATCCCTCAAACTCTCACTCCATCCCCCGGCTAGACCTAGCTATATTCTCATCTCCTGTTGAAAAAACAATGGAACAAAAAGAAAGGGTGAGCTCAAATAGCCCAGTAAAGAATATCATGACTAAGATAATGACGAATAAATTATCATTAGCCTTTAACAGTTGAGTTCTTGATAGAATACAATAGACTACAAGGTTTATATCAAAAACTGTAGTTAAATTCTTGAACAATGTTCAGATCAATAATAGCAGCGGAATGAGCAATCTATTAGAAGAATAATGCAGACTATAATGTCCACTCGCTTCTCTTTTTAGGAAAACATCATCAACTTTTATCATCTGAAATACCCTTAGTCATGATAATACAAATTCACAGTTCCTGGTCATAATCATGCAAGTCAATAGTTCATCTTCGCACTACGGGCCAAAGATATTCAATATAACACCAACGGTCATGATTATACCAGTATTCCGCCTTTAGTCATAATCATACCAAACAACAACTCATCTTTGAACTACGGGCCAAAGAGAACTTTCACCACGTGTCATAAAAGACACCGAACAGATGTATCGCCTTTAACCTATATATCGCCTTTAACCTATTATTTGTTCAACAATTATATCACATCTGTGCCCCCGGCCACAGATATTCACAACAACTTGATTCTTGATGATTAGTACAAATAACAGTGATACAAATGATGAACAGAAGAAACAGGATAAACAATAAGTATCGGAAGTCTACTTTGTGCAGATTCAAATAATGTCCAAATTGTCAACATGATGTGGAGTGAAATTCAAAAATGATATTCAAGATCCACAATTCAGAATAACAGTTACAGTTCAATAGAAATGTTTAAAAAAATAGGAAGGTTCAATTGAAATGATATTAGATAAAGCGCAAACTATTAAAGAATATATAATTATTTCAGGAAACTTTACCAACAAGAGACAATAAGAAATAAATACGAAGAGTAATTCACCAAATATGCGGTAGTTCGCGTAGTCAGGTTATTCTCAGACATTATGAAGGAATGAATACGAAAGATTATTCACCAAACATGCGGTAGTCCGCGTAGTCAGGTTATTACCACAAATTAATAAAGAATGAATGCGAATTCACCAAACATGCGGTAGTCCGCGTAGTCAGGTTATTCCACAAATTAATAAAGAATTGAATACAAAGAGTTATTCACCAAACAGACGGTAATCCGCGCAGTAAGGTTATTCTCACAATTTAATACATGAAAATAAATGACACATCTTATGAGTAAGTGAAAAACGATATTATTTTTTAGAATCAAATAATATTAATCCCTTACCGTAGTAAGTTTAAATAGAGAAAGATGAAAAAAATGTTATCCCTTACCGTAGTAAGTTTAAATAATAGAATATTTAAGAAGATGATATTCCTTACAAGTAAGAAAATTGGTCAACATTTATATATATATATATATATATATGTATGTATGTATATGTATATTTAAGCAATAAAAATAAAGCAAAAATGGGGGATTAAATCCCATTTTTGCTGAGATTTATGTCGGCCCACATGGGGGTAGCTTGTGTCTTTTATGTTGCTTAAATATCATATAATCAATAACTTATAGCAAAGTTGATGTAGGTCAATCACCTTGTCATTCACAAGGTCAATCACTCTAATAGTAATCTATGTTAGCTCCTAATTTGACTAAGGTTTGTTGATTAGTAGGAGTTAATGGTGATTAAGGATGTGCTATAAATATAGTACTCCACACATTGGTTGGTTTTGTTAGTCAATTGTCTAGAAATGCAAAAGAGAAAATAGAGAGCATTCTAGAGAAAAGCAAGCAAACTTTGGGAGATTGATGATCCACCACGAAAAAGTGCTAGAGAATAATCAAGGTGGAGTCCCTAGTGAAGTTCATAGCCAAGAGAAGAAGAGCATCCATGTCCAAGAGGTTAAAAAGTGTTCTAAACTTTCTTTAGTTCATTTTTATAGTCTATATATGTTTTAATCGGTCAAAAAGTATTTTTAACCGATTAAAAGTTATTTTGATGCTCTAGAAGTCTAAATCTATGGTATATAGCTAGATTCAGAGTTTAGTATGTTTAATACAAGTATTGGTATGTGTGGTATGCAAATAAATGAAAGAAAATTCCATATTGTGTTACAGGTAAAATCCTAGATGGTTCGATCTTAAATTTCTTGTCAAAAAGTTTTCAAAAATGTGATTGCACCATAAAATATTGTAAAATAAGAAGTTAGGAAGACAAAAACACTAAGTTGTTGTCATTTGGATGTGTAGAGTTTATTTTATTCAAGTTTGAACAATTAAAACCAAGGATTTGTGATTTTAGTTTTCACTTTGTCCTTATGAGCAGTTTTTAGTCCAGTTTCGTTCGAAATTTGGATTTATGATATAAAGAGAAATTATAGAGGGAGAAATTATGATGAGAATTGACTCAAGAATCACCATAAAATATTTTAAAATGAAGAATTTATAGCTGTCGGAGCGACTGAAAGTCGGACAGTCCAAATTAGGGTTTTCTGAAAATTGGTCGAGCGCCTACCAAGCGCCTAGGTGCTTGAACCGGCTGTTTCTGAGAGCAGTTTTGATCCCGGTCAGGTTGGGTCGATCCGGGCTGAGTCGGGTCGATCTGGGTAGGAGTTTTTATGCAAATTTAAGTTGAAATACATGTAAAATGAATGTGTTTGAATACTAAACTTATATATGTAGAATTTATTAGTGACTTAATGGTATTTAAATATTTAAAATAAAGACTAAAGTTAACACAATTAAAAATTTAACTATTAGTATTGTTTGAAGAGTATTAAAATATTATTAAATGATGAATAATATTAGTATGAGATTAAAACGTTATTTAATGAGTAATAACATTGGTATAAAAAAATGTTATTAAATAATTAATTATATTAGTACATGATTAAATTATTATTAAATGATTAATAATATTAATAAGTGATTAAAATATTATTATGTGATACTCCCAAATCTGGGCCCACACAGCCCAAATTTGAGTTGTCAAAAGACTACAACAAAATTATTACAAGGTAGTACAACTTTTAACAATATAGTGTATAATAATATACAACTAAGTCTTCACTATTATTGCCACACTATTTTACAACACATGAAGATTACGATAGCTATCCCTCAAACTCTCACTCCATCCCCCGGCTAGACCTAGCTATATTCTCATCTCCTGTTGAAAAACAATGGAACAAAAAGAAAGGGTGAGCTCAAATAGCCCAGTAAAGAATATCATGACTAAGATAATGACGAATAAATTATCATTTGCCTTTAACAGTTGAGTTCTTGATAGAATACAATAGACTACAAGATTTATATCAAAAACTGTAGTTAAATTCTTGAACAATGTTCAGATCAATAATAGCAGCGGAATGAGCAATCTATTAGAAGAATAATGCAGACTATAATGTCCACTCGCTTCTCTTTTTAGGAAAACATCATCAACTTTTATCATCTGAAATACCCTTAGTCATGATAATACAAATTCACAGTTCCTGGTCATATTCATGCAAGTCAATAGTTTATCTTCGCACTACGGGCCAAAGATATTCAATATAACACCAACGATCATGATTATACCAGTATTCCGCCTTTAGTCATAATCATACCAAACAACAACTCATCTTTGAACTACGGGCCAAAGAGAACTTTCACCACGTGTCATAAAAGACACCGAACAGATGTATCGCCTTTAACCTATATATCGCCTTTAACCTATTATTTGTTCAACAATTATATCACATCTGTGCCCCCGGCCACAGATATTCACAACAACTTGATTCTTGATGATTAGTACAAATAACAGTGATACAAATGATGAACAGAAGAAACAGGATAAACAATAAGTATCAGAAGTTTACTTTGTGCAGATTCAAATAATGTCCAAATTGTCAACATGATGTGGAGTGAAATTCAAAAATGATATTCAAGATCCACAATTCAGAATAACAGTTACAGTTCAATAGAAATGTTTAAAAAAATAGGAAGGTTCAATTGAAATGATATTAGATAAAGCGCAAACTATTAAAGAATATATAATTATTTCAGGAAACTTTACCAACAAGAGACAATAAGAAATAAATACGAAGAGTAATTCACCAAATATGCGGTAGTTTGCGTAGTCAGGTTATTCTCAGACATTATGAAGGAATGAATAGGAAAGATTATTCACCAAACATGCGGTAGTCCGCGTAGTCAGGTTATTTCCACAAATTAATAAAGAATGAATGCGAATTCACCAAACATGCGGTAGTCCGCGTAGTCAGGTTATTCCACAAATTAATAAGAAATTGAATACAAAGAGTTATTCACCAAACAGACGGTAATCCGCACAGTAAGGTTATTCTCACAATTTAATACATGAAAATAAATGACACATCTTATGAGTAAGTGAAAAACGATATTATTTTTGAGAATCAAATAATATTAATCCCTTACCGTAGTAAGTTTAAATAGAGAAAGATGAAAAAAATGTTATCCCTTACCGTAGTAAGTTTAAATAATAGAATATTTAAGAAGATGATATTCCTTACAAGTAAGAAAAGAAAATGACATTTCTTACCTTCATATTGTGAAACAAATTTATAGCCAAACAAATCCTTCCTTGTTTGTCTATATAGCAGTAAAGAATCTGACTTTTGAGTTTTCTAGAGTTTTCAAAATATCTTTATGTTTTTAAAATAATGCTACTCTCGAAAAGTTATACGGAATAGACTCAAGAATCACTCAATTTGAAGTTAATATGAATGAGTTATGAATTTTCAAAACTAAGACTGAAAATAGTGATGAAAATCAGAATAGGTTATGGTTTTTAGCATTTTAAGGCATGAAGATGATTTCAGATGACTTTTCTTCCTTCTTCAAAGTTGTAGAGGACAAAAAACTGAAGAGACAAGCTTTCAATTCATCAAATTCTGACAAATAATGAATTTACTATGATTTTTCGAAAGAGTTGTTGTACATAAAGAAATTCCACTCAGAAATTCAAAGAAGAATGCAAAAGATTTCAAACTCAGGAATGACTTAGAATATAAATATAATTCTCTAACTGATATTTACCAATCCATGAGGTAGCCTAGCATACATAGAGAGAAACTTACACTAAGAAATTTTTTTAAAGAGTGGAAGAAAGGTATGTAAGAAAGTTATGAAAATTTTCTTAAGTTAATGACTCTATTTATAGTCAAAATTCAAGATTCCTTAATTTAATTCAAACAATTCATTTTATTATCTTTAATCTATACCATTCTTCTAATAAAACAACTAACAACTAACAACTAACTTTATATATAAAACAACTAACTTTATATATAAATCCATTATCTTTATATATAAAACAACAAACTTTATATATAAAATAATTAACTTTATATAAATCAATTAACTTTATATATATAAAATAATTAACTTATATATAAAACAATTAACTTTACATAAATCAATTAACTTTATATATAAAATAATTAACTTTATATAAATCAATTAACTTTATATATTAAACAATTAACTTTATATATAAAATAATGAACTTTATATAAATCAATTAACTTTATATATATAAAATAATTAACTTTATATATAAAACAATTATCTTTATATAAATCAATTAACTTTATATATAAAATAATTAACTTTATATAAATTAATTAATTTTATATATAAAACAATTAACTTTATATATAAAATAATTAACTTTCTATAAATCAATTAACTTTATATATAAAATAATATATAAAACAAATAACTTTATAAATTATTTTAACAATAATTCACCAATTATTCCCAATTATTCATTATTATAACCAATTGTTATAAGTGCAATGTAGTTGATTTTCTGAGTTAGATAAGCAGATAAATTAACTAATAATATATTACAACAGTTTAATCAACATCATAATAATGATAACAATAATGCTGAAAATAAATAGAAGAAAGAGCACGTTACTGTGTAACAATAATAATTGATTTAATAAGGTGAATTATTGTGTATATGCTACTGTGACAATTATCAGTTTAATAATATAAATTATTGTGCATGTAACAATTATTGGTTCAATAAAGTCAATATTGTACAACAACCACTTTATCAGTTCAATAATATGAAATACTGTGCAATACCGTGTGCTACTATGCAATACCGTATGATACAGTAAAATACCATAAAATACCATATGCTACTATTCTTTTATCACCGGTATTTTAACAGTTAAAAGTGATAACACCGTTGACTATTTTTATTTAAAAAGGTTAATGTTGTCGTTTTCTATATCCGATAATAATTCGTTGTGGGGGGACCACTAATGTTTGGTTATTTCGGCGCCGTCGTACGAATCGAATATTCCCCGACAGAACGAATATTCTCCGATAAAATAAATATTCTCCATCAAGATAAAATTTGTACAAAATATTTTTAACTTTAACTTTTGTTAATTTATCCATTTACAGTTTCAGGAAAAAAAAAATATGAGAAAAAAATTTAAATTATATTTCATAAAAGTCGAGGTCTTACAATTAAATGATTAATAATATTATTAAGTGATTAAAATATTATTAAATAATTAATAATAAATTATTAAAATATTATTAAATGATTAATAATATTAATAAGCGGTTAAAATATTATTAAATGGTTAATAATATTAATAAGCATTTAAAATATTATTAAATGGTTAATAATATTAATAAGTGATTAAAATATTATTAAATGGTTAATTATATTAGTAAGAGATTAAAATATTATTAAATGGTTAATAATGTTAATAAGAGATTAAAATATTATTAAATAATTAATAATATTAGTAAGAGATTAAAATATTATTAAATGGTTAATAATATTAATAAGTGATTAAAATATTATTAAATGGATAATAATATTAATAAGTGATTAAAATATTATTAAATAGTTAATAATATTAATAAGTTATTAAAATATTATTAGAAGATTAATAATATTAATAAGTAATTAAAATATTATTAAATGGTCAATAATATTTGAATTTAGTTTTATATTATCAAATATAGATAATATTTTAAGGTATTTGGTACATATTAAATGTCCAAATTATTAAGTTAATGAAAGAAGAAAGTTTAATTGAATTAAACCAATGTAAATAGTCCTTTTATGACTAATTTAATCAACTTATTAAAAGTAAGTCGTACGAAGAATGTGTAGGTTAAGTGTACCCGATAGGTCCAGCTAAGTTTGGGTTAGGGTTTTATCCAAAAGTCAAAAGTTCGTTTATCGAACATTTTAAAAGTTAATAGATTAAAATTAAAGTCTTAAGTTAAGACTAATTAATAGTCATTGTAACTAATGATTATGTCGATTTTATATGTAAATTGTATGTTGACGAAAGAAGCAAATAAGCGTAAATGGTAAAAGCGAACCAGGTAAGTTTTTTCAGAACTTGCTTCTATGTGCATTGTTATGCTATACTATGATGTTAAATTATTAATATGAAGATATATTATTGATATTTGTGGTATGTGAACAACATGAGATATTGTTACATGTGAAATACGTACCATTATGAAGCATGAATTGCTAGATACTAGTTGATTAATGTATGTGATGCATGAGAAGTATGAAGTATTCATAAAATGAAAAGTATGGAATGCATGAAGTAAGAATAAAATGAAGAGCATGTATAATATGTGAAGCATGTAATGTGCTACGTGTAACTGTTAAACTTATTGAGCCGTCGTGCTCACTCTTGCTTAAAACTAATATTTTCATATAGTGCAAGTTATTCAAAGTTTTCGATAAAGATCAAGAAACAAGAATGCATATTACATTCACTGAAGGTCTAAATGTCTATTGTAGATATCAGTCCGAATTAGATAGGCAAAATGATTGTGTAGTATAAGTGTCGACGCCGGGATTTTCGTTGTTTCGTTTTTTTATTAAAATGTCCCTTTCCAATTTTAGCCTTTTGAATTAAATGTGATTTTGTAAAGGGTCGGCTTAATGTCGACGGGTTTTTTGAAAGATCGATTTCTGTATGAGCCAATTGACCAGAGTCGCCAGTTGGTATATTTGAAATGGATGTACCAACTCATCCGAATTTAGTTTTTTTGTAATCGCTGGCTCATATGTGACTCCGAGTTAATTGGTCCGCAAACCGAGATTCATAGAGTTCGGGGGCTTGCTTAAGCGAGGGGAAGGTGTTAGGCACCCCCCGACTTCCGTGAAACACGGTTACCGCAATCTCGATGTTTTCTTATTCTTTTAAATCCTAAAAGGTGTGTGTGTGTGTGTGTGCCTAAATGGACGTTTGTGGTGCGTTTTGCATAACAAGTTTGCTTTTATTTTATATGGCAAAAGTGTTTATCTGGAAAGTGTTTTGGATGTTCTTTGACCCAAATGACGAGGCTTCGTTTTAAAATAAAGATTGATTTTAATTTCGAACCGATGAGGGTTTTTTATTTAGATGTCATTTTTAGAAGATAGTTTTTTAAACTTTTGTCAAATAGGTATCGAGACTATACATTGCCATCTAATAACAAATTAAATAACATGAAGGCAACTTCTAGAACTCTTTCACCCTATGTACAAAGTTTAATTAAAACGTTCATTTATTTTACGAAATCATTTTTTGTGACATTTTTAAAACCAACTAAAGCCTTTTCATCAAATAAAGATCTAAGTTCGCCAAAACTCTTTACTTTTTAAACCTCGTGAATCTAATATCCTAATTTGATCACTTTTACAAAATCTTCATTATTTGCCTTATTTTGAAAATCATTGTTGTGTTGTAAATTAAAACAAGCATCCCAAAACGTGTCGGGGCTATCCACGGGCATGTAAGCCATCCAGACAACCCCAAACACCCACAATCACATATTTTATTATTATTACGGGGCCTTAACCCGAACACGACTTGGTATCGCTTTAAGGCCGGATATTACAAAATACACATCCATGGACCCTATACCATGATTACATATACCAAAATGTCCATCATCGGGATTTGACCACGAGGATCTCCTCCCTAGGCTCACATTCACCCAAATCATGGCACAACCAACCCTAAACCAGATCTAACGAGATTTAACATTTCTATCACATTACATAACCCAAATATCACAACTTAATCACTACAAACTATCCATCGCCCCAACGAACGATATATCACCGTACGGACGTCATCGGGGCGTTAGGAGGAGTTACTTTCCGATGGAAACCTCTCTAACAACCCCTAATCCACGGATCCTTTATCAACATAATAACATATTACATCACATAACCCAAAACATAAGCTATATTAACAATACAAGCAATAGAATACCAAAAAGACAAACTTTTTCACCTTGCAAAACGCGGATTCGAGCTTTTTATACCACAAAATGGATATACCACAAGATTACTAAGCTAAATAGCACAACAATATAGATCTAGGGCTTGGATCTAACAAGCAAAACGACCTCTCTCTCTCTCTCTCTCCCGCGAGCTCTCTCTCTCCTCTTTTCTTTTTTTTTCCTTTCTTTTTTCCTTCTTCTGGTTCTCGGGTTGAAAATGGCGATCTATAGCGCTTCAGCAGGCAGCCGCAGATGCATCTGCGGCCAGCCGCAGATGCATCTGCGGCTGGGCCTGCTGTGGCCGTCCCAGCCGTCGCCTCGGCTGCCGCGTGCCGTTCTCGAGCCTCGTGCCTGTCACCTCTGTCGGTGGCAGCGGTTGCATTCGCGGCCGTCCGGCTTGCTTTTCTCGATTTCCGTGCCACGCGGTCTCAATTTGCCAATTTCTGGGGTATTATTTCGGAAGGCTGTATTTTTGCAATCCGAAAATCCCTGGGAAACGTGCCATATTATTCTGGGAGGCTAGTTCGGAGGGCTGCGACTTGATATGAAATTTGATAATTGTGCTTGGCTAGTTCAGTGGCCATTAGTCGTCCTTTGTGGTCAGCTCAAGCTTTCTGGGTCAACTGTTCGCCTCGCCTCAAGTGACCGGATGCTCGTTGTCCGTTGTGGCGGCTTTGATCGTAAATCGCTGGGGGTGGCTTTGTGTTGGGGTCCACCATTCTTTCCGTATGTCGGGTCAAATGACAATTTTGCCCTCCTGCCAGGGTTAGTAGAGAAATGCAAAATTTGGGTGTCTACAATAAGAATTGGTTAGTATGTAATATGAGTGTCAAATACTCAATTTGATTGTAATAGAATGCTGTATCACGTATGATATTGAAACATACTAGGAATGTATAAAGATTGCGATTCTGGAATAGAAAGAGACGTTGTAAAATTGTAAATAAATGATTATTTAGCAATTATAATATTGTTGTAATTCATGAACAATAAAAAAAATGTAGTACTAGTGTTGAACAGGATTCGAGGTTCGAGGGACCCAGATTCGGGGTCGTCCCAATTTCTAATACACACTAATTATAAATTAATAAGAGGAGTCTTATTATTATTATTATTATTACTACTATTATTAATATTACTAGTATTATTATTTAGTTCCTAAATGGTTTAGGAATTAATTAATAAGTAGTAGTATTATTATTAAATAATTAAGTTCCTAAATAGTTTAGGAATTATAATTATAATAATTAATTAAGTTACTAAATGGTTTAGTAATTAATTAATAAGAAGTACTCTCATTATTAAATAATTAAGTTCCTAAATGGTTTAGGAATTATAATTAATTAATTTGGTTCTTAATTAAATTAGGAATTAAATTAAAACCCTAAATCCTAAATAGTTTAGGAGGGTTGACTAGATCTATAAATAAGAGGAGTCTTATCATAGATTAAGGGTACACACTCTTTCATTAAAATAGAGAGAGTACTCCATAATTCTCTACATCTAAGGAGTTAGAGAGAGAGAGAGAGAGAGAATTAGGGCTATCCACCCATGGTTTGGAGAAACCATAATCCACTTCTTTAATTCATAGATCTCTTGGTGGATCACCTCTAGAGGTTTCACACTTGGGGAGCTAACATTGATCCGTGGAATATAATCGGTGAATTTGAAGAAGAACGTGAAGGATTAAAGGTAGATGAACTTGTACCCGTGGAATCCTGGTTCTACAAAGGTATAAATTCTTTTATCCTTCCTCAATTAATAATAGTCCCATAAGAAAGATCCTGACTATTGGTTTGTATAAAAATTTTAAAATCTGATTTTTCTTGCTTCCGTTGCACTTACATAATTTGATTATATGTATGCCATATTTTTCCAGACCAACAAAATAAATGTCGACACCGAAAAAAGTCGTTTCGTTTTTAATAATATGCCCTTCCCAATTTTAGCCTTTGGATTGAGATGTGGTTTTGAAAAGGGGTCGGCTTGATTGTCGACGGGGTTTGAAAGATCGATTCTATGATGAGCCAATTGACCAGAGTCGCCAGTTGGTATATTTGAAATGGATGTACCAACTCATCCGAATTTTGCTTTCGTAATCGCAGTGGCTCATATGTGACTCCGAATTAATTGGTCCGCAAATCGAGATTCATAGAGTTCGGGGGCTTGCTTAAGCGAGGGGAAGGTGTTAGGCACCCCCCGACTTCCGTGAAAACACGGTTACCGCAATCTTGATGTTTTTCTATCCTTTTAAATCCTAAAATGTGTGTGTGCGCATGTGTGTGCGTGTGTGCCTAAATGAATGTCGTTGGAATGCTTTATTTCTCGAAAGTACTTCTGAAAACTCGTTGACCCTATGCACAAAGGATTCGATTCGTTTTGAAAAGTTCATTTTTAAGCTTTCGTTTTGATAACAAAATCTTTAATGATGACATTTATAAAATAAGGTTTTCGAATCCTTCGTCACATAGGAATGGAGCTCATCCGATACTTTTGATTTTATTTTAGCCTACGCGTGATTTAATATTCTACTTTGATTGATTTTATGAAAATCTTCATCTTTTCATTCCAAAAACCATTTTCCATGTTGAAAGGGAAAACCAAGCATCACAATAACGTTGGAGCTATTTGTGGGCATGTAAGCCGTCTAAATAGCCCCAAACGCCCACAATCACATATTTCATTATCACGGGGCCTTAAACCCGATTTTCGACTCGATGTCGTTTTAAGGCCCAGAAATTACATATTTACAATACAAATGCATCGCCGTGACTACATAAGCTTAAAATTGTCCATCTTCGAAATTTGATCGAAATGATCTCTCTCCTAGGCTCACAATCCAACAATGTCACAAAGCAAGCAATAACAATAAATCTTACGGGGAAACATAATAAACTAGTTTAACACCCAAAATGATAATAAACGATAATGGAAATCTAAACTAACAATAGATCCCAAATAGCGCAAAATGGACATCCTCGGGTGATTAGGAGGGAACATTGTTCATTAGGAACCCTCGCTAATCACCCTAATCCAAGGATCTATGTAAACATGCTAAGAAAGCTACGTTTAATCCATCAAATAGCAACAAAATTAATATTAGGAAAACACAATAAAATGCTATAAAATGGGATTTTAACCTTGCAAAACTCTCAAGAACTTTCGGAAATTTCAATAACAATGTAATACACAAGATGTGGGATAGATTGAAGTAAAAAGAAAGACAAAATCAAGACATTGGTGGCCAACCCATAGCTTTCTCTCACTAAACTCCCGCTTTCTCTCTCTATTTTTTCCTTCTTCTCCCTTCTCTTCTCCTCTCGGTAGCAACAATGGCGTTGTATAGCTGACTGAGAGCAGCCGCAGGTGCATCTGCAGCTGCCTGCTATGGCCGTCCGTGCCGAACCCTTGGCTGCCGTGCGTTTCCTCGAGCCACGAAAAATGCCAGTTGTCGTTGGCCGCAGGTGCATTTGCGGCTGCCCAGCTTCCTTTTCTTGATTTTCGTGTCACGTAGTCTTAAATCATCATTTTTTATTGTGTTATTTCGGAAGGCTGTTACTTGATGTAGAAATTGCTCTTTGTGCTTGGCTTCCAGGGGGCGCTGCCCCCTTACACCCCTGCCGCTAACTCACCGGGGAGCGAGACCCCCCGTGTAACGCCCCCAAAAATCCCCGCGCTTTCGATGCGGCGGACCTTGTGCGTTAATTTCATACATCTATCGACTTAACCAATGATCCCATAATCATATTGGTTGAAATAGTCTTATTTTAGACTATACATTAACAATTTCTCTTAACATTGTCCCTGGATCTTAATTTGATCTCAGTCTCATAAGTATACAAGTATCAACTTGTATTTCATCCGTATAAATGGATAAAACCATATATAACGGTTTAATTTTAACCTTAGGATTTAAATATTCTATATACGTCCACTTGTAACGGTCTCATTCGTACTACAAGTATCAATATACAAAGATATCTCTTCATATCAATAATCCTACTTATATGGTATTCAGAATAGTAATAACGAGTTATACCTGGGTCCGAGGAACCTTAACGATGGATTTGACCAGTCAACATCGCTTAGTTCTGTCTCAGATGTACAGCACTCACAAGTTATTTACCGATCCTCATCCAGATAAATAGATCATTATCAATACTATGTTAAATTTTAACAATTCTAGGTTATATCAAAATAAAGACATAACAACATTCTGATGATAATTATTTATATCATTCATTCAATATTCGGTTACATGTTTGTTTGTTCGTATTACAACAGTCATTATGACATATACAAATACAATCAATTTACATGAAAACCTAATCTATGCTGCATCTTTAAGTTCATGATCTTCTTAACGTTCATCTTTAATCTGCAAATAAGGTTTTATTCGCAAGAATGAGCACGACGGCTCAGCAAGTCTAACATACAGCACATACGCAGTTTATGCTTTCATATAAACTTTTAACATGCATTGACTGAACATAATTCTCCATTTAATATCACATATAACTCACGTTCCAACAATTTATATCACATTGACACACAAAGTGTATAAATCATGTTCATAAATCGTAAACATAAAACATAACAGTTAGAAGGCTTGTAAACATCAGTTAAAGACTTCACATATCATCTATTGCATAATAACATGACATTACACATCTCATTTAACATTTTAACAATACTACACAAGTAACACATAGCAAGAGTTAGAAGACTTGCAATAATAAAAGGTACGATTCTTAATCGTTATTATGCTTAAAGTTTTATTTTATCGATGAGGCTCAAGAACATAAGTCGTAGCCATGTACGATTTTTCGTTCTCCGTGTTCCTTATGACTTGAGCAAGTCGTTGTTATGTCAAATTTCATTTCATAGTTTAAAGCTTAATGAACATACGTAGTGGTCATGTACGGTTTATCCGTTCTCCGCGTTTGCGTATGTTCTGGAGTATTATTATAAATTGTTATAATTAAGTAAACAAGTCGTTATAATGACCAAATTTTGTCAATTATAAAGTGTTATAATCACATATGTAAGCAGTTATAATGCTCAAATTATTTCAAGTATGAAATCCAAAAGCTCAAGAACATAAGTCGTTACCATGTACGATTTTTCGTTCTTCGTGTTCTTCGTGTGTTCTTGAGCAAAAGTCATAATTTCTACATAAGTAGGCTTATGATTTGGTAATTTAGTGTTATGGGATGGTGAAACATGATGGCCTTGCTAAATAATGCTTGTGGCATCAAGTTTTAGTAGTCGAAACGAAGAACGATGAAACTTTGTTCTTCGTGTTCTTCGATTCGTTCTTCGTTTTCTTGAGAAAAAGTCATAAAATCTTATATAAGTTGGTTTATGATTTTGTTATTTTTATGTTATGAAGTGATACGGAGTGTTAGAACATGTTATCTTAGCAAATTAATGCCTGAGGTATCATGTTTTACCAATCGGATCAAAGAAAGTTAAGTCTAATATACTAGCAGAATATTTGTTTCAAATTTCCGAAACTTTAAAGTCTGAATCTGCCTTAGAAACCTAAATGAAAGTTGTAGCTCATGAAATTCTAAGCAATTTAGACTCAAGAATCACTCAAAAATATTTTCGTATGACAAAGTTATGTCTGTCGCAATAAAATAGGTCGAAGCTGAAATTTTTTAAGGACCATTCGGATCCTAGCACTAAAAAAACAAGATTTTGAGTTCGCCACTTAACGAAATGATTCCACCAATGAAAATAGTCTAGTTAAGTTATTCTAAGACTTATTCAAAAGGACAATTTGATAAACTAACGTTCGGGGTCGCGTAACCCTTTTTGTAGGCGTTTAACGATTTCCCGGGAAAACCCTAACATGGTTTTAAGGCAAGTCTTCTAACTCTTGCTATGTGCTACTTGTGTAGTATTGTTAAAATGTTAAATGAGATGTGTAATGTCATGTTATTATGCAATAGATGATATGTGAAGTCTTTAACTGATGTTTACAAGCCTTCTAACTATTATGTTTTATGTTTACGATTTACGAACATGATTTATACACTTTGTGTGTCAATGTGATATAAATTGTTGGAACGTGAGTTATATGTGATATTAAATGGAGAATTATGATCAGTCAACGCATGTTAAAAGTGTATATGAAAGCATAAACTGCGTATGTGCTGTATGTTAGACTTGCTGAGCCGTCGTGCTCATTCTTGCGAATAAAACCTTATTTGCAGATTAAAGATGAACGTTAAGAAGATCATGAACTTAAAGTTGCAGCATAGATTAGGTTTTCATGTAAATTGATTGTATTTGTATATGTCATAATGACTGTTGTAATACGAACAAACAAACATGTAACCGAATATTGAATGAATGATATAAATAATTATCATCAGAATGTTGTTATGTCTTTATTTTGATATAACCTAGAATTGTTAAAATTTAACATAGTATTGATAATGATCTATTTATCTGGATGAGGATCGGTAAATAACTTGTGAGTGCTGTACATCTGAGACAGAACTAAGCGATGTTGACTGGTCAAATCCATCGTTAAGGTTCCTCGGACCCAGGTATAACTCGTTATTACTATTCTGAATACCATATAAGTAGGATTATTGATATGAAGAGATATCTTTGTATATTGATACTTGTAGTACGAATGAGACCGTTACAAGTGGACGTATATAGAATATTTAAATCCTAAGGTTAAAATTAAACCGTTATATATGGTTTTATCCATTTATACGGATGAAATACAAGTTGATACTTGTATACTTAAGAGACTGAGATCAAGTTAAGATCCAGGGACAATGTTAAGAGAAATTGTTAATGTATAGTCTAAAATAAGACTATTTCAACCAATATGATTATGGGATCATTGGTTAAGTCGATAGATGTATGAAATTAACGCACAAGGTCCGCCGCATCGAAAGCGCGGGGATTTTGGGGGCGTTACACCCCGACTACCGTAAGCGTAGTGGCCATTTGTCATCTTTGGTGATCAAATCAGGTTCTTTCTGGATCAGCTGTTTGCCTTGTCTCAAGTAACCTGATGCTCGTTGTGGCAGCTTTAACCGTAAGTCGTTGAGGTGGCTTCGTGTTGAGGTCCACCTTCCTTTTTGTATGTCGAGTCAAGTGACGATTTTGCCCTCCTGTCAGGGTTAGTGCAAAAGTGCAAAATTTGGGTGTCTACAATAAACATTAAATATTTATCATGCAAGTTCTACTCTTGTCTTTTTCTTTGTCATTGTCTTTCTTGGTGCACTTGGGCTTATCTGAAAATTGTTCATGATATAGCAAGGTTAACTACTTCGCTCAGCAAGTTTAAATAAACAATTGAATATACGAATGATATATCATGAATGAAATGAAATAACTTCTAAGATTTCAACAATATAATAGTTGTGAAAAAATGATAATCAAGTTTTACTTTAAAAGGAATGTTTGAGTCTTTATTGCTAAGTGGCCATTATGGACCATGAACTATTACTAAGGTATATCAGAAATTTATTTGACCCTTTTATTGTTTTGATATTTGAGGGGGTCAATCTCTTATACTTCATGTATATGCATAACATTAAGATATCTTGCGCATGTTTGGTTTCCATTTTTTTTTTCTTGTTAAGAGTTGTTTTTTCTCAAACTTACTATAAAGAGTCAGCAAAAACTTTGGTTTAAATAAGCTTTTAAAAGTATTCAAGTTATTGAATTTATAAATGTATTGTTTAGTCGAAATAATTAACTTAGACTATTTCTTAAACAGTTCATGAATCAAAACGAACATTAAAGCTTCAATTGCACTATGTGTAAATACATAAACAATATTGATGTGCATTAATTTTTAATAATTAAACCACTTAAAAATCTTGAAAAGTAAATGCAAATCTAGGTATAGGAAACTTGTCTGTATTGTAGTCTAATACTTACACAATTTAATTTATTTTTCTTGAAAAGACCTAACATTAATACAATTGATTTTTCAATTAGTTTAACACATATTGGTTCATAAATAAATACCTTTGTATATCTTACTCTAGATTATTTAATATTTAATCACCTAATTAAACATGTAATAACACATTAAATACTTAGAAATATTACCATCCTATGATAATACTTTAATCACTTAATCCCAATATTAATCATTTAATATTCATTAAACCATTGCCTAATATTATTAATCAAATAATAATGTTTAAGTCTATTAGTAATATTATTAATCACTTAATAATATTTTAATTATTTAATAATACATTAATTACATACTAATATTATTAAACATTTTAATAAAAAATTTATCTTCTACAAATATTATTAATCATTTAGTAATATCTTATTCCTTTTATAATATTATTAATTATTTAATAATATTTTATTCATTTTATAATATTATTAATTATTTACTAATATTATTAATTACTTAATAATATTTTATTATTTTTTCTAATATTATTAATCATTTAATAATATTTGATTTATTTTTTAATATTATTAATCATTTAATTGTTAATTAAATATTTAATAATATTTTAATTATTTAAATTTAGTCTAATAATAATATTATTTAATTTTACATTTTCTGACACTTTTTGGACCATCATTGACCCAACCCAACCCAAAAATAAAATAAACAATTTTTCAAAAAATTATCAGTTGCCCCCCTAGGCGTGGCACGATACCCCGACGTCCGACCCAGGCATCCCAACGCAAGCTGCCCTAGAAATTTGTTTTTTAGTTATAAATTATTTACA
This sequence comes from Hedera helix, assembly GCA_947179155.2. Lineage (NCBI taxonomy): Eukaryota > Viridiplantae > Streptophyta > Magnoliopsida > Apiales > Araliaceae > Hedera > Hedera helix. Next base: position 25,251,494 of record OX359266.1, read on the forward strand.
ACTTCAACTACTTTGATTCAATCTTTATTAAAACATGTTATACATATCCAAATGACTCCAAATTGAATTTGTTATCATTGTAACTTAATGTTCTTCAATATTTCATAAATCGATCTCATTTTTGAAAATGTTTTTGACCTAAAAATCACGATCGAACGACTAAAGTTTTAAAAACGACATGTTTTGGTACAAAGACCATAACTTGCTCATTTTACTACATTTTTCAATGATTCGAGTTGGGTTATTTTCAAGACTCATATATCTACCATTTTATCCATAAAAATCATTTAAATAACTTTCATAACTTAAATTACAACTCATCAATATACATATCTAGCTAGGGTTTCTATCGATAAACATGCTTACAAACATATCCTTACACATCTTTGCATACATGGACATATAATACATCAAATGACAACATAACTCTAAATCTACATATATGCTTGAGTACTTAGCTTATATAATTTTTGAAAATAGATTTTCACCATGAATCTTTATAACTATATAAACATACATACACATTTGATCTATTATGGCCTATACACCTATAGATCTCATACAAACATATAACCTCCATCATATTTTCATTCTTATACCTTTGAAACCCTTCATGATTTTTCACAATACAAGTTTTCTTCCACAACCAACCATGACAAAAACACAATAAAATAACATACTATAACAATGAAAAAAGGTTTTAAGGAAAATAAAACTTTTCAACTTTAGGGTTTTAGATGCTTTCCTTCTTTTCCTTCCAAAGTAGGATATAAAGCTTGAAGACTCCACTTTCAATCTTTGATCTACACTTAATATACTCACACAAGTATACAAGAACTAACACTAAGAATATTTTTCCCTCAAATAAAGCTCTCACTCTTTATTTATTGAATTTTGCAAATGTCTAATCAAAGCTTACAAGCTTGTCCACCCTTTTATATATAGTCACAACTTATCATCCAAAAATCTATACATACATAATATATATCAATACAAAATCTCCCAACTCATGCTATCATCTTATCTTTTAAGCCTCATCCAAGCTAAATTTTAGGGATTTTTCTTACACAAGGACTAGGGTTGGTAAGTGGGTTGGTGGGGTTGTTCAACAACTATGACAAAGTATAATTTATAAGCAATTTAAGAGCAACAATTCACCCCAAGAGGGGCCCCACGTGGTTGCCAACTACGTCCACTTTTTCCATCCATTTAACTTTTATTTTTCCACCAAAAATGCTTATACACACTGTGACGCCCCCAAATCACTGTACTTACTATAGCTGACTTGGTACTCACTATAAATGCTAAATCATTAGGTTTATGGATGATTTCCTTTATTCATAAACAAAGTTCTTATCTTAATTCCCAAAGATCTTTCATTATTTTATATCAAGTCCATGTAATCGATGTAATGGACTTAATACCCAATCATAACATTTTTTATCCTTAATATTTAGATATTCTATAACTTTACATGTTTCAATATCCACGACATTAAATCATTAGGACGGCTCTTAGGAACAGAGAATCTCGCGATGAATGTTTGCATTTTCACCTGTGATAAATGTTTGCATCTTTATTCGTGACAAATAGTTGTATCTTTGTCTGGTGCAAAATTATCTTTCTGTACAGAACATTACCCAACTAGTTAAAACCCTCATTTGAAATATATTTGGTTATAGTGATATCTCTTCATATCAATAATCCTACGTATCCGACATTTAGAATAGTAATAACGAGTTATACCTGAGTCTGAGGAACCTTAACAATGGATTTGACTAGTCAACATCTCTTAATCTTGTCTCGGATGTACAACACTCACAAGTTATTTACCAATTCTCATCCAGATAAATAGATCATTATTAATAATATGTTAAGTTTTAACAATTCTAAGTTTAATCAAAGTAAAGACGTAACAAGATAATGTGATAAAACTTGATAATATTTATATAATATTTGGTTACATGTGTGGAACTTGTTCTTATTACAAAATGTCATTATGACTGTAGTTAAGAACAATTAAGAAAAACAGTAAACTAGTCTACACATTTCTTCTTTCCTGTCTTCTTTGAGTCGGAGCTCTCGGGTTTGTCTGCAAATTAAGTTTATTTGCAAGGGTGAGCTAAGATGCTCAGCAAATATTAAACACATAGCATTTAAGTGAACTCACACCAATATGGATTGTAAGGATTCATGGCACAACAATTGATATTACAAAATATTTTAACATAGAAAAACTGAGTGGTGGTTAGACCTTGAACAGTTATTTGTCTTTCGAATTAGAACCATTTATAGTGGATATAACCTAACGACGTCATATGTTATGCATAACATATCCTGTGACGACCCCAAATTCGGGTTCCATAACCTCGAGTTTGGTTCTCACTATTCAACACATTACTAACAATTAAATACATACATTGCATTTAAATATCGCGGAATAATACATATTGGTTCCCTTCAAAAGGTTACAATACCAGGGTCTATCAACCTTAACATAAAAACAGTTCCTATCATAAGGAATTACAAAAGGTTCTTCAACAGCAAATACACATTAAATATCTAATTAGCATGCATAAGCTAACTTAATCTCTGGCTTTTCCTTTTCCCTTATCCTTCTTTGAGCAATCAGGTCTATCTGAAAAATGGTTCATGATATAGCAAGAATGAGCAACTAGTTTGCTCAGCAAGTTTAGAACAATCATAGAGATTTAATATATCATGAATGAATGGGAAATGTCATCAATGATTCAACAATAGATATAACAATTGTGAATGAAACAAGATTCAAATTTTAATAAACAGAATATTTGAATCTTAAAATGCTGAGTGGTCACTAAGGACCCTGAACTAACGAGGGTATAATAGAGTTTCCTCTGACCCTTTGAGTTGTTTGGTTTTCAAGGGGATCAGCCTATTCAACCCGCTGTATATGCATTACATTTAGTCACTGGCGCCCAAAGTTGGTTTCCCGACACAAAATCCCCTAATTTAGGGTTGTTCAATTCTCAGACTTAATATAAGAAATCCGCACCCAACAATGGTTTGGATAAGCTTTTAAAAGTATTCAAGTATTGAATTTATAAACGTAATGTCTAGCTGAACTATTAGCTTTTGACATTTTTAGTACAGTTCATGAATCAAGAACAAATAAGCTTCAAGTGCACTAAGTGCGATTTTATAAACAATATGGATGTGGAATAATTTTAAATAATTAAACCACTTCAAGCTTTGACAATAAATACAAGTATAGAAACTTGTTCAACAATAAATGAGTAGGGTTAGAGAACTTGCCTGTCTGCTCAGCTACAATAATTGTCTAGCTTTAACTAACTTGCTTTGAAAGACCTAACATTAATAAAGTCGGTCTAATAATTAGTACGGCGTATTTGCATAACTATACGCTTAATAATGAACTTATTTACCACATAAATACTAACACATAAATTACATTAGTCAAAACAATATTATTAACCTTATAGACCCTTAATCATTTTAGCTTAATAATTTAATAAGTTAGAAAATATTTTTCTTAAGTGTTGGACACTTATTAAACCCTTAAACAACTTATTACATTTGTTTAATTAAATCATAATTAATTCAATTTATTTTATTAACTCAATCTCTATTTAATTACTATTTAATCTTGATTAAATAGAAATTAATTAATTAACTCTAGTTATTATTTAAATTAAATAATAACTAATTGTACTTACTTACTATTTAATTATAATTAAATAATAAATAATTATTGACTTAATTTTAACCTTCTTTAATTTAATATTAATCAACCAATAATTAACTAAGTAATTAACCTTATTTATTATTTAATTTAAAAAAATTAAATAATAGTTTACTAATCTTAATCCTCTTTAATTATTATTTAATGTCAATTAAATAATAATAGATTATTTAATTAATTTTAATTAATATTTAAGGTTAAATAATAATCAAATCATTCTTATTTATTATTTAAATTCAATAATAAATTATTACTCTAATAACTTAATTTTCATTAATCGTTATTTAATGCTAATTAAATAATAATTAATTACTTAATTATCCTTATTTATTATTTAATAATATTTAAATAATAAATAATTCATTTATAAATTTTATCTCTCTTTAAGTATTATTTAATAGGCCTTAAATAATAATTGCTAATTTATCATCTTTATTTATTATTAACATTTAAAATAATAAATAAATAATAAATTTATTTAACTTAACCATGGTTTAGCTAACTAGATTAATATTTAAAATATTTAAATATTAAACTTAATGAAAAATATCCTCCCCAATATTATTTGTGTATTATTATTATTTTTGTTATAATTTTAAATTAATTTTCAAATATTTAAATTAATTAAAATTAACCCGAATGGCATTTTCATAAATAAGTGGAAAAACTGAACCGAGGGCAAAATGGTAATTCTGCCAAGAAAAACACGGAGGGGCATAAATGTAATTTTGTCTGAAAAATAACTACCGCGCATGGCGCGTGTTATAATATTATCGGCTCAAAACAGTGTCGTTTTGGATAACTGTTGAACGGCTTCCGCGCATAACGCGCGGAGTAAATTTCATTTTTGCCAAACGACGCCGTTTTGGCTCCGCGTTTTTTTCCGAAAACCCCCTTTTTTTTTTTTTTTTTTCCCGGCAGAATGTGAACAGTGCAATTTTTAACTAAAATTATACCTTCAATAAATCTTTAACTCCTGAATAAAAATCCAAAAAAATTACCAATCACCTTATATTAATTTATAACATGAAAAATTAATTTTTCATGATTTAAAATCATTATTTTTTTATAAAAATTTTACATCACATAAACTACCACAAATCATAACTTTTTGTGTATAACTCCATTTTGAGTGATTCAAACTTTGTTTTTCTCATGATTTAATGTTCTATAATATTAGAACATTAAATCTAAGGTTTATAAAAATATTTTTGGTCATGAATTCCAACACTTGTTTATACACTACTAAACACATATTTTCGCATATAAAATATACCAAAATACAAACCAAACATATTAAACTCAAGCATGGCATAAATATTACAACTACACATTAATAACTATATTAACATGTTTATAATAATATGATGATTTATTTAATTTAAAAACAAAACTTCATTTAAAATAACCATTATCTTGATTTAATGGTTATTCTTTTTTTTCTTTCAAAATAAGTTGTGAAGGAAGATGACATGAACCAAGACTCATTCTCTTCTCTTAGTATTTTGCTCTCAAATTTTCTCACCCTCTCAAATGCTCTCTAGCTCTCTCTTTTGTTTGAAAATAAAAGATGAGAAATGACTTTCAAAAACTACTAAATTGTAAGTATACTGGCAAATATGATAGATACATAATATATCTAATAATTTAGCCCATGCCCCTATATGGATACTTACACAAGAAAGCTAGCCATGATTTTGTTGGTGAAAAGAAGCATGGTTTCATGTACTACAAAAAAACAAAACAAGCAATCCTTAATTAAATAAATGAAAAAGAAATTAACATAAAAACCAACTCATTTTCTCTCTCCTTCCTAGCATGCTTCGGCTGATGGACTATTATTTGTCCCAAAATCATTGTCATTTTGCTTATTTTAATAAATAAATAGTTTAATTAAGTATTTTTCAAGTGGGTCAATCATTGGGCTTTAATTTAAAATACCAATTGGGCTTCTATTAAATTGTTTGGGCTACTAAATTGTCAAATTTTATTATTCTCCACTTGGGCTACTAATTGACCCATGTTGGGCTAATTTAATAATTTATACATTAATTATTCAATCCATGATTAAATAAATAATTAGATTGAATAAATAATTAAATATTCTAACCCATAAGTATTAAATTACTAAATGGACTAATAAATATTATTATTAATATTTCACATTATTTACATTAATTAATAATCATATTAATTAATTTATTATATTTAATTCACTCATTATATTCAATTTAATTGAATATTTAATTAATAGGAAACTTATCAATTATTTTGATATTAAAACTTTAGGGTTTGTTCACTAATTTAATAACATATTAGTGACCCCCTTTAATTAATTTTAGTAATTAATTACATAATTATTTAATCACATAATTAATTAATCACATAAAAAGATTTAAATAATCTCGTAAAACTAACTCGTTGGAAATTAAATTAATAATTTAATTAATAAAGATGTGGAAATTCTAGGACATTACATTCTCCCCTCCTTATAAAAATTTCGTCCTCGAAATTGTAAAATAAGATTACTCAAATAAAAACGGGTAATTTGCCCTCATTTCCTCCTCTAATTCCCACGTAGCTTCTTCAATGGCGTGATTCCTCCAGAGTACTTTGACAGAATGAATTATCTTATTTCTCAGTTTCTGTTCCTTCCTATCGAGTATCTGAACAGGAACTTCTTCATATGATAAGTCCTTCCCGACTTGAATTGGTTCATAGGAGATAACGTGCTTGTAGTCTGGTTTGTATGGCCGCAATACTGACACGTGAAACACATTGTGAATATGTTCCAATTCAGGAGGTAAAGCTACCTCGTATGCTACTTCACCCACTCTCCTCAATATTTCGAACGGTCCTATGAACCTTGGACTCAATTTCCCCTTCTTTCCAAATCTGATATTCCCTTTCTAGGGAGATACCTTAATGAACACAAAACTCCCCACTTCGAAGTCTCGTTTCTGTCGATGTAAATTGGCGTATTTCTTTTGACGGTCTTTGAGCTGCTACTAGCCGAGCTCTTATTACCTTGATAATTTCTACCGTCTGTTGAACCAATTCTGGCCCCAACAGTCGGCGTTCTCCTACCTCATCCCAACATAGAGGTGTTCTGCATTTTCTGCCATATAAAGCTTCGTAAGGCGGCATACCTATGCTCGCATGATAACTATTGTTGTATGCAAACTCAACTAGTGGTAGATGGATTTCCCAACTGCCCTTGAAATCCATCACGCAGGCCCTGAGCATATCTTTCAATGTCTGAATTGTTCTCTCACTTTGCCCATCAATCTGCGGATGATACGCTATACTCATTCTCAACTGTGTCCCCAATCTCTTCTGAAGACTTCTCCAAAATTTTGACGTGAAGCGCGGATCTCTGTCTGACACAATCGATACCGGCACCCCATGTCTTGAAACTATCTATTTGATGTACAATTTGGCCAACTGATCCAAACTGAACCTAATCTTGATCGGCAAAAAGTGCGCTGACTTTGTTAGCCGGTCCAAAATCACCCAAATTGCGTCATATCCCTTCTGTGTTGCTGGAAGTCCTACCACAAAATCCATTGTGATATGCTCCCATTTCCACTCAGGAATTTCTAACGGCTGTAACAATCCACTTGGTCTCTGATGTTCGGCCTTTACCCTTTGACAAGTTAGGCATCGGCTGACACATTCTGCAACCTCCCTTTTTAAATTCGGCCACCAAAAATGCTGACGTAGATCTTGATACATCTTCGTACTCCCCGGATGTATCGAGTATCTCGTACTGTGGGCCTCTTGCAAAATTTCCTCTCGTAATTCAGGCACTAGCGGTACACAAACAAGATTTTCAAATCTCAGCAATCCCATGCTATCAATTTTAAACTTGACCTCTTCTCCATCGGTTATCCTCTTCCGGATTCTGTCACATTCCTCATCTTTGTCTTGAGCCTCTTTCACCCTATCTAACAAGGTTGGGCTCACCTCGACTTCTATTGACTCGTTTGGACTTCTCACTTCCAACTCCATTCGAGCCATCTCTTGAACCAATTGTTCTTGATATGTCAATATGAACAATTTCTCCCTGCTCTTTCTACTAAGAGCATCCGCTACTACGTTGGCCTTGCCGAGATGATATAGAATTTCACAGTCATAATCTTTGATCAATTCCAACCATCTATGTTGCCTCATATTCAACTCCTTCTGTGTGAAGATATACTTTAGACTCTTATGGTCTGTGAATATCTCACATTTCTCTCCACACAAATAATGCCTCCAAATTTTAAGGGCAAACACTACCGCTGCCAATTCCAAGTCATGGGTAGGATATCCCTTCTCATAATCTTTTAATTGTTTGGACGCATACGCAACGACTTTGCCGTTTTGCATAAGCACACAGCCAAGCCCCTTATGCGATGCATCACTGTAGACTGTAAAACCTCCTATATCGTCTGGTAAGGTCAATACAGGTGCTTCACTAAGTCTTTTCTTTAACTCCTGAAAACTTTCCTCACACTTCTCCGTCCACACGTATTTTACTGTCTTTCTTGTTAAGTTGGTCAACGGTGTTGCTATCTTTGAAAAGTCTTGAATGAATCTCCGATAGTAACTCGCTAACCCTAAGAAACTTCTTACTTCTGTCGGCGTCCTTGGTTGTTCCCAATTCATTACCGATTCAACCTTCGCCGGATCAACCGAAACTCCCTCCTTGTCAATAACATGACCTAAAAATTGAACTCTTTCCAACCAGAATTCACACTTTGAAAACTTAGCGTACAACTGCTCCTTCCGTAAAATCTCCAACACCAATCTTAGGTGTTCAACATGCTCTTCCTCCATTTTGGAATACACCAAAATATCTTCAATGAACACGACTACAAATTTATCCAAGTATTGTTTGAATATTCTGTTCATCATGTCCATAAATGCGGGTGGCGCATTCGTTAGTCCAAACGACATCACCAGAAACTCATAATGCCCATATCGAGTTCTGAATGCCGTCTTGGGTATATCCTCCTTCCTGACTTTCAACTGATGATAACCAGTCCTTAAGTCAATTTTTGAAAAGTACTTCGCCCCTTTCAATTGATCGAAAAGATCGTCAATTCGTGGTAACGGGTACTTGTTCTTAATTGTTACTTTATTCAGCTCTCTATAATCCATACACAATCTCATCGATCCATCCTTCTTCTTTACAAACAGCACCGGTGCTCCCCATGGAGAAACACTTGGCTGAATGTACTTATTATCTAACAACTCCTGCAATTGCACCATCAATTCCTTCAGTTCTACCAGAGCCATCCTATATGGTGCTTTCGATATCGGTGATGTCCTCGGTACTAAATCAATCACAAATTTTATCTCCCTGTCCGGCGGTAAACCCGGCAATACATCTGGAAAAACATCCATAAATTCCCTAACTACTGGTATTTGCTCCATCCCGGGACTCACCACTTGTGTGTCAACCACATGAGCCAAATACCCTACACAACCTTTCTTCAATAATTTCTTGGCTTGCATCATCGTCAGACAAGAAGACTGTCTTGACGACTTGCTGCCATAAAATACAACCTTAGACTTATTTGGTGTCTTAAGGTGTATGCACTTCTTCTGACAATCAATTATCGCCCCGTGGTTAAACAATCAATCCATCCCAAGTATTACATCAAATTCCCCCAGACGTATTGGAATTAGATTCACATTTAATTTCTGACCCCTGATTTCAGCACAACAATTTCTATGTATGTACTCTACCGGAATCACTTCTTTATTAGCAACTTCTATGTTCATTGAGTTTTCTAGTTTGTCCCTAGGCAACTCTAATCGTCTAGCGAAATCATCAGACACAAATGAACAGGTAGCACCCGAATCAAACAATACATATGCATTTATATTATTGATCGGAATAATACCTGACACCACGTCTTTTGACCCCACGGCATCCTGTACCATCATATTGAAAGTCCGGGCTGTCGGCTTGTTCTGTGGTACCGGTCCCCCGATAGCCAGTTTGCTGTTATTGCCCTTGTAGCCGCTACTCCCGTCATTCTTCTTCTTAGGGCAATCTTTTATCATGTGGTCAGATGCTCCGCAAGAAAAGCATCTCACTTTCTTTGGGAGGGGACAATTTGGAGAAATATGTCCCACCTGACCGCAATTATAGCATGTATTCTTCCCTTTCCTGCACTCCCTGAAGTGGTTCTTCCCACAAATATTACACGTCGGCCTTTTCTGAACACTTCCTTGTTGATTCCCCGAGCTTTTGTCGCTGCTGTTGTCCCATTTACGCTTGTTGCTGTTATTATTGCCTCCACTGTTGTTGTTCTTGCTTCCCCCTTCATTTTTCTTCTTGTTTCTCTCCTGGTTGTACTTGGTTAATGTGTCGCTTCCTCCTTCAGCAATGATTGACTTCTCCAACAAAGTTGCGAACGAGTCAATCTGCAGTACCGCTACCTTGTTGAATATCCAAGGTCTCAATCCATTCTCGAACCTCCTGGCCTTGCGTTCCTCCATGTCTACCTGATGTGGAGCGAACCTGGCCAGCTCATTAAATTTTGCCGCGTACTCCGGTACCGACATGTTCTCTTGTTTCAGTTCTAGAAACCTTACCTCCATCCTACTTTTCATACTTTTCGGGAAATAATTCTCGTCGAATATTTCCTTAAATTTTGTCCAGGACACCACACCATCCCCAGCCCTATTCTGATTAGCTTCCCACCAGAAATTGGCTTCGCCCTTCATCATGTAGGTAGCAAAGACTGTCTTTTGCTCCTCAGCTACTCTTGCGATAAAGAACGCCTTCTCTATCTCCTTTATCCAAGACTGGGCCTCTATCGGGTCCGACGTTCCCCTAAACTCTGGCGGTCCTACCGCTTTAAAATCTTTAAAATTCGCCAACTGATTTGGTGGTGGTGGCGGATTTGCTACTACAGGGTGGCGGTTTTGCATTGCCTCAGCTAGCATGTCGTCGAAGTTTTGCATAGGGTCTACGTTGTGTCCCCCCGCGTCGTTGTTAACTGACTCTTCTACCCCCTGGTTCCTTGGTGGTTGTCTACGTGGCGGCATTTTCTGTTATAAACAAAATTTTACATTATTATACTGTTTACATCTTTTTCATTTCATTATTTTGTATCTTAGGCAATGTTTAGCTAACATACAAGTAATTATTTCAACACCCATATAACATAAATTTGACTGCATTTATATTTATATGCTAAAACAGTAGTACATAGCACTTTACATCCAAAAGCATACTGCTATAAATGCTTCTATCCCAGAGAAGCTACAAAAGATGGGATCTGACATATCCTACAACTTCCTAGAGTTGGGATTTAGTGACATATTAACCCTCTAATAAAACAAAAGTTGGGTTCTACTGCATCTATTTACATACGAAATTAGAAAACAACTACTACTACTGAATGCGCATCCCCCTACGGATCGCGTCGTCATACTCCTCATCCCCGATGGCCATCACCACACTCCTGCTGATGGTGTGCATAGACTGGCCCTCCTCAACTGGGTAGTAGTGTACCCTGCTCTGAAGTCTACCATATGAAGATCGGTAGACATAGCTAAGTCTATCCGTCCTCACCCGCTTCTCGCGGACCTCTTCCTCTAACTCCATCATCTGACCATGAGCGGCATCCCGCTGTGTCTCCATCTCTATCTGGTCCTCTATCGCCTTCTGCCAGTGTGCACGGATGGCGGCCTTCTCTGCCTGTACTTGCTGAACCTTCAGCTCAGCCTCTGCCAACCTAGTCTCAGCCACTGTCAATTTAGCCTGCAGCTCTACATCCTGATCTACCAGCTGCTGTGTCAGCACTGCAAAGTGCTCCACCGAATCCTCGTACTCCTGTACCTGATCCTCCAGTCCTACGATCCTCTCATTCAGCTCTGTGTTCTCGCCAGAGAACTGATAGGCCGCATCCCTATACTGATCCTCCATGTGCTGGTGGGTCAGGTTCTGCTCCTCTAAATGCTGGACCCTTGCCTCCAGCTCCTCGTTCATAGTGGTCAGTCCCTCTATGATGTCAGCGGCAGTAGTGCCCATGCCATCAGCTGACTCCTCCTCCTCAGACTCCTCTGACTCTGCCTCATCCTCACTGTAAGACCTCATGACTCCGCCCCAGACGGGCTCCACGCGATCCCCCTCCTCAGGATCTGACTCTGGCTCCTCTATAGGTGCAGCCACCAACAGTTGTGCAGTATCCATATGGATATCAATATAGTCCTCCTCAGCAGTGCGACTCGACTGTCCGATCTCTGCCATCCTATATCATAAAAAAAAGAGAACACGTTAGTACAGCAATAAAATATATTCATTGATGAAATGAAATGATATTTTATCATGTACATCTCGGCTCGATGGATTTTCTCAATCCATCTCCAAAAATACACAACATGATGAATCTCTCCGATTCATCTCCTAACGCACTCGATATGAGTTTCATACTAAGGTTATAACTTAGGTTTCGCAAATCCTAACGTTTCTAACCTATAGCTCTGATACCAACCTGTGACGACCCCAAATCCGGGTTCCATAACCTCGAGTTTGGTTCTCACTATTCAACACATTACTAACAATTAAATACATACATTGCATTTAAATATCGCGGAATAATACATATTGGTTCCCTTCAAAAGGTTACAATACCAGGGCCTATCAACCTTAACATAAAAACAGTTCCTATCATAAGGAATTACAAAAGGTTCTTCAACAGCAAATACACATTAAATATCTAATTAGCATGCATAAGCTAACTTAATCTCTGGCTTTTCCTTTTCCCTTATCCTTCTTTGAGCAATCAGGTCTATCTGAAAAATGGTTCATGATATAGCAAGAATGAGCAACTAGTTTGCTCAGCAAGTTTAGAACAATCATAGAGATTTAATATATCATGAATGAATGGGAAATATCATCAATGATTCAACAATTGATATAACAATTGTGAATGAAACAAGATTCAAATTTTAATAAACAGAATATTTGAATCTTAAAATGCTGAGTGGTCACTAAGGACCCTGAACTAACAAGGGTATAATAGAGTTTCCTCTGACCCTTTGAGTTGTTTGGTTTTCAAGGGGATCAGCCTATTCAACCCGCTGTATATGCATTACATTTAGTCACTGGCGCCCAAAGTCGGTTTCCCGACACAAAATCCCCTAATTTAGGGTTGTTCAATTCTCAGACTTAATATAAGAAATCCGCACCCAACAATGGTTTAGATAAGCTTTTAAAAGTATTCAAGTATTGAATTTATAAACGTAATGTCTAGCTGAACTATTAGCTTTTGACATTTTTAGTACAGTTCATGAATCAAGAACTAATAAGCTTCAAGTGCACTAAGTGCGATTTTATAAACAATATGGATGTGGAGTAATTTTAAATAATTAAACCACTTCAAGCTTTGACAATAAATACAAGTATAGAAACTTGTTCAACAATAAATGAGTAGGGTTAGAGAACTTGCCTGTCTGCTCAGCTACAATAATTGTCTAGCTTTAACTAACTTGCTTTGAAAGACCTAACATTAATAAAGTCGGTCTAATAATTAGTACGGCGTATTTGCATAACTATACGCTTAATAATGAACTTATTTACCACATAAGTACTAACACATAAATTACATTAGTCAAAACAATATTATTAACCTTATAGACCCTTAATCATTTTAGGTTAATAATTTAATAAGTTAGAAAATATTTTTCTTAAGTGTTGGACACTTATTAAACCCTTAAACAACTTATTACATTTGTTTAATTAAATCATAATTAATTCAATTTATTTTATTAACTCAATCTCTATTTAATTACTATTTAATCTTGATTAAATAGTAATTAATTAATTAACTCTAGTTATTATTTAAATTAAATAATAACTAATTGTACTTACTTACTATTTAATTATAATTAAATAATAAATAATTATTGACTTAATTTTAACCTTCTTTAATTTAATATTAATCAACCAATAATTAACTAAGTAATTAACCTTATTTATTATTTAATTGAAGAAAATTAAATAATAGTTTACTAATCTTAATCCTCTTTAATTATTATTTAATGTCAATTAAATAATAATTAATTATTTAATTAATTTTAATTATTATTTAAGGTTAAATAATAATCAAATCATTCTTATTTATTATTTAAATTCAATAATAAATTATTACTCTAATAACTTAATTTCCATTAATCGTTATTTAATGCTAATTAAATAATAATTAATTACTTAATTATCCTTATTTATTATTTAATAATATTTAAATAATAAATAATTCATTTATAAATTTTATCTCTCTTTAAGTATTATTTAATAGGCCTTAAATAAAAATTGCTAATTTATCATCTTTATTTATTATTAACATTTAAAATAATAAATAAATAAGAAATTTATTTAACTTAACCATGGTTTAGCTAACTAGATTAATATTTAAAATATTTAAATATTAAACTTAATGAAAAATATCCTCCCCAATATTATTTGTGTATTATTATTATTTTTGTTATAATTTTAAATTAATTTTCAAATATTTAAATTAATTAAAATTAACCCGAATGTCATTTTCATAAATAAGTGGAAAAACTGAACCGAGGGCAAAATGGTAATTCTGCCAAGAAAAACACGGAGGGGCATAAATGTAATTTTTCCTGAAAAATAACTACCGCGCATGGCGCTTGTTATAATATTATCGGCTCAAAACAGTGTCGTTTTGGATAACTGTTGAACGGCTTCCGCGCATAACGCGCGGAGTAAATTTCATTTTTGCCAAACGACGCCGTTTTGGCTCCGCATTTTTTTCCGAAAACCCCCCCTTTTTTTTTTTTTTTTTTTTCCGGCAGAATGTGAACAGTGCAATTTTTAACTAAAATTATACCTTCAATAAATCTTTAACTCCTGAATAAAAATCCAAAAAAATTACCAATCACCTTATATTAATTTATAACATGAAAAATTAATTTTTCATGATTTAAAATCATTATTTTTTTATAAAAATTTTACATCACATAAACTACCACAAATCATAACTTTTTGTGTATAACTTCATTTTGAGTGATTCTGCAATATCCCAAATATTTCAAAGGTGATATAACAAGATTTAAGCAAAGGTTGTCAATTCAAAACCTAAAGAAGGATTTCTCAAGCATACCTTGAGTTATCTGAAAGAATATATAAGACTCAAAACTGCGATCGTATACAACTAGGAGGTTAAAATCTTTAACCTAAACTATATGTTATTTGATTTGTAAATCTTGAATTGAGATTTTAAATGTGATATGTGAATTATCTATGTGTAGGATTTTATGTTTTGGTTTGAGTAGTTAACCTTAACACTTATTAAAAATCAGAAGTCAATTTAGGGCAAAAAAAACCTAAATTGAAAAAAAAAGTTAAAACCTAAACCCTAACCCTAGGGTCTAAGCTCTAGAAAATAACCTAGGCCCTCGAGCAAAATGTGAAGGTCAAATTGACATTCCGTTTAAGGATTCAACCTTCCCACGATTTGAAAACACGTAACAGTGAGTAAAAGTTTTTCTCGAAAAACGTGTAAAAGTACTATTCATGAAGAAACGTTTTTCATTTGTTTGATCGTTTCTTTCATCTGTAGGACTTCTTACATTTCACGACATAGTGATAATATGAGGTTTAGATGTCAGGGAATCAATTAAATTTTCTGGGGAAAAAGACGAAAAAGACACGATTTACGAGAAAACGTTTGTCGTCTTTTTGAACGTTCTTTTCAACGTTTGGACTTTTTCCATTTCACGATATAGCATTTATACGGGGAATAGATACCAGGGAGCCACCGATATCTTTCCAAAGATAAAACGTAAATCGCTCTTCAAACGAAAACGCTTTTCGTTTTTGATCAAACTATTTATGGATACAGTGTTTGTATGCAACATCGGTGCGTAATAAGCAATAAAATATTTTCTCGAAAAGTGTGTCGGGAATAAGACGAAATAGGGAAAAGACAAAAATAAATATTATTTTTGACTTTTTGATCGTTTAAGCATATTCTGAGAAATGGTAGTCAAAAACACTATTCACCGAAAAACGTGCCAAGTCTGTTGGACTTTTGACTTTACAAAACAGTGTTTATTCGGAACAAAACTCTGGAATATCAGACTTTTAAATCAGTTGAGGTCAATTTAACTGGAAGACTTAGAAATGAACTAGAATTAGTTAAGGATGAACTAATTTCTGTTGAGATGTAACTGAGTTAGATGTAACTGGGTTAGGAACCTAACTAGTAACTAAACCTAGTTACAAACTAACTAAGCTTATGAAATAGTTAACCTAATCAAGTTGATATAAAACTAGGTTATAAGACATTTAGTTGAAATGAAACTAGGTTATGTTAAACCTAGTTGGAATCGAACTAGGTTAGGGTAATTAGATTACCATTTAACCTAATTATCAATTAATTAAACTAAACCTAAATAGGATTAAGTTTAATTAAACTAAAGATTAACCTAAATTACAAGTTAATCTAATCGGTGAATTAATAACCTAATCGAATAATCAAATTCCTAGGTTTATTGCTAATTAACCTAATCCTAACTAAGCTAGATTATCAAAATGACTAATATAACCTTGATCAAGCTTGGTAAATGACCATGACTACCCCTCAATTAAATGATTAAATGACCAACCAAACAAGCCCTAGAACTATTCCTTTGGTAGGCTAAGTTGTGGACCAATTGGAAGCTAACATGTGGATTATTGTGGTGTCACCAAAATGTGATGATTTCAAGCATTAATGGCATTAAATTGGCTGATTGCTTGGAAGTTTGGTAATAATGACCTTTTTACCCTAGCTTTGCATGGCCTATAAATAGCAAGCATTCCTCACTTGTTTGATCATTCATTTTCAAAGAAAAAATGCTTGTATCAAAGCTATATACAATATGAGAGAGAGTTCTAGTGAGTTATAATCAAAGGAAGTGCAAAGAAATAGTTAAAGCTTGCACGTCGAGAGGTAAATCATTAGTCGTTTTTATGTTCGATTAATTTTCGTAGTTTAAAAGCTCAAGAACGCGAGTCGTAGCCATGTACGATTGTCGTTCTCCGTGTTCTTCACGTGTTCTTGAGCCTTTCTATATTTTGTAGTAGTTATAATGTCGAATTTCAATTCGTAGTTTAAAGCTCACTGAACATACGTAGTGGTCATGTACGGTTTATCCGTTCTCCGCGTTTGCGTATGTTCTTGAGCATTTTTATAAATTGTTATAATTAAATTTACAAGCCGTTATAATGACCAAATTTTGTCAACTATAAAGTGTTATAATCACTTATATAAGCAGTTATAATGCTCAAATTATTTCAAGTACGAAAACCAAAAGCTCAAGAACATAGTCGTTACCATGTACGGTTTATCCGTTCTTCGTGTTCTTCGTGTGTTCTTGAGCAAAAGTCATGAATCTTTCTATGAGAAGGTTTGTGATTTATTATTTTTATGTTATAAAGTGATATTGAGTCTTACAACATGATTTCTCAAAGAGTTAAAGCAAGCGGTACCATGTTTCACATGGTTAACCCTAAAAATATTGATCAAAGTAAGCATACTGACCTTTCTGCTAAAATTACGAAATTTTAAAGTCATAATCTGCCTTAGCAACCTAAATGAAACTTGTAGATCATGAAATTATAAGAAATTTAGACTCAAGAATCACTTTAAAATGTTTCCGGATGACAAAGTTATGACAGTTACCGGAAAGGACGTCAAAGCTGAAAATTTTAAGGGGCATTCGGGTGGAAGCACTAAATTTTGAGATTTTGAGTTCGCCACTTAACGAAATGATTCCACCAATGAAAATAGTCTAGTTAAGTTATTCTAAGACTTATTCAAAAGGAAAATTTGATAAACTAACATTCGGGGTCGTGTAACCCTTTTTGTAGGCGTTTAACGATTTCCCGGGAAAACCCTAACACGGTTTCAAGGCAAGTCTTCTAATTCTTGCTATGTGTTACTTTTGTAATAATGTAAAAATGATAAATGAAATATGAAATGTCATGTTGTTATGTGATAGATGTTATGTGAAGCCTTTAAATGATATTTTTTTACCTTCTAACTGTTATGTGATATGTTTACGAGTTATGAACATGATTTATACACTTTGTGTGTCAATGTGATATAAACTGTTGGAACGTGAGTTATATGTGATATTAAATGGAGAATTATGTCCAGTCAATGCATGTTAAAGTTTATATGAAAGCATAAACTGCATATGTGCTGTATGTTAGACTTGCTGAGCCGTCGTGCTCATTCTTGCGAATAAAACCTTATTGGCAGATTAAAGATGAACGTTAAGAAGATCATGAACGTAAAGATGAAGCGTAGATTAGTTTTTCATGTTATTACTTGTATTTGTATAAGTCATAACGACTGTTGTAATACGAACAAACAAACATGTAACCGAATATTGAATGAATGATATAAATTATTATCATCAGAATGTTGTTATGTCTTTATTTTGATATAACCTAGAATTGTTAAGACTTAACATAGTATTGATAATGATCTACTTATCTGGATGAGGATCGGTAAATAACTTGTGAGTGCTGTACATTCGAGACAGGACTAAGCGATGTTGACTGGTCAAATCCATCGTTAAGGTTCCTCGAACCCAGGTATAACTCGTTATTACTATTCTGAATACCATATAAGTAGGATTATTGATATGAAGAGATATCACTATAAACAAATATGTTTCGAATGAGGGTTTTAACTAGTTGGGTAATGTTCTGTACGGAAAGAGAATTTTGCACCGGACAAAGATACAACCATTTGTCACGGATAAAGATGCAAACATTTATCACGAGTGAAGATACAAACATTCACCGCGAGATTCTCTGTTCCCAAGAGCCGTCCTAATGATTTAATTCCGTGGATGTTGGAACATGTAAAGTTATAGAATATTTAAATCTTAAGGTTAAAATTAGACCGTTATATATGGTTTTATCCATTTATACGGATGAAATACAAGTTGATGCTTGTATATTTTTGAAACTGAGATCAAGTTAAGATCCAGGGACAAAGTTAAGAGAAATTTTTTAATGTATAGTCTAAAATAAGACTAATTCAACCAATATGATTATGGGATCATTGGTTAAGTCAATAGATGTATGAAATTAACGCACAAGGTCTGCCGCATCGAAAGCGCGGGGATTTTGGGGGCGTTACAGTTGGTATCAGAGCAGTGGATTATAGTTTCGAGGTAACAAGTACCTTGGAGTATAATCTGATGGATTAAAAAGAAATGGACTTGTGAAGAGTCCGTATATAATTAAAAGATATGCATAAATCTTATTAAATCTTAATACATAAAAATTATTATGTGAAAAGAAATATAATGAATAAAGATAAACTCTTTACGAGAATATCTGAAGATAAATGGACTCTTAAAGAGTGCTCAAAGCAAGTAATAAGATAAAATAATCTTATTGGTTTTTATGTGGAACTGTTTCATAAAAATGAAATGGTGTGTTGGGTATGTTGTGTATTTATACCTAAGAAAGGAGATGAGTAAACTCATAGAGAGATGTTAATGAGAAATTCATTTGGAGATAGTATGAAGTTATTGGAAATTGTAAGAATTAAGCTTATAATGAGTTGTAATGATAAAGAAATGAATTCAGGAAATTCCTAAGATAGTTATAGAACGATTAAGGATTTCAATTGAAAACTCATATTAGTAAAACTGAGTAGAACGACTCTCTTGTATGGGAAAGAGTTTAATATGTTTCAGAGAACCGATCTAACTACACTGTTGGTATGAATGATTCATGGTTAGTGTTCTCAAAGTGGGTTACACACTGAATGAAATCATTTGAGGATAGTGTTGATGAGACGGGGAACTGATTCATTAGTTCTTGGGTGGAGGAATAACTCAGTTTGCTATATTGATAAGTAAATTAAAATCTTGTGTCAAAATCTTATTTGTATATATTTTGAGAAGGTGATTCTTTTCTCATATGTATATTGACTAGTTAGTAGTTGTTACGTCATAACTATAGCTTTAAAAATATTTGTATGTTAGTTACTGAGCGAACGAACCCTTGTTATGAACTTGGGTTATGATATGTTAGTCGAACCGACTTGTGAGATGCGGCTACGATTTGTCTATTCAGTGCGATATTGATCAGTACCAATGTGCGCTGAGACATTTCAATCCCGTGTTGATGAGAAGGGGAACTAATATATTTGTTTGTACTTGGTTTAACACAATCAATCAGTTTACTATATTACTATATATTTGCAAAACTTGTGTTATGGTTAGAGAATAATGGAAAAGATAGAGGATTGATGGTATTTCAAAAATCTTCTAGCTATGCTAGATCTTCATGGTTATATTCGCACTTGTGTGCCTTTGAAAAGAGTGGTTCACTAGTTGAACTGGAAAATTTTGTTAGTTCTTCACTAGCTATGTTATTCATATGTTTATGCTAATTGTTTTGGCTAGACGGATTTAATGTGAAGAATAAAAATGATTTATTCATCAACACCCCATTTAGCCTGGCGTGAAGATGATACATGATGAGTCATCAACGCACTTTGTAAGGTGCGGTATACAGTCATAAAATTGCTTTTCAAAAGTTTGAATGGTTTAAATATGAGTCAATGCCAATTGTTTCGGCTAGACACCTTTGGTTATGAAAAAAGAACGGACGTAGGAATTCGATAGACGCAATAAACCGCGTCTTTAAAGATAATATGGTACGACAGGCTGATCACCTAAAGTACAATGTATGTGTGTTCTCAATCTTAATTGATTGCTACACAAAGTATGAAGTGTTCTCAATCTTAATTGATTGCTACACAAGATATGGTTTTCCAGTCCGGATGATGATTTAAAAATTATGGGTTATATAGTATTCATAGTTTTTGAATAAGGTAAAGGTCTTGATTGACCGATGTATAAGTGAGAAGAATCCAAGATAAAGGAAGAATGAGACTGAATGTCGAGTATGAAAAGAGGTTTAAAACCTAAAGTTATGAAAGGAAATGTGTAGAGATAAGTGAACATTGTTCAGACCTAATCAAAGTATTGGAGGTTTAATGTGAGTAAAAAAAAATGAATTTAGAAAATTCATATTGAAGAGTAAATTGAAGATGATTATATTATAATTTCGAGGACGAAATTTTGATAAGAAAGAGAGAATGTAATATCCTGAATATTTATAGCACTTATAAATATGATATTAAATGACCAAAGTAATTGTAAAGTTAATTTCGAGGACGAAATTCCTGTAAGCTGGGTTAAATGTAATATCCCAAATATTTCAAAGGTGATATAACAAGATTTAAGCAAAGGTTGTCAATTCAAAACCTAAAGAAGGATTTCTCAAGCATACCTTGAGTTATCTGAAAGAATATACAAGACTCAAAACTGCGATCGTATACAACTAAGAGGTTAAAATCTTTAACCTAAACTATATGTTATTTGATTTGTAAATCTTGAATTGAGATTTTAAATGTGATATGTGAATTATCTATGTGTAGGATTTTATGTTTTGGTTTGAGTAGTTAACCTTAACACTTATTAAAAATCAGAAGTCAATTTAGGGCAAAAAAAACCTAAATTGAAAAAAAAGTTAAAACCTAAACCCTAACCCTAGGGTCTAAGCTCTAGAAAATAACCTAGGCCCTCGAGCAAAATGTGAAGGTCAAATTGACATTCCGTTTAAGGATTCAACCTTCCCACGATTTGAAAACACGTAACAGTGAGTAAAAGTTTTTCTCGAAAAACGTGTAAAAGTACTATTCATGAAGAAACGTTTTTCATTTGTTTGATCGTTTCTTTCATCTGTAGGACTTCTTACATTTCACAACATAGTGATAATATGAGGTTTAGATGTCAGGGAATCAATAAAATTTTCTGGGGAAAAAGACGAAAAATACACGATTTACGAGAAAACGTTTGTCGTCTTTTTGAACGTTCTTTTCAACGTTTGGACTTTTTCCATTTCACGATATAGCATTTATACGGGGAATAGATACCAGGGAGCCACCGATATCTTTCCAAAGATAAAACGTAAATCGCTCTTCAAACGAAAACGCTTTTCGTTTTTGATCAAACCGTTGATGGATACAGTGTTTGTATGCAACATCGGTGCGTAATAAGCAATAAAAGATTTTCTTGAAAAGTGTGTCGGGAATAAGACGAAATAGGGAAAAGACAAAAATAAATATTATTTTTGACTTTTTGATCGTTTAAGCATATTCTGAGAAATGGTAGTCAAAAACACTATTCACCGAAAAACGTGCCAAGTCTGTTGGACTTTTGACTTTACAAAATAGTGTTTATTCAGAACAAAACTCTGGAATATCAGACTTTTAAATCAGTTGAGGTCAATTTAACTGGAAGACTTAGAAATGAACTAGAATTAGTTAAGGATGAACTAATTTCTGTTGAGATGTAACTGAGTTAGATGTAACTGGGTTAGGAACCTAACTAGTAACTAAACCTAGTTACAAACTAACTAAGCTTATGAAATAGTTAACCTAATCTAGTTGATATAAAACTAGGTTATAAGACATTTAGTTGAAATGAAACTAGGTTATGTTAAACCTAGTTGGAATCGAACTAGGTTAGGGTAATTAGATTACCATTTAACCTAATTATCAATTAATTAAACTAAACCTAAATAGGATTAAGTTTAATTAAACTAAAGATTAACCTAAATTACAAGTTAATCTAATCGGTGAATTAATAACCTAATCGAATAATCAAATTCCTAGGTTTATTGCTAATTAACCTAATCCTAACTAAGCTAGATTATCAAAATGACTAATATAACCTTGATCAAGCTTGGTAAATGACCATGACTACCCCTCAATTAAATGATTAAATGACCAACCAAACAAGCCCTAGAACTATTCCCTTGGTAGGCTAAGTTGTGGACCAATTGGAAGCTAACATGTGGATTATTGTGGTGTCACCAAAATGTGATGATTTCAAGCATTAATGGCATTAAATTGGCTGATTTGGTCGTTCATACCAAGTGGAAAAGGGAGGTGCACTTCATGTTAGCTTAGCTTGGAAGTTTGGTAATAATGACCTTTTTACCCTAGCTTTGCATGGCCTATAAATAGCAAGCATTCCTCACTTGTTTGATCATTCATTTTCAAAGAAAAAATGCTTGTATCAAAGCTATATACAATATAAGAGAGAGTTATAGTGAGTTATAATCAAAGGAAGTGCAAAGAAATAGTTAAAGCTTGCACTTCGGGAGGTAAATCATTAGTCGTTTTTATGTTCGATTAATTTTCGTAGTTTAAAAGCTCAAGAACGCGAGTCGTAGCCATGTACGATTGTCGTTCTCCGTGTTCTTCACGTGTTCTTGAGCCTTTCTATATTTTGTAGTAGTTATAATGTCGAATTTCAATTCGTAGTTTAAAGCTCACTGAACATACGTAGTGGTCATGTACGGTTTATCCGTTCTCCGCGTTTGCGTATGTTCTTGAGCATTTTTATAAATTGTTATAATTAAATTTACAAGCCGTTATAATGACCAAATTTTGTCAACTATAAAGTGTTATAATCACTTATATAAGCAGTTATAATGCTCAAATTATTTCAAGTACGAAAACCAAAAGCTCAAGAACATAGTCGTTACCATGTACGGTTTATCCGTTCTTCGTGTTCTTCGTGTGTTCTTGAGCAAAAGTCATGAATCTTTCTATGAGAAGGTTTGTGATTTATTATTTTTATGTTATAAAGTGATATTGAGTCTTACAACATGATTTCTCAAAGAGTTAAAGCAAGCGGTACCATGTTTCACATGGTTAACCTTAAAAATATTGATCAAAGTAAGCATACTGACCTTTCTGCTAAAATTATGAAATTTTAAAGTCATAATATGCCTTAGCAACCTAAATGAAACTTGTATATCATGAAATTCTAAGCAATTTAGACTCAAGAATCACTTTAAAATGTTTCCGGATGACAAAGTTATGACAGTTACCGGAAAGGACGTCAAAGCTGAAAATTTTAAGGGGCATTCGGGTGGAAGCACTAAATTTTGAGATTTTGAGTTCGCCACTTAACGAAATGATTCCACCAATGAAAATAGTCTAGTTAAGTTATTCTAAGACTTATTCAAAAGGAAAATTTGATAAACTAACATTCGGGGTCGTGTAACCCTTTTTGTAGGCGTTTAACGATTTCCCGGGAAAACCCTAACACGGTTTCAAGGCAAGTCTTCTAATTCTTGCTATGTGTTACTTTTGTAATAATGTAAAAATGATAAATGAAATATGAAATGTCATGTTGTTATGTGATAGATGTTATGTGAAGCCTTTAAATGATGTTTAAAAGCCTTCTAACTGTTATGTGATATGTTTACGAGTTATGAACATGATTTATACACTTTGTGTGTCAATGTGATATAAACTGTTGGAACGTGAGTTATATGTGATATTAAATGGAGAATTATGTCCATTCAATGCATGTTAAAGTTTATATGAAAGCATAAACTGCATATGTGCTGTATGTTAGACTTGCTGAGCCGTCGTGCTCATTCTTGCGAATAAAACCTTATTTGCAGATTAAAGATGAACGTTAAGAAGATCATGAACGTAAAGATGAAGCGTAGATTAGTTTTTCATGTTATTACTTGTATTTGTATAAGTCATAACGACTGTTGTAATACGAACAAACAAACATGTAACCGAATATTGAATGAATGATATAAATTATTATCATCAGAATGTTGTTATGTCTTTATTTTGATATAACCTAGAATTGTTAAGACTTAACATAGTATTGATAATGATCTACTTATCTGGATGAGGATCGGTAAATAACTTGTGAGTGCTGTACATTCGAGACAGGACTAAGCGATGTTGACTG
The DNA here is from genome assembly GCA_947179155.2 of Hedera helix. Classification (NCBI taxonomy): domain Eukaryota; kingdom Viridiplantae; phylum Streptophyta; class Magnoliopsida; order Apiales; family Araliaceae; genus Hedera; species Hedera helix. The sequence continues at coordinate 25,276,080 of OX359266.1, forward strand.
GTCAAATCCATCGTTAAGGTTCCTCGAACCCAGGTATAACTCGTTATTACTATTCTGAATACCATATAAGTAGGATTATTGATATGAAGAGATATCACTATAAACAAATATGTTTCGAATGAGGGTTTTAACTAGTTGGGTAATGTTCTGTACGGAAAGAGAATTTTGCACCGGACAAAGATACAACCATTTGTCACGGATAAAGATGCAAACATTTATCACGAGTGAAGATACAAACATTCACCGCAAGATTCTCTGTTCCCAAGAGCCGTCCTAATGATTTAATTCCGTGGATGTTGGAACATGTAAAGTTATAGAATATTTAAATCTTAAGGTTAAAATTAGACCGTTATATATGGTTTTATCCATTTATACGGATGAAATACAAGTTGATGCTTGTATATTTTTGAAACTGAGATCAAGTTAAGATCCAGGACAAAGTTAAGAGAAATTTTTTAATGTATAGTCTAAAATAAGACTAATTCAACCAATATGATTATGGGATCATTGGTTAAGTCAATAGATGTATGAAATTAACGCACAAGGTCTGCCGCATCGAAAGCGCGGGGATTTTGGGGGCGTTACAGATTCAAACTTTGTTTTTCTCATGATTTAATGTTCTATAATATTAGAACATTAAATCTAAGGTTTATAAAAATATTTTTGGTCATGAATTCCAACACTTGTTTATACACTACTAAACACATATTTTCGCATATAAAATATACCAAAATACAAACCAAACATATTAAACTCAAGCATGGCATAAATATTACAACTACACATTAATAACTATATTAACATGTTTATAATAATATGATGATTTATTTAATTTAAAAACAAAACTTCATTTAAAATAACCATTACCTTGATTTAATGGTTATTCTTTTTTTTCTTCCAAAATAAGTTGTGAAGGAAGATGACATGAACCAAGACTCCTTCTCTTCTCTTAGTATTTTGCTCTCAAATTTTCTCACCCTCTCAAATGCTCTCTAGCTCTCTCTTTTGTTTGAAAATAAAAGATGAGAAATGACTTTCAAAAACTACTAAATTGTAAGTATACTTGCAAATATGATAGATACATAATATATCTAATAATTTAGCCCATGCCCCTATATGGATACTTACACAAGAAAGCTAGCCATGACTTTGTTGGTGAAAAGAAGCATGGTTTCATGTACTATAAAAAAACAAAACAAGCAATCCTTAATTAAATAAATGAAAAAGAAATTAACATAAAAACCAACTCATTTTCTCTCTCCTTCCTAGCATGCTTCGGCTGATGGACTATTATTTGTCCCAAAATCATTGTCATTTTGCTTATTTTAATAAATAAATAGTTTAATTAAGTATTTTTCAAGTGGACCAATCATTGGGCTTTAATTTAAAATACCAATTGGGCTTCTATTAAATTGTTTGGGCTACTAAATTGTCAAATTTTATTATTCTCCACTTGGGCTACTAATTGACCCATGTTGGGCTAATTTAATAATTTATAAATTAATTATTCAATCCATGATTAAATAAATAATTAGATTGAATAAATAATTAAATATTCTAACCCATAAGTATTAAATTACTAAATGGACTAATAAATATTATTATTAATATTTCACATTATTTACATTAATTAATAATCATATTAATTAATTTATTATATTTAATTCACTCATTATATTCAATTTAATTGAATATTTAATTAATAGGAAACTTATCAATTATTTTGATATTAAAACTTTAGGGTTTGTTCACTAATTTAATAACATATTAGTGACCCCCTTTAATTAATTTTAGTAATTAATTACATAATTATTTAATCACATAATTAATTAATCACATAAAAAGAGTTAAATAATCTCGTAAAACTAACTCGTTGGAAATTAAATTAATAATTTAATTAATAAAGATGTGAAAATTCTAGGACATTACATATCCTACACTGGACGGATCATGAAGAGTGATACATATTCGTTCATCTCAGTTTACTTCACATGTCAGGATCGCCCTAAGACAACTTTGTTTGACAAAATAAAGCATGATTCGAAATACATAACGAATAAGCATTTCATTTTGCAAGTTATGCCGAAACAAGAAGTAATAACTCTCGTATCAAAGATTTATAACACTTGCATGTACAAAATGTATAATTCACATAAAAAGCAAGTAAACAAAGGTTAAGGATTGAAAACTTGCCTTAAAGCACAATTAGGGTTTCCCGATAATTGTTTAAAGTGCCTATATAAAAGGTTATGTGTACCCAAATGTTAGCTCATCAAAATTTTCTTCTTTATACGTGTTTTTATACCTAAACTAGACTATTTTATTGGTGAAATTTTAGGAAACTTGGCTAACTCAAAATTATTATTTTCGGTGCTTTTTTAGGGTTTCCACTTGAGGGCATGTTAAAATTTTCAACTTTGGCGTCCTTTCCAGTAACTTCCATAACTTTATCATATGAAAATATTTTGAAGTTATTCTTGAGTCTAAATTGCTTAGAATTTCATGATCTACAACTTTCATTTATATTTGTGAGGCAGATTATGACTTTAAGGTTTTGGATTTTAGAAAAAATAGTCAATAAACTTGTTTTGATAAAATGTTTAGGGTTAACCATGTGAAACATGGTACCGCTTGCTTTAACTCTTTAAAAAATTATGTTATAAGACTCAATAACACTTTATAACATAAAAATAATAAATCACATACATTCTCATAGAAAGATTCATGACTTTTGCTCAAGAACACATAAAGAACGAAAAAATGTACATGACTACGACTTATGTTCTTGAGCTTCTGGATTTTATATTTGAAATAATTTGAGCATTATAACTGGTCACATAAGTGATTATGACACTTTATAATTGACAAAATTTGGTCATTATAATGGTTTGCATAATTGATTAATTTTTTTTATAATAATTGTTCAAGAACATACGAAGAACACGGAGAACGACAATCGTACATGGCTACGACGTACGTTCTTGAGCTTTAAACTATGAAATAAAATTTGACATTATAACTACTGTAAAATGAAGAAAGGCTCAAGAACACATGAAGAACACGGAGAACGACAATCGTACATGGCTACGACTTGTGTTCTTGAGCTTTTGAAAATTAAAGATGAAAGAAAAATCGAACATAATAACTACTAAAGATTGTACCTTTTGAATTTGCAAGTTTTAACTATTTCTTTGCAATTTTCAAGGTAACAACTCACAAGAACTCTCCCTCAATATATGTATAGCTTTGAAATGCTCTAGAAAATGCTAGGAAAATGAATGGTGGAGGTGAGTATTTACAGGAAAAATCAAGTTTCTTTAATTGCACTTTTAGTCCTTGAAGTTATAATTAGTTAGTGTAACTAGTGTTTCTTTACCTAGTTTAGTTAATCTAACTTATTTTTCTTTTCTTAACCATGATTGATCCTTTTAAGTTCACATAGATTACAATTCTCGGACACGATTGATCGAAAATATTTTAGTTGGACTACAAGTTAGTATTTAGTTTTATTTCAATTAGTTTGTAACTAGGTTTAGGTCTAGATTAAGTTTCATAATCCAGTTATCTCTAACTTAGTTCATTTCTAAGTCTTTCGATTGAATTGATCTTTACTGATTTAAAAGACAGATATTTCAAAGTTTTGTTCCGAATAAACACTATTCTGTGAAGTGAAAAGTCCAAAAGACGTTGCACGTTGTTTGGTGAATAGTATTTTTGACTACCATTTCCCAAAAAATGTTAGACGATCAAAAAGGGAAAAAAATTATTTTTCGTCTTATTCCCAACACGTTTTTCGAGAAAAACTTTTATCAGCTATAATGTGTTTTTAAAGTGTGGGAAAGTTGAATCCTGAAGCAGAATATCATTTTGACGTACACGTTTTGCTCGAGGGCCTAGGTTACATTTTTTAGGGTTTAGACCCTAGAGTTTAGGGTTTAGGTTTTATCCTCTTTTCAATTTTTTGGAAAAAAAAACTTTTATTCTTCTTTTACGTGCTAAGGTTGGATATTTGAACCGAAACACAAAAATAAGCAATAAAAAAGATTCTAGAATACATATAAGATGTAATTTAATCTTTATTTATTCATGTAAAGTCGGATTACAACTCTCTTGGAAGTTCGAAATATTACATTCATCACTCCTTAAAAGAATTTCGTCCTTGAAATTAAGAAAATAAATGTGGATATTCCATCTTCATTTTATCTTCTAACTCCCACGTTGCTTTTTTCATGGATTTATTTCTCCATATGACATTGACTGAAGGTATGACCTTGTTTTGCAAGACTTGTTCCTTCCTATCAACAATTTTAATAGGAATTTACTCGTAGCTTAGATCCTTCTCGATTTGGATGGGTTCATAACTGATGACGTGTTTGTAATCTAGTTTATATAGACGCAATACTGAAACATGAAATACATTATGTATATGTTCCAGTTCTGGAGATAAGGCTACTTCATAAGCTACCTCACCTATCCTTCGTAATATCTCGAATGGTCCTATAAACCTTGGACTCAGTTTTGCTTTCTTTCCAAAATGAATCTTTCTTTTCCAAGGAGATACTTTTAGGAAAACATGACTACCGACTTCAAAGTCTCTCTTTTGTCGATTTAGATTGACATATCTTTTGTGTCTTTCTTGAGCAGCTCGTAAACTTAGTTGAATTGTTCGAATTACCTCCGCTGTTTGTTGAACTAGTTTTGGCCTAAGCATATTTCGTACACTGACTTTGTCCCAATACATTGGTATTCTACACTTCCTTCCATACAGAGCTTCATGTGGTGGCTTCCTATACTAGCGTGATAACTATTGTTGTAAGCGAATTCCACTAAAGGTAAGTGATCTTCCCAACTTTCCTCAAAATCCATCATACAAGCTCTCAGCATTTCCTCCAAAGTTTGGATAGTCCTTTCACTTTGACCATCTGTTAGTAGGTGGTAAGCAGTACTCATTCTTAATTGTGTACATAGATGTTCTTGAAAACTTTTTCAGAAGTTCAATGTGAACCTTGAAAGTAGTACGCCCTTAAGCCAATCACATTTGATGTGATAAGCATATACTTTGAAATCTTATTCGTTTATTAATAAAAGAATAAAGACATTTCTTTATTCATGATTAATTACTTGAATTAATCAAATGGATAAACCCATAGTTTTCGAGCAATGCTTTTAGAACCATGATGAGGATCATGCTAATGAGATCTAATTCTAGATAGCTCAAAACTAAAATTGTTCCTAATCGTTGGATCACTAAAATGGGTATTAGTGAATCCGGATAGATTAGTACATACTATGTTTGCTCTTATGAAGAGGATGATTGATCTCATAATCATTTGTGTAGAGACACTAAAGCAAGTATGTAGGTGCTTATTAGAGAATAAGTTCACTGAACGTGACTCGCTCAAGGAACACCTAATGGAGTCTTACTTGTCTGTCAATAGGAGTTCCTTTTGTGATAGTAGTACAAGTGATCTCTTAGACTTGAGATCATCATAGTATCTTGTGTATGATAAATTATATTTTGACATATTTCTTAAAACCTTTAGGGTGTATCAAAGGGTATGATCGAATATAATAAGTCATACATGGAGATAGGTGAATGATCAACAAAGAATCTATCACTTCTAGTAAAAGAAGCGAATGTCCTATGCGATTCGATAAATGACAACTTAGTAGTCATTGGCCAAGGCAGAATGAAAATTAGAAAGTAGTTTCTAATTTACATTAATTAAAGTTATTCATTTAAGGATCGAAATGCATATAATCAAATAAAATAAGACTTGACAGTTATACCACGTCTTGTATTTGATTGGGACATTGTGAGGTAGAAGGATTGAATTGTACAGTAACTATTCGCTGAATAGGTTCTTCTGTGATTAAATGTTGAAATCTATATTATCTGGAAAGTCGTTGATCGCTAAGGGGGCTTACCCTTATTATGGAATAAATATTATTTATTTAAATAAATTAAATAGTTTAATTTATTTATATAAATAAGATTAGAATAGTTCTAATTAATTTATTCTATAACCGGTTTAATATGGAGGACCTAAAGGGTCACACCGCAAAAGGAAAATAATTATTTAAGAAGTAAATGGCATAATTGTAATAATGAATTAAGTATATTTAATTTATACTATGTGGATAGAATAAATTAAATAGCTTAATATTTATTATTTAGTATTTTGGAAATACTAATTATAAATTAATAAGAGGAGTCTTATTATTATTATTACTATTATTATTATTATTTAGTTCCTAAATGGTTTAGGAATTAATTAATAAGAGTACTCTCATAATTAATAATTAAGTTCCTAAATAGTTTAGGAATTATAATTATTATATTAAATCAATTAAGTTCCTAATTAGATTAGGAGTTTAATTAAAAACCCTATTCCTAAAGGTGTTAGGAGGGTTTACTAAATCTATAAATAAGAGAAGTCTTATTATGGACTAACGTTACGCACATACACTTCCACAAGTTTTGGGAGAGTACTCACATATTCTCTAGAGAGAGAAAACTAGGGTTTGTCATCACCCACTTCTTGAATTATTGTTATTCCTTGGTGGATCACCTCTAGAGGCCAAACACTTGGGTGGCTAACATTGATCATTGGAATCCAATCGGTGAAATTCAAGGAGAACGCGGAGGATTTGGAGGTGAACTTGTACCCGTTGAAGCTTTGAGTTCTACAAGGGTATATCTCTAACTTATTCTTTATTAATTAATAGTTGCGCATAAAGGTCGATCCTGAATTATGGTTTGTAAATTTTTTAAATTTGATTTTACCATGCTTCCGCTATTTTATGCAATTTGATTGCGTCTATAATTTTTACAAACCAACAGTGGCATCAGAGCCAAATTTTATGCGAATTATTAATTGTTTTGATTTCATATATGTATGGGTATGTTTTTTAGAATAATTTATTGGGCATAATTTATTGTATAAAATTATTATTATTTTTTAAAATATTTCGGATATATGTATATATATAACCTGCTCCTGCTGCCGCAACTGTTATGGATTTTGGTGGGCTGCGAAAACTGTTTTCGGTATATATATATATATATATATATATATATATATATATATATGAGATATTAATAAAGCATGAAAAAGGAATTGTTCCCAGTTTCCGGATTTGGTGGATAAGAAAATAAAGCAGTTACTGTTTCGAAAATTGCAACCTGTTCGGTATTAGCTGCACAGTTTCGCCATAAAATATATATATGATATATTGGTAAAAAGCAGCCACGGTTTTGGAATTTTGGGTAACAAAAGTAGCCGGTTGTTTGGTATATATATATATATATATATATATATATATATGTTAACAACATGTTTTTTGATATATATATATTATGAGCAATTTGGTAATAATATATATGTATATTAAAGCAAGCCACTTTTCGGTAAAGTAAAAACAGCCTGCTTCCGGATAGGTTTGCGCGTCCCGAATTAAATGTCACGTTAATAAAGGCTATCAAGCAACCCGTGACTTGCCTATATTATTAATATATATATATATATATTAATTATCCAAACAGTTTGGTAATTTTGTGCAGATTTTAAAATTTCAAAATAAAAGAGTTTATTTTGAGTAATTTTAAAATAATAAAAATAAATAGTTTATTTTTAAATAATTTTATAATTAAAATAAAAAGTTTATTTTAAACATGAAATTAGATTTCATGCAACTTTAAATTGCCCATTAAATGATACCAATACATATATGGAATGATTTATTTAATTCATGCGATGAATATTATTTATTGATATATATGTTGATATATATGATAATAAATGAGATTGATTATGGACTATTTGACCAATGTGATTGGATTTAATTTTAAATGGATGTATGAATGAATGGGTTTTATAAATGGGGTCTGCGTACCTCATCTTTCTAATTTTTCTTATGTATAATTCTATCTCCCTCCTATGTACTTCCTCTTGACTGTTGATCAAAGTTTCTTATTTATTATAAATAATTTGTAATAGGATTAGTTAGAATTATTTTGAAGAATTGGAGCAAATGAGCAAGGAGCGCATGAAGACCCGTTTGTAATGGAACTTGAATTTAAATGTAATAGTTATATTTAATTTAATTTATTCTTGCACCTTAGATTTGACCTTTTGGCTCACTTGGTGGCTCTAGTGAACCAAACTAGAATAAAAGTCCATAATCAATCCAAGTAGAATATAGTATTCTATATGTGCATGCTTAATATATATTTATTATATATTATACAAACATGCTTCGCATGTTAAATAATATGACACGTATTTTATATATATATATGTGCATGCGCGCTAACAAGATGAGACAATTAATATTAACAAACCCCTCATGATGTAGAATAAATATTATTTATAAAATGAATTAAAATGTTTAATTCATGAATTAAAAGGAGTTTAATTCGATTAAATAAAATTAGAATTGTTCTAATTTATTTATTCTACTACTAAAATATTAAGTTGTAACGTTCAAAGATATTTGGAATATCGAACGTCGCCTTCTAGCATGATAAAACGACAGAGTATCAAATAATCAATATTTGTTGTACACACACAAGGCTTATATCGATCATTTGAGATGTTGTTTTTATCACATTTGATGCTTATAAGGAATTGAATATTACTGTTTTGTTGTGCACACACAAGGGCAGTATTTTTCTCTTTACTATATGGAAGTGCTAGGTTGGACTTAACTTAGATAATTTTGATTCGGATGTGCACACACTTGATCATAATAATCTAAGAGGCAAAATACAAGGAGTTACATGTTGATGTAATTGACAAGGAGTTGTCTACCTATTGAATAAACTATAATTTGTTGTGCACACACAAGGTTATACTTATGTCGATAGGATCTTTATCTCACTAGCAAATCTTTAATTAGATTTGTCGAACTATATATAGAGGGTAATATTGTTTGATGAAAATAGTGGGAGACACCATTTTAAATAAAGACCTAATTAACTTGGTGATTAATAAAATGAATGCATGTTAATGTTGTTATTAATTCACTTAAAGAATATTGCTATGTTTAATTCACTAACACTGCATAACATATTAGATGCTAACAATTAATTGAACCGAATTGTTCGGATTGATTAAACAAATTTGAGAAAAGTTCTTAATGCTGAAAAGCTAGCAAATATCCTTAATTTGCCTATTCCTGCAAACATTGTAGACTAAGCCTATGAGGAAGATATTGTTATTTTAAGAAATAGCAAGATGATGCAAAGATGACTCAATGCATCATGCTCGCATCCATAAGTATTTAGTTACAGCGTCAACACGAGAAAATGGATGCACCTACTATATTGTTGCACATTCAATAGTTGTTTGGTGAGCAAAGTAGGTCAACTAGATATAAGATATCTAATGAGATCTTCCAATCTATAATAACCAATGACACTACAGTAAAGACACATGTCCTAAAGATGATCAATCCGATTGATCAATTAGAACACCTAGGTTTTGTCAAAGATGGAGAGTTGAGTCAAGATTCGATCTTGCAGTCACTCGCTGACTCCCTTTCACAAATTATTGTGAACTTTAACATTAATAAGCTTGAAGTCAGTTTACCTGATTTGCTTAAATATGTTGAATAAGTTGAGAGTCACTTTCCTTCCAAGAAAGACCAAGTCTTACTAGTAGATGACTCTTCTAAGTTGAAGAAGATGACCAAAGGTGTTTCTGAGGAGTCAGAAAAGATAGAAGGCAAAAGAAAGGCTAAACAAAGGACATAAATAAAAGTGATCCCGAGGGCAAATGAGTTTGCTTTTATTGCAATAAGCTGGGACACTGGAAGAGGAACTACAAGGAGAATCTTGTTAAGCAGAAGAAGCTTAGTGAAGCTTCAACTGCAGATATAGATTTGTTCATAATGAAGTAGAACTTTCTATAAGTCAAGTTTCTACTTAGGTATTAGATACTGGCTGGTGGTCTTGAATATGCAAATCGTTGCAGAGACTAAGCAGAAGTAGAAGGCTGAACTAAAGATAAGTAATCCTGTGCATGGGGAATGGAGCAAAATGTTGCTGTATTAATCACAGGAACTTACAATTTAGCATTGCCTACGGGCAAATCCATTTCGTTAGTAAGATGTTACTATGTTGATTACTTGATGGATTTTGTAACCTTTACTTACATGAGAATATTTCAAAATTGAACAAACTAAAGGCAAAGAGATGATATGGATCATACCTTCTTGCAATACTGTTAACTCGGTTATGTTAATGAAACAAGACTAAACAAGTTGTATAAAGATAGGTTTTTAGAGCCTTTTGATTATGAATCAAATACAACTTGTGAATCTTGTATCATGGAAAATATGACTAAATCTTCATTTAGTGGACATGGAGAGCGAGTTACGGAGTTGTTAGAGATTGTACACATAGTCGCGTGTGGGACTTATGACAACAAATGCAAGAGGAGGGTATTCATTCATTACTTTCACTGATGATTCTAGATTTCGATATATGTATTTGATGAAATACAAATCTGAATCGTTTGAAACGTTCAAAGAATTCAAAAGTGAAGTATAGAAACTAAAGGCCAAAAGTATTAAAGTTCTTCGATTAAATCGAGAAGGGAATACTTAAGCAATAAGTTTCTAGATCATCTTAAGCGAAATGGTATTATCTCACAATGGACATGGTGATGATCCATGATGAGTTATACCAATCTTCCAGTATCCTTCTAGGGTTATACCTTAGAAACGATCGCATATCTACTAAATCAAATACCTTCTTATTTCCTCCTCAAAACTTCATATGAGTCATGGATAGGGAGGAAACCAAGTCTTAAGTATGTTAAGATTTGGATTGTCCAACTTATGTCAAAAAGTTTGACAGTGACAAGCTTGGGATAAGATCTGATAAGTGTAAACTTGTGGGATATCCTAAAGAAAGTTTAGGGTATCACTTCCATAATCCGACTAACTAAAAGGTGTTTGTTGAAACACGCTGCCTTATAAGAAAAGAAGTATTTCCTTAAAGGGTTAGTGAGAGTAAAATAGATCTTGAAGAAGTTCAAGAACCACAAAACACTACAGATTAAGTGAAGGAATCTGTATAAGTAGATAAACCTATTGTTCCACAACCAAGTCGTAAATTTGGTTTAGTACCGAAGATACCTGAATGGTATGGATTCATCATAGATGATGGTGATGAGGTACGCATCATTGTGGATGATGATCCAGTTACATACAATGAGGTATGAGTATTAGATACTCAAGAGAAATGACTGATAATCATAAAATTCGAAATGGGTCTTTGGAGAAAGACTAAATGCAGATGGCAAGGTGGAGACCTATAAGACCTGACTAGTGGTAAAAAGATTTCAAATAAAGTCAATGAGTTGACTAAAATGAAATTTTTTACTAGTGAAAATGCATATATAAATTCGGATTTTATTTGCAATTGTAGCTTACTATACAAAAGGATGTATGTATGATACAACCAAGATGATTTATCTCTATATAGATGGAGTAAATCAAGTATGAAAGCTACAACGATCCAATTTTGGATTGAAGCAAGTTTCTCGAAGATGGAACATCTGTTTTGATGAGATAATCAAAAGTGTTTGATTATATCAAAGACGATAATGAACCAAGTGTGTACAAAGGTTAGTGGGAGCACTGTGACATTCCAAGTATTATATGTTGATAAGGAATGACATACCGATGCTACAATCAGTAAAGATGTGGTTGTCTAAACACTTCTCCGTGAAGGACTTGGGAGAAACATCCTATATTTTGGGGATAAAGATCTATAGAGATAGATCTAAAAGGATGATTGGCTTGTCCCAAGGAACGTACATTGATTCTATGCTAAAGAAGTTTAGCATGAAAGATTCCAAGAAATGGCTCATACCGATGGGTCCTGGAATACATCTCTCGAAGAAGCAGGCCCCAAAGACACCTAAAGAAAGGGACCGTTTGAGTAAGACTCCTTATGCCTCAGCAATAGGATCTATCATGTACGGGATGATATGTACTTGACCTGATATTGCTTATGCATGATAAGCCGATATCAGTTCATTTCTGGAGAAGAATATTAGAAAAGAGTTTCTAATGATGAGTCTGATATAAAACTAGAGGGCTTAACAAACTCAAGTTTGTTCAGACTAACCAAGATAACAGCATATCCGTTTCAGGTAATATGATTACCATGAACGATGCTGCAGTGAGTTGGAAAAGTTCCAAACAGCAAGGAGTTGCTGATTTAGTGACAAAGACATAGTAAATAACTATAAGTGAAGCTGCAAAGTTGATTGTTTGGTTCGACAAGTTCATTACAGAACTTATAATGGTTCTTAGCATTAAAGGAGTTTAATTTGCCAAAGAACCTATATCTCATCTGAAATCCAAATATATGTTGCAACACTTTCATATGATTAGATGAATCATTGAAAATAAGACAACACCATAAAGATGGTAGACTCTTAGAACAACATTACAAATCCATTAACTAAAGTATTTACTAAGCAATTTGTACGCCACTTAGAGAAGAATGGTATGGGGATAACAAAGGGCGATTGGCTTTAGTGCAAGTGGGAGATTGAAAGTAGTATGCCCTTAAGCCAATCACATTTGATGTGATAAGCATATACTTTGTAATCTTATTTGTTTATTAATAAAAGAATCAAGACATTTCTTTATTCATGATTAATTACTTGAATTAATCAAATGGATAAACTCATAGTTTTCGAGCAATGCTTTTAGAACCATGATGAGGATCATGCTAATGAGATCTAATTCTAGATAGCTCAAAACTAAAATTGTTCCTAATCGTTGGATCACTAAAATGGGTATTAGTGAATCCGGATAGATTAGTACATACTATGTTTGCTCTTATGAAGAGGATGATTGATCTCATAATCATTTGTGTAGAGACACTAAAGCAAGTATGTAGGTGCTTATTAGAGAATAAGTTCACTGAACGTGACTCGCTCAAGGAACACCTAATGGAGTCTTACTTGCCTGTCAATATGAGTTCCTTTTGTGATAGTAGTACAAGTGATCCTTGGACTTGAGATCATCATAGTATCTTGTGTATGATGAATTATGTTTAGACATATTCCTTAAAACCTTTAGGGTGTATCAAATGGTATGATTGAATATAATAAGTCATACATGGAGATAGGTGAATGATCAACAAAGAATCTACCACTTCTAGTAAAAGAAGCGAATGTCCTATGCGATTCGATAAATGACAACTCAGTAGTCCTTGGCCAAGGCAGAATGAAAATTAGAAAGTAGTTTCTAATTTACATTAATTAGAGTTATTCATTTAAGGATCGAAATGCATATAATCAAATAAAATAAGACTTGACAATTATACCACGTCTTATATTTGATTGGGACATTGTGAGGTAGAATGATTGAATTGTACATTAACTATTCGCTGAATAGGTTCTTTTGTGATTAAATGTTGAAATCTATATTATCTGGAAAGTCGTTGATCGCTAAGGGGGCTTACCCTTATTATGGAATAAATATTATTTATTTAAATAAATTAAATAGTTTAATTTATTTATATAAATAAGATTAGAATAGTTCTAATTAATTTATTCTATAACCGGTTTAATATGGAGAACCTAAAGGGTCACACCGCAAAAGGAAAATAATTATTTAAGAAGTAAATGACATAATTGTAATAATGAATTAAGTATATTTAATTTATACTATGTGGATAGAATAGATTAAATAGCTTAATATTTATTATTTAGTATTTTGGAAATACTAATTATAAATTAATAAGATGAGTCTTATTATTATTATTACTATTATTATTATTATTTAGTTCCTAAATGGTTTAAGAATTAATTAATAAGAGTACTCTCATAATTAATAATTAAGTTCCTAAATAGTTTAGGAATTATAATTATTATATTAAATTAATTAAGTTCCTAATTAGATTAGGAGTTTAATTAAAAACCCTATTCCTAAAGGTGTTAGGAGGGTTTACTAAATCTATAAATAAGAGAAGTCTTATTATGGATTAAGGTTACACACATACACTTCCACAAGTTTTGGGAGAGTACTCACATATTCTCTAGAGAGAGAAAACTAGGGTTTGTCATCACCCACTTCTTGAATTATTGTTATTCCTTGGTGGATCACCTCTAGAGGCCAAACACTTGGGTGACTAACATTGATCATTGGAATCCAATCAGTGAAATTCAAGGAGAACGCGGAGGATTTGGAGGTGAACTTGTACCCGTTGAAGCTTTGAGTTCTACAAGGGTATATCTCTAACTTCTTCTTTATTAATTAATAGTTGCGCATAAAGGTCGATCCTGAATTATGGTTTGTAAATTTTTTAAATTCGATTTTACCATGCTTCCGCTATTTTATGCAATTTGATTGCGTCTATAATTTTTACAAACCAACAAACCTTGGGTCTCAATCAAACACAATCGAAACTGGTACGTCATGCTTAGAGATAGCCTCCTTAATGTATAGCTTTGGTAATCGATCCAAAGTGAACTTAACCTTGATTGGTAAAAAGTGAATTGACTTGGTTAGTCTATCCACTATTACCCATATGACATCATGACCCTTTTGTGTGGTTGGTAAGCCTACTACATAATTCATTGTAATATGCTCTCATTTCCACTCTAGAATCTCCAATGGTTGCAACAATCCGTTGGGTCTTTGATGCTCTCAGTTTTAACTTGCTGACATGTCAAACACCTACTAACGAATTCAACCACCTCCCTTTTCATGTTTGGCCACCAAAAATGTTGACATAAGTCTTTATACATTTTGGTACTTCATGGGTGTACTGAAAACTTAGTACTATGTGCTCCTGACATGATCTCTTCCTTGAGTTCTTGAACTGCAGGAATCCAAATTCTGGATTCAAATTTAATGATTCCCTCTTTGTCCATCTTGTATTTGTCGTCTACAATCTCTGTTGACTTCTTCAACTTCCTATAATTTTCATCCTCCTCTTGGATTTCCTTAATTTTGCTCAACAAGGTTGAGTGATCCTCCATTACAAACAATTTTCTTATCGAGTTTGAAGGAAGTCTTACCTCTACGTCGAGTTTAGAGAACTCTTTAATCAATTCCTCTTGAGTTGTTAAAACATTTAACTTTTCTTGGTTCTTCCAACTCAAAGCGTCTGCAACTATGTTGGCTTTTCCTAGATGATATAGGATTTCACAATCATTATCTTTAATCAATTTCAACCATCGTCTTTGCCTCATATTCAACTCTCGTTGTGTAAAAATATACTTTAAACTCTTATGATCGATATAAATTTCACACTTCTTCCCATACAAGTAATGCCTCCATATCTTCAAAGCAAATACTACCGCTGCTAATTCTAGATCATGAGTAGAATACCTTAACTCATAATCCTTTAGCTGCGGCGAAGCATATGCTATTACTTTTCTATGTTGTATTAAAACACAACCTAATCCTTTATGTGAGGCATCACCATAAACTACAAGACCTTCACTATTATCGGGTAATGATAATATTGGTGCCTCATTTAGCCTCTTCTTTAGCTCTTGAAAGCTCTCTTCACATTTGTCATTCCAAGTATACTTTACGGTCTTTCTGGTTAAGTTGGTTAACGCGGTTGCTATCTTTGAAAAATCTTTAATGAAACATCTATAGTACCCCGTAAAACCTACGAAACTTCTTACTTCAATTGAGGTCTTTGGTTGTTCCCAGTTCATAACTGCTTCTATCTTTGATGGATCCACTGAAACTTTGCTCTTGTCAATCGCATGACCTAAGAACTGAACTTTCTCTAGCCAGAACTCATATTTTGAAAATTTGGCATAGAGTTATTCATTTCGTAAGGTTTCTAGTACATTTTTCAAGTGTATAGCATGCTCCCCTAGAGTTTTCGAGTATATGAGAATATGGTCGATGAACACTACAACATACTTGTCTAAGTAAGACTTAAAAATCCTATTCATGAAGTCCATGAATGTTGTCGGTGCATTCATTAATCCAAAGTACATTACTAGAAACTCGTAATGTCTATAATGTGTTCTAAACGCTGTCTTCGGCACATCTTCCTTTTTCACCTTCAGTTGATGGTAACCTGATCGAAGATCTGTAATATCTCGAATATTTGACAAGACCTTTAAATAAGATCTTAGATGATGAAATAAAGGTTGAAGTTAAAACCTAGATTTGGAGAAGTAAAAGATATAAAAATTGAGTAAATATTTTACCCTAATCTTTGTGTTAAGATTTGAATGTGAGTAAATGTGGATTTTTAAATTTTAAAACCTAGCACTTTATTAATATGCATACTTGGAGGTATATTAAAAGGAATGTAATATAATACCTTTAAAAGTCGATAAATTATTTGACAAAAGAGAATTATATAAGTTTAACTAATTAACTTAAATGTCATAATCAATGGTAATGTGACAAGCCCAATGAGGAAAAATAGCAAGTCTAATTGGATTATAAAATTAATCCAAAGAAGTTATTGAATTAAGTTCAAAATGAATTAAACTAATAGTTCAAAGTGGCAGGTAAATAAGCCTAAGTGTGAATGACTAGACTAACTAGTAGCCCACTCAATTAATATAATTGAGTCCAAACACATTGAATGCAAGAATCTAAATGAATAAATTGTTGAGAGTCATAAATGAATTGAATTAGTAGTCCAATTTGAAATAAATTATGAGCCCAAAGAAATGTCTAGGGCCAAATTTGTGTAGTTAGTATTAGTTGGCCCAACCCAAATTAATTATAGGCATAATAAAAATATAGAGAATTAATCATACATTAGTTAATTTGTGGGAAATAAATAATCATGAAGTGATTATTTGTGCAATTAAACTAAAGGGGAGTCTAATCAGTTGATTAATTTAAATTACTGGACTAACCTAAGGAATTTAATATCAATAAATTGATAAGTTGGTAAACTAATGAATAATTCAATTAACTTTGTAACTAGTGAGTCTAATTGGATTATGTGATTAAATAAATGTATTTACTAAATAAGCCTGTGTTATATGAATTAATTAATAGTCCAAGTAAATAAATAAATTACTAGTGGACTAACCCAATTATTTAATTAAACAAGTCAAGTAATTAAATTTGTAATGAACTTGTTGACAATATTATGTGAATCGTGTAATTTAATTAAACTAGCCAAATGCTTGTTTTAATTTCCAAGTAATGCTAGTAATTCATTGATTTGATTAATTGAGCCCAAATGATATTAAATTAGTAGCCCAAACTAGAGTTCAAGTGGTGCATTAAGTGAAAGTCAACTTCTTGGTCAATGTTACTACCAAATTAGAGAATAAAAATAAATCAAAATTAAGAGATAATGTAGAGAGTCCAGTGGGACCCATGTAAACTCCTAAGTGGCTTAATTGATTTGTCATGAGTTGTTAGAAAATCTCCATGTAAGCTTAGATAAGGATTTGTAAGGATAAGATTGGTGATAAATGTATAGATATAGAAGTTGTAAGTACAATTGTCGAAAGATGAAACTTAAATTAATAATACACATCTTTGACCACTAGAATACTTCATTTTTCCAAAAGTTGCAAGAGTTTAGAGAGAGAAACTCTTTAGAGAAAAAGAGAAAAGTTGAGAGAAAAGGAAAGTTAGAGAGAAAAAAGAGAAAACCAAATACGGAATATTAGATCTTGTAAGATGAAATGGTTAGATGATCTTGAAGCAAGGATTAAAGTTGGAAACCTCTTGATGGTGAAGTTTCCTAGCTATGAAAGTGGATCATCCAAGTCTCCTCAAGTTTCTAGCAAAGAGGATCATCCACCAAAGGTTCAAAAGTGTTTTAAAAACCCTGGTTTATGCTTTTCTTTGATCTATATGTAATTTTTATGGTAGAAAACTATTTTCAAAGATCTTGATGCTTAAATCTATGCTAGACTAGTATATCTAGGGTTTAATGGGTTTAACATGAGTATTGATATGCATCTATGTTGGTAAGTTTGACAAAAAGCTTAAAAACGACTTTACCGGAAAACCTTAAAACGTAACAATCTATTCCCGGATTTACTGTTCACGTTACATAAGTCGTATTCATGATTCGTAAATTTTTGGTGGCAGGACTATGAGATAAGAAGATATTCCAAGTGGAATGACTGAAAAATATTAAACGAGTTAGCCGTGGTGATTTTTCTCGTAAAACAATCCTACCGAAAAAAATCTGAAAACCTACTGTCCAAAAAATTAAAAGGTCTATTTTGGCCACGTTTCCTGCTCCAAAAATTCCGGCCATTTTATATGTGGTAGTATATGGTATAAATCAACCACTGTAAAATTTGAGGTCGATCTGACTTCGGATGAATGAGTTATGACCCAACGATTTTCAAAGTTTTAAAAGGGTATGACTCCTATAATTTGAAGCTTGTAAGTCCGAAAATTATGAAATTTTTACTGGATGTACTATATGATGACAGGAAGCTACCATATAAATTTCTGAATTTTCTAATAAAACCTCGATTTTTAATAATTATTGTCATTTCCGGACAGAAATGCACTATTTAAAAATAGTAAATAAAGTTAAAAACCTAAAAAAAAAATATTTTATGTATGGAATCACATATACTAAAGATATCCAAGAGTTATAAAAATAATAAATCAATTAAGTATTTTTAATAAATACGAAGGACTTAAGAAAAACGAGGACAAAAGAATAAAATAAAAATGTATTATTCAATTTTAATTAAATAATACATAAAGGTTATTATTTATTATTTAAATAATAAATAAATTAAATAAAAGTAATTTATTTAATTATTTATTATTTAAATGCTAAATAATAAATAAAGAAATGAGTATATGAAGTTAATAAAATAATTATTTATTATTTAATTAATATTAAATAATAAATAATGGTGATTAGTTATCTAATTATTATTTAAAGGATATTAAAGGAATATAAATTTAATTAGGTAATTATTTATTATTTAATAAATAAGGATGATTCATTATTATTTAAAGGATATTAAATAATAATTAAAGGGAGATGAAGTGAATAAAATGATTATTTGTTATTTAATTAATATTAAATAATAAATGGGGATAATTAATTAAGAAGTTATTATTTAATTATATTCAATAATTATTAAAGAAATTGGGGATAATTAATTAATTAATTATTATTTAAATGATATTAAATAATAATTAAATTAAAATAAGGTTAATAAAATAATTGTTTATGTAATGATAAATAAACAAGTAAAGTTAATTAAATTAATTATTTATTTAATACTAAATAAATAAAAGGAAGAAATTAAATGAATAAGGAGGTGATTAAACAATCTGCATTTATTTGTTTAAGTTTTTATATATTATTATAAAGGAGTAAATTATTATTAAATATTATTGATAATAGCAAGTGATGTAATATTATTAAAGGATTAATAATATTGGTAATTGGATGAATATTATTAAGAGCTTAATAATATTAGTAACCAATTAAAATGTTGTTCAATACCTAATAACGTTTGTAATTGAAATATGTATTATTAATGTATAATAATATTGGTCGGTAATTAAAATATTATCCAATGGTGATAATATTATCCTATAATTTATGAGTTAGTAAATAGGGAATTATGTGTTATCAAGTCAATTTATTTGAGAATGATAAATGAATCTCTATGCACATTACTAATTGAAAGACATTCATATTAGGTCTGTCAAATGAGGTAAATTGAATTGTGTAGGCATAAGCGAGGAAGCAATTCAGGCTAGTTTTTCAGTACTATGTGATGCTCTTATAAACTTGTTATATGTATAAACTGTTAGGTGTGCACTTATTGTATGTACTAATTGATTTTAAATATGCCTTGATATAGTCATATGATGTGAATAACTGATATACAATTGATGCTATGAGTTGAATTGTGTTATATTTTTTTATGTAATTTGGAAAAATCAATATGCGTTGTATGCATGAAGTAATTGGATAAATGCCAAGCATAAACAACATGATGCATATGTTAAATGCGAAGCATGAAGTATGACTTAAATGTGAACTACATGTTATGTGATAACTGTTAGACTTGCTGAGTCGTCGTGCTCACTCTTACTATAATCAACCATTTTCAGCAAAGTGTGAGCAATTTGAAGATCCCGGTAAATGTAAAGGAAATTATTAAAGTTATAATTTCTATAAAACCTTGTTGTTAGAATTGTTTAAATCTTTTGATGTAACATGTTGGAATAATTACAAATTTGTATTATTCTTGAGTTAAGGCCTTGTAATAGTAGTGAAAGCCAATTATATATTAAAGCGAGTGCTAATATTTGTGAACTCGTTTAGATTAAAGAAGTCTGTAAATAGACTAAATGTTTATTGTTAAGGTGTGAGCATTTATATACTCACAAGGATTGTAATAGACTAGGTTATGCTATAAATGATCTGAGTTTGTAAGATAAATGTAAAAATAGCGATTTTGAGGCAAAGTATAAGTAAATGTTATAAAAATTTAAATTTATCGTGTTTTCAATAACATGATTTTATTTAATGATTGTGTATAATAAGAAGAATGTTGTTCGTTAACAACCGGGGGTCACCCGTGGCCAGTACGGGGATTCTCGGGGCGTTACAGTTGGTTTGGTATCAAAGCTGATAGATTATAAACCTTAGGTAGGAATACCTTAGGCTACAACCATAGAATGAGATAAGGAAAATGTCAAAGGAATAAACTTAGATAAAGTTTAAGTAATAAGAGATGAAATATAGAAAATTCATATGAGAAGATCACAAAGTAATCAAAATGAAATCATGGAATAATAGATGTCCTTTTATATGATTAAGAGAATGTGTAAATAGCTTGACTCTATAAAAAGGAAGATACTATGAAATAGTAAAGGATTAAGCTCATAAAGAGTGGTATGTGGTAATATATGAGTTGGGATAATTCATATTGAGTTAAGAGAAAGTCAGATATTGTTGGTTTTTAATTGAGGACTCATGTTAGTGGTTGAATTGTACAATTCTTTGTATGGGCAGGAAATTGTGCTTGGTTTGAGAACCCGCTTAGCTTCCTACATCGATATAGTGGTTAAGTTGAACATTTCCTTATATGGGTAGGGAATTTGTCCTTGGTTTAACCACCGCTTAACTTCTTATATTGATTAGTGGCCGAGTTGACCAATTTCTTGTATGGACAGGAGATTGTGTTTGGTTTGACAACCACTTAGCTTCCTATAATGATAATTGATTGAAACCTGATGTTGCGCTATTCGCTGTATGTATGTTGAGAAGGTGATTCTTTTTTCTTGCCTATAACGGATAGGTAGAGGATGTTAAGGTGGTGCGTGTTCTTAAAACTCACACGCATGGAAAGTTTGCGACTCATAATCGTATGGTGGAGTCCCTGAGCGCATGGACGATTTTGGTTTGACTAGGATAAGTTCCCCAACCCATATGATTGTGGCAAGTTCCTGAACTCATACTGTGTGATAAGTTTGATAAACAGTGAGTGTAGGTAGAGTTAAGTAGCGAGATTAAAGCTATACTAGATATAATTATTAAGCTGAAAAAGATGAGGTGTAAAATTGGTGATTATTTGAGGTTTTAAGATATTCTCAATCTTCTAGCTATGCTAGACTTTGAAATTCTTAAAATCGTGCTAAAACTCTGAAATGTGTTTGAAATGTTTAAATGATTTTCAATTGTTTTTGAAATGTTTAAATGAGGATCTATGCTATGACAATGACTGAATCATCAACATATATTCTGTGAAGCTACAGTATCATGATATCATAAAGTAATTTGCATCATAAAGATGGCGTCAAAATTTGTAAGGACCCGAATTTTCGGGATTACTTTAATAATAATTAATAAGAATTTAATTAACAAAATTAGCAAAGTTGTTTAAATTATTTATGATTGATATATTTTATGTGATTTAAGGTATGCGATGGGATTTAATTGGTAAATTAAATCTATACAGAGATGAGGATAAATTATGTTAAATTAACATAATTGAAAAGTAAATAAATTGTTTAAAAATAATTTATGAAGAATAAGAGAAATTTCATGCAATTATACAATTAAATTGTTGTTATTTAAAATAGTTATGAAGACGCATAAATGATTATGTAAATGGTATTATGTGGTGATGTGAGGTATATGAATTATATATATATATAGGAAAATTTTCAAAAGCGAACTTTAAAAAGCGAACCAAAGACGACGGTTCGTCTTTGGTTCGACCCGTCGTCATAGATACCAAAGACGACGGTTCGTCTTTGGTTCGCTTTTTAAGGTTCGCTGGAGAAGGGAACTATATATATGTGTGTGTGTGTGTGTGTGTGTGTGTGTGTGTGTGTGTGTGTGTGTGTGTGTGTGTGTGTGTGTGTGTTCAATTGTTATATTGATAAAATTTTATTGATTATGGAGATAAGAGATTAATAATTAAATTAATCCAAATTTAAATGAAAAGTTAATGAGGGAGTTAGTAAAATTGAAATTATTGATTATAAAATTAATCAATAATTATAGAGGAAGTTTGAAAATTAATTAAGAAGAAAAAGTAATTATATAAATTATATAATAGGAAATTATATAATTTATATAAGGAAATTAAAGTAAAGTATTAAGAGAATAATAATTATATAAATTAGATAAGAATAATTATATAATTTATGTAAGAGGATTAAATTAATTGAGGATGGAAGAAAAATTATATGAATTGTACAACATGTTATTGTATAGTTTACATAAAGTGTAATGAGTAATGAAGAAAATAGAAAAATAAATGAGAGAAATGATTATTTTAAATTGTTAAGTTGTGAATTATGTAAAATGGAATTATTTTCAATTTTTATGGGAAATAATATTTTAGAAACATAAACATGTTGATTAAACATGTTATCCATGTAACGAAGTGAAAAAGTATAAAAAATAATTTTTATAATTTGTATATGTCATTTTATTAATTTTAGAGGTATAAATTACCTTACATGCATGTTATTATGCGTGTACAAAAATTGTTATGTAAAGTACCTGAAAAAGGTATAAATATTATTTATAAATCATGTTATGAATTTTGGTGAATTAAAATAAATTTATTACATGAAATAACTACGCAATATATTAAATTATTCATTTATGCTTGATTTGTGCTAATCTGAATTTGTTGAGGTCGGTGGACTTGAGTAAAAAGTTGAAAATAATTCATGCAATTTAAGGCTAAATAGGAAGGAGGAAAAGAACAATAATAAAAAGCAAACAAAAAATAAAAACCAACAAAACCATCCCATTTTCTCTCTTTTCTTCTCCCATCACCATCACCACCACCAAGCACCACCACTACCAAGAGAGAAGAAGAACTTTGGTGCCAACAAAGTGAAGTACAAGTTTTATAAGAAAGTTTGCAAGCTTTAGAATGTATAAAAATTACTTTATTTGGTTTATTTTCGTATTTTTGGTGATAAATAAATTTTGTGAAAAATTAGTAAATAAGAAGAAAAATTAAAACGGTTTAAGATTTCTTGTTGGGTTATTGATTTCGGAAAAAGAAAGAAGAAAAATAGGGCCGCCCGCGCATTGCGCGAGCGACCATTTTTTTTCCTTTCGGAAATGGGATTTAATATGGTGGCGTTTAGGAGCAGCTGGGGCAGGGCCGCGCCATGCGCGGCTGTAACTTGTCCACCGCCAGACCAAACAACGCCGTTTGGCCTAGGCGGAAGAAGGGCGCGCGCAATGCACGGTGGACGGCAACGTTGGTTAATTACCAGCGTGCCCCTGACCTTTTCAGAAAATGCCAAGCGTGTCCCTTGGCCTCGGCAAATTACGACCATGCCCTTGATCTTTTCTGTTAATGCCGAATGTGTCCCTAAAGTGCAAAAATTATGAAAATGTCCTCAAAAATTAGTTTTTAATAAAATAAATGTTAAAAATTGTTTAAAAATTATTAAAAAATACTAAAAATATAAAATGATATTTGGGCATTAAATTTAATATTTTTACAAAAATATTAAATATTATGGATTAATATTTAAATATTTTAAATATTAATCTAGTAAGCTTAAAATTTAGAAAATTGTTAAATAAAATCCGGACGATCGAATATGCTAAATTTTATCTGACGAGTCGGATTGTCCGCATTGAATGTGTTTTATATTAATTAAATTAATATATTAGAGTGCTAATCAATCATTATTTAATTGATTTATTATAGGTCATCCAAGAAAGGATTATTAACCATTAATTTAATAATCGGACACCGAGGCAAGTTCTTCAGTACTTGATGCTAACTGATTGTTTTAATTTTTGTTAAAATGCATATAAAATTATGTGTTATGTGATCCATTGTTGATATGACTGATATGTGCTTTCGGTGCAATGATGTGACTATATGTGAATTTGATTAATGTTTGTTTTACGTGATGGCTAATCTGAAATAGATATTATGCACGTGTGATATATTGCTTTAGTAGAAGCACAATACATGATGTATGACACACACACACACACACACACACACACACACACACACATAGCATATTATGTGCTACGTGAAGCATGAAAGGTGTAAACTATTGATCTTGCTGAGCCGTTGTGCTCATTCTTGCATAATATAAATTTTACAGGTAAAAATAAAACTTTAGGAGTATTAAATCATAACTAGAGACTATGTATGATATCAGTGAAAGTTGCAAATGTAATTTCTGTATATATGTAATTTGTATATAGAAACTGAATATAATTAAATTAGTGGAATGAGTATTTATAATTCGTGAGATATATATAAGTCAGATTCTGATCGGATAAATAAGGTTTAGTCATGAAAAGAAAAGAAAAAGTAAAGGTTGCAATCCAGGGACTAGGATCGAAATGTAAAGATTTTAAATGTCAAAATATTTTAATACAATGATTGAAAAAAAAATTATACCAAAAAATTTGGTAATTGATGACTGTAAAGTCAATTAATGGATTAAATAAGGTGACTAAAGATTTATTAACGGACCGAAATTTGGACGTTAAGTAAATAATGTATAATAATATATGAAATTTAAGGTAATTTAAGCTAATAAGGTTTGTCGAATTTCAGGGTCGTTACAGATGGTATAAGAGCTGAAGGTTATAAACTTAGGGTAAACGATACCTTAGACTATAACATTAGTAAGAAAGAGTAAGGTTAGTTAGGTGTTCTAAAAACCCAAGGGTATAGTAAGCTCGTGACTCATGATTATGTGGTGGAGCCCCTCAGCGAATGGGCGACGTTAGCCTGACTAAGACAAGCTCTTCAAGCCATATGATTGTGGTAAGTTCCTGAGCCCAAATACGTGATAAGTTTGATGAACATGAGGGAATTAGAGTTGGGAGCCATAAGTTGAGAGATATAGTTCTCAGATATTGGTTAAGGTTAAGAAAATATGAAAGATATAAGATTATAAGGAAAATATAGAGATGTTAAGAAAGATTTGAATGAAGGTAACGAATTGAGAAAAATTCATAAATTCAATTAAGAATATATCTGAAAGAATATTTGAAAGGATTCAAAGATGAATCTCAAAGAAAATCAGGGGACACCTGATTCAAGCAATAAAGATGACAAAGTAATCTAAAAAGCATAGAAAGATATCATAATAACATGATCAGGAACAGTAAAAGGATCGTACTACGATACGATCACGAGATAAGGAAATCGAATAATGAATAGATTGTAAAGTAAGATCACAATGTCATCCAATGAGACTGTGAAATAACAGAGAGACCTATTAATGATCTAAAAAGGTATAACTTGATGTTATAAAGAGAAATGGTACTATGAAATAGTACGACATGAACTCAGAGAATGATGAGACGTGAATTACAGAAATGTTATGATAAGGGGACAGAAAGCTTGGGTACGAAATTTCAATTGAGGACTCACGTGGTGACTGAGTTGCACAAGCCTTTGTATGGGCAGAGGACTTATGTCCACTTAGCTTTTATAGTGATAATCATTGAAATGTTAGAGTCACGCTATCGGTATACATATGTTGAGGAGGTGATTCTTCTCTCATATGTATATTTGATAGATAGATAATATTAAGTTTAGGCACGAGATCTTAAAACTCATGCATATGGTAAATCCATGACTCATAATCGTATGGTATGTTTTGAGCCCTAAGCATATGGAAAGTCTTTGATTTATTCTTAGACTATGTATTGCTAGGATAAATGCCTAAACTCATATTCTTGTGGTAAGTTCTTGGACTCATAATGTGTGGTAAGTTTGAGGAACGATACGGGGGTATAGAAAAGTTGGAGTAGCCAGAAATCTTTAGTATGATATGTAATAGTAATCTTAGAAATAAATATTGTAATTAAGTGAAAGAGCAGAAGGTGGCAGATGTTTTGGAATTTAGGGAATTCCCACTCTTCTCGCTTTGCTAGACTTCGAAATTTTTGGCCTCAAACTAACTTCACACTATTGTGCTTTTAAAAATGTAAATGAATTTTATTATCATGCATGCACGGTAACACGGGTGTGTGGATTCATGCATCATTGCCTGTCACGGTATGATAAAAACTAAAATGATTTTCAATGTTTTAAGCAATTTAAAAAGTGTCTACGCTACTTGTTTCGGCTAGATAAAAATATTTTTAACATCAAAATGTATTTCAAAAGAATCATCAATACATCTTTTAGCCCAGTGTAGATGTGATGAATGATGGAATTCTCAACGTGTTATTGAGACGGTGCGGTACTATGACGTCATTGTAACAACCCCGAAATTCGTCCCACTTTATTACCTTAAATTTCTTATTTATTAAACGTTATCTTCATAATGTCCAAATTTTGGTTCGTTAATAAATCTTTAATCACCTTAATTAATTCATTTATTGACATTATCGTCATCAATTACCAAATTTTTGGTATAAATTTTTCTTTTTTTCAATTCAATTATTGTATTAAAATATTTAGATATTTAAAAAAACTTAATTTCTCGATCCTAGTCCTTGAATCGCAACCTTTACTTTTTCTTTCTGTAGCTAGTATCATAATGCTCCACATTCAAAATCTAATGTTATTTACATTCATACAATTATTCCTTGTTGCGTCATTCAAAATCAAACATATAATAATTTCTAACGTAACAGCTATCTTAGACATTCACGGTTCACAATTTAACTCTATTTATTCTATACAGGTCCAACGTATATGAATATACGAAACATCAAAACAAACTTTGCAATTTACCATATTGAATATAACCATTTCATTTACAATCTTCTAGATTGATCCATCTCTAATATAATCCGATATTTCTGAAATTCATTTCTTAACCTGAAAAAGTTTATTTTAAGCAAGTAATGAGTACAACGGCTCAGCAAGTTCAACAGTTTATGCGTCACGTAACACATACCTTAATATGCTTGGTGTGGGTCATACATCATGTGCTTGTGCTTCTACTATAACAATATATCTCATATCATTGCACAAAGTACACATAATTGTCATATTATCCATGTATCACATAACACATAATTCATATGCATTTGAACAAATATTATCATATCATAACAATCAACATTTATCATTTAAAGACTAAAGAACTTGCCTGGATCGTGGCATTAAATAATAAATATCCTCTTTATAATGCTTTTCGTACAACCTCCTCAAGCCAAAATTTCCTTTAAAGCTTGTTCTAAACATGTTGGCACCCAAAGATTTCCTTCCCTTGGTGGCTATGGAGATTTTCCGGTGAAAGTGGTGGCTATGGGTGGTGGTTCGGATGAAAGATAAAGAGAGAGTTTGTGTGTGTGTTTGTTTTTCTTTCTTTAACCTCCTTTTTCCTTCTTGCTTTTTAATTCCTTTTATAACCAACAACAACTTAACCAAAATTTATAACAAATTAATTCCACCGCCTCTCTCTCTCTCTCTCACGCAGTCAACTTGGAAAATTTCGGATAATTTCATACAAAATTATACTTTTTAATACATTTCGTAGTTATTTTGTGTAATAAATATTTTATATAATATATATATATAATATTTATTTTAATTTCCCAAAAATCATAACATGATTTATAAATAATTTTAATACCTCTCTTGGGAACTTTTCTTGACAAATTTTGTACACGCATAATGACATGCGTGTAATTATATGAGGTAATTTATACCTCCAAAAATCATAAAATAATACATATAACATATAAAATTTATTTTTCATAATTTTTCGCTTCGTTATTTGGACAACATGTTACACTAACATGTTCACGTTTCTGAAATATTATCCTTCATAAAAATCATAATAATTCCATTATACATAACCATAATTTTTAATAACTTAAAACATTCATTTTCTCATTTCTTTTCCATTTCTTTAATTTTCACATTAACTTTCCTTATATAAATTATATAATTTATTATTATATAATTTATATAATTACTTTTATTCTTATATAATTTCTATTTCACACAAATACAATTTATAAAATTTTCTTCCATCCTTATTCAACTAAATTCTCTTATATAAATTATATAATTATTCTTATATAATTTATATAATTATAATTTCCTACGTACCATACTTTAATTTCCTTATATAAATTATATAATTTATATAATTACATTTCTTCTCAATTAATTTCTAAACTTCCTCCATAATTCTTGATTAAATCCAAAATCAATAATTACAATTTTACTAATTCCCTCATTACCTTTTTATTTAAAATTGGATTAATTTAATTATTAATCCCTTTATTTCCATATTCAATGGAATTTAAATTATAACAATTAAACAAGCATACATATATATTCACATATTAAATTCATATTTCTCACATTACCATATAACCTCATTTACATAATAATTTTATTGTACAATATATTGTACCTTTACATGAAATTTCTCTTATTCTTAATAAATTGTTTTTAAACAATTTATTACTTTTCCATTTATTTAAATCAACACAATTCATCACCATTTATGTACAGATTTAATTTACCAATTAAATCCCTTCAAACACTTTAAATCACTTACATCATAAATAATTTAAACAACTTTGATAATTTTGTTAATTAAATTCTCATTTAATTTTTATTAAAGAATTCTGAAAATTCGGATCCTCACATTCTTCCCCCCTTAGGGTTTAATGGGTTTAACATGAGTATTGATATGCATCTATGTTGGTAAGTTTGACAAAAAGCTTAAAAACGACTTTACCGAAAAACCTTAAAACGTAACAGTCTGTTCCCGGATTTACTGTTCACGTTCTGTAAGTCGTATTCATGATTTGTAAATTTTTGGTGGCATGACTATGAGATAAGAAGAAATTCCAAGTGGAAGGACTGAAAAATATTAAACGAGCTAGCCATGGTGATTTTCTTGTAAAACAGTCTTACCGGAAAAAATCTAAAAACCTACTGTCCAGAAAATTAAAAGGCTTGTTTTGGCCACGTTTCTTGCTCCAAAAATTCCAACCATTTTATATGTGGTAGTATATGGTATAAATCAACCATTGTAAAATTTGAGCTCGATCCGACTTTGGATGTGTGAGTTATGACCCAACGATTTTCAAAGTTTTAAAAGGGTATGACTCCTATAACTTGAAGCTTGTAACTCCGAAAATTATGAAATTTTTACTGGACGTAATATATGATGACAGGAAGCTACCATCATATAAATTTCATAATTTTCTAATAAAACCTCGATTTTTAATAATTATTGTCATTTTCAGACAGAAATGGACTATTTAAAAATAGTAAATAAAGTTAGAAAACTAAAAAGAAATTATTTTATGTATGGAATGACATATACTAAAGATATCCAAGAGTTATAAAAAGAATAAATCAATTAAGTATTTTTAATAAATACGAAGGACTTAAGAAAAACGAGGATAAAAGAATAAAAGAATTATGTATTATTAAATTTTAATTAAATAATACTTAAATGTTATTATTTATTATTTAAATAATATTAAATGATAAATAAATTAAATAAAAATAATTTAATTAATTATTTATTATTTAAATGCTAAATAATAAATAAAGTAAATGAGTATATGAAGCTACTAAAATAATTATTTATTATTTAATTAATATTAAATAATAAATAATGGTGATTCGTTATCTAATTATTAATTAAAGGATATTAAAGGAAGATAAAGTTAATAAGGTAATTTTTTATTATTTAATAAATAAGGATGATTCATTATTATTTAAAGGATATTAAATAATAATTAAAGGGAGATGAAGTGAATAAAATGATTATTTTTTAATTAATTAATATTAAATAATAAATGGGGATAATTAATTAAGAAGTTATTATTTGATGATATTCAATAATCATTAAAGAAATTGGGGATAATTAATTAATTAATTAATTATTATTTAAATAATATTAAATAATAATTAAAGGAAAATAAGGTTAAGAAAATAATTGTTTATGTAATGATAAATAAACAAGTATAGTTAATTAAATTAATTATTTATTTAATACTAAATAAATAAAAGGAAGAAATTAAATGAATAAGGAGGTGATTAAACAATTTGCATTTATTTGTTTAAGTTTTTAAATATTATTATAAAGGAGTAAATTATTATTAAATATTTAATGATAATAGCAAGTGATATAATATTATTAAAGGATTAATAATTTTTGTAATTGGGTGAATATTATTAAGAGCTTAATAATATTAGTAACCAATTAAGATGTTGTTCAATACTTAATAACGTTTGTAATTGAAAGAGGTATTATTAATGTATAATAATATTGGTCGGTAATAAAAATATTATCCACGGGTGATAATATTATCCTATAATTTATGAGTTAGTAAATAGGAAACTATGTGCTGTCAAGTCAATTTATTTGAGAATGATAAATGAATCCCTATGCGCAATACTAATTGAAAGATAATCATATTAGGTCTGTCAAATGAGGTAAATTGAATTGTGTAGGCGTAAGCGAGGAAACAATTCAGGCTAGTTTTTCAATACTATGTGATGCTCTTATAAACTTGTTGTTATATGTATAAACTGTTAGGTGTGCACTTATTGTATGTACTAATTGATTTTAAATAAGTCTTGATGCAATCATATGATGTGAATAGTTGATATAAAATTGATGCTATGATTTGAACTGTGCTATATGTTCTATGTAATTTGGAAAAATCGATATGTGTTGTATGCATGAAGTAATTGGATAAATGCTAAGCATAAGCATCATGATGCATATGTTAAATGCGAAGCAAGAAGTATGACTTAAATGTGAACTACATGATATGTGATAACTGTTAGACTTGCTGAGCTGTTGTGCTCACTCTTGCTATAATCAACCATTTTCAGCAAAGTGCGCGAAATTTGAAGATCCCGGTAAACGTAAAGCAAATTATTGAAGTTATAATTGCTATAAAACCTTGTTGTTAGAACTGTTTAAATCTTTTGATGTAACATGTTGGAATAATTACAAATTGGTATTATTATTGAGTTAAGGCCTTGTAATAGTAGTGAAAGCCAGTTGTATATTAAAGCGAGTGCTAATATTTGTGAACTCGTTTAGATTAAAGAAGTCTGTAAGTAGACTAAAGTGTGAGCATTTATATATTCACAAGGATTCTAATAGACTAGGTCATGCTATAAATGATCTGAGTTTGTAAGATAAATGTAAAAATTGCGATTCTGAGGCAAAGTATAAGTAAATGTTATAAAAATTTAAATTTATCGAGTTTTCAATAACATGATTTTATTTAATGATTGTGTATAATAAGAATAAGGTTGTTCGTTAACAACCGGGGGTCGGCCGTGGCCAGTGCGGGTGTAGACACCCAAATTTTGCACTTGTGTACTAACCCTGACAGGAGGGCAAGATCGTCATTGGACCCGACATACGAAAAGAAGGTGGACCCCAACACGAAGCCACCACAACTGCTTGCGGTCAAAGTTGTCAACCGAACAACGAGCATCGGGTCCGTTGAGGCAGGACACATAGTCGATCTAGACGAAGCCTGATCTGGTCGCCAAAGACGACGAATGGCCACTACGCTTACAATAGTCGGGTGTCTCGCTCCCCGGTGAGCAAGCGGCTGCCCAACTCCCCGGTGAGCTGGCGGGGGTGGAAGGGGGCAGCGCCCCCTGGAAGCCAAGCACAATATGGTACGTTTCCCAGGGATTTCCAGATTGCAAAATACGAGCCTTCCAGCGAAAAAATGAAAGACCGACATCAATACACGAAAATCGAGGAAGCACCGAGGCCGGCTGCGGCTGCACTTGCGGCCAGCCGCGGTTGCACTTGCGGCCAGCTGCGGCTACACCTGCGGCCAAGATCTGAGTTTCTAAATCGCCTCTTCCAGTTTCATTTCTTCATCAGACGCGGGAGGAAGAAAAAATAGGACGCGAGAGTAGAAAAAAGAGGGGACCCGAGAGCAAAAAAAGAGAAGAAAAGAATAGGAAAAAAGAGAGATCCATGGTGTATTAAATAGTAGATCTAGTCTATTTTTGTTTAATCTTTGGGTGTCAAAAGTTAGATCCATGGTGTATTGAAGCTCTTTCTCGGCTCTCCTTCCGAATTCAAGGTGAAAAGGCTCGATTTGTACGATGTTGACTCTATTGTAATAGATCTACCGTTTATTTTGTTATTTTGTGGAATTGTGCTATTTAATATTTGTTTCCGTGTATTATCTGAGCATTTCTACCGATTATATTTGTGTTATTGGGTTAGATTTATAATTTGGACTCACCTATGTGAGCTCCGGTTATAAGATCTAGATTTCATTTGATTGAGTAAATATTATTGTATTGGATTGGCCTCGTTGCAATATTTGGGTTTTGATTCATTAAATAAGCCCGGATCGAGGTTGGCTAAGGAGCACGTTGCGTGCATTTTTACGGCCTAGCCCTTCGATGATGTCCGTGTGGGCATTTTGATAATTTCAATATTTTGTTGTGACATTGTGGTTGTGAGCCTAGGGATGAAATTAATGCCTTGAAATTCCGATTCAAGGCTATTAATAAAATCCCGAAGATGGACTGTTGGGTTAATTGTAATTCTTGTTATTGGTCATTTTCGATGTAAAATGTATCATTTGGGCCTTAAAATGATATCGATACCGAAAATCGGGTTTAAGGCCCCGTAATAGTAAAATGTGCGATTGTGGGCGTTTGGGGTTATTTTGATGGCTCACATGACCATGAATAGCTCCAACGTTATTTTGATGCTTAGTTTTTCCTTTCGACACAAGAAAATGATTTTGGGAATGAAAAGACAAAGATTTTCATAAAATCAAGCAAAGTAGGATATTATATCACTCGTATGCTAAAAATAAAAAATCGAAAGTATCGGATGAGCTCCATTCCTATTTGACGAAGGATTCGAAAACCTTGTTTTATAAATGTCATCATTAAAGATTTTGTTATCAAAACGAAAGGCTAAAAATGAACTTTTCAAAACGAATCGAATCGTTCGTGCATATGGTCAACGAGATTTCAGAAGTACTTTTGAGAAATAAAACATTCCAACGACATTCATTTAGGCACACACGCACACACATGCGCACACACACATTTTAGAATTTAAAAGGATAGAAAAACATCATGATCGCGGTAACCGTGTTTTCACGGAAGTCGGGGGGTGCCTAACACCTTCCCCTTGCTTAAGCAAGCCTCTGAACTCTATGAATCTCGATTTGCAGACCAATTAATTCAGAGTCATACATGAGCCAGCGATTACGAAAATAAAATTCGAATGAGTTGGTACATCCATTTCGAATATACCAACTGGCGACTCTGGTTAATTGACTCATCATAAAAAAATCGACCTTTCAAACCCCGTCGACACTCAAGCCGACCCTTTTCAAAAAACACATCTTAATCCAAAGGCTAAAATTGGGAAGGGCAAATTAATTATTTATTTAATACTAAATAAATAAAAGGAAGAAATTAAATGAATAAGGAGGTGATTAAACAATTTGCATTTAATTGTTTAAGTCTTTAAATAATATTAAATGAGTACATTATTATTAAATATATAATGATAATAGCAAGTGATGTAATATTATTAAAGAATTAATAGTATTGGTAATTGGGTGAATATTATTAAGAGCTTAATAATATTAGTAACCAATTAAGATGTTTTTCAATACTTAATAATGTTTGTAATTGAATGAGGTATTATTAATGTATAATAATATTAGTTAGTAATTAAAATATTATCCAAGGGTGATAATATTATCCTATAATTTATGAGTTAGTAAATAGGGAACTATGTGCTGTCAAGCCAATTTATTTGAGAATGATAAATGAATCCCTATGCGCATTACTAATTGAAAGATAATCATATTAGGTCTGTCAAAGGAGATAAATTAAATTGTGTAGGCGTAAGTGAGGAAGCAATTCAGGCTAGTTTTTCAGTACTATGTGATGCTCTTATAAACTTGTTGTTATATGTATAAACTGTTAGGTGTGCACTTATTGTATGTACTAATTGATTTTAAATAAGCCTTGATACATTCATATGATGTGAATAGCTGATATACAATTGATGCTACGATTTGAACTGTGTTATATGTTTTATGTAATTTGGAAAAATCGATATGTGTTGTATGCATGAAGTAATTGGATAAATGCCAAGAATAAGCAGCATGATGCATATGTTAAATGCGAAGCATGAAGTATGAATTAAATGTAAACTACATGTTATGTGATAACTGTTAGACTTGCAAAGCCCTCGTGCTCACTCTTGCTATAATCAACCATTTTCAGCAAAGTGCAAGGAATTTGAAGATCCCGGTAAACGTAAAGCTAATTATTGAAGTTATAATTGCTATAAAACCTTGTTGTTAGAACTGTTTAAATCTTTTGATGTAACATGTTGGAATAATTACAAATTGGTATTATTCTTGAGTCAAGGCCTTGTAATAGTAGTGAAAGGCAGTTGCATATTAAAGCGAGTGCAAATATTTGTGAACTCGTTTAGATTAAAGAAGTCTGTAAGTAGACTAAATGTTTATTGTTAAAGTGTGAGCATTTATATACTCACAAGGATTCTAATAGACTAGGTAATGCTATAAATGATCTGAGTTTGTAAGATAAATGTAAAAATTGCGATTCTGAGGCAAAGTATAAATAAATGTTATAAAAATTAAAATTTACCGAGTTTTCAATAACATGATTTTATTTAATGATTGTGTATAATAAGAATAAGGTTATTCGTTAACAACCGGGGGTCGGTCGTGGCCAGTGCGGGGATTCTCGGGGCGTTACAAGATCAATCTTAGAGAAATACTCCGCTCCTTTGAGTTGATCAAACAAGTCATCAATCCTAGGTAATGGATACTTATTCTTTACGGTCAATTTATTGAGTTCACGATAATCAACACATAATCTTAAAGTTCCATCATTTTTCTTGACAAACAATACTGGTGCTCCCCATAAAGAAACACTTGGTTGAATGTATTTCTTATCCAATAGTTCTTGTAACTGTAACATCAATTCCTTCAATTCCATATGCGTCATTCTATATGGAGCCTCCGACACAGGTGTAGTTACAGGAGCTAAATCAATAACGAACTCAATTTTTCTATCAGGTGGAAGACAGGGTAGATCATCGAAAAAGACATCCTGAAACCCTCTAACCACTGGTATTTGGTTTATATCTAACCCTTTATGTTGGGTGTCTACGATATATGCCAAATAGCCTTGACATCCCTTCTTAAGTAATCCATTTGCTTGATTTGCAGTTAGGCATCGGGATTTTCTTGGTGACTGACTTCCGTTGAAGACTACCGTTGACTTGGACGTTGGAAGAAGTTTAACGCACTTTTGTTGACAATCGTTCATCGCTTAGTGATTGGTCAACCAATCCATGCCTAGAATTACATCAAATACCCCTAATTGGATTGGAATAAGATCCACTCTCAGCTCATGACCCTTGATCACTATGTAACAACCTTTTATTATCTTATTAAAAGGAATTAGTTCTTTATTAGCAATCTCTATTATTAAAGGATTTTCTAATAATTCACTAGGCATGTTTTGTTTCTTAGCAAATTCATGGGAAATAAAAGAGCAAGTAACACTCGAATCAAATAGCATTTAAGCACTTATGGTGTTGATCAGAATGATACTTGACACTACATCCTGTGATGCTACAGCATCTCCCACGACCATGTTGAATGTCCTTATTGTTAGACGACCTAGGTTAGTTGTTGGGGTAGATTTATTGCTATTGTCCCCTCCAGCATTTTCTCCCTTCTTGGGGCACATCTTTGCTTGATGCCCCATGGCTCCACAGTTAAAGCAAGAGTCTTTCTTAGGGTTAGGGCATGCTATTGCTATGTGTCCTTCTTGTTTGCAATTGTAGCAAATAGTTTTCCCTTTTAGACACACTCCTAAGTGTGGTTTCCCGCAGGTTTTACACGGTTCTACTGTTTTCTTTTTATTCTCCCCTCCTTGCTGGAAGTTTTCACCATTGAACCTTCTTTTATTATTATTGTTTCATCTGCCATTCCCTCCCTTATTATTATTATTCTCTTTATTAAATTTTGTTATTACTTCACCACTGCTTTCGGCAATGATAACTCGAAAAGATGGGTGTAGACACCCAAATTTTGCACTTGTGTACTAACCCTGTCAGGAGGGCAAGATCGTCACCCGACCCGACATGCGAAAAGGAAGGTGGACCCCAGCACGAAGCCACCCCAACAACTTACGGCCAAAGCCGCCACAACGAACAACGAGCATCAGGTTACTTGCGGCAAGACGAACAGTTGATCCAGAGGAGCCTGATTTGATCATAACTAATGGCCACTACGCTTACGATGTTCGGGGGTCTCGCTCCCCGGTGAGCGAGCGGCTGCCCAGCTCGCCGGTGAGCTGGCGGGGGTGGAAGGGGCCAGCGCCCCCTGGAAGCCAAGCACAAAGAGCAATTTATACATTAGGTAACCGCCTCCCGAAATAATACCGCAGAAATTGGCGAATTAAGACCGCGCGGCACGGAAATCGAGAAAAGCAAGCCGGACAGCCGCGGATGCACCTGTGGCCACCGACAAAGGGGCAGGTTCGCGGCTCGAGGGCGGCACACGACAGCCGAGGTTCGGCGCGGGCGGCCAGCGAAGTCAGCCGCAGATGCACCTGCGGCCAGACGCAGTTGCACCTGCGGTTGCCTTCGGAACTCTATTAAGCATCCAGATCTGCGTCCGAGAAGAAAAAGAGAGAGAAAAATAATAGATTTTAGAGAGAGAAGGAGCGCGGGAGGAGAGAGAAAGGCTCGGGTGGAGGTGTTTTGAATGATAAATTGTGGATTGTTGCTCAAGTAGTAAGGATTTCTTGTAGTCTTGGTTCAAATCTTGGAATATAAAGCTTGTCTTGGTGTATTGCAAGGTGAAATGAAGTGTTTTCTTTAATCTTTTGCTTATTTTGGTGTTGAACAGTTGTTGTTTTGATTTTGCTTAATATAGTATGTTGTAATATCATTGAGGATCCATGGATTAGGGATGTTTAGCGAGGGTTCCATTGGAACGAGACTTCCTCCTAATATCCCAATGACATCCGTATGGTGAGATGTAGTTTGTTGTGTTCATGAACGGTTTGGAATGTTGGCATTGGGATTTTGATCCATATAGCACCGTAACGAGTTTAGTATTGTTAGATTCGCCGTAGTATTGGGTTTGTGATATTTGGGTTATATAATGTGATAGCAAATGTCTAGATCTTGTTAAATTTGTTTAGTATTGGTTGTGCTGTGATAGGATGATTGTGAGCCTAGGGGGGAGATCCCCGTGATCGAACCCCGATGATGGACGTTTCGGCATATGTAATCCTTGTATAGAGTCCATGGATGTGTATTTTGTAATATCGGGCCTTAAAACGATACCAAGTCGTGTTCGGGTTAAGGCCCCGTAATAATAATAAAATATGTGATTGTGGGTGTTTGGGGTTGTCTGGATGGCTTACATGCCCGTGGATAGCCCCGACACGTTGTGAGTGCTTGTTTTAATTTACGACACAAAAAATGGTTTTTAAATAAGGCAAATAATGAAGATTTTGTAAAAAATGATCAAACTAGGATGCTAGATTCACGAGGTTTAAAAAATCAAGGGTTTTGGCAAACTTTAATCCATGATTGATGAAAAGGCTTTAGTTGGTTTTGAAATGTCACAAAAAATGATTTCGTAAAATAAATGAACGTTTTAATTAAACTTTGTGCATAGGGTTAAAGAGTTCTAGAAGTTGCCTTCATTTTATTTATATTAATTGTTAGGAGGCAATGTATAGTCTCGATTCCTATTTGACAAAAGTTTAAAATTGTTTGTTTTCCAAAATGACATCTAATAAAAAGCCACTCAACGTTTTCGAATTTAAAATCAATCTTTCTTATAAAAAGCGAAGCCTTGTCATTTGGGTCAAAAGACGTTAAAACACTTTCCAGATAAAGCACATTTGCCATACAAAAGACCAAACAAAATTCACCACAAGCATTCACCTAGGCACACACGCACACACGCGCAGCTCACACATTTTTAGGATTTAAAAGGATAGGAAAACATCGAGATTGCGGTAACCGTGTTTCACGGAAGTCGGGGGGTGCCTAACACCTTCCCCTCGCTTAAGCAAGCCCCCGAACTCCATGAATCTCGGTTTGCGGACCAATTAACTCAGAGTCACATGAG
Source organism: Hedera helix (assembly GCA_947179155.2). Lineage (NCBI taxonomy): Eukaryota > Viridiplantae > Streptophyta > Magnoliopsida > Apiales > Araliaceae > Hedera > Hedera helix. The sequence continues at coordinate 25,314,670 of OX359266.1, forward strand.
CCAGCGATTACGAAAAAACTAAATTCGGATGAGTTGGTACATCCATTTTAAATATACCAACTGGCGACTCTGGTCAATTGGCTCATAAAATATCGATCTTTCAAAACCCGTCGACATTAAGCCGACCCTTTTCTAAACCACATTTAATTCAAAAGGCTAAAATTGGAAAAGGGCATTTTAATTATTAAAAAACGAAACGGCGAAATCCCGGCGTCGACAGCTGGCGACTCCGCTGGGGACCATTAGAGGGCTTAAGCCGCGTTTAAAATCTTGATGTTTTCCTATTCTTCAAAAAATCTAAAAAATGTACGGTTGCGTTACTTTTGATTAATCTACCTTTTGTGCGTGTATGAATGAATGTGCGAGTTTTGTGATTACTTTACGAATGCTTTACCTTAATGTCATCATTTGCATACGGTGAGGTACGATGAATGTATGATAAATGTATGTTGAGCAGTTCCTCCTCCTGAGGCAAACCCGTCGGATGTGGATTACTGGACTCAAAGGGGTGCTCCCCGGCGAGGCTCAGGAAAAGCATCCACTCAGATCCAATCCAATTGAAAGATCGGATTCATTCCCTTCGAGTATGTTGCGAAGATCTGGGAACCTTCATGCCGAAAAGCCCGCGAGAGTAACTTAGGGTAGGTCAGCCTCAGATAAACCCGACGCGTGGTAGGTCTCTTCATACCCTTTTACGATCTACGCACATGATATCATACTGTAGTCAATCCTTTTGTACCAACCACTTTTTCCAAATAAAAGTACTGACCTCTGTTTTACAGGGGCAAGCTTGGAGAGCATCGTGAATTGCACTGTGTCATTACCTTGGTTAAAATAAAAAGGACACTGACCCTGTTTTGCAGAAAAAGATTACAAAACCCAAAAATACAAAAATAATTGCTTTAGCATGCATCTGCCAATACCATGACCCGGAACTAAACTTGGTTTGTTTATTCGCAGGATTGCTCCCCAAAACCGTCTCCGATCTAAGAAAGCCAGAGAACTAGCAGTCGAGATGGCTGAAAACCCTAATCCGGACCTGGCTCCCGTATCTCGGGAAGAGTTCAACGCTGTGAGAAATCAAATGACGGAGCTGACTATGTTGCTCAAAGAGCATTTCAAACTAAAATCAGGGCCACAGCTCGAGGACCAGCCGGGGCCATCATCTCAGGAGAACATACTGACCCCAGAAACTCCAAAGGTTGAACCGGCAAAACAAATCATTATCATTCCAGAGGATGAGGTTGCCAGCACTGTCAGCAAGAAAATAAAGCAGATGGAGGAGGCCATCAAAACTATGAAGGGAATCGGGTCATATGGCAGTGTTAACTACTCCGATCTGTGCATCTTTCCGGGAACCAGATATCCAGAAAAGTTCAAACTCCCCGAATTTGAAAAGTATAACGGGTCAGGGGATCCTTACACCCATTTGAAAGTATACATCGGAGAGCTGGGGGGATATGCTGAGGACGAGTCACTGAGAATGCAACTGTTCCAGAAAAGCCTGACAGGGGAGGCTAGAACGTGGTATGCGAGATTGGACAATGCTAAGATTCACAATTGGGAGGAGCTGGCCCATACTTTCCTAACCCAATACAGCTTTCAGTCCCAGATGGCCCCGGATCGATACCAGATGACCAAAATCAGAAAACAGACCAGTGAATCCTTCAGAGACTATGCTCAGCGGTGGAGGAGGATGGCAGCCCAAGTGAACCCACCCATGAGTGAGGCAGAGATGGTAATGACCTTCATCGATATACAAGAGGCTCCTTACTATGAAAGGGTGATAACAGGGATAGGGAAGCCTTTTGCGGAAATGATCAAGCATGGGGAGATGGCGGAGATGGGATTGAAGTCAGGAAAGATCCGAGATTTCACAGCTCTTGAAGCCGTTGCTGAGCAAATTCAGAGTGGAAACTATGGCAGTTCTTCCCGGAGACCCCAGAAGAAAAAGGAAGAGGATGTGTCCCTGATACTGCAAGGACTATCTGGGAAAATAATGACCAGCCCTCCGGTCCGCATGCAAAGAAATGAGGCCCCGCGTCCGTCAAATTTCAACAATCAAAGATATGAGGGGCGCAGGAAGTTTGAAAAGCCACCAGAAAGGGAGTTCACCCCATTGGGGGATTCATTGGAACATATACTGGCTCTGTTGGTGGGCCAGAAAAAGATTACCGAGCTATTGCCTCCATCAGACCCGAAAAGCAAGAGATATGACCCTAGCAAGAGATGCGCCTACCACTCGGCTTCCCCAGGGCACGACACCCAAGAATGCTGGTCACTAAAGCATAAAATCCAGAACATGATCGACAGCGGAGAGATAGTGGTAGAGCAACCGGAACCCCCAAACGTAAAGGCCAACCCTCTTCCCGAACACAATGGGGGAGGCGTGAACGTAGTGGAAAGCAGTGGGGCAGAAGGTCCCTTGAAATCAATATACATAAGGAGGATAGAAGGAGAAATTGCCATGACCCATGTCCAGGAGGGAGCGCAAAACGAGCCTGTCAAGTTAGTTGGCGTGATGCGAGATACCAAAACAGAGCCTATCCGGTTATCAGCCCCAAAACCCCTTGTCATAGCCGCTAGGTCACAATTGCCGATTACCAATCTGAAAGCTGTCCCGTGGAATTATGGGGGGAAAATCGACGAGGAGGCCAGTTGCGCATCAGTCAGCTCTAAGGGAAATCCATTGTATCTACCGAGGCGGGTCCTTGAGAACACGAGAAAAGAGAACGGGAAAATATTGGAGGAAAAAGCATTGGAATTTTGGGAGAAAATGAATTACGGCAAGGCGAGTGGGGTTAAAACACTGGAGGTACAGCCGCCCCTGACATCAATCTTGGATCTTGCGTTGGCATCAAATGATCATCATCAGATATTGAGCAAAGTCCTGGAGGAGGCTCATGTTCCCAAGTCAATTAGTACGGAAAGATTTGGCCACTTGGTGGGCCACCTATTGGACAGCAATGTAATATCATTTACCGACGACGACATCCCCGAAGAAGGGAGGGGGCACCGGAGGCCGTTACACATTGCGGTTATCTCTTTCGGGTATGTGATGAACGGAGTCTTGATTGATGGTGGGTCAGCCCTTAATATTTGCCCATACAGTACTCTGGAGAAAATGAAAATCAGCCCTAAACGCCTGCGGGCCAGCCAAGTGGTGGTGAGGGCGTTTGACGGATCAAGAAAGGACACGGTGGGAGAGATTGAGCTGCCAGTGGAGATCGGGCCTTATGCTTTTGACATTTCTTTCCAAGTACTGGATATCACGGCCAGTTACAACATGCTCTTAGGGAGGCCCTGGATTCATATGGCAGGGGCAGTTCCCTCCACCCTGCATCAGCAAATAAAATTCATCGTGGAGGGCCATTTGGTAACAATCGCCGCAGAATCTGACTGCCCCGTTCCCTCTGTAAAAGGCATGCCGGTGATCCATGTGGACGAGTCGGCCCAACCAATAAGCTATCAGGCGTTTGAAATCAGCACCCCTCAGTATAAGCAGTTGGGAGCCCCGGAGTTAAAACTTAAGATGTCCCCCGAGCTCACCTTCGTTGCCCGGGAAATGAGGGCAATGAACTTCCAGCCGGGGCAAGGGCTGGGCAAGCACAGCCAAGGAATCACAGAGCCCATCCAGGTACCAGTGCAGGCAGGTAAGGCAGGGCTAGGATATCAAGGAGGTATAAGGCCGAAGAACTCATATAAGAAAGTTCCCATGCGGATAACCGGAGTTCCGATACCGAGAGCCAATAGTGAACACTCCCCGAGGGTAATCAGGCCCACACCTGAAGCAGTGGGTAAGATGGAGGTTCCCCCAGTAAAAGGAGTGGCCCAGCAGTCGGATTTCTTACTGGAAATTATGGAACAGTTCGAGAAAAAGTGCCATCTCCCGGGGCAGTCAGGCCCCAATGAAAAGGGAAAGGAGAAGATAACTGAAGGCAAGCAGATCATGCCATTTATAAATTGGGCCGGGTTAGAAGTGCCCGAGGAGAGTGAAAATGAGAGCCAAAGCCAAGTTGCCGCAATCATAGAGGAGGTGCCAGATACAGAGATTCCCTCCATCACTAGCTATAAAACCGAAGTGATCCCCAGGAATTGGACCATGCAGCCAGTAGTATCCAGAAAAGGGTAAATGCAGGAGTGTCCGGGAATCTTGTCCAGTAGGGGGATCAGGGGGTTTTTAAGACGGTGTTTTTGTTTTATGTATCTGCACGTCTATTGCATACTTTTATCATGATTATTGAAAAGGAAGTCATGTACCTAATGTTTATATATATGACAAATATTTTTGTTTCATGTCAGGTGTACCGATTTGAGTCATTCTAGCCTAACAAACGATTTTCCAAATTTGAAAGACGATTATGATTTTGATATAGAACTGGATTTCGATTTGATGGGAATTGAGCAGGACGAAGCAGATGATGACGACGCTCCCGACGAGATCAAAGAGTGGGTCGAGGATAAACCCAAACCCAACCTAGACCAAACCATCACCATCAACATAGGAACCCCTGAAAACCCCAAAGAGCTAAAAATTGGGGCAGACTTGACTCCAGACCAGAAAACAGAGGTAGCTGAACTATTGAGCCGATATGAGGATGTGTTTGCTTGGTCACACGAGGACATGGTCGGTTTGTCCACGGATATTGTGGTACATCGATTGCCTATCAAGGAGGGTTTCAGGCCAGTTAAGCAGAAGCTGAGAAAATTGAAACCGGAATGGAGCTTAAAAGTGAAGGAAGAGATAGTCAAGCAGTTCAAGGCTGGGATCATCATGGTGTCGACTTACCCAGAATGGCTTTCCAATATAGTCCTCGTGGCAAAGCCTGGAGGAAAGGTGAGAGTGTGCGTGGATTATAGAGATCTGAACAAGGCCAGTCTTAAGGATAACTTCCCAGTGCCTTTCATACACATCTTGGTGGATAACACAGCTCAGTATGAAATGTATTCATTTGTCGATTGTTTCGCTGGGTATCACCAGATAATGGTGGCGGAAGAGGATCGAGAAAAGACTGCCTTCATCACCCCCTGGGGCACATTTTGTTATAGACGACTTGCCTTCGGCCTCACAAATGCGGGAGCCACTTATCAGAGGGCCATGATGGCCCTTTTCCATGACATGATGCACAAGGAGATAGAGGTTTACGTGGATGACATCATTGTGAAATCGAGGGCGGAATCTGACCATGTGACTCACCTTAAGAAGCTATTTGAACGGCTCAGGAAGTATAATTTGAAGCTCAATCCAGCCAAATGTGCCTTCGGGGTTCAGTCAGGTAGGCTCCTTGGATTCTTGGTGAGCAATCGAGGTATCGAACTGGATCCGGCTAAGATCAGGGCTATTGTGGATATGCCAGCTCCCCGTACAGAGAAAGAGATAAGGGGATTTTTGGGGAGGATAAATTTCATCAGTCGGTTCATATCCCATCTGACCACCACCTGCGAACTAATCTTCAAACTGTTAAGGAAAGATGCCTCCCGGAAGTGGAACAGTCAATGCCAAAAGGCCTTTCAGACTATTAAGAAACAATTAACAGAAGCGCCAGTGCTGGTACCGCCAAAGGACGGGATTCCCCTTTTCCTGTATATATCCGTGAATGATATGGCGATGGGTTGTATGCTGGGGCAGAAGAGTGAATCCGGTAAGGAGCATGCCATTTATTACCTCAGCAAGAGATTCAGCAGCTGTGAACAGAATTACACACCGATCGAGAGAACATGTTGCGCCTTGGCCTGGGCTGCTATGAGGTTACAGCATTACCTCCATGGACACACTACCTATTTGATCTCGCGGATCGACCCCTTGAAATATATATTTGAGAGACCAATGCTGAATTGTCGATTGTCAAGGTGGCAGTTAATCCTCCAGCAATTCGACATCCTGTATGTTACCCAGAAGGCCATGAAAGGGCAGGGAATTGCAGATCAGTTATCAGAGATGCCGACAGGGGGGATGGAGCCTTTAGAGACTTTCCTACCAGGTGAAGACATACTGTGGGTCCAACAAGCGAGGTGTGATGACGAAGGGCAATTTTGGAAGATGTATTTTGACGGTGCCATGAATGCTGAAGGGGCGGGAGCTGGAGCGGTCCTGGTCTCCATTACGGGCGAGCAATACCCTGTCCTCACCAAATTAAAGTTCAGTAACTCGAACAATACGGCTGAATACGAAGGATGTATATTGGGACTGAGATTCGCCCGCAATATGGGAGTGAAAAGATTAGCCGTTTTCGGAGATTCAGAATTGGTAATCAGACAGGCGACTGGGGAGTATGGCACTAAGGAGCTTCGGTTACTCCCGTACCACCGGTGTGTAGTCCGATTGATGCAAGAATTTGAAGATATAGCTTTCCGACACATTCCCCGGGGGCGGAATGACTTCGCCGATGCATTGGCTACCCTGGCTTCGTTAGTCCACGTACTCAAAGGCAAAGCCACCCCACAGATTGAAATAACAGTACAAAGTGCCCCCGCTTACGAAGAATACATATCGGAGTTGTCAGAAGATGTGGCTCAACCAAATCAGCCCTGGTATCATGACATTCAGAAATACTTGAGGGATAGATCACTCCCCGACCAGGCGAACCGAACGGAAAGGCAGAGAATCCAGAAGATGGCGATGAAATTCTATTTAAGCGGAGACTCCCTGTATAAGAGGGATGTAGGCTTGGGATTATTGCGATGTGTGGACGAGACTCAAGCACAGAAAATCATGGGCGAAGTGCACGGTGGAGTATGTGGGCCGCATATGAGTGGACCAATGTTGGCCAAGAAAATTCTGAGAACCGGGCATTACTGGCTATCACTTAAGGCTGACTGTGACGATCATGTCAAGCGATGTTTCCAATGCCAAGCACACGGTAATGTGATGCATGCGCCTCCTAATAAACTACATTGTATGACTTCCCCTTGGCCGTTCTTCATGTGGGGTATGGATGTTATCGGGCCCGTGGAGCCCAAAGCGAGCAACGGCCACCGGTTCATTTTCGTCATGATCGACTATTTCACTAAATGGGTAGAGGCAGCTTCTTTCCCCAAAGTAACGCAGGAAGTTATAGTCAGTTTCATCGGGAACAATGTGATTTGCCGATACGGACAGCCTGAAATCTTGGTGTCCGACAATGCCAAGAATCTGAACAATGCCCTTATGAAGGAGTTGTGCGCCCAATTCAAGATCAAGCATCTCAATTCTGTCATTTACCGGCCCAAAATGAATGGGGCCGTGGAAGCGGCGAACAAGAATATAAAGAGAATTATGGCGAGAATGTCTGCCAATCATCGGGGATGGCCGGACTTGCTACCCCTCACACTGTTTGCATATCGGACATCAGTTCGTACATCTACAGGGGCAACCCCTTACGCCTTGGTATATGGGATGGAGGCCGTTTTGCCAGTAGAGATGGAGATGGCATCCCTCCGAATTTTGCTTGATGCTCGGATTGACGAGGAGGATTGGATACAAAGTCGATACGACCAGTTAGCCTTAATAGATGAAAGAAGGGTGGCGGCTATACTGCACGGTCAGTTGTATCAGCAACGCATCTCTCGATCGTACGACAAAAAGATACGGTCCCGAAAGTTCAAGGAAAATGATTTAGTGCTAAAGAGGGTCATGCCCTGTCAAGACGAAGCCAAAGGGAAATTCGCTCCAAATTGGGAAGGACCCTTTGTGATCAAGAAAGTCCTATCTGGAGGGGCCCTTATCCTACAAGAAATGGATGGCGAGGTATTCCCGCAGCCCCTGAACTCTGACTCTGTGAAACGGTTCTACGCTTAAAAAAAAAAAAAAAAAAAAAAAAAAAAAAATTTCCTATCTCCCTTGTAATTCGAACTACGTAGGACCTGATCTCCCGACCTTGTGGGAGTACGTAGGCAGCCATCCTGGCACGGTCCGTTCTATACAAAATAATAAATCTCGTCCCTATACCAAACCCATTTCCAGAAAATCCGAAACCTTACTTTGGACAAATACATTCAGCCGTCATGGCCCAGTCCGTTCTATACCAAAATAATAAACATTGTCCCTATACCGAAACCACTTCCCGAAAATTCAGAAATCCTATACACTCCAAAACTTACCCAAACCTAGACACATAATTAGCCCAAAGTCCAAGACTCACTTCGATGAAATCAAAGGGGGCACGCGGCAATATCTGTGGAGTTCCAATCAAGACTTGAGGAAAGAAATAAGGCAATATATCGAAATCATAATCAGCTGGATAAAATGAGGATCCAATGAAGGGCGACGATGCATCAAAAAGGGAAATGACTAAAACCATAAATATTTCTCTATATATACAAAACATTTTGATTACAAGTCTGTCTTCTAAATAAAAGTGATGAGTCTGACATAGTCTGTGCAGGGAATAAAATCATCTACAGGTCGGAGACCAGCTGGAGCAGGATAGACAAAGTAGTCGAGGCATCATAAACCTCTGGCTCACCCGCAATCTGCTGTCCCATCATGTCAACCCGAGTCAAAAGAGCAGCAGCACTGGTAACAGTCGCAGAATGGCCCTCCATGACAACTCTGACCTGCTCGATAACACTATCTCTGGCAGAGAGGGCGGCATCACAAGCTAGTACGGCCGCATCCCGCTCCGCGTGCGCGGTATCCCTCTCAATCTCGGTGGCCCTCAAGGCAGACCGGAGCCGGGTACCCTCAATCAGTAATCCCTGAATCCGATCCGCCAAATCAAAGGAGGTGACATGTACCGAAGCAGAAACCTCCTCAACCCCAGACATGGGCGCTAATCCTGAAAGCTCCGTAGGAATGACCGCATCTGAACTGGTCTCATCAGGGAAAAGTCCTCGAGAACCACCCAATACCCCAATCGGATCAAAGTCGGCAATCTCAGAATCTCTTTGCAACCATAGCAGATAATCGGGTGTCTGACCGGGATGACTATCCCCAAAATCGGCTGAGATCCTGTGTGACCAAAGATCGTATACCCGCAGCAGCTCCCTCTCCGTCTGAGGCGATATGAGAAATCGGTAGTCAGCAGCTCCCGTAAAGAGATGGAGATCCTGCATCTGGTCAAACTGCCCCATGACAGCTAAGGGATGATAAGTCGTCACCCCCCTCAAGCCAAGGAGAGGGAGGAAATCAAAAGGTGGCACGTGAGTCAGGAAACTCTGGAAGGAGCAATAACCCAAATAGATCAGAAGATGGAAAGGCTCCTCAATGGCCGATAAGAACTCCCTCCATGAGGCTGTATCCGTGCATCGCCGGGGACGAAATGAGAACTGCATGGCTAAGCTGTGGCTGAAACAGAACCCGTGTCGACGAAACTGCCCGATGGGTCTGAGATGGCTCATGAACCATACATATAACAAGATGGAGCTTCCCCTGAATATGCGACCAGAGAATGAATGACAATATGAGGCCGACAGGTAAGTCTCTGCTAATATAATGGGAAGAATGGTATGATCCTCCTGGAGAGCCTGCACCGCTACGATAACCCGCATATCCATGAGGTCGTCCCCTGCGGGCATGTACAGAGCTGATATGACACAGGCCATCAAAAGATCCACTCTCAAAGCGCCCCAGCGCTCCTCAGATACTGAAAAATCACTGGAGAATCGAGAAAAGCTATCCACCGATCCGAATCTGTCAACCAAGAAGGATAGAGGGACGAGATGGCTCGAAGAGATCACAGATAACCCGTGCGCAGGGACCATCCACGGATAAACCGGTAAAACGAGCATACTCCTCAAGAGTGGGGGTCAGATACTCCAGCCCAAACCTGAAAACCTGTCTGTCCGGGATCCAACAGCTGAGAATGCCATCAACAAAGCCCGGCGGCACCTGAAATGACAAAAGAGACAAGGAGTGTCCCAAAAGACCCTCTGCAATGATCCGGTCTGGGGGTATCAAACTATCCAGCCACGAACGGAACCGACTCATGATCCCTGAGGGGGTGCGGGGGCCCACGCGAACCACATCCAGGGATGACATCTGTGAAAAAACAGTATCAAAAGACTATACAGGGGTCAATTTCTTTGTCCACATATATAACAAATCGTGCATCATACAAGCTATAATAAGTAGATCATCATAAAGAAGAAATTATGCATAAAATAAAGATAATTCTGTACATAATACATGGAATGAAAAACAAATGATGACAAATAAAACAAACAGGTCCAAATACAGAGGTCCTAGCCTATCTAGATCTAGCCGACGCACTATAGGCCCTCAATAAAGGTGTCATCATCAAACTGGCTCGCATGGCCCACGTCCCCAGGAATGGAAGCCTCAGCGCCAAAGTTCAGATCAGGGCAGGAATAAGGCGAGACAGGGGCACCCGACGAGCCGGGAGCTGCACCGAGGTCAGGTCCATACGGGTCTGCAGCGTAAGCTTCCTCTGGATCCCGGCCCAAGCTCCGAACAAAAAATGACAACTGGTCCACTCGCCGAGTCAATGAAGCAATCTGATCTGAGTGAGTGGGGGCCCGAACACACTCCATCCAGTCTGTCATCATCACAGACCCGTGAACCAGGTCTCCAAGGAAGAAGGTGGCCCGAGTCTGAGGCCCGATGGTACGAGGTCTCCACCAGACGCTAAAACTCTCACTCGTCTGCGGGCCGTCAGACAGCATATATCCATCCTCCCCGGCCGTCACTGCCTCTGGGAGATGGGAATCCATGAGCCAAAATCTCCGGGAAGGAGGAGCGAAAGGGATCCGGACCTCCCCGGAAACGCATCTGATGGCACGCTCCCCCAAATACAGCTCCCATCCACCATAAGTCAAGAAGGGAATACGACGAGTGGACAAGGCAAATTCCTGGTCCGCAGCATAACCACCGGCGAGGCCAGCCGCCAAATGATCCGCAGTGTAAGGAACCCATGTCACGTCCGCCGAAGAGACCATCTCTAACTGCAGCCGGCAGTGGGAGAAGCTATCTGACACCGGGGTCTCCGCCAAAGTGCTGTGATGCCATCGACGACCCCGGGGATAAGTCTCTGGACCGAGGGTACTAATCGGCCGCAAGCAGGGTAGCCGCTCATAAGCCCAGAACTGATAAACAAGGAAAATGGGACGTAAGTACCAAGGACGGCAAATGAATAAAACAAATAAAGCGGCTAAATGAATGGGACTTACCAGCAGAAAAGGATAAAACCCCAGCCAGGCATCTGTCTGCCCCTCTGAGCGAAGGCGAAGGCCATGGAGGAAATAGGCGAAGGTGAAGGAACCCCAGTCATAGTCCCCGATCCGATCCACATCTCGAGTAGCGCCGACGATATTGAAATGGATGGTCGAGGAGTTGTTCCCCAGAAAACAGCCCCTCATGATAGTCAGGAATAGACGCCGGAGCAGGAAGTCACGAGCGGAGCGGTCCTCGGGAAATGGCTCGGAAAGAGCCCCTCCAATGGCATCTACAGCCAAAGCTCCGGATCGGATGCTGCGGGCCTTAAAGACCTTATCCTGAGGAGTGAACCCCAACAAGGATCGAACGGTTACGGAAGTGATGTCCGGCTCCAGAGGAACATGGGGTCCGGAGAACTCCACCCCGGTAATATAACGCCAGTCCAGAGGAGTCAACAACAGCTCGCAGTCCAGTAGATGAAGCGACTGGGTCTGGTGGAACCAGCGCTCAGACAGGGCCCTCATATAGCCCCACAGACATCGACGAGGGGCAATAGTAAAGAAATGTTTGAACCCCCAGGAGTCTACCATTCCCCTATAGTCGGGATGCAACGCGTGGTAGAGGGTGTAAATGCTGAACCAGTTACCCCGAGGCTGGGTAAACTCAGGAACCTGTGACAGCCACCGAAACAGTCAGTCCCGATAATCTCACGAGGTTGAATGAATTTAAATAACGAATATACCTCGTTAGCCACAAGGAAGGCTGAGGGGTGACGACCGAGGTCAGGACCGAGCAGATCCGGTATCCTAGCACGGGCCCCGGGTAAGGTCCGGCGCATGGGAGAAGGAGCCGCTGTGCCCGAGGGACCCGCCTCTGCCTCCGCTGGGGCGTCCTCATCCACATCAGGCTGAACGGGGCGAATAACAGACTCAGCCAGTCTACGGGAATGACGAGTCAGGACTGGAGCTGGAGCTGAAGAGGTCGCTCTACGACGACGGACACCCGACGCTCGGGGCACTGAGGAACCACTGGGAGCATCTGGATCCATAACTGGAACGGTATCACAAAAAAGGTACACCCTTAGCTCATTATCTTTCAAAAGTCTTATTGCATATTGCTAGAAATAATAGGGTGGCATAGCATGGTGTGAAAATAGAAAATGCATAAATAAAGTCCCTAGCGGTGCACTAAATTTCCCGAAATTTCGGCAGAGTTTCGTCTGTAAAATGGACATCCCATGCACAATCAGGCATGTTTAATCTGGTCAGGCAACCAACAAACCCAGAATGCAAGTGAAAATAATGCCTCAAATGCATAAAATGAATAAAACAAATTTTCAAAATAATGAGGCATCTCTACGAAACCCGGTATTTATCTATGCTACGGGCAACACAAATATCACATATAAGCATGCATTGATAAAATTAAAATATTCAAACAAGCAAATGAATAGTCAAATGAAAGCGAAAATCAAAGAAAAAGGAGTTAAAACGTTACCCAAAGTGCGTAGACTGATTTAATCGGAGCAGAATTTCCCAAAAGTTGCCCAAAAGACGAAAAGGTTGGGTGGGGGACGAGGAAAACCGAGAATGAGAGAAAGGAAAAGTGAGAAAGTGACCAGATCGTGAAGGGTCACGATCTGAAATAGGACCGATCCTAGCCGCAGATGCAGCTGCGGCTGGCCGCAGATGCACCTGCGGCTGGTCTCGGTCCCCTGTTGGCCTCCCTGTTCGTCACCCAGAGGCAACGTATGACATGTCCCGCGTTAGAATACAAGATTTTAGGACTGGATGACTAATTCAAAACCGACCCGTCAGATACGATACCTGACCAATTGAAAACCGACCCGTCAGATACGATACCTGACCAATTGAAAAATGACCCGTCAGATACGATACCTGACCAATTGAAAAACGACCCGTCAGATACGATACCTGACCAATTGAAAAACGACCCGTCAGATACGATACCTGACCAATTCAAAACCAACCCGTCAGATACGATACCTGACCAATTCAAAACCGACCCGTCAGATACGATACCTGACCAATTGAAAAACGACCCGTCAGATACGATACCTGACCAATTGAAAAACGACCCGTCAGATACGATACCTGACCAATTGAAAAACGACCCGTCAGATACGATACCTGACCAATTCAAAACCGACCCGTCAGATACGATACCTGACCAATTCAAAACCGACCCATCAGATACGATACCTGACCAATTTCAAAAACGACCAGCCAGATGCGATACCTGGCCTTTCAAAAATAACCCGCCGGAGTTGAGACCCGGGCAGTGTTCGTTCGTAACCTTGAAAAATGACCTCTACATGAGCATATTAAATGTGACATCGCGTCAGCTTAACGTACGTGCGACATCGCTAAATGTATATTTGGCATTTTCATGCATCGGGCGCCTACTTCTTTATCATGTTCATTCATATTTCATTCCATAAACATGATAAAGAGGGGCAGCTGTAGACACCCAAATTTTGCACTTGTGTACTAACCCTGTCAGGAGGGCAAGATCGTCACCCGACCCGACATGCGAAAAGGAAGGTGGACCCCAGCACGAAGTCACCCCAACAACTTACGGCCAAAGCCGCCACAACGAACAACGAGCATCAGGTTACTTGCGGCAAGACGAACAGTTGATCCAGAGGAGCCTAATTTGATCATAACTAATGGCCACTACGCTTACGATGTTCGGGGGTCTCGCTCCCCGGTGAGCGAGCGGCTGCCCAGCTCGCCGGTGAGCTGGCGGGGGTGGAAGGGGCCAGCGCCCCCTGGAAGCCAAGTACAAAGAGCATTTTATACATTAGGTAACCGCCTCCCGAAATAATACCGCAGAAATTGGCGAATTAAGACCGCGCGGCACGGAAATCGAGAAAAGCAAGCCGGACAGCCGCGGATGCACCTGCGGCCACCGACAAAGGGGCAGGTTCGCGGCTCGAGGGCGGCACACGATAGCCGAGGTTCGGCGCGGGCGGCCAGCGAAGTCAGCCGCAGATGCACCTGCGGCCAGACGCAGTTGCACCTGCGGCTGCCTTCGGAACTCTATTAAGCATCCAGATCTGCGTCCGAGAAGAAAAAGAGAGAGAAAAATAATAGATTTTAGAGAGAGAAGGAGCGCGGGAGGAGAGAGAAAGGCTTGGGTGGAGGTGTTTTGAATGATAAATTGTGGATTGTTGCTCAAGTAGTAAGGATTTCTTGTAGTCTTGGTTCAAATCTTGGAATATAAAGCTTGTCTTGGTGTATTGCAAGGTGAAATGAAGTGTTTTCTTTAATCTTTTGCTTATTTTGGTGTTGAACAGTTGTTGTTTTGATTTTGCTTAATATAGTATGTTGTAATATCATTGAAGATCCATGGATTAGGGATGTTTAGCGAGGGTTCCATTGGAACGAGACTTCCTCCTAATATCCCAATGACATCCGTATGGTGAGATGTAGTTTGTTGTGTTCATGAACGGTTTGGAATGTTGGTATTGGGATTTTGATCCATATAGCACCGTAACGAGTTTAGTATTGTTAGATTCGCCGTAGTATTGGGTTTGTGATATTTGGGTTATATAATGTGATAGCAAATGTCTAGATCTTGTTAAATTTGTTTAGTATTGGTTGTGCTGTGATAGGATGATTGTGAGCCTAGGGGGGAGATCCCCGTGATCGAACCCCGATGATGGACGTTTCGGCATATGTAATCCTTGTATAGAGTCCATGGATGTGTATTTTGTAATATCGGGCCTTAAAACGATACCAAGTCGTGTTCGGGTTAAGGCCCCGTAATAATAATAAAATATGTGATTGTGGGTGTTTGGGGTTGTCTGGATGGCTTACATGCCCGTGGATAGCCCCGACACGTTGTGAGTGCTTGTTTTAATTTACGACACAAAAAATGGTTTTTAAATAAGGCAAATAATGAAGA
Organism: Hedera helix; assembly: GCA_947179155.2. NCBI lineage: Eukaryota > Viridiplantae > Streptophyta > Magnoliopsida > Apiales > Araliaceae > Hedera > Hedera helix. Next base: position 25,329,692 of record OX359266.1, read on the forward strand.
TTTTGTAAAAAATGATCAAACTAGGATGCTAGATTCACGAGGTTTAAAAAATCAAGGGTTTTGGCAAACTTTAATCCATGATTGATGAAAAGGCTTTAGTTGGTTTTGAAATGTCACAAAAAATGATTTCGTAAAATAAATGAACGTTTTAATTAAACTTTGTGCATAGGGTTAAAGAGTTCTAGAAGTTGCCTTCATTTTATTTATATTAATTGTTAGAAGGCAATGTATAGTCTCGATTCCTATTTGACAAAAGTTTAAAATTGTTTGTTTTCCAAAATGACATCTAATAAAAAGCCACTCAACGTTTTCGAATTTAAAATCAATCTTTCTTATAAAAAGCGAAGCCTTGTCATTTGGGTCAAAAGACGTTAAAACACTTTCCAGATAAAGCACATTTGCCATACAAAAGACCAAACAAAATTCACCACAAGCATTCACCTAGGCACACACGCACACACGCGCAGCTCACACATTTTTAGGATTTAAAAGGATAGGAAAACATCGAGATTGCGGTAACCGTGTTTCACGGAAGTCGGGGGGTGCCTAACACCTTCCCCTCGCTTAAGCAAGCCCCCGAACTCCATGAATCTCGGTTTGCGGACCAATTAACTCGGAGTCACATGAGCCAGCGATTACGAAAAAACTAAATTCGGATGAGTTGGTACATCCATTTTAAATATACCAACTGGCGACTCTGGTCAATTGGCTCATAAAATATCGATCTTTCAAAACCCGTCGACATTAAGCCGACCCTTTTCTAAACCACATTTAATTCAAAAGGCTAAAATTGGAAAAGGGCATTTTAATTATTAAAAAACGAAACGGCGAAATCCCGACGTCGACAATGGGCATAACTCTCTATTTGTAAGACAACTACTTTACCACGAATTCAGGGTTTTAAACCCTCCTCAAACCTTCTTGCTTTTCGTTCCTCCGTATCTACTTGATTTGGAACGAAATGAGCAAGTTCATTGAATTAAGAGGCATACTGGGAAACAGTCATGTCCCCTTGTTTCAAATTTAGAAATTGTACCTCCATTCTATTCTTCATGCTTTGTGGAAAGTAGTTTTCAAAGAATATCTCTTTGAATGCTTCCCACGCAACCACACCTTCCCCGACACGGTTGGCTTCCCACCAGAAGTTTGCCTCTCCCTTCATTAAGTAAGTGGCAAACTTAGTCTTCTTATCCTCAGCAACCTCTGCTAAGTTAAAGGCTTTTTCTATTTCTTTTATCCAGCACTGAGCCTCTATAGGCTCAGCAGTTCCTTTGAAATCGAGAGGACCTACATTTTTAAAGTCTTTAAATGAGATTTTCTGTGGTTGGGGTTCTAGCTGAGGTGGTGGCAGTGGTATTTGTGGTTGTGGTTGTGGAGGTGGTCGTGGCACATTATTTGTTGTATAACTATCTAAGACTCCTATTAACCTATCTAGGAATTATTGCATAGGATCGGGAGTCTGAACATTACTCTTGTGACTAACACTTGTTGTTGTTGTTGCCCTCGTTCGTGGTCTTAGTGGTGCCATTTTTTAAATAAAATGAAACATACGTGTAAATATGAAAGCATAAAAAAAATTTCAAGGCATATTTCTAAATAAACTTTTTATATTAAAATTTGTAAATTACATTATCCGAGTGACTTAAATCACTTAACAACTATTAACATCCCCTTATAAAAATGGGAAATACTAAGTTAAAACATTTAAACATACTGCTACTTTACACATTATCCGACTAGATCTTTCTAGCCTTCTTATTGATCTTGTGGATCATATTAATCACCAGAGACCTATTAATTTCAAGTCCCAAATCTCCGGCTGGTGTAGAAAATTTAGTTATTTACTCCTCGAGTGTGGAGTACGTAGTACCATAGGCTCGTTTGATACGATCACGATCTGCTTATAGGCGATATACTTCCTCTTGGGAAGCTTCAAACTGAATATGTAGTTGGTCTAATAATTATATTTTATTTCTATTTATTAGGTATTTTTATACTTAATTAATTATGAGTTTTTAAGTATTTTTAGTATTTTAGGTGTTTTATTTATTATTATGTATTATTATTATTTTTAGTATTTTTATATTATTTTTAATTATTTTATATTTTGTTTTATAGAAAAATAAAAGTTTAATGGCAAAATTATAAATTTAGCCAGTCTGGTGGCAGTTTCGTAATTTCAGAAGCAAGTTGGTCGTGCGCATGGCACGCGATTGTAAGGAACAAGAGTCGGCTGCGCAAGGCGCGAATCAGTAGAATCAGCTGTCGTTGGCAAACGACGTCGTTTAGAGCTTCAGGGGTGCACGCGCAATGCATGCAGCTGGTGCAGTTGACCTAGTCAAGGGGTGGACGAAGGCTTTGTTTGGCAGATGCGTTAATTTCTAGATCAAGATTATTTCGCAATTTAAAGTATTAATTTTATTCCAAATTAGATTTCTTTTCCACTAATGCTTAAGATTATTATTCTACTTCTATAAATACATTACATTACATTAGATCAGATCATTAGCAGATTATTAGATACAATTAGGAGCTCTCTTTCTAAGGTGTATCATAATCTCTCAATTCTTTTGCATATTATTATTATTATTATGTTTGACTAATTTTTCTTATTCAGTTCTATGAGATTTCAAACCCAATTATAATTAATGGTTAAATCAATTCAGTAATATTATTTATTCTTCCTTATATGAAATTATTTGTGATAATCTGTTTTAATTACTTTTTGATATTAAATTTGGTTGGTGTGATTAGAGCTCATTAGATTGATCAAATTATTATCAATTGCTAAATTTAAGAATTTTATTACATGTAATTGATATTGTTCCTAATTGTTGGTAGTGAATAGTGATAGATGATTGTGGTCAAGATTTTGTTTATTGCTATGGTTATCATGATATGAGTTAAACAATCCGAGTTTATGAGATTGTTGCTTAGAATAATCTAATTTCCTTGTGATTAATACTTCTATTATATTAAATTTAGAGAGCTTGTTTTACGTTGTATAATGGTTAAAATCTAATAAAGAGCCTGTTTTTTTAGATTAAAATTAAGGAAAATTTTAGGTAGCAGAGCTTATTGTTGCCTAGGATTATTAGTTTCATGCAAGAATATAAATATATATTGATTGATTGATCTAATTAATTGTAAGGGTGACAATGAACTGAGGAACTGGATATTGTAATTTATTGATTAATCTTATTAATTTATTTTTGTTTATTTAGTTAATTATAGTTAATTCAAAAATCTCCTTATTTATTTATTGTTATTTAAAATAGAAAATATTAGAATTTATTGAAGTAATATCACTCTCTGTGGGTTCGACCCTTACATGCTATTATACTAATTTAGTGATTAAAAGTAAGGATTAATTTTGGAGTGGTAACGACAGCTTCCAAATTTTGGCGTCATTGTCGAGGAGTGTTTAACTATTTTTATGTATTCTTTATTTTCTTTGTAGTGTATGACTCGACCCTCTCAATCTAGTGAATTGAATTTTGATCCAGAAATAAAGAAGATTGCGAAAAGGATAAGGAAAGAGACTCGTCAATTTAGAAGAACAGCCGCAGACTTAGAAGAAGTTTTTGTACCATCACTGGGCGTCAATGTAGCACTTGAACTATTGTCAAATAGTTCATCAAGTGATTCTGAAGAAGAAAAAATGGCTGCCCCTAATAATAGGACTATGAGGGATTGTCTACTACTAATTTACACTAACAACCATTATGCATAGAATATCATACTTTAGATGCGGCTTTTGAACTTGAATCTTGACTTATCCATCTTTTGCCCACCTTCTGTGGTCTTACATGTGAAGATCCATACAAGCATCTAAAAAAGTTCCATATGGTATGCTCTACCATGAAGCCACAATGAGTAACCGAAGAGCAGATTAAGCTTCGAGTGTTCCCATTCTCCTTGGCAGACTTAGCAAAGGATTGGTTGTATTATCTTCCCTCCGGTTCGATACAATTGTGAAATGATATGAAAAGGCTATTCTTGGAGAATTATTTTTCTGCTTTAAGAGTCGCCAACATAAAGAAGGAGATATGCGCCATCACAAAGTTCAGTGGAGAAACTCTTTACGAGTATTGGAAAAGATTCAAGAAGCTATGCTCGAATTGTCCACCACACCAAATTGATGATTAACACCTTATTCAGTACTTCTATGAGGGATTGCTACCAACAGATAAGAGTATGCTCGATGCTGCAAGTGGAGGAGCATTAGTCGATAAGACTCCAGAGGCTGCGAAGAATTTAATTGCAAACATGGCAGCTAATTCACAACAGTATGGAACTAGGATGGATCATGCACCAAAGAGGGTAAATGAGGTTGGTTCAAGCAATATGGAATGTCAAATCTCAGACTTAACTGATATGATTCGTTAGATGACTACAGGAAATGTACCGACTGCAAGAGCTTATGGTATTTGCTTGCTGACAGATCATATTACAGATACTTGTCCAACGCTGCAAGATGATGACAGTATGCAACAAGCCAATGCAGTGGGTAATTTTTAAGGACAACCTCAACGTAGATATGATCCGTATGCTAACACGTACAATCCAGGATTGCGAGATCATCCTAATCTGAGCTATGGAGGAAATATACCACTGCAGCAAAATGCCTTTCAGAATAAGGAGCAAAGTTTTCAACCAACTCAACAATAGTACCCACCTCGACAAGCAGCACCCGCAAATTATGGGAAATGTTTGGAGGATATGTTCAAAGCTTTCATGAACTAAACCCAACAGTTTCAACAAGATACAAGGGCTTCCATTCACGATCTAGAGAGTCATATAAGTCAGTTGGCTACAACCGTTGGTCGATTGAATTCTCAAGGCTCGGGAAAGTTACCTTCACAAACCGTTATCAATCCTAGAGAAAATACAAGTGCCATTACGTTAAGGAGTGGAACACAATTGGACACATCAAGAGCTACTATTGAATTTGATGAGGATAAGGCTAAAGAAGAGGCAAAAATTTCGAAGGTAATCCCTACCCCTCCTATTAAGCTTAAGTCTAATCCTTTACCTTTTTCTCCCAGGAATCTTAGAACTTCAAAGAAGGATGAGCAAGAGAAGGAGATTCTAGAGACCTTCAGGAAGGTAGAGGTGAATATTCCTCTATTAGACGCAATCAAACAAGTTCCAAGGTATGCTAAATTTTTTAAAGAATTATGCACTAATAGGAGAAAATTAAAAGACGATGAAAAAGTGTCTATTGGAGAAAATGTATCAGCAGTCCTTCAAAGAAAAATACCCCCTAAATGTAAGGATCCAGGTATGTTCACAATTCCCTGCAAGATAAGTAGTACCAGATTTGAAAAAGCTATGTTAGATTTAGGAGCATCAATTAACGTTATGCCATTTTCTATTTATGCTTCTCTAAATCTAGGACCTTTAAAGAATATTGGTGTTATTATTCAATTGGCTGACCGTACTAATACTTACCCTAAAGGGGTGATTGAGGATATGTTGGTGCAGGTAAATGAGCTTATATTTCCTACAGATTTTAATATTGTGGATATGGAGGATGATACATCTCCAAATCCTGCTCATATACTGTTAAGGAGACCATTTCTAAAAATAGCGAGAACAATGATTGATGTGTATAATGGGACCTTGACCATGGAATTTGACGGCGAAAAAATTCAGTTCAACATTTATGAGGCTATGAGGTACCCTAGTAATGTTAATTTTGTTTTTGCTATTAATGTCATTGATTCTTTGGTGCAGAAATCCTTCAACCAAATACATAAGGAAACTTTGGAGGTTGCTATTGCAGATAGTTTGGTGCTAGAACAAGAAGAAGAGATTGAACAAACTACAGAATTAAAGGATACAATAGTTGCATTACATTCTTTATCAAAAATTTCAAATAAGTATGCAGTTTCGTTTATTCAATTACGTGTGACTCATCAAAAATTATTACCTTCCATTGTGCAGGCTCCCACTTTGGAATTAAATCCATTGCTAACCCACCTGAAGTATGTATATTTACGAAAGAAAGATATACTGCCAGTAATCATTGCCAACAATCTTACCAAAGTTCAAGAAAACAAACTACTTAGAGTTTTGAGGGACCACATCACAGTCTTTGGTTGGACAATTACGGATATTAATGATAAGTTCGGCTGTGTGCACACATCAAATTCTTTAAGAAGAAGGAGCTAAGTCGACAAGAGAGGCTCAAAGGAGATTGAATCCACCCATGTTGGAGGTGGTGAAGAAAAAGATTATTAAATTATTGGATGCAGGTATTATCTACCCTATTTTAGAGAGTCGATGGGTGAGTCCAGTACATGTAGTTCCAAAGAAATCTGGTATAACTGTCATTAAGAATGAAAATAATGAGTTAGTGCCTACTTGTAAGCAAACAGGGTGGAGAGTATGTATTGATTATCGAAAATTGAATGTTGTAACTAGAAAAGATCATTTTCCTATCCCCTTTATTGATCAAATGTTAGAAAGACTAGCAGGCCATACTTATTATTGTTTTCTAGATGGTTTTTCAAGTTATAACCAAATTGTGATTGCATCAGAAGATCAAGAAAAAACTACCTTCACATGCCCATTCGGTACGTTTGCATATCGTAGGATGTCTTTCGGACTCTACAATGCACTCGGTACTTTTTAGAGATGCATGGTAAGTATATTTTCCGATCTTATTGAGAACTGTATTAAGGTATTTATAGATGATTTCACAATTCATGGTGATACTTTGGAGGCATGCTTAGATAATTTGACACGTGTGTTAGATAGATGCTTAGAAACTAACCTCGTTCTAAATTGGGAAAATTATCATTTTATGGTAAAACAAGGTATAATACTTAGACATGTAGTTTCAACAAGAGGATTAGAAGTAGATAAAGCTAAGATAAAAATTGTTACTACTTTGCCTTACCCCACAAGTGTGCGGGAGATTCGTTCTTTTCTTAGTCATGCAAGTTTCTATCGTAGATTTATCAAGGACTTCTCATAGATAGCGTTGCCATTGTGTAAGTTGCTACAAAAAGATGTGGAATTTCATTTTAATGATGAGTGCAAGGAGGCATTTGACAAATTCAAGAAGCTATTAACCTCAGCGCCAATCATTCAACCACCAAATTGGAAGTTAACTTTTGAAATCATGTGTGATGCAAGCAACTATGCAGTAGGGGCCATCTTGGGCCAAAGAATTGACAAAGTTGTCAATGCCATTTATTATGCTTCTAGAACTTTGAATGTTACTCAGATTAACTACTTTACCACTGAAAAAGAATTACTATCTATTGTTTTTGCTTTAGACAAGTTTAGATCTTATTTACTTGGTACTAAAGTGGTAGTTTATTCTAACCATGCTGCTCTCAGGTATCTACTCACCAAGAAAGAATCTAAACCTAGGATCATAAGGTGGATTATGCTCTTACAATAATTCAACTTGGAAATTAGAGATAAGAAGGGAGCGGATAACTTGGTGGCGGGTCACTTAAGTAGGCTGATTAAAGATGAGGAAGCACTGCCATTGTAGGATTCTTTTCCAGATGAGCATTTATTTTCAATTGATAATGCTACACATTGGTATGCTAATATTATAAATTATTTAGTGAGTGCCTACTTTTCAAGTGAATTTTCTAAGTTTCAAAAAAAAAAAACCTTAAGAGTGAGGTCAAATATTATGTATGGGATGACCCATATCTGTGGAAATTTTGTGCTGACCAGATAGTTAGACGATGTGTGCATAATAGTGATTTTTTGTCTATCCTAACTTTCTGTCACTCTTATGCTTGTGGAGGACATTTTGACCCTAAAAGAATAGCTCATAAGGTTTTAGAATGTGGTTTCTATTGGCCGACTATTTTTAAAGACTCTTATCTGTTTTGTAAATCATGTGAAAATTGTCAAAGAGCGGGTAATATCTCAAGTAGGAATCAAATGTCACAAACTCCTATTCTAATTGTTGAAATATTTGATGTGTGGGGTATTGATTTTATGGTACCATTTTATGTTTCTTTTGGTAATATTTATATTCTTTTGGTTGGTGATTATGTTTCCAAATGGGTGGAAGCTAAAGCCACCCAAACTGATGATTCTAAAGTTGTTGCATATTTTGTGAAGTCTTACATATTTGTCAGGTTTGGCACTCCAAGGGCAATCATCGGTGATAGAGAAATGCATTTTTCAATAGGATGCTAGAAGCATTGTTCAAAAAATATAATGTGATGCATAAGGTTTCTACATCCTATCATCCATAAAGCAATGGCCAAGCTGAAGTGTCCAACCGTGAAATCAAATCCGTTTTGGAGAAAATAATTAAACCAAATAGAAAGGATTGGAGTTTGAGGTTAGATGATGCACTTTGGGCTTATAGGACTGCTTACAAGACTCCTATAGGTATGCCACCCTATAGGCTGGTATTTGGCAAACCTTGTCATTTACTAATGGAATTGGAGCACAAGGCTTTTTGGACAATCAAACAATGTAACTTGGACATGGAAGAAGTGAGAGGACATAGGAAGCTGCAATTACAAAAGCTAGAGGGATTGAGAAATGAGAGCTCTAAAATTTACAAGGAAAAGACAAAGGCCTTTCATGACAAGAGGATTTCTTGGAAGAACTTTGTTGTTGGACAAAAAGTCCTACTTTATCACTCACGGCTTAAGTTAATTTTTGGTAAGTTGTGTTCTCGTTGGGTTAGTCCTTTTTTTATTACTAATGTGTTTACTTATGGTGCAGTTGAGCTTCAAAGCCCAAAAACAGAAAAAGTCTTCAAGGTGAATGGACATCGACTTAAACATTTTCATCAAGGTTTTCAAGTCGAGAATGTTGAGGTTGTGGAGTTGGTAGAACCAGTTTATTTAGATTAGGAAGGAATGACTGAGTCGAGCCAATGCCGTTAACCAAAGGCGCTGCTTGGGAGGCAACCCAAGAATTCATATTTAAATTTCTTTTCATTTTTCTTTTTACAGTTATTTGTGCCTGTTTCTTTGCATTATAATTTACATTGGGGACAATGCAAATTTTAAGTGTGGGAGAAGGGATTTAGGATATTTGTTTTATTTTTAGGGAATTTTAAAAAAAATTAAATTTTGAATTTTTTGAGTAAATTCACTGCAAACTCTCACGAGACAAAACTCGTCTACTTGGGATAATTTTGGGGTTTAAAGGCTTGTTGCACGTGTTAAGTATAACCGTGTTTCCTACGAAAATGGGTAGTTAGTTACTAATTTAGGATGTGTCACTTGAGCAATGAGTTAAGTGAATTTTAATTTTTAGCCAATGATAAAATTTTTGATTTTATTTTAATAACTTTTGAAAAAAGGGATAAATTTTTGCTTAGTTTGAATTTTTGACTTTTTATTGATTATTACTTTGTTTGAGGTCCCTTTAATTTTTATGCACTTATATTCATTTATTTAAGCTAGTTTTAATTTAGAGAAAATTTGTATGGTAAAATGCTTATGGAAGATATTTTTAAGCTCTATAACTTATGGCAAACGGCGTTGTTTAGAGATTCAGGGGCGTACGCGCAATACGCGCGGCTGGTGTAGTTGACCCAGTCAAGGGGCGGGCGAAGGCTGTGTTTGGTAGACGCTTTAATTGCTAGATTAGGATAATTTCACGATTTAAAGCATTAATTTAATTCTAAATTGGATTTCTTCTCCACTAATGCTTAGGATTATTATTGTACTTCTATAAATACATTACATTACATTAGATCAGATCATTAGCAGATTATTAGATGCAATTAGGAGCTCTCTCTCTCTCTAAGGTGTATCATATCTCTTTCAATTCTTTTGCATATTATTATTATTATTATTATTATTATTATTATTATTATTATTATTATTATTATTATTATTATTATGTTTGACTAATTTTTCTTATTCAGTTCTAAGGGATTTCAAATTCAATTATAAATAATGGCTAAATCAATTTAGTAATATTATTTATTCTTCCTTATATGAAATTATTTGTGATATTATGTTTTAATTGCTTTTTGATATTAAATTTGGTTGGTTTGATTAGAGCTCATTAGATTGATCAAATTATTATCAATTGCTAAATTTAGGAATTTTATTACGTGTAATTGATATTATTCCTAATCGTTGGTAGTGAATAGTGATACATGATTGTGGTCAAGCTTTTGTTCATTGCTATGGTTATCATGATATGAGTTAAACAATCCGAGCTTATGCGATTGTTGCTTAGAAAAATCTAATTTTCTTGTGATTAATGCTTCCATTATATTAAATTTAGAGAGCTTGTTTTAGGTTGTATAATGGTTAAAATCTAATAAAGAGCCTGTTTTGTCAGATTAAAATTAAGGGAAATTTCATGTAGCAGAGCTTATTGTTGCCTAGGATTATTAGTTTCATGCAAGGATATGAATATATATTAATTGATTGATCTAATTAATTATAAGGGTGAGAATGAACTGAAGAACTAGATATTTTAATTTATTGATTAATCTTATTAATTTATTTTTGTTTATTTAGTTAACTATAGTTAAGTCAAAAATTCCCTTATTTATTTATTGTTATTTAGAATAGAAAATATTAGAATTTATTCAAATAATATCACTCTCTGTGGGTTCGACCCTTGCTTGCTATATTATACTGATTTGTTGATTAAAAGTAAAGATTAATTTTGGAGTGTTAACGACAGCTTCCAGTAGCTTCTTTCAGCTTCATCCAACCACCGCCTTTCAAGAACTTCCATTATATCATTGGCATGGTTCATGTTAGCTTGGTTCTCAGTTTGGAGTTCTTCGATACGCTCTTCTTGAGCTTCTGCATACGCCAACATTTCTGCTACATCTTCTTCCAACTCAGTGATGATTTCGTCGTAAGTCAACAAGTCGATGACATCTTCATCATCATCATCCTCTACTGGGAGAATTTGATTTACCTCACCAACATTGTGTAATTCCAACGTTGTGGTTATGCTCTTTGTTTTCTGACTCATCACCGAAGTGCTCTCTAGGATCACTTTTGTTGCCCAAAGCTTAAGTGTTGACTCCCATGCTAGTTCATTTATATCCGCCATTTCTATAAAACAATGTTGACTTTAATTAGCATATTTCTTTCACATAATATCTTTTACAGAATTAAGATTTTAAATTTATTAACATATTTTAATTATCTATTAGACTCTTCACAAGTCCATTTAACTTAATCTATCAGATTATATCCTAAAGTATTTGCTACATTAGGGCTATAATCTAAAGCTTTGATACCAACCTGTGATGCCCCCAAATCACTATACTTACTATAACTTACTTGGTGCTCACTATAAATGCTAAATCATTAGGTTTATTGATGATTTCCTTTATTCATAAACAAAGTTCTCATCTTAATTTCCAAAGATCTTTCATTATTTTATATCAAGTCCTTGTAATCGATGCAAGGGACTTAATACTCAATCATAACATTTTTTATCCTTAATAATTAGATATTCTATAACTTTACATATTCCAACATCCACGACATTAAATCATTAGGATGACTCTTGGGAACAAAGAATCTCACGATGAATGTTTGTATCTACACCCGTGATAAATGTTTGCATCTTTATCCATGACAAATGGTTGTATCTTTGTCCGGTGCAAAATTCTCTTTTCGTATAGAACATTACCCAACTAGTTAAAACCCTCATTCGAAACATATTTGGTTATAGTGATATCTCTTCATATCAATAATCCTACTTATCCGACATTCAGAATAGTAATAACGAGTTATACATGGGTCCGAGGAACCTTAACGATGGATTTGACCAGTCAACATCGCTTAGTCCTGTCTCGGTGTACAACACTCATAAGTTATTTACCGATCCTCATCCAGATAAATAGATCATTATTAATACTATGTTAAGTTTTAACAATTCTAGGGTTAATCAAAGTAAAGACGTAACAAGATAATGTGATAAAACTTGATAATATTTATATAATATTTGGTTACATGTGCGGAATTTATTCTTATTACAAAATGTCATTATGACTACAGTTAAGGAAAGAAGTAAACTAGTGTACGCATTTCTTCTTTTCTTTCTTCTTTGAGCCGGAGCTCTCAGGTTTGTCTGCAAATTAGGTTTATTTACAAGGGTGAGCTAAGATGCTCAACAAGTATTAAACACATAGCCTATAAGTGAACTCACTCCAATATGGATTGTAAGGATTCATGACACAAAAATTGATATTACAAAATATTTTACTATAGCAAGACTGAGTGGTGGTTAGACCTTGAACTGTTCTTTGTCTTTTGACTTAGAACCATTTACAGTTGATATAGAAAGAGGATCAACCTAACAACATCCTATGTTATGCATAACATACCCTACACCGGATGAATCATGAACAATGATACATATTCGTTCATCTCAGTTTACTTAACATGTCAGGATCGCCCCAAGACAACTTGGTTTGATAAAATAAAGCATGATTCGAAATACATCACGAATAAACATTTTATTTTGTAAGTTATGTTGAAACAAGAAGAAAAACTCTCGTATCAAAGATTTATAACACGTTGCATGTACAAAATGCATAAATCACATAAAAAGCAAATAAACAAAGGTTAAGGATAGAAAACTTATCTCAAAGCACAATTAGGGTTTTTCAATAATCATTTAAAGTGCCTATATAAAGGGTTACGCATACCCAAATGTTAGTTCATCAATTTTTCCTTCTTTATACGTGTTTTTATACCTAAACTAGACTATTTTCATTGGTGGAATTTTTAAAAAACTTAGCTAACTCAAAATCATTATTTTTCGGAGCTTTTTTAGGGTTTCCACCTGAGGGCATGTTAAAATTTTCAGCTTTGGCATCTTTTTCGGTAACTACCATAGCTTTATCATAAGAAAATAGTTTGAGGTGATTCTTGAGTCTAAATTGCTTAGAATTTCATGATCTGAAACTTTCATTTGTATTTCTAAGGCAAATTATGATCTTAAGTGTTCAGAGTTTAGCAAAAACAGTTAGTAAGCTTGTTTTGATAAAAATTTTAGGGTTAACTGTGACGCCCCAAAATTCGGGTTTCAAATACCCGGATCCGATCATCACGATCCAGTACAAACATTCACCTCTAAACAACATACAATAACTAAATGCGGAATAATAAACATATGGTGTTCATTCAAAAGGTGTTACTAGTCCCAAGATACGATAACCTTACACAAAAGTACACAAATACCCTTAATAAAGTACTTCGGGTTTATATTACAGAACAAGTAATTTAATTAACTAAAATGTTGCATCCTGAAGTCTATCACTTCATCATTCCCTTACCCTTGTTCTTCCAAGAGGTCTCGGTTTGCACTGCAATAAGGTTTCATGATATAGCAAGGGTGAGCAACTAGTTTGCTCAACAAGTTTAAATAACAAAAAAGAAATAATATCTCATGAATGAAAGGGAATAGCTGAACAATTCAACAATATGAATAATATAAGCAGGAATAATGATTTGCTTTTAAAATCAAGATAGTCAAATAGACTATGAACTATAAATATCCACTAGAGTCAATAACATCTTGACCTAATGGTTACTACCAGAAATATGTACTCGAGGGAATTAGCCTCCGTACAATATGTGTATGCATAACATTTAATTTTCGTATTTTTGTACCTGATATTAGATACAGGTTCCTCCCCTATAATAAAAGGGTGTTCATAATAGTCTAAGAATCCGCATCTTCAATGATTTAGATAGCTTTTAAAATCTTTAACATAAATGTCTTGCCGAATAATGGCTTAGATCTACTTTGAACAGTTCTTTAAACAATAGAACAATAATTAAGTACAAGTCAATGACTGTACGATATCAAGTGCAATAAGTGCGAATAACAACAATATCGATGTGGAATAATTGTAAAGTAATTAAACCACTCAAAGCATGCTTGGAAATAACAGTTCAAGCTCAGAATAATAATTTGCTCAATGAAATGAGTTTAGAGATAAGGAACTTGCATGTCTGCTCAGCTACAATAAATGTCTAGCTTTAACTAACTGGCTTTGAAAGACCTAACATTAATAAAGTTGGTCTAATAATTAGTACGACGTATTTGCACAACTATACGCTCACTAAGGAACTTATCTACCACACACAAGTACTAACACATAAATTACATTAGTTGAAATAATATTATTAACCTTATAGACCCTCAATCAAATTGGGTTAATAATTTAATGAGTTAAAAAATATTTTTCTTAAGCGTTGGACACTTATTAAACCCTTAAACAACTTATTACAATTCTTTAATTAAAGCATAATTGAATTCAATTTATTTTATTTACTCAATCTCTATTTAATTACAATTTAATATTGATTAAATAGAAATTAATTAATTCACTCTAGTTATTATTTAAAATAAATAATAACTAATTGTACTTACTTATTATTTAATAATAATTAAAGAATAAATAATTATTGATTTAATTTTAACCTTCTTTAATTTAATATTAATCAACTAATAATTAATTAATTAATTAACCTCACTTATTATTTAATTTAAGGGAATTAAATAATAGTTTACTAATTTTAATCCTCTTTAATTATTATTTAATGTCAATTAAATAATAATTAATTATTTAATTAATTATAATTATTATTTAAGGTTAAATAATAATCCATTCATCCTTATTTATTATTTAAATTAAATAATAAATTATTATTCTAATAACTTAATTTCCATTAATCGTTATTTAATGCTAATTAAATAATAATTAATTACTTAATTATCCTTATTTATTATTTAATAATATTTAAATAATAAATAATTAATTTATAAATTTTTATCTCTCTTTAATTATTATTTAATAGTAATTAAACAATAATTGCTAATTTATCACCTTTATTTATTATTAACAGTTTAAATAATAAATAACTAATAAATTTATTTAACTTAACCATGATTTAGCTAACTAGATTAATATTTAAAATATTTAAATATTAAACTTAATGAAAAATATCCTCCCCAATATCATTTTTGTATTATTATTATTTTTGTTATAATTTTAAATTAGTTTTTAATTATTTAAATTAATTAAATTTAACCCGAATGACATTTCTGTAAATAAGTTGAAAACTGATCCGAGGGCAAAATAGTAATTTCGCCGGAAAAAAACACGGAGGGGCAGTATGGTAATTTTGCGGAAAAAACTGGTGCTCGCGCATTGCGCGCGTTAAGCTGTAAGCAGGCCCAAAACGGTGCCGTTTTGGAGACACTGCTGCTGGCTTCCGCGCGTACGCGCGGAGTAACTTTTTCTTATGCTAAACGACGCCATTTTGGCTCCGCGTCCAACGGCCAAAAAGGCTTGCGCGAATTGCGCGGAAACCCTTTTTATTTTTTTTCCTTTACAGAACGTGAACAGTGTTCCGGTACTACACACTTTAATAAAAATTATACCATCAAGTAAGCTTTAAATTCTCAATAAAAATCCAAAAAAATTATCAATCACTTAATATCAATTTATAACATGAAAATTTAATTTTTCATGATTTAATATCATTCTTTTTTTATAAAAATTTTTACATCACATAAACTACCATAAATCATAACTTTTTGTATATAACTCCATTTTGAGTGATTCAAACTTTGTTTTTCTCATGATTTGATGTTCTATAATATTAGAACATCAAACCTAAGTTTTATAAAAATATTTTTGGTCATAAATCTTAAGACTTGATTATACACTACTAAACACCTATTTTAGCATACAAAATATACTACAATACAAACCAAGCATATTAAACTCAAGAATGTCATAAATATTACTACCACACATTATTAACTATATTAACATATTCATACGCACATGTTGGTTTATTTAATTTAAAAATAAAAACTAAATTTAGAATAACCATTACCTTGATTTAATGGTTATCCTCCTTTTTCTTCCAAAATAGGTGGTGAAAGAAGATGACATGAACCAAGAACTTTTTCTCTTGGTATTTTTGCTATCAAAATATTTTTCTACACTCTTAAATGCTCTTTAGCTTGCAAAGTGGAAGAAGAAGAAATGACCAATACAAGCTCTTAAATTGTAAGTATACTTACAATTTGGATAGATATAAAATCTATATCTATTAAAATACCATCATGAAGGTAAGTGGAGACTTGTGCAATAAATTGTGCTTTATTTAAAATACCAATTGGGCTTCTATTAAATTGTTTGGGCTACTAATTTGTCAAATTTTATTATTCTCCACTTGGGCTACTAATTGACCCATGTTGGGCTAATTTAATAATTTACACATTAATTATTCAATCCATGATTAAATAAATAATTAGATTGAATAAATAATTAAATATTCTAACCCATAAGTATTAAATTACTAAATTGACTAATAAATATTATTATTAATATTTCACATTATTTACATTAATTAATAATCATATTAATTAATTTATTATATTTAATTAACTCATTATATTCAATTTAATTAAATATTTAATTAATAGGAAACTTATCAATTATTTTGATATTAAAACTTTAGGGTTTGTTCACTAATTTAATAACATATTAGTAACCCCCTTTAATTAATTCTAGTAATTAAACACATAATCATTTAATCACGAAATTAATTAATCACATAAAAAGTTTTAAATAATCTCGTAAAACTAACTCGTTAGAATTTAAATTAATAATTTAATTAATAATGACGTAGAAATTCTTGGACATTACATTCTCCCCCCCCCCCCTTATAAAAATTCTGTCCTCGGAATTGTAAAATAAGGTTACTTAAATAAAAACGGGTAATTCGTTCTCATTTCTTCCTCTAGTTCCCACGTAGCTTCTTCAATTGCGTGATTTCTCCAAAGTACTTTGACTGAATGAATTATCTTATTCCTCAGTTTCTGTTCCTTTCTATCGAGTATCTGAACAGGAACTTCTTCATATGATAAGTCATTCTCGACTTGAATTGGTTCATAGGAGATAACGTGCTTGTAGTCCGATTTATACGGCCGTAACACTGACACATGAAACACGTTGTGAATGTGCTCCAGTTCAGGAGGTAATGCTACCTCGTACGCCACTTCACCGACTCACCTTAAGATTTCAAACGGTCCTATGAACCTAGGGCTCAGCTTGCCCTTCTTACCAAAACGGATCTTCCCCTTCCAGGGAGATACCTTCAGAAATACGAAACTGCCTACGTCGAAGTCCCGCTTTTGGCGATTCAAATCTGCGTACTTCTTTTGACGATCTTGAGCTGCTACCAGTCGATTCCTGATAAGTTGTACTGTGTCTACAGTCTGCTGTACCATTTCAGGTCCAAGCAGTCTTCGTTCACCGACCTCGTCCCAACACAACGGTGTTCGACATTTTCTTCCATAAAGCGCTTCGTACGGTGGCATGCCGATACTAGCGTGATAGCTGTTGTTGTAAGCGAACTCCACCAGTGGCAAATGGTCATCCCAACTGCCCTTTAGGTCCATCACGACCACTCGGAGCATATCCTCCAAAGTCTGAATCGTTCGCTCGCTCTGGCCGTCAGTTTGAGGATGGTACGCTGTGCTTAACCTCAACCGTGTACCCATCCTTGCTTGTAGACTTTTCCAAAAATTTGACGTGAAGCACGGATCTCTGTCGGACACAATCGATACCGGCACTCCATGTCGTGACACTATCTCCTTCACATAGAGTTTCGCTAACTGCTCCAGATTGTACCGTATTCTGATAGGTAGAAAATGGGCTGACTTGGTCAGACGATCCACTATTACCCAGATGACATCTAAACCTTTATGTGTCGGTGGCAATCCCACCACAAAATCCATCGTGATGCGCTCCCACTTCCATTCCAGAATTTCTAGTGGTTGAAGCAGTCCGCTCGGCCGTTGATGCTCTGCTTTAACCCGCTGGCATGTCAGACATCGACTGACACATTCTGCCACTTCCCTCTTCATATTCGGCCACCAAAAATATTGCTTTAAATCCTAATACATCTTCGTACTCCCAGGATGTACTGAGTACCTCGTACTGTGAGCTTCCTGAAGAATCTCTTCCCGAAGCTCCGGATCTAACGGTACCCAAACTCTCCCTTCGAACCTTAGCAACCCTGTGCTATCAATCTTGTACTTAAGCTCCTCGCCGTCAGCAAGTCGCTTCTTAATACTTTCACAACCTTCGTCCTTTTCTTGAGCCTCTTTGATATTGTCTAATAAGGTCGGACTTGCTGTTAATATAAATAACTTCTCGTCTGGCTCCATCGGATATTTGATCTCCAACTCCAAACGTTCAAAATCTCTCACCAACTCTTCATGATTTGTTAGCTTCAGCAACTTCTCCCTGCCTTTTCTGCTGAAGGCATCTGCTACTACATTGGCCTTGCCCGGATGGTACAAAATCTCACAATTGTAATATTTGATCAATTCTAATCATCGGCGCTGCCTCATATTCAACACCTTCTGAGTGAAGATATATTTCAGACTTTTGTGGTCTGTATATATATCTCACACTTCTCGCCATACAGGTAGTGCCTCCAAATCTTTAAGGCGAAAACTACCGCTGCTAATTCCAGGTCATGAGTCGGGTAACCCTTCTCATAATCCTTTAACTGCCGTGACGCATACGCAATGACCTTGCCGTGTTGCATTAGCACATAACCAAGACCCTTGTGTGACGCATCACTGTACACTACGAACCCTCCCATGTCGTCCAGTAAAGCCAATACTGGTGCCTGACTCAACCTCTTCTTCAGCTTCATAAAACTTTCCTCTCACTTTTCCGACCAAACAAACTTCACAGTCTTTCGGGTAAGATTGGTTAATGGTGATGCTATCTTTGAAAAATCCTGAATGAATCTCCGATAATACCCCGCTAACCCTAAGAAACTCCTGATCTAAATCGGTGTCTTCGGTTGTTCCTAATTGATAGCTGCCTCCACCTTCGCTGGATCCACCGAAACACCATCCTTGTCGATAACATGACCTAGAAATTGCACCCTCTGCAACCAAAATTCACACTTCGAAAACTTGGCGTACAGCTTCTCCCTTCTCAAAGCCTTAAATGCGATCCGTAAGTGTTCTGCATGTTCTTTCTCCGTCTTCGAATACACCAATATGTCATCAATGAATACGACCACGAACTTGTCCAAGTACTGCTTCAACACTCTGTTCATCATATCCATAAATGCCGCTGGTGCATTCGTCAGTCCAAATGACATCACTAGAAACTCGGAATGACCATAACGAGTTCTGAATGTCGTTTTCGGGATATCCTCCTCCCTCACCTTCAGTTGATGATAACCCGTCCTCAAATCTATGTTCGAAAAAAAATTCCCTCCCTTAAGTTGATCAAACAGATCATCAATTCTGGGCAGCGAATATCTATTCTTAATGGTGACCTTGTTCAACTCCCGGTAATCAATACAAAGCCTCATCGAACCATCCTTCTTCTTTACAAACAGAACCGGCGCTCCCCATGGTGACACGCTTGGTCTGATGTAACCTTTATCTAGCAGTTCCTGTAGCTGAACCATCAATTCTTTCATTTCTACTGGTGTCATACGATACGACGCCTTCGATATCAGTGCGGTCCCCGGTACCAAATCAATAACAAACTCCACTTCTCTGTTCGACGGTAACCCCAGAATCTCATCTGGGAAAGCATCAGCGAATTCCCGTACAACAGGTATCTGACTCAGTTCGCCCTCGACACGTCGAGTATCGACCACATGAGCCAAATAACATACGCACCCTTTCCTGAACAACTTTCGCGCTTGCATCATCGACATACAACTTGATTGTCTTGGCGATTTACTACTGTAAAATATAACTTTTGACCTATTCGGAGTCTTTAGGTGCACACACTTCTTCTTACAGTCAATAACCGCTCCGTGACTCGATAGCCAATCCATTCCTAGGATTACGTCAAACTCTCCCAGACGAATCGGTATCAAATTCACGTTAAGTCTAAACCCTCGTAATTCAGCACAACAGTTCCTATGAATGTAATCTACGGGAATGATTTCTTTGTTTGCTACTTCTACGTTTATAGGGTGTTCTAGCTTTTCTTGAGGTAAATCTAATCTCTTAGCAAAATCTTCAGAAACAAAAGAGTAGGTAGCACCCGAATCAAACAATACATATGCATTAATATCATTGATCGGGATGATACCTGACACCACGTTCTTGGAGTCGACTGCATCTTGCACAGTCATGTTGAAGGTGCGTGCTGTGGGTCGGTTGGCCTGGCTGGCTGGCCCTCTAATGTTCAGCCTGTTATTGTTGTTGTTGTTGCCTCTATTGCCACTCCCAGCGTATCCCTTCCTCTTTGGGCAGTCCTTGGCATGATGATTGGTTGCTCCACAGGAAAAACATACTCCCTTCATCTTTTTCGGGCATTGTAGAGCCATGTGCCCCGGCTGTCCGCAGCTATAGCAAACACTCTTCCCTTTCAAGTATTCACCCGTGTGGTTCTTACCACAATTGTTGCATTTGCCCACTTTCTTAGCCTCTCTTCCGGATTTGTTACTTCCGGACGATTGGCTCTCATTCCACTTTCGTTTATTGGGGTTGCTGCCTCCGCTGCTTCCCGTCTACTGCCCGTCATGACCCTTTTTCCTCTCCTGGTTGAATTTAGTCAAGGCCTCACCGCCACCCTCTGCAATGATTGCCTTTTCCAATAGTTCTGCAAAACTCTTGGTCTTTAATACCGCCACAGAACGGTACACCCACGGCTTCATTCCCAGCTCAAACCTCGGAGCCTTCCTAGCCTCCGTATCAACTTGATGAGTTGTAAACCTTGCCAACTCATTAAACTTGGCCGCATACTCGGCCACAGAGATACTCCCCTGTTTTAGCTCGAGGAATTTCACCTCCATTTCTTGCTGCATGCTTTCTGGAAAGTAGTTTTCCAGAAACATTTCCTTAAAGCATTCCCAGGTGATGACGCCTTCTCCCGCATGACCCTTGTTGGCCTTCCACTAGTAGTTCGCCTCCCCCTTCATCATAAAGGTAGCGAAACTAGTCTTCTGTTCTTCGGCCACCCTAGCGACCTCGAACACCTTATCCATTTCCTCTATCCAAGTATGTGGTTCGATCGGGTTTAGAGTTCCCTGAAACTCAAGGTGGTCCAACCAGTTTGAAGTCCTTGAAATTTGCCAAGTGCGACGTTGCCTGCGATACTGGTTGTACTACCACTGGTGGGGGTCTAGTTTGCATGGCTTTTGCCAGCATTTCTGTAAGCATCCTCATAGGATTGGGTTGATCCCTAACCTCACTCTCTAACTCTGGGATACGTTGATTGCGTGGTCTACCTCTCGGCATGATCTGCTAAAGAACAAATCTTAGACTTATGCTTATAATTCTACACATTATGTTAGCCAAATTAACATTTAAATTCAAAACTATATATCAAGCATATTTGATTTAAACAAGGAAATAACTGCATTTATATTCATATACCAATGTTTTAGTACAGACTCAACAAGTGGCATACTTCTATAAACGCTCAAGGCACAAGTTGGCTAATAACGACTATCCTCTGACGAACAAAAGTGAGGATTCGCTACCATCAACCCCTCTAACAGAACAAAAGTTGGGGTATAACAGACGTACTATGCATACATCGAAACATAATGGTTTACAACAGCTGAAACATCCCTAATAGAACAAAAGGTGGGACTCACTACTACCTATTAATGCAACTAAAGATATTAACTGACAACAATCAATGCCTGCTGCGGCGAACTACCCGACGGTAAGCCTGTCGAACAAACTCATCAACTACATAACGTCTAATCCCGCGGCGACTACTGCCCGTCTCCCAAGGATTCCTCATAACCCGGTCCCTCAAACGATCAAAGGAAACGTCCAAAGCATACTCCAGAGTGTCAATCCTGGTGGATCTAACTCGAGTCTCTCTCTCCAAGTTGCCTACCCTCATGGTAGCCTTGAGCCAAGCCTCGTGAATCTGAATCCGATCTATTCTCTCCCGATCGAGCTCAGCTCTGGTGGCATAAAGAACTGTCTGACTATGCATTTCTTTGGCGTGTAGCTGATCTACAGTCTGCCTAAGTTGCCTATTTTGCAATGCTAGATGTTGTACCGTTAGACTCGGCTGAGATGCAGCCTGCTCCAACTGCTGTATTTTCGCCTTCAATTCAGCCATCTTCTCCTTTAGCTCCATGTTCTCACCAGAGAACATGTAAGCTGCGTCCCTATACTGCTCCTCAGTCTGCTAGTTTATCTGGTTCTGCACCTCTAGGTGCTGAACCCTCTCCTCTAGCTCATCATTAGCCTTAGTCAGAGTATCAATGATGTCACTGGCGGTAGTGCCCATGCCATCAGCATATTCAGCTGGCTCCTCATCCTCAGTATCGGCCTCCTCCTCGCTGTACGGTCGCATCACTCCGCCCCAGACAGCGTCCTCTCGATCTCCCTCCTCAGGATCTGACTCTGGCTCCTCAACCGGGGATATAGGTGCAACGGGTGCGTAGCCTACATCCTGCTGCGTATCCATATGGATATCAGCATAAATCACCTCATCCACTGCAGTACTCGACTGTCCTATCTCCGTCATCCTACAATCACACAAATAACACATGTTAGTATTGCAATAAAATATATTCATTGATGAAATGAAAAGATATTTTATCATGTACGTCTCGGCTCGATGGATTTTCTCAATCCATCTCCAAAAATACACCATATGATGAATCTCCCCGATTCATCTCCTAACGCACTCGATAAGAGTTTAGTACTCAGGTTATAATCTAGGTTTTATAATCCTAGCGTTTCTAACCTACAGCTCTGATACCAACCTGTGACGCCCCCAAATTCGGGTTTTAAATACCCGGATCCGGTCATCACGATCCAGTACAAACATTCACCTCTAAACAACATACAATAACTAAATGCGGAATAATAAACATATATTGTTCATTCAAAAGGTGTTACTAGTCCCAAGATACGATAACCTTTCACAAAAGTACACAAATACCCTTAATAAAGTACTTAGGGTTTATATTACAGAACAAGTAATTTAATTAACTAAAATGCTACATCCTGAAGTCTATCACTTCATCTTTCCCTTATCCTTGTTCTTCCCAGAGGTCTCGAGTTGCACTGCAATAAGGTTTCATGATATAGCAAGGGTGAGAAACTAGTCTGCTCAACAAGTTTAAATAACAACAAGAAATAATATATCATGAATGAAAGGAAATAGCTGAACAATTCAACAATATGAATAATATAAGCAGGAATAATGATTTGCTTTTAAAATCAAGATAGTCAAATAGACTATGAACTATAAATATCCACTAGAGTCAATAGCATATTGACCCAATGGTTACTGCCAGAAATATGTATCCGAGGGGATCAACCTCAGTACAATATGTGTATGCATAACATTTAATTTCCGTATTTTTGTACCTGATATTAGATACAGGTTACTCCCCTATAATAAAGGGGTGTTCATAATAGTCTAAGAATCCGCATCTTCAATGATTTGGATAGCTTTTAAAATCTTTAACATAAATGTCTAGTCGAACAATGACTTAGATCTACTTTGAACAGTTCTTTAAACAATAGAACAATAATTAAGTACAAGTCAATGACTGTACGATATCAAGTGCAATAAGTGCGAATAACAACAATATCGATGTGGAATAATTGTAAAGTAATTAAACCACTCAAAGCATGCTTGAAAATAACAGTTCAAGCTCAGAATAATAATTTGCTCAATGAAATGAGTTTAGAGATAATGAACTTGCCTGTCTGCTCAGCTACAATAAATGTCTAGCTTTAACTAACTGGGTTTGAAAGACTTAACATTAATAAAGTTGGTCTAATAATTAGTACGACGTATTTGCACAACTATACGCTCACTAAGGAACTTATCTACCACACATAAGTAATAACACATAAGTTGAAAACTGATCTGAGGGCAAAATAGTAATTTCGTCGAAAAAAAACACGGAGGGGAAGTATGGTAATTTCGCGGAAAACTGGTGCTCGCGCATTGCGCGCGATAAGCCGTAAGCAAGCCCAAAACGATGCCGTTTTGGAGACACTACTGCTGGCTTCCGTCGTACGCACGTAGTAACTTTTTCTTATGCTAAATGACGCCGTTTTGGCTCCGCGTCCGACGGCCAAAAAGGCTTGCACGCATTGCGCAAAAACCCTTTTTATTTTTTTCCTTTGCAGAACGTGAACAGTGTTTCGGTAATACACACTTTAATAAAAATTATACCATCAAGTAAGCTTTAAATCCTCAATAAAAATTCAAAAAAATTACCAATCACTTAATATCAATTTATAACATGAAAATTTAATTTTTCATGATTTAATATCATTCTTTTTTTATAAAATTTTTTACATAACATAAGCTACCATAAATCATAACTTTTTGTATATAACTCCATTTTGAGTGATTCAAACTTTATTTTTCTCATGATTTGATGTTCTATGATATTAGAACATCAAACCTAAGTTTTATAAAAATATTTTTGGTTATAAATTTCAAGACTTGATTATACACTACTAAACACATATTTTAGCATACAAAATATACCAAAATACAAACCAAGCATATTAAACTCAAGCATGACATAAATATTACTACCACACATTATTAACTATATTAACATATTCATACGCACATGTTGGTTTATTTAATTTAAAAATAAAAACTAGATTTAGAATAACCATTACCTTCATTTAATGGTTATCCTCCTTTTTCTTCCAAAATAGGTGGTGAAAGAAGATGACATGAACCAAGAACTTCTTCTCTTGGTATTTTTGCTCTCAAAATATTTTTCTACACTCTCAAATGCTCTCTAGCCTGCAAAGTAGAAGAAAAAGAAATGAACAATACAAGCTCCTAAATTTTAAGTATACTTACAATTTGGATAGATATAAAATCTATATCTATTAAAATACGATCATGAGGTTAGTTGGAGACTTGTGCAAAAAATTTAGCTAAGGACTAAGTTGGTGAAAAGAAGCATGGTATTCATGTACTACAAAAATTAAACAAGCAACCATTTATTAAATAAATGAAAAATAAACTAAAATAAAAACAAAATATCATTTTTCTCTCTCTTCCCTATCATGCTCGGTTGACTTGGGACTTGTCCCAAAATGATAGTCACTTACTACTTTTTAAATAATTATTAAGTTATATAAAGTATTTTCCAAGTGGGCCAATTATTGGGCTTTATTTAAAATACCAATTGGGCTTCTATTAAATTGTTTGGGCTACTAATTTGTCAAATTTTATTATTCTCCAGTTGGGCTACTAATTGACCCATGTTTGGCTAATTTAATAATTTACACATTAATTATTCAATCCATGATTAAATAAATAATTAGATTGAATAAATAATTAAATATTCTAACCCATAAGTATTAAATTACTAAATGGACTAATAAATATTATTATTAATATTTCACATTATTTACATTAATTAATAATCATATTAATTAATTTATTATATTTAATTAACTCATTATATTCAATTTAATTAAATATTTAATTAATAGGAAACTTATTAATTATTTTGATATTAAAACTTTAGGGTTTGTTCACTAATTTAATAACATATTAGTAACACCCTTTAGTTAATTCTAGTAATTAAACACATAATCATTTAATCACGAAATTAATTAATCACATAAAAAGATTTAAATAATCTCGTAAAACTACTCGTTAGAATTTAAATTAATAATGACGTAGAAATTCTAGGACATTACATTAACCATGTGAAACGTGGTACTGCTTGCTTTAACTATTTAAGAAATAATGTTATAAGACTCAATAACACTTTATAACATAAAAATAATAAATCACAAACCTTCTCATAGAAATATTTATGAATTTTGCTCAAGAACACACGAAGAACACAAAGATCGAAAAATCGTACATGGCTACGACTTATGTTCTTGAGCTTTTGGATTCTATACTTGAAATAATTTGAGCATTATAACTTCTTACATAAGTGATTATGACACTTTATAATTGACAAAATTTGGTAATTATAACAGCCTGCATAATTGATTTAAACAATTTATAATAATTGCTCAAGAACATACGAAGAACATGGATAACGACAATCGTACATGGTTACGACGTACGTTTTTGAGCTTTAAACTATGAAATGAAATTTAACATTATAACTACTATAAAATGAACAAAGGCTCAAGAATACGTGAAGAACACAGAGAACGACAATCATACATGGCTACGACTCGTTTTCTTAAGCTTTTGAAAATAAAAGACGAAAGAAAAATCGAACATAATAACTACTAGAGATTGTACCTTTTGAATTTGTAAGTTTTAACTATTTCTTTACAATTTCCAAGGTAGCAACTCACAAGAACTCTCTCTCAATATATGTATAGCTTTGAAATATTCTAGAAAATGCTAGCAAAATGAATGGTGGAGGTGAGTATTTATAAGAAAAATCAAGTTTATTTAATTGCACTTTTATTCCTTGAAGTTATAATTAGTTAGTTTAACTAGTGTTTATTTACCTAGTTTAGTTAATCTAACTTGTTTTTCATTTCCTAACCATGATTGGTCCATTTAAATTCACATGGATTACAATTCTCGCACGCGATTGGTCGAAAATATTTTAGTTGGATTACTAATTAGTATTAATTTCATTTCAATTAGTTTGTAACTAGGTTTAGGTCTAGATTAGGTTTCATAATCCAGTTATCTCTAATCTAGTGCATTTCTAAGTATTTCGGTTAAATTGATCTTTACTGATTTAAAAGTCAGATTTTACAGAGTTTTGTTCTGAATAAATACTATTCTGTGAAGTGAAATGTCCAAAAGACGTTGCACATTTTTTGGTGAATAGTGTTTTCGACTACCATTTCTCAGAAAAATGGTTAGACGATCAAAAAGGAAAAAAATATATTTTTCTTCTTTTCCCTATTTCGACCTATTCCTAACGCATTTTTCGAGAAAAAAATTTATCGGCTATAACGTGTTTTTAAAGTGTGGGAAAGATGAATCCTAAAACAGAATGTCATTTTGACCTACACGTTTTTCTTGGGGCCCTAGGTTACATTTTATAGGGTTTAAGTTTTATCCTCTTTTCGATTTTTTGAAAAAAAAAACTTTTATTCTCCTTTTACGTGCTAAGGTTGGATACTCGAACCGAAACACAAAAATAAGCAGTAACGAAGATTCGATAACACATATAAGATGTAATTGAATCTTTATTTAGTCATATAAAGTCAAATTACAACTCTCTCGGAAGTTCAGAATATTACACACACACACACACAAATATATATATATATATATATATATATATATATATATATATATATATATATATATATATATATATATATATATATATTAAACCAATACTTGCACATATTTGGGCTCCGCTTTGAACTTAGGAATTAACTCAATTGGGCTCATTTATTTAGTTTTGTTTAGGCTCAACAATTAAACCAATTGAGTTACCAATTAATGCATATAAGTATATATTACATTGACTATCCATTAATTAATTACACGGGCTACTAGTTTACTTCCATTGGACTTAATTTAATAATTTTTTAGGACTCAATATATAAGTCAATTAGACTTGCTTTATTATCATCATTTGGGCTACTTGATTTTGCTAGTCCACTATGATTTAATAACTTGAGCATAACTAGAATTAATTTATTCATTAATTCTCTTACCTTGTTACACTTAATAAATGATCAAATATAAATATACATTAATATATTCATTCAATCACATAAGTGTATAATTAATTTACACATAAAATTTACTTCATTAATAATTAATTTCTAATTTTAATTATAATGTGATTTAAAATTCATGGTTATTACATTCTCCCACCTTAAAAGAATTTCGTCCCCATAATTATAATTTCAAAGTTACTTAAAAAGATAATAATTCTACGTCTTATATTTGATTGGGACATTGTATAGTAGAATGATTGAATTGTACGGTAACTATTCGTGAAATATGTTCTATGTGATCAAACGTTGATATTCATATTATACGAAAAATCATGAATTGCTAAGAGGGCTAGCCTTTATTGTGAAATAAATACATATTTATTTATAATTAAATTAAATGAGATTAATTTATTATTATAAATAATATTAGAATGGTTCTAATTTCTTTATTCTACAACCAGGATAATATTAAACCTAAAGGGTCAAATCATAAAAGAAAAATATTTATTTTAGAAGTGGATGTCATAATGGTAATAATAAATTAAGTATATTTAATTTATACTATGACGATAAAATAAATTAAATAGCTTAGTATTTATAATTTTGTATTTTGGAAATATTAATTATAAATTAATAAGAGGTGTAACAAAATCCTTGTACTCGCTACGACGGACTTTGTGCGTTAAACTTCCTAACATCTATCAACTTAACCAATGATCCCATAATCATATTGGTTGAACTAGACTATTACAGACGATTCGATTAAAATATTTACTTTATTTCGTCCCTTGATCTCGATCTCATCATTTCTACAAGTATCAACTTATAGTTCATCTATATACATAGATAACTCTATATATACCAATCAAATTTTAATCTTAAGATTTAGACATTATATACGTCAATATAACCACGATTCACTGCATTAAATAATTAGGACGGTTCTTGAAACAGAGAATCTAGCGATAAATATTTGTATCTTCATTCATGATAAATTTTTGCATTTTTATTTGTGATAAATGTTTGTGACTTTGTCTGATGCAATATTCTCTTTTCTTACAAAACATACCAAACTACTTAAAAACCCTCACTTGATTTACATATAGTTATAGCGATATCTCTTCATATCAATATTTTTACTTATTTGACATTCAGAATAGTAATAACAAGCTTGTACTTAGGTCTGTGGGACCTAATGATGAATTTTAGCATTTCACATCAATTAGTCTTGTCTCAGATGCTTATAGTACTCACAAATGTTATTTATCATCCTCATTTTGACAAGTAGTTTATTATCAATACTATATTAATATTTTACTATCTATCTAGAGTTCAAAGTATCGACATAACATAATCAATCCATATTACCAATACCCTCACTAAGACTTATAGATCTTTAACAATTCTAAGTTATATCAAAGTAAAGACATAAAAATATTTTATAATAATATATAATATTATTCATATAAGATTCGGTTACATGGTTCGCTTGTTCGTATTATAACAGTCATTATGACTTTATACAAATACAAGTAAATAAAGAATGAAACATAGTCTACGCTTTTTCTTTATGCTCATAATCTTCTTATCATTCTCCTTTAACTGCAAATAAAGTTTTATTTGCAAGAATAAGCACGACGGCGCATCAAATCTAACTAATAACACATACATAGTTTATGCTTTCATATAAACTTTAACATGATTTGACTTATCATACATCTTAATTAATAATCATGTTTAATTCATGCTCAAGAAGAATATATACTTCATACATAGTCAGTCATATGTATTATCACATTAGCAATTAATATTTAATTAACTCCTAACACATGTCACTTAATCTCACATAACACTTTCATGTATCATCTTCACATAACAATTATCACATAACAAATAAGGGATAGAAGGCTTGCCTTGTGATTAGTATAAACACAAGCTTAACCTTGTTCCAAAAACCCTATACAGTCATTTAGTGCATAAGCGGTTAGATTCATTGTACTATGTAACTTCATAAGTCTTATTTAAACTATTTCAATAGCTGAAATTATTAGGAAAATTAGCTAACTCAAAAACTCATTTTTAAGCCAAAATTTTGAATTTTGGGCAGATTGTTTTCTGCTGAACCTCGGCTCGGTTAAACGGCCATTACTTCTTCGTTTTAAATTATTTTTTTAGTCATTCAAAATTTCACGCATTTGTAACTTCCGCCTTTACAACTTTCATGAAGGTGGCCAAGACAGATTCTTAACCGATTTGTACAGAAATTCACTAGTAACTGGACTGCTCAAAAACTTATTCATATTTCTTTGACCTAATTGATAAAACATGATACCCCAAGCATTAATTTGTTAGGATAATATGTTCTAACACTAAATAACACTTCAGAACATACAAATAACAAAATCGTAAACCTGCTTATATATAAATTTATGACTTTTGCTAAAAAAACGAAGAACTACGTTTCATCGTTCTTTATTTAGCTTGCTAAAACTTGATGCTACTAGTAACATAAGGCTAAGTCATCTTGTTTTACAACTCTATAACACTAATTTATGAAATCATAAACCTAAATATGTATAGGTTCATAACTTTTCTCAAGAACATTAAGAACAAAACTAAAATTATAACTATATTGTTACCTCTTGAAATGCAAGCTTTGACAACACTTGTGTAAGGCTTCAATACATGATCTGAACATTATTCTTACATAATCTCACAAATACTTCTTTGCTCTCAATTTACTAGTAAATTGGTGAAAATAATGAATGTTAAAGCTTCTTATTTATAGACTTTTCCAAACTTTTCCTCCAGGAAAAATCACCTAGCTTGGCTCCAAGTTTAGCTTATTCTTTGGCTCCAAGTTTGGTTTCTTTGGCTTCAAGTTTAGCTCCAAGTTAACTCAAGGTTTGGCTTTAAGCTTGGCTCCAAGTTAGCTCAAGGCTTAGCTTTAAGCTTGGCTCAACTATGGCACCAAGTTAGCTCAAAGCTTGGCTTTAAGCTTGACTCAAGTTTTGCTATTTTTAAAGACCCCTATACCCTACCTCTTTCTTGGCAAAAGACTTCTCATACTCTTCCCCAACCAAATCTTTTCTAGTTTGGTTTCTTAAACCCTAGTTTATTCTCTAGTTCATTTTCAAGTCTTCTAGTTAGTTGACTTTTATTATTTATCGGTTGACTTTTTATATTTATATCATATAATTTTCGTATTATTATTATTATATTATTTTTGTATTTTATCCGTATAATTTTTATATTTTACGCGTATTTATAAATAGTGATTAGGGTTTAGGGTTTCTAGATTTTTAGGGTTTAAGTTATAACCTTTTCTAGGTTTTCCAAATCCTAAATTTAAGTTTTCTCCAAAATAACTTCTTTATTTTTAGAAGTTTTAAAGTTGGATACTTGAACCAAAATATAAAATCCTACACATATAAATAAGACATAATTCGATCTTTGTATATTGCATAACATATAGATTAGGTTTAAGATTTTTAACCTCTAATTGTATACACGATCGTAGTTTCGAATCATATTTAATCAATCTTTAAGATAACCCAATCTATACTCGAGCAATCATTCTCAGGTTTTTAAATTAACAACCTTTATCAGATCTTGTCAAATCATATTTGAAATATTTGGGATATTACATGACGAGTCTTATTATTATTATTATTATTATTATTATTATTATTATTATTATTATTATTATTATTATTATTATTTAGTTTCTAAATAGTTTAGGGATTAATTAATAAGAAGTATTCTTATTATAAATAATTAAGTTCCTAAATGGTGTATGAATTAAATTATTAAAATTATTATATTAAATCAATTTAGCTCATAATTAGATTAGGAGTTAAGTTAAAACCATACTCCTAAAGAGTTTAGGAGGGTTGACCATGTCTATAAATAAGATGGGTCTTATTATGGATTGGGTTGATACTCTTTTCACAAGTATTGCGAGAATATTCGTAATAATTCTCTACATCTAAGTGTTAGAGAGAGAGAGAACTAGGACTAGTCATTCATGGTTTAGAGAAACTTAAATTACTTCTTCAATTCATATTACTCTTGGTGGATCACCTTTAAAGGCTATACGCTTGGGTAGCTAATGTTGATCTAGAGATTCTAATTGGTGGAATTGAAGAGAAACATGAAGGATTTGGAGATTATCTCATACCAATTAAAGAATTATTTCTACAAAGGTAACACTTTTATCCTTCCTTAATTAATAAGTATTGCATAAGAAAGATGTTTGTAGACACCCAAATTTTGCGCTCCTTTACTAACCCTGGCAGGAGGGCAAAGTCGTCACTTGACCCGACATGCGAAAAAGGAAGGTGGACCCCAACACAAAGCCACCCCAACGACTTACGGTTAAATCCGCCACAGCAGACAACGAGCATCAGGCAAGGCAAACAGCTGATCCAGAAGAACCTGATTGGATCACCAAAGACGACAAATGGCCACTACGCTTAGATTGTTCGGGGGTCTCGCTCACCGGTGAGCGAGCGGCTGCCCAGCTCGCCGGTGAGCTGGCGGGGGTGGAAAGGGGGCAGCGCCCCCTGAAAGACAGGCACAATTATCAAATTCTATATCAAGTCACAGCCCTCCGAACTAGCCTCCCAGAACAACATGGCATGTTTCCCAGGGATTTTCGGATTGCAAAAATACAGCCTTCCAAAATAATACCGCAGAAATTGGCGAATTAAGACCGCGTGGCACGGAAATCGAGAAAAACAAGCCAGACAGCCGCGGATGCATCTGCGGCCAACGACTTTCGATGTTTCGCATGGCTCGAGGAGACGGCACACGACAGCCGAGGAAACGGCGCAGGCGGCTTGCCGCCCAGCCGCAGATGGATCTGCGGCCAGCCGCAGATGCATCTGCGGCTGCCTGGAAATGCCTATAGAGCGGCCATTTCCACCCGAGAGCAAAAAAGAGAGAAAAAAAGTTAGAATTTTGGAGAGAGAAAATCGCGAGGAAGAAGAAGAAGGGGCTCGGGTTGGAGAAAATTTAGGGGAAATCTCACTTTCTTTTGCTAGATAGTTGTATATTCTTGTGGGTTTGATCAATCTTGGAATATAAAGCTTGTTCCGGTGTATTGCAAGGTGAAAATGGGTGTTTTGTTTTGAATTTTTCTTGTTTATATAAATGTGATAATATTGTGTTTTGGGTTTGTGTAGTATAGTTGTTGTTGTAATGGTGATGATCCGTGGATTAGGGGTCGTTTAGCGAGGGTTCCATCGGAACGTAATTCCTCCTAACGCCCCGATGACATCCGTACGGTGATTTTTCGCTCGTTGTGGTAATGAGTAATGCGTAGTTTTGATTTGGGTGATATTTGGGTTATGTAGTGCGATATCGAGGTTTAATATTGTTAGATTTGGTTTATTATTGGTTATGTAGCTATTTGGATAATTGTGAGCCTAGGGAGGAGATCCTAGTGGTCGAATCCCGATGATGGACGTTTTGGGTATCTGTAATCGTGATATAGGGTCCGTGTATGCGTATTTTGTAAAATCGGGCCTTAAAACGACACAAGGTCGTGTTCGGGTTAAGGCCCCGTGATAATAATAAAATATGTGATTGTGGGTGTTTGGGGTTGTCTGGATGGCTCACATGCCCATGGATAGCCCCGACACGTTTTGGAATGTTTGTTTTAATTTACGACACGAAAAAACGGTTTTCCAAAATAAGGCAAACGATGAAGATTTTCTAAAAGTGATCAATTTAGGATATTAGATTCACGAGGTTTAAAGGTTAAGTGCTTTGGCAAACTTTAATCCATGATTGATGAATAGGCTTTAGTTGGTTTTAAAACGTCACAAAAAAACGATTTTGCAAATAAATAAATGTTTCATTAAACTTTGTGTCTAGGGTTAAAGAGTTCTAGAAGTTGCCCTCGTTTTATTTATATTAACTGTTAGAAGGAAATGTATGGTCTCGATTCCTATTTGACAAAAGTTTAAAACTATTGTTTTCTAAAATGACATCTAAATAAAAAACCCTCAACGCTTTCGAAATTAAAATCAATCTTTCTTATAAAAAGCGAAGCCTCGTCATTTGGGTCAAAGAACGTCCAAAACACTTTCCAGATAAACACTTTTGCCATATAAAATAAAAGCAAACTTGTTATGCAAAACGCACCACAAACGTCCATTTAGGCACACACACACACACACACCTTTTAGGATTTAAAAGGATAAGAAAACATCGAGATTGCGGTAACCGTGTTTCACGGAAGTCGGGGGGTGCCTAACACCTTCCCCTCGCTTAAGCAAGCCCCCGAACTCTATGAATCTCGGTTTGCGGACCAATTAACTCGGAGTCACATATGAGCCAGCGATTACAAAAAAACTAAATTCGGATGAGTTGGTACATCCATTTCAAATATACCAACTGGCGACTCTGGTCAATTGGCTTATACAGAAATCGATCTTTCAAAAAACCCGTCGACATTAAGCCGACCCTTTTCAAAATCACATTTAATTCAAAAGGCTAAAATTGGAAAGGGACATTTTAATTATTAAAAAACGAGACGACGAAAATCCCGGCGTCGACAATGTTGATTTTTGGTTTGTAATTTTTTTAAAATATGATTTATGCCTTACTTTTGCGTTGCCCCCAAAATCTCAACATCATTCCCAACAGACTTGGTGCTCACATCTAACTGATTTTCTATAGATATTCCATAATTTATAAATTTTAACTATTCAAGGTTCACAATATTCCATCACATATGGTCGTTCTCGTCAGAACTGTTAATGTGTTTAGATACTCTCACTTGGATGTATAGATTTATGTCTCATTGGATATCCCTTTCATGTCAATAGTTTCTATCTATCTGAAATTCACAGTGTTAAGTGATAAGTTTGTTCTTGTAGTCGATACTGTGCTAAATCAGTACAAACATTCTATATAACTAAAGATCAAAGTATAATGTAGTTGATATAACAAAAGATGATAATATTACAATATCACATGTTTGTTGTTACATCGTTCCCAGTTTCATGTTCTTATTACAACATCTTTTCAAGACTTGAATATATACAAACAGTAAACATAAAACTAAGTTAACACGGCCTTTTTCCCTTATTCGTTCCAGACATTCCAAGATTATCATTTAAGACTACAAATAAAATTTATTTGCAAGAATGAGCTACAAATGCTTAGCAAGTCAAATATATGATATACACACTATGTTTGAATTGAAAGAAATAGCAGTTTAATAGTTTTCCAATTTGTACTGAGGGTTGTCAATCAAACCATACTTTATTTTTGGTTTTTGTCAGTCGTAAATGACTTAGAAACCATTTGTTTAGATATATCATAGGGGATCAGCCTATCCAATATCCTAGGAGTATTCATATCATCTTAATGGTGCCCGTATGCACATAGGTCAGTATATTACTCCTTAAAAACCAAGGTCAATTTATTACTGACTCCAATGATCCCTCATAAGGATTTCTTCATTTGCAGTATAAATGTTATATCAACAAAAATAGTTCATTCTTTGATATATTTTCAATTCAAAATTTACACGAATAACAATTCATTCTTTAAGTTATACTGGAAAAAAAAAAGCGATAACTTTATCCCAATTGACAAACACATTGATTGTAGAACTGTACTGAAGAAATATAACTTTTATGTTTAATAAAATAAGTTCAAGAATTACTTGGAAAAAATAGAAGGTACAAATGTTAGAAGAATCTATACAAAGTATTTAGAAGAGTTCAGAAATCAGTTCGAAGACATGCACCTTAATGGTACAAGGGTTAGAAAACTTGCCTAATTGTTGTGTGTCAGGTTTACGTTGATTCGATTCGCTGCATAGCCTAAATATGTTGAACATATTAATATTGTTCGTTAGTATACATAGATATATGCATTTGATTTTATTAATTATATGTGTTTATGATTCAGTGTTAATTCGTTACTTTAATAGTTGTATTATATATCATATATTGTTAGTATAGCATATCTGTCACTAAATCTTTTGTTAAAGGTTGAAAAATGATTTTATATAAGCTATTCATCGCCAAAAATTGATTTAAAATAGGTTTTAATTAATTTTAAATGAATCTGTCGCATATAGCTACTGCTACGGATAGAACTGTTGCTAAAGATGGTTTATATTAAAGCTTAATTGAAATTATCACAAGAACTGTCGATAAAAACTGTGTTTTAAGGTTTTTTGTTTGTCTGTCGCTATAGGCTATGGTTACTGTCTATACTGTTACTAGAACCGTCATTAAAAACTATTTGTGAGCTATCAGAAGTAGACTGTGGCCAAAGGTTATAGCCACAGACAAGTTTGTTGCTAAAAATTGAATGTTCTTGAGATACCAGAAGGAGACT
Source organism: Hedera helix (assembly GCA_947179155.2). Taxonomy (NCBI): domain Eukaryota; kingdom Viridiplantae; phylum Streptophyta; class Magnoliopsida; order Apiales; family Araliaceae; genus Hedera; species Hedera helix. The sequence continues at coordinate 25,365,698 of OX359266.1, forward strand.
GTCGCTAAAAGCTATAGATACAGACAATATGTTGCTATATCTGAAGGAATCGCTAAAGGGTTGAATGTTCTTCAGAAACCTAGAACAGTTTGGTCATGGTCGGGGGAGGTACTTTTTGACAAGAAAATCTCTTTGATTAATGACTCTTTTAGCATACTAATGGATTTTGGTTATACTAGGCATGTAATACTACCTCTAAATGCTAACAATGAACTCTAACAACATCACAGTTGCAAGATCAAAGCTGATCAAACAGCTTGTCAGATGGTTCTTCATTTCTAGGCAGCCCAGATTTTGGGTTTCCAGAATTTGTGATCAAGCAGGTATAATGACCACGAATTCTATTAGATATTGTAATTATATTTATTAAATAATTAGCAATTAATTAAAAAATTTGTACTAATTAATTGTGCATTAGATAATTGAATAAATATACTTGTGCATGTGTATATTTATTTAAAGCAATAAAGCAAGGTGTTATAATTAATTAAAGTCTAATTGGATTATATTTTAAATCCAAATGAGGTATTAAACTAGGTCAAATTAATTTACCTAGTAGCTCATGTAATTAATTAAACCTTAGTCTAAGTAATTAATTAAACAAGCCCAATGTTTGATTTAATTAAATGTAACATATGTTATTTAATGTTAGCCCAATGTAATAAATAAATTGAGCCTAAACAAATTAAATGGATGAACCCAATATATTTGATTCCTAAGTCTAATGTGGAGCCCAATAGGAAGTCAAATTATTGGTCAACATTTATATATGTGTATATATATATAGATGTATATATGTACATAATAACAATAAAAATAAATCAAAATTGAAGGGAAAAAAGGTCATTTGGCCGGTCACATGGGGGCCCCATTTGGGGTGGATTTTAAATTTTATGTTGCTTAGTTTTGAGTCCAAGAGTACAAGAGTTGTTGAGCCAAGCTACCAACTCCTACTAACTCAAGTCCTTCATGTAAGAAAATCCCTAAAATTTAGCTAAATTTGAATTGTGTAGACAAGATAAACTAGTAAATAAGTAGAGATATAAATTGTGTATGTCTGCATTTTTTATTATAACTCTTGATTATAAATAAAAGCTTCTATTGTGTGGAGAAGAGTTTGCTCATTATTCCTTTCCTAGAGAGAAAAATGGAGAGCTTCTTGAGAGAAATATAGAGCATACACTTGTGAGTTGAAGAAAATAGCTAGAGAAGGAACTTGGTGAATGTCACAAAGCTTCACAACATACTTTGGAAGGAGAAGAAGAAGAGCACACAAGTCCTTAAGGTTAAAAAGTGCCCTAACCCTTTCTAAGTTCGTTTTTATATTCTATATGTGTTCTGAACGGTTAAAATATATTTTTAACTGATCAAAAGTTGTTTTGATGGTCTAATAGTCTTAAACTATGTTATATATATATATATATATATATATATATATATATATATATATATATGTATGTATATATTCATTGTCTGATATGTTTAAATCATGTTTTAATATGTGTGTTATGCATATAATCAGAAGAAAAGTCTATATTGAGCTTTACCGATAAAACCTTAGTGGACTATGTGCTAGTTAATGTTGTAGTTTGAAATGTACAAGTTGAAAAATAGATTTCTATGACTAAAAAGTTATTTTTATGAGTTAAAAGATAACCCAACTTGAATATCTTGAAAACATGAAAAATGGAGCAAGTTATGACTTTTACCGCAAACTATGTCGTTTTAAAATCCTAGAGTGATCGATCTCGAATATTATGTCAAAAAATATTTTAAAAACAAGATCAAATTATGAAATGTTGAAAAACAACAAGTTAGAAAGATAATAAAACTAATTTGGTGTGTTTTGGACATGTAGATTTTATTTTATGTAAATTTGAACCAAAGAAATTAAAGTTGAAAAGTTAGTGTTTTGAAAAATACAGCTACCACTGCCGCGGTAGGTCCCACCGTCGCAGCAGTGAAACACTCTGTGATTAAAAATTAAGCCACCGGCGCAGCGGTGAAACTTTCTGCAAGTCACCGCCGCAGTGGTGGTCCTAACCGCTACAACAGTGAACCAGACAATTTGAAAAATTAATTCTGGACCAGGTCAGCTCTGTTTTGGCCGGGTCTGGTCAAAAAATGAAAAATATTTTGCAATTTATTTATTATGTTTGGATCCAGTAAAAATAATTTAAACATTATGAAAGTTAAATTAATAGGTAAAAAAGGATAATTATTATTAAAGAATTGATAATATAAATAAATTAATAAAATATTATAAAATGGATAAAATATTTTTTAAGGATTAATAATATTATAAAGTCAATAAAGTATTATTAAATAATTAATAATATTAGATAATGAATAAAATATTATTAAATGATAAATAATATTAGATAATAATTAATATATTATTAAATGATTAATAATGTTAGATAATAAATAAAATATTATCAAATGATTTATAATATTAGAAGGTTAATAAAATATTATGTAATTATTAATAAAATTAGAGAGTTAATAAAATATTATTAAATGATTAATAATATTATAAGACTAATTAAATATTATTAGATTATTAATAATATTAGAAAAGAGTTTGAACTTTATTAAATAATTAATATAGATTTTATGTGATTAAAATATTATCAAATGATGATAATATTTTCTAAGTGTTTATATACTCTTAACTATATAATTATTTGGTTAAGTGTTAGAGGTGTAAGATACATAGAAGTTATCATATGAATGAATATATGATACTAATTTAAAGATCAACTTGATTAATTGTTAGGTCTATTCAGAGAGAATTAAATTGAACTGGTTAGCAGTAATCTACACACGAGACAAGTTTTCTTTATCCTTACTCAAATTTATATTGAGCAATTTCCTTAAACCTATTCAATTATTGTTGAGCGAGTCTCTACACTTGTATTTACTTGTCAGAACTTTAAGTGGTTTAATTCTTTAAAATTATTCCACATCATTATTGTTATTGTATTCGCACATAGTGCATTTGCAAATGTATAGTTCATTAATTCCAGAACTGTTTAAGAAAGTCTAAGCTAATTGTTTCAGCTAGAAAATGCATGTTAAATTCATCACATTGAAGATTTTAAAAGCTTATTCAAACCATTGGTTGGTGCGTATTCTTATAGTAACACTGAGAATGAACAATCTTAAATAAAGGGGATTTTTTTATCTGTCGGAAAATCGAATTTGTGCATGATGTTTGAATGTTATGCATATATATAGGGTACAAGAGGTTGATCCCCTCGCGTACCACGTTTTTTGAGGTGTCAGATATATATGTCTGTTCTACCTTAGTAGTAGTTCATGGTCCTTAAAGACCACTCAGCAGTAAAGAGTGAATCCATTCTTATACTGAAAAATTGATTCTTGATTGTTACCTATTGTTGAAAACCCTGATGTTAATTTTCCTTTCCATCATGATATAACTTATGTTATTTGTTCTTAAACTTGCTGAGTCATTTAGTTGCTCATTTTTGCTATATCGTTACTTATTTCAGCTAACCCAGAATGTTCTAAACAAGACAAAGGCAAGGGAAAAGTCAAAGCTTAGATTAGCTGGATGCATGATAGATTAATTACTTATATGTACTTTATTTTGTAAATCTTTTGTATTCCCTTAAGATATGTAATGTTTATGTTAAGGTTAATCACCTTGAGAAGTGTAGCCTTTTTATAAGGAACCTTTTATATTATTCCACGTAGTTTAAATGCAAATTATGTAATTAATTGTTATTAATTATTGTTTAGTGAGAACCAAACCTGAGGTTATGGAACCCGAATTTGGGGTTGTAACGACCCCGAAATTCGACACAACTTATTACCTTAAATTCCATATTTATTATTCATTATTTTCTTAACGTCCAAATTTTGGTCCGTTAATAATCTTTAATCACCTTATTCGAACCCTTACTTGATCTTATAAATCATCAATTACCAAATTTTTTGGTATAAATTTTTCTCTTTTCTCAATCATTGTATTAAAATATTTTATATTTAAAATCCTTATCATAGTCCCTGGATCGCGACCTTCACCTTTTCTTTCTGTTACAAGTATCATTAAGCTCAACATTCAAAATTTAATATTGATTATATCTACAAAATTATTCTTTATTCCATAATTCATAATTAAACATATAATAATCTCTATCGTAACAACTACTTTGAACAATTATAGTTCATAATATAACTTTACTTGCCCTGTCTGGATCCCATTTATATGTACATACAATCCAACAATGTAAACTTATCAAATTTACCCATATTGAATTATGATATTAAAAACATAGCAATTACATTTACAACCTTCCAGATTAATCCCTCTAACATAATCCATTATTCCAGAACTTTGTTTCTTTACCTGCAAAAGTTTATTTTATGCAAGGAATGAGCACAACGGCTCAGCAAGTGCAACAGTTTACACCTTTCATGCTTCACGTAGCACATAGCTTAACATGCTCTGTGTGTGTCATATATCATGTGTTGTGCTTCTACTCAAGCATTATGTCTCACATATATTCATATTGTTACACAAAATACACATCGTTGTCATATTATCCACATATCATGTAACACATAATTTATATGCATTTGAAACAAGAATTACATATCATAATAGACAAATATTTAATGTAAAAGTACTGAAAAACTTGTATGTATTGTGGAATTAATAAATACCCATTCTATAATGCTTCTCGTACAACCTATGATCATAAGATAATCAAATAATAATTATTTATCTTCTCGTGATATTAATTTAATTAATTAATATCATTTATAAATAATATGGTTAATTATATTAACCTCATTCTTCAATATATTAATTTAACTTAATATCAAACACATTCAATACGGACAACTCGGCTCAGCGGATAAAATTTAGCGTATTTGGTTGTCCAAATTTTTATTTAATCATTTTCTAACTTTTAAATTTAATAGATTAATATTTAAAATATTTAAATATTAATCCCTACTATTTAATATTTTTGTAAAAATATTAAATTAATGCTCAAACATCATTTTAATGTTTTTAGTATTTTACTATAATTTTCTATAATTTTTAAATAATTTTTAAACATTTATTTCAATTAAAAACAATTTATGGGAGCATTTTGGTAATTTCCGTGGTTCAAGGACACCCTGGTCATTTCCTGAAAAGGTCAGGGCTATTTTTGTAATTTTCGCGCTCTAGGGACACGTTCGGTATTTGTCGGAAAGGCTAGGGGCACGCTGGTAATTCCCAACGGTGCCATCGGCCACTCATGACACGCGACCCCCTCTCTACCCGCACCAAACGACGCCGTTTGGCCTTTGGCGGACGAAATCACAACCGTGCATGGCGCGGCCCTGCCCCAGCGCTCCAAAACGGCGTCGTTTAACACCCGCGTACGCGGCAGCCCAAAAATTCTTTTCTTCTTCCTGCCGAAACAGTGTACCAACCCAAGCAAAATTCTTCCATTTTTGCTCTAATTTTTCCCAACAAAATTGTTCCAAAAATCATATAATCCATAGATATACATCCAAAAATTATTTAGAATAATTGTTCTAATTATTTTCTAATTTTTCACAAAATTATTTTATCACTATAATATCAAAAATAAACCAACTAAATTAATTTTATACCTTGCCTTAAGCTTGAAATCCTTCCTTGAAACTATTCTTTCACCAAGATTTTTCCCTCTTTGGCGGTAGTGGTGTTTTCTGGTTGGAGATGGTGGTAGTGTTTTCGGATGGAGCAACATAGAGAGAGAGAGAGAGAGAGAATGTTTTTTGTTTTTTTCTTTTCCTTTTTCTTGCTTTTCTTTTTCTTTTATATTCCCCCACAAGTCACTTAACTATTTTTGGATAGAAATTTTTCCTCCACCGCCTTAATCATCCATAACCGACTTTTTCCCTTCTCGGACGTTCCAAAAATCAAGCATGCAAATTTAATTTAATACATTACGTAATTATTTCGTGTAATAAATATTTTATATAATGTATATAAAATATTTATTTTAATTCACTAAAATTCATAACATGATTTATTATTAATATTTATACCCTTTTCGGGTACTTTATTTGATAAATTTTGTACACGCATAATGACATCACGCATAATGACATGCATGTAATTATATGAGGTAATTTATACCTCCAAAATTCATAAAATAAATCATATAACATATAAAAATTATTTTCATGCCTTTTTCACTTCGTTATTTGGACAACATGTTACACTAACATGTTCACGTTTCTAAAATATTATTTCCTATAAAATTCATAAAAATTCCATTATACATAAACATATTTTTTAATAAATTAAAACATTCTTTTTCTCATTTATTTTTCATTTCTTTACCATTTACATTAACTTCTTTATATATAAATTATATAATTTAATATTATATAATTTATATATTTACATTCTCCTTTTTTAAATAATTTCTTAGATTCCTCCAAAATTATCAATTAATTATAAAACCAAAATTATACATTTATTAACTCTCTCATTAATTTAATCCTCTTATATAAATTATATAATAATTCTTATATAATTTATATAATTATTTTTCCTTTACTCTTTTACTTTAATTTCCTTATATAAATTATATCATTTATTAGTATATAATTTATAAAATTACCTCCTCCTCTTAAATAATTTCTAAACCTTCACCATAATTATTGATTAATTATATAATCAATATTTTGAATTTTTACTAACTTCCTCATTCACTTTTATTTAACTTCCGAATTAATTCAACTATTAATCCCTTAAGTTTCATAATTAATGGAATTTATAATTATAAATTAAACATGCACACTTATACATATACAAATGTATATATACATATCTAATTCATATATTTCACCTTACCTCGTAACATCATTTAAATAATAATTTCTGCATCTCCACGCTAATTTAATTGTACAATTTTATTGTACCGTTACATGAAATTTCTTTTATTCTTCATAAATTGTTTTTAAACAATTTATCAACACAAATCATCACCATCTTTGTAGCTATTTAATTTACCAATTAACTCCCTTCACATACTTTAAATTACATACATCATAAACAATTTAAACAACTTTGATAATTAAATTCTTATTTAATTTTATTAAAGAAATCCCAAAATTCGGATCCTCACAGGGGTCGTCATAGGTTGGTATCAGAGTTGTAGGTTAGAAACGTTAGGATTGCGAAACCTAAGTTATAACCTTAGTACTAAACTCATATCGAGTGCGTTAGGAGATTCATCATGATTATGTATTTGTGGAGATGGATTAAGAAAATCCATCGAGCTAAGATGTTAAAATATCATTTTATTTCATCAATGAATATATTTTATTGCTGTACTGACATGTGTTATTTGTGTAATTATAGGATGCCTGAGATATGACAGATGAGTCACACAACTGAGGGGGACTTTATTGATATCCACATGGATATTGCACAGCCGCTGGTGGCTGCACCGATAGAGGATCCTAAGTCTGATCCAGAGGAGGGAGATCATGAGGAGCCTATCAGGGGTAAAGTGATGAGGCCATATAGTGATGATGAGGCCGAGTTTGCCAGATGAGTATGTTGATGGTATGGGCACTACAACCAATGACATCATCGAGGCGTTGACCACGAGGAATGATGAGCTGGAGAAAAGAATCTAGCAGAAAAGAATCCAATACTTGGAGGAGCAGAATCTGACTCACCAGCATATGGAGAATCAGTATAGAGTTGCAGCTTATCAGTTCTCTGGCGAGAACACGTTACTGAAGGAGAAGATGGTAGAGGTAGAGGTTAGATTGGCAGCAGCTGAGTTAAAGGTTCAGCAAACACAAGCAGAGAATGAGGAGATTAGAGGCCATTGGCAGCAGGCGATAGAGGATAGGATCGAGATGGAGATCCAGAAAGATGCTGCACATGGGTAGATACTGGAGTTAGAGAACGAGGTCTGTGAGAAGAGGGTGAGGATCGATAGACTCAACTATGTTTATCGTTTTTCTTTTGGCAGATTTCAGAGTAGAGTACATTACTACCCAACTGAGAAGGGCCAGTCCATGCACATTATTAGCAGGAGCATGGTGATGGCTATAGGGGATGAGGAGTACGATGATGCGGTTCATCGAGGGATGCACCGTTAGTTGTATTAGATTTTGTTTATTTATGTTGCAGGTATATAGATGTAGTAGAAACCCAACTTTTGTTTTGATAGAGGGTTAGTATGATGTAAATCTCAACTCAAGGAAGCTGTGGGATATGATTATGGTTAGATCTCGTCTTTTGTAGTATTTCTAGGATAGTAGCATTTATAGCAGTATGCTTATGATGTAAGGTCTATGCACTACTGTTTTAGTATATGAATATAAATGTAGATATGTTTATGTTTATATGTGTTGAGATGTTTATTTGTACTTTAGTTTAAATTGCTTAAGCTACAAAATGAAACACCTATAATTATTTAAATTTTCTTTATACAAAAAATGAGGTCATGTAGACAATTATCGAGAAATCAAGGAATAGAAGAATTAGTTAACAACGATGAGATGGCACCGCTGAATCCAGTACAAGAGTTTATGGAAATGCTAATAGGAACATTTCACGGACGTAATGCAAATGCTACTAGAGCACTAAATCATACCGCTTCACTAGCAAACTTTAAAGACTTTAAACTAATAGGACCACCTGAATTCTGAGGAACAACGGATCCTATAGAAGCGCAGATCTGGATTGAGGAGATGGAAAAGGTATTCGAGGTTGCTCGAGTAGCGGAGGAGCAAATGACCTCATTTGCTACCTTTATGATGAAGGGGGAGGCAAACTATTGGTGGAAGACAAACTATTGGTGGAAGGCAAACAAGAACAGAGTAGGAGAGGGAACTATCGTATGGGTGCGATTTAAGGAAGTGTTCTGGAGAACTACTTTCCAGAAAGCATGCAAGCCAGGATGGAAGTCAAATTCCTAGAACTCAAGCAAGGAAATATATTTGTATCTGACTATGTCGTCAAGTTCAATGAATTGGCAAGATTTTCTCCACACTACATGGACACTGAAGCGAGACGCGTAAGAAGGTTTGAGCAGGGACTGAAGCCATGAGTTTATAGTAGGGTCGTTATTCTTCAGATTACCAACTTTACAACTTTGCTGGAGAAAGCTATAATAGCAAAAGGGGGAATGAAGCCCTAAATAAGCACAATAAAGAACAGAACAAGAAAATAAGCGAAGGAGGAAATAGATAAGGCGGCAGTGGGGACAATAACCCAAATAAGCGCAAATGGAACAATAACAACAGCAGTTCAGGGACACCTCAAGGAAGCGAACAAAAGAAGGGAAATAAGTGCAGCAATGGCGGGAAGAATTATTTGGAGGAGTGTATGAAGGGGAGAAACGTATGCTACAACTATGGCCAAGAAGGGCACGTCGCTCCTAATTGTCCCACACCAAAGAAGAGAGGTTGTTTCTCATGCAGAGCTGCGGACCATCAGTTCAAGGATTGTTCGAAAAGGAAGAATAGCGGGGGAAGTACTGGATTTAAGGGAAACAATAACAAGCTCACCATTGGAGGCTCGGTTCAACAGAACAAACCAACATCACAGACTTTCAACATGACAGTGTCAGACGCCGTGGAATGAAAAGACGTGGTGTCAGGTATTATTCCGATCAATGATATAAATGCTTATGTATTATTTGATTCGGGTGCTACCTGTTCATTTGTGTCTGATGATTTCGCTAGACGGTTAGAATTTTCTAGAGAAAAACTAGAGAACCCAATGAATATAGAGGTTGCAAATGAAGAAGTGATTCTTGTAAAGTATATACATAAAAATTGTTGTGCTAAAATCAGTGGTCAGAAGTTAAAAGTGAATCTAATTTCGATACATTTGGGGGAGTTTGATGTTATTCTTGGAATGGATTGGTTGTTTATCCACGGAGCGATAATTGATTGTCAGAAGAAGTGTATACACATTAAGATGCCAAACAAGTCTAATGTCGTATTTTACGACATCAAGTCGTTAAGATAATCTTCTTGTTTGACGATGATGCAGGCCAAGAAGCTGTTGAAGAAATGTTGTATAGGGTATTTGGCTCATGTGGAGGATACACAAATGGTGAATCTCAATATGGAGCAAATACCAGTAGTTAAGGAGTTTATGGATATTTTTCCAGATGAACTGCCAGGTCTTCTACCAAATATGGAGACAAAATTTGTGATTGATTTAGTACCGAGGACAGCACCAATGTCGAAGGCACCATATAGGATGGCTCCGGTAGAAATGAGGGAGTTGATGGACCAGTTTGAAGAATTGTTGGATAAAAAGTACATTCAACCTAGTGTTTCTCCATGGGGAGCACCTATGCTGTTTGTAAAGAAGAAGGATGGATCGATGAGACTTTGTGATGAGTGAGTTTTATACCTACAAATTTAATACATTTAAGCTTGATAATTTGTGAATCTTTAAGTTTTTTACGTGATTTTATATGTGTTTTTATGTTATTGTATAATATGATGTATTATATTATTTTTAAGTATTTTATGTATTCTATGTCGTTTTTGTGTAGTTTATTCGTAATTTATATGTTAAGTGTTGGTTTAGTTGTATGTGTTTTTGTACCACATTGTATAGGATGTGGTTTTGTATTGTTTTTATGTGTTTCTATTTCATTTTGTAGGAATTATAATAAGGGCTTGGTGGAACAAGGCTTGGAATTGCCCGGTTCGCATTTTCTGCGATCCGTTTACGCAGCAGACAATTTACACCCACTTTTGGCCTTGATAATTTCCGAATATTCAATTTTGTAAAACATGAAAGTTGTAGGTATACGACTCTCCTTTCCAAAACATCTTGAATCACCTCAATCGAAGTTTTTATGAAGAAGATATGCCCAAAACACTGAACGAGGTTGCGTCAGTCCAAAAAGGGAGCAGATCTGGGCAGTTTGTATGAGCGCCGCAGCGGTGGTTTCCACCGCTGCAGCAGTGGTACAACCCAAAAACAAGTTGAACATTTGACCACCACGGCTCTGACTTTGACCCCCGCGGCGGTGCACTGTTCCAGTTTGCGATTTTCAACCTTTTAAAGTCATTTTTGAGCCCTAATTTCATATCCAACCATTTTTCTCTTGAAGAGCGAGAGGGAGGCGGCTGGACTTCTATTTGGAACATCAAGAACAAGGCTTCTATCAAAGATTGGAGACCTTGGATTGATGGATTGAGCTTGGAAATTGGATTCCCATTTGGTTTTCTCTTTCCTTTCTTTTTCCTTGATTTTGTTTTCTAAAATTTGATGAATATGTTGTTTTTGGGATTTAGTTTACTTGTAATGAACTAGATTTCCATTCTAGGATTGTAATGGAACCCATTGTGTAGTTTTGATTGATTATATCTCTCTTGGATGATTGCTTGGCATTTGTGGATGGTTTGTCATATTTAGTTCTTCGTGTATTAATTGCTAGACATAGTAATTAATTTGGTAACCTATATGAAATTGATAGATGGATTATAGTGTGTTGGCCAAAAATATGATGACATATGTTATGTTATTTGCTCTTAGGATTAAATGCATAATTTGTATAAAGGATAGACATATACCTTTGTGCCATGAGTAGTCAATGGGAGAATCTGTGCTTGAAATCCTCGCTATTGTTAATTCTCATAGACGTATAATGAATTACTTTGCTTGGATGTTCCTGTCTGAATTGACAGATTTAGAAAGGATATGTTTATATGTTATCGAAAGAGACATGTAAACATTATAATGAATTATCGGTTAGTTATTCACTGTGTTCATTTAATTCAAGAGATTTATAAGATTGAGCATAACTTTAGGGGAAATTGCAATCCTAGCTTGTATCCTATTGAATTTCAGTCGGTATTAGTTAATTAATTGTTAATTAAATATCTTCATACCAAAAACCCAAAAACCACTTCGTCAAATTAAAATTAAGTTGATTTAATTTTAATACTTTGTATATATTAGTCATAATTCCTCGTGGGATCGATACTTTACTTTCTTTATATTACTTGTTGATTGCGTATACTTGTGCGTTGTATTCAGTCAAACGAATTCAAAGTCACGTACTTTTCTAGGTACCAATTTCGACCAGCAAGTTTTTGCAGCCGTTGCCGGGGAGTTATTGAATAATATTTTGTAAATATTAATTTTTGTCTTCTTAGTTTTACTTTAGGCGATTTTTCTTTTTGTTTATTATTTTTGTTGCATTTGCTTGATATGGATGCACTTTTGGAACTAATGACTGCACGAGTTGAGACTTTTACAGGTACGTTTGATGCTTTTGGGGGTCAACCTATTCAAAATGCTTACAATCAGCAGGAGTCCAGTTACTCCCCAAATTATTATCATCAAGAATCGCATTATCATCCAGACTCTTCATGGAACAACAACAATCATGTCCAAATGTTTGATCCATGGATTTCAAGCCAACCTGAAGTCTCATATGAGCCTCCACCACCGCAAGAGCAACATTCTAATTTGGAGAGTCTTCTTGCCTCATGTATAGAGAAAAATGAAAAGAGACGACAAGAAGAAGAATATTTGAGATTGGAGGAAAATCTTACCACAACCATTGAGCAAGACGAGATGACGATGAACACACATATGCTCTCATCTCAACCTTCACCACAAGAAGAAGATAAATCTAAGTTGGAAGAGCTCCTTGTCAAATACATAGAGAAAGTTGAGATGAGAATGAGCAATCAAGAGTCATCAATTCAAATTCTTGCTAATCATATGGAACAACTCACAAGCACTATCAATTGTAGCCCACAAGATGCTTTACCTTACGTCGTAGAGTCTATTCTTGAAATGGTGGGTAAAGAGGAGTGTTAGGATGATTTACTAGAAGGTGGTGAAGAGTTCCACATAGAAATTGGTGATGATGAGATGTGTTCGCATCCGGTCATGAAAGATGATGTGGAGATTAGGAATTCGTGGATCCATATTGGGGGAAAAGAAAAATTGGATGGTGATGATCAGGCAAGGGAGTCTACTGTTTTGATGCAAGGCTCGAGTGTGCCTCTTGTGCAGTCTTGCATCCTATTAAAAATTTTGTGGAATGCTTCTGGATTTAATTCGCGGAAGAAGATGAGGAGCTGACGAAATTCAAGTTCAGAGGGCTTAAATCATGCACACACGTCGACGAACGAAAGGAAATGACTAAAATGTGGCATGATGTGACCATCTTTGCGCGTAATCCGGATTGAACAGGGAGTAGTCCGACTGAGGACTATAACTCAAGCGCTGTGTGGGAGGCACCCCAAATGTTTAATTTAATTCATGTTATTATTTATAAATAGTTAGTATTTTATCTAAGTTTAATAATAATAATTAGTTTTTTTACGTGTGTGTGTATATATATATACATACATGATATTATAGTAAAGTATATTTTTGGTAAATTTTTGTTTCTTGCATTCCGGTATTTATGTTAATTCATGTATCTTGCTTGTAGGTATATTTGTAGCTCTTTTTGCAACCATGAACTCAAAATTTGTGGCAGAGAGCATCCAGACGGCAAGTGAGGCACATCGATTATGTCACTCTGCAAGTTAGCTCATTGGTGCAATTCAATGTAGATTTCACGAGCTTTCCCAAGAAGCCTGTTGCTCCTGATTATCCTCCAAACTCTCCTCTGGTGATGAGGTCCATGTCCGAGTCATGTTCAGGGAAGTCCTCTATTTTGTATTTCCTTATCTTACATTGTGAACAATGTGGAGTTGAAGTTTGGGGGTAGTTGCATGCTTATTCTACATTTATGTTTTTCTTGTTATCTGGAATAAGATTGCATGATAGTTAAATTTCGTTGCATGATAGTTTAAATTGTTAATTAAGTATGCATGTTTAAAATTAAAAAAAAATTGCTAAAAAGATTTTTTCAATTTTGTTTTGAATTTTGTGGGTATATCCTCTGTAAACCCTCACGAGACACAACTTGTCCTCTTGGGCAACATTGGGGTTGAACGGCTTATTACACGTGCTAAGTGCAATCGTGTTCCCTACAAAAATAGATTTGTTATAGTTGTTTTTGTTTTGTTTTCGTGTGTTTTGTTTTTGAGTCATAGTATAGGGTTGAGTCTCTTGAGCATTGAGAACCATAATTAAGGATCAGGTAAATGATTATTTGAGTTATAACTCATAGAAAATTGATTAGTGTCGCTTCGTCTGTGTGTTTGACTTACTGTTGATTTTTACATTACTTGTGATCCCTTGTTCTTTGAGCACATATCCATTTCTAATGAATTGATTATTTGCTTAGAGGCGGTGTATTTGACTACATGTTTATTGAGATAATCTTTTAATTTAAAACTCGTATATGCATCACTCGAAATGATTTCTCATGTTTGATTTGTCTATAACGTGAGATGGAGCGTAAAACACTCTCACATAATATATAAAAAAAGAAAAAAAAAAAAAAAGAAAGATGTTAATAAATGTAAAAAATTACTTAACTGGTCGAGTTTTGTGGCATGTGTTACTCGAGTTAATAGGCCCTTAGGGGTGCCTTTGCACCTAGTGCCCTAAAGTCAACTAGTTTGGCAGTCATTGGTCAAACACTCGTTAAATGGGTAACTCTGTAGAGCCTAATGGAATGAGACATTGCACATGTTAAGATTAGTTTTATTGTGACTTATCTGCTAGGACTAATATAGAATGATGTATTATGCGTGTTATTTTAAGTTTTAGATTTCTTTGTTAAGGTAATTTGTCTACAAGAACCCCTCTGGGTGATGATTAGTTTGTTGTAAATGGTTTACACACACACGGGGGTCATTAGTATAGTATGTCTAATATGTGAGTTAAAATTCTAGACTTTGCAATGTTTTGAAATTTTTCTTGTAATTATAACTTGAAATAATCCATGAGGCCAATTTTGGTTGTCTTATTAACTCTCTGCTCAAGTTTATTGTTTTTGTTTATTTAGTGAGTCTTTGTTTTGCTTGAGGACAAGCAAATGTTTAAGTTTGGGGGTATTTTGGTTATTTAATGTTATATGTATGCTTAGAGTACTCCTGACCTTGATAATTTGTGGTTCTTCAAGTAATTTTATGTGATTTTTAACTAGTAGAATTTATTTATTTTATCTATTTATTTAGTTATTTTGCTTTATTTAGTGGGTCTTTTATTTTGCTTGAGGACAAGCAAATGTTTAAGTTTGGGGGTATTTGATGAGTAAGTTTTATCGAATTGAATACATTTAAGCTTGATAATTTGTGAATCTTTTATTGTTTTATGTGATTTTATATGTGTTTTTATGTTATTGTATAATATGATGTATTATATTGTTTTTAAGTATTTTATGTATTCTATGTCGTTTTTGTGTAGTTTATTCGTAATTTATACGTTAAGTGTTGGTTTAGTTGTATGTGTTTTTGTACCACATTGTATAGGATGTGGTTTTGTATTGTTTTTATGCGTTTCTATTTCATTTTGTAGGAATTATAATAAGGGCTTGGTGGAACAAGGCTTGGAATTGCCCGGTTCGCATTTTCTGCGCTTCGTTTACGCAGTAGCCAATTCACGCCCAATTTTGGCCTTGATCCTTTCTGAATCTTCAATTTTGTAAAACATGAAAGTTGTAGGTCTACGAGTCTCCTTTCCATACCATCTTGAATCACCTCAATCGGAGTTTGTATGAAGAAGATATGCCTAAAACACTGAAGGAGGCTGCAGTAGTCCAAAAAGAGAGTAGATTTGGGCAGTTTGTATGAGCGTTGCAGCGGTGGTTTCCACCGCCACAACAGTGGTACAAAGCCAGAAATAAGCAGAACGTTTGACAGCCGCAGCTCTGCCTTTGACCGCCGCGGTGGTGCACTGTTCCAATTCGTGATTTTCAGCCTTTTAAAGTCATTTTTGAGCCCTAATTTCATATCCAACCATTTTTCTCTTGAAGAGAGAGAGGGAGGCGGCTGGACTTCTATTTGGAACATCAAGAACAAGGCTTCTATCAAAGATTAAAGAGCTTGGATTGATGGATTAAGCTTGGATTCCCATTTGGTTTTCTCTTTCCTTTCTTTTCCCTTGATTTTGTTTTCTAAAATTTGATGAATATGTTGTTGGTGGGATTTTGTTTACTTGTAATGAACTAGATTTCCATTGTAGGAGTGTAATGGAACACATTGTGTAGTTTTGATTGATTATATCTCTCGTGGATGATTGCTTGGCATTTGTGGATGGTTTGTAATATTTAGTTCTTCGTGCATTAATTGCTAGACATAGTAATTAATTTGGTAACCTATATGAAATTGATAGATGGATTATAGTGTGTTGGCCAAAAATATGTTGACATATGTTATGTTATGTTATTTGCTCTTAGGATTAAATGAATAATTTGTATAAAGGATAGACATATACCTTTGTGCCATGTGTAGCCAATGGGAGAATTTGTGCTTGAAATCCTCGCTATTGTTAATTCTCATAGACATATAGTGAATTACTTTACTTGGATGTTCCTGTCTGAATCAACAGATTTAGAAAGGATATGTTTATATGTTATCGAAAGAGACACGTAAACACTATAATGAATTCTCGGTTAGCTATTCACTGGGTTCATTTAATTCAAGAGATTTATAAGATTGAGCATAACTTTAGGGGAAATTGCAATCCTAGCTTGTATCCTATTGAATTCCAGTCGATATTAGTTACTTAATTGTTAATTAAATATCTTCATACCAAAAACCTAAAAACCACTTCGTCAAATTAAAATTAAGTTGATTTAATTTTAATACTTTGTATATATTAGTCATAACTCATCGTGGGATCGATACTTTACTTTCTTTATATTACTTGTTGATCACGTATACTTGCGCGTTGTATTCAGTCAAACGAATTCGAAGTCACATACTTTTATAGGTACTGATTTCGACCAGCACTTTGTATGGATTATAGGGAGTTGAACAAAGTAACGATTAAGAACAAGTACCCGTTACCAAGAATTGATGATCTTTTCGATCAATTAAAAGGGGCAAAGTACTTTTCAAAGATTGACTTAAGGACAGGTTATCATCAGTTAAAAGTCATAAAGGAGGACGTACCCATGACAACATTCAGAACTCGTTATATTCATTATGAGTTTCTGGTGATATCGTTTGGACTAACGAATGCGCTAGCTGCATTTATGGACATGATGAATATTCAAGCAGTACTTGGATAAATTTGTAGTTGTGTTCATTAACGATATTTTGGTTTATTCCAAAATGGAGGAGTGGCATGCCAAACATCTAAGATTAGTGTTGAAGATATTAAGGAAGGAGTAGTTGTATGCTAAATTTTTGAAGTGTGAATTCTGGTTGGAGAGAGTTCAATTTTTAGGTCATGTTATTGACAAGGATGGAGTTTCAGTAGATCAAGTAAGGGTGGAAGCGGTGATGAATTAGGAACAACCAAGGACACCGACGGAGGTTAGGAGTTTCTTAGGGTTAGCAGGTTACTATCAGAGATTTATCAAGGACTTTTCAAAGATAGCAACGCCATTAACCAATTTGGCGAGGAAGACTGTGAAATATTTATTGACGGAGAAGTGCGAGGAGAGTTTTCAAGAGTTAAAGAAGAGCCTTAGTGAAGCACCTGTATTGACTTTACCGGACGATACGGGAGGTTTTATGGTCTATAGTGATGCATCGCACAAGGGACTAGACTGTGTACTTATGCAAAACAGCAAGGTCATTGCGTATGCATCAAAACAGTTAAAGGATTATGAGAAGGGATACCCTACCCACGACTTGGAGCTGGCAGCGGTAGTGTTTGCCCTTAAGATTTGGAGGCAATACTTATATGGTGAGAAATGTGAGATATTCACATACCATAAAAGTCTGAAGTATATCTTCACACAAAAGGAGTTGAACATGAGGCATCAGAGATGGTTGAAGTTGATCAAAGACTACGATTGTAAAATTCTCTACCATTCTGGCAAAGTCAACATAGTAGTAGATGCTCTAAGTAGAAAGTGCAAAGAGAAATTGGTTGTATTAACCGAACAGGAGGATCTAGTGAAAGAAATGGCTTGGATGGAGTTGGAGGTGAAAAATCCAAAGGATTCAATATAAGTGGAAGCAAGCCCAACCTTGTTAAATAAGGTAAAAGAGGCTCAAGACAAAGATGAACAATGTGACAGAATAAGGAAGAGGGTAACCGACGGGAAAGAGGTCAAGTACAAAGTAGATAACAAAGGATTTCTAAGGTTTGAAAATTAGGTTTGGGTACCATTAGTGCCTGAATTACGAGAGGAGATTTTGCAAGAGGCTCATAGTACGAGATACTCGATACATCCAGGAAGTATGAAAATGTATCAAGATCTGCGTCAACATTTTTGGTGGCCGAATATGAAGAGGGAAGTTGCAGAATGTGTCAGCTGATGCCTAACTTCTCAAAGGGTAAATGCCGAACATCAAAGATCAAGTGGATTATTACAGCCATTAGGAATCCTTGAGTGGAAATGGGAGCATATCATGATGAATTTTATGATAGGACTTCTAGCAACACACAAGGGTTACAATGTTATATGGGTGATTATGGATCGACTAACAAAGTCAACACACTTTTTGTCGATCAAGATTAAGTTTAATTTGGATCAGTTGGCTAAACTGTATATTAAAGAGATATTTTCAAGACATATATTGCCGGTATCAATTGTGTCAGACAGAGATCCGTACTTCACATCAAAATTTTGGAGGAGTCTTTAGGAAAGAATGGGGACGCAGTTAAGAATGAGTACATCGTATCATCCACAGACTAATGGGAAAAGTGAGAGAACAATTCAGATAGTGGAAGACATGCTCAGAGCCTGTGTGATAGATTTTAAGGACAGTTGGGAAGAACATCTACCATTAGTTGAGTTTGCATACAACAACAGTTATCATGCAAGCATAGGAATGCCGCCTTACGAAGTGTTTTATGGGAGAAAATGTAGAACACCTCTATGTTAGGATGAGGTAGCAAAACGTCGACTGTTGGGGCTAGAATTGGTTCAACAGAATGTAGAAATTATCAGAGTAATAAGAGCTCGACTAGTAGCAACTCAATACCGTTAGAAGAAATATGCATATCTACATTGACATAAACGAGATTTCGAAGTAGGTAGTTTAACGTTTATGAAGGTATCTCCCTAGAAAGGGAAGATCCGATTTGGAAAGAAAGGGAAGCTAAGTCCAAGGTTCATAGGACTGTTCGAAATACTGAAGAAAGTGGGTGAAGTGGCGTATGAGGTAACTCTACCTCCTAAACTGGAGCATATCCACAATGTGTTTCACGTGTCAGTATTGTGACCATACAAGCCTGATTACAAGCACGTCATATCCTATGAGCCAATACAAGTTGAAAAAGACTTATCATATGAAGAGATTCATATCCGGATATTAGATAGGAAAGAAAAAAAATTGCGAAATAAGGTTATACATTTTGTCAAAAGTACTATAGAGGAACCACAACGCTGAGAAAACTACATGGGAGCTTGAAAAAAAGATGAGGACTAACTATCCGAATCTTTTTGAGTAGTTTAAATTATAATTCCGAGGATGAAATTCTTATAAGGAGGCAGAATGTAATGATCACGAATTCTATTTATTAAATAATTAGCAATGAATTAAAATGTTTGTACTAATTAATTGTGCATTAGATAATTGAATGAATATACTTGTGCATGTGTATATTTATTTAAAGCAATAAAGCAATGTGTTATAATTAATTAAAGCAAGTCTAATTGGATTATATTTTAAATCCAAATGAGAAATTAAACTAGGTCAAATTAATTTACCTAGTAGCCCATATAATTAATTAAACCTTAGTCCATGTAATTAATTAAATAAGCTCAACGCTTGATTTAATTAAATCTAACATAAGTTATTTAATGTTAGCCCAAATGTAATAAATAAATTGAGCCTAAACAAATTAAATGGATGAGCCCAATATAATTGATTCCTAAGTCCAATGTAGAGCTCAATAGAAAGTCAAATTGTTGGTCAACATTTATATATATATATATATATATATATATATATATATATATATATATATATATATGTACATAATAACAATAAAAATAAATCAAAATTGAAGGAAAAAGGTCATTTGGCTAGTCACATGGGGTCCCCATTTGGGGTAGATTTTAAATTTTATGTTGCTAAGCTTTGAGTCCAAGGGTATAAGAGTTGTTGAGCCAAGCTACCAACTCTTACCAACTCAAGTCCTTTATGTAAGAAAAACCCTAAAATTTAGCTAAATTTGAATTGTATAGATAAGATAAGCTAGTAAATAAGTTGAGATATAGATTGTGTATGTTTACATTTTGGATGATAACTTTTGGTTATAAATAAAAGCTTCTATTGTGTGGAAAAGAGTTTGCTCATTATTCCTTTCTTAGAGAGAAAAAGGGAGAGCTTCTTGAGAGAAAGATAGAGAATACGCTTGTGAGTTGAAGAAAATAGCTAGAGAAGGAGCTTGGTGAATGTCATAAAGCTTCACAACATATTTTGGAAGGAGAAGAAGAAGAGCACACAAGTCCTTAAGGTTAAAAAGTGATCTAACCCTTTCTAAGTTCATTTTTATAGTCTATATGTGTTTTGAACAGTTAAAATATATTTTTAACCGATCAAAAGTTGTTTTGATGGTCTATAAGTCTTAAACTATGTTATATATGTATATATACGGTTTGATATGTTTAAATCACGTTTTAGTATGTGTGTTATGCATATAATCGGAAGAAAAATCTATATTGACCTTTACCGGTAAAACCTTAGTGGACCATGTGCTAGTTAATATTGTAGTTTGAAATGTACAAGTTGGAAAATGGATTTCTATGACTAGAAAGTTGTAACGACCCCGAAATTCGACCAACTTTATTACATCAAATTTCTCATTTATTATTCATTATTTTCCTTACGTCCAAATTTCGGTCCGTTAATAAATCTTTAATCCCCATCTTTAATCCCTTGATTGATTTTATAAATCATCAATTACCAAAATTTTGGGTATAAATTTTTCTTCTTTTTCTCAATTCAATTATTGTATTAAAACATTTGGATATTTAAAATCCTTACATTTTGATCCAAGTCCCTGGATCGCAACCTTTACTTTTTCTTTCTATTACCAGTGTCGTAAAGCTCAACATTTTCAATTTAATATCAATTTATTTTCATACAATTATTCCTTATTGCATCATTCGTGGTCAAACATATAATAATTTCCATCGTACAATTATCTTGAACAATCACAGTTCATAATTTAACATTATTCGTCCTATCCGGATCCAACATATATGTACATACAAAATATTAATGTAACCTTAACAAATTATTGAATATAAACATTTCATAATAACTTTCACAACCTTTTAGGAAAACCCGTCTCTATATAATCTGATATTCTTGAAAATCATTTCTTAACCTGCAAAAGTTTATATTATGCAAGTAATGAGCACAACGGCTCAGCAAGTTCAATAGTTTATACTTCACGTAGCACATACCTTATCATGCTTGGTGTGTGTCACACATCATGTGCTTGTGCTTCTACTATAGCAATATATCTCATATATATTCATATTGTTGCACAAAGTACACATTGTGGTCATATTAATCACGTATCACATAGCACATAATTTGTATGCATTTAAAACAAAAATTACATATCATAACAGTCTAACATTTAACATAAAAGGACTGAAGAACTTGCCTGGCGTCCAATTATTTAAATTGATAGCTCAAACCCTTAACTCGATCAACCTATGATCATAAAATAATCAAATAATAATTAGTTATCTCTTTATGATATTAATTTACTTAATTAATATCATCTCTGGACCAATTATTTAATAATATGGTTAATTATATTGACCTCGTTCTTTAATAAATTAATTTAACTTAGTATCATACACCTTCAATACGGACAACCCGGCTCATTGGACAAATTTTAGCGTATTCGGTTGTCCGGATTTACATTTATTCATTTTCTAATCCTTTAAACTCATTAGATTAATATTTAGAATATTTAAATATTAATCCCCAATATTTAATATTTTACAAAAACATTAAATTTAATGCCCAAACATCATTTCTATATTTTTAGTATTTTTTTATAATTTTCTATAATTTTTAAACAATTTTTAAACATCTATTTCAATTAAAAACTAATCCTGTGAGCATTTTGGTAATTTTCGCGCCCTTAGGGACATAACCGGAATTTCCCGAAAAGCCCAGGGGCATTCCCGTAATTTTCGTAATGCTAGGGACATGTTCGGTATTTTTCGAAAAGGTCAAGGGCGTTATCGTAATTTCCCGCTCAAAACATTACCGCACATGGCGCGCGCACCGCTGTTCTCATCCAACGACGTCGTTTGGCCACTTTGCCTGAAAATTGACGGTCGCGCATTACGGGGCTGAAATTTTTTATTTTTTTTTTCGGAAGCCCCAAAACAACGTCATTTAATACCCGCGACAGAAAAAAAATTTGGCCGCCGCGCTGTAACGACCCCGAAATTCGACCCAGATTATTAGCTTAAGCTTCATGTTGATTAAACATTATTTCCTTAACGTCCGAATTTTGGTTCGTTAATAAATCTTTAAACACCATAATTGATCCATTAATTGGTTTTTAAAATCAACAATTACCAAATTTCCGTATAAATTTTTCTTTTTCTCAATTCAATCGTTGTATTAAAATATTTAGATGTTTAAAATCTTTACATCTGGATCTTAGTCCCTGCATTGCAACCTTAACTTTTTCTTTCTTTTACACGTATCATAAAACTCATCATTTAAAATTTACTGTTATTTATTTTCATACAAATATTCCTTGTTGCGTCATTCGTAATCAAACATATAATAATTTCTACCGTAACAATTATCCTGACCAATCACAGTTCATAATTGAACTTTTATCATATCTAGATTCAACTTATATATATACATACAATTCATCACAGTAAATAAACAAATTTCTCCCATTGAATTATATTATTAACAATATAACAATCACGTTTTCTACCTTCTAGGCAACTCATCTCAAACTTAATCCAATATTCTTGAATTTCATTTCTTTCCCGCAAAAATGTTTATTAAACAAGAAATGAGCACAGCGGCTCAGCAAGTTCAACAGTTCATGCTTCACGTAGCACATACCTTAACATGTTTGGTGTGTCACATATCATGTGCTTGTGCTTCAACTATAGCAATATATCTCATATCGTTGCACAAAGAACACATTGTGGTCATATTAAACACATATCACATAGCACATAATTTGTATGCATTTAAAACAAGAATTGCATATCATAATAGTTCAACATTTGACATAAAAGGGACTGAAGAACTTGTCTGGCGTCCAATTATTTAATTGATAGCTTAAAACCCTCTCTCGATCAACCTATGATCATAAAATAATCAAATAATAATTATTTATCCCTTTATGATATTAATTTACTTAATTAATATCATTTTTGGGCCAATTATTAATTTATATGGCCAATTTTATTAACCTCGTTTCATAAAATATTAATTTAACTTAATATCAAATACCTTCATTATGGACAACCCGACTCATCGGATAAATTTGAGCATAATCAGTTGTCCAGGTTTTCATTTATTCCTTTTTCTAACCTTGAAACTCATTAGATTAATATTTAAAATATTTAAATATTAATCCCCAATATTTAATATTTTTACAAAAATATTAAATTTAATGCCCAAATATCATTTCCATATTTTTAGTATTTTTCTATAATTTTCTGTGATTTTTAAACAATTTTTAAACATTTATTTCATTAAAAATCATTTCTGGGGGCATTTTGGTAATTTCTACGCCCTAGGGACATAACCGGCATTAACAGGAAAGATCCGGGGCATTTTTGTAATTTTCGCAGTCTTAGGGACACGCTGGTCATTTTTCGAAAAGTTCAGGGGCATTCCGGTCATTTTACAAGCTAGGGACACGTTTGGTATTTTCCAAAAAGACCAGGGACATAACGGTAACTTCCTGCGTTGCCGTCGGCCGCGCATGGCGCGCGGCCCCCTCTGCCGAAGCCAAACGACGTCGTTTAGCTTCTGTTTCCGGGAAATTCTTCCGCGCATGGCGCGACCCGTCTCTTCCGGCCCAAAACGCCGTCGTTTTGAGCCCTTCCGCCGAAAAAAAACTTAAGCCGCGCAATGCGTGGCTCTCAGTTTTCTTTTTCCCAGCTTTCTCTTCCGGCAGTAACTAAATTTAATCCAAAAACACCATTTTTGCTAATTTTTTTCACAACATAATTACACCAAAAATCACAAAATTCATAAATACACTTCCATAAATTATTTAGAATAATTATCATAATTATTTACTAATTTTTCTCCAAATTATTTTAGTACCCATAATACACAAAATAAATCAAATAATTAATTTTGTACCTTCCAAAAAGCTTTGAAATCCTTTCATGGACGTACCAATAATTTGTCTCTTCTTGGTTGGTGGCAATAGAGGTTCGGGCGGCAAAGTGGTGGTGCTCGGTGGAATAAGTAGAGAGGAAGAGAGAAAGCTTGTTTGCTTTCTTTTCTTTATGTTTCTTCCTTTTAATAATCACCAACCACTAGCCATTTGGAATAAAAAAAATGCCACCGACTTTAAGCTTCTGGATTATTCCAATTCACGCATGCAAGTTTTAATTTCATATATAATTAATTATTTAATACATTATATAATTATATCGTGTAATAAATATTTTATATAATGTATATAAAATATTTATTTTAATTCACCAAAAATCATAACATGATTTATAAATAATATTAACACCCTTTTTGGATACTTTTCTTGACAAATTTTGTACACTCATAACGACATGCATGTAATTATTTGAGGTAATTAATACCTCCAAAAATCATAAAATAACTCATATAACTTATAAAAATTATTTTTCATAATTTTTCACTTCGTTACTTGGACATCATGTTACACTAACATGTTCACATTTCTGAAATATTATTTTTCATAAAAGTCATAATAATTCCATTATACATAAATATAATTTTTAATAACTTAAAACATTCTTTTTTTCTTATTTATTATTCAATTTCTTTAATATTTACAATAATTTCTTATATAAATTATATAATTTAATATTATATAATTTATATAATTACACTATTCCCTTCTAATTATTTCCATTTTCCACAAATACAATTTATAAAATTTTCTTCCATCCTTAATTAATTTAATTTTCTTATATAAATTATATAAGAATTATATAATTTATATAATTAAATTTCCTTCATATAACATTTTAATTTCCTTATATAAATTATATAATTTATTATTATATAATTTATATAATTTCATTTCTTCTCAATTAATTTCTAAACTTCCTTCACAATAAAATCTAATAATTACACTTTTACTAACTTCCTTATTCGCTTTTCATTTAAAATTGGATTAAATTTAATTATTAATCCCTTAATTTTCATCATTAATGAAATTGATAATTTATCAATTAAACACTGATATATATATATATATATATATATATATATATATATATATGCAAATAAATATATATACATATCTATTTCATATATCTCACTTTACTACATAACCTCAAATAAACACAATTTCTGCATTTTCACAATAATTTAACTGTACAATTTATTGTACATTTACATGAAATTTCTTTTATTATTAATAAATTATTTTTAACAATTTATTTACTTTTCAATTATTTTAATTCAACATACTTTATCCTGATCTCCGTACAGATTTAATTTAGTAATTAAATCTCATCACGTACTTTTATTCACATAAAATAACCATTTCTTTACACAACCTTGAAAATTGTATCAATTAAATTCTTATTTAATTTTATTAAATAATTCTGAAAATTCGGATCCTCACATTCTTTCCTCCTTAATAGGATTTCGTCCGCGGAATCATAATTGTCGTAATAATCATACGTATTTTATTTATAGTACCTTGCAATATCTTTATCTTGGTGAATAACAACTAATTCCATAATAATTATATTTTACCTCTTTAACTTACAGGAATAACACCATAATGGTCATAACTGTCAGAATATTCAATTCTTAACTCAATTCACAATTTCTTTGATTTCTCATTCTCTAAAAATTTCCTTTCTTTAATCATATTTACTCTTACTCAATCTGCTTATTTCGTATTCTCTATTCCACCTTATTGATACTTTACACATTCATCCTTCTTTCCTTAATTCATATAAATCTTCTTCACATTTCATAATTCATTCCTTAGTACCTTTATCATTAAACATTAGGTTTTAAGTACCAACTGTGACACCCCAGGATTTTATAGAAATTCTAAATGAGGATATTGAGGAATTAAATAAAGGTTATGAGATAAAACGTGGTTTAAATGATTGAATGTATTAAGAAATGATTAAATATAAATTATTACATGAGCAATGTGCTATAAATAACTTATGTGGTTAAATTTGATGACAAGGAACTCCTGCTAGGAATAAGGATCAGTTAGCCATTAAAGTGCATGAGAGAATTGAGATTTGAAGAAATTATAATGAAAATGGATTTCGAAGATTAAATGGTAATGCTTACATTAAGGCAATTTGAAAGGAAGCAATATGGAACACTATTGTGTCAGTAGGTGACAACTTGGATATATGAAAACGTATATATAGGTACATGTATGTATTTGAGTTAGTAAAGATAGAATGATTTGAGGTTTGAGAAAATATTGAAATAAGAAATACATATGTGAATTGATACTTGGATATGAATATTAACGAGTTTAATTACTGGGCCTGATGAGGCGATGCTATGAGAATAGCAAAGTAATGTATGACTATATGAGTTAAGGAAGGAAAGAGTAGCTTAGCCTAAATGTTGAGTTAAGGAAATTATCGGAATAATAAGACTAATGATTGTGAATATTTTGAAGTTAGTACGAAATTGGTATTTAATTATGTAAATGGTGTGTAATTTACAGAATGAAATACCCTCGAAGATGAGTAGAAAAGAATACTGTGTGCAGTATGGGTTAAGTTGACAGATGTGTGTATGAAGTAAATATGTAAAGGAACGTAAAATCGTAATAAGGATATTGGGAGCTTAGAGGATAATGATGATGTATTTTGGTAATCCGGTTGATATGTGCGTATCAAGGAAGTGATTTAAGGAAAAGATGAGCAATTTGAATATATTGGGATGTGGAAAATTAAATTTGATTAAATAAGGAACCGAGAAGGTTTGAAAGTGAAATAATATCCAATTGTGTCAAATATTATAAATTAATGAGTTATTAAATAAAATTAAGTTTCCAGGTGTGACAAGTAATTTGGGACAAACCAATTGGGCACTATTTGATGAAGGAATAAAATTCAAGTATAATGAAACGAATTTGGATCAAAACGGATTTGATTTGGATAAGAAATGAGCAAAGAATGAATTAATGGGGGGAAATGTATGAAAGTCTAGTTATGAGGGGGAAAGTTGCAAGAAATGAAAATCTAGCTAATTTGACAAATGACCAAAATGCCCCTCAACAAATTAGATAATTACCATTGTGTCCAAAAGGGTAAAAAGACCAAAATACCCTTGACAAATTAAGAAATGACGAATAAGTCCCAAGTGGTGAAATGACAGAAATGCCCTTTACTTATTATGTGAAATGACCAAAACGCCCTTGGAAGTGTTAACCATGGTTATTTGTTTAACCAAGTGTAGTTAAGCCTCATATATTGATCCAAGTAAGCAAGAGCCTCATTTTTATTTTCATTTTGCTGGAAAAGAAGAGAGATAGCAGCCTTAAGAGAGAGAAAGGAGTAGAAACCATGGAAGATATGGAAGAAGCTTGAAATCAAGGAAGCTATAGTGCTTAAATGATCAAGAAGCAAGAAGAAAAGAGGAAGAGCTCTTCATGAGGAAGCTATGTATGTAAAGAAGTTGGACATCCAAGAAGGTATAATGATGTTTGAGTTTTAAAAGTTTGAGTTTATGTGATTAAGTTCAAGAATAATAGTAGTCATGTATGTATCTTTGGGGTACATGGTTTGATTTTGTGAGTTATGTAAGTTACATGCTTTATATGTGATTAATAATGAAACCCTAAGTTCCAAAGTGGTAGAACAAAGGTGATATGATATTCAAGTTCATATTTAAGGCTAAAAATCATGAGTTAAGATATGATTTTGTGTATTAAGTTGATGGTTTTGATGAAAACCTAGCTTGAGGTGGTGAACATGTGTAATTCATGCATAAATTTTTATTAGATAGCATGTAAGATGCTTTGAGGATTGAGAAGTATGATTTGGTATGCAAAGATCAAATATTAGGCTATACTTTTTGTGTAAACCAATTCGTAATCTGTAAAGTGCATAGGAATGTGTAGTTAGAAGTTATAGAGGCGTATAAAGTCATTAAATGTGTTGGTGATTACCTATGTGGTGTGTTGAGATTGAATTATCAAGAGAGTTTAAGTTTTGAAAATGGAAACTTTAGAAAAATTAGTAAAATGACACTAGAGTGTGGTTTTTTGGCAATTTTGAGGAATTAAAGGTGAAATAGAGTCACACGACTCATGTTTATGTTTTTACATATGTTTAGGTTGATTTGGTAATCAACGGATATGAATTTGAACAAAAAGACGATTCGAACGATCGAAATCAATCGTTTCGAATCCAAATGGATTTTAACGGACAATTATCGCCTCGTACGAAGTTTTATGGTTTTGAAATTTTGGACATGTCATATATAAGTTATATGAACTATGTCAAGTGTTAGAATGAAGTTTTAAAGCTTATGGCCAAAAGTCACAAAGTTGCAAAAGTTGAATTTTGGAAGTTCAGAAAATTTCTAAGTCTGGAAATTGTGTGAACAGCCCTCCAGGAAGGCTAGTGTATCTATGATTTTGAGGATCCAAATGAGGCAATAGAAAATTTTGTAAAATACTATGGTATGAGGTCTACATGTGTACCAAATTTGGTGTCAATTGGATGTACGGTTAAAGAATTAAAATTCACCAAAGCAACAGCAAAAATCAAAATTTCAGATTTCTGGGCCACGGCCTAGGCCAGATTTTTGTAGGCAAAACCACGGCCGAGGCCATGTTTGGCTGAGAGGTTTTGGCCGGGGCCATGGATTTCTAGGCCAAAAGCCGGCTGGGGCCGTGTGTAGCAGAGTTTTAAAAAAATGATATTTTTGACCCGAAATGAAATGTTTTGAAACTAAATGATAGAGATAAGTTATGTAAACCCTAGATTGATAAAAATGGACTATGTAAAGGGTGTTAAGGTATAATAAGATAATGAATGGCATAATGTAACATGTCTAAAGCTAAGTTAAAGCATGATATAAGTTATGAAAAAGGTCAGAAGCAAGTTAGGGTGTATTATAAACCTACATAAGGTGTGATACATCAAATGTGGAATGGTTATTGACGGATGGTCATGTAATTATGAATTAAGTTTGATAAGTTATATGAGTTTATGATCCTATAATGATGCATGTAGTGCAATGTTTATAGATAGCGCTCGAAGTAGCAACCCAATGCAATGAAGGATAGAAAGACCAAGCGAGACAATAAAGGTTAAGTAAAATAATGCAGACCAGGCAAGTTTTTCAGACTTGAATGTACTAAATAATCTACGTGAACTAAGTGATAGTTAATATGTGCACTCCGTGCCACTACGTGTTCTAAGTGTTAAATGAATTATGTGACATTATACACAGTATAGTAAAGTAAGGGATGCATAACGCATTGATATAAATTGTGAGCATGAAAGGTGTTATCTGAATTACTTACTGAGCTTTATGCTCATCCTTGCTATGACTAATATTTCAGGTAAAATACATGAAGGCCGGAGGTACCGGTGCAGCTAAGGTAAAAGATTGATGATGGAATAAATAAACGTGAAGCCAAACTGTTATATGTGGTTGCAAGTTAGCGAATGTTGTGAATCTATTCTGATGATTTGTATGTAGGTGGTATTATTATTCAGGAAAAGTTTGTAATTATGTACGTCGAGTTATAATTGAACTAGAACTCGCATGTATGGAAAATATGTATGGAGCAGGTTATGCATGATACAGGTATGAGGTAAGCAGGTTGATGTATGGATCAGTTATAAGCAGACAAGGACATGTATGATATAGATGAATGTAAAAAGGTATTTGTGAACAGAACATGTATAGTTAGGGCCATGTATGAATACTTCATGGCAAAATTTTATTTAAAGATTATGTTAAATCATGAATAAATATGATTATAGAAATTGTAATAGACTCGGTCACAATTGGTAATTGTTCGACCTAAGTTTAATGAAGGGTAATTAAACGTTGCGATCCTGAGACAGATAAGGAAAATAAGTTTTAAAGAAAAAAAAAATTGGACCGTATTTATGGTCAACTGAAATGCTTTTAAAGGTTAAATGTTAAGTTTTGACGCACGGGATCCCGGTTAATGTGGTTTAAGGTTCATGATTGTGTCATCTAGAATAGATTGAATATAATTAAAGTAAGGTGGGATCTCGGGCCATCACACCAACATTTGCTTAATTCATCATAATCCTTATTTGGGATTATTCCAAAAATCCTGGGTGTCACATTCACCCCTCCTTCATAAAATTTCGTCCTCGAAATTTCTATGTATTAATATTTCATTCATTTGCAATTTACACATTTTCTTAGCATTCATTTCATATATCTTTCTTTCCTTCCTTTCACATGATTATTGCACATTGCAATTTCTAATCCATCACATTTCATAATTTCTTTACTTCACAATTATTATTACTTTCACTATCACTAATAATTAAAAAATACTATCTCATCCTACCATCCAATCTTCATAAGAGTAGAGGAATTCAAAAATTTATTTAGGAAAAACTTTCATGCTATGCTGAATGAACATTTATCCCGGTTTACAGTACTTCGCTCCCCGAGTACTTCATACTGCAAACCCTGACAGTGGATCAATCTGTCATTAAAGTGATGGATGTTTCACCATACATTGGCACGCCAGATGATCAGTCTACAATGTCTGTGTCTTGCTATGCCAGGTGACCATTCGATCAACCTGCAATATTCTTAATCTTTTTGTTCATCTCAGCCTTAGAACTCATTCAAAAGTAATTTGATTTTGTATAACTTTCAAAGAATACGAATTCAATAAATATAATTTAAAATTTGTCTAGCTGAATCAATAGCTTAGACTTGTAATTTTTTTCAACGCTTGTCTACCTAGGTCAGTTAGCATAGACTTTCTTTTTAACACTTTATAATCCGCAGAAATTTTTAAACATTCATCATGTCAAAACTTTTCAAAACGTCTAGCCGAGTCAAATGGCATTGACGTATAGCTTTGACATACTTTTATAAATCAAAATCATTTATGACTTCATGTTACCGCATTATTTTGACAGCCCGTTGAGAATTCCGTCGTCAATAATTCCTACACCATACTTTATGGTGTTGAATCATCTTATGACGAAATAGTACCGCACTGTCTCAACAACACGTTGAGCATTCCGTCATTCATCACATTTACACCGGGCTAAAAGGTGTATGGATGATTATTTTGAAATACATTTTGATGTAAAAATATTTTTGTCTAGCTGAAACAAGTAGCATAGACACTTTTAAAATTGCTTAAAAATATTCCTTTGTACTTTTCAAAGCACACCCGTGCCAAATCAACTTGAGGCCAAAAATTTCGAAGTCTAGCATAGTTAGAAGAGTGGGAATATCCTAAATTTCCTAACATCCACCTTCTGCTTCTTCACTTAATTACAAGATTTATTGCTAGGACTATTATTAATTATCATATTAAAGATTTCTAACTACTCCAACTTTTTTATACCCCCGTATAGTTCATCAAACTTGCCACACATTATGAGTCCAAGAACTTACCACAAGAATATGAGTTTAAAATCTTGTCCTAGCAATATGTAGTCTAAGAACAAATCAAAGACTATCCATATACTGAGGGGCTCAAACAAACCATACAATTATGAGTCATGGACTTACCATATGCATGAGTTTTAAGAACTCGTGACTAAACTTAATATTATTTACCTATCAGAAACTCTTAGCGCGACTCTAACATTTCAATGATTATCACATAATAACTAAGTAAACACAAATCCCCCGCCCATACAAAGGATTGTGCTACTCAGTCACCACATGAGTCCTCAATTGAAATTTCGTACCCAAGCTTTCTACCCCCTTATCATAACCTTTCTGTCATTCATGTCTTATCATTCTCTGAATTCTTCTTGTACTATTTCATAGTACCATATCTCTTTATAGCATAAAGCTATACCTTGTTGACCATTAACATGTCTTTCAATTATTTCACCTTCTCACTTGATCCCATAATGACCTTGCTTTAAAATCCATTCCTTACTCGATTCCTTTATCTCGTGATCATATCGTAGTACGATCCTCTTACCGTTCCTGATCATGTTATTATGATCTCTTCCTAGACAGTTTAGATTACCTTATCATCTTTATTACAGGTATCCCCTGATTATCTTTGAGATTCATCTTTGAATCATTTCCAATATTCTTTTAGATATGTTCTTAATTGAACTTATAAATTTTCTTAATTCATTACTTTCATTGAACTTTTTCTTAACATCTTTATCTCTTTCTTATAATCTTATATCTTTCATATTTTCTTTCCTTTAGCCACTATTTGAGATTTGTATTTCTTAACTTACATCTTTCTATTTTAATCCCCCATGTTCATCAAACTTATCACGTATTTGGACTCAGGAACTTACCATAATCATATGGTTGAGGAGCTTGTCCTAGTCAGGTCATAGTCGCCCATTCACTAAAGGGACTCCACCATACACTCATGAGTCACGAGCTTACTATACGCTTGAGTTTTCAGAACACGCAACTATCTTTACTCTTCCTTACTTAGGTTATAGCCTAAGGTATCATTTACCTAAGGTTTTTAACCTCTAGCTCTGATACCAACTGTAACGACCCCGAAATTCGACCCAGATTATTACCTTAAGCTTCATGTTGATTAAACATTATTTCCTTAGCGTCCGAATTTCGGTTCGCTAATAAATCTTTAAACACCATAATTGATCCATTAATTGGTTTTTAAAATTAACAATTACCAAATTTTCGTATAAATTTTTCTTTTTCTCAATTCAATCGTTGTATTAAAATATTTAGATGTTTAAAATCTTTACATCTGGATCCTAGTCCCTGGATCGCAACCTTAACTTTTTCTTTCTTTTACACGTATCATAAAACTCATCATTTAAAATTTACTGTTATTTATTTTCATACAAATATTCCTTGTTGCGTCATTCGTAATCAAACATATAATAATTTCTACCGTAACAATTATCCTGACCAATCACAGTTCATAATTGAACTTTTATCATATCTAGATTCAACTTATATATATACATACAATTCATCACAGTAAATAAACAAATTTCTCACATTGAATTATATTATTAACAATATAACAATCACGTTTTCTACCTTCTAGGCAACTCATCTCAAACTTAATCCAATATTCTTGAATTTCATTTCTTTCATGCAAAAATGTTTATTAAACAAGAAATGAGCACAGCGGCTCAGCAAGTTCAACAGTTCATGCTTCACGTAGCACATACCTTAATATGTTTGGTGTGTGTCATATATCATGTGCTTGTGCTTCAACTATAGCAATATATCTCATATCGTTGCACAAAGAACACATTGTGGTCATATTAAACATATATCACATAGCACATAATTTGTATGCATTTAAAACAAGAATTGCATATCATAATAGTTCAACATTTGACATAAAAGGGACTGAAGAACTTGTCTGGTGTCCAATTATTTAATTGATAGCTTAAAACCCTCTCTCGATCAACCTATGATCATAAAATAATCAAATAATAATTATTTATCCCTTTATGATATTAATTTACTTAATTAATATCATCTTTGGGCCAATTATTAATTTATATGGCCAATTTTATTAACCTCATTTAATAAAATATTAATTTAACTTAATATCAAATACCTTCATTATGGACAACCCGACTCATCGGATAAATTTGAGCATAATCAGTTGTTCGGGTTTTCATTTATTCCTTTTTTTAACCTTGAAACTCATTAGATTAATATTTAAAATATTTAAATATTAATCCCCAATATTTAATATTTTTACAAAAATATTAAATTTAATGCCCAAAAATCATTTCTATATTTTTAGTATTTTTCTATAATTTTCTGTGATTTTTAAACAAATTTTAAACATTTATTTCATTAAAAATCATTTCTGGGGGCATTTTGGTAATTTCCGCGCCCTAGGGACATAACCGGCATTAACAGGAAAGATCCGGGGCATTTTTGTAATTTTCGCGGTCTTGGGGACACGCTGGTCATTATTCGAAAAGTTCAGGGGCATTCCGGTCATTTTACAAGCTAGGGACACGTTTGGTATTTTCCAAAAAGACCAGGGGCATAACAGTAACTTCCTGCGTTGCCATCGGCCGCGCATGGCGCATGGCCCCCTCTGTCGAAGCCAAACGATGTCGTTTAGCTTCTGTTTTCGAAAAATTCTTCTGCGCCGCCCGTCTCTTCCGGCCCAAAACGCCGTCGTTTTGAGCCCTTCCGCCAAAAAAAAACTTAAGCCGCGCAATGCGCGGCTCTCAGTTTTCTTTTTCCCAGCTTTCTCTTCCGGCAGTAACTAAATTTAATCCAAAAACACCATTTTTGCTAATTTTTTTCACAACATAATTACACAAAAAATCACAAAATTCATAAATACACTTCCATAAATTATTTAGAATAATTATCATAATTATTTACTAATTTTTCTCCAAATTATTTTACTACCCATAATACACAAAATAAATCAAATAATTAATTTTGTACCTTCCAAAAAGCTTTGAAATCCTTCCATGGAAGTACCAATAATTTCTCTCTTCTTGGTTGGTGGCTATGGAGGTTCGAGCGGCAAAGTGGTGGTGCTCGGTGGAATAAGTAGAGAGGAAGAGAGAAAGCTTGCTTGCTTTCTTTTCTTTCTCTTTTCTTTTTGTTTCTTCCTTTTTATAATCACCAACCACTAGCCATTTGGAATAAAAAAAATGCCATCGACTTTAAGCTTCTGGATTATTCCAATTCACGCATGCAAGTTTTAATTCCATATATAATTAATTATTTAATACATTATATAATTATATCGTGTAATAAATATTTTATATAATGTATATAAAATATTTATTTTAATTCACCAAAAATCATAACATGATTTATAAATAATATTAACACCCTTTTTGGGTACTTTTCTTGACAAATTTTGTACACTCATAACGACATGCATGTAATTATTTGAGGTAATTAACACCTCTAAAAATCATAAAATAACTCATATAACTTATAAAAATTATTTTTCATAATTTTTCACTTCGTTACTTGGACATCATGTTACACTAACATGTTCACATTTCCGAAATATTATTTTTCCTAAAAGTCATAATAATTCCATTATACATAAATATAATTTTTAATAACTTAAAACATTCTTTTTTCTTATTTATTATTCAATTTCTTTAATATTTACAATAATTTTTTATATAAATTATATAATTTAATATTATATAATTTATATAATTACACTATTCCTTTCTAATTATTTCCATTTTCCACAAATACAATTTATAAAATTTTCTTCCATCCTTAATTAATTTAATTTTCTTATATAAATTATATAAGAATTATATAATTTATATAATTAAATTTCCTTCATATAATATTTTAATTTCCTTACATAAATTATATAATTTATTATTATATAATTTATACAATTTCATTTCTTCTCAATTAATTTCTAAACTTCCTTCACAATAAAATCTAATAATTACAATTTTACTAACTTCCTCATTCGCTTTTCATTTAAAATTGGATTAAATTTAATTATTAATCCCTTAATTTTCATCATTAATGAAATTGATAATTTATCAATTAAACATGCACACACACACACACACACACACACACACACACACACACACACACACACACACACACACACACACATATATATATATATGCAAATAAATCTATATACATATCTATTTCATATATCTCACTTTACCACAAAACGTCAAATAAACACAATTTCTGCATTTTCACAATAATTTAACTATACAATTTATTGTTCATTTACATCAAATTTCTTTTATTATTAATAAATTGTTTTTAACAATTTATTTACTTTCCAATTATTTTAATCCAACATACTTTATCCTGATCTCCGTACAGATTTAATTTACTAATTAAATCTCATCACGTACTTTTATTCACATAAAATAACCATTTCTTTACACAACCTTGAAAATTGTATCAATTAAATTCTTATTTAATTTTATTAAATAATTCTGAAAATTCGGATCCTCACAAATGCACGGGCGACCATATTTTCTTCTTCCACTGCTTCCGCCAATAGTAACCAACCCAAGCCAATTTTTATCCATTTTCTTCACAATTTCCACAACATAAGCACTCCAAGAATCACATAATTCATATATATACATCCTAAAATTATTTAGAATAATTATTCTAATTATTTATAATTTTTCTAACAAATTATTTTACACAAATAAATATAAAATAAATTAATTAAAATATTTTATACCTTCCAAAGCTTTCCTTTGAAGCTTGATAAACCCATTAATGGCACCAAAATTTTTATCCATGGCCTTGGGTGGTATGGTGGTGGTTTCCGGTGATGGTAGCTATGGTAAAGAGAGAGAAATAGAAAACAAGAATGTTTTGTGTTTGCTTGCTTTCTTTTTCTTCTTTTATTTGCTTTTTATTTCCTTTTCATCACCATATAAACTAACCATATTGGAGTATATATATAAAAAAAATCCACCGACTTAAGATTCTCTCGGACTTTCCAGATTTAGCACGCAACATTCATTTTAATACATTACGTAATTATTTCGTGTAATAAATATTTTATATAATATATATAAAATATTTATTTTAATTCATTAAAAATCATAATATGATTTATAAATAATATTAACACCCTTTTTGGGTACTTTACTTGACAAATTTTGTACACGCATAATGACATGCATGTAATTATATGAGATAATTTATACCTCCAAAATTCATAAAATAATTCATATAACTTCTAAAAATTATTTTTCATAATTTTTCACTCCGTCATTTGGACAACATATTACATTAGCATGTTCACATTTCAAAAATATTATCCTTCATAAAAGTCATAATAATTCCATTATACATAAACATAATTTTTAATAATTTAAAACCTTCCGTCTTCTCATTTATTTTTCATTTATTTACTCTTTACATTAACTTTCCTTATATAAATTATATAATTCATTATTAAATAATTTATATAATTACTTTTTCTTTATTAATAATTTTCATTTTACACCAATTACCATTTATAAAAATTTCTCCCGTTCTTAACTAATTTAATCTTCTTATATAAATTATATAATTGTTCTTATATAATTTATATAATTATTATTTCCCTCATATTTCACTTTAATTTCCCTATATAAATTATATAATTTATTATTATTATATAATTATATTTCTTCTCAATTAATTTCTACATTTCCTTCATACAACATTTTAATTTTCTTATATAAATTATATAATTTATATTATTACATTTCTCTCAATTAATTTCTAAACTTCCTCCACAATTCTTGATAAAGTCTAAAATCAATAATTACCATTTTACTAATTCCCTCATTAACTTTTCATAAAATTTTCGGATTAATTTAATTATTCATATCTAATAACATTATTTAAATAATAATTTCTGCACCTTCATAATAATTTTATTGTACAATTTATTGTACCATTACATGGAATTTCTTTTATTCCTCATAAATTGTTTTTAAACAATTTATTTACTTTTTCAATTATTCTAAATCAACACAATCCATCATCATCTCTGCACAGATTTAATTTACCAATTAAATCTTTTCACATACCTTAAACCACATAAAATAATAAGTAATTCAATAACCTTGATAATTTTATCAATTAAATTCTCATTTAATATTATTAAAGAAATTCTGGAAATTCGGATCCTCACATTCTTCCCCCCTTAACAGGATTCCGTCCTCGGAATCATAATTACAGTAATAATCATACGTATTTTGTTTATAGTACCTTGCAATACCTTTATCTTGGTGAATAACAATTTAAAGCCATAATAATCATATTTTATCTCTTTAATATCCATAACTCACATGGATTACCTCATACTGATCATAACTGTCCACGTATTCAACTCTTAACTCAATTCACAATTTCTTTGATTTCTCATTCTCTGAAAAAATTTCTTTCTTTAATCATACATCTCCTTACTCCATTCACTTATTTCATACCCTCTCTTACACATCCTTTATACTCTGCACATTTATCCTTCTTTTCTTTAATTCATATAATTCTTCTTCACATTTCATAAATCATTCCTTAATACCTTTATTATTAACACTAGACTTTAAATACTAACTTTTACTTAATTCCATTGTAATCCTTATTTGGAATTACTCCAAAAATCCTGGGTGTCACATTCACCCCTCCTTCATAAAATTTCGTCCTTGAAATTTGTATGTACTCATACTTCATTCATTGTAACATACACAATTTCTTTACATTTATTCCACATATCTTTATTTCCTTCCTTTCTCGTAGTTATTGCACATTGCAATTTTTCTAATCCACCACATTTCATAATTTATTTACTTCATAATTATTACTTTCATTATCGCTCGCAATCAAATAATACTAACTCATCCTACCATCCAATATTCATAAGAGTAGAGGAATTCAAAATTTTTGCTTTGGAAACTTTCATGATTTGCTGAATGAACACTTATCCCGGTTTACAGTATTTCGCTCCCCGAGTACTTCATACTACAAACCCTGACAGTGGATCAATCTGTCATTAAAGTGATGGATGTTTCACCATACATTGGCACGCCAGATGATCAGTCTGCAATGCCTGTGTCTTGATATACCAGGTGACCATTCGATCAACCTGCAATATTCTTAATCTTTTTGTTCATCTCAGCCTTAGAATTCATTCAAAAGAAATTTGTTTAGTTATAACTTTCAAAGAATACGAAGTCAATACATTTCAAAATTTGTCTAGCTGAATCAATAGCTTAGACTTCTATTTCTTCAACGCTTGTCTAGCCAGATCAATTATAATAGACTTTATTTTAACAATTTATAACTCGCAGAAAATTTTAAAATATTCATCATGTCAAAACTTTTCAAAACGTCAAGCCGAGTCAAATGGCAATGACTTATAACTTTGACATACATTCAAAAATCAATATCATTTATGACTTCATATTACCGCATCATTTTGACAGTACGTTGAGAATTCCGTCGTTAATAATTCCTACACCATACTTTATGGTGTTGAATCATCTTATGACGAAATAGTACTGCACCGTCTCAACAACACGTTGAGAATTCCGTCATTCATCACATCTACATCGGGCTAAAAGGTGCACAGATGATTCTTTTGAAATACATTTTGATGTTAAAAATATTTTTGTCTAGCCGAAACAAGTAGCGTAGACACTTTTTAGATCGCTTAGAAAAATTTCATTTATATTTTTCAAAATATATTCATGTCAAATTAGCTTAAGGTCAAAAATTTTGAAGTCTAGCAAAGCTAGAAGAGTGGAAATATCCTAAATTCCCTAACATTCACCCCCGCTTCTTCACTGAATTAATAAATTTATTGCTAGGACTATCATTATTTATCATATTAAAATTTTCTATCTATTCCAACTTTTCTATACACCCGTATAGTTCATCAAACTTACCACACATTATGAGTCCAGTAACTTATGTAACGACCCCGAAATTCAACACACTTTATTCCCTTAAATCTTGTATTTAATAAACATTATTTTCATTACGTCCAAATTTCGGTCCGTTAATAAATCTTTTATCACCTAATTTGATCCACTATTTAATTTCAATATCATCAATTACCAAATTTTTGGTATAAATTTTTTTTTTCTTTTTCTCAACTTAATTATTGTATTAAAACATTTGGATATTTAAAATCTTTACATTTCGATCCTAGTCCCATGGATCGTAACCTTTACTTTTTCTTTTCTTTCTTGTATCATAAATCTCGTCATTCAAATTTTAATACCGTTCATATCCATTCAAATATTCTTTGTTTC
Source organism: Hedera helix (assembly GCA_947179155.2). Lineage (NCBI taxonomy): Eukaryota > Viridiplantae > Streptophyta > Magnoliopsida > Apiales > Araliaceae > Hedera > Hedera helix. Next base: position 25,405,885 of record OX359266.1, read on the forward strand.
ATCGTTCATAATCAAACGTGTAATAATTTCTCACGTAACAATTAATTTGAACATTCACAGTTCACAATTTAATACAACTCGTCCTATCCGGATCCACCCTATATGTATATACAAAATATTCATGTAATATTAACAAATTATTCACATTAAATCATAATATAAACATATAACGTTCACAATCTCTTAGGAAAATTCGTCTCTACATAATCTGATATTCTTGAAATTCTTTCTTTCCTGCAAAACGTTTATGAAGCGAGTAATGAGCACAACGGCTCAGCAAGTTCAACAGTTATATTTCACGTAGCACATACCTTATCATGCTTGGTGTGTGTCATACATCATGTGCTTGTGCTTCTACTATAGCAATATATCTCATATATATTCATATCGTTGCACAGAATACACATTCTGGTCATATTAATCACGTATCACATAACACATAATTTGTATGCAGTTAAAACAAGAATTACATATCATAACATTCCAACATTTAACATAAAAGGGACTGAAGAACTTGTCTGGCTTGTTAAATTAATTAATAAATACCCCTTCTGTACAGCTTCTCGTACAGCCTATGATCATAAAATAATCAAATAATAATTATTTAACTCCTTATGATATTAATTTAATTAATTAATATCATCACTAGGCTAATTATTAATTTATATAGCCAATTATATTCACCTCGTTCTTTAAAATATTCCTTTAACTTAATATAAAATATCTTTCATACGGACAACCCCGCTCATCGGATAAAATTTAACATATCTGGTTGTCCAAAAATTTTATTTAAGCATTTTCTAACCTTTAAACCCATTTGATTAATATTTAAAATATTTAAATATTAATCCTTAATATTTAATATTTTTACAAAAATATTAAATTTAATGCCCAAACATCATTTCTATATTTTTAGTATTTTTCTATAATTTTCTAGAATTTTTAAACAATTTTTAAACATTTATTTCATTAAAATTTGATTCTGAGGGCATTTTAGTAATTTCCGCGCCCATAGGGACTCATTCGGTATTTCCCGAAAAGCCCAGGGGCATTTCCGTCATTTCGGCAACGTTAGGGACAAATCCGGAATTTTCCGGAAAGTCCAGGGGCAATTCTGTAACTTCCGCGGCCTTGGGGACACGTTGGGTATTTCTGAAAAAGGACAGGGGCAACACGGTAATTTTACCGCGTTTCGGTCGGCCGCGCATTGCGCGGACAGACCCCTGGTCGTTCAAAACGACGTCGTTCTGCCCTGTTTCCAGAAATTTCCGCCACGCCATGCGCGGCTCCCCCATGCGCGGCTCCCCCTTCCGCCGCACGCAATGCGCAACGCACTGTTCCCTTTCTTCTCCTTTTTTCCCACCGTAACAGTATATCACCTTTTCCCAGAAATTAATCACTTTATACCAAATTTTCACAATAAAATCACTCCAACAATTATATAAATCATAGATTTTCATAAATTATTTAGAATAATATTCTTAATTAATTTTTAATTTTTCACACAATTTAATTATCACAATAAATACAAAATAAAACAATAAAATTTGTTATTTTACCTTCCCCAAGCCAAAGAAAACTTCCTTAAAGCTTGTTCCTCATCTCTTGGCATCCATAATAGTCGGTGGTGAGTGGTGGTGGTTACGGGTGGTCATGGTGGTGGAAATGGAGAGAAAGTTTTGTTTTCTTTTATTTTCTTCTTTTACATGCTTATCCCCTTTTTTCCCGTAAATAGGCCAATCAACTTCACATTTTGAATAATAAAGAAAAACATCACCGACTTAGCCTCACGCCAACCGACTCTTTCCCCTTCTCGGACCTTCCAATTTGCATGCAAATTAATTTATTTAATACATTATTTAATTATACCGTGTAATAAATATTTTATATAATATATATAAAATATTTATTTTAATTCATCAAAAATCATAACATGATTTTTAAATAATATTAACACCCTTTTTGAGTACTTTACTTGACAAATTTTGTACACGTATAATGACATGCATGTAATTATTTGAGGTAATTTATACCTCCTAAAATCGTAAAATAATTCATATAACATATAAAAATTATTTTTCATAATTCTTCGATTCGTTACTTGGACAACATGTTACATTAACATGTTCACATTTCTGAAATATTATCTTTCATAAAAGTCATAATAATTTCATTATACATAAATATAATTTTTAATAACTTAAAACATTCCTTTTTCTTTTTTTATTATTCAATTTCTTTAATATTCACATTAACTTTCTTTATATAAATTATATAATTTAATATCATATAATTTATATAATTACATTATTCCTTTTTAAATAATTTCCATTTTACACAAATACAATTTATAAAATTTTCTTCCACTCTTAATTAATTTAATTCTCTTATATAAATTATATAATTATTCTTATATAATTTATATAATTATTATTTCCTTCATACAACATTTTAATTTTCCTATATAAATTATATAATTATTATTATATAACTTATATAATTACATTTCTTCTCAATTAATTTCTAAACTTCCTCCATAATTCTTAATTAATCTAAAATCAATAATTACCATTTTACTAACTTCCTCATTCGCTTTTGGATTAATTTAATTATTAATCCCTTAATTTCCGTAATTAATAATATTTATAATTATCAATTAAATATATCAATTAAACATGCACACTTATATATATACAAATGTATATATATACACATCTAATTCACATATCTCACATTACCATTTAACATTATTTAAATAATAATTTTCATATTTCCATAATAATTTTATTGTGCCTTTACAAGAAATTTCTTTTATTCTTTATAAATTGTTTTTAAACAATTTATTTACTTTTCAATTATTTTAAATTAACACAATTCGTCATGATCTCTGTACAGATTTAATTTACTCATTAAATCTCATCACATACCTTAAATCACATAAAATAATAATTAATTTAACAACCTTGATAATTTTATCAATTAAATTCTCATTTAATATTATTAAAGAAATCCTAGAAATTCGGATCCTCACAACTTACCACAAGAATATGTGTTTAGGAGCTTGTCCTAGCAATACGTAGTCTGAGAACAAGTCTCTACACTTGTATTTACTTGTTGGAACTTTAAGTGGTTTAGTTCTTTAAAATTTTTCCACATCATTATTATTATTGTATTCGCACATAGTGCACTTATGAATGTATAGTTCATTAATTCCAGAACTGTTTAAGAAAGTCTAACCTAATTGTTTCAGCTAGACAATGCAAGTTAAATTCATCACATTGAATATTTTAAAAGCTTATCCAAACCATTGATTGGTACAGATTCTTATAGTAAGACTGAGAATGAACAACCCTAAATAAGGGGGATTTTTTTTATCTGTCGGAAAATCGAATTTGCGCAAGATGTCTGAATGTTATGCATATACATAGGGTACAAGAGGCTGATCCCCTTGCGTACCACGTTTTTTGAGGTGTCAGATATGTATGTCTGTTCTACCTTAGTAGCAGTTCATGGTCCTTAAAGACCACTCAGCAGTAAAGAGTCAATCCATTCTTATACTGAAAATTGATTCTTGATTGTTACCTATTGTTGAAAACCCTGATGTTAATTTCCCTTTTCATCATGATATAACTTATGCTATTTGTTCTTAACCTTGTTAAGCCATTTAGTTGCTCATTCTTGCTATATCATGACTTCTTTCAGCTAAGTCAGAATGTTCTAAACAAGACAAAGGCGAGGGAAAAGCTAAAGCTTAGATTAGCTGGATGCATGCTAGATTAATTACTTATATGTACTTTCTTTTGTAAATCTTTTGTATTTCCTTAAGATATGTAATGCTTATGTTAAGATTAATCGACCTAGGGAAGTGTAGCCTTTTTATAAGGAACCTTTTGTATTATTCTACGAAGTTTAAATGCAAATTATGTATTTAATTGTTATTAATTATTGTTTAGTGAGAACCAAACCCAAGGTTATGGAACCCGAATTTGGGGTCGTCACAGCAGGTACTTTCAAGCATGCATAACTTTTTGTATATTAATCTGACTAAGGTCATTCTTGTTTCTAGGTCTTTACCTCATGGAATATTACAACTACAAGTCTTAAGTTGGATCAAACTAATAGCATAATTAAATTTAAGGGCTTGACAAAGTACCATGTTAGACTGATTATGGGTAGTCTTAAAAGAGAGCAAAATTTCACCATTTCATGTATTTAAATGTTATGTGAACATATTTTATCAACCCATATCACTCAATAACATAATATCAGTCATTCCTAAACACTTAATCATAACATCTAACAAAGGATTGAATATCTAGAAAAAGGTTAGGGTTTTATACCTTTTGAAGAATTTTTGGACTTTGATCTTCTGATTCTAAGCACGGCTTGAGTTATTGGATATATGAAGGTTATTTGATAGTGTTTTGATTGTCGAACTCGTTGGTTGGAAGGCTGATATGTAATAGAATATAATTTAGGTTGTCTAGGAGTTAGTTTATTAATTTTTCATGGCTAAATCATGGTTGGATCCTTCTTGGCTTCACACCTATCAGTTTGTTTGTGATTGTTGGGTGCATTGTGGGACTGCCACATGGCATAGCTTGCCATTCTCAGTTATGCCTCATTTGGTTGCATTTTATATAATGAATTATTGCTAATTAAGCTTATAAAAATTGTGACATCCTTAAATTCAGGTTCCATTACCTCGAACTTAGTGCACACGACAATAAACATCCAAATACTTCTAAACAACATAGATATACTAATGTGAGAAATAAATAAACTTAAGTTGTCTATTACAAAAGGTTCACTGCGGTCCAAAGGCCTACAACCTTAAATAAAATACATCATAAATACATTAATAGTACAAAAAGGTTCTGTGATTATACAATATAATAGAAGCATAAAAATATTTAATATGCATCTAGTCTTCAAGCTTTCCTTTGCCTTTGTCCTTTTTGGAACTCTCTGGTTTAGCTGCGATTAGTTCATGATATAACAAGGGTGAGTAACTACTTTGTTCAACAAGTTTAAAATAATTGATGAAGATATATCATGAATGAACAAGAATGACAATCGAATAATTCAATAATTTAAAATAACTTAACAATATAATCAAAGTTCAAATGAAAGAATCAATATTTATTATTTACTGTTGAGTTGTCTAATAGACCATGAACATTTTCAAGGAATCAATCATTTGACCGATCTTTTTATATTTTAATCTTTTAATTTGTACTTGAGGGGATCAGCCTCATGTATACCATATGTAAACATAACATTAAACTCTGACGTATCGAATAACCGACACTTATATTCTCCTTATCAAGGGTTGCTCTCTCAGTCCAAGAATCTGTACCAACTATCGGTTTGGATAGCTTTCAAAAGTATTAGCATACATATGTCTAGCCGAAACAAATGATGTAAACTATTTCTTAAACAGTTCATGAATGAAGAACTTTGAATATTTCACAGTTCAATAATAGAACATGAATTCAAATGCACAACATGTGAATATCAATATTTATCATTGATGTGGAGTAATTTATAATAATTAACCCACTGACATTATTTAGAAATAATAATTTGAGTTTGAATTAGGAAACTAACTTAATTTAGATTTGAGTAAAGATAGAGAATTTGCCTTGTTCAGGACGTGCTACTAATTCAGTTTAATTAGACTTCTTTTAAAATACCTAACATTGATAACCTCGTCCTATCAATTAGTACAACATATAATCGTTCACTTAAATACTTAAGTTTACTATTTGCCTAGCATTTAAATCATCGATGATCATCACATAGCATATCACAACTAATTTCATATCATTTGCACTTGGTTATATTTAGGTAAATAATTTAACCGTCAAATATTACTTATCTTTAAGTAATATTGACTTAATTATGCTTTAAACATTTTTATATAATTATTTAAACTTTTTAAACAATTTATTATAATTGTTTCATTGCCCAATTTATTTTTAAACATTATTTAAATAATAAAAGATAACTATCCTTAATTATTTTTGTACAATAATGAAATTATTTAAAAGCTATTAAGTATTTTGTGAACTATATTCTCCTTTAATTACTAATTAAAATTAAATAATAATTAATTAATGATTTATACACATTATTTAATGTTAATTAAATAATAAGTTTACTAACCTTAATCTCCTTTAATTATTATTTAATGTTAAATGTGACACCCCCAAATTCGAGTCCACACAGCCCAAACTTGAGTTGTCAAAAGACTACAATAAAATTATTACAAGGTAGTACAACTTGTAACAATACAGTGTATAATAATACACAACTAAGTCTTCACTATTATTGTCATACTATTTTACAACACGTGAAGACTACGATAGCTATCTCTCGGACTCTCACTCCATCCCCCGGCTAGACCCAGCTACGTTCTCATCTCTTATTGAAAAATAATGGAACAAAAAGAAAGGGTGCGCTCAAATAGCCCAATAAAGAATATCATGACTAAGATAATAACGAATAAATTATCATTTGCCTTCAACAGTTGAGTTCTTGATAGAATACAATAGACTACAAGATTTATATCAAAAACTACAGTTAAATTCTTGAACAACGTTCAGATCAATAATAACAGCAGAATGAGCAATCTATTAGAAGAATAATGCAGACTATAATGTCCACTCGCTTCTATTTTTAGAAAAAAAATCATCAACTTTTATCATCTGAAATACCATTAGTCATGATAATACAAATTCACATTTCCTGGTCATAATCATGCAAGTCAACAGTTCATCTTTGCACTACGGGCCAAAGATATTCAATATAACACCAATGGTCATGATTATACCAGTATTCAGCCTTTGGTCATAATTATACCAAACAACAGCTCATCTTTGCACTACGGGTCAAAGAAAACTTTCACCACGTGTCATAAAAGACACCGAACAGATGTATCGCCTTTAACTTATATATCGCCTTTAACCTATCATCTGTTTAACAATTATATCACATCTATACCCTTGGCCACAGATACTCACAAGAGCTTGATTCTTGATGATTAGTACAAATAACAGTGATACAAATGATAAACAGAAGAAACACGATAAACAATAAGTATCAGAAGTTTACTTTGTACAGATTCAAATAATGTCCAAATTGTCAACAAGATGTGGAGTGAAATTCAAGAATGATATTCAAGATCCACAGTTCAGAATAACGATTACAGTTCAATAGAAATGTTTAGAAAAATAGGAAGGTTAAGTTGAAATGATATTAGATGAAACGCAAACTATTAAAGAATATATAATCATTTCAGGAAACTTTACCAACATGAGACAATAAGAAATGAATACGAAGAGTAATTCATGAAACATGCGGTAGTCCGCGTAGTCAAGTTATTCTCAGAGATTAATAAGGACTGAATACGAAAGGTTATTCACCAAACATGCGGTAGTCCGCGTAGTCAGGACATTCCCACAAATTAATAAGAAATGAATGCGAAAGGTTATTCACCAAACATGCGGTAGTCCGCGTAGTCAGGCTATTCCTATAAATTAATAAGGAATTGAATACGAAGAGTTATTCACCTAACATGCGGTAATCCATGCAGTAAGGTTATCCTCATAGATTAACAAGGAATTAATACAAAAGGTTATTCACCAACAGACGGTAATCCGCGCCGTAAGGTTATTCCCACAATTTAATACATGGAAATAAATGACACATCTTCTAAGTAAGTGAGAAACGATATTATTTTCGAGAATCAAAGAATAATAATCCCTTGCCGTAATAAGTTTGAATAGAAGAAGATGAAAAAGATGGTATCCCTTACCGTAGTAAGTTTAAATAATAGAATATGAAAGAAGATGATATTCCTTACAAGTAAGAAAAGAAAATGACATTCTTTACAAGTAAGAAAATAATACCATTTATGATGATGAAAAGAATGATACCCCTTACCTTGATATTGTGAAACAAATTTATGGCCGAACAAATCCTTCCTTGTTTGTCTATGTAGCAGTCTTCTAGAGTTTTCAAAATCTCTTTATGTTTTTAAAATAATGTTACTCTCGAAAAGATACACGGTATAGACTCAAGAATCACTCAATTTGAAATTAATATGAATGAGTTATGAATTTTCAAAACTAAGACTGAAAATAGTGACAAAAATCAGAATAAGTTACGATTTTTAGTATTTTAAGGCATGAACATGATTTCATATGACTTTTCTTCCTTGTTCAAAGTTATAGAGGACGAAAAACTGAAGAGACAGGCTTTCAATTCATCAGATTCTAACAAATAACGAATTTACTATGATTTTTCGAAAGAGTTGTTCATAAGAAAATTCCACTCGGGAATTCAGAAGAATGCAAAAGATTTCAAAATCAGGAATGACTTAGAATATAAATATAATACTCTAACTGATATTTACCAATCCATGAGGTAGCTTAGCATATATATAGAGAAACTTACACTAAGAAATTTTTTTAGAGAGTGGAAGAAAATGTATGTAAGAAAGTTATAAAAAATTTCTTAAGTTAATGACTCTATTTATAGCCAAAATCCAAGATTCCTTAATTTAATCCAAACCATTCATTTTATTATCTTTAATCTATACCATTCATTTAATAAAATAACTAACTTTATATAAAACATCTAACTTTATATATAAAACAACTAACTTTATATATAAATTCATTATCTTTATATATAAAACAACAAACTTTATATGTAAAATAATTAACTTTATATAAATCAATTAACTTTATATATATAAAATAATTAACTTTATATATAAAACAATTAACTTTACATTAATCAATTAACTTCATATATAAAATAATTAACTTTATATAAATCAATTAACTTTATATATAAAACAATTAACTTTATATATAAAATAATTAACTTTATATAAATCAATTAACTTTATATATAAAATAATTAACTTTATATAAAATATATAAAACAAATAACTTTATAAATTATTTTAACAATAATTCACCAATTATTCACAATTATTCATTATTATAACCAATTGTTATAAGTGCAATGTAGTTGTTTTTCTAAGTTAGATAAACAGATAAATTAACTAATAATATAATACAACAGTTTAATCAACATCATAATAATGATAACAATAATGCTGAAAATAAATAGAAGAAAGAGCACGTTATTGTGTAACAACAATTATTGGTTCAATAAAGTCAATATTGTACAACAACCACTTTATCAATTCAATAATATGAAATACTATGCAATACCACGTTCTACTATGCAATACCGTATGATACTGTACAACTATACAATACCTTATGTTACAGTAAAATACCATATGCTACTATTCTTTTATCACCGATATTTTAACAGTTAAAAGTGATAACACCGTTGACTATTTTTATTTAAAAAGGTTAATGTTGTCGTTTTCTATATCCGACAATAATTTGTTATGGGGGGATCCACTAATGTTTGGTTATTTCGGCGCCGTCGTACGAATCAAATATTTTCCGACAGAACGAATATTTTCCGACCAAACGAATATTGTCCGACATAATATAATTTGCACATAACATCCTTAACTTTTAACTTTGTCAATTTAACCACTTACTATTTCAAAAAAATATATATAAATGAAGAAAAATTAAATTTTGTATTTCATAAAATTTGGGGTCTTACATTAAATAAATAATAATTAATTAATTGATCATCCTTATTTATTATTTAATCTTAATAAAATAATAAATGATTAATTTATTAATTTTAATCCTTTTTAATTATTATTTAAGGTTAATTAAATAATAATTAATTATCCCCACTTATTATTTAATAATAAATAATAAGTTTATTACTTAATGCCCTTTAATTATTATTTGATAATAATTAATTAATTACTATTTAATAATAATTAATTAATTACCTTTACTTATTATTTAATGTTAGTTAATTAATAAATTATTAAATTATTAACTTTATTATTTTTTAATTATTATTTAATGTTAATTAGATAATAATTGATGAATTAATTATCCTTACTTATTATTTAATCTTAATTAAATAATAAATAATTAGTTAATTACCTAATTCTCTTTTAATTATTATTTAATATTAATTAAATAATAATAATTAATTCGTTAACTATCCTTAATAATAAACCATAAGTTTATTACATTAATATTCTTTAATAATTCTTTAATATTAATTAAATAAATAATAATTAATTAATTATCTTTATCCATTATCTAACATTATTTAGATAATAAATTATTATTTAGTGTTAAATAATAATTAGCCATTTACTAACATTATTAATTTAATCAATTTAAATCATTAATAAATATATAATAAATAATAATTATCCAAATTTAATTTTATAATATTATTTATTAATTTATAAAAAAAATTGCTATAGAATCCACCCTGGATCCGAACCGCCCGATCTAGCCTGACCTGTTTCTAGCAAAAAATTGGCCCAGCCTGGAAAAACAGATCGACGTTGTTGCACCCAGATTTATACTTAAATCCAGCACTGCGGCGCTGGTAGGCAGGAGCTTTGGTAATATTTTTTTTTCCTGATTTTGCCTCCTTTGCATAAACTTGAATAAAATGAAATCTACAAATTTAAGTGACCTCGAATTGGTCTTGATGGATTTGTATCATTCCAAACTACAACTTTCCATCATCGAATCAAATTTTTGGATATGTTTTGGTCAAGAAAAATATGCATAAAGTGGACAGTTCATGCTAGGGTTCTTGACAATGAGTTCATTTGATTCAAAAATTCATAACTTACCAATTTTAAATCATTTTTACATGAAACCAATTAGGTTCTATTCTTAACTTACATATCTAGCATATGATAAAAGAAAATCACATGCACAACATGTAGGTTTCAAAGTATAAGGCTCCGATCTTAACTTACAACTAGAGTTTCGTCGGTAAAAATTATTTTCAACATTTTCATCACATTTAACATCATATATGTATATAAATACATATATTAACCATATAAAAACTTGTTTCAACATGTCTAGCATAGATCTACACATAGAAAGTTTAAATTTTAGTTTTCTATCATAAAAAGTATATATAGCACAAAGAAAGGTAAAAAACTAGGGTTTATAATATTTTTATACCTCTTAGACTTGGTTGCTACTTTTCTTCTTCTTCCAAAGTAGGAAATGTGGCTTGAGGAAATCAATACTTCTAACACTTGATGAAATAAGCCTTGACTCACTTGACTTGGTGAGTCAACTCATAACCTTTTTAACTCTTGAGCTCACTAACTCACTCAACTCACTAACTCACTAACTCTCTAACACAAAGAACTCTTGCAAAATTTGTAACCCCAAACCCATAAGCCAAGCCTTTTATTTATAGACTCCAAATCATATCTATCTTTACATTTTTTTTCTAGCAAACTAATTGCCAAAGCTAGATTCATAAGTTAGGAAAATTGTACAAGCTTGTGAGTAAAATGTGGGGGCATGTTTTCTATGCAATTTTTTTGAGCTTTGCACCTCCTTGTGGGTGTTTGTTTGTTAAAAGTATGGCATACATATAATTAAATTATACAAGCGTAACGAAAGCAAGTAAAATCAAATTTTAAATTTTTTCTAGAAACCTGTAACGACCCCGAAATTCGACAAACCTTATTATCTTACATTTCATATTTATTAAATATTATTTCCTTATCGTCCAAATTTCGGTCCGTTAATAAATCTTCAATCACCTGATTTAACCCTTTAATTGACTTTACAGTCACTAATTACCAAGTTTTTCGGTATAAATTTTTTTTCCCTCATCTTTTCTCAATGATTGCATTAAAATATTTGAATGTTTAAAATCCTTATATCTCGATCTTAGTCCCTGGATCGCAACCTTCACTTTTTCTTTCTGTTACAAGTATCATTAAGCTCAACATTCAAAATTTAATATTGATTATATCTACACAATTATTCTTTATTCCATAATTCATAATTAAACATATAATAATCTCTATCGTAACAACTACTTTGAACAATTATAGTTCATAAGATAACTTTACTTACCCTATCCGGATCCCATTTATATGTACATACAATCCATCAATGTAAACTTATCAAATTTAACCACATTGAATTATGATATTAAAAACATAGCAATTACATTTACAACCTTCCAGATTAATCCCTCTAACATAATCCGTTATTCCAGAACTTTATTTCTTTACCTGGATTGTGGAATTAAATAATAAATACCCTTTTTATAATGCTCCCCGTACAGCCTTCCAAAGCTTAAATTTCTTCATTTGAAACTTATTCTCCCTACTTGGATGACACCAATAATCCTCCATTGACGGTGGTGGTGCTCGGTGGCTATGGTGGTGGTGATAGAAGAAGAAGGGATGGAGAGGATATATTTTGCTCATTTTTATTTCTTTTCTTTATATAACTAAACATTTAACCTTTTTGGATACTAACCCACAATTCCACCGACTTGAACCTTATGCCAATCGACTTAGCCAATTCGGATAAGCAATGCAAAATTTAATAATTTAATACATTACGTAGTTATTTCGTGTAATAAATATTTTATAAAATATATATAAAATATTTATTTTAATTCACTAAAAATCATAAATTGATTTATAAAGAATATTAATACATTTTTCAGATATTTTACTTGACAAATTTTGTACACGCATTATGACATGCATGTAATTATACCAGGTAATTTATACCTCCAAAATTCATAAAACTTATAAAAATTATTTTTCATAATTTTTCACTTCGTTATTTGGACAACATGTTAAACTAACATGTTCACGTTTCTAAAATATTATCCTCCATAAAAATCATAAAAATTTCATTATATAAAAACATAATTTTTAATAATTTAAAACATTCATTGTAATATCTTAGATATTTACAAGATTTGTAATTAAGATTTTAAATAATCAATTAAATGTTATGGTTTAAAACCGAGAGTTTGAGAAGTGAGATGTGTAGAATTTGGGTGAACATTTTTTTTTAGCATAATTTATTTTCAAGAAATTAAATGTGAGAATATTGTAATGATGCATATAGAGAATTTATTAAGGAAATAAATTCATTTGAGAAGTGAAGATGATTATAAGGATATATATACATAGTTATATATTCCTAGAGTTGTGTTGGTTAGCCAAACAAGAAGATGAGTAAATTAGATACTCTAAAACTAATAAATTAATTAGTTTAAGTATGGATTAAGAAGGAAAGTCATGTAATATAATTAATTGAGTTAATTATATGAGTCATGAATTAAAGTTAAGATTAACAAGTAGAGAAGTGAAATATTGCCTAGAATGACAATATTAAGAAGATAATTAATTAAGTAATTAACTTAATTATTTAGTTGTTATATAAAGTCCATTGATGAATTTAATACAAGCCCAATATGGGAATACTTGCATGAAGGTGGGTAATTAAATAATAAGCCCAAGTTATATATGATATGTGAGTTGTGTTGGGTAGCCCAAGTAATTAAATAAGAGAGCCCAATACAAAGTAATCCATGTAGCCCAAACACATTAAAGTCAAATGATGGTCAATGTGTTGGGAGAATATTTTTCAAGTATTGATTGAGTGTAGAGAATTAATTAATGTAGGGTTAATTGAATAACCCTAGTTGGTAGGCAAGAGAGAAAATTAACCAAATATTGGTTAATTGATGGAGGAAGGAAGGTAGGGTTGAGAATTAACTATGGGTGAGTTAATTATGTAACCCAATATGGTAGGATAATTAAAGGTAAGTCTAATTGGATTATATTATAAGTCCAATTGAGGTATTAAACTAGGTCAAATTAATTAACCTAGTAGTCCATATAATTTAATTTGAACATTGATTTATGTAATAATTAACCAAGCCCAATGCTTGTTTTAATTAAATGTAACATATGGTATTTAATATTAGCCCAATGTAGTAAATAAATTGAGCCCAAATCAATTAGTTGAATGAGCCCAATATATTAAATCCTAGGGTCTAATGTGGAGCCCAAATGGTGGTCAAAGTGGTGGTCAATATATATACATTGGTGTATATATATATGGATACTTATATAATGATATAGGATATAAAAATAAAGCTAAAATGGTGTAGTAAATTGATAAATCCCGAATTTTGGGGGGCCCCACATGTGGATGTTGTGTGTGGCTTTATTTTTGCTTATTTTACACTCCAAAAGTTGCTTACAAGCAACCTTGATGGATGTCAATCAAGTTGTCAATCAATCCATGCTATAGTAATCTCAATTAAGCTCTAAATTGACTATGTTGGTGAATTAGGAGAGTTAATAAAGTATTAGCATTTGGCTATATATAGAGTGCTTCCCACACTTGTGATATGGTTGTTAGTCTTTTTACTAGAAAAGCTAGAGAGAAAGAAAATAGAGAAAATCTCTAGAGAAAAAGAAAAAGAAAGTTAGATCTTGTGAGCATTGATGGTTGGATGATCTTGAAGCAAGGTTTAAAGATGGAGGTCTCCTCAAGAGGAAGTTATCTATGTAAGAAAATTGATCATCCAAGTCTTTTCAAAGTTCTAACAACGAGGATAATCAACAAAAGGTATAAAACCTTCTAGCTTGATATTGTTCTTTGGGTATTATGTAATTTCTATGGTAGAAATATAATTTTCAAAGTCTAAATGGATAGATCCATGCTATATTGGTATATCTAGGGTTACATGGGTTTAACATGGGTTTTTATATGTGTTTGTGATGAAAAATTTCATCAAACTCATTGAATAAATTTTTACCGACGAAAACAAATTAATCTAATACGTAGCAGCCCCTTCATGGAATTACTGTTCACAATCCGTAAGTCGGATTTATGATCCGTCAATTTTGGGTGATAGATCCATGAAATATGAAGGTTTTCCAAGTTGAATGACTAAAATACGATTTAAAATGAGCAAGATATGGATTTTATACCAAAACACCTCATTGTTTTAGGGCTGTGCACAACAGTCCGGTTTGGAGCCAATTTCCGTGACCAAAACAAATCCAAATTTGATGTTTGATGAATGAAAAATGTAGTTCGGGAAGTTACGAATCCATCAAAACCAAATAGGCCTCGATCGGACTTGTAGATTTCATTTTATTCACGTTCTAGCCGGAGACCCCAAGTCTGAAAAAGCATAAAAGCAATCTGCCTATTTTTGGAAAAAAACAGACCGGTTCGCCAATTTTCGGTTTTTCTTGAAATCTTAAGGGGGCCGGTTCAGTCCTTTTTAGACCGGTTCTTGTTTCGGTTCCTAAACAGAAAATGCTTGTTATTTTATGAATAAAATTATCAAAATTTAAAATCCGATTTTTTTTGTAATTTGGTATTTATTAGAATTAATGGTGGATTAAAGCTTACTAAATTGCTAATAAGTATGGGAAAATTATTTTTAATTTCAGACAAATAATATTTGACCTATTGGCATGCTAGTTAAGTGTTATAAAATAAAATTTGAAATTATTGGAGTGATTCACTAGATATTAGCTATTTATTAGTGTATAAATAGGCTAATAATCCAATTAACTATTATTTAATAAATATTAAATAATATATGAAGTTATGTAATTAATTAATTATGATTTAATGAATATTAAATAATAATTAAAGGATGTTAAGATGAATAAGTTAGTTATTTATTATTTAATTGCACTTAAATAATAAGTAAAGTTAAATAAATAAATAACTATTATTTAAATTAATATTAAATAATAATTAAAGAATATTAAAGTTAGAAAGCTAATTATTTATTATTTAATTAATATTAAATAATAAGTAAGGTTAATTAAGTAATTAATTATTATTTAATTAATATTCAATAATAATTAAAGGATAATTAAGGTTAATAAACTAATTATTTATTATTTAATTAATATTAAATAATAAGTAAGGTTAATTAATTAATTAATTAATTATTATTTAATTAATATTAAATAATGAGTTCGGATAATTAGTTAATTAATTATTATTTAATTCATATTAAATAATAATTAAATGGTAATTAAGTGGAATAAATTATTACTTAATCGAAAGAAGATTATTAAGTAATTAAAATATATTGATAATATTATTGACTAACTATTAAAAGATAATAGTTAAGAATTAAATCATTATTCAATAATTAATAATGATATGTAATTAATTTAAAATATTATTAAAGGATTAATAATATTATTTAGCATTTAATTAACTATTAAATAATAATAGTTAAGAGTTAAATCATTATTAAATAAATAATAATGATAAATAAAGATTTAGAATATTATTAAAGAATTAATAATATTGTTTAACAAGTAATTAACTATTGGGTAATAATAGATAAGGGTTGAATCGTTATTAAATAATTACTAATGATACGTGAGGATTTCAAATATTATTAAATGATTGATAATATTGATGAACAATTAAATTATTATTAAAATGATTGATAATAATGAGAAGTCAATTAAAATATTATTAAAGGGTAATAATATTAGCAAGCAATTAAATTATTATTAAAAGATTAATAATAATGATTAAGGTAAACTATTATTAAAAATAAATTAATAATAGTAATGATTATTTAAAGTGTTATTTAACAATTAAATAACATTATAAGTTATTACTAATTGATAGTAAAATTTAAAATATTATCCAAGGTGGGTAATATTATGATAAGTATCGAGATAAATGATGTGATTAAGTTAAACCAAGGGTATGGTCCATTAGTGATTAATTGGTGGATCGACCTAAATAAATATAGGGTCCAAGTTTTAATGCAGTGACATTAATAAATGTCAGAATTGCATAGTTTCGAACAAAAGATTTATGGTGTTGAATATGAAACACTGAGTCAAGTCAAAGAGAGACTAAAATATGAAATTAGCCTTATTAAATAAAGGGAATGATAAGAAGAAATAAATATATTTAAAATAAGATTTAGTATTGAGTCAAACTTTGACTGATATTGTGCACCGTTAATCTCACATACCGTGTAGGTTGTGCAAGGAACGTGAAAGATTAGCGTAAGCTGGTTATGCAAGTCCAGGCAAGTTTTTCAGAACATGTTGCATTATGTGCATGATTTATAAGTTGTTATTAAACTGTGATGTGCTCATACGTGGTTATGTGCAAAGAGGTTTTAATGTGCCTTTGTGAAATAAGTTGATTTGAACTGTTGATATGCGGTAGTTGATTTAAGACAATTGTTCTGCATTGAACTATATGTCTTGATAGAGGCTAGACATGAAACATAGATTAAATGCGAGGCATTATATGCATGAGAAATGTATGTACTGCAAAGTATAAGATGCATGAAGCATGAAGCATGATTGAACTGTTTTTACGTGTTATGTGAAACTGTTAGACTTGCTGAGCCGTCGTGCTCACCCTTGCTTAAAACAAAACATTACAGAGTAACTTGAGGAAGCTGATTACTCCGATAGAGGCAAAGATGAAGATTGACTAACGAGTCATCAAGATTGAAGCGTAAGTGCTTTTGTAGTAAAACCTTGCGGTAGATTAATTCATTCACTGGTGTAAGTAGATATGAAGAGTTTATGTTTTGTTGTGCTATAGATTAGCAAACTTAAATTGTTAAGAGAACATTTACAGATTATTTGAATATCATTTTTAGACGTTGTCCTTTAAGAATAAGGATAATAGGATGGTGTGATTGAGTCATTATACATATGATCTCAATATGTAATATAATGTCGTATCATGATTGATATGAAGACATACTAGGAATGTATAAAGATTGCGATTCTGGAATAGAAAGAGATGTTATATAATTGTAAATAAATGATTATTTAGCAATTATAATATTGTTAAAATTCACGAAAGATAAGGAAAATGTTGTACTCGTGTTGAACCGGATCCGAGGTTCGAGGAACCCGGATTCGGGGTCGTCACAAGTTGGTATCAGAGCTGATAGGTTATAAACCTTAGGTAAGAGTACCTTAGGCTATAACCATAGTAGAAGATAAGTAAAATGATAAATGAATAAACTCCGGAAGAGTTTAAGTAATAAAAGATGAATTTGAAAAATTCATATATTGAAGATTATCCAAAGATGGATTTAAGAAGATATAAGAGAGATGAAAAAGGTCATGTGGTACCTAATTTGAAGAAATGATAGAAAATATCTTATGATAAGATTTTGAGAAGCATAAAGAAAATGCTAATAAGGTCATGAAATGATCTAGAGAAATGAAATTGTAATGAGACAGATATGCTAAAATATGAATGGAGAGAATTCGTATTTTGTTAAGAAAATTTGAAGGTTTGTAGGTTTTTAATTGAGGACTCATATTAGTGACTGAGTTGTACGATTCTTTGTATGGGCAGAGAATTTGTGCTTGGTTTTAGAGCCACTTAGCTTCCTATATTAATATAGTAGTTGAGTTGACCAGTTCTTTGTATGGGCAGGGGATTTGTTTTTGGTTTAACGACCGCTTAACTTCCTATATTGATTAGTGGCCGAGTTGACCAATTTCTTATATGGGCAGGAGATTGTGTTTGGTTTGACAACCACTTAGCTTCCTATAGTAATAATCGATTTGAACCTGGTGTCACGCTATTCGATGTATATATGGTGAGAAGGTGATTCTTTTCTCATAATATATTGGATATGTATAGAATATTAAGATAAGTACGTGTTCTTAAAACTCATACTGATGGTAAGTTTGTGACTCATAATCGTATGGTAGAACCCCTCAGCGAATGGACGATTTTGGTTTGACTAGGATAAGTTCCCCAACCCATATGATTGTGGCAAGTATCTGAACTCCTAATGTATGGTAAGTTTGATGAACAGTAAGTAGGGGTAGAGCTAATTAGCAAGATTAGCGTTATACTATATGTAGTTATTAAGCTGGAAAAGAATGCAGAGGAGAAATTTGAGGTATTTTGAGGTTTTAGGATATTCCAAATCTTCTAGCTATGCTAGACTTTGAAATTCTTAAAATCGTGCTAAATTCGCACTTTTGTGCTTTTGAAAATGTCAAAATGTGTTTTCATAATCATTAATGCATTTAGTGCAGAGATGATAAATGATGGAGTCATCAATGCAGAGTAACCTAGTGTTGGATGTTTAAAGCCCACTATGGTATGATGTAGTATGATGAAGTCATAAAATGATTTTTCAGTATTTTGAAACGTTTAAAGAAGAGTCTATGCTAATTGTTTCGGCCAGACAAATTGATTGAATATATCAAAATGTATTTATGAAATTATCACACGCCATTAAAGCCATGGTGTGTGGATGAAAATGACGGAATCCTCAACGTACTGTCAAGATGTGCGGTATCATGAAGTCATGAATTAATGACGGAATCCTCAACGTACTGTCAAGATGATGCGGTATCATGAAGTCCTATATATGAATTTTAGTTATTTTAACTAATCTGAAATAATTTTTGAATCGTAATATACGAACAGTTCAATGATGTGAGTCTTTGTCATTTATTTTGACTGGACATCTTTGGTCAGAATTGACTCAAGTTTTATTATCCAATCCAAATTATTTTGTAACGGAATTTTGTAGTAAGTCTGAGGTGAACAAGTGCAAAAACAAATATATTCTGTCAGCTAAAGCAGATATATTTTGTCGGCATATAGCTCCGATTGGCGACCAACTAAGACGTTCTGCACGACGTATGGTACAATAGGCTGATCACCTAGCGTACGCCTATGGAATGTTTTCAGTCTTTGTGATTGATAAACACTCTGTTTATAAGTATTTACAGGGATAAATACTATTTATTCGGAATTCAGTTAATTCCTTTCGGATGTTCACGATCTTGATGACCCCTCAGCATAGTATGAAAGTTTTAATGAATATTTTGATTTTCAATTTATTCTTCTGTAAGATATTGATTTTCAATTTATTCTTCTGTAATATATTCCATTGTTCTGGAATTATGAGTTTAGAAGTATGAACTTCCTAGAAAAGGGTGGTCATAGAATTTGATGAGTAAAGAGATATTCTCAGTGATGAAAAAACTGGAAGAAAAGAGTATGATAAAATTTCGGGGACGAAATTCTTATAAGAAGGGGTGAATGTAATATCTTAGATATTTACAAGATTTGTAATTAAGATTTTAAATAATCAATTAAAGGTTATGGTTTAAAACCGAGAGTTTGAGAAGTGAGATGTGTAGAATTTGGGTGAACATTTTTTTTTAACATAATTTATTTGCTAGAAATTAAATGTGAGAATATTGTAATGATGCATATAGAGAATTTATTAAGGAAATAAATTCATTTGAGAAGTGAAGATGATTATAAGGATATATATACATAGTTATATATTCCTAGAGTTGTGTTGGTTAGCCAAACAAGAAAATGAGTAAATTAGATACTCAATAAAACTAATAAATTAATTAGTTTAAGTATGGATTAAGAAGGAAAGTCATGTAATATAATTAATTGAGTTAATTATATGATTCATGAATTAAAGCTAAGATTAGCAAGTAGAGAAGTGAAATATTGCCTAGAATGATAATATTAAGAAGATAATTAATTAAGTAATTAACTTAATTATTTAGTTGTTATATAGAGTCCATTGATGAATTTAATACAAGCCCATTATGGGAATACTTGCATGAAGGTGGGTAATTAAATAATAAGCCCAAGTTATATATGATATGTGAGTTGTGTTGGGTAGCCCAAGTAATTAAATAAGAAAGCCCAATATAAAGTAATCCATGTAGCCCAAACACATTAAAGTCAAATGATGATCAATGTGTTGGGAGAATATTTTTCAAGTATTGATTGAGTGTAGAGAATTAACTAATGTAGGGTTAATTGAATAACCCTAGTTGGTAGACAAGAGAGAGAATTAACCAAACATTGGTTAATTGATGGAGGAAGGAAGGTAGGGTTGAGAATTAACTATGGATGAGTTAATTATGTAACCCAATGTGGTAGGATAATTAAAGGTAAGTCTAATTGGATTATATTATAAGTCCAATTGAGGTATTAAACTAGGTCAAATTAATTAACCTAGTAGTCCATATAATTTAATTTGAACATTGATTTATGTAATAATTAACCAAGCCCAATGCTTGTTTTAATTAAATGTAATGTCGACGCCGGGATTTTCGTCGTTTCGTTTTTTTAATAATTAAATGCCCTTTCCAATTTTAGCCTTTTGAATTAAATGTGATTTTGAAAAGGGTCGGCTTGATGTCGACGGGTTTTGAAAGATCGATTTCTTTATGAGCCAATTGACCAGAGTCGCCAGTTGGTATGTTTGAAATGGATGTACCAACTCATCCGAATTTTATTTTCGTAATTGCTGGCTTATATGTGACTCCGATTTAATTGGTCCGCAAACCGAGATTCATATAGTTCGGGGGCTTGCTTAAGCGAGGGGAAGGTGTTAGGCACCCACCGACTTCCGTGAAACACGGTTACCGCAATCTCGATGTTTTCCTATCCTTTTAAAATCCTAAAAATGTGTGAGTTGTGTGTGTGTGTGTGTGTGTGTGTGTGAGTGTGCCTAAATGGAGGTTTGTGGTGAGTTTTGCATAAAAAGTTTGCTTTTATTTTACATGGCAAATGTGTTTATGTGGAAAGCGTTTTATACGTCTTTTGACCCAAATGACAAGGCTTTGTTTCATAATAAAGATTGATTTTACTTTTTAAAGCGATGAGGGTTTTATTAGATGTCGTTTATAGAAAACAGAGTTTTTAAACTTTTGTCAAATAGGTATCAAGACTATACATTGCCTTCTAACAGTTAATATAAATAAAATGAAGGCAACTTCTAGAACTCTTTAACCCTATGCACAAAGTTTAATGAAAACGTTTATTTATTTTTCACGAAAACACCTTTTATGACATTTTGAAACCAACCGTAGCCTTTTCGTCAAACAAGGATCAAAATTTCGTCAAAACTCTTTACTTTTTAAACCTCGTGTATCTAATGTCCTAATTTGATTCTTTTTAGAAAATCTTTGTTATTTGCCTTATTTTGGGAAACCGTTTTTTGCGTTGTAAATCCAAACAAACATTCAAAACGTGTCGGGGCTATCCATGGGCATGTGAGCCATCTAGACAACCCCAAACACCCACAGTCACATACTTTATTATTATTACGGGGCCTTAACCCGATCACGATTGATATCGCGTTAAGGCCTGATATTACAAATACACCGCTATGGACCCTATGCCACGATTACATATACCAAAACGTCCATCATCGGGATTCGATCCCTAGGATCTCCTCCCTAGGCTCACAATCATCCAATCACAGCCCAACCAATACTAAACCAAATCTAACAAGATAAACACTGCTATCATACTACATAGCCCAAATATCACAACTCAATCACTACAAACTACTCATTACCGCAACGAACGATATATCACCGTACGGATGTCATCGGGGCGTTAGGAGGAGTTACGTTCCGATGGAACCCTCGCCAACAACCCCTAATCCACGGATCCTTTATCAATATATAACAATAACTACAACAAATAAACCAATCACAACATTATGCTAACAATACAACAAATAACTCAAGAACACACTTCTTTTCACCTTGCAAAAGACGATTGAAGCTTCTTATTTCACGAATCGGACAACAATACAAGAACACTCAACTAATTACCAAGAGAAGATGAAGATTTGACACCAATCTAGCCAAGAACCGAGCACTTCTCTCTCCTCCCGCGTTCTCTCTCTCTCTAAAATCTATTTTTTCTTTCTTCTCTTCAACTCTCGGGTGGAAATGGCAATCTATAGCCTTCCGCAGCCGCAGGTGCATCTGTGGCTGGGCTCGCCAGCTGTCCGCACCGAATCCTCGGCTGTCGTGTGCCGTCCTCGAGCTGCGCACTGTCCCGTTTGTCGGTGGCCGCAGGTGCATTCGCGGCTGTCCGGCTTGCTTTTCTCGATTTCCGTGCCGCGCGGTCTTAATTCGCCAATTTCTGCGGTATTATTTTGGAAGGCTGTTATCTAAGGTATAAATTGCTCTTCGTGCTTGGCTTCCAGGGGGCGCTGCCCCCTTCCACCCCCGCCAGCTCACCGGGGAGCTGGGCAGCTCACCGGTGAGCGAGACCCCCGAACATCGTAAGCGTAGTGGCCATTAGTTATGATCAAATCAGGTTCTTCTGGATCAACTGTTCGTCTTGCCACAAGTAACCTGATGCTCGTTGTTCGTTGTGGCGGCTTTGGCCGTAAGTTGTTAGGGTGGCTTCGTGTTGGGGTCCACCTTCCTTTTCGCATGTCGGGTCAAGTGACGATCTTGCTCTCCTGTCAGGGTTAGTACACAAGTGCAAAATTTGGGTGTCTACATGTAACATAGGGTATTTAATATTAGCCCAATGTAGTAAATAAATTGAGCCCAAATCAATTAGTTGAATGAGCCCAATATATTAAATCCTAGGGTCCAATGCGGAGCCCAAATGGTAGTCAAAGTGGTGGTCAATATATATGCATTGGTGTATATATATATGGATACTTATATAATGATATAGGATACAAAAATAAAGCCAAAATGGTGTAGTAAATTAATAAATCCCGAATTTTGGGGGGGGCCCACATGTGGATGTTGTGTGTGGCTTTATTTTTGCTTATTTTACACTCCAAAAGTTGCTTACCAGCAACCTTGATGGATGTCAATCAAGTTGTCAATCAATCCATGCTATAGTAATCTCAATTAAGCTCTAAATTGACTATGTTGGTGAATTAGGAGAGTTAATAAAGTATTAGCATTTGGCTATATATAGAGTGCTTCCCACACTTGTGATATGGTTGTTAGTCTTTTTACTAGAAAAGCTAGAGAGAAAGAAAATAGAGAAAAGCTCTAGAGAAAAAGAAAAAGAAAGTTAAATCTTGTGAGCATTGATGGTTGGATGATCTTGGAGCAAGGTTTAAAGATGGAGGTCTCCTCAAGAGGAAGTTATCTTTGTAAGAAAATTGATCATCCAAGTCTTTTCAAAGTTCTAACAAAGAGGATAATCAACAAAAGGTATAAAACCTTCTAGCTTGATATTGTTCTTTGGGTATTATGTAATTTCTATGGTAGAAATATAATTTTCAAAGTCTAAATGGATAGATCCATGCTATATTGGTATATCTAGAGTTACATGGGTTTAACATGGGTTTTTATATGTGTTTGTGATGAAAAATTTCATCAAACTCATTGAATAAATTTTTACCGACAAAAACAAATTAATCTAATACGTAGCAGCCCCTTCACGGAATTACTGTTCACAATTCATAAGTCGGATTTATGATCCGTCAATTTTGGGTGATAGATCCATGAAATATGAAGCTTTTCCAAGTTGAATGACTAAAATCCGATTTAAAATGAGCAAGATATGGATTTTATACCAAAACACCCCATTGTTTTAGGGTTATGCACAACAGTCCGGTTTGGAGCAAATTTCCGTGACCAAAACAAATCCAAATTTGATGTTTGATGAAAGAAATATGTAGTTCGGGAAGTTACGAATCCCTCGATACTAAATAGGCCTCGATCGGACTTGTAGATTTCATTTTATTCACGTTCTAGCCGGAGACCCCAAGTCTGAAAAAGCATAAAAGCAATCTGCCTATTTTTGGAAAAAAACCGACCGGTTCGCCAATTTCTGGTTTTTCTTGAAATCTTAAGGGGGCCGGTTCAGTCTTTTTTAGACCGGTTCTTGCTTCGGTTCCTAAACAGAAAATGCTTGTTATTTTATGAATAAAATTATCAAAATTTAAAATCCGATTTTTTTTGTAATTTGGTATTTATTAGAATTAATGGTGGATTAAAGCTTACTAAATTGCTAATAAGTATGGGAAAATTATTTTTAATTTCAGAAAAATAATATTTGACCTATTGGCATGCTAGTTAAGTGTTATAAAATAAAATTTGAAATTATTGGAGTGATTCACTAGATATTAGCTATTTATTAGTGTATAAATAGGCTAATAATCCAATTAACTATTATTTAATAAATATTAAATAATATATGAAGTTATGTAATTAATTAATTATGATTTAATGAATATTAAATAATAATTAAAGGATGTTAAGATGAATAAGTTAGTTATTTATTATTTAATTGCACTTAAATAATAAGTAAAGTTAAATAAATAAATAATTATTATTTAAATTAATATTAAATAATAATTGAAGAATATTAAAGTTAGAAAGCTAATTATTTATTATTTAATTAATATTAAATAATAAGTAAGGTTAATTAAGTAATTAATTATTATTTAATTAATATTCAATAATAATTAAAGGATAATTAAGGTTAATAAACTAATTATTTATTATTTAATTAATATTAAATAATAAGTAAGGTTAATTAATTAATTAATTAATTATTATTTAATTAATATTAAATAATGAGTTCGGATAATTAGTTAATTAATTATTATTTAATTCATATTAAATAATAATTAAATGGTAATTAAGTGGAATAAATTATTACTTAATCGAAAGAAGATTATTAAGTAATTAAAATATATTGATAATATTATTGACTAACTATTAAATGATAATAGTTAAGAATTAAATCATTATTCAATAATTAATAATGATATGTAATTAATTTAAAATATTATTAAAGGATTAATAATATTATTTAGCATTTAATTAACTATTAAATAATAATAGTTAAGAGTTAAATCATTATTAAATAAATAATAATGATAAATAAAGATTTAGAATATTATTAAAGGATTAATAATATTGTTTAACAAGTAATTAACTATTGGGTAATAATAGATAAGGGTTGAATCGTTATTAAATAATTACTAATGATACGTGAGGATTTCAAATATTATTAAATGATTGATAATATTGATGAACAATTAAATTATTATTAAAATGATTGATAATAATGAGAAGTCAATTAAAATATTATTAAAGGGTAATAATATTAGCAAGCAATTAAATTATTATTAAAAGATTAATAATAATGATTAAGGTAAACTATTATTAAAAATAAATTAATAATAGTAATGATTATTTAAAGTGTTATTTAACAATTAAATAACATTATAAGTTATTACTAATTGATAGTAAAATTTAAAATATTATCCAAGGTGGGTAATATTATGATAAGTATCGAGATAAATGATGTGATTAAGTTAAACCAAGGGTATGGTCCATTAGTGATTAATTGGTGGATCGACCTAAATAAATATAGGGTCCAAGTTTTAATGCAGTGACATTAATAAATGTCAGAATTGCATAGTTTCGAACAAAAGATTTATGGTGTTGAATATGAAACACTGAGTCAAGTCAAAGAGAGACTAAAATATGAAATTAACCTTATTAAATAAAGGGGATGATAAGAAGAAATAAATATCTTTAAAATAAGATTTAGTATTGAGTCAAACTTTGACTGATATTGTGCACCGTTAATCTCACATACCGTGTAGGTTGTGCAAGGAACGTGAAAGATTAGCGTAAGCTGGTTATGCAAGTCCAGACAAGTTTTTCAGAACATGTTGCATTATGTGCATGATTTATAAGTTGTTATTAAACTGTGATGTGCTCATACGTGGTTATGTGCAAAGAGGTTTTAACGTGCCTTTGTGAAATAAGTTGATTTGAACTGTTGATATGCGGTAGTTGATTTAAGACAATTGTTCTGCATTGAACTATATGTCATGATAGAGGCTAGACATGAAACATAGATTAAATGCGAGACATGATATGCATGAGAAATGTATGTACTGCAAAGTATAAGTTGCATGAAGCATGAAGCATGATTGAACTGTTTTTACGTGTTATGGAAACTGTTAGACTTGCTGAGCCGTCGTGTTCACCCTTGCTTAAAACAAAACATTACAGAGTAACTTGAGGAAGCCGATTAGTCCGATAGAGGCAAAGATGAAGATTGACTAACGAGTCATCAAGATTGAAGCGTAGGTGCTTTTGTAGTAAAACCTTGCAGTAGATTAATTCATTCACTGGTGTAAGTAGATATGAAGAGTTTATGTTTTGTTGTGCTATAAATTAGCAAACTTAAATTGTTAAGAGAACATTTACAGATTATTTGAATATCATTTTCAGACGTTGTCCTTTAAGAATAAGGATAATAGGATGGTGTGATTGAGTCATTATACATATGATCTCAATATGTAATATAATGTCGTATCATGATTGATATGAAGACATACTAGGAATGTATAAAGATTGCGATTCTGGAATAGAAAGAGATGTTATATAATTGTAAATAAATGATTATTTAGCAATTATAATATTGTTAAAATTCACGAAAGATAAGGAAAATGTTGTACTCGTGTTGAACCGGATCCGAGGTTCGAGGAACCCGGATTCGGGGTCGTCACATTCATTCTCTTCATTCCTTTTTTCATTTCTTTACTACTTGTCACACTTTAAATAGACATCATATAATAAAATAATGTACCATTTGTACACTTATTCCTTTCTTAATTTATATATATTCTCCTTATATAAATTATATAATTATTTTTATATAATTTATATAATTATGTTCCCTTACTATATACACTAACTTTCCTTATATAAATTAAATAATTATTTTTATATAATTTATATAATTACTTCTTCCTTGTAATAATTTTCATTTTACACAAATTATAAAATTTTCCTTCCATCCTTATTCAATTTAATCCTCTTATATAAATTATATAATTATTTTTATATAATTATTATTTTCTTCATACCTTTCTTTAATTTTCTTATATAAATTATATAACTAATTATTATATAATTTATATAATTATTTTTCTTCTCAATTAATTTCTAAACTTCCTCCATAATTCTTGATTAAATCTAAATTCAATAATTACAATTTTACTAACTCCCTCATTACCTTTTTATTTAAAATTGGATTAATTTAATTATTAATCCCTTTATTTCTATAATTAATAAAATTTATAATTATCAATTAAACATGCACATTTATATATATACAATTGTATATATATATATATATCTAATTTCTATATCTCACAATACCACATCATACTATTTAAATAATTATATATGCACATCTATAATCATTTAATTGTACAATTTTATCATACCATTACATGTAATTTCTCCTATTCTTAATAAATTATTTTTAAACAATTTATTTATTTTTAAATTCCTTTAATTCCACACAATTTATCATGATCTCTGTACGGATTTACATTTCCAATTAAGTCTCATCACATACCTTAAATCACATAAAATATCACAAATAATTTAAACAACTTTGATAATTCTGTTAATTAAATTCTTATTTAATTTTATTAAGGAAATTCAAAAATTTGGGTCCTCACATTCTTCTCCCCTTAACAGGATTCCGTCATCGGAATCATAATTACCGTAATAATCATACGTGTATTATTTATAGCACTTTGTTTAACTCGTTTCTTGATGCACTTATCAAATAGTTTCTTATTCGCTGAAAAATTTCCTTTCTTTAATCACACGTAACCTTACTTCATTCACTTATTTCATACTTGTAGACACCCAAATTTTGCACTTGTGTACTGACCTTGACGGGAAGGCAAAATCACCACGACGGCTTACGATCAAAGCTGTCAAACGAACAACGAGCGTCAAGTCATTTGAGGCAAGACATGCAATTGATCCAAACGCAGCCCGATTCGGTCGCCAAAGACGGCAAATGACCACTACGCTTGCGACAGTCGGAGGGGCTCTCACTCTTTGGTAGCCAGGCACCAGAGATATTTATACATCAGGTGACAACCTTCCAAAATAAAACAGCAGAATTTGATGATTCAAGATTGCGTGGCACGAAAATCGAGAAAAACAAGCTGGGCAGCCGCAGGTGCACCGGCGGCCACCGACAAGCGTGACACTTGCACGGCTCGAGGAGACAACCCGGCAGTCGAGGATTCGGCGCGGGCGGCCACAACAGGCAGCCGTAGATCCACCTGCGGCTGACTTCAGTCACCTATACAACGCCATTTTTGATCTGCAGAAGCATATGAAGCAAAATTTTCTAAACTTAAGAGAGAGAAAACACGCGAGAAGGCGAGAGAGGAGCTCGGGTTTTGTTAAATCCAAGTGAGAAACTTGTTTTTTCTTATCAAATATTCAAGTATTCGTGTGGTTTTGGTTCAATCGTAAAATATAAAGCTTTTGTCGGTGTATTGCAAGGTGAAAATGGTGTTTTGGTTGATTTTTTTGCTTGTATTGTTATTATAATATTACGTTTTGGGTTGCTTAATGTAGTATGTTGTTGTATTGTTGAGAATCCGTGGATTAGGGATTATTAGCGAGGGTTCCGTCGGAACGTAATTTCCTCCTAATGTCCCGATGATATCCGAGCGGTGATATGTAGTTCATTGTGTTAACGGGTAGTTTGTTGTGTTGGGATTGTGATTTGTTTGATTCGTGTAGCATAGTATCCAGTTGAGTATTGTTTATTTTGCTCTGGTAGAGTTGTGCAACGATTTGGGTGGTTGTGAGCCTAGGGAGGAGATCCTCGTGAAAAAATCCCGATGATGGACAACTTTGGGTGTATGTAATCATTGCAAGGGTCCATTTTATATATATATGTAAATATTGGGCCTTAAAGCGATATCGAACCGGAATCGGGTTAAGGCCCCGTAATAGTAAAATATGTGATTGTGGGTGTTTGGGGTTATTTAGACGGCTCACATGTCCATGGATAGCCCCGACACGTTTGAATGCTTGTTTTGATTTACGACACAAAAAACGGTTTTCCAAAATAAGGCAAACGATGAAGATTTTCTAAAAAATGATCAAATTAGGATATTAGATTCATGAGATTTAAAAAATTAAGAGTTTTTTTGCGAATTTTGAGCCTTGTTTGACGAAAAGGCTCCATTTGGTTTTGAAATGTAATAAAAGATGTTTTCGAAAAAAATAGATAAACGTTTTCGTTAAACTTTTTGCATAGGGTTAAAGAGTTCTAGAAGTTGCCTTCATTTTATTTGAATTTACTGTTAGAAGGCAATGTATAGTCTCGATTCCTATTTGACAAAAGTTTAAAAAACTATTGTTTTCTAAAAATGACATCTAATAAAAACCCTCATTGTTTTCGAAATTAAAATCAATCTTTATTATAAAAAACGAAGTCTTGTCATTTGGGTCAAAAGACGTCTAAAACTCTTTTCGACAAAACACGTTTTTCATAAGAAATCAAAGCGATTTTCACGCAAAATTCACCATAACCATCACCTAGGCACGCACGCACACACACGCAACTCACACATTTTTAGGATTTTGAAAGGATAGAAAAACATCGAGATTGCGGTAACTGGGTTTTCACGGAAGTTGGGGGGTGCCTAACACCTTCCCCTCGCTTAAGCAAGCCCCCGAACTCTATGAATCTCGGTTCACAGACCAATTAATTCGGAGTCACATATGAGCCAGCGGTTACGAAAACAAAATTCGGATGAGTTGGTACATCCATTTTCAAATATACCAACTGGCGACTCTGGTCAATTGGCTCATTAAGAAATCAACCTTTTGAAACCCCGTCGGCACTAAGCCGACCCTTTTCAAAAATCACATCTTAATCTAAAGGCTAAAATTGGAAAGGGCTTTTAATATTGGGATTTTAATACTAAAAAACGAAAAGACTAAATCTCGGCGTCGACAATACTCTCTATTGCACACCCTTTATACTCTACACATTCAACATTCTCTTCTTAATTTATATTCATAAATCTTCTTCACATTTCATAAATCATTCCAGAATACTTTTATCATTCAATACTAAGTTTTAAATGCTAACCTTTATTGAATTCATCATAATCCTTATTTGGAATTATTCAAAAAATTCTGGGATATCACATTCACCCCTCCTTCAAAAAATTTCGTCCTCGAAATTTCTATGTATTAATATCTCATTCATTTGCAACATACACATTTCCTTTGCTCTTTCTTTCCTTCCTTTCTCGTGGTCATTGCACATTGTAAATTTTTTAATTCATCATATTTCATAATTTCTTTGCTTCACAATTTTCACATTCATTATCGCTCACAATTAGAAAATGCTACCCCATCATACCATCCAATCTTCATAAGAGTAGAGGAATTAAAAATTTTTATTTTGGAAATTTTTTTGTAATATGCTAAATGAACATTTATCCCGGTTTAACAGAACTTCGCTCCCCGTTGGAGTTGGAGATTAAATATCCGATGGAGACAGACGGGAAGTTATTTATAGTAACAACAAGCCCGACCTTATTAGACAAGATCAAAGAGGCTCAGGAAAAAGATGAAGATTGCGATAGTATTAAGAAGCGACTTGCTGAAGGCGAGGAGCTTAAGTACAAGATTGATAGTACAGGGTTGCTAAGGTTCGAAGGGATAGTCTGAGTACCGTTAGATCCGGAGCTTCGGGAAGAGATTCTTCAGGAAGCTCACAGTACGAGGTACTCAGTATATCCCGAAAATACGAAGATGTATCAGGATTTAAGGCAATACTTTTGGTGGCCGAATATGAAGAGGGAAGTGGCAGAATGTGTCAGCCGATGTCTGACATGCCAGCGGGTTAAAGCAGAGCATCAACGACCGAGCGGACTGCTTCAACCATTAGAGATTCCAGAGTGAAAGTGGGAGCACATCACGATGGATTTTCCACCGACACATAAAGGTTTGGACATCATCTGGGTAATAGTGGATCGTCTGACCAAGTCAGCCCATTTTCTACCTATCAGAATACGGTACAATCTAGAGCAGTTAGTGAAGCTCTATGTGAAGGAGATAGTGTCACGACATGGAGTGCCGGTATCGATTGTATCCAACAGAGATCCACGCTTCACGTCAAATTTTTGGAAAAGTCTGCAAGCAAGGATGGGAACACAGTTGAGGTTAAGCACAACGTACCATCCTCAAACTGATGGCCAGAGCGAGCGAACGATTCAGACTTTGGAGGATATGCTCCGAGCGGTCGTGATGGACCTAAATGGCAGTTGGGATGACCATTTGCCACTGGTGGAGTTCGCTTACAACAACAACTATCACTCTAGTATCGGTATGCCACCATACGATGCGCTTTATGGAAGAAAATGTCGAACACCGTTATGTTGGGACGAGGTAGGTGAACGAAGACTGCTTGGACCTGAAATGGTGCAACAGACTGCAGACACAGTACAACTTATCAGAAATCGACTGGTAGCAGCTTAAGATCGTCAAAAGAAGTATGCGGATTTGCATCGTCAAAAGCGGGACTTTGACGTGGGCAGTTTCGTATTTCTGAAGGTATCTTCCTGGAAGGGGAAGATCCGTTTTGGTAAGAAGGGCAAGCTGAGCCCTAGGTTCATAGGACCGTTTGAAATCTTGAGGCGAGTTGGTGAATTGGCGTACGAGGTAGCATTACCTCCTGAACTGGAACACATTCACAACATGTTTCATGTGTCAGTGTTGCGGCCGTATAAACCGAACTACAAGCACGTTATCTCGTATGAACCAATTCAAGTCGAGAAGGACTTATCATATGAAGAAGTTCTTGTCCAGATACTTGATAGGAAGGAACAAAAGCTGAGGAATAAGATAATTCATTCTGTCAAAGTACTTTGGAGGAATCACGCAATTGAAGAAGTTACGTGGGAACTAGAGGAAGAAATGAGAACGAATTACCCATTTTTATTTGAGTAACCTTATTTTACAATTCCGAGGACGGAATTTTTATAAGGGGGGAGAATGTAATGTCCTAGAATTTTCACGTCATTATAAATTAAAATTATTAATTTAATCTCTAACGAATTAGTTTTAACGAGATTATTTAAATCTTTTTATGTGATTAATTAATTACGTGACTAAATGATTATGTGATTAAATACTAGAATTACTTAAAGGGGGTCATTAATATGTTATTAAATTAGTGAACAAACCCTAAATTTTTAATATCAAAATAATTGATAAGTTTCCTATTAATTAAATATTTAATTAAATTGAATATAATGAGTTAATTAAATATAATAAATTAATTAATATAATTATTAATTAATGTAAATAATGTGAAATATTAATAATAATATTTATTAGTCCATTTAGTAATTTAATACTAATGGGTTAGAGTATTTAATTATTTATTCAATCTAATTATTTATTTAACCATGGATTGAATAATTAATGTGTAAATTATTAAATTAGCCCAACATTAGTCAATTAGTAGCCCAAGTGAAGAATAATAAAATGTGACAAATAAGTAGCTCAAACAATTTAATAGGAGCCCAATTGGTATTTTAAATAAAGTCCAATACTTGACCCACTTGGAAAAATAATTATATAACTTATTAATTATTTAAAAAATAAGCAAGTGACTATAATTTTGGGACAAGTATATCATCAGTCGTGTGCGTGCTTGGGAGAGAAAGAAAATATTTTTTTTGTTTTATTTTTCAATTATTTAATAAAATGATTGCTTGTATTGATTTTTAAAATACATGGACCATCCCTTTTTTCACCTAATGTGTCATTTAACTCATTTCTTGTGTAAGTATCCTTTCTACTCTCATGATGGTATTTTAATAGATATAGATTTTATATCTATCCAAATTGTAAGTATACTTATAATTTAGGAGCTTGTATTGGTCATTTCTTTTTCTTCCCCTTTGCAAGCTAGAGAGCATAGGAGAGTGTAGAAAAATATTTTGAAAGCAAAAATACCAAGAGAAGGAGTTCTTGGTTCATGTCATCTTCTTTCACCACCTATTTTGGAAGAAAAAGGAGGATAGCCATTAAATCAAGATAATGGTTATTCTAAATCTAGTTTTTATTTTTAAATTAAATAAACCAACATGGGCGTATAAATATGTTAATATAGTTAATAATGTGTGGTAGTAATATTTATGTCATGCTTGAGTTTAATATGCTTGGTTTGTATTTTGGTATATTTTGTATACCAAAATATGTGTTTAGTAGTGTATAAACAAGTATTGGAATTTATGACCAAAAATATTTTTATAAACCTTAGGTTTAATGTTCTAATATTATAGAAAATTAAATCATGAGAAAAACAAAGTTTGAATCACTCAAAATAGAGTTATACACCAAAAGTTATGATTTGTGATAGTTTATGTGATGTAAAATTTTTTATAAAAAAAAATGATATTAAATCATGAAAAATTAAATTTTCATGTTATAAATTGATATTAAGTGATTGGTAATTTTTTTGGATTTTTATTGAGGATTTAAAGCTTACTTGATGATATAATTTTTATTAAAGTGTGTATTACCGGAACACTGTTCACGTTCTGCAAAGGGAAAAAAATAAAAAGGATTTTTGCGCAATGCGCGCAGGCCTTTTTGGCCGTTGGATGCGGAGCCAAAACGGCGTCGTTTAGCATAAGAAAAAGTTACTCCGCGCGTACGCGCGGAAGCCAGCAGTAGTGTCTCCAAAACGACACCGTTTTGGGCTTGCTTACGGCTTAACGCGCGCAATGCGCGAGCACCAGTTTTCTGCAAAATTACCAGACTACCCCTCCGTGTTTTTTTTGACGAAATTACTTTTTTGTCCTCGGATCAGTTTCAAGTTATTTACATAAATGCCATCCGGGTTAAATTTAATTAATTTAGATATTTAAAAACTAATTTAAAATTATAACAAAAATAATAATAATACAAAAATGATATTGGGGAGGATATTTTTCGTTAAGTTTAATATTTAAATATTATAAATATTAATCTAGTTAGCTAAATTATGGTTAAGTTAAATAAATTTATTAGTTATTTATTATTTAAAATGTTAATAATAAATAAAGGTGATAAATTAGCAATTATTATTTAATTCTTATTAAATAATAATTAAAGAGAGATAAAAATTTATAAATTATTTATTTATTATTTAAATATTATTAAATAATAAATAAGGATAATTAAGTAATCAATTATTATTTAATTAGCATTAAATAACGATTAATGGAAATTAAGTATTAGATTAATAATAAATAAGGATGAATTGATTATTATTTAACCTTAAATAATAATTAAAATTAATTATTATTTAATTGACATTAAATAATAATTAAAGAGGATTAAAATTAGTAAACTATTATTTAATTTCCTTAAATTAAATAATAGGTAAGGTTAATTACTTAGTTAATTATTAGTTGATTAAAGAAGATTAAAATTAAATCAAATCTTATTTATTATTTAATTA
The DNA here is from genome assembly GCA_947179155.2 of Hedera helix. Taxonomy (NCBI): domain Eukaryota; kingdom Viridiplantae; phylum Streptophyta; class Magnoliopsida; order Apiales; family Araliaceae; genus Hedera; species Hedera helix. The sequence goes on from OX359266.1 coordinate 25,440,960, forward strand.
TTATTAAATAATAAGTAAGTACAATTATTTATTATTTATTGTAAATAATAACTAAAATTAATTAATTAATTTCTATTTAATCAAGATTAAATAGTAATTAAATAGGGATTCAGTTAATAAAATAATTATGATTTAATTAAATAATTGTAATAAGTTGTTTAAGGGTTTAATAAGTGTCCAACACTTAAGAAAAATATATTCTAACTTATTAAATTATTAACCTAATATGATTGAGGGTCTATAAGGTTAATAATATTATTTTGACTAATGTAAATTATGTGTTAGTACTTATGTGATAAATAAGTTCCTTAGTGAGCGTATAGTTGTGCAAATACGCCGTACTAATTATTAGACCAACTTTATTAATGTTAGGTCTTTCAAAGCCAGTTAGTTAAAGCTAGACATTAATTATAGCTGAGCGGACAGGCAAGTTCCTTATCTCTAAACTCATTTCATTGAGCAAATTATTTATTTAAGCTTGAACTGTAATTCCAAGCATGCTTTGAGTGGTTTAATTCCTTTACAATTATTCCACATCGATATTGTTGTTATTCGCACTTGTAGCACTTGATATTGTACAGTCCTTGACTTGTACTTAATTATTGTTCTATTGTTTAAAGAACTGTTCAAAGTAGGTCTAAGTCATTGTTCGGCTAGACATTTATGTTAAAGATTTTAAAAGCTATCCACATCATTGAAGATGCGGATTCTTAGACTATTATGAACACCCCTTTATTATAGGGGAATACCATGTATCTAATATCATGTGCAAAATACGGAAATTAAATGTCATGCATACACATATTGTACTGAGGCTAATCCTCTCGAGTACATATTTCCGGTAGTAACCATTGGGTCAACCTGCTATTGACTCTAGTGGATATTTATAGTTCATAGTCTATTTGACTATCCTAATTTTAAAAGCAAATTATTATTCCTGCTTATGTTATTCACATTATTGAATTGTTCAGCTATTCCCTTCCATTCATGATATATTGTTTCTTGTTGTTATTTAAACTTGTTGAGTAAACTAGTTGCTCACTCTTGCTATATCATGAAACCTTATTGCAGTGCAACCCGAGACTTCGGGAGAGAACAAGGGTAAAGGAAAAATGAAGTGATAGACTTCGAGATGCAGCCTTGTAGTTAATTAAATTAATTGTTATGTAATATAAACCCTAAGTACTTTATTAAGGGTATTTGTGTACTTTTGTGTAAGGTTATCGTATCTTGGGACTAGTAACACCTTTTGAATGAACAACATATGTTTATTATTCCGCATTTAGTTATTGTATGTTGTTTAGAGGTGAATGTTTGTATTGGATCGTGATGACCGGATCCGGGTATTTGGAACCCGAATTTGGGGGCGTCACAGATAATACCAATAATCCTCCCTTGGCGGTGGTGGTGCTCGGTGGCTACGGTGGTGGTGATAGAAGAAGAAGGGATGGAGAGGAAATATTTGTTTGGTGTGTATACATATATTTTGCTCCTTTTTATTTCTTTTCTTTATATAACCTAACATTTAACCTTTTTGGATACTAACCCACAATTCCACTGACTTGAACCTTACGCCAACCGACTTAGCCAATTCGGATAAGCAACAAACATGCAAAATTTAATAATTTAATAGATTACATAGTTATTTCGTGTAATAAATATTTTATATAATATATATAAAATATTTATTTTAATTCACTAAAAATCATAAATTGATTTATAAAGAATATTAATACCTTTTTCAGATATTTTACTTGACAAATTTTGTACACGCATAATGACATATATGTAATTATACGAGGTAATTTATACCTCCAACATTCATAAAATAATTCATATAACTTATAAAAATTATTTTTCATAATTTTTCACTTTGTTATTTGGACAACATGTTACACCAAGATGTTCACGTTTCTAAAATATTATCCTCCATAAAAATCATAAAAAATTCATTATATAAAAGCATAATTTTTATTAATTTAAAACATTCCTTCTCTTCATTCCTTTACTACTTGTCACAGTTTAAATATACATCATATAATAAAATAATGTACCATTTGTACACTTATTCCTTTCTTAATTTATATATATTCTCCTTATATATATATTATATAATTATTTTTATATAATTTATATAATTATATTCCCTTACTATTTACACTAACTTTCTTTATATGAATTATATAATTATTTTTTATATAAGTTATATAATTACTTCTTCCTTGTTAATAATTTTCATTTTATACAAATTATAAAATTTTCCTTCCATCCTCATTCAATTTAATCCTCTTATATAAATTAGATAATTATTTTTATATAATTATTATTTTCTTCATACCTTACTTTAATTTCCTTATATAAATTATATAACTTATTATTATATAATTAATTTTCTTCTCAATTAATTTTTAAACTTCCTCCATAATTCTTGATTAGACCTAAAATCAATAATTACAATTTTACTAACTCCCTCATTACCTTTTTATTTAAAATTGGACTAATTTAATTATTAATCCTTTTATTTCCATAATTAATGAAATTTCTAATTATCAATTAAACATGCACATTTATATATATACAATTGTATATATATACATATCTAATTTTTATATCTCACAATACCACATCACAATATTTAAATAATTATTTTTGCACCTCTATAATCATTTAATTGTACAGTTTTATCATACCATTACATGTAATTTCTCCTGTTCTTAATAAATTATTTTTAAATAATTTATTTATTTTTCAATTACTTTAATTTCACACAATTTATCATGATCTCTGTACAGATTTACTTTACCAATTAAGTCTCATCACATACCTTAAATCACATAAAATATCACAAATAATTTAAACAATTTTGATAATTCTGTTAATTAAATTCTTATTTAATTTTATTAAGGAAATCCGAAAATTCGGGTTGTAGCGACCCCAAAATTCGACCAACTTTATTCCCTTAAACTTTGTATTTATTACACATTATCTTCATAACGTCCAAATTTTGGTTTGTTAATAAATCTTTAATCACCTTAATTAATTCATTTATTGACATTATCGTCATCAATTACCAAATTTTCGGTATAAATTTTTCTTTTTCTCAATTCAATCATTGTATTAAAATATTTGGATATTTAGAATCCTTATATTTCAATCATAGTCCCTGGATCGCAACCTTCACATTTTCTTTCTATACCATTATCGTAAAGCTCAATAAAACTCAACATTAACCATTTAATATTATTTATATCTATACAAATGTTATTTGTATCATAATTCATAATTAAACATATAATAGTCTCTTTCATACCAACTACATTAAACAATCAAAATTCATATTTTAATTCTACTCGTCCTATCCGTACCAAATTTGCATGTATACAAAATATTAATGTCACCTTGACAAATCATCCATATTGAATCATAATATAAACATTTAGTACTAACGTTCACAACCTTTTTGGAAAATCCGTCTCTATATAATCTGATATTCTTGAAATTCTTTTCTTAACCTACAAAAGTTTATTTTAAGCAAGTAATGAGCACAACGACTCAGCAAGTTCAACAGTTAACACATTTCATGTTTCACGTAGCACATACTTTAACATGTTTGGTGTGTGTCATACATCATGTGTTGTGCTTCTACTATAGCAATATATCTCACATCATTGCACAAAATATACATAATTGTCATATTATCCACAGATCACATAACATATAATTTATATGCATTTGAACAAGTATTATCATATCATAACAGTCAACATTTAACATTTAAGGACCGAAGAACTTGCCTGGAATTTGAAATTAATTAATATATACCCTTCTATAATGCTTCTCGTACAACCTTCCATAGCTTGATTTCTTTCCTTGAAGGAACCAACAATTTCTTCTTCTCCCTCTTGATGGTAGCCATGGTGGTCGGTGGTGGTGGTTGATGCCATTCACGGTTGGAGAGAGAGAGAAAATGTATTTTTTTTGTTTTTTTGTTTTCTTTTCACCCTTTTCGTTTTCTTTCGTTTCCTATTTATAACCAAAGCCAACTTTGGCAAAAATTCATTCCACCGACTTATCATACCAACCAACCGACTTTGTTGCTTCTCGGACGTTCCAAATTCATGCAATTTAATGAATTTAATACATTACGTAGTTATTACGTGTAATATATATTTTATATAATGTATATAAAATATTTATTTTAATTCACCAAAAATTATATTGTGATTTATAAATAATTTTAATACCTCTTTTAGGTACTTTACTTGACAAATTTTGTACATGCATAACGCCATGCATGTAATTATATGAGGTAATTTATACCTCTAAAATTCATAAAATAATTCATAGAACATATAAAATTTATTTTTCATAATTTTTCAATACATTATTTGGACAACATGTTACATTAACATGTTCACATTTTCGAAATATTATTCCTCATAAAAATCATAAAAAATTCATTATACATAAACATGATTTTTAATAAATTAAAACATTCATTTTTCTCATTTATTTTCATTTCTTTACAATTTACATTAACTTTTCTTATATTTATTATATAATTTATATAATTACTTTATTAATACATAATTTCCATTTTACACCAATATAATTAATAAAAATTTCTTCCAACCTTATTCAATTTAATCTTCTTATATAAATTATATAATTATTCCTATATAATTTATATAATTATTATTTTCCTCATATTTCACTTTAATTTCCTTATATAAATTATATAATTTATTATTATATAATTTATATAATTACTTTTCTTCTTTATTAATTTCCAAACTTCCACCATAATTATTGATTAATTATATAATCAATATTTCTAATTTCACTAACTTCCTCATTAACTTTTCATAAATTTTTGAATTAATTTAATTATTAATCCCTTAATTTCCATAATTAATAAAATTTATAATTATCAATTAAACATGCACATTTATATATACAAATGTATATATACACATATCTAATTCATACATTTCACATTACCACATAACATCATTTAATTTTTGTACCTCCACAACCATTTCTAAATATCAATAATTTCATCAAAGTTTCTCTTATTTTCCATAAATTATTTTTAAACAATTTATTTATTCTTTAATTATTTCTATTCAATCACCATTTGCCATCATCTTTATACCGATTTAATTTACCAATTAAATCCCTTCACTCACTTTAAATCACATATAATTCACCTGTAATGACCACAAATTTCATTAGTCATTGTAAATATACTTAATAAATATTTAGCAATGAATTTAAACTTTTTGTACTAATTAATTGTACTTTAGATAAATAAATAAATGTACTTGTGTATGCGTATATTTATTTAAAGAATTAAAGCAAGGTGTATAGTTAATTAAAGCAAATATAATTGGATTATATTTTAAATCCAAATGAGTTGATAAACTAGGTCAAAGATATTAACCTAGTAGTCCATGTAATTAATTTAATTACTAGTCTATGTAATTAATTAAACAAGCCCAATGCTTGATTTACTTAAATGTAACCTAGAATATTTAATGTGAGTCTAATGTGTTATTTAAATTGAGTCCAAACCAATTCAATGGATAAACCCAATATATTTAATCCTAAGGTCCAATATGGAGCCCAATAGGAAGTTAAAATTGGTCAAAATTGCTACATATATGAATATACATATATAGATGTATATATGTATAATTAAAGTAGAAAAATTAAAGGAAAAATGGCTTGGAAAATGTCATTTTGCTGAGATTTTAAAAGGGGACCACATGGGTTGCTTGATTTCCTTGTTGCTTCATTTTCACACAAGTCCAAAGTGGTTCAACAACCCTAGTCATTCCATATGTCCATCATGTAGTCATTCCATCTATAGTAAGTTCACTTAAGCCTTAATTTCACCAACATTGGTGAATTAGGAAACTTAAAGAAGTGTTAGTAGAGTGCTATAAATAAGACACTCCACACTTAAGCCAAGTTTGCTAGCTCATTTCCTAGAGAATACAAGAGAGAAAATATAGAGCATTTGAGAGAAAACACTTGTAAGTGTGAGAAATAGCAAGAGGAAGGTCTTGGTGGATGTCCAATAATATCATATCATACTTTGGTAGGAGGAGAAGAAGAGCACATAAAACATTAAGGTTTAAAAGTGCTCCAACCATTTCTTATTTCATTTTTATAGCATATATGTGTTTTAATCGGTTAAAATGTATTTTTAACCGATCAAAACTTGTTTTGATGGTCTAGAAGTATTTAGTTATGTAATATATGTATATTCATAGCTCTATGTGCTTATAATATGATTTGGTATGTGAGAAATGCATAAAAGTTGTAGAAATGTTCATAACACATTTTACCGGTAAAAACCCTAACGATATATGTTATGTTTAATGTTGTATTTTGAAATGTACAAATCAGAAATTTGATTTTTATGGATAGAAAGCTAGATCTATGAGTTTTAAAGAAAAACTCTTGTTGAACCTTTCAAAAATATTGAATAACAAAGAAGTTATAGCTTTTACCACAACAGATGTCGTTTTTAAACCCTAGATGGTTCGATCTTTAAATTTCATGTAAAAAGTTTTCAAAAATGTGATTGAACCATGGAATATTGTAAAACAAGAAGTTAGGAAGACAACAACACTAAGTTGGTGTCATTTGAATGTGTAGAGTTCATTTATTTCAAGTTTGAACCATTAAAACCAAGGATTTATGAAACTAGTTTTCATTTTGTCCTTGTGAGCGATTTTACGGATACTTATGTTCGGAATTTGGATTAATGATCTAAAGAGAAATTGTAGATCATGAAATTATGATGAGAATGGACTCAAGAATCACCCCAAAATATTTTAAAATGAAGAAGTTATGACTGTCGGAGCGTCGGGGGATCGGGCAGTCCAAAAAATTGATTTTTCAAAATTAGGTCAAACGCCTACCTAGCGCCTAGGCGCTTGAACCCGCTGTTCCTGAGAGAAGATTCGGTCCGGGTTGGGTCGGGTCTGTCCGGGTCGGGTCGGTCCGGGTCTGGTTTTCTATGAAAATTTAAGTTGAAATAAGTGTAAAATGAATGTGTTTGAATATTAAACCAATACATGAAGTTTATTAGGAACTAATTGGTAGCTAAATGTTTAAAATTAAGACTAATGTTAACACAATTAAAAAGTTAACTATTGGTATTGTTTATAATAAAATATTATTAAGAGGTTAATAATATTAATATGTGATTAGAATGTTATTAAATGATTATAACATTTGTAGATGATTAAATTATTATTAAATGGATAATAATATTAATAAGTCAAGAAAATATTATTAAATAAATAATAATATTAGTAAATGAATAAACTATTATTAAAAAGATTAATAATATTAGATAATGAATAAAATATTGTTAAATAATTAATAATATTAGATAGTGAATAAAATATTATTAAATGATTAATAATATTAGATAATGATTAAAATATTATTAAATGATTAATAATATTAGATAATGCATAAAATATTATTAAATAATTAATAATATTAATAATGTGATTAATGTATTATTAAATGGTTAATAATATTAAAAGATTAATACAATATTATTAAGGGATTAATAATATTAGAAGGATAATAGAATATTATTAAATGATTAATAATATTATAAGACTAATGGAATATTATTAATTGTTAATAATGTTAGATAAGAATGTGAACTATATTAAGTAATTAATATAGGTTTTATGTGATTGAAATATTATCAAGTAATGATAATATGTTCTAAGTGTTTAATATACCCTTAATTATTTAATTATGTGGTCAGGTATAACATGTATAGATGTTATCGTATGAATGCGTATATGATACTAATTCGAATATCAACGTGATTAATTGTTAGGTCTATCTAAAGAGAATTAAATTGAATTGGTTAGCAGTAGACCACGCACAAGGCAAGTTTCTTCTTAACCCTAACTTGTATTTATTGTTGCAAGTATTCTTCAACCTTATTTACATTGAGCAATTCAATTATTATTGAGCAAGTATCTACACTCGTAGTTATTTGACAGACCTTTGAGTGAATTAATTATTGAAAATTACTTCACATCATTATTGTATTGTATTCGCACATAGTGCCTTTGCAAATGTTATAGTTCAGTAATTTACGAACTGTTTAAGAATGTCTAAGCTAATTGTTTCGGCTAGACAAATGCATGTTTAAATTCATCTAATTGAATATTTTAAAAGCTTATCCAAACCATTTGCTGGTGCGGATTCTTATAGTAAGACTGAGAAAGAACAACTCTAGTTAAAGGGGATTTTTATATTGTCGGGTAACCGAATTTGTGCAAGAAAACTAAATGTTATGCATATACATAGGACATGAGAGGACTGATCCCATCAAGTGTCCCGTTATTTTTAACAAGGAGTCAGACATTACATGTCTGTTTTACCTTAGTAGCAGTTCACGGTTATTAAAGACCACTTAGCAGTAAAGAGTCAATACATTCTTTTATTGAACATTGATTCTTGATATCTTTCACAATTGTTATTGTTGAAACCTTGAAGTTATTTCCCTTCATCATGATATCGTATGATTGTTGTTTATAAACTTGCTGAGCCATTTAGTTGTTCATTCTTGCTATATCATGACTATATTTCAGCCAATCCCGAAAGCTCTAAATCGAACAAAGGCAAGGGGAAAACGAATGCTTAATTTTAGTAGTTGCATGCTAGTTTAAATTACTGTTATGTAATTACTGTTGTAAATCTTTTGTGTTTTCCCTTAAGATATTTAATATTTAAGATTAAGGTAATAGACCTTGGGAAGTGTAGCATTTTGTTAAGGAACCTTTTGTATTATTCTGCGAAGTTTGAATACAATTTATGTATTTCATTGTTGTTAAGTATTGTACAGTGAGAACCAAACCCGAGGTTAAAGAACTCGGATTTGGGGTCGTCACATCACCAATAATTTAACAAACTTGATAATTTTGTTAATTAAATTCTCATTTAATATTATTAAAGATATCCTGGAAATTCGGATCCTCACACGGGTCCTCATAAAACCAATAATTAGGATCTTTCTTATGCAACTATTATCAGGTGAAGAAGGATAAAAGATTTATACCATTGTAAAACCAAGCTTATATAGGTATAAGTTCAACTCTCTTTAATATTTCGCGTTCTTCTTCAAATTCACCAATTAGATTTCATGAATCAATGTTAGCTTCCCAAGTGTGAAGCCTCTAGAAGTGATCCACCAAGAGATATATGAATTAAATAAGTGATTTTTTGATTTATCCAAACCATGGGTGGCTAGCCCTAATTCTCTTTGTCCCTCTCTCTCTAACTCTTTAGATGTAGAGAATTATGAAGTACTCTATCTATTTATATGAAAGAGTGTGTAACCTTAATCTATGATAATTATAGATGTAGACAAGCCTCATAAACTATTTAGGGTTAGAGTTTTAATTTAATTCTCAATCTAATTAAGAACTAAATTAATTAATTAGAATTCCTAAATCATTTAAGAAATTAATTATTTAATAATGAGAGTACTTATTAATTAATTCCTAAACCATTTAGGAACTTAATTATTTATTATAATACTATTATTTTTTATTTAATTCCTAAACCATCTAGGAACTAAATAATAATGATGATGATAATAATAATAATAATAATAATAATAATAATAATAATAATAATAATAATAATAATAATAATAATTAATAATAATAAGACTCCTCTTACTAATTTATAATTAATATTTCTAAAATACTAAACTATAAATATTAAGCTATTTAATTTATTATATCACTATAGTATAAATTAAATATACTTAATTTATTATCATGATTATGTCATTCACTTCTAAAATAAATATTACTCTTTTACGATATGACCCTTTAGGTTCTCCATATTAAACCGGGTATAGAATAAATTAATAAGAACTATTCTAATCTTTGTTATATAAACAAATTAAATCATTTAAGTTATTAATAAATAATACTTATTCTTACAATAAGGGTAAGCCCATTATGAAAGTAATATGCCCTCAAGCTAATCACATTTGATGTGATAAGCATATACTTTGTAATCTTGTTCATTTATTAATAAAAGTATCAAGGCATTTTTTTATTCATGATTAATTACTTGAATTAATCAAATGGATAAACTCATAGTTTTCGAGCAATGCTTTTAGAACCATGATGAGGATCATGCTAATGAGATCTAAATTCAAGATAGCTCAAAACTAAAATTGTTCCTAATCGTTGGATCACTAAAAAGGGGATTAGTAGATCCGGATAGATTGGTACATACTATGCTTGCTCTTATGAAGAGGATGATTGATCTTATAATCATTTGTGTAGAGACACTAAAGCAATTATGTAGGTGCTTATTAGAGAATAAGTTCACTGAACGTGACTCGCTCAAGGAACACTTAATGGAGTTTTACTTGTCTGTTAATAGGAGTTCCTTATGTGATAGTAGTACAAGTGATCCTTGGACTTGAGATCATCATAGTATGTTGTGTGTACTAAGTTATACTTTGACATATTTCTTAAGACTTGTTGGTATATCAAATGATATGCTTGGGTATAATAAGGTACACATGGAGATAGATGAATGATCAACAAAGGATCTACCACTTCCAGTAAAGGGAGAGAATGTCCTATGTAATTCAATAAGTGACAACTCAGAAATTCTTGGCCATGGTTAAATCGAATTAGAAAGGAGTTTCTAATTACATTAACTAGAGTTGTGTATTTGTGAATTAAAATGTATATGATCAAATTAATAAGACTTAATAGAAATTCCATGTCATATATTTGATTGGGACATTTTATGGTAGAAGGATTGAATCGTATAGTAATTATTTGCTGAAATGCTCTTTTACGATCAAATGTTGAAATCGATATTATTTGGAATGTCGACTAATCGCTAAGGGGGGCTTACCCTTATTGTGGGATAGTTAATTATTATGAATTAAAGAGTTAATTCGTAATAAATGAATTAGAATTGTTCTAATTTATTTATTATACAACCGATTTAATATGGAGAACCTAAAGGGTCACACCGCAAAAGAGTAATATTTATTTTAGAAGTGGATGTCATAATCGTAATAATAAATTAAGCATATTTAATTTATACTATGGTGATAAAATAAATTAAATAGCTTAACATCTATAATATAGTATTTTAGAAATACTAATTACAAATTAATAAGAGGAGTCTTATTATTATTATTATTATTATTATTATTATTATTACTAGTATATTATTATTTAGTTCTTAAATGGTTTAGGAATTAATTAATAAGTAGTAATATTATTATTAAATAATTAAGTTCCTAAATAGTTTAGAAATTGTAATTATAATAATTAATTAAGTTACTAAATGGTTTAGTAATTAATTAATAAGAAGTACTCTCATTATTAAATAATTAAGTTCCTAAATGGTTTAGGAATTATAATTAATTAATTTAGTTCTTAATTAAATTAGAAATTAAATTAAAACCCTAATCCTAAATAGTTTGGGAGGGTTGAATATATCTATAAATAAGAGGAGTCTTATCATAGATTAAGGTTACACACTCTTTTGTTAGAATAGAGAAAGTACTCCAGAATTCTCTAGATCTAAGGAGAGAGAGAGAATTAGGGCTAACCACCTATGGTTTGGAGAAAACATAATCCACTTCTTTAATTCATAGATCTATTGTTGGATCACCTCTAGTGGCTTCACAATTAAGGAGCTAACATTGATCCGTGGAATTTAATCAGTGAATTTGAAGAAGAACGTGAAGGATTAAAGGGAGATGAACTTGTACCCGTGGAAGCTTGGTTCTACAAATGTATAAATTCTTTTATCCTTCCTCAATTAATAATAGTCGCATAAGAAAGATCCGGGTTATTGGTTTGTACAAAAAATTTTAAATCTAATTTTTCTTGCTTCCATTGCACTTATATAATTTGATTATATCTATGCCATATTTTTGCAAACCAACACTTTAGCGATCAACGACTTTCCAGATAATATAGATTTCAACATTTAATCACAAAAGAACCTATTTCGTGAATAATTACCATACAATTTAATCTTTCTGCCACTCAATGTCTTAATAAAACATAAGAAATAGAATTACTGTCAAGTCTTATTTTCTTTGATCATATGCATTTTAATTCACAAAAACACAACTCTAATAAAATTTAGAAACTCCTTTATAATTTTCATTCCACCTTTGCCAAAGCTTTCTGAGTTGTCATTTATTGAATTACATAGGACATTATCTCCCTTTACTGAAAGTGGTAGATCATTTATTGACCATTCACCTACCTCCATGTACAACTTATTAAACCTGATCATACCCTTTGATATATCCTAAAGGTCTTGAGGAATATGTCAAAGTATAACTCATCATAAATAAGGTACTATGATATTCTTAAGTCCAAGGATCACTTGTACAACTACCACAAAAGGAACTCCTATTAACAGGCACATAAAACTCCATTAGGTGTTCCTTGAGTGAGTCATGTTCAGCAAACTTATTCTCTAATAAGCATCTACATACTTACTTTAGTGTCTCTATATAAATGATTATGAGATCAATCATCATCTTCATAAGAGAAAGCATAGTATGTACTAATCTATCCGGATTTACTAATCCCAATTTTAGTGATCCCACAATTAGGAATATTTTACTTTTAATCTATCCTAAATTTAGATCTCTTTAGCATGATCATCGTCATGGTTCTAAAAGCATTGCTAAAAAACTATGAGTTTATCCATTTAATTAATTTAATCAATTAATCATGAATAAAGAAATGTCTTGTTACTTTTATTAATAAATCGAATAAAATTATAAACTATATGCATATCACATCAAATGTGATTGGCTTAAGGGCATACTACTTCAATCTCCCACTTACACTAAAGTTAATCACCATTTGGTATCTCCACACTATTCTTCTCTAAGTAGTGTACGAATTTCTTAGTAAATGCTTCCGTTAATGGATTTGTAATGCAGTACTAAGAGTCTACCATCTCTATTTCATCCCATTTTCAATGATTTCTCTAATCATACGAAAGTACTGCGACACATGTTTGGATTTCAAAAGAGACTTAAGTTCTTTGACGAATTAAACTCCTTTAATGCTAAGAACCATTTCAAGTATTGTAATGAACTTGTTGAACCAAACAATCACTTTTACAGTTTCATTTATAATTATTTACTATGTCTTTGTTACTAAATCACCAACTCATTGTTGTTTGAAAATTTTTCAACTCACTGCACCACCGTTCAAGATAATCATATTACCTGAAACGGATATATTGTTATCTCGGTTAGTCTGAAAAAATTTAAAACCTTTTAATCAAACGACATAAACAATGAATTACTTTGAAATTAAACCTGGCCTCAAAGTTTTTTTTTTTTTTAAATAAAATCGAATAACTCTAAGAAAATTTCAAAAGAGTGCAATGTCTAAAATTTTAACATAATAATCATTTATACATTATTCATGACCCTTTAAGTGTGTGTATGTTTGAATCCATATGTATCAAACTAATTTAAACTTAGATGAATTCATGTAATTAAATGCCTCATAAAAGATACTAAACGATCAAAGAATTCTAAAACAAAACTCTATAAATTACTTTTCACACCATTCTTAGCAAATAAAGACAAAGATAAATTAGATGATCAAAAGGTTTTAAAATATTTAAATATACTAGGATCATTATTATTTATATTCACTATATACTTTCTCAAGTATTTAACCAAAATTTACTAGTAGGATTTTTTTTTCTTGGTGAGTGCATTTTATACTCCATCTCACTAGCGAGTGCGTTTTATGCTCCATCTAGCTTTACATGTTTATGAGTAAATGCATTTTATCCTCCATCTCAACTCACCACATAATTTATTTATTTTTTAAATTTTTACCTAAAAAAAAAGAATTTTAATAATCCTAAAAAAATTACCTAAATCATCTTCCCCAAATTATATTTTGCCAATATTTTACTTCAAGTTATGATCAAATAAGATATAGAGTTTTAAAAAAATATCTTCAATAAATATTTAACTATATAAACTTCCCTTAAGTTAAAACTGACATAAAATAAATGGATTTGTGCAAATAAGTGAAAGGATCAATGTAATAACCGAGAAAATTTTGAATGTAATTTTTTATTTATTTATATTCATGAGAAAATATGATCTGTGAAGTTATGTTATGTATGTGTATGTGTTATGTGAGGAGAAGTAGTAAGTTAGTTAATTTAATTTATTCAAATTAACTAAAGAAGGAAAAGAAATGCAAAAAGAGCTTATGTGATGAGATCACAAAGCTTGAATGTTGGCCTTGAATGACAAATAAGAGGATTAATAATCGCCAAGTAAATTACTTGTATGATTAATGAAGAAGAACAAATAAATAAATTATTAAATTAACCCAATATGAGAATATGTGTTTGTAATGTGGTTAGTTATATCACAAGCTCAATGTAATGTTATATTTAGTCATTTTAATTAAGATGAAGTACTTGTATGTACGTGTGTTAGGATTTTAATAAAACAAGCCCAAGAAATGGTAAGTGTTAAGGTTTTATAATATAACACAATTAAGTAGTCCAAATGACTCTTAAAAAGCAAGTCTAATTGGATTATGTAATTAACCAAATATGATTATATGGGTAGCTTAAGTCTTAATATTATAAGTCTTGTATGAAATATTAAAGAAGCCCAATGTTAATAACTTAATTGAATTAACTAGTAGCTCAACTTGAACTAATGATTGAGCCAAAGCAAATTAAACGTGTTAGCCAATTGATTGACTGTTGGAAGCCCAAATTGAAATTAACTAGTAGCTCAAACAATGACCCAAATTGAAAATTAAATGAATGGTAAAGCATAAATGGAGAGAAAAAGGATTTGGCCAGGTATAGAGGGGCCCCTTTGGGGTGCCTTGCTATCTTTTAGGTTGAGTGTTTTATACACCATTACTTTCTTTCAAGTTAGCTTGATGTTAGTCATTCAAGGTGGTCATTCAAGTGTATAATATGAATTAAGCTCCTAATTGACTAATGTTAGTTAATTAAAATAACTAATGGAATACTCCCAGGTTTTTATAAATAAGACCATCATCTAAGTCTAGAAAATGTTAGTCATTTATTTTTCACCAAGTATAGGGGAGTTGAGAGCATTTGTTGCAGAAGGTGCTAGCTAGATAGTTCACTTAATATACTCTAAGTGTTAGTGAGCTTGTGAGCTAGAACATTAAAACACCAAAAGGGTTTGCTAAAGAGAATTTCAGGCAGAAAAAAGAACAATGAGGAGTCCTAACCATTTTAAAATTGAAGATTTTCATAGAAGGTTTACAACTCAAACCCTAGTTTCTTATTTACTCTGTGTCTATCTTGCCATGTTTGGTTGTAGGAGAAATTATGTGAAAAATGATCTATGAGATCCGAAGATATAAGGTTAGATTTATGATGATGTTTATGTGATCTTTGTGATATATATATATATATATATATATATATATATATATATATATATATATATATATATATATATATATATATATTATGGTTAAAAATCTATTTTGAAGTATAATGTATAGTCTATGTTTTCAAAAAGCTATTTTTGACCTCTATAATGGTAGATCTAGATTATTTATAAAGATCTATGGTAAAAAATGCATGATATGTTTGTTAATAAGTTTAACATGTAAAAAGATGGAAGAAGGTTGAATATGTGAATGTTTTGAAGTGAAACCCTAGCGCAATGTTCAAGTTGATGATTTATGGTCTGTGATGTGAGAGTTGTTTTTGTGATCCTTGTGTCCTATATAATAGATCTATAAGTCACAAGGAGAATCTAACTTGAATGATTGAAAAATATGTTAAAATGAATGAGTTATGATTTTTATACCAAAATATGTCAATTTTTAAATCCCTAGTTGTGTTGATGAGTTCTATCATGAACGTGGTGTACAAAATATTTTCAAAAATGCAATCGATTCATGAAATCTTAAAGGAAAATAAGTTAATAAGATAACAAATCAAATTTGAGGTCATTTGGATGTGTATTGAATGTTTTATGGAAGATTGAATCAAAGTTGCACAATTGGAAAAATTTAGAAAAGTATTTTGCCCAGCAGCACCGGTCCAAATTTTTTGAAAAAATAAATTATTTAATAGGGTTGGGTCATGTTATATGGGTCGGTACTGTGACGCCCCCAAATCTGGGTTTTTTGATCCTCGTGTTCAGTGCTCACGATACTACTTTATTATGCATTCACATTCATTCATTCTAAACAAAAATAACTTAATTACAATAATGCATAACTATCCTAGGTTCTCAGACCTTTACGAACTACGAACATTTAACTTCAAGAGGTATTACAAGTTTAACACATCAACATAATATAATAACTATACGACAACTACTTGCTCGTCTTTCCTTTCCATTTATCTGTTCCTGAACATCCTGTCTGCTCGGGCTTAGCTGAAATATTATGTTTAAGTAAGAATGAACATTTAAATAGCTCAACAAATATATAAACAAATAACGACATAATATCTCAAAAATAATAAAAACTTTCTCAACTAACTTCAACAGTTTTACAATAATGTGAAGAAGTTTGAAACAGTAGCATAAAACTTTTCTTATCTTATTTAAATCATTAACATTATTTATTGTACGGTTACGAGACCCAGAACTCGTTTAGAACAATACCTATCATAAAGACCAATACTGCTCGAAAAAAGTTATAAGACTACATTTTCTTTCAGTTGTGTACTTTAGGGGATCAGCCTATCGTACCTTATATTATACACAACATAATCATCTAACAACGCAACCACGCCAATTTAAAACCACGCAACCACGTCATAAGATTTATATCCCTCTTTAATTGTATCCCTAAACCTACTCAATTATTATTGTGCAAGTTCCTTAACCCTACCCAATTATTATTGTGTAAGTTTCCTAACTTAAACTTGTATTTATTTTGCAAGTATTCTAAGTTGGATAATTATTAAAAATTATTCTACATCGATATCTTTATTGAAATTCTCACTTGGTACAATTAAATACATATTCTAAATTGAATTACTGAAGCTTTAAAGTTCTTTTTGCTATATGAACTCTTTTAGAAGTAGGTCTTGTTGGTTTGCAAAAAATATGGCATACATATAATCAAATTATATAAGCGTAATAGAAGTAAGAAAAATCAGATTTTAAATTTTTTGTACAAACCAATAACTAAGATCTTTCTTATGCGACTATTATTAATTGAGGAAGGATAAAAGATTTATATCTTTGTAGAACCAAGATTCCACAGGTACAAGTTCAACTCCCTTTAATCTTTCATGTTCTTCTTCAAATTCACCGATTAGATTCCACATATCAATGTTAACTCTCCAAGTGCGAAGCCTCTAGAGGTGATCCACCAAGAGATCTATGAATTAAATAAGTGAATTTTGGTTTCTCTAAATCATGGGTGGCTAACCTTAATTCTTTCTCTCTCTTTCTCTCTCTCTATCTCTCTCTCTCTAACTCCTTAGATATGGAGAATTATGAAGTACACTCTCTCTCTCTCTCTCTCTCTCTTGTGAAAGTGTGTGTATGTAATGATATACAAATTTAGAAAAACATTGTATTTATTATTATTAATTAATTAACTTAAAATTTTGAAGTGTGACAAGAGTTATAGGACAAGCCATATATGTATTATTTGATTAAAAAATAAAATTCAAGCCTAATAAAATAAATTTGGATAAAAAATGATTTGAATTAGAGGAGAAATAAGCAAAATGGGAATTTAATGTTATTAAATTCTATAGATTTTGTGACAAAAGACCAAAGTGCCCTTGACAATTTAAGAAATGACAATTATGTCTTAGAATTGTGCAATGACCAAGTTACCTTTATTTAGCAATGTGAATTAATTTAAATGCCCCTAACCATGTATGGGTTAAGCTAACTAGACTTGGTTACTTGTTGGAGAATGAGATATAACATATATATGTATATATGTTATAAGCATCAATAAGCTAAGTTCATTTTATTTTCATTTACAAGTTGCTAGCATGGAAAGCTTAAGAGAAAAAGAAAGAAAAAGCTAGGGTTTGAGCAAAAGCTTGGAGGAATTCAAGATAAGTGTTAAAGATAAGTGAAAACTAACAACAAAAGTAGAGAATCCAACCTTGGCAAGGTTTATTGCAAGGAGGAAAAGAGCACATATAAGGTATAATAATGTTCAATCCATGAACTTGATGTTTATGTGTTTAAATTCAAGAATAGATGAAACCATGCATGTGTCTTTGGAAAATATGTGTTGATTATGTGATTTATGTAAATTTATGTGCTATATGATTGATAAATCATGAAACCCTAAACTCAAGTTTGCTAGAATAAAGGTGGTGCACTATTCATGTTCATATTCAAGGCTATAAAGCATGATTATTAGATGATCATGTGTTATATGTTCATAAAAGTGATGAAAACATAGTTGAAAGTGTTAATCATGTTGGATACATGTGAAAACCCATGCTAGAGAGCACCAAGGATTCATAGATGGTTTAAAAGTATGATTTATGAAGAAAAAAACAATATTAGCCTATGATTCGTATGTAAACCAAATCATAATCTGTAAAGTGCATTAGAATGTGCATATAGAAGTTATGTGAATACACAAAGTTGCTAAATGTGTATGTAGTAACCTATGTGGTACATGGAGTTCAAGAACTCAAGTTGAGCTTAAGTATGGAATTTGTTAAAGTTAACAAAATTCCACCAAAGTATGATTTTTGGCCATTTTGGATAATTAATGGTGAAATGAAGACAAATAACTATGTTTCATGTAAATACATGTGTTAGAATCGAATTGGAAGTCATTTGGTGTCTATGATGATAAATGCGAGTTTTAAACGTTTAAAAACGTTTGCCGACGCCTAAAACGAAACTTTTGGAAAACTAAGGCCATTTTAAGATTTTTAAATGTTTTGAAGGCCCATGCAAGTCAGATACATGTTATATGTGCTAAGTGATATGTTGGAATCAAGAAATTAACTTAGGGCAAAAAATAGCAAGAGTTTTGGAAAGAAATTTTTTTTAGTTTCTACAGCATTGCGCCGGGGCGAAGTCTTTTGAACTGGAGACTGCGCGGGGGCGCAGTTGGACTGCAAGGATCTCGCTGGAGGCGACACTAAAGCTCACTGGGGTGCAGTGAAGCTACAAGCTTTTCGCGGCCAGCACAATGTTCCTCGTCGGGGCGCAATGTTCTAACCTTGAAAAAAATAATTATTTAAGCCCAAAATGAAATGTTTTGCTATTAAATGATTGCGATATGTATGTAAGCCATAATTTGATAAAAATAATCAATGTGGTAGATGTTAAGGTATAAAAGAACAATGTGTTGTGTGTTAAGGGTTATGTAAAGCAAAATGATAGCTTGTATAGTAAGTTATGATATGCATATGTATATAACTAATGCATGAACCAATATTATGGTCATGTAGGTTATAAACGAGATAACATTTTACCAATTGAGGTAGACGAGGACAAAGACAAGTCTTCTAACTGAACTTCCATTTGTAGTTCATTGGACAACTATTCATGTTATGCATTCATATGATCATATAAAGTTCATTCGTCATTGAACTATTATTGAAAAAGGTCGATGCCAATTTTGATTCCGGCTAGACATATGTAATAATTCATGTTGAATTTAGTTATTGATTGTTATATGCCACAATCCACATTGTTGTGATGCAAACTCTATTATATGCTGTAACAGAACAACCCTGATGAAAGGGGAGTAAATGATAAAGTAAATGTAACTTTTATGGCGTGGTTGAGTCGCTAAATCTTTATGTTGTGCACAATATAATAATACAATGGGCTAATCACCAAAGTACACATCTAAATGGATATGCAGTCTTATGACTGAACCTGAGCAGTATCAGTCTTGATGATTGGTATTGTTCCTAACCAGTTCTTGGTCTTGTGACCGTACACTAAGCGAATTCCATGTTTTTAGATAATTCTGCAAAGCTTATGATGTCTATTTCTGATGTTCATTCTTTGAACTATTATTGGCATAAACTCATTGCAAATGCTTCAGCCTATTATAAAAGAGCCCATTTATTTCAAAGGATTCAGTTAATCATAAATAATTTAGTTTCATTATAAATGATTTTCATTCACCATTTCGAAATATTATGTCGTAATTTTGTTATGTACTTACTGAGCTATTTTATGCTCACTCTTTCTTTTCAAACATGATATTTCAGCTAAACCTGAGCAGGCCAAAGGATTGGGTACAAATAAAGGAAAGGGAAAGGCTAGCCAACAATAAAGGCTTAGATAGATAATTATTGTAAATGTAAACATTATCTTTTTGTAATATGATAGATACATATGTGTATGTATAAAGATATATAGAACCTGGATAGTTATATATGAATGTAAATTAAGTAATTTTATTCAGAATGAATGGATGTGATTACAGGGTATAATAGTAACGTGAGCACTGAACCCGTGGTTCAAGGAACCCAGATTTAGGGGCATTACAGTGTAACCTTAATCTATGATAAGACTCCTCTTATTTATAGATATAGTCAACCCTCCTAAATTATTTAGGATTAGGGTTTTAATTTAATTCTCAATTCAATTAGAAACTAAATTAATTAATTACACTTCCTAAACTATTTAGGAACTTAATTATTTAATAATAAGAGTACTTCTTATTAATTAATTACTAAACCATTTCGTAACTTAATTAATTATTATAATTACAATTCCTAAACCATTTAGGAACTAAATAATAATAATAATAATAATAATAATAATAATAATAATAATAATAGTAATAATAATAATAATAATAATAATAATAATAATAATAATAATAATAATAATAATAATAATAATAATAATAATAATAATAATAATAATAATAATAATAATAATAATAAGACTCCTCTTAATCTATAAATATTAAGCTATTTAATTTATTCTATCACCATAGTATAAATTAAATATACTTAATTTATTATTACAATTATGACATTCACTTCTAGAATAAATATTACTCTTTTGCGGTGTGACCCTTTAGGTTCTCTATATTAAATCGGTTGTATAGTAAATAAATTAGAACAATTCTAATTCATTTATTACGAATTAACTCTTTAATTCAGAATAAATAATTATTTCACAATAAGGGTAAGCCCCCTTAGCGATTAATCGACACTCCAGATAATATAGATTTCAATATTTGATCGTAAAAGAACCTTTCAGCACATAATTATCGTACAATTCAATCATTTTACTATACAATGTCTCAATCAAATATAAGACACATAATTTATGTCAAGTCTTATTTAATTTGATCATATGCATTTCAATTCAGACACAGACAACTCTAGTTAATGTAAATTAGAAACTCCTTTCAAATTCCATTTAACTATGGTCAGAGATTTTCGAGTTATCACTTATTGAATCGCATAGGATATTCTCTCCCTTTACTGAAAATGGTAGATCCTTTTGTTGATCATTCATCTATCTCTATGTGTACCTTATTATATCCAAACATATCCTTTGATATACCAACAAGACTTAAAGAATATGTTAAAGTATAACTTAGTACACATAAGATACTATGATGATATCAAGTCCAATGATCACTTGTACGACTATCACATAAGGAACTCCTATTAACAGACAAGTAAAACTGTAATATCCCAGATATTTACAAGATTTGTAGATATGATTAATTAAAGGTTATGGTTGAAAACCTAGAGTTGGAGAAATGAGTGTAAACACCCAAATTTTGCACTTTTATACTAACCCTGACAGGAGGGAAAAATCATCACTTTACCCGACATGCGAAAAGGAAGGTGGACCCCAATATGAAGCCACTACAACAACTTACGGTCAAAGCCCCCATAACGAACAACGAGCATCACGTTACTTGAGACAAGGCAAACAGCTGATCCAGAAAAACCTGATTGGATCACCAAAGACGACGAATGACCACTACGCCCTGGAAGCTAAGCACAAAGAGCAAATTCTATATTAAGTAACATCCTTCCGAAATAATACAACAAAAAATGATGTTTTAAGACTGCGTGACATGAAAATCGAGAAAAGGAAGCCGGCAGCCGCAGATGCATCTGCGGCCAATGACAAGTGGACATTTTTCGTGGCTCGAGGAAACACATGGCAGCCGAGGCGGCGGCTCAGACGGCGACCGCAGGCAGTCGCAGATGGATCTGCGGCCAGCCGTAGATGCAGCTGTGGCTGCTCCCAGTCAGCTATACAACGCTATTTTGATCGGACGAGAGGGAAAAAAGAGGAAGAAAGATAGGAGAGATAGAGAGATAAAGCGAGGTTTTAGAGAGAGAAAGCCACGGGTTGGCTAAAAAAAGAAGGAATTTAATTTTTCTTTGCTCAAATACTTAGCCAAACTCGTGTTATTTACTTGATAGTGAAATATAAGGCACTTCTTGACATATTGCAAGGTGAAAAATGGTTTCTTTCTTGACGTTTTAGTTCGTTTTATTATCATAATCTCTTGTTATTAGGTTATTTGAGTGTAGTATTTTGTTGTATTATCGAGGATCCGTGGATTAGAGATTATTAGTGAGGGTTCCGTTAGAACGAAATTTCCTACTAATGTCCCGATGATATCCGTATGGTGATATGTAGTTCATTGTGTTAACGTATAGTTCATAGTGTTGAGCTTGCAATTTTAGGTTCTTGTGGTATAGTAATAAATCTAGTGTCATTGAGTTTTTTGTATGGTTGTGTGGTGATTTTGGGGATTGTGAGCCTAAGAATGAAATCATTGTGATCAAATTTCGAAGATAGACAATTTTTGGTGTATGTAGTCACAACAATGGGTCATTTTTGTACATATGTAAATTTTGGGCCTTAAAACAATATCAATACCAAAAATCGGGTTTAAGGCCCCGTAATAGTGAAATATGTGATTGCGGGCGTTTGGGGCTATTTAGACGGCTTACATGCCCACAAATAGCTCCAACGTCATTTTAATGCTTGATTTTCCCTTTTCGACACGGAAAAAGGATTTTGGAATGAAAAGATAAAGATTTTCATAAAATCAATCAAAGTAGGATATTAGATCACTCGTAGGCTAAAATAAAATCGAAAGTATCGGATGAGCTCCATTCCTATTTGGACGAAGGATTCGAAAACCTTATTTCACAAATGTCATCATTAAAGATTTTGTTATCAAAAAACGAAAGCTTAAAAAATGAATTTTTCAAAACGAATCGCATCCTTCGTGCATAAGGCCAACGAGATTTCCGAAGTACTTTCGGAAATAAAGCATTCCAAAGATTTTCATAGGCACACACACATACACACGCGCACAAACACACATTTTAAGATTTAAAGGAAAGGAAAGCATTAAGATAACGGTAACCGTGTTTTACGGAAGTCGGGGGGTGCTTAACACCTTCCCCTCGCTTAAGCAAACCCCCGAACTCTATGAATCTCGGTTCGCAGACCAATTAATTAGGAGTCACATATGAGCCATTACGATTACGAAAACTAAAACTCGGATGAGTTGGTACATCCATTGCAAATATACCAACTGGCGACTCTGGTCAATTGGCTCATCATAAAATCGATCTTTCAAATCCCGTCGACACTTGTGCTGATCTTTTTGTTGGGTCGCCGATCGAAACTTGTTTTTGTTCTGTTTTTATATTTTTATATTTAATGAGTTCCGACCTCGACGAGTTCGTTTGAATGAACAAAACGCACAAGTATACGCGGTCAACAAGTAATATAATGAAAGTAGAGTATCGATCCCACGAAGAATTATGTAATAAAAATTGCCAAACACAAGCTTATAACCAATTCAATCCTATTTAAATGAATGAATAATTATTTTGAAATCAAACTAATAAAAATTAAACTAATACTAGCTACTGAAAATAATTAAATATAGGTGAATCTAAGTATGTAACTTCCCCCAATAGTTCATTCAAGTCTCCTAACTCTCTCTTTGGCCATTCGGTCACGACGAATTGTCAATCGAGAATTCTTTATAATAGATATGGCCAACTCTCGTTGCACTATACCCGAATCCACCTAAATCCGACCCAAGGGCAACAGAAACGGCAAGGCAACTCATTATATCTCTTTGAGAGTCAACACTAAAAACGATTTGAAGAACAGATTCTCTCTTGGCTACACGAGGCGAGCTGGTATATCTCTATAACTCACGAATCATAATCCCAAAGCCAAGTGAAATCACTAACACGTGTCATTGTATCTAGGTCTAAACTGGTACTCCCTTTCTCAGTTCCGCACGAGTTACCACACTAATAACTAGGTCAGACAAATACGCGTTAGGCGCAAAATATGAAAACACATCTACACGGCCGTAGCCGATGAATGGTCAACCGAGAACTCTCTATGGTACTAACATGCCTCTCTCGAGCGTCATGTAGCGACATCCTACCCAAATCCGACACAAGGCAACAGAAACAGGAAGGAACGCCCAAGCCAAGAATAACAAGGGTTGAAGGTTATGTTCTCAAAGGGTGCACATGGTGGATCGGTATATGTCTATCCTTTCCATGAATCATAATCTCAACGCCATGTGGAATCACGAACATGTGTAACATACTTGGGTCAAACACAATACTCCATCTCTTAGTTCCGTATAGGCTCCTAAGTAAATGCACGACCTAGAAATTAACCACAAGCACAAATACAACAACCAATCCATATGGTGCCAACCAAAGAGAGAGAAATCAACTAGAACAACCTATTGGGTTCCATCACAATACTTAGATTCAATGCTTAGTTCATACTAAACAAGTAATACAATATCCACACATACATAGCAAATGAGTGTAACTAGATTCAATATGAATAAAACATGTACAACTTTTACAAATTCTAAAAATCAACATTCAAATGAATACATGAAATAGAGAGGCAAGGAAGTGAAAGAGAAAGAAATATGAACAAACTCCCTAAATCATAGAATCAAGTTGATGTAGGAGCTCCGTGGAATCACCAAAATGGCCTCCCAAAGTCACCCAAGCCGCCTCCTCTTGGAAAAAACTGATTATGTTATGTTTTTAGGGCGAAAATTGGCTTTTATAGCAAACTGTCCGCGGCTTGACTGGCGTACGGCGCAACTGCGCTTCTCCCTAGTACAAAATGGGCGCAACTGTGTAAAATCGAGGTCTGACTGGCGTACGGCGCAGCTGCGCCTCTCCCTAGTACAAAATGGGCACAACTGCGCCATTTTGCAGAAAACTAACATTTCGCAACTTCAGGGTCCTTTTGTATTTTGGGTGTAACTTCTTCTTACGAACTCCGATAAAGGTAATTCAAGATGGTATGGAAAGGAAACTCGTAGAGCTACAAGTTTGATGTTTTACCAAATCGCAGCTTCAAAACGGATCCATGTCAAAAGTTGGCCTCAATAGGCTGCTGCTGCATTTCTTTGTATTTTTGGTATAACTTTTGCGTCCAACCTCCGATTGCGTTGATTCAAGATGTTTTGGAAAGCTGAGAAGAAATTATACAACTTTCATGTTTTGCACAATTGGAGATTCAGAATGGATCAAGGTCTAAAGTTGGCCGTCATGTAAATGGCACGGCGAAAACGCGAACCGGGCAAATCCAATCCATGAACAAGCAAGCCCTTATTATAATTCCTGTACATAAAGTAAAAACGCATAAAAACAATACAAAACCACATCCTGTAATAATGTGGTATAAAAATACATAAACTAACATAAAACACATAAACTTACTATACACCGTAAATTACAACAAACACATAAAAACACATAGAAACTAACATAAGTACTTAAAGATAAGCCATTTATCAAGCTCAAGTGTATTCAATTCGTAGGTATACCTCTTATTAAATACCCCCAAACTTAAATCATTGCTTGCCCTCAAGCAATACAAATACAAACTAAATAAAGAAAAAGAACTAAATACATAGGTAAAAAAAAATAAAAAATTCTACCAGTTAAAAATCACAGAAAATACTTGAAGATTTGCACATTATCAAGGTTAGGAGTACTCTATGCATATAACATTTAATAACCAATATAGTACCCCCCAAACTTAAACCATTGCTTGTCCTCAAGCAAAATAACACTGACTATACAAACAACAACACAAAACTTGAGCAGTGAGTTAATAAGAAAGAACATTATGGCCTCAAGATTATTTCAAGCTATAATTACAAGAAAATCTCAAAACCTTGCAAAGTCTAGACTCTCAACTCACATATCAGTCAATACACACTTATGACCCCCGTGTGTGTATGTGAACCATCTGCAACAACAAATCATCACGCAGAGGGGTAATGTAGACAAATTACCTTAAGAAAGAAATCGAAAACTTAAAACCACATGCACATAACATCACTCTCCACTAGTCCTAACAGATAAGTCAAAACAAAACTAATCTTGACATGTGCAATGTCTCATTCCATTAGGCTATACAGAGTTACCCATGTAACGAGCGTTTGACAAATGACTCCCAAACCAGTTGGCTTTACGGCATTAGGTGTAAAAACACCCCTAAGGGCGTAATAAGTCGAGTAACAGAGGCCATAAAACTCTACTAGTCAAGTAATTTATTATAGTTATTAATACTTTTTTTATTTTTTTATTTTTTTTTAATATGTGAGTGCGTTTTACGCTCCATCTCACGCTATAGACAAATCAAACATGAGAAATCGTTTTGAGTGATGCATATACGAGTTTTAAAGTAAAAGATTGTCTCACTAAGCATGTAGTCATATAAACTGCCTCGAAGCAAACAACTTATTCAATACAGATGGTTATGTGCTCG
The DNA here is from genome assembly GCA_947179155.2 of Hedera helix. Taxonomy (NCBI): domain Eukaryota; kingdom Viridiplantae; phylum Streptophyta; class Magnoliopsida; order Apiales; family Araliaceae; genus Hedera; species Hedera helix. The sequence goes on from OX359266.1 coordinate 25,467,811, forward strand.
AAGAAAAGGAATCACAAGTTATGTAAACCAACAGTAAGTCAAGCACATAGACGAAGCGACGTTTATCAATTTTCTATGAGTTATAACTCAAATAATCAATGCCTGATCCTCGATTATGGTTCAATGCAAATTAACTCAATGCTCAAGAGACATAACCTATGCTACAACGACTTAAAACGAAATCAAAAATGACATATATTAACAACATATAATGAACCCAGTTTTGTAAGGAGTACGATTGCACTTAGTATGTGCAATAAGCCGTTAAACCCCAAGGTTACCCAAAAGGACGAGTTTTTTCTCGTGAGGGTTTGTAGAGAATATACTCACAAAATCCAAACATGATAGCAACATCAAAGCAACATATAGAAAGACCCCCAAACTTGGAACTGATAAGTCCGAAATGTAAGCAATAAAGGAATTTAAGAACAAAGGACTTCCCTGAATATATGTCAGTTGTCGCCAAAAGCAACCGACTTCCATAATCCCGCTAAGATGCGCTACTTGGAAAACAAAACAAAATACGTAAATAAATATAATAAAAGAAAATTATTTTTGAATTTTTAATATTTTTTATTTTTATTTTATTTTGGCTCTCAAGCGCAGCTGCGCCGAAAATGTACTGCATAAGGGCGCAGCTGCGCAGTATGGCAGAAAAAGGGCCTCGGTGGTGGAAAGCGCAGCTGCGTAGTAAATGGTCGTGGGAAGGGCGCAGTTGCGCAGTTCAGCAGGCAGAGAAACAGGGGAAGGGCGCAACTGCGTCGTTTTTGTGAAGGAAAGGGGCGCAGCTACGCTGTGCAACAGAGCATCAGTCTGAAGTTATTTTTCCTGCTGCACACTTCCATTTTTGGCCAGACATTGCACAGTTCCACCAATATGAATTAAACCTGAGAGAGACCAAAAATGGTCTATTAAGACTACTAAATATAAACATCCTACTTAATAATAAAAGAAAAGAGAATTAATTGCAAATGCAAATAATAATTAAACAAGGAGGGAGAAAGAGTGAATGGGGTGCCTCCCATCGAGCGCTTGGTTTATAGTCCTTTAGCTGGACTTCTTGGTATCAACACTATCCAATCCCTTTTCGATAATTGAGGAACCCTCCATCCATTGGAAGCAATTGATTATTTGGGAGGTTCCCATTTGTGATAACGATGAAGTCTAAGTCACCTAGCTTGCTCTTTGTAGGTAGATTCCCCATTTGGATGGTCAAATAGCTAGGTGCTTCTTCTATTGTGTTTGTGACCATATTGGGGCATTTAAGATTGTCAAACACAATGGGCTCTTCCTCTTTCTTCTCTTCTTCAACCCACCATGGCTCCACATTTGAACTAGCTCTCGTGTCATAGAGAGCCATGCCGACGACATGACTACCAAGTGGGCACGATTTTGCAAATTCGATCGGATTCTTGAACTTTGGTGGAGAAAGCTCTTGGGGTACTAACAAGGTCGACGCATCTTCATTGGAATGCACATATATTTTTTCGCCGACTGTGTTAACCATATCCCCACTCTCCTCCAATTCCATCTCTTGTGGCTCATCCAATTGCAGATTTGGCACGGGTACTCCATCAGCCTCAGAATTCATGTCACATGGCCAAGTATCTTGAGGACTGTTGTTTAAGGCTTTGAACATTTTCTCCATTTGGTTCTCAAGATTTCGAATGGAAACAACTTGACTGCGCATCACTTCCTCATTCGATGCCATGTACTTGGACAACAATTCCTCCAATCTTGAATTTTCTTCTTGTTGCGGTGGAGGTGGACATGAGAAATCCGATGGGTACATATGACTTGGAGCATCGTATTGATCTTGCTGAGTGTAGCTCCATGCAACATCCGGGTGATATCCCAAATCCTGATGATAATTGTCGGAATAAGCATAGTTATTAAGGTAATCACCCCCATACTGTACCGGTCCATAACTGATGGTGCATTGATGACTCGGATGATTGCCAGCACAAAAATCATAAAACACATCCACACTTTGAGCACTGTGCGCTCCTAGAACGTCCAACTTACTCGAAAGTGACTCAAGTTGTGCTGACAATGCAAAAATTGCATTGAGTCTTTCAATCCCTATTTCCCTTGGTTGAGTCATACTCGTGTATGGCCATTGATAAGCAAATTCATCCATGGTACCTGAAAAGAGAAAAATATAGGAAGTAAAAAGAAATAAAATAAAAAGAAATGTTTAAATTAAGACTAATTTGATAGAAGCTAATGATGGCAATAATTATTAAACTAATTCCCCGGCAACGGTGCCAAAAACTTGTTAGGTCGTCGATCGGAACTTGTTTTTGTTCTGTTTTTATATTTTTATATTTAATGAGTTCCGACCTTGACGAGTTCGTTTGAATGAACAAAACACGCAAGTATACGCGATCAACAAGTAATATAATGAAAGTAGAGTATCAATCCCACGAGGAATTATGTAATAAAAATTCCCAAACACAAGCTTATAATCAATTAAATCCAATTTAAACGAATGAATAATTGTTTTGAAATAAAACTAATAAAAACTAAACTAATACTAGCTACTGAAAACAATTAAATATAGGTGAATCTAAGTATGTAACTTTCCCCAATAGTTCATTCAAGTCTCCTAACTCTCTCTTTGGCCATTCGGTCACGACGAATTATAAACTGAGAATTCTTTATAATAGATATGGCCAACTCTCGTTGCACCATACTCGAATCCACCCAAATCCGACCCAAGGACAACAGAAACGGGAAGGAACACCCTAACTTGGCAACTCACTATATCTCTATGAGAGTCAACGCTAAAAAGGATTTGAAGAGCAGATTCTCTCTTGGCTACACAAGGTAAGCTGGTATATCTCTATCCTAACTCACGAATTATAATCCCAACGCCAGGTGGAATCACGAACACGTGGCATTGTATCTAGGTCTAAACTGCTACTCCCTTTCTCAGTTCCGCACGAGTTACCACACTAATAACTAGGTAAGACAAATACGCGTTAGGCGCAAAATATGAAAACACATCCACTTGGTCGTAGCCGATGAATGGTCAACCGATAACTCTCTATGGTACTAACATGCCTCTCTCGAGCGTCATGTAGCGACATCCTACTCAAATTCGACACAAGGCAACAGAAACAGGAAGGAACGCCCAAGCCAAGAATAACAAGGGTTGAAGGTCAGGTTCTCAAAGGGTGCACATGGTGGATCGGTATATGTCTATCCTTTCCACGAATCATAATCTCAACGCCATGTGGAATCACGAACATGTGTAACATACTTGGGTCAAACACTATACTCCATCTATTAGTTCCGTATAGGCTCCTAAGTAAATGCACGACCTAGAAATTAACCACAAGCACAAATACAACAACCAATCCATATGGTGCCAACCAAAGAGAGAGAAATCAACTAGAACAACCTATTGGGTTCCATCACAATACTTAGATTCAATGCTTAGTTCATACTAAACAAGTAATACAACATCCACACATACATAGCAAATGAGTATAACTAGATTCAATATGAATAAAACATGTACAACTTTTACAAGTTCCAAAAATCAACATTCAAATGAATACATGAAATAGAGAGGCAAGGAAGTGAAAGGGAAAGAAGTTTGAACAAACTCCCTAAATAGTGGAATCAAGTTGATGTAGGAGCTCCATGGAATCACCAAAATGGCCTCCCAAAGTCGCCCAAGCCGCCTCCTCTCGGAAGAAACTGATTATGTTATGTTTTTAGGGCAAAAATTGGCTTTTATAGCAAACTGTCCGCGACTTGACTAGCGCACGACGCATCTGTGCTTCTCCCTAGTACAAAATGGGTGCAGCTGTGCAAAATCGAGGTCTGACTGGCGTACGACGCAGCTGCACCTCTCCCTAGTACAAAATGGGCGCAGCTGCGCCATTTTGTAGAAAACTGACATTTGGCAGCTTTAGGGTCCTTTTGTATTTTGTGCGTAACTTCTTCATATGAACTCCGATAAAGGTAATTCAAGATGTTATGGAAAGGAAATTCGTAGAGTTAAAACTTTCATGTTTTACCAAATTGCAGCTTCAAAACGGATCCATGTCAAAAGTTGGCCTCAATAGGTTGCTGCTGCTGCATTTCTTCGTATTTTTTGTATAACTTTTGCGACCAAACTACGATTGCGTTGATTCAAGATGTTTTGGAAATCTGAGGTGAAGTTCTACAACTTTCATGTTTTATAAAATTGGAGATTCGGAATGGATCAAGGTCGAAAGTTGGCCGTCATGTAAACGGCATGCCAAAAACGCGAACCGGGCAAATCCAAGCCACGAACAAGGAAGCCCTTATTATAATTCCTATACATAAAGTAAAAATGTATAAAAACAATACAAAACCACATCTTATAATAATGTGGTATAAAAACACATAAACTAACATAAAACACATAAACTTACTATACACCCTAAATTACAACAAACACATAAAAACACATAGAAATTAACATAAATACTTAAAGATAAGTCATTTATCAAGCTCAAGTGTATTCAATTCGTAGGTATAAAAACCACTTATCACTTTTCCAAAAATCACATCGTAATCAAAAGGCTAAAATTGGAAAGGGTAATTAAAAAAGGGAAACGATTTTCCCGGCGTCGATAGTGAGTTGTGTAAAAAATGAGTAAATATTTTTTTAGAATTAAATGTGAGAATATTATAATGATACATGTGGAGAATTTATTAAGAAAATAAATTCAATTAAGAAGTGAAGGTGATTATGTTAATACATATATACCTAAAGTGTGCTTTTAGCCAAATAAGAAGTTGAGTAAATTAATATTCCATAAAACTAATAAATTAATTAGTTTAAGTATGGAATAAGAATGAAAGTCATGTAATATAATTAACTAAGTTAATTATATGAGTCATGAATTAAATCTAAGATTAACAAGTAGAGAAGTTAGAATATTGCCTAGAATGACAATATTAAGAAGTTAACTAATTAAGTAATTAACTAAATTATTAAGTTGTTATATAGAGTCCAATAATGGATTAAAGCAAGCCAATATGTTAATTATTTTAAGTCACGTTGGTAATTATAAACAGGTCCAAATAAATTTAAGGATGTAGCCTTATGAAGAGTTCAAGTAATTTAATTACTATTAGTGGACTAACCTAAAAAAGATGATATGTGTTAGTCCAATATAGGAATACTTGAATGAATGTGGGTAATTAAATAATAAGCCTATATATTATGTTAATTAATACTCCAAAAAGTAATTAATATAAGTTAAATTAAATAATATTGACAAGTATTGTTGAGTGTAGAGAATTAACTAATGTAGGGCTAATTGAATAACCCTAGTTGGTAAACAAGAGGAGGCATTAACCAAACATTGGTTAATTGTTAGGTGAATGAATGTGATGATGAAAATTAACTATGGATGAGTTAATTGAGTAACCCAAGGTGGCAGAATAATTTAAAGGAAGTCTAATTGGAATATATTATAAGTCCAAATGAGGTATTAAACTAGGTCCAATAAATTAACCTAGTAGTCCATGTAACTAAATAAACCTTGATCCATATAATAATTAAACTAGACCAATGCTTAATTTAATTAAATGTAGCATATGTTAGTTAATGTTAGCCTAATGTAATAAATAAATTGAGTCCAATCAAATTAAATGAATGAGCCCAATATATTTAATTCCTAAGTTCAAAGTAGAGCCCAAATGAAGTCAAAGATTGGTCTATATATATATGTGTGTGTGTATATAGATGTTGGTGAATATGAATATATAGGACATAAAAATAAAGCCAAATTGGTATAATTATAGAGCAATCCCGAATTTTGGGGCCCACATAGATGTGAAGCTTGCTTGTTGGTGAATTTTGAGTGCAAAGTTGCTTAACAACTCCCCACCAACCCTAGTGATTCATATGGTCATTCAAAATGTCACTCAAATAGTCATTCAAAGCAATAGTAAGCAAGATTAGCCTCTAATTGACCAATACTAGTTGATTAGTGGAAGTTGATAGAGATTAAGATGATTCTATAAATAAAATGCATCACTGATGAATTAGGTTGTTAGTCATTTCGCTAGAGCAACAAGAAAGAAAAGAGAGAGCTCCCAAGAAAGAAAAAAGAGGAAATTCTTGTGAGATTGGGATTTAACCAAGAAAAAGTGCTAGAGAATAGTCGATGAGGAGTCCTTAACAAAGTTATATCAAGAAGAAGAAGAACATCCAAGTTTAAAAGGTTCAAAAGTATTCTAAACCTTCACCTATTTCATTTTTATGATATATATATATATATATATATATATATATATATTCTATGGTGATAAAGTATTTTTAACCGATCAAAAGTTATTTTGATGGTCTAGAAGTCTTAAACTATGTTATATATGTATATTCATGGTTTGATATGTTTAAATCATGTATTGGTATGTGCGTTACGTAAATAAAGGGAAGAAAAATCCATATAGTGATTTACCGGTAAAACCCTAGATGGTTCGATCTTAAATTTCGTGTCAAAACATTTTCAAAATATGATCAAACCATGAAATGTTATAAAACAAGAAGTTAAGAAGATAACAACACTGAGTTGGTGTCATATAGATGTGTAGATGTTATTTTGTTCAAGTTTGAACCAATAAAATCAAGGATTTGTGAAGTTAGATTTTACTTTGTCCTTGTGAGCAATTTTTAGTCTAGTTCTGTTTGAAATTTAGATTTGTTATCTAAAGATAAGTTGTACAGGGGGAAATTCTGATGAGAATGGACTTAAGAATCACCCCAAAATATTTAAAAATGAAAAAGTTATGGTTGTCAGAGCGACTGAGGGTCGTGCGGCCAAAAATTTGATTTTTTGAAAAATGGTCAAGCGCACCTGCACTCGTGGTGGGCGCAGCAGCGCCCGAGTCCACTGTGTAGCAAATTTTTGGCAGTTCAGGTCGGTCCGGGTCTGATTTTTTGGTGAAAAATTAGTTGAAATAAGTGTAAAATGAATGTGTTTAAATACTAAATCAATATATATGAAGTCTATTAATGAATAAATGGTAGCTAAATATTTAAAATAAAGACTAAAGATAACACAATTAAAAAGTTAACTATTGGTATTGTTTGAAGAGTATAATTAAATGGTGAATAATATTAGTATGTAATTAAAAGATTGTTAAAATGATTAATAACATTTGTAAATGATTAAAATATCATTACATAGTTAATAAGGGATTAAAATATTATTAAATGGTTAATAATATTAATAATTGATTAAAATATTATTAAATGATTAATAATATTAATAAGAGATTAAAATATTATTAAATGATTAATAATATTAGTAAGAGATTAAAATATTATTAAATGGTTAATAATATTAATAAGTGATTAAAATATTATTAAATAATTAATAATATTTGAATGTAATTGTATATTATCAAAGGTATATAATATTTTGAGATATTTAATACTTTATTAAATGTCCAAATCATTAAGTTATGTAAAAGAAGAAAGTTTAATTGGATTAAATCAATGTAAATAATCCATTTGTGACTAATTAGACAACTTATTAAAAGTGGGTCGTACGAATAACGTGTAGTGAATGCATAAGTTGGTTAAGCGTACCCGACATGTCCGAACTATATTTTGGACTAGGATTTTTGTCCAGAACTTATCATTTGTCGAACATCTTAATAGTTAATAATTTGAAGTTAGAGTCTTATATAAAGACTAAGTAATAGTTATTGTAACTAATGATGATGTTAATTTCATATATAAATTGTAGGTTGAACAAAAGACACAAAATAAGCATAAATGGTAGAAGCAAACCAAACAAGTTTTTCAGAACTTGCTTCTATATGCATTTCTATACAATCATATATTATTAAATTATTGATATGAGAATATATTGATGATATTTGTGTTATGTGAAACGCATGAAGTATGATTATATGTGAAGTATGAACAAAATAAGAAGCATGACTTGATATATGCCAGATGTGTATTATATGAGATGCATAAGAAGTATGAAGCATTCATAAAATGAAAATCGTGATATACGTATAAAATGCAGAGTATGTTTAATATGTGAAACATGCAATGTGTTATGAGCAACTGTTAAACTTACTGAGCCGCCGTGTTCACTCTTGCTATAAAATCAACACTTTCAGATAAGTGTGAGTTAGTCATAATTTTTGAAAAAGATCAAAGAACAGAAATGCACATTACTTTCACTACAGGTCTAAATGGCTATTGTAGATATCAGTCCGAATTGGACAGGTAAAAAATTTGTGTAGAATAAGAATTTTTTGATATGTAAAATGAGTGTTAAATACTCAAAGTGATTGTAACAGAATGTCGTATCATGTATGATATTGAGTCATACTAGGAATTTGTAAATATTGCGATTCTGGAATAGAAATAGATGTTGTAAAATTATAAATAAATGATTATATATCAATTTTAGTATTGTTATAAGTTATGATTGATAAGGAAAAGATTGTACTCGTGTTGAACTGGATCCGAGATTCAAGGGACCTGGATTTGGGGTCGTCAAAAAAACTCCATTAAGTGTTCCTTGAGCGAGTCACTTTTAGTGAACTTATTCTCAAATAGGCACATATATACTTGCTAAAGTGTCTCTACACAAATGATTATGAGATCAATCATCCTTTTCGTAAGAGCAAGCATAGTATATACCAATCTATCTGGACCTATTAATCCCCTTTTTAGTGATTCAATGATTGTGAACAATTTTAGTTTTGAGCTATCTTGAATTTAGATCTCATTAGCATGATCGTCATCATGGTTCTAAAAGCATTGCTCGAAAACTATGGGTTTATCCATTTAATTAATTTAGCTAATTAATCATGAATAAAGAAATGTCTTAATACTTTTATTAATAAACGAATAAGATTACAAGGTATATGCATATCACATTAAATGTGATTGGCTTGAGGGCATACTACTTTCAAGTCTACGTCAAATTGTTCCGGCTAGATAATTGTATGTAGTATTGAAATTTGTTCTAAATATGAATTATTTAAAGAAGTAGGTTGATGCCAATTGTTTTGACCAGATATTTGCATGTATCAATTCATTAACTTGAATATTTTGAAAGCTTATTCAAACCAGTAGTTGGTGCGGACTTATATAGTAAGACTGAGTAAAACAACCCTTATAATGGGGTATTTTTATCGAGAATCCAATTTGCGCACCAAATGTCAGAATGTTATGTATATATAATAGATATAAGAGGACTGATCCTCTTGAGTATTATGTTCAAATATTTACAATTATGGTAACTGTTAAATACTTTTGTGGAATTCTGTTGAATTGAAAGACATCGACTTTTATGAAATACAATATATATATATATATATATATATATATATATATATATATATATATATATATATTCTTTGAAACTATAAATGGTTAAATAAACAAAGGTCAAGCTTAAAATATTTTGTACAAAATTTATTTTGTAGGGGAATATTCGTTTTGTCGGGTAATATTCGTTCTGTCAGGGAATATTTGATTCGTATGACGACGCCGAAATAACTAAACATTGTGATGATCCAAATTTTCAGAATTATTTAATAAAATTAAATAAGAAATTAATTGATAAAATTATCAAGGTTGTGTAAATAAATTATTATTTTAAGTGATTTAAGGTATGTGAAGAGAATTAATTAGTAAATTAAATTTGTACATAGATGGTGATAAATTGTAAATAACTGAAAAGTAAATAAATTATTTAAAAATAATTTTTAAAGAATAAGAGAAATTATATGTAAAGGTATAATAAATTGTACAATAAAATTATTGTGAAGGTGCATAAATTATATTTAAATGGTGTTATGTGGTAATGAGAGATATGTGAATTATATATCTATCTATCTCTCTATCTATCTATCTATCTATATATATATATATATATATATATATATATATATATATATATATATAAAGGTGCATGTTTGATTGATAATCATGAATTCCATTAATTATGGAAATAAATGGATTAATAATTAAATTAATACAAATAAAAAGGTAATGAGAAAATTAGTGAAATTGTGATTATTGATTTTAGATTTAATTAAGAAATTACGGAGAAAGATTAGAAATTAATTGGGAAGAAAAGTAATTATATAAGTTATATAATAATAAATTATATAATTTATATAAGGAAATTAAAATAAAGAATGAAGAAGTTAATAATTATATAAATTATATAAGAATAATTATATAATTTATATAAGAGGATTAAATTAATTAAGGATGGAAGAAAATTTTATAAATTGTATTTTATGTGAAATGAATAAGGATAAAGTAATTATATAAATTATATAATAATAAATTATATAATTTATATAAGGAAAGTTAATGTAAATTATAAAGAAATGAAAATAAATGAGAAAAATGAATGTTTTAAGTTATTAAAAATTATATTTATGTATAATGGATTTATTGTGATTTTTATGACGGATAATATTTTAGAAATGTGAACATGTTAATGTAACATGTTGTCCAAGTAATGAAGTGAAAAATCATGAAAAATAATTTTTATATGTTATATGTATTATTTAATGAATTATGGAGGTATAAATTACCTCATTTAATTACATGCATGTCGTTATGTGTGTACAAATTTTGTCATGTAAAATATCCAAAAGAGGTATTAAAATTACTTATAAATAATGTTATGATTTTTGGTGGATTAAAATAAATATTTTATGTACATTATATAAAATATTTATTATACGAAATAATTATTTAATGTATTAAAAATTTAATTATGCTTGCTATTTTTTGGAACACTCCGGAAATGGAAAGGCAAAGTCGGTGGAATGCAATTAAGTTTCCAAATTAGTTAAGAGTAGTGTTTATAAAAAGGAAAAAAAGCAAAGAAAAAGGAAAGAAAAAGAAAAACAAAACACTTTTCTCCATTTTTAATTCTTTCTCTACCCGAACACCACTATACCGCCACCGAACTCCACCACCACCAAGAGAAGAAAAAGGTTTAATGTTAACATGTATATAGCAAGCTTCAAGGAAGGAAATTCAAGTTTTAGAAGGTTGTACGAGAAACATTATAAAAAGGGTATTTATTATTTAATATCACGATCCAGGTAAGTTATTCAGTCCTTTAATGTTAAATGTTGTCTGTTATGATATGTTAATATTTGTTAAAATGCATACAAATTATGTGCTATGTGATACGTGATTAATGTGACCACAATGTGTACTTTGTGCAACGATATGAATATATATGAGATATATTGCTCAAGTATAGGCACAACCCATGATATATGACACACGGAGCATGCTAAGATATGTGCTACGTGAAGTATGAAATGTGTTAACTGTTGAACTTGCTGAGCCGTTGTGCGCTCATTACTTGCTTAAAATAAACTTTTGCAGGTAAAGAAATAAATTTCAAGAATATCAGATTATATTAGAGACGGATCACCCTATAAGGTTGTGAATATAATTGTTATAATTTCAGTTGTATAACTCAATGTGGGTAAATTGTAAAGTTTACATTGATGGTTTGTATGTACATATGAATAGAGTTAAATTGTGAACCGTGAATGTTCAAGATAGTTGTTACAATAGAAATTATTATATGATTGATTTTGAATGATGCAACAAGGAATAATTGTATGAAAGTAAATAACATTAAATTTTGAATGGGGATCACTATGATACTAGCTACAGAAAGAAAAAGTAAGGGTTGCGATCCAGTGACTAAGATCAAGAAATGAAGTTTTTAAATGATAAAATATTTAATACAATGATTGTATTGAGAAAAAAAGAAAATTTTATATCGAAATATTTGGTAATTGTTGATTTTAAAATCAATTAATGGATTAAATAAGGAGATTAAAGATTTATTAACAAACCAAAATTTGGACGTAAGGAAAATAATGAATAATAAATGTAAAATTTGAAGTAATAAAGTTGGTCGAATTTCGGGGTCGTTACAGTTGGTATCAGAGCTAGAGTTTATAAACTTTAGGTAAATGGTACCTTAGGCTATAACCTAAGTAAGGAAGAGTAAAGATAGTTGCTGATGAGTGGGTGTTATACCTACGATTTAGGTATTGTTAGGCTTAATTACTTGCTATCTTTAAGTACTTTTAGTTCTATTTTACTGGTTTTATTGTTTAATTTGCAGAAAACGGCTTCGAGAGGTCAAAACGGGAAAAACAAGCTGTTAAGGGCATTTCGGTAATTTTGATCAGTGCTTGGCGCCGGGGCGCAGTGACAAGGCAGGAAGATGGCGCCGGGGCGCAGGTCGGCGAATCCAGTTGTCCAAATTACGCGTTGAGCAGTTCGAGTCTGGATAGGAAGTCGGTTGTTGCAGTAGAGTCAATGAAGGATTCTAGGACGTCAGGTAGCGAGGAAAGGAACATAATAAAAGACATAAACGCAAGGATTAGAGTTACACGGTTTTGAGCTTTCGAGAGGATTTTCCTGAAGCAGAAACGCAGCAGTAAAGGAGAAGAAGCGAGAGAGATTTCAATAGAGTTTTCTCTAATTCCTTTTCTTTTATCTTCTGAATTTTGATGAATTTTAATATTAGTTTGATTTTGGTTTTCATGACGATGTGTAACTAAATTCTTCTTTAGGATTGCAATGGAACCGTTGGTTGAACTTTAGTTTAATTATCTTAGTTTCAATTATTTGATCAATTGTTGGATTGGTTATTATATCTCGTATTAATTTATAATTGTCTGATCAACAGTTATTTGATTTCTTAGATGGAATTGATGAAGAAAATTTAGGAATAGATCTGGGTATAATAACGTGTGACTTTGTTTATTTTTCTTTGGAAGAGTATCATGATAGTATATAGGATGCGAATACCTATAGACCACACGTAACATATTGAGAGTTTGATCTTAATGAGTCTGCTTTAATGAATTTTGCATAGAATTATAGCATTATAAGTTGGAGTGGATCTTTTTATTAGTTATCGACGGAGATTAGTAAATAGATAAGTGATCTCAGTTAACAATCCATATGATCAAGTAATTGGAATTAAGATAATGACATTATTGTGATTCAACGGGGAAATTGTAATCTTAAAGCCTTTTATTATCTGATAAATCATTCTCATTAGTTAGTTAGTTTAAATTCAATTTCAGTTTTAAGTAGATCATAATCCAAGTTTGCGAAGTTTAATTAGAATTGAATTAATTAATAGTTAGCATAATTGTTAGTAATTGTTCCTCGTGGGTTCGACAACCTTCTTTCTACTATATTACTTGATTGACCACGTATACTTGCGTGAGAATTCCATAGATCTAAATCGGATAACAGTTGCGTATTCTGAAAATTTAAGCGTATAGTAAGCTTGTGACTCATGATTGTATGGTGGAGCCCCCCAGCGAATGGGCGACTATGGCCTGACTAGGATAAACTCCTCAACCCATATGATTATGGTAAGTTCCTGAGCCCAAATACGTGGGAATTAGAGCCATAAGTTAAAAGATACAGTTCTCAAATATTGGCCAAAGTGAAGGAAATAGGAAAGATATAAGAATACAAGAAAGAAATAGAGATGTTAAGAAAGATCTGAATGAAGATAACGAATTGAGAAAATTCATAAGTTCAATTAAGAATATATCTAAAAGAATATTTGAAATGATTCAAAGATGAATCTCAAGGAAAATCAAGGGACACCTGATTTAAGCAATAAAAATGACAAGGTAATCTATAAAGCATAGAAAGAGATCATAATAACATGATCAGGAACAGTAAGAGGATCGTACTACGATACGATCAAGAGGAATAAATTGTAAAGCAATAATATGATGGGATCAAATGACATTATGAAATAACAGAGAGACTATTAATGGTCGAAAAGGCATAGTTTGATGTTATAAAGAAATATAGTACTATGAAATAGTATAAGAAGAATTCCGAGATAGATAAAGCATGAATGACATAAATGTTATGATAAAGGGGCAGAAAGCTTGGGTACGAAATTTCAATTGAGGACTCACGTGGTGACTGAGTTGCACAATCCTTTGTATGGGCAGGGGATTTGTGTTTACTTAGTTACTATGTAATAATCATTGAAATGTTAGCGTCGCGCTAACAGTTTTTGATAGGTAAATAATATTAAGTTTAGGCACGAGTTCTTAAAACTCATGCATATGGTAAGTCCATGACTCATAATCGTATGGTATGTTTTGAACCCCTCAGCATATGGATAGTCTTTGATTTGTTCTTAGACTACATATTGCTAGGACAATCTTTAAAACTCATATTCTTGTGGTAAGTTCCTGGACTCATAATGTGTGGCAAGTTTGATGAACTATACGGGGGTATAGAAAAGTTGGAGTAGTTAGAAATTTTAATATGATAAATAATAATAGTCCTAGCAATAAATACAGTAATTAAATAAAGAAGCGGAAGGTGAATGTTTAGGGAATTTAGGATATTCCCACTCTTCTAGCTTTGCTAGATTTCAAAATTTTTGGCCTCAAGCTAATTTGGCACGTATGTGCTTTTGAAAATGCAAATGAATTTTAAGTGATTTAAAAAGTGTCTATGATACTTGTTTTGGCTAGAAAAAAATATTTTTAACATCAAAATGTATTTTAAAAGAATCATCCATGCACCTTTTAGCCGGTGTAGATGTGATGAATGACAGAATTCTCAACATGAAGTCATAAATGATTTTGATTTATGAAAGTATGTCAAAGCTATAAGTCAATGCCATTTGATTTGGCTAGACGTTTTAAAAAGCTTTGACATGATAAATGTTTTAAAATTTTTGCGGATTATAAATTGTTAAAAGTGAATCTATGCTAATTGATCTAGCTAGACAAGCGTTGAAGAAATATAAGTCTGGGCTATTGATTCAGCTAGACAAATTTTGAGATGTATTTATTGAATTCATATTCATTGAAAATTATAGCCAATCAAATTATTTTCGAATGAATTCTAAGGCTTAGACGAACAAAAAGATTAAGAATATTGCAGGTTGATCGACTGGTCACCTGGCATAAAAAACACAGGCATTGTAGATTGATAATCTGGCGTGCCAATGTATGGTGAAACATCCATTATTTTAATGACAGACTGATCCACTATCAGGGTTTACAGTATGAGGTACTCTGGGAGTGAAATACTGCTAAACCGGGATCATATTTAGACTATTATGAAAATTCATCACTTTAGTGGGTTGCAGTATGAGGTACTCTGGGAGTGAAATACTGTTAATCGGGATAAATGTTCATTTAGCATAGCATGAAAGTTTTTCAAAATAAAAATTTTGAATTCCTCTACTCTTATGAAGATTGGATGGTAGGATGGGGTAATGAGCGATAATGAAGGTAATAATTGTAA
The DNA here is from genome assembly GCA_947179155.2 of Hedera helix. Lineage (NCBI taxonomy): Eukaryota > Viridiplantae > Streptophyta > Magnoliopsida > Apiales > Araliaceae > Hedera > Hedera helix. The sequence goes on from OX359266.1 coordinate 25,483,139, forward strand.
AGTAAATAAATTATGAAATGTGATTGCAATGTGCAATGACCACAAGAAAAGAAGGAAGGAAAGATATGTGGAATGAATGCAACGGAATGGTGTATGTGGCACATGAATGAGATATTAGTAAATAGAAATTTCGAGGACGAAATTTTTGAAGGAGGGGGTGATACCCCAGGATTTTTAGAATAATTTCAAATAAGGATTATGATGAATTAAGTAAAGGTTAGTGTTTAAAACCTAGTGTTGAATGATAGAAGTATTAAGGAATGATTTATGGAATGTGAAGAATATTTACGAATATGAATTAAGAAAGGAATGATGAAGGTGCAGAGTATAAATAATGTGCAATAGACGGTATGAAATAAGTGAATGAAGTAAGGAGAAGTGCGATTAAAGAAATGAAATTTTTCAGAGAATGAGAAATTATCTTGATATGTACCTCAAGAAATGAATTAAAGTGTTATTAATAAAAATTTTAGAGAATTATGAAATGTAATATTACAAAGAAATTGTGAATTGAATTAAGAGTTGTGTATTCTGGCAGTTACGACCATTATGGTGTGAGTATGGATATTAAAGAGGTAAAATGTGATTATTACGGATTTAGTGGTTATTCATCAAAGATAAAGGTATAGCAATGTGCTATAAATAAAATACGTATGATTATTACGGTAATTATGATTCCGATGACGGAATCCTGTTAAGGAGGGAAGAATGTGAGGATCCAAATTTTCGAAATTATTTAATAAAATTAAATAAGAAATTAATTGATAAAATTATCAAGGTTGTGTAAATAAATTATTATTTTAAGTGCTTTAAGGTATGTGAAGAGAATTAATTAGTAAATTAAATCTGTACAGAGATGGTGATAAATTGTAAATAAATGAAAAGTAAATAAATTATTTAAAAATAATTTATAAAGAATAAGAGAAATTATATGTAAAGGTACAATAAAATTATGGTGAAGGTGCATAAATTATATTTAAATGGTGTTATGTGGTAATGAGAGATATTTGAATTATATATATATATATATAAAGTTGCATGTTTGATTGATAATCATGAATTCCATTAATTATGGAAATAAATGGATTAATAATTAAATTAATCCAAATAAAAAGGTAATGAGGAAATTAGTGAAATTGTGCTTATTGATTTTAGATTTAATTAAGAAATTATGGAGGAAGTTTAGAAATTAATTGAGAAGAAAAGTAATTATAAAAGTTATATAATAATAAATTATATAATTTATATAAGAAAATTAAAATAAAGAATGAAGAAGTTAATAATTATATAAATTATATAAGAATAATTATATAATTTATGTAAGAGGATTAAATTAATTAAGGATGGAAGAAAATTTTATAAATTGTATTTTATGTGAAATGAATAAGGATAAAGTAATTATATAAATTATATAATAATAAATTATATAATTTATATAAGAAAAGTTAATGTAAATTATAAAGAAATGAAAATAAATGAGAAAAATGAATGTTTTAAGTTATTAAAAATTATATTTATGTATAATGGATTTATTGTGATTTTTATGAAGGATAATATTTTAGAAATGTGAACATGTTAATGTATCATGTTGTCCAAGTAATTAAGTGAAAAATTATGAAAAATAATTTTTATATGTTACATGTATTATTTAATGAATTATGGAGGTATAAATTACCTCATTTAATTACATGCATGTCATTATGTGTATACAAAATTTGTCAAGTAAAATATCCAAAAGAGGTATTAAAATTACTTATAAATCATGTTATGATTTTTGGTGAATTAAAATAAATATTTTATATACATTATATAAAATATTTATTATACGAAATAATTATGTAATGTATTAAAAAATTAATTATGCATGCTATTTTTTGAAACACTCCGGAAATGGAAAGGCAAAGTCGGTGTAATGCAATTAAGTTTCCAAATTGGTTAAGAGTAGTGTTTATAAAAAGGAAAAGAAGCAAAGAAAAAGGAAAGAAAAAGAAAAACAAAACACTTTTCTCTATTTTTATTTCTTTCTCTACCCGAACACCACCATGCCACCACCGAGCTCCACCACCACCAAGAGAAGAAAAAGGTTTAATGTTAACATGTATATAGCAAGCTTCAAGGAAGGAAATTCAAGTTTTAGAAGGTTGTACGAGAAGCATTATAAAAAGGGTATTTATTATTTAATGCCACGATCCAGGCAGGTTCTTCAGTCCTTTAATGTTAAATGTTGTCTGTTATGATATGTTAATATTTGTTAAAATGCATACAAATTATGTGTTATGTGATACGTGATTAATGTGACCACAATGTGTACTTTGTGCAATGATATGAATATATATGAGATATATTGCTCAAGTATAGGCACAACACATGATATATGACACGTACCGAGCATGTTAAGATATGTGTTACGTGAAACGTGAAATGTGTTAACTGTTGAACTTGCTGAGCCGTTGTGCTCATTACTTGCTTAAAATAAACTTTTGCAGGTAAAGAAATAAATTTCAAGAATATCAGATTATATTAAAGACGGATCACCCTATAAGGCTGTGAATATAATTGTTATAATTTTAGTTGTATAACTCAATGTGGATAAATTGCAAAGTTTACATTGATGGTTTGTATGTACATATACGTTGGATCCGTATAGGATGAATAGAGTTAAATTGTGAACCGTGAATGTTCAAGATAGTTGTTACGATAGAAATTATTATATGATTGATTTTGAATGATGCAACAAGGAATAATTGTATGAAAGTAAATAACATTAAATTTTGAATGTGGAGCATTATGATACTAGCTACAGAAAGAAAAAGTAGAGGTTGCGATCCAAGGACTAAGATCAAGAAATGAAGTTTTTAAATGATAAAATATTTAATACAATGATTAAATTGAGAAAAAAAGAAAAAATTATACCGAAAGATTTGGTAATTGTTGATTTTAAAATCAATTAATGGATTAAATAAGGGGATTAAAGATTTATTAACGGACCGAAATTTAGACGTAATGAAAATAATGAATAATAAATGTAAAAATTGAAGTAATAAAGTTGGTAGAATTTCGGGGTCGTTACAAACATTCGTGGATCCTACAATGAAATATTGTCGGATATAAAGAAAACGATAGCAGTAACCTTTTTAAATAAAAATGGTCAACGATACTATCACTTTTAACTGTTAAAATAACCGGTGGTAAAGGAATAGTAGAACACGACATTGCACAGTAATATACGGTATTGCACAGTATCACACGGTATGACACAGTGTTTTATATTATTAAACTGATAAAGTGGCTATTGTACGATATTGACTTTATTGAACCGATAATTGTCACAGTAGCATATGCATAATAATTCATATTACTGCATCAATAATTGTCATTACACAGTAACGTGCACTTTCTTTTATTTTATTTTTCTTTACATTATTGTTATAATCATTATGATGTTGATTTAACTGTTATATTTCATTATTAGTTAGTATTTCTGTTGGTACTATAAGTTTCTAATTCAAAAAGTCAACTACATTGCATTTATAACAATTGGTTATAATAGTGAATGATTGTGAATAATTGGTGAATTATTGTTAAAATAGTTTATAAAGTTATTTATTTTATATACTTTATATAAAGTTAATTATTTTATATATAAAGTTAGTTGTTTTATATATAAAGTTAGTTGTTTTATTAAATGAATGGTATAGATTGAAGATAATGTAATAATAATATAAATTAAAATGAATGGTGTAGAGTAAAGATGATTTTTAAATGAATGGTTTGATTAAAGAAATCTTAAAAGGATTAAACATTATCTTAAAATATATGGTTTGGATTAAATTAGAAAATCTTGGATTTTGGCTATAAATAGAGGCTTTAACTTAAGAATTTTTTTCATAAATTTCTTACATATATTTTCTTCCTTTTCGTCCTCTAAAACTTTAAAGTAAGAAGAAAAGTCATTTGAAGTTATTTTCATGCCTTAAAGTAAGAAGAAAAGTCATTTGAAGTTATTTTCATGCCTTAAAATGCTAAAAATCATAACATATTCTAATTTTCGCCACTATTTTTAATCTTAGTTTTGAAAATTCATAACTCATTCATAGTAACTCCGAATTGAGTGATTCTTGAGGCTATGTCATGTATCTTTTCAAGAGTAACATTATTTTGAAAACATGAAGAGAATTTGAAAACTCTAGAAGACCAAAAAGTCAGATTCTTTACTGCTATAGAGACAAATAAGGAAAGATTTGTTTTACCGTAAATTTTGTTTCACAATATCAATGTAAGGGATATCATTCTTTTCATACTCATAAAACGATATCATTTTCTTTCTAACTTGTAAGGGATATCATCTTCTTTCATACTCTTAAATTTATTATGGTAAGTAGTATTTGGTAAAACTTCTTGAAATAATTATATGTTCCTTAATATTTTGCGCTTTATTTAATATCATTTCAACTTAACTTTCCTATTTTTCTGATCATTTATATTGAAATTTAATCGTTATTTTTGAACTATGGTTCTTGAATATCATTATTGAATTTGACTCCACGTAATGTTGACAATTTGAACATTATTTGAATTTGCACAAAGTAAAATTATAAACTTTCGATATTTATTATTTATCCTCTTTCTTTTGTTCATCATTTATATCATTGTTATTTGTACTAATCGTCAAGAATCAAGTTGTTGTGAATATCTTTGGCTTGAGTGCAAAGATAATTGATGAATATTTATGGCCTGGGACACATATGATTCATGATAGGATAAAGATAATATAATTGTTAAGTGTTTTTAGGGCTCGTGGTGATTATTCTCTTTGGCCTGCGGCAAAGAAGAACTGTTGTTTGGTATGATTATGACCAAATGATATAGACTGTTACGATCATGACCATTGGTATTATATTTGAATATCTTTGGCCAGTAGTGCAAAGTTGAACTGTTATTTAGCATATTTATGACCAAAGGGTATTGGCATGATCATGACCATTGATGTTATATTTGAATATCTTTGACCTGTAGTGCAAAGATAAACTTTTGACTTGTATGATTATGATTAGGAACGGTGAATTTGTATGATTATGACCACCGACATTTCAGATGATAAAGGTTGATAGTGAATTTTATGAAAAAAGATAAGCTAGTTGACATCATGATCTACATAATTTTCCTAATGGTTGTTATTACTTCGCAATTATTGATCTAAACCTTGTTCAAGAATTTAACTGCACTTGTTGATTTAAAACTTGTTGTTTATTATATTTAATTAAAAACTCAACTGCTGAAGGCTAATGATGATTTATTCATCATTATCTTAGTCATAATATTTTCTTACTAGGCTATTTTAGCTCATAATTTCTTTTTGTTCCATTATTCTTCATGTAATGAGAAGTGTAGCTGGGACTAGCTGGGGAATGGAGTGATGGTTCGAGTCTGTAGATGATAGTCTTCACCATGTTATATAATAGTGTGACAATAATAGCGAAGACTTAGTTACGTATTACTGAGTTTTGTGTTTCACACTGTTTTGTATTAGTTGTTGTTTTTGACGTCTCAAGTTTGGGCTATATGGGCTCGGATTTAGGGGCGTTACATGAATGACTGCCAATTCTTTTAAGATGTTCTCATTTCTTAGTGGCCATCTCAGCAGTAAATATTCTAAAAATCGCTTATTAAATATAGTCAACATGTTTCATTTCTTTTTAATACTTATATATTATTGAAGATCCAAAAAGAGTATTCTTTTTCATTCATGGTATATCATTTATTGCTTGTTTAAACTTGCTGAGCAAAATAGTTGTTCACCCTTACTATATCATGAAATATTTTTCAGCTAAGTCAGAGGGCTCTAAGAAGGACAAAGGGAAAGGAAAAACGAACGAGTAGAAATCTTTATAACAGCTATTATCTGTATTAAAATGTTTTGTGTTATTGTAAACATTTTTTATTGTAAGATAGTGGTGATGTATTTAAGGTTAGTAGAACCTAAGATAGATGGTTTATTTTCTAATGAATCTATTTTATATTTTTCGCAAGTTATTGGAGATTAAGTTTATGAATTTTGTTTAAGTGTTGGATCGTGAGCTCTAAATCTGAGGTTCAAGGGACCCGAATTTGATGGCGTCACAATCACAAATAATACAATAACCAATAATAAGTCAAAACATATACTAAGCAATATTTATCATTTTTTTCATGAATTATTAAATAATAATAAATCATTTTTTTATCATTGGTCAAAATTTAATTCAAATTATTTCAATGCCCAAGTAAAACACATCCTTAAAAAAAAAAAAAAAAAAACAATACTAGATAAAAAAAAATACTAAAAAATTGACACTAAAACACATATCAAAAACATCAAAACAAGACGTAGCGAAACCCACTAACATGGAACTGACACTATCCATAATATATAAAACAAAAAAATTGAATTCAAAGAACTTCCCTGAAAATTGCCAATTGTCGCTCTCCACAACTGTCTCTTACTATCCCACTAAGATGCAATTAATAACCTAAAACAAAAATTAACAAAATCAAAAATAAAATGAAATAAAATTAAACATAAAAAAAATGTGTCATGCAAAATTAGACCGTAAGACCACAACAGTTACGCTATGCTTGGACAAGACCTTAGCAATTACGCTAAGTCTTGTTAGTTCAAATTCACAATCGATAACGATAAATAGAAAGTGAGTTCACCGTCTCACGCACAAGAACTGTGATGACCTAAAAATTCATAAGACTAGTGAGTATGATCTTAATTAATTAATATGATTGAAGATTTTGATGATCCATAGAAAAGGAAGGGGAATATAGCCATTTTGGTAAAACTTTAGGCTTATGAATAAATCGAACGCGATTAAAGGTTAAGATATAAAATCTAGTACTAGTAAGTCGGTATACGATTAATGAAAAGAAAGAGAGTTCTATTATGGAACGAAAACACAGATGATTAATACTTGAGTATAATCTGATAATATTGAGCCAAGACAAGATATACGCAACATTAGATGTGCTTGGGTATAGGTCAGCATCAGGTAAAATCGATCTTAAGTGGAGTTTAGAAGAGTTTAGCTGACTTAGGCTGGCCTCGACTGACTTCAGCAAAAATAAGTGGACCTCGGTTGGTGTCGGCAAGGCATAACAGAGTTTAGTTATGCTTGGCTAGGTCCAACAAGGGTTAAGTTAATTGCGGCGGAGTTCGACAGAGCTCACCTGAGTTCGGCTAGGATCGATAAGGTTAGAAGAGTCGGGAGGAGTTCGACTTCGGTCAAATCTCTTCGGGAGGAATTCAGTTTTAGTTGTAATTATGACCTTAATTTGATAAATACAGGTTAACATTTAAAACCTAGTGTTGAAGAAGTTGAATGTGTAGAGATGATTAAACATTTTAACCTAATTCTGGTGTTAGGGAGTAAATGTGAATTATGTGTTAAAAGGTCTAAAACCTTAAAATTTGAATAATATGTATATGTTAAGGTATATATAAGCTAAGGGACTATACAATGTATAAAAGCATATAACCCTATTCATAAGTAGGAGTAGGATACGGAAAGAATAAACGTATAATACGAATTATTATACGTGTATAATGCGATGCAAAATACCTTAGGAACGAATTTCTTGGGTGTACTTAAAAGACCGAAAATGACTCGTAAGAACGATTGCGGATGATCAGAGATTAAGGATATAACCTAAACTAAGTGTCATGTGATTAAGAATATGTGTTAACACTTAAATTAAGAAAAAGATTTTCTCAAAAAAATAAACCAAAAAAACACTATTAACGCAGAAAATGTGTGTTTGCTTTTCGAAATTTCACATTAACATATAGCGTTTATATGAGGTGGCAATGCGTATTCTTTAATAAAAGTATTTCCTAAAAAATTAGCGAAAGTTACCTTTTATAAATACAAAAAGTCTTTATAAATGGGAAGTTTAGAGAAAATAAGTGATGACTATTTTGCCCTAGAGTATTTGGTAATGACTATGATCATAATAATCACCAAGAGATGATGTTACCCTTGATTGGTGAGGAGTAATGACAAGCTTGCCCTTGGAGAAAACTATGTTAATTGGCCAAACCATAATTCATTAATTGTTAGGGCCAAATTGGTGGAGATTATGTTAATATTGGCCTAACCTAAATTAAATATAGGCTCAATGGAGATTTAGAGAAGCCTAATGGTGAAAATTAGAACGAAGCCAAATGATTTATCAAAAAGTGGTTCAACACCTAGCCCAAAGTGAAATGTATTGGTATATATATATATATATACTAGGTATAACCCGTGCCTGAAGGCATGGTGAAACTAATATAATAGTTAAGTATTGTATCCAATATTTCTAAATTGAAAAATCTAAAACTATTGTACACTCTCAGTTTCATAATAGAACTGAGAGTCCAACCATTAATACAAAAGATTGATATTCAATCTAGTCGTAGTGTCTTTTTGAGGTAAACATTAATGTGCTACTCATTCCCAACTTAAAATTAGTTCTTGGCAGGTTTGAGCAATTAATTGATTAACGATGGCGGGCTTTAACATCCAACGGTCATTAATCTATCTCTCATTTTCCCCCCAAATTCAATATCTTTTTTTCAAAAATCTATCCACTCACATTTTCCGCTCAAATCAAATTCACCACTACACTATAATAATAATAATAATAATAATAATAATAATAATATTATTATTATTATTATTATTATTATTATTATTATTATTATTATTATTATTATTATTATTATTATTATTATTATTATTACTATTATTATTATTATTATTATTATTATTATTATTATTATTATTATAGTGTAGTGGTGAATTTGATTTGAGCGGAAAATGTGAGTGGATAGATTTTTGAAAAAAAGATATTGAGTTTGGGGGAAAAATGACAGATAGATTAATGACCGTTGGATGTTAAAGCCCCATATGATTTTAGACTATTGGATGTTGAAGTTTCAATTGATTTGAGGTCGTTGGATGTTGAAGCCTTGGGATTTGAGCCGCTCCATTTTATATTACACACACACACACACACACACACACACACACACACATTAAAGCTAATAAAAGAAAAGAAAAAATAAAAGAAATTTGTGGTTGTGGGGCCCTAAATTTGACAACCATAGAGGACTTTTGAGGGAGCATTTCGCTTCGCTTAGAAGCTTAGTATACTTGGAAGAAGCAAGGAAAAATGAAGCTTGTATAAGGAGGTGCAAGATGAAGCTAGTTGATGGGCTAGGATGGGAGTTGGTGGAGAAGTGTAAAGAATAAACCATTGTTAGACTAGTTTGGTAACTCTAGGTGGTAAAGAATTAGAGCCTTAACCATGCTTAGGGTAAGTGCTTATAAATGTATAGATATATAGATTATATTTATGCATAGATGATGAGAGTTAACTAAGGCAGAGTTAGTAGATTTGCCATGGGTTATGTGTTAGTAGAAAGTTAACCACGTGATGGTTAATTGGTGGGAGAAGTTTAAATACGTATATAAAATTATATGTTGAGTTTGGACCATGTTTGGTGGTTTGAGTTAACCCTAAGTTACAAAAAGGGTAGAGAGTTAACGACATGATGGTTCATTGGTGAGAGAAGTGACTAGTTAGTGAAGTTATAAGAAGAGTTTGAGGTAGACCAGAAAATTTTGGCCTGGGCCCGCAGGCCAGCCCGCTAAAAAAGGGCTTTGGGCCTTCAAAATATAGCCCAAGAAAAGATGGGCCGTTTTTGGTCCAGCCCGTTTTGGCTCGACAGGTTTTTGCCCAACCCACGGGCTAATATTTTATTTATTTATTATTATTACTTGACATTGTTGACTAAAAAAATGTTAACTTAGAAAATGAATCAAATACATAATTATGAAGAATATAAGAATAAATTTTAACATGTGATCTTAAATAATAATACCAAAAAAGGTATTATGAATAAGATATATATCACCTTTAGTCTTCTTTCATTTATTCTTTTACTCCATTATCTTTAATAATTAATATGATATACATTTATGAATTAATTAATCACAATAATAATTATAATTTAATATATAAGAGTACAAAATATATATAAAATTATTAATTATTTTATTTTATTTTCTAATAATATTAAATGATTATATAGAAATTATGTGTCATAATTGTAAATAATTAGTGTTAGTATTTATTTTAAATTATAAGTCATAATAAAAATAAAAATAAAAAATACTTAAATGGCCACGGGCGGGCCACATGCTTAACTTTTCTAGCCCTCGAAAAGTTGGGCTGCTTTTGGCTTGACCCATTTCGGGGCCCGCCAAAGGCCCGTCCCATTTGCTAGGTCTAGTTTGAGGGTTTAACCCTAACCCTAAATAAGTTTAGTATAACTTATGTTGGAGAATATTTGTAGATATAAATCTATATGTGTATATATTCAACTAATGAGTAACTCAAGTTAAGTGTAGTGCTTTAATTATAGGTCTTGTGGAGAGATGAGAATTAACTCTACATGAGTTAAATGGTAGAGAAATAGATACAATATGTGTATGTAATATTTTGACAAGTATATTTGAAATTATATAGAGAGAGAAGGTCATTATTTTGGCTAGTCACTTTCTATTAATAGAAAGTTAGAGAGAAAAAGAAAAGAGAAAGAGAGAAGGCTAGAGAATAAAGAGATTTTCGGATCTAGCAAGGAAGGTAAAAAAGGATCAAGCATGGTAGATCATCCATCTAGCAAGATTAAGGAGCTTTTAAGGTTAAAAGTTTCCTATACCTTTAGATTTCTTAGCTTAAGATTTGTATCATATTGATTAATGTATATTTGTTGTGGGAGTTTGATTATTATGGTGGAATATGTTGGTTCTGATGATATAAGGAGAGGCTTATGGTGATTTGTGGTTAGATCACATTTTTATCCATGTTTGGTTAAGAAATCAATAGATGATTTTTAAAGTTTTAAAACCCTAGTTGTTTTGTTTATTGTTTTTGAAAGGAAAGCCTTTTTAATGGCTAAATGTTTAAAGATATATGATGTTTGAGCATAGATCTAGATATATGATAAGGTTATATGTTGGTAAAATGTGATTTGATCACATGTTATTCAAGAAAGCTAAGTAAGTTAAGATTTGAAAAGTTTTAAGGAATACCCTAGTTTGAATCTTATATTTTCAAAGGAAATAACCTTGTATGGTTAATGATTTTTAAATATCCTGATAGGGTTAAATTATACGATATTTTTATTTCCTAATACTTAGTTTTTATATTTATTGTGTACTTAAATGTTTAATTATTTAGCTTATTTTGGTTTTAATAGGTTTTATAGGATTTTAGTTAACTTAGGTTAATTTAGGTAATTTTATAGTATTTTTATATTTCTTTCTATTTATGTGTTTTTGTTATTTTTAGTATTTTTATATTATTTTTAATTAATTTATATTTTGTTTTATAGAAAAATAAAAGTCTAATGGCAATTCTGTAAATTCAGCAGCTTGGGATGGCAAAATTGTAATTAACCAGAAAGAAGGATGGTCGCGCCATGCGCGCAAGGATTCAAATCAGCCGCACAAACCAGACGACGTCGTTGCCAGTTTAAGGAGAAGAGGAGAGCATTCGCGCAATGCGCGAACGAACCAAAAGGAAAAAAACCCGCGCAATGCGCGGGTGTTACTGAATGTGATGGAAGCCAGTTAGCGCGTGACGCGTGGCGGCTTAGGTGGTTATTACGCAATGCTGACGTCACCGAGCGCTTTTGACCGGTCAACTCCGCGTTAAGGCGTGTTTGGCTTACTTAGATTTGCTGCAAAAACGGGATTATTTCGAGATTATTGCATTAATTTGATTCCAAATTAGATTTTAATTCCAATGAGGATTAGGATAATAAATGTTTTATTTTTCTTATATTTTTAATTGTAAATCCTATTAGGGTTTAGACAAGTTAGAGGCCTATAAATATAGGGACAATCTCTCATTATTCATTATAAGTTTTTAGGAGATCTTTCTTCTAGTTTCTTGGAGAGAGCTTTTCAACTAGTGAAGATTATTTTTAAGCATGTCAGGCTAAGTTTTTATTTTCAGTTCTAAAGGGATGTTGAACCTTATTTTTAATTGATGTTTTAATTGAGTTTTATAATCTATTCCTTCATACATGAGATTTGTTCTTTATAATCTGTTTTAATTGTTTTATGATATTTGCTTGATTAATTTGATAAGGGTCTATTAAGTTAATCAATAATTTATCATATGCTAGATTAAGATTTGATATTAAGCAAACGATATTTTATCTGATCATAAGTAGCAATTAATAATATTTGATTGTGGACAATCTTTTGAATATTGTTATGATTATCAAGATGGCAAGTTAAATACTCTGCGATGTTATGATTGTTACTTGGAATAATCTAATTCTCTAATTTTTAATGCAACTGTTATATTAAATTTAAACTGATAGTTCTACGTTGTATGATTGTTAGGGTCTTTTGTGAGCGATTGCTGCATTAGATTTACAATTTAAGGAGGATTTCAGGTAGCTTGGTGATTGTCGGTTATCTAAGATTATTAATTTCAATTGAAGAAAAAGATAATAATAATTTGATTAATTTGTTGATTAAAAGAAGGGGATACTGAACTAAGGAACTGAAGTTTGTTTTACTTGATTTTTTTCATCTTTATTATTTATTATTTATTATTTGTTTTATTCAAAATCCCCCATTTAATTAGATATTTTTCAAAACATTAGAAATTATTAAAACAATTCACTCTCTGTGGGTTCGACTCTTACTTTCACTACTACATTAATATTTTTCAAAGTAAGATTTTATTTTTGGTTGCCTACGACAGCATCCCAAATTTTGGCGCCGTTGCCGAAGAGTGTTATTTGTTTTATTTATCTTTGTTTTCTTTAATTAACTATTTGATTTGTTTTCTTTGTTTTGTAGTGTATGACCCGATCCTCTCAATTTGGTGAATTGAATTTTGATCCAGAAATCGAGAGAACTGCAAGAAGGTTAAGAAGAGAGACTCGTCAAGCTAAGAGAGCAGTTGAGGAATAAGCTTTCATATCTTCACCAGGCCTCAACGTTGCACTTGAACTCTATTCCAATAGTTCACCTAACAATTCCAAAGAGGAGAAGATGACTGTAAACCATAACAACAACAGGACTTTAAAGGAGTTGGCTACTCTTAATTTAAATCAATAACCATTGTGTATTGAGTATCCTACTTTAGATGCTTCTTTTGAACTTAAATATGGACTAATTCATCTTTTACCTACTTTTCGTGGTCTTACAGGTGAAGATCCATACAAGCATCTAAAGGAGTTTCATGTGGTATGTTTAACCATGAACCCACAAGGAGTTAATGAGGAGCACATCAAGCTGAGAGCATTCCATTTCTCCTTGGTGGACCTAGCAAAGGATTGGTTATACTTTCTCCCTTTAGGTTCAATACAATCATGGAATGACATGCAAAGGCTATTCTTGGAGAAATACTTTCCTGCTTCAAGAGTTGCCAACATAAGGCATGAGATATGTGCCATCCAACAATACAATGGAGAGACTCTGTACGAGTATTGGAAAAGGTTCAAGAAGTTGTGCCCAAGCTGTCCACTACACCAAATCGATGAACAACATCTTATCCAATATTTTTATGAGGGATTATTGCCAATGGATAGATGTATGATCGATGCTGCAAGTGGTGGAGCACTAGTTGACAAGACTCCCAACGCTGCAAAGAACTTGATTACAAATATGGCAGCTAACTCACAGCAGTATGGAACTAGGATGGATCACTCACCGAATAGGGTCAATGAGGTGAACACAGGTAATATTGAGCAAAAATTGTCAGATTTAACTGCTTTAGTTTTAAAGATGTCTGCGAGAAATACGCCTGTTGCAAAGAGTTATGGGATTTGCTTGTCATCGGATCATGCTACAGATGCTTGCCCCACATTACAAGAGGATGACACCATACAACAACCCAACACAGTGGGGAACTTCCAATGACAACTTCAACGCAGATATGATCCCTATTCTAACACATACAATCCAGGATGGAGGGATCATCCCAATCTGAGCTATGGAAGAAATAGGCCACCACCACCACCACCGCCACAGAATACTTTTCCAAATAGACAACAAGGATTCCAACAACCTCAACAACAGTATCCACCTCGTCAAGGAATACCTATAAATTCTGGGACATCTTTAGAAGACATGTTCAAAACTTTCATGAGCCAAACACAAACTTCCATCCATAATCTAGAAAATCAGATTAGTCAGTTGACTACAACTATTGGCTAAATGCAAGCTCAAGGCTCAAGAAAATTGCCATCTTAAACTACTGTTAACCCTAAAGAGAATGAAAGTTCTATCACCTTGAGGAGTGGCAAACAACTGGATTCACCAAAAGCTAATGTTGAGCTCCCTGAGGACAAAGCTAAGGAGGAGGTAGAGACATCACAGGTAATTCCTAAACCTCTTGTTCAGCTTAAGACTAATCATTTACCTTTCCCTCAAAGGAATCACAAAACTTCAAAAAAAGATGAGCAAGAGAAGGAGATATTGGATACTTTCAGGAAGGTAGAGGTGAATATTCCATTACTCGATGTGATTAAGCAAGTTCCAAGATATACCAAATTTCTAAAAGAATTATGCACGAGTAAAAGAAAATTGAAAGATGATGAAAAAGTGACGGTCGGAGAGAACTTGTCAGCGGTCCTCCAAACAAAGATGCCCCCAAAATGCAAGGATCCAGGTATGTTCACTATCCCATACAAAATAGGTAATACCAGATTTAAGAAAGTCATACTAGATTTAAGAGCTTCAATCAATGTCATGCCATTATCTATTTATGCTTCTTTAAATCTAGGACCTTTGGAAAATACTTGTGTTATTATTCAATTGGCTGACCGTACTAACACTTACCCCGAAGGGGTAATTGAGGATGTATTGGTGCAGGTCAATGAGCTTATATTTCCTGCAGATTTTTACATCGTGGATATGGAGGATGATACATCTCCAAATCCCGCCCATATACTGTTAGGAAGGCCATTTTTGAAGATAACAAGGATCATGATTGATATGCACAATGGAACCTTGACCATGAAGTTCGATGGCGAGAAAATTTAGTTCAATATCTATGAGGCCATGAGGTATCCTAGCGATGTCAATCCTGTTTTTGCTATTAACGTCATTAATTCATTAGTGCAGGATTCATTCGATCAAGTGCATAAAGATATCTCGGAGGTTTCCATCACAAAGAGTTTGGAGGTGAACCAAGAGGAGGAGATTGAGCAAACACAAGAATTGAAAGAGACAATAGCTGCCTTGCATTCATTGCCAAATTTTTTAGCTAAGTATGCAGTTTCATCTATTCAATTACCTATGACTCATCAAAAACTGTTACCTTCTGTTGTGCAGGCACCCACAGTGGAATTGAAGCCATTGCCGACACATTTGAAGTATGCATACCTAGGGAAGGAGGACACCGTACTAGTGATCATTGCCAACAATCTAACCAAAGTTCAAGAAGATAAACTGCTTCGAGTCTTGAGGGACCACATCACAGTCTTTGGTTGGACTATTGCAGACAACAAAGGCATAAGTCCTGCTGTGTGTATGCATTGGAGACTTTTGGAGGAAGGAGATAAACTGACAAGAGGGGCTCAAAGGAGATTGAATCCACCCATGATAGAGGTAGTGAAAAAAGAGGTGATCAAATTGCTCGATGCAGGTATTATCTATCCTATCTTTGATAGTCAATGGGTAAGTCCAGTACAGGTAGTTCCAAAGAAATTTGGTATAACTGTTGTTAAGAATTATAATAATGAGTTAGTGCCCACACGGATGCAAACAGGATGGAAAGTGTGTATCGATTATAAGAAGTTAAATGCTGTAACGAGAAAGGATCACTTCCCTATCCCCTTTATTGATCAAATGTTGGAGAGATTAGCTTGCCACACTTATTATTGCTTTCTAGATGATTTTTCAGTTATAACCAAACTGTGATAGCACCGGAAGACCAGGAAAAGACCACTTTCATATGTCCATTCAGTACATTTGCCTATTGGATGATGTCTTTTGGATTGTGCAATGCACCAGGTACTTTTCAAAGATGCATGGTGAGTCTATTTTCCGATCTTCTTGAGAAATGTATTGAAGTTTTTATGGATGATTTCACAATTCATGGTGATTCTTTGGATGCATGCTTAGACAATTTAACTCGTGTACTCGACAGATGTTTAGAAACTAATCTTGTTCTTAATTGGGAAAAATGTCATTTTATAGCAGAGCAAGGTATAGTACTTGGTCATGTAGTTTTTGCTAGAGGATTAGAAGTCGATAGAGCTAAGATAAAAATTATTTCCGCTTTGCCTTATCTTGCCAGTGTGCAGGAGATCCGTTCTTTTCTTGGTCATGCAGGATTCTATCATAGGTTTATCAAGGACTTCTCAAAGATAGCCCTACCGCTGTGCGAATTGCTAAAAAAGTTCCAATTCAATGACAATTGCAAGGAGGCGTTTAACAAATTGAAAAAATTATTAGCCTCTGCACCTGTCATACAACCACCAGATTGGAGTTTGCCATTTGAGATCATGTGTAATGCTAACAACTATGTCGTAGGAGCTATCTTGGGCCAACGAGTGAACAAAGTTGTGCATGCCATTTATTATGCTTCCTAAATTTTGAACGTTGCTCAGATTAACTACTCAACAATGTAAAAAGAATTACGCTCTGTTATTTTTGCTTTAGAAAAATTCAGATCTTATCTTCTTGGCACTAAAGTTATAGTTTATTCTGACCATGCAGCCCTCAGGTACCTGTTAACTAAGAAGGATTTAAAACCGAGGATTATCATATGGATCCTACTGCTCTAAGAATTCGACTTGGAAATCAAAGATAAGAAAGGAGCAGAAAACTTGGTGGCAGACCATTTGAGCAGGTTGATTAAAGAGGAAGACTTTCTACCATTACAAGATTCTTTTCCAGACGAGCATTTCCTTTCCATTGAAAATTCGGTACCTTGGTATGCAAATCTAGTTAATTATTTGGTTAGTGCTTACATGCCTAGTGAGTTTTCTAACCTCCAAAGAGAAAAGCTAAAATGAAATGCGAAATATTATGTGTGGGATGATTCGTACTTGTGAAAATTTTGTTCTGATCAGGTAGTTAGAAGGTGTGTACCTGATAGTGAGTTTTTGTCTATTCTTACTTTCTGTCACTTTTATGCTTGTGGAAGACATTTCGGACCTAAAGAACAACCCATAAAGTTTTAGAATCTGGATTCTTTTGGCTAGCTATTTTTAAAGATTCTTATTTGTTTTGTAAATCATGTGGAAATTGCCAAAGGACAGGAAATATATCAAGTAGAAATCAAATGCCACAAAACCCTATCTTAATTGTTGAAATTTTTTATGTTTGGGGTATTGATTTTATGGGACCATTTCCTGCTTCTTATGGTAATGTTTACATTCTTTTGGCTGTTGACTATGTTTCAAAATAGGTGGAAGCTAAAGCCACCAGCACTGATGATTCTAAAGTTGTTGCAAATTTTATCAAGTCTAACATATTTGTTAGGTTTGGAACTCCAAGGGCTATTATCAGCGACAAAAAAACTCATTTCTGCAATAGGATGCTAGCGGCTCTATTTAAGAAGTACAATATTATACATAGAGTCTCTATAGCCTATCACCCACAAAGCAATGGCCAAGCTGAAGTGTCCAACCGTGAAGTCAAGTCCATTTTAGATAAGGTTGTCAAGCCAAACAGAAAGGATTGGAGTCTAAAACTGGAAGATGCACTATGGGCATATAAGATAACATTTAAAACTCCTATAGGGATGTCACCCTATAGGATTGTGTTCGGAAAGCCATGTCATCTGCCAGTAGAACTAGAACACAAAGCTTTTTGGGCGATCAAGTCGTGCAATATGAGCCTAGATCAAGCAGGAGAGCACAGGAAATTACAGTTACAAGAGCTTAAAGAACTTCGAAATAAAGCATATGAAAGCTCGAAATTGTATAAAGAAAAGACAAAGGCGTTCCACAACAAGAAAATTTTAAGGAAAACCTTTACAGTGGGTCAACCAGTCCTCCTATACAATTCCCGATTGAAATTATTTCCAGGTAAACTTCGTTCTCGGTGGGAAGGTCCAATTATTGTTGTTAATATTTTTCCTCATAGTGCAGTGGAAATCCAAAATCCGAGTACTAGAAAAATATTCAAAGTGAACGGTCATCGACTCAAACCATTCTATGATGGTCATCAAGTGGAAAACGTGGAGATCCTAGAGTTGACAGATCCAGTTTACCAAGATTGAGAGCATAAAGTTGTCGCGTAATGACCAAGAAAATTTGAACTTCATTACTAATTAAATAAAGAATTAATTTCTAATGATGATGATTTTGTGTGGTTTATTTAAACATTTATGTGATAAATTGTTATGTTGAATTAAAAGGTGCCACTAATATAATTAAATTAGCAGATTAACTGTAAGGTTATAATAACAAGAAGATTTAAATTAAGATTTAATAGTTAATTACATTAACTATGGTATTAAATTCAAATTATAAATTTCAATAAGTTGAATATGGGCTTTAGTGTCAAAAATGGATTATTTAAACAATTAAATAATTCAATTAATTATTTAATTGTAAGGCAAGAATTAATAATTTATTAATTAAACCTTCGTTATTAATTTAACGAGAGTGATCACTGAGAAGTAAGGAATGTTAAAATTCAAGTATTACAAATTAGGCTAATATTGTTATTGGATTCATTCCTCTTTCATTTTCAGATTGGGCCAAATGTGTTGGTTTAGTGAAATGTTATTGCATTAACCGAATAAAGGAGAGAAGCTCTGTTAATTAATTGAGTCCAGGTGGCACTAAAATTGGGACAAGATAAGTAACGTCTGAGAGGAGAGAAAACAGAGAAGAAGTTAGGAGGAGCCATCATCCTCTGATGGAGTTGGTGAGCAGGGAAAGACTTCACGTGGGAAAGGATTGGACAAGTGAAAGGAAGAAGTATCATTATATTGCTGTTTATTATCTCTTTCTCCTCATTATCAAATTTCATCAGATATTGAGAAAGAGAGAAAAAAAAAAGAGTTGTCGTGAGTAAGGAATTCAATATAAGAAACTTCAAGAGTCTGTCATTAAGATTTCGGTGGTGTTAGCCGTGGGGGGAATGTCCTCTGATTACATCACCTACTTTAGGAGAAGAAGAAGAAGAACAGTAACTAGGAACACATTTTGTTTCAATCCAGCTTTAAGGTAAAAATAATTCTGTTTAATATCTTAAGGAAGTTAGTTATTGATCAATATTATGTTAAAATAGATTGTTGTGGTTACTTTCTGTTGGGAGAAATTTGTTATGAAGAACCATGATGAATCCAATATATATAACTTGTACAATAGATATGAAGTAACCTGTGTTCATGTCAACCTATTAAAGAAACCAGTAAGCTCACCATGTATTGATAAACTGTCAAAAAGAATCATAAGGGTTAATATGTTCACTATTGTGTTTAAAACTGAAATCTGAAAGCATTATTAAGTTTTCGGTAAGTGGTATTGTGAACTCTATGATCATATAGTGAACGCACTCTCATCGTAGAGCTCACATGTAAACAATTAGCATCATTGTTGGGAAACGTAAAGTAGTTTCGACGATCGTAGAGTGGATTATTTCGAACATAGAATTTCACTCGACGATCGTAAAAACGTCTCGGCATGTGTCAGGTAGATCGTAGAGTGGATTCTGGCAAACATATAATTTCACTCGACGATCGTAAAATCGTCTCGGCATGTGTCAGGTAGATCGTAGAATGGATTCTGTCGAACATAGAATTTCACTCGACGATCGTAGAATCATCTCGGCATGTGTCAGGTAGATCGTAGAGTGGTCTCGGCCAAGCCTTCGGCTATCGTAGAGTGGCCTCGGCCAAGCCTTCGACTATCGTAGAGTGGCATCAACCAAGCCTTCGGTTATCGTAGAATGGCCTCGACCAAGGCCTTGGCTATCGTAGTGTAGCCTCGACCAGGTCTCGACCATTGCATAATGATCGTAGGGTGAGATCACTCCGACCGTAGAACTATTTTTGTTCTTCGAATAGGTTATTGAGGCAGAACTTCTAAGTCGTAGAGTAAGTCAGCTACGACGGACAATACAAATGGCTGAGTGACGATTCACCCGACGATAAGAGAGCAGAAAGCTTTTGAATTTAGTTATCAATGAGAATCCAACATAGATAAATTTTATTATTTAATTAATTGTTATTTAATTAACCATTAAATAATAGGTAAACATAATTTGAGGAAATCAAATATAAAGTATTTATCAGTGTATTAATTAAGTGAGTATAGGGAAATTGTTTCAAAGTTTAATAAGTGTTTAACACTTAATAAAATCTTAGTTAAATTCTTAAATCATCAGCCTAAGTTTGATTAAAATGATAATATGTTTACTATGTGTGTTATGTGTTTGACTTTGTGTTAGTTGAATAGTTTTAGTAAGTGTATTCATACCATTATACACTATGTTAATTGTTAGACCAACCTTATTAATGTTAGGTCTTTTCAATCAAGTTAATTAAAGCTAGACGTTAATTGTAGCTGAGCACAAAGGCAAGTTCCTTATCTCTAAACTCATTTCATTGAGCAAGTTATTTATTTAAGCTTGAACTGTAATTCCAAGTATGCTTTGAGTGGTTTAATTACTTTATAATTATTCCACATCGATGTTGTTGCTATTCGCACATGGTGCACTTGATCTTGTACAGCCTTTGACTTGTACCTTATTTAATGTTCTACTGTTTAAAGAACTATTCAAAGTAGGTTTAAGCCATTGTTCGGCTAGACATTTATGTTAAAGATTTTAAAAGCACTCCAAATCATTGAGGATGCGGATTCTTGGACTATAATGAACACCTCCCTATTATAGGGGAGTACCCTGTGTAATATCCCAGATATTTAAATGAATTAGAAATAAAATATTTAATATTTAATAAAGGTTGGAGTTGATAACCTAGTAATGGTAGATAAATAGAGGTCCAAATTAAATTTAATGGACTAACTTATATATGGTAATATCAAAATTTTTGATAAGTTAGCGAGTAAAGTGATAATTCAATAAGCTTGACTAATAACAAGTCTAATTAGATTAAGAGAATTAGTTAGTGGAGTTATGTAGTTATGCGACGTGGTTGCGGGTAAATTAAATATGTATTTATATGAATATATATATATGTGCATATTTAGTAACATAATTTAATGGTTAATTAAATTGTGGTAAATAAATGGATTAATATTAAATTAATTCGAATTGTATTAAAATGTTTATTGTGGAATTAATTTAGTTATTATATTGATTCAATTCATTAATCAATATTTATGCAAATTATTGATAAATTATTTGTGAGGAATAATTATGTAATTTATAAAAATATAAATTATATAAAGTAGTTAAATTAATTAAGGGAGAATAGTAATTATATATATTGTACAATATTTAGTTTCATATATATATATATATATATATATATATATATATATATATATATATATATATATATATATATATATATATATATAAGGGATTAAATTAATTTAGTAATTTTAAATAGTAATTGAATATATTAAATGAATATATTCTATAATTAAATAAATCATTGTAAATGATTTATGGGAGTGAGTAATTTAATTATACAATTATTTGTGTAATATTAATTAAATAATTTAATAAATTATTTAAATAAGAAATTGAGTAAATATATTATTACTTTAATGTATTTTCGGGTAAATGGATTTATTGCCATAACTGATGAGAAATGAATTATTTAATGTAAATGTATTAAATAATTTAATTGATGGCCTAAATAATATATATTAAATTATATATTGTATTTATTTTAATTTCATAATTTATTGTGAAATTGTTTTTGATGTAAAGTAATGTGTGTGTGTGTGTATATATATATATATATATATTATTATTAGCGAACAAACTCTAAAGTTTTAATATCAAAATAATTGATAAGTTGTCATTAATTAAATATTCAATTAAATTGAATATAATGAGTGAATTAAATTTTATAAATTAATTAATATGATAATTAATTGATGTAAATAATGTAAAATATTAATAATAATATTTATTAGTCCATTTAGTAATTTAATATTAATGGGTTAGAGTATTTAATTAATTAATCAATTCAATCATTATTTAATTATGGATTGGATAATTAATGTGTAACAAAATTAATAATTAATCATTTGGGTTATAATTAAATAGTACAATGATAAATTAAATGGACTTGACTAAATAATAGCCCAAGTTATTTAATAGGAGCCCAATTGGTATTTTAAATAAAGCCAAAGCATGAACCCACTTGTAATTTAATTTTGTAACTATTATTTAATAAAAGTAAGCATATGTGACTTTTTTTTTGGGATAATTCCTTAAGTGTTGCCGGCAAGGATGGGTGAGAGAGAGTGAATTGATTGTGTTTTATTTTATTTTTTATTTATTTAAATTAAGGTTGCTTGTATGGTTTTTTTTATTACATGGACCATATCTCTTTTCACCAACTTAGTCCTTAGCTTAAATTTCTTGCACAAGTCTCCAACTACCCTCATGATGGTATTTTTAATAGATATAGATTTTATATCTATCATCATTGTAAGTATACTTACAATTTAGGAGTTTTTGTATTCATTTGTATACTTACACTTTTCAAGCTAGAGAGAGTCTAGAGAGAAGTGAGAGCAAATATACTTAAAAGAGAAAAATTTCTTGGAGAGGAGAAGAAGACGAAGTGTTGATGCCATCAAGCATCATCCTTTACTTTGGGAATGAGAGAAAACAAGCCATTAGGTCCAAGAGGTAAGAAAAACCTAGAAAACCCTAATCTTGTTTTTTTTCCTTTCAAGTTTATGGTAGAAATATTAACATAATGATTTGTGTAGTTAAAATCATGATATGTATATTTATATAGGTTATCATGAGTTTAACTTATGTTTTATAAGCTTTAATGTTGGAAAAAAATGTTCAAACTTTGAAAATCAAGTTTACCGGAAAACTAAATCTGAATAGCCCGTTCCCGGAATTACTGTTCACGATCGGAATATTGATTTTTTGATCCGTCAATTTTTTTGGATAGATCTTGAAGTTATGAAAATTCTCCAACTTGAATGACTAAAATCCGATTTAAAACGAGTGAGATATGATTTTTCTACTAAAACACTCCACTGTCGGAAGTTTTGCGTGAACAGTCCGGTTCCAGGCTGTTTTTGGAGGGTACATCATGTCCAAAAAATTAATCCGATAATGGAAAATTATAGTTCGAGAAGATACGAACGTAAAAATATAAAGTAAAGCTCCATCGGAGTTATAGAACTTAAGTTATTAAAGTTTTAGTAAGAGACCCCAAAAATAGGCAGAATCTGGAAAGTTAAAAAAAGTCACTGCCGGTTTTTTTTCCGGTGGCCGGTTCACCCATTTCCCGGCCGGTTCCGTCGATAGCCAAAACTAGAAAGTTGCTTGGAATTTTGTGTAATATTTTATGAAATTTAATGGTATTTTTATAATGTCAGTAGCTAGTTTTCATAATTATTAAATGATATAAGCTTACTAAATGTATGAAAAATAATAAAAAGTATTTTTAAATTTTGGAAAAATATGAACAAATAACCAACTGATTATTTGAAGTGTTATAGGTATTGAGATGGTATTATTTCTAAAAATTGGTATTTTTCATATTATTTATGGTGAAAATGTACACTAAATTGTGACTACCTAGCTAATAATTCAAGAAAATTATAAAAATAAATTGTTATTAAATCTTAAATATGTTCTTTATGTATTTAATAATAATATCAACATGTTTGGAGAAAATAAATTAATTATTTATTATTTAATTGATAATTAAATAGTAAATAAAGAAAGTAACTAGGTAATTATTATTTAATTTATATTAAATAGTAACTAAATCATGAGAAAGTGTTTAAACTAGTTATTTATTATTTAGTTAAGAGTAAATAATAAATAAAGGTGACAAATTAGAAATTATTATTTAATTCTTATTAAATAATAATTAAAGAGAGATAAAAATTTATAAATTGATTATTTGTTATTTAAATATTATTAAATAATAAATAAGGATAATTAAGTAATTAATTATTATTTAATTAGAATTAAATAATGATTAATGGAAATTAAGTTATTAGATTAATAATTTATTATTTAATTTAAATAATAAATAAGGATAAATAAATTGATTATTATTGAGCCTTAAATAATAATTAAAATTAACTAAATAATTAATTATTATTTCATTGACATTAAATAATAATTAAAGAGGATTAAAATTAGTAAACTATTATTTAATTTCTTTAAATTAAATAATAAGTGAGGTTAATTACTTAGTTAATTATTAGTTGATTAATATTAAATTAAAGAAGGTTAAAATTAAATCAATAATTATTTATTATTTAATTATTATTAAATAATAAGTAAATACAATTAGTTATTATTTATTTTAAGTAATAACTAAAGATAATTAATTAAATCCTATTTAATCAAGATTAAATAGTAATTAAATAGAGATTGAGTTAATAAAATAATTTGAATTTAATTATGTTTTAATTAAACAATTGTAATAAGTTGTTTAAGGGTTTAATAAGAGTCCAACACTTAAGAAAAATATTTTTTAACTTATTAAATTATTAACCTAAAACGATTGAGGGTCTATAAGGTTAATAATATTGTTTTGACTGATGTAAATTATGTGTTAGTACTTATGTGTGGTAGATAAGTTCTTTAGTGAGCGTATAGTTATACAAATACACCGTACTAATTATTAGACAAACTTTGTTAATGTTAGGTCTTTCAAAGTCAGTTAGTTAAAGCTAGACATTAATTGTAGCTGAGCAGACAGACAAGTTTCCTAAACCCTACTCAATTTATATTCGAGCATGATATATTATTTTATTGATCAAGTTCCTAACTCAAACTCAAGCTATTATGTTTCAAGCATGCTAGTGATTTAATTCTGTAAAATTATTCCACCTCTTTAAATTGTTGATTCGCACATAGTGCATGTTTCATGTGGTCATCAGGTATAAAAGGCTGATCACCTTCATTACCATAAGGTTCAGTTAAATTTGTTCACGGTCATTATTGACACTCAACATTAATTGATTCAGTCATTCAATTATTGAAATTATGATTCGTACTCTTTCATAATATTTATATTGTTGAAAATCTAAAAGCTTATTCTTTCTTTCAATCATGATATATCGTTATTGTATTTAAACTTGCTGAGCAAAGTCGTTCCTCACTCTTGCTATATCATGATAACAAATTTCAGAATAATACAAATGTTCGAGGAGAGACAGAGACAGAAGGAAAAGACAAGATTATAGTGTTATGCATGATAACTAATTTGTTATATGATGTAAGTTAATTGTGTAAACCTTTTATGAATCTAAAGGTATATATATGTAGTTAAGGTTAGAAGCCTTGGGAAATGTTGTAGAATAAACAATTTATGTTATATTTTCCGCATTAGTTATAGAACATGTATGAAGATGATGTATCGTGATGTACCAAGTCTAAGGTACAAGGTACCCGGATTTGGGGGCGTTACACCCTGTATCTAATATCAGGTACAAAACACGAAAATTAAATGTTATGCATACACATATTATATGAGAGGTTGATCCCCTCAAGTACATATTTCTGGTAGTAACCATTGGGTTAACCAGCTATTGACTCCAGTGAAAGTTTATAGTTCATAGTCCACTTGACTATCTTGATTCTGAAAGCAAATCATTATACCTACTTATATTATTCATATTGTTGAATAATTTTAGCTATTCCCTTTCATTCGTGATATATTGTGTCTTGTTTTAATTTAAACTTGTTGAGCAAACTAATTGCTCACCCTTACTATATCATGAACCTTATTGCAGTGAAACCCGAGACTTCTGGGAAGAACAAGGGTAAGGGAAAGTTGAAATGATAAACATAAGGATGCAGCCTTTTAGTTAGCTAAATCACTTACTATGTAATCTAAACCCTAAGTACTTTATTAAGGGTATTTGTGTACTTTTGTTGTAAGGTTACCCTATCTTGGGACTAGTAACACCTTTTGCATAAACAACGTATGCTTATTATTCCGCATTTAGTTATTGTATGTTATTTAGTGGTGGATGTTTATATTGGATCGTGATGACCGGATCCGGGTATTTGAGACCCGAATTTGGGGGCGTCATAGGTTGGTATCAGAGCCGCAGGTTAGAAACGTTAGGATTGCGAAACCTAAGTTATAACCTTAGTAGTAAACTTGTATCGAGTGTTAAGAGATAAATCGGGGAGATTTATCATATGTGTATTTGATGAATTAGGGGATTCATCGACTTGAGTCGTACCCAATGAAATATAATTTCATTTCTTCAATGAATATATATTATTGTTGTACTGATGTTAATTTTTCTGTTATGTTGTAGTATGGCTATAGGCGAGACGAGCGGAGCTCGAGAGGACGTGGTATTCATTGACATACCAATGGATACGCAACAGTTAGTAGGATATGCACCCGTTGCACATATATCACCAGTAGGAGAGTCTGACCCGGAGGAGGGCGATAGTAGGGATACCACAGAGCCTGTCAAAGGCGGTGTTATGAGATTCGACAGTCAGGACCAGGAGGTTGAGTCTGAGGATGACCCCGCTTAGGGCGAGGAGTCTTGGGAGGACTAGCCAGAGATGGAGGCTGAGGTAGCTTTTGAGGAGGAACCTGCAGAGGGATCTCCTGTCTACCATCATTTTTATACTGATTTACTCATGGAGTACGCCAGTCATATTGAGAATCTAAAGCAGATTATAGAGGAGCGAGAGGCCCGTATTGCTCATCTAGAGGAGCAGAAAGTTGTTCATCAGCAGGTGAAAAATGTGTATAGGGATGAGGCATACCAGAGAGAGATGGATGTGGCCGATCTGCAAGCTAAGGTTCAGCAATTGAAGCAGGCTGCACCACAGATAGGTCCTACTGTGCAACAGCTTATGATGCAGAATAGTCAACTGAGGCAGACGGTGGAGAGATTAGACGCTAGGGAGATGGCGAGTCAAACAGTTCTCCAGACCATCAGGACTGAGCTTGATAGGGAGAGAGTTTACAGGATGCAGTGCAGGAGGTATGACTCAGGTCCACTGGGAGAGTTGGATCTACTAAGATCGACACATTGGAGTATGCCCTTGGCACTTCATTTGATCGACTGAGGCATCGGGTTATGAGGCACCCTAGGGAGGCGGGTAACAGCCGACACCAGATTCGTCGCCATACAGTGGAGGAGTTAGCCCAGCAGGTTTTACGTAGGGCTAGTCGCCACTGCAGGCAATGATATATCATGGGTATCTTATTGGTATCTATTAGTAGTGAGTCCCACATTTTATTTCTATTAGGGACGGTTCTGCTATTGTAAGTCCTTATGTTTTGATGTATGCATAGGATGTCAGTTAGACCCTAACTGTTATTTTGTTAGGGGGGTAGATGGTAGTGAATCCTCACTTTTGTTCATTGGAGGATAGATGATATTATGCAACTTGTGCCTTAAGCATTTATAGAAGTATGCCACTTGTTGAGTCTGTACTAAAACATTGGTATATGAATATAAATGCAGTTATTTCTTTGTTTAAATCAAATGTGCTTGATATATAGTTTTAAATTTAACTATTAATTTGGCTAAACTAATGCGTAGAATTATAAGCGTAAGTTTAAGATTTACTCTTTAGCAGATCATGCCGCCAAGAGGTAGACCACGCAATCAACGTATCATAGAGTCAGAGAGTGAGGTTGGGGATCAACCCAATCCTATGAGGATGTTTGCGCAGATGCTGGCGGAAGCCATGCAAGGTAGACCCCCACCAGTGGTAGTACAACCGGCACCACAGCCAGCGCCGCACTTGGCAAATTTCAAGGATTTCAAACTGGTTGGACCACCGGAGTTCAAGGGGACTCTACACCCGATCGAAGCACAGTCTTGGATCGAGGAAATGGAGAAGGTATTTAAGGTCGCTAGGGTGGCCGAAGAACAAAAGACTAGTTTCGCTACCTTCATGACGATAGGGGAGGCGAACTACTGGTGGAAGACCAACAAAGGTTGTGCGGGAGAAGGTGTCATTACCTGGGAACACTTTAGAGAAATGTTTCTGGAAAACTACTTTCTAGAAAGCATACAGTAAGAAATGGAGGTCAAATTTCTCGAGCTAAAACAAGGAAGCATGTTTGTGGCCGAGTATGCGGCCAAATTTAATAATTTGGCAAGGTTCGCAACTCATCAAGTCGATACTGAGGCTAGGAAGGCTCGGAGGTTTGAGCTGGGACTGAAGCCGAGGGTGTACCGTTCTGTGGTGGTATTAAAGATTAAGAGTTTTGCAGAACTATTGGAAAGGGCAATCATTGCGGAGGGTGGCAGTAAGGCACTGGCTAAATTTAACCAAGACAGGAAGAAAGGCTAGGAAGGCCAGAAAGCGGGGAGCAGCGGAGGTAGCAACCCCAAAAAAAGGAAGTGGAAAGAGAGCCAATCGTCAGGAGGCAACAAATCCAGAGGAGAGGCTAAGAAAGTTGGCATATGCAACAATTATGGTAAGAACCACACAGGTGAATGCATTAAGGGCAAGAATGTTTGTTATAGTTGCGGCCAGCCAGGACGCATGGCCCCACAATGTCCAAAAAAGATGAAAGGAGTATGTTTTTCCTGTGGAGCAACCGATCATCATGCCAAGGACTGCCCGAAGAGGAAGGGAGACGATGGGAGTGGCAACAGAGGCAACAACAGTAGCAGGCTGAACATTGGAAGGCCAGCTAGCCAGGCTAACCACAGCGCGCACCTTCAACATGACTGTGCATGATGCAGTCGACTTCAAGGACGTAGTGTCAGGTATCATCTCGATCAATGATATTAATGCATATGTATTGTTTGATTCGGGTGCTACATGCTCATTTATTTCTGAAGATTTTGCTAAGAGATTAGATTTACCTCAAGAAAAGCTAAAACACCCTATGAATGTAGAAATAGCAAACAAAGAAATCATTCCCGTATACTACATTCATAGAAACTGTTGTGTTGAATTGTGAGGGTTTAGACTTAACATGGATTTGATACCAATTCGTCTGAGGGAGTTTGACGTAATCCTAGGGATGGATTGGCTATCGAGTCATGGAGCGATCATTAATTGTAAGAAGAAGTGTGTGCACCTAAAGACTCCAAATAAGTCAAAAGTTATATTTTACGGTAGTAAATCGCCGAGACAATCAAGTTGCCTAATGATGATGCAAGCACGAAAGTTGCTTAGGAATTCACTGATGTTTTCCCATATGAGATTTTGGGGTTACCGCCGGATAGAGAAGTGGAGTTTGTTATTGATTTGGTACTAAGGACCACACCGATATCGAAGGCGTCGTACCGTATGGCACCGGTGGAAATGAAAGAATTGATGGTTCAGTTGCAGGAACTGCTAGATAAAGGTTACATCAGACCAAGCGTGTCACCGTGGGGAGCGCCGTTTTTTTTTGGTATAGAAGAAGGATAGTTCGATGAGGCTTTGTATCGATTACCAAGAGTTAAACAAGGTCACCATTAAGAATAAGTATCCATTACCCAGAATAGATGATCTGTTTGATCAACTTAAGGAAGCGAAATACTTTTCAAAGATCGATTTGAGGACGGGCTATTAGCAACTGAAGGTGAAAGAGGAGGATATCCCAAAAATGACATTCAGAACTCGTTATGGTCATTTCGAGTTTTTAGTGATGTCATTTGGACTGATGAATGCACCAGCAGCATTCATGGATATGATGAACATAGTGTTCAAGCAGTACTTAGACAAGTTCGTGGTTGTATTCATAGATGACATATTGGTGTATTCAAGGGCAGAGGAGGAGCATTCAGACATTTACGGATCGCATTGAAGGCTTTGAGAAGGGAGAAGTTGTACGCCAAATTTTCAAAGTGTGAATTTTGGTTGCAGAGGGTGCAGTTTCTAGGTCATGTTATCGACAAGGACGGTGTTTCGATGGATCCAGCGAAGGTGGAGGCAGTTATCAATTGGAAACAGCCAAAGACGTCGACTGAGATAAGGAGTTTCTTAGGGTTAACGGGGCATTATCGGAGATTCATTCAGGATTTTTCGAAGATAGCATCACCGTTGACCAATCTTACCCGAAAGACTGTGAAGTTTGTTTGGTCGAAAAAATGCGAGGAAAGTTTTATGGAGCTGAAGAAGAGGTTGAGTCAGGCACCAGTGTTGGCTTTACCGGACGACACATGAGGTTTCGTAGTGTATAGTGATGCGTCACACAAGGGTCTTGGTTGTGTGCTAATGCAGCACGACAAGGTCATTGCATATGCGTCACGTCAGCTAAAGGATTATGAGAAGGGTTACCTAACTCACGACCTGGAGTTAGCTGCGGTAGTTTTCGCCCTGAAGATCTGGAGGCACTACCTGTATGGCGAAAAGTGTGAGATATATACAGATCACAAAAGTCTGAAATATATCTCCACTCAGAAGGAGCTGAATATAAGGTAGCGCCGATGGTTAGAATTGATCAAAGATTACAACTGTGAAATTATGTACCATCCGAGCAAGGCCAATGTAGTGGTAGATGCCTTGAGCAGAAAAGGCAGGGAGAAGTTGTTAGAGTTTATGCCCTAGAGGCTAATTATTTGATGTAATTGCTTAACATTTTTTGATATTATATTTGATTGAATAAATGGATTATTTTATTATGATTTCATTTACTGCGTTATATAAATGTTAACATAATAAAAGCCCTTAGAATAATGATACGAATTATATACTTTTAAGTATGTGACTTGAACATGAGATTATATAATTATAATTAGTATCGTTGCTCTTAAATGTCCCTAGTCGAGTATCATTATTAATGGGACAATAATGATGCATTGAGACTAGTATGTGGATTGACTGATGGCCAAATCTCATTGGTCATAAATATATGAGATATTTGAGTCAATGCGTAGGTACATGTTAGAGAACAATGTACTGGACTGACCCACCATGAGAATTCTACATGGAGCATTATGCAAAGTGTCATAAGAAATTCTTATAGTGACAATGATGTAATGATCCTCCGACCTGAAGTCACTATATTATTACACGAGAATTTGTGTACTTTGATATCATCAAATGTCACCTTTAATAGGGTGGACAATAAAGGTGATTATTGGGTACATCATGAATCGTGTGAGGAATATAAGTGATCTAGATGGAATTTAACCCTCCTATATATTAGGGGTGATATCCATAGGCCTCTTGATTGAGTAGGACTATGAAATGCATGGCCATGCTCAAATATTGATTTGTTTCATATAGTCTACTCATTGATCAAGAAAACTCAGATTAAATTATGAATAGTATGACACATTCCATGCCTCGAGTTTAATCTAGGATATAAGGTTAAAAGGATTAAATTACATTGAAACATTGGTCACGAAAAGGTTGTATCGAATCACCTATCTTATTATTATTTGGGTAGCA
The DNA here is from genome assembly GCA_947179155.2 of Hedera helix. Lineage (NCBI taxonomy): Eukaryota > Viridiplantae > Streptophyta > Magnoliopsida > Apiales > Araliaceae > Hedera > Hedera helix. The sequence continues at coordinate 25,514,674 of OX359266.1, forward strand.
GTGATGCATTACTAGATGCCGCTCACTGTTTATAATTTTATAATATGATTTTAAAATTATTGCCAACATAATAATAACTTATAGGGTCACACACTTAGAACGTAATTAAAAGGGAATTCATTTAAATTGTAAGTATTTTAAATATGTCAATATGATTGATAGTATTTAAAAATTACGAATTTAAATTAATAGGATAATTTGTATATATGTATATTAATTAAGTAAGACTTAATTAAAATATAATATATATAAATTCGAATTTTATTTTTCTATTTATTTTAGATTTTAGTTAATTCCTATTAACTACTATATATATGATATATCAGCAGTCTAAAAGTCACGTAAGGAAAAACTAAAACCCTAGCCGCTTTCAGAAATAAGCTAGAGAGAAAAATAGGTTAGAAATCCTGATCTTGGTGGCTAGTACCGCAGATGTCTTTTGCTGCAGATCGTGTGACGGTTCGCGGAGCGTTCGTGTGGATACTGTAGAGACGCAGTCGCTGGATTGCGTTGAAGATTCGAAGCCGTTTTAGAATTCCATCGTCTCCTGTCCATCTCGAATAATCGGTAAATAATCTAAACTTCTGAATTAAAATGGTTTTGCATGGATCCTGGCTTAGGGTTTCGGGAAAAAAATTTTAAATTCCGCTGCTTTCTCTGTGTCGAAACCCTAACAGTGGTATCAGACCTACTTGCGAAATGATTAATTCAGATTACGTGATTTAATTGTACTCGATATATATGATATATGATGATGCATGTTTACCGATCTGAGTTTAAATATATGATATTTTACATGTATGCGTATTCTGAAAATCTGAAATATATACATGTATATGGTTTCTGTTAATCGTATTTTATAAGGTGGAAGAACAATACAACTTCTGTTCTAATTGGATTAGAAGTATGAAGATTCGGTTTAATATGATTAAACGAAACTGGACATATATGATATGTTCTGGGTGTATTGTTCTGGGTATATTGTTTAATATGGCAGATTGTATATGATTCTGGAATTGTTTCATAGATTCATATACAATTTGCATGGCAGATTATATATGATTTTGGAATTGTTTCCGAGATTCGTATACAATCTGCAGTTCAGGAATTCTACAATACAGATTGTAGTTTGGAAAAAATTTCCAGGGGGGGGAGTCCCCCCCTTGGACCCCCCCCCCCCCCCCCCCCGCCGTAGCGCACGATGGTCGTGACCCCAAATATTTTTTATAATATTCTTTAAATGATATATATTGTGTTATGTGCTTATTGTGATATGCATGGTGCACAGTTATGGCTCTTTTGACCCATAGGATTAGTGGTTTTTGGTTTTTGGAAATACGGCTTACATATCGTGCCTTTCTATATTCTGATGTAATATTCTCTTCTCATCTAAATCTCCTCGAATATAACTCGAGGTTTCTTTATAACATGTAATGTACAAGTGTAATCAAGAAGATAAGATGACGATGGAGAGGAGACACACGTGAACGAGGAAGGTCCAACAAATCTACTATTTTGAAGACATTTTACCACCTTAGACTGACCTTCAATCTTTTCATTAGCTTGAAAGGATTGACATAGGGTTGGGCCATAACTGTGACACGTTTAATTTTTGCACTTTATTTATGCTTGTATACGATATGCTATGATAAATAACGTGCATGCTTAATAAGATTAAAATTGGTGAGATCTAAATTAATTAATAAAATCCCTCATAAAATTATTAAGTCTAAATCAGATGCCTTCCAATGAATGACACTCATCAAGACCTTGATCAATGAATGTAGGTTTGCCAAAGCAAAGTACCCCATTTATCTTGGTAAGATGCGATAGGATAATTGCGATATCCAAAATGTTAAAAGCATTGGGCCCGACTTAACTAAGTTATCTCAATAGGATTGTGGACTTAGAGGCATAGAGTTTGGCAGGTACCATTAGATGGACTAGAACAAATGTTGTTCACCAAACTATCTAAGAGTTATATATGATATAATTGACAAATGGTTGTCTACCTAAATAATTATGTTTTAAGAGATTAGCTAAAGCTAACTTAAGGCGTCATGAAATATGGATCTTAGCTCACTAGAAAGATTTAATAAAAATGCTTTCCGAATTAATGGTGAGGGCTATTAATTTGATTAAAATAGTGGGAGGTATATTTGGAATGTACTATTATCAATAACATAATATCAAAAGTCTGCAATTTGACTTATTATTTTTGCACTTATAAATTGTAGATATCAATGGCAACCAACAACACAAATAGTCTTTCACTACGATCAGTCCTTGAGAAGGAAAAGCTGAGTGGAATTAATTTCCTAGACTGACATAGGAACTTGAGGATTGTCCTCAAACAAGAGCGCAAGCTCTATGTCCTTGATGGACCCATTCCTGCAGCACCAGCTAACACTGCACCACGTGCAGAGCATAATGCTTATAAGAAGCATCAAGATGATGCTCTGGATGTGAGTTGTCTCATGCTAGCAACTATGAACTCTGAGCTTCAGAAGCAGCATGAGTTAATGGATGCTTATGAGATGATCGAGCACCTCAAGAAATTGTTCGCAGGGCATGCTCGACAGGAAAGATATGATACAAGCAAAGCATTGTATCACTGCAAGATGGGTGAACATGATCCAGTTGGTCCACATGTTCTTAAAATGATTGGGTATATTGAGTACCTTGCTAGGTTGGGCTTTCCGATTACTGCGGAAGCCCAAACTGATCTAGTTTTGCAATCTTTGAACAGCAGCTACTCGCAATTTGTCATGAATTATCTCATGAATGAAATTACGAAACCACTTACTGAGTTGTTGAGCATGTTAAGAACTGCCGAGAACAACATGAAAAAGGCAGGACCCGATCCCATAATGATGGTGCAAAAGGGGAATGCTAAGGGAAAAGGGAAAGGCAAGAAAAAGATAGGATCTAAATCTGGTGCCAAACCCAATTTCAAAAACAAACAGGCTTTAAAACCTAAAGGTGGGGTAGCTAAAGAAGGCGATTGTCACTTCTGTGGAAAACCTGGACACTGGAAGAGGAATTGTCATGCATATCTGGAAGAACTCAAGAAAAAGAAAGGAAGTACGACTTCTGATTCAGGTATATATGTTATAGAAGTCAATTTGTCCACTTCTACATCATGGGTATTGGATACTGGATGTGGTTCTCACATTTGTGTTAATGTGCAGGAACTCCGAAGGAGTAGGACTTTGGCGAAAGGAGAAGTTGACCTACGAGTTGGGAATGGAGCAAAAGTTGCTGCACTAGCCGTAGGAACTTATCATTTATCTTTGCCCACTGGGCTAGTATTAGAGTTAGAGGATTGTTATTTTGTGCCTGCTATGAGCAAAAATATTATTTCTGTTTCTTGTTTGGACAAGAAAGGTTTTTCGTTTTTAATAAAGAACAATAGTTGTTCGTTTTACTTAAATGAAATATGTTATGGTGTTGCACAATTGTTTAATGGTCTTTATATTCTTGCTTTAGAGATGCCTATCTATAACATAAATACAAAACGATTTAAATCAAATGATTCAAATCCAACATATCTCTGGCACTGTCGTTTAGGCCATATAAATGAGAAACGCATATCCAAACTTCATAAAGATGGATTTTTGGATTCATTTAATTTTGAATCATATGAGAAATGCGAGTCTTGTTTATTAGGTAAGATGACTAAAGCCCCTTTCACTGGTCACAGTGAACGGGCTAGTGATATATTGGGACTTATACATAGTGATGTATGTGGACCCATGAGTTCATTAGCAAGAGGTAGGTTCTATTACTTCATTACATTTACTGATGACTTCAGTAGATATGGATATGTGTATCTTATGAGACACAAATCCGAATCCTTAGAAAAGTTCAAGGAATTCAAGAATGAAGTTCAAAACCAATTTGGCAAAAACATAAAAGCCCTTCGATCCAATCGAGGTGGTGAATACTTAAGCCAAGATTTTGATGACCTTCTAAAGGAGTGTGGTATTATATCACAACTCACTCCACCTGGAACACCACAATGGAATGGTGTGTCTGAGAGGAGGAATCGCACCTTGTTGGACATGGTACGATCAATGATGAGTCATGCATATCTTCCAATAAGCTTCTGGGGTCATGCCCTAGAGACAGGTGCATTCACACTTAACCGTGTTCCTACAAAGACGGTTCAAAAGACACCATATGAGATGTGGACTGGGAAACGTTCTAGTATGTCGTTCATGAAGATTTGGGGTTGCGAGGCGTTTGTAAAACGTCTGGCTTCTGACAAGCTCGGACCCAAATCTGACAAATGTAATTTTGTGGGATACCCTAAGGAAACAAAAGGGTATTATTTCTACAAACCTTCTGAGAACAAAGTGGTTATTGCTCGAACTGGTATTTTTCTAGAAAGAGAATTTGTCTCTAAAGGAAACAGTGGGAGGAAAGTAGAACTCGAAGAAATTCGTGAACCACAAAATATCATTGAACCTGAGTTGGAACATGAGCAGGAACCACAAGATATTGTGGAAAGTGAACCTGCTCAAATTACACAAGTCATTCGTAGATCTAGTAGGACACGCCAAGAGCCTGAGAGATATTATGGATTTCTTGTGACTCAAAACGGCGATGTGATGCTCATAGATAAGGATGAGCCTGCTTCCTACCAAGAAGCTATGAATGGACCAGATTCTGAGAGATGGCTTGAAGCCATGAAATCTGAGATGGACTCCATGTATACTAACCAAGTATGGACTTTGGTTGATCCACCCGAAGGGGTAAAACCAATCGGGTGCAAATGGGTTTTCAAGAAGAAAACTGACATGGATGGTAATGTACAAACCTATAAAGGCCGACTGGTAGCAAAAGGTTTCAAACAAGTTCAAGGTGTTGACTATGATGAAACCTTCTCTCCAGTGGCAATGGTTAAATCCATCAGGATCTTACTTGCTATTGCAGCCTTTTATGATTACGAAATCTGGCAGATGGTTGTCAAAACTGCTTTCCTTAATGGAAATCTCCTTGAGGATGTGTACATGACACAACCTGAGGGTTTTTTCACTCCAAAGGATGCTACAAAGGTATGTAAGCTGCAACGATCCATTTATGGATTGAAACAAGCCTCTCGGAGTTGGAATCTTCGATTTGATGAAGCAGTCAAAGAGTTTGGCTTTATAAAAAATGAAGATGAACCTTGTGTATATAAGAAGGTTAGTGGGAGTCAGATTGTATTCCTGGTATTATATGTAGACGACATATTAATTATTGGGAATGACGTTCCTTCCTTACAGGCTGTAAAAACATGGTTAGGAAAATGTTTCTCCATGAAGGATTTGGGTGATGCAACCTACATTTTAGGTATCAAGATCTATCGAGATAGATCGAGAAAAATGCTCGGCCTAAGTCAAAGTACATATATTGATAAAGTGTTGAAACGGTTCAGCATGCAAGAGGCAAAAAGAGGACACTTACCCATGACTCATGGTGTAAAGATCTCTAAGGCCCAATGTCCTAAATCACAAGATGATGAGGAGCGTGTGAGAAAGAACCCTTATGCTTCGGCAATTGGATCTATCATGTACGCAATGATATGTACTCGTCCGGATGTTTCGTATGCTTTGAGCATGACGAGCAGATACCAGTCGAATCCAGGTGAAGGTCACTGGACAGCAGTCAAGAATATCCTCAAGTACCTGAAAAGGACTAAGGATTCATTCTTGGTATATGGAGGTGAAGATAAACTGGCAGTAAAGGGTTACACAGATGCTAGTTTCCAGACTGACAATGATGACTATAAGTCTCAGTCAGGTTTTGTGTTTTGCGTTAATGGTGGTGCTGTTAGCTGGAAAAGTTCGAAGCAAGAGACCGTAGCCGATTCTACAACAGAGGCTGAGTATATTGTTGCTTCTAGTGCAGCCAAGGAGGCTGTATGGATTAAAAAGTTCGTCACTGAACTTGGTGTTGTTCCAACCATTGTTGATCCAGTTGAGTTATACTGTGATAATGATGGAGCCATTGCACAGGCTAAGGAACCCAGATCTCACCAACGATCCAAGCATATACTTAGGCGGTACCATCTCATCCGTGAAATCATTAATAGAGGAGATGTACATATATGCAGAGTGCCAACAAATAATAATGTTGCAGATCCACTGACCAAGGCTTTGTCGCAGCAGAAGCACGAAGGTCACACTAGTTCCATGGGTATTAGATACATGAGTGATTGGCTCTAGTGCAAGTGGGAGATTGTTAGAGTTTATGCCCTAGAGGCTAGTTATTTGATGTAATTGCTTAACATTTTTTGATATTATATTTGATTGAATAAATGGATTATTTTATTATGATTTCATTTACTGCGTTATATAAATGTTAACATAATAAAAGCCCTTAGAATAATGATACGAATTATATACTTTAAAGTATGTGACTTGAACATGAGATTATATAATTATAATTAGTATCATTGCTCTTAAATGTCCCTAGTCGAGTATCATTGTTAATGGGACAATAATGATGCATTGAGACTAGTATGTGGATTGACTGATGGCCAAATCTCATTGGTCATAAATATATGAGATATTTGAGTCAATGCATAGGTACATGTTAGAGAACAATGTACTGGACTGACCCACCATGAGAATTCTACATGGAGCATTATGCAAAGTGTCATAAGAAATTCTTATAGTGACAATGATGTAATGATCCTCCGACCTGAAGTCACTATATTAATACACGAGAATTTGTGTACTTTGATATCATCAAATGTCACATTTAATAGGGTGGACAATAAAGGTGATTATTGGGTACATCATGAATCGTGTGAGGAATATAAGTGATCTAGATGGAATTTAACCCTCCTATATATTAGGGGTGATATCCATAGGCCTCTTGAATGAGTAGGACTATGAAATGCATGGCCATGCTCAAATATTGATTTGTTTCATATAGTCTACTCATTGATCAAGAAAACTCAGATTAAATTATGAAGAGTATGACGCATTCCATGCCTCGAGTTTAATCTAGGATATAAGGTTAAAAGGATTAAATTACATTGAAACATTGGTCACGAAAAGGTTGTATCGAATCACTGATCTTATTATTATTTGGGTAGCAGTGATGCATTACTAGATGCCACTCACTGTTTATAATTTTATAATATGATTTTAAAATTATTGCCAACATAATAATAACTTATAGGGTCACACACTTAGAACGTAATTAAAAGGGAATTCATTTAAATTGTAAGTATTTTAAATATGTCAATATGATTGATAGTATTTAAAAATTACGAATTTAAATTAATAGGATAATTTGTATATATGTATATTAATTAAGTAAGACTTAATTAAAATATAATATATATAAATTCGGATTTTATTTTTCTATTTATTTTAGGTTTTAGTTAATTCCTATTAACTACTATATATATGATATATCAGCAGTCTAAAAGTCACGTAAGGAAAAACTAAAACCCTAGCCGCTTTCAGAAATAGACTAGAGAGAAAAATAGGTTAGAAATCCTGATCTTGGTGGCTAGTACCGCAGATCTCTTTTGTTGCAGATCGTGTGACGGTTCGCGGAGCGTTCGTGTGGATACTGTAGAGACACAGTCGCTGGATTGCGTTGAAGATTCGAAGCCGTTTCAGAATTCCATCGTCTCATGTCCATCTCGAATAATCGGTAAATAATCTAAACTTCTGAATTAATATGGTTTTGCATGGATCCTGGCTTAGGGTTTCGGAAAAAAAAATTTAAATTCCGCTGCTTTCTCTGTGTCGAAACCCTAACAGAAGTTGTTGAAGCTAACAAATCAGGAAAAGTTGGTGAGAGATTTCGAACGTTTAGAGTTGGAGATCAAATATTCGATGGAGACGGACGAGAAATTATTTACAATAACAGCAAGCCCGACCTTATTAGACAAAATCAAAGGGGCTCAGGAAAAGGATGAAGATATTGATAGTATTAAGAAGTGAATTGCTAAAAGCGAGGAGCCTAAGTACAAGATTGATAGCACATGGTTGTTAAGGTTTGAAGGGAGAGTCTGGGTATCGTTGGATCTGGAGCTGTGGGAAGAGATTCTTTAGGAAGCTCATAGTACGAGGTACTCAGTACATCCCGGAAGCACGAAGATGTATCAGGATCTACGACAATACTTTTGGTGGCCGAATATGAAGAGGGAAGTGGCAGAATGCGTCAGTCGATGTCTGACATACCAGTGGGTTAAAGCAGAGCATCAGCGACCGAGCGGACTGCTTCAACCACTAGAGATTCTGGAGTGGAAGTAGGAGCACATCACGATGGACTTTGTGGTGGGTTTTCCACCGACACATAAAGGGTTAGACGCCATCTGGATAATAGTGGATCGTCTGACCAAGTCAGCCCATTTCCTACCTATCAGAATACGGTACAATCTAAAGCAATTAGTGAAGCTCTATGTGAAGGAGATAGTGTCATGACATGGAGTGCCGGTATCGATTGTGTCCGACAGAGATCCGCGCTTCATGTCAAATTTCTTGTGAAGTCTACAAGCAAGGATGGGGACACAGTTGAGATTAAGCACATCATACCATCCTCAAACTGACGGCCAGAGCGAGCGAACGATTCAGACTCTGGAGGATATGCTCCGAGCGGTTGTGATGGACTTAAAGGGCAGCTGGGACGACCATTTGCCACTGGTGGAGTTCGCTTACAACAACAGCTATCACGCTAGTATCGGCATGCCATCGTACGAAGCGCTTTATAGAAGAAAGTGTCAAACACCGTTGTGTTGGGACGAGGATGGTGAGCAAAGACTGTTTGGACATGAAATGGTGCAGCAGACTGCAGACACAGTACAACTTATCAGAAATCGACTGGTAGCAGCTCAAGATCATCAAAAGAAGTACGCGAATTTGCATCGCCAAAAGCGGGACTTCGACGTGGGCAGTTTCATATTTCTCAAGGTATCTCCCTGGAAGGGGAAGATCCATTTTGGCAAGAAGGGCAAGCTGAGCCCTAGGTTCATAGTACCGTTCAAAATTTTGAGGCGAGTCGGTGAAGTGGCATATGAGGTAGCATTACCTCCTAGACTTGAGCACATTCACAATGTGTTTCATGTGTCAGTGTTGCGGCCATACAAACCAGACTACAAGCACGTTATATCCTATGAGCCAATTCAAGTCGAGAAGGACTTGTCATACGAAGAAGTTCCTGTCCAGATACTTGATAGGAAGGAACAGAAGCTAAGGAAAAAGATAATTCATTCTGTCAAAGTACTTTGGAGGAATCACGCAATTGAAGAAGCTACGTGGGAACTCGAGAAGAAAATGAGAGCGAATTATCCACAGTTGTTCAAGTAACTTTGTTTTGCAATTCCGAAGACGGAATTTTTATAAGGGGGAAGAATGTAATGACCAAGAAAAATTGGACTTTATTACTAATTAAATAAAGAATTATTTTCTAATGATGATGATTTTGTGTGGTTTATTTAAACATTTATGTGATAAATTGTTATGTTGAATTAAAAGGTGCCACTAATATAATTAAATTAGCGGATTAACTCTAAGGTTATAATAACAAGATGATTTAAATTAAGATTTAATAGTTAATTACATTAACTATGGTGTTAAATTCAAATTATAAATTTCAATAAGTTGAATATGGGCTTTAGTGTCAAAAATGGTTTATTTAAACAATTAAATAATTCAATTAATTATTTAATCGTAAGGCAAGAATTAATATTTTATTAATTAAACCTTCGTTATTAATTTAATGAGGGTGATCACTGAGAAGTAAAGAATATTAAAATTCAAGTATTATAAATTGGGCTAATATTGTAATTGCATTCATTCCTCTTTCATTTTCAGATTGGGCGAAATGTGTTATTTTAGTGAAATGTTATTGCATTAACCAAATAAGGGAGAGAAGCTCTGTTAATTAATTGAGTCCAGGTGGCAGTAAAATTGGGACAATATAAGTAACGTCAGAGGGGAGAGAAAACAGAAAAGAAGTTAGGAGGAACCATCATCCTCTGATGGAGTTGGTGAGCAGGGAAAGGCTTCACGTGGGAAAGGATTGGACAAGTGAAGGGAAGGAGTATCATTATATTGCTGCTTATTATCTCTTTATCCTCATTATCAAATTTCATCTGATATTGAGAGAGAGAGAAAAAAAAAAAAAAAAGAGTTGTCGTGAGTAAGGAATACAGTATAAGAAACTTCAAGAGTCTGTCATTAAAATTTCGATGGTGTTAGCCGTGGGGGGAATGTCCTCTGATTACATCACCTACTTCGAGAGAAGAAGAAGAAGAAAAGCAACTAGGAACCCATTTTGTTTCAATCCAGCTTTAAGGTAAAAATAATTCTGTTTAATATCTTAAGGAAGTTAGTTATTGATCAATATTATGTTAAAATAGATTGTTGTGGTTACTTTCTGTTGGGAGAAATCTGTTATGAAGAACCATGATGAATCCAATATATATAACTTGTATAATGGATATGAAGTAACCTGTGTTCATATCAACCTATTAATGAAACCAGTAGGTTCACCATGTATTGATAAACTGTCAAAAAGAATCAGAAGGGTTAATATATTCACTATTGTGTTTAAAACTGAAATCTGAAAGCATTATTAAGTTTTCGGTAAGTGGCAGTGTGAACTCTACGATCATATAGTGAACGCACTCTGATCGTAGAGCTCACATGTAAACAATTAGCATCATTGTTGGGAAATGTAGAGTAGTTTCGGCGATCGTAGAGTGGTTTATGTCGAACATAGAATTTCACTCGACAATCGTAAAATCGTCTCGGCATGTGTCAGGTAGATCGTATAGTGGATTCTGTCGAACATAGAATTTCACTCGACGATCATAAAATCGTCTCGGCGTGAGTCAAGTAGATCGTAGAGTGGATTCTATCGAACATAGAATTTCACTCGACGATCGTAGAATCATCTCGGCATGTGTCAGGTAGATCGTAGAATGGCCTCAGCCAAGCCTTCGGCTATCGTAGAGTGGCCTCGGCCAAGCCCTTGGCTATCGTAATGTAGCCTCGGCCAAGTCTCGACCATTGCATAGTGATCGTAGGGTGAGATCACTCCGATCGTTGAACTATTTTTGTTCGTCGAATGGGTTGTTGATGCAGACCTTATAAGTCGTAGAGTAAGTCTGCTACAGCAAACAGTACAAATCGTTGAGTGACGATTCACCCGACGATAGGAGAGCAGAAAGCTTTTGAATTTGGTTATCAATGACAATCCAACATAGATAAGTTTTATCATTTAATTAACCATTAAATAATAGGTAAACATAATTTGAAGAAATAAAACATAAAGTATTTATCAGTGTATTAATTAAGTATAGGAAATTGTTTCAAAGTTTAATAAGTGTTTAACACTTAATAAAATCTTAATTAAATTCTTAGATCATCAACCTAAGTTTGATTAATTATCTAAAGGACTATGTGTGTTATGTGTTTGACTTCTGTGATAGTTGAATAGTCTTAGTAAGTGTATTCATACCATTATACACCGTGTTAATTATTAGACCAACTTTATTAATGTTAGGTCTTTTCAATCAAGTTAATTAAGGCTAGACGTTAATTGTAGCTGGGCACACAGGCAAGTTCCTTATCTCTAAACTCATTTCATTGAGCAAGTTATTTATTTAAGCTTGAACTATAATTCCAAGTATACTTTGAGTGGTTTAATTACTTTACAATTATTCCACATCGATGTTGTTGTTATTTGCACTTGATGCACTTGATCTTGTACAGTCTTTGACTTGTACCTTATTTAATGTTCTACTATTTAAAGAACTGTTCAAAGTAGGTTTAAGCCATTGTTCGACTAGACATTTATGTTAAAAATTTTAAAAGCTATCCAAATCATTGAGGATGCGGATTCTTGGACTATAATGAACACCTCCCTATTATAGGGGAGTACCCTGTATCTAATATTAGGTACAAAACACAAAATTAAATGTTATGCATACACATTGTACGAGAGGCTGATCCCCTCAAGTACATATTTCTGGTAGTAACCATTTGGTCAACCAGCTATTGACTCCAGTGGAAGTTTATAGTTCATAATCTACTTGACTATCTTGATTCTGAAAGCAAATCATTATTCCTACTTATGTTATTCATATTGTTGAATTATTTTAGTTATTCCCTTTTAATCATGATATATTATCTCTCGTTGTTATTTAAACTTGTTGAGTAAACTAGTTGTTCACCCTTGCTTTATCATGAACCTTATTGTAGTGAAACTCGAGACTTCTGGGAAGAACAAGGGTAAGGGTAAGACGAAGTGATAAACATAAAGATGCAGCATTTTAGTTAGCTAAATTACTTGCTATGTAATGTAAACCCTAAGTACTTTATTAAGGGTATTTGTGTACTTTTGTTGTAAGGTTACCGTATCTTGGGACTGGTAACACCTTTTGCATAAACAACGTATGTTTATTATTCCGCATTTAGTTATTGTATGTTGTTTAGTGATGGATGTTTGTATTAGATCGTGATGACCGGATCCGGGTATTTGAGACCCGAATTTGGGGGCATCACATGTCGAGCCAATGACAATAAACAAATGCGTTACTTGGGAGGCAACCTAAAGGGGAGTATACTTACTTTTTTTTCTTTTTTGTTATATGTTAGCTATATGTGCCTTATCTTTGCATTTTTACTTTACATTGGAGACAATGTAAGTTTTAAGTGTGGGGGAAGGGTTTTAGATTATTTTATTTTATTTTTTAAGAAAAACAAGAAAAATTTGAATTTTTTTTGGTATATTCACTACAAACCCTCACGAGACAAAACTCGCTCACTTGGGGTTTAAAGGCTTGTTGCATGTGCTAAGTGTAACCGTGTTGCCTACAAAAATGGGATAGTTTTTTTTTAGAATTGAGTCAGTTAAGAAATATTTTGATTTGAATCTTAATTTTTAACCGATGATAAAATTTTAATTTTTATTTAATAACTCTTAAAAAATTGATAAATTTTGCGTAATCTGAATTTTTACATTTTTGTTGGTCAGTACTTTGTTTAAAATCTTTTCACTACAAGAACAATTTACATCAGCGACCAAAACTTTCTGCGACCGCAAAATCCGTCGTTAATATTATGTTTTAGCGACCGCTTCCAGCGACTGATTATGAAGGTCATCGCTAACACCAATAGCGACCGCTTACGGTCGCAAATACAAAATATGCCACCAAAAAAGGGCGGGAATTTTGGCGCCATAATTAGCGACCGATATCGGTCGCTGAGGCAGTCGCTAATCTATTAGCAATCGAATATGCGGTCGCTAAAAGTGCCAATGTATTAAAAAAATTAGCGACCGAAAGCGGTCGCTATTAAGCGGTCGCTGTTATGTTTAGACCTAATATCCGCCGCGCAGGAAACACAAAAACAAAAAGAGAAGGAAACCAGAAATGGAAAGAGAAAGAGAAAGGGAGAAAGAAGAAGGAAGAAGAGAAGAAAGAGAAGAGGGAGAGGAGAAATAAGAGAGAAGAAGAGTGATCCCCGCCGACGCCCCCCCCCCCCCCCCCCCCTTCCCTTGCCGGAACCTCCCGCCGCCGCCGGTCGCCACCCCGGCCGGACACCACCGCCTCGCCGAACGCCACCCCTATTAGAAAAGGTAAAACGTATAATATTTATAAATTTTTCGATATGCAATATGTTTGATTTAGCTAATATAATTCATGTGATAATATTATGCACTAGTATTTGTCCTCATTTTGTCATTATTAAAAATTATAAAAATACTATGCATTATTATTTGTCCACATATGATAATACTATGCACTACTATTTGTCCTCATAATAAAAAATAATGTAATATAATATCATTCAAATTAATATAAAATAATATTACAAAATAAATAAAATAATATTATGAACTAAATAAATAATAATAACATAAAATAAATAAAGAAAATTATAATAAAGAAAAATAATATAATAAACATAATAATATAATATAATATCATTTAAAATTATACAAAATAATATTATGGAATAAATAAATATAATATAATATAATATAATACAAACAAATATAATGGAGAAACATAATACAAAATAATATAAAAAATATAATATATTATCATTCAAATTAATATAAAATAAAGAAATATAATATTATTCAAAATAATATTATAAAATAAATAAAAATAACATAATATATTTTAATATATAGAAAAATAATATATTATCATTTAAAATAATACAAAATAATATTATGAAATAAATAAATATAATATAATATAAAATAATACAAACAAATATAATAGAGAGAAAGTAATATAAAAAACATAATATAATATAATATAATAGCATTCAAATTAATATAAAATAATATATATAAAAATAATATAATATAATATCATTCAAAATAAAACAAAATAATATTATAATATAAATAAATATAATATAGTATAAAATAATACAAAAAAATATAATAAAGATAAATAATACAAAATAATAAAAAAATAATATATTATTAAAATAATATAATATAATATCATTCAAATTAATAAAAAATAAAGAAATATAATATAATATTATTCAAAATAATATTATAAAATAAATAAAAATAAGATAATATATATAAAAAAAAATATGCGCAGCTTAGAAACCCGTTCAAGATTCACTCATTAGGAGTGAATGTTGAATAGTCCCCGTTTTGGGACTGTTCTTGTATGTTTCGCTCCCACTTAGGCCGGTGTCAATGAGTTAAGCGAATTTATCTGTTTGTTCTAAAGAAATTTTAGTTTGTTTATCTTCTATTGTTCTCCGGGTGCATACTTAGATTGTGTAAATCATAGTCTATTTCGTGTACTTAGAAACCGATGGTAGATGCTGCCGAAATTTCTTTAGAACAAACACTTGCATTTGTTTAAGTTGTTGACATTAGTGGGACTCACATATAAGAATGGGATAGAAGCATGACCGGTGTAATAAGGGTGGAGATGTATTTAGGTAGGAAACATGCATTATACCTATACATTTTTAATAAGTAAATTTAATGAATACAAAAAATCTTGTCAAAATAGGTACCATGCTATTATGGATTTATATTCAAACCGTAGTTGGATGAGGCGACGAAAGTCACGTTGGCAGATAGGTGCTACAGCTGAATTTAGAACTGGTTGTCAAGTGTTTTTGGATTACGCATATAGCCAGAAAGAATGTGTCAACGCTTAGAACAAGATAAGATGTCCTTGTTTGAAGTGTAAGATTGTCAATTATGCGGACAGAGATATAGTCGCCTATCATTTGCTTGTTAATGGGTTCATGAAAAATTACGAAGAATGTTGATGGGTACATGGACAGAAAAGAGAGTGTGTCAATGCATCGATACATAATCCAACAGACAATAGTACCCATCGTATGAATGACATGGTTCATGATATTGCTGGGCCGAATTTTGATTGGGAACAAGACATAGATCAACCTATGAATTCTGATGCCAAATCGTTATTTAAGTTATTAGAGGAGGGATGCGAACCGTTGTGGCTTGGTTACTCAAAGCAAACTACATTGTCTGCAGTACTGACGTTACTTAACATCAAGGCTGATCACAACATGAGCCATGCGTATTTTGAGTCGCTATTAAAGGCCATTAAGAGTATGTTATCTAACGGTGCAAAATTGCCCGATAACTATTACTTTTGTAAGAAAGTGGTGAAGAAGTTGGGTCTTGGATACCAGAAGATCAATGCATATCCGAACGATTGCATGTTGTTTTATAAGGAAAATGAACAGAAGACAAAGTGCACGTTGTGCAGTCATGATCGGTTTAAGCCTAATAAAGAGGGTGTGACTACAAAAAAGACAAATATACCTTTTAAGATTTTAAGGTATTTTCCAATTAAACATCGGCTGCAAAGATTGTACATGTCTTCAAGAACAGCTGAACACATGACTTGGCATGCAAGATCTCCAGCTAAAGGTGGGGAACTTAATCATCCTACAGATGGGAAGGCTTGGAAAGAATTCAACTTAACCTATTCGGAGTTTGCATTAGAACCAAGAAATGTGAGACTTGGATTGTCAACCGATGGTTTCAATCCTTTCGGCCATTCAGCTATTCCGTACTCCTGCTGGCCTGTGATAGTGACTCCATACAACTTGCCTCCTTGGATGTGTATGAAACAACCATACTTGTTTCTTTCACTCATGATTCCTGGTCCCAAGAGTCCTGGAAATAATCTAGATGTTTACTTGAGACCTCTTATAGATGAGTTGAAGGTATTGTGGGAGGATGGAATACATACTTGGGATGTTTTGACCAAAACAAATTTTAACCTTCGGGCAGCAATTATGTGGACTATTAGTGATTTTCCTGCTTATGGTATGTTATCTGGATGGAGTACACACGGGAATATGTCTTGTCCATATTGTCTGGAGCATACAAAGTCTTTTAATTTACCACATGGTCGAAAGCCCTTCTGGTTTGACTGTCATCGTCGTTTCTTGCCAATAGATCACCCTTTTCGAAGAAATAGAGAAAATTTTAAAAAAGGAAAAGTAGAGAAAGATATGTCGGTAGGACGATTGTCTAGGGCGGAGGTGCGTGACCGTGTGATGAGATTGCCAATAATCCCATTTGGTAAAAGTGTTGCCTCAACAACAATCAATGGGTTTGGTGAGTCTCACAATTGGGTTCGGAGAAGCATATTTTGGGAACTATCTTATTGGTCGACAAACTTGATTCGTCACAATCTAGATGTAATGCATATTGAGAAGAATGTGTTTGACAATGTATTTAACACCGTGATGGGTGTTAAGGGCAAGACGAAAGATAATAATAAAGCACGGTTGGATATGAAAGATATTTGTAAGCGTCCTGGTTTAGAGCTTTATGAATCACCTAATGGAAAGATTGTCAAACCTCATGCAAAATACACATTGTCCAAGAAGCAGGTTGAAGATGTGTGTGCATGGATCAAGTCTATGAAACTACCAAATGGATATGCGTCAAACATTGCAAGGTGTGTTACAGGTGACAAAATACAAGGGATGAAGAGTCATGATTGTCACGTGTTCATAGAGAGACTCTTGCCAATAGCATTTCGAGACTTGCTTGATAAACCAATATGGGATGTTTTGACTAAGCATAGTCATTTGTTCAAAAGCATATGTTCAAAAATGTTAAATGAAAATGACATGGAAATAATTGAGAAGAGCATCATTGAGATCACGTGTAAGCTTGAAAAAATATTTCCACCAGGGTTTTTTTACTCCATGGAGCATTTGCAAATTCATCTACCCTATGAAGCTCGTGTTGGTGGTCCAGTTCAATACAGATGGATGAAGCATACAGTTTTGATGAGATATCTACGTTTGTATCAAATTATTTTCCCGATGAAGTTTTGATAAAGGCCAATCGAGTTTCAAGACATGATGATGGGGGGAACGTTGAACTAAACGGAAAAGAAAAACGCATATTCCTCTCTGAAGCAGAATTACATGTTGCACATACTTACATTCTTCTCAATTGCGAGGAGATTGAGGGATTTGTGAGGTATGCATGTAAAACTCATATTTAGCTTAATCTCATTGATGTATACTATAATCTCATATATATTGTTTCATATATATAATATATATGTAGATCATTCGATGCTGAGTTAAGAACAAATCAACACGGCATAACTGATAAAGATATTGAACTGAATCGGGATCAAAACTTTGCAAAATGGATAAAGGACAAAGTAAGTTATTTAACTTAATTAAGTCATTTTATTTAATTTATGAAACACTTATTCACAATGTCTTAAACAATTGTAGGATCTTAATGACGATATAATTCCTTCAAAGATATACGGCATCGGTAAAAGAACAATCACTACTGGAGTGTTTGTTCAAGGAGATTGCTACAATGAGGTTGGTCGTGCCTTTTATGGGGAGTTGGAAGAAATCATTGATTTGTCGTACAAGGGTACATATGGAGGTCAGATTAATCTATTTAAATGTCGTTGGTTTGATTCAGAAAAAGGGATACGTGTCGATCGACATGGAATTGTCGATATTGACCTCAACAAAAGGACATATATGAATGCACCATTTGTGTTGCCAACTCAAACACAGCAAGTATATTATACTCGTACTCCTATTCGAAAAAAGGATAGAATGCCTACAGATTGTCAAGTTGTCATTCATACTCCTGCGCGCATTCGTGTCCAATTAGTAGAGGGAGAAGTCTACCAAGAGGAGACGTTACATAACCCTCCTATAATAAGTCTCAATGACAACAATCAACTTAACAATTTAGAGGGTGGAGGTGAGGATGATGAATTGGATCCTGATTCAGTACAACACTTAGATGACAGTGATACTGAGGAGGAAGAGTTATTAAGTGACAACGACACCGATTCTGAAGTAGGAGATGGTTATGAATCTCCACATATTGTTGAAAAGGATTCAGAATTTGACAGCGAATTTCATTAAAATGTATGTTTACTATAATTTGTATTCTGTAGAGTTATATATAAATGTTTACTAAATATTATTGACTTGTTGTATATACACGCATTTTATTTCAGTCGCTATTATTATGTAAGTCACATTAATATGTCATTTTTTTGAATTCATCCGGAAGGAAACGCGGTTTAGGCCGGGGTACAAATCAAATACCGAAAGCCCCAACTAATCCAGACGAGCATATTGTATTACAGATTCACTCTGATCCTACTAACACGTAAGTTATTAACCGTATAGTAATATTAAACTCATCAATAATATTATTGTATATACTAATGTAAATTATTCTATATTTCAGAGATTTTGTAGATGTTAGGGTTGTGAAATGTATTTCACAATTATGCCTACAAAACTAGCCTACCCCGTCTATTACATGGGCCAGCACACCGCTAGCCCATAAGGAGGCCTGTTGGCAGGAGTTCCAGGTATTTGTTTTTCCGTAATTTATAATTATTCTATTGAAATATTCTAATGTTATTATTGTATTTTTATTTCAGAAAAGATACAAATGGGAAGATTCACAGACAGGGGTTATACAGACACTATTCTGGCAAAAGTGTGTTGTCTGCACCAAAGATAACATAAAGAAGGAGCGGGAAAAGGCACTGTATAATGTCAGCATAGACCATCCTGGCCAGGCTGCGGAGTATATGCAGGAGTACAGCCCGTGGTGGTGCTCGCGCGATATATGGGTTGAGATGTGCCAGTAGTGGCAGAGTGAAGAATGGGTGAAGAAATGGAGGATTGCCGCCAGGAACAGATCCGCAGGTGTAGCTGAAAGGGAAAAGGCAAAGGGTACATACAAAGACAGTAGTATATCACAGGCGCAACATTTCATGGATAGGGAGGTACAGAGTTCGTCAAATTTACTTTCTTCATATGTACGATAATTTATTTAGTATTTATTTGCATGACTAATATATTTATACACTTGTCATATTTGTAGTCATCTAGTAGGTCCAGAGGTCAGACTATCAATGGGTTGGATGTGTACATGGCCACTCGTGATGGTCTGCCTGATGCTATACAGATATGGGTAATTAAGTTTTTTTAACGTTACATGTTTATACATTAATTTTGACGTTACATTTAACTATTCAATGTATTACTTAATTACAGGACACTTACAACCAACTAATGGATGAGCGGTATCCCCCTGGTAGTGGTCGCCCGCCGATTGATTAAGAGTTGTGGGAAAGGGCGTCAGTTGTCAAAAAAAACTTTGTTAAGGGCCAAGGGCAGTGAAGACGGCCGAGTATTACTGTCTCTTGCAGCTCTGGTAGCCAATCTACCCAAGCATCATACAATCCGACGCCACATAACGCTGCGGACTGTGTTAGAGCCATATGCAGAGATCTTGCACTTCTGCGTCAGCTGCAAGATCATTTGAAAGCGTTGAGCCCTGATTCATTAGCGAATGCGGTGGCGACAGCAGCAAGTCAGCCGGACCAGGAGGAGAAGACTGAGCAAGACGAGGTAATATTATTACCTAATACACCAAAATTAATCAATCAATAATACTATCTTGAACGTGTTTCTTTTTTTGTTACAGGAACGTGGAAGTTAGCTAGATCGATGAAGCTTGGCGAGCTACATATCGTTCTTAGCTTTTTTATTTTATTCATTCTATTGTGTTACACATGCACGGTTGGATTTTTATCCTATTGTATATATTTATGTACTAAGATTTGATTAGATGTTGGTTTTATATTTATTTGAAATTTATGTTATTTCATTTGGTTAGAATTTGATATTTGGTTGGAGATCTCAATTAAATCGTTTATATATATGTTGTGCTGTGTTGGGATGTGTTTGACAGGTAAAGAAATTTTTGGGAATCGAAAAAAATAAAAATAAAAACTTTTTTTCTAAAAATAATAATCAGCGACCGAATTCGGTAGCTAATAGCGGTCGCTAATAACCTGTCGCTACTATTTGGTCGCTGTTCGTCTCAAAATTCGGTCGCTGATAATCATCTCATCGGTCGTTGCATGTTCGGTCGTTGTTAGAGGTCGCTACACGTGGCGAATGTTGTCTTGTGTGATGACTCAGCTTAGAGACCGAGTCAGTCGCCATTTACGATCGCTGAAAGTTCGATCGCTATTGTCCGTCGCTGATATGAATGTTAGCGACCAAACTATAGGCGACGGATATTAGCGACCGAATGCAGTCGCTAATGGCCATTAGCGATGGAATTCGGTCACTAATAAGCGGTCACTGATAGACCATTTTCTTGTAGTGTTTATTTTATTATTTGCACATATCTATATGTTAGAACTAATTTTAATTTGGAGAAAAGTTATTTGGTTAAATGCTTATAAGATATGTTTTTAATTTTATATCTTATTTGAACATTACTTGAAGCGAATATAAGGTAAATATAATGTGAAAAAATGATTAAGGTAATTTTTCTGGGATTATTAGATTGATCTTACCCGAAGTAAAAAAAAGTGAAACAATTATCATGTGGTGGATTGAGATGGAGCGTAAACACATCACTCATAAACACATGCAGCGAGATGGAGCGTAAAACGCACTTGTTGGTGAGATGGAGCATAAAATTCTCTACATGCATCATTAAAAATATTTCCAAATTTAATTTCTAACAATTAAATTATGTTAAAAAAAATGTTTACCCATTTTCTACACATCTCACTTCTCCAACTCTAGGTTTTAAAGCATAACCTTTAATTAATTATTTAAAATCTTATTTACAAATCCTTGTAAATATCTGGGATATTACATACCCAACCTGTCCAACTATGTTTGGGCTAGGGTTTTTGTCCAGAACTTAAGGGTTCGTTTGTCGGACATCTTAAGAGTTAATAATTTAAAGTTAAGGTCTTATGTTAAGACTAATTAATAGTCATTGTAACTAATGATTATGTCGATTTTATATATAAATTGTAGGTTGAACGAATGACGCAAATAAGCGTAAATGGTAGAAGCGAACCAGATAATATTTCAGAACTTGTTCCTATGTACATTGCTATGTTACAATGTGTTATTAAATTATTAATATGAAGATATATTGATGATATTTGTGATACGTGAATAACATGAGATATGGTTACATGTGAAATATGTACAGATATGAAGCATGATTGCTAAATACTAGTTGTTTATTGCATGTGACGCATAAGAAATATGATGCATTCATAAAATGAAAAGCATAAAATGCATGATGTAAGAATAAAATGCAAAGCATGTATAATATGTGAAGCATGTAATGTGTTATGTGTAACTGTTAAACTTGTTGAGCCGTCGTACTCACTCTTGCTTAAAATCAACATTTTCAGATAGTGCAAGTTATTCGATATTTTTGTTAAAGATCAAGAAACAGGAATGTATATTACATTCACTGAAGGTCTAGCACGACCATTGTAGATATCAGTATGAATTGGACAGGTAAAATGATTGTGTAGTATAAGAATTGGTTGGTATGTAATATGAGTGTTAAATACTCAAATTGATTATAATAGAATGTCGTATCATATATGATATTAAGACATACTAGGAATGTATAAAGATTGCGATTCTGGAATAGAAAGTGATGATGTAAAATTGTAAATAAATGATTATTTAGCAATTATAATATTGTTGTAATTGATGAACAGTAAGGAAAATGTAGTACTAGTGTTGAATCGAATCCGAGGTCCAAGGGACCCAGATTCGGGGTCGTCACAAGTTGGTATCAGAGCTGATAGGTTATAAACCTTAGGTAAGAGTACATTAGGCTATAACCGTAATAGAAGATAAGTAAAATGGTAAAGGAATAAATTTAGGTAGTGTTTAAGTAATAACAGATGAATTTGGAAAATTCATATATAGAAGATTATCCAAATGTAGATTTGAGAAGATATACGAGGAATAAAAAGGTCATGTCGTACCTAATTTGAAGAAATGATAGAAGATGTCTTATAATAAGATTTTGAGAAGCAGAAAGAAAATGTTAATAAGGTCAAGAAATGATCATGAGAGATGAACTCGTAATGAATCATATATATTAAAATATGAATTAAAAAAAATTATATTAAGTTAAGAAAAGTTAGAGGTTTATGGTTAGTAATTGAGGACTCATATTAGTGGCTGAGTTGTACTATTCCTTGTATGGGCAGGGAATTTGTGCTTGATTTTAGAACCACTTATCATCCTATATTAATATAGTATTTGAGTTGAACAGTTCTTTGAATGGGCAGGGAATTTGTTCTTGGTTTAACGACCGCTTAACTTCCTATATTGATTAGTGGCTGAGTTGATCAATTTCTTGTTTGGGCACGAGATTGTGTTTGGTTTGACAACCACTTAGCTTCCTATAGTGATAATCGATTTAAATCTGGTGTCGCGTTATTTGTTATATGTATGTTGAGAAGGTGATTCTTTTCTCATGTATATAACGGATAGGTAGAGGATGTTAAGGTAGGTGTGTGTTCTTAAAACTCATACTTATGGTAAGTTTGTGACTCATAATCGTATAGTGCAACCTCTCAGCGAATGGACAATTTTGGTTTGACTAGGATAAGTTCTTCAACCTATATGATTGTGGTAAGTTCCTAAACTCCTAATGTGTGGTAAGTTTGATGAACAGTGAGTATGGGTAGAGTTAAGTAGCAAGATTAAAGCTATACTAGATATAATTATTAAGCTGGAAAAGAATGAGGAGGAAAATTTTAAGGTGTTTGCGATTTAGGATATTCCAAATCTTCTAGTTATGCTAGACTTTGAAATTCCTAAAATTGTGTCAAAATTTGCACTTTTGTGCTTTTGAAAATATCAAAATGTATTTATAAAATCATCACACACCATTAAAGCCATGTTGTGGAGATGAAAAGGACGGAATCCTCAACGTACTGTCAAGATATGCGGTATCATGAAGTCATGAAGTAATGACGAAATCCTCAATGCACTGTCAAGATGATGCGGTATCATGAAATCCTATAAATGAATTTTAGTTATGTTAACTAATCTAAAATGATTTTTAGTTCGTAATGTATAAACAGATTAATGATGTGAGTCTATGCCATTTATTTTTGACTGAACATTTTTGGTCAGAAATGACTCAAGTTTTATTTCCAATCCAACTTATGCTGGAGCGAAATTTTGTAATAAGTCTGAGGTGAACAACCCTATAATGGGGGATATGTCAGAGCCATAAATAAAAAACCCGCAAGGGGGCGTCCAAGAGCGGTGGCATGCTGATATAAAAAAATATGGGTTGGTAAATCCAAAGAGTTCAACCCTGAGTGACGTCGTTGTGCACAGTGCTAGAGTACAATAGGTTGATCACCTAGCGTACAAAACAATTGTGGAATATTTTTATTCTTTGTGATTGATAAACCTTCTCGCAGATGTTCATGGTCTTTATGACCCCTCAGCATAGTATGAAAGTTTTAATGAATATTTTGATTTTCAATTTATTCTTTTGTAAGATATTGATTTTCAATTTGTTCTTCTGCAAGATATTTCATTGTACTGGACTTGTGAGTTTAGAAGTATGAACTTCCTAGAAAATGGTGGTCATAGAATTTGATGAGTAAAGGCATTCTCAGAGATGAAAATTGGTAGAAATGAGTATGATGAAATTTCGGGGACGAAATTCTTATAAGAATGTGTGAATGTAATATCCCAGATATTTACAATAATTGTAAATAAGATTTGAAATAATTAATTAAAGGTTATGGTTTAAAACGTAGAGTTGTCGAAGTGAGATATGTAGAAAATGGGTAAACATTTTTTTTTTAACATAATTTATTTATTAGAAATTAAATGTAGGAATATTTTAATGATATATGTAGAGAATTTATTAAAGAAATAAATTCATTTGAGAAGTGAATGTGGATATATATCTATATACCTAAAGTGTGCTTGTTAGCCAAATAAGAGGATGAGTAAGTTAATACTCAATTAAACTAATAAATTAATTAGTTTAAATATGAAGTCATGAAATATAATTAATTAGGTTAATTATATTAGTATGAGTTAAAGTTGTGAAAAATTTAGGATGATTGTCTTGGATGACAATAACGTGAAGTAATTAATTTAATTATTAAGTTGTTGTATATAGTCTATTAATGCATTTAAAGCAAGCCCAATATTTTAATTGTTAAAAGTCTTATTGGTATTTATAAAGAGGTCCAAATAAATTTAAGGATTTAGCCACATGAAGAGTCCAAGTAATTTAATTACTACTAGTGGACTAGCCCAAAAGAATTATAGATGTTAGCCCAACATGAGAATATTTGCATAAAGTGGGTAATTAAATAAGAAAGTCCAATAAAAATTAAGTTATGTAGCCCAAATCATTTAAAAGTCAAATGATGGTCAATGTGTTGGGAGAATAATTTTAAGTATTGTTAAGTGCAGAGAATTAACTAATATATGGTTAATTGAATAACCCTAGTTGATAGACAAGAGAGAGCATTAACTAAACATTGGTTAAATATTAGGTGAGTGAATTTGATGATGAGAATTAACTATGCATGGGTTAGCTGTAGGAATAATATTATAGATACAATTATGTATGTATATAATTCACCAAGGTAGAATTGGTAGGTAACCATGGGTTGAATGTTGTAGAGAATTAACCATGCCTTGGTTAATTGAGGAAAAAAGATAAAATAAATGTATCTATTTATATGATGAGTTTAGACCATGGTTGGGTGTGTGCACCAATCTAGGTCATTGGAATGTAGAGAGTTAACCACATTGTGGTTAATTGTTGTGAGATATATAAATATGTATATATATAAATAAGATGAGCTTTAACTAAGCATGAGTATTGAGTGACCAATGTTAAGTGTTGGTGTTATGTTGCTTATGTTGCACTTCACCATCTATGTGTCAAGTTGATGTGTGACATTTTAATGGTCAAATATGATAAAATGTAAGTATTGTGCATGTATAGGTGAAAGTGTATACATATATTGGTGTATATATATATATTGTATATATATAAAATAAAGCCAAATTAGAGTAACTAAATATCAAATCCCAAATTTTGGAGCCTACTTGGTGAAAAGAATGTAGATTTTGCTTGCTTGTTGCTTTATTTACACTCAAAAGGAAGCCTAGACTCAAGCTTGATAGAAGTCACTTTTTAGTCATTCAACCAAGTCTATTCCCTTAAATCAAGCCAAGTTTTGATGGTTGCAAGTAATGTTGGTCAAACTGTATAGATATACATATTGTAAGTATGCATAAGTGAAGAGATGAAAGATTTATAAATAAGAACTCATTAGTTCGTTTGTAGGAGTTTAGTCATTTGTTGGTTGTCTACACCAAATATAGAGAGAGAAAAAAGCTAGAGAGCTTGTGAGTTAGTGTGCTAATGGTTCACTCAAGAAGGAGGAAGAGACCTAGCAAGAAGAAGAACTCCATAAAAGGAACTATGAAGGTTGAAAAGTGATATAACTCTTCCTAAGTTAAAATTTTATAGTCTATATATGTTTTAATCGGTCAAAAAGTATTTTTAACCAATCAAACGTTATTTTGATGCTCTAGAAGTCTAAATCTATGAGATATAAGTAGATTCATGGTTTAGTATGTTTAAAACAAGTATCGGTATGAGTTGTATGCAAATAAATGGAAGAAAATTTCATATTGCGATTTACCGGTAGAACCCTAGATGGTTCGATTTTAAATTTCTTGTCAAAACGTTTTCAAAAATGTGATTGAACTATAAAATGTTGTAAAACAAGAAGTTAGGAAGACAAAAGCACTAAGTTGGTGTCATTTGAATGTGAAGAGTTTATTTTATTCAAATTGGGACAATTAAAACCAATGATTTATGATTTTAGTTTTCACTTTGTCCTTGTGAGTAGTTTTTAGTCCAATTCCATTCGGAATTTGGATTTTTGATATAAATAAAATTGTAGAGGGGGAAATTATGATGAGAATGGCTTAAGAATCACCCCAAAATATTTTAAAATGAAGAAGTTATGGCTGTCGAAGTGTCGGAAGGTTGAGCAGTCAAGAAGTTTGTTAGTTCCCAGAGGCACACAAGTGATCTAGAAGGGGGGGGGGGGGTTGAATAGATCTATTAGAAATTTTCACTTTAAGAATTCATTACCAAGTAATTCATTTACTCAATATTTGTTTACACAGCGGAATATTAGTTTGAAAACACCCCTTAAAGATTTATAAAACTTCTCCGTTGAGTTAAGACTATATTGGAGAAAGCCACTTGTTAGGTAAATCAATTAACAGTCATATGTCTATATATATATATATATATAAGACATAATGTAAATGACTGAAAGTAAATAACACCCGAGAGTTTTAAGTGGTTCGGAGACTGAATAACTCCTACTCCACTCTTCTACTACAACGAGTAGGAAATCCACTAAGGATGGTTCATACGGAACCCTTCAAGCTCATTAGCCTGGAAACTCCGGTTCACTAAGAACCCTTCAAACCCAGCAGGTTTGGTTAGTTTAGTCACAAAGACAAGGACATTACTGCCCTCTTCAAGTCTAGCAAACTTGGCTCCTTTAGTCACTATGACAAGGACAACTGCCCTCTTCAAGTCCAACAGACTTGGCTCCCTGTTTGTTTGAAAGAGGTTGGAGTTGCTACTGAGTTGTACTTTAAGTCCTATTGTCTTTAAACACTCAGTAGCAGGGTGTGATCATTCCTGGGATAATATTGAGTTCGGCAATGATGCTTGACTTCTTTATATGCTCAATATTTTCAGGTGATCACCCATTGTGCTGGTAGGCTTTTGTACTTCAGCTCCTTTGGTACTTGATAACTTCTCGAGATGAACTCCTGAGATGACTGTGATGCTCCTTTCTTTTGGTACTCAGTTGTTCCTTCTTATCATAGACAGATTATAGCTTCTCGAGATGGGCTTTTGAGATGATTGTGAAGCTCCTTCCTTTTAGTACTCAGTTGCTACCATGTATGTATCAAGTTGGCGTTTAAGCTTCTCTCTTCCATGTGCCTAGCAGCTCTAAACACTTCTCTTGTAATAGAGTTATTTATCTCTATGTCTTTCTCAATTCAGTGTTAGTGTTTTGATGGATCGTAAAGTCCTTCCAGCACATTCATTTTCTGTTCCACTCTACGATCGGTTGTTGTCTACCATCCTTTCTCTCGTATATTCATCAACAACTTCTTTTCTGTTTGTTATGTAAGTCTTTATATCTCTGAGCAAATTTTACCGTTGAAAGAAATCCCGTTCGTTTCCTTTGGTTTTGTGCAGATCTTTAATACTTTCGATGTTGACTTTCTTGCCACTTGTGTCAGTGCTTTTCCCTTTTCTGACATGTTCTGATATATTGACCTGTAGCTCAGCTTTCTCTGAATTTATAGCCGTTGCACTCCCAGAGTTGTTCAGCAAGGATTTTTATTTCCTTTGTTAATTAATCTTCTGATTCATCAATAAATACCTTCCTTGACTTTTAGAACCAACTGTTCTGATGTATTCAGAGATATCCCATTTCTGACTTTATTCACCATTTTCCTGAGCAGTGGGTCCTAACTTATAGTCGTTTAGGCACAAAATCTTCTGTGACTCTGACACGCATCTGATTTCTCAAGAGCACTTACTCTTTCTTGAATCTAGGCGGGGAGTATTTTCTTTTCTCTCACACTATATTGCAGTTATGATTCCTTGGTGCTTATTGATATCGTAGAGTGATAGTCTGCTCATTTGCACTCTACGAATTCATCTCCGTTCGTTATTTAAAGTATGTCGGGTAAATGGTGGAGATGGAGCGTACTTTTCTTTTACTCTGCGATCTTGCTTTTGTGATCAGATCGTAGAGTTTGTCTGTAGTGCTTTGCTTTATGATTTCGTTCTACGATCTTGTCCTTTTGTTCAAATCGTAGAGTTTGTGAACTGCCGTGCTTCTTAGTGAAATCGTTAAGTTGTAGTCTTTGTTGCTTCATCCTTTAATTCTACTCAACGATTGTTCCATGTGTATAGCAATCTTCTGAATTGCCTTGTCATTCTGTTCCACTCTACGAATTCTTTTATCTGTGCAAAATTCAGTTGTATGTGGTTGCTCTTCAAGTTTTACTCTACGATCTTGCTAGAGCGTGTATATCGTAGAATATATCTCTTCCTTGGTTCAGCATTATCTGCAGGCTAGCTTGGCTGTCTGTTCGACGATCGTAGAGTTCAGCTCTACGATTAGTACATGATCAGTTATTTGATTTTGTATGAATATTCTGTAGACTTCTTGTACGTCTGTCTCTCTTTGATGATCGTAGAGTCGTCCGGGCTGAGAGTCGTACCTTTTACTCTACGAACATGCCGAATTGTTGAGTCTTCTTTGCTTGGAATCGTAGAGTCCATTCTACGATCATATAGACTGATCAACCTAACATATTTGATCTTTTCTAACTAAGTCATTTCTTACATTATTACATCATTACATATTGAAAAGACTTTTACAGACTCTGACATGCACAAATTCAACAGTGATTCATTCTTATGCAACTCTGCTTATATCATACATCGTTTATGCAGAGTGACTTCTATTGAAAGATCAACCTAACATTTTTGATCTTTAAAATCTAAGTCCTTTGTACACATATATCTAAAAAAGGACTTTACACCATTTTAACCAGATAACTTTCATTCTCTTTAATAAGCAGCAGATAGTTTATAACAAGATCATATTTATGCTATACAAGTGTGCACATCACAGTATTTGAAATAGGCAATATATATTATACACCCACAACAATGTAAGCACATAATTAGATTAACATATACTCACTTTGTCAAATAACCACATAAACACTTTTAGACAAACTGTGCACATAAACAAGTAAGCATATAAGCACATTTAGAACAACTACGCACTTTTTCAGATACACATTATATATCATACACACATGACAATGTAAGCATGTAATTAGATTAACATATAATCACTTTGTCACATAATCACATAATCACGTAATCACATAATCACATAATAACGTAATCACATAACCACATAATCACCTTCAGAACATTCACGCACAGAATCAAGTAAGCACATAAGCATATTTACCACAATCCTTTTTGCACAACAGTCATCATCATCAAATCAAACAACCTTCAACAATTTTCCCCTATTTGATGATGACAAAACTAATAGACTTATTGATATGACATTCATATAATGCATCTACTTGACAGGTAAATAATGTCTTACGATACAGTGAAATACTGTATGGCTAGTGCAAAAGGATGATTTCATTAAATGAGCATTCTTACAAAAGGTTATACATACTTACAGCTGCTCTTCATGCTCTAACTTTTCTCCCACTTAGTTTGCTAGTTGTCTCCCCCTTAGTTGCTTAATCCTCCTTCTTCATAGCTCCCCCTTAGTTCATGTATTCTTTTTCAGAGTTCCCCCCTTAGTTCCTTTTGTTGCTCCCCCTTAGTTCCTGTATTCTCTCCCCCTTTTTGACATCATTAAATATGATATGTATGGAGCTTGCAGAGTCACTGCGGATTTAGAAGGATATCTTGAAGTCTAACACAGAGTTTTGAGACTCTACGAGACTAAAAGTAAGTACATTTTCATGGTCCATAGAATGTTGGGACTCTATGAATGGAGGATTGGTATTTTAAGAGATGTTTGCAAAGTTTTGGGACTCTACGAACAGGGAGATGGTGCAAGGTGATTAAGAGTTTAGTAAGTCATAACTGAGTACTTTCTGATTTCTGCATTTTGATTACCCACAGACTGGCTAGAAAACTGAAAGCTGGACAGATTCCAGATGGATATTTCCTGGAAACTTTGGTAGTGAGGATAGAAAGGCTCATTGCTTATCAGTATGGTTGCAAAGGTCATTGCCTTTGAGAAATGTTGGGCGACTAGTGAAAGATTTGGAAATGTTAAGTAGCTCCAGCTGATAGACCTTTGATCATTCATGGCAATAGCCTGTAGAAGTGGTAGCATGGGGATGAAACTGGATAGTTGATTATGATTCCATGAAATATAACATTTTTCCATCGGGCTTGTATGATTCCTTCTTTCTCTACGTCTTCTTTTGATCTGCTTCAGTCGATATGCCTCAAATTTCTGCTTTTCCATATTCCTCAGTAGTCTCACTTTCTTCAGCTTCTTTTCAACTTTCATCCTCATTTGTCTCTCCTTAAAAGTTATATTTGAACTCCTGCCTATTATCTTCATAGAGCCACTTAAATCTCTTCTTCTTTTTTATCTCCTTGACCTTTCTTTTGATTTTTCTCCTTCATGAGTGCCGGTCTCTTCTTTCATCACAGTTTCTTGACAGTCTCCTTTCTCATCTGATTCAGTCTTTCCAGCTTCAGAATTTTCAGAGCATTTTTCCCTTTGTACAACAATTTCTTCAGCTACATCATTATCCTTGTTAAACTCAGGTGTTAAGTCTTTTTCAACTAGTTCAATTTCCTGATCAGAATCCAAAAGGACTTCCATTTCAGACAGGCTATTTTTATGACATTCTGATCTTTCCTCTGAAGAGCCTGTAGATGTTTCTTCTTTTGAACTGTCAGATGATCTTTCTTCAGAATCCGAATTTTCTTCATCATCATTAATTTCTATCACCTGAGGTGGCCCTGTAATGATTGAACTTCTCCACTGTTCTCTAATTCTCTAACTTCTCCTTGGAGCAGTGTGAGTAACTTTCTTTTCTGGCTTCTTCTTCTTCTTCTTCTTTTCAAATTCAGATCCTTTGGAATTTATCTTCTCCTTCTTAGCTTTCTCTGAACAGATAACTTTTTCTTCAACAGCCTTTTCTGCTTCAAAGACTTTTCTTTTCTTCTCTATTTTCTGACTTTCATAAATCACAAGAGTTTTATTTCTTGATTGTTCATTTGCCTCCTGTGATTTCTCCTTAGATATTTCTTCCAATCCCCTTTTTCCTTTTCCTTTAGATTTCTCCTCCATTTTTCTGCTGATGCTTATCGATCCTCTTGTCTTCTTACCTTTATTGGCATGAGGGTTCTTTTTCCAATCTTCAAACAACCTTGGAGTAATTCTTTTGTTGCAGTTTAGAACTTTTCCTTCATCTTCCCCAATTGCATTTGCCAGCAATTTCTTTAAAATGATGCTAATGAATCTTCCATAGGGCATCTTAGGAATGGGCTTTCCTGCTTCAGCCCTTGTCTTTGCATCATCTAACCATCTCTTTATCCATCCTAAGATAACTGCCCCAAAGTTGATTTTCTTTCTTTGAGCAATCGCAGTCATAAGCCTCAATTGATCTTCATTGATAGTATCGTATGCAGTGTCTTTGCACATGATGCTCTTTCCAACAATGTCAGCCAGAAAGTCGTACTGCTAAGGGAAATCTTTCTTCTTGATTCCTTTTAAAGGAGACTTTCTCTCATAGCCCATCAGCTCCAGTCCAAGCTCGATATTAATCTTGTCAAGAGAAGTAATTCCTCCGCTTGGAATACCTAGACTGAGATTGATTTCAGAAACTCCTATTTGTACTGCGATTTCCTTGACCTTTGGGAAGAGAGTGTTTCCTCGATAATCGGCGTTTGAATAGAATTCTTTAACAAGCGTAGAGAAAATCCTGGTGCTGGTTTCCAAACACTGGGTGAAACCAGCATTCTTGACCAGATGAAGAATATCTTTGAATTTCTGCTCTGCATCTCCGAATTTTTCAAAACAAACAAGATTTCCAGGAATGACTTAAAGAGATGCCATGGGATTAAACTGATTTGGGAGTAGCACAGGGAAAGATACCAATATCGGTTTCAGAAGAATTTTCGCTTTCTAGGGTTTTGATGAGTTTTAGGAGAATGGGTATTGACAACTGACGGGAAATGACCATTGTCAGTTTAAAACAAGACTTATGCTAGTTCCCTCTTATTTTTGCAGAGTACACGTGTCAGATACTCATTTGAAGAACGTGGGTTTAACCTTTTTATTTTCCATAATTGAAGCACATCAAGTATTCTAACCCAGTTGAGTTTGAAGGCCATGTAGTTCACTTTCTCTGTATAGTAAGCTTGACCAGTTCGTAGAGTTGGCTGCAAGACACCCAACCATCATCCTTTCAATAGATGGCCTTGATAACTGGTATGAATTGTATGCTGGTAAAAAGCTATGAAGGAGTTTATGGGAAAGATATTTTTTATGAGATGCAAACGTAGACTCAATATGTTCTACGATCAGGAAGATGATCATGGTGACTCTACGATTTGGGATGATAAGGCTTGCTTGGTTATCAGTCATAGAATTTAAGAATTTAGAGATTATGACCGGAGAGATAAGTGCATTTGGTTCATCAATCACATTGTTTTGGGACTTTGTGACTGGAATGAGAAAAGTAGTCCAATGAAGAACCAATTTACTTTTTGCTTTCCTTCTTAAGACGTAGAGTTGACAGTAATTATTCCAAATTGTCTTCTGAAGAGTTTTGTACTTCTGAGCTAGCTTTCTTACTCTACGACTTGGCTTTGCTACTTTACAATCTTGTCTGAGGTGCAATCGTAAAGTCATGATTTGAACTGTTCTACGATCTCTGTTAAGACTGGAGACTTTAGATGAACTCAGAGATCTTTGTTTAGATTGTTTGACAGCTCAAGGACAGCCATCTGAATGGATTATGTAAGAATCGTTGTCATGATTTTGACTGCACAAGTAGAGGTTGCTCTTTGATTCTTAGAGTGGGTTCGTCGTAGAGTGACTGACTGGTTTGACTCTACAATCTCGAAAGTTAGCTTTATGATGCGAAGACAACTCTACGATCTTCTGAGAAGACTCTTTAATCTGCCAAGACCTATCCTGCGATCGCCTGACAGACTCTACGATCCTCCTTTGCAAGATGTACTATCTTCTGACTTGAATGATCTTTTATCTTACCATGATATTAGTGACAAAAGTTCCAACAAGATTCACTAAATCAATAGGTGAGGTAAGGATTAATAGATGCCTCCTTTTATGACCAGCTTCTTTCTCTTCTAGAGAATCCCAAGATTCAAATCTTCTTCATGCATCAGTATTTAGACTCCACTCAATCTATCATAGATTGACTTCCTTGAGATATCCTGCTAATTCGTTGAGTAGGATATACTACGAAATTCATCGTTGAATCTCAAAACAATTTTCTCCACCTTCTTAATATCGTAGAGCTTTCCTCTTGAGGCTACAACATTGTTTCCTTCCTGTTGATCTGCTTGGATTATCTTCATTCAGAATGATTTGTGAGGATGTATGCTTATCAAAAGACTTCCAGTTTAGCATTTTATAGAGCTGACTTCATAAAATCAAGCAGATAAATCTTCAACCATTTCAAGCTTAGAGCTTCTTCTTATGCATTGAAGTTGGAGAGCCAGTACTGCCAAAGGTTATGAGTGTGACCTTTTCTTTGAGATGAACTTTCTTCTTTTCACAGATTGAAGAGTGATTTCTGAAACTTAGAGTAAATCATTCATGATTACTCATTTTTTGCCTTGATCTACTCACCCTTCTCATTCATAGATGGTTTTGAAAAATTTTGACACTGAGAGCATTTGCCTTTTAAATCTGAGCATGTACACATGGTGTGCCTGGCAAGGACTTCTTCATTGTATGAGCTGCTATGTACATGAATGAGGTTCTTCAACTCTTCTTGATCTTTAATGATCTGTAGAATGAATCTTAGATCCGGTGATCATAGATATACATATATGTCCATTCATCCGTGCTGAGTTGATTTCCAGGTCTCGGGCCTAATATCTGTGATTTAGGGAAATGACTTTAAAATTCATCACCAAGGATATTGCAGTGAAGTATACAACTGAAATTTGATCTACCTCCCAATTTCAGAGAAGTAGTTCCAGAAGATCATTGAAGACTTTTGAATTAGATTTCTTTAAAAACCAGTCAAGCTAGAGATCATCCACTAGAAGGAATTAGAAATGCTACTTGTGGATTTCATCATTGATTGCCATATAAAATAGCCTGACAGAACTCTTGATGTTATTCTAAGATAAATGAAGCACTTCCTTTGACACACATCTTCAGATAAGATCCTTAGAATAAAAGTCCTTAAGCTTATCGGAAAGCTTAATGCTGAGCCCATAGAGTGAATATTGATTCGAGACTGATTTCAGCTGGGAAAAAAAAACATTTAACAATTTAAGCATAGATTTCTGTTGGGCTTGCTTCTGCTTCAAACTTTAGAACCGGTGAGAAGTAGATTTGTTAGTGCTTGGTATAGTGATGCTTCCTTAGAGAAGAATAGGATCCGGTGTCCTTTGGCATCAAGATTTGAACTTCCCAGTTTGTTTGAAGGAAAAAATACACGTTTGTATTCTTCGAGTGAATCAACAGAACATCCTTTTGATTTCTTCAACTTGCAGCACCAGATTAACTTTGAAAGTTCACTCGATAGCTTCTCTGCTGAGATCATCTGAATTTGTCTTAGGAAGTATTAATGTAATTTAATATTCAGCATCAGACAGGAAATCAACAATCATCATTCAATTTGTACCTGAAAGAAAAACATTATTTTGTAAGCTTGTTCATACGAAGTGGTTTACTTCAATTCTTAAACTCAAAAACAGAAATTTGCTAGTGTCATAGGATCTACTCAAAGCGTAGCTTTAAACGTTCGTGAGAACCTGCTCTGATACCAATTGTTAGTTCCCAGAGGCACACAAGTGATCTAGAAGGGGGGGGGGGGGTTGAATAGATCTATTAGAAATTTTCACTTTAAGAATTCATTACCAAGTAATTCATTTACTCAATATTTTTTTACACAGCGGAATATTAGTTTGAAAACACCCCTTAAAGATTTGTAAAACTTCTTCGTTGGGTTAAGACTATACTGGAGAAAGCCACTTGTTAGGTAAATCAATTAACAGTCATATGTGTGTGTGTATATATATATATATATATATATATATATATATATATATATATATATATATATAAGACAGAATGTAAATGACTGAAAGTAAATAACACCCGACAGTTTTAAGTGGTTCGGAGACTGAATAACTCCTACTCCACTCTTCTACTACAACGAGTAGGAAATCCACTAAGGATGGTTCATACGGAACCCTTCAAGCTCATTAGCCTGGAAACTCTGGTTCACTAAAAACCCTTCAAACCCAGCAGGTTTGGTTAGTTTAGTCACAAAGACAAGGACATTACTGCCATCTTCAAGTCCAGTAGACTTGGCTCCTTTAGTCACTATGACAAGGATAACTGCCCTCTTCAAGTCCAACAGACATGGCTCCCTGTTTGTTTGAAAGAGGTTGGAGTTGCTACTGAGTTGTACTTTAAGTCCTATTGTCTTTAAACACTCAGTAGCAGGGTGTGATCATTCATGGGATAATATTGAGTTCGGCAATGATGCTTGACTTCTTTATATGCTCAATATTTTCAGGTGATCACCCATTGTGCTGGTAGGCTTTTGTACTTCAGCTCCTTTGGTACTTGATAACTTCTCGAGATGAACTCCTGAGATGACTGTGATGCTCCTTTCTTTTGGTACTCAGTTGTTCCTTCTTATCATAGACAGATTATAGTTTCTCGAGATGGGCTTTTGAGATGACTGTGAAGCTCCTTCCTTTTGGTACTCAGTTACTACCATGTATGTATCAAGTTGGCGTTTAAGCTTCTCTCTTCCATGTGCCTAGAAGCTCTAAACACTTCTCTTATAATAGAGTTATTTATCTCTATGTCTCTCTTAATTCAGTGTTAGTGTTTTGATGGATCGTAGAGTCCTTCCAGCACATCATTTTCTGTTCCACTCTACGATCGGTTGTTGTCTACCATCATTTCTCTCGTATATTCATCAACAACTTCTTTTCTGTTTGTTATGTAAGCCTTTATATCTCTGAGCAAATTTTACCGTTGAAAGAAATCCCGTTCGTTTCCTTTGGCTTTGTGCAGATCTTTAATACTTTCGATGTTGACTTTCTTGTCGCTTGTGTCAGTGCTTTTCCCTTTTCTGACGTGTTCTGATATATTGACCTGTAGTTCAGCTTTCTCTAAATTTATAGTCGTTGCACTCCCAGAGTTGTTCAGCAAGGATTATTATTTCCTTTGTTAATTAATCTTCTGATTAATCAATAAATACCTTCCTTGACTTTTAGAACCAACTGTTCTGAGGTATTCAGAGATATCCCATTTCTGACTGTATTCACCATTTTCCTGAGCAGTGGGTCCTAACTTATAGTCGTTTAGGCACAAAATCTTCTGTGACTCTGACACGCATCTGATTTCTCAAGAGCACTTACTCTTTCTTGAATCTGGGCGGGGAGTATTCTATTTTCTCTCACACTATATTGCAGTTATGATTCCTTGCTGCTTATTGATATCGTAGAGTGATAGTCTGCTCATTTGGACTCTACGAATTCATCTCCATTCGTTATTTGAAGTATGTCGGGTAAATGGTGGAGATGGAGCGTACTTTTCTTTTACTCTGCGATCTTGCTTTTGTGATCAGATCGTAGAGTTTGTCTGTAGTGCTTTGCTTTATGATTTCGTTCTACGATCTTGTCCTTTTGTTCAAATCGTAGAGTTTGTGAACTGTCGTGCTTCTTAGTGAAATCGTTGAGTTGTAGTCTTTGTTGCTTCATCCTTTAATTCTACTCAACGATTGTTCCATGTGTATAGCAATCTTCTGCATTGCCTTGTCATTCTGTTCCACTCTACGACTTCTTCTATCTGTGCAAAATTCAGTTGTATGTGGTTGCTCTTCAAGTTTTACTCTACGATCTTACTAGAGCGTGTATATCGTAGAGTATATCTCTTCTTTGGTTCAGCGTTATCTGCAGGCTAGCTTGGTTGTCTGTTCGACGATCGTAGAGTTCAGCTCTACGATTAGTACATGATTAGTTATTTGATTTTGTATGAATATTCTGTAGACTTCTTGTACGTCTGTCTCTCTTTGATGATCGTAGAGTCGTCCGGGCTGAGAGTCGTACCTTTTACTCTACGAACATGCCGAATCGTTGAGTCTTCTTTGCTTGGAATCGTAGAGTCCATTCTACGATCATATAGACTGATCAACCTAACATATTTGATCTTTTCTAACTAAGTCATTTCTTACATTATTACATCATTACATATTGAAAGGACTTTTACAGACTCTGACATGCACAAATTCAACAGTGATTCATTCTTATGCAACTCTGCATATATCATACATCGTTTATGCAGAGTGACTTCTATTGAAAGATCAACCTAACATTTCTGATCTTTAAAATCTAAGTCCTTTGTACACATATATCTAAAGAAGGACTTTACACCATTTTAACCAAATAACTTTCATTCTCTTTAATAAGCAGCAGATAGTTTATAACAAGATCATATTTATGCTATACAAGTGTGCACATCACAGTATTTGAAATAGGTAATATATATTATACACCCACAACAATGTAAGCACATAATTAGATTAACATATACTCACTTTGTCAAATAACCACATAAACACTTTTAGACAAACTGTGCACATAAACAAGTAAGCACATAAGCACATTTAGAACAACTACGCACTTTTTCAGATACACATTATATATCATACACACATGACAATGTAAGCATGTAATTAGATTAACATATAATCACTTTGTCACATAATCACATAATCACGTAATCACATAATCACATAATCACGTAATCACATAATCACATAATCACCTTCAGAACATTCACGCACAGAATCAAGTAAGCACATAAGCATATTTACCACAATCATTTTTGCACAACAGTCATCATCATCAAATCAAACAACCTTCAACAAAGTTGACTTTCTTAAAAAGGGGTCTGGCGCACTTGCGCCAGAGGCCACTGCCAAAGCAGATTTTTGTGCACCGAGTCGGGTCGGATCGGTCCGGGTCGAGTTTTCTTTGATAAATTAAGTTAAAATAAGTGTAAAATGAATGTGTTTGATTATTAAACCAATACATGAAGTTTATTAATAATTAATTGGTAGTTAAATGTTTAAAATAAAGATTAAAGTTAACACAATTAAAAAGTTAACTATTAGTATTGTTTGAAGATTATTAAAATATTAGTAAATGATCAATAATATTAGTATATGATTAAAAAGTTATTAAATGATTTATAATATTAGAACATGATGAAAATGTTATTAAATAATTAATGACATTAATAAGTGATTAAAAGATTATTAAATGGTTAATAATAATAATGAATGATTAAAATATTATTAAATGGTTCATAATATTAAGAAGTGATTAAAATATTATTAAATGGTTAATAATATTTGTAAGAGATTAAAATATTATTAAATGGTTAATAATATTAGTGAATGATTAAAATATTATTAAATGGTTAATAATATTAAGAAGTGATTAAAATATTATTAAATGGTTAATAATATTGATAAGAGATTAAAATATTATCAAGTGGTGAATAATATTTGTAAATAATTAATATATTATCAAATGGTGAATAATATTTGTAAATGATTAAAATATTATTAAATGGTTAATAATATTAGTAAGAGATTAAAATATTATTAAATGGTTAATTGTAATATCCAGGATATTATGACGTGTAAAAAGTTTAAATAAATAAAATGTGTGTATTTTAATTATTTAAACTAAGTAGGTAATGTGAATTGTGTAAATTAATTATGTATATATATACTTTATTGTACGGTTACTAATTTAATGAATTGTGTCAATAAAAA
Organism: Hedera helix; assembly: GCA_947179155.2. Classification (NCBI taxonomy): domain Eukaryota; kingdom Viridiplantae; phylum Streptophyta; class Magnoliopsida; order Apiales; family Araliaceae; genus Hedera; species Hedera helix. The sequence goes on from OX359266.1 coordinate 25,553,718, forward strand.
GGGGATTAATATTGGAAATTACTCATAAATTAAATTAAAAGTTAACAAGAGAATTAACAAGGTCAGAATTATTGATTATAGATTAATAAATTATTATGGGAAATTTTGGAAATTATTAAGAAGTGTAACTAATTATATAAAATATATAGTAATAAATTATATATTTTATATAAGGAAATATAATTAAACGTAAAGGAATTTATAATTATATAAATTATATGAGAGTAAATATATAATTTATATAAGAGAATAAAAATTTGTTAAGAAAAATGTAATAATTATATAAATTATACAATATTTTATGGCATAGTTTATATAAAGTATATGAAATAGTGAAAAAGTATAATAAATAAATATGAATAATTTTTATTTTCAATAAGACAAATTGTGTTTATGTAAAATAGAATTATTTCTATTTTAATGAGATTTAATATTTTTGTGATTTAAATATGTGAAAGAAATTATTATAATACATAATATATTAATTGTTTACTTTGTTTATTTTCTGTTTATGTATTGTACTTCTTGTATGTAATTACATCTGTTTTTAATTACATCTGCATTTCTACCGCCTAAATGGTCGGATTATACCTGTATTTATAATTTCAGTTAAATATTCAACTGTGAGGTCCCTTTCCTACTTCCCTTTGCATCATGCATAATTTATTTATGGTTATGAATTGTGAGTAGTTAACCCCTGTTCTGCAAGGTCAATGTCACTATCTGCACACCCATTAGTATGGTGAGTGGTGAAAGCCCGTACTTTTGGTTCTCTGTTTTTATTTCTCTTGTTCTTCCGCCTTCTTGGTATCAGAGCCCGTACTTTTGGTTCTCTGTTTTTATTTCTCTTGTTCTTCCGCCTTCTTGGTATCAAAGCCAAGTTATGTTTATGTGCTATCAGAGTTTTGATTTGCTATTCATATTTATGTATCTATGCTTCTACTATCTACGTTTGTCCCTCTATCCTTTGATCACCTTCCTTACAGTAGACCACCTTGATATTTTCCGAAGCAGTCGTAAGTCTCTTGGATTGAGCAGTGATTCTGCAATTACAGGAATAATCACTACGGTCTGTGACTGCATATGTAAGTGGGTCTGTATCTTAGACATATTAGTGACAGCAGATAAGTAAAGCAATGGATGTGTTTATATGATTGTTATTTCATTTCACTACTTAGTACATATTCATTTCTTGATCTTTATTCCTTTTATTTTAGCAGTGGCTTCTTTTGAAGTATCACATGCAACGAGAATCCACCTTTGTGGCTCCTAAATCCCTCAACTAAGGATCTAGTATCTCGGATTTCTATCAATCCTCTTTGTGCAGAATAGAAGACCAGCCTTGTAGAATGGGTTTTTCAAAATTATTATGAATCGTTTATTCAGATCTAACTCTTCAGTCAGCTCTAGATCTTCTTTATCTTCTATTCCTGACATAGTGAACCAAGAAGAACATAGTTATGAAAACCTTAGTCAAGATTTGGGAAACTGGAATATCCCCAGTATTTCTCCCAGAGAAATTTATCAGTCTACCTTTTTAGATAATTTCAAGTCAGACTATAGTGTTAAAACTGTTGAAAAAATTTATGCTATTAATAAAGACCATGAAACTTGTAGTTTTCTCACTACAGAAGTCATCAACAAACAAAGAAGAAAAGGATACAACTTTATCTATGTCAGATTAATTCAAGTTGTTGTTAACCCTTTAAGTATTAAAGGAATAAATTCAAGTATCTTGTTATGTCTTAGAGATGCTAGATACGTAAACTTTCATCCTAGTATCTTAGGAATAATGGAATCTAGTTTGCACAATGGACCCGTCCATTTTAATTGCTTTCCAGATTTTACATTAAGCCTAAGTGACCCTCATTTATTAAAAGCTTTAACTCTGAATATTAAAACTGCTGGTGAGATTACTCAGATGATTGAAGGATCTCAAGCTTTAGCTTTAATATACAGAATTTATTATAAAACAATGAAAACTAATTTAAATGTAAAAGCTTTAAGTAAAAGTCCTAAAGACAAGACCATTTTAATTCAGAGCAGTACCAGTGATGCTAATATTCAGGTCCCAAAGACTCTTCTTTGGAAAGATGTGACTCTTCCGAGTCAATGGATATTAGATAACGAGGTACCTCAAAAACCAGTTATAAATGAAGTTATTAATTTTGATAATGTTAAACAATACTTAGATGGTACTGTTAGAATAAGTTTTGATGATTCAAGGCTTAGACGACCACTAATTATTGAAGACATTACCAGTCAGTCTTCCTCCCATAGCAGAAAAGATTCTGATCTGTTAGGAAAGGCTAATTTACCTAATGTAAAATTAAAAGGAACTTTTACCGAAGGACAGACAAGTCATCCCTGTTATGACAAGTTTGAACCTGTCAATCAGCCTGAGGATGATGAATCCCAGAATTTATCTCCTACCCAGTCTGATTTTGAACCTAAACCACTTCATCATCAACTTAGAGTAATTAAAAAAGAGTTTGAAATTAATAATCCCTTTTTGATTAATGATTTCAACTCTAAAGAAAATAAGCCTAAAAGACATCTCTTTCGTGCTAGACATAGCAAAGATGAGAGAGAAAAAATAGTTAAAAAATGGAGAAGATTTGTAACTAAAGAAAAAATAAACATTACATTCTATAATTGGTATGATACCTATTATGGAAAATGCAATGTTATAACTAAACATAAATGGACTAAAGAAGATAAAACCACTGTGTCTTCCAGTCACCCTCCTTTAGAATCATTAATTATCACAGTTAAAGATACCACTGTTATTGCTAGTCCTTTTAAAGAACCAGAAGGTAATAACAAAAGAATTATTGAACAAAACAATTTTACTAACCAGTATCTTGCTTCTATAGGTAAACAGTTAGATAAAATTGAAGAAAAGTTTGATAATAATTTAAACACTCATTTAAGTAAATCTGAGAAACCTTTACTTAGTCTTCCTGAAAAGAGATCTGGATTGAGTTTACCTACCTCAGACAAAGAACTTGCTAAAACCATTGACAAACTTATCAAAAAGCTTGATAAGCCTGAATCTAGTGAAACTAGAATGTTAGCTGTCATTGACCAAACCCAAGATCAAAGTCAATCAGATACATCATCTGATGATTCTGAACTTGATGAAACAATCAATCAGTTTAGTAAACTAACCTTTAAAACTCCAAATCCTACTAGTATTACAAAAAATTGGTATACTAGACCAACCCCTCCAGACTTACAGTTTGAAGAAAGGAATCTAGATAATCAATTTTCTGTTTCTGCTAATAAGATTTATGAATGGAATATTGATAGTTTTAGTGAGCAACAAATTTTAAATAAACTAAATCATATGTCTATGGTTGCAAACAATTACTTGACTAATTTCCCTTAAATAAGTCAAGCTGGTATTGTTGAGTTATTGGCTACTGGATTTATCGGAACACTTAGAAGTTGGTGGGAGAATCACCTTACTGAAATTTCTAAGCATTCTATAATTCATGCTATTCAGGTAGATAATGATGGTAATCCAATAGTTAATGATGTCCTAGGTATTGGCCCCCCTGATGGTGTCAATACTCTTATTTATATTATAATTAAGCATTTTATTGGTACTCCTAGCAACATTACTGATAGGATCCATGACCAACTAAGTAACCTTAATTGTCCTACCCTAAGTGACTTTCCGTGGTATAAAGATGTGTTTATTAACAGAGTTATGATGCGTGAAGATAGTAATAAATCCTTTTGGAAAGAAAAATTCATAAATGGTTTACCTAGTTTATTTGCTCATAAAATCAGAGAAGAGTTATCTAAAACCTTAGGTTTTATTGATTATGATAATTTAACTTATGGTGATATTGTAAGCCAAATTCAAAAAACTGGTTTTAAAATGTGTATTGATTTTAAACTTAGTAAGCAAGCTAATAAAGATAAAAACAAAGCTGAATATGAATTGGGAACATTCTGTGAACAATATGGTTTGCCGCCTGCTGCCCCTTCTAAAAGAAAACATATTAAACACTATAAAAAAGATAATTACAAACCTAGAAGAAAACATAAGAGTTATGATAATAAAAATGATTATTATAAAAAACAGTCACCTTTTAAGAGAAAAACTTATAAAAAACCTTCTTATAACCCTAAGAAGAAAACTTATAAGAAGTTTGATAAAAGTAAAGTTATTTGTCACAATTGTGGTAAGCCAGGTCATTATAAAAATGAATGCAAAGTAAAAGAAAAACTTAAATAGTTAAAAATTACTGATGAAGATACTGAACACATTCTAGAATTAATGAGAATAGAAAATCATTCTAGTGATAATAACTATGATGATACATTTTCTGATTCCTCTGATAATTCTAGTAGCAGTAATGATCCAGATGTCACCCTTGGATGTGTGGATAGTTGCTGTAATAAAAAACTTAATGTTATTAATAAAGTTAACGTTTTTACTGCTAATGAAGAAGAACAAAACTTACTTATTGAATTAATAGGAAAAATTACTGACCCTAAATTAAAGAAAAGATATACTAAACAATTAAAAGATTTATTAATAAAAGATAACCCTGCTGATAAGCTTAATAAGGTTAAAGAAAAGCCTGTTTTTAGCCTTAATAAAACTCTTAAAAGATTCAAGAACCCTGTTAAAGAAATTACTTTACCAGAGTTACATTCAGAGGTAAAAAATATGAAGAAAGAAATTTCTGAGTTGAAACAAGAAATTGAAAAGATTAAAATAAGCACTACTATTGCTGTCAATGAAAGTAGTGGTGATGAAGAAGAAGAGGAAGAGCCCACTTCACCCAAAGAAAAGGATGAAGCTGAAACTTCAACTTCTCAATACGAATTAATTGAACAAGGTAATTCTTTAAAAATTTTAAAAGATATTACTATTCAAAAATGGTATATTAATATAACATTAGTTATTAATAAAACCTTTACTCTGGAACTTCCTGCTCTTGTTGATACAGGTGCAGACCTTAACTGTATTCAAGAAGGATTAATTCCTACAAGGTTTTATGAAAAAACTAGTGAAAGACTTAGCTCCGCTAATGGTAGTCAAATGGAAATAAAATATAAATTGCCTAAAGTTCATATTTGTCAAGATAATATTTGTTTTAAAACATCCTTTGTTTTAATCAGAAACATGACTGACAAAATAATTTTAGGGTTACCATTTATATACTTATTATATCCATTTACTACTACTACCAAGGGATTGTCTAGTAATCACCTTGGGCAGAAGGTCACCTTTAGATTCATTACTGAACCTAAAGAGAGAGACCTTAGGAGTATCCAAGAAAAGTCTATTACTAAACATTTGAATATTTTAAATAGTAAAACTCAGCACTTGAGTTATTTAAAAAATGAAATCAATTATAAAAGAGTTGAGGAGCAATTAAAAAATCCTGAAGTCCAAAGAAAAATAAAAAAATTTCAGGATCTTTTAGATAAAAATGTTTGTTCCAATTTACCTCATGCTTTTTGGCACAGAAAAAAGCATATTGTTAGGCGGTTATGCTAAGGAATTTAAGGAACATTTAATTCCTACTAAGGCTAGACCTATACAAATGAATCATGAGTTAATGGAATTCTGTAAAAAGGAAATTGATGATTTACTTGCCAAAGGCTTAATTAGAAAAAGTAAATCCCCATGGTCTTGCCCTGCTTTCTATGTCAATAAGAATTCTGAGATAGAAAGGGGTGTTCCCAGACTTGTTATTAATTACAAACCTTTAAATAAGGTTCTGGAATGGATTAGGTATCCATTACCAAATAAAAAAGATTTAATTAGTAGATTAAGTCAAGCTGTTGTCTTTAGTTAATTCGACCTTAAGAGTGGATTTTGGCAAATCCAGATTCATGAGGAAGATAGATATAAGACAGCCTTTACCACACCTTTTGGTCACTATGAATGGAATGTCATGCCATTTGGCCTTAAGAATGTTCCTAGTGAATTTCAGAATATTATGAATGATATTTTGAACCCTTTCAGTCATTTTGCAATTGTCTATATTGACGATGTTCTAATTTATTCAAACTCTATTGAAGAACATTGGAAACATTTAAGTTCATTCTTTAGAACTATTCAGACTAATGGTCTAGTTCTATCCCAGTCAAAATATAGTTTGTTCCAAACTCATGTAAAATTCCTTGGCCTTAACATTCAACATGGTCTTATTTACCCCATTCATAGAGCTATCCAATTTGCCAGTAAATTCCCAGATGTCATTACTGACAAAAATCAACTTCAAAGATTTTTAGGCTCTCTAAATTATATTAGTGAGTTTTATAAAAATTTGCGAATTATATGCAAACCTCTTTTTGATAGACTCAACATTAACCCTCCTCCTTAGACAGATATTCATACTTCAGTTGTCCAAGAATTAAAAAGGCATGTTAAGACTCTTCCTTGTCTAGGCATAGCTAACCCTACAGCCTTTAAAATAGTTGAAACTGATGCCTCTGAAATTGGCTTTGGAGGTATTCTCAAGCAAAAGTTATCCCCCACTTCTTCTGACCAAATTGTTTGTTTTTACTCTCATGCTTGGAATCTAACCCAACTCAATTATTCAACTATTAAAAAAGAAATTTTATCTTTAGTTTCATGCATTAATAAATTTCAAAGTGATTTATTAAATCAAAAGTTTTTAGTCAGAATTGATTGCAAATCCGCAAAATATGTTTTAGAAAAAGATGTTGAAAATATTGCCTCTAAACAGATTTTTGCTAGATGGCAAGCTATTTTATCTATTTTTGATTTTGATATAGAATATATTAAAGGAAGTCAAAACTCTATCCCAGATTTTCTGACTAGAGAATTTATCCAAACAGGTACCAAAAATGAGTGAGAGAGAGAAACAGAAGAAAGATCGTGGTAAAGCTCTTGCCTCTGGGCAGCCTAGTAAAACTCTTGTCTTAGGACAGTCTGGTAAGGGAACTATGGTTCCAATTCCTTATCCCAGTTATACAGTTAGACCTCCTACCACCCAATTCCAGGTTTTAGGCCAAATTCCTAAACCCTATAGCTCAGTCCTTGCAAGTCAGCCTAAACCATATGATCCTTTTGAATCCCAAGCCCCGAGCCAGATTCAAAAGACCAGTCAATTTAAACCCACTTCCCAATATATTCCTAATTATGAAGTTAACCTGTTTTATGTTAAGCCTTATATGGACTCAAAAGACGACCCAGTCAAACTTGCTACCCAGTTTTTCCCTCCGGGATGGCATTTCGCCCCTCCGGCCCCTTACAAGACACTTACTTATTATAAAAATATTTTAACAAAAACTGACTCTGTCAATATTAAACCAATTTTTGATAAAAATGACATTTCAAAAATTATTTTTCACTCTCTTTATATTAAAAAACTTATTTCGAGGGAAGATTGGGAAAATCACCGTTATACCAATCGTCTTTCTGATTTAAGAGTTATTGAGGAAGGTCTCGAATCCTCTTTTAGTAACTATTTCTGTTATTTTGATTACATGGATGCTTGGCATAAGATCTTTCTTTACCAGAGCTCCAATTTCAGTCACTCTTGGTTCATCCAGTTTGACCACAAATTCAAAAGTCAGATCCCGATTTGGTTCACCCTTTGGTGGTCCAGATATGGCCTTTCTACAGAAGTTATCCCTGAGTCTCTTCGTACTCAGATTAATCATTTTAGTAATAAATCTCCATATAACCCTAAAATGGAAGGTATCCCAGTACTGCTCCGTTTTTCTAGTAAATATAAGATTCCTTGGATTTTGAAATGGCAGTATAACCTTCCTGCTTCTTCTCAACCTCCATCAGTTACCAGAATCTTTTTTATTAAATGGTGGGATAAGTTTGAAATTGATCGAATTACCCAGCAAGTTCAAAAGGAGTTTCCTCCTACTCCTATTACTCCAGTCAAATTGGAAAATGTTGGCTCCTCCGACAAATCCAAAGTTAAAGGTTCCAGTTCCGATTCCTCTGTTGCTGCTACTCTAGCAGGAGTAAAAGAATTCAGTACTGTCGAGCTAAACTTACTAGCTAAGGCAATTCATGAAAGAGTTAACACCATCAAGGAAGAAGATTCTTCATCTTCCTCAAAGTCATCTCAAGCCTCAGTGAACCAGGATCCTTACGGCACCATTGATCTCCAAGATGCTCAGGATCCTTTTGCCTAGTCATCATGTCTATGGCTCCTATTCAGCTCCCGTGAGCTCACAGTAATTCCCGGCCCTTGCCGTCAGTCAGATTCCTTTCCACATGCTGTGGCCCCCAGTTATCAGTGTCCGCGCACTCATTTTAAGCATCCAATGCTTTCTGGCCCCTGCTTTTGCACGCCGAGTCAAAGAATAATGATTTTCCTCCTTTTGTAAAAGCAAATAGTAAAAGTTGTCTGTTTTAGTCAAAAGTATCTACTGTTCAGCAATAGTAAAGTGTCTGTAATTATTCTACTTTTGTTAAAGCAATTATCAGTCTGTAACAGTAAAGATTCCCAAATAATTGTACACAGCTCTCTCCTTACTCTATAAAAGGAAGGCTTGCATTCAGAGTTAGGGGACTTCACCTTAGGAAGAAACCATAGAAACTTGGTAAGACTCAGAGTTCCTTCTCTAACCAATCTTAAGTTTCTATTCTGTTCCCTGAGTCCTTCTGTCTAAGTTAATTGTTTACTTTGTTTATTTTATGTTTATGTATTGTACTTCTTGTATGTAATTACATCTGTTTTTAATTACATCTGCATTTCTACCTGCTAAATGGTCGGATTATACCTGTATTTATAATTTCAGTTAAATATTCAACTGTGAGGTCCCTTTCCTACTTCCCTTTGCATCATGCATAATTTATTTATGGTTATGAATTGTGAGTAGTTAACCCCTGTTCTGCAAGGTCAAAGTCACTATCTGCACACCCATTAGTATGGTGAGTGGTGAAAGCCCGTATTTTTGGTTCTCTGTTTTTATTTCTCTTGTTCTTCCGCCTATATATATATATATATATATATATATATATTATAGTAATAGAAAATACATGGATGTTTACGTAATGTATATGTAACAAAGTTGAAATGTGAAAAAATTAATTTTATTAAGTTATGTGTATTATTTTATTAATTTTGGAAGGATGAAGTACCTTATATAATTACATGCATGTCATTATGCGTGTACAAAATTTATCAAGTAAGGTACCCTAAAAATATATAAATATTATTTATAAATCATTTTATGAATTTTAGTAAATTAAAATAAATATTTTATATACATTATATAACATATTTATTACATGAAATAACTACATAATGTACTAAATATGAACGTATGCGTGATTTTTTTTACCAAATTAGTGTAGGTCGGTGGACTTGGACATGAAAAATTAAACCAATTTAATTATACTTAAGGCTTATATATGGCTAAGGAAAGGTTTAATAATAATTAAAAACAATTATCAAACATTAACCAAACCAACATAGCTATTTCATTTCTTCCTTTTCTTCCACCACCACCACGCCACCCGAACCCACCTTCACCACCAAGAGAGAGAATCATTGGTGTCATCCAAGTCTATAACAAGCTTTAAAGGAAGATATTCAAGCTTAAGAAATGTATAAAACTCTTTTAATTGAATTATTTTAGTATTTATTGTGATAAAATAATTTTGTGAAAATTAGTAAATAATTAGGATAATTGTTCTATATAATTTTTGGGTGTGTATTTATGGATTATATGATGTTTAGAGTATTTTTGTGGTGAAAAGTATGATCAAAATGGTATAAAATTCTCATGTTATTTTTTTTTCGGAACCGGGTATTAAACGGCGGCATTTTGGGGGAACGGGAGGACTGGGCCGCGCTACGCGCGGCGGCCGAAAATTTTCGGTAACCGGGTAGGAAACGACGTCGTTTAGATCAAGGAAGGAGACAGGTCCGTGCCATGCGCGGCGGACCGAAGTTCGGTTTATTTACGCTTTTGCCACCGATACCATTTTTTCCACTTAATTACGAAAATGCCACTAAGATTTTAATTAATTAAAATAAATGTTTAAAAATTATATAAAATCAAAAAAATATATAAAAATATTTTATAAATTAAATTTAACAATTTTCCAATTTTGAGGAATAATTCCAACTAATAATTAAATGTTTTATATATGAAGACATAAAAAGGACATGATTAAATTAAATTATCAAATTAGGTTATAATTAATTGTAAACACCAATATAGGTCCGACGGGTAGAATATTTATGTTATGAGTGATATTAATTACATAAATTAATATCGTGGGTTACTAAATTATTATTATTTGATTATGTTATTATTATAGATTGTCCAAAAAAGGATAATTAGCTGTTAAATTAATAATCAGACATCGAGGCAAGTTCCTAAACCCTAATCTTGAACCATTTATCATATGTTAAATATTAAAATCCCAATTGAGTTATATTTTCTAAATTTTATCGTTATTCCACTTTCTTGAATATTAATTTCGATTGATGTTGTAAATTGTTTGATTAAAATTGAAAATCTCTGTTGTTACTCACATTCCTCTTAAATGAAAATTTTAACGAATCATAATTGTTAATGAGTGAGTTGATGATTGTGAGTCTATGCTATTTGTTCGGCTAGGCTTTTGATACAATTAAATTTCAAATTATTCTTTATTGTTAAGTACTGAGTCAAACCAAATTGTTTTGGTGCGGACTCTTAGAAATTGAGATGAACAACCCTGTTTCAGGGGATATAGCTTGTCGGATGCTTTAAATTCTGATACTCCGCGATATGCAGTAATATAATGTGCACAATTATAGGTACGAGAGGCCGATCACCTCGAGTACGATTTAATGTTTTATGGTCTTTATGACACATACAGGTTATCAGTGTTACCATTGATTAACCTATGTTCAATGGTCTTGTGACCCTTAGTATGATCCTCATTCATCATATTTCAAAGGATAATTCCCTCAGTTATTTGCTTTCATTTGACATGAAATCATGTTACGCTATTGTTATAAATTCTTTTTCTCATGATGCATTGTTATTCAATTCATTATACTTATTGAGCACTTTGGTTGCTCATTCTTGCCTAATTAATGTAACGCAGACAAAGATGTTAAATCTGAGGGTATAAATAAGAAAGACAAAGGAAAAGAAAAGATGTCGGAATGAAGAAATGATGAATTGTTCTCCGCTGGTAGTTTTAAATCCATTTTGTGGCTGTAGATATGGAATACTTATCCTAGTAATGCTGTATGTACGTAAACGTTAATGACCCTAGGGGTTTGTTAGGTATATTTTGTATTAACTTGGATATTAATGGATGTAAATTATTAGAAATTTTGAGTAGAGGTAAATGAAAGTAGAATGTATGAACAATGAGAACCAAATTCAAGGTTTAAGGAACCCGAATTTGGGGGCGTCACAGGATGGTATCAGAACTGAAGGGTTTAAAACTATATGTGAGGGAAAACCTTAGTAAAAAACCTAGGTATAAGTGCGCAACTCAAATCGAGTTTAAGAAAAAGGAAAGTAGGGAATCTAGGCGGTCCAAAAGTCAATAATTTGTGTGTTATATAAAAGTTATTATGTAATTGTTAGATTAACCTTAATAGAGGGTTATTGTGTTGTTGTTTTATAGGATGTCGGAAGAAGGTGAACCAAGTGGGGCTAGTTTCGAAGAGGAAGAAGTTAGGGATATACATGTAGTACCTGAGCGGGTGATTACTAGTCCACTAGTGTCTGTGGAAAGGTCAGAGTATGGGCCAAACCCTGAACCGGAAGAGCATATGGAAATAAATGATGAAGAAGAAGAAGAAGTAATAGGAGGATCTTCTGAAGGTACTCCTCATGAAAACTTATACCCAAATGAAGAATTAATAACTAATGTCATAGACACTATAAATGGTTTAGAGATTCAGGTGACCGATCTTACACACCAAGTACATGAGTTAGAAGCTGTAACGACCCCGAAATTCGACCCACTTTATTACCTTAATTTTCATATTTATGAAACATTATTTTCCTTACGTCCAAATTTCGGTCCGTTAATAAATCTTTAATCTCCTTCTTTAATCCAATAAATGATTTTAAAATCATCAATTATCAAAATTCTCATAAAAAATTTTCTTTTTCTCGATTCAATCGTTGTATTAAAATATTTGGATGTTTAAAATCTTTACATCTGGATCCTAGTCCCTGGATCGCAACCTTAACTTTTTCTTTCTTTTACACGTATCATAAAACTCATCATTTAAAATTTACTGTTATTTATTTTCATACAAATATTTCTTGTTGCGTCATTCGTAATCAAACATATAATAATTTCTACCGTAACAATTATCCTGACCAATCACAGTTCATAATTGAACTTTTATCATATCCAGACTCAACTTATATATACATACAATTCATCACAGTAAATAAACAAATTTCTCAAGTTGAATTATATTATTAACAATATAACAATCACGTTTTCTACCTTCTAGGCAACTCATCTCAAACTTAATCCGATATTCTTGAAACTTATTTCTTTATCTTACAAAAGTTTATTTTAAACAAGTAATGAGCACAATGGCTCAGCAAGTTCAACAGTTTATATTTCACGTAGCACATACCTTAACATGCTCGGTGTGTGTCATATGTCATGTGCTTGTGCTTGTGCTTCTACTATAGCAATATATATCACATCATTGCACAAAGTACACATAGTTGTCATATTATCCACATATCACATAACACATAATTTATATGCATTTAAACGAAATTAACATATCATATCAGATAATCAAAGTACTGAGGAACTTGTCTGGCGTCCAGTTATTTAATTGATAGCTTAAAACCCTCTCTCGATCAACCTATGATCATAAAATAATCAAATAATAATTATTTATCTCTTTATGATATTAATTTATTTAATTAATATCATCTCTGGGTCAATTATCAATTTATATGGTTAATTATATTAACCTCGTCATTTAAAATATTAACATAACTTAATATTTAATGCCTTCACTACGGACAACATGGCTTATCGGATAAATTTTAGCTTATTCGGTTGTCCAAATTTTCATTTATTTACTTTCTAACCTTTAAACCTAATGGATTAATATTTAAATATTAATCCCTAATGTTCAATATTTTTATAAAAAAATACTAAATTAAATGTCCAAACATCATTTCTATATTTTTAGTATTTTTCTATAATTTTCTATAATTTTTAAATAATTTTTAAATAATTTTTAAACATTTATTTCATTAAAAACTGATTATGGGGGCATTTTGGTAATTTTCGCGCCCTTAGGGACATATTCGATATTTTTCGAAAAGCCCAGGGGCATTTCCGTAACTTTAGCAACGTTAGGGGCATAACCGAAATTTACCGGAAAGTCCAGGGGCATTTTCGTAATTTCGGTGGCCCAAGGACACGGCGGGTATTATCGCAAAAGACCAAGGGCACGCTGGTAATTTCCAGTCGTGTCGGTCGCCCGCACAATGCGCGGCAGCTGTTTCTACCGACGCCCAAAACGACGTCGTTTCCTAGCCGTTCCAAAAATTTCCTCCGCGCAATGCGCGACTCCCCCTTCCGCATGCCAAAAACGACGTCGTTTTTTGCCCGCGCTTCTGAAATGCCGCGCAATGCGCGGACAGTCCCAAATTTCTTCTTCTTTCTCCTTCGTAACAGTGCACCAACTTTCAATTTTTCTCCATTTTTGCTCCAAAATTTCACAATAAACTATTCCAAAAATCACATAATTCATACATATACACATCTATAAATTATTTAGAATAATTATTCTAATTATTTTCTAATTTTTCTACACAATTCTTTTACCAACAAAAAATACATAAAGAAATAATTTATACCTTCTAAAGTTTGCCAACTTTCTTTTAGGCTTACTCCCACTTGGATGGCATCAAAACCCTCTTCCTTGGTGGCCATGGAGATTTTATGGTGGAGTTGGTGGTGGCCATGGTGGTGTTCGGATGGGAGAGATAAAGAGAGAGTATTCTTTTTGTGTTTTCTCTCTTTCTTTCTTTTTTGCTTCCCTTTTCATTTCTTTTCTTTTTATAATACCACAATCACTAACATGTTGGAATAAAAAAAATTTGCTCACCGACTTACACGCCCAACCAGCGTAAAACTTCCGGATTTTTCCAGATTTTACATGAAATTTTTTAATTAAAATACATTACGTAATTATATTGTGTAATAAATATTTTATATAATAAATATAAAATATTTATTTAAATTCACTAAAAATCATAATATGATTTATAAATAATTTTAATACCTCTTTTGGGTATTTTTTTTGATAAATTTTGTACACGCATAATGACATGCATGTAATTATTTGAGGTAATTTACACCTCCAAAAATCATAAAATAATTCATATAACACATAAAAATTATTTTTCATAATTTTTCACTCCGTTACTTACACAACATGTTACATTAACATGTTCACATTTCTAAAATATTATTCGTCATAAAAATCATAATAATTTAATTATGCATAAACATAATTTTTAATGAATTAAAACATTCATTTTTCCTCATTTAATTTCATTTCTTTACATTTCACATTACTTTCCTTATATAAATTATATAATTTATTATTATATAATTTATATAATTAAATTATCCCTTTTTATAATTTTCATTTCACACAAAATATATTTTATAAAATTTCTTCCATCCTCATTCAATTTAATCACCTTATATAAATTATATAATTATTCTTATATAATTTATATAATTATTATTTTTCTCATATTTCACTTTAATTTCCTTATATAAATTATATAATTTATTATTATATAATTTATATAATTACATCTCTTCTTTATAAATTCTAAACTTTCTCCACCATTCTTGATAACATCTAAAATCCATAATTATATTATTATAATTCCCTCATTAACTTTGTGACGACCCCAAATCCGGGTTCCTTTAACCCTAGACTTGGTACCTCACGATACATCATCATCATACATGTTCTATAACTAATGCGGAATATATAAACATAAATTGTTTATTCTACAACATTTCCCAAGGTTTCTAACCTTAACTTACATATATAGCTTTAGATTCATAAAAAGGTTTACAAAATTACTTACGTCATATAACAATTTAGTTATAATGCATAACACTATACTCTTGTCTTTTGCTTCTGTCTCCGTCTCTCCTCGGACATTCGTATTATTCTGAAATTTGTTATCATGATATAGCAAGAGTGAGCAACGACTTTGCTCAGCAAGTTTAAATACAATAACGATATATCATGATTGAAAGAAAGAATAAGCTTTTGAATTTTCAACAATATAATAATTGTGAAAGAGTACGAATTATAATTTCAATAATTGAATGACTGAATCAAGTAATGTTGAGTGTCAATAATGACCATGAACAAATTTAACTGAACCTATGGTAATGAAGGTGATCAGCCTTTCATACCTGATGAACACATGCAACAAGCACTAAGTGCGAATCAACAATTTAACGATGTGGAATAATTATACAGAATTAAACCATAGCATACTTGAAACATAATAACTTGAGTTTGAGTTAGGAACTTGAACAATAAAATAATATATCCTGCTCGAATATAAATTGAGTAGGGTTTAGGAAACTTGCACAAAGTAAAGTTTGAAGATAGGAAACTTGCCTGTCTGCTCAGCTACAATTAATGTCTAGCTTTAACTAACTGGCTTTGAAAGACCTAACATTAATAAAGTTGGTCTAATAATTAGTACAGCGTATTTGTACAACTATACGCTCACTAAGGAACTTATTTACCACACATAAGTACTAACACATAATTTACATCAGTCAAAATGATATTATTAACCTTATAGACCTTCAATCAAATTAGGTTAATAATTTAATAAGTTAGAAAATAATTTTTCTCAAGTGTTAAACACTTATTAAACTATTAAACAATTTATTATAATTGTTTAAACAAAAGAGTTAAAGACATTTTCTTTATTTCATTTAATTACTATTTAATATTAATTAAATAGTAAGTAATTAAATACCTTCAGTTATTATTTAATAATAACTTACTAGATTTATTTATTATTTAAAGTTAATCAAATAATAAATAATTATATTATATTAAAAATAATCAAATATCTTTAGTTATTATTTAATAATAAATAATAACTAACTAACTAGATTCATTTATTATTTAAAGTTAATTAAATAATAAATAATAAACTTATACAGTACATACTCAAATATCATTAGTTATTACATAATAACTAACTGAATTTATTTATTATTTAAAGTTAATCAAATAATAAATAATTAAATACTCAATCTTAGTTGTCTTTAATTATTATTTAATAGTAATTAAATAATAATTAATTATTTTATCATCCTTGTTTATTATTTAATATTAATTAAATAATAATTAATTTAATCATAATTTCAGAAGCTATAATATTAAACTAACTAGATTAATATTTAAAATATTTAAATATTAATCCTAAATATTTATTATATTTGAAAAATATAATATTAAACTAACTAGATTAATATTTACAACATTTAAATATTAATCCTAAATACTTATTATATTTGAAAAATATAATATTAAATACCTAAATATCATTTTTGTATTATTATTATTTTTGTTATAATTTTTAAATTAATTTTTAAACATTTTAAATTAATTAAAATTATCCAGAATGGCAATTCTGTAAATAAGTCGAAATACGAACGGAGGGGCAATTTCGTAATTACGCGGAAAAAAGACCGGAGGGGCAGTATCGTAATTTCCGGAAAAATCTGTTCGCGCGCATTGCGCGCGCTGCATTTCTGCGGTACCAAAACGGTGCCGTTTCAGGACACCGTCTGTTGGCTTCCGCGCATATCGCGCGGGGACTGAATTTTGTACCCAAAACGACGTCGTTTTTCATCTCCGCGTCCGGCAGTGAATAGTACCCCGCGCATTGCGCGGCCGGCGTTTTTTCCTTCTTTAGCAGATTGTGAACAGTGACTTTTATACATCACTTTAATAAAAATTATACATTCAAGTAAGCTTTAAAAATCCAAAAAATTTACCAATCACTTAATATCAATTTATAACATGAAAATTTAATTTTTTCATGATTTAATATTAAAAATTTTTATAAAAATTTTTACATCACATAAACTACCACAATTCATAACTTTTTGTGTATAACTCCATTTTGAGTGATTCAAACTTTGTTTTTCTCATGATTTAATGTTCTATAATATTATAACATTAAATCTAAATTTTATAAAAATTAATTTCTTGTCATTACTTTGAGATTTGATTTAACACCACCAAACACATGTTTTTAGCATATAAATTATACCAAAACACAAACCAAATATATTAAACTCAAGCATGACATAAATATTATTACCACACATTAATAACTATATTAACATATTTATACCAACATGATAATTTATTTAATTTAAAAACAAAACTATATTTAAAATAACCATTACCTCATTTTAGTGGTTATCTTCATTTTCTTCCAAACTAGGTTGTGAAAGAAGATCTCATGATCCAAGAACTCCTTCTCCTTCTTTATCCTTGCTCTCAAATATTTTCTCTCACAAACTATTTCTCTCAACTCTCTCTAACTTGAAAAGTGGAAGAAGAAAAAAAATGACTAGCCTACACTAATAAATTGCAAGTATACTTACAATTTACATAGATATAAAATCTATATCTATCAAACTTCCATCATGAGAGTAGTTGGAGACTTGTGCAAGAATTTTAGCTAATGACAAAGTGGGTGAAAAGAAGAATGGTGCTCATGTCCTTTGAAAATAAAACAAGCAAACAATTATTAAATAAATGAAAAATGAAATAAAAAAAATATCATTTCACTCACTTTATCTCCTTGTTGCCGGCAATCACCAACATCTTGTCCCAAAAATCTTGTCCCAAGTCACTTTTTAATAATTAATAGTTTTATAAAGTATTTTTCAAGTGGGCCAAGCTTTGGGCTTTATTTAAAAATACCAATTGGGCTCTAATTAAATTGTTTGGGCTACTAAATTGTCAAGTCCATTTAATTTATCATTGGGCTATTTAATTATAACCCAAATGATTAATTATTAATTTTGTTACACATTAATTATCCAATTCATAATTAAATAATAATTGAATTGATTAATTAATTAAATACTCTAACCCATTAATATTAAATTACTAAATGGACTAATAATATTATTAATAATATTTTACATTATTTACATTAATTAATTATCATATTAATTAATTTATAAAATTTAATTCACTCATTATATTCAATTTCATTGAATATTTAATTAATGACAACTTATCAATTATTTTGATATTAAAACTTTAGAGTGTGTTCGCTAATAATAATATATATAAACTATATATATTATTTATACACATTACTTTACCTCAAAACAATTTCACAATAAATTATGAAATTAAAATAAATACAATATATAATTTAATATATATTATTTAGGCCATAAATTAAATTATTTAATACATTTACATTAAATAATTCATTTCTCATCAATTATGGAAATAAATCCATTTACCCGAAAATACATTAAAATAATAATATATTTACTCAATTTCTTATTTAAATAATTTATTAAATTATTTAATTAATATTACACAAATAATTGTATAATTAAATTTCTCACTCTCATAAATCATTTACAATGATTTATTTAATTATAGAATATATTCATTTAATATATTCAATTACTATTTAAAATTACTTAATTAATTTAATCCCTTTATATATATGTACATATATATGAAATTAAATGTTGTACATATATACAATTATTAATCTCCCTTAATTAATTCAACTACTTTATATAATTTATAATTATATAATTTACATAATTATTCCTCACAAATAATTTATCAACAATTTGCATAATTGTTGATTAATGAATATAATTAATTCCACAATAAACCTTTTAATTCAATTCGGATTAATTTAATATTAATCTATCTAATTATCACAATTTAATTAACCATTAAATTATGTTACTAAATATGCACGCATATATATATTCATATAAATACATATTTAATTTACACGCAACCACGTCGCATAATTACATAACTCCACTAATTAATTCTCTTAATTTAATTAAACTTGTTGTTAGTCAAGTTTATTGAATTATCACTTTACTTGCTAACTTATCAAAAATTTTGATAACACTATATATAAGTTAGTCCGTTAAATTTAATTTGGACCTCTATTTATCTATTACTACTAGGTTATCAAACTCCAACCTTTATTAAATATTAAATATTTTATTTCTAATTCATTTAAATATCTGGGATATTACAAACTTTCCATTTAAAATTATATTAATTGGATTAATTTAATTATTAATCCCTTAATTTCTATAATTAATGAAATTTATAATTATCAATTAAACATTCACATATATAAATATACATATTTAAATCTTTCTCACATTACCATATAATTTTCTTTAAATCTAAATTTCCACATTTTCATAACAATTTAATTGTACAAATTAATGTACATTTATCTGAAATTTCTCTTATTCTTAATAAATTATTTTTAAACAATTTATTTATTTTTCAATTACTTAAATTTAATACAATTTATCATAATCTCTGTACAGATTTAATTTACTAATTAAATCTCATCATATACCTTAATCACATAAAATAATAATTAATTTGAACAATCTTGGTAATTTAATCAATTAAATTCTCATTTGATATTATTAAAGAAATTCTAAAAATTCGGATCCTCACAGAAGCCCACGCTGTAGCTCAAAACGTTGTGTCACAGCAAAGAGAGGGAGAACTTCAGGTCCTCACCTAACTGAAAAACGAGCCAGTAAATTAATTGACCCAAGCTGAACATAGAATAGCAGAGCTGTCTATAGAAAGATAGATTCTCATCGATAGGTTGAACAAAGAAATAGTAGATCGTACGAGGATTGAGAACGCTTGGGGCAGAGCAACCAGACAAGTAGGCTTCACAGAAAACGAGGTGAGGGCTAAACAGGTAAGGATGGATGATATGGAGTACGCCTTTAAGTGCGCATCTGAAAGAGCACAAAACAGAATTTGATACTTTCAAGTGGAAGATGGCCAATATTGGCAAGACATTGATCGCGATGTAGCGATCAATATTATAAGACAAGAATATGAGGAAGCAATGAGAAGAGCAATTAATCCATGGAACGTGGGATGGTGTGATGTTGGGGTATATATATATATACTTGTGTTTATGTAAATAGTATGGAATCTTACTTTTGAATATAAGTGGTAGAGATAGGATATGTGAATAGGATGTATGTATGACCTGGGGTATGTAGATACTTTGTAAAATAGTTGACTGTTAATGTAAATATATGAATGGTAGTATTATGAAATATGTTTTGATATAAATTGCTAGTTTTAAATTCTGCATAGTAAATATAGTAATGTAAATTAATATAAAGTTCATATTTCAGAATGCCGCCAAAGAGATGTAGACCTACTAGGCGGGCACCAGAGGAACCACCAGTGAATGAAATCACTGGGACAGGTACAAGAATAGAATCAGAAACAACCTCAGTTGATTTGGTGCAGAGGTTAGTAGAATTATTAACAGGAGCAATGCAAAATAGGAACCCAGTTCCTGTTGAACAAAATACCCAACCCCCTCACTTTGTAAATTTCAAAGATTTTAAAGTAGCTGGGCCACCAGAATTTAAGGGCTCTATAAATCCTATAGAAGCTCAAACTTGGATTATGGAAATGGAGAAGGTTTTTGAGGTGGCTAAGGTAGTAGAGGAGCAGAAGACTGCTTTTGCAACCTTCATGATGAAAGGAGAGGCTGCCTATTGGTGGCAAGCAAATCGGAATAGAGAGGCGGGAGAAATAGTTCATTGGAAGAAGTTTAAGGAACTATTTTTCGTACTAATTTTATACTCATTTGATTATGGTCATATTATCCATAGAACACATAACACAAAATTTTATACTCATTTGATCAAGAATTAACATATCATAACAGATAAACATTTAACATCAAAGTATTGAAGAACTTGCCTGGATTATGGAATTAATTAATAAATATCCATTCTATAATGATTCTCGTACAACTTATGATCATAAAATAATCAATTAATAAGTATTTATCCCCTCATGATATTAATTTAATTTAATATAAATACATTCCCTGTGGACAACCCGGCTCATTGGATAAAATTTAGTATATTTGGTTGTTCGGATTTTCATTTAATCATTTTCTAAATTTTAACCTTATTAGATTAATATTTAAACTTTTAAATATTAATCCCCAATATTTAATATTTTTACAAAAATATTAAATGTAATGCCCAAACATCATTTCTATATTTTTAGTATTTTTTTTATAATTTTTAAATAATTATTAAACATTTATTTAATTAAAAATCACTTTCTGGGGACATTTTGATAATTTTCGCAACTCTAGGGACATATTCGGTATTAATAGAGAAGATCAGGGACATATCCGTAATTTTTTTAGACCAAGGGACACACTCGATATTAACAAAAAAGGCTAGGGGCAAAAACCGTAAATTCCACCTAAAACCTCGGTCGCGTATGGCGCGCGGCCTTCTACTGCCGATGCCAAACGGCGTCGTTTCCCAGCCGTTTCCCGAGCCTCCGCGCATGGCTCGGCCCTTTCTTCTGCACGCCCCAAAATGGCGTCGTTTTGTCCCTGTCGCAGAAAGAATTTGGCCGCCGCGCAATGCGCAGGCAACCTTTTTCTTTCTTCTTCCTTCTTTACCGAAACAGTAGCCAGCCATAAAGAAAAATACACTATTTTCTTCACAATTTCCACAACATAACCACTCCAAAAATTATATAATTCATAGATATACATCTAAAAATTATTTAGAACTATTATTCTAATTATTTTTTAATTTTTCACAAATTTGTTTCATCACTAAAAATACATAAATAAATCATATAAAATAATGTTTATACCTTTCAAAGAGCTTAGAAATCCTTCATACATAACTTGTTATTCCTCTTGATGGCACCATAATTTCCTCATCTCACGGTAGTGGCATGGTGGTCCAAGGTGGTGGTGTTCGGATGGAGAAAAGAGAGAATTATTTTTGGTTGCATGTTTTCCTCCTCATTTCTTTCTTTTGCTTTTCATTTATATTATTAAATCACTTAACCAATTTGGAAAAGTTTAACAATTCCACCGACTTGGTCCACCGACTTTGGCTTACGGATAAATAACATGCAAATTAATTTTTCTAATACATTATGTATTTATTTGGTGTAATAAATATTTTATATAATGTATATAAAATATTTATTTTAATTCACTAAAATTCATAGCATAATTTATTATTAATATTTACACCTCTTTTAGGTACTTTATTTGACAAATTTTGTACACGCGTAATGACATGCATGTAATTATATGAGGTAATTTATACCTCCAAAATTCATAAAATAATTCATATAACATATAAAAATTATTTTTCATATTTTTTCACTTCGTTACATGGACAACATATTACATTAACATGTTCACATTTCTTACATATTATTCCCCATAAAATCATAAAAATTTCATTATACATAAACATAATTTTTTTAACAAATTAAAACATTCATTTTTCTCATTTATTTTTTCTTTCTTTACTATTTACATTAACTTTAATATACACCATATAATAAAATATTATACCATTTGTACACTTCATTTCCTTTCTTAATTAATGTATTCTCCTTATTTAAATTATATAATCATTTTATATAATTATATTTCCTTACTATTTATATTAACTTTCCTTATATAAATTATATAATTTATTATTATATAATTTATATAATTACTTTTATTCTTAAATAATTCCAACTTCCTCCATAATTATTGATTAATCCTAAAATCAATAATTATGTTATTTCAACTCCCTCATTAGCTTTTAATTAATATTCGGATTAATTTAATTATTAATCCCTTAATTTTCCATAATCAAAGGAATTTATAATTACAATAATATATATACAAATGTATATATATACATATCTAATTCATATCTCACATTACCACATAACATTATTTAAATAATAATTTCTGCACCTCCACAATAATTTTATTGTACAAATTTATTGTACCATTATATGTAATTTCTTTTATTTTTCATAAATTATTTTTAAACAATTTATTTACTTTTCAATTACTTTAATTCCACACAATTTATCATGATCTCTGTACAAATTTAATTTACCAATTAAATCTCATCACACACTTTAATTTACATAAAATATCTCAATCATAAGTAATTTAAATAACCTTGATAATTTTGTTAATTAAATTCTGATTTAATTTTATTAAAGAAATTCCGAAAATTCGGGTTCTCACATTCTTCCCCCACCCCCCCTTAACAGGATTCCGTCCTCGGAATCACAATTACCGTAATAACTTTACGTATTTCATTTATAGCACCTTGCTATACCTTTATCTTGATAAATAACAATTAAACTCACTAATAATCATAACTTACCTCTTATTCAATCCACTTATTTCATACTTTCTATTGTACATCATTTATACTCTACACATTCAACCTTCTTTTCTTAATTAATATTCATAAATCTACTTCACATTCCACTTCTCTTTGTAATATATCCAACATATTCAGTAAACCACATAGATCATTTAGCACTTTGCTTACATCATAAATCATTCTTTAATACCCCTATCATTCAATGCTAGGTTTTAAATACTAACCTTTACTTAATTCATCATAATCCTTATTTGAAATTACTCTAAAAATCCTGGGGTGTCACATTCACCCCTCCTTCATAAAATTCGTCCTCGAAATTTTTGTGTACTCATATCTCATCCATTTGCAACTTTTCTAATTCATCACATTTCATAGTTTCTTTGTCCCACAAATTATACTTTCATTATCACTCACAATTAGAAAATGTTACCCCATCCTACCATCCAATCTTCATAAGAGTAGAGGAATTTCAAGAAAAATTTTAAACAAAACTTTTTGTAATATGCTGAATGAATATTTATCCTGGTTTAACAGTACTTCGCTCCCCGAGTACTTCATACTACAAACCACTGACAGTAGATCAATCTGTCATTAAAGTGATGGATATCTCATCCATACATTGGCACGCCAGATGATTAGTCTGCAATGCCTGTGTCTTGATATGCCAGGTAACCATTCGATCAATTTGTAATACTTGTAATCTCTCTATATCCCCTTTTTGCAGGGGTTGTTCATCTCAGCACTAGAATTCATAAAAAAATAATTTGATTGGGTATAACCTTCAAAGAACATGAATTCAATAAATATATTTCAAAATTTGTCCAGCTGAATCAAATAACTTAGACTTGTATTTCTTCAACGCTTGTCTAGCCAGATCAATTAGCACAGACTTTCTTTTAACAATTTATAACCCGCAGAAATTTTAAAACAATCATCATATCAAAACTTTTCAAAACGTCTAGCCGAGTCAAATGACATTGACTTATAGTTTTGACATACTTTCATAAATCAAAATCATTTATGATTTCATGTTACCGCATCATCTTGACAGTACGTTGAGAATTTCGTCGTTAATAATTCCTACACCATACTTTATGGTGTTGAATCATCTTATAACGTCATAGTACCGCACCATCTCAATAACACGTTGAGCATTCCTTCATTCATCACATTTACACCGGGCTAAAAGGTGCATTGATGATTCTTTTGAAATACATTTTGATGTTTAAAAATATTTTTGTCTAGCTTAAACAAGTAGCATAGACACTTTTTAAATTGCTTAAAATTCATTTGTATTTTTAAAAGCACATTCGTGCCAAACTAGCTTGAAGCCAAAAATTTTGAAGTCTAGCAAAGCTATAAGAATAAGAATATCCTAAATTTTAAAACATCCACCCCCTTCTGTTCTTCACCTAATTACTAAATTTATTGCTAACCCTATTATTACTATCATACAAAAGATTCCTGGCTACTCCAACATTTCTATACCCCCGTATAGTTCATCAAACTTACCACACATTATGAGTCCGGGAACTTTCCACGAGAATATGAGTTTAGAAGCTTGCCCTAGCAATATGTAGTCTGAGAACAAATCAAAGACTATCCATATGCTGAGGAGCTCAAAACATACCATACGATTATGAGTCATGGATATATCTCTTCGTGCATGATAACTACAAGTGCCTAAACGTGCATGAGTTTTAAGAACTCGTGCCTAAACTTACTATTATTTATCTATCAAATATAACTACAAGATAAAAATCAAATCCTCAACATCTCTATACCGATAACGCGACTCTAACATTTCAATGATTATCACATAGTAACTAAGTAAACGCAAATCCCCTGCCCATACAAAGGATTGTGCAACTCAGTCACCACGTGAGTCCTCAATTGAAATTTTGTACCAAAACTTTCTGCCCCCTTATCATAACATTTCTGTAATTCATGTCTCGTCATTCTCTGAGTTCATCTCGTACTATTTCATAGTACCATTTCTCTTTATGATATCAAGCTATACCCCTTAGATCATTAACAGATCTCTCTGTTATTTCACAGTCTCATTTAATCACATCGTGATCTTACTTTACAATCTATTCATTATTCGATTTCCTTACCTCATGATCGTATCGTAGTATGATCCTCTTACTGTTCCTAATCATGTTATTATGATCTCTTTCTATGCTTTATAGATTACCTTGTCGTTTTTATTACTTAAATCAGGTGTCCCCTGATTTTCTTTGAGATTCATCTTTGAATCACATCAAATATTTTTTCAGATATATTCTTAATTGAACTTATGAATTTTCTTAATTCGTTACCTTCATTCAAACCTTTCTTAACATCTCTATATCTCTTCCTTATAACCTTATATCTTTCATATTTCCTTAACCTTAGCCAACATTTGAGAATTATATCTCTTCTCAACTTATGGCTCTCTACTCTAACTCCCCCATGTTCATCAAACTTGTCACGTATTTGGGCTCAGGAACTTACCACAATCATATAGTTTGAGGAGCTTGTCCTAGTCAGGCCATAGTCGCCCATTCGCTGAGGGTCTCCACTATACAATCATGAGTCACGAGCTTACTATACGCATAAGTTTTCAGAATACGCAACTAACCTTACTTTTTCTTACTAAGGTTATAGCCTAGGGTATCGTTTACCCAAAGTTTATAACCTCTAGCTCTGATACCATCTGTAACGACCCCGAAATTCGACAAACCTTATTACCTAAAATTTTATGTTTATTAAACATTATTTCCTTAACTTCCAAATTTTGGTCCGTTAATAAATCTTTAATCACTTCATTTAACCTATTTACAGTCATCAATTACCAATTTTTTTGGTATTTTTTTTTTTTTTCAATCCTTGTATTGAAGTATTTTGACATTTAAAAACTTAATTTCTCGATCTTAGTTCCTGGATCGCAACCTTTACCTTTTCTTTCTGTTACAAGTACCATTAAGCTCAACCTTCAAAATTTAATATTGTTTATATCCATACAATATCCTTTGTTTCGAAATTCATAATTAGAAACTCTATATCTTAACAACCATCTGGAATAATCACTATGACACCCCAGAATTTTTCAGAATTTCTAAATTAAGGATTATGGTTAATTAAGTAAAGGTTAATGGTTAAAACTTATTGTTAAATGACAAAAATTTATAAAGGAGATTAAATATGAATTATTATTTAATCAATGTGCTATATATGACCTATGTGGTAGGTTGAATATGTGTATATGTATATTTGATCTGATAAAGAAAGGAAAGTTGAAAATTGAGGAAATAATGGAAATAAGCAAAGAATTTGCGAAATAAGTTTTAGTTATGAAGGTTAATAATGAACTAAATGAATAGGCCTGGAGAGGTGATGGTATGAAAATGGCAAATAAAGGTAGATATGTATGTGCAGTGAAAAAGGAACAGTTCGACCTAATTGGTCCATTCATGATTAAAGAAATGATGCGGTTAATGATGTGTTAATAGATAATAGACTAATTATGTGTAAATGTATATGTAATTGAATATAGAAAGAAGAGAATAATGGAATTGAGGATTTTATGATTAAATTGATTTTTGGTTGAAATGAGGTGTGTTGTTTTACAATGTGTTGAAATGGAAGGTATTACCCCGAATATGAGTTGAATGGACGTAAATTGTCCGTATGTTGGGAATTAGCACATGTGTGTGTAGTAAATAAGGCAATAGATGTTAAAGTCGATATGATGACACTTTGAGCTTTAAAGGATCATAATGAAGAATTTTGATAATCTGGTTGAGGTTCGCTCCTCGAGGAAGTGATTTATGGACAAATGAACAAGTTAATTATATTGAGATGTTGAAAATTGGAAGTGATTTATTGTGGAATCAAAAGGTTTATAAAAATTGGAATTAGTAAATAATATGGAATTTTGGCAAATATTATTGTAATTAATAAGTTATTAATGGAATTTAATTTGTGAAAAGTGAGCAAGTTGACTATATTGAGAGGTCGGAAGTTGAAATTGATTGAAGAGGAACCAAAAAGGGTTCGTAGAAAATTAAGTATGAAAGGATATGTAAATTTGCAATTATTGGAAATTATTATAAGTAATTGATGAAATTGGAATTTTGAAGTGTGACAAGTGATATGGGACAAGCACGTTATGAGGTATTCGAATGCTAGAATAAAATTCAAGTATAATGAAACGAATTTGGATCAAAACGGATTTGATTTGGATAAGAAATGAGCAAAGAATGAATTAATGGGGGGAAATGTATGAAAGTTTAGTTATGAGGGGGAAAGTTGCAAGAAATGAAAATCTAGCTAATTTGACAAATGACCAAAATGCCCCTCAACAACATAGATAATTACCATTATGTCCAAAAGGGTAAAAACACCAAAATACCCTTGACAAATTAAGAAATGACGAATAAGTCCCAAGTGGTGAAATGACGGAAATGCCCTTTACTTATTATGTGAAATGACCAAAACGCCCTTGGAAGTGTTAACCATGGTTATTTGCTTAACCAAGTGTAGTTAAGCCTCATATATTGATCCAAGTAAGCAAGAGCCTCATTTTTTTATTTCATTTTGCTGGAAAAGAAGAGATATAGCAGCCCTAAGAGAGAGAAAGGAGTAGAAACCATGAAAGATATGGAAGAAGCTTGAAATCAAGGAAGCTAGAGTGCTTAAATGATCAAGAAGCAAGAAGAAAAGAGGAAGAGCTCTTCATGAGGAAGCTATGTATGTAAAGAAGTTAGACATCCAAGAAGGTATAATGATGTTTGAGTTTTAAAAGTTTGAGTTTATGTGATTAAGTTCAAGAATAATAGTAGTCATGCATGCATCTTTGGGGTACATGGTTTGATTTTGTGAGTTATGTAAGTTACATGCTTTATATGTGATTAATAATGAAACCCTAAGTTCCAAAGTGGTAGAACAAAGGTGCTATGATATTCAAGTTCATATTTAAGGCTAAAAATCATGAGTTAAGATATGATTTTGTGTATTAAGTTGATGGTTTTGATGAAAACCTAGCTTGAGGTGGTGAACATGTGTAATTCATGCATAAAATTTTGTTAGATAGCATATAAGATGCTTTGAGGATTGAGATCTATGATTTGGCATGCAAAGATCAAATATTAGGCTATACTTTGTGTATAAATTTCGTATTAATCTGTAAAGTGCACTTGAATGTGCATATGAAAGTTATAGAGACGTATAAAGTCATTAAATGTGTTGGTGATTACCTATGTGGTGTGTTGAGATTGAATTATCAAGAGAGTTTAAGTTTTGAAAATGGAAAGTTTAGAAAAATTAGTAAAATGGCACTAGAGTGTGGTTTTTGGCAATTTTGAAGAATTAAAGGTGAAATAGAGTCACACGACTCATGTTTATGTTATTACATATGTTTAGGTTGATTTGGTAATCAACGGATATGAATTTGAACAAAAAGACGATTCAAACGATCGAAATCGATCGTTTCGAATCGAAATGGATTTTAACGGACAAAAGTCACCTCGTGCGAAGTTTTATGATTTTAAAAGTTGGGACATGTAATATATAAGTTATGTGAACTATGCCAAGTGTTGGAATTGAGTTTTGAAGCTTGTGGCCAAAAATCACAAAGTTGGATTTCAAAGTTGGAAAATTTCAAAGTCTGAAATTGTTGTGAACAGCCCTCCTACGGGCTAGTGTACCTATGATTTTGAGTATCCAAATGAGGAAAGTAAAATTTTTATAAAATACTATGTAGCAAGGACTAGATGTGGTCCAAATTTGAGCTTAATTGGATGTACGGTTAAAGAATTAAAATTCACCAAAGTAGCAGCAAAAATCAAAATTTCAGATTTCTGGGACACGGCCTAGGCCAGATTTTTGTAGGCAAAACCACGGCGGGGGCCAAGTTTGGCTGAGAGGTCACAGCCGGGGCCGTGGTTTCTTAGGCCAAAATCCGGCCGGGGCCATGGATGACAGAGTTTAGAAAAATGATATTTTTGACCCAAAATGAAATGTTTTGATTCTAAATGATGGAGATAAGTTATGTAAACTCTAGATTGATAAAAATGGACTATGTAAAGGGTGTTAAGGTATAATGAGATAATGAATGGCATAATGTAACATGCTTAAAGCTAAGTTAAAGCATGCTAAATGTTATGAAAAAGGTCGGGAACGAACTAGGATGTATTATTAACCAATGTAAGGTATAATACATCAAATGTGAAATGATTAGAGACAATGGGTCGTGTAATTATAAGTTAAGTTTGACTAAGATTATTAAGTTTTATGATCCAATATTGATGTATAAGTTATGAATTGACAGATAAGGTTCGGACTAGCAACCCGAGGCAAGAAATGATTGACAAAGCCAAGCGAGGCGGTAAATGTTAAGTTAAATAAAAGCGTACATGCAAGTTTTTCAGACTTAAGTGTATTAGATATTCTATGTGAGCTACGTGATAGCATAAGAATTGAATGTGCCTTACGTGCAATTATGTGGTTAAGTGCTAAATGAGTTACGTGACACTAAGCATAATACGTTGAGATAAAGGAAACATGAAGCATATATAAATTGTGAGCATGAAAGGTGTTAACTGAATTACTTGCTGAGCCTATGTGCTCATTCTTGCTATGTACTAACTTTTCAGGTAAAGCACAAGAAGGCCGAAGGTTCCGGTGATGCTAAAGGTAAAGAATGTGAATAGGTGGACAAGCATAAAGGAAATTGGTTATATGCACCCGTGTAATATTTATGTAAAGTAGATGAATATAAAGTTATTTATGAGCAAGTTATGTACTAGTTGGTTAAGTTATGAATTGAGGCAAGATGATTGTAATAATGATGTAAGTCGAGTATGAATATAATGAAACTCGCATGTATGGTATAGATGTATGAATCGGGATATGCATGATATTGTTGAATGTATACAGATATATATGAATAGTAACAGGTGCACGACAAGTATATGCAAACGGGCCATGTATAGACGGATCATGGCGAAATTTTTATTACAGGTTATGTAAATCATAATATACTTGAATATGAATTGAAATAGACTCAGTCAAAATTGTTAACTGTTTGACCTAAGTTTAATGAAAGGTAAAGTGAACGTTGCGATCCTGAGACAGCTAAGGAAAATAAGATAATGTTTTGATGAAAAAAAAATGGACCGCATTTATGGTCAATAGAACGATGTTAAAGGTCAAAGGTTAAAGTTTAACGCACGAGATCCCGGTTAATACGGTTTAAGGTTAATGTTTTTGAAATCCAGAATATAATGGATATAATTTAAGGAAGGTGGGATCTCGGGGCGTCACAATCACAGTACACAATTTTATCTTTACTTATCTTATCCGGATCCACTTTATATGTACATACAGTACATCAATATAATCTTAGCAAATGTACTCACATTGAATTATAATATTGAAAATATAATAATAACTTTCACAACTTTTTAGGGTAATCCATCTATAACATAATCTGATATTCTTGAAATCTATTTATTTACCTGCAAAAATGTATATTATGCAAGTAATGATCACAACGGCTAAGCAAGTTCAACAGTTTACACCTTTCATGCTTCACGTAACACATAGCATATCATGCTCTATGTATGTCATATATCACGTGTTGTGCTTGTACTAAAGCAATATATCTAACATGTCACATATCTAATTCAGATTAGCATTTACGTAAAGTAAACATTAATTAAATTCACATATGGTCACATTATTGCACCAAGTACACATCATGGTCATATTATCCACAAATCACATAACACAAAATTTTATACTCATTTGATCAACAATTAACATATCATAACAGATAAACATTTAACATCAAAGTACTGAAGAACTTGCCTGGATTATGGAATTAATTAATAAATATCCATTCTATAATGCTTCTCGTACAACTTATGATCATAAAATAATAAATTAATAAGTATTTATCCCCTCATGATATTAATTTAATTTAATATAAAATACATTCCCTGCGGACAACCCGGCTCGTCGGATAAAATTTAGTATATTTGGTTGTCCGGATTTTCATTTAATCATTTTCTAAATTTTAACCTTATTAGATTAATATTTAAACATTTAAATATTAATCCCCAATATTTAATATTTTTACAAAAATATTAAATGTAATGCCCAAACATCATTTCTATATTTTTAGTATTTTCTTTATAATTTTTAAATATTTATTTAATTAAAAATCACTTTCTGGGGACATTTTGATAATTTCCGCAACTCTAGGGACATATTCGGTATTAACAGAGAAGATCAGGGACATATTCGTAATTTTCCGAGACCAAGGGACACGCTCAGTATTAACAGAAAAGGTCAAGGGCAAAACTGTAAATTCCACTTACAACCTCGGCCGCGCATGGCGCGCGGCCTTCTACTGCCGATGCCAAATGGCGTCGTTTCCCAGCCGTTTCTCGAGCCTCCGTGCATGGCGCGGCCCTTTCTTCTGCACGCCCCAAAACGGCGTCATTTTGTCCCTGTCGTAGAAAGAATTTGGCCGCCACGCAATGCGCGGGCAACCTTTTTCTTTCTTCTTCCTTCTTTACCGAAACAGTAGCCAGCCATAAAGAAAAATACACCATTTTCTTCACAATTTTCACAACATAACCACTCCAAAAATTATATAATTCATAGATATACATCTAAAAATTATTTAGAACTATTATTCTAATTATTTTCTAATTTTTCACAAATTTGTTTCATCACTAAAAATACATAAATAAATCATATAAAATAATGTTTATACCTTTCAAAGAGCTTAGAAATCCTTCCTACAAAACTTGTTATTTCTCTTGATGGCACCATAATTTCCTCATCTCACGGTGGTGGCATAGTGGTTCATGGTGGTGGTGTTCGGATGGAGAAATGTGACACCCCAGGATTTTATAGAAATTCTAAATGAGGATATTGAGGAATTAAATAAAGGTTATGAGATAAAACGTGGTTTAAATGATTGAATGTATTAAGAAATGATTAAATATAAATTATTATATGAGCAATGTGCTATAAATAACCTATGTGGTTAAATTTGATGACAAGGAACTCCTGATAGGAATAAGGATCAGTTAGCCATTAAAGTGCATGAGAGAATTGAGATTTGAAGAAATTATAATGAAAATGGATTTCGAAGATTAAATGGTAATGCTTACATTAAGGCAATTTGAAAGGAAGCAGTATGGAACACTATTGTGTCAGTAGGTGACAACTTGGATATATGAAAACGTATATATAGGTACATGTATGTATTTGAGTTAGTAAAGATAGAATGATTTGAGGTTTGAGAAAATATTGAAATAAGAAATACATATGTGAATTGATACTTGGATATGAATATTAACGAGTTTAATTACTTGGCCTGATGAGGCGATGCTATGAGAATAACAAAGTAATGTATGACTATATGAGTTAAGGAAGGAAAGAGTAGTTTAGCCTAAATGGTGAGTTAAGGAAATTATCGGAATAATAAGACTAATGATTATGAATGTTTTGAAGTTAGTACGAAATTGGTATTTAATTATGTAAATGGTGTGTAATTTACATAATGAAATACCCTCGAAGATGAGTAGAAAAGAATATTGTGTGCAGTATGGGTTAAGTTGACAGATGTGTGTATGAAGTAAATATGTAAAGGAACGTACAATCGTAATAAGGATATTGGGAGCTTAGAGGATAATGATGATGGATTTTGGTAATCCGGTTGATATGTGCGTCTCAAGGAAGCGATTTAAGGAAAAGATGAGCAATTTGAATATATTGGGATGTGGAAAATTAAATTTGATTAAATAAGGAACCGAGAAGGTTTGAAAGTGAAATAATACCCAATTGTGGCAAATATTATAAATTAATGAGTTATTAAATAAAATTAAGTTTCCAGGTGTGACAAGTAATTTGGGACAAACCAATTGGGCACTATTTGATGAAGGAATAAAATTCAAGTATAATGAAACGAATTTGGATCAAAACGGATTTGATTTGGATAAGAAATGAGCAAAGAATGAATTAATGGGGGAAAATGTATGAAAGTCTAGTTATGAGGGGGAAAGTTGCAAGAAATGAAAATCTAGCTAATTTGACAAATGACCAAAATGCCCCTCAACAAATTAGATAATTACCATTGTGTCCAAAAGGGTAAAAAGACCAAAATACCCTTGACAAATTAAGAAATGACGAATAAGTCCCAAGTGGAGAAATGACGGAAATGCCCTTTACTTATTATGTGAAATGACCAAAACGCCCTTGGAAGTGTTAACCATGGATATTTGTTTAACCAAGTGTAGTTAAGCCTCATATATTGATCCAAGTAAGCAAGAGCCTCATTTTTATTTTCATTTTGCTGGAAAAGAAGAGAGATAGCAGCCCTAAGAGAGAGAAAGGAGTAGAAACCATGGAAGATATGGAAGAAGCTTGAAATCAAGGAAGCTAGAGTGCTTAAATGATCAAGAAGCAAGAAGAAAAGAGGAAGAGCTCTTAATGAGGAAGCTATGTATGTAAAGAAGTTGGACATCCAAGAAGGTATAATGATGTTTGAGTTTTAAAAGTTTGAGTTTATGTGATTAAGTTCAAAAATAATAGTAGTCATGCATGTATCTTTGGGGTACATGGTTTGATTTTGTGAGTTATGTAAGTTACATGCTTTATATGTGATTAATAATGAAACCCTAAGTTTCAAAGTGGTAGAACAAAGGTGCTATGATATTCAAGTTCATATTTAAGGCTAAAAATCATGAGTTAAGATACGATTTTGTGTATTAAGTTGATGGTTTTGATGAAAACCTAGCTTGAGGTGGTGAACATGTGTAATTCATGCATAAATTTTTGTTAGATAGCATGTAAGATGCTTTGAGGATTGAGAAGTATGATTTGGTATGCAAAGATCAAATATTAGGCTATATTTTTTGTGTAAACCAATTCGTAATCTGTAAAGTGCATAGAAATGTGTAGTTAGAAGTTATAGAGGCGTATAAAGTCATTAAATGTGTTGGTGATTACCTATGTGGTGTGTTGAGATTGAATTATCAAGATAGTTTAAGTTTTGAAAATGGAAACTTTAGAAAAATTAGTAAAATGGCACTAGAGTGTGGTTTTTGGCAATTTTGAGGAATTAAAGGTGAAATAGAGTCACACGACTCATGTTTATGTTATTACATATGTTTAGGTTGATTTGGTAATCAACGGATATGAATTTGAACAAAAAGACGATTCGAACGATCGAAATCAATCGTTTCGAATCGAAATGGATTTTAACGGACAATTATCGCCTCGTACGAAGTTTTATGGTTTTGAAATTTTGGACATGTCATATATAAGTTATATGAACTATGTCAAGTGTTAGAATGAAGTTTTAAAGCTTATGGCCAAAAGTCACAAAGTTGCAAAAGTTGAATTTTGGAAGTTCAGAATATTTCAAAGTCTGGAAATTGTGTGAACAGCCCTCCTACGGGCTAGTGTATCTATGATTTTGAGGAGCCAAATGAGGCAATAGAAAATTTTGAAAAATACTATGGTATGAGGTCTACATGTGTACCAAATTTGGTGTCAAATGGATGTACGGTTAAAGAATTAAAATTCACCAAAGCAGCAGCAAAAATCAAAATTTCAGATTTCTGGGCCACGGCCTAGGCCAGATTTTTGTAGGCAAAACCACGGCCGGGGCCATGTTTGGCTGAGAGGTTTTGGCCGGGGCCATAGATTTCTAGGCCAAAAGCCGGCTGGGGCCGTGTGTAGCAGAGTTTAAAAAAAATGATATTTTTGACCCGAAATGAAATGTTTTGAAACTAAATGATAGAGATAAGCTATGTAAACCCTAGATTGATAAAAATGGACTATGTAAAGGGTGTTAAGGTTTAATGAGATACTGAATGTCATAATGTAACATGCCTAAAGCTAAGTTAAAGCATGATATAAGTTATGAAAAAGGTCGGAAGCAAGTTATGGTATATTATAAACCTACATAAGGTGTGATACATCAAATGTGGAATGGTTATTGACGGATGGTCATGTAATTATGAATTAAGTTTGATAAGTTATATGAGTTTATGAACCTATAATGATGCATGTAGTGCAATGTTTACAGATAGCGCTCGAAGTAGCAACCCAATGCAATGAAGGATAGAAAGGCCAAGCGAGGCAATAAAGGTTATGTAAAATAATGCAGACCAGGCAAGTTTTTCAGACTTGAATGTACTAAATAATCTACGTGAACTAAGTGATAGTTAATATGTGCACTCCGTGCCACTACGTGTTCTAAGTGTTAAATGAATTATGTGACATTATGCACAGTATAGTAAAATAAGGGATGCATGACGCATTGATATAAATTGTGAGCATGAAAGGTGTTATCTGAATTACTTGCTGAGCTTTATGCTCATCCTTGCTATGACTAACATTTCAGGTAAAATACATGAAGGCCGGAGGTACCGGTGCAGCAAAGGTAAAAGATTGATGATGGAATAAATAAACGTGAAGCCAAACTGTTATATGTGGTTGCAAGTTAGCGAATGTTGTGAATCTATTCTGATGATTTGTATGTAGGTGGTATTATTATTCAGGAAAAGTTTGTAATTATGTACGTCGAGTTATAATTGAACTAGAACTCGCATGTATGGAAAATACGTATGGAGCAGGTTATGCATGATACAGGTATGAGGTAAGCAGGTTGATGTATGGATCAGTTATAAGCAGACAATGACATGTATGATATAGATGAATGTAAAAAGGTATTTGTGAACAGAACATGTATAGTTGGGGCCATGTATGAATACTTCATGGCAAAATTTTATTTAAAGATTATGTTAAATCATGAATAAATATGATTATAGAAATTGTAATAGACTCGGTCACAATTGGTAATTGTTCGACCTAAGTTTAATGAA
Organism: Hedera helix; assembly: GCA_947179155.2. NCBI lineage: Eukaryota > Viridiplantae > Streptophyta > Magnoliopsida > Apiales > Araliaceae > Hedera > Hedera helix. The sequence continues at coordinate 25,590,108 of OX359266.1, forward strand.
GGGTAATTAAACGTTGCGATCCTGAGACAGATAAGGAAAATAAGTTTTAAAGAATAAAAAAAAATTGGACCGCATTTATGGTCAACTGAAATGCTTTTAAAGGTTAAAGGTTAAGTTTTGACGCACGGGATCCCGGTTTATGTGGTTTAAGGTTAATGATTGTGTCATCCAGAATAGATTGGATATAATTAAAGTAAGGTGGGATCTCGGGCTATCACAGTAACTATTTGCTGAAAGGTTCTTTTACGATTAAATGTTGAAATCTGTATTATCTGGAAAGTCGACTAATCGCCTTATGACGCCTTATGAAGCTTTATATGAAAGAAAGTGCAGAACTCCCTTGTGTTGGGATGAAGTTGGCGAACGTCAACTACTAGGACCTGAACTACTTCAACAAATGGCAAATACAGTCAGGTTGATATTGTGAGGATCCGAATTTCAGGATTCCTTTAATAATATTGAATAAGAATTAATTGATAAAAAAATATCAAGGTTGTTTAAGTTAATTATTATTTTAAGTAATTTAAAGTGTTTGAAGGGATTTAATTAGTAAATTAAATTTGTATAGAGATGGTGATGAATTATGTGAATTTAAAATAATTGAAAAGTAAATAAATTGTGTAAATACAATTTATGAAGAATAAAAGAAATTTCAGGTAAATGTACAATAAATTGTACAATTTAATTATTGTGGAAGTACAGAAATTATGATTCTAAAGGAGGTTATGTGATAATGTAAATGCATGAATTAAATATGTATATATTTATATATATACATTTGTATATATATGTGTGTTATGTTTAATTGATAATTATAAATGTTATTAATTATGAAAAATAAAGGGATTAATAATTAAATTAATCCAATTTTAAATGGAAAATTTATGAGGGAATTGTAATAATATAATTATGGATTTTAGATTTTATTAAGAATGGTGGAGAAAGTTTAGAATTTATAAAGAGGAGATGTAATTATATAAATTATATAATAATAATTATATAATTTATATAAGGAAATTAAAGTGAAATATGAGAAAAATAATAATTATATAGATTATATAAGAATAATTATGTAATTTATATAAGGTAATTATATGGAATAAAGTTAGAGAAAATTAAGAAATTATTTCAAAGGGGAATATAATTATATAAATTATATAATATTAAATTATATAATTTATATATATAAAGATGTTAATGTGAGTATTAAAGAAATTGAATAATAAATAAGAAAAAGGAATGTTTTAAGTTAATAAAAATTATGGTTATGTATAATGGAATTATTATGACTTTTATGAAAGATAATATTTCGGAAACGTGAACATGTTAATGTAACATGTTGTCCGAGTAACGAAGTGAAAAATTATGAAAAATAATTTGTATATGTCCTATGAATTATTTTATGATTTTTGGAAGTATAAATTACCTCATATAATTACATGCATGTCATTATGCGTGTACAAAATTTGTCAAGAAAGATACCCAAAAAGGGTATGAAAATTATTCATAAATCATATTATGATTTTTGGTAAATTAAAATAAATATTTTATATTTATTATATAAAATATTTATTACACGTAATAATTACGTAATGTATTTAATTAATTAATTTGCATGCAAAATTTGGAAATTATCCGAATTAGGAACTTTCGGGAGAGGCTTGAGTGTAATATCCCGGATATTTAAATGAATTAGAAATAAAATATTTAATATTTAATAAAGGTTGGAGTTTGATAACCTAGTAGTGATAGATAAATAGAGGTCCAAATTAAATTTAACGGACTAACTTAGATATGGTGATATCAAAATTTTTGATAAGTTAGCAAGTAAAGTGATAATTCAATAAACTTGACTAACAGCAAGTCTAATTAAATTAAGAGAATTAATTAGTGGAGTTATGTAATTATGCGACGTGGTTGCGTGTAAATTAAATATGTATTTATATGAATATATATATGCGTGCACATTTAGTAACATAATTTAATGGTTAATTAAATTGTGATAAATAGATAGATTAATATTAAATTAATCCGATTTGAATTAAAAGGTTTATTGTGGAATTAATTTAGTTAATATATTGATTATATTCATTAATCAGTATTTAGGCAAATTATTATTTGTGAGGAATAATTATGTAATTTATATAATTATAAATTATATAAAGTAGTTGAGTTAATTAAGGGAGAATAGTAATTGTATATATGTACAATATTTAATTTCATATATATGTGTATATATATATATAAAGGGATTAAATTAATTGTGTAATTTTAAGTAGTAATTGAATATATTAAATGAATATATTCTATAATTAAATAAATCATTGTAAATGATTTATGAGAGTGAGAAATTGAATTATACAATTATTTGTGTAATATTAATTAAATAATTTAATAAATTATTTAAATAAGAAATTGAGTAAATATATTATTATTTCAATGTATTTTCGGGTAAATGGAATTATTTCCATAATTGATGAGAAATGAATTATTTAATGTAAATGTATTAAATAATTTAATTTATGGCCTAAATAATATATATTAAATTATATATTGTATTTATTTTAATTTCATAATTTATTGTGAAATTGTTTTCGAGGTAAGGTAATGTGTATAAATAATATATATAGATTATATATATTATTCTTAGCGAACAAACCCTAAAGTTTTAATATCAAAAATAATTGATAAGTTGTCATTAATTAAATATTCAATTAAATTGAATATAATGAGTGAATTAAATTTTATATATTAATTAATATGATAATTAATTAATGTAAATAATGTAAAATATTAATAATAATATTATTAGTCCATTTAGTAATTTAATACTTATGGGTTAGAATATTTAATTATTTATTCAATCTAATTATTTATTTAATCATGGATTGAATAATTAATGTGTAAATTATTAAATTAGCCCAACATGGGTCAATTAGTAGCCCAAGTGGAGAATAATAAAATTTGACAATTTAGTAGCCCAAACAATTTAATAGAAGCCCAATTGGTATTTTAAATTAAAGCCCAATGATTGGCCCACTTGAAAAATACTTAATTAAACTATTATTTAATTAATTAAAAAGTAGCAAGTGACTACATTTTGGGACAATAGGATTGAGGATCAGCCGGCAAGGATGAGAAAAAAAGAGAGTTAGTTGATTGTTACTTTATTTTATTATTATTTAATAATTAGGTTGCTTGTTTTAATTTTTGGTGAGTCTTTTCCCATAAAATCCTCACCAACTAAGGCATGGGTTAACTTTATTGTGTAAGTATCCAATAGCTAACTTGTGTTGCTGTAATTTCATAGATATAAGATATATATTTATACATTATGGAAGACTTAAGTCATTAGAGAGAGAGAATTGTTAGTCATTTTTCTTCTTTCACTTTTCAAATTAGAGAGAAAATATTTGAGAGCAAGGATAAGGAAGGAGAAGGAATTCTTTGTTCATGTTATCCCCCTTCACAACCCATTTTGGAAGAAAAATGAGGATAGCCATTAATATGAGGTAGTGGTTATTTTAAATGTAGTTTATTTTATTTTTTTATTTAAATAAACCAACATGTGAGTATAAACATGTAAATGTAGTTAATAATATGTGATAGTAATATTTATGCCATGCTTGAGTTTAATATGCTTGGTTTGTATTTTTGGTATAATTTATGTGCTAAAAACATGTGTTTGGTGGTGTTAAATCAAGTATCAAAATAATGTCCAAAAATAAATTTTATAATATTTAGATTTAATGTTATAATATTATAGAACATTAAATCATGAGAAAAACAAAGTTTGAATCACTCAAAATGGAGTTATACACAAAAAGTTATGATTTGTGGTAGTTTATATGATGTAAAAAAAAATTTATAATATTAAATCATGAAAAATTAAATTTTCATGTTATAAATTGTATTTAAGTTATTGGTATTTTTTCTGGATTTTTATTGAAGAGTTAAAGTTTACTTGAAGGTATAAATTTTATTAAGATGTGTATTAAAGTTACTGTGCACGTTCTGCTGGAAAATTAAAAAAATAAAGGACGGCCACGCATTGCGCGGAATCCTATTCACTGTCGCACACGGAGAACAAAAACGACGCCGTTCGGCGCATGAAAATTTTATCGCCGCGCGTACGCGCGGAATCCAACAGACGGTTAATCAAAACGGCACCGTTTTGGGACCATAGAAATTGCAGCGCGCGCGATGCGCGGTAACCTGTTTTCGACCGAAATTACCATAATGCCCCTCCGTTCGGTTTTTCGGCTTATTTACAGAATTGTCATTCTGGATAATTTTAATTAATTTAAATGTTTAAAAATTAATTTAAAATTATGACAAAAATAATAATAATACAAAAATGATATTTAGGTATTTAATATTATATTTTTCAAATATAATAAGTATTTAGGATTAATATTTAAATGTTGTAAATATTAATCTAGTTAGTTTAATATTATATTTTTTTTTAAATATAATAAGTATTTAGGATTAATATTTAAATGTTGTAAATATTAATCTAGTTAGTTTAATATTATATTTTTTTTAAATATAATAAGTATTTAGGATTAATATTTAAATGTTGTAAATATTAATCTAGTTAATATTATATCTTCTGAATTTATGATTAAACTAATTATTATTTAATTAATATTAAATAATAAACAAGGATGATAAATTAATTAATTATTATTTAATTACTATTAAATAATAATTAAAGACAACTAAGATTGATTATTTAATTATTTATTATTTGATTAACCTTAAATAATAAATAAATTTAGTTAGTTATTATTTATTATTAAATAATAACTAATGATATTTGGGTATTTACTATATAATTTTATTATTTATTATTTAATTAACTTTAAATAATAAATGAATCTAGTTAATTAGTTATTATTTATTAGTAAATAATAACTAAAGATATTTGATTATTTTTAATATAATATAATTATTTATTATTTGATTAATTTTAAATAATAAATAAATCTTGTAAGTTATTATTTATTATTAAATAATAACTAAAGGTAGTTAATTACTTACTATTTAATTAATGATAAATAGTAATTAAATGAAATTAGATTTAATGAAATAAAGAAAATGTCTTTTAACTCTTTTGTTTAAACAATTATAATAAATTGTTTAATAGTTTAATAAGTGTCCAACACTTAAGAAAAATATTTTCTAATTTATTAAATTATTAACCTAATTTTTTGATTGAGGGTCTATAAGGTTAATAATATTGTTTTGACTGATGTAAATTATGTGTTAGTACTTATTTGTGGTAGATAAGTTTCTTAACGAGCGTATAGTTGTACAAATACGCTGTACTAATTATTAGACCAACTTTACTAATGTTAGGTCTTTCAAAGCCAGTTAGTTAAAGCTAGACATTAATTGTAGCTGAGCAAACAGGCAAGTTTCCTAAACCCTACTCAATTTATATTCGAGCAGGATATATTATTTTATTGTTCAAGTCCCTAACTCAAATTCAAGTTATTACGTTTCAAGCATGCTATGGTTTAATTCTGTATAATTATTCCACATCTTTAAATTGTTGATTCGCACATAGTGCTTGTTGCATGTGTTCATCAGGTATGAAAGGCTGATCACCTTCATTACCATAAGGTTCAGTTAAAATTGTTCATGGTTATTATTGACACTCAACATTACTTGATTCAGTCATTCAATTATTGAAATTATGATTCGTACTCTTTCACAATTATTATATTGTTGAAAATCCGAAAGCTTGTTCTTTCTTTCAATCATGATATATCGTTATTGTATTTAAACTTGCTGAGCAAAGTCGTTGCTCACTCTTGCTATATCATGATAACAAATTTCAGAATAATACGAATGTCCGAGGAGAGACGGAGACAGAAGCAAAAGACAAGATTATAGTGTTATTCATTATAACTAAATTGTTATATGATGTAAGTAATTTTGTAAACCTTTTTATGAATCTAAAGGTATATATGTAAGTTAAGGTTAGAAACCTTGGGAAATGTTGTAGAATAAACAATTTATGTTTATATATTCCGCATTAGTTATAGAACATGTATGAAGATGATGTATCGTGACGTACCAAGTCTAGGGTTTAAGGAACCCGGATTTGGGGTCGTCACAGGTTGGTATCAGAGCTGATAGGTTATAGTTCTTAGGTATCAGTACCTTAGGCTATAATCATGGAAAGATAATAAAGACAGTGAAAGGATAAACTCAGATAGAGTTTAGAAATGAACATATACAGTTCATAAAGGAGGAAATAAATCTATATAGATACATAGATATATGAAAAGATTCAAAGAAGGATCTTCAATGAGTGTAATCCAAATAAATGGAATAAGAATCAGGGAACACTTGATTCAAGAATTTAAAAAGAGAAGGATCGTACAGTAAAATGATCAGAGGTGAATGATAAGGTGATAGAATTAAACGATCCTAGAATAAAGGAGAAATAGTACAGTGAAATCAATTGTGTTATAAGATCACGATGATCATAGTAAAATCATGGAATGACAAATGGTCTGTTAAATGATTAAGATGTTATGTTGATAGCATGGTGCTATAACAATGAAGATGCTGTGAAATAGTAATAAGTGGACTCTTGAAGTGTTGAGTGTGATAAGGTATGAATTGACAAAATTCATATCAAGTTAAGAGAAGTTAGAGGTTTGTAGGTTTTTAATTGAGGACTCATATTAGTGGCTGAGTTGTACAATTCCTTGTATGGGCGGGGAATTAGTGCTTCGTTTTAGAACCGCTTAGCTTTCTATATTGATACAGTGGTTGAGTTGAACAGTCCTTTGTATGGGCATGGGATTTGTTCTTGGTTTAACGACCGCTTAACTTCCTATATTGATTAGTGGCTGAGTTGACCAATTTCTTGTATGGGCAGGAGATTGTGTTTGGTTTGACGACCACTTGGCTTCCTATAATGATAATCAACTGAAACCTGGTGTCGCGCTATTCACTATATGTATGTTGAGAAGGTGATTCTTTTCTCATGTGTATAACGGATAGGTGGAGGAGGTTAAGATAAGTTCGTGTTCTGAGAACTGACACGCATAGTAAGTTCGTGACTCATAGTCATGTGGTGGAGCCCCTCAGCGAATGGGCGACTTTGGCCTGACTAGGACAAGTTCCTCAAACCATATGATTGTGGTAAGTTCCTGAGCCTAAATACGTGGTAAGTTTGATGAACAGTGAGTATAGATAGAGTTAAGTAGTCAGGTTAAAGCTATACTAGATATAGTTATTAAGCTGGAAAAGAATGTGAAGGAAAAATTTGAGGTTTTAGGATATTCCAAATCTTCTAGCTATGCTAGACTTTGAAATTCTTAAAAATCGTGCCAAATTCGCACTTTTGTGCTTTTGAAAAGACAAATGTATTTTTGAAATCATTAATGCATTTAGTGCAGAGATGATAACCGATGGAGTCATCAATGCAGAGTAACCTAGTGTTGGATGTATTTTTAAGCCCACTATGGTATGATGTAATATGACAAAGTCAAAATGATTTTTAGTATTTTGAAACGTTTAAAGAAGAGTCTATGCTAATTGTTTCGGCAAGACAAATTGATTTGAAAATATCAAAATGTATTTATAAAATCATCACACGCCATTAAAGCCATGGTGCAGAGATGAAAAAAGACGGAATCCTCAACGCACTGTTGCAACGGTGCGGTATCATGAAGTCCTATAAATGAATTTTAGTACTTTAACTAATCTGAAATGATTTTTGAATCATAATATACGAACAGTTCAATGATGTGAGTCTATGTCATTTATTTTGACTGGACACTTTTGGTCAGAAATGACTCAAGTTTTATTTTCCAATCCAACTTATGCTGGAGCGGAATTTTGTAGTAAGTCTGAGGTGAACAACCCCGTAATGGGGGATATGTCAGAGCCATGAATAAAGAACCCGCGAGGGGGCACCCAACAGTGGTGGCATGCTGATATGGGTTGGTAAATCCAAAGAGTTCGACCCCGAGAGAAGTCGTTGTGCACAGCGCTAGAGTACGATAGGCTGATCACCTAGCGTACGAAACCATTGTGGTATGTTTTCAGTCTTTGTGATTGATAAACATTCTCGCAGTATGTTCACAGTCTTTATGACTCCTCAGAATAATATGAAAGTTTTAATGAATATTTTGATTTTCAATTTATTCTTCTATAAGATATTGATTTTCAATTTATTCTTCTGCAAGATATTCCATTGTTCTGGAATTATGAGTTTAGAAGTATGAACTTCCTAGAAAAGGGTGGTCATAGAATTTGATGAGTAAAGAGTTATACTCAGAGATGAAAATTGGTAGAAATGTGTATGAGATAAATTCGGGGACGAAATTTTTAGAAGAATGGGTGAATGTAATATCCCGGATATTTAAATGAATTAGAAATAAAATATTTAATATTTAATAAAGGTTGGAGTTTGATAACCTAGTAGTGATAGATAAATAGAGGTCCAAATTAAATTTAACGGACTAACTTAGATATGGTGATATCAAAATTTTTGATAAGTTAGCAAGTAAAGTGATAATTCAATAAACTTGACTAACAGCAAGTCTAATTAAATTAAGAGAATTAATTAGTGGAGTTATGTAATTATGCGACGTGGTTGCGTGTAAATTAAATATGTATTTATATGAATATATATATGCGTGCACATTTAGTAACATAATTTAATGGTTAATTAAATTGTGATAAATAGATAGATTAATATTAAATTAATCCGATTTGAATTAAAAGGTTTATTGTGGAATTAATTTAGTTAATATATTGATTATATTCATTAATCAGTATTTAGGCAAATTATTATTTGTGAGGAATAATTATGTAATTTATATAATTATAAATTATATAAAGTAGTTGAGTTAATTAAGGGAGAATAGTAATTGTATATATGTACAATATTTAATTTCATATATATGTGTATATATATATATAAAGGGATTAAATTAATTGTGTAATTTTAAGTAGTAATTGAATATATTAAATGAATATATTCTATAATTAAATAAATCATTGTAAATGATTTATGAGAGTGAGAAATTGAATTATACAATTATTTGTGTAATATTAATTAAATAATTTAATAAATTATTTAAATAAGAAATTGAGTAAATATATTATTATTTCAATGTATTTTCGGGTAAATGGAATTATTTCCATAATTGATGAGAAATGAATTATTTAATGTAAATGTATTAAATAATTTAATTTATGGCCTAAATAATATATATTAAATTATATATTGTATTTATTTTAATTTCATAATTTATTGTGAAATTGTTTTCGAGGTAAGGTAATGTGTATAAATAATATATATAGATTATATATATTATTCTTAGCGAACAAACCCTAAAGTTTTAATATCAAAAATAATTGATAAGTTGTCATTAATTAAATATTCAATTAAATTGAATATAATGAGTGAATTAAATTTTATATATTAATTAATATGATAATTAATTAATGTAAATAATGTAAAATATTAATAATAATATTATTAGTCCATTTAGTAATTTAATACTTATGGGTTAGAATATTTAATTATTTATTCAATCTAATTATTTATTTAATCATGGATTGAATAATTAATGTGTAAATTATTAAATTAGCCCAACATGGGTCAATTAGTAGCCCAAGTGGAGAATAATAAAATTTGACAATTTAGTAGCCCAAACAATTTAATAGAAGCCCAATTGGTATTTTAAATTAAAGCCCAATGATTGGCCCACTTGAAAAATACTTAATTAAACTATTATTTAATTAATTAAAAAGTAGCAAGTGACTACATTTTGGGACAATAGGATTGAGGATCAGCCGGCAAGGATGAGAAAAAAAGAGAGTTAGTTGATTGTTACTTTATTTTATTATTATTTAATAATTAGGTTGCTTGTTTTAATTTTTGGTGAGTCTTTTCCCATAAAATCCTCACCAACTAAGGCATGGGTTAACTTTATTGTGTAAGTATCCAATAGCTAACTTGTGTTGCTGTAATTTCATAGATATAAGATATATATTTATACATTATGGAAGACTTAAGTCATTAGAGAGAGAGAATTGTTAGTCATTTTTCTTCTTTCACTTTTCAAATTAGAGAGAAAATATTTGAGAGCAAGGATAAGGAAGGAGAAGGAATTCTTTGTTCATGTTATCCCCCTTCACAACCCATTTTGGAAGAAAAATGAGGATAGCCATTAATATGAGGTAATGGTTATTTTAAATGTAGTTTATTTTATTTTTTTATTTAAATAAACCAACATGTGAGTATAAACATGTTAATGTAGTTAATAATATGTGATAGTAATATTTATGTCATGCTTGAGTTTAATATGCTTGATTTGTATTTTTGGTATAATTTATATGCTAAAAACATGTGTTTGGTGGTGTTAAATCAAGTATCAAAATAATGTCCAAAAATAAAATTTTATAATATTTAGATTTAATGTTATAATATTATAGAACATTAAATCATGAGAAAAACAAAGTTTGAATCACTCAAAATGGAGTTATACACAAAAAGTTATGATTTGTGCTAGTTTATATGATGTAAAAAAAAAATTATAAAATTTTTTTAATATTAAATCATGAAAAATTAAATTTTCATGTTATAAATTGTATTTAAGTTATTGGTATTTTTTCTGGATTTTTATTGAAGAGTTAAAGTTTACTTGAAGGTATAAATTTTATTAAGATGTGTATTAAAGTTACTGTGCACGTTCTGCTGGAAAATTAAAAAAATAAAGGACGGCCACGCATTGTGCGGAATCCTATTCACTGTCGCACACGGAGAACAAAAACGACGCCGTTCGGCGCATGAAAATTTTATCGCCGCGCGTACGCGCGGAATCCAACAGACGGTTAATCAAAACGGCACCGTTTTGGGACCATAGAAATTGCAGCGCGCGCGATGCGCGGTAACCTGTTTTCGACCGAAATTACCATAATGCCCCTCCGTTCGGTTTTTCGGCTTATTTACAGAATTGTCATTCTGGATAATTTTAATTAATTTAAATGTTTAAAAATTAATTTAAAATTATGACAAAAATAATAATAATACAAAAATGATATTTAGGTATTTAATATTATATTTTTCAAATATAATAAGTATTTAGGATTAATATTTAAATGTTGTAAATATTAATCTAGTTAGTTTAATATTATATTTTTTTTTAAATATAATAAGTATTTAGGATTAATATTTAAATGTTGTAAATATTAATCTAGTTAGTTTAATATTATATTTTTTTTAAATATAATAAGTATTTAGGATTAATATTTAAATGTTGTAAATATTAATCTAGTTAATATTATATCTTCTGAATTTATGATTAAACTAATTATTATTTAATTAATATTAAATAATAAACAAGGATGATAAATTAATTAATTATTATTTAATTACTATTAAATAATAATTAAAGACAACTAAGATTGATTATTTAATTATTTATTATTTGATTAACCTTAAATAATAAATAAATTTAGTTAGTTATTATTTATTATTAAATAATAACTAATGATATTTGGGTATTTACTATATAATTTTATTATTTATTATTTAATTAACTTTAAATAATAAATGAATCTAGTTAATTAGTTATTATTTATTAGTAAATAATAACTAAAGATATTTGATTATTTTTAATATAATATAATTATTTATTATTTGATTAATTTTAAATAATAAATAAATCTTGTAAGTTATTATTTATTATTAAATAATAACTAAAGGTAGTTAATTACTTACTATTTAATTAATGATAAATAGTAATTAAATGAAATTAGATTTAATGAAATAAAGAAAATGTCTTTTAACTCTTTTGTTTAAACAATTATAATAAATTGTTTAATAGTTTAATAAGTGTCCAACACTTAAGAAAAATATTTTCTAATTTATTAAATTATTAACCTAATTTTTTGATTGAGGGTCTATAAGGTTAATAATATTGTTTTGACTGATGTAAATTATGTGTTAGTACTTATTTGTGGTAGATAAGTTTCTTAACGAGCGTATAGTTGTACAAATACGTTGTACTAATTATTAGACCAACTTTACTAATGTTAGGTCTTTCAAAGCCAGTTAGTTAAAGCTAGACATTAATTGTAGCTGAGCAAACAGGCAAGTTTCCTAAACCCTACTCAATTTATATTCGAGCAGGATATATTATTTTATTGTTCAAGTCCCTAACTCAAATTCAAGTTATTACGTTTCAAGCATGCTATGGTTTAATTCTGTATAATTATTCCACATCTTTAAATTGTTGATTCGCACATAGTGCTTGTTGCATGTGTTCATCAGGTATGAAAGGCTGATCACCTTCATTACCATAAGGTTCAGTTAAAATTGTTCATGGTTATTATTGACACTCAACATTACTTGATTCAGTCATTCAATTATTGAAATTATGATTCGTACTCTTTCACAATTATTATATTGTTGAAAATCCGAAAGCTTGTTCTTTCTTTCAATCATGATATATCGTTATTGTATTTAAACTTGCTGAGCAAAGTCGTTGCTCACTCTTGCTATATCATGATAACAAATTTCAGAATAATACGAATGTCCGAGGAGAGACGGAGACAGAAGCAAAAGACAAGATTATAGTGTTATTCATTATAACTAAATTGTTATATGATGTAAGTAATTTTGTAAACCTTTTTATGAATCTAAAGGTATATATGTAAGTTAAGGTTAGAAACCTTGGGAAATGTTGTAGAATAAACAATTTATGTTTATATATTCCGCATTAGTTATAGAACATGTATGAAGATGATGTATCGTGACGTACCAAGTCTAGGGTTTAAGGAACCCGGATTTGGGGTCGTCACAGGTTGGTATCAGAGCTGATAGGTTATAGTTCTTAGGTAGCAGTACCTTAGGCTATAATCATGGAAAGATAATAAAGACAGTGAAAGGATAAACTCAGATAGAGTTTAGAAATGAACATATACAGTTCATAAAGGAGGAAATAAATCTATATAGATACATAGATATATGAAAAGATTCAAAGAAGGATCTTCAATGAGTGTAATCCAAATAAATGGAATAAGAATCAGGGAACACTTGATTCAAGAATTTAAAAAGAGAAGGATCGTACAGTAAAATGATCAGAGGTGAATGATAAGGTGATAGAATTAAACGATCCTAGAATAAAGGAGAAATAGTACAGTGAAATCAATTGTGTTATAAGATCACGATGATCATAGTAAAATCATGGAATGACAAATGGTCTGTTAAATGATTAAGATGTTATGTTGATAGCATGGTGCTATAACAATGAAGATGCTGTGAAATAGTAATAAGTGGACTCTTGAAGTGTTGAGTGTGATAAGGTATGAATTGACAAAATTCATATCAAGTTAAGAGAAGTTAGAGGTTTGTAGGTTTTTAATTGAGGACTCATATTAGTGGCTGAGTTGTACAATTCCTTGTATGGGCGGGGAATTAGTGCTTCGTTTTAGAACCGCTTAGCTTTCTATATTGATACAGTGGTTGAGTTGAACAGTCCTTTGTATGGGCATGGGATTTGTTCTTGGTTTAACGACCGCTTAACTTCCTATATTGATTAGTGGCTGAGTTGACCAATTTCTTGTATGGGCAGGAGATTGTGTTTGGTTTGATGACCACTTGGCTTCCTATAATGATAATCAACTGAAACCTGGTGTCGCGCTATTCACTATATGTATGTTGAGAAGGTGATTCTTTTCTCATGTGTATAACGGATAGGTAGAGGAGGTTAAGATAAGTTCGTGTTCTGAGAACTGACACGCATAGTAAGTTCGTGACTCATAGTCATGTGGTGGAGCCCCTCAGCGAATGGGCGACTTTGGCCTGACTAGGACAAGTTCCTCAAACCATATGATTGTGGTAAGTTCCTGAGCCTAAATACGTGGTAAGTTTGATGAACAGTGAGTATAGATAGAGTTAAGTAGTCAGGTTAAAGCTATACTAGATATAGTTATTAAGCTGGAAAAGAATGTGAAGGAAAAATTTGAGGTTTTAGGATATTCCAAATCTTCTAGCTATGCTAGACTTTGAAATTCTTAAAAATCGTGCCAAATTCGCACTTTTGTGCTTTTGAAAAGACAAATGTATTTTTGAAATCATTAATGCATTTAGTGCAGAGATGATAACCGATGGAGTCATCAATGCAGAGTAACCTAGTGTTGGATGTATTTTTAAGCCCACTATGGTATGATGTAATATGACAAAGTCAAAATGATTTTTAGTATTTTGAAACGTTTAAAGAAGAGTCTATGCTAATTGTTTCGGCAAGACAAATTGATTTGAAAATATCAAAATGTATTTATAAAATCATCACACGCCATTAAAGCCATGGTGCAGAGATGAAAAAAGACGGAATCCTCAACGCACTGTTGCAACGGTGCGGTATCATGAAGTCCTATAAATGAATTTTAGTACTTTAACTAATCTGAAATGATTTTTGAATCGTAATATACGAACAGTTCAATGATGTGAGTCTATGTCATTTATTTTGACTGGACACTTTTGGTCAGAAATGACTCAAGTTTTATTTTCCAATCCAACTTATGCTGGAGCGGAATTTTGTAGTAAGTCTGAGGTGAACAACCCCGTAATGGGGGATATGTCAGAGCCATGAATAAAGAACCCGCGAGGGGGCACCCAACAGTGGTGGCATGCTGATATGGGTTGGTAAATCCAAAGAGTTCGACCCCGAGAGAAGTCGTTGTGCACAGCGCTAGAGTACGATAGGCTGATCACCTAGCGTACGAAACCATTGTGGTATGTTTTCAATCTTTGTGATTGATAAACATTCTCGCAGTATGCTCACAGTCTTTATGACTCCTCAGAATAATATGAAAGTTTTAATGAATATTTTGATTTTCAATTTATTCTTCTATAAGATATTGATTTTCAATTTATTCTTCTGCAAGATATTCCATTGTTCTGGAATTATGAGTTTAGAAGTATGAACTTCCTAGAAAAGGGTGGTCATAGAATTTGATGAGTAAAGAGTTATACTCAGAGATGAAAATTGGTAGAAATGTGTATGAGATAAATTCGGGGACGAAATTTTTAGAAGAATGGGTGAATGTAATATCCCGGATATTTAAATGAATTAGAAATAAAATATTTAATATTTAATAAAGGTTGGAGTTTGATAACCTAGTAGTGATAGATAAATAGAGGTCCAAATTAAATTTAACGGACTAACTTAGATATGGTGATATCAAAATTTTTGATAAGTTAGCAAGTAAAGTGATAATTCAATAAACTTGACTAACAGCAAGTCTAATTAAATTAAGAGAATTAATTAGTGGAGTTATGTTATTATGCGACGTGGTTGCGTGTAAATTAAATATGTATTTATATGAATATATATATGCGTGCACATTTAGTAACATAATTTAATGGTTAATTAAATTGTGATAAATAGATAGATTAATATTAAATTAATCCGATTTGAATTAAAAGGTTTATTGTGGAATTAATTTAGTTAATATATTGATTATATTCATTAATCAGTATTTAGGCAAATTATTATTTGTGAGGAATAATTATGTAATTTATATAATTATAAATTATATAAAGTAGTTGAGTTAATTAAGGGAGAATAGTAATTGTATATATGTACAATATTTAATTTCATATATATGTGTATATATATATAAAGGGATTAAATTAATTGTGTAATTTTAAGTAGTAATTGAATATATTAAATGAATATATTCTATAATTAAATAAATCATTGTAAATGATTTATGAGAGTGAGAAATTGAATTATACAATTATTTGTGTAATATTAATTAAATAATTTAATAAATTATTTAAATAAGAAATTGAGTAAATATATTATTATTTCAATGTATTTTCGGGTAAATGGAATTATTTCCATAATTGATGAGAAATGAATTATTTAATGTAAATGTATTAAATAATTTAATTTATGGCCTAAATAATATATATTAAATTATATATTGTATTTATTTTAATTTCATAATTTATTGTGAAATTGTTTTCGAGGTAAGGTAATGTGTATAAATAATATATATAGATTATATATATTATTCTTAGCGAACAAACCCTAAAGTTTTAATATCAAAAATAATTGATAAGTTGTCATTAATTAAATATTCAATTAAATTGAATATAATGAGTGAATTAAATTTTATATATTAATTAATATGATAATTAATTAATGTAAATAATGTAAAATATTAATAATAATATTATTAGTCCATTTAGTAATTTAATACTTATGGGTTAGAATATTTAATTATTTATTCAATCTAATTATTTATTTAATCATGGATTGAATAATTAATGTGTAAATTATTAAATTAGCCCAACATGGGTCAATTAGTAGCCCAAGTGGAGAATAATAAAATTTGACAATTTAGTAGCCCAAACAATTTAATAGAAGCCCAATTGGTATTTTAAATTAAAGCCCAATGATTGGCCCACTTGAAAAATACTTAATTAAACTATTATTTAATTAATTAAAAAGTAGCAAGTGACTACATTTTGGGACAATAGGATTGAGGATCAGCCGGCAAGGATGAGAAAAAAAGAGAGTTAGTTGATTGTTACTTTATTTTATTATTATTTAATAATTAGGTTGCTTGTTTTAATTTTTGGTGAGTCTTTTCCCATAAAATCCTCACCAACTAAGGCATGGGTTAACTTTATTGTGTAAGTATCCAATAGCTAACTTGTGTTGCTGTAATTTCATAGATATAAGATATATATTTATACATTATGGAAGACTTAAGTCATTAGAGAGAGAGAATTGTTAGTCATTTTTCTTCTTTCACTTTTCAAATTAGAGAGAAAATATTTGAGAGCAAGGATAAGGAAGGAGAAGGAATTCTTTGTTCATGTTATCCCCCTTCACAACCCATTTTGGAAGAAAAATGAGGATAGCCATTAATATGAGGTAGTGGTTATTTTAAATGTAGTTTATTTTATTTTTTTATTTAAATAAACCAACATGTGAGTATAAACATGTAAATGTAGTTAATAATATGTGATAGTAATATTTATGCCATGCTTGAGTTTAATATGCTTGGTTTGTATTTTTGGTATAATTTATGTGCTAAAAACATGTGTTTGGTGGTGTTAAATCAAGTATCAAAATAATGTCCAAAAATAAATTTTATAATATTTAGATTTAATGTTATAATATTATAGAACATTAAATCATGAGAAAAACAAAGTTTGAATCACTCAAAATGGAGTTATACACAAAAAGTTATGATTTGTGGTAGTTTATATGATGTAAAAAAAAATTTATAATATTAAATCATGAAAAATTAAATTTTCATGTTATAAATTGTATTTAAGTTATTGGTATTTTTTCTGGATTTTTATTGAAGAGTTAAAGTTTACTTGAAGGTATAAATTTTATTAAGATGTGTATTAAAGTTACTGTGCACGTTCTGCTGGAAAATTAAAAAAATAAAGGACGGCCACGCATTGCGCGGAATCCTATTCACTGTCGCACACGGAGAACAAAAACGACGCCGTTCGGCGCATGAAAATTTTATCGCCGCGCGTACGCGCGGAATCCAACAGACGGTTAATCAAAACGGCACCGTTTTGGGACCATAGAAATTGCAGCGCGCGCGATGCGCGGTAACCTGTTTTCGACCGAAATTACCATAATGCCCCTCCGTTCGGTTTTTCGGCTTATTTACAGAATTGTCATTCTGGATAATTTTAATTAATTTAAATGTTTAAAAATTAATTTAAAATTATGACAAAAATAATAATAATACAAAAATGATATTTAGGTATTTAATATTATATTTTTCAAATATAATAAGTATTTAGGATTAATATTTAAATGTTGTAAATATTAATCTAGTTAGTTTAATATTATATTTTTTTTAAATATAATAAGTATTTAGGATTAATATTTAAATGTTGTAAATATTAATCTAGTTAGTTTAATATTATATTTTTTTTAAATATAATAAGTATTTAGGATTAATATTTAAATGTTGTAAATATTAATCTAGTTAATATTATATCTTCTGAATTTACGATTAAACTAATTATTATTTAATTAATATTAAATAATAAACAAGGATGATAAATTAATTAATTATTATTTAATTACTATTAAATAATAATTAAAGACAACTAAGATTGATTATTTTATTATTTATTATTTGATTAACCTTAAATAATAAATAAATTTAGTTAGTTATTATTTATTATTAAATAATAACTAATGATATTTGGGTATTTACTATATAATTTTATTATTTATTATTTAATTAACTTTAAATAATAAATGAATCTAGTTAATTAGTTATTATTTATTAGTAAATAATAACTAAAGATATTTGATTATTTTTAATATAATATAATTATTTATTATTTGATTAATTTTAAATAATAAATAAATCTTGTAAGTTATTATTTATTATTAAATAATAACTAAAGGTAGTTAATTACTTACTATTTAATTAATGATAAATAGTAATTAAATGAAATTAGATTTAATGAAATAAAGAAAATGTCTTTTAACTCTTTTGTTTAAACAATTATAATAAATTGTTTAATAGTTTAATAAGTGTCCAACACTTAAGAAAAATATTTTCTAATTTATTAAATTATTAACCTAATTTTTTGATTGAGGGTCTATAAGGTTAATAATATTGTTTTGACTGATGTAAATTATGTGTTAGTACTTATTTGTGGTAGATAAGTTTCTTAACGAGCGTATAGTTGTACAAATACGCTGTACTAATTATTAGACCAACTTTACTAATGTTAGGTCTTTTAAAGCCAGTTAGTTAAAGCTAGACATTAATTGTAGCTGAGCAAACAGGCAAGTTTCCTAAACCCTACTCAATTTATATTCGAGCAGGATATATTATTTTATTGTTCAAGTCCCTAACTCAAATTCAAGTTATTACGTTTCAAGCATGCTATGGTTTAATTCTGTATAATTATTCCACATCTTTAAATTGTTGATTCGCACATAGTGCTTGTTGCATGTGTTCATCAGGTATGAAAAGCTGATCACCTTCATTACCATAAGGTTCAGTTAAAATTGTTCATGGTTATTATTGACACTCAACATTACTTGATTCAGTCATTCAATTATTGAAATTATGATTCGTACTCTTTCACAATTATTATATTGTTGAAAATCCGAAAGCTTGTTCTTTCTTTCAATCATGATATATCGTTATTGTATTTAAACTTGCTGAGCAAAGTCGTTGCTCACTCTTGCTATATCATGATAACAAATTTCAGAATAATACGAATGTCCGAGGAGAGACGGAGACAGAAGCAAAAGACAAGATTATAGTGTTATTCATTATAACTAAATTGTTATATGATGTAAGTAATTTTGTAAACCTTTTTATGAATCTAAAGGTATATATGTAAGTTAAGGTTAGAAACCTTGGGAAATGTTGTAGAATAAACAATTTATGTTTATATATTCCGCATTAGTTATAGAACATGTATGAAGATGATGTATCGTGACGTACCAAGTCTAGGGTTTAAGGAACCCGGATTTGGGGTCGTCACATTGAGTCGGTGAATGAAATTTGCCAAAGTTGGTTTTTGGTATAAATAACAAACAAAAGAAATAAAATGAAAGAAAACAAAAACAAATAACAAAATACTCTCCTCCTTCTCTATTTTCATTACCAACCGAGCACCACCACCTCCTATTGGAAGCCACCGTACACCACCACCATGAGGAAGAGAAAATGGGTGCCAACAAGAGAAAAAGAAGCTTTGGAAGGTATAAAAGAATTTTAATTGTTTTATTTTTGGTATTTTAGATGGTAAAATAATTTTATGGAAAAATAGTAAATAATTAGTATAATTATTCTAAATAATTTTTAGATGTATACCTATGAATTTCATGATTTTTGGTGTACTTTTGTGGGAAAATTATGAGCAAAAATGGTGTATTATGTGTTAAGTTGGTCTACTGTTGCCGGAAAAGAGGAAGAAGAAAAGAAAAGGCTGCCGCGCATGACGCGACAACCATTTTTTTTCCGGGCGCGGCTTAAAACGGCGTCGTTTTGGAGCAGTCGGGCGGTTCCGCGAAATGCGCGGATGAAGATTTCGGAAGCAGGGGCCAAACGACGTCGTTTTTGGGCGTCGGCAGAAACAGTCGCCGCGCGTTGCGCGGACGACCGACGACACGCTGGAAATTACCAGCGTGCCCCTGCTCTTTTCGGTTATACCGACCGTGTCCCCTGGCCCTGTAAAATTACAGCGGTGCCCTTCAGCTTTTCTAGAAATACCGTCCGTGTCCTGGAAGCAATAAAAATTACGATTATGCCCTCAATCTTTCCGGGAAATTCCGGATATGCCCCTAGAGTTGCGGAAATTACGAAAATGCCCCAGACCTTTTCTGTTAATGCCGGATGGGTCCTTAAGGGCGCGGAAATTACCATATTGCCCCCAGAAATTAATTTAATTGAAATAAATGTTTAAAAATTGTTTAAAAATCATAGAAAATTATAGAAAAATACAAAAAAATATAGAAATGATGTTTGAGCATTAAATTTAATATTTTTGTAAAAATATTAAATATTGGGGATTAATATTTAAATGTTTAAATATTAATCTAATAAGGTTATAATTTAGAAAATGATTAAATAAAATTTTCGGACAACCGAAAATGCTAAATTTTATCCTATGAGCCGGGTTGTCCGTAGTAAAGGTATTAAATATTAAGTTATACTAATATTTTAAGGAATGAGGTTAATATAATTGGCCATATAAATTAATAATTGGCCTAGAGATGATATTAATTAATTAAATTAATATCATAAGGAGTTAAATAATTATTATTTGATTATTTTATGATCATAGGTTGATCGAGTTAAGGTTTTGTGCTATTAATTGGACGCCAGACAAGTTCTTCAGTCCCTTTTATGTCAAATATTGAACTATTATATGAAATTCTCGTTTTAAATGCATACAAAAAATTATGTGTTATGTGATACGTGTTTAATATGATCACAATGTGTTCTTTATGAGATATATTGCTATAGTTGAAGCACAAGCACGTGATATATGACACACACCAAGCATGTTAAGGTATGTGCTAAGTGAAGCATGATCTGTTGAACTTGCTGAGCCGCTGTGCTCATTACTTGCTTAATAAATATTTTTGCAGGAAAGAAATAACTTTCAAGAATATCAGATATGATAGAGATAAATTACCTAGAAGGTTGGAAACGTAATTGTCATATGTTCAACATTATAATTCAATGTGGATAATTTGTCAAGGCTACGTTAATATTTTGTATGTACATATATGTTGGATCTGGATAGAGCGAGTAGTATTAAATTATGAATTGTGATTGTTCATGATGATGGTCAGGATAGAAAATAATTATGAATTATGAATTATGAAACAAAGAAAATTGTATGGATATGAACAATACTAAATTGTGAATGTTGAGCTGTTTGACACAAGTAAAAGAAAAGGAAAAGTTAAGGTTGCGATCCAGGGACTAGGATAAAAAGGTAAGGATTTTAAATATCCAAATATTTTAATAAAACGATTAAATTGAAAAAAAAAAAAATTATACCGAAATTTTGGTAATTGATGATTTATCAAATCAACAAAGGATTAAAGAAGGTGATGAAAGATTTATTAACGGACCGAAATTTGGACATAAGGCAATCGATGTTTTAATAAATACAAGATTTAAGAGAATAAAGTGGGTCGAATTTTGGGGTCGTTACAGATATGAACTCGATTAGTAGCGGCTCAAGATCGACAGTAAAAGTACGCGGATTTGCATAGGCAAAGCCGAGATTTTGAGGTGGGAAGCCACGTGTTTCTTAAAATATCTCCATGGAAAGGAAAAATCAGATTTGGAAAGAAAAGTAAGTTAAGTCCTAGATTTATTGGACCATTCGAAGTATTAAAGAAAGTTGGGGAAGTGGCATATGAAGTGACTTTACCTCCAGAATTAAAGCACAAACACAATGTTTTCCACATGTCAGTGCTTCAACCGTACAAGCTAGATTATAAGCACGTCATAGCATATGAACTGTCAGGACTCGAATTTTCGGGATTTTCTTAATAAAATTAAATAGGAATTTAATTAATAAAATTATCAAGTTTATTTAAATTATTGGTGATATTTTATGTGATTTAAGGTATGTGAAGGGATTTAATTGGTTAATTAAATCTGTACAAAGATGGTGATGAATTGTGTTGAATTAAAATAATTAAAAAATAAATAAATTGTTTAAAAATAATATATGAAGAATAAAAGAAATTACATGTAATGGTACAATAAAATTGTACAATTAAATGATTATAGAGGTGCATAAATTATTATTTAAATATTGTTATGTGGTAATGTGAGATATAAAAATTAGATATGTATATATATATATATATATACATTTGTATATATATAAATGTACATGTTTAATTAATAATTATAAATTCTATTGATTATGGAAATTAAAGGATTAATAATTAAATTAATCCAAATTTAAATGAAAAGTTAATGAGAGAGTTGATAAAATTGTAATTATTGATTTTAGATTTAATCAAGAATTATGGAAGAAGTTTAGAAATTAATTGAGAAGAAAAGTAATTATATAAATTATATAATAGTAGATTATATAATTTATATAAGAAATTAAGGTAAGGTATGAAGAAAATAATAATGATATAAATTATATAAGAATAGTTATATAATTTATATAAGGTGATTAAATTGAATAAGGATGGAGAAATTTTTTATAAATTGTATCTTGTAAAATAGAAATTATTAATAAGAAAGAAATAATTATATAAATTATATAATAATGAATTATATAATTTATATAAAGGAAGTTAGTGTAAATAGTAAGAGAATATAATTATATAAATTATATAAAAAATAATTATATAATTTATATAAGGAGAATACATTAATTAAGAAAGGAAATATAATTTTACAAATAGTATAATATTTCATTATGGTGTATATTTAAAGTGTGATAAATTATAACGAAATGGAAAATAAATGAGGAAAAGAAATGTTTTAAAATTATTAAAATTATGTTTATTATATAATGAAATTTTTATGATTTTTATGGGGAATAATATTTCAGAAACGTGAACATGTTAGTGTAACATGTTGTTCAAATAACGAAGTGAAAAGGTGTGAAAAATAATTTATATAAGCTATATGAATTATTTTATGATTTTTGGAGGTATAAATTACTTCATATAATTACATGCATGTCATTATGCGTGTATAAAATTTGTCAAGTAAAATACCTGAAAAAGGTATTAATATTATTTATAAATCAAATTATGATTTTTAGTAAATTAAAATAAATATTTTATATACATTATATAAAATATTTATTACACGTAATAATTACGTAATGTATAAAAATTATTTAATTTTGCATGGTTGTTGCTATCCGAATTTGGCAAGGTCGGTGGTCTTGAGCAAATTGTTAAAAATAATTCATACAAGTTAAGCTTAATAAAAGAAAAGCAAGAAAAGGAAAGAAAAAGCTAACGAAAGAAGAAATAAAAAGAACACAACAAAACTCTCTCCATTTTTCTTCTTCTCCACCGAACACCACCCCATACCACCCCAAAATCACCATAGCCACCAAGTGGAATAATATTTGGTGCCATGAAGAAGGAGAATTAGCTTCAAAGGAGAACGCTTTAAGCCTTGGAAGGTATAAAAGTTAATTGTTTAATTTTATTTTGATATTTATGGGTGATAAACTGATTTTATGGAAAATTAGTAAATAATTAGAATAATTGTTCTAATTAATCTTTGGATGAATATGTGTAAATTATATAATTTTTAAAGGTATTATGTTGGAAAATTTTTGATCAAAATGGTGTAATTTGTTGCTTGATTAGCCTACGCCAATTTTTTTCGGAAAGCCGGACCGAAATGACGCCGTTTGGGGCGTGATAACTGAGCGACCGCGCCATGCGCGGTTGTCACGAACAGTGGCTCCAAACGACGCCGTTTTGTAGAAGCCGAAAAAGGACTGTCGCGCCATGCGCGACCGATGTCTTCGGCAAAAGTTACAATTTTGCCCCCGACCTTTTTCGAAAATGACCAGTGTGTCCTAGATGCGCAAAAATTACGAAAATGCCCCTAGACTTTCCAAAAAATTCCGGTTATGTCCTTAAAGGTGCGAAAATTACCAAAATGCCCCAGAAATTGTTTTTAATTGAAATAAATGTTTAAAAATTATTTAAAAATTATAGAAAATTATTAAAAATATAGAAATGATGTTTGGGCATTAAATTTAATATTTTTGTAAAAATATTAAATATTGGGGATTAATATTTAAATATTTTAAATATTAATCTAATGAGTTTAAAAGTTGGAAAATGATTAAATGAAAATCCGGACAACCAATATGCTAAATTTTATCCGATGAGTCGGGTTGTCCGTATTGAATATGTTTGATATTAAGTTAAATTAATATCATAAAGAGATAAATAATTATTAATTGATTATTTTATGATCATAGGTTATACGAGAAACATTATAGAAAGGGTATTTATTATTTAATTCTACAATCCAGGCAAGTTCTTCAGTACTTTATGTTAAATGATTATCTGTTATGATATGTAAATTTTAGTTTCAAATGCATATAAATTATGTGTTATGTGATCTGTGAATAATATGACAAAGATGTGTACTTTGTGCAATAATATAAATATATGTGGGATATAATGCTTGAATAGAAGCACATTACATGATGTATGACACACACATAACATGTTAAGTTATGTGCTACGTGAAGCATGAAAGGTGTAAACTATTGAACTTATTGAGCCGTTGTGCTCATTACTTGCATAATCTATATTTTTGCAGGAAAGAAATAAATTTCAAGAATATCAGATTATGTAGAGACGGATTACCATAGAAAGTCGTGAATGTTATTGTATATTTTCAATAACATAATTTAATGTTAATACAGTTGCTAAGTTTATATTGATGTTTTGTATGTACATAAATGTTAGATCCGGATAGAATGAATAGACTTAAATTATGAATCGTGATTATTCAAGATGATTGTTACGATAGAGGGATATATATATATATGTCTAATTGAATTATGAAACAAGAAAATTGGTATGAATATAAAGTTTTGAATATGGAGCTATTTGATACTGGTTACAGAAAGAAAACGTAAAGGTTGCGATCCAGGGACTAGGATCAAGATGATAAGTTTTAAATATTCACATATTTTGATACAATGATTGAGAGAAAAGAAAAAAAAATTATACCGAAAAATTTGGTAATTGATAATTTAGAGTTAATTATTGGATTAAAGGAGGAGATTAAGGATTTATTAACGAACCGAAATTTGGGCGAAAGGAAAATAATGTCTAATAAATATGAAAATTAAGGTAATAAGATTGGTCGAATTTCGGGGTCGTTACATAAACCTATTCAAATAGAGAAGGATTTAACTTATGAAAAAATTCCTGTCCAAATATTAGATAGGAAAGAGCAAGTCTTAAGAAATAAAGTGATTCTTCCGTTAAAGTGCTATGGCGAAATCATACCGTGGAAGAAGCTACGTGGGAATTAGAAGAGAAAATGTGAAAGAATTATCCCCGTTTATTTGAATAGTTAGTGTAGAAATTCTGGGACGAAATTTTTATAAGGGGGAAGAATGTAATAGCTAGGATATTATGACGTGTTAAAAGTTTAAATAAATAAAATGTGTGTATTTTAATTATTTAAACTAGGTAGGTAATGTGAATTGTGTAAATTAATTATGTATATATATACTTTATTGTACGGTTACTAATTTATTGAATTGTGTCAATAAAAAGAGGATTAATATTGGAAGTTACTCCTAAATTAAATTAAAAATTAACAAGGTCAACATTATTGATTATAGATTAATAAATTATTATGGGGAATTTTGGAAATTATTAAGAAGAGTAACTAATTATATAAAATATATAGTAATAAATTATATATTTTATATAAGGAAATATAATTAAATATAAAGGAATTTATAATTATATAAATTATATGAGAGTAAATATATAATTTATATAAGAGAATAAAAATTTGTGAAGAAAAATGTAATAATTATTTTAATTATACAATAGTGTATGGTATAGTTTATATAAAGTATATGAAATAGTGAAAAAGAATAATAAATAAATATGAATAATTTTTATTTTCAATAAGATAAATTGTGTTTATGTAAAATAGAATTATTTCTATTTTTATGAGATTTAATATTTTTATGATTTAAATATGTGAAAGAAAGTATTATAATACATACATACATATATATATATATATATATATATATATATATATATATATTATGTAGTAATAGAAAATACATGGATGTTTACGTACTGTATATGTAACAAAGTTGAAACGTAAAAAAATTAATTTTATTAAGTTATGTGTATTATTTTATTAATTTTGGAAGGATGAAATACCTCATATAATTACATGCATGTTATTATGCGTGTACAAAATTTATCAAGTAAGGTAAAATATATAAATATTATTTATAAATCATTTTATGAATTTTAGTAAATTAAAATAAATATTTTATATATATTATATAAAATATTTATTACACGAAATAACTACATAATGTACTAAATATGTACGTATGCATGATTCTTTTTACCAACTTAGTGTAGGTCGGTGGACTTCGACATGAAAAATTAAACCAATTTAATTATACTTAAGGCTTATATATGGATAACGAAAGGTTTAATAATAATTAAAAACAATCATCAAACATTAACCAAACCAACATAGCTATTTCATTTCTTCCTTTTCTTCCACCACCACCACGCCACTCGAACCCACCTTCACCACCAAGAGAGAGAATTATTGGTGTCATCCAAGTCTATAACAAGCTTCAAAGGAAGATATTCAAGCTTAAGGAATGTATAAAACTTTTTTAATTGAATTATTTTAGTATTTATTGTGATAAAATAATTTTGTGAAAATTAGTAAATAATTAGGATAATTGTTCTATATAATTTTTGGGTGTGTATTTATGGATTATATGATGTTTAGAATATTTTTGTGGTGAAAAGTATGATCAAAATGGTATAAAATTCTCATGATGGGTTACTGTTAACGTAGAAGAAGAAGAAAAAATTCAAGGCCGCCCGCGCATTGCGAGGCAGCCATTTTTTTTTTCTTTCCGGAACTGGGTATTAAACGGCGGCTTTTTGGGGGAAAGGGAGGACTGGGCTACTCCATGCGCAACGACCGAAAATTTTCGGTAATCGGGTAGGAAACGACGTCGTTTGGATCAAGGAAGGAGACAGGTCCGCGCCATGCGCGACGGACCGAAGTTCGATTTATTTACGATTTTGCCACCGGTCCCATTTTTTCCACTTAATTACGAAAATGCCACTAAGATTTTAATTAATTAAAATAAATGTTTAAAATTTTATAAAAATTATATAAAATCAGAAAAATATATAAAAATATTTTATAAATTGTAATATCCAGGATATTATGACGTGTAAAAAGTTTAAATAAATAAAATGTGTGTATTTTAGTTATTTAAATTACGCAATTAATGTGAATTATGTAAATTAATCATGGAGGTATATTCTATTACGGTTATTAATTTAATGCTATATGTCAATGAAAAGAGGATGAATATTGAAAATTTTGTATTAAATTAAAGTTAATGAGGTAAATAATGAAGTCAAAATTATTGATCATGGATTAATTTATAATTATGAGAAAATTTGGAGATTATTAAGAAATGAATTATATATGTATATAATACATAGAAATAAATATATATATATTGTTATAAGGAAATATAATTATGTGTGAAGGAATTTTGGTTATATAAATTATATGAGGGTGATGTATAATTTATACCAGAAAATAAATTTATTATAGAAAAGGTTAATAATTATATAAATTATGCAAAATTTATATTGTATAGTTTATATAAAACATATAAAGTGGTGAAAAGAATAATAAAGAAAGATGAATGATTATTAGTTTTAATAAAATGAATTATGTTTATGAAAAATAGAATTATTTCTATTTTTATGAGATATAATGTTTTATGAATTATGCATGTAAGAGAAATTGTTATAATACATAATATATATAATAAGTAAATTATGTATATATTATGTAGTATTAGAAAATACATGTAGGTTTACGTAATCTATATGTAATGAAGTTGAAACATAAGAAAATAAATTTTATTAAGTTATACAATTTATTTTATTAATTTTGGAAGTATAAAATATTTCATATAACTACATGCATGTCTTTATGCGTGTACAAAATTTATCAAATAAAGTACCCCAAAAATATATAAATATTATTTATAAATTATCTTATGAATTTTGGTAAATTAAAATAAATATTTTATATACATTATATAAAATATTTATTACCCGAATTATTGCATAATGTATTAAAATGTACATATGGAGGATAAAAATTTTCCACCGACTTAAGTAAGTCGGTGGAATTAATGAAGCCAAATTAATCAACCGCTGGACAAGTTATATATATATATGTATGCATAGTAATAATAATAATAATATAACAATATCACCCACTAGCAAGCCAAACACAAAACTATTATTCTCTATCATCTTCTTCCTTTGTCATCACCGACCGCCACCACCGACCACCAACGCCACCACTAGCAGGAAAGAGAAAATAATTTTTAGCCATCCGGGTGCATACAAGCTTCAAAAGAAGGTATAAAATCATTTTTATTAATTTATTTGGGTATTTGTGGAGATAAAATAATTGTATAAAAAAATTGGGAAATAATTATAGTATTGTTCTATATAATTTTTATGAGTGTATCTATGAATTTCTTGATGTTTGGGATAATTTTGTGGTGGAAATATTGATCAAAAGTGGGAAAATAATACTTCCGGATGGCTACTGTGTCGCCAGGAAGCAGAGAAAAAAAATAAAATAAGGCCGACCGCGCATTGCGCGGCGGCCATAATTTTTTCTGCTGCTAGCATAAAACGGCGTCGTTTTGGACGCCAGACGAGGGGCCGCGCCATGCGCGGCTGCTGATTTTCCGGAACAAAACCAAACGACGTCGTTTGGTCCGCGGAAGGCCGGTCACGCGCCATGCGCGGCCGATCGGTTTTTCCGCGAATTTACCGTTTTGCCCCTGGTTCCGGATTTCAGGTTATTTACGAAAATGCCATTGAAAGTGAATTTAATTAAAATAAATGTTTAAAAATTAATAAAAATTATATAAAAATCAGGAAAATGTATAAAAATGTTTTATAAATTAAATTTAACAATTTTCCAATTTTGAGGAATAATTCCAATTAATTATTAAATGTTTAATAATGGGAATTAAAATAACATAATTAAGATTAATAACCAAAATAGGTTATAATCAATTTCAAATACCCATATAGAGCCGATGGGTAGAATAATTAGGTTATGAGTGATATTAATTATATATATTAATATCTCGAGTTACTAAATTATTATTATTTGATTATGTTATTATTATAGGGTGTTCAAGAAAGGAAAATTTAGCAGTTAACATAGTAAACGGATATCGAGGCAAGTTCCTAAACCCTAACTTTGAACCATTAGTCATGTGTTAACTATTAAAATATTTATTGAACTTTATTTCCTAAAGTTTCATCATTATTCCATTTTATCGAATATTGATTTCAGTGATATTGTGGATTATTCAATGAAAAATTTCTTTTGTTACATACATATATTCATAAATGCCGTTCATAACGAAACATGATTGTTTGTCAATGAATTAATAATTATGAGTCTAGACCATTTGTTCGGCTAGACTTTTGATACCATTGAATTTCAAATTATGCTATATTGTTTAGTGCTGAGCCAAACCAAATTGTTTTGGTGCGGACTCCTAGAAACTGAGATGAACAACCCTATTCCAGGGGTATAGCTTGTCGGATGCTTTAAATTCCGATTCCCCCGCAATATGCGGTAATATGATGTGCACAGTCATAGGTACAAGAGGCTGATCACCTCGAGTACGGATTTAAGGTTTTATGGTCTTTATGACATAAACGGGTTATCAATATTAAAATTGATTAACCTACGTTCAATGGTCTTGTGACCCTCAGTTTAATTCAATTGTATCATGTTTCAAAAGATAATTCTTACAATTATTCTCTTTCATTTTAATCGAATTAATGTTTCATTATTGATATAATTTCTGATCCTCATAATACATTGTTATTCTGTTCATTATACTTGCTGAGCACTTTAGTTGCTCACTTTTACTTGCTTAAAATGTCGCAGACAAAGATGTAAAACCCGAGAATCTAGATAAGAAAGACAAAGGCAAAGGAAAGATATCGGACTGAAGAAATTGATGTGTTGTTCCCAGCCGGTAGTCTTAAATCTATGTTGTGACTGTAAATAGGAAATATTATCTTAGTAATGTTATGTGTATGTAAAGGTTAACGACCCTGTGAGTGTGAGAGATGTATTTTGTTCTATGTTGGAGATTAGCACATGTAATGTATATTAATGGTAAATTCTGGGTAGTGATTAATATATGCGATATTATGATTAGTGAACACCAAATTCAAGGTTCCAGGAGCCTGAATTTGGGGGCGTCACATAAATTAAATTTAACAATTTTTCAATTTTGAGGAATAATTCCAACTAATAATTAAGTGCTTTATATATGAAGACATAAAAAGGACACGATTAAATTAAATAACCAACTTAGGTTATAATTAATTGTAAACACCAATATAGATCCGACGGGTAAAATATTTATGTTATGAGTGATATTAATTACATAAATTAATATCGTGGGTTACTAAATTATTATTATTTGATTACGTTATTATTATAGGTCGTCCAAGAAAGGATAATTAGCCGTTAAATTAATAATCAGACATCGAGACAAATTCCTGAACCCTAATCTTGAACCATTTATCATATGTTAAATATTAAATATTTTCTAAATATTATCGTTATTCCACTTTCTTGAATATTGATTTCGATTGATGTTGTAAATTGTTCAATTAAAATTAAAAATCTCTATTGTTACTCACATTCACTCTTAAATGAAAATTTTAACGAATCATAATTGTTAATGAGTGAGTTGATGATTGTGAGTCTATGCCATTTGTTCGGCTAGGCTTTTGATATAATTAAATTTAAAATTACTCTTTATTATTAAGTGCTGAGCCAAACCAAATTGTTTTGGTGCAGACTCTTAGAAACTGAGATGAACAACCCTATTTCAGGCGATATAGCTTATCGGATGCTTTAAATTCCGATACTCCGTGATATGTGGTAATATGATGTGCACAATCATAGTTACGAGAGGTCGATCACCTCGAGTACGAGTTTAAGGTTTTATGGTCTTTATGACACATACA
This sequence comes from Hedera helix, assembly GCA_947179155.2. Taxonomy (NCBI): domain Eukaryota; kingdom Viridiplantae; phylum Streptophyta; class Magnoliopsida; order Apiales; family Araliaceae; genus Hedera; species Hedera helix. The sequence goes on from OX359266.1 coordinate 25,621,493, forward strand.
GGTTATCAGTGTTACCATTGATTAACTTATGTTCAATGGTCTTGTGACCCTTAGTATGATCCTTAGTCATCATATTTCAAAGGATAATTCCCTCAGTTATTTGCTTTCATTTGAAATGAAATCATGTTACGTTATTGTTATAAATTCTTTTTCTCATGATGCATTGTTATTCAATTCATTATACTTGCTGAGCACTTCGGTTGCTCATTCTTGCCTGATTAATGTGACGCAGATAAAGATGTTAAATCATAGGGTATAAATAAGAAAGACAAAGGCAAAGAAAAGATGTCGGAATGAAGAAATGATGAATTGTTCTCCGCTGGTAGTTTTAAATCCATTTTGTGGCTGTAGATTTGGAATACTTATCCTAGTAATGTTGTATGTATGTAAAGGTTGATGACCCTGGGGGTTTGGTAAGTATATTTTGTATTAACTTGAATATTAACGGATGTAATATATATTATTAGAAATTTTGAGTAGCGGTAAATGAAAGTAGAATGTATGAACAGTGAGCACCAAATTCAATGTTTAAGGAACCCGAATTTGGGGGCGTCACATTAATAATATTAATAAATGATTAAAATATTATTAAATGGTTAATAATATTAATAAATTATTAAAATATTATTAAATAATTAATAATATTAATAAGTAATTAAAATATTATTAAATGGTTAATAATATTTGTATGTGATTAAAATATTAGTAAATGGTTAATAATATTAATAAGTGATTAAAATATTATTAAATGGTTAATAATATGTGAACGTAATTGTATATTATCAAAGGTAGATAATATTTTGAAGTATTTTGTACATTATTAAATGTCTGAATCATTAAGTTATGTAAAAGAAGAAAGTTTAATTGAATTAAACCAAAGTAAATAGTTTGTTTGTAACTATTTTAGACAACTTATTAAAAGTAAGTCGTACGAAGAACATCTAGTGAAAGCATAAGTTGGTTAAGCGTACCCGACCTGTCCAACTATGTTTGGGCTAGGGTTTTTATCCAGAACTTAAGGGTTCGTTTGTCGAACATCTTAAGAGTTAATAATTAGAAGTTAAACTCTTAAGTTAAGACTAATTAATAGTCATTGTAACTAATGATTATGTCGATTTTATAAATAAATTGTAGGTTTAACGAATGACGCAAATAAGCGTAAATGGTAGAAGCGATCCAGACAAGTTTTTCAGAACTTGCTCCTATGTACATTGCTATGTTACAATGTGTTATTAAATTATTAATATGAAGATATATTGATGATATTTGTGATACGTGAATAACATGAGATATGGTTACATGTGAAATATGTACCGATATGAAGCATGATTGCTAGATGCTAGTTATTTATTGCATGTGACGCATAAGAAGTATGATGCATTCATAAAATAAAAAGCATGAAATACATGATGTAAGAATAAAATGCATAGCATGTATAATATGTGAAGCATGTAATGTGTTATGTGTAACTGTTAAACTTACTGAGCCGTCATGCTCACTCTTGCTTAAAACCAGCATTTTTAGATAGTTCAAGTTATTCGAAGTTTTTGTTAAAGATCAAGAAACAGGAATGCATATTACATTCACTGAAGGTCTATCACGACCATTGTAGATATCAATCTGAATTAGACAGGTAAAATGATTGTGTAGTATAAGAATTGGTTAGTATGTAATATAAATGTTAAATACTCAAATTGATTATAATAGAATGTCGTATCATATATGATATTGAGACATACTAGAAATGTATAAAGATTGCGCTATTAGAATAGAAAGAGATGATGTAAAATTGTCAATAAATGATTATTTAGCAATTATAATATTGTTGTAATTCATGAACAGTAATGAAAAGGTAGTACTAGTGTTGAACCGGATCCGAGGTCCAAGGGACCCGGATTCGGGGTCGTCACAGTTGAATTGTGTTATATATTTTATGTAATATAGAAAAATTGATATGCGTTGTATGCATGAAGTAATTGGATAAATGCTAAGCATGAGCAGTATGATGCATATGTTAAATGCGAAGCATGAAGTATGACTTAAATGTGAATTACATGTTATGTGATAACTATTAGACTTACTGAGTCGTCGTGCTCACTCTTGCTATAATCAACCATTTTCAGCAAAGTACGAGGAATTTGAAGATCCCGGTAAACGTAACGGAAATTATTGAAGTTATAATTGCTATAAAACCTTATTGTTAGAACTGTTTAAATCTTTTGATGTAACATGTTGGAATAATTACAAATTGGTATTATTCTTGAGTTAAGGCCTTGTAATATTAGTGAAAGGCAGTTGTATATTAAAGCGAGTGCTAGTACTTGTCAACTCGTTTAGATTAAAGAAGTATGTAAGTAGACTAAATATTTATTGTTAAAGTGTGAGCGTTCATACTCATAAGGATTGTAATAGACTAGGTCATGCTATAAATGATCTGATTTTATAAGATAAATGTAAAGATTGCGATTCTGAGGTAAAGTTTAAGTAAATGTTATAAAAATTTAAATTTACTGAGTTTTCAATAACATGATTTTATTTAATGATTGTGTATAATAAGAAGAAGGTTGTTCGTTAACAACCGGGGGTCGCCCGTGGCCAGTGCGGGGATTCTCAGGGCGTTACAGTTGGTATCAGAGCTGATAGGTTATAAACCTTAGATAGGAATACCTTAGGCTATAACCGTAGAATGAGATAAGGAAAATGTCAAAGGAATAAACTCAAATAAAGTTTAAGTAATAAGAGATGAAATATAGAAAATTCATAAGTGAAGCTCACAAAGTGATCAAAATGAAATCATGGAATAATAGATGACCCGTTAAATGATCAAGAGAATGTGTAAATAGCTTGACACTATAAAAAGGAAGATACTATGAAATAGTAAAGGAGTAAGCTTATGAAGAGTGGTATTTGATAATAGATAAGTTGGGATAATTCATATTGAGTTAAGAGAAAGTCAGATATTGTTGGTTTTTAATTGAGGTCTCATGTTTGTAGTTGAGTTGTACAATTCTTTATATGGGCAGGAAATGGTGCTTGGTTTGAGAACCTGCTTAGCTTCCTATATCGATATAGTGGTTAAGTTGAACATTTTCTTGTATAGGCAGGGAATTTGTCCTTGGTTTAACCATTGCTTAACTTCCTATATTGATTAGTGGTCGAGTTGACCAATTTCTTATATGCACATGAGATTGTGTTTGGTTTTACAACCACTTAGCTTCTTACAGTGATAATCGATTAAAATATGGTGTCACGCTATTCACTATATGTATGTTGAGAAGGTAGTTCTTTTCTCATGCGTATAATGGATAGGTAGAGGATGTTAAGGTAGATGCGTGTTCTTAAAACTCACACGTATGGAAAGTTCGCGACCCATAATCGTATGGTGGAGCCCCTCAGCGAATGGATGATTTTGGTCTGACTAGGATAAATTCCTCAACCCATATGATTATGACAAGTTCCTAAACTCTTACTGTGTGGTAAGTTTGATGAATAGTGAGTGTGTGTAGAGTTAAGTAGCAAGATTAAAGCTATAATAGATATAATTATTAAGCTAGAAAAGATGAGGAGTAAAATTGGTGATTATTTGAGATTTTAGGATATTCTCAATCTTCTTGCTATGTTAGACTTTGAAATTCTTAAAATCGTGCTAAAACTCTGATATATATATATATATATATATATATATATATATATATATATATATATATATATAATAAATGATTGTCACTTGTTTTTGAAATGTTTAAATTAAGATCTATGCTATTTATTTTAGCTAGACCAGAATGATTTGAAAACATCAAAATGTATTTTTAAAACATCAACACACTATGTGATGTGGATTTGTCAATAACTGAATCATCAACGTATTTTCTGTGAAGGTACAGTATCATGATATCATAAAGTAATTTGCACCATAAAGATGGTGTCAAAATTACTATTAATAGAATCCTAAACGTACTGTGCCAAAGATGCGGTATCATGAAGTCATTTTCACTTAAAATGGTTTAAAAAGTTCTAGAGTTCATGGTTCACGAACAGTTTATTATGGTAGTCTAGGTCATTTGATTCGGCTAGACAACTTTTAATCTGAAGTGATGAACTTCAAAAATTTTATTGCACGAATGTGCTCTTAAAAAGTTTAAAGTTTCGATTAATATCCGAACTATTATTGTAAGTCTATGCTAATTGTTTCGGCTAGACATTTACATGTTGAACATTTAAAAGTTATTCAAACCTATTGTTGGTACGGAATCTAAAGCTGAGAGAACAATCCATAATGGGGAGCAACCTAAGTATCGGATAAATGATAAATGGAATAACCTAAGAGGGCTAATCAAGAGATTGATGCCTCAAGTGCGGTCTGGACATGTAACCTAAGATGATCAATCGAGAGACTGATGTCTCACTAGACGTTCACAATCAAGGTGACCACTCAACAATTAAAATCAATTATCAGTTATCAAATTGTGCATTGATTATATCGAGCTAATATTATTGAATCATTTTCTGAATTTAAAAAGGGTCAGTCGAATGATTGATTCTTTGGTATTTTGTTCATGGTCTTTATGACCTTTTAGTTAGATATAAAATTATTTTAAAAGAATTCTTTCTACTTCCTAGTTATTCAAGCTCCTTCACAATTATTGAAAAATTATTGAAGATTTTTGGGAAATATCCCAATATTCTGAAAATTGAATGGATAGAGGTGTAAATTTTAGAGGAGATTAGTTATAGAATTAAATGATCAATGAAGAATCCTCAGATAATGGAAAATTTGATAGGTTAGATCGAGAACCTAATGGATAGAATGAGCAGAAATAAGTATGCTATAATTTCGGGGATGAAATTCTTAGAAGAATGAGTGAATGTAATACCCCAGATATTTACAAGATTTGTAGAAGAAATCAAATATGATTAATTAAAAGTTGAGGTAAAACCTAATTTTGGTGAATGAAATAAGTAGAGATATGTGTGCTGTAATTTCGAGGACAAAATTCTTATAAGGAGGGGTGAATGTAATATCCCGGGTATTTTACAAGACATTTAAATAAGATCTTAGATGATGAAATAAATGTTTAAGTTAAAACCTAGATTCGGAGAAGTAAAAGGTATAGAAATTGAGTAAATATTTTACCCTAATTTTTGTGTTAAGATTTGAATGTGAGTAAATGTGATTTTTAAATTTTAAAACCTAGCATTTTATTAATATGCATACTTGGAGGTATATTAAGAGTAATGTAATATAATACCTTTAAAACTCGATAAATTATTTGACAAAAGAGAATTATATAAGTTTAACTAATTAACTTAAATGTTATGATCAATGGTAATGTGACAAGCCTAATGAGGAAAAATAGCAAGTCTAATTGGATTATAAAATTAATCCAAAGAAATTATTGAATTAAGTTTAAAATGAATTAAATTAGTAGTCCAAAGTGGCATATAAATAAGCCTAAGTGTGAATGACTTAAATGGACTAACTAGTAGCCCACCCAATTAATATAATTGAGTCCAAATACATTGAATGGAAGAGTCTAAATGAATAAATTGTTGGAAGTCATAAATGAATTGAATTAGTAGTCCAACTTGAAATAAATTATGAGCCCAAATAAATATCTAGGGCCAAATTTGTATAGTTGGTATTAGTTGACCCAACCTAAATTAATAATAGGCCTAATAAAAATGTAGAGAATTGATCATACATTAGTTAATTGGTGGAAGATAAATAATCATGAAGTGATTATTTGTGCAATTAAACTAAAAGGGAGTCTAATTAGTTGATTAGTTTAAATTAATAGACTAACCTAAGGAATTTAATATCAATAAATTGATAAGTTCGTAAACTAATAAATAATTCAATTAACTTTGTAACTAGTGAATCTAATTGAATTATGTGATTAAATAAATGTATTTACTAAATGAGCCCAATGTGTTAAGTTTTATGTGAATTAATTAATAGTCCAAGTAAATAAATAAATTACCAGTGGACTAACCCAATTATTTAATTAAACAAGTCAAGTAATTAAATTAGTAATGAACTTGTTGATAATATTATGTGAATTGTGTAATTTAATTAAACTAGCCAAATGCTTGTTTTAATTTCCAAGTCATGCTAGTAACTCATTGATTTGATTAATTGAGCCCAAATGATATTAAATTAGTAGCCCAAACTAGAGTCCAAGTGGTGCATTAAGTGAAAGTCAACTTCTTGGTCAATGTTAGTACCAAATTAGAGAATAAAAATAAATCCAAATTGAGGGATAATGTAGGGAGTCCAATGAGACCTATGTAATCTCCTAAGTGGCTTAATTGATTGGTCATGAGTTGCTAGGAAATCTCCATGCAAGCTTATATAAGGATTTGTAAGGATAAGATTGGTGATAGATGTATAGATATAGAAGTTGTAAGTATACTTATTGGAAGATGAAACTTAAATCAATAATACACATCTTTGACCACTAGAATACTTCATTTTTTCAAAAGTTGCAAGAGTTTAGAGAGAGAAGTTCTCTAGAGAAAAAGAGAAAAGTTGAGAGAAAAAGAAAGTTAGAGAGAAAAGAGAGAAAACGAAAGAGGGAATGCTAGATCTTGTAAGATGGAATGGTTAGATGATCTTGAAACAAGGATCAAAGTTGGAGGCCTCTTGATGGTGAAGATTCATAGCTATGAAAGTGGATCATCCACCAAAGGTTCAAAAGTGTTTTAAAAATCTTAGTTTATGCTTTTCTTTGATCTATACGTAATTTTTATGGTAGAAAACTATTTACAAAGCTCTTAATACTTAAATCCATGTTAGACTAGTATATCTAGGGTTTAATGGGTTTAACATGTGTATTAATATGCATCTATGTTGGTAAGTTTGACAAAAAGTTTGAAAATGACTTTACCAGAAAACCTTCAAACGTAATAGTCCATTCCCAGATTTACTATTCACATTCCGTAAGTCGTACTCATGATCCGTAAATTTTAGGTGGTAGGACTGTGAGATAAGAAGAGATTCCAAGTGGAAGGACTGAAAAATATTAAACGAGCTAATCGTGGTGATTTTTCTTGTAAAACAGTCCAGCTGGAAAAAAATCTAAAAACCTATTGTCCAAAAAATTAAAAGGCCTGTTTTGGCCACTTTTCTTGCTCTAAAAATTCGGGCCATTTTATATGTGGTATTATATGGTATAAAGCAACCACTGTAAAAATTTGAGCTCGATCCGACTTCGGATGAGTGAGTTATGACCCAACGATTTTCAAAGTTGTAAAAATGTATGACTCCTATAACTTGAAGCGTGTAACTCCGACAATTATGAAATTTTTACTGGACGTACTATATGACGACAGAAAGCTACCATGTATGTGACGCCCCCAAATTCGGGTCCTAATTACTCGAATCCGATCATCACGATCCAATACAAACATCCACCTCTAAACATGTAATGTCCTAGAATTTCCACGTCATTATTAATTAAATTATTAATTCAATTTCCGTCGAGTTAGTTTTACGAGATTATGTAAATCTTTTTATGTGATTAATTAATTATGTAATTAAATGATTATGTAATTAATTACTAAAATTAATTAAAGGGGGTCACTAATATGTTATTTAAATTAGTGAACAAACCCTAAAGTTTTAATATCAAAATAATTGATAAGTTTCCTATTAATTAAATATTCAATTAAATTGAATATAATGAGTTAATTAAATATAATAAATTAATTAATATGATTATTAATTAATGTAAATAATGTGAAATATTAATAATAATATTTATTAGTCCATTTAGTAATTTAATACTAATGGGTTAGAATATTTAATTATTTATTCAATCTAATTATTTATTTAATCATGGATTGAATAATTAATGTGTAAATTATTAAATTAGCCCAACATGGGTCAATTAGTAGCCCAAGTGAAGAATAATAAAATTTGACAAATTAGTAGCCCAAACAATTTAATAGGAGCCCAATTGGTATTTTAAATAAAGTCCAATAATTGGCCCACTTGGAAAAATAATTATATAACTATTAATTAATTAAAAAGTAGAAAGTGACTATGATTTTGGGACAAATCAATTCCCATCAGCCGACCATGTGGAGAAGAGAGAGAAAAAAAATTGGTTTTGTTTTTATTTTAGTTTATTTTTCATTTATTTAATTAATGGATTGCTTGTTTGATTTTTCAAGTACTTGGATCATCCCTCTTTTCACCTAATGTGTCATTTAACCCATTCCATGTGTAAGTTGTCATCTAGGGGCATGGGCAAAATTATTAGATATATTATGTGTATCCAATAATTTTGCAAGTATACTTGAAATTGGTAGAGCTTATTTCATTATTTTCTCCAAGTCCAAAAGAGAGAGCTAGAGAGCATTTGAGAGTGTGAGAAAATATTGAGAGCAAAATACTAAGAGAGGAGAAGGAGTTCTTAGTTTATGTCTTCAAGATTCACCACCTATTTTGGAAGAAAAAGGAGAATAGCCATTAAATCAAGGTAATGATTATTCTAAATCTAATTTTGTTTTAAATTAAATAAACTAACATGTGTATATAAATATGTTAATATAGTTAATAATGTGTGGTAGTAATATTTATGCCATGCTTGAGTTTAATATGCTTGGTTTGTATTTTGGTATATTTTGTATGCTAAAACATACAAAATATGTGTTTAGTAGTGTATAAACAAGTTTTGGAATTTATGACCAAAAATATTTTTATGAAACTTAGGTTTGATGTTCTAATATTATAGAACATTAAATCATGAGAAAAACAAAGTTTGAATCACTCAAAATGGAGTTATATACAAAAAGTTATGATTTATGGTAGTTTATGTGATGTAAAAATTTTTATAAAAAAAGAATGATATTAAATCATGAAAAATTTAATTTTCATGTTATAAATTGATATTAAGTGATTGGTAATTTTTTTGGATTTTTATTGAGGATTTAAAGCTTTCTTGATGGTATATTTTTATTTAAAATGGATATTGCTGGACACTGTTCACATTCTGCAAAGGAAAAAAAATAAAAAAATAAAGGTTTCCGCGCAATGCGCGGACCACTGTTCATAGAAAATGCGGAGACAAAACGGCGTCGTTTGGTATAATAAAAATTTACCCCGTGCGTTACGCGCAGAGGCCAACAGCCCGGGCTCCAAAATGGCACCGTTTTGGGCCTGCTTACGGATAACGCGCGCAATGCGCGAGCCCAGTTTCCGCGAAATTACCAAACAGCCCCTCCGTGTTTTTCTCGGCGAAATTACGATTTTGCCCTCGGTTCAGTTTTCAACTTATTTACAGAAATGTCGTTCGGGTTTAATTTAATTAATTTAAATATTTAAAAACTAATTTAAAATTATAACAAAAATAATAATAATTCAAAAATGATATTGGGGAGGATATTCTTAATTAAGTTTAATATTTAAATATTTTAAATATTAATCTAGTTAGCTAAATCATGGTTAAGTTAAATAAATTTATTAGTTATTTATTATTTAAAATGTTAATAATAAATAAAGGAGATAAATTATCAATTATTATTTAATTCCCATTAAATAATAATTAAAGAAGATATAAAAATTTATAAATTAACTATTTATTATTTAAATATTATTAAATAATAAATAAGGATAATTAAGTAATTAATTATTATTTAATTAGCATTAAATAATGATTAAGGGAAATTAAGTTATTTAATTTAAATAATAAATAAGGATAAATAAATTAAATTTTATTTAATCTTAAACAATAATTAAAATTAATTAAATAATTAATTATTATTTGATTGACATTAAATAATAATTAAAGAGGATTAAGATTTGTAAACTATTATTTAATTTCCTTAAATTAAATAATAGGTAAGGTTAATTACTTAGTTAACTATTAGTTGATTAATATTAAATTAAAGAAGGTTAAAATGAATCAATAATTATTTATTATTTAATTATGATTAAATAATAAGTAAGTACAATTAGTTATTATTTATTTTAAATAATAACTAGAGTTAATTAATTTCTATTTAACCAAGATTAAATATTAATTAAATAGAAATTGAATTAATAAAATAAATTTAATTTAATTATACTTTAATTAAACAATTGTAATAAGTTGTTTAAGGGTTTAATAAGTGTCCAACGCTTAAGAAAAATATTTTCTAACTTATTAAATTATTAACCTAATTTGATTGAGGGTCTATAAGGTTAATAATATTATTTCGACTAACGTAAATTATGTGTTAGTACTTATATGATAAATAAGTACCTTAGTGAGCGTATAGTTGTGCAAATATGCCGTACTAATTATTAGACCAACTTTATTAATGTTAGGTCTTTTCAAAGCCAGTTAGTTAAAGCTAGACATATATTGTAGCTGAGCAGACAGACAAGTTTCTTATCTCTAAACTCATTTCATTGAGCAAATTATTTATCTAAGCTTGAACTATTATTTCCAAGCATGTTTTGAGTGGTTTAATTACTTTACAATTATTCCACATCGATATTATTGTTATTCGCACTTGTTGCACTTGAGATTGTACAGTCATTGACTTGTACTTAATTATTGTTCTACCGTTTAAAGAGTTGTTCAAAGTAGGTCTAAGTCATTGTTCGGCTAGACATTTATGTTAAAGATTTTAAAAGCTATCCAAATCATTGAAGATGCGGATTCTTAGACTATCATGAACACCCCTTTATTATAGGGGAGTACCCTGTATCTAATATTAGGTACAAAATACGGAAATTAAATGTTATGCATACACATATTGTACCGAGGCTGATCCCCTCGGGTACATATTTCTGGTAGTAACCATTGGGTCAACCTGCTATTGACTTCAGTGGATATTTATAGTTCATAGTCTATTTGACTGCCCTAATTTTAAAAGCAAATTATTATTCCTGCTTATGTTATTCACATTATTGAATTGTTCAGCTATTCCCTTTCATTCATGATATATTGTTCATTGTTGTTATTTAAACTTGTTGAGCAAACTAGTTGCTCACTCTTGCTATATCATGAAACCTTATTGCAGTGCAACTCGAGACTTCGGGAAAGAGCAAGGGTAAAGGAAAGATGAAGTAATAGACTTCGAGATGCAGCCCTGTAGTTAATTAAATTAACTGTTATGTAATATAAACCCTAAGTACTTTATTAAGGGTATTTTTGTACTTTTGTGTAAGGTTATCGTATCTTGGGACTAGTAACACCTTTTGAATGAACAACATATATTTATTATTCCGCATTTAGTTATTGTATGTTGTTTAGAGGTGAATATTTGTATTGGATCGTGATGACCGGATCCGGGTATTTGGAACCCGAATTTGGGGGCGTCACAAAACAACATACAATAACTAAATGCGGAATAATAAACATATGTTGTTTATTCAAAAGGTGTTACTAGTCCCAAGATATAGTAACCTTACCACAAAATACACAAATACCCTTAATAAAGTACTTAGAGTTTATATTACATAACAAGTAATTTAGTTAACTAAAAGGCTGCATCCTAAAGTCTATCACTTCATCTTTCCCTTACCCTTGTTCTTCCCAGAAGTCTCGGGTTTCACTGCAATAAGTTTCATGATATAGCAAGGGTGAGCAACTAGTTTGCTCAACAAGTTTAAATAACAACAAGAGACAATATATATCATGAATGAAAGGAATAACTGAATCAATTCAACAATATGAATAACATAAGCAGGAATAATGATTTACTTTTAGAATCAAGATAATCAAGTAGACTATGAACTATAAACTTCTACTGGAGTCAATAACTGGTTGACCCAATGGTTACTACTAGAAATATGTACTTGAGGGGATCAGCCTCTCGTACAATATGTGTATGCATAACATTTAATTTTCGTGTTTTGTACCTGATATTAGATACAGAGTATTCCCCTATAATAGAGGGGTGTTCATAATAGTCTAAGAATCCGCATCTTCAATGATTTGGATAGCGTTTAATATCTTTAACATAAATGTCTAGCCGAACAATGACTTAGACCTACTTTGAACAGTTCTTTAAACAGTAGAACATTAAATAAGGTACAAGTCAAAGAGTGTACAAGATCAAGTGCACCAAGTACGAATAACAACATCGATGTGGAATAATTGTAAAGTAATTAAACCACTCAAAGCATACTTGGAATTACAGTTCAAGCTTAAATAAATAACTTGCTCAATGAAATGAGTTTAGAGATAAGGAACTTGTCTGTCTGCTCAGCTACAACAAACTAGCTTTAATTAAATGACTTTGAAGAACCTAACATTAATCAAGTCAGTTTAACAATTAGTATGGCGTATACTGACATGTTTGTACGCTTAGTACGAACTTATCTAACAAATAAGTCTAACACATAATTTACATAATTTGACATGCTAACATTAACCCTATAGACGTGTAATCACAGTTAGGTTAATGATTTAATAATGTAGGAGTATTCATCTTAAGTATTAAACACATAAGGAATCTTTAAACAATTTAATATAATTGTTTAATTGGTGAATATTAATTATTTTATATTTAATTAACTCTTTCTTTAATTAATTACTATTTTAGTAGTTAAATAGTAATTAATTAACTACCTTTAGTTATTATTTAATTATAAATAATAACTAATTAATCTTACTTAATAATTAGTTTATTTATTTTAATGCTTCTTAATTATTACATAAGATTAATTAGATAATAATTAATTATTTAACTTTATTATGATCTTATGTAATTAGTATTTAATCTTAATTAATTAATTAATCTTACATTTCTTTAATTATTATTTAATAATAATTAATAACTTAATTATCCTTATTTAATAAATAATTAAATTATTAACTTTATTTATCTTTAATTATTATTTATTAATTAAATAATAATTAATGACTTCTAAAATATTATTAGTTAATATAAATCAACTAACAATTAACTAAGTAATTATCCTCACTTATTATTTAATTTAAAGAAATTAAATAATAGTTTATTCATTTTAATCATCTTTAATTATTATTTAATGTTAATTGTGAAAACCCAAATTTTCGAAATGTCTTTAATAAAATTAAATAAGAATTTAATTAACAAAATTATCAAGGTGGTTAAATTATTAATGATTGATATATTTTATGTGATTTTAAGTGTGTGGTGGGATTTAATTGGTGAATTAAATCAGTACAGAGATGGTAATAAATTGTGTTGAATTAACAAAATTGAAAAGTAAATAAATTGTTTAAATTTTTTTTATGAAGAATAAGAGAAATTTCATGTAATTGTACAAATAAATTGTTGATATTTAAAATAGTTGTGGAGGTGCATAAATTATTATTTAAATGGTGTTACGTGGTAATGTGTGTGTGTGTGTGTGTGTGTATATATATATGTATATATATATATATATATATATATATATATATATATATAACGACCCCGAAATTCGACCCACTTTATTACCTTAAATTTCATATTTATTATAAATTATTTTTCTTACGTCCAAATTTCGGTTCGTTAATAAATCCTTAATCCCCTTATTTAATCCATTAATTGATTTTATAAATCATTAATTACCAAAATTCTCTGTATAAAATTTTCTTTTTCTCACTTTTCTCAATCATTGTATTAAAATAATTGGGATATTTAAAATCTTTACATCTGGATCCTAGTTCGTGGATCGCAACATTTACTTTTTTTTTTCTTTCATGTACCATAAATCTCAATCTTCAAAATTTAATATAGTTCACATCCGTACAATATTCCTTGATTCATCATTTAAACATAGATATATAATCGTCTTTAACGTAATAATCATCTTGAATCATTACAGTTTACCATTTAAACTTTACTCATCATATCTAATTTCAACTGATACATACATACGAACCTCAATATAAACTTAACACATGTATCATAAAACTCAACATTCAAAATTTAATATTGATTATAACTACACAACACTCTTTGTTTCATAATTGGATATATAATACTCTTCATCGTAATAATTATCTTGAACAATCACATTTCACATTTTAATTCTACTTGTCCTATCCGAACCAAATTTGTAAGTATACCTATTCAACACATTAACGTAAATTTCACCAATTTAATCATATTGAATCATGATATTGAAAATATAACAGTTATGTATCCAACCTTCTAGGTAATTAATCTTTAGCACAATCCGATATTTCTGAAATTTATTTGTTTACCTGAAAAAGTTTATATTGTTCAAGTAATGAGCACAACGGCTCAGCAAGTTCAACAGTTTATGCTTCACGTATCACATACCTTAACATGCTCGGTGTGTGTCGTACATCATGTGCTTGTGCTTCTATTATAGCAATATATCTCACATTATTGAACAAAGTACACATAGTTGTCACATTATCCACATAACACATAATACATAATTTATATTCATTTAAACAAGTATTAACGTATCATAACACACAACATTTAACATTAAAGGACTGAAGAACTTGCCTGGAAATCCAACTATCAAATTGGTAGTTTAAAATCCTTCTTCGAACAACCTATGGCCATAAAATAATTAATTAATAATTATTTATCCTCTCATGATATTAATTTAATTAATTAATATCATTTATAAATTAATTAACCCTACCCGACCCTTAAATTTTAGGGTACCTGGCCAATTTATCAAATTATATTAACCTCATTCTTTAATATATTAATTTAACTTAATATCCAACACCTTGAATACGGACAACCTGGCTCATCGGATAAAATTTAACACATTTGGTTGTCCGAATTTTTATTTTAACCATTTTCTAAATTTTAACCTTATTAGATTAATATTTAAACACTTAAATATTAATCTCCAATATTTAATATTTTTAGAAAAATATTAAATTTAATGCTCAAACATCATTTCTATATTTTTAGTATTTTTCTATAATTTTCTATAATTTTTGAACAATTTTAAAACATTTATTTAATTAAAAATAACTTCTGGGGGCATTATCATAATTTCTGCAACGTTAGGGACATAACCAAAATTTCCCGGAAAGTCTAGGGGCATTTTCATAATTTTTGCGCCCTTAGGGACTCATTCGGTATTTTTCGAAAATATAGGGGCATAATCGTCATTTTCGCCCAAAAACACAGCCGCGCAAGGCGCGACCGTCCTTCCTCTAGCTTCTACCAAATGACGTCGTTTGGCGCCACAGCCGCGCATGGTGCGGCCGACCAAATTTCACGACCCCAAAACGACGCTGTATTATTTCCAGCGGCAGAATTTTTTTTTTTTTGGCTCGCGCAATATGCAGACAACCCTTTCTTCTTCCTTCCTTTTTGCCGTAAACAGTATATCAACTTAGCACAAAATACACCATTTTGCTCCAATTTTTTCACCACAAAATAACTCTAAAAATAATGTAATTCATACATATATATCCAAAAATTATTTGGAATAATTATTCTAATTATTTATAATTTTCCATAAAATTAATTTTAACACCATAACTGTAATGCCCCCAAAATCCCCGCGTTTTCGATGCGGCGGAACTTGTGCGTTAATTTCATACATCTATCAACTTAACCAATGATCCCATAATCATATTGGTTGAATTAGTCTTATTTTAGACTATACATTAAAAAATTTCTTAACTTTGTCCCTGGATCTTAACTTGATCTCAGTCTCATAAGTATACAAGTATCAACTTGTATTTCATCCGTATAAATGGATAAAACCATATACAACGGTTTAATTTTAACCTTAGGATTTAAATATTCTATATACGTCCACTTGTAACGGTCTCATTCGTACTACAAGTATCAATATACAAAGATATCTCTTCATATCAATAATCCTACTTATATGGTATTTAGAATAGTAATAACGAGTTATACCTGGGTCCGAGGAACCTTAACGATGGATTTGACCAGTCAACATCGCTTAGTTCTGTCTCAGATGTACAGCACTCACAAGTTATTTACCGATCCTCATCCAGATAAATAGATCATTATCAATACTATGTTAAATTTTAACAATTCTAGGTTATATCAAAATAAAGACATAACAACATTCTGATGATAATTATTTATATCATTCATTCAATATTCGGTTACATGTTTGTTTGTTCGTATTACAACAGTCATTATGACATATACAAATACAATCAATTTACATGAAAACCTAATCTATGCTGCATCTTTAAGTTCATGATCTTCTTAACGTTCATCTTTAATCTGCAAATAAGGTTTTATTCGCAAGAATGAGCACGACGGCTCAGCAAGTCTAACATACAACACATACGCAGTTTATGCTTTCATATAAACTTTAACATGCATTTACTGAACATAATTCTCCATTTAATATCACATATAACTCGCGTTCCAACAATTTATATCACATTGACACACAAAGTGTATAAATCATGTTCGTAAATCGTAAACATAAAACATAACAGTTAGAAGGCTTGTAAACATCAGTTAAAGACTTCACATATCATCTATTGCATAATAACATGACATTACACATCTCATTTAACATTTTAGCAATACTACACAAGTAGCACATAGCAAGAGTTAGAAGACTTGCCTTAAAACCATGTTTTAGGGTTTCCCGGGAAATCGTTAAACGCCTACAAAAAGGGTTACACGACCCCGAATGTTAGTTTATCAAATTTTACTTTTAAATAAGTCTTAGAATAACTTAACTAGACTATTTTCATTGGTGGAATCATTTCGTTAAGTGGAGAACTCAAAATCTCAAAATTTAGTGCTTCCACCCGAATGCCCCTTAAAATTTTCAGCTTTGACGTCCTTTCCGGTAACTGCCATAACTTTGTCATCCGGAAACATTTTAAAGTGATTCTTGAGTCTAAATTTCTTAGAATTTAATGATCTACAACTTTCATTTAGGTTGCTAAGGCATATTCGGACTTTAAAATTTCGTAATTTTAGCAGAAAGGTCAGTATGCTTACTTTGATCAATATTTTTAGGGTTAACCATGTGAAACATGGTACCGCTTGCTTTAACTCTTTAAGAAATCATGTTGTAAGACTCAATATCACTTTATAACATAAAAATAATAAATCACAAACCTTCTCAAAGAAAGATTCATGACTTTTTCTCAAGAACACACGAAGAACACGAAGAACGGATAAACCGTACATGGTAACGACTATGTTCTTGAGCTTTTGGTTTTCGTACTTGAAATAATTTGAGCATTATAACTTCTTATATAAGTGATTATAACACTTTATAATTGACAAAATTTGGTCATTATAACGGCTTGTAAATTGAATTATAACAATTTATAAAAATGCTCAAGAACATACGCAAACGCGGAGAACGGATAAACCGTACATGACCACTACGTATGTTCATTGAGCTTTAAACTATGAATTGAAATTCGACATTATAACTACTGTAAAATGAAGAAAGGCTCAAGAACACGTGAAGAACACGGAGAACGACAATCGTACATGGCTACGACTCGCGTTCTTGAGCTTTTAAACTACGAAAATTAATCGAACATAAAAACGACTAATGATTTACCTCTCGAAGTGCAAGCTTTAACTATTTCTTTGCACTTCCTTTGATTATAACTCACTAGAACTCTCTCTCATATTGTATATAGCTTTGATACAAGCATTTTTGCTTTGAAAATGAATGATCAAACAAGTGAGGAATGCTTGCTATTTATAGGCCATGCAAAGCTAGGGTAAAAAGGTCATTATTACCAAACTTCCAAGCTAAGCTAACATGAAGTGCACCTCCCTTTTCCACTTGATATGAACGACCAAATCAGCCAAATTAATGCCATTAATGCTTGAAATCATCACATTTTGGTGACACCACAATAATCCACATGTTTGCTTCCAATTGGTCCACAACTTAGCCTACCAAAGGAATAGTTCTAGGGCTTGTTTGGTTGGTCATTTAATCATTTAATTGAGGGGTAGTCAAGGTCATTTACCAAGCTTGATCAAGGTTAGATTAGTCCTTTTGATAATCTAGCTTAGTTAGGATTAGGTTAATTAGCAATAAACCTAGGAATTTGATTATTTGATTAGGTTATTACTTCACCGATTAGATTAACTTGTAATTTAGGTTAATCTTTAGTTTAATTAAACTTAATCCTATTTAGGTTTAGTTTAATTAATTGATAATTAGGTTAAATGGTAATCTAATTACCCTAACCTAGTTTGAT
This sequence comes from Hedera helix, assembly GCA_947179155.2. Classification (NCBI taxonomy): domain Eukaryota; kingdom Viridiplantae; phylum Streptophyta; class Magnoliopsida; order Apiales; family Araliaceae; genus Hedera; species Hedera helix. The sequence continues at coordinate 25,639,639 of OX359266.1, forward strand.
TCCAACTAGGTTTAACATAACCTAGTTTCATTTCAACTAAATGTCATCTAACCTAGTTTTATATCAACTAGATTAGGTTAACTATTTCATAAGCTTAGTTAGTTTGTAACTAGGTTTAGTTCCTAGTTAGGTTCCTAACCCAGTTACATCTAACTCAGTTACATCTCAACAGAAATTAGTTCATCCTTAACTAATTCTAGTTCATTTCTAAGTCTTCCGGTTAAATTGACCTCAACTGATTTAAAAGTCTGATATTCCAGAGTTTTGTTCCGAATAAACACTATTTTGTAAAGTCGAAAGTCCAACAGACTTGACACGTTTTTCGGTGAATAGTGTTTTTGACTACCATTTCTCAGAATATGCTTAAACGATCAAAAAGTCAAAAATAATATTTATTTTTGTCTTTTCCCTATTTTGTCTTATTCCCGACACACTTTTCGAGAAAGATCTTTTATTGCTTATTACGCACCGGTGTTGCATACAAACACTGTATCCATCAACGGTTTGATCAAAAACGAAAAACGTTTTCGTTTGAAAAGCGATTTACGTTTTATCTTTGGAAAAATATCAGTGGCTCCCTGGTATCTATTCCCCGTATAAATGCTATATCGTGAAATGGAAAAAGTCCAAACGTTGAAAAGAACGTTCAAAAAGACGACAAACGTTTTCTCGTAAATCGTGTCTTTTTCGTCTTTTTCCCAAGAAAATTTTATTGATTCCCTGGCATCTAAACCTCATATTATCACTATGTTGTGAAATGTAAGAAGTCCTACAGATGAAAGAAACAGTCAAATGAATGAAAAACGTCACCTCGTGAATAGTGCTTATACACGTTTTTCGAGAAAAACTTTTATTGACTGTTACGTGTTTTCAAATCGTGGGAAGGTTGAATCTTGAAACGGAATGTCAATTTGACCTTCACATTTTGCTCAAGGACCTAGGTTATTTTCTAGGGTTTAGACCCTAGGGTTAGGGTTTAGGTTTTAACTCTTTTTCCAATTTAGGTTTTTGCCCTAAATTGACTTCTGATTTTTAATAAGCGTTAAGGTTAACTACTTGAACCAAAACACAAAATCCTACACATAGATAATTCATACATCACATTTAAAAACTCAATTCAAGCTTTACTAATCACATAACATATAGTTTAGGTTAAAGATTTTAACCTCTTAGTTGTATACGATCGTAGTTTCGAGTCGTATATATTCTTTTAGATAGCTCAAGGTATGCTTGAACAATCCTTCTTAGGTTTTGAATTGACAACATTGCTTAGATCTTGTTAGATCACTTTGGAAAATATTTGGGATATTACAATAACTACCAAAATAAATCACAAAAAAAATAAAATGAATTATACCTTCTTTGGCTTTAAAAATCTTTCCTTTGATGGCACATGTGACACCCCAAGATTTTAGAGGATTTTTAAATGAGGATTATAATTAATTATGTAAAGGTTATCATATAAAACCTAGTTATGAATGACAGAATGCATTACGGAGAAATTAAATGTGATTGAACATGTAAGGAGGGACTCTTGATATGAATAAGGGTCTATAAAATGTTTATGGATAAGTTATTATGTAAAGTATGTTAGCAATGTAGTAGATCATGAAATGATAATGAATATGAATTATGATTATTAAATGAAAGTGTAATGGAATAAAGATGAAGAATAGATTGTAATGCCTACAATAAGGTAATTAAAAGTAATTATGGTAAGACACGATGTTACATGTCAGCAGGTAATAGATTGATTATGTGTATATATATATATATGTGTGTGTGTGATCGAATATAGAAATATTAGTTAAAGTTTAGAAGAAATGGAAATGATGAAGTATAATTAAATTGGTTTATTAAGGATTATGGAATGTTAAGTGTTGATATATGAATATATGGATTTGTTAAGGAATGGATCTTATATTATTGAAAGAATATAAATAATTGTTACGAGGTGTAAATACAGAAAGTAATACCCCGAGAATGTGTATAAAGGATGTTGTATGCAAGTAAGTTGCAAATTGGCTTATGTGTATTAAGTGAATGAGTGAAATGGACGTTGTGAGGATCCGAATTTTCAGGATTTCTTTAATAATATTAAATAAGAATTTAATTGATAAAGTTATCAAAGTTAGGTAAGTAAATTTTTATTTTATGTGATTTTAAAGTATGTGATGAGATTTAATTAATAAATTAAATTTGTAAGGAGACCATGATAAATTATGTGGAATTAAAATAATTGAAAAGTAAATAAATTGTTTAAAAACAATTTATGAGGAATAAAAGAAATTTCAGGTAAAGATACAATAAATTGTACAATTAAATTGTTGTGGAAGTACAGAAATTATGATATTTAAATGGTGTTATATGGTAATGTGAAATATATGATTTAGATGTGTGTATATATATATATATATATAGATATATATACATTTGTATATAATAAATGTGCATGTTTAATTGATAATTATAAATTTCATTAATTATGGAAATTAAAGGATTAATAATTAAAGTAATCCAAAAAATTTATGAAAAGTTAATGAGGAAGTTAGTAAAATTAGAAATATTAATTATATAATTAATCAATAAATATGGTGAAGGTTTAAAGATTATTTAAGAGGAGAAAATAATTATATAAATTATATAATAAATTATATAATTTATATAAGAAAAGTTAGTTTAAATTGTAAAGAAATGAAAATAAATGAGAAAAAAGAATGTTTTAAGTTATTAAAAATTATGGTTATATAAGTATAATGGAATTATTATGACTTTTATGAAGAATAATATTTCGGAAACGGGAACATGTTAATGTAACATGTTGTCCAAATAACGAAGTGAAAAATTACGAAAAATAATTTTTATAAGTTATATGAATTAACTTATGAATTTTGGTGGTATTAATTACCTCATATAATTACATGCATGTCATTATGCGTGTACAAAATTTGTCAAGTAAAGTACCCAAAGAGGTATTAATATTATTTATAAATCAATTTATGATTTTTAGTGAATTAAAATAAATATTTTATATACATTATATAAAATATTTATTACATGTAATAATTCCGTAATGTATAAAAATACTACATTATTGCTTGATTTTTTGGAAAATCTGGAAATTTCTAAAGTCGGTGACAAGGTCGGTGGACTTGTGTTATAATTCTCCAAAATAATTAATTATTTTAAGCATAATAAAAAGCCAAGGAAAGCAAGGAAAGCAAAAAGAATGAAAAACATAAAACACTCTCATTTCTCCTTCTTCTTCTTCAACCGTGAACCATCACCACCACCTTGCCACCCGGAAACTCCATGGCCACCACCAAGAGGAAATTTTTGGTGCCTTCAAGGAAAGGAAGGTATAAAAATGAATTTAATTAATTTATTTTGTGTAATTATGGTGATAAAATAATTGTGTGAAAAATTAGTAAATAATTATTCCAAATAATTTTTGGATATATATATGTGTGAATTACATGATTTTTTAGAGTTATTTTGTGGTGAAAATTTGTGTAAAAATGGAGAATTTTTTGGTTAAAGCTGGTGCACTATTGCTATAATAAGAAGAAAGAAGAAAGGACAGCCCGCGCATTGCACGGGCCTTTCTCCGGAAACTGGCGACCAAAACGGCGTCGTTTTGGAGTCGGAAGGCCGGGGCGCACCATGCGCGGCAGCCAATTTTTTCTGGAAACAGGGGCTCGAAACGGCGTCGTTTTGGGGCGCGACAGAGGGGGATCCGCGCCATGCGCGGTGACCAAAGAAACGGACAGCCGAACGACGTCGTTCGGCTTGGGCAGATGGAAGCCGCGCGCCATGCGCTGCGACTGACACGCTGGAAATTACCAGTGTGCCCCTAGCCTTTTACGGTAATTACTAGCGTGTCCCTTGGCCACGGAAATTATAATCGTGCCCTTTAGCTTTTCTAGAAATACTGACCGTATCCCGTGTGCACCGAAATTACGAAAATGCCCCTAGACTTTTCGGAAAATACAGATCCTATCCCTAAGGGCGCAAAAATTACCAAAATGCCCTCAGAAATGATTTTTAATGAAATAAATGTTTAAAATTTGTTTAAAAATCATAGAAAATTATAGAAAAATACTAAAAATATAGAAATGATGGTTAGGCATTTAATTTAATATTTTTGTAAAAATATTAAATATTGGGGATTAATATTTAAATATTAATCCATTAAGTTTAAAGGTTAGAAAGTGAATAAATGAAAATTTGGACAACCGAATAAGATAAAATTTATCCGATAAGTCGGGTTGTCCGCAGTGAATGTATTTGATATTAAGTTAAATTAATATATTAAGGGACGATGTTAATATAATTAACCGTATAAATTAAAAATTAGTCCGGAGATGATATTAATTAAATAAATTAATATCATAAAGAGATGAATAATTATTATTTGATTATTTTATGATCATAGGTTGATCGAGTAAAATGTTTGAGCTATCAAATTTAATAGTGGGATTTCCAGGCAAGTTCTTCAGTCCTTTTATGTTAAATGTTGGACTGTTATGATATGTAATTCTTGTTTTAAATGCATACAAATTATGTGCTATGTGATACGTGATTAAGATGACCACAATGTGTACTTTGTACAACGATATGAATATATATATGAGATATATTGTTCAAGTAGAAGCACAACACGTAATGTATGACACACAGAGAGCATGTTAAGCTATGTGCTACGTGAAGCATAAACTGTTGAACTTGCTGAGCCGTTGTGCTCATTACTTGCTTAATAAACATTTTGCAGGAAAGAAATAAATTTCAAGAATATCAAATTAATTTAGAGATGAATTGACTAGAAGGTTATAAACGTTTTGTTATATTTTCCATTCAATGTGGATACATGTGTTAAGTTTATAATGATGTTTCGTATGTACATATATGTCGAATCTAGACAGGATAAGTAAAGTTAAATTTTGAACTATGATTGTACTAGATAGATGTGACGATAGAAATTATTAAATGATTTAATTATGATTTATGAAACGAAAGATGTTGTATGGATATATACAATATTAAATTTTGAATGTTGAGCTTTATGACACTGGTAAAAGAAAATAATAAGTAAATGTTGCGATCTAGGGACTAGGATCACGATGTAAGGATTTTAATATCCAAATATTTTAATACAATGATTGAATTGAGAAAAAAAAAATTTATACCGAAAATTTGGTAATTGATGATTTTGAAATCAGCTAATGGATCAATTAAAGTGATTAAAGATTTATTAATGGACCGAAATTTGGACGTTATGACGATAATGTATAATAAATACAAAATTCAAAGGAATAAAGTTGGTTGAATTTCGGGGTCGTTACAGACGTAAAGATGAAATGAAGGTATTATGAGTTAATAAGATTAAAGGACGATGTATTTTGATAATCTTAGCAAGGTTCGTGTTGCGAGAAGACGATTTATGGAAAAATGAGTATTATGATTATTTGGTATGTCAAAAATTGGAATTAATGAATCATGGAACCGAAAAGGTTCGTAGGAAATTAAAATTTGAATATTATGCAAATTGGAAAAGTATTACGAATTAATAAGTAATTAATGAAAAGCAAATTCGAAGTTTGACAAGTATTTTGGGACAAGCCAATTATGGTGTATTTGATGAGGAATAGAATTCAAGCACAATGAAACAAGTTTGGATCGAAAAGGATTTGAAATGGATTGAAAATGATTAAGTTATGATTTATGAGAACTAATTTCTCTAGATTTTGAGAGAAATGACCAAAGTGCCCTTAACAATCTAATTAATGACAAATGTGTCCTAAGTTGGTGAAATGACCAAATTATCCTTGATTAGTAAAGGGGAATGGCAAGAAAGTTCCTAACCATGCTTGGTTTTAACTTAACTAGAATGGTTAAGTGTTGGGGATTAGCATGTAATATATGTAGATGTATATTTCAAGTATGCAAACTTGGTTATTTCATCTCTTATTTCGAAAGTTCCAACAAAGTTGGGTTCTAAGAGAGAAAAAGAGAGAAAAGGCTAGGGTTTGAAGAAATCATGAAGAAGTTGCTAGAAAAAGGTGCAAGAGAAGGATATTAAGCTACCAAAGTGGATTTTTCAACCTTGAGAAGGTTTATTGCAGGAAGATAGTGAGCTCAAAGAAGGTAAAAATGATGTTCAAGTTATAAATTTTGATGTTTTAGTGTTTAAATTCAAGAACAATGGTAGCCATGCATGTATTCATGGTTAGATGCAAATATTTTGTGAGGTTTGTGTGTATTATGTGTTAGAAAGATGAGTTATAGTGAAACCCTAAGCATAAGAGTTGTGATCAAAGGTGACATACTATTTTTGTAGATTTTCAAAGCTAAAATCATGATTTAAGAGATGATTATATGTTACTTTGTTGAAAGTTTTCAAGAAAACCTAGATGAAGTGTATGAATATGTTTAAAGCTTATGACATTTCTAGCTAGATAGCATCATGAGTTGATTATTGGTCCAAAAGTGTGGCTTGTGTAAGAATTTATACAATATTAGGCTATATTATGTGCATATGGAAGTTATATGGACGTATAAAGTCGTTAATTGAGTATGTGATAGCCTATGTGGTGCTTGGAGATTTAAATGTCAACTTGAGTTTAAGTTTGAAATTTGAAAGTTTTGAAAAGTTAAGGAAAATCCGATTTCAAGGTGACTTTTGGCAATTTTGAGGAATTAAAGGTCAAATGAGGCCAAACACTTAAGTTTTATGATAATACACATGTTAGAGCCGATTTGGTAATCAACACATTTCAATTTGAGTGAATTGGCGATTCGAACGATCGAAATCGATCGTTTCAAATCGAAATGGATTTTTACGAACAAAAATCACCTCGTGCGAAATTTTATGGTTTTGAAAGTTGGGACATGTCATATATGATGTATGTGAGCTATTTCAAGTGTCGGAATGGAATTTTAAAGCTTATGGCCAAAAATCACAAAGTTGCAAAAGTTGAATTTTTGAAGTTCTGAAAAATTCTATGTCTGAAAGTTAGTTGAACATCCCTCCTATGGGCAAATGTATCTCTAAATTTAAAGAGCCAAATGAGGCAAATGAAAATTTTATAAAATACTATGGTAAGAGGTCTACATGTGTACCAAATTTGGTGTCAATTGGATGTATGGTTAAAGAATTAAAAATTAGCAAAGCAGGAGAGAAAATCAAAATTTCATATTTATGGGCCACAGTCGGGGCCAGATTTTTGTGGGCAAACCGCGGCCGGGGCCAAAATTGGCTGAGAGGTCACGACCGGGGTCGCGGCTTCCAGGCCAAAAATTCGGCTGGGGCCACGGATAACAGAGTTTAGAAAAATGTTATTTTTGACCCAAAATAAAATGTTTTGATATTAAATGATAGAGATAAGTTATATAAAACCTAGATTGATAAAAATAGACTATGTAAAGGGTATTGTGGTATAATGAAATGATGAATGACATAATATAACATACCTAAAGCTAAACCAAAGCATATTTAAGGTTGTGAAAAAGGTCGAGAACAAGTAAAGATGTATTATTAACCTACATAGAGTATAATACATCACATGTAAAATGATTAGAGACAATTAGTCGTGTAATTATGAAATAAGTTTGATAAGTTATATAAGCTACGATCCTATAATGATGCTTATAGTGCAATGTTTACAGATAAGGCCCGAAGTAGTCGTCCGATGCAAGGAAGATTAGAAAGGTCGAGCAAGGCAATAAAGGTTAAGTTAAAATAAAGCATACAGGCAAGTTCTTCAAACTTTAGTATCATAGATGTTCTATGTGAACTACGTGATAGTAAATAAGTTGAAATGTGCCCAATGTGCAACTATATGGTTTAAGTGCTAGATGAATTATGTGACATTAAGCATAACATGGTAAAGTAAAGGAAAGCATGACGCATATTATATACTGTGAGCATGAAAGGTGTTATCTGATTAACTTGCTGAGCTTTATGCTCATTCTTGCTATGAACTAACATTTTAGGTAAAGTACGAGAAGACCGGAGGTTCCCGTTAAGCAAAGGTAAAGGAATATGAATTCATGAATAAGCGGGAAACAAAATTTGATATATGTAAATGATAAAATGTGAATGTAAATCAGATGAATATAAAGTTGTTTATGTACAAGCTATGTAATAATTGGTTAAGTTATATATTGGGAAAAGATAATTGTAATGATGATGTTAGTCGAGTCTACATATAATAGAACTCGCATATATGAGACAGATGTGTAATGACCCGGAAATTCATAAGACTAATTAGTATGGTCTTAGGAGATTGATGTGATTTAAGGCTACGTTAATCCTTGGATGAGGAAGTAGTGGATAGTCGATTTGTGAAAATTTTAAGCTTTCGAGAATTCAAGCGAGAGATCTGAGGTTAAGATATAAAACTAACCCTAGTAAAGTGGTAAAGATCGCTGAAAAGGAATTAGAGTCCAGTCACAGAGGGACTAGGACAGTGTTTATAAAACAATAAGTAAAACAATGCCTATGTTAAAATAATCGATAAGATTGATCGGCGGGGCAAATGTTGTAAGGATGTAGTGCTAATTCCAAGGATGAAATCATTTGTAAAGATTAAGTTAAAAACTTAATCTAAGGAAAATAATTGTTAGAAGTTTAAAACCTAGAATTGGTTGAAGGGGTATATGATAAGGTATACACTAAGTTAGGTATCTATATAGTATATAGGTGCAAAAAAAACATGATGAGGAAGAATTTCTCTCATATTTTTGAGTTACCTTATATTAAAATTTCGGGGACGAAATTATTATAAGAGGGGAAGAATGTAGCGACCCAAAATATTTTAATATAGAGAAATGGAATTATTGGCTGTAATTGTAAATTTCTGGGAAATTAGATGAAATCATTATATGATGGCTTGGTTTATTTAATTATGTGTTGAAATAATTAAAGGAATATAAGGAAGGTTCAATTAATGGGTTAATTAAATTAATGGACCAACCTAGGTTGTATAGTATCAAAGTTTGATAGGGTAAATGAGCTATGTGATATTTAATTAAATAGCTAGCAAGTTAAGCTGGACGTGTAAATTAATTAAAATGGTTATTAATTAATGAGATTTCGTAAGCATTAATAATGTTATATTTATTTTCATTTGGAAAGTTATTGATAGTGGGGGTATTAATATTTTATATTTCCACTAGGAATTTAATTTGGGCAACCCAAAGCTTAGTTGCAATATAAGTAACAATTGGGCCACCAATTGTTTAATTAACAAAAATAAATAGCAGCCCAGCCCAAGAGTAATAACATAACCCGGTGGAAAAGTAAGAGTGCCACTCCTTTAGGGACAAAACCTCCGAAAAAGCAGAGCATGCACAGTTTGTGTGTAAGACCCCGAATTTTATGAAATACAAAATTTAATTTTTCTTCATATAGATATTTTTTTTAAACAGTAAGTGGTTAAATCGATAAAGTTAAAAGTTAAGGATGTTATGTGCAAATTTTATTTTGTCGGACAATATTCGTTTTGTCGGGGAATATTCGTTTGGTCGGGGAATATTCGTGCCGTACGACGGCGCCGAAATAATAAATTATTGGTGGACCCCACAACGGAATATTTGTCGGATATAGAAAACGACAGAAGTAACCTTTTTAAATAAAAATAGTCAACGGAACTGTTAAAATACCGGTGATAAAAGAATAGTAGCATACGGTAGTTTATGGTATTTTCTGTAGCACACGGTACTCTACAGTAACACACGGTATTGCATAGTGTCTCATATTATTGGTCTGATAATTGACACCGTATCTGTTACGCATCATTTCATCGATAATTGTCACTGCATAATATTTTATATTATCAATTCAATAATTGTTGTTACACAGTATTTTGCATTATTGATTTAATAATTGTCATTACACTGTATTTTATATCATTGAGTCAATAATTGTTGTTGCACTGTTTTTAAAATTATTGAACCTAATAATTGTCACAGTAACATATGCACAGTAATTCACATTATTGAATCAATAATTGTCATTACACAGTAACGTATGCTTTATTTTACATTATTGTTATCTCTATTATGATGTTATTTAAACAGTTGTATTTCATTAATTTATTGACTTGATATCTAAGAGCTAACTATACTGTATTTATAACAATTAGTCATAATAATTGAATTGATAAAGTTATTTGTTTATAATATAAAGTTAGGTGATTATTAGGTGATATGAAATGAATGGTGTAGATTAAAGTGTGAATTATTGTTGAATAATTGAATTGATTTGTTTATAATATAAAGTTAGGTGATTATTAGGTGATATGAAATGAATGGTGTAGATTAAAGTGTGAATTATTGTTGAATAATTAAATTGATTTGTTTATAATATAAAGTTAGGTGATTATTAGGTGATATGAAATGAATGGTGTAGATTAAAGATAATATAATATTTGAAATGGATGGTGTAGATTAAAAGATGATCTTTAAATGAATGGTTTAGATTAAATGAATGATAAGATTTTTGGCTATAAATAGAAGCCTTAACTTAAGGATTTTTCATAAACTTCCTTACTTGTTCTTTCTTTCTCTCTCTAAATACTTCTTGTGAAAGTTCTCTCTAAGTGTGCTTAAGTCATCTCGAGTATTTGTGAAGATCTATAAGTATACGTGTACTGTTCAAGTTAATCAACCTCATTTAAATCAATATCCAGTCACGTGTTGAGGTAAGGGATACCATCTTTTTCATCTTCCATTATTCAAACGTACTATGGTAAGGAATATCATCTTCTTTCATATTCTATTGTTCAAACTTACTATAGTAAGGGATACCATCTTTTTCATCTTCCATTATTCAAACGTACTATGGTAAGGAATATCATCTTCTTTCATATTCTATTGTTCAAACTTACTATAGTAAGGGATACCATCTTTTTCATCTTCCATTATTCAAACATACTATGGTAAGGGATTATCATTATTTGATTCTCGATAATAATATTGTTTCTTCCTTACTCATAAGACGTGCCTTTTATTTCCATGTATTAAATTGTGGGAATAACCTTACGGAGCGGATTGCCGCCTGTTGGTGAATAACCTTTCGTATTCATTCATTATTAATCTCTGAGAATAACCTTACGGAGCGGATTGCCGCCTGTTTGGTGAATAACTCTTTGTACTCAAATTCTATTAAATTGTGGGAATAACCTTACGGAGCGGATTGCCGCCTGTTTGGTGAATAACTCTTTGTACTCAAATTCTATTAAATTGTGGGAATAACCTTACGGAGCGGATTGCTGCCTGTTTGGTGAATAACTCTTTGTACTCAAATTCTATTAAATTGTGGGAATAACCTTACGGAGCGGATTGCCGCCTGTTGGTGAATAACCCTTTGTATTAATTTCCTTCACCTTTTGTTAATCAAACCTGCTACGGTAAGGGATATTATTTTCTTTCATACTCCTAGATCGAAATTTATTATGGAACTATTGTTTCTATAATTCCTGAAAATATTATATGTTCCATAATAGTTGAACTTCATTATTTCAACTGAACCTTCCTATTTACGTGAACCTTTCTATTGAATTGTAACCGTTATTCTGAACTGTGGATCTTGAATATCATTTTTAAATTTCACTCCACATCATGTTGACAATTTGGACATTATTTGAATCTGTACAAAGTAAACTTCCGATACTTATTGTTATCCTATTTCTTCTGTTCATCATTTATATCATTCTAATCATCCAAAAATCAAGCTGTTGTGAATATCTGTGGCCGGGGGCACAGATGTGATATATTTATTGAACAGATGATAGGTTAAAGGCGATATAATAGGTTAAAGGCGATACATCTGTTCGGTGTCTTTTATGGCACGTGGTGAATGTTCTCTTTGGCCCGTAGTGCAAAGATGAACTGTTGTTTGGTATGATTATGACCAAAGGCTGAATCTGGTATAATCATGACCGTTGGTGTTATATTGAATGTCTTTGGCCCGTAGTGCAAAGATGAACTGTTGATCTGCATGATTATGATCAGGAACTGTGAATTTGTATTATCTTGACTAATGATATTTCAGATGATAAAAGTTGATGATGTTTTTCCTAAAAAGAGAACCGAGTGGACATTATAGTCTGCATTATTCTTCTAATAGATTACTCATTCCGCTGCTATTATTGATCTGAACGTTGTTTAAGAATTTAACTGCAGTTTTTGATATAAACCTTGTAGTCTATTGTATTCTATCAAGAACTCAACTGTTGAAGACTAATGATAATTTATTCGTCATTATCTTAGTCATGATATTCTTTACTGGGCTATTTGAGCTCACCCTTTCTTTTGTTCCATTGTTTTTCAACAGGAGATGAAAACATAACAGGGTCTAGCCGGGGAATGGAGTGAGGGTCCGAGGAATAGCTATCATAGTCTTCACGTTTTGTAAAATAGTGTGGCAATAATAGTGAAGACTTAGTTGTGTATTATTATACACTGTATTGTAGTACGTTGTGCTTTGTTGTAATAATTTTGTTGTAGTCTTTTGACGACTCAAGTTTGGGCTGTGTGGGCCCAGATTTGGGGGCGTCACATTGTGCAAAACTCAAGGACTCAGTGCTGAGAAAAGAAGGAACAAGTCAGGCATAGGGGAGGCTATAGGGTCCAACTCCTCAGAGTTGTCTAAGGCTGAGAGAGTGTTGTATAACCTCAGTCATTCCCTCATTTCCCCTTTGCGTTCATTTAGGCTAAGAGAGATATTGAGCTTGAGAAGTAAATGCAAATTTCAGAGGAGTTCATGTTGTTCGGAGAAGGCAGAATCTGAATGAAAATCATCTGTCAATGATTGAAGGTATTATTCGGTTATTTCGATATTATCCTTATCCATTTAACTAGTGTTATCTTATATTGGATTAAGGAAGAAAAATATGCTAGAGTTGTATATGAGATGTTTAAATGAGAGTAATGTAAACTCGATAGGCAAAAATATTGGTGAAACTAGTTAATGATTGAATCAGAACTAGAATAATGGTTTCGGTTATTCTACATAGTCAACATTGTGAGTCTGAACCACAGTTGGTCTGTACTCAATGTTCATGTTCATAAAACTTTAGAATGGATTGGTGTATTGGCTTATTATTTGGTTTAGATGTTGTTCTCTGTTGGGAGATGTGAGGATCCGAATTTTCAGGATTTCTTTAATAATATAAATGAGAATTTAATTGATAAAATTATCAAGATTGTTTAAATTAATTATTATGATTTAAGGTATGTGATAAGATTTAATTAGTAAATTAAATCTGTACAGAGACCATGACGAATTGTGTTAATTTAAAATAATTGAAAAGTAAATAAATTGTTTAAAAATAATTTATGAAAAATAAAAGAAATTTCAAGCAAGGGTACAATAAAGTGTACAATTTAATTGTAGTGAAAGTACAGAAATTATGATTTAAACGAGATGATATGGTAATGTGAGAAGTAAGATTTAAATATGTATATTTATATATGTGATTGTTTAATTGATAATCTTAATTTCATTAATTATGGAAATAAATGGATTAATAATTAAATTAATCCAAATTTAAATAAAAAGTGAATGAGGGAGTTGGTAAAATTGTATGTGTGGATTTTAGATTTTATCAAGAATTTTGGAGGAGGTTTAGAAATTAATTGAAAAGGAAAGGTAATTATATAAATTATATAATAATAAATTATATAATTTATATAAGGAAATTAAAATAAGGTATGAAGAAAATAATAATTATATAAATTATATAAGAATAATTATGTAATTTATATAAGGTGATTAAATGGAATAAGGAAATTAAGAAATTATTTAAGAAAGGAAAATGTAAATATATAAATTATATAATATTAAGTTATATATAATTTATATATATAAAGAAATTATTGTAAATATTAAAGAAATTGAATAATAAATAAGAAAAATGAATGTTTTAAGTGATTAAAAATTATATTTATGTATAATGGAATTATTATGACTTTTACGAAAGATAATATTTCGAAAACGTGAACATGTTAATGTAACATGTTGTCCAAGTAAAGAAGTGAAAAATTATGAAAAATAATTTTTATGGGCTATATGAATTATTTTATGATTTTTGGAGGCATTAATTACCTCAAATAATTACATGCATGACGTTATACGTGTACGAAATTTGTCAAGTAAAGTACCCAAAAATGGTCTAAATATTATTCATAAATCATATTATGAATTTTGGTAAATTAAAATAAATATTTTACATTCATTATATAAAATATTTATTACACGAGATAATTACATAATGTAGTAAATTTTCATTTTTATTTATATTCTTGCATGTGGGTTATCCGAATTGGAAGATTAGAGGCGGTGGACTTAAGGGGTTATTAAAAATAATTTATGCACATATGTTATATATATATATATATATATATATATATATATATATATATATATATATATATATATATATATATATATATATATATATATATGGGTGGAAGGAAATAAAGAGACAAAAAAAACAAATACACACCTTTTCTCCTACTAACCGAACACCACCTCCACCGGGAAACCTCCATAGCCGTCAAGAGGAAGGAAATTTTTTGTGCCAACAAGTGGAGAGCAAGCTTTAAATAAAGTTTTTGGCTTGAAGAGGTATAAAAATTAATTTATATAGTTTATTTTTGTATTTATTAGTGTTAAATAAATTTTGTGAAAAATTGTAAATAATTAGAATAATTATTCTAAATAATTTTTGCATGTATAGTTATGAATTATATGATTTTTGGATGTATTATATTGTGAAAATTTTGGGAAAAAATGAGTTATTTTTGGGAAAGGCGGTACACTGTTCGCGGGAAGAAAGAAAAAAATTTCTGGGCTTGGCCGCGCAATGCGCGGCTGCAGTTTATCAGACGCGGGCCTAAACGACAACGTTTCGGCCGCTTGGGGGAAAGGATGACCGTGCCATGCGCGAAAACAGATTTTGCCACGCCAAACGACGTCGTTTGGCGTAGGCGGAGACGGGAAAAGAGGGGGTCGCGCCATGCGCGTCCGAGTTCCGGGGTTAAAATTACCATTTTACCCCCGGCCTTTTCTGAAAAGGACCAGCGTGTCCTTTGGCATTGGAAAATTACGGGTATGCCCCTGAGGTTTTCTATTAATACCGGTTGTGTCTCTAACGTTGCTGAATTTACAAAAATACCCCTGGACTTTCCGGTTATGTCCCTAAGGGCGCGAAAATTACCAAATTGCCCCCAGAAGTGATTTTTAATTGAAATAAATGTTTAAAAATTATAGAAAATTATAGAAAAATACTAAAAATATAAAAATGATATTTGGGCATTAAATTTAATATTTTTGCATAAATATTTAAATACTTTAAATATTAATCTAGTATGGTTACAATTTAGAAAAATGGTTAAATAAGATTTTAGGACAACCAGATATGTTAAATTTTATCCGATGAGCCGGGTTGTCCGTATTGAAAGTGTTGGATATTAAGTTAAATTAATTTATTAAGGAACGAGGTTAATATAATTAATCATATTACTAAATAATTAGCCCAGAAATGATATTAATTAATTAAATTGATATCATAAGAGGATAAATAATTATTATTTGATTATTTTATGATCATAGGTCATACGAGAAGCACGATAGAAGGGTATTTGTTAATTAATTCTACAATCCAGGCAAGTTCTTCAGTCCCTTTTATGTTAAATGTTGGACTGTATGATATGTAATTCTTGTTTTAAATGCACAAAAATTATGTGCTATGTGATACGTGATTATATGACCACAATGTGTACTTTGTGCAACGATATGAATATATATGAGATATATTGTTATGGTAGAAGCACAAGCACATGATGTATGACACACACTGAGCATGTTAAGGTATGTGCTATGTGAAGCATAAACTGTTGAACTTGCTGAGCCGTTGTGCTCATTACTTGCTTAATAAACATTTTTGCAGGAAAGAAATGAATTTCAAGAACATCAGACTATATAGAGATGGTTTTTTTCTAAAAGGTTGTGAACGTTATTATTATATGTGTATATTAAGATTCAATATGGATACATTTGCAAAGATGGTATTCACGTGATATATGCATGTACAAAAGTTGGTATTGATGTGATGTAGGTATGTATAAATAGGATCCAGACTGATCAAATAAAGTTAAATAGTATATGATAATGATTTAAGATTGTTGTATGGTAAAGAGTAAGATAGGTTTAAAAATGTGAACAATGAAGCACAGATGTTTGTAATGATATTAAAATTTGAACGCCGAGCTTTATGATACAAGAAAAGAAAAGAAAAAGTGAAGGTTGCGATCCAGGGACTAGGATCTAGATATAAGGATTTTGAATATCCAAATATTTTAATACAATGATTGAATCGAGAAAAAGAAAAGAAAAATTTATATCGAAAAATTCGGTAATTGATAATTTAAAGTCAATTTAATGGATTTAAGAATGTGATCAAAGATTTATTAACGGACCGAAATTTGGACGTAAGAAAGATAATGTATAATAAATACGAAAATTAAGGAAATAAAGTGGGTCGAATTTCGGGGACGTTACAGGAGAAATCTGTGTTAAGGACCATGAAGGGTTCAGGCGATACAAGGTTAGAGTAGGTGTGGAAGAGTATTTGTTTACTGTAAATAATCAGTTTATGAAGATATTCCCATATGCTCACCGAGTGTTTGATTAAAAGTCTAAGAGAATCAAAGTGGTTAAACCTTCTGTCCAAGGATTTGTTTTCAAGATTAGAACCTCTTTAAGTAATATGTTAGACTTTTTGTTAATTTAAAGAATAAACCAGAAAGGTTAAAATGAGTTCTGGTATGTTGTATGAAGTTATTGTAAATCTGAGAATTTTCCTTAGTTGCAGTGAAAAATCGTAAAGTGATCTGGTAGTAGAGTGCTGCTGGTAGTAGAGTGAACTGGTAGTAGAGTGTTGCTGGTAGTAGAGTGAAAAACGTAGAGTGAAAAACGTTGAGTGAAAAGTGCAAAACGTAGAGTGAAAATCGTAGAGTGAAAAGTGCAAAACATATAGTGAAAATCGTAGAGTGAAAAGTGCAAAACGTAGAGTGAAAAGTGCAAAACGTAGAGTGAAAGTGAAAATCGTAGGGTGAAAATCGTAGAGTCTGGACAGCTTCAGCGTCAGTTAGTAATATGAGCATAACTTTCTCATACGAACTCGGATTAAGGTGATTCAAGATGTTTTGGAAATCTAATAGATATACCTACAACTTTCATTCTTTACGAATTTCGATTTGATGTCTGTAGCAAGGTCGAAATTGATCATTTTTGGGACTGTTTTGACCTCTTATAGTAAATGAGTATAACTTTTGTATACGGATTCGGATTCGGATTCATATGATTCAAGATGTTTTGGAAATCTAAGAGATAGACCTATAAATTTTATTCTTTAAAATTTTCAATTTGAGGTTTGTAACAGAGTCTAAATTGACCATCTTAAGGTATGATGGGTAATTGGAGGCAATCGAAGGGCATCGGGCATGCACGTGTGCAACGTGCAATGTTTTCGACACTAAGTTATACTGTTCTTTGTATAAAGCATGAATATTATGATTTATAATGATGTCTATCATTAATCAACGATTAATTAGATAAGTGTATGAGCATGCTAAACATGTGCATATGAGGCGGGACAGACGTGTGGCGTATAAACGTCGAAACGCTGTGTAAAGTGTTATTTAGCAATTTAATAACCTTAGAGATTAATTGAAGTAATACTAATTGGGATTAGTAAGAGTTTTAAATATTGTTTGAGGCGGGTAATATTATGACAACTTGATGAGGTAATTGTAGAATTAAACCTAGTAAAGTCCAGTAGTGATTAATTGGTAGATTGACCTAAATAATTATGAGGACCAAATGATAATGTTATGGCATTAAGGAATGTCGGATATACAAAGTTAAGTATAAAAGGTTTACGGTGTTTATGTGAAACATTGTGATGAATCCACAATGGACTAAACTAATGAATCAACCCTAGTGAATAAATGAGACGATAAAAGGAAGTAGACATCCTAAGAATAGGATTAAATATTGAGTCAAACTTTGACTAATATAATGCACCGTTGATCTCTCATGTTGTATAGGTGGTGCAAGGAACGCGAAAGGTTAGCGTAAACTGGTGTTGCAATTCAGGAAAGTCTTTCAGTGATTTTTGTTATCCCTGCAAGTTTTTCAGTATTATGGGTTATATGCATAAACTATTAAATGTGCACTCATGTTATGTGCTAACTGATTGTAAATGTGTCTGTGTACAATCATATGTTGTTAATAGATATTATATATAATTAATGCTATGAATCTAATGTGTTATATGAGTTATATAACATGGTAACATTGACATGCATGGTAAGCATGTGTAGATTTTATAAATGCAACGCATGATAAACATGATGCCTATGTAAATGCCAAGCATGGAGCATAAAGCATAAATTAAATGTAACCTACGTGTTATGTGTTAGCTGTTGGACTTGCTGAGCCGTCGTGCTCAATCTTGCTTAAATTAACATTTTCAGCGAAGTAAATGAAGAAACTCTTGAAGGCTTTGGAGATATGGTATGTTGAATAGGAAACCCAGGTTGCTGTAATGGGAAACAGTTGTTGCATTGGTTTTATTGATCTATGGTTATGATCGTAGAGTGAGCCTCAACAATCGTAGAGTGGGCCTCAGCGATTGTAGAGTGAGTCTCAACCGATCGTAGAGTGCTTGGTCGTTGAGTAACTTCATTGTGAGATCGTAGAGTGAAATTTCACTGCCCAAGTTTTTCTGCGAGCGTAGACTGCCAAGTCAGACGATCGTAGAGTGACTTCACAAATAATATTAGCATATCTTACAGCTGACTGTTTTGATAATCTTGTTTGCTGAATATGTATTTAGCTTACCGGATTATAAAGAATAACTTATAGAGGTAAAGATTATATATTAAATTATAATGTATATGATCTAGAGATGTAAAAGAGTGATGTAAAGATTGCGATTTTGGGAATAGAAGATTTTTGAAAGTTAATTAAGTTTATCAATTAATATATTGAGTTTTAACAGCTTTAAATTTTATCTTTTATGTAATGTTGTGTATAATAAGGAGAAGGTTGTTCATGTAACGACTTAAACTCAGGATTGAGGTTACTTTTGACGGACCAGATCCGGGGTAATTGGAGACGGATTTTGGGGCTATCACAAGATGTATGGAATAGGATATGTATGATATAGATGTATGTAAATAGGTATATATGAACAAGAACAGGTACAGTACATGTATAAGTAAACAGGGCCATGTATGGATAATTTATAGCGAAATTTTATTTACAAGTTAAGGTAAATCATAATATATATGATTTGAAAGTATAATAGACTAGGTCACAAATAATACATGTTTGACCTAAGTTCTAATGAAGTTAACTAAAGGTTAAAGATCCTGAGACAAGTAAGGAATGTAAGCTAAACAAGTTTTATAAAAAAAAAATAAAAAAAAAATGTACCGCATGTATGGGCAACTCAATGATTTCAGAGGTTAAAGGTTAAGTTTTAACGCATGGGATCCCAGTTAATGTGGTTCAAGGTTAATGATTATGTAATCCAGAATAGAATGGATATAATAAAGGAAGGTGGGATCTCGGGGTGTTACAGCACAAACCTCCTCTCTTATGGTGGTGACTATAGTGGTTACTGGTGGACATGGTGGTCCATGGTGGTGTTCAGATGGAGAGAAAAGAGAGGGGAAATGTTTTATGCTTGCTATGCTTCTTCTTCTTATTTCCTTTTTCTTTATTTCACTTCTTTTTATAACCAAACACATTTAACAACTTTGGAAAGGAAATCAATTCCACCGACTTGTTTCCTTCCCAAAAATTCTAAGACGCCACAAATCATGCATAAACAATTAATCTAATACATTATGTAATTATTTCGTGTAATAAATTTTTTATAAATGTATATAAATTATTTATTTTAATTCACTAAAAATCATAACATGATTTATTATTAATATTAATACCATTTTCGGGTATTTTACTTGACAAATTTTGTACACACATAATGACATGCATGTACTTATATGAGGTAATTTATACCTCCAAAAATCATAAAATAATTCATATAACATATAAAACTTATTTTTCATAATTTTTTACTTTGTTATTTGGACATCATGTTACACTAACATGTTCACGTTTCTAAAATATTATTCCTAATAAACATCATAAAAATTCCATTATAAATAACCATAATTTTTAATAACTTAAAACATTCCTTTTTCTCATCATAAAAATTCCATTATAAATAACCATAATTTTTAATAACTTAAAACATTCCTTTTTCTCATTTATTTTCATTTCTTTACTATTTACACTAACTTTTCTTATATAAATTATATAATTTATTATTATATAATTTACATAGTTACCTTATTCTTATATAATTTCCATTTCATATAAAATACAAATTTTCATACTTTATTTTAATTTCCTTGTATAAATTATATAATTTATTATTATATAATTTATATAATTACTTTTCTTTTCAATTAATTTCTAAACTTCCTCCATAATTCTTGATTAAATCTAAAATCAATAATTATAATTTTACTAATTTCCTCATTAACTTTTCATAAATTTTCGGATTAATTTAATTATTTATCCCTTAATTTCCATTATCAATGGAATTTAAAATTATAACAATTGAACATGCACACACACACACACACACATATATATACATATATATATATATATATATATATATATATATGTATATATGTCTATATATGTGTGTGTGTGTGTGTGTGTTTATGGTTAATTGTTGTAATTATAAATTTCATTAATTATGAAAATTAAGGAATTAATAATTAAATTAATCCGGAAATTAATTAAAAGCTAACGAGGGAGTTGGTAATAATATAATTATTGATTATAGGATCAATCAATAATTATGGAGGAAGTTGAAAATTATGTAAGAAGAAAAGGTAATTATATAAATTATATAATAATAAATTATGTAATTTATATAAAGAAATTTAAGTAAAATATTAATGAAATAATAATTATATAAATTATATTAGAATAATTATATAATTTATATGAGAGGATTTAATTAATTAAGAATGGAAGAAAAATTATAAAAATTGTACAATATGTTATTGTATAGTTTACATAAAGTGTAATGAGTAATGAAGAAAATAAAAAATAATGAGAGAATTGATAAAGGTATAATTATTGATTATATAATTAATCAATAATTATGGAGAAATTCTGGAAATTATTTAAGAAAAGAAAGTAATTATATAAATTAGATAATAATAAATTTTATAATTTATATAAGGAAAGTCAAAGTAAATAGTAAGGAAATAATAATTATAAAATAATTATATAATTTATATAAGAATAGTACATTAATTAAGAAAGAAAATATAATTGTACCAATGGTGCAATATTTTATTATATGGTGTATATTTAAAGTGTGTCAAGTCGTAAAGAAATGGAAAAAAATAAATGAGGAAAAGGAATGTTTTAATTTATTAAAATTATGTTTATTGTATAATGGAATTGTTATGATTTTTATGGGAAATAATATTTGAGAAACGTAAACATGTTAATTAAACATGTTGTCCATGTAACGAAGTGAAAAAGAATGAAAATTAATTTTTATAAGTTGTATGTGTTATTTTATTAATTTTGAATGTATAAATTACCTCATATAATTACATGCATGTCATTATGTATGTACAAAATTTGTCAAGTAAAGTACCTGAAAAAAGGTATAAATATTATTTATAAATCATGTTATGAATTTTGGTAAATTAAAATAAATATTTTACACACATTATGTAAAATATTTATTACACGAAATAACTACATAATGTATTAAATTATTTAATTATGCATGTTTTGTGGCTTATCCGGATTTGAGAGAGAGGCGGTGGAATTGGTGCAAGATTTAAAATTAATTTACTCACACTTAAGTGATTTATATAAGGAAAGCAAGGAAAACAAAAAGAAAGAAAAACAACAAAACACAACACAAAAACACTCTCTCTCCTCCATTTATATTACCATCCGAAACCACCACCACCGGAAAACCACCATTGCCACCAAGAGAGAAATTTTGAGGCCATCAAGGAGGAATAACAAGCTTCATGGAAAAAGTTTTAAAGTTTGGAGAAGGTATAAAATCATTTTATTTGATTATTTTGGTGTTTTTAGGTGTTAATTAAATTTTGTGAAAAATTAGTAAATAAATACAATAATTATTCTATATAATTTTTAGATGTATATATATGAATTATATCATGTTTAGAACAATTATGTTGTGGAAATTATGAACAAAAAAAAAATAAAAAAATGGATTAATTTTTTTGTTTGGTTGGCTACAGTTAATGGAAGAAAGGAAGAAAAAAATAAGGGTCGCCTGCACATTGCGCGATGGCCATTTTTTTTCTGAACGCCGGGTCAAAACGACGGCGTTTGTGGGAGTGGAAGGAATGAGGTCGCGCCATGCGCGGAGGCTTTGGTAACTGTAGATTGAACGACGCCGTTTGGCGTACGCGAAAGCTTAGGCCGCGCAATGCGCTGCTGGCACGACTGGTTAATTACCAGCGTGCCCCTGCGCTTTTTTGGAAATGACCAGCGTGTCCTGGAAGTTACGAAAATTATGAAAATGCTCTCAGAAATTGGTTTTTAATTAAATAAATTTTTAAAAATTGTTTAAAAATTATAGAAAAATACTAAAAATATAGAAATGATATTTGGGCATTAAATTTAATATTTTTCCAAAAATATTAAATATTTGAGATTAATATTTAAATATCTTAAATATTAATCTAGTAAGTTTATAATTTAAAAAAATTGTTAAATGAAAATTCGGACAACCGAATACGCTAAGTTTTATCCGACGAGCCGGATTCTCCGCATAAAATGTGTTTTATATTAATTAAATTAATATATTAGAATGCTAATCGATTATTATTTAATTGATTTACTATAGGTCGTCCAAGAAATGATTATTAGCCATTAATTTAATAATCAGACTCCGATGCAAGTTCTTCAGTACTTAATATTAATTGTTATATGATGTTATATGCTTGCTTTGTTCAAATGTGTATAGAAATTATGTGTTATGTGATCTGTGGTTGATGTGATCGAGATGTGCCTTCGATGCAATTATGTGACTATATGTGAAGTAGTTCAATGTCTTCGTTAGGAAATTGTTAATCTGAGTTAGATATGATGCACATGAAATATATTGCTTTAGTAGAAGCACAATACATGATGTATGACACACACACATAACATGTTATGTTATGTGCTATATGCACACTGTTGAACTTGTTGAGCCTTAGTGCTCATTCCTTGCATAATATAAATTTTGCAAGTAAAAATGAAACTTCAGATGTATTAAATCATGACTAGAGATTATGTGCGACATCAAGGAAAGTTATAATTATAATTGATGTATATATTTTGTTTGTATATATAAACTGGATATGGTTAAATTAGTGGAACGAGTATTTATAATTCATGAGATTCTGATCAAATAAATAAGGCTTAGTCATGTATTTTGAGTATTCAATAATACTTATCATGAAAGAAAATAAAAAGTAAAGGTTGCAATCCAGGAACTAGGATCGAGATACTAAGTTTTTAAATGCTAAAATATTTTAATACAATGATTAAAAAAAAATTATACCAAAAAATTTGGTAATTGATGATTGTAAAGTCAATTAATGGTTTAAATAAGGTGATTAAAGATTTATTAACGAACCAAAATTTGGACGTAAGAAAAATAATGTATAATAAACATGAAATTTAAGGTAATAAGGTTTGTTGAAATTCGGGATCGTTACATTAATTGAATTAATAATTAATTATTTGTCTAATTTAATTATTATTTAATGTCAAATAATAATCAATTTATTTATCCTTATTTATTATTTAATTTTAAATTAAATAGTAAATGATTAATGGAATTTGTATTTATGTAACTTAACCATAAATTTACCTAACTAGATTAATATTTAAAATATTTAAATATTAATCAAAGTGAAAAATATAATCCCAAATATCACTTTTGTATTCTTATTATTTTTATTAAAATTTTAAATTAAATTTTAAACATTTAAATTAATTAAAAATATATAGCATAACAATTTTATAAATAAACTGAAAAACCGGACCGATGACAATTTGGTAATTATTCTAAAAACAGAACGAAGGGGCAAATTTTTAATTTCGCCGTAAATTAGCTCTTGCGCATTGCGCACGCTTAGCATAACCAGACCCCAAAACGGTGCCGTTTTGGAGAACCCGGGGATGGCTTCCGCGCATAACGCGCGGGTGACAATTTTGAACCCTAAACGGCGTCGTTTGACTCTACGTCTGGCAACAATACTGCTGGCACGCAATGCGCGACCAGCTTTTTTTTTTTTTTTTTTTTCTTTAGCAGTTTATCTACAGTGTTCGGAAATACTCCACCCTAATGAAATTTATACATTCAAGTAAGCTTTAATCTCTCAATAAAAATTCAAAATAATTACCCATCACTTAATATCAATTTATAACATGAAAATTGAAGTACGCATGATTTATTTCCATATTTTTCATCAAAATTATTTTACCAAATAAACTACTACAAATCATAACTTTTTATGTATAACTCTATTTTAAGTGATTCAAACCTTGTTTTTCTCATGATTTAATATTCTATAATATTAGAACATTAAATCTAAGTTTTATAAAAATATTTTTGGTCATTATTTTCAAGACTTGTTTACACACTACCAAACACATGTTTTTAGTATACAAAATATACCAAAATACAAACCAAGCATATTAAACTCAAGCATATCATAAATATTACTAATACACATTACTAACTATATTAGCATGTCTATACTAACATGTTGGTTTATTTTATTTAAAAACAAAGCTAGATTTAAAATAACCATTACCTTGTTTTAGTGGCTATTTTTATTTTTCTTCCAAAATAGGTGATAAGGCTTGAAGGCATGAACAATACAAGCTTCTTCTTCTTCCTCCTTAATCTCTCAAAATTTTTACTCTTACAAGAATTTTTCTTTCTAACTTCTCCCTAGAACTTGAGCAATGAGCTAGGAGAAAATGTATAACACTTACTACAAATAATTTAAGTACTTAGTTTATAGATAAAATATATATCTATAATTATAGCTATCATGAACCTATATTGGATACTTGCACAAGAAATGGACTTAAGGACTTAAGTTGGTGAAAAGAGGGATGCTCCATGTACTAAAAAAAATAATACAAGCAATCCAATTAAATAAATAAAAAATAAAAATAAAAAATATCAATTCACCCTCTCTCTCTCTCTCTCTCCTAGTACACGGTTGATGAGCTTCTTTTTGTTCCAAAAAAAGTGTCACCTGCTCCTTCTTTAATAAGTAAATAAGTTACACAATTAATTCCAAGTGGGCTTATACTTTGGACTTCATTTAATATCCAATGGACTCATATTAAATGACTTGGACTATTATTTAGTCAAGTCCATTTAATTTATCATTGGACTAATTAATATAACTTAAAAGATTGGTTATTAATTTTGTTATACATTAATTATCCAATCCATAATTAAATAATAATTGAATTAATTAATTAATTAAATACTCTAGCACATTAATGTTAAATTATCAAATGCACTAATAAATATTATTATTAATATTTCACATTGTTCACATTAATTAATAATCATATTAATTAATTTACCAAATTTAATTAACTCATTATATTCAATTTAATTGAATATTTAATTAATAGGAAACTTATCAATTATTTTGATATTAAAACTTTAGGGTTTGTTCACTAATTTAATTAACATACTAATGACCCTTTTAATTAACTCTAGCAATTAATCACATAATCATTTAGTCACGTAATTAATTAATCACACAAAAAGATTTAAATAACCTCGTAAAACTAACTCGTTAGAAATTAAATTAATAATTTAATTAATAATGACGTGAAATTTCTAGGACATTACATTCTCCCCCCATATAAAAATTTCGTCATCGAAATTGTAAAATAAGGTTACTCAAATAAAAATGGGTAATTCGCCCTCATTTCCTCATCTAATTCCCACGTAGCTTCTTCAATTGCGTGATTCCTCTAAAATACTTTGACAGAATGAATTATCTTATTCCTCAGCTTCTATTCCTTCCTATCGAGTATCTGAATAGGAACTTCTTCGTATGACAAGTCCTTCTCGACTTGAATTGGTTCATAGGAGATAACGTGCGTGTAGTACAGTTTATACGGCCGCAACACTGACATATGAAACACATTGTGAATGTGCTCAAGTTCAGGAGGTAATGCTACCTCGTACGCCACTTCACCGACTCGCCTCAAGATTTTGAACGGTCCTATGAACCTAGGGCTCAGCTTGCCCTTCTTGCCAAAACGGATATTCCCTTTCCAGGGAGATACCTTGGGAAATACGAAACTGCCCACGTCGAAGTCCTGCTTTTAGCGATGCAAATCTGCGTACTTCTTTTGACGATCTTGAGCTGCTACCAGTTGATTTCTGATAAGCTGTACTGTGTCTGCAGTCTATTGCACCATTTCAAGTCCAAGCAGTCTTCGCTCACCAACCTGTACTGTGTCTGCAGTCTTCTGATGGCCTTGATCTTCTCGCCTTTTTCATTCATG
Organism: Hedera helix; assembly: GCA_947179155.2. NCBI lineage: Eukaryota > Viridiplantae > Streptophyta > Magnoliopsida > Apiales > Araliaceae > Hedera > Hedera helix. The sequence continues at coordinate 25,666,343 of OX359266.1, forward strand.
ATTAGTCTGAAGAGCTTGATAAGATGTGAAATGGTTTCATCTTTAGAGCTTAGAAAGGATACCCATGTATATCTAGTGTAGTCATCTACTACCACTAGAGAGTATCTTTTTCCTCCGAGGCTAGTCGTCGAGATAGGCCCGAATAAATCCATGTGAAGTAATTAAAGAGCTCTATCATTTGAGTTTACTTTCTTTCTTTGGAATGAAGTTTTTGTTTTCTTTCCAAACTGACAGGCTTTGCGGGGTTTTTCTTTGATGAAATTTAGATGTGGCAATCCTTTTACTAGATCTTTGGAGGCAAGCTTTGAAATACTCTTGAAGTTAAGATGAGATAACCTCCTGTGCCAGAGCCAGCACATATCTTCAGAGGCTTTAGCAAGGAAATAGATTGTCTCATCTAAAATTAATTGAGCAAGGTTGACCACATAGACATTTCCTTCTCGAACTCCTTCTAGCTTTTGAGAGTTAGTCTTCAAATCTCTAACTTGGCATTGGTTGTTGAGGAAGGTGACTTGATGTCCTTTGTCACAGAGTTGACAGATGCTTAGCAGGTTGTGCTTTAGTCCTTCAACATAAGCCACTTTACTGAAAGATATTGCACCATTTTCAGTTGAGCCATAACCTCTGGTTTTCCCAGAGTTGTTGTCTCCAAATATGACTGCAGGTCCATCTTTTTCCTTATAATCTGACAGAAGAGCCTTGTCTCCTGTCATGTGCCTTGAGCATCCACTGTCAAGATACCAGATGGATCTCTTTACCTGCATAACAAATCAATCTTCATTTTGGTACCCATATTTGTTTGGGTCCTGTTTTGTTAGTACCTTTTGGGACCCAAATCTATTTGATTTTAGATCCTTGCAGTCTATGATAACTTGACAAACATTTATCATTTTTATGATGGTGCCTTTGATTGATATGATATTGATGATGATATGTGTGCATTTATGAATTCTTATTTGTCTAGGACCTGTATGGATTATGATTCCTCATAGTCCTTTGATTTTGCTGATCTACATTCTGCTTCCATATTACTCTACGATTCTCATGATTCGTAGTCGTAGAGTGATAGTAAACTCTACGATTTTTGTGAGGATGGTTCGTAGAGTGAGTTTTGCTTGACTTATTTTTCAATTTTTTGAACCCCAGACCAGTGCGAGTTTTATTGTCTAAAATGATAGTAGGATTAGCAGAGTGTGGACAGCTAGGTGATATAGAATCTGAGGATTTGATGAACACAATTCCTTTATCAAGATTAAAGGATTTTCCTTCATTTATTTCCATAGACTTCTCCATATTAGGCTTTGAGAATGAATTTTCAAAACCTAATCCTGATCTATCAGTCACATCTCTTTGACTTGAGATCAGGGTGTCCATAGACAAACTAGACTTGTTCCACATGAAAATTTTCTTTTCTAGTTCCTGAATCTTGGAGGCTAGTGAAGACTCTTTATGAGTGCTTAAATCATTTATCTCTTTTAGTCTTTCATTCTCAGTCTCAAGACTAGAATAAAGTTTTGCAGTTTGAAGTGAGGCTTCTAATTCTATGTTTATCTTCTCTTTATCCTCTTTTAGATGAGAGTAATCTTTAGATAACCTTCTAAACATTTTCGTGTATTTGTGTAATTCTACCATTAAGTCATGCATGCCTTCTCTAAGATCATCAATGCTTAATTCAGGAGAGTAGAAATCAAATACCTCATCTATGTTGAATTTCTTTTTGTTGCTTCCTTCTTTGTTTGCCATTAAGCACAGGTTGACCTTCTGTAGCTCTTCATCGTCACTTGACTCAGAGTTTAATTCTTCTTTTGAGTCACTCCAGGAGCCTTCAGCTATGAAGCTTTTGTCTCTCTTCTTTTTCTTGTGGAGGCTCTTTAATTCTCTTTTTGGATTTGCTTTTGTTCTGTCCCTCCTCAGCTCTTCTCTTAAGGGTTTTAGACATTTAGCAATGAAGTGACCTGGCTTTTTGCAATTATAGCAAAGGTCATTTGGTTGTTCTTTGCTGCTGTTGCTTCTGAACTTCTGAGGTCGATTCCTGTTGACGAATCTTTTAAAATGTCTGACTAGCATGACAGTTCCTTCATCATCATTTGATTCATCCTTGTTAGAGTCAGAGTTATCCTTGTGATTGCTTCTGTGAGTTGAGGTTGAGGCTTTAAGAGCAATGTTTTTCTCTTTCTTTCTTTCCTTAGATAAAGTCTCTGCTCTTTGATTTAGCTCCAGCTCGTAGGTGAGAAGATTTTCATATAGCTGTTGTACAGTCATCTCGTGTAGATTCTTTGACTCCCGGATGGCTCTGGTTTTGGCATCCCATTTGCTTGACAAAGATCTCATGAATTTAATGATGAGATCTCTGTTTGGATAGACTTTTCCATAAGATCTGAGAGAATTTAGTAGCAAGTTAAATCTCTTATAGGTGTTTGTAATGTTTTCACCTGAGATGTGGGTGAACATTTCATACTGCTGAACAAGCAGTGATTGCTTATTTTCTTTGACTTCTTTTGTTCCTTCATGCATGATCAACAGAGTTTGCCAGACTTCTTGAGCTGTCTTACAGTTGACAACGTTCTCAAACAGATCATCATCTAGAGATTGAAATAGGATGTTCTTAGTCCTTTTGTCTCTTTGAACATCCTTCTTTTCATTATCTATCCATTCGTCTCTTTTCTTTGCTACTAGCTTGCTTAGATCTTCAATTGATAGTGCAAGCTTCATTGGTATGATTGGCCCATTTAGCACTATCTCAAACAGTTCATCATCTATAGCATCCATGTAAGCCTGCATACGAACTTTCCAGTTAGCAATTTTTTCTTTATTACACATAGGTGGTCTGTTACCTCCATCGAGTTCTGATCCATTCTTGTTGAGTGCCATTTGATCTACTCAAGCTTGTAAGGCTTTAAATGTGAGAACCTGCTCTGATACCAATTGTTAGTTCCCAATGACACGAAAGATATTTAGAAGGGGGGGTTGAATAGATTCTTTAAAACTTTTTGACTTTTACTTCTTCCTTTTAAGATATAATGAATACTTAATTAATAAGTTTAGCACAGCGGAATGTGATTTAGTTACCCCTTCTTGTTTTGTAAAAGTAATAATTTAGCAAGCAATTATATAGCAGATATAGCAGTTAAAACACACAAGATAAACAACACGAGGTTTTAAGTGGTTCAGATTTTACAAGACTCCTACTCCACCGTTCTGCTCTTCAAGCAGCAAATCCACTAAGGATACTTTTACAATTTTTGAATCACTTAGATTCCTTCAAGACCAACAGTCTTGGAACTCTAGTTCACTAAGAACTCTTCAAGTCCAGTAGACTTGGATATTTTAGTTCACTAAGAACTCTTAATGTGAGTTGTTATGATTTGGGTGTACTACTGAGTTGCGTTTAGCATATGTTTCTGAAGAACTCAGCAGTGAGGCAAGATTCTTTTTCAGTTTTGATCTCTTCGAATTTTTGCGTATTGCTCTATTTCTTGTGTTTTTCAGCCTCTATTATCTTCTTTAGATCTGGGAGCTTTAGATGAGAGCTTCTGTCTTCTTCCTGTTGGAATGCCTTCTCTTAGCATCAGTTTCTTCTCATTACCTCACAGAGGGGAGCTTCTGAATATTATATTAATATGATTCATTAATGCTCTGATGAGGTATTAATTGATCTCCTATTTTAGTCCATGGAAGGGGTTTCCTTTTTCCTTGGGAACAGATGTGTCAGTCGTAGAATTCTACCAACTTCCATAGAGGCATTCGATTTTCCACAATATATGGCAGATATGACACAGAGCTGTGACTTTATCGCTACCTTGAAAGTCTCATTTTGTCGTTCAGCACGCCTTGGTCAGTTCTCTGACTTTTCTAACTTTAAACCCTTGACAGAAGCTCTTCTGTCACATCAATGCAGATTGTTCTTCTCAACGAAATAGCTTCTGATCTTTTAGCTCAAGGTTCTGATCTGAGAATCGTAATGTCTCTTGCCTTTTTTCTCAACGACCCTCCATGATCAACTCTACGAATATTCTTGCTGTCGTGATTGTTCTGCAATAGACCATCTCTTATTGACATCGTAGAGTTTACTCTACTATCACTCTGTTGGACGTAGAGTCCGTTCTTCGGTTGCTTGCTTTGGTCGTAGAGTCTGTTGCTCGTAGAGTCTTTCTTGAGCATAATCGTAGAGTCCATTCTACGATTAGATTAAGTCATTGAGTCTTCTTGGCGTGAGGTCGTAGAGTCTGTTTTGCGGTTGCTCGCTTTGGTCGTAGAGTATGTTGGTCGTAGAGTCTTCCTTGAGCATAATCGTAGAGTCCATTCTACGATTAGATTATAACAAAAGATCAACCTAATAGTTTTGATCTATTTAAATCTAAGTCTTTGTACATCACAAAGGACTTTACAATTCAATAAATTTATATCAAAATATCAACCTAACAGTTTTGATCTTATCTAGCTAAGTCCTTGTACATTATACACAATCAAAGGTCTTTACAATTCTGCTATTGGATGCATTTAACAATCTTAATTCTTATCATCAAATTAAACATGTAATGTTCAACAAGTATATTAACCTAGTAGCCCATGTAATTAATTTAATTATATTTTAAATTCAAATGAGGTATTAAACTAGGTCAATTATATTAACCTAGTAGCCCATGTGATTAATTTAATTATTAGACCATGTAATTAACTAAACAAGCTCAATGTTTAATTTAACTAAATGTAACATATAATATTAAATGTTAGCCCAATATGTTATTTAAATTGAGTCCAACCAAATTAAATGTGGAGCCCAATAGGAAGTCAAAATTGGTCAACACACACACACACACACACACACACACACACACACACACATATATAAATGCATGATTTAGCTATAAAAAATAAAGGAAAAATAGGCCAAAAAAGACCATTTTGTTGAGATTTGAAGGGGGCCCACATGGGTTACTTGATTTTGCAATGTTGCTTCTTCCACAATTCTTTCCATAGTTGGCCAACCACCCTAGTCATTCCAATTGGTCATTCATGCAATATTAATCTCACTTAAGCTCCTAATTTCACCAACACAAGATGATTAGAAAGTTGATGATGGAGAAGTGAAGTAATATAAATAGAGTACTACACACACTTCTATAGGTTTTTTAGTTCATTTGTAGCATTTCCTAGAGAATACAAGAGAGAAAGTATAGAGTATTTGAGAGAAAATAGAAAATACACTTGTGTGTTGTGTGAAATAGCTAGAGGAAGGTCTTGGTGAATGTCCACAAGTATCATCACATATTTTGGTAGGAGAAGAAGAAGAGCACACAAGTCACAAAGGTTTAAAAGTGCTCTAACTTCCTTTATTACATTTTTGTAGTCTAGAACGATTTTAAACAGTTAAAATGTATTTTTAACCGATCAAAACTTATTTTGATGGTCTACAAGTTTTAAACTATGTTATACATGTATATTCATGATTTGATATGTTTAAATCATCTTTTGGTATGCGTGGTACGCATAAAAAAGGTATAAATGTCCATATTGAGCTTTACCGGTAAAACCCTAGTTGAGCGTGTGGTATTTAATGTTGTAGTTTGAAATGTACAAGTTGGAAAATAGATTTCTAAGGCTAAAAAGTTACATACATGAGTTTTAAAGAAAATTCAACTTGAAGCTTTCAAAAATATGGAAAAACAAAGAAGTTATAGCCTTTATCGCAAAACATGGCATTTTGAATCCTTGGAGTTTTCAATCTATCCTTGCAAGAGATTTTACACCTATTTACGTTTGGAATTTGGATTTGTAATACTAAGAGAAATTGTAGAGGGGAAAATTCTTATAAGAATAGACTTAAGAATCACCCAAAAATATTTTAAAATGAAGAAGTTATGGCTAACGAAGTGACTGAGGGTCGTGCAGTCCAAAAATTGGTTTTTCAAAAGTTGGTCAAGCACCTACCCTAGTGCATGCCAAGTGCCTAGTCACTTGAACCTACTGTTTTCTGGGGGCAAATTCGGTCCGGGTCGGGTCGGGTCGGTCCGGGTCGGATTTTCTTTGAAAAAGTAAGTTAAAACAAGTGTACAATGAATATGTTTGGATATTAAACTAAAATATATGGAGTCTAATTATAAATAAATGTTAGCTAAATGTTTAAAATAAATTCTAAGGTTAACCAAATTTAAAAAGTTAACTGTTGGTATTATTTAAAGAGTATTAAAATATTACAACATGGTTAATAATAATAATAAGTTATTAAAATATTATTAAATAGTTAATAATATTAGTATGAGATTAAATTGTTATTAAATGGATAATAATATTAATAAGTCAATAAAATATTTTTAAATAAATAATAATATTAGTAAATGAATAAAATTTTATTAAATAAATATTAATATTAATAAATGAATAAAATATTATTAAATGATTAATAATATTGGATTATAAATAAAATATTATTAAATAATTAATAATATTAGATAATGAATAAAATATTATTTAATGATTAATAATATTAGTAAGTTAATAAAATATTATTAAATGGTTAATAATATTAGAATGTGAATAAAATATTATTAATAGTTAATAATATTAACAAATGAATAAAATATTATTAAATAGTTAATAATATTAACAAATGAATAAAATATTATTAAATTGTTAATAATATTAGAATGTGAATAAAATATTATTAAATAGTTAATAATATTAACAAATAAATAAAATATTATTAAATGATTAATAATATTAGTAAGTTATTAAAATATTATTAAATGGTTAATAATATTAATAGGAGAAGAAAATATTATTAAATGATTAATAATATTAAACAAATGACTAAAATATTGTTAAAGAATTAAATATATTATTTTGAGTATAAAATATTATTAAATGGTTAATAATATGTATAAGTGATGAAGGATACTATTTGAGAAATAATATTATTAAAAAGGGTAAGACATTATTAAATTATTAATAATGTTAATATGTGATTGAGATATTATTAAATAATTATAATATGAATGTGGAAATAGAATATTATTAAAATGGTTGATATTATTCGTAAGCAGTGAAAATATTATTAAAAGGTTAATAATATTTATTAGAGGTTAATATATTATCAATGGTGATAATATTAGGAAATGATTGTTATGTTCTTTGTGACGACCCCAAATCCGGGTTCCTTAAACCTCGGATCCGGTTCAACACGAATACAACTTTTTTCTTATTGTTCATGAATTACAACAATATTATAATTGGTATATAACCATTTATTTACAATTTTACAACATCTCTTTCTATTCCAGAATCGCAATCTTTATACATTCCTAGTATGTCTCAATATCAAACATGATACGCCATTCTATTACAATCAAATTGAGTATTTACACTCATATAATATACCAATTGAGTATTATACTACACAATCATTTACCTGTCCAATTCGGACTGATATTTACAATAAATATTTAGATCTTCAGTGAAAGTAATATGTTTTCCTGTTCCTTGATCTTTATCGAGAACTTCAAATAATTTGCACTATCTAAAAATGTTGGTTTAGGCAAGAGTGAGCACGACGGCTCAGCAAGTCTAACAGATAGCACATAACACATAGTTCATGTTTATACATGCTTCTCATGCTTCATGCATTACATTATATGAATGCATCATGTTTTTCATGCTTTGCATTTATTCATGCAACATACTGATCATGCATTGGAATGAATACATGACATACAATTAACTTATTTAATTAATTCAGACTTTCTATCATATAGAATCAACACACCTCATATGGTTTCACAAAAACATATTTAATTCAAATTCTCACATGCTTCAAGTGCACACATAACAGTTATACACATAGCAACAATATCTGAAAAACTTACCTGGTTCGCTTCTACCAATTATGCTTATTTGCGTCTTTCGTTCAACCTACAATTTATATATAAAATCGACATAATTATTAGTTACAATGACTATTAATTAGTCTTAACTTAAGACCTGAACTTCAAATTATTAATTATCTCTTTAGTTGTCCGACCAATAAACCTTTATGTTCCGGACAAAAAACCTAGCCCAACAAACCTAGTTGGACATATCGGTAAACTTAACCAACCTACACATTCACTACACGTTCTTCGTATGACTTACTTTTAATAAGTTGTCTAAAAATTTAGTCACAAATTGACTATTTACATCGGTTTAATTTAATTAAACATTCTTCTTTTACATAACTTAATGATTCGGACATTTAATAATGTACCAAATACCTCAAAATATTATCTACCATTGATAATATACAACTACATTCAAATATTATTAACCATTAAATAATATTTTACTCACATATTAATATTATTAACTATTTAATAATATTTTACTCACTTATTAATATTATTATTCATTTAATAATATTTTAATCATTTATTAATATTATTAATCATTTAATAATATTTTAATCACATATTATTAACCATTTAATAATATTTTAATCACTTATTAATATTATTAATCATTTAATAATATTTTAATCACTTATTAATATTATTAACCATTTAATAATATTTTAATCATTTACAAATATTATTCACCATTTGATAATATTTTAATCTCTTATTAATATTATTAACCATTTAATAATATTTTAATCACTTCTTAATATTATTAATCATTTAATAATATTTTAATCACTTACTAATATTATTCACCATTTAGTAATATTTTATTCACTTCTTAATATTATTAACCATTTAATAATATTTTAATCATTTATTAATATTATTAACCATTTAATAATATTTTAATCACTTCTTGATATTATTAATCATTTAATAATATTTTAATCACTTACTAATATTATTCACCATTTAATAATATTTTATTCACTTCTTAATATTATTAATCATTTAACAATATTTTAATCACTTATTAATATTATTAATCATTTAATAATATTTTAACCACTTATTAATATTATTAACCATTTAATAATATTTTAATCTCTTCTTAATATTATTAACCATGTAATGATATTTTAATCATTTACAAATGTTATTCATCATTCAATAACTTTTTAATCATATACTAATATTATTGATCATTTAATAATATTTTAATAATCTTCAAATAATACCATTAGTTAACTTTTTAATTGTGTTAACTTTAGTCTTTATGTTACATATTTAGCTACTAATTAGTTACTAATAAACTTCATATATTGGTTTAGTATTCAAATCCATTCATTTTACACTTATTTCAACTTAAATTTTCATTAAAAACTCGACCCGGACGACCCGACCCGACCCGGACCGAACCGACCCATAAAACTTACACATTCTGTTTTGAAAGCCGGGGCGCTCAACTGGGCGCCGGGGCATCCAAAATAGAAGCAAAACCCTAAAAATGGGTTGTTCGACCCCCCGACACTCCAACAGCCATAACTTCTTCATTTTAAAATATTTTGGGGTGATTCTTGAGTCCATTCTTATCATAATTTTCCCCTCTACAACTTATCTTTAGATCAAAAATCCAAATTCCACACGGAAGTGGACTAAAAACTGCTTACAAGGACAAAGTGAAAACTAAAATCACAAATACTTGGTTTTAATGGTTTGGACTTGAATAAAATAAATTCTACACATCCAAATGACACCAACTTAGTGTTGTTGTCTTCCTAACTTCTTATTTTATAATATTTCATGGTTCAATCATATTTTTGAAAATGTTTGACACGAAATTTAAAGATCGAACCACTTAGGGTTTTACCAGTAAATCGTTATATGGACTTTCCTTCTAATTCTTTGCAAATACAAATACATGTATTAACTATATCAAACCATGAATATACCTATATATCATAGTTTTAGACTTCTAGATCATCAAAATAACTTTTGATCGGTTAAAAATACATTTTAACCGTTCAAATCATATCTAAACTATAAAAATAAACTAAGGAAGGTTTAGAGCACTTTTTAACCTTTTATACATGGATGCTCTCCTTCCTCTTGACTTGATCTTGGCTTGTGACTCCCTCTTGTCCATTCTCTAACAAATTTTCTTGGTGAATCATCAATCTCATAAGAGTAACTCTCTATATCTCTCAAGAAGCTCTCCCTTTTTCTCTCTAGAAAATGCTACAAATGACCAACCAACCTCACCAATGAGTGGAACACTTCTATTTATAGCACAATGTTAATCCTTTGTTAACCTCCTAATCAACTAGTGTTGGTGAAATTAGGAGCTTAAACTAGATTACTATTGCATGGAATGACTACCATGAATGACCATTGGTGTGACATCCATCAATGTTACTTGTAAGCAACTTTTGGAGTGTAATTGAAGCCATAGGAAGTCCACACTCAACATTTCCATGTGGGCCCCCCTCAAAATTCGGGATTTGTAATTTATTACACCAATTTGGCTTTATTTTTATTTTCTATATCATTATATAAGTATCCATATATATATACACCAATATATGTATACATATTCACCTATACTTGTATATTGGGCTCCACTTTGGACCTTAGAATTAAATTATATTGGGCTCATTTATTTAATTTGTTTGGGCTCAATTTAATTGTTACATTGGGCTAACATTAAATACCCTATGTTACATTTAATTAAAACAAGCATGGACTTGTTTAATTATTGTTGGTTTGCAAAATTATATGTATGCCATAATTTTTGCAAACCAACAGTGGCATCAAGAGTCAAACTTATGCGAATTATTAATTATTTTAATTTCATATGTGTATGAGTATGTATTTAAAACAAATTTATTGGGTATTATTTGCTGTATAAAATTATTATTATTATTTTTTAATACCGAAATTAGAGTTATTACCGAAAAGCATGTTTTGGTGAATAATAAAAGGTGTTTTAGCTTTACACGGAATCGGTATATATATATATATATATATATATATATATATATACACTTCCGGGGTATCAAAAAGGCAAGCCACGGAATCGTTACAGTAGCCCACGGTTTTTTCGGTTTTGGTGATCAAGTTTGCTTTATCTATATGATATATATATAAATCAAACTTTGCACTTTTGGAAGTGTATATACTTTTCGGAATTGGATTGTTAATTAGCAACAAAAGCCACGAATTTAGTGTATATATATATATATATATATATATATTAATTAGCCAAACAGTTTGGTAATTTTGTGCAAATTTAAAATTTTCAAAATAAAATGTTTATTTTGGGTAATTTTAAAATAATAAAAATAAATAGTTTATTTTTAAATAATTTTATAATTAAAATAAATGGTTTATTTTAAATATGAAATTGGATTTCATGCAACTTTAAATTGCCCATTAAATGATACCAATACATATATGGAATGTTTTATTTAATTCATGAGATGAATATTATTTATTAATATATATGTTGATATAGATGATAATAAATGGGATTGATTATGGACTATTGACCAATGTGATTGGATTTAATTTTAAATTAAATGCATGAATGAATGAGTTTTAACAAATGGGGTATGCGTACCTCGTCTTTCTAATTTTTCTTATGTATAATTCTATCTCCCTCCTATGTACTTCCCATTGACTGTTGATCAAGGTTTCTATTTATTGTAAATAATTTGTAATAGGATTAGTTAGAATTATTTTGAAGAATTGGAGCAAAGAAGCAAGGAACGCATGAAGACCCGTTTGTAATGGAGCCCGAATTTAAATGTAATAGTTACATTTAATTTAATTTATTCTTGCACCCTAGGTTTGACCAATTGGTTTATTTGGTGGCTCGAATAAACCAAATTAGAATAAAAGTCCATAATCAATCCAAGTAGAATATAGTATTCTATATGTGCATGCTTATTTATATATATTATATATTATCAAACATGCTTCGCATGTTAATTAATATGACGCGTATTTTATATATATATATGTGCATGTGCGCTAAACAAGATGAGACAATTAATATTAATAAACCCCTCATGATGTAGAATAAATATTATTTATAAAATGAGTTAAAATGTTTAATTCATCAATTAAATGAGTTTAATTCAATTAAATAAAATTAGAATTGTTCTAATTTATTTATTCTACTACTCATAATATTAAGTTGTAACGTTCAAAGATATTTATTAAAAATATCGAACGTCGCCTTCTAGCATGGTAAAACGATAGAGTATCAAATAATCATTATAAGTTTGTTGTGTCACACAAGGCTTATATTAATTTTTTGAGATGTTGTTTTATCACATTTGATGTTTATAAAAAGAATTGAACATTACTGTTTTGTTGTGTCACACAAGGACAGTCTTTTTCTATTCTAATATAAGAAAATGCTAGGTTGGACTTAACTTGGATAATTTTGATTTGGATGTATCACACATGATCATAATAATCTAAGAGGCAAAGTAAAAGGAGTTACATGTTAATGTAATTGACAAGCGTTGTCTACCTATTTATTTATATATTGTTTGTTGTGTCACACAAGGCTATATACATTTGAAATAGGATCCTTATTCTCACTAGCAAATCTTTAACTAGATTTGCCGAACTATATAAGGAGGGTAATATAGTTTGATGAAAATAGTGGGAGACACCATTTTAAATAAAGACCTAATTTATTTTGGTAATTAATAAAATGAATGCATGTTAATGTTGTTATTAATTCACTTAAAGAATATTGCTATGTTTAATTCACTAACACTGCATAGCATAATGTATGCTAATAATTAATCGAATCGAATTGCTCGGATTGATTAAATAAATTTGAGAATAGTTCTCAATGCTGAAAAGCTAGCAAATGTCCTTAATTTGCCTATTCCTACAAACGTTGTAGACTAAGCCTCTGAGGAAGAGATTGCTATTTTATGAAATGGTAAGATGATGCAAATGTGGCTCAATGCATCATGCTCACATCCATAAGTATCGAGTTACAGCGTCAACACGAGAAAATGAATGCACCTACTATATTGCTGCATATTCAATAGTTGTATGGTGAGCAAAGTAGGTCAACTAGATATAAGATATCTAAGGAGCTCTTTCGATCTATAATAACCAATGGCACTACAGTAAAAGACACATGTCCTAAAGATGATCAATTGGATTGATCAATTAGGACAACAAGTTTTGTCAAGGATGGAGAGTTGAGTCAAGATTCGATCTTGCAGTCACTCACTGACTCTAATTCACAATATGTTGTGAACTTCAAACATTATTAAGCTAGAAGTCATTTAACTGATTTGCTTAAATATGTTGAAGACTGTTGAGAGTCATTTTCCTTCCTAGAAAAACAACGTCTTACTCGTAGATGAATCTTCTAAGCGGAGGAAGATGGCCAAAGGTATGTCTGAGGAGTCAGAAAGAGTAGAAGGCAAAAGAAAGGCTAAACAAAGGATATAAATAAAAGTGATCCCGAGGGCAAAGAAGTTTGCTTTCATTGCGATAAGCTGGGACACTGGAAGAACAACTACAAGAGAGTTGTAGTAGTTAAGTAGAAGAAGTTTAGTGAAATTTCAGCTACAGATATAGATTTGTTCATAATGAAATAGAACTTTCTATAAGTCAAATTCTACTTAGGTATTAGATACCGAATGGTGGTCTCACATATGCAAGTCGTTGCAGAGACTAAGCAGAAGTAGAAAGCTAAATAAATGATAAGTAATCATGTGTTGGGGAATGAAGTAAAGGTTGCTGCATTAGCCATGTGAACTTATAATTTAGCTGCCTACGGGCAAACCTACTAAGTTAGTAAGTTGTTACTATGTTCCAGTTCTTAGAAACATTATTTCAGTTCCATGTGATGACAAGGAAGGGTTTTTGACATTATAATGATGAATAATAGTTGTTCTATTTATAATGATAATGTTTTATTTAGAACTGGTTGATTACTTAATGGATTTTGTATACTTGACTTATATGAAAAATATTCCAATTTGAACAAACTAAAGGCAAAGAGATGATATGAATCATACCTTCATGCAATACTGTTAACTCGGTCATACTAATGAAACAAGATTAAACAAGTTGTATAAAGATAGGTTTTTAGAGCTTTTGATTATGAATCAAATACAACTTATGAATCTTGTATCATGGACAATATGACTAAATCTCCATTTAGTGGACATGGAGAGCGAGTTGCAGAGTTGTTAGAGATGGTACACACAGTCGTGTGTGAGACCTATGACAAGAAATGCAAGAGAAGGGTATTCATTCATTACTTTCACTGATAATTCTAGATTTCGATATATGTATTTGATAAAATACAAATCCAAATCGTTTGAAACGTTCAAAGAATTCAAAAGTGAAGTATAGAAACTATAGGCCAAAAGTATTAAAGTTCTTCGATTTGATCGAGAAAGGAATACTAAAGCAGTAAGAGTCTAGATCATCTCAAGCAAAATGGTATTCTCACAGAATGGACATGGTGATGATCTATAATGAGTATTACCGATCTTCCAGTATCCTTCTAGGGTTATGCTCTAGAAACGATCGCATATCTACTAAATAAGATACCTTCAAATTCCGTCCCTAAGACTTCATATGAGTCATGGATAAGGAGGAAACCAAGTCTTAAGCATGTTAAGATTTGAATTGTTCAGCTTATGTCAAAAGGTTTGACAAAGATAAGCTAGGGACATGATCTGATAAGTGTAAACTTGTGGGATATCCTAAAGAAAGTTTAGGGTATCACTTCTATAATCCGACTAACTAAAAGGTGTTTGTTTGAAACACGTTGCCTTATAGGAAAATGAGTTTTTCCTTAAATGGTTAATGGGAGTAAAATAGATCTTGAAGAAGTTCAAGAATCACAAAACACTACAGATAAAATGAAGGAATCTGTAAAAGTAGATAAACCTATTGTACCACAACCAAGTCGTAAATCTGGTTTAGTACCGAAGATACCTGAATGGTATGGATTCATCATAGATGATGATGATAAGGTACGCATCATAGTGGATGATGATCCAGATATATACGATGAGGTATGAGTATTAGATACTCAAGAGAAATGACTGATGACCATAAAATCCGAAATGGGTCTTTGGAGAAAGACTAAAGCAGATGACTAGGTGGAGACCTATAAGACCTAACTAGTGGTAAAAAGATTTCAAACAAGGTCAATGAGTTGACTAAGATGAAATTTTTCACTAGTGAAAATGCATATATCCATTCGAATTTTACTTGCAGTAACAGCTTACTATACAAAAGGATGTATGTATGATACAACCAAAAGAATTTGTCTCCATATAGATGGAGTAAATCAAGTATGAAAGCTACTACGATCCAATTATGGATTGAAGCAAATTTCTCGAAGATGGAACATCCGTTTTGATGAGACAATCAAAAGAGTTTGATTTTATCAAAGACGAGGATAAACCAAGTGTGTACAAAGGTTAGTGGGAGCACTGTGACATTCCTAGTATTATATGTTGATATAATACCGATAAGGAATGACATACCAATGCTACAATCAGTAAAGATGTGGTTGTCTAAAAACTTCTCCATCAAGGACATGGGAGAAGCATCCTAATATTCTATTCAGGATAAAGGTCTATAGAGATAGATCATAAAGGATGCTCGGCTTGACCCAAGGGACGTACATTGATTCGTCGAATGTACTAGACTTGATATTGCTTATGTATGATAAGCAGATATCAGTTTAATTATGGAGAAGAATATTAGAAAAGAGTTTCTAATGATGGGTCTAATATAAAACTAGAGGGTTTAACAAACTCAAGTTTGTTCAGACTAACCAAGATAACAACATATCCATTTCAGGTAATATGATTACCATGAACGGTGCTGCAGTGAGTTGGAAAAGTTCCACACAGCAAAGAGTTGCTGATTTAGTGACAAAGACATAGTAAATAACTATAAGTGAAGCTGCAAAGGTGATTGTTTGGTTAAACAAGTTCATTACAGAACTTATAATGGTTCCTAACATTAAAGGAGTTTAATTCGCCAAGGAACCTAGGTCTCATCTGAAATCCAAACATGTGTTGCGGCACTTTTATATGATTAGATGAATCATTGAAAAGGAGACGACACCATAAAGATGGTAGACTCTTAGAACAGCATTACAGATCCATTAACTAAAGCATTTACTAAGCAATTTGTACGCTACTTAGAGAAGAATGGTATAGGGATACCAAAGGGCGATTGGCTTTAGTGCAAGTGGGAGATTGAAAGTAGTATGCCCTCAAGCCAATCACATTTGATGTGATAAGCATATACTTTGTAATCTTGTTCATTTATTAATAAAAGTATCAAGGCATTTCTTTATTCATGATTAATTACTTGAATTAATCAAATGGATAAACCCATAGTTTTCGAGCAATGCTTTTAGAACCATGATGAGGATCATGCTAATGAGATCTAAATTCAAGATAGCTGAAAACTAAAATTGTTCCTAATCGTTGGATCACTAAAAAGGGGATTAGTAGATCCGGATGGATTGGTACATACTATGCTTGCTCTCATGAAGAGGATGATTGATCTCATAATCATTTGTGTTGAGACACTAAAGCAAGTATGTATGTGCTTATTAGAGAATAAGTTCACTGAACGTGACTCGCTCAAGGAACACCTAATGGAGTTTTACTTGTCTGTCAATAGGAGTTCCTTATGTGATAGTCGTACAAGTGATCCTTAGACTTGAGATAATCTTAGTATCTTGTGTGTACTAAGTTATACTTTGACATATTCCTTAAGACCTATTGGTATATCAAAGGATGTGATTGGGTATAATAAGGTACACATGGAAATAGATGAATGATCAACAAAGGATCTACCACTTCCAGTAAAGGGAGAGAATGTCCTATGCGATTCAATAAGTGGCAACTCAGAAATCCCCGGCCAGGGTTGCATGGAATTAGAAATGAGTTTCTAATTTACATTAATTAGAGTTGTGTATTTGTGAATTGAAATGCATATAATCAAATAAATAAGACTTGACAGAAATTTCGTGTCTTATATTTGATTGAGACATTGTATGGTAGAAAGATTGAATTGTACGGTAACTATTTGCTGAAAGGTTCTTTTACGATTAAATGTTGAAATCTATATTATCTGGAAAGTCGACTAATCGCTAAGGGGGCTTACCCTTATTGTGGAATAATTATTTATTCTGAATTAAAGAGTTAATTCGTAATAAATGAATTAGAATTGTTCTAATTTATTTATTATACAACAGGTTTAATATGGAGAACCTAAAGGGTCACACCGCAAAAGAGTAATATTTATTTTAGAAGTGGATGGCATAATCGTAATAATAAATTAAGTATATTTAATTTATTCTATCACCATAGTATAAATTAAATATACTTAATTTATTATTACGATTATGCCATCCACTTCTAAAATAAATATTACTCTTTTGCGGTGTGACCCTTTAGGTTCTCCATATTAAACCGGTTGTATAATAAATAAATTAGAACAATTCTAATTCATTTATTACGGATTAACTCTTTTATTCAGAATAAATAATTATTCCACAATAAGGGTAAGCCCCCTTAGCGAGTCGACTTTCCAGATAATATAGATTTCAACATTTATTCGTAAAAAAACCTTTCAGCAAATAGTTACCGTACAATTCAATCTTTCTACCATACAATGTCCCAATCAAATATAAGACACGGAATTTCTGTCAAGTCTTATTTATTTGATTATATGCATTTCAATTCACAAATATGCAACTCTAATTAATGTAAATTAGAAACTCATTTCTAATTCCATGCAACCCTGGCCAGGAATTTCTGAGTTGTCACTTATTGAATCGCATAGGACATTCTCTCCCTTTACTGGAAGTGGTAGATCCTTTGTTGATCATTCATCTATCTCTATGTGTACCTTATTATACCCAATCACATCCTTTGATATACCAATAGGTCTTAAGGAATATGTCAAAGTATAACTTAGTAAACACAAGATACTAAGATGATCTCAAGTCTAAGGATCACTTGTACGACTATCACATAAGGAACTCCTATTGACAGACAAGTAAAACTCCATTAGGTGTTCCTTGAGCGAGTCACGTTCAGTGAACTTATTCTCTAATAAGCACATACATACTTGCTTTAGTGTCTCCACACAAATGATTATGAGATCAATCATCCTCTTCATAAGAGCAAGCATAGTATGCACCAATCTATTCGGATCTACTAATCCCCTTTTTAGTGATCCTATGATTAGGAACAATTTTAGTTTTGAGCTATCTTAAATTTAGATCTCATTAGCATGATCCTCATCATGGTTCTAAAAGCATTGCTCGAAAACTATGGGTTTATCCATTTGATTAATTCAAGTAATTAATCATGAATAAAGAAATGCCTTGATACTTTTATTAATAAATGAACAAGATTATAAAGTATATGCTTATCACATCAAATGTGATTGGCTTGAGGGCATACTACTTTCAATTATTACATGGATTAATGTTAAATTAATTATATGAACTACTAAGTAAATTTATTTGACCTAGATTAATTCCTCAATTGGACTTATATTATAGTCCAATTAAACTTGATTTAATTTATTCTACCACCTTGGGTTACATAATTAACTCATCCATAGTTAATTTTCATCACTACCTTTCTTCCTCTAGCAATTAACCAATGTTTGGTTAATTCTCTATCTTGCTTACCAACTAGGGTTATTCAATTAACCCTACATTAGTTAATTCTCTACACTCAACAATATCTCCCAACACTTTGACCAACATTGGACTTTTAAGTGTTTGGGCTACATAACTTACCTTGTATTGGGCTTTCTTATTTAATTACTTGGGCTACCCAACACAATTCACATATCATTTATAACTTGGGCCTGGTAATTAATTTAATTGGACTATCGCAATACTTGCCAACATAATTTAATTGGACTTATATTAATTACCTCTTAGACTATTAATTAACATAACATTTGGACTTATTAATTAATTACCCACATTCATTCAAGTATTACCATATTGGGCTTGTTTTAAATCCATTAATGGACTCTATATAACAACTTAATAATTAAGCTAATTACTTAATTAATCACTTCTTATTATTGCCATCCTAGGCAATAATTCTAGCTCTTCTATAACTTTAACTCAATAACTAATATAATTAAATTAATTAATTATATTTCATGACTTTCCTCCTTACTTCATATTTAAACTAATTAATTTATTAGTTTTATTGAGTATTAATTTACTTCTCTTCTTATTTGGCTGACAATCATACTTTAGGTAGATATATTAATATAACCCCTTTCACTTTTCAATTGAATTTATTTTCTTAATAAATTCTCTACATGCATCATTAAAATATTCTTACATTTAATTTCTAACAAATCAATTATGTTAAAAAAAAATATTTACCCATTTTCTACACATCTTACTTCTCAAATTCTAGGTTTTAAACATTAACCTTTAATTAAATCAATTAAGATCTTATATAAAATCTTAAAAATATCTGGGATATTACATTCTTAAATGACACTAATGTGATTAAAATATTATTAAGGGCTGATAATATTATTAAGTGAGAAATTAAAATATTATCAAGGGCTGATAATATTATCAAGGGTTGATAATATTATTAAATGAACAAATTATTATAAGCGGATAAGCTTACGGTCGGATGGAACATTCCTGATCAAAACGAAATTGATGGTTATATTGTGCACTCTATAAACGTATGATAGGCTGATCACCTAGAGTATCCATCTCCGGATATTACGATTGAAACGATTGTTAATATTCAAAATGAAATGGCAATTGTCTGTCTACCGGGTATTGTAAATACTCAAAACGTATGTTCATGGTCTTGTGACCTTTCAGCATGAGAAATAGTATGTTAAATCAATTGAGAATGTTTACTCAAAGTGGTATATCTTCACAATTATTGTATATTGTTGAAGTTCCAAGAGCTAATTCTTTTTCATTCATGATATATTATTTATTGTTATTTAAACTTGCTGAGAAAAGTAGTTGTTCACCCTTACTATATCATGAACTATTTTTCAGTTAAGTCGAGTGATCTAAGGAGTGCAACGACAAAGAAAAGGTGAACGAGTAGAAGTAATTTAGTTCTTACTTTATGTGTAAATCTTTTGTATTATAAGGTAATGATGATGTATTAAGGTTAGTGGAACCTGGGATTGAAGGTACATTTTGTAATGAAATTATGTATATTTTCCGCGAGTTATTGAAGATTTAGTTTATTAATGTTTGTTTAGTAATGAATAGTGAGCACTGAACTCGAGGTTCAAGGGACCCGAATTTGGGGGCGTCACAGGTTGGTATCAGAGCTATAGGTTATAAACCTTAGGTGAGGGAAAAACCTTAGAATTATGACCGTAGAGAAGATAAGAAAACTCATAAAGAGTTTAGGAGATGGATGATGGAAATTCATCAAGTAAAAAAAGTTATGTGTATGTTAGAAATGATCTGATATTAGATCGAAAGAGTATGAGAGAGTGGACTCAAAAATGACCCCAAAATGTTTTAAAATGAAGAAGTTATGGCTGTCGGAGTGACTGAAGGTCGTGGAGTCCAAAAATTGGTTTTTCAAAAATTGGCCAAGCGCCTAACAAGCGCGTAGGCGCTTGAACCTGCTGTTTTCTTGGAGCAAATTCGGTCTGGGTCGGGTCGATTTTTTTTTGAAAAATTAAGTTAAAACAAGTGCAAAATGAATATGTTTGGATATTAAACAAAAATATATGAAGTCTAATTATAAATAAATGTTAGCTAAATGTTTAAAATAAATTCTACAGTTAACCCAATTTAAAAAGTTAACTATTGGAATAATTTAAAGAGTATTAAAATATTACTACATGGTTAATAATAATAATAATAATAAGTGATTAAAATATTATTAAATAGTTAATAATATTAGTATGAGATTAAATTGTTATTAAATGGATAATAATATTAATAAGTCAGTAAAATATTATTAAATAAATAATAATATTAGTAAATGAATAAAATATTATTAAATAAATAATAATATTAGTAAATGAATAAACTATTATTAAATGATTAATAATATTGGATTGTAAATAAAATATTATTAAATAATTAATAATATTAGATAATGAATAAAATATTATTAAATAATTAATAATATTATAAGGCTATTAAAATATTATTAAATGGTTGATAATAATAGAAGATTAGTAAAATATTATTAAAGGATTAATAAAATTAGGATATTAATAAGATATTATTAAATGATTAATAATATTAGATAATGAATAAAATATTATTAAATAATTAATAATATTAGATAATGATTAAAATATTATTAAATGATTAAATAATATTAGATAATGAATAAAATATTATTAAATAATTAATAATATTAGATAATGAATAAAATATTATTTAATAATTAATAATATTAGTAAGTTAATAAAATATTATTAAATGGTTAATAATATTAATAAGAGAAGAAAATATTATTAAATGATTTATAATATTAAACAAATGATTAAAATATTATTAAAGAACTAATAATATTATTTTGAGTATAAAATATTATTAAATGGTTAATAATATGCATAAGTGATGAAGGATATAATTTGAGAAATAATATTATTAAAGAGGGTAAGACATTATTAAATTATTAATAATGTTAATATGTGATTGAGATATTATTAAATAATTATAATATGAATGAGGAAATAGAATATTATTAAAATGGTTGATAGTATTCGTAAGCAGTGAAAATATTATTAAAAGGTTAATAATATTTATTTGAGGTTAATATATTATTAATGGTGATAATATTAGGAAATGATTGTTATGTTCTTAAATGACACTTATGTGATTAAAATATTATCAAGGGCTGATAATATTATTAAGTGAGAAAATGTTATGCATAAGTGATAGATGATTTAGGTATTGTATAATACAGTTATATGATATGCTGATTGGTAGATCAATATTGTTGAATAATGGTCATTCAAAGGGAAGTTATTTTAAGTTGAATAACAGTAGTTAGCGGAACAGACAAGTTTCTCTGAACCCTAACTTGTATTTATTTGGCAAGTTATTTATGTAGAAG
The DNA here is from genome assembly GCA_947179155.2 of Hedera helix. Taxonomy (NCBI): domain Eukaryota; kingdom Viridiplantae; phylum Streptophyta; class Magnoliopsida; order Apiales; family Araliaceae; genus Hedera; species Hedera helix. The sequence goes on from OX359266.1 coordinate 25,688,352, forward strand.
CTGAAATTTATTTCAAAATGCATGATGAAATAATTATTAAGAATTATTTCACATCTATATTGTTATTGACAATCGCACTTATATGCATTTGCATGATTGTTCACGTTATGAACTATTTAAAGAGAAATATCTATGCTATTTGTTTCAGCTAGATATTGCATGTGTTATTATGACTGTTCTTGTTATGAACTGTTTTAAGTGAGGGCTCTATGCCAGTTGTTTCGGCTAGACCATGTACATTTTAAATTCATAAATCTGAATATTGTTAAAGTTAGTCCAACCTTATTGTTGTAGTGCGGAATTTGATGGGATAACCTCAAATGAACAAATAATTATAGGCGGATAAGCTTACGGTCTAATAGAACATTCTCGATCAAAACGAAATTGATGGTTATATTGTGCATTTTATAAACATACGATAGGCTGATCACTTAGAGTACCCATCTCCGGATATTACAATTGAAACGATTGTTAATATTTAAAACGAAATGGCAGTTGTCTGTCTACCAGGTATTGTAAATACTTAAAACATATGTTCATGGTCTTGTGACCTTTCAGCATGAGAAGTAGTATGTTAAAACTATTAAGAATGTTTACTCAAAGTTGTATGTTTTCATAATTATTGTATATTATTGAAGTTGCAAGAGCTAATTCTTTTTCATTCATGATATATCATTTATTGTTAGTTAAACTTACTGAGCAAAGTAATTGCTCACCCTTGCTATATCATGAACTATTTTTCAGTTAAGCCGAGTGATCTAAGGATTGCAACGACAAAGAAAAGGTGAACGAGTAGAAGTAATTTAGTTTTTACTTTATGTATAAACCTTAATAAGGTAATGATGAAGGTACATTTTGTAATGAAATTATGTATATTTTCCGCGAGTTATTGAAGATTTAGTTTATTAATGTTTGTTTAGTAATGAATAGTGAGCACCAAACTCGAGGTTTAAGGGACCTGGATTTAGGGGCGTCACAATCTTCGGCTATTCCAAATTGATAACTGCCTCCACCTTTGCTGGATCCACCGAAACACCGTCCTTGCAGATAACATGACCTACAAAATGCACCCTCTGCAACCAAAATTCACACTTCGAAAACTTGTCGTATAGCTACTCCCTTCTTAAAGCCTCCAATGCGATCCGTAAATGTTCTGCATGTTCTTTCTCCGTCTTCGAATACACCAATATGTCATCAATGAATATGACCACGAACTTGTCCAAGTATTGCTTGAACACTCTGTTCATTATATCCATGAATGTTGCTGGTGCATTTGTCAGTCCAAATAACATTACCAGAAACTCGAAATGTCCATAACGAGTTCTAAATGCTGTCTTAGGGATATCCTCCTCCCTCACCTTCAGTTGATGATAACCCGTCCTCAAATCTATCTTCGAAAAGTATTTCGCTCCCTTAAGTTGATTAAACAAATTATCAATTCTGGGCAGCAAATGCCTGTTCTTAATGGTGACATTGTTCAACTCCCAGTAATTAATACAGAGCCTCATCGAACCATCCTTCTTCTTTACAACAGAACTAGCGCTCTCCACGGTGACACGCTTGGTCTGATGTAACCTTTATCTAGCAGTTCCTGTAGCTGAACCATCAATTCTTTCATTTCTACTGGTGTTATACAATACGACGCCTTCGATATCGGTTCAGTCCCCGGTACCAAATCAATAACAAACTCTACTTCTTTGTCCGGCGGTAAGCCCGGAATCTCATCTGGGAAAACATCAGCGAATTCCCGTACAACAGGTATCTGACTCAATTCGCCCTCGACTTATCGAGTATCGACCACATGAGCCAGATAACCTATGTGACGCCCCCAAATTTGGGTCTCAAATACTCGGATCCGGTTATCACGATCCAATACAAACATCCACCTCTAAACAACATACAATAACTAAGTGCGGAATAATAAACATATGTTGTTCATTCGAAAGGTGTTACTAGTCCTAAGATACGATAACCTTATACAAAAGTACACAAATACCCTTAATAAAGTACTTATGGTTTATATTACATAACAAGTAATTTAGTTAACTAAAAAGCTGCATCCTAAAGTCTATCACTTCATCTTTCCCTTACCTTTGTTCTTCTCAGAAGTCTCGGATTGCACTGCAATAAGGTTTCATGATATAGCAAGGGTGAGTAACTAGTTTGCTCAACAAGTTTAAATAACAACAAGAAACAATATATTGTGAATGAAAGGGAATAGCTGAACAATTCAACAATATGAATAACATAAGTAGGAATAATAATTTGCTTTTATAATCAAAATAGTCAAAAAGACTATGAACTATAAACATCCACTGAAGTCAATAGCAGGTTAACCCAATGGTTACTACCAGAAATATGTACCTGAGGGGATCAACCTCCGTACAATATGTGTATGCATAACATTTAATTTTCGTGTTTTGTACCTGATATTAGATACAGGGTACTCCCTTATAATAAAAGGGATGTTTATAATAGTCTAAGAATCCTCATCTTCAATGATTTGGATAGCTTTTAAAGTCTTTAACATAAATGTCTAGCCGGTCAATGACTTAGACCTACTTTGAATAGTTCTTTAAACAATAGAACAATAAATAAGTACAAGTCAAGGACTGTACAAGATCAAGTGCACCAAGTGTAAATAATAACAATATCGATGTGGAATAATTGTAAAGTAATTAAACCACTCAAAGCATGCTTGGAATTACAGTTCAAGCTTAAATAAATAATTTGCTCAATGAAATGAGTTTAGAGATAAAAAATTTGCCTGTCTGCTCAGCTGCAATTAATGTCTAGCTTTAACTAACTGGCTTTGAAAGACCTAACATTAATAAAGTTGGTCTAATAATTAGTACAACGTATTTACACAACTATACGCTCACTAAGGAACTTATCTACCACACATAAGTACTAACACATAATTTACATCAGTCAAAACAATATTATAAACCTTATAGACCCTCAATCAAATTAGGTTAATAATTTAATAAGTTAGAAAATATTTTTCTTAAGTGTTGGACACTTATTAAACCCTTAAACAACTTATTACAATTTTTTAATTAAAGGATAATTAAATTCAAATTATTTTATTAACTCAATCTCTATTTAATTACTTATTTAATCTTGATTAAATAGAAATTAATTAATTAATTTTAGTTGTTAGTTAAAATAAATAATAACTAATTGTACTTACTTAATATTTAATAAAAATTAAATAATAAATAATTATTGATTTAATTTTAACCTTCTTTAATTTAATATTAATCAACTAATAATTAACTAAGTAATTAACCTTACTTATTATTTAATTTAAAGAAATTAAATAATAGTTTACTAATTTTAATCCTCTTTAATTAATATTTAATGTCAATTAAATAATAATTAATTATTTAATTAATTATAATTATTATTTAAGGTTAAATAGTAATCAATTTATTCATCCTTATTTGTTATTTAGATTAAATAATAAATTATTAATCTAATAACTTCATTTCCATTAATCATTATTTAATGCTAAATAATAATTAATTACTTAATTTTCCTTATTTATTATTTAATAATATTTAAATAATAAATAATTAATTTATAAATTTTTATCTCTATTTAATTATTATTTAATAGGAATTAAATAATAATTACTAATTTATCACCTTTATTTATTATTAACATTTTAAATAATAAATAATTAATAAAATTTTTATTTATTTAACTTAATCATAAATTTAGCTAACTAGATTAATATTAAAAATATTTAAATATTAAACTTAATGAAAAATATCATCCCAAATATCATTTTTGTATTATTATTATTTTTGTTATAATTTTAAACTAATTTTCACATATTTAAATTAATTAAAATTACCCAGAATGGCAATTCTGTAAATAAACAGAAAAACGAACAGAGGGGCAAAGTTGTAATTTCACCGGAAGCTGTCTCCCACGCAATGCGCGTGATTAACAGATTCGCGGCCCAAAACGGTGCTGTTTTGTGGGAACCAGAGGTGGCTTCCGCGCATGGCGCGCAAAGTAAAAATTTTCTACGCCAAACGACGCAGTTTGGTTTTGCGTCCTTCAGTCCACACGCTGGCGCGCATTGCGCGGCCAGCTCTAATTTTTTTTTTCCCAAACAGATTGTCCACAGTGTCGGTAATACACATTCTTAATAAAAATTACACGTTCAAGTAAGCTTTAACTCCTCAATAAAAATCTAAAAAAATTACCAATCACTTAATACCAATTTATTGTTAGAGTTTATGCCCTAGAGGCTAATTTATTTGATGTAATTGCTTAACATTTTTGATATTATATTTGATTGAATAAATAGATTATTTTATTATGATTTCATTTACTGCGTTATATAAATGTTAACATAATAAAAGCCCTTAGAATAATGATACGAATTATATAGCTTTAAGTATGTGACTTGAACATGAGATTATATAATTATAATTAGTATCATTGCTCTTAAATGTCCCTAGTCGAGTATCATTGTTAATGGGACAACAATGATGCATTGAGACTAGTATGTGGATTGACTGATGGCCAAATCTCATTGGTCATAAATATATGGGATATTTGAGTCAATGCATAGGTACATGTTAGAGAACAATGTACTGGACTGACCCACCATGAGAATTCTACATGGAGCATTATGCAAAGTGTCATAAGAAATTCTTATAGTGACAATAATGTAATGATCCTCCGACCTGAAGTCATTATATTATTACACGAGAATTTGTGTACTTTGATATCATCAAATGTCACCTTTAATAGGGTGGATAATAAAGGTGATTATTGGGTACATCATGAATCGTGTGAGGAATATGAGTGATCTAGATGAAATTTAACCCTCCTATATATTAGGGGTGATATCCATAGGCCTCTTGATTGAGTAGGACTATGAAATGTATGACCATGCTCAAATATTGATTTGTTTCATATAGTCTACTCATTGATCAAGAAAACTCAGATTAAATTATGAAGAGTATGACACATTCCATGCCTCGAGTTTAATCTAGGATATAAGGTTAAAAGGATTAAATTACATTGAAACATTGGTCACGAAAAGGTTGTATCGAATCACCGATCTTATTATTATTTGGGTAGCAGTGATGCATTACTAGATGCCGCTCACTGTTTATAATTTTATAATATGATTTTAAAATTATTGCCAACATAATAATAACCTATAGGGTCACACACTTAGAACGTAATTAAAAGAAATTAATTTAAATTGTAAGTATTTTAAATATGTTAATATGATTGATAGTATTTAAAAATTACGAATTTAAATTAATAGGATAATTTGTATATATGTATATTAATTAAGTAAGACTTAATTAAAATATAATATATATAAATTCGGATTTTATTTTTCTATTTATTTTAGGTTTTAGTTAATTCATATTAACTACTCTATATATGATATATCAGTAGTCTAAAAGTCACGTAAGGAAAAACTAAAACCCTAGCCGCTTTCAGAAAGAGGCTAGAGAGAAAAATAATTGGGAAATCCTGATCTTGGTGGCTAGTACCGCGGTTCCTTTTGCTGCAGATCGTGGGACGATTCGCGGAGTGTTCGTGTGGATACCGTAGAGACGCAGTCGCTGGATTGCGTTGAAGATTCGAAGCTATTCCAGACTTCAATCGTCTCCTGTCCATCTCAGATAATCGGTAAAATAATCTAAACCTCTAATTAATCTGTTTTCGCTTGGATCCTGTCTTAGGGTTTCGAATTTTTTTTAAAATTCCGCTGCTTTCACTGTGTCGAAATCCTAACATTTATAACATGAAAATTTAATTTTCCATGATTTAATATCATTTTTTTCATAAAAAATTATTACATCACATAAACTACTACAAATCATAACTTTTTGTGTATAACTTCATTTTAAGTTATTCAAACTTTGTTTTTCTCATGATTTAATGTTCTATTATATTAGAACATTAAATATAAATTTTATAAAAAATATTTTTGGTCATTATTTTGAGACTTGTTTACACACTACCAAACACATGTTTTTAGCATACAAGATATACCAAAATATAAACCAAGTATTTTAAACTCAAGCATGGCATAAATATTACTAATACACATTACTAACTATACTAACATGTTTATACTAACATGATTGTCGACACCAGAAAAAGTCGTTTCGTTTTTAATAATATGCCCTTTCCAATTTTAGCCTTTGGATTAAGATGTGATTTTTAAAAAGGGTCGGCTTTAGTGTCGACGGGGTTTGAAAGGTCGATTTTATGATGAGCCAATTGACCAGAGTCGCCAGTTGGTATATTTGAATTGGATGTACCAACTCATCCGAATTTTGTTTTCGTAATCGCTGGCTCATGTATGACTCCGAAATAATTGGTCTGCGAACCGAGATTCATAGAGTTCGGGGGCTTGCTTAAACGAGGGGAAGGTGTTAGGCACCCCCCGACTTCCCTGAAAACACGGTTATCACAATCTTGATGTTTTCCTATCCTTTTTAAAATCCTAAAACATGTGCGTGTGTGTGTGTGTGTGTGCGTGCGCGCGTGCGTGCCTAAATGATTGTTTGTGGTGAATTTTGCATAAAGTCGCTTTGATTTTATATGGCGAACGTGATTTATCTGGAAAGCTTTTTAGACATCTTTTGACCCAAATGACAAGGCTTTGTTTTGTAATAAAGATTGATTTTAATTTCGAAAAACGATGAGGTTTTTTTATTAGGTGCCGTTTTTAGAAAACAAGAGTTTTTAAACTTTCGTCAAATAGGAATCGAGACTGTACATTACCTTTTAACAGTAAAGTCAAATAAAATTAAGGTAACTTCTAGGAGCTCTTTAACCCTATGCACCAATGCTTAATGCAAACGTTTATCCTTTTTTACGAAACCGTTTTTTATGATAATTCAAAACCGTTTGTAGCCTTTTCGTCACACAGGAATCGACGTTCATTAAAACTCTTAATTATATGCTCCGTGATTCTAATACCCTGATTTGATTACTTTTAGAAAAATCTTTGTTGTTTGTCTTATCTTATGAAATCGTTTTTTCATGTCGTAAATCAAATCAAGCATTCAAAATGTGTTGGGGCTATTCATGGGCATGTGAGCCGTCTAAATAACCCCAAACACCCACAATCACGTACTTTACTATTATGGGGCCTTAAACCCGATCACGATTCGATATCGCTTTAAGGCCCAATATTTACATATGTACAAAAATGGACCATTGCCGCGACAACATATACCAAAATTTGTCTATCTTCGGGATTTGATCACGAGGATCTCCTCCCTAGGCTCACAATCCCCAAAGTCACCGCACAACCATCCCAAGGCAAGCTTAACAATATTAGACTCGTTATTATACTACAAGAATCAAAAATTGCAAGCCCAACACTATGAACTGCCCATTAACATAATGAACTACATATCACCGTACGGATGTCCTCGGGACATTAGGAGGAAATTACGTTATGACGGAACCCTCACTAATAATCTCTAATCCACGGATCCTCAATAATATACCAAAATATTATATCCAAAACAACTCAACAACAAAATATTATGACAATAACATAAGCTAAAACTTAAAGAAAAACACCATTTTTCACCTTGCAATACGCCAATAAACGCTTTATATTTCACTACTCGAGCAAATAACACAAGAACACCTAATTATTTGAGCAACAAAAAGCAATTTCTCACTAATTTTGAGTCCACCCGAGCCCCTCTCTCTCTAACCTCGCCATTTTCTCTCTCTATCTATGAAAAAATTTGCTTCCTCTCCTTTCTGCAGATCAAAAATGGCGATGTAAAGGTGACTGAGGGCAGCCGTAGGTGCATCTGCGGCTGCCTGTAGATGCATCTGCGGTTGCCTGCTGTGGCCGCCCGCGCCGAATCCTCGGCTGCCGGGTTGTCTCCTCGAGCCACGAAAGCTTCCAGTTGTCGGTGGCCGCAGGTGCATCTGCGGCTGCCCAGCTTGCTTTTCTCGATTTTCGTGTCACGCAGCCTTAATTCGTCCTTTTTTGTTGTATTATTTTGGAAGGCTGTTACCTGATGTATAAATTGCTCTTTGTGCCTGGCTTCTAGGGAGCGAGACCCGCGACTGCCGTAAGTGTAGTGGCCATTTTGTCGTCTTTGGCGATCAAATCAGGCTTTGTTTGGATCGATTGTGTGTCTTGCCTCAAATAACCTGATGCTCGTTGTTCGTTGTGGTGACTTTGACCGTAAGTTATTGTGGTGGCTTCGTGTTGGGGTCCACCTTCCTTTTCGCATGTCGGGTCAAGTGACGATTTTGCCCTCCTGTCATGGTTAGTACAAAAGTGCAAAAATTGGGTGTCTACAGCTGCCCCTCTTATCATGTTTATGCAATGGAAAGTGAAATGAACATGATAAAGAAGTAGGCACCCAATACATGCTGATGGCAACATGTGTTAATGATGCAACATATATACATTAATGATGCAACATATGTCAATTATGCAACATATACATATTAATGATGCAACATCAATATCACCGGTTACTGTCTCAAATGGACTCGCATCACATATTCGTCAAAGAAAACTATTTTTCTCTTGCTTATCGCATATCGCATATCAAGTTGCAAATCAAATATCAAACCGCATATCATACAAAATCAAAATCACATCAAATCGCATATCGCATTGCTTCTCATATGATGTATCGCAAATTGCATCGTATCACACATCGCCTCGCACATCGCATCGCTTTGGGAAATTCAACCTTTTTCTCATCTCGCAAACTCGCATTTCAAATTCTCAAGCTTTAAATTTCATTTTAACAGCCTCTTTTATCTTGAAAATTCACTCTTTTCATTGGATTATGCTTCAATCTGAAATTCGCTTCTATTTTACTTTTTTTTTCCACTTGATTTCGTTTTTGCATTTCATTTGATTTCATCTCTGGGGCGTCGTTGGGTCTTGTTTCCAACGGGTCCACTTGTCATCGTCGGATCTTTCTCTAATGGGTCGTCTCATCATCATCGGATCTTTCTCCAATCGGGTCGTCTCGTCTTCGTCGAATCTTTCTCCAACGGTCATCGTCGGATCTTTCTCCAACGAGTCGTCTCGTCATCGTCGAATCTTTCCCTAACGGGTCATCTCATCATCGTCGGATCTTTCTCCAACGGGTCGTCTCGTCATCGTCGGATCTTTCTCCAACGGTCATCGTCGGATCTTTTTCAAACAGGTCGCCTCGTCATCGTCGGATCTTTCTCCAACAGGTCATCTCGTAGTTATTGGGCTTCGTCTCTAACAAGTTATCTCGTAATTGTCGGGTCTCGTCTCCGAAATCGCTGTGTATTATCCCAAATGGACTCGTATCGTATTGTACATTATATAAACAAAATGCAATAGTCGCTTGAACAAATTTAAAAGGAAAGCATACCTGATTAGTTTGTGGGGCCTCCTTGGGATTCGTCCTCGTAAATCACTTTTGCCAACCACTTCTTTGGTTTGACTTGTCATTCTTGGGGTTCGTCCTCGTAGATCGCTCTTGGTAGCCATTGCTTTTGGCTTGTCCTCTTTGATTAGCCGAAGGTGCTTCAGGCAGTCGTTTTGCAATTCCTTGATGTTCCATAGACTCTGGGCGCATTGGATCGTGGGAGTTGCCCGCTGCCATGTCCTTCCGATAAATGGCACCGGTATTCATGACGCCGACAGTCTCGTACCTGTGATTTTCCTTTCATGTACATTTTACTTTGATATATACATGAATGCGCAGATGTTATACATGGATCAATAGATATGCTTGGAAGGAAATGACCCCTGTTTAGTCAAATGATACAATTTTTCACGTGTCGTTCTTTTTGATTACTCAGTTGTGCCATGCCTTATTTGGGAGTACAGTTTCTGGACTTCAAGGTTGGTTCGTTGAATCGCATGCCCCTGATCGTTTCTTTGTTGGGCAATTGTATCTGTCGTTTCGAATGCCTTCCCCCTCGACTCATCCAGGACTCCTCATCTTGCTGGTTCCCAGATCGTCATGTCTTTGAATTTGGGACACAAGGACTTCTTCTGATGCTGGAGGATTATGCGTAGATTCTGGGCTGATATCTAAGTGGTCCTCTTGTCATTTGATCGTATGTATTGACAACTCTTGACATCAATCGGATTGAGACAGTCCATTTAGCTTTTCTGTGATGACCGATGACCATGTTGCCCTTCCTTGCCTTTTAATCGATCAGCTCTGACGTCAGGAATTATATCGCTCTTGCATATGCTCGCTTGAGTATCGAGGTAATGTCAGCGCGCATCATGCTGAGTTTGTCAAAATCCATTGATGGTCGCAGGGGAAGGTTCGTCGAAGAGGAGTCTGATATAGACCTGTGCTCCTTTCATTTCCATGACCTTTAAGATGCCCCAGCCTTTACTCATGTTCTTGTGGAGGATTCGTATGGGAAGTCATTTCGTTGGTCATGCCGAGTTACCCACACCGATTCATATCCTGCACAAGTAACAAACGCTAAATGCTCGACGGTTCGGGTCGGCGGGGTTAACTCCGATATAAGAATTGCTAAAATCTTGACAGTAAAGCATATAGAAATGGAATGCTCATGATTCTACAATTTAGCTCGTGTCGTGTGTTTTCGTCTTATCGTTAAAGAAACTTGACATTGAGATGGATCTCCTTTTATTCTTTTTTCCTCTTTTTTTTTTCGTGAATCGTGAGTGTATTAACTCGGCATTGAATGAATTGTGAAGGTACTAAGTCATTCTCGATTTCACTTATTATTTGACGAGTTATGAAATCGTAATAAAACATTTAAGCATTCATGGTCAATATACGTGAGTATGATTAAATTCAAAAACTACTTTCCTTTATCAAAGGTATTCCGTCTTCATTCTCGATATCAGAATTAACGTCATATGGCAAGTGCACTGTGTGATGCATCCTTCAATTAGGGGCTTCTTTACTGTGACTTAAGATGAGCCTCTTTTTTTCTCTCGTCAAACATTTTTTCTTCTTCTTTCTTTTTTTTGACTCCGTATTTCCCTTTTCGTGTCCACTTAACTTGTCTCGTTTTCTTAGGCTATTCAGAGTTACCCATTTAACGAGATTTGGACCAATGACTCCCAAACCATGCGGCTTTAGGGCATTAGGTGTAAAGACACCCCTTCGGGTTTACTTGCTTAAGTAACAAAGGCCACGCTTCGATACAAGTTAGGTGGTTTACTGCATTTATTCCTCGTCTAACCTTGTGCAAGATTCATTTTCTTAGGCTTGAGTTACCCATGTAGCGAGCGTTGGGCCGGTGACTCCCAAATCGGACGACTTTAGGGCACCAGGTGTAGAGACACCATTCAGGCTTAATTACTCGAATAACCTATGCCACGATTCGAATCTGCTCAAGTCTCTACAGTTGTAATGCTCGTTTTCTTAGGCTCTGAGTTACCCATGTAACGAGCGTTGGGCCGGTGACTCCCAAATCAGACGACTTCAGGGCACCAGGCGTAAAGACATCCCTCAGGCTTAATTACTCGAATAACCCAGGCCACGATCCGAGACATTAGATTACTTTTATTTACCCTCCGACTCTGCATCAACTGTCATCATCGTCGTCATAGCTTTATGCCCCACATTTGAAAGTTGGAGCAAACGCAAAATGCATACTTGCCTATGAGGTGGATTCCGCTTCGAACGACACTTCGAAATCAGGTCTTTGTTGAACAGTTTTAATCGTCTAATCATACTCATGAGTCTGCTCCACGGATGCTTGTCAGAATTAATTCGATTCCTAACAAGTCAAATAAAAATTTCTCTTTCCAAAAGTAATGTTAGAGTTAAACTATGTGCAATCTTAATATATGTACAGGGAGACAAAAAGAAATAAAAAGATGGAAAAAGTTGTACCTTACCTGCAGGTCATCGTATTCTGAAAAGACTCTGATTGGAAGAGACCAATTGATTGTACAGCTCTGATGATGTTGTCATACGCAGACGGGATCACACCATAGATGTCGCGTTGTGCATTATCCCTCCATGGATGGTTGATGAATGCCCCGGTATCGAGTCGTCATCGATTTTGAAAATGCCCCATCCTTGATGGTCGTCAGGGCCATCGCTTCGTGGTGTCTTTGACAGGTGGGCTGATGAGATGCTGGGAACCCAAGAATCCTTTGCCTTTGATCAGGTAGGAAGTGTACTCCGATGAGTTGACAGGAGGACAGGTCGTCTAAGTCATTGATCGTTGATTGTAAAACTATCGAAGGGTTCTATAGATTTTGCAAGGATTAGATCGCGTCAAAGTGGCTGCCTACGTACTCCTATAGGAAGAGAAGATCAGGTCTTACGTAGTTCAGGCCTCGATAGCACACAAGATTTTTTTTTGTCTTTTTCTTTTTTGTTTTTTTACAAGAAAATATAACATAATAATGCATAGAAAAACAAGACATAATGTTAAGTAGCCAATAACGTCCCCACCCTTTTTGGGACTTTCAATCATATCCTTTGCATTTACCATTTCATGGTTCGCTGAGGCTCGACAATCCGTTCATCGATGTTTAGGTTTCCCATTGCGGTGATCTCAATGTCGTTTGCCATTTTTAGTTCTCCTTTTTCGACAAGATTTTGGATTTTGTGCCGCAACGCCCAACATTCTTCAGTATCAGAAGATGCAATATTTCCGCCTTTGATTTGCTCAAAGGGGTGAACTTTCGATCTCTTGAGAATGTTGCTTGGTCTTTCCCTTTTGAGGGTTCACACTTGTCCGAGCGGTTATCAAGGCTCCACTGGTGGGATCGTCTAGCATCTTTATTATTTTTATTTCCCTGCCCTTTCAGTCTGCTTTGATCTTCTTGAGTCAGTTGGTTTTCCTGGGAGGGATCCTGGTTTGAAATTTGTTTGTCCTCTTCTTCCTTTTGGTTTCTTAGTAACTGAGTGAAGAGTTGTCCCGTAAAATTATGTTGGTGTACCACCAGGTCCGCTAATTGCTTCACTTGATGCCTGATCAACTTCAATTCTTGCTTAATGACCTTAACCTCCTCCAGACATTCCCATCCAAGGACATTTGTTCTGCTCATTTGGGGGTATTCTTCGATCTTTCATATGTATTTGCGATTGGGGTCCACCCCGATATTTCTTGACCCAATCATCTTTACCTCACCTGTTTCGTATTGTGGCAGATGGCTGGCGTTGACATCTGGCCGTTCAACTGCAACATCCCCCCTATCGATCAAGTTCTGTATCTTATGCTTTAATGACCAACAGTCTTGAGTATCATGCCCAGGAGACCCCGAATGATAGGCGCATTTCTTGCTCGGATCGTACCTCTTACCTTTCGGATCAGATGGTGGTGCTAGCTCCGTAATCTTCTTCTGATTTATCAACACATCCAGGATTTGTTCTAAGGAATCCCTTAACGGGGTGAATTCTCTATCTTGGAAGTTTTCAAATTTCCTCCGCCCCTCAGACCTCTGATTGGTGAAAGTAGGCTGTTGAGGGGGCACATTCCTTTGCATGCGAACATGAGGGCTACTCTCTGCTTTCCTAGACAGCCCTTGCAATACTAGGGACACATCCTCCTATTTTCGTTTCTATGTCCTATGGGAAGTGTTGCCATAATTTTCGCTTTGGATTTGTTCAGCAACAGTCTCAATAGCCGTGAAATCTCAGATCTTTCTCGATTTTAATCCCATTTCGGCCATTTCCCCGTGCTTGATCATTTCTGCAAATGGTTTCCCTATTCCAGCTATCACCCTCTCGTAATAAAGGGCCTCTTGGATATCAATAAAGGTCATCACCATCTTCGTTTCACTCATTGGTGGGTTTACTTGTGCAGTCATCCTTCTCCATCGTTGGGCATAATCTCTGAAGGACTCATTGGGTTGCTTCTTAATCTTTGTCATTTGGTATAGATAAGGGGCCATTTGTGATTGGAAGCTGTATTGTGTCAGAAAGGTGTGGGCCAACTCCTCCCAATTGTGAATTTTGGTATTGTCCAGCCTTGCGTACCAGGTCCTAGCTTCCCCTGTCAGACTTTTCTGAAATAACTGCATCCTCAATGACTCGTCCTCAGCGTATGCCCCGAGTTCTCTGATGTAGACCTTCAGATGAGTGTAAGGATCCCCCGACCCGTTGTATTTTTCAAACTCTGGAATCTTAAACTTTTCGGGGTATCTGGTTCCCAGGAAAATGCATAAGTCAGAGTAATTGACACTACCGTATGATCCAATCCCTTTCATGGTCTTGATGGTCTCTTCCATCTGTTTCATCTTTTTGCTAAAATTACTTATACTTTCGTCCTCGGGAATAACAATGACTTGCTTTGGCTACTCAATTTTAGGAGTCTCTTGGATCGTCCCATTTCCCTGTGATGATGGCCCCGGTGGGTCCTCAGGTTGTGACCCTGGCTTCAACTTGAAATGCTCTTTTAGTAACATGGTTAACTCAGTCATTTGATTTTTTACGGCCTCGAACTCTTCCCAAGATATAGGAGCCGGGTTAGGATTAGGATTTTTGGCCATCTCGACTGTTGAATCTCGGGCTTTTTTAGATCAAAGGCGGGTTTGAGGAGCAATCCTACAAATAAAACAAACAAAGTTTAGCTTCAGGAAATGACACTAGTGGATGTATGCTAAAACGAATATCCCTGTATTATTTTTGAGTTTTTTAATCTTTTCCTGCAAAACAGTGTCAGTGTTCCTTTATTTCAACCAAGGTATGTCAATGTAAATTATGATGCTCTCCAAGTTGTCCCTGTAAAACAGAAGTTAGCATTTTATCTTGACAAGGTGGGAGATATACGAAGATGTTTGATTATAGATATGACATCATGTGCGGAAAATGTAAAAGGGTATGAAGAGACTTCCCATGCGTTGGGCTTATCTGAGGCTGACCTACCCTAAGTTACTCTCGCGGGCTTTTTGGCATGAAGGCTCCCAGATCTTCGCAATATACTAGATGGGAATAAATCCGGTCTTTCAAATGGATTGGATCTGAGTGGATGCTTTTCCTGAGCCTCGCAAGGGAGCGCCCCTTTGAGTCCAGTAATCCACATCCAACGGGTTTGCCTTAGAAGGAGAAATCACTCAATCATACATCCATCATTCATTCATCGTACCTCACCGAATGCATATGATGACAATAAAATAAAGCCCTTGAAAAGATAACGCACTCATACAACTCGCAAATTCATTCATACGCGCACAAAAGGTAAATCAACACAAATAATGTAACCACACATTTTCAGATTTTTTTTAAGGATAGGAAAACATCAAGATTTTAAACCCGGCTTAAGCCCTCTAATGTCCCTAGCAGAGTCGCTACCTGTCGACACCGGAAAAGGTCATTTCGTTTTTAATAATATGCCCTTTCCAATTTTAGCCTTTGGATTAAGATGTGATTTTTGAAAAGGGTCGGCTTGAGTGTCGACGGGGTTTGAAAGGTCGATTTTATGATGAGCCAATTGACCAGAGTCGCCAGTTGGTATATTTGAAATGGATGTACCAACTCATCCGAATTTTGTTTTCGTAATCGTTGGCTCATGTATGACTCCGAATAAATTGGTCTGCGAACCGAGATTCATAGAGTTCGGGGGCTTGCTTAAGCGAGGGGAAGGTGTTAGGCACCCCCCGACTTCTGTGAGAACACGGTTACCACAATCTTGATGTTTTCCTATCCTTTTTAAAATCCTAAAACATGTGTGTGTGTGTGTGTGCGCGCGCGCGCGCGCGCGTGCCTAAATGATTGTTTGTGGTGAATTTTGCATAAAGTCGCTTTGATTTTATATGGCAAACGTATTTTATCTGGAAAGCATTTTAGACATCTTTTGACCCAAATGACAAGGCTTTGTTTTGTAATAGAGATTGATTTTAATTTCGAAAAATGATGAGGGTTTTTTATTAGGTGTTGTTTTTAGAAAACAAGAGTTTTTAAACTTTCGTCAAATAGGAATCGAGACTATACATTGCCTTTTAACAGTAAAGTCAAATAAAATGAAGGCAACTTCTAGGAGCTCTTTAACCCTATGCACCAAAGCTTAATGAAAACCTTTATCCTTTTTTACGAAACTGTTTTTTCTGATATTTCAAAACCGTTTGTAGCATTTTCGTCACATAGGAATCAAGGGTTCATTAAAACTCTTAATTATATGCTTCGTGATTCTAATACCCTGATTTGATTACTTTTAGAAAAATCTTTGTTGTTTGCCTTATCTTATGAAATCGTTTTTTCATGTCGTAAATCAAATCAAGCATTCAAAATGCGTTGGGGCTATCCATGGGCATGTGAGCCGTCTAAATAACCCCAAACACCCACAATCACGTACTTTACTATTACGGGGCCTTAAACCCGATCACGATTCGATATCGCTTTAAGGCCCAATATTTACACATGTACAAAAACGGACCATTGCCGCGACTACATACACCAAAATTTGTCTATCTTCGGGATTTGATCACGAGGATCTCCTCCCTAGTCTCACAATCCCCAAAGTCACCGCACAACCATCCCAAGGCAAGCTCAACAATATTATACTCGTTACTATACTACAAGAATCGAAAATTGCAAGCCCAACACTATGAACTGCCCGTTAACATAATGAACTATATATCACCGTACGGATGTCCTCGGGACATTAGGAGGAAATTACGTTTCGACGGAAGCCTCACTAATAATCCATAATCCACGGATCCTCAATCATATACTAAAATATTATATCCAAAACAACTCAACAACAAAATATTATGACAATAACATAAGCTAAAACTTAAAGAAAAACACCATTTTTCACCTTGCAATACGCCAATAAACGCTTTATATTTCACTACTCGAGCAAATAACACAAGAACACCTAATTATTTGAGCAACAAAAAGCAATTTCTCACTAATTTTGAGTCCACCCGAGCCCCTCTCTCTCTAACCTCGCCATTTTCTCTCTCTATCTATGAAAAAATTTGCTTCCTCTCCTTTCTGCAGATCAAAAATGACGATGTATAGGTGACTGAGGGCAGCCGCAGGTGCGTCTGCGGCTAGCCGCAGGTGCGTCTGCGGTTAGCCGCAGATGCATCTACGGCTGCCTACTGTAGCTGCCTACGCCGAATCCTCGACTGCCGGGTTTGTCTCCTCGAGCCATGAAAGCATCCAGTTGTCGGTGGCCGCAGGTACATCTATGGCTGCCCAGCTTGCTGTTCTCGATTTTCATGTCACGCAGCCTTAAATCGTCCTTTTTTGCGGTATTATTTTAGAAGGCTGTTACCTGATGTATAAATTGCTCTTTGTGCCTAGCTTCCAGGGAGCGAGACCCCCGACTGCCGTAAGCGTAGTGTGGCCATTTGTCGTCTTTGGCGATCAAATCAGGCTTTGTCTGGATCGATTGTGTGTCTTGCCTCAAATAACCTGATGCTCATTGTTCGTTGTGGCGGCTTTGACCATAAGTTGTTGTGGTGGCTTCGTGTTGGGGTCCACCTTCCTTTTCGCATGTCGGGTCAAGTGACGATTTTGCCCTCCTGTCAGGGTTAGTACAAAAGTGCAAATTTTGGGTGTCTCCAATGATGATTTATTTAATTTAAAAACAAAGCTACATTTAAAATAACCATTATCTTGATTTAATGACTATTTTTCTTTTTCTTCCAAAATAGGTGGTGAGGTTTGAATACATGAACAAAATGAACTCCTCCTCCTTCTTTATCCTTGCTCACTCAAATATTTTGCTCTCACTACAATTTTCTCTCCACTCTCTCTTTTGGACTTAGAAAAATAAAATAAAGGGCAATGCCTTACTAATGCAAGTATACTTGAAAAATAATAGATACACGTAATATATCTAATAATTTAGACCATCATATGCTAGCTATTGGATACTTACACAATACATTAGGTGAAAAGAGGAATGGTGTTCATGTACTACAAAAACCAAACAAGCAACCCATTATAAAATAAATAGAAAATAAAATTAAAAAAATATTCATCTTGCACTTTAATTCACTATACACGGCTGATGGAGCATTTCTTGTCCCAAAATAAATGTCACATGCTCACTTTCTAATAAATAATTAACAACTACACATTAAATTCCAAGTGGGCTAGGTTTTGGACTTCTTTTTAAATCAATTTGGGCTACCAGTTTGCCAAGTTTTATTATTCTTCACTTGGGCTACTAATTGATCCATGTTGGGCTAATTTAATAATTTATACATTAATTATCCAATCAATGATTAAATAAATAATTAAATAGTCTAACCCATTAGTATTAAATTACTAAATGGACTAATGAATATTATTATTAATATTTCACATTGTTTACATTAATTAATAATCATATTAATTAATTTACCAAATTTAATTCACACATTATATTCAATTTAATTGAATATTTCATTAATGTACAACCTATCAATTTCTTTGGTATTAAACCTTAGGGTTTGTTCACTAATTTAATTAAACTATTAGTGACTCCCTCTAATTAACTCTAGCAATTAATCACATAATCATTTAATTACGTAATTAATTAATCACAAAAAGATTTAAATAATCTCGTAAAACTAACTCATTAGAAATTAAATTAATAATTTAAATAATAATGACGTGGAAATTCTAGGACATTACAACCTACGCACCCTTTCCTAAGCAACTTCTGTGCTTGCATTATCGTCAAACAACTTGATTGTCTTGGCGATTTACTACCGTAAAATATAACTTTTGACTTATTCAGAGTCTTTAGGTGTACACACTTCTTCTTACAGTTAATAATCGTCCCGTGACTTGATAGCCAATCCATCCCTAGGATTACGTCGAACTCCCCCAGACGAATCAGTATCAAATCCACGTTAATTCTAAACCCTCGCAATTCAGCACAACAGTTCCTATGAATGTAGTATACAGGAATGATTTCTTTGTTTGCTACTTCTACGTTCCTAGGGTGTTCTAGCTTTTCTTGAGGTAAATCTAATCTCTTAGCAAAATCTTCAGAAATAAATGAGCAGGTAGCACCCGAATCAAACAATACATATGCATTAATATTATTGATCGGGATGAGACCTGACACCACATCCTTGGAGTCGACTACATCCTACACAGTCATGTTGAAGGTGAGCGCATTGTGGGGCCATGTGCCCCGACTGCTCGCAACTATAACAAACATTCTTTCCCTACATGCATTCGCCCGTGTGGTTCTTACCAAAATTATTGCATATGCCCACTTTCTTAGCCTCTCCTCCGGATTTGTTGCCTCCGGAGGATTAACTCTCATTCCACTTTCTTTTATTAAAGTTGCTGCCTCCGCTGCCCCCCGCTTTTTGGCCCTCCTGGCCTTTCTTCTTGTCCCGGTTAAATTTAGCTAGGGCCTCACTGCCACCCTCCGCGATGATTGCCCTTTTCCAACAATTCTGTAATTAACTAATCTTACATTTCTTTATTTATTATTTAATAATAATTAATCACTTAATTATCCTTATTTAATAAATAATTAAATTATTAACTTTATTTATCTTTAATTATTATCTATTAATTAAATAATAACTAATGACTTCTAAAATCTTATTAGTTAATATAAATCAACTAACAATTAACTAAGTAATTATCCCCACTTATTATTTAATTTAAAGAAATTAAATAATAGTTTATTCATTTTAATCATCTTTAATTATTATTTAATGTTAATTGAATTAATAATTAATTATTTGTCTAATTTAATTATTATTTAATGTCAAATAATAATTAATTTATTTATCCTTATTTATTATTTAATTTTAAATTAAATAGTAAATGATTAATGGAATTTTTATTTATGCAACTTAACCATAAATTTAGCTAACTGGATTAATATTTAAAATATTTAAATATTAATCAAAATAAAAAATATAATCTCAAATATCACTTTTGTATTATTATTATTATTTTTATTAAAATTATAAATTAATTTTTAAACATTTAAATTAATTAAAAATATACAGAATGACAATTTTATAAATAAACTGAAAAATCGGACCGATGGCAATTTGGTAATTATTCTAAAAAAAGAACGGATGGGCAAATTTGTAATTTTGTCGTAAATTAGCTCTCGCGCATTGCGCGCGCTTAACATAACCAGGCCCCAAAACGGTGCCGTTTTGGAGAACCCGGGGACGGCTTTTGCGCATAATGCGCGAGTGACAATTTTGAACCCTAAACGGCGTTGTTTGGCTCCGCGTCTGACAGCAATACTATTGGCACGCAATGCGCGGCTAGCTTTTTTTTTTCTTTAGCAGTTTGTCTACAGTGTTCGGAAATACTCCACCCTAATGAAATTTATACCTTCAAGTAAGGTTTAATCTCTCAATAAAAATCCAAAATAATTTCCCATCACTTAATATCAATTTATAAAATGAAAATTTAAGTACCCATGATTTATTTTCATATTTTTCATCAAAATTATTTTACCAAATAAACTACTACAAATCATAACTTTTTATGTATAACTCCATTTTGAGTGATTCAAACCTTGTGTTTTCTCATGATTTAATATTCTATAATATTAGAACATTAAATCTAAGTTTTATAAAAATATTTTTGGTCATTATTTCCAAGACTTGTTTACACACAACCAAACACATATTTTTAGTATACAAAATATACCAAAATACAAACCAAGCATATTAAACTCAAGCATGTCATAAATATTACTAATACACATTACTAACTATATTAGCATGTCTATACTAACACGTTGGTTTATTTAATTTAAAAACAAAGCTAGATTTAAAATAACCATTACCTTGTTTTAGTGACTATATTTTTTTCTTCCAAAATAGGCGATAAGGCTTGAAGGCATGAACAATCCAAGCTTGTAATATCCCGGCTATTTCACGAGATTTTTTTAAATAAGGTCTTGATGATGAAATAAAGGTTGTAAATTAAAACTTAATTCTGTGAGAATGGTGTAAATAGATGGATACATTTTATTTTATTTTATCTCTGTGTTAGTAAGAACCTAGGAGGTTCAAGTGTTGCAGAACCCTGAAAATTTTCTCTTGGAGCAAAGATGCCTTAGAGGGACAAGTAAATCAGTCATTAGTCCAGTATATGATTAGTGACTCGATAAATAAGGGAATAATAATAAATATAATTCGCCAGGGTAAAACCAGGTAATATGATACCTTTAAAATTCGATGAATTATTTGATGGATAAGATAACCTAGGTATTGTTTCGGTAATTCAATTTAAGCTAACCTAGTTGAAATGAACCCGAAAATTTAATAATGTTATAAATAAAATTTAGAATTTTATTTCTAAATTAGTGAATTAATGAAGGGTGATTATTGCAAACCCTAGGAAAGGGTATTATGAATTATTTAAATATTCGAGGAATTATTTTAAGGTTGTTCGATCGATGGGATTATTAAATTGACGAACAAACTTAGAAAATAAATACCGAGCGAGCGGTATGTTGAGAAACCCTAATTAGGATTCAATGAGGCTTAATTAGGGCAAGTCTAATTAGATTAGATGATTAAATTAAAATCGTTTAGTGAATCGATTCGATAATTAACTAAATCGACGTACGATTATTAAATTCAAGTAAATACGCAACACGCGGTAGAAATTTAATTAAAGATGACCCACTAATAAATTAAATTAATTAGGGGACTAACCTAGAATTTTTTTTATCAACAAATTGATAAGTATTAAACCCTAATTAAATATACAATGAATTTGAATATATGGCAAATCTAATTGGATTAATTTAAATTAATTAATATAGTTATTAATTAATGAAATGAAGGGTTATTATTAATAATTTAATTAATATTTTAATGAGGGAAATTATTTTCTCATGAGCTAATATTAAATAAATTAAACC
The DNA here is from genome assembly GCA_947179155.2 of Hedera helix. Lineage (NCBI taxonomy): Eukaryota > Viridiplantae > Streptophyta > Magnoliopsida > Apiales > Araliaceae > Hedera > Hedera helix. The sequence continues at coordinate 25,710,138 of OX359266.1, forward strand.
AAACAAGTTTTATAATTAGTGATTTATTAAGTGGATTAATTTAATTCAATGCTTGAATTTAATTGGGAGATTATTAATGATTTCCATGAGCCCAAAAATGTGATGGATCCAAGTGTGCAAATGACCCAATAAATTGGTGAAAAGAGGCCCAAGATATTGCCCACGTAGGATTTATGGGATAAATTAAATATATATGTAATAATATATCATTTAATATGTACAAATTCTAAAATAAAAGGAAAAATAAAATAGGGAGACATGAGAGGGAGGGGGGTGGCAGCCCTATGGCTTTGTGAGGCTCAAGAATTGCCAAGATAGTCAACAATGAGGGCTTTCCTAGATTTCCTCCTTAAAACCATGATCTTTGTCCACCTTTGGTTAGCTAAATTGTGGTCAAAGTGAGATTAATTAAGCCACTAAGCATGATTATGATGTCTCTATAAATATGAGGTCTCCCAAGTCTTTTAATGTTGGATCATTCCATTTTCTACAAGTTAGAGAGAGAGAGAGAGAGAGAGAGAGAGCTTGGAGGAGAGAAAAGAATCTAGTTCTTTATATTTTCCTACCAAGTTCCATACACTAGATCACACCACAACCATTTTTCTTCACCACACGGCAGTAAGGGGGAGGAGTGTGAATATCATCTAAGTTCATTTTCTATTTCGTAAAGCTAAGAGCAAGAGAATCAAGAAGGTTGAGGTAAAACATCTCCTAAAAACCCTAGTTTTGCTCTCCATGTAATTTTTATGGTAGAAAACCATTTACAAAGCTCCAAGTGTCTAGGTTCATGGTAGATAAGTTAAAAAGGAGTTTCTTGGGTTCAAATCATGTATCCAAGTGTGTTTATTGCAAAACGTTTAGCCAAAATCATGAAAATAATTTTTACCAACGCGATTTAGCGAACATGCGGTTCATATTTATTGTTTTGATGAATACTAGTGAGTTTTAATGGTTTATTTTCTCAATATGTTAGACCTTTAAGTCAGGAGAAAAATCCCTTTGGAATCACTTAAAAATGTTTTGAAATGAATTTTATATGAATTTTTGAACAAAGGAACCTCCCTGTTAAGATTCTCGTTGGACAGTCCACTTTGGAGGCTGTTTATGGGACCAAAACATGTCCAAAAATATCAAAAGACCACATTTTATTATAGTTCAGGAAAAGACGAATCCAATGATATAAAGTAGAGCTCCATCAGAGTTGTAGAACTCAAGATATTCAAGTTTTAGTAAAGGACCCCAAATCAGAAAACTAAGGGGCGTTCTGTTTGGTATTTTTGTAAATAACTAGAACTTTGCAAAATTCGGGTTGGACCGGGTCAGGCGCGACCCAGTCAGCCAAATCGAGTCAAGGAGCAGATTTTTGTAGAAAATTAATAGTTAAAGGATTTTAAATGATGTAAATGGTATTAAATATTTTAAAATATTAATTAAATAATAAAATATTATTATTTAATTAATAAAAATTATGAAAATGACTAAAACATTATTAGATTAATAATGTTAGTAAGGAAAAATAATTATTATTAATTCTAAATAATAAGTAACTGATTATTTATTATTTAATAAAGATTAAATAATAGTGAAGAATAACTAATTAATTATTATTTAATTAATTGAAATTAAATAATAATTAAAGGGTAATAAAATTTATTATTATTAAATGTAATTAAGTAATTAATTATTATTTAATTGACCTTAAATAATAATTAAAGAATAACTCAATATTAATTAATTATTTAATTAATTATTATTTAATTAATATTAAATAATAATTAAAGAGGGTTAATTGCTTACTATTTAATATATTAAATAATAATTGTAGACACCCGAATTTTGCGTTTGTACAATAACCTAGGCATGAGGGCAAAATCGTCACTTCGCATGGACTATGAAAAGGGATCCGGGCCGCCGCAGATGCATCTGCGGCCAATGAAAAAGGGACATTTTCGTGTCTCGAGGAAACACACGGCAGCCCATGAATAGCGGGTGTTTGGGGTTAGTTGGATGGCTCACATGCCCATGAATAGCCCCGACACGTTTTGTGAATACTTGATTTGATTTACGACATGAAAAGCGGTTTCAAAAAAAGGAAAAGGCAAAGACGGAAAGATTTTCTAAAAGTAAATCAAATTAGGGTATTAGAATCACAAGACTAAAAAATCGAGAGTTTTAATGAGTGTCGATTCCTATTTTAACGAAAAGGCTGCCAATGTTTTCTTAAAGGTCATAAGAAATTGATTTTGAAAAAGTAAATGTCTTTTCATTAAACTTTGGTGCATAGGGTTCAAGAGCTCCTAGAAGTTGCTTTTATTCAATTTTATTTTACTGTCCAAAGGCAATGTATAGTCTCGATTCCTATTTGACGAAAGTTCAAAAAACCATTATCCTTTAAAACAACATCTAATTGCTTGCAACCTATATCTATTACAAAACAAAGTCTTTGCGTATAGGTCAAAAGACGTTCTAAAACACGTTTTCTATAATAAATCAAATCGGCTTCTTATGCAAAAATTCACCACCACATTTCTTTAAGCACACACGCACTTACACACATGTTTTGTGATTTTGAAAGAATAGGAAAGCATCAAGATTGCGGTAACCGTGTTTTCACAGAAGTCGGGGGGTGCCTAACACCTTCCCCTCACTTAAACAAGCCCCCGAATTCCATGAATCTCGGTTCGCAGACCAATTTATTAGGAGTCACATATGAGTCATTACGATTATGAAAACTCAAACTTGGATGAGTTGGTACATCCATTTTTAATATACCAATTGGCGACTCTGGTCAGATTGCCTCATCAAAAAAAAATCGATCTTCCAAAACTCATCGACACTTGTGCCGATCTTTTCCAAAATCACATCGTAATCAAAAGGCTAAAATTGGAAAGGGTAATTATTAATAGGAGACGATTTTTGCGGCGTCGACAGCTGGCGACTCTGCTGGGGACATTAGAGGGCTTAACCTGCGTTTAAATCTTCATATTTTCATATCCTTCTAAAAATCTGAAAATGTGTGGTTGTGTTATTTGCGTCGATTTACCTTTTGTGCGCGTATGAATGAATGCGCGAGTTTTATGACTGCGTTATCTTTTCAAGACTTTATTTTATTGTCATCATATTGATAGAGTTAAATTATATGCTATTTTTAATTCCTAATACTTAGTTTTTATATTTATTGTATGCTTAAATGTTTAATTATTTAGTTTATTTTGGTTTTAATTGGTTTTATAGGGTTTTAGTTAATTTATGTTAATTTAGGTAATTTTATAGTATTTTTATATTTCTTTTTATTTATGTGTTTTTATTTATTTTTAGTATTTTAGGTGTTTTATTAATCATTATGCATTATTATTATTATTATTTTTATATTATTTTTATTTATTTTTAATTATTTTATATTTTATTTTGTAGGAAAAATAAGCTTTGGGGGCAATTTCGTAAATTCAACAAAGATCAAGTGGCAAATTGGTAAATTAGCAGCGGAATGGCATTTCCGTAATTTCCTGAAAAAGTGGTGACCGCGCAATGCGCGGAGATGGATTGCAGACAGATGAAACGACGCCGTTTCAGAATATTGACCGCGCAATGCGCGCGGTAGCGTGAACAGTCGCACGAACGGGAACAATACGACGTCGTTTAATGGCCAGTATCGCGCAATGCGCGCGGCAGCGTGAGTTGACCGGGTCAAGGGGCGCGAAGGGCTTGTTTGGCTGCGCGTTAATTTTACAAAACGGGATTTTTTCAGATTTATTGCTACTTTTTGATTCCAAGTTGGATTTTAATTCCAATTAGGGTTAGGAAAATAATTATTTTACTTTTCTTTTATTTTTAATTGTAAATCCTATTAGGGTTTGGACACGTTAGGAGATTTATGGAGCCTATAAATAGAGGGCTTGAGACACATTGTAAGATACAACTTTTCTTAGAATAAAAATTATTTCTTCTATTATTTAATGTTCTCTATTATTATGATTAGTTAATTTATTTTTCTTGGTTTAAGTGATTGAAGCCATCAAGATTTATACACTGTGAGATCTAATTTATTTTAATTGTTCAATTTATATTTTGATTATTGAATATTCTTCTATGCTTAAATTGTATGATTAGTTTGTTTAATTGCTAGGAGTACTACTAGTTTATTATTCATATTAATGCTGTTTGTGAAGCAACTAAGTTTAATAATTATTTTGCAGATCAAAAGATTATTTTATCTTAGGAAGAATATTCATCTAAATTAAATGCAAACAAGTGGCTTGTGTTGTTTAGTTCAACGATCTCTCTAATTCTTTATGCTGCTATTAAATTAAATCTTTAGCAAGTGCCGGATGTTGTTTATTAGTAAGGGTATTTAGACCAAGTGGCTCTACTTATCTAAAATTAAGGAGAGAGGAGAAAAATTATTCTACCTGCGAGTAGTTCTTTCTACGGTGAATCTTCAAAATATGAATTGATTTATTTTTGCATCAGTGATCAGTTGTAAATTCTTGATGATGGATTTTGACTTAAACCAAGGCTTTTTATTTTTATTTATTTCTTGCATAATTATTTTAATTAGTTTTATTTTAATTATTTCTTTAATTACAAAAACCCCCCAATTTTTATTTGTGCAAACATAAAATTAAATAATCATTCTCTGTGGGATCGACTCTTGCTTACACTACTACATTAATATTTTTTCAAAGTAAGATTTTATTTTTGGGTGCTTGCGACATCACACCAAATTTTGGCGCCGTTGCCGGGGAATGATTTTAATTTAATTTTGTGCTTTTGTAAATATGTATTTAATTTAGTAATTTTTTTTATTTTTATTTTTTTTAGATTTTCATAATTTAATTTAGTTGTGCAGGTTAAGGAAGGAAATCATGGCAGCCTCCAATTATATTGAGGAGGTAGAAATTTCTTCTCTTAAGCAACAAATTAATGATTTAACTTCTCTTGTTTATCAAATGGTTGCAGGTAATGCGCAACCAGTGGAAGCTTGTAGGATTTGTGCGGTGGTAGGATATCCAACTAATATGTGCCCCATTCTTCAAGAGGAGTCCTATGAGTAAGTCAATGTAGCAAGTGATTTCCATGGTCATCCCCAATGGAGATATGATCCCTATTCAAACGCGTATAATTCAGGATGGAGGGATCATCCTAATTTTGGCTATGAGATTCCACAAATGAATCCGCCTATAAATCAGAATTTTTCAAGCTATCAACAATACATGCAGCCTTATCCCCCACAACAACAGGGCCAATCATTTAATTCTGATATGTCTTTAGAGGATATGATTAAATTAATTGAAACTAACACTTTGCAATTTCAACAGGAAACGAAGGCAAATATACATAATTTGGAAAAACAAATGGGCCAAATGGCAATTGCACTCAGTCACTTGGAGGAACTAGATTCTGAGCAAGTACTTTCTCAAACGATAGATGATCCAACAGAGAATACAAGTGCACAAGTGTTAAAAAGTGGTAATGATGTAGAAGATTCAGAAAAGACAGTCTCTCCATCACCGAAACAACAGAAAGCAAACAACATCAATGAAGCGGACAGTGTTCACATAGACAATGATGTTATTTTTTATGATGACATGTGTAATGTCCTAGAATTTCAACGTCATTATTAATTAAATTATTAATTTAATTTCCGACGAGTTAGTTTTACGAGATTATTTAAATCTTTTTACGTAATTAATTAATTATGTGATTAAATGATTATGTAATTAATTACTAAATTAATTAAAGGGGGTCACTAATATGTTATTTAAATTAGTGAACAAACCCTAAAGTTTTAATATCAAAATAATTGATAAGTTTTTATTAATTAAATATTCAATTAAATTGAATATAATGAGTTAATTAAATATAATAAATTAATTAATATGATTATTAATTAATGTAAATAATGTGAAATATTAATAATAATATTTATTAGTCTATTTAGTAATTTAATACTAATGGGTTAGAATATTTAATTATTTATTCAATCTAATTATTTATTTAATCATGGATTGAATAATTAATGTGTAAATTATTAAATTAGCCCAACATGGGTCAATTAGTAGCCCAAGTGTAGAATAATAAAATTTGACAATTTAGTAGCCCAAACAATTTAATAGAAGCTCAATTGGTATTTTAAATTAAAGCCCAATGATTGGCCCACTTGGAAAAACAATTATATAACTATTAATTAATTAAAAAGTAGAAAGTGACTCTCAAATTGGGACAATTCTAAGAGCCATCAGCCGTGTATGTGAGTGAGAAGAGAGAAAATGATTTTTTTTATTTTCTTTTATTTTTCATTTATTTAATATTAGGTTGCTTGTTTTGGTTTTTGGGAAAGTCTTCCCACAAAATTCTCACCAACTAAGTATGGATTAACTTTCTTGTGTTAGTATCTTTGCTATCTCATGATGGTAATTTTTATAGATATAGATTTTATATTTATCCAAATTGTAAATATACTTACAATTTAGGAGCTTGTATTAGTCATTCTTTTTCTTCCATTTTTCAAGCTAGAGAGCATTTGAGAGTGTAGAAAAAATATAGTTGAGAGCAAAAATACCAAGAGAAGGAGTTCTTGGTTCATGCCTTCAAACCTCATCACCTACTTTGGAAGAAAAAGGAAGATAGCCATTAAAACAAGGTAATGGTTATTCTAAATCTAATTTTGTTTTAAATTAAATAAACTAACCTATGTATATAAATATGTTAATATAGTTAATAATGTGTGGTAGTAATATTTATGCCATGCTTAAGTTTAATATGCTTGGTTTGTATTTTGGTATATTTTGTATGCTAAAATATGTGTTTAATAATGTATAATCAAGTCTTTAAATATATGACCAAAAATATTTTTATAAAACTTAGGTTTGATGTTATAATATTATAGAACATTAAATCATGAGAAAAACAAAGTTTGAATCACTCAAAATGGAGTTATACACAAAAAGTTATGATTTGTTGTAGTTTATGTGATGTAAAAATTTTTATAAAAAAATAATGATATTAAATTATGAAAAATTAATTTTTCATGTTATAAATTAATATAAGGTGATTGATAATTTTTTTGGATTTTTATTAAGGATTTAAAGCTTACTTGATGGTATATTTTTATTTAAAATGGGTATTACCGGACACTGTTAACATTCTGTCGGAAGAAAAAAAAAAAAAGATTTTCCCGCGCAATGCGCGGAAGGTTGTACGGTTAAAGGACGCGGAGCCAAACGACGTCGTTTGGCACCGTTAGAAATTTACTTCGCGCGTACGCGCGAAAGCCGTATCCGGCTTTCCAAAAACGGCGTCGTTTTGGCCCGTAAATTCGGTAACGCGCGCCATGCACGGCAGATAAATTTCGGCGGAATTACGATTCTGCCCCTCCGTGTTTTCTTGGCAGAATTACCATTTTGTCCTCGGTTCAGTTTTCGAATTATTTACGGAAATGCCATTCGGGTTAAATTTAAATAATTTAAATATTTAAAAACTAATTTAAAATTATAACAAAAATAATAATAATACAAAAGTAATATTGGGGAGGATATTTTTCATTAAGTTTAATATTTAAATATTTTAAATATTAATCTAGTTAGCTAAACCATGGTTAAGGTAAATAAATTTATTATTTATTTATTATTTTAAATGTTAATAATAAATAAAGATAATAAATTAGCAATTATTATTTAATGCGTATTAAATATTACTTAAAGAGAGATAAAATTTATAAATGAATTATTTATTATTTAAATATTATTAAATAATAAATAAGGATAATTAAGTAATTAATTATTATTTAATTAGCATTAAATAAAGATTAATGGAAATTAAGTTATTAGAGTAATAATTTATTATTTAATTTAAATAATAAATAAGAATGATTTGATTATTATTTAACCTTAAGTAATAATTAAAATTAATTAAATAATTAATTATTATTTAATTGACATTAAATAATAATTAAAGAGGATTAAGATTTGTAAACTATTATTTAATTTCCTTAATTACATAATAAGTAAGTACAATTAGTTATTATTTATTTTAAATAATAACTAGAGTTAATTAATTAATTTCTATTTAATCAAGATTAAATAGTAATTAAATAGAGATTGAGTTAATAAAATAAATTGAATTTAATTATGATTTAATTAAACAAATGTAATAAGTTGTTTAAGGGTTTAATAAGTGTCCAACACTTAAGAAAAATATTTTCTAACTTATTAAATTATTAACCTAAAAAGATTAAGGGTCTATAAGGTTAATAATATTGTTTCGACTAACTTAAATTATGTGTTAGTACTTATATGATAAATAAGTACCTTATTGAGCGTATAGTTGTGCAAATACGCCGTACTAATTATTAGACCAACTTTATTAATGTTAGGTCTTTTCAAAGCCAGTTAGTTAAAGCTAGACATATATTGTAGCTGAGCAGACAGGCAAGTTCCTTATCTCTAAACTCATTTCATTGAGAAAATTACTTATTTAAGCTTGAACTGTTATTTCCAAGCATGCTTTGAGTGGTTTAATTACTTTACAATTATTCCACCTCGATATTATTGTTAATCGCACTTGTTGCACTTGAGATTGTACAGTCATTGGCTTGTACTTAATTATTGTTCTATTGTTTAAAGAACTGTTCAAAGTAGGTCTAAGCCATTGTTCGGCTAGACATTTATGTTAAAGATTTTAAAAGCTATCCAAATCATTGAAGATGCGGATTCTTAGACTTTTATGAACACCCCTTTATTATAGGGGAGTACCCTGTATCTAATGTTAGGTACAAAAATACGGAAATTAAATGTTATGCATACACATATTGTACTGAGGCTGATCCCCTCGGGTACATATTTCTGGTAGTAACCATTGGGTCAACCTGCTATTGACTCCAGTGGATATTTATAGTTCATAGTCTATTTGACTATCCTAATTTTAAAAGCAACTTATTATTCCTACTTATGTTATTCACATTATTGAATTGTTCAGTTATTCCCTTTCATTCATGATATATTGTTCCTTGTTGTTATTTAAACTTGTTGAGCAAACTAGTTGCTCACTCTTGCTATATCATGAAACCTTATTGCAGTGCAACCCGAGACTTCGGGAAAGAACAAGGGTAAAGGAAAGATGAAGTAATAGACTTCGAGATGCAGCCCTATAGTTAATTAAATTAATTGTTATGTAATATAAACCATAAGTACTTTATTAAGGGTATTTGTGTACTTTTGTGTAAGGTTATCGTATCGTGGGACTAGTAACACCTTTTGAATGAACAACATATGTTTATATTTCCGCATTTAGTTATTGTATGTTGTTTAGAGGTGAATGTTTGTATTGGATCGTGATGACCGGATCCGGGTATTTGGAACCCGAATTTGGGGGCGTCACAGGTTGGTATCAGAGCTGTAGGTCAGAAACGTTAGGATTGCGAAACCTAAGTTATAACCTTAGTATTAAACTCGTATTGAGTGTTAGGAGATAAATCGAGGAGATTTATCCTATGTGGTTTTGATGAATTGGGGAATTCATCGAGTCGAGTCGTACCCAATGAAATATAATTTCATTTCTTCAATGAATATATTTTATTGCTGTACTGATGTTAGTTTTCTGTTGTGTTGTAGGATGGCTATAGGCGAGACGAGCGGAGCTCGAGAAGACGTGGTATTCATTGATATACCAGTGGATACGCAGCAGTTGGTAGGGTATGCACCCGTTGTACCTGTAGCACCAGTAGGAGAGTCCGATCCGAAGGAAGATGATAGTAGGGATGTCGCGGAGCCCGTCAGGGGTGGGGTGATGAGGCCCTATAGTGAGGAGGAAGCCGAATCTGAGGATGAGGCCGATGCTGAGGATGACGAGCAGGAGGAGCCAGCAGGGTATGCTGATGGCATGGGCACTACTGCCAATGACATCATCGATACTTTGACTACGGCTAATGATGAGCTAGAGGAGAGGGTTCAGCACCTAGAGGAACAGAACCAGATTCACCAGCAGACTGAGGAGCAGTATAGGGACGCAGCTTACATGTTCTCTGGTGAGAACATGGAACTTAAGGAGAAGATGGCCGATTTGCAGGCCAAAATTCAGCAGTTGGAGAGCGCTGCACCTCCGTTGGGTCCTACTGTGTAGCAGCTGATGATCCAGAATAGTCAGCTGAGGCAGACGGTGGAGAGATTAGATGCTAGGGAGATGGCTAGTCAGACAATTCTCCAGACAGTCAGGGCTGAGCTTGATAGGGAGAGAGCTGCTAGGGTCGACACCTTAGAATATGCTCTTGGCACTTCGTTTGATCTACTGAGGCGTCGGGTTAGGAGGCACCCTAGGGAGGCGGGTAACAGCAGACGCTGGATTCGTCGCCGTACAGTGGAGGAGTTGGCCCAGCAGGCTTTACGCAGGGCTATTCGTAGGACTGTTCACCGCAGCAGGCGGTGATTTATTATTGTTATCTTATTTGTATCTAGAAGTAGCGAGTCCCACATTTTGTTTCTATTAGGGATGTTTCAGCTGTTGTAAGCCTTTATATTTTGATGTATGCATAGGATGTCAGTTAGACCCCAACTTTTGTTCTGTTAGGGGGGGGGGGGGTTGATGGTTGTGAATCCTCACTTTCGTTCGTCAGAGGATAGTCGTTATTAGGCAACTTGTGCCTTGAGCGTTTATAGAAGTATGCCACTTGTTGAGTCTGTACTAAAACATTGGTATATGAATATAAATGCAGTTATTTCCTTGTTTAAATCAAATATGCTTGATATATAGTTTAAATTTAAATGTTAATTTGGCTAACACAATGTGTAGAACTATAAGCATAAGTCTAAGATTTGCTCTTTAGCAGATCATGCCGAGAGGTAGACCATGCAATCAACGTATCCCAGAGTCAGTGAGTGAGGTTGGGGATCAACCCAATCCTATGAGGATGTTTGCAGAAATGCTGGCGGAAGCCATGCAAACTAGACCCCCACCAGTGGTAGTACAACCAGCACCGCAGCCAGCGCCGCACTTGGCAAACTTTAAAGACTTCAAACTGGTTGGACCACCGAAGTTTCAGGGAACTTTAAACCCGATCGAAGCACAGACTTGGATCGAGGAAATGGAGAAGGTGTTCGAGGTCGCTAGGGTGGCCGAAGCACAGAAGACTAGTTTCGCTACCTTCATGATGAAGGGGGAGGCGAACTACTGGTGGAAGGCCAACAAGGGCCGTGCGGGAGAAGGCGTCATCACCTGGGCACGCTTTAAGGAAATGTTTCTGGAAAACTACTTTCCAGAAAGCATGCAGCAAGAAATGGAGGTGAAATTCCTCGAGCTAAAACAGGGGAGTATGTCTGTGGCCGAGTATGCGGCCAAGTTTAATGAGTTGGCAAGGTTTGCAACTCATCAAGTGGATACGGAGGCTAGGATGGCTCGGAGGTTTGAGCTAGGACTGAAGCCGTGGGTGTACCGTTCTGTAGCGGTATTAAAAATCAAGAGCTTTGCAAAACTATTGGAAAGGGCAATCATTGCAGAGGGTGGCAGTGAGGCCCTGGCTAAATTCAACCAGGAGAGGAAGAAAGGTCATGAAGGACAGAAGACGGGGAGCAGTGGAGGCAGCAACCCCAATAAACGAAAGTGGAATGAGAGTCAATCGTCCGGAGGTAACAAATCTGGAGGAGAGGCTAAGAAAGTGGGCAAATGCAACAATTGTGGTAAGAACCACACGGGCGAATGCTTGAAAGGGAAGAGTGTTTGCTATAGCTGCGGACAGCCAGGGCACATGGCTCCACAATGCTCGAAGAAGATGAAGGGAGTATGTTTCTCCTGTGGAGCAACCGATCATCATGCCAAGGACTGCCCAAAGAGGAAGGGAGACGCTGGGAGTGGCAACAGAGGCAACAGCAGCAACAACAACAATAACAACAACAACAACAGGCTGAGCATTGGAGGGCCAGCCAGTCAGGCCAACCGACCCACAGCGCGCACCTTCAACATGACTGTGCAGGATGCAGTCGACTCCAAGGACGTGGTGTCAGGTATCATCCCGATCAATGATATTAATGCATATGTATTGTTTGATTCGGGTGCTACCTGCTCATTTGTTTCTGAAGATTTTGCTAAGAGATTAGATTTACCTCAAGAAAAGCTAGAACACCCTATGAACGTAGAAGTAGCAAACAAAGAAATCATTCCCGTAAACTACATTCATAGGAACTGTTGTGCTGAATTACGAGGGTTTAGACTTAACGTAGATTTGATACCGATTCGTCTGGGGGAGTTTGATGTAATCCTAGGGATGGATTGGCTATCGAGTCACGGGGCGGTTATTGACTGTAAGAAAAAGTGTGTGCACTTAAAGACTCCGAATAAGTCCAAAGTTATATTTTACGGTAGTAAATCGCCGAGACAATCAAGTTGTCTGACGATGATGCAAGCACGAAAGTTGCTCAGGAAAGGGTGCGTAGGTTATTTGGCTCATGTGGTCGATACTCAACGTGTCAAGGGCGAACTGAGTCAGATACCTGTTGTACGGGAATTCGCTGATGTTTTCCCAGAAGAGATTCCGGGGTTACCGCCGGACAGAGAAGTGGAGTTTGTTATTGATTTGGTACCGGGGACCGCACCGATATCAAAGGCGCCGTATCGTATGGCACCAGTAGAAATGAAAGAATTGATGGTTCAGCTGCAGGAACTGTTAGATAAAGGTTACATCAGACCAAGCGTGTCACCATGGGGAGCGCCAGTTCTGTTTGTAAAGAAGAAGGATGGTTCGATGAGGCTTTGTATTGATTACCGGGAGTTGAACAAGGTCACCATTAAGAACAGATATCCGCTGCCCAGAATTGATGATCTGTTTGATCAACTTAAGGGAGCGAAATACTTTTCGAAAATAGATTTGAGGACGGGTTATCATCAACTGAAGGTGAGGGAGGAGGATATCCCGAAAACGGCATTCAGAACTCGTTATGGTCATTTCGAGTTTCTAGTGATGTCATTTGGACTGACGAATGCACCAGCGGTATTCATGGATATGATGAACAGAGTGTTCAAGCAGTACTTAGACAAGTTCGTGGTCGTATTCATTGATGACATATTGGTGTATTCGAAGACGGAAGAAGAACGTGCAGAACATTTACGAATCGCATTGGAGGCTTTGAGAAGGGAGAAGTTGTACGCTAAGTTTTCGAAGTGTGAATTTTGGTTGCAAAGGGTGCAGTTTCTAGGTCATGTTATCGACAAAGACGGTGTTTCGGTGGATCCAGCAAAGGTGGAGGCAGTTATCAATTGGGAACAACCGAAGACACCGACTGAGATCAGGAGTTTCTTAGGGTTAGCGGGGTATTATCGGAGATTCATTCAGGATTTTTCGAAGATAGCATCACCGATAACCAATCTTACCCGAAAGACTGTGTAGTTTGTTTGGTCGGAGAAGTGCGAGGAAAGTTTTATGGAGTTGAAGAAGAGGTTGAGCCAGGCACCAGTGTTGGCTTTACCGGACGACACGGGAGGGTTCGTAGTGTACAGTGATGCGTCACACAAGGGTCTTGGTTGTGTGCTAATGCAACACGGCAAGGTCATTGTGTATGCGTCACGTCAGTTAAAGGATTATGAGAAGGGTTACCCGACTCATGACCTGGAGTTAGCAGCGGTAGTTTTTGCCCTGAATATTTGGAGGCACTACCTATATGGCGAGAAGTGTGAGATATATACAGATCATAAAAGTCTGAAATATATCTTCACTCAGAAGGAGTTGAATATGAGGCAGCGCCGATGGTTAGAATTGATCAAAGACTACGACTGTGAGATTCTGTACCATCCGGGCAAGGCCAATGTAGTAGCAGATGCCTTGAGCAGAAAAGGCAGGGAGAAGTTGTTGAAGCTAACAAATCAGGAAGAGTTGGTGAGAGATTTTGAACGTTTGGAGTTGGAGATCAAATATCCGATGGAGCCAGACGAGAAGTTATTTACAGTATCAGCAAGCCCGACCTTATTAGACAAGATCAAAGAGGCTCAGGAAAAGGATGAAGATTGTTATAGTATTAAGAAGCGACTTGCTGAAGGCGAGGAGCTTAAGTACAAGATTGATAGCACAGGGTTGCTAAGGTTTGAAGGGAGAGTCTGGGTACCGTTAGATCCGGAGCTTCGGGAAGAAATTCTTCAGGAAGCTCACAGTACAAGGTACTCAGTACATCCCGGGAGTACGAAGATGTATCAGGATTTAAGAAAATATTTTTGGTGGCCGAATTTGAAGAAGGAAGTGGCAGAATGTGTCAGTCGATGTCTGACATGCCAGCGGGTTAAAGCAGAGCATCAGCGGCCGAGCGGACTGCTTCAACCACTAGAGATTCCCGAGTGGAAGTGGGAGCACATCACGATGGATTTTGTGGTGGGTTTGCCACCGAAACATAAAGGTTTGGACGCCATCTGGGTAATAGTGGATCGTCTGACCAAGTCAGCTCATTTTCTACCTATCAGAATACGGTACAATCTGGAGCAGTTAGCGAAGCTCTATGTGAAGGAGATAGTGTCACGACATGGAGTACCGGTATCGATTATGTCCGACAGAGATCCGCGCTTCACGTCAAATTTTTGGAAAAGTCTGCAAGCAAGGATGGGTACACAGTTGAGGTTGAGCACAGCGTACCATCCTCAAACTGACGGCCAGATCGAGCGAACGATTCAGACCTTGGAGGATATGCTCCGAGCGGTCGTGATGGACCTAAAGGGCAGTTGGGATGACCATTTGCCACTGGTGGAGTTCGCTTACAGCAACAACTACCACGCTAGTATCGGTATGCCACCATACGAAGCGCTTTATGGAAGAAAATGTCGAACACCATTGTGTTGGGACGAGGTCGGTGAACAAAGACTGCTTGGACCTGAAATGGTGCAGCAGACTGCAGACACAGTACAACTTATCAGGAATCGACTGGTAGTAGCTCAAGATCGTCAAAAGAAGTACGCGGATTTGCATCGCCAAAAGCGGGACTTCGACGTGGCCAGTTTCGTATTTCTGAAGGTATCTCCCTGGAAGGGGAAGATCCGTTTTGGTAAGAAGGGCAAGCTGAGCCCTAGGTTCATAGGACCGTTCGAAATCTTGAGGCGAGTTGGTGAAGTGGCGTACGAGGTAGCATTACCTCCTGAACTGGAGCACATTCACAACGTGTTTCATATGTCAGTGCTACGGCCATATAAACCGGACTACAAGCACGTTATCTCCTATGAACCAATTCAAGTCGAGAAGGACTTATCATATGAAGAAGTTCCTATTCAGATACTTGATAGGAAGGAACAGAAACTGAGGAATAAGATAATTCATTATGTCAAAGTACTTTAGAGAAATCACGCAATTGAAGAAGCTACGTGGGAACTAGAGGAAGAAATGAGAACGAATTACCCGTTTTTATTTGAGTAACCTTATTTTACAATTCCGAGGACGGAATTTTTATAAGGGGGGAGAATGTAATGTCCTAGAATTTCCACGTCATTATTAATTAAATTATTAATTTAATTTCCGACGAGTTAGTTTTACGAGATTATTTAAATCTTTTTACGTGATTAATTAATTATGTGATTAAATGATTATGTAATTAATTACTAAATTAATTAAAGGGGGTCACTAATATGTTATTTAAATTAGTGAACAAACCCTAAAGTTTTAATATCAAAATAATTGATAAGTTTCCTATTAATTAAATATTCAATTAAATTGAATATAATGAGTTAATTAAATATAATAAATTAATTAATATGATTATTAATTAATGTAAATAATGTGAAATATTAATAATAATATTTATTAGTCCATTTAGTAATTTAATACTAATGGGTTAGAATATTTAATTATTTATTCAATCTAATTATTTATTTAATCATGGATTGAATAATTAATGTGTAAATTATTAAATTAGCCCAACATGGGTCAATTAGTAGCCCAAGTGTAGAATAATAAAATTTGACAATTTAGTAGCCCAAACAATTTAATAGAAGCCCAATTGGTATTTTAAATTAAAGCCCAATGATTGGCCCACTTGGAAAAACAATTATATAACTATTAATTAATTAAAAAGCAGAAAGTGACTCTCAAATTGGGACAATTCTAAGAGCCATCAGCCGTGTATGTGAGTGAGGAGAGAGAAAATGATTTTTTTTATTTTCTTTTATTTTTCATTTATTTAATATTAGGTTGCTTGTTTTGGTTTTTGGGAAAGTCTTTTCCCACAAAATTCTCACCAACTAAGTATGGACTAACTTTCTTGTGTTAGTATCTTTGCTATCTCATGATGGTAATTTTTATAGATATAGATTTTATATTTATCCAAATTGTAAGTATACTTGCAATTTAGGAGCTTGTGTTAGTCATTCATCTTCTTCCATTTTTCAAGCTAGAGAGCATTTGAGAGTGTAGAAAAAATATAGTTGAGAGCAAAAATACCAAGAGAAGGAGTTCTTGGTTCATGCCTTCAAACCTCATCACCTACTTTGGAAGAAAAAGGAAGATAACCATTAAAACAAGGTAACGGTTATTCTAAATCTAATTTTGTTTTAAATTAAATAAACTAACCTATGTATATAAATATGTTAATATAGTTAATAATGTGTGGTAGTAATATTTATGTCATGCTTGAGTTTAATATGCTTGGTTTGTATTTTGGTATATTTTGTATGCTAAAATATATGTTTAATAGTGTATAATCAAGTCTTGAAATATATGACCAAAAATATTTTTATAAAACTTAGGTTTGATGTTCTAATATTATAGAACATTAAATCATGAGAAAAACAAAGTTTGAATCACTCAAAATGGAGTTATACACAAAAAGTTATGATTTGTTGTAGTTTATGTGATGTAAAATTTTTTATAAAAAAATAATGATATTAAATCATGAAAAATTAATTTTTCATGTTATAAATTAATATAAAGTGATTGGTAATTTTTTTGGATTTTTATTAAGGATTTAAAGCTTACTTGATGGTATATTTTTATTTAAAATGGGTATTACCGGACACTGTTCACATTCTGTCGGAAGAAAAAAAAAAAAAGATTTTTCCGCGCAATGCGCGGAAGGTTGTACGGTTAAAGGACGCGGAGCCAAACGATGTCGTTTGGCACCGTTAGAAATTTACTCCGCGCGTACGCGCGAAAGCCGTTTCCGGCTTTCCAAAAACGGCGTCGTTTTGGCCCGTAAATTCGGTAACGCGCGCCATGCACGGTAGATAAATTTCGGCGGAATTACGATTCTGCCCCTCCGTGTTTTCTTGGCAGAATTACCATTTTGCCCTCAGTTCAGTTTTCGAATTATTTACGGAAATGCCATTCGGGTTAAATTTAAATAATTTAAATATTTAAAAACTAATTTAAAATTATAACAAAAATAATAGTAATACAAAAGTAATATTGGGGAGGATATTTTTCATTAAGTTTAATATTTAAATATTTTAAATATTAATCTAGTTAGCTAAACCATGGTTAAGTTAAATAAATTTATTATTTATTTATTATTTTAAATGTTAATAATAAATAAAGATAATAAATTAGCAATTATTATTTAATGCCTATTAAATAATACTTAAAGAGAGATAAAATTTATAAATTAATTATTTATTATTTAAATATTATTAAATAATAAATAAGGATAATTAAGTAATTAATTATTATTTAATTAGCATTAAATAAAGATTAATGGAAATTAAGTTATTAGAGTAATAATTTATTATTTAATTTAAATAATAAATAAGAATGATTTGATTATTATTTAACCTTAAGTAATAATTAAAATTAATTAAATAATTAATTATTATTTAATTGACATTAAATAATAATTAAAGAGGATTAAGATTTGTAAACTATTATTTAATTTCCTTAATTACATAATAAGTAAGTACAATTAGTTATTATTTATTTTAAATAATAACTAGAGTTAATTAATTAATTTATATTTAATCAAGATTAAATAGTAATTAAATAGAGATTGAGTTAATAAAATAAATTGAATTTAATTATGATTTAATTAAACAAATGTAATAAGTTGTTTAAGGGTTTAATAAGTGTCCAACACTTAAGAAAAATATTTTCTAATTTATTAAATTATTAACCTAAAAGGATTAAGGGTCTATAAGGTTAATAATATTGTTTCGACTAACTTAAATTATGTGTTAGTACTTATATGATAAATAAGTACCTTATTGAGCGTATAGTTGTGCAAATACGTCGTACTAACTATTAGACCAACTTTATTAATGTTAGGTCTTTTCAAAGTCAGTTAGTTAAAGCTAGACATATATTGTAGCTGAGCAGACAGGCAAGCTCCTTATCTCTAAACTCATTTCATTGAGCAAATTATTTATTTAAGCTTGAACTGTTATTTCCAAGCATGCTTTGAGTGGTTTAATTACTTTACAATTATTCCACCTCGATATTATTGTTAATCGCACTTGTTACACTTGAGATTGTACAGTCATTGGCTTGTACTTAATTATTGTTCTATTGTTTAAAGAACTGTTCAAAGTAGGTCTAAGCCATTGTTCGGCTAGACATATATGTTAAAGATTTTAAAAGCTATCCAAATCATTGAAGATGCGGATTCTTAGACTTTTATGAACACCTCTTTATTATAGGGGAGTACCCTGTATCTAATGCTAGGTACAAAAATACGGAAATTAAATGTTATGCATACACATATTGTACTGAGGCTGATCCCCTCGGGTACATATTTCTGGTAGTAACCATTGGGTCAACCTGCTATTGACTCCAGTGGATATTTATAGTTCATAGTCTATTTGACTATCCTAATTTTAAAAGCAACTTATTATTCCTACTTATGTTATTCACATTATTGAATTGTTCAGTTATTCCCTTTCATTCATGATATATTGTTCCTTGTTGTTATTTAAACTTGTTGAGCAAACTAGTTGCTCACTCTTGCTATATCATGAAACCTTATTGCAGTGCAACCCGAGACTTCGGGAAAGAACAAGGGTAAAGGAAAGATGAAGTAATAGACTTCGAGATGCAGCCCTATAGTTAATTAAATTAACTGTTATGTAATATAAACCCTAAGTAATTTATTAAGGGTATTTGTGTACTTTTGTGTAAGGTTATCGTATCTTGGGACTAGTAACACTTTTTGAATGAACAACATATGTTTATATTTCCGCATTTAGTTATTGTATGTTGTTTAGAGGTGAATGTTTGTATTGGATCGTGATGACCGGATCCGGGTATTTGGAACCCGAATTTGGGGGCGTCACAACATGCCTAAGGTGGTGGAAGTTGTTGAGGAAACAAACAAGGAAAAGTTAGAGATAACAATTACCAACAATTTGGAGTTAAAGGAAGAAAAAACAATTGAGCTGAAAACAGATTTGAAGGAGGATGAAGCTCTATTAAATGCTTTACAAATGATTTTTGATAATAATGAAATTATCTCCATTCCATTGCCTGTTACTTATAATACATTTTCATCTTTTATTTTGCAGGATCCCATTATGAATATAAAGACTCTCTCCAATCATATTAAATATCTATTCGTTGAAGAGGGAGTAAAACGTTCATGTCACGTGCAATGGAGACTGAATCTACTGGTGAAGAATGACGTGATGGATGGGATACTCAAAATTCATGAAGTAGGAGTAACGTAGTACTTTGGTCTGCTGTCAAGTCAAGGACAATAAATAAAGGCGCTGCTTGGGAGGCAACCCAAGAAAACAGATTTGTATTTCTTTTCCTTTCTCTTTTTATATTTATTTGTGCCTTTTTCTTTGCATTTTACTTTATATTGGGGACAATGTAAATTTTAAGTGTGGGGGAAGGATTTAGGATATTTATTTTATTTTTAGGGAATTTTAAAATTTTGTTTTATTTATTTATTATTTTTTTTAAAAAAAAAATTGTTTTAATTTTAGGAAAGTTTAAAAATTTTGAAATTTTGAATTTTGTTGGTATATTCACTGCGAACCCTCACGAGACAAAACTCGTCCACTTGGGGTAACCTTGGGGTTTAAAGGCTTGTTACACATGCTAAGTGTAACCGTGTTTCCTACGAAAAAGGGGTAGTTTTTTATTTTTATTTTTAGGATGTTTCGCTTGAGCAATAAGCTAATTGGATTTTAAATTTCTAGCCAATGATAAAAATTTTGGTTTTTATTTAATAACTCTTGAAAAAATGATAAATTTTTGCTTAGTCTGAATTTTTGACTTTTTATTGATTATTACTTTGTTTAAGATCTTTAAAATTTTTATGCACTTATATCCATTTGTTTGAGCTAATTTTAATGAAGAGAAAGTTTAAATGGTTAAATGCTTATGAGAAATATTTTTGAACTCTATATCTTATTTGATCATTATTTGAAGTGAAATATAAGACAAATATACTTTGGAATAGATGATTTAGGTAATTTTTCTAGGATTATTATTGAAGGAAAAAAAAATTATGTGGTGGGTTGAGATGGAGCGTAAAACGCACTCACTCATAAACACATGAAAAAGCGAGATGGAGCGTAAAACGCACTCGCTGGTGAGATAGAGCATAAAATGCACTCACCGTGAAAGAAAAAAAAATGGGATGGATCATAAAATGCACCCATTAAAAGAAAAAAAAATGAAAAATATTTGAAAAAAAAATGCATATTAATCCTAGTGTATATAATTGTTTGAAACCTTTTGATCTTTTGATTTATATTTGCCTGTATTAGCTGAAAGTGATGAGAAAAATAAATATATTGAGTTTTATTATATATCTTTTATAAGGTAATTAATTACCAAAACTTATATGTGTTTTAATTAGTTTGATACATTTGGATTCACACACACACAAAAGGTCTTGAGTAAAGTAGAATTGATAAATATGTTAAAGTTCTAGATTTTGCATGGTTTTGAAATTTTCTTTGAGTTATCATTTAAAAAATCTTTGAGGCTGATGTTAAAATTTATATTGATCTGTTGCTCGAGTAAGTTGTTTGGTTATTAGTTTTATTTTTATAGTTTTTATTTTTGTTTTGCCCAAGGACGAGCAAAAAGCTAAGTGTGAGGGTATTTGATAGAGTTAAATTATATGCTATTTTTAATCCCTAATACTTAGTTTTTATATTTATTGTATGCTTAAATGATTAATTATTTAGTTTATTTTGGTTTTAATAGGTTTTATAGGGTTTTAGTTAATTTATGTTAATTTAGGTACTTTTATAGTATTTTTATATTTCTTTTTATTTATGTGTTTTTATTTATTTTTAGTATTTTAGGTGTTTTATTAATCATTATGCATTTTTATTATTTTTATATTATTTTTATTTATTTTATATTTTATTTTGTTGGAAAAATAAGCTTTGGGGGCAATTTCGTAAATTCAGCAAAGATCAAGTGGCAAATTGGTAAATTAGCAGCGGAATGGCATTTCCTTAATTTCCCGAAAAAGTGGTGACCGCGCAAGGCGCGGAGATGGATTGCAGACAGATGAAACGATGCCGTTTCAGAATATTGACCGCGCAATGCGCGCGGTAGCGTGAGCAGTCGCAAGAACGGGAACAATACGACGTCGTTTAATGGCCAGTATCGCGCAATGCGCACGGCAGCGTGAGTTGACCGGGTCAAGGGGCGCGAAGGGCTTGTTTGGCTGCGCGTTAATTCTGCAAAACGGGATTTTTTTGGATTTATTGCTACTTTTTGATTCCAAGTTGGATTTTAATTCCAATTAGGGTTAGGAAAATAATTATTTTACTTTTCTTTTATTTTTAATTGTAAATCCTATTAGGGTTTGGACAAGTTAGGAGATTTACGGAGCCTATAAATAGAGGGCTTGAGACACATTGTAAGATACAACTTTTCTTAGAATAAAAATTCTCTCTTCTATTATTTAGTGTTCTCTATTATTATGATTAGTTAATTTATTTGTCTTGGTTTAAGTGATTGAAGCCATCAAGATTTATACACTGTGAGATCTAATTTATTTTAATTGTTCAATTTATATTTTCATTATTGAATATTCTTCTATGCTTAAATTTTATGATTAGTTTGTTTAATTGCGATGCGTACTACTAGTTTATTATTCATATTAATCTACTGCTGTTTGTGAAGTAACTAAGTTTAATAATTATTTTGCAGATCAAAAGATTATTTTATCTTAGGAAGAATATTTATCTAAATTAAATGCAAACAAATGGCTTGTGTTGTTTAGTTCAACGATCTCTCTAATTCTTTATGCTGCTATTAAATTAAATCTTTAGCAAGTGCCGGAGGTTGTTTATTAGTAAGGGTATTTAGACCAAGTGACTCTACTTATCTAAAATTAAGGAGAGAGAAGAAAAATTATTCCACCTGCGAGTAGTTCTTTCTACGGTGAATCTTCAAAATATGAATTGATTTATTTTTGCATCAGTGATCAGTTGTAAATTCTTGATGATGGATTTTGACTTAAACCAAGGCTTTTTATTTTTATTTATTTCTTGCATAATTATTTTAATTAGTTTTATTTAAATTATTTCTTTAATTACAAAACCCCCCAATTTTTATTTGTGAAAACATAAAATGAAATAATCATTCTCTGTGGGATCGACTCTTACTTACACTACTACATTAATATTTTTCCAAAGTAAGATTTTATTTTTGGGTGCTTGCGACATCACACCAACCTTGTACTAAATAATCATTCTCTAATTTTATTTTTGCACAATCTTACACTTGTTCTTCAAAGATGCATAGACACTAACCTTGTACTAAATTCTGAAAAATGTCATTTCATGGTTGAACACGGTATAGTTTTGGGTCATGTTGTTTCATCTAAGGGAATTGAAGTAGATAAAGGAAAAATTGATATTATTCAGTCTCTAAGAGTTAAATTATATGCTATTTTTAATCCCTAATACTTAGTTTTTATATTTATTGTATGCTTAAATGTTTAATTATTTAGTTTATTTTGGTTTTAATAGGTTTTATAGGGTTTTAGTTAATTTAGGTACTTTTATAGTATTTTTATATTTCTTTTTATTTATGTGTTTTTATTTATTTTTAGTATTTTAGGTGTTTTATTAATCATTATGCATTTTTATTATTTTTATTTATTTTTAATTATTTTATATTTTATTTTGTAGAAAAAATAAGCTTTGGGGGCAATTTCGTAAATTCAGCAAAGATCAAGTGGCAAATTGGTAAATTAGCAGCGGAATGGCATTTTCGTAATTTCCCGAAAAAGTGGCGACCGCGCAATGCGCGGAGATGGATTGCAGACAGATGAAACGACGCCGTTTCATAATATTGACTGCGCAATGCGCGCGGTAGCGTGAACAGTCGCAAGAACGGGAACAATACGACGTCGTTTGATGGCCAGTATCGCGCAATGCGCGCGGCAGCGTGAGTTGACCGGGTCAAGTGGCGCGAAGGGCTTGTTTGGCTGCGCGTTAATTCTGCAAAACGGGATTTTTTCGGATTTATTGCTACTTTTTGATTCCAAGTTGGATTTTAATTCCAATTAGGGTTAGGAAAATAATTATTTTACTTTTCTTTTATTTTTAATTGTAAATCCTATTAGGGTTTGGACAAGTTAGGAGGTTTATGGAGCCTATAAATAGAGGGCTTGAGACACATTGTAAACACAACTCTCATTAGAATAAAAATTCTCTCTTCTATTCTTTAGTGTTCTCTACAATTATGAGTAGCTAAATTCTTTTTCTTGGTTTAAGTGATTAAAGCCATCAAGATTTATACACTGTGAGATCTAATTTATTTTAATTGTTCAATTTATATTTTGATTATTGAATATTCTTCTGTACTTAATTTTATGATTGATTTGATTAATTGCTAGGAGACCTACTAGTTTATTATTCATATTAATCTACTGCTATTTGTGGAGCAACTAAGTTTAATAATTATTTTGCAGATCAAAAGATTATTTTATCTTAGAAAGAATATTCATCTAAATTAAATGCAAACAAGTGGCTTGTGTTGTTTAGTTCAACGATCTCTCTAATTCTTTATGCTGCTATTAAATTAATTCTTTAGCAAGTGACGGAGGTTGTTTAATAGTAAGGATATTTAGACCAAGTGGCTCTACTTATCTAAAATTAAGGAGAGAGGAGAAAAATTATTCCACCTGCGAGTAGTTCTTTCTACGGTGAATCTTCAAAATATTAATTGATTTATTTTTGCATCAGTGATCAGTTGTAAATTCTTGATGGTGGATATTAACTTAAACCAAGGTTTTTTTCTTCTCATTTATTTCATTAAATTATTTGCCTAATTATTTTAGTTAATTTTAATTTTATTATTTCTTTAATTAAAAAACCCCCAATTCTTATTTGCAAAAACATAAAATTAAATAATCATTCTCTGTGGGATCGACTCTTATTTGCATTACTACATATTTATTTTTCAAAAGTAAGATATTATTTTTGGGTGCTTGCGACATCACACCAAATTTTGGCGCCGTTGCCGGGGAATTGGTTTATTTATTTTTGTGTTTTTTTATTTTATTTTATTTTATTCTAGTCATTTTTCGTAGTTATTTTTATTTTTATTTCCTTGCTTGTTTATGACCATAACTCGTTCTACTAATCAAAGTGATTTAAGGTTTAATCCAGAAATCGAAAGAACCTTGCGCGGATTAAGGAAAGAAGGACAAACAAATCTTGAAGCCACAAACATCATGGCTGGCAATCGAACCTTGAAGGAACTTGCGGCCCCAGATTTGAATCAACAACCTTTATGCATCACTTTTCCCAATTTAGATGTTAACACTTCTTTTGAGTTAAAGTCTGGTCTAATACATCTTTTGCCCACTTTTCATGGACTTGCAGGTGAAGACCCGCATAAACACTTAAAAGAATTTCATGTGGTATGCACGAGCATGAAACCACTCGGAGTGACTGAAGAGCAGATCAAATTACGAGCTTTTCCCTTCTCTTTGAAAGATTTGGCTAAAGATTGGCTCTACTATCTACCATCCGGAAGTATAACCACATGGGAAGAGGTGAAGAGATTATTCTTGGAGAAATATTTCCCAGCTTCAAGGGCGGCCAGCATACGAAAAGAAATTTGTGGTGTGAGGCAAAACCATAGAGAATCCCTGTACGAGTATTGGGAACGTTTCAAGAAATTATGTACAAGTTGCCCCCACCATCAAATCAGCGAACAACTCCTAATCCAATACTTTTATGAGGGACTCATGTCTACTGATAGAAGCATGATTGATGCTGCTAGTG
Source organism: Hedera helix (assembly GCA_947179155.2). Classification (NCBI taxonomy): domain Eukaryota; kingdom Viridiplantae; phylum Streptophyta; class Magnoliopsida; order Apiales; family Araliaceae; genus Hedera; species Hedera helix. The sequence goes on from OX359266.1 coordinate 25,735,287, forward strand.
GAGGCGCTTTGGTGGACAAAACGCCCGAAGCTGCAAGGAATTTAATTGCAAACATGGCGGCTAATTCCCAACAATTTGGCATTAAGCTTGATTTTTCGTCCAAAAATGTTAATGAGGTAAATATTACTTCACTTGAGCAACGAATTGATAGTCTAACCTCCGTTGTTCGTCAATTGGCTGTAGGTAATACACAACAAGTAAAAGCTTGTGGGATTTGTATGCTAGTAGGACATCCAACAGATATGTGCCCCACTCTTCACGAGGAGTCCTATGAACAAGTAAATACAACAGGTGGTTTTCCTGGTCAACCACAAAGGAGATATGATCCCTATCCGAACACATACAACTCAGGTTGGAGAGATCATCCTAATTTCAACTATGGAAATCCACAAGGGAATCCACCCACAAATCCAAACTTTGCAAGCTACCAAAAATACAAGCAGCCATATCCCAACAAACAACAGGGCCAATCATCTAATTATAATATGTCTTTAGAGGATTTGGTTAAACAACTTACCACTAACACTTTGCAATTTCAGCAGGACACGAAGGCAAATATGCATAATTTGGAAATGCAAATGGGACAAATGGCGACTGCCATCAATCGATTGGAGGCTCAAGGCTCTGGAAAATTACCATCTCAAACTGTGGTTAATCCAAAAGAGAACGCAAGCGCAATCACTTTGAGAAGTGGTAAAGAGCTACAAACTTCGGAAACGACAGAATCTGCACCAACAGAGCAAGGCAAAACAGAAGCAGACCACACGGACGAAGGCGAAAGTAAAGCGGAGGACAATGTTTTAAGCGACAATGGTAACCCTAAGCATAAATTTTCACCTCTCTCTAATTATAAACCGGTACCCCATTTTCCTCTAGCTTTAACAGAAAAAAGAAAATATGAGAAAGATTCTGATTTATATGAAACTTTTCATCAATGCGAGGTAAAAATTCCATTGTTAGATGCAATTAAACAAGTACCTCGCTTTGCTAGATTTCTAAAAGAATTGTGTACACACAAGAGAAAACAAGCACTCAAAAGGTATGAAAAGGTAACAGTAGGAAAAAATGTGTCTGCCGTGATTCAAAGAAAACTTCCTACAAAGTGCCAAGATCCAGGAATGTTTACTATCCCTTGTAAGATAGGTGACACTAGATTTGAACAAGCCATGTTACACTTAGGAGCATCTATTAATGTTATGCCATATTCTATATATGCTTCTTTGAAACTTGAACCGTTGAATAAAACTGGTACGGTGATTCAGTTGGCTGACAGATCTAATGCCTATCCTAAAGGTATAATAGAGGATGTCCTTGTGCAGGTAAATAATTTGATTTTTTCTACTGATTTTTATGTGCTTGATATGCAGAATGGTGATCAAAATGCTCCTATTTTGTTAGGAAGACCCTTCTTAAAGACGTCCAAAACCAAGATAGATGTTCATAGGGGTACACTTACAATGGAATTTGATGGCGAGGTTGTGCAGTTTAATATTTATGATGCCATGAAATATCCTAATGATGATAATCCTGTTTATTCTATTGATGTGATTGACTCATTAGCACAGGAAATTTTTGAACTTGATGGAAAGGATGCAGCAGAAACGACAATCAGTCAGAATCTTGAGGAGGAAGAAGAGTTCGCCTTGACCAATGAATTGAAGGATGTTATTACAACACTAAAGGATTCTCCGAACGCAGGTAACGTTCCTGTTATTGATCTACAAGTGTCTAACGAAAAATCTTTACCATCTATTTTGCAGTCACCTACTCCAGAATTGAAGCCCCTTCCTGATCATCTCAAATATGTTTTTCTTGGAGAAGAAAAGACATCGCCAGTGATCATCTCTAATAAACTAAGTACCTCCCAAGAAGAACAACTCGTGCGAGTTCTTAAGGAGCATAAGAAGGCCATTGGTTGGACAATTGCTGATATCAAGGGAATAAGTCCGTCAACATGCATGCATCATATCTTACTTGAAGAAGGAACGAAACTTACCTGTCAACCGCAAAGAAGACTAAATCCACCCATGATAGATTTGGTGAAAAAAGAGATTCAAAAGCTTCTTGAAGTTGGCATGATTTACCCTATTTTGGATAGCAGTTGGGTTAGCCCAGTTCAAGTAGTGCCTAAAAAGACGGGCATAACTGTGATAAAAAATCAGAATGATGAGTTAATTTCCACCCGTATTCAAAATGGGTGGCGGGTTTGTATAGATTATCGAAAATTAAATGCTGTAACCCGAAAAGACCACTTTCCTTTACCTTTTATTGATCAAATGCTTGAACGATTAGCTGGTCATTCTTATTATTGTTTTCTTGATGGTTATTCAGGTTATTTTCAAATTGTAATTGCTCCGGAGGATCAAGAAAAGACGACGTTCACATGCCCATTTGGAACTTTTGCATATCGTCGTATGCCGTTTGGACTTTGCAACGCCCCCGCTACTTTCCAAAGGTGTATGGTTAGTATATTTTCTGATTATATTGAGCATATCATGGAAGTTTTTATGGACGATTTTACAATTCACGGGAACTCTTTTGATAATTGTTTGCACAATCTTACACTTGTTCTTCAAAGATGCATAGACACTAACCTTGTACTAAATTCTGAAAAATGTCATTTCATGGTTGAACAAGGTATAGTTTTGGGTCATGTTGTTTCATCTAAGGGAATTGAAGTAGATAAAGCAAAAATTGATATTATTCAGTCTCTACCTTATCCCACTAGTGTGCGGGAAGTGCGTTCTTTTCTTGAACATGCAGGTTTTTACCGGAGATTCATAAAGGACTTTTCCAAGATAGCATCACCCCTATGCAAACTGCTACAAAAGGATGCAGATTTCAATTTCGACAAGGAGTGTAAGACAACATTTGATAAATTGAAGGAATTGTTGACCTCTACTCAAGTTATTCAACCTCCAAATTGGGCCATACCTTTCGAGATTATGTGTGACGCGAGTGATTATGCAGTAGGAGCTGTTTTGGGTCAAAAAGTTGGGAAAGCATCTCATGCAATTTATTATGCTTCGAGGACCTTGAACGATGCCCAGAGAAATTATTCGACCACTGAAAAAGAACTTTTAGCTGTTGTTTTTGCTTTAGAAAAATTTCGATCTTATCTGGTTGGTACTAAAGTTATTATTTATTCTGATCATGCAGCTCTTCGTTATTTAATGACAAAGAAAGAGGCAAAACCAAGGTTGATAAGATGGATACTTCTCTTAAGTGAATTCGATGTGGAGATAAAGGACAAAAAAGGGACCGAAAATAGGGTTGCAGATCACTTAAGTCGTTTGACGAATGTGCAAGATGAACTTCCTCTACAAGAGACATTTCCTGATGAACAATTGTTCTCTGCATATAAAAAATCACCTTGGTATGAAAATATTGTCAATTATTTGGTTACTAACATTTTGCCTTCTAATTTGTCTAAAGCTCAAAGGGATAAAATCAAAAGTCAAGCAAAGTACTACGTGTGGGATGACCCATACTTATGGAAGCATTGTGCGGACCAAGTAATTAGAAGGTGCGTCCCTGAAACTGAAATTGATCTTATTCTCACTTTTTATCATTCATATGCTTGTGGAGGTCACTTTAGATCTAAGAGGACAACAAGAAAAGTGCTTGACTGTGGTTTTTATTGGTCATCTCTATTCCAAGATTCATATTTGTTCTGCAAGTCGTGTTGCAATTGTCAAAAGACAGGTAATATATCCCAACGAAATGCAATGTTGCAAAACCCCATACTCTTTTGTGAAATTTTTGACGTTTGGGGCATTGATTTTATGGGACCATTTCCTGTATCTTTTGGTGATGTTTATATTTTACTTGTTGTCGATTATGTTTCGAAATGGGTGGAAGCTAAAGCCACAAGGACTAATGATTCCAAAGTTGTTGCAGATTTTCTCCGTACTAACATATTTTCCAAGTTTGGAATTCCTAGAGCTCTAATAAGTGATAGAGGCACTCATTTTTGCAATCGAACTGTGGAAGCTTTGTTGAAAAAGTATTATGTCACTCATAAGGTGTCGACTGCATATCATCCGCAAACCAATGGACAAGCGGAAGTGTCAAACAGAGAAATTAAGTCCATTCTTGAAAAGACAGTCAATCCGAACAAAAAAGATTGGAGTTTGCGCTTGGATGATGCTTTATGGGCATATAGGACAGCTTATAAAACGCCTATTGGTATGTCACCTTACAGATTAGTATTTGGGAAACCATGTCACTTACCTGTGGAGCTAGAACACAAAGCTTATTGGGCTATTAAGAGTTTCAATATGAAGATAAGTGAAAGTTGGGAGCATAGGAAGTTGCAAATACAAGAGTTGGAGGAAATTCGCAATGATGCTTACGAAAGTGCAAGAATTTACAAGGAGAAAACAAAGATTTTTCATGACAAGATGATCTCTAGGAAAGAATTCATGATTGGCGAAAAAGTCTTTCTATACCAATCTCAACTTCGGTTGTTTCCAGGTAAGTTACGTTCTCGTTGGATTGGGCCTTTTGTTGTTACTAATGTTTTTCCGCATGGTGCAGTTGAAATTCAAAGTTTAGAAAATGCAAAGATACTCAAAGTGAATGGTCATAGACTCAAGCATTTTCATGAGAACTTTCAAAAAGAAGACGCGACTAATTTGGACCTTGAGGATCCAATGTCTACCACTTGAAAAGGGAAGCATGTTGTCGAGCCAATGACGATAAACAAAGGCGCTGCTTGGGAGGCAACCCAAGAAATTAGATTTGCATTTCTTTTCCTTTCTCTAGTTATTTTTGTGTCTTTTTCTTTGCATTTTATTTTACATTGGGGACAATGTAAATTTTAAGTGTGGGGGAAGGGATTTAGGATTTTTGTTATTTTTAGGTTTTTGTTATATTTATGATTTTTGTTATTTTTAGGTCATATTTTAAGAAAAAATTTAGAAAATTTTAAAAAATTTGAATTTTGTGGGTAAATTCACTGCAAACCCTCACAAGACAAAACTCGTCCACTTGGGGTAACCTTGGGGTTTAAAGGCTTGTTGCACATGCTAAGTGTAACCGTGTTTCCTACGAAAATGGGGTAGTTTTTTTATTTTATTTTTTAGGATGTGTCTCTTGAGCAATGAATTTTAAATTTTTAGCCGATGATAAAATTTTGGTTTTTATTTAATAACTCTTGGAAAAAGGATAAATTGTTGCTTAGTTTGAATTTTTGACTTTTTATTGATTATAACTTTATTTGAGATTTTTTTTAAATTTTTATGCACTTATATCCATTTGTTTGAGCTAGTTTTAATAAAGAGAAAGTTTATATGGTTAAATGCTTATGAAAGATATTTTTGAACTCTATATCTTATTGGATCATTATTTGAAGTGAAATATAAGGCAAAATATAATTTGGAAGAGATAATTTAGGTAATTTTTCTAGGATTATTATTAAAGAAGGAAAAAGAAAAATCTTGTGGTGGGTTGAGATGGAGCGTAAAACACACTCATAAACACATGAAAAAAAAAAGCGAGATAGAGCGTAAAACGCACTCGCTGGTGAGATGGAGCATAAAATGCACTCACCGTGAAAGAAAAAAAAGTGAAAGAAAAAATGGGATGGAGCATAAAATGCACCCATTAAAAGAGAAAAAATGAAAAAAATATTTGAAGAAAAAAATGCATATTAATAATCCTAGTGTGTTTCTTTGATTAAAAGCCTTTTAATCTTCTGATTTATATTTGTCTGTATTAATTGAAAGAGTGATAAGAAAAATAAATATATTGAGTTTTATTATATATCTTTTATAAGGTAGTTAATAACCTAAACTTATCTGAATTTTGATTAGTTTGATACATTTGGATTCACACACACACAAAAAGTCTTGAGTAAAGTAAGATTAATAAATATGTTAAAGTTCTAGATTTTGCATGGTTTTGAAATTTTCTTTGAGTTATCATTTAAAGAATCTTTGAGGCTGGTGTTGAAATTTATATTGATCTGTTGCTCAAGTAAGTTGTTTGGTTATTAGTTTTATTTTTATAGTTTTTATTTTTGTTTTGCCCGAGGACAAGCAAAAAGCTAAGTGTGGGGGTATTTGATAGAGTTAAATTATATGCTATTTTTAATCCCTAATACGTAGTTTTTATATTTATTGTATTCTTAAATGTTTAATTATTTAGTTTATTTTGGTTGTAATAGGTTTTATAGGGTTTTAGTTAATTTATGTTAATTTAGGTAATTTTATAGTATTTTTATATTTCTTTTTATTTATGTGTTTTTATTTATTTTTAGTATTTTAGGTGTTTTATTAATCGTTATGCATTTTTATTATTTTTATATTATTTTTATTTATTTTTAATTATTTTATATGCATACGGTGAGGTATGATAAATGTATGATTGAGCAGTTCTTCCTCCTGAGGCAAACTCGTCGGATGTGGCTTACTGGACTCAAAGGGGCGCTCCCCAGCGAGGCTCAGGAAAAGCATTCACTCAGATCCAATCTAATTGAAAGGCCGAATTTATTTTCGTCTAGTAGGTTGCGAAGATCTGGGAACCTTCATGCCGAAAAGCCCGCAGGAGTAACTTAGGGTATGTCAGCCTCAGATAAACCCGACGCGTGGGAAGTCTCTTCATACCCTATTACGCATTACGCACATGATGTCATGCTTAAAATCAAAAAATAAAGTGCTAACCTCTGTTTTACAGGGAGAGCTTGAAGAGCATCATGAATTCACATTTGCATACCTTGGTGGACCGCTGACACTGTTTTGCAGGAAAAGATTAAAAAACCCAAAAACACAGAGATGGTTGCTTTAGCATGCATCCATTTGCGTCATTCCACAAAACTAAAGTTGGGTTGTTTTATTTGTAGGATTGCTCCTCAAACCCACCTTTGATCTAAGAAAGCCCGGGATTTAACAATCGAGATGGCCGAAAATCCTAATCCTAACCCGGCTCCTATATCCCGGGAAGAGTTTAAGGCCGTAAAAAACCAAATGACTGAGATAACCATGTTACTAAAGGAGCATTTCAAGTTAAAACTGGGGCCGCAACCCGAGGATCCACTAGGGCCATCATCATAAGGGAACGACACGACCCAAGAAACTCCTAAAATCGAGCAGTCAAAGGAAATTATTGTTATTCCTGAAAACGAAAGTACGAGTAATTTTAGCAAAAAGATGAAACAGATGGAGGAAGCCATCAAGACCATGAAGGGGATTGGATCATACGGCAGGGTCAATTATTCTGACTTGTGTGTTTTTTCGAGAACCAGATATCCCGAGAAGTTTAAAATCCCAAAGTTTGAAAAATACAATGGGACGGGGGACACCTACACTCACCTAAAGGTCTACATTGGAGAGCTTGGGGCGTACGCTGAGGATGAATCATTAAGGATGCAGCTCTTTCAGAAAAGTCTAACGGGAGAGGCTAGGACTTGGTATGCCAGGCTGGACAATGCGAAAATTCCTGACCCAATACAACTTCCAGTCACAAATGGCCCTGATCGATACCAAATGACGAAGATTAAGAAGCAGCCCAATGAGTCCTTTAGAGATTATGCCCAGCGATGGAGAAGGATGGTCGCGCAAGTAAACCCACCAATGAGTGAATCGGAGTTGGTGATGACTTTTATAGATATCTAAGAGGCTCCTTATTACGAAAGGGTAATAGCTGGAATCGGGAAACCGTTTGCAAAAATGATTAAACATGGGGAGATGGCTGAAATGGGATTGAAATGGGATTGAAATCTGGAAAGATTCGAGACTTCACGGCTCTCGAGGCTGTTGCAGAGCAAATTCAAAGCGGAAATTATGGTAGTACTTCCCGTAGGACACAAAAGCGAAAAGAGGAAGATGTATCCCTAGTCTTGCAAGGGCTGTCTGGAAAAGCAGAGAATAGCCCTCATGTTCAGATGCAAAGGAGCATGTCCCCTCGACAGCCAACTTTCACCAATCAGAGACCTGAGGGGCGAAGGAGATTTGAAAATTCTCGTGATAGAGAATTCACCCCGTTGGGGGATTCCTTAGAGTAAATCTTGATTGTGTTGATAACCCAGAAGAAGATTACGGAGCTAGCACCACCGACTGACCCGAAAGGTAAGAGGTACGATCCGAGCAAGAAATATGCCTATCATTCGGGGTCCCCGGGGCATGACACTCAGGAATGCTGGACGCTGAAGCACAAAATACAGAATATGATTGATAGTGGAGAAATTGTGGTAGAATAGCCGGAATCCCCAAACGTCAAGGTCAACCCTCTGCCCGAGCATAATGGGGGAGGTGTCAATGTAATTGAAACCAGCAAGGTGGAAGGCCATTTAAGACTGAGGTACGTAAGAAAAATCGACGAAGTGGTTGGTATGGCCAATGTCCAAGAGAGCACGCAAAGTGAACCACTTAAATTGTCTGGGGTGATCAAAGGTACCAAAGGAGAACCTATCTGGTTGTCAGCTCCAAGACCCCTTATTATAACAGCCAGATCGCAAATGCCAATTACCACTTTAAAATCGGTTCCGTGGAGTTACGGGGGAAAGCCAGAGGAAATGGCCAGCTGTGCGTCAGTTACCTCCAAAGGAAATCCTTTATATCTGTCGAGGCGAGTCCTTGAGTGCCCGGGAAAAGGAAGAGAGAAGATCTCGGAGGAGAAATCCTTGGAATTTTTCTAGAAAATGAACCACAACGAAGCCAGGGTGGTTAAGGCATTGGAGGAGAAACCGCCCCTGACATCGATCCTAGACCTGGTATTGGCGTCCAATGATCATCATCAAATATTGAGCAAGGTCCTGGAGGAGGCTCACGTCCCTAAGTCAATCAGCACGAAAATATTCGACCATTTGGTGGGCCATTTATTGGACACCAATGTGATATCGTTCATCGATGACGACATCCCCGAGGAAGGGAGAGGGCACCGAAGGCCGTTTCACATTGCGGTCGTCTCCTCGGGGTATGTAATGAACGGAGTACTAATTGATGGTGGATCGACTCTGAACATTTGCCCGTATAGTACCTTGGAAAAAATGAAGATCAACCCCAAGCGCCTGCGAGCCAGCCAAGTGGTGGTTCGGGCTTTCGATGGATCTCAAAAGGACACTGTGGAAGAAATAGAATTACCAGTTGAGATTAGGCCCTATACTTTCGACATTTCTTTCCAAGTGCTGGACATCGCTACCAGTTACAGCATGCTGCTGGGGAGACCCTGGATTCACATGACAGGGGCAGTCCCCTCCACCCTGCATCAGCAAATAAAATTCGTCGTTGATGGGAACTTGGTGACAATTGCCGCAGAGCCCGACTACCCTCTTCCCTCTGTGAAAGGCAAGCCTGTGATCAATTTAGATGAATCAATCGAACCGATCAGCTACCAGGCATTTGAAATTAGTATGCCTCAATACCGACAACTGGGAGCTCCGACTTTGAAGCCTAGAATATCTCCGAAGCTCACATTTGTCGCTCGGGAAATGATGGCGATGAATTTCCAGCCAGGGCAAGGATTGGGAAAGAATGGTCAGGGGATCATCAAGCCCATTCAGATGTCAACGCAGTTGGGCAAAGTAGGGCTAGGATATTACGAAGGCATAGGGCGGAAGAACTCGTACAAGAAGATGCCCACTCGGCTAGTCGAAGTCCCAATTCCAAGAACCAACAAGGAACATTCCCCGAAGACAGTCAAGCCTGCGTCTGAAGCAGAAGGTGAAGTGGAGGCTCCCCTAGCCAAGGAATTGGCCAAGCGGGAGGAATTCTTGCAAGAAATCATGGAACAATTCGAGATAAAGTGTCACCTCCCGAGGCAGTCGGTGCACATTGAGAAGGGGAGGAAGAAACCGTCGAAAGGCGAGCAGATCATACCTTTCATCAATTGGGCCAGATTAGCGGTTCCCAAAGGAGATATGAATGAAAGCCAAGACCAAGTCACCGCGATCATTGAGGAGGTTCCAGATGCAGAGGCCCCCTTCATCACTCGCTTTAAAACCAAAGTGATCACCACGAATTGGACCATGCGGCCGGTAATATCCAGAAAAGGGTATATCCAGGAATGGCAAGGAATCCCGTCCAGTAGGGGGATCAAGGGGTTTTTTAGATGGTGTTTTTTATTTTATGTATCTGCACGTCTATATCATATTTTGTCATGATTATTGAAAAAGAAATTCGTGTACTGAATGTTTATATATATGACAAATATTTTTGTTTTATGTCAGGTGTCCCGATTTTGAATTATTCTAGCCTAACAAACGATTTTCCAAATTTGAAAGACGATTACGATTTTGATATAGAACTGGATTTCGATTTGATGGGAATTGAGAAGGTCGAGACAGGTAATGACGACACTCCCGAAGAAATCAAAGAGTGGGTTGAGGATAAACCCAAACCCAACCTCGACCAAACCATTACCATCAACATAGGAACCCCTGAAAATCCCAAAGTGCTGAAAATTGGGGCAGACCTGACCCCTAACCAAAAAGCGGAGGTAACTAAGTTATTGAGCCGATATGAGGATGTGTTTGCTTGGTCACATGACGACATGGTCGGATTGTCCACAGATATTGTGGTGCATCGATTGCCCATCAAAGAGGGTTTCAAGCCGATTAAGCAAAAACTGAGGAAATTAAAGCCGAAGTGGAGCTTAAAGGTAAAGGAAGAAATATTCAAGCAATTTAAAGCTGGAATCTTCATGGTGTCCACTTACCCAGAATGGCTTTCCAACATAGTCCCAGTGGCGAAGCCCGGAGGAAAGGTTAGAGTATGCATTGACTACAGGGATCTGAACAAGGTCAGTCTCAAAGATAATTTCCCAGTGCCTTTCATACACATCCTGGTGGATAATACGACTTAGTATGAAATGTATTCATTTGTCGATTGCTTCGCGGGATATCACCAAATAATGGTGGCAGAGGAGGACCAAGGAAAGACTGCCTTCATCACCCCTTGGGGCATGTTTTGTTATAGACGACTTGCTTTCGGCCTCACAAATGCAGGAGCCACTTATCAGAGGGCAATGATGGCCCTATTCCACGAAATGATGCATAAGGAAATAGAGGTCTACGTGGACGATATCATTGTGAAATCAAGGGTTGAATCTGACCATGTGACTCATCTCAAGAAGCTATTTGATCGGCTCAAGAAGTACAACTTGAAGCTCAATCCAGCAAAGTGCGCCTTTGGAGTTCAGTAGGGTAAGCTCCTTGGGTTCTTGGTGAGCAACCGAGGAATTGAGTTGGATCCGGCTAAGACTAAAGCCATTATGGATATGCCAACACCTCGTACAAAAAAGGAGATAAGAGGATTCTTGGGGAGAATAAACTTCATCAGCCGGTTCACATCCCATTTAACGACCACCTGCGAACTAATCTTTAAACTGTTAAGGAAAAATGCTTCCCAGGAATGGAACGAGCAGTGCCAAAAGGCCTTCCAGACCATTAAGAAGCAATTGACGGAGGTGCCAGTGCTGGTACCCCCGAAAGATGGGATCCCTCTGTTCATGTATATATCAGTTAATGCCATGGCGATGGGTTATATGTTGGGGCAGAAAAATGAATCGGGCAAGGAACATGCCATTTATTATCTCAACAAGAGATTCAGCAGCTGTGAACAAAATTACACCCCGATCGAAAGGACATATTGCGCCTTGGCGTGGGCTGCTATGAGATTACAGCATTACCTTCATGGACACACTACCTCTTTGATCTCTCGAATTGATCCCCTAAAATATATATTTGAAAGGCCAATGTTGAATTGTCGATTGTCAAGGTGGCAGTTAATCTTACAGCAGTTCGACATCCTTTATGTTAAAAATTCTCTACCAGGTGAAGACATATTGTGCGTTCAACATACGAGGTGTGATGACGAAGGGCAATTGTAGAAAATGTATTTTGACGGTGCCATGAATGCTGAAGGGACTGGAGCCGGAGCGGTCCTGGTTTCTATTACGGGCGAGCAGTACCCTGTTCTCACCAAATTACAATTCAGTAATTCGAACAATATGGCCGAATATGAGGGATGTATACTGGGAATCAAACTCGCCCGCAATATGGGAGTGAAAAGATTAGCCGTGTTCGGAGACTCAGAGTTAGTAATTAGATAGGCGACAGGGGTGTATGGCACTAAGGACCTTCGATTACTCCCGTACCACCGGTGTGTTGTCCGGTTAATGCAAGAATTTGAAGACATAGCCTTTCGGCATATTCCCCGGGGACGGAATGACTTTGCCGATGCATTAGCCACCCTGGCTTCGTTAGTCCACATACTCAAAAGCAAGGCCACTCCCCAGATTGAAATAACGGTATAAAATGCCCCCTCTTACGAAGAACACATTGCGAAATTATCCAATGAGGTGGTTCACCCAAATCAGCCCTGGTATCATGACATCCGGGAGTATTTAAGGGATAGAGCTCTCCCCGACCGAGCGAACCGGATGGAAAGGCAAGGAATCCAAAAGATGGCAATGAAGTTTTATCTAAGCAGAGATTCCCTGTATAAGAGGGATGTTGGCTTGGGATTGTTTCGATGTATGGATGAAACTCAAGCACAGAAAATCATGGGCGAAGTACACGGTGGAGTATGTGGGCCACATATGAGTGGACCGATGTTAGCCAAGAAGATTTTGAGAACGAGACATTACTGGTTATCACTTAAAGCCGACTGCGATGATCATGTCAAGCGATGTTACCAATGTCAGGCACACGGTAATGTGATTCATGCGCCTCCTAATGAATTGCACTGTATGACTTCCCCTTGGCCCTTCTCCATGTGGGGTATGGATGTAATCGAACCCGTGGAGCCCAAAGCGAGCAATGGCCACATGTTCATCTTCGTCATGATTGATTATTTCACCATATGGGTGGAAGCAGCTTCTTTCCCCAAAGTAACGTAGAAAATCATAGTCAGTTTCAACAGGAACAATGTCATTTGTTGATACGGACAACCCGAAATCTTGGTGTCCGACAATGCCAAGAATCTGAACAATGCCCTCATGAAGGAGTTATGCGACTAATTCAAGATCAAACACCTCAATTCCGTTATTTATAGGCCCAAAATGAATGGGGCCGTGGAGGCTACGAATAAGAATATAAAGAAGATTATGGCAAGAATGTTCGCCAATCATCGGGGATGGCCGGATTTGCTGCCCCTCACACTGTTTGCATATCGAACATCAGTTCGTACGTCTACAGGGGCAACCCCTTACACCTTGGTATATGGGATGGATGTTGTTTTGCCAGTGGAGATGGAGATAGCATCCCTCCGAATTTTGCTCGATGCTCGGATTGACGAGGAGGACTAGATGCAAAGTCAGTACGACCAATTTGTTGGTTTTCAAAAATATGACATACATATAATCAAATTATATAAGCGCAACGGAAGCAAGAAAAATCAGATTTTAAAGATTTTTGTACAAACCAATAACCCGGATCTTTCTTATGCGAGAATTTATACCTTTGTAGAATCAAGCTTCCACGAGTACAAGTTCATCTCCCTTTTCAAATTCACCGATTAGATTCCACGGATCAATGTTAGCTCCCCAAGTATGAAGCCTCTAGAGGTGATCCACCAAGAAATCTATGAATTAAAGAAGTGGATCTTGGTTTCTCCAAACCATGGGTGGCTAGCCCTAATTCTTTCTCCCTCTCTAACTCCTTAGATCTAGACAATTATGGAGTACTCTCTCTATTCTAATAAAAGAGTGTGTAACCTTCATCTATGATAAGACTCCTCTTATTTATAGCTATAGTCAACCCTCCTAAACTATTTAGGATTAGGGTTTTAATTTAATTCTCAATTTAATTAGGAACAAAATTAATTAATTACAATTCCTAAACCATTTAGGAACTTAATTATTTAATAATGAGAGTACTTCTTATTAATTAATTACTAAACCATTTAGTAACTTAATTAATTATTATAATTATAATTCCTAAATTATTTAGGAACTTAATTATTTAATAATAATATTACTACTTATTAATTAATTCTTAAACCATTTAGGAACTAAATAATAATACTAGTAGTAATAATTATAATAGTAATAGTAATAATAATAATAATAATAATAATAATAATAATAATAATCCTCTTATTAATTTATAATTAGTATTTCTAAAATACTAAATTATAAATATTAAGCTATTTAATTTATTCTATCATTATAGTATAAATTAAATATACTTAATTTATTATTACGATTATGTCATCCAATTCTAAAATAAATATTACTCTTTTGCGGTGTGACCCTTTAGGTTCTACATATTAAACCGGTTGTATAATAAATAAATTAAAACAATTCTAATTCATTTATTATGAATTAACTCTTTAATTCAGAATAAATAATTATTCCACAATAAGGGTAACCCCCTTAGCGATAAGTCGACTTTCCAGATAATATAGATTTCAACATTTGATCGTAAAAGAACCTTTCAGCAAATAGTTACCGTACAATTAGGTGTTCCTTGAGCGAGTCACGTTCAGTGAACTTATTCTCTAATAAGCACCTACATACTTGTTTTAGTGTCTCTACACAAATGATTATGAGATCAATCATCCTATTCATAAGAGCAAGCATAGTATGTACCAATCTATCCGGATCTACTAATCCCCTTTTTAGTGATCCAACGATTAGGAACAATTTTAGTTTTGAGCTATCTTGAATTTAGATCTCATTAGCATGATCTTCATCATGGTTCTAAAAGCATTGCTCGAAAAATAAGGGTTTATACATTTGATTAATTCAAATAATTAATAATGAATAAAGAAATGTCTTGATACTTTTATTAATAAATGAACAAGATTACAAAGTATATGCTTATCACATCAAATATGATTGGCTTGAGGGCATACTACTTTCAATCTCCCACTTGCACTAAAGCTAATCACCCTTTGGTATCCCCATACCATTCTTCTCTAAGTGACGTACAAATTGCTTAGTAAATGCTTTAGTTAGTAAATCTGTAATGTTGTTCTGAGAGTCTACCATATTTATGGTATCGTCTCATTTTCAATGATTTATTTAATCATATGAAAGTGCTGCAACACATGTTTAGATTTCAGATGAGATATAGGTTCCTTAGCGAATTAAACTCCTTTAATGCTAGGAATCATTATAGTAATGAACTTTTGAACCAAACAATCACCTTTACAACTTCACTTATAGTTATTTACTATGTCTTTATCACTAAATCAACAACTCTTTGTTATTTAAAACTTTTTCAATTTACTGCACCACCGTTCAAGGTAATATTACTACCTGAAACAGATATGCTGTTATCTTGATTAGTCTGAACAAACTTGAGTTTGTTAAACCCTCTAGTTTTATATCAGACCCATCATTAGAAACTCTTTTCTAATGTTCTTCTCCAGAATTGAATTGATATCTGCTTATCATACATAAGCAATATCAAGTCTAGTACATATCAACGAATCAATGTACGTTTCTTGGGTCAAGCTGAGCATCCTTTATGATCTATCTCTATAGACATTTATCTTGAATAGAATGTTAGGATGCTTCTCCCAAGTCCTTGATGGAGAAGTTTTTAGACAACCACATCTTTACTGATTGTAGCATCGGTATGTCATTCCTTATCGGTAATATATCAACATATAATAATAGGAATGTCACAGTGCTCCCACTAACCTTTGTACATACTTGGTTCATCCTTGTCTTTGATAAAATCAAACTCTTTTTGATTGTCTCATCAAAACGAATGTTCTATCTTCGAGAAAATTGCTCCAACCCATAATTAGACCGTTGTAGCTTTTATACTTGATTTACTCCATCATTATGGAGACAAATCATTTTGGTTGTATCATACATACATCCTTTTTTTATAGTAAGCTACAACTGCAAGTAAAATCCGAATGGATATATGCATTTTTACTAGTGAAAAATTTCATCTTAGTCAACTCATTGACCTTGTTTGAAATCTTTTTACCACTAGTCAGGTCTTATAGGTCCCTAGCCATCTGCTTTAGTCTTTCTCCAAAGACCCATTTCGAATTTTATGGTCATCGACCATTTCTCTTAAGTATCCAATACCCATACCTCATCGTATATATCTGGATCATCATCCACTATGATGCGTACCTTATCATCATCCACTATGATGAATCCATACCATTAAGATATCTTCCGTACAAAACCAGATTTACGACTTGGTTATGGTACAATAGGTTTATCTACTTGTACAAATTCCTTCACTTGATCTGTTGTATTTTGTTGAACTTCTTCAAGATCTATTTTACTCCCACTAACCCCTTAAGGAAAAACTTCTTTTTCTTATAAGGCAGCGTGTTTCAACAAACACCTTTTAGTTAGTCGGATTATAGAAGTGATACCCTAAACTTTCTTTAGGATATCCCACAAGTTTACACTTATCAAATCTTGTCCCTAGCTTATCATGTCAAACCTTTTTGACATAAGCTGAACAATCCAAATCTTAACATGCTTAAGACTTGGTTTCCTCCTTATCCATGACTCATATGAAGTCTTAGAGACGGAATTTGAAGGTACCTTGTTTAGTATATATGCGATCGTTTCTAGAGCATAACCCTAGAAGGATACTGGAAGATCGATAATACTCATTATGGATCATCAACATGTCCATTCTGTGAGAATACCATCTGGCTTGAGATGATCTAGAAACTTACTGCTTAAGTATTCCCTTCTCAATCTAATCGAAGAACTTTAATACTTTTGACCTTTAGTTTCTATACTTCACTTTTGAATTCTTTGAACGTTTCAAACGATTCGCATTTATATTTCATCAAATACATATATCGAAATCTAGAATCATCATTGAAAGTAATGAATGAATACCCTTCTCTTGCATTTGTTGTCATAGGTCTCACACACGACTGTGTGTACCATCTTTAACAACTCTGCACGTCGCTCTCCATGTCCACTAAATGGAGATTTAGTCATATTGTCCATGATACAAGATTCACAAGTTGTATTTGATTCATAATCAAAAAGCTCTAAAAGCTTATCTTTATACAACTTGTTTAGTCTTGTTTCATTAACATGACCGAGTTAACAATGTTGCATGAATGTATGATTCATATCATCTTTTTGCCTTTAGTTTGTTCAATTTGAAATATTTTTCATTTAGGTCAAGTATACAAAATCCATTAAGTAATTAACCAGTTCTAAATAAAACATTATCATTATAAACAGAACAACGATTGTTCATTATTATAATGTCAAAAACCCTTCCTTGTCATCACATGGAACTGAAATAATGTTTCTAAGAACTGGAACATAGTAACAACTTACTAACTTAATAGGCTTGTCCGTAGGCAGTGCTAAACTATAAGTTCTCGTGGCTATTGCAGCAACCTTTGCTTTATTCCCCAGCATAGGATTACTTATCCTTTGTTTAGCTTTCTACTTCTACTTAGTCTCTGCAACGACTTGCATATGTGAGACCACCATCTGGTATCTAATACCTAAGTAGAAACTTGACTTATATAAAGTTTTATTTTATTATGAACAAATCTATATCTGTAGCTGAAGCTTCATTAAACTTCTTCTACTTAACTACTACAACTCTCTTACAGTTGTTCTTCTAATGTCCCAGCTTATCGCAATGAAAGCAAACTCCTTTGCCCTCAGGACCACTTTTATTTATGTCATTTGTTTAGCCTTTCTTTTGCCTTCTACTCTTTTCTGACTCCTCAGAAATACCTTTGGTCATATTCCTCCGCTTAGAAGATTCATCTACGAGTAAGACTTGGTTTTTCTAGGAAGGAAAGTGACTCTCAACAGTCTTCCACATGTTTAGCTAATCAGTTAAACTGACTTTTAGCTTATTAATGTTTGAAGTTCATAACATATTGTGAATTAGAGTCAGTGAGTGACACCAAGATCGAATCTTGACTCAACTCTCCATCATTGACAAAACTGGTTATCCTAATTGATCAATCCAATTGATCATTTTTAGGACATTTGTCTTTTACTGTAATGCCATTGGTTATTATAGATCGGAAGAGCTCCTTAGATATCTTATATCTATTTGACCTACTTTGCTCACCATACAACTATTCAATGTGCAGCAATATAGTAGGTGTATCCATTTTCTCGTGTTGACGTTGTAACTCGATACTTATAGATGCGAGCATGATTCATTGAGCCACCTTTGCATCATATTGCCATTTAAAATAGCAATATCTTCCTCAGAGGCTTAGTCTGCAATGTTTGTAGAGATAGGCAAATTAATGACATTTGCTCGCTTTTCAACATTGAGAACTATTCTCAAATTTATTTAATCAATCTGAACAATTCGGTTTGATTAATTGTTAGCATACATTATGCTATGCAGTGTTAGTGAATTAAACATAGTAATATTCTTTAAGTGAATTAATAACAATATTAATATGCATTCGTTTTATTAATTACCAAAATAAATTAAGTCTTTATTTAAAATGGTATCTCCCACTATTTTCATCAAACTATATTACCCTCCTTATATAGTTCGGCAAATCTAGTTAAAGATTTGCTAGTGAGAAAAGGTTCCTATCGACATAAGTACAGCCTTGTGTATGCACAACAAACTATAGTTTATTCAATAGGTAGACAACTCCTTGTCAATTATATCAACATGTAACTCCTTTGGATTTTGCCTCTTAGATTATTATGATCATGTGTGTGCACATCCAGATCAAAATTATCTAAGTTAAGTCAAACCTAGCACTTCCATATAAGTGAAGAGAAAAATACCGTCTTTTTGTGTGCACAACAAAACAGTAATGTTCAATTCCTTTATAAGCATTAAATGTGATAAAACAACATCTCAAATAATCGATTTGAGCCTTGTGTGTTCACAACAAACCATATCGAGTATTTGATACTCTATCGTTTTATCATGCTAGAAGGCGACATTCGATATTTTTAATAAATATCTTTGAATGTTACAACTTAATATTATGAGTAGTAGAATAAATAAATTAGAATAATTCTAATTTTATTTAATTGAATTAAACTCATTTATTCCATGAATTAAACATTTTAATTCATTTTATAAATAATATTTATTCTACATCATGAGGGGATTGTTAATATTAATTGTCTCATCTTATTTAGCGCACATGCATATATATATATATAAAATACGTGTCATATTAATTAACATGCGAAGCATGTTTGATAATATATAATATATATAAATAAGCATGCACATATAGAATACTATATTCTACTTGGATTGATTATGGATTTTTATTCTAGTTTTGATCACTAGAGTCACCAAGTGAACCAAAAAGGTCAAACCTAAGGTGCAAGAATAAATTAAATTAAATGTAACTATTACATTTAAATTCGTGCTCCATTACAAACGAGTCTTCATGCGCTTCTTGCTTCTTTGCTCCAATTCTTCAAAATAATTCTAACTAATCCTATTACAAATTATTTACAATAAATAGAAATCTTGATCAACAGTCAAGGGGAAGTACATAGGAGTGAGATAGAATTATACATAAGAAAAATTAGAAAGACGAGATACGCAGACCCCATTTATAAAAACTCATTCATTCATGTATTTAATTAAAATTAAATCCAATCATATTGGTCAATAGTCCATAATCAATCCCATTTATTATCATATATATCAATATATATATTAATAAATAATATTTATCTCATGAATTAAATAAAACATTCCATATATGTATTGGTATCATTTAATGGGCAATTTAAAGTTGCATGAAATTCAATTTCATATTTAAAATAAACCATTTATTTTAATTATAAAATTATTTAAAAAATAAACTATTTATTTTTATTATTTTAAAATTACCCAAAATAAACTCTTTTATTTTGAAATTTTAAAATCTATATAAAATTACTAAACTGTTTAGCTAATTAATATATATATTATAAATATATCATATATATTAATAATATATATATATATATATATATATATATATATATATATATATATATAGTACAACAAAAGTGCTTGGTTGCTTTTACCATATTAACCAAAACCGTGGCTATTTGTTTGCTTTATTTGGTAAAGTGACTCTTATTTCGGTACAAGCTAATATATATCACATATATAATTAGCTTGCTTTTCGGTACAGTATATATATATATCCGAAACATTGAAGCATTTCCAATTTTCCAAAACCGAGAAGATGGCTTTAATAATATACATATTATAAACCGTGCGGCATACACCGCAAGATGAATTCGGTAATCATATTCGATATTAAAAAAAAAAAAAATTATACAATAAATTATGCCCAATAAATTATTCTAAACACATACCCATACATATATAAAATTAAAATAATTAATAATTCGCATAAGTTTGGCTCTTGATGCCACTGTTGGTTTGCAAAAATATGGCGTATATATAATCAAATTATATTAGCGCAACGGAAACAGAAAAAAAATCAGATTTTAAAGATTTTTGTAAAAACCAATAACCCGGATTTTTCTTATACGACAATTATTAATTTAAGAAGGATAAAAGAATTTATACATTTGTAAAATCAAGTTTCCACAGGTACTAGTTCATCTCCCTTTAATCCTTTCACGTTCTTCTTCAAATTCACCGATTAGATTCCATGGATCAATGTTAGCTCCCCAAGAGTGAAGCCTCTAGAGGTGATTCACCAAGAGATCTATGAATTAAAGAAGTGGATCTTGATTTCTCCAAACCATGGGTGGCTAGCCCTAATTCTCTCTCTCTCTCTCTCTCTCTCTCTCTCTCTCTCTCTCTCTCTCTCCCCTTAGATCTAGAGAATTATGGAGTACTCTCTCTATTATAATGAAAGAGTGTGTAACCTTCATCTATGATAAGACTCCTCTTATTTATAGATAGACTCCTCTTATTTATAGATATAGTCAACCCTCCTAAACTATTTAGGATTAGGATTTTAATTTAATTCCCAATTTAATTAGGAACAAAATTAATTAATTACAATTTCTAAACCATTTAGGAACTTAATTATTTAATAATGAGAGTACTTCTTATTAATTAATTACTAAACCATTTAGTAACTTAATTAATTATTATAATTACAATTCCTAAACTATTTAGGAACTTAATTATTTAATAATAATATTACTACTTATTAATTAATTCCTAAACCATTAAGGAACTAAATAATAATACTAGTAGTAATAATAATAATAGTAGTAATAATAATAATAATAATAATAATAATAATAATAATAATAATAATAATAATAATAATAATAATAATAATAATAATAATAATAATAATAATAAGACTCCTCTTATTAATTTATAATTAGTATTTCTAAAATACTAAATTATAAATATTAAGCTATTTAATTTATTCTATCATCATAGTATAAATTAAATATACTTAATTTATTATTACGATTATGCCATCCAATTCTAAAATAAATATTACTCTTTTGCAGTGTGTGTAATATCCCGGATATTTAAATGAATTAGAAATAAAGTATTTAATATTTAATAAAGGTTGGAGTTTGATAACCTAGTAGTGATAGATAAATATAGGTCCAAATTAAATTTAACGGACTAACTTAGATATGGTGATATCAAAATTTTTGATAAGTTAGCAAGTAAAGTGATAATTCAATACACTTGACTAACAGCAAGTCTAATTAAATTAGAAAAATTAATTAGTGGAGTTATGTAATTATGCGACATGATTGCGTGTAAATTAAATATGTATTTATTTGAATATATATATGCGTGCATATTTAGTAACATAATTTAATGGTTAATTAAATTGTGATAAATAGATAGATTAATATTAAATTAATCCGAATTTGAATTAAAAGGTTTATTGTGGAATTAATTTATTTTTTAATCAACAATTATGCAAATTGTTTATAAATTATTTGTGAGGAATAATTATGTAAATTATATAATTATAAATTATATAAAGTAGTTGAATTAATTAAGGGATATTGTAATTGTATATATGTACAACATTTAATTTCATATATATGTACATATATATAAAGGGATTAAATTAATTAAGTAATTTTAAATAGTAATTGAATGTAATGACCGAGAAAATTACGAACCCAATTTTTTTTTTTATTTAATTATATCCATAAGAAAATATGAGGTATGAAGTATGTGTATATGTGATAAGTGGTATGATGAGATGTATTAAATTAGTTAATTAAATTAATTAACTAAAGAAAGAAAAAGATTTCAAGAGAAGCTTATGTGATAAAATCACAAAGCTTGAATGTTGGCCTTGTATGGCAATTAAGAAGATTTTTATTAAGCAAGTTAATTACTTGTATGAATAATGCGAAAGAAGAAGCAAATGAATTATTTGAGATAATCCAATGTGGGAATAATTGTTCGTGTACGGTTAACTATTTTATAAACCCAATTTGATGATAAGGGATAGTGAATGAATTTATTTAATCAAGTCAAATTACTTGTATTATTAAGTGTTAGGGTTTTATTAAAACAAACCCAAGGATTTGTAAGTGCTAGGGTTATGTAAGCTAATTTAATTGAGGAGTCCAATGGACTTATAATTAGCAAATCTAATTGGATTATATTTTAAATCCAAATGAGTTGTTAAACTAGGTCAATTAATTTTACCTAGTAGCTTATGTAATTAAATTAAACTTTAGTCCATGTAATTAATTAAATAAGCCCAATGCTTATTTTAATTAAATGTAGCATAGTTATTTAAATGCTAGCCCAATGTGTTAATTAAATTGAGCCCAACCAATTAATTGGATGAGCCCAATATATTATATCCTAGAGTCCAAAGTGGAGCCCAATAGCAAGTCAAAATGTTGGTCAAATATTATATATATGTATATATATATAAATAGACGTATATATGTATAATAAATGTAATAAAAATAAAGCAAAAATGGGGGATTAAATCCCATTTTGCTGAGATTTATGGGGGGCCCACATGGGGTGGCTTGATTTTGCAAGGTAGCTTCTTCCACACTTCTTTCCATAGTTGGCCAACCACCCTAGTCATTCCAATTGGTCATTCATGCAATAGTAACCTCACTTAAGCTCCTAATTTCACCAACACAAGATGATTAGTAGATTGATGAGGGATTAGTAATGTGCTATATATAGAGTGCTACTCTTAGTTGTTATGTTGGTTAGATCATTTGTAGCATTTCTTAGAGAGAAAATGGAGAGCATTTTCAAGAGAGAAAGAAAGAATACACTTGTGAGTGTGAGAAATTTCTACAAGAAGGGCTTGGTGAATGTCAAGTAGCATCCTCACATACTTTGGTAGGAGAAGAAGAAGAGCACACAAATCTCAAAGGTTTAAAAGTACTCTAACCTTCTCATATTTCATTTTTGTAGCCTAGATCGATTTTGAACGGTTAAAATCTATTTTTAACCGATCAAAACTTGTTTTGATGGTCTAGAAGTCTTAAACTATGTTATATATGTATATTCATAGTTTGATGTGTTTATATCATGATTTGGTATGTGTGGTATGCTTAAAAAAGGTAGAAATGTTCATATCGAACTTTACCGGTAAAATCCTATGTAGCTATGTAATATATTTTGTGTCATTTCAAAATGTACAAGTTAAATACTTGATTTATATGGGTAGAAAGTTTTATGTATGAGTTTATAAGAAAACCCAACTTGAATCTCACAAAAATATGAAATAACAAAGAAGTTATAATTTTTACCGCAAGGGAGGTCGTTTTGAAACCCTAAGTGGTTCGATCTTTAATTTTGTGTCAAAACGATTTCAAAAATGCGATCGAACTATGAAATGTTGTAAGACAAGAGGTTAGGAAGACAACGACACTAAGTTGGTGTCATTTGGATGAATAGATTTCATTTTATTCAAGTTTGAACCTTTAAAACCAAGGATTTGTGATTTTATTTTTCACTTTGTCCTTGTAAGCCGTTTTTAGTCCAGTTCCGTTCGGAATTTGGATTTGTGATGTAAAGTGAAATTGTAGATCATGAAATTCTAATGAATTTAGACTCAAGAATCACCTCAAAATGTTTCCGTATGACAAAGTTAGAACCAAATGAGTAAGAGAAGTTCCGGCAGCCAAAAAAATGGTCCGGCGTCTAGACGCCCTAGTGTACGCCCTTGCTTCTGTCCATGGGCGTCTAGACGCCCCAAAAATGCCTTGGAGTGGCGTCATGACGCCCGGGCTTGATAAAAAAATTATTTTATTATTTTTTTATTATTTTTAAATGAATAAATGTATTTTTAATGATAAATACTTGATTAATTATATTAGATAATAAATAAAATATTATTAAATAATTAATAATATTAGATAATGATTAAAATATTATTAAATGACTAATAATATTACTAAGATAATAAAATATTATTAAATGATTAATAATATTAGATAATGAATTAAATATTATTAAATGAATAATAATATTATTAAGAGATTAAAATGTTATTAAATGGTTAATAATATTAGTAAGTTAATAAAATATTATTAAATGATTAATAATATTAGTAAGTTAATAAAATATTATTAAATGGTTAATAATATGAGTAAGTTAATAAAATATTATTAAATGGTTAATAATATTGGTAAGTTAATAAAATATTATTAAATGATTAATAATATTAATAAAGGATTAAAATATTATTAAATGGTTAATAATATTACAATATGAATAAAATATTATTAAATAGTTAATAATATTAGATAATGAGTAGAATATTAATAAATGATTAATAATATTAATAAATGATTAAAATATTATTAAATGGTTAATAATATTAGTATGAGGATAAAATATTATTAAATGGTTAATAATATTAATGAGAGGAGAAGATATTATTAAAGGATTAATAATATTAGTAAGATGATAAAATATTATTAAATGGTTAATAATATTTATAAATGATTAAGATATTATTTGATAAATAATATCCTTGGGAATAGTGTAAAACATTATTTAGTTATTAATAATGTTAATAAGTGTTGAGATAATGAAGAGATTAAGATGATTATTAAATGGTTAATAATATTGAGGAACTAGATGATTTATTATTGAAATAATAAATGGTTAAAATATTATTATACGATTAATAATATTATTTGTGGTATTTATATATTATCAACAGTGATAATATTATAAAGCAATGAAGTGATAGTTATGTGATTTAAAATATTATCAATGGATTGATAATATTATTAAGAGATTTAAGGTTATGATTAAGTGATAGATGATTAAGACATATATGGTAAGGTTATTAATGTTAAATAAACCTATATGTGTTATGCTAATTGGAGGATCAATGTTGTTGAATATTAGGTCACCCAAATGAAGTAATTTTAAGTTGAATAGCAGTAGTCAGCGGAACAGGCAAGTTTCTCTGAACCTTAACTTGTATTTATTTCGCAAGTTATTTATGTAGAAATTGGAATTTATTTCTAATGCATGATGAAATAATTATTAAGAATTATTTCATATCTATATTGTTATTGACAATCGCACTTAGGTGCATTTGCATGACCGTTCACATTATGAACTGTTTAAAAAGAAATATCTATGCTATTTGTTTCAGCTAGATATTACATGTGATATTATGACTGTTCTTGTTATGAACTGTTCTAAGTGAGGGTTTTATGCCAATTGTTTCGGCTAGACCATGTACGTTTTAAATTCATTAATCTGAATATTATTGAAGTTAGTCCAAACCATATTGTTGTGGTGCGGAATCTGATGGGATAAGCTGAAATGAACAGAGCAAAGTAAGCAGATAAGCTTACGGTCGGATGGAACATTCCCGATCAAAACGAACTAGATGGTTATATTGTGCACTCTATAAACGTACGATAGGCTGATCACCTAAAGTACCCATCACCGGATATGTCAATCGAAATGATTGTTAATATTCAAAACGAACTGACAGTCTACTGTCAACAGGGTATTGTAAATACTCAAAACGTGTGTTCATGGTCTTGTGACCCTTTCAGCTTGATGAAGCAGTATGTTATGTCAATTGAATTATATTATTCAAAGTTGCATGTCTTCACAATTATTGTATATTGTTGAAGTTTCCAGAGCTAAATCTTTTTCATTCATGATATATCTTTTATTGTTTAATTAAACTTACTGAGCAAAGTAGTTGCTCACCTTTGCTATATCATGACCTATTTTTCAGTTAAGCCGACGAATATAAGAAGTGCAACGACAAAGTAAAGCTGAACGAGTAGATGTAATTAGATGCTATTTCTAAGTGGTAAACCTTTTGTATTATAAGGTAATGTTTATGTATTAAGGTTAGTGGAACCTGGGATTGATGGTACGAATTGTGATACAATTATGTATATTTTCCGCGAGATATTGAAGATGTATTTTATGAATGTTTGACAAGTGTTGAATAGTGAGCACCGAACCCGAGGTTAAAGGGACCCGGATTTGGGGGCGTCACAGGTTGGTATCAGAGCTGTAGGTTATAAACCTTAGGTGGGGGAAAAACCTTAGGATTATGACCGTAGAGAAGACAAGAAAACTCATAAAGAGTTTAGGAGATGAATTGTGGAAAATTCATCAAGTAAGAAAAGTTATGTGTAAGTAAGAACAAATCTGTTATTAGATTGGAAGAGTATGAGGATTCGGAAGATGATCCGAATGTTAGAGTTAAGCAATGATGAAGAAAAGAGAGTAAGGATTGAGAGATACTTAATCTATGGAGAATAGATAAGAAGAAGTGATCAGATGTAAATGTGGCTAAGTAAAATAGAAGGAAGTGATGTTAAGGAATGATTCGAGGACATTGATGATATCTTGAGAAGATTGATCTATATGGATCGGTGGTAATAAAGATGATCAGAGTAAATAGAGATGAAATAATGGGTTAAACACATAAGTTGTGGAAGAGTTAAATGAATGATAGAAGAATGAACAGATTTTTGGAGTCAATCATAAAAGCATATAATGATGAAGTGATTGAGAAAAAGTAGAGTGATGGTAGGAAGAGATAAGCATGATAAAGAATTACATAAGAATGATAATAGTGTATGTTGAGGAGTTTAACTTTAGAAGTATATATCTTTGGGAGTTTGACTTTAGAGAATATGTTTGAAGAATTACGTTTTGGAAGTTATTTTAGAAGATTTAAAAATCGGATGATTTTCTAATCTATAAGATTGAATTTGATCTATGCAAATGATGAAAGAAGTTATAAAATTTTGAAAATCCCAACTTTGGAGTTAAGAAGCGGGATATGTTATTAGCATGGTGCTGAGAACAAGTATAGTACTAAGTACTAATGTGATGCATATTAAGATGTTTATTAAATATGCAATTGGATGATAGAAAGACAAGGTGACGATAAGATTAAAGTTTGAAGAATGTGGGTTGAATGTGAAGATCGAGATATAGCGGTTAGGCTATCAAACGATCTGAAGATAGGTGACTGATAATTGTGTGTATGATTAATAAGCAAAAGAATGCTTAAAAGTGTGTAGCTGTATAAATGATAGGGTACTACGTACCAAGGAAGGATATGTTAACAAATTTTAAGTGATGGATTATGTGTTGGCATTAAAGGTATATGCCTAAAATCTATAGAGAGGTAATAATACTACCGTATTATGCAAACATTAATGTCAAGAGAAAGTTCTTAAGAAAGAATGCTCTAGACAATAGGGAAGAAAGTTAAGGAATTAGACCATAATTCCTTACAGACAATTGATGAGTCTAATAGTAGACGCTTTTGAGGAATGAATCAATGAAATTGGAGAAAATCCCGAGACAAGGAATAAATATCTGAAAGAAGATATCAAAGAAGTGATAGAAGACATCTTATAATAAGATTGTTGTGTAGTAGAAAAAACAATAATAAGATCGTGAAATGATCTACGAAGTTGACCTCGTGAGGAGTTATGTGTTAAAGTATGGATTAAGAAAATTCATACTAAGTTAATAAGAAAATTAGAGGTTGTAGATTTTATTTGAGGACTCATATTAGTGGTTGAGTTGTGCAATTCCTTGTATGGGCGGGGAATTAGTGCTTGGTTTAAGAACCGCTTAGCTTCCTATAGTAATATAGTGGCCGAGTTGACCAATTTCTTGTATGGGCAGGAGATTGTGTTTGGTTCGACAACCACTTAGCTTCCTAATTATGATAATCATTGGAATCTTGGGTCGCGCTATTCGATGTATATATGGTAAGAAGGTGAGTCTTTTCTCATAATATATCGGATAGGTAGAGAATGTTGAGATTAGGTGCGTGTTCTTAAAACTCACACGTATGGTAAGTTCGTGACTCATAATTGTATGGTGGAGCCCCTCAGCGAATGGACGATTAAGGTCTGACTAGGATAAGCTCCTCAAGCCACGCGATTGTGGTAAGTTCCTGAACTCATACTGTGTGGTAAGTTCGATGAACAATTTGTAATGTAGGATAGAACAAGGTCATAGATAAGGATTTAGTTATCAGTGAATTGAGAATTGTGTGAGGACAGTATTGTTCTTCTGAATACTACTGGTAGGTTGTGTTATATAGTGAAGTCTTGCATCAAGGAGCAAGCTATGATTTGAAGAAGGATAAGGTGGGTAATCACGTTTGTGGCACCACAGTTACTTAGATTTAAAGGGAATCATTATCAGAGAAGGTGTGAGTATTTGTTTTAAAGATACAGAGACTTCATCAAGAGGAAGAAAGGAAGAAGCTGATAAACATCATGAGAAATTTTCAAGAATACGATGTTGGGTATAAGACTAATGAAGGATATAATGAGGAATAAATGACAATGTTTAGCATGATAGTGAAGTTTTTCTGGATGAGGAGAAATTAAAGAAGAATAGTGATACACTACTTAGCAATCAAGTACGTGTAAGAAACATAAGAAGAAGAAGGCATTTGAGTTATTAAGATCCTTGGTAAGGAATGTAAAATATGTATATAAAAGGAAGAAGAAGTGAATAAGAGGACTAAGAGACAACAGATAATAGTAAATCCCAAACTCTAGGAGTATGTGGGATATGTGGTTGAGTTAAATCCCGACTTTTGGTGGTCAGTATGGGATATGATCATTTATGTACAAATGTTTCAGAATGTAATGTGCCAAGGCACTACTGTTTGCGTATAAATAGAAAATGCGTAATGTTTATATGCTTTGAAGTAATTAATGTGAGCATTAAATAGTAAATGCTATAAGAATGATTGTAATAGTCAAAAAGTATGATAATAACGTAAGTTTTGTGTTAAAAACAGGTAATGCCGCCACGTAGACAACCCCGAAACCCGAGAGCAGAAGGATCAGTTAATAATGAAGGAGGTCAGGTAGACCCGATGCAAACTTTTGTTAATATGTTAGCAGAAGCAATTCAAAATCAAACCCCAGCAGTTGGAAGTTCGCTGGTAAATCAATTGGCGAACTTTAAGGATTTTAAAATAGTAGGACCACCGGAGTTTCGAGGAACAATAGATCCGATCGAAGCTCAGACGTGGATAGAAGAGATGGAGAAAGTGTTTGAAGTTACGCGTGTTGCGGAAGAACAGAAAACAACATTTGCCACCTTCATGATGAAGGGAGAGGCTAATTATTGGTGGAAGGCTAATAAAAATCGAGTAGGAGAAGGAATTGTTGCGTGGACTCGATTTAAGGAGTTATTCTTTGAAAACTATTTTTCAAATAGTACTCAAATAAGGATGGAAGTAAAATTTTTAGAACTCAAACAGGGGAACATGATGGTAGCAGAATATGCCGCCAAGTTCAATGAACTAGCGAGATTTGCGCCACATCAAGTGGACACGGAAGAACGAAAGGCAAGAAGGTTTGAACAAGGATTAAGTCCATGGATCTACAGTAAGGTTTCAATTCTTCAGATTAATACATTTTCAACAATGCTGGAGAAGGCAATAATAGCAGAAGGCGGGAGAGAATCGTTGTCAACATATAATCAAGAGATGAAAGGAAATAATAGTGAGGAAGAAAATGGTAAAGATAGTAGCGAAGATTGTAACACTCAGAAACGAAAGAGGAGCCATAAAAATGGTAAGAATGGTCAAAGAAAAGGCAAACGAAAAATTGAAAGTTGTGAAAGTTGTGGAAAGAACCACATAGGTGTACGTCTAAAAGGGACAGATAGTTGCTATAGATGTGGAGGGAAAGGACACGGTGCTTCAAACTGTCCTGGTCCAAGGAAAAATAGAAAGTGTTTTATTTGTGGGGGAATGAGTCATCCATTTAAGGACTGCCCGAAGAAGGAAAGCAAGGCGAGAAGTAATATCAAGAAAGTCAAGAGGCATGGTGACAGGTATTTTTCGATCAATAATATAATCGTTTAGGTATTATTTGATTCGAATACTATCTGTCCGAGAATTTCACTAAATAAATAGAATTTCTCGAAGAAAATAGAATACTTTATTAAATTAAAATGCCTTTAAATCAAAGGATTATGTTGGTTAGATAAAGAGTAAGTTATCCGTAAAATGAATCCGGATATACGAGGAAAAGAGTCAGGAAAAGATCAGATGATAAGAAAATTTTAAGTAATCTTATAACGGTGATTCTGGGGACAGAATCCTTATAAGGAGGGGTGAATGTAATGACCGAGAAAATTACGAACCCAATTTTTTATTTTTATTTAATTATATCCATAAGAAAATATGAGGTATGAAGTATGTGTATATGTGATAAGTGGTATGATGAGATGTATTAAATTAGTTAATTAAATTAATTAACTAAAGAAAGAAAAAGATTTCAAGAGAAGCTTATGTGATAAAATCACAAAGCTTGAATGTTGGCCTTGTATGGCAATTAAGAAGATTTTTATTAAGCAAGTTAATTACTTGTATGAATAATGCGAAAGAAGAAGCAAATGAATTATTTGAGATAATCCAATGTGGGAATAATTGTTCGTGTACGGTTAACTATTTTATAAACCCAATTTGATGATAAGGGATAGTGAATGAATTTATTTAATCAAGTCAAATTACTTGTATTATTAAGTGTTAGTGTTTTATTAAAACAAACCCAAGGATTTGTAAGTGCTAGGGTTATGTAAGCTAATTTAATTGAGGAGTCCAATGGACTTATAATTAGCAAATCTAATTGGATTATATTTTAAATCCAAATGAATTGTTAAACTAGGTCAATTAATTTTACCTAGTAGCTTATGTAATTAAATTAAACTTTAGTCCATGTAATTAATTAAATAAGCCCAATGCTTATTTTAATTAAATGTAGCATAGTTATTTAAATGCTAGCCCAATGTGTTAATTAAATTGAGCCCAACCAATTAATTGGATGAGCCCAATATATTATATCCTAGAGTCCAAAGTGGAGCCCAATAGCAAGTCAAAATGTTGGTCAAATATTATATATATGTATATATATAAATAGACGTATATATGTATAATAAATGTAATAAAAATAAAGCAAAAATGGGGGATTAAATCCCATTTTGCTGAGATTTATGGGGGCCCCACATGGGGTGGCTTGATTTTGCAAGGTAGCTTCTTCCACACTTCTTTCCATAGTTGGCCAACCACCCTAGTCATTCCAATTGGTCATTCATGCAATAGTAACCTCACTTAAGCTCCTAATTTCACCAACACAAGATGATTAGTAGATTGATGAGGGATTAGTAATGTGCTATATATAGAGTGCTACTCTTAGTTGTTATGTTGGTTAGATCATTTGTAGCATTTCTTAGAGAGAAAATGGAGAGCATTTTCAAGAGAGAAAGAAAGAATACACTTGTGAGTGTGAGAAATTTCTACAAGAAGGGCTTGGTGAATGTCAAGTAGCATCCTCACATACTTTGGTAGGAGAAGAAGAAGAGCACACAAATCTCAAAGGTTTAAAAGTACTCTAACCTTCTCATATTTCATTTTTGTAGCCTAGATCGATTTTGAACGGTTAAAATCTATTTTTAACCGATCAAAACTTGTTTTGATGGTCTAGAAGTCTTAAACTATGTTATATATGTATATTCATAGTTTGATGTGTTTATATCATGATTTGGTATGTGTGGTATGCTTAAAAAAGGTAGAAATGTTCATATCGAACTTTACCGGTAAAATCCTATGTAGCTATGTAATATATTTTGTGTCATTTCAAAATGTACAAGTTAAATACTTGATTTATATGGGTAGAAAGTTTTAGGTATGAGTTTATAAGAAAACCCAACTTGAATCTCACAAAAATATGAAATAACAAAGAAGTTATAATTTTTACCGCAAGGTAGGTCGTTTTGAAACCCTAAGTGGTTCGATCTTTAATTTTGTGTCAAAACGATTTCAAAAATGCGATCGAACTATGAAATGTTGTAAGACAAGAGGTTAGGAAGACAACGACACTAAGTTGGTGTCATTTGGATGAATAGATTTCATTTTATTTAAGTTTGAACCTTTAAAACCAAGGATTTGTGATTTTATTTTTCACTTTGTCCTTGTAAGCCGTTTTTAGTCCAGTTCCGTTCGGAATTTGGATTTGTGATGTAAAGTGAAATTGTAGATCATGACATTCTAATGAATTTAGACTCAAGAATCACCACAAAATGTTTCCGTATGACAAAGTTATGACCAAATGAGTAAGAGAGGTTCCGGCAGCCAAAAAAATGGTCCGGCGTCTAGACGCCCTAGTGTACGCCCTTGCTTCTGTCCATGGGCGTCTAGACGCCCCAAAAATGCCTTGGAGTGGCGTCATGACGCCCGGGCTTGATAAAAAAATTATTTTATTATTTTATTATTATTTTTAAATGAATAAATGTATTTTTAATGATAAATAATTGATTAATTATATTAGATAATAAATAAAATATTATTAAATAATTAATAATATTAGATAATGATTAAAATATTATTAAATGACTAATAATATTACTAAGATAATAAAATATTATTAAATGATTAATAATATTAGATAATGAATAAAATATTATTAAATGAATAATAATATTATTAAGAGATTAAAATGTTATTAAATGGTTAATAATATTAGTAAGTTAATAAAATATTATTAAATGATTAATAATATTAGTAAGTTAATAAAATATTATTAAATGGTTAATAATATTAGATAATGAATAAAATATTATTAAATGGTTAATAATATTGGTAAGTTAATAAAATATTATTAAATGATTAATAATATTAATAAAGGATTAAAATATTATTAAATGGTTAATAATATTACAATATGAATAAAATATTATTAAATAGTTAATAATATTAGATAATGAGTAGAATATTAATAAATGATTAATAATATTAATAAATGATTAAAATATTATTAAATGGTTAATAATATTAGTATGAGGATAAAATATTATTAAATGGTTAATAATATTAATGAGAGGAGAAGATATTATTAAAGGATTAATAATATTAGTAAGATGATAAAATATTATTAAATGGTTAATAATATTTATAAATGATTAAGATATTATTTGATAAATAATATCCTTGGGAATAGTGTAAAACATTATTTAGTTATTAATAATGTTAATAAGTGTTGAGACAATGAAGAGATTAAGATGATTATTAAATGGTTAATAATATTGAGGAACTAGATGATTTATTATTGAAATAATAAATGGTTAAAATATTATTATACGATTAATAATATTATTTGTGGTATTTATATATTAGCAACAATGATAATATTATAAAGCAATGAAGTGATAGTTATGTGATTTAAAATATTATCAAGGGATTGATAATATTATTAAGAGATTTAAGGTTATGATTAAGTGATAGATGATTAAGACATATATGGTAAGGTTATTAATGTTAAATAAACCTATATGTGTTATGCTAATTGGAGGATCAATGTTGTTGAATATTAGGTCACCCAAATGAAGTAATTTTAAGTTGAATAGCAGTAGTCAGCGGAACAGGCAAGTTTCTCTGAACCTTAACTTGTATTTATTTCGCAAGTTATTTATGTAGAAATTGGAATTTATTTCTAATGCATGATGAAATAATTATTAAGAATTATTTCATATCTATATTGTTATTGACAATCGCACTTAGGTGCATTTGCATGACCGTTCACATTATGAACTGTTTAAAGAGAAATATCTATGCTATTTGTTTCAGCTAGATATTACATGTGATATTATGACTGTTCTTGTTATGAACTGTTCTAAGTGAGGGTTCTATGCCAATTGTTTCGGCTAGACCATGTACGTTTTAAATTCATTAATCTGAATATTATTGAAGTTAGTCCAAACCATATTGTTGTGGTGCGGAATCTGATGGGATAAGCTGAAATGAACAGAGCAAAGTAAGCAGATAAGCTTACGGTCGGATGGAACATTCCCGATCAAAACGAACTAGATGGTTATATTGTGCACTCTATAAACGTACGATAGGCTGATCACCTAAAGTACCCATCACCGGATATGTCAATCGAAATGATTGTTAATATTCAAAACGAACTGACAGTCTACTGTCAACAGGGTATTGTAAATACTCAAAACGTGTGTTCATGGTCTTGTGACCCTTTCAGCTTGATGAAGCAGTATGTTATGTCAATTGAATTATATTATTCAAAGTTGCATGTCTTCACAATTATTGTATATTGTTGAAGTTTCCAGAGCTAAATCTTTTTCATTCATGATATATCTTTTATTGTTTAATTAAACTTGCTGAGCAAAGTAGTTGCTCACCTTTGCTATATCATGACCTATTTTTCAGTTAAGCCGACGAATATAAGAAGTGCAACGACAAAGTAAAGCTGAACGAGTAGATGTAATTAGATGCTATTTCTAAGTGGTAAACCTTTTGTATTATAAGGTAATGTTTATGTATTAAGGTTAGTGGAACCTGGGATTGATGGTACGAATTGTGATACAATTATGTATATTTTCCGCGAGATATTGAAGATGTATTTTATGAATGTTTGACAAGTGTTGAATAGTGAGCACCGAACCCGAGGTTAAAGGGACCCGGATTTGGGGGCGTCACAGGTTGGTATCAGAGCTGTAGGTTATAAACCTTAGGTGGGGGAAAGACCTTAGGATTATGACCGTAGAGAAGACAAGAAAACTCATAAAGAGTTTAGGAGATGAATTGTGGAAAATTCATCAAGTAAGAAAAGTTATGTGTAAGTAAGAACAAATCTGTTATTAGATTGGAAGAGTATGAGGATTCGGAAGATGATCCGAATGTTAGAGTTAAGCAATGATGAAGAAAAGAGAGTAAGGATTGAGAGATACTTAATCTATGGAGAATAGATAAGAAGAAGTGATCAGATGTAAATGTGGCTAAGTAAAATAGAAGGAAGTGATGTTAAGGAATGATTCGAGGACATTGATGATATCTTGAGAAGATTGATCTATATGGATCGGTGGTAATAAAGATGATCAGAGTAAATAGAGATGAAATAATGGGTTAAACACATAAGTTGTGGAAGAGTTAAATGAATGATAGAAGAATGAACAGATTTTTGGAGTCAATCATAAAAGCATATAATGATGAAGTGATTGAGAAAAAGTAGAGTGATGGTAGGAAGAGATAAGCATGATAAAGAATTACATAAGAATGATAATAGTGTATGTTGAGGAGTTTAACTTTAGAAGTATATATCTTTGGGAGTTTGACTTTAGAGAATATGTTTGAAGAATTACGTTTTGGAAGTTATTTTAGAAGATTTAAAAATCGGATGATTTTCTAATCTATAAGATTGAATTTGATCTATGCAAATGATGAAAGAAGTTATAAAATTTTGAAAATCCCAACTTTGGAGTTAAGAAGCGGGATATGTTATTAGCATGGTGCTGAGAACAAGTATAGTACTAAGTACTAATGTGATGCATATTAAGATGTTTATTAAATATGCAATTGGATGATAGAAAGACAAGGTGACGATAAGATTAAAGTTTGAAGAAT
Organism: Hedera helix; assembly: GCA_947179155.2. Lineage (NCBI taxonomy): Eukaryota > Viridiplantae > Streptophyta > Magnoliopsida > Apiales > Araliaceae > Hedera > Hedera helix. The sequence goes on from OX359266.1 coordinate 25,771,043, forward strand.
GTGGGTTGAATGTGAAGATCGAGATATAGCGGTTAGGCTATCAAACGATCTGAAGATAGGTGACTGATAATTGTGTGTATGATTAATAAGCAAAAGAATGCTTAAAAGTGTGTAGCTGTATAAATGATAGGGTACTACGTACCAAGGAAGGATATGTTAACAAATTTTAAGTGATGGATTATGTGTTGGCATTAAAGGTATATGCCTAAAATCTATAGAGAGGTAATAATACTACCGTATTATGCAAACATTAATGTCAAGAGAAAGTTCTTAAGAAAGAATGCTCTAGACAATAGGGAAGAAAGTTAAGGAATTAGACCATAATTCCTTACAGACAATTGATGAGTCTAATAGTAGACGCTTTTGAGGAATGAATCAATGAAATTGGAGAAAATCCCGAGACAAGGAATAAATATCTGAAAGAAGATATCAAAGAAGTGATAGAAGACATCTTATAATAAGATTGTTGTGTAGTAGAAAAAACAATAATAAGATCGTGAAATGATCTACGAAGTTGACCTCGTGAGGAGTTATGTGTTAAAGTATGGATTAAGAAAATTCATACTAAGTTAATAAGAAAATTAGAGGTTGTAGATTTTATTTGAGGACTCATATTAGTGGTTGAGTTGTGCAATTCCTTGTATGGGCGGGGAATTAGTGCTTGGTTTTAGAACCGCTTAGCTTCCTATAGTAATATAGTGGCCGAGTTGACCAATTTCTTGTATGGGCAGGAGATTGTGTTTGGTTCGACAACCACTTAGCTTCCTAATTATGATAATCATTGGAATCTTGGGTCGCGCTATTCGATGTATATATGGTAAGAAGGTGAGTCTTTTCTCATAATACATCGGATAGGTAGAGAATGTTGAGATTAGGTGCGTGTTCTTAAAACTCACACGTATGGTAAGTTCGTGACTCATAATTGTATGGTGGAGCCCCTCAGCGAATGGACGATTAAGGTCTGACTAGGATAAGCTCCTCAAGCCACGCGATTGTGGTAAGTTCCTGAACTCATACTGTGTGGTAAGTTCGATGAACAATTTGTAATGTAGGATAGAACAAGGTCATAGATAAGGATTTAGTTATCAGTGAATTGAGAATTGTGTGAGGACAGTATTGTTCTTCTGAATACTACTGGTAGGTTGTGTTATATAGTGAAGTCTTGCATCAAGGAGCAAGCTATGATTTGAAGAAGGATAAGGTGGGTAATCACGTTTGTGGCACCACAGTTACTTAGATTTAAAGGGAATCATTATCATAGAAGGTGTGAGTATTTGTTTTAAAGATACAGAGACTTCATAAAGAGGAAGAAAGGAAGAAGCTGATAAACAGCATGAGAAATTTTCAAGAATACGATGTTGGGTATAAGACTAATGAAGGATATAATGAGGAATAAATGACAATGTTTAGCATGATAGTGAAGTTTTTCTGGATGAGGAGAAATTAAAGAAGAATAGTGATACACTACTTAGCAATCAAGTACGTGTAAGAAACATAAGAAGAAGAAGGCATTTGAGTTATTAAGATCCTTGGTAAGGAATGTAAAATATGTATATAAAAGGAAGAAGAAGTGAATAAGAGGACTAAGAGACAACAGATAATAGTAAATCCCAAACTCTAGGAGTATGTGGGATATGTGGTTGAGTTAAATCCCGACTTTTGGTGGTCAGTATGGGATATGATCATTTATGTATAAATGTTTCAGAATGTAATGTGCCAAGGCACTACTGTTTGCGTATAAATAGAAAATGCGTAATGTTTATATGCTTTGAAGTAATTAATGTGAGCATTAAATAGTAAATGCTATAAGAATGATTGTAATAGTCAAAAAGTATGATAATAACGTAAGTTTTGTGTTAAAAACAGGTAATGCCGCCACGTAGACAACCCCGAAACCCGAGAGCAGAAGGATCAGTTAATAATGGAGGAGGTCAGGTAGACCCGATGCAAACTTTTGTTAATATGTTAGCAGAAGCAATTCAAAATCAAACCCCAGCAGTTGGAAGTTCGCTGGTAAATCAATTGGCGAACTTTAAGGATTTTAAAATAGTAGGACCACCGGAGTTTCGAGGAACAATAGATCCGATCGAAGCTCAGACGTGGATAGAAGAGATGGAGAAAGTGTTTGAAGTTACGCGTGTTGCGGAAGAACAGAAAACAACATTTGCCACCTTCATGATGAAGGGAGAGGCTAATTATTGGTGGAAGGCTAATAAAAATCGAGTAGGAGAAGGAATTGTTGCGTGGACTCGATTTAAGGAGTTATTCTTTGAAAACTATTTTTCAAATAGTACTCAAATAAGGATGGAAGTAAAATTTTTAGAACTCAAACAGGGGAACATGATGGTAGCAGAATATGCCGCCAAGTTCAATGAACTAGCGAGATTTGCGCCACATCAAGTGGACACGGAAGAACGAAAGGCAAGAAGGTTTGAACAAGGATTAAGTCCATGGATCTACAGTAAGGTTTCAATTCTTCAGATTAATACATTTTCAACAATGCTGGAGAAGGCAATAATAGCAGAAGGCGGGAGAGAATCGTTGTCAACATATAATCAAGAGATGAAAGGAAATAATAGTGAGGAAGAAAATGGTAAAGATAGTAGCGAAGATTGTAACACTCAGAAACGAAAGAGGAGCCATAAAAATGGTAAGAATGGTCAAAGAAAAGGCAAACGAAAAATTGAAAGTTGTGAAAGTTGTGGAAAGAACCACATAGGTCTACGTCTAAAAGGGACAGATAGTTGCTATAGATGTGGAGGGAAAGGACACGGTGCTTCAAACTGTCCTGGTCCAAGGAAAAATAGAAAGTGTTTTATTTGTGGGGGAATGAGTCATCCATTTAAGGACTGCCCGAAGAAGGAAAGCAAGGCGAGAAGTAATATCAAGAAAGTCAAGAGGCATGGTGACAGGTATTTTTCGATCAATAATATAATCGTTTAGGTATTATTTGATTCGAATACTATCTGTCCGAGAATTTCACTAAATAAATAGAATTTCTCGAAGAAAATAGAATACTTTATTAAATTAAAATGCCTTTAAATCAAAGGATTATGTTGGTTAGATAAAGAGTAAGTTATCCGTAAAATGAATCCGGATATACGAGGAAAAGAGTCAGGAAAAGATCAGATGATAAGAAAATTTTAAGTAATCTTATAACGGTGATTCTGGGGACAGAATCCTTATAAGGAGGGGTGAATGTAATGACCGAGAAAATTACGAACCCAATTTTTTATTTTTATTTAATTATATCCATAAGAAAATATGAGGTATGAAGTATGTGTATGTGTGATAAGTGGTATGATGAGATGTATTAAATTAGTTAATTAAATTAATTAACTAAAGAAAGAAAAAGATTTCAAGAGAAGCTTATGTGATAAAATCACAAAGCTTGAATGTTGGCCTTGTATGGCAATTAAGAAGATTTTTATTAAGCAAGTTAATTACTTGTATGAATAATGCGAAAGAAGAAGCAAATGAATTATTTGAGATAATCCAATGTGGGAATAATTGTTCGTGTACGGTTAACTATTTTATAAACCCAATTTGATGATAAGGGATAGTGAATGAATTTATTTAATCAAGTCAAATTACTTGTATTATTAAGTGTTAGGGTTTTATTAAAACAAACCCAAGGATTTGTAAGTGCTAGGGTTATGTAAGCTAATTTAATTGAGGAGTCAAATGGACTTATAATTAGCAAATCTAATTGGATTATATTTTAAATCCAAATGAGTTGTTAAACTAGGTCAATTAATTTTACCTAGTAGCTTATGTAATTAAATTAAACTTTAGTCCATGTAATTAATTAAATAAGCCCAATGCTTATTTTAATTAAATGTAGCATAGTTATTTAAATGCTAGCCCAATGTGTTAATTAAATTGAGCCCAACCAATTAATTGGATGAGCCCAATATATTATATCCTAGAGTCCAAAGTGGAGCCCAATAGCAAGTCAAAATGTTGGTCAAATATTATATATATGTATATATATAAATAGACGTATATATGTATAATAAATGTAATAAAAATAAAGCAAAAATGGGGGATTAAATCCCATTTTGCTGAGATTTATGGGGGCCCCACATGGGGTGGCTTGATTTTGCAAGGTAGCTTCTTCCACACTTCTTTCCATAGTTGGCCAACCACCCTAGTCATTCCAATTGGTCATTCATGCAATAGTAACCTCACTTAAGCTCCTAATTTCACCAACACAAGATGATTAGTAGATTGATGAGGGATTAGTAATGTGCTATATATAGAGTGCTACTCTTAGTTGTTATGTTGGTTAGATCATTTGTAGCATTTCTTAGAGAGAAAATGGAGAGCATTTTCAAGAGAGAAAGAAAGAATACACTTGTGAGTGTGAGAAATTTCTACAAGAAGGGCTTGGTGAATGTCAAGTAGCATCCTCACATACTTTGGTAGGAGAAGAAGAAGAGCACACAAATCTCAAAGGTTTAAAAGTACTCTAACCTTCTCATATTTCATTTTTGTAGCCTAGATCGATTTTGAACGGTTAAAATCTATTTTTAACCGATCAAAACTTGTTTTGATGGTCTAGAAGTCTTAAACTATGTTATATATGTATATTCATAGTTTGATGTGTTTATATCATGATTTGGTATGTGTGGTATGCTTAAAAAAGGTAGAAATGTTCATATCGAACTTTACCGGTAAAATCCTATGTAGCTATGTAATATATTTTGTGTCATTTCAAAATGTACAAGTTAAATACTTGATTTATATGGGTAGAAAGTTTTAGGTATGAGTTTATAAGAAAACCCAACTTGAATCTCACAAAAATATGAAATAACAAAGAAGTTATAATTTTTACCGCAAGGTAGGTCGTTTTGAAACCCTAAGTGGTTCGATCTTTAATTTTGTGTCAAAACGATTTCAAAAATGCGATCGAACTATGAAATGTTGTAAGACAAGAGGTTAGGAAGACAACGACACTAAGTTGGTGTCATTTGGATGAATAGATTTCATTTTATTCAAGTTTGAACCTTTAAAACCAAGGATTTGTGATTTTATTTTTCACTTTGTCCTTGTAAGCCGTTTTTAGTCCAGTTCCGTTCGGAATTTGGATTTGTGATGTAAAGTTAAATTGTAGATCATGAAATTCTAATGAATTTAGACTCAAGAATCACCTCAAAATGTTTCCGTATGACAAAGTTATGACCAAATGAGTAAGAGAGGTTCCGGCAGCCAAAAAAATGGTCCGGCGTCTAGACGCCCTAGTGTACGCCCTTGCTTCTGTCCATGGGCGTCTAGACGCCCCAAAAATGCCTTGGATTGGCGTCATGACGCCCGGGCTTGATAAAAAAATTATTTTATTATTTTATTATTATTTTTAAATGAATAAATGTATTTTTAATGATAAATAATTGATTAATTATATTAGATAATAAATAAAATATTATTAAATAATTAATAATATTAGATAATGATTAAAATATTATTAAATGACTAATAATATTACTAAGATAATAAAATATTATTAAATGATTAATAATATTAGATAATGAATAAAATATTATTAAATGAATAATAATATTATTAAGAGATTAAAATGTTATTAAATGGTTAATAATATTAGTAAGTTAATAAAATATTATTAAATGATTAATAATATTAGTAAGTTAATAAAATATTATTAAATGGTTAATAATATTAGATAATGAATAAAATATTATTAAATGGTTAATAATATTGGTAAGTTAATAAAATATTATTAAATGATTAATAATATTAATAAAGGATTAAAATATTATTAAATGGTTAATAATATTACAATATGAATAAAATATTATTAAATAGTTAATAATATTAGATAATGAGTAGAATATTAATAAATGATTAATAATATTAATAAATGATTAAAATATTATTAAATGGTTAATAATATTAGTATGAGGATAAAATATTATTAAATGGTTAATAATATTAATGAGAGGAGAAGATATTATTAAAGGATTAATAATATTAGTAAGATGATAAAATATTATTAAATGGTTAATAATATTTATAAATGATTAAGATATTATTTGATAAATAATATCCTTGGGAATAGTGTAAAACATTATTTAGTTATTAATAATGTTAATAAGTGTTGAGACAATGAAGAGATTAAGATGATTATTAAATGGTTAATAATATTGAGGAACTAGATGATTTATTATTGAAATAATAAATGGTTAAAATATTATTATACGATTAATAATATTATTTGTGGTATTTATATATTAGCAACAGTGATAATATTATAAAGCAATGAAGTGATAGTTATGTGATTTAAAATATTATCAAGGGATTGATAATATTATTAAGAGATTTAAGGTTATGATTAAGTGATAGATGATTAAGACATATATGGTAAGGTTATTAATGTTAAATAAACCTATATGTGTTATGCTAATTGGAGGATCAATGTTGTTGAATATTAGGTCACCCAAAGGAAGTAATTTTAAGTTGAATAGCAGTAGTCAGCGGAACAGGCAAGTTTCTCTGAACCTTAACTTGTATTTATTTCGCAAGTTATTTATGTAGAAATTGGAATTTATTTCTAATGCATGATGAAATAATTATTAAGAATTATTTCATATCTATATTGTTATTGACAATCGCACTTAGGTGCATTTGCATGACCGTTCACATTATGAACTGTTTAAAGAGAAATATCTATGCTATTTGTTTCAGCTAGATATTACATGTGATATTATGACTGTTCTTGTTATGAACTGTTCTAAGTGAGGGTTCTATGCCAATTGTTTCGGCTAGACCATGTACGTTTTAAATTCATTAATCTGAATATTATTGAAGTTAGTCCAAACCATATTGTTGTGGTGCGGAATCTGATGGGATAAGCTGAAATGAACAGAGCAAAGTAAGCAGATAAGCTTACGGTCGGATGGAACATTCCCGATCAAAACGAACTAGATGGTTATATTGTGCACTCTATAAACGTACGATAGGCTGATCACCTAAAGTACCCATCACCGGATATGTCAATCGAAATGATTGTTAATATTCAAAACGAACTGACAGTCTACTGTCAACAGGGTATTGTAAATACTCAAAACGTGTGTTCATGGTCTTGTGACCCTTTCAGCTTGATGAAGCAGTATGTTATGTCAATTGAATTATATTATTCAAAGTTGCATGTCTTCACAATTATTGTATATTGTTGAAGTTTCCAGAGCTAAATCTTTTTCATTCATGATATATCTTTTATTGTTTAATTAAACTTGCTGAGCAAAGTAGTTGCTCACCTTTGCTATATCATGACCTATTTTTCAGTTAAGCCGACGAATATAAGAAGTGCAACGACAAAGTAAAGCTGAACGAGTAGATGTAATTAGATGCTATTTCTAAGTGGTAAACCTTTTGTATTATAAGGTAATGTTTATGTATTAAGGTTAGTGGAACCTGGGATTGATGGTACGAATTGTGATACAATTATGTATATTTTCCGCGAGATATTGAAGATGTATTTTATGAATGTTTGACAAGTGTTGAATAGTGAGCACCGAACCCGAGGTTAAAGGGACCCGGATTTGGGGGCGTCACAGGTTGGTATCAGAGCTGTAGGTTATAAACCTTAGGTGGGGGAAAGACCTTAGGATTATGACCGTAGAGAAGACAAGAAAACTCATAAAGAGTTTAGGAGATGAATTGTGGAAAATTCATCAAGTAAGAAAAGTTATGTGTAAGTAAGAACAAATCTGTTATTAGATTGGAAGAGTATGAGGATTCGGAAGATGATCCGAATGTTAGAGTTAAGCAATGATGAAGAAAAGAGAGTAAGGATTGAGAGATACTTAATCTATGGAGAATAGATAAGAAGAAGTGATCAGATGTAAATGTGGCTAAGTAAAATAGAAGGAAGTGATGTTAAGGAATGATTCGAGGACATTGATGATATCTTGAGAAGATTGATCTATATGGATCGGTGGTAATAAAGATGATCAGAGTAAATAGAGATGAAATAATGGGTTAAACACATAAGTTGTGGAAGAGTTAAATGAATGATAGAAGAATGAACAGATTTTTGGAGTCAATCATAAAAGCATATAATGATGAAGTGATTGAGAAAAAGTAGAGTGATGGTAGGAAGAGATAAGCATGATAAAGAATTACATAAGAATGATAATAGTGTATGTTGAGGAGTTTAACTTTAGAAGTATATATCTTTGGGAGTTTGACTTTAGAGAATATGTTTGAAGAATTACGTTTTGGAAGTTATTTTAGAAGATTTAAAAATCGGATGATTTTCTAATCTATAAGATTGAATTTGATCTATGCAAATGATGAAAGAAGTTATAAAATTTTGAAAATCCCAACTTTGGAGTTAAGAAGCGGGATATGTTATTAGCATGGTGCTGAGAACAAGTATAGTACTAAGTACTAATGTGATGCATATTAAGATGTTTATTAAATATGCAATTGGATGATAGAAAGACAAGGTGACGATAAGATTAAAGTTTGAAGAATGTGGGTTGAATGTGAAGATCGAGATATAGCGGTTAGGCTATCAAACGATCTGAAGATAGGTGACTGATAATTGTGTGTATGATTAATAAGCAAAAGAATGCTTAAAAGTGTGTAGCTGTATAAATGATAGGGTACTACGTACCAAGGAAGGATATGTTAACAAATTTTAAGTGATGGATTATGTGTTGGCATTAAAGGTATATGCCTAAAATCTATAGAAAGGTAATAATACTACCGTATTATGCAAACATTAATGTCAAGAGAAAGTTCTTAAGAAAGAATGCTCTAGACAATAGGGAAGAAAGTTAAGGAATTAGACCATAATTCCTTACAGACAATTGATGAGTCTAATAGTAGACGCTTTTGAGGAATGAATCAATGAAATTGGAGAAAATCCCGAGACAAGGAATAAATATCTGAAAGAAGATATCAAAGAAGTGATAGAAGACATCTTATAATAAGATTGTTGTGTAGTAGAAAAAACAATAATAAGATCGTGAAATGATCTACGAAGTTGACCTCGTGAGGAGTTATGTGTTAAAATATGGATTAAGAAAATTCATACTAAGTTAATAAGAAAATTAGAGGTTGTAGATTTTATTTGAGGACTCATATTAGTGGTTGAGTTGTGCAATTCCTTGTATGGGCGGGGAATTAGTGCTTGGTTTTAGAACCGCTTAGCTTCCTATAGTAATATAGTGGCCGAGTTGACCAATTTCTTGTATGGGCAGGAGATTGTGTTTGGTTCGACAACCACTTAACTTCCTAATTATGATAATCATTGGAATCTTGGGTCGCGCTATTCGATGTATATATGGTAAGAAGGTGAGTCTTTTCTCATAATACATCGGATAGGTAGAGAATGTTGAGATTAGGTGCGTGTTCTTAAAACTCACACGTATGGTAAGTTCGTGACTCATAATTGTATGGTGGAGCCCCTCAGCGAATGGACGATTAAGGTCTGACTAGGATAAGCTCCTCAAGCCACGCGATTGTGGTAAGTTCCTGAACTCATACTGTGTGGTAAGTTCGATGAACAATTTGTAATGTAGGATAGAACAAGGTCATAGATAAGGATTTAGTTATCAGTGAATTGAGAATTGTGTGAGGACAGTATTGTTCTTCTGAATACTACTGGTAGGTTGTGTTATATAGTGAAGTCTTGCATCAAGGAGCAAGCTATGATTTGAAGAAGGATAAGGTGGGTAATCACGTTTGTGGCACCACAGTTACTTAGATTTAAAGGGAATCATTATCATAGAAGGTGTGAGTATTTGTTTTAAAGATACAGAGACTTCATAAAGAGGAAGAAAGGAAGAAGCTGATAAACAGCATGAGAAATTTTCAAGAATACGATGTTGGGTATAAGACTAATGAAGGATATAATGAGGAATAAATGACAATGTTTAGCATGATAGTGAAGTTTTTCTGGATGAGGAGAAATTAAAGAAGAATAGTGATACACTACTTAGCAATCAAGTACGTGTAAGAAAACATAAGAAGAAGAAGGCATTTGAGTTATTAAGATCCTTGGTAAGGAATGTAAAATATGTATATAAAAGGAAGAAGAAGTGAATAAGAGGACTAAGAGACAACAGATAATAGTAAATCCCAAACTCTAGGAGTATGTGGGATATGTGGTTGAGTTAAATCCCGACTTTTGGTGGTCAGTATGGGATATGATCATTTATGTATAAATGTTTCAGATGTAATGTGCCAAGGCACTACTGTTTGCGTATAAATAGAAAATGCGTAATGTTTATATGCTTTGAAGTAATTAATGTGAGCATTAAATAGTAAATGCTATAAGAATGATTTGTAATAGTCAAAAAGTATGATAATAACGTAAGTTTTGTGTAAAAACAGGTAATGCCGCCACGTAGACAACCCCGAAACCCGAGAGCAGAAGGATCAGTTAATAATGGAGGAGGTCAGGTAGACCCGATGCAAACTTTTGTTAATATGTTAGCAGAAGCAATTCAAAATCAAACCCCAGCAGTTGGAAGTTCGCTGGTAAATCAATTGGCGAACTTTAAGGATTTTAAAATAGTAGGACCACCGGAGTTTCGAGGAACAATAGATCCGATCGAAGCTCAGACGTGGATAGAAGAGATGGAGAAAGTGTTTGAAGTTACGCGTGTTGCGGAAGAACAGAAAACAACATTTGCCACCTTCATGATGAAGGGAGAGGCTAATTATTGGTGGAAGGCTAATAAAAATCGAGTAGGAGAAGGAATTGTTGCGTGGACTCGATTTAAGGAGTTATTCTTTGAAAACTATTTTTCAAATAGTACTCAAATAAGGATGGAAGTAAAATTTTTAGAACTCAAACAGGGGAACATGATGGTAGCAGAATATGCCGCCAAGTTCAATGAACTAGCGAGATTTGCGCCACATCAAGTGGACACGGAAGAACGAAAGGCAAGAAGGTTTGAACAAGGATTAAGTCCATGGATCTACAGTAAGGTTTCAATTCTTCAGATTAATACATTTTCAACAATGCTGGAGAAGGCAATAATAGCAGAAGGCGGGAGAGAATCGTTGTCAACATATAATCAAGAGATGAAAGGAAATAATAGTGAGGAAGAAAATGGTAAAGATAGTAGCGAAGATTGTAACACTCAGAAACGAAAGAGGAGCCATAAAAATGGTAAGAATGGTCAAAGAAAAGGCAAACGAAAAATTGAAAGTTGTGAAAGTTGTGGAAAGAACCACATAGGTGTACGTCTAAAAGGGACAGATAGTTGCTATAGATGTGGAGGGAAAGGACACGGTGCTTCAAACTGTCCTGGTCCAAGGAAAAATAGAAAGTGTTTTATTTGTGGGGGAATGAGTCATCCATTTAAGGACTGCCCGAAGAAGGAAAGCAAGGCGAGAAGTAATATCAAGAAAGTCAAGAGGCATGGTGACAGGTATTTTTCGATCAATAATATAATCGTTTAGGTATTATTTGATTCGAATACTATCTGTCCGAGAATTTCACTAAATAAATAGAATTTCTCGAAGAAAATAGAATACTTTATTAAATTAAAATGCCTTTAAATCAAAGGATTATGTTGGTTAGATAAAGAGTAAGTTATCCGTAAAATGAATCCGAATATACGAGGAAAAGAGTCAGGAAAAGATCAGATGATAAGAAAATTTTAAGTAATCTTATAACGGTGATTCTGGGGACAGAATCCTTATAAGGAGGGGGTGAATGTAATGACCGAGAAAATTACGAACCCAATTTTTTTTTTTTATTTAATTATATCCATAAGAAAATATGAGGTATGAAGTATGTGTATGTGTGATAAGTGGTATGATGAGATGTATTAAATTAGTTAATTAAATTAATTAACTAAAGAAAGAAAAAGATTTCAAGAGAAGCTTATGTGATAAAATCACAAAGCTTGAATGTTGGCCTTGTATGGCAATTAAGAAGATTTTTATTAAGCAAGTTAATTACTTGTATGAATAATGCGAAAGAAGAAGCAAATGAATTATTTGAGATAATCCAATGTGGGAATAATTGTTCGTGTACGGTTAACTATTTTATAAACCCAATTTGATGATAAGGGATAGTGAATGAATTTATTTAATCAAGTCAAATTACTTGTATTATTAAGTGTTAGGGTTTTATTAAAACAAACCCAAGGATTTGTAAGTGCTAGGGTTATGTAAGCTAATTTAATTGAGGAGTCCAATGGACTTATAATTAGCAAATCTAATTGGATTATATTTTAAATCCAAATGAGTTGTTAAACTAGGTCAATTAATTTTACCTAGTAGCTTATGTAATTAAATTAAACTTTAGTCCATGTAATTAATTAAATAAGCCCAATGCTTATTTTAATTAAATGTAGCATAGTTATTTAAATGCTAGCCCAATGTGTTAATTAAATTGAGCCCAACCAATTAATTGGATGAGCCCAATATATTATATCCTAGAGTCCAAAGTGGAGCCCAATAGCAAGTCAAAATGTTGGTCAAATATTATATATATGTATATATATAAATAGACGTATATATGTATAATAAATGTAATAAAAATAAAGCAAAAATGGGGGATTAAATCCCATTTTGCTGAGATTTATGGGGGCCCCACATGGGGTGGCTTGATTTTGCAAGGTAGCTTCTTCCACACTTCTTTCCATAGTTGGCCAACCACCCTAGTCATTCCAATTGGTCATTCATGCAATAGTAACCTCACTTAAGCTCCTAATTTCACCAACACAAGATGATTAGTAGATTGATGAGGGATTAGTAATGTGCTATATATAGAGTGCTACTCTTAGTTGCTATGTTGGTTAGATCATTTGTAGCATTTCTTAGAGAGAAAATGGAGAGCATTTTCAAAAGAGAAAGAAAGAATACACTTGTGAGTGTGAGAAATTTCTACAAGAAGGGCTTGGTGAATGTCAAGTAGCATCCTCACATACTTTGGTAGGAGAAGAAGAAGATCACACAAATCTCAAAGGTTTAAAAGTACTTTAACCTTCTCATATTTCATTTTTGTAGCCTAGATCGATTTTGAACGGTTAAAATCTATTTTTAACCGATCAAAACTTGTTTTGATGGTCTAGAAGTCTTAAACTATGTTATATATGTATATTCATAGTTTGATGTGTTTATATCATGATTTGGTATGTGTGGTATGCTTAAAAAAGGTAGAAATGTTCATATCGAACTTTACCGGTAAAATCCTATGTAGCTATGTAATATATTTTGTGTCATTTCAAAATGTACAAGTTAAATACTTGATTTATATGGGTAGAAAGTTTTATGTATGAGTTTATAAGAAAACCCAACTTGAATCTCACAAAAATATGAAATAACAAAGAAGTTATAATTTTTACCGCAAGGTAGGTCGTTTTGAAACCCTAAGTGGTTCGATCTTTAATTTTGTGTCAAAACGATTTCAAAAATGCGATCGAACTATGAAATGTTGTAAGACAAGAGGTTAGGAAGACAACGACACTAAGTTGGTGTCATTTGGATGAATAGATTTCATTTTATTCAAGTTTGAACCTTTAAAACCAAGGATTTGTGATTTTATTTTTCACTTTGTCCTTGTAAGCCGTTTTTAGTCCAGTTCCGTTCGGAATTTGGATTTGTGATGTAAAGTGAAATTGTAGATCATGACATTCTAATGAATTTAGACTCAAGAATCACCACAAAATGTTTCCGTATGACAAAGTTATGACCAAATGAGTAAGAGAGGTTCCGGCAGCCAAAAAAATGGTCCGGCGTCTAGACGCCCTAGTGTACGCCCTTGCTTCTGTCCATGGGCGTCTAGACGCCCCAAAAATGCCTTGGAGTGGCGTCATGACGCCCGGGCTTGATAAAAAAATTATTTTATTATTTTATTATTATTTTTAAATGAATAAATGTATTTTTAATGATAAATAATTGATTAATTATATTAGATAATAAATAAAATATTATTAAATAATTAATAATATTAGATAATGATTAAAATATTATTAAATGACTAATAATATTACTAAGATAATAAAATATTATTAAATGATTAATAATATTAGATAATGAATTAAATATTATTAAATGAATAATAATATTATTAAGAGATTAAAATGTTATTAAATGGTTAATAATATTAGTAAGTTAATAAAATATTATTAAATGATTAATAATATTAGTAAGTTAATAAAATATTATTAAATGGTTAATAATAGATAATGAATAAAATATTATTAAATGGTTAATAATATTGGTAAGTTAATAAAATATTATTAAATGATTAATAATATTAATAAAGGATTAAAATATTATTAAATGGTTAATAATATTACAATATGAATAAAATATTATTAAATAGTTAATAATATTAGATAATGAGTAGAATATTAATAAATGATTAATAATATTAATAAATGATTAAAATATTATTAAATGGTTAATAATATTAGTATGAGGATAAAATATTATTAAATGGTTAATAATATTAATGAGAGGAGAAGATATTATTAAAGGATTAATAATATTAGTAAGATGATAAAATATTATTAAATGGTTAATAATATTTATAAATTATTAAGATATTATTTGATAAATAATATCCTTGGGAATAGTGTAAAACATTATTTAGTTATTAATAATGTTAATAAGTGTTGAGATAATGAAGAGATTAAGATGATTATTAAATGGTTAATAATATTGAGGAACTAGATGATTTATTATTGAAATAATAAATGGTTAAAATATTATTATACGATTAATAATATTATTTGTGGTATTTATATATTATCAACAGTGATAATATTATAAAGCAATGAAGTGATAGTTATGTGATTTAAAATATTATCAAGGGATTGATAATATTATTAAGAGATTTAAGGTTATGATTAAGTGATAGATGATTAAGACATATATGGTAAGGTTATTAATGTTAAATAAACCTATATGTGTTATGCTAATTGGAGGATCAATGTTGTTGAATATTAGGTCACCCAAAGGAAGTAATTTTAAGTTGAATAGCAGTAGTCAGCGGAACAGACAAGTTTCTCTGAACCTTAACTTGTATTTATTTCGCAAGTTATTTATGTAGAAATTGGAATTTATTTCTAATGCATGATGAAATAATTATTAAGAATTATTTCATATCTATATTGTTATTGACAATCGCACTTAGGTGCATTTGCATGACCGTTCACATTATGAACTGTTTAAAGAGAAATATCTATGCTATTTGTTTCAGCTAGATATTACATGTGATATTATGACTGTTCTTGTTATGAACTGTTCTAAGTGAGGGTTCTATGCCAATTGTTTCGGCTAGACCATGTACGTTTTAAATTCATTAATCTGAATATTATTGAAGTTAGTCCAAACCATATTGTTGTGGTGCGGAATCTGATGGGATAAGCTGAAATGAACAGAGCAAAGTAAGCAGATAAGCTTACGGTCGGATGGAACATTCCCGATCAAAACGAACTAGATGGTTATATTGTGCACTCTATAAACGTACGATAGGCTGATCACCTAAAGTACCCATCACCGGATATGTCAATCGAAATGATTGATAATATTCAAAACGAACTGACAGTCTACTGTCAACAGGGTATTGTAAATACTCAAAACGTGTGTTCATGGTCTTGTGACCCTTTCAGCTTGATGAAGCAGTATGTTATGTCAATTGAATTATATTATTCAAAGTTGCATGTCTTCACAATTATTGTATATTGTTGAAGTTTCCAGAGCTAAATCTTTTTCATTCATGATATATCTTTTATTGTTTAATTAAACTTGCTGAGCAAAGTAGTTGCTCACCTTTGCTATATCATGACCTATTTTTCAGTTAAGCCGACAATATAAGAAGTGCAACGACAAAGTAAAGCTGAACGAGTAGATGTAATTAGATGCTATTTCTAAGTGGTAAACCTTTTGTATTATAAGGTAATGTTTATGTATTAAGGTTAGTGGAACCTGGGATTGATGGTACGAATTGTGATACAATTATGTATATTTTCCGCGAGATATTGAAGATGTATTTTATGAATGTTTGACAAGTGTTGAATAGTGAGCACCGAACCCGAGGTTAAAGGGACCCGGATTTGGGGGCGTCACATTGAATATATTAAATGAATATATTCTATAATTAAATAAATCATTGTAAATGATTTATGAGAGTGAGAAATCTAATTATACAATTATTTGTGTAATATTAATTAAATAATTAAATAAATTATTTAAATAAGAAATTGAGTAAATATATTATTATTTCAATATATTTTCGGGTAAATGGAATTATTTCCATAATTGATGAGAAATGAATTATTTAATGTAAACGTATTAAATAATTTAATTTATGGCCTAAATAATATATATTAAATTATATATTGTATTTATTTTAATTTCATAATTTATTGTGAAATTGTTTTCGAGGTAAGGTAATGTGTATAAATAATATATATAGATTATATATATTATTATTAGCGAACACACTCTAAAGTTTTAATATCAAAATAATTGACAAGTTGTCATTAATTAAATATTCAATTAAATTGAATATAATGAGTGAATTAAATTTTATAAATTAATTAATATGATAATTAATTAATGTAATTAATGTAAACTATTATTAATAATATTTATTAGTCCATTTAGTAATTTAATACTAATGGGTTGGAGTATTTAATTATTTATTCAATCTAATTATTTATTTAATCATGGATTGAATAATTAATGTGTAAATTATTATATTAGCCCAACATGGAACAATTAGTAGCCCAAGTGAAGAATAATAAAATTTGGCAAACTAGTAGCCCAAACAATTTAATAGGAGCCCAATTGGTATTTTAATTAAAGCCCAAAGCTTGAGCCCATTTGGAATTTAATTATGGAAAGTATTATTTATTCAAAAGTGACTTGGGACAAGATTTTTGGGACAAGAAGCTTGATGATCAGCCGGCAAGGAAAGGAGAAGAAGTGAAATGATTTTTGCTTTATTTTCTTTTTCATTTTTTATTTATTTATTTATTTAATGGATTGCTTGTTTTGATTTTTGGTGGGTCTCTTCCCATAAAATCCTCACCAACTAAGGCATGGGTTAACTTTCTTGTGTAAGTATCCAATAGCTAGCTTGTGTTGGTATAATTTCATAGATATAAGATATATATATCTATACATTATGGAAGACTTAAGTCATTAGAGAGAGAGAATTGTTAGTCATTTTTTTCTTCTTTCACTTTTCAAATTAGAGAGAAAATATTTGAGAGCAAGGATAAGGAAGGAGAATGATTTCTTGGTTCATGTCATCCTCATTCATAACCTATTTTGGAAGAAAAATGAAGATAGTCATTAAAATGAGGTAATGGTTATTTTAAATGTAGTTTGCTTGTTTTTAATTAAATAAACTAACATGTGAGTATAAACATATTAATATTGTGACGACCCCAAATCCGGGTTCTTTGACCTCGGGTTTGGTTCTCACTGTACAATACTTAACAACAATGAAATACATATATTGTATTCAAACTACGCGGAATAATACAAAAGGTTCCTTATATAAAGGCTACACTTCCCAAGGTCTATTAACCTTAAATTGTAACATTACATATCTTAAGGGAAATACAAAAGATTTACAACAGTAATTACATAACAGTAATTTAAACTAGCATGCAATTACTAAAACTAAGCATTCGCTTTCCCCTTGCCTTTGTTCGATTTAGAGCTTTCGGGATTGACTGAAATATAGTCATGATATAGCAAGAATGAGCAACTAAATGGCTCAGCAAGTTTGTAAACAACATACATACGATATATCATGATGAAGGAAAATAACTTCAAAGTTTCAACAATAGCAATTGTGAAAGATAACAAGAATCAATGTTCAATAAAAGAAGGGATTGACTCTTTACTGCTGAGTGGTCTTTAAGGACCATGAACTGCTACTAAGGTAAAACAGACATACAATGTCTGACTCATTGTTTAAAAATAACGGGACACTTGAGGGGATCAGTCCTCTCGTGTCCTATGTATATGCATCACATTTAGTTTTCTTGCGCGCTGTCGGGTCTCCGACAAATAAAAATCCCCTTTAACTAGGGTTGTTCTATCTCAGTCTTACTGTAAGAATCCGCACCAACCAATGGTTTGGATAAGCTTTTATAATATTCAATTAAATGAATTTAACATGCATTTGTCTAGTCGAAACAATTAGCTTAGACGTTCTTAAACAGTTTGCAAAAGTACTATGTGCGAATACAATAATCAATAATGATGTGAAGTAATTTTTGATAATTAATTCACTCCAAGGTTTGTCAAGTAACTACGGGTGTAGAATACTTGCTCAACAATAATTGAAATGTAAATACGGTTGAAGAATATCTGCAACAATAAATACAAGTTTAAGGGTAGAAAACTTGTCTGTCTGCACAGCTACAATAAATGTCTAGCATTAACTACTTGCTTTGAAAGACCTAACATTAATAAAGTCGGTATAATAATTAGTACGGCGTATTTGCATAACTATACGCTTGATAATGAACTTATTTACCACACATAAGTACTAACACATAATTTACATTAGTCAAAACAATATTATTAACCTTATAGACCCTTAATCATTTTAGGTTAATAATTTAATAAGTTAAAAATATTTTTCTTAAGTGTTGCACACTTATTAAACCCTTAAACAACTTATTACAATTGTTTAATTAAATCGTAATTAAATTCAATTTATTTTATTAACTCAATCTCTATTTAATTACTATTTAATCTTGATTAAATAGAAATTAATTAATTAACTCTAGTTATTATTTAAAATAAATAATAACTAATTGTACTTACTTATTATTTAATTATAATTAAATAATAAATAATTATTGACTTAATTTTAACCTTCTTTAATTTAATATTAATCAACCAATAATTAACTAATTAATTAACCTTACTTATTATTTAAGGAAAATAAATAATAGTTTACTAATCTTAATCCTCTTTAATTATTATTTAATGTCAATTAAATAATAATTAATTATTTAATTACTTTTAATTATTATTTAAGGTTAAATAATAATCAAATCATTCGTATTTATTATTTAAATTAAATAATAAATTATTACTCTAATAACTTAATTTCCATTAATTGTTATTTAATGTTAATTAAATAATAATTAATTACTTAATTATCCTTATTTATTATTTAATAATATTTAAATAATAAATAATTAATTTATAAATTTTATCTCTCTTTAAGTATTATTTAATAGGCATTAAATAATAATTACTAATTTATCATCTTTATTTATTATTAACATTTAAAATAATAAATAAATAGTAAATTTATTTAACTTAACCATGGTTTAGCTAACTAGATTAATATTTAAAATATTTAAATATTAAACTTAATGAAAAATATCCTCCCCAATATTATTTTTGTATTATAATTATTTTTGTTATAATTTTAAATATTTAAATTATTTAAATTTAACCCGAATGGCATTTCCGTAATTAATTTGAAAACTGAACTGAGGGCAGAATGGTCATTTCGCCGAAAAAACACAGAGGGGCATAATCGTAATTTCGCAGAAACCGGTGCTCGCGCATTGTGCGCGCCTTCAGAAACAACGGCCCAAAACGGTGCCGTTTTGAGAAGCCGGAAACGGCTTCCGCGCATTGCGCGGAGTAAATTCACCACAGACGCCAAACGACGTCGTTTGGCTCCGCGTTTTGCCGGCCAATGCCTCGCGCGCATTGCGCGGACTGTCACCTTTTTTTTTTCTTTTAACAGAATGTGAACAGTGCTTCGACATACACATTTTAAATAAAAATATACCATCAAATAAGCTTTAACTCTTCAATAAAAATACAAAAAAATTATCAATCACCTTATATTAATTTATAACATGAAAAAAAAAAATTCATGATTTAATAGCATTATTTTTTTATAAAATTTTTTACATCACATAAACTACCACAACTCATAACTTTTTGTATATAACTCCATTTTAGGTGATTCAAACTTTGTTTTTCTCATGATTTAATGTTCTATAATATTAGAACATCAAACCTAAGTTTTACAAAAATATTTTTGGTCATATATTTCAAAACTTGTTTTTACACTATTAAATACATATTTTAGCATATAAAATATACCAAAATACAAACCAAGCATGTTAAACTCAAGCATGGCATAAATATTACAACTACACATTAATAACTATATTAACATGTTTATACTAACATGATGATTTATTTAATTTAAAAACAAAACGTTATTTAAAATAATCATCACCTTGATTTAATGGCTATCTTCCTTTTTCTTCCAAAGTAGGTTGTGAATCTTGAAGACATAAACTAGCTTAGAACTCCTTCTCCTTCTCTTGCTTTCTCTCAAAATATTTTGCTCTCAAACTCTCTCTTTTGATTTTGGAGTAAAATGAAATAACATCTATCAATTTTTCAAGTATACTTGAAAAATTAATAGATACACATAATGTATCTAATAATTTTGACCAATACAAGCTAGCTATTGGATACTTACACAAGTTAACAAGCCATGACTTAGTTGGTGAAAAGAAGCATGGTCCATGTACTTGAAAAAAAAATAAAACAAGCAACCTTAATTTAATTAAATGAAAAAATAAAAAAAATTCAAAACATCACTTTTCTCTCTCCTTTCCAACATGTCGGCTGATGGATCATTATGTCCCAAATTCATTGTCATTTTGCTTAATTTAATAATTAAATAGTTTAATTAAGTATTTTTCAAGTGGGCCAATCATTGGGCTTTAATTTAAAATACCAATTGGGCTCCTATTAAATTGTTTGGGCTACTAAATTGTCAAATTTTATTATTCTACACTTGGGCTACTAATTGACCCATGTTGGGCTAATTTAATAATTTATACATTAATTATTCAATCCATGATTAAATAAATAATTAGATTGAATAAATAATTAAATATTCTAACCCATAAGTATTAAATTACTAAATGGACTAATAAATATTATTATTAATATTTCACATTATTTACATTAATTAATAATCATATTAATTAATTTATTATATTTAATTCACTCATTATATTCAATTTAATTGAATATTTAATTAATAGGAAACTTATCAATTATTTTGATATTAAAACTTTAGGGTTTGTTCACTAATTTAATAATATATTAGTGACCCCCTTTAATTAATTTTAGTAATTAATTACATAATTATTTAATAACATAATTAATTAATCACATAAAAAGATTTAAATAATCTCGTAAAACTAACTCGTTGGAAATTAAATTAATAATTTAATTAATATAGACGTGGAAATTCTAGGACATTACATTCTCCCCTCCTTATAAAAATTCCGTCCTCGGAATTGCAAAATAAGGTTACTCAAATAAAAACGGGTAATTTGCCCTCATTTCCTCCTCTAATTCCCACGTAGCTTCTTCAATGGCGTGATTCCTCCAAAGTACTTTGACAGAATGAATTATCTTATTTCTCAGTTTCTGTTCCTTCCTATCGAGTATCTGAACAGGAACTTCTTCATATGATAAGTCCTTCCCGACTTGAATTGGTTCGTAGGAGATAACGTGCTTGTAGTCTGGTTTGTATGGCCGCAATACTGACACGCGAAACACATTGTGAATATGTTCCAATTCAGGAGGTAAAGCTACCTCGTATGCTACTTCCCCCACTCTCCTCAATATTTCGAACGGTCCTATGAACCTTGGACTCAGTTTCCCCTTCTTTCCAAATCTGATCTTCCCTTTCCAGGGAGATACCTTAATGAACACAAAACTCCCTACTTCGAAGTCTCGTTTCTGTCGATGTAAATCGGCGTATTTCTTTTGACGGTCTTGAGCTGCTACTAGCCGAGCTCTTATTACCTTGATAATTTCTACCGTCTGTTGAACCAATTCTGGCCCCAACAGTCGGCGTTCTCCTACCTCATCCCAACATCCCAACCCCAAAGAAGCATGGTCCATGTACTTGAAAAAAAATAAAACAAGCAACCTTAATTTAATTAAATGAAAAAATAAAAAAAATTCAAAATATCACTTTTCTCTCTCCTTTCCAACATGTCGGCTGATGGATCATTATATGTCCCAAATTCATTGTCATTTTGCTTAATTTAATAATTAAATAGTTTAATTAAGTATTTTTCAAGTGGGCCAATCATTGGGCTTTAATTTAAAATACCAATTGGGCTCCTATTAAATTGTTTGGGCTACTAAATTGTCAAATTTTATTATTCTACACTTGGGCTACTAATTGACCCATGTTGGGCTAATTTAATAATTTATACATTAATTATTCAATCCATGATTAAATAAATAATTAGATTGAATAAATAATTAAATATTCTAACTGTAGACACTCAAATTTTGCATTTCTCTACTAACCCTGACAGGAGGGCAAAATCGTCAAGTGACCCAATATACGACAAGGAGAGGTGGGCGCCAAAATGCAGTTCCCACCACGGCTTACGATCAAGGCTGTCAAACGCAAAACGAGAATTGAGGCATCTGAGGCGAGGCCTACTGGCCATCCAGACAGAACCCGATGCGAATCGCCAAAAAGGACAAGGACACTGCAATTACAGCATTAGGGTGGGGTCTCGACGTCGGGAAACCATTCCCAGAATTGATTCAGGTATCAAAGAACAGCTTTCCAAAATAATACAACAGAAATTGGCAAATTAATACCGCGTGGCACGAAATTCGAGAAAAATGCGCCGGACAGCCGCGGATGCAGTCGCGGATGCCGACAAAAAGACGTTCGCGTGGCTCGAGGGCGGCACACGGCAGCCGAGGAGACGGCCACAGCAGGCAGCCGCAGATGCATCTGCGGCTGCCTGTTGAGGCACTATAGATCGCCATCTTCAACCCGAGAACCAAGGGACGAAAAAAAAAAGAAAAGAAGGAGAGAGAGAGATCGCGCGGGAGAAAGAGAGTGGTCGGATTTTTGGGCTAGATTGAAGCAACACTTTCCATTGTTGTGTTCATTAGTTAGCGATCTTGTGGTGTAACTCGTTTTGTGATATATAAAAGCTTGAATCCGTGTTTTGCAAGGTGAAAAGATTGTCTTTTTGGTATTCTATCGCTTGTTTTGTTAATATAGCTTATGTTTTGGGTTATGTGATGTAATATGTTGTTATGTTGATAAAGGATCCGTGGATTAGGGGTTGTTAGCGAGGTTTCCATCGGAAAGTAACTCCTCCTAACGCCCCGATGACATCCGTACGGTGATATCTCGTTCGTTGTGGTGGATAGTTTTAGTGATTAAGTTGTGATATTTGGGTTATGTAATGTGATAGCAATGTTAAATCTCGTTAGATTTGGTTTAGGGTTGGTTGTGCCATGATTTGGGTAAATGTGAGCCTAGGGAGGAGATCCTCGCGGTCAAATCCCGATGATGGACATTTTGGTGTATGTAATCATGGTATAGGGTCCATGGATGTGTATTTTGTAATATCCGGCCTTAAAGCGATACCAAGTCGTGTTCGGGTTAAGGCCCCGTAATAATAATAAAATGTGTGATTGTGGGTGTTTGGGGTTGTCTGGATGGCTTACATGCCCGTGGATAGCCCCGACACGTTTTGGGATGCTTGTTTTAATTTACAACACAACAATGATTTTCAAAATAAGGCAAATAATGAAGATTTTGTAAAAGTGATCAAATTAGGATATTAGATTCACGAGGTTTAAAAAGTAAAGAGTTTTGGCGAACTTAGATTTTATTTGATGAAAAGGCTTTAGTTGGTTTTAAAAAATGTCACAAAAAATGATTTCGTAAAATAAATGAACGTTTTAATTAAACTTTGTACATAGGGTGAAAGAGTTCTAGAAGTTGCCTTCATGTTATTTAATCTGTTATTAGAGGGCAATGTATAGTCTCGATACCTATTTGACAAAAGTTTAAAAAACTATCTTCTAAAAATGACATCTAAATAAAAACCCTCATCGGTTCGAAATTAAAAATCAATCTTTATTTTAAAACGAAGCCTCGTCATTTGGGTCAAAAGACGTTAAAACGCTTTCCAGATAAAGCACATTTGCCATAAAAAAAAAATCCAAACAAAATTCACCACAAGCATTCACCTAGGCACACACGCAACTCACACATTTTAGGATTTAAAAGGATAGGAAAACATCAAGATAGCGGTAACCGTGTTTCACGGAAGTCGGGGGGTGCCTAACACCTTCCCCTCGCTTAAGCAAGCCCCCGAACTCTATGAATCTCGGTTTGCGGACCAATTAACTCGGAGTCACATATGAGCCAGCGATTACGAAAACAAACTCGGATGAGTTGGTACATCCATTTCAAATATACCAACTGGCGACTCTGGTCAATTGGCTCATAAAAATCGATCTTTCAAAACCCGTCGACATTAAGCCGACCCTTTTCAAAATCACATCTTTAATTCAAAAGGCTAAAATTGGAAAGGGACATTTTAATAATAAAAAACGAGACGAGCGAAAATCCCGGCGTCGACAGCTGGCGACTCCGCTGGGGAGATTAGAGGGCTTAAGCCGCATTTAAAATCCTGATGTTTTCCTATCCTTTAAAAATCTAAAAAATGTGTGTTTGCGTTATTTGCGTTGATTTACCTTTTTGCGCGTGTATGTGAATAGTGTGATTGCGTTTTCTTTTCAAGTCTTTACTTTATTAGCATCATATGCATACGGTGAGGTACGATGAATGTATGATGAATGTATGTTGAGCAGTTCCTCCTCCTGAGGCAAACCCGTCGGATGTGGATTACTGGACTCAAAGGGGTGCTCCCCGGCGAGGCTCAGGAAAAGCATCCACTCAGATTCAATCCAATTGAAAGATCGGATTTATTCCCTTCTAGTATGTTGCGAAGATCTGGGAACCTTCATGCCAAAAAGCCCGCGAGAGTAACTTAGGGTAAGTCAGCCTCAGATAAACCCAACGCGTGGGAAGTCTCTTCATACCCTTTTACATTTCACGCACATAATGTCGTACTTTAGTCAAACATTTTGTACCTCCCACTTTTGTCAAAATAAAATACTAACCTCTGTTTTACAGGGTCAGCTTGGAGAGCATCATAATTGCACACTGTCATACCTTGGTTAAAACAAAGGGATACTAACCTTGTTTTGCAGGAAAATATTACAAAACTCAAAAAAACAAAAATATTTGCTTTAGCATGCATCCACCAGTGTCATTTCCCGGAACTAAACTGGGTTTGTTTATTCGCAGGATTGCGCCCCAAACTCGTCTCCGGTCCAAGAAAGCCAGAGAATCAACAGTCGAGATGGCTGAGAACCCTAGTCCTAACCCAGCTCCTGTATCCCGGGAAGAATTCGATGCTGTGAGAAATCAGATGACGGAATTGACCACAATGCTAAAAGAGCACTTCAAGTTAAAATCGAAGTCGCAAACCGAGGACCAGCCGGGGCCATCATCTCAAGAGAACATACTGACCCCAGAAACTCCAAAGGTTGAACCGGCAAAAAAAATCATTATCATTCCAGAGGATGAGGTTGCCAGCACTGTCAGCAAGAAAATAAAGCAGATGGAGGAGGCCATCAAAACTATGAAGGGGATTGGGTTATATGGCAGTGTTAACTACTCCGATCTGTGCATCTTTCCGGGAACCAGATATCCAGAAAAGTTCAAACTCCCCGAATTTGAAAAGTATAACGGGTCAGGGGATCCTTACACCCATTTGAAAGTGTACATCGGAGAGCTGGGGGGATATGCTGAGGACGAATCACTGAGAATGCAACTGTTCCAGAAAAGCCTGACAGGGGAGGCTAGAACGTGGTATGCGAGATTGGACAATGCTAAGATTCACAATTGGGAGGAGCTGGCCCATACTTTCCTAACCCAATACAGCTTTCAGTCCCAGATGGCCCCGGATCGATACCAGATGACCAAAATCAGAAAACAGACCAGTGAATCCTTCAGAGACTATGCTCAACGGTGGAGGAGGATGGCAGCCCAAGTGAACCCACCCATGAGTGAGGCAGAAATGGTTATGACTTTCATTGATATCCAGGAGGCTCCCTATTATGAAAGAGTAATGGCGGGAATAGGAAAGCCTTTTGCGGAGATGATCAAGCATGGGGAAATGGCTGAGATGGGATTGAAGTCAGGAAAGATCCGAGATTTCACAGCTCTTGAAGCTGTTGCTGAGCAAATTCAGAGTGGAAACTACAGCAGTTCATCCCGGAGACCCCAGAAGAGAAAGGAAGAGGATGTGTCCCTGGTGCTGCAAGGACTATCTGGGAAAACCATGACCAGCCCTTCGGTTCGCATGCAAAGGAGTGAGGCCCCGCGTCCGTCAAATTTCAACAATCAAAGATATGAGGGGCGCAGGAAGTTTGAAAAGCCACCAGAAAGGGAGTTCACCCCATTGGGGGATTCATTGGAACACATACTGACCCTGTTGGTGGGCCAGAAAAAGATTACCGAACTATTGCCTCCATCGGACCCGAAAAGCAAGAGGTATGACCCTAGCAAGAGATGCGCCTACCACTCGGCTTCCCCAGGGCACGACACCCAAGAATGCTGGTCACTAAAGCATAAAATCCAGAACATGATCGACAGCGGAGAGATAGTGGTAGAGCAACCGGAACCCCCAAACGTAAAGGCCAACCCTCTTCCCGAACACAATGGGGGAGGCGTGAACGTAGTGGAAAGCAGTGGGGCAGAAGGTCCCTTGAAATCAATATACATAAGGATGATAGAAGGAGAAATTGCCATGACCCATGTCCAGGAGGAAGCGCAAAACGAACCTATCAAGTTGGTGGGTGTGATTCGAGATACCAAAGTAGAGCCTATCCGGTTATCAGCCCCAAGACCCCTTGTCATAGCCGCCAGGTCACAATTACCGATTACTAATCTGAAGGCTATTCCGTGGAATTATGGGGGGAAAATCGAGGAAGAGGCCAGTTGCGCATCAGTGAGCTCAAAGGGAAATCCATTGTATCTACCAAGGCGGGTCCTTGAGAACACGAGAAAAGAGAACGGGAAAATATCGGAGGAAAAAGCATTGGAATTTTGGGAGAAAATGAATTACGGCAAGGCGAGTGGGGTTAAAACACTGGAGGTACAGCCGCCCCTGACATCAATCTTGGATCTTGCGTTGGCATCAAATGATCATCATCAGATATTGAGCAAAGTCCTGGAAGAGGCTCATGTTCCCAAGTCAATTAGTACGGAAAGATTTGGCCACTTGGTGGGCCACCTATTGGACAGCAATGTAATATCATTTACCGACGACGACATCCCCGAAGAAGGGAGGGGGCACCGGAGGCCGTTACACATTGCGGTTATCTCTTCCGGGTATGTGATGAACGGAGTCTTGATTGATGGTGGGTCAGCCCTTAATATTTGCCCATACAGTACTCTGGAGAAAATGAAAATCAGCCCTAAGCGCCTGCGGGCCAGCCAAGTGGTGGTGAGGGCGTTTGACGGATCAAGAAAGGACACGGTGGGAGAGATTGAGCTGCCGGTGGAGATCGGGCCTTATGCTTTTGACATTTCTTTCCAAGTACTGGATATCACGGCCAGTTACAACATGCTCTTAGGGAGGCCCTGGATTCATATGGCAGGGGCAGTTCCCTCCACCCTGCATCAGCAAATAAAATTCATCGTGGAGGGCCATTTGGTAACAATCGCCGCAGAATCTGACTGCCCCGTTCCCTCTGTAAAAGGCATGCCGGTGATCCATGTGGACGAGTCGGCCCAACCAATAAGCTATCAGGCGTTTGAAATCAGCACCCCTCAGTATAAGCAGTTGGGAGCCCCGGAGTTAAAACTTAAGATGTCCCCCGAGCTCACCTTCGTTGCCCGGGAAATGATGGCAATGAACTTCCAGCCGGGGCAAGGGCTGGGCAAGCACAGCCAAGGAATCACAGAGCCCATCCAGGTACCAGTGCAGGCAGGCAAGGCAGGGCTAGGATATCAAGGAGGTATAAGGCCGAAGAACTCATATAAGAAAGTTCCCATGCGGATAACCGGAGTTCCGATACCGAGAGCCAATAGTGAACACTCCCCGAGGGTAATCAGGCCCACACCTGAAGCAGTGGGTAAGATGGAGTTTCCCCCAGTAAAAGGAGTGGCCCAGCAGTCGGATTTCTTACTGGAAATTATGGAACAGTTCGAGAAAAAGTGCCATCTCCCGGGGCAGTCGGGCCCCAATGAAAGGGGAAAGGAGAAGATGACTGAAGGCAAGCAGATCATGCCATTTATAAATTGGGCCGGGTTAGAAGTGCCCGAGGAAAGTGAAAATAAGAGCCAAAGCCAAGTTACCGCAATCATAGAGGAGGTGCCAGATACAGAGATTCCCTCCATCACTAGCTATAAAACCGAAGTGATCCCCAGGAATTGGACCATGCAGCCAGTAGTATCCAGAAAAGGGTAAATGCAGGAGTGTCCGGGAATTTTTGTCCAGTAGGGGGATCAGGGGGTTTTTAAGACAGTGTTTTTGTTTTATGTATCTGCACGTCTATTTCATACTTTTGTCATGATTATTGAAAAGGAAGTCATGTACCTAATGTTTATATATATGACAAATATTTTTGTTTCATGTCAGGTGTACCGATTTGAGTCATTCTAGCCTAACAAACGATTTTCCAAATTTGAAAGACGATTATGATTTTGATATAGAACTGGATTTCGATTTGATGGGAATTGAGCAGGACGAAGCAGATGATGACGACGCTCCCGACGAGATCAAAGAGTGGGTCGAGGATAAACCCAAACCCAACCTTGACCAAACCATCACCATCAACATAGGAACCCCTGAAAACCCCAAAGAGCTAAAAATTGGGGCAGACTTGACTCCAGACCAGAAAACAGAGGTAGCTGAACTTTTGAGCCGATATGAGGATGTGTTTGCTTGGTCACACGAGGACATGGTCGGTTTGTCCACGGATATTGTGGTACATCGATTGCCTATCAAGGAGGGTTTCAGGCCAGTTAAGCAGAAGCTGAGAAAATTGAAACCGGAATGGAGCTTAAAAGTGAAGGAAGAGATAGTCAAGCAGTTCAGGGCTGGGATCATCATGGTGTCGACTTACCCAGAATGGCTTTCCAATATAGTCCCCGTGGCAAAGCCTGGAGGAAAGGTGAGAGTGTGCGTGGATTATAGAGATCTGAACAAGGCCAGTCTTAAGGATAACTTCCCAGTGCCTTTCATACACATCTTGGTGGATAACACAACTCAGTATGAAATATATTCATTTGTCGATTGTTTCGCTGGGTATCACCAGATAATGGTGGCGGAAGAGGATCGAGAAAAGACTGCCTTCATCACCCCCTGGGGCACATTTTGTTATAGACGACTTGCCTTCGGCCTCACAAATGCGGGAGCCACTTATCAGAGGGCCATGATGGCCCTATTCCATGACATGATGCACAAGGAGATAGAGGTTTACGTGGATGACATCATTGTGAAATCGAGGGCGGAATCTGACCATGTGACTCACCTTAAGAAGCTATTCGAGCGGCTCAGGAAGTATAATTTGAAGCTCAATCCAGCCAAATGTGCCTTCGGGGTTCAGTCAGGTAAACTCCTTGGATTCTTGGTGAGCAATCGAGGCATCGAACTGGATCCGGCTAAGATCAGGGCTATTGTGGATATGCCAGCTCCCCGTACAGAGAAAGAGATAAGGGGATTTTTGGGGAGGATAAATTTCATCAGTCGGTTCATATCCCATCTGACCACCACCTGCGAACCAATTTTGAAACTGTTAAGGAAAGATGCCTCCCGGAAGTGGAACAGTCAATGCCAAAAGGCCTTTCAGACTATTAAGAAACAATTAACAGAAGCGCCAGTGCTGGTACCGCCAAAGGACGGGATTCCCCTCTTCCTGTATATATCCGTGAATGATATGGCGATGGGTTGTATGCTGGGGCAGAAGAGTGAATCCGGTAAGGAGCATGCCATTTATTACCTCAGCAAGAGATTCAGCAGCTGTGAACAGAATTACACACCGATCGAGAGAACATGTTGCGCCTTGGCCTGGGCTGCTATGAGGTTACAGCATTACCTCCATGGACACACTACCTATTTGATCTCGCGAATCGACCCCTTGAAGTATATATTTGAGAGACCAATGCTGAATTGTCGATTGTCAAGGTGGCAGTTAATCCTCCAGCAATTCGACATCCTGTATGTTACCCAGAAGGCCATGAAAGGGCAGGGAATTGCAGATCAATTATCAGAGATGCCGACAGGGGGGATGGAGCCTTTAGAGACTTTCCTACCGGGTGAAGACATACTGTGGGTCCAGCAGGCGAGGTGTGATGACGAAGGACAGTTTTGGAAAATGTATTTCGACGGTGCTATGAATGCTGAAGGGGCTGGAGCTGGAGCGGTCCTGGTCTCCATTACGGGCGAGCAATTCCCTGTTCTCACCAAATTAAAGTTCAGTAACTCAAACAATACGGCTGAATACGAAGGATGTATATTGGGACTGAGATTCGCCCGCAATATGGGAGTGAAAAGATTAGCCGTGTTCGGAGATTCAGAATTGGTAATCAGACAGGCGACTGGGGAATATGGCACTAAGGAGCTTCGGTTACTCCCGTACCACCGGTATGTAGTCCGATTGATGCAAGAATTTGAAGATGTAGCTTTCCGACACATTCCCCGGGGGCGGAATGACTTTGCCGATGCATTGGCCACCCTGGCTTCGTTAATCCATGTGCTCAAAAGCAAAGCCACCCCACAGATTGAAATAACAGTACAAAGTGCCCCCGCTTACGAAGAATACATATCGGAGTTGTCAGAAGATGTGGCTCAACCAAATCAGCCTTGGTATCATGACATTCAGAAATACTTGAGGGATAGATCACTCCCCGACCAGGCAAACCGAACGGAAAGGCAGAGAATCCAGAAGATGGCGATGAAATTCTATTTAAGCGGAGACTCCCTGTATAAGAGGGATGTAGGCTTGGGATTATTGCGATGTGTGGACGAAACTCAAGCACAGAAAATCATGGGCGAAGTGCACGGTGGAGTATGTGGGCCGCACATGAGTGGACCAATGCTGGCCAAGAAAATTCTGAGAACAGGGCACTACTGGCTATCACTTAAGGCTGACTGTGACGATCATGTCAAGCGATGTTTCCAATGCCAAGCACACGGTAATGTGATGCATGCACCTCCTAATGAACTGCATTGTATGACTTCCCCTTGGCCGTTCTCCATGTGGGGTATGGATGTTATCGGGCCCGTGGAGCCCTAAGCGAGCAACGGCCACCGGTTCATTTTCGTCATGATTGACTATTTCACTAAATGGGTAGAGGCAGCTTCGTTCCCCAAAGTAACGCAGGAGGTTATAGTCAGTTTCATCAGGAACAATGTCATTTGCCGGTACGGACAGCCTGAAATCTTGGTGTCCGACAATGCCAAGAATCTGAACAATGCCCTTATGAAAGAGTTGTGCGCCCAATTCAAGATCAAGCATCTCAATTCTGTCATTTACAGGCCCAAAATGAATGGGGCCGTGGAGGCGGCGAATAAGAATATAAAGAGAATTATGGCGAGAATGTCTGCCAATCATCGGGGATGGCCAGACTTGCTACCCCTCACACTGTTTGCATATCGGACATCAGTTCGTACGTCTACAGGGGCGACCCCTTACGCCTTGGTATATGGGATGGAGGCCGTTTTGCCAGTAGAGATGGAGATGGCATCCCTCCGAATTTTGCTTGATGCTCGGATTGACGAGAAGGATTGGATACAAAGTCGATACGACCAGTTAGCCTTAATAGATGAAAGAAGGGTGGCGGCTATATTGCACGGTCAGTTGTATCAGCAACGCATCTCTCGATCGTACGACAAAAAGATACGGTCCCGAAAGTTCAAGGAAAATGATTTAGTGCTAAAGAGGGTCATGCCCTGTCAAGACGAAGCCAAAGGGAAATTCGCTCCAAATTGGGAAGGACCCTTTGTGATCAAGAAAGTCCTATCTGGAGGGGCCCTTATCCTACAAGAAATGGATGGCGAGGTATTCCCGCAGCCCCTGAACTCTGACTCTGTGAAACGGTTCTAAGCTTAAAAAAAAAAAAAAAAAAAAAAAAAAATTCTATCTCCCTTGTATTTCGAACTACGTAGGACCTGATCTCCCGACCTTGTGGGAGTACGTAGGCAGCCATCCTGGCACGGTCCGTTCTATACAAAATAATAAGTCTCGTCCCTATACCAAACCCATTTCCAGAAAACCCGAAACCTTACTGTGGACAAATACATTCAGCCGTCATGGCCCGGTCCGTTCTATACCAAAATAATAAACATTGTCCCTATAACCGAAACCACTTCCAGAAAATCCCGAAATCCTATACACTCCAAAACTTACCCAAACCTAGCCACATAATTAGCCCAAAGTCCAAGACTCACTCCGATGAAATCAAAGGGGGGCACGCGGCAATATCTGTGGAGTTCCAATCAAGACTTGAGGAAAGAAATAAGGCAATATATCGAAATCATAATCAGTTGGATAAAATGAGGATCCAATGAAGGGCGACGATGCATCAAAAAGGGAAATGACTAAAACCACAAATATTTCTCTATATATACAAAACATTTTGATTACAAGTCTGTCTTCTAAATAAAAGTGATGAAACTGACATAGTCCGTGCAGAAAATAAAATCATCTACAGGTCAGAGACCAGCTGAAGCAGGATAGACAGAATAGTCGAGGCATCATAAACCTCCGGCTCATCCGCAATTTGCTGTCCCATCATGTCAATCCGAGTCAAAAGAGCAGCAGCACTGGTAACAGTCGTGGAATGGCCCTCCATGATGACTCGGGCCTGCTCTACGATGTTATCTCTGGCGGAAAGGGCGGCATCCCGGGCTAGTACAGCAGCATCCCGCTCCGCATAGGCGGTATCCCTCTCAATCTCAGTAGCACTCAAAACGAACCGGAGCCGGGTACCCTCAATCATCAATCTCTGGATCCGATCAGTCAAGTCAAAGGAATGGGCATGTACCGAAGTGGAAACCTCCTCAACACCAGATCTGGGCGATAATCCTGAAACATCCGGAAAAATGATCGCACCTGAACTAGTCTCACCTGGAAAAAGTCCTCGGGAACCATCCAATACCCCGATCGGGTCAAAGTCAGCAATCTCTGAATCCCCGTGCAACCATAACAGATAATCGGGTGTCTGACCGGGGTGACTGTCCCCAAACTCGGCCGAGACCCTGTGTGACCAAAGGTCGTATACCCTCAGCAGCTCCCTCTCCGTCTGAGGCGATATGAGAAATCGGTAGTCAGCAGCTCCCGTAAAGAGATGGAGATCTTGCATCTGGTCAAACTGCCCCATGACAGCTAAGGGATGATAAGTCGTCACCCCCCTCAAGCCAAGGAGAGGGAGGAAATCAAAAGGTGGCACATGAGTCAGGAAACTCTGGAAGGAGCAATAACCCGAATAGATCAGAAGATGGAAAGGCTCCTCAATGGCCGATAAGAGCTCCCTCCATGAGGCTGTATCCGTGCATCGCCGGGGACGGAATGAGAACTGCATGGCCAAGCTGTGACTGAAACAAAACCCATGCCGACGAAACTGTCCGATAGGTCTGAGATGGCTCATGAACCATACGTACAACAAAATGGAGCTTCCCCTGAATGTGCGACCAGAAAAGGAATGGCAATACGAGGCAGATAGGTAAGTCTCGGCAAGTATCATGGGAAGGATAGTATGATCCTCCTGGAGAGCCTGCACCGCTACGATAACCCGCATATCCATGAGGTCGTCCCCTGCGAGCATGTACAGAGCTGATATGACACAGGCCATCAAAACATCCACTCTCAAAGCGCCCCAGCGCTCCTCAGATACTGAAAAATCACTGGAAAACCGATAGAAGCTATCCACCGAGCCAAATCTATCAACCAGGAAGGATAGAGGAACAAGGTGGCTCGAGGAGGTCACGGTTAGCAGGGCTGTCCTCCGCAAGCCTGTGAAAGTCAGAAACTGGCGACGCATATGGCCCGAGGTAACCCGTGCACAGGGACCATCCACTGATAAACCGGTGAAGCGAGCATACTCCTCAAGAGTGGGAGTCAGATACTCCAGCCTAAACCTGAAAACCTGTCGGTCCGGGATCCAACAACTGAGAATGCCATCAACAAAGCCCGGCGGCACCTGAAATGACAGTAGAGCCAAGGAGTGTCCCAAAAGACCCTCTGCGATGATTCGGTCGGAGGGTAGCAAACTATCCAGCCACAAGAAGAGCCTGCCAATAATCCCTGAGGGGGCGCGAGGGTCCACGCGAACCACGTCCAGGGATGACATCTGTAAAAGCGGTATCAAAAGACTATACAGGGGTCAATTTTTCCTTATATATAACAAATCATACATCATACAAGCTATAATGGAATGAATGAATCATCAAAAGTAAATGATTGTGCATAAATTGAAATAAGTCTGTACATAATACATGAAATAAGAATGATAGTAAAACGAGCAGGTTTAAATACAGAGATCCTAGCCTATCAAAGTCTAATCAGTGAAATCTATGCCATCAATGAAGGTGTCATCGTCAAACTGATCTGCAGGCAAGTCCTGGGGAAGGGCAACCTCACCCTCAAAATTAAGGTCTGGGCAGGAATAAGGCGGAACTGGGGCATCCGATGTACCGGGGCCCGCGCCAAAATCAGATCCCTGCGGGTCTGCAGCATAAGCCTCCTCTGGATCTCGACCCAAGCTTCGAACGAAGAGAGATAACTGATCCACCCTCCGAGTGAGTGAAGCAATCTGGTCCGAATGGGTGGGGGCACGGACGCACTCCATCCAATCTGCCATCATCACCGACCCGTGAACCAGGTCTCCGAGGAAGAAAGTAGCCCGGGTCTGAGGACCGATAGTGCGGGGTCTCCACCAGGCACTGAAGCTCTCGCTCGTATGCGGACCAACAGAAAGCATATAGCCGTCCTCCCCGGCCATCAGGGCCTCTGGAAGGTGAGCATCCGCAAACCAAGCTCTCTCTGAGGGAGGGGCCAAAGGGATACGAGCCTCCCCAGTCACACATCTGATGGCGCGCTCCCCCAGATATAGCTCCCATCCACCGTAGGTCAGAAAAGGAATACGGCGAGTGGACAAGGCATGCTCCAGGTCCGCGGCATAACCACCAGCAAGGCCAGCCGCCAAATGATCCGCCGTGTAAGGAACCCAAGTCACATCCGCAGACGAGATCAGCTCTAACTGCAGCCGACAATGAGCGAAACTATCGGACACTGGGGTCTCCTCGAGAGTACTATGATGCCATCTACGACCCCTGGGATAAGTCTCCGGGCCAAGGGTAGTAACGGGCCGCAAGCAGGGCAATCTCTCGTAGGCCCAGAACTGTCAAACAAAACAGAAAAGCCGTAAGTAGCAAGAAGGAACAAAGAAATGGGACGAAACGAGAACTGTATGATAAAAGGGACCTACTAGCAGGAAGGGGTAGAAGCCGAGCCAAGCATCGGTCTGTCCCTCTGAGCGGAGACGAAGACCCTGGAGGAAGTAAGCAAAGGTGAAAGAGCCCCAGTCGTAATCCCCGATCCGGTCAACATCCCTGGTGGCTCCGACGATGCTGAAATGGATAGTCGAGGAGTTGTTCCCCAGAAAACAGCCCCTCATAATGGTCAGAAACAGACGGCGGAGCAGAAAATCACGAGTAGACCGGTCCTCAGGGAATGGCTCGGAGAGGACCCCTCCAATGGCATCTACAGCCAAGGCTCCCGATCGGATGCTGCGGGCCTTAAAGACCTTATCATGGGGAGAGTAGCCCAACAGGGATCGAACAGCTGCGGTGGTGATGTCAGTCTCCAGAGGGACCCGGGATCCAGAAAACTCCACCCCGGTGATATAACGCCAGTCGAGAGGGGTCAACATCAGCTCACAGTCAAGAAGATGAAGCGACTGTGTATGGTGGAACCAGCGCTCAGCTAAAGCCCTCATATAGCCCCACGGACACCGGCGAGGGGCAATGGTGAAGAAATGTCTGAAGCCCCAGGAATCTACCATCCCCCTATAGTCGGAATGCAGCGCATGATAGAGAGTGTAGATGCTAAACCAGTTGCCCCGAGGCTGGGTAAACTCAGGAACCTGTGACAACCATCGAAAGTCAAGCATGGTAACCATACGGATTTGAATGAAGTTAAATGATGGATATACCTCGTTAGCCGCCAGGTAGGCTGAGGGATGACTACTGAGAGTCGGACCGAGCAGATCAGGTATCCTGGCACGGGCCCCTGGTAAAGTCCGACGCGTGGGGGGAGGAGCCGATGTGCCCGAAGGGCCCGCCTCTGCCTCAGCTGGGGCATCCTCATCAATATCCGGCTGCACGGGGCGAATGATAGACTCCGCCAATCTACGGGAATGACGGGTCAGAACGGGAGCTGGAGCTGGGGTGGCCGCTCTGCGACGTCGGACACCCGCCACCCGGGGCACTGCGGAGCCACTGGGAGCATCAGGATCCATGGCTGAAACGGCATCACGAAAAGGAGGTACATCCTTAACTCGTTATCTTTCAAAACAAATCTTATTGCATATTGCTAAAAGTCATAGGGCAGCATGACATGTTTATGAAATGGAAATGCATGAATAAATCCCTAGGGGTGCGCTAGATTTCCCGAAATTTCGGCAGAGTCTCGTTTGTAAAATGGACATCCCATGCACGATCCGGCATGTTTAAAATCAAGTCAGACAACCAACAAATCCCAAATGCAAGTGAAAATGATGCACCATGAGCATAAAATGAATAAAATCATGGTTTTTCAAAGTAAATAAAGCATGACCGCAAGACCCATTCGTTTATATATGCTATGGCTAACCCCAATATCTCATATAGGCATGCATTACTAAGATCAAATATTTACACAAGTAAATACATAGTCAAATGAAAGCGAAAAATCAAAGAAAAATGAGTTAAAACGTTACCCAAAGTACGTAGACTGATTTAATCGGAGCAGATTTTGCCGAAAGAGGTCCAAAAGACGAAAAAGTCGGGTAGGGGGCGAGGAAAACCGAAAACGAGTGAAAGGGACAGCCAAAAAGTGAAAAGAAACGTGGGGGTCGCGATCTAATGTAGGGGCCGATCCCAGCCGCAGATGCATCTGCGGCTGGCCGCAGATGGATCTGCGGCTGGTCTCGGTGACCCGTTTTGCCTCCCTTTTGCTCCCCGAGTCAGCCTGCAACGTGTCCCATGTTGAGATATAAGATTTTAGAAATACCTGACCAATTGAAAAACGACCCGTCAGATACGAGACCTGACCAATTGAAAAACGACCAGTCAGATACGAGACCTGACCAATTGAAAAACGACCCGTCAGATACGATACCTGACCAATTGAAAAACGACCAGTCAGATACGAGACCTGACCAATTTGAAAAAAGACCCGTCAGATACGAGACCTGACCAATTGAAAAATGACCCGTCAGATACGAGACCTGACCAATTGAAAAATGACCCGTCAGATACGATACCTGACCAATTGAAAAACGACCAGTCAGATACGAGACCTGACCAATTGAAAACGACCCGTCAGATACGATACCTGACCAATTGAAAAAACGACCAGTCAGATACGAGACCTGACCAATTGAAAAACGACCCGTCAGATACGATACCTGGCCAATTGAAAAACGACCCGTCAGATACGATACCTGACCATTTGAAAAACGACCCGTCAGATACGATACCTGACCGATTGAAAAATGACCCGTCAGAAACGATACCTGACCAATCCAAGAGCGACCGTCGGGTACGACACCCCAGCGGCATCCATTCGTGGAATTCGAATCAACCCCTACACGATCATGTCAAGTGCGGCATTTGCATTGTCTCAACATATGCATTGCATCGATAAAACACATACTGTCTTTCCTGTGCATCGGGTGCCTACTTCTTTATCATGTCCATTTCATATTTCATTCCATAGACATGATAAAGAGGGGCAGCTGTAGACACCCAAATTTTGCATTTCTCTACTAACCCTGACAGGAGGGCAAAATCGTCAAGTGACCCAATATACGACAAGGAGAGGTGGGCGCCAAAATGCAGTTCCCACCACGGCTTACGATCAAGGCTGTCAAACGCAAAACGAGAATTGAGGCATCTGAGGCGAGGCCTACGGGCCATCCAGACAGAACCCGATGCGAATCGCCAAAAAGGACAAGGACACTGCAATTACAGCATTAGGGTGGGGTCTCGACGTCGGGAAACCATTCCCAGAATTGATTCAGGTATCAAAGAACAACTTTCCAAAATAATACAGCAGAAATTGGCAAATTAATACCGCGTGGCACGAAATTCGAGAAAAATGCGCCGGACAGCCGCGGATGCAGTCGCGGCTGCCGACAAAAAGACGTTCGCGTGGCTCGAGGGCAGCACACGGC
The DNA here is from genome assembly GCA_947179155.2 of Hedera helix. Taxonomy (NCBI): domain Eukaryota; kingdom Viridiplantae; phylum Streptophyta; class Magnoliopsida; order Apiales; family Araliaceae; genus Hedera; species Hedera helix. The sequence goes on from OX359266.1 coordinate 25,809,357, forward strand.
AGCCGAGGAGACGGCCACAGCAGGCAGCCGCAGATGCATCTGCGGCTGGCCGTAGATGTATCTGCGGCTGCCTGCTGAGGCACTATAGATCGCCATCTTCAACCCGAGAACCAGGGGACGAAAAAAAAAAAGAAAAGAAGGAGAGAGAGAGAGAGATCGCGCGGGAGAAAGAGAGTGGTCGGATTTTTGGGATAGATTGAAGCAACACTTTCCATTGTTGTGTTCATTAGTTAGCGATCTTGTGGTGTAACTCGTTTTGTGATATATAAAAGCTTGAATCCGTGTTTTGCAAGGTGAAAAGATTGTCTTTTTGGTATTCTATCGCTTGTTTTGTTAATATAGCTTATGTTTTGGGTTATGTGATGTAATATGTTGTTATGTTGATAAAGGATCCGTGGATTAGGGGTTGTTAGCGAGGTTTCCATCGGAAAGTAACTCCTCCTAACGCCCCGATGACATACGTACGGTGATATCTCGTTCGTTGTGGTGGATAGTTTTAGTGATTAAGTTGTGATATTTGGGTTATGTAATGTGATAGCAATGTTAAATCTCGTTAGATTTGGTTTAGGGTTGGTTGTGCCATGATTTGGGTAAATGTGAGCCTAGGGAGGAGATCCTCGCGGTCAAATCCCGATGATGGACATTTTGGTGTATGTAATCATGGTATAGGGTCCATGGATGTGTATTTTGTAATATCCGGCCTTAAAGCGATACCAAGTCGTGTTCGGGTTAAGGCCCCGTAATAATAATAAAATGTGTGATTGTGGGTGTTTGGGGTTGTCTGGATAGCTTACATGCCCGTGGATAGCCCCGACACGTTTTGGGATGCTTGTTTTAATTTACAACACAACAATGATTTTCAAAATAAGGCAAATAATGAAGATTTTGTAAAAGTGATCAAATTAGGATATTAGATTCACGAGGTTTAAAAAGTAAAGAGTTTTGGCGAACTTAGATTTTATTTGATGAAAAGGCTTTAGTTGGTTTTAAAAAATGTCATAAAAAATGATTTCGTAAAATAAATGAACGTTTTAATTAAACTTTGTACATAGGGTGAAAGAGTTCTAGAAGTTGCCTTCATGTTATTTAATCTGTTATTAGAGGGCAATGTATAGTCTCGATACCTATTTGACAAAAGTTTAAAAAACTATCTTCTAAAAATGACATCTAAATAAAAACCCTCATCGGTTCGAAATTAAAAATCAATCTTTATTTTAAAACGAAGCCTCGTCATTTGGGTCAAAAGACGTTAAAACGCTTTCCAGATAAAGCACATTTGCCATAAAAAAAAATCCAAACAAAATTCACCACAAGCATTCACCTAGGCACACACGCACACACACGCAACTCACACATTTTAGGATTTAAAAGGATAGGAAAACATCAAGATAGCGGTAACCGTGTTTCACGGAAGTCGGGGAGTGCCTAACACCTTCCCCTCGCTTAAGCAAGCCCCCGAATTCTATGAATCTCGGTTTGCGGACCAATTAACTCGGAGTCACATATGAGCCAGCGATTACGAAAACAAACTCAGATGAGTTGGTACATCCATTTCAAATATACCAACTGGCGACTCTGGTCAATTGGCTCATAAAAATCGATCTTTCAAAACCCGTCGACATTAAGCCGACCCTTTTCAAAATCACATCTTTAATTCAAAAGGCTAAAATTGGAAAGGGACATTTTAATAATAAAAAACGAGACGAGCGAAAATCCCAGCGTCGACACTAACCCATAAGTATTAAATTACTAAATAGACTAATAAATATTATTATTAATATTTCACATTATTTACATTAATTAATAATCATATTAATTAATTTATTATATTTAATTCACTCATTATATTCAATTTAATTGAATATTTAATTAATAGGAAACTTATCAATTATTTTGATATTAAAACTTTAGGGTTTGTTCACTAATTTAATAACATATTAGTGACCCCCTTTAATTAATTTTAGTAATTAATTACATAATTATTTAATCACATAATTAATTAATCACATAAAAAGATTTAAATAATCTCGTAAAACTAACTCGTTGGAAATTAAATTAATAATTTAATTAATATAGACGTGAAAATTCTAGGACATTACAAATATAGTTAATAATGTGTAGTAGTAATATTTATGCCATGCTTGAGTTTAATATACTTGGTTTGTGTTTTGGTATAATTTATATGCTAAAAACATGTGATTGGTGGTGTTAAATCAAGTCTCAAAGTAATGACAAGAAATTAATTTTTATAAAATTTAGATTTAATGTTATAATATTATAGAACATTAAATCATGAGAAAAATAAAGTTTGAATCACTCAAAATGGAGTTATACACAAAAAGTTATGATTTGTGGTAGTTTATGTGATGTAAACATTTTTATAAATTTTTTTAATATTAAATCATGAAAAATTAAAATTTTCATGTTATAAATGGATATTAAGTGATTGGTAATTTTTTTGGATTTTTAAATCTTACTTGAATGTATAATTTTTATTAAAGTGGTGTATTAAAATTATTGTTTACAATCTGCTTGGAAGAAGAAAATAACACTGGCCGCGCAATGCGCGAGTCACTGTTCATCGCCAGACGCGGAGCCAAACGACGCCGTTTGGCGTATAAAAAAAATAACTCACGCGCAATGCGCGGAAGTCAATTTTCGGAAGTTGAAAAACGGCACCGTTTTGGTGTGTTTCTTTCGTACGCGCGCAATGCGCGGTAATAAAATTTCCGGCGAAATTACGATACTGCCCTGCATTCGGTTTTCTGATTAATTACGAAATTGCCATCGGTCCGATTTTTTAACTTATTTACGGAAATGCCATTCTGGATAATTTAAATTAATTTAAATGTTTAAAAATTAATTTAAAATTATAACAAAAATATTAATAATGCAAAAATGATATTTAGGTATTGAATATTATATTTTCCAAATATAATAAGTATTTAGGATTAATATTTAAATGTTTTAAATATTAATCTAGTTAGTTTAATATTATATTTTTCAAATATAATAAATATTTAGGATTAATACTTAAATGTTTTAAATATTAATCTAGGTAGTTTAATATTATATTTTTCAAATATAATAAATATTTAGGATTAATATTTAAATGTTTTAAATATTAATCTAGTTAGTTTAATATTATATCTTCTGAATTTATGATTAAATTAATTATTTATTATTTAATTAACATTAAATAATAAACAAGGATGATAAGTTAATTAATTATTATTTAATTACTATTAAATAATAATTAAAGACAACTAAGATTGAGTATTTAATTATTTATTATTTGATTAACTTTAAATAATAAATAAATTCAGTTAGTTATTATGTATTATTAAATAATAACTAATGATAGTTGAGTATTTATTATATAATTTTATTATTTATTATTTAATTAACTTTAAATAATAAATGAATCTTGTTAATTAGTTATTATTTATTATTAAATAATAACTAAAGATATTTGATTATTTTTAATATAATATAATTATTTATTATTTGATTAATTTTAAATAATAAATAAATCTAGTAAGTTATTATTAAATAATAACTAAAGGTAGTTAATTACTTACTATTTAATTAATGTTAAATAGTAATTAAATGAAATAAAGAATATGTCTTTTAACTCTTTTATTTAAACAATTATAATAAATTGTTTAATAGTTTAATAAGTGTTTAACACTTGAGAAAATTATTTTCTAACTTATTAAATTATTAACCTAATTTGATTAAGGGTCTATAAGGTTAATAATATCGTTTTGGCTGATGTAAATTATGTGTTAGTACTTATGTGTGGTAGATAAGTTTCTTAGTGAGCGTATAGTTGTACAAATACGCTGTACTAATTATTAGACCAACTTTATTAATGTTAGGTCTTTCAAAGTCAGTTAGTTAAAGCTAGACATTAATTGTAGCTGAGCAAACAGGCAAGTTTCCTAAACCCTACTCAATTTATATTCGAGCAGGATATATTATTTTATTGTTCAAGTTCCTAACTCAAACTCAAGTTATTATGTTCAAGCATGCTATGGTTTAATTCTGTATAATTATTCTGCCTCTTTAAATTGTTGATTCGCACATAGTGCTTGTTGCATGTGTTAATCAGGTATGAAAGGCTGATCACCTTCATTACCATAAGGTTCAGTTAAATTTGTTCATGGTCATTATTGACACTCAACATTAATTAATTTAGTCATTCAATTATTGAAATTATGACTCGTACTCTTTCACAATTATTATATTGTTGAAAATTCAAAAGCTTATTCTTTCTTTCAATCATGATATATCGTTATCGTATTTAAACTTGCTGAGCAAAGTCGTTGCTCACTCTTGCTATATCATGATAACAAATTTCAGAATAATACGAATGTCCAAGGAGAGACGGAGACAGAAGCAAAAGACAAGATTATAGTGTTATGCATTATAACTAAATTGTTATATGATGTAAGTAATTTTGTAAACCTTTTTATGAATCTAAAGGTATATATGTAAGTTAAGGTTAGAAACCTTGGGAAATGTTGTAGAATAAACAATTTATGTTTATATATTCCGCATTAGTTATAGAACGTGTATGAAGATGATGTATCGTGACGTACCAAGTCTAGGGTTCAAGGTACCCGGATTTGGGGTCGTTACAAGTTGGTATCAGAGCTGATAGGTTATAGTTTTTAGGTAGTAGTACCATAGGCTATAATCATGGAAATATAATGAAGACAGTGAAAGGATAAACTCAGATAGAGTTTAGAAATGAACATATACAGTTCATAAAGGAGGAAATAAATCTATATAGATACATAGATATATGAAAAGATTCAAAGAAGGATCTTCAATAAGTGTAATCCAAATAAATGGAATAAGAATCAGGGAACACTTGATTCAAGAATTTAAAAAGAGATGGATCGTACAGTAAAATGATCAGAGATGAATGATAAGATGATAGAATTAAACGGTCCTAGAATAAAGGAGAAATAGTACAGTGAAATCAATTGCATTATAAGATCACGATGATCATAGTAAAATCATGGATTGACAAATGGTCTGTTAAATGATTAAAGAGGTGGTGTTGATAGCATGGTGTTATAACAATGAAGATACTGAAATAGTAACAAGTGGACTCTTGAAGTGTTGAGTGTGATAAGGTATGAATTGACAAAATTCATATCAAGTTAAGAGAAGTTAGAAGTTTGTAGGTTTTTAATTGAGGACTCATATTAGTGGTTGAGTTGTACAATTTCTTGTATGGGCAGGAAATTTGTGCTTGGTTTTAGAGTCACTTAGCTTCCTATATTAATATAGTAGTTGAGTTGAACAGTTCTTTGTATGGGCAGGGGATTTGTTCGTGGTTTAACGACCGCTTAACTTTCTATATTGATTAGTGGCCGAGTTGACAAATTTCTTGTATGGGCAGGAGATTGTGTTTGGTTTGACAACCACTTAGCTTCCTATAATGATAATCGATTTGAACCCGGTGTCACGCTATTCGATGTATATATGGTGAGAAGGTGATTATTTTCTCATAATATATTGGGTAGGTAGAGAATATTAACATAAGTACGTGTTTTTAAAACTCATATTGATGGTAAGTTCGTGACTCATAATCGTATGGTGGAACCCCTCAGCGAATGGACTATGTTGGTCTGACTAGGATAAGTTCCTCAACCCATATGATTGTGGTAAGTTCCTGAACCCCTAATGTGTGGTAAGTTTGATGAACAGTGAGTATGGGTAGAGTTAAGTAGCAAGATTAAAGCTATACTAGATATAATTATTAAGTTGAAAAAGAATGTGGAGGAAAAATTTGAGGTGTTTTGAGGTTTTAGGATATTCCAAATCTTCTAGCTATGCTAGACTTTGAAATTCTTAAAATCGTGCTAAATTTGCACTTTTGTGCTTTTGAAAATGTCAAAATATGTTTTCATAATCATTAATGCATTTAGGGCAGAGATGATAAATGATGGAGTCATAAATGCAGAGTAACCTAGTGTTGGATGTTTAAAGCCCACTATGGAATGATGTAGTATGACGAAGTCATAAAATAATTTTCAGTATTTTGAAACGTTTAAAGAAGAGTCTATGCTAATTGTTTCGGCTAGACAAAGTGATTAGAAAATATCAAAATGTATTTATGAAATCATCACACGCCATTAAAGCCATGGTGTGGGGATGCAAAGGACGGAATCCTCAACATACTGTCAAGATGTACGGTATCATGAAGTCATGAATTAATGACGGAATCCTCAACGTACTGTCAAGATGATGCGGTATCATGAAGTCCTATAAATGAATTTTAGTTATTTCAGCTAATCTGAAATGATTTTTGAATCGTAATATACGAATAGTTCAATGATGTGAGTCTTTGTCATTTATTTTGACTGGACATTTTTGGTCAGAATTGACTCAAGTTTTATTATCCAATTCAAATTATTTTGGAACGGAATTTTGTAGTAAGTCTGAGGTGAAGTCTGAGGTGAACAAGTGCAAAAACAAATATATTCTGTCGGCTAAAGCAGATATATTTTTGTCGGCATATAGCTCCGACTGGCGCCTAAAAACTAAGACGTTCTGCACGACGTATGGTACAATAGGCTGATCACCTAGCGTACACCTATGGAGTGTTTTCAGTCTTTCGGATTGATAAACACTCTGTTTATAAGTATTTACAGGGATAAATACTATTTATTCGGAATTCAGTTAATTCCATTCGGATGTTCACAGTCTTGATGACCCCTCAGCATATTATGAAAGTTTTAATGAATATTTTGATTTTCAATTTATTCTTCTGTAAAATATTATTTTCAATTTATTCTTCTGCAAGATATTCCATTGTTCTGGAATTATGAGTTTAGAAGTATGAACTTCCTAGAAAAGGGTGGTCATAGAATTTGATGAGTAAAGAGTTATACTCAGAGATAAAAATTGGTAGAAATGTGTATGAGATAATTTCGGGGACGAAATATTTAGAAGAAGGGGTGAATGTAATATCCCGGATATTTAAATGAATTAGAAATAAAGTATTTAATATTTAATAAAGGTTGGAGTTTGATAACCTAATAGTGATAGATAAATAGAGGTCCAAATTAAATTTAACGGACTAACTTAGATATGGTGATATCAAAATTTTTGATAAGTTAGCAAGTAAAGTGATAATTCAATACACTTGACTAACAACAAGTCTAATTAAATTAAGAAAATTAATTAGTGGAGTTATGTAATTATGCGACATGGTTGCGTGCAAATTAAATATGTATTTATAAGAATATATATATATATATATATATATATATATATATATATATATATATATATATATATATATGCGTGCATATTTAGTAACATAATTTAATGGTTAATTAAATTGTGATAAATAGATAGATTAATATTAAATTAATCCGAATTTGAATTAAAAGGTTTATTATGGAATTAATTTATTTATTAATCAACAATTATGCAAATTGTTGATAAATTATTTGTGAGGAATAATTATGTAAATTATATAATTATAAATTATATAAAGTAGTTGAATTAATTAAGGGAGATTGTAATTGTATATATGTACAACATTTAATTTCATATATATGTACATATATATAAAGGGATTAAATTAATTAAGTAATTTTAAATAGTAATTGAATATATTAAATGAATATATTCTATAATTAAATAAATCATTGTAAATGATTTATGAGAGTGAGAAATCTAATTATACAATTATTTGTGTAATATTAATTAAATAATTAAATAAATTATTTAAATAAGAAATTGAGTAAATATATTATTATTTCAATATATTTTCGGGTAAATGGAATTATTTCCATAATTGATGAGAAATGAATTATTTAATGTAAACGTATTAAATAATTTAATTTATGGCCTAAATAATATATATTAAATTATATATTGTATTTATTTTAATTTCATAATTTATTGTGAAATTGTTTTCGAGGTAAGGTAATGTGTATAAATAATATATATAGATTATATATATTATTATTAGCGAACACACTCTAAAGTTTTAATATCAAAATAATTGACAAGTTGTCATTAATTAAATATTCAATTAAATTGAATATAATGAGTGAATTAAATTTTATAAATTAATTAATATGATAATTAATTAATGTAAATAATGTAAACTATTATTAATAATATTTATTAGTCCATTTAGTAATTTAATACTAATGGGTTGGAGTATTTAATTATTTATTCAATCTAATTATTTATTTAATCATGGATTGAATAATTAATGTGTAAATTATTATATTAGCCCAACATGGAACAATTAGTAGCCCAAGTGAAGAATAATAAAATTTGGCAAACTAGTAGCCCAAACAATTTAATAGGAGCCCAATTGGTATTTTAAATAAAGCCCAAAGCTTGAGCCCATTTGGAATTTAATTATGGAAAGTATTATTTATTCAAAAGTGACTTGGGACAAGATTTTTGGGACAAGAAGCTTGATGATTAGCCGGCAAGGAAAGGAGAAGAAGTGAAATGATTTTTGTTTTATTTTCTTTTTCATTATTTATTTATTTATTTATTTAATGGATTCCTTGTTTTGATTTTTGGTGGGTCTCTTCCCATAAAATCCTCACCAACTAAGGCATGTGTTAACTTTCTTGTGTAAGTATCCAATAGCTAGCTTGTGTTGGTCTAATTTCATAGATATAAGATATATATCTATACATCATGGAAGACTTAAGTCATTAGAGAGAGAGAATTGTTAGTCATTTTTTTCTTCTTTCACTTTTCAAATTAGAGAGAAAATATTTGAGGGCAAGGATAAGGAAGGAGAATGATTTCTTGGTTCATGTCATCCTCATTCACAACCTATTTTGGAAGAAAAATGAAGATAGTCATTAAAATGAGGTAATGGTTATTTTAAATGTAGTTTGTTTGTTTTTAATTAAATAAACTAACATGTGAGTATAAACATATTAATATAGTTAATAATGTGTAGTAGTAATATTTATGCCATGCTTGAGTTTAATATACTTGGTTTGTGTTTTGGTATAATTTATATGCTAAAAACATGTGATTGGTGGTGTTAAATCAAGTCTCAAAGTAATGACAATAAATTAATTTTTATAAAATTTAGATTTAATGTTATAATATTATAGAACATTAAATCATGAGAAAAATAAAGTTTGAATCACTCAAAAAATGGAGTTATACACAAAAAGTTATGATTTGTGGTAGTTTATGTGATGTAAAAATTTTTATAAATTTTTTTAATATTAAATCATGAAAAATTAAAATTTTCATGTTATAAATGGATATTAAGTGATTGGTAATTTTTTTGGATTTTTAAATCTTACTTGAATGTATAATTTTTATTAAAGTGGTGTATTAAAATTACTGTTTACAATCTGCTTGGAAGAAGAAAATAACACTGGTCGTGCAATGCGCGAGTCACTGTTCATCGCCAGACGCGGAGCCAAACGATGCCGTTTGGCGTATAAAAAAAATAACTCACGCGCAATGCGCGGAAGTCAATTTTCGGAAGTTGAAAAACGGCACCGTTTTGGTGTGTTTCTTTCGTACGCGCGCAATGCGCGGTAATAAAATTTCCGGCGAAATTACGATACTGCCCTGCATTCGGTTTTCTGATTAATTACGAAATTGCCATCGGTCCGATTTTTTAACTTATTTACGGAAATGCCATTCTGGATAATTTAAATTAATTTAAATGTTTAAAAATTAATTTAAAATTATAACAAAAATATTAATAATGCAAAAATGATATTTAGGTATTGAATATTATATTTTCCAAATATAATAAGTATTTAGGATTAATATTTAAATGTTTTAAATATTAATCTAGTTAGTTTAATATTATATTTTTCAAATATAATAAATATTTAGGATTAATACTTAAATATTTTAAATATTAATCTAGGTAGTTTAATATTATATTTTTCAAATATAATAAATATTTAGGATTAATATTTAAATGTTTTAAATATTAATCTAGCTAGTTTAATATTATATCTTCTGAATTTATGATTAAATTAATTATTTATTATTTAATTAACATTAAATAATAAACAAGGATGATAAGTTAATTAATTATTATTTAATTACTATTAAATAATAATTAAAGACAATTAAGATTGAGTATTTAATTATTTATTATTTGATTAACTTTAAATAATAAATAAATTCAGTTAGTTATTATGTATTATTAAATAATAACTAATGATAGTTAACTAAAGATATTTGATTATTTTTAATATAGTATAATTATTTATTATTTGATTAATTTTAAATAATAAATAAATCTAGTAAGTTATTATTAAATAATAACTAAAGGTAGTTAATTACTTACTATTTAATTAATGTTAAATAGTAATTAAATGAAATAAAGAATATGTCTTTTAACTCTTTTATTTAAACAATTATAATAAATTATTTAATAGTTTAATAAGTGTTTAACACTTGAGAAAATTATTTTCTAACTTATTAAATTATTAACCTAATTTGATTAAGGGTCTATAAGGTTAATAATATCGTTTTGGCTGATGTAAATTATGTGTTAGTACTTATGTGTGGTAGATAAGTTTCTTAGTGAGCGTATAGTTGTACAAATACGCTGTACTAATTATTAGACCAACTTTATTAATGTTAGGTCTTTCAAAGCCAGTTAGTTAAAGCTAGACATTAATTGTAGCTGAGCAGACAGGCAAGTTTCCTAAACCCTACTCAATTTATATTCGAGCAGGATATATTATTTTATTGTTCAAGTTCCTAACTCAAACTCAAGTTATTATGTTCAAGCATGCTATGGTTTAATTCTGTATAATTATTCCGCCTCTTTAAATTGTTGATTCGCACATAGTGCTTGTTGCATGTGTTAATCAGGCATGAAAGGCTGATCACCTTCATTACCATAAGGTTCAGTTAAATTTGTTCATGGTCATTATTGACACTCAACATTAATTAATTTAGTCATTTAATTATTGAAATTATGACTCGTACTCTTTCACAATTATTATATTGTTGAAAATTCAAAAGCTTATTCTTTCTTTCAATCATGATATATCGTTATCGTATTTAAACTTGCTGAGCAAAGTCGTTGCTCACTCTTGCTATATCATGATAACAAATTTCAGAATAATACGAATGTCCAAGGATAGACGGAGACAGAAGCAAAAGACAAGATTATAGTGTTATGCATTATAACTAAATTGTTATATGATGTAAGTAATTTTGTAAACCTTTTTATGAATCTAAAGGTATATATGTAAGTTAAGGTTAGAAACCTTGGGAAATGTTGTAGAATAAATAATTTATGTTTATATATTCCGCATTAGTTATAGAACGTGTATGAAGATGATGTATCGTGGCGTACCAAGTCTAGGGTTCAAGGTACCCGAATTTGGGGTCGTTACAGTGTGACCCTTTAGGTTCTCCATATTAAACCGGTTGTATAATAAATAAATTAGAATAATTCTAATTCATTTATTATGAATTAACTCTTTAATTCATAATAAATAATTATTCCACAATAAGGGTAAGCCCCCTTAGCGATTAGTCGACTTTTCAGATAATATAGATTTCAACATTTGATCGTAAAAGAACCTTTCAGCAAATAGTTACCGTACAATTCAATCCTTCTACCATACAATGTTCCAATCAAATATAAGACACGGAATTTCTGTCAAGTCTTATTTATTTGATTATATGTATTTCAATTCACAAATACACAACTCTAGTTAATGTAAATTAGAAACTCCTTTCTAATTCCATTTAACCCTGGCCAGGGATTTCTGAGTTGTTACTTATTGAATCGCATAGGACATTCTCTCCCTTTATTGGAAGTGGTAGATCATTTGTTGATCATTCATCTATCTCCATGTGTACCTTATTATACCCAATCATATCATTTGATATACCAATAGGTCTTAAGGAATATGTCAAAGTATAACTTAGTACACACAAGATACTATAATGATCTCAAGTCCAAGGATCACTTGTACGACTATCACATAAGGAACTCCTATTGACAAACAAGTAAAACTCTATTAGGTGTTCCTTGAGCGAGTCATGTTCAGTGAACTTATTCTCTAATAAGCACCTACATACTTGCTTTAGTGTCTCTACACAAATGATTATGAGATCAATCATCATCTTCATAAGAGCAAGCATAGTATGTACCAATCTATCTAGATCTACTAATCCCCTTTTTAGTGATCCAACGATTAGGAACAATTTTAGTTTTGAGCTATCTTGAATTTAGATCTCATTAGCATGATCCTCATCATGGTTCTAAAAGCATTGCTCGAAAACTATGGGTTTATCCATTTGATTAATTCAAGTAATTAATTATAAATAAAGAAATGTCTTGATACTTTTATTAATAAATGAACAAGATTATAAAGTATATGCTTATCATATCAAATGTGATTGGCTTGAGAGCATACTACTTTCACAATTAGCCTTGATAGATGAAAGGAGGGTGGCTGCTATATTACATGGTCAGTTGTATCAGCAACGCATCTCTAGATCGTACGACAAAAAGATATAGACCCGGAAGTTCAAAGAAAATGACTTAGTACTGAAGAGGGTCATGCCTTGTCAAGACGAAGCGAGAGGGAAGTTGGCTCCAAATTGGAAAGGACCCTTTGTGATCAAGAAAGTCCTATTTGGAGGGGCCCTCGTTCTACAAGAAATGGACGGCGAGGTGTTTCCGCAGCCTTTGGATTCTGACTCGGTGAAATGGTTCTATGCTTAAAAAAAAAAAAAAAAAAAAAAAAAAAAAAAAAAAAACTCTCCCCATCCCTCCTTGTAATTCGAACTACGTAGGACCTGATCTCCTGACCTTGTGAGAGTACGTAGGCAGTCATAATAACGCGGTCTGTTATCTACAAAATAATAAATCTTGTCCCTGTATGAAACCCGTTCCTCAAAAGCCCAGAAAACTCCTTTAATAAAATACCTTCAAGATCTTAACCAAAACCAGTCATATAGTCAGCCCAAAATCCGAGACCTACTCCGATGAAATCAGAGGGTTGTGCGGCGATATCGGTTGGATCCCAATCAAAACTTGAGAAAAGAAAGAAGGCAATATATCAAAATCGTAGTCTGCTGGATAAAATGATGATCCAATGGAGGGTGACGATGCATCAAAAAGGGAAATGACTAAACCATAAATATTTCTCTATATATACAAAACATTTTGATTACAAAGTCTATCTTTTAAATAATAATGATGAAACTGACATAGTTTATGCAGGGAGTAAAATAATCTACAGGTCAGAAACCAGCTGAAGCAGGAGAGACAGAATAGCCGATGCATCATAAACCTCAAGCTTGCCTGCAATCTACTGCCCCATCATGTCAATCTGAGCCAAAAGAGCAGCAGCACTACTGACAGTCGCAGAATGGACCTCCATGATAACTCTGACCAGCTCTGTAATGTTATCTCTAGCAGAGAGAGCGGCATCCCGAGCTAGTACAGCAGCATCCCCCTCGGCGTGGGCGGTATCCCTCTCGATCTCAGTAGCACTCAATGCTGACCGGAGTCTGGTAACCTCAATCACCAGTCTCTGGATACGATCCGCCGAATCAGGGCAAGAGACATGTACCGAAGTAGGAACCTCCTCAATATCAGATCTGGACGCTAATTCTAAAAACTTCGGGGGGATAGCAGCGTTTGAACTAGTCTCATCTGGGAAAAACCCTCGAGAACCATCCAATACCCCAATCTGGTCAAAATCAGCAATCTCAAAATCTCCCCGCAACCATCACAGATAATCGGGTGTCCGCCCAGGATGACTATCCCTAAACTCGGCCGAGACCCTTTGACACCAAAGATCATATACCCTCAACATCTCCCTCTCTGTCTGAAGTGATATAAGAAATCGATAATCAGCTGCACCCGCGAAAAGATGAAGCTCATGCGTCTAGTCAAACTGCCCCATAACAGCTAAGGGATGATAAGTCGTCACCCCTCTCAGACCGGGAAGAGGGAGGAAATCCAAAAGGGGCACATAAGTCAAGAAATTCATGAAGGAGCAATAACCCGAGTAGATCAAAAAATGGAAGGGCTCCTCAATGGCCAATAAGAACTCCCTCCACGAGGCCGCATTAGTGCATCGCTGGGGGCGGAATGAGAACTGCATCGCCAAGCTGTGGTTGAAGCAAAACCCGTGCCGACGAAACTGTTCGATGGGCCTGAGGTGGCTCATAAACCATACGAACAATAAAATAGAACTTCCTCTGAATATCCTGCTTGGGAAGGACTGACAATATGAGGCCGACATGTAAGTCTTTGCGAGTATCATAGGAAGGATGGTATGATCCTCCTGAAGGGCCTGGACCGCCACAATAACTCGCATGTCCAGGAGATCGCCTCCGGCAGGCATGTATAGAACCGAAATGACACAAGCCATCAGGACATCCACTCTCAAAGTAGCCCAGCGTTCCTCAGATACTGAAAAGTCACCAGAAAATGAAGAGAAGCTATCCGCTGAGCCAAATCGGTCAACCAAGAAGTGAAGAGGAAAAAGGTGGCTCGAAGAGATCACCGATAGCAGAGCTGTCCTCCGCAAACCTGTAAAAGTTAAAAACTGATGGCGCATATGGCCTGAGGTAACCCTAACGCAGGGGCCATCCACCGACAAACCTGTAAAGCGGGCATACTCCTCAAGGGTGGGGGTCAGATACTCCAGCCCAAACCTGAACACATGCCTATCAGTAATCCAACAACTAAGAATGTCGTCAACAAAACCCGGTGGCACCTAAAATGGTAGAAGAGAAAATGAGTGACCCAAAAGACCCTTTGCGATAATCCGGTCGGTTAGCAACAAACCATCCAACCACAGGCGGAGCCTGCCGACGACATCTGAAAAAAAATAGTATCAAAAAGACTGTACAGGGGTCAATTCTTTATCCATGCATATAATAAATCAGTGCATCATGCAAGTTATGATAAAATAAATGAAGCATCAGAGATATAGAATTGTGCATAAATAAAAGATAATTATGTACATGATACATAAAATGAAAAAAAAATACATATAAAACAAACAGGTAAATACATAGGTCCTAGCCTATCAGAGTCTAGTCCGTAAAATCTATGTCATCGATGAATGCACAGTCCTCAAAGTGGTCCGCACGACCCAAGTCCCGGGAAATAGAAGCCTCAGCGTCAAAGTTCAGATCTGGGAAGGAAAAGGGCGGAACTGGGACACCCGATGAGCCAGGAGCCGCTCCAAAATTTGATCCATCAGGGTCCGCAACATAAGCTTCCTCTGGATCCCGACCTAGCCTCCGAACAAAGGACGACATCTGATCCAGCCGTCGAGTCAGGGAGGCAATCTGATCCAAGTGGGTGGGGGCCCGAACGCACTCCAACCAATCTGTCATCATCACTGACCCAGGAACCAGGTCTCAGAGAAAGAAGGTGGCCCGGGTCTGAGCTCTGATGGTGTGAGGTCTCCACCAAGCACTGAAACTATCACTCGTATGAGGACCGTTGGATAGTATGAATTCGTCTTCCCCGGCCGTCAGGGCTGCTGAGAGCTGAGCATCCATGGGCCAAAACCTTCGGGATGGGGGGCGAAAGGGATGTGGACCTCTCCAGACACGCATCGAATGGCACGCTCCCCCAGATAGAGCTCCCATCCACAGTAAGTCAACAACGGAATGCGGCGAGTGGACAAAGTAAGCTCGTGATCCGCGAAAAAACCACCGGCAAAGCCAGCCGCCAAATGCACCGCGGTATAGGGGGTCCAAGTCACCTCCGCTGATGAGATCAGCTCCAACTGTAGTCGGCAGTGGGCAAAGCTGTCAGACACCGGGGTCTCCTCGAGAGTGTTATGATGCCACCGGTGACCCCTGGGATAAGTCTCTGGACTGAGGGCGGTAACAGGCTGTAGGCAAGGTAGCCGCTCATAAGCCCAGAACTGATAAATGAAATAGAAGTGGCGTAAGTACCGTACATTGGCAAAGAGATGAAACAACATAGAAGATGTAATATCCCAAATATTTCAAAAGTGATTTAACAAGATCTAAGCAAGGTTGTCAATTCAAAACCTAAGATTGATTGCTCAAGCATACCTTGAGCTATCTTAAAGAATATATACGACTCGAAACTACGATCGTATAAAACTAAGAGGTTAAATTCGTTAACCTAAACTATGTGTTATGTGATTAGTAAAGCTTGAATTGAGCTTTTAAATGTGTTGTATGAAATATCTATGTGAAGGATTTTGTGTTTTGGTTCAAGTAGTTAACCTTAACACTTATTAAAAATCAGAAGTCAATTTAGGACAAAAACCTAAATTGGGAAAAAAGTTAAAACCTAAACCCTAAACCCTAGGGTCTAAACCCTAGAAAATAACCTAGGCCCTTGAGCAAAATGTGAAGGTTAAATTGACATTCTGTTTCAAGATTCAACCTTTCCATGATTTGAAAACACGTAACAGTCAATAAAAGTTTTTCTCGAAAAACGTGTAAAAAGCACTATTCACGAAGAAACGTTTTTCATTCGTTTGATCGTTTCTTTCATCTGTAGGACTTCTTGTATTTCACGACATAGTGATAATATGAGGTTTAGATGCCAGGAAATCAATAAAATTTTCTTGGGAAAAAGACGAAAAAGACACGATTTACGAGAAAATGTTTGTTGTCTTTTTGAACGTTCTTTTCAACGTTTGGACTTTTTCTGTTTCACGATATAGCATTTATACGGGGAATAGATACCAGGGAGCCACTGATATTTTTCCATAAATAAAACGTAAATCGCTCTTCAAACGAAAACGCTTTCCGTTTTTTATCAAACCGTTGATGGATACAGTGTTTGTATGCAACACCGGTGCATAATAAGCAATAAAAGATTTTCTCGAAAAGTGTGTCGGGAATAAGACAAAATAGGGAAAAGACAAAAATAAATATTATTTTTGACTTTTTGGTCTTCTAACCATTTTCTGAGAAATGGTCGTAAAAACACTATTCACCGAAAAACGTGCCAAGTCTTTTGGACTTTTCACTTTACAGAAAAGTGTTCATTCGGAACAAAACTCAGTAATATCAAATTTTTAAATCAGTAGAAGTTAACCAAATTAGTTGGAATCAGACTGTTATATAATTAACTGTTAATTCATCCGTATTGTTTTCATCAAACGGATCATGAGATAGGTTAACATTAAATTAGAATAATCAAATTTATCAGATTAATACCTAATTATATTATTCAATAATAATTAGTGTCTAGAATGAAAGAAATTTATCAATCGCGTCGCCCGGTAGGTGTATTTGAGAAAAATACATGGAAGGTTATCCGAGATTAATTCAAGAAAAACTTTGAGGGTCAGACGAGACATCATATTAATACTGTATGATGTATTTTAT
The DNA here is from genome assembly GCA_947179155.2 of Hedera helix. Taxonomy (NCBI): domain Eukaryota; kingdom Viridiplantae; phylum Streptophyta; class Magnoliopsida; order Apiales; family Araliaceae; genus Hedera; species Hedera helix. The sequence goes on from OX359266.1 coordinate 25,826,718, forward strand.
TAATAAAATATGTATAAGTAATTAAAACTTATATTACTAATGCGAAATATTTTAAATTAATCGCACGCGATTTATCCGATATACCGAAATCGGAAGAAATAATGACAAAACAGCTCGGGAAGCTTCTAGAAGCTTGGCTTGGAAAATATCTAGATATTATTCTAGTTTTATTAATTAAATAATGTGCGAAATGACTAAAATGCCCTTAGCTTTTAAACTAATGACCAAACTACCCCGACCCTTGGTTTTCCTATAAATAGAAGGCTTAAGTTCATTAGTTCTTTACCATTTTTGAAAGCTAAAGAGCAAATATAGAGAGAGTTCTTGTGAGTCAAGAATCGATTGCAAAGAAATAGTTAAAGCTTGCAATAATAAAAGGTACGATTCTTAGTTATTGTAATGTTTATTTTTACCGACGAGGCTCAAGAACATAAGTCGTAGCCATGTACGATTTTTCGTTCTCCGTGTTCCTTATGACTTGAGCAAGTCGTTGTTATGTCAAATTTCATTTCATAGTTTAAAGTTCAAGAACATACGTCGTATCCATGTACGGTTTATCCGTTCTCCGTGTTCTTCGTATGTTCTGGAGTATTATTATAAATTGTTATAATTAAGTAAACACGTCGTTATAATGACCAAAGTTTGTCAATTATAAAGTGTTATAATCACATATGTAAGCAGTTATAATGCTCAAATTATTTCAAGTATGAAATCCAAAAGCTCAAGAACATAAGTCGTTACCATGTACGATTTTTCGTTCTTCGTGTGTTCTTGAGCAAAAGTCATAATTTCTACATAAGTAGGTTTATGATTTGGTAATTTAGTGTTATGGGATGATGAAACATGATGGCCTTGCTAAATAATGCTTGTGGCATCAAGTTTTAGTAGTCGAAACGAAGAACGATGAAACTTTGTTCTTCGTGTTCTTCGATTCGTTCTTCGTGTTCTTGAGAAAAAGTCATAAAATCTTATATAAGTTGGTTTATGATTTTGTTATTTTTATGTTATGAAGTGATACGGAGTGTTAGAACATGTTATCTTAGCAAATTAATGCTTGAGGTATCATGTTTTACCAATCGGATCAAAGAAAGCTAAGCTTAATATACTCGCAGAATTTTTTTTGCTAAAATCCGAAATTTTAAAGTCCGAATATGCCTTAGCAACCTAAATGAAAGTTGTAGATCATGAAATTCTAAGCAATTTAGACTCAAGAATCACTCAAAAATATTTTCGTATGACAAAGTTATGGCTGTCACTGTAAAAGAGGTCAGAAATATGAATCAGTTTTAGATCAGTCCCATTACTGGGAAATATGTGTAAATCAGTAAGGAATCTCGAACTTTGGTCTGAATGAAAGTTGTAGGTACGGAAGTTACGAACGCGTGAAATTTTGAACGACTCAAAAATGTTTTAAAACGAAGAAGTTATGGCCGTTTAACCGAGCCGGGGTCTGGCAGTCCAACAATCTGCCCAAATCCGAAAATTTGGCTTAAAAATGAGTTTTTGAGTTAGCCAATTTTCCAAATAATTTCACCTATAAAAATAGTGTAGTTAAGTTATTCTAAGACTTATTCAAAAGGAAAATTTGATAAACTAACGTTCGGGGTCGCGTAACCCTTTTTGTAGGCGTTTAACGATTTCCCGGGAAAACCCTAACATGGTTTCAAGGCAAGTCTTCTAACTCTTGTTATGTGCTACCTGAGTAGTATTGTTAAAATGTTAAATGAGATGTGTAATGTCATGTTATTATGCAATAGATGATATGTGAAGTCTTTAACTGATGTTTACAAGCCTTCTAACTGTTATGTTCTATGTTTACGATTTACGAACATGATTTATATACTTTGTGTGTCAATGTGATATAAATTGTTGGAACGTGAGTTATATGTGATATTAAATGGAGAATTATGTTCAGTCAATGCATGTTAAAAGTTTATATGAAAGCATAAACTGCGTATGTGCTGTATGTTAGACTTGCTGAGCCGTCGTGCTCATTCTTGCGAATAAAACCTTATTTGCAGATTAAAGATGAACGTTAAGAAGATCATGAACTTAAAGATGCAGCATAGATTAGGTTTTCATGTAAATTGATTGTATTTGTATATGTCATAATGACTGTTGTAATACGAACAAACAAACATGTAACCGAATATTGAATGAATGATATAAATAATTATCATCAGAATGTTGTTATGTCTTTATTTTGATATAACCTAGAATTGTTAAAAATTTAACATAGTATTGATAATGATCTATTTATCTGGATGAGGATCGGTAAATAACTTGTGAGTGCTGTACATCTGAGACAGAACTAAGCGATGTTGACTGGTCAAATCCATCGTTAAGGTTCCTCGGACCCAGGTATAACTCGTTATTACTATTCTCAATACCATATAAGTAGGATTATTGATATGAAGAGATATCTTTGTATATTGATACTTGTAGTACGAATGAGACCGTTACAAGTGGACGTATATAGAATATTTAAATCCTAAGGTTAAAATTAAACCGTTATATATGGTTTTATCCATTTATACGGATGAAATACAAGTTGATACTTGTATACTTGTGAGACTGAGATCAAGTTAAGATCCAGGGACAATGTTAAGAGAAATTGTTAATGTATAGTCTAAAATAAGACTATTTCAACCAATATGATTATGGGATCATTGGTTAAGTCGATAGATGTATGAAATTAACGCACAAGGTCAGCCGCATCGAAAGCGCGGGGATTTTGGGGGCGTTACAGAAGATGGTATAATAAATGAGACCTGCCAGCAGAAAAGGATAGAATCCTAGCCAAGCATCTGTCTGCCCCTCTGAGCGAAGGCGAAGACCGTGGAGGAAGTAGGCAAACGTGAAGGAACCCCAGTCATAATCCCCAATCCGATCGACATCCCGGGTAACCCCAACAATGCTAAAATGAATAGTCGAGGAGTTCTTCCCCAAGAAACAACCCCTCATGATCGTCAAGAATAAACGTTGGAGTAGAAAATTCCGGACGGATCGGTCCTCAGGGAACGGCTCAGAAAGAACCCCTCCAATGGCGTCCACAGCCAGAGCTCCCGATCGAATGCTACGGGCCTTGAAGACCCTGTCCTGAGGAGAGTACCCCAACAACGATTGAACAGCGGCGGGAGTAATGTCAAGCTCCAAGGGAACATGGGGTCCGGAGAACTCCACCCCGATAATATTTCGCCAGTCAATGGGTGTCAACACCAGCTTGCAATCCAGAAGATGAAGCGACTGGGTCTCATGGAACCACCGCTCAGATAATGCCCGCATGTAGCCCCATGGACATCGGCGGGGGGCGATGGTAAAAAAAGTGGCTGAAACCCCAGGAGTACACCATCCCTCGATAATCAGCATGCAGCGCATGATAAAGTATGTAGATGCTGAACCAATTACCCCGAGGCTGGGTAAACTCAGGAACCTGTGACAGCCACCAAATAGTCAGTCAGGGTAACCATGTGAGTTTGAATGAATTTAAACAGCGGATATACCTCATTAGCCGCTAAATATGCCGATAGGTGACTACTGAGATCAGGACCGAGCAGATCTGGCATCCTAACACGGGCCCCTAGTAAGATCCGATGCATGGGGGAAGGGACCGCTGTGCCAGAAGGACCCGCCTCTGCCTCTACCTCAGCTGGGGCATCCTCACCGACATTAGGATGGACGGGGCGAATGACAGACTCCGCCAGCCTACGGGAATGATGGGTCAAAACTGAAGCTGGAGCCGATGTGACCGCTCTACGTCGACGGACCCCAGCAGCCCGGGGAACCGTGGAACTGCTCGGAGCATCAGGATCCATAGCTGAAATAGCACCACGAAAAGGAGGTATATCCTTAGCCCATTACTTTTCAAAAACTTACTATATATTGCTAAGTGATAATAGGGCAGCATCGCATGTTTATCTATGATAATATGAGATTTGAAATGCATAAATGAGTCCCTAGAGATGCGCTATATTTCTCAAAATTTTGGTAGAGTTTTGTCTGTAAAATGGGTGTCTCATGCACAACTAGGCATGTTTAATAAAATCATACAGCCAACAAATCCCAAATGCAAGTGAAAATAATGCATCGCGGTCATAAAAAAGCTAAAACAATAAATATTCTCAAAACAGTAAAGCAGTTTACGAGACCCATCGTGTACGTACACTACAATAAACACGACTATCTCATGTGGGTATGCACAGATAAGTTAAAACATGTAAACAAGCAAATGTATAGCAAAATGAAAGCGAAAATAAAAGAAAAAAGGGTCAAAACGTTACCCAAAGTGCGTAGAGTGGTTTAACTGGAACGGATTTTGCTGGAAAGATCCAAAAAGACGCGAAAGGACAAGGTGGGACGAGGAAAACCTGAACTATTTAGAAAGGAAAAAGTTGAAAGTGACCAACAGGGGGTTCGCGATCTGAAATAGTGCCGATCCCAGCCGCAGATGGATCTGCGGCTGGTCTCGGTGGGGCCCCAATGTCTTCTTCATTATCTCGAACCCGCATAAAGCCGATTATGACTGAAATACCTAATTACGGAACTTAACGAAACAACCCGTCGGAGACAAGACTCGACATCTACGAGATAAGCAGTCGGAGACGGAACCCGATGGCTATGAGGCGACCAGTCAGAGACGAAACCTGACATTCACAAGACGACCAGTCAGAGACGATACTTGACATTCATAAGATGACCAGCCAGACACGAAACTTGACATTCACAAGACGACCAGTCAGAGACGAAACCTAACATTCATAAAACGACCAATCAGATACGAAACCTGACATTTACCAGACGACCAGTTAGAGATGGAACCTAGCGTTCACAAGACGACTCATCAGTGATAAGACCAACGCCTACGAGGCGATCAGTCGGAGATGAAATCCGACAGTCCCAAGTCAATCGGAGACGAAACTCGAGCGATATTCATTCATAACTTTGAACTGAACTTTGCATAAATGTGGCATATGACATTGCATCGTCTTATATATCTTGTTGCACCAGAGCAGACAGTCGCAGATGGATCTGCGGCCAGCCGCAGATGCACCTGTGGCTGCTCCCAGTAAGCTATACAATGCCATTTGTTCAGCCGAGAGAGGGGGAGAAGAAAAAAGAAAGGAAAAGTTAGAGAGAGAAGGTGAGATTTAGAGAGAGAAACATTCAGATTGGGCTAAAAAGACGGAGTTTATCTTTTTTTTAGCTTCAATATTCATCAATTATTGTGTTATACATTTGATAGTGAAGTATAAAGCGATTATTGAAGTATTGCAAGGTGAAAAAAGGTGTTTCTTGAAGTTTATCTTATATTTTTTTCTTCTGATTTCTTATTGTTGGATTGATTGGATGTAGTATCTTTTTATATTAAGTGACGATCCAAGGATTAGGGATGATTAGTGAAGGTTCCATCGGAACGAAATTTCCTCCTAATGTCTCGATGATATCCGGATGGTGATATATAGTTTGTTGTAGTAATATGTAACTCATAGTGTTTAACTTGCAACTTTAGGTTATTGTGGTATAGTAGTAAATCTAGTGTCACTAAGTTTTCCTTTGTATGGTTGTGTGATGATTTTGGGGCTTGTGAGCCTAGGAATGAGATCCTCGTGATCAAATTTCAAAGATGAACAATTTGGTAACGTAGTCACGGTAATGGGCCTTTTATTGTACATATATAAATTTCAGGCCTTAAAATGATATTCATATAAAAAATCAGGTTAAGGCCCCGCAATAGTGAAATATGTGATTGTGGGTGTTTAGGGTTATTTGGATGGCTCACATGCCCATGAATAGCCCCGACACGTTTTGTGAATGCTTGATTCGATTTACGACATGAAAAGTGGTTTCAAAAAAAGGAAAAGGCAAAGCAGGAAATTTTTTCTAAAAGTAAATCAAATTAGGGTATTAGAATCACAAGGCTAAAAAATTGAGAATTTTAATGAGTGTCGATTCCTATTTAACGAAAAGGCTGCCTATGTTTTCTTAAAGGTTATAAGAATTTGATTTTGAAAAAGTAATCGTCTTTTCATTAAACTTTGGTGCATAAGGTTAAAAAGCTCCTAGAAGTTGCCTTTATTCGATTTTATTTTACTGTCCAAAGGCAATGTATAGTCTCGATTTCTATTTGACGAAAGTTTAAAAAACCAATATCCTTTAAAACGACATCTAATTGCTTGCAACCTATATCTATTACAAAAGAAAGCCTTTGCGTATAGGTCAAAAGACGTTCTAAAACACTTTCCAAATAAAACACGTTTTCTATAATAAATCAAAACGGCTTTTTATGAAAAAATTCACCACCACATTTCTTTAAGCACACACGCACTTACACACATGTTTTGAGATTTTGAAAGAATAGGAAAGCATCAAGATTGCGGTAACCGTGTTTTCACGAAAGTCGGGGGGGTGCCTAACACCTTCCCCTCGCTTAAACAAGCCCCCGAATTTCATGAATCTCGATTCGCAGACCAATTAATTAGGAGTCACATATGAGTCATTACAATTATGAAAACTCAAACTCGGATGAGTTGGTACATCCGTTTATAATATACCAACTAGCGACTCTGGTCAAATTGACTCATCAAAAAAAAATCGATCTTCCAAAACTCGTCGACACTTGTGCCGATCTTTTCCAAAATCACATCGTAATCAAAAGGCTAAAATTGAAAAGGGTAATTATTAATAGGAGACGATTTTCCCAGCGTCGACAGTAATCAAAGGATGTTAGAGTTAATTGTATAATTATTTATTATTTAATTAAGATTAAATAATGAGTACGAATAATTAAGTAATTAATTATTATTTAATTCATATTAAATAATAATTAAATGGTAATTAAGTGGAATAAATTATTACTTAATCGGAAGAAGATTATTAAGTAATTAAAATATATTGATAATATTAATGATTAACTATTAAATGATAATAGTTAAGAATTAAATCATTATTCAATAATTAATAATGATATGTAATTGATTTAAAATATTATTAAAGAATTAATAATATTGTTTAATAAGTAATTAACTATTGAATAATAATAGTTAAGGGTTGAATCATTATTAAATAATTACTAATGATACATGAGGATTTCAAATATTATTAAATGATTAATAATATTGATGAACAATTAAATTATAATTAAAATAATTAATAATGATGAGAAGTCAATTAAAATATTATTAAAGGGTAATAATACTAGTAAGCAATTAAATTATTATTAAAAGATTAATAATAATGATTAAGGTAAACTATTATTAAAAAGGAATTAATAATAGTAATGATTATTTAAAGTGTTATTTAACAATTAAATAACATTATAAGTTATTACTAATTGATAGTAACATTTAAAATAATTTTTGAGACGGTTAATATTATGATAAGTTGTCGAGATAAATGATGTGATTAAGTTAAACCAATGTTATAGTCCATTTGTGACTAATTGGTAGTTCGGCCTAAATAAATATAGGGTCCAGGTTTTAATGCAATGACATTAATAAATGTTAGAATTACATGGTTATGTACAAAAGGTTTGCGGTGTTAAAATGAAACACTGAGTCAAGTCAACGAGAGACTAAAATATGAAATTAACTCTATTGATTTAAAAAGGGGACGATAAGAAGAAATAAATATCTTTAAAATAAGATTTATTGTTAAGTCAAACTTTGACTAATATTGTGCACCGTTGATCTCACATACCGTGTAGATGGTGCAAGGAACGTGAAAGATTAGCGTAAGCTGGTTATGCATGTTCAGACAAGTTTTTCAGAACGTGTTGCATTATGTGCCTGATTTAGAATACTATAAAAGTATTATGTGTGCATATGTTATTATGTGCAATAATGTGGTAATGTGCTTTTGTGATACAAGTTGAAATAAACTGTTGATATGCAGTAGATGAGTAAGTTGATTGCTCTATATATATTGAACTGTATGAAATTGTAAATGACATGCATGAATAGCATGAATCATAGAGTAAATGTAAAGCATGATATGCATGAGATATGTAGTCATTGTAAAGCATGAGATGCATGAAGCATGATGAAATATGTTTATGTGTTATGTGAAACTGTTAGACTTACTGAGCCGTTTTAAATAATTGCATTTTTGTTAACTATATTGTTGTGATATGATATGGTTATTAAGAATAAGATGGTACTTTAACGTATGAGGTCGTCTGCAATAAGTACATGAATTCTTGGGGCATTACAAGAACAATGCATTTACTTATAGTCTTGGTAGTCTATTTATCGCAATCGGAAAACACATACAAATTTTTTAATGATTAAACAGAAATAAAAGCCTAAACTAATATCAACTTGATTGAAATCAATATTGGGAAAAAAATTATTATAAAAATAATTCCCTAGCAACGGCGCCAAAAAACTTATTGGTGTAATTTAATAATCAACATTTACGTGCAAGTATACACGATCATATTCTTAGCTTAAATACAAATTTTCTAAAGACATCTCATATCGCTTAAACTCTATTTGAGTTTATTTCTCACCATCACTTTCATCATCTTTACGGTTATAACCTAAAGGAAGAACCTAAGGTTTATAATCTACAACTCTGATACTAACTTGTAATTCCCCCAAGTTCATACATCTACTGTAGCGGACCTAGTGCATCACGAGACAACTTTTGTCTTCATATTTACAACATTCAATCATATTATAATAAACAAAACCTTGCTTTGATACCAATAATATATAACGTTCCTCATTAATTCAAGAATTCGCAACCTTTACTATCTTTTATTACAATTCTAGATCATCTAGATCTGTTCTATTACCTCTTAACTTTTACACATTATAATCTAACTTGTTACATTAAGTATTTATGAACTCATAATCCAAAATTTACCATTCGTCTGTACATTTTCCCCTAACAATTAATTAATAAAGTATAATATTAGCACTCCTCTAGTTTAGAGAGAGAATACACAATCAAGTTGTCTAACATTCAATATTACCAGATATAACTACCTTAAAAAGGATTCTTCAATACGTGAGAAAATCACTAACACAAGGTGAAAGTAGTATGCCCTCAAGCCAATCACATTTGATGTGATAAGCATATACTTTATAATCTTATTCGTTTATTAAAAAAAGAATCAAGGCATTTCTTTATTCATGATTAATTACTTGAATTAATCAAATTGATAAACCCATAATTTTCGAGCAATGCTTTTAGAACCATGATGAGAATCATGATAATAAGATCTAAATTCAAGATAGCTCAAAACTAAAATTGTTCCTAATTGTTGGATCACTAAAAGGGGATTAGTAGATCTGGATAGATTAGTACATACTATACTTACTCTTACAAAGAGAATGACTAATCTCATAATCATTTGTGTAGAGACACTAAAGTAATTATGTAGGTGTTTATTAGAGAATAAGTTCACTAAACGTGACTCACTCAAGAAACACCTAATGGAGTCTTACTTGCCTGTCAATAGGAGTTCCTTTTGTGATAGTAGTACAAGTGATCCTTGGACTTGAGATCATCATAGTATCTTGTGTATGATGAATTATATTTTGACATATTCCTTAAAATCGTTAGGGTGTATCAAAGGGTATGATTGGATATAATAAGTCATACATGGAGATAAGTGAATGATCAACAAAAAAATCTATCACTTCTAGTAAAAGAAGAGAATGTCCTATGCGATTCGATAAATGACAACTCATTAGTCCTTGACCAATGTAGAATGGAAATTAGAAAGTAGTTTCTAATTTACATTAATAAGAGTTATTTGTTTGATGATCGAAATGCATATAATCAAATAAAATAAGACTTGACAGTTATACCGTGTCTTATATTTGATTGGGACATTGTGAGGTAGAAGAATTAAATTATACGATAACTATTCGTTGAATAGGTTCTTTTGTGATTAAATATTGAAATCTATATTATCTAAAAAGTCATTGATCGCTAAGCGGGCTTACCCTTATTATGAAATAAATATAATTTATTTAAATAAATTAAATAGTTTAATTTATTTATATAAATAAGATTATAATAGTTCTAATTAATTTATTCTATAACTGGTTTAATATGGAGAATCTAAAGGGTTACACCGCAAAAGGAAAATAATTATTTAAGAAGTAAATGACATAATTGTAATAATGAATTAAGTATATTTAATTTATACTATGTGGATAGAATAAATTAAATAGCTTAATATTAATTATTTAGTATTTTAGAAATACTAATTATAAATTAATAAGAATAGTCTTATTATTATTATTACTATTATCATTATTATTTAGTTCCTAAATGGTTTAGGAATTAATTAATAAGAGTACTCTCATAATTGATAATTAAGTTCCTAAATAGTTTAGGAATTATACTTATCATATTAAATTAATTAAGTTCCTAATTAGATTAGGAGTTTAATTTAAAAACACATATTCCTAAAGGTGTTCGGAGGATTTACTAAATCTATAAATAAGAAAAGTCTTATTATGGATTAAGTTTAGACACATACACTTCCACAAGTTTTGGGAGAGTACTCACATATTATTCTCTAGAGAGAGAAAATTAGGGTTTGCTATCACCACTTCTTGAATTATTATTATTCCTTGGTGGATCACCTCTAGAGGCCAAACACTTGGGTGGCTAACGTTGATCATAGGAATCCAGTCTGTGAAATTCAAGGAGAACGTGATTGATTTAAAGGTAAACTTATACCCGTTGAAACTTTGAGTTCTACAAAGGTATATCTCTAACTTCTTCTTTATTAATTAATAGTTGTGCATAAATGTCGATTCTGGATTATGGTTTGTAAATTTTAAAATTTAATTTTACCATACTTCCGTTATTTTATACAATTTGATTGCGTATCTATGAATTTTAGAAACCAACAGTGACATCAAGAGCCAAATTTTATGCGAATTATTAATTGTTTTCATTCCATATGTGTATGGGTATGTATTTAAAATAATTTATTATATAATTTTTTTTAAAAACCGAAATTAGTACTCTCAGTAGCAGCCACTGTTTCGGATTCTAACTTTTCACTGTGCCGAAACAAGCAGCCTACGGTTTTTTGGTGATGTTAATAAGGCAAACCCACTGTTTCGGTGATGGCCCACTCCAAACAAAGTTCCATATATATATATATATATATATATATATATATATATATATATATATATATATATATATATATATATATATATATATTGTAATGATCACAAATTTCATTAAACAATATAATTATAATTATTATATAATTAGCAATGAATTAAAATTTTTATACTAATTAATTGTTCACTAGATAATTAAATAGATATACTAGTGTATGTATATATTTATTTCAAGCAATGAAGCAAGAGGTTATAATTAACTAAAACAAATCTAATTGGATTATATTTTAAATCCAAATGAGTTGTTAAACTAGGTCAATTAAATTTACCTAATAGCCCAAGTAATTAAATTAAATCTTAGTTCATGTAATTAATTAAACAAGCTCAATGCTTATTTTAATTAAAGGTAGCATAGTTATTTAAATGCTAGCCCAATGTGTTAATTAAATTTAGCCCAAACCAATTAAATGGATGAGCCTAATATATTTAATCCTAGAGTCCAAAGTGGAGCCCAATAGGAAGTCAAAATTGGTCAAAATTGTTACATATATAAATATATATATATATATATATATAATTAAAGTAGAAAAATTAAAGAAAAAATGACTTGAAAAATGCCATTTTGCTGAGAATTGTAGGGGGGCCGCTTGGGTTGGCTTGTTTTGCAAAGTTACTTCACTTGTACACTTTGTCATAGTGGTTCAACCACCCTAGTCACTCAACTTGTCATTCAACTAGTCAACATGGGAATAGTAATCTTAATTAGCACTAAATTCACCAACATTGGTGAATTAGTAGATCTAATGAAGAATTACCATATGACTATATATAGAACACTCTACACTCTTGCATTGGTTAGTTAGTTCATTTGAAGCTTTGCTAGAAAGAAAAATAGAAAGCATTTGTGAGCATTTGAGAGATACACTTGAAAGTTGTGAGAAAAGGGCAAGAGGTTGAGCTTGTTGAATGTCCACAAGCTTCACTACATACTTTGGTAGGAGGAGAAGGAGAGCACACAAATCTCTAAGGTTTAAAAGTGCTCTAACTTCTCTTTATTTCATTTTTATGGTCTAGAACGATCTTGAATAGTTAAAATCTATTTTTAATCGATCAAAACTCATTTTGATGCACTAGAGATATTTAACTATGTGATATATGTATATTCATAGTATAATGTGTTTATATCATGATTTGGTAGGTGTGTAATGCATAAAAATTAGTAGAAATGTTCATAACACATTTTACCGGTAAAATCCTAACGATGCATGTTAGGTTTAATGTTGTATTTTGAAATATACAAGTTGGGAATTGAATTTTTATGGCTAGAAAGTTAGATCTATGAGTTTTAAAGAAAATCCAACTTGAAGCTTTCAAAAATATTGAATAATGAAGAAGTTATAGCTTTTACCGCAAAGGATGTCGTTTTTAAACCCTAGGTGGTTCGATCTTTAAATTTCGTGTCAAACGTTTTCAAAAATGTGATTGAACCATGAAATATTGTAAAACAAGAAGTTACAAGGTTAACAAAACTGAGTTTGTGTCATTTGGACATATAGATCACATTTTATTCAAGTTTGAACCAATAAAACCAAGGATTTGTGAAGTTAGTTTTTACTTTATCCTTGTGAGCAGTTTTGAGTCTAGTTACGTTCGAAATTTGGATTTGTGATCTAAAGAAAAATTTCAGAGGGGGAAATTATGATGAGAATGGACTCAAGAATCACCTCAAATGTTTTACAATGAAGAAGTTATGGCTGTCGGAGCGTCGGAGGGTCGAGCAATCAAAAAAATTGATTTTCGGACAGAATGTCCTGACGCACCTACGTCAGAACTGGCGCAGCTACGCCAGAACACGCTGCCGGGTAGTGTTGGGTAGTCCGGGTCGGGTTGGGTTGATCCAGGTTGAATTTTCTTTGAAAAATTAAGTTGAAATAGGTGTAAAATGAATATATTTGGATATTAAACTAACATATATGAAGTCTAATTATAAATAAATGTTAGCTAAATGTTTAAATTAAATACTAAGGTTAACCCAATTTAAAAGTTAACTTTTGTGATTATTAAAAGAGTATTAAAATATTACTATATGGTTAATAATATTAACAAGTGATTTAATATTATTAAATGATTGATAATTTTAGTAAGTGATTAAAATATTATTAAATGAGTAATAATATTAATAAATCAATAAAATATTATTTAAAATATTAGTAAATGAATTAAATATTAAGATTAATAATATTAGATAATGAATAAAATATTATTAAATGATTAATAATATTAAAAGACAAATAAAATGATTAATAATATTATAAGGTTAATAAAATATTATTAAATGATTAATAATATTAGATAAAGAATAAAATATTATTAAATGATTAATAATATTAATAATATGATAATGTATTATTAAATGGTTAAAGATTAATAAAATATTATTAAGGGATTAATAATATTGGAAGGATAATAGAATATTATTAAATGATTAATAATATTATAAGACTAATAGAATAATGTTAATTGTTAATAATGTTAGATAAGAATGTGAACTATATTAAGTAATTAATATAGATTTTATGTGATTGAAATATTATCAAGTAATGATAATATTTTCTAAGTGTTTAATATACCCTTAATTATTTAATTATGTGGTTAGGTATAACATGTATAGATGTTATCATATGAATGCGTATATGATACTAATTTGAAGATCAACTTGATTAATTGTTAGGTCTATCTAAAGAGAATTTAAATTGAATTGGTTAGCAGTGGATCACGTACAAGGCAAGTTCTCTAACCCTACTCAATTATTGTTGAACAAGTTTATATACTTGTATTTTTATTGTCAGATCTTGAAATGGTTTAATTATTTATAATTATTCCACATCCATATTGTTTATAAAATCGCACTTGGTGTATTTGAAGCTTAATAGTTCTTGTTTCATGAACTGTATTAAAAAAATGTCTAAGCTAATTGTTCAGTTAGACATTGCGTCTATAAATTCAATAACTTGAATACCTTTAAGAGTTGATCCAAACCATTGCTTGGTGCATATTCTTATAATAAGTTTGAGAATTGAACAACCCTAGATAAAGGGAATTTTATGTTGGGAAATCGACTTTGGCGCCAGATGACAAAATGTAATGCATATACAGCGGGTTGAATAGGCTGATCCCCTTGAAAACCAAACTACTGAAAGGGTCAGAGGAAACTCTATTATACCCTTGTTAGTTCAGGGTCCTTGGTGACCACTCAGCATTTTAAGATTCAAATATTCCTGTTCATTGAAATTTGAGTCTTGTTTATTTCACAATTGTTATATCTATTGTTGAAACACTTGATGTTATTTCTCATTCATTCATGATATATATTAAATACTTATTATTGTTCTTAAACTTGCTGAGCAAACTAGTTGATCACCCTTGCTATATCATGAACCATTTTCAGCTAGACCTGATTGTTCCAAGAAGGATAAGGGAAAAGGGAAAGCCAGAGATTAAATTAAATTATGCATGTTAATTAAATGTTTAATATGTATTTACTGTTGGTAAATCTTTTGTAATTCCTTAATATAGTAACTGTTTATGTTATGGTTGATAGACCCTGGGATTGTAACATTTTTGTAAGGAACCTTTATGTATTATTCCGCGAAATTTAAATGCAAATTAAGTATTTAATTGTTAGTAAAGTATTGTACAGTGAGAACTAAACCTGAGGTTATGGAACCCGGATTTGGGATCGTCACAGGTTGGTATCAGAGTTGTAGGTTAGAAACGTTAGGATTGCGAAACCTAGGATATAACCTTAGTGCTAAACTCATATCGAGTGCGTTAGGAGATGAATTAGGGAAATTCATCATGTTGTGTATTTTTGGAGGTGGATTGAGAAAATTAATCGAGCCGAGATGTACATGATAAAATATCATTTCATTTCATCAATGAATATATTTTATTGTTGTACTGACATGTGTTATTTTTATGATATAGGATGACAGAGATCGGACAGTCGAGTCACACTGCTGAGGAGGATTACATTGATATCCATATGGATACTGCACAGCCGCTGGTGGCTTCACCGATAGAGGATCTAGAGTCTGATCCAGATATAGGAGATCTTGAGAAGCCCATCAGGGGTGGAGTGATGAGGCCTTACAATGAGGATGAGGCAGAGTCTGAGGAGTCTGAGGATGAGGAGTCAGCTGATGGAATGGGCACTACTGCTAGTGATATCATCGAAGGGTTGACTACTAGAAATGAGGAGTTGGAGGCAAGAGTCCAACATTTAGAGGAGCAGAATCTGACACACCAGCATATGGAGGATCAGTATAAGGATGCAGCTTATCAGTTCTCTGGCGAGAACACAGAGCTGAAAGAGAGGATAGTAGAACTGGAGGATCAGATACAGGAGTACGAGGATTCAGTGGAGCACTTTGGGGTGCTAACTCATCAGCTAGTAGATCAGGATGTCGAGTTGCAGGCCAAGTTGGCAGCGACCGAGGTTAGGTTAGCCGAAGCTGAGCTAAAGGTTCAGCAGGTTCAGGCAGAGAAGGCCGCCATCTGTGCTCATTGGCAGGAGGCAATAGAGGACAAGATAGAGATGGAGACACAACAGGATGCCGCACATGGCTAGATGCTAGAGCTGGAAGAAGAGGTTCGTGAGAAGCGGGTGAGGACAGATAGGCTTAGCTATGTCTATCGATCATCATTCGGTAGATTTCAGAGCAAGGTGCACTACTACCCAGCTGAGGAGGGTCAGTCTATGCACACCATCAGCAGGAACGTAGTGATGGCCATCGGGGATGAGGAGTATGATGATGCGATCCGTAAGGGGATGCGCAGTCAGTAGTATTTTCTGATGTTGTATGTAAATAGATGCAGTAGAACCCAACTTTTGTTTTATCAGAGGGTTAGTATGTTGTAAATCTCAACTCTAGGAAGTTGTAGGATATGATCCCATCTTTTGAAGCCTTTCAGGGATAAAGGCATTTATAGTAGTATGCTTCTGATGTAAAGTGCTATGCACTACTGTTTTAGCATATGAATATAAATGCAGTCATGTTTATGTTTATATGTGTGCTGAGATGATTACCTATATTTTAGCTAAACATTGCCTAAGATACAAAACAACAAGTGAGTAGATGAAACAAATATAATAACTTAAAATTTTCTATATAAAGAAAATGAGGCCACGTAAACAACCACCAAGGAACCAAGGGATAGAAGAATCAGTTAACAACGACGAAGGGGGACACACTGTAGACCCAATGCAGAACTTCGTCGACATGCTAGCTGAAGCAATGCAGAATAGGCACCCGGTAGTTACAAATCAGCCACCACCGCCGAATCAATTGGCAAATTTTAAAGACTTCAAAGCAGTAGGACCGCCAGAGTTTAAAGGGACGGCAGACCCGATCAAGGCCCAGTCATGGATAAAAGAGATAGAGAAAGCATTCGTGATTACAAGAGTGGCGGAGGAGCAAAAGACGATCTTTGCTACCTATATGATGAAGGGAGAAGTCAATTTCTGGTGGGAAGCCAATCAGAATAGGGCTGGAGAAAGGGTGGTGTCTTGGGCACAATTTAAGAAAATATTTGATGAGAATTATTTTTTGAAGAGTATGAAAAGTATAATGGAGGTAAAATTTCTAAAATTGAAACAAGAGAATATGTCAGTACCTGAGTACGCGGCAAAATTTAATAAATTGGCCAGATTCGCTCCGCATCAGGTAGACACGGAGGAACGCAAGGCCAGAAGGTTTGAAAATGGATTGAGACCTTGGATATTCAACAAGGTAGCAGTACTGCAGATTGATTCATTCTCAACTTTGTTGGATAAATCAATCATTGCTGAAGGAGGAAGTGATGCATTAACTAAATATAATCAAAAAGAGGAATAAGAAAAGGAGTGAAGGAGGAAGTAAGAATAATAACAGTAGAGGCAACAGCAGCAACAATAAGCGTAAGACAGCAACAACGATAGGAACTCAGGAAATCAACAAGAAAATGTTCAGAAGAAGACGGCATGCAGTATATGCGGAAAGAATCATTTCGGGGAATGCAAGAAAGGCAAGAATACGTGCTACAACTGCGGGCAAGTGGGGCATATTTCTCCAAATTATCCCCTCCCAAAGAAGATAAGATGTTTTTCCTGAGGAGCTTCTAACCACATGATAAAGGATTGTCAAAAAAGGAAGAATGATGGGGGAAGCGGCTACCAGGGCAATAACATCAGATTGGCTATCGGGGGACCAGTACCACAGAATAAGCCGACAGCACGGACTTTCAATATGACAGTGCAAGATGCCGTGGAGTCAAAAGACGTGGTGTCAGGTATTATTCCGATCAATGATATAAATGCATATGCATTGTTTGATTCGGGTGCTACCTGTTCATTTGTGTCTGATTATTTTGCTAGACGGTTAGAATTTCCTAGGGAAAAGTTAGAAAACCCTATTAATATAGAAGTTGCAAATAAAGAGGTAATCCCTGTAGAGTATATACATAGAAATTGTTGTGCTAAAATTAGGGGTCAGAAGTCGAGTGTGAATTTAATTCTGATACGTTTGGGGGAGTTCGACGTTATACTCGGAATGGATTGGTTGTTTAACCATGGAGCAGTAATTGATTGTCAGAAGAAGTGTATACATCTTAAGACACTAAACAAGTCTAAGGTTGTATTTTTTGGCAGCAAGTCGTTAAGACAATCCTCTTGTCTGACGATGATGCAAGCCAAGAAATTGTTGAAGAATGGTTGTGTAGGGTATTTGGCTCATGTGGTGGATACTCAAATGGTGAATCCTGAGATGGAGCAAATACCAGTAGTTAAGGAGTTCATGGATGTCTTTCCAGATGAACTGTTAGGTTTACCGTCAGATAGAGAGATAGAATTTGTGATCGATTTAGTACCGGGGACAGCACTGATATCAAAAGCACCATATAGGATGGCTCCGGTGGAAATGAAGGAGTTGATGGTTCACTTGTAGGAATTATTGGATAGGAAGTACATTCAGCCGAGTGTTTCTCCATGGGGAGCACCTGTGTTGTTTGTAAAGAAGATGGATGGATCGATGAGACTTTGTATGGACTATAGAGAGTTGAATAAGGTAACAATTAAGAATAAGTACCCGTTGCCACGAATTGGAAATCTTTTCGATCAATTGAAAGGGGCGAAATACTTTTCAAAGATTGACTTGAGGATTGGTTATCATCAGTTGAAAGTCAAGAATGTGGATGTACCCAAGACGACATTCAGAACTCGATATGGGCATTATGAGTTTCTAGTAATGTCGTTTGGACTAACGAATGCGTCAGCCGTATTTATGGACATGATGAACAGAATATTCAAGCAATACTTGGATAAATTTGTTGTTGTGTTCATTGACGATATTTTGGTGTATTCTAAGACGAAGGAGGAGCATGTTGAACACCTAATATTGGTGTTGGATATTTTACGGAATGAGCAGTTGTACGCTAAGTTTTTGAAGTGTGAATTATGGTTAGAGAGAGTTCAATTTTTAGGTTATGTTATTGACAAGGAGGGAGTTTCAGTTAATCCAACGAAGGTTGAAGCGGTGATGAATTAGGAACCAAGGACGCCGACGGAGGTAAGAAGTTTCTTAGGGTTAGCGGGTTACTATCGGAGATTCATCAAAGACTTTTCGAAGATAGCAATGCCATTAACCTGAAAGTAATATGCCCTCAAGCCAATCACATTTGATGTGATAAGCATATACTTTGTAATCTTGTTCGTTTATTAATAAAAGAATCAAGGCATTTCTTTATTCATGATTAATTACTTGAATTAATCAAATGGATAAACCCATAGTTTTCGAGCAATGCTTTTAGAACCATGATGAGGATCATGCTAATGAGATCTAAATTCAAGATAGCTCAAAACTAAAATTATTCCTAATTGTTGGATCACTAAAATGGGGATTAGTGAATCCAGATAGATTAGTACATACTATCCTTGCTCTTATGAAGAGAATGATTGATCTCATAATCATTTGTGTAGAGACACTAAAGTAAGTATGTAGGTGCTTATTAGAGAATAAGTTCACTGAACGTGACTCGCTCAAGGAACACCTAATGGAGTCTTACTTGCCTGTCAATAGGAGTTCCTTTTGTGATAGTAGTACAAGTGATCCTTGGACTTGAGATCATCATAGTATCTTGTGTATGATGAATTATATTTTGACATATTCCTTAAAACTTTTAGGGTGTATCAAAGGGTATGATCGGATATAATAAGTCATACATGGAGATAGGTGAATGATCAACAAAGAATCTACCACTTCTAGTAAAAGAAGAGAATGTCCTATGCGATTCGATAAATGACAACTCAGTAGTCCTTGGCCAAGGCAGAATAAAAATTAGAAAGTAGTTTCTAATTTACATTAATTAGAATTATTCATTTAAGGATCGAAATGCATATAATCAAATAAAATAAGACTTGACAGTTATACCATGTCTTATATTTGATTGGGACGTTGTGAGGTAGAATGATTGAATTGTACGGTAACTATTCGCTGAATAGGTTCTTTTGTGATTAAATGTTGAAATCTATATTATATGGAAAGTCGTTGATCGCTAAGGGGGCTTACCCTTATTATGGAATAAATATTATTTATTTAAATAAATTAAATAGTTTAATTTATTTATATAAATAAGATTAGAATAGTTCTAATTAATTTATTCTATAACCGGTTTAATATGGAGAACCTAAAGGGTCACACCGCAAAAGAAAAATAATTATTTAAGAAGTAAATGGCATAATTGTAATAATGAGTTAAGTATATTTAATTTATACTATGTGGATAGAATAAATTAAATAGCTTTATATTTATTATTTAGTATTTTAGAAATACTAATTATAAATTAATAAGATGAGTCTTATTATTATTATTATTACTATTATTATTATTATTTAGATCCTAAATGGTTTAGGAATTAATTAATAAGAGTACTCTCATAATTAATAATTAAGTTCCTAAATAGTTTAGGAATTATAATTATTATATTAAATCAATTAAGTTCATAATTAGATTAGGAGTTTAATTAAAAACCCTATTCCTAAAGATGTTAAGATGGTTTACTAAATCTATAAATAAGAGAAGTCTTATTATGGATTAGGGTTACACACATATACTTCCACAAGTATTGGGAGAGTACTCACATATTCTCTAGAGAGAGAAAATTATGGTTTACCATCACCCACTTCTTGAATTATTGTTATTCCTTGGTGGATCACCTCTAGAGGCCAAACACTTGGGTGGCTAACATTGATCATTGGAATCCAATTGGTGAAATTCAAAGAGAATGCGAAGGATTTGGAGGTGAACTTGTACCCGTTGAAGCTTTGAGTTCTACAAGGGTATATCTCTAACTTCTTCTTTGTTAATTAATAATTGCGCATAAAGGTCGATCCTGGATTATGGTTTGTAAATTTTTAAATTTGATTTTACCATGCTTCCGCTAATTTTGTGCAATTTGATTGCGCCTATGAATATTACAAACCAACAGTGGCATCAAGAGCCAAACTTTATGCGAATTATTAATTATTTTGATTTCATATGTGTATGGGTATGTGTTTAGAATAATTTATTGGGCATAATTTTTAGTTGTATAAAATTATATTTTTTATTAAAAACAAAGCAGTTTTTTCGAGTTCACTGTTTCGGCAGTTTTGTTTTTCCAAAATCTGCAGTTTTGGACTGTACATAAAAGCATGTTTCGGATTGTATATGGAATAAACCACCAACTGTTTTACCGAAAGCATGAAATGGAAAAGCTGTTAACTGTTTTGCTTTGAAAACTGTCGCATTTTTTTTACATGGCTGTACCGAAATTGCGTCACAATTGAATGGTATTTAGTGAAGCAACTTTTTCGGATTGTTAATATATATATATATGTTAATTGTATAACCGACTGTATATATATATATATATATATATATATATATATATATATATTACATTACCGCAATTTTGGACTAAAGCAGCAACTTTCGTTTTGGTGTTATCAAATAAGGCTGTCCCAAATTTTGAGTCACCAATATTGCCATCATGTTTTCGGTAATTAATGAAAAAAAAAAAAAAAGGGGCAGCCACGTTGGACTATATATATAAATATGCTGTTTCGGTAAAGCTTTCTCAGCAACAAAAGCAATAAGCACTGTTCTGGTTAATTGTTTTGCAACTTGTCCCGAATTGTGTGTCGCGGATATGATAAAGCAAGAAAAGCCACTTTCGGATTAATATATATATATATGTTATTACCGAATGTTTGTATATATATATATATTATTAATATATATGATATATTTATAATATATATATTAATTAGCCAAATAGTTTGGTAATTTTGTATTGATTTTAAAATTACAAAATAAAAGAGTTTATTTTGGGTAATTTTAAAATGATAAAAATAAATAGTTTATTTTTAAATAATTTTATAATTAAAATAAAATGTTTATTTTAAACATGAAATTAGATTTCATGCAACTTTAATTGCCCATTAAATGATATCAATACATATATGGAATGTTTTATTTAATTCATGTGATGAATATTATTTATTGATATATATGTTGATATATATGATAATAAATGAGATTGATTATGGACAATTGACCAATGTGATTGGATTTAATTTTAAATGGATGCATGAATGAATGAGTTTTATAAATGAGGTCTGCGTACCTCGTCTTTCTAATTTTTCTTATGTATAATTCTATCTCCCTCCTATGTACTTCCCCTTGACTGTTGATCAAGGTTTCTTATTTATTATAAATAATTTGTAATAGGATTAGTTAGAATTATTTTGAAGAATTGGAGTCAAGGAGCAAGGAGCGCATGAAAACCCGTTTGTAATGGAGCCCAAATTTAAATGTAATAGTTACATATAATTTAATTTATTCTTGCCCCCTAGGTTTGACCTTTTGGTTCACTTGGTGGTTCTAGTGAACCAAACTAGAATAAAAGTTCATAATCAATTCAAGTAGAATATAGTATTCTATATGTGCATGTTAATTATATATATTATATATTATCTAAAACATGCTTCGCATGTTAAATAATATGACGCGTATTTTATATATATATGTGCATGCGCGCTAAACAAGATGAGATAATTAATATTAACAAACCCCTCAAGATGTAGAATAAATATTATTTATAAAATGAATTAAAATGTTTAATTCATGAATTAAAATGAGTTTAATTCAATTAAATAAAATTAGAATGGTTCTAATTTATTTATTCTACTACTAAAATATTAAGTTGTAACGTTCAAAGATATTTGGAATATCGAACGTCGCCTTCTAGCATGATAAAACGATAGAGTATCAAATACTCGATATAGTTTGTTGTGCACACACAAGGCTTATATCGATCATTTGAGATGTTGTTTTATCACATTTGATGCTTATAAGGAATTGAACATTACTGTTTTGTTGTGCACACACAAGGGCAGTATTTTTCTCTTCACTTATATGGAAGTGCTAGGTCTGACTTAACTTAGATAATTTTGATTTGGATGTGCACACACATGATCATAATAATCTAAGAGGCAAAATACAAGGAGTTACATGTTGATGTAATTGACAAAAGTTGTCTACCTATTTATTTATATATAGTTTGTTGTGCACACACAAGGCTATATACATTTGAAATAGGATCCTTATTCTCACTAGCAAGTTTTTAATTTGATTTGCCGAACTATATAAGAAGAGGGTAATATAGTTTGATGAAAATAGTGGGAGACACCATTTTAAATAAAGACCTATTTAACTTGGTGATTAATAAAATGAATGCATGTTAATGTTGTTATTAATTCACTTAAAGAATATTGCTATGTTTAATTCACTAACACTGCATAGCATATTAGATGCTAACAATTAATCGAACCGAATTGTTCGGATTGATTAAACAAATTTGAGAAAAGTTCTCAATGCTGAAAAGCTAGCAAATGTCCTTAATTTGCCTATTTCTGCAAACATTATAGACTAAGCCTATGAGGAAGATATTGTTATTTTAAGAAATAGCAAGATGATGCAAAGATGGCTCAATGCATCATGCTTGCATCCATAAGTATCGAGTTACAGCGTCAACACGAGAAAATGGATGCACCTACTATATTGTTGCACATACAATAGTTGTTTGGTGAGCAAAGTAGGTCAACTAGATATAAGATATCTAATGAGCTCTTTCAATCTATAATAACCAATGGCACTACAGTAAAGACACGTATCCTAAAGGTGATCAATCCGATTGATCAATTAGGACACCTAGGTTTTGTCAAAGATGGAGAGTTGAGTCAAGATTCGATCTTGCAGTCACTCGCTGACTCCCTTTCACAAATTGTTGTGAACTTTAACATTAATAAGCTTGAAGTCAGTTTACCTGATTTGCTTAAATATGTTGAATAAGTTGAGAGTCATTTTCCTTCTGAGAAAAACCAACTCTTACTAGTAAATGAATCTTCTAAGTTGAAGAAGATGGCCAAAGGTGTTTCTGAGGAGTCAGAAAAGATAGAAGGCAAAAGAAAGGCTGAACAAAGGACATAAATAAAAGTGATCCCGAGGGCAAAGGAGTTTGCTTTCATTGCGATAAGCTGGGACACTGGAAGAACAACTGCAAGAGAGTTGCAATAGTTAAGTAGAAGAAGTTTAGTGAAACTTCAGCTACAAATATAGATTTGTTCATAATGAAATAGAACTTTCTATAAGTCAAGTTTCTACTTAGGTATTAGATACCGGCTGGAGGTCTCAAATATGCAAACCGTTGCAGAGACTAGGCAGAAGTAGAAAGCTGAACTAAAGATAAGTAATCCTGTGCGTGGGGAATGGAGCAAAAGGTTGCTGCATTAATCATAGGAACTTACAGTTTAGCATTGCCTACAGGCAAGTCCATTTAGTTAGTAAGATGTTACTATGTTGATTACTTGATGGATTTTGTAACCTTGACTTACATGAAAATTTTTCAAAATTGAACAAACTAAAGGCAAAGAGATGATATAGATCATACCTTCATGCAATACTGTTAACGCGGTCATGTTAATGAAACAAGACTAAACAAGTTGTATAAAGATAGGTTTTTAGAGCCTTTTGATTATGAATCAAATACAACTTGTGAATCTTGTATAATGGACAATATGACTAAATCTTCATTTAGTGGACATGGAGAGAGAGTTACAAAGTTGTTAGAGATGGTACACACAGTCGTGTGTGGGACCTATGACAACAAATGCAAGAGGAAGGTATTCATTCATTACTTTCACTAATGATTCTAGATTTCGATAGATGTATTTGATGAAATACAAATCCAAATCATTTGAAACGTTCAAAGAATTCAAAAGTGAAGTATAGAAACTAAAGGCCAAAAGTATTAAAGTTCTTCGATTAGATCGAGAAGGGAATACTTAAGTAATAGGTTTCTAGATCATCTCAAGTGAAATGGTATTCTCACATAATGGACATGGTGATGATCCATGATGAGTTATACCAATCTTCCAGTTTCCTTCTAGGGTTATACCTTAGAAACGATCGCATATCTACTAAATCAGATACCTTCTTATTTCCTCCTCAAGACTTCATATGAGTCATGGATAGGGAGAAAACCAAGTCTTAAATATGTTAAGATTTGAATTGTCCAGCTTATGTTAAAAGGTTTGACAGTGATAAACTTAAGACAAGATCTGATAAGTGTAAACTTGTGGGATATCCTAAAGAAAGTTTAGGGTATCACTTCTATAATCCAACTAACTAAAAGGTGTTTGTTGAAACACGCTGCCTTATAGGAAAAGAAGTTTTTCCTTAAAGGGTTAGTGGGAGTAAAATAGATCTTGAAGAAGTTCAAGAACCACAAAACACTACAGATCAAGTGAAGGAATCTGTATAAGTAAATAAACCTATTGTACCACAACCAAGTCGTAAATATGGTTTAGTACCGAAGATACCTGCATGGTATGGATTCATCATAGATGATGATGATGAGGTACGCATCATAGTAGATGATGATCCAGTTACATACGATGAAGTATGAGTATTAGATACTCAAGAGAAATGACTGATGATCATAAAATCCGAAATGAGTCTTTGGAGAAAGACTAAAGCAGATGGCTAGGTATAGACCTATAAGACCTGACTAGTGGTAAAAGATTTCAAATAAGGTCAATGAGTTGACTATAATGAAATTTTTCACTAGTGAAAATGCAAATATCAATTCAGATTTTACTTGCAGTTGTAACTTATTATACAAAAGGATGTATGTATGATACAACCAAGAGGATTTGTCTCCATATAGATGGAATAAATCAAGTATGTAAGTTACAACGATTCAATTATGGATTGAAACAAGTTTCTCGAAAATGGAACATTCGTTTTGATGAGACAATCAAAGGAGTTTGATTTTATCAAAAACGATGATGAACCAAGTGTGTACAAAGGTTAGTGGGAGCACTGTGACATTCCTAGTATTATATGGTGATATAATACTGATAAGGAATGACATACTGATGCTATAATCAGTAAAGATGTGGTTATCTAAACACTTTTCCGTGAAGGACTTGGGAGAAACATCCTATATTTTGGGGATAAAGATCTATAGAGATAGATCTAAAAGGATGCTTGGCTTATCCCAAAGAACGTACATTGATTATATGTTAAAGAAGCTTAGCATGAAAGATTCCAAGAAAGGGCTCATGCCGATGGGTTCTGGAATACATCTCTCGAAGAAGCAGGCCCCAAAGATACCTGAAGAGAGAGACCGTATAAGTAAGACTCCTTATGCCTCAGCAATAGGATCTATCATATACGAGATGATATGTACTTGACCTGATATTGCTTATACATGATAAGCATATATCAGTTCATTTCTGGAGAAGAATATTAGAAAAGAGTTTCTAATGATGGGTCCGATATAAAATTAGAGGGCTTAACAAACTCAAGTTTGTTCAGACTAATCAAGACAACAACATATCCGTTTTAGGTAATATGATTACCTTGAACGGTGCTGCAGTGAGTTGGAAAGGTTCCAAACAGCAAGGAGTTGCTGATTTAGTGACAAATACATAGTAAATATGCATAAGTGAAGCTGCAAAGGTGATTGTTTGGTTCAACAAGTTCATTACAGAACTTATAATGGTTCTTAGTATTAAAGGAGTTTAATTAGCCAAAGAACCTAGGTCTCATCTATCATCCAAACATATGTTGCAGCACTTTCATATGATTAGATGAATCATTGAAAATAAGACGACACCATAAAGATGGTAGACTCTTAGAATAACATTACAGATCCATTAACTAAAGCATTTACTAAGCAATTTGTACGCCACTTAGAGAAGAATGGTATAAGGATACCAAAGGGCGATTGGCTTTAGTGCAAGTGGGAGATTGAAAGTAATATGCCTTCAAGCCAATCACATTTGATGTGATAAGCATATACTTTGTAATCTTGTTCGTTTATTAATAAAAGAATCAAGACATTTTTTTATTCATGATTAATTACTTGAATTAATCAAATGGATAAACTCATAGTTTTCGAGCAATGCTTTTAGAACCATGATGAGGATCATGCTAATGAGATCTAAATTCAAGATAGCTCAAAACTAAAATTATTCCTAATCGTTGGATCACTAAAATGGGGATTAGTGAATCCGGATAGATTAGTACATACTATCCTTGCTCTTATGAAGAGAATGATTGATCTCATAATCATTTGTGTAGAGACACTAAAGTAAGTATGTAGGTGCTTATTAGAGAATAAGTTCACTGAACGTGACTCGCTCAAGGAACACCTAATGGAGTCTTACTTGCCTGTCAATAGGAGTTCCTTTTGTGATAGTAGTACAAGTGATCCTTGGACTTGAGATCATCATAGTATCTTGTGTATGATGAATTATGTTTTGACATATTCCTTAAAACCTTTAGGGTGTATCAAAGGGTATGATCGGATATAATAAGTCATACATGGAGATAGGTGAATGATCAACAAAGAATCTACCACTTCTAGTAAAAGAAGAGAATGTCCTATGCGATTCGATAAATGACAATTCAGTAGTTCTTGGCCAAGGCAGAATGAAAATTAGAAAGTAGTTTCTAATTTACATTAATTAGTGTTATTCATTTAAGGATCGAAATGCATATAATCAAATAAAATAAGACTTGACAGTTATACCATGTCTTATATTTGATTGGGACGTTGTGAGGTAGAAGGATTGAATTGTACGGTAACTATTCGCTGAATAGGTTCTTTTGTGATTAAATGTTGAAATCTATATTATATGGAAAGTCGTTGATCGCTAAGGGGGCTTACCCTTATTATGGAATAAATATTATTTATTTAAATAAATTAAATAGTTTAATTTATTTATATAAATAAGATTAGAATAGTTCTAATTAATTTATTCTATAACCGGTTTAATATGGAGAACCTAAAGGGTCACACCGCAAAAGAAAAATAATTATTTAAGAAGTAAATGGCATAATTGTAATAATGAGTTAAGTATATTTAATTTATACTATGTGGATAGAATAAATTAAATAGCTTAATATTTATTATTTAGTATTTTAGAAATACTAATTATAAATTAATAAGAGGAGTCTTATTATTATTATTATTTAGATCCTAAATGGTTTAGGAATTAATTAATAAGAGTACTCTCATAATTAATAATTAAGTTCCTAAATAGTTTAGGAATTATAATTATTATATTAAATCAATTAAGTTCATAATTAGATTAGGAGTTTAATTAAAAACCCTATTCCTAAAGGTGTTAGGATGGTTTACTAAATCTATAAATAAGAGAAGTCTTATTATGGATTAGGGTTACACACATATACTTCCACAAGTATTGGGAGAGTACTCACATATTCTCTAGAGAGAGAAAATTAGGGTTTGCCATCACCCACTTCTTGAATTATTGTTATTCCTTGGTGGATCACCTCTGGAGGCCAAACACTTAGGTGGCTAACATTGATCATTGGAATCCAATTGGTGAAATTCAAGGAGAACGCGAAGGATTTGGAGGTGAACTTGTACCCGTTGAAGCTTTGAGTTCTACAAGGGTATATCTCTAACTTCTTCTTTGTTAATTAATAATTGCGCATAAAGGTCGATCCTGGATTATGGTTTGTAAATTTTTAAATTTGATTTTACCATGCTTCCGCTAATTTTGTGCAATTTGATTGCGCCTATGAATATTACAAACCAACATAACCAACTTGACAAGGAAGACAGTGAAATATGTATGGACGGAGAAGTTCGAAAAAAGTTTTCAGGAGTTAATGAAAAGACTTAGTGAAGCACCTGTATTGACTTCACCGGAAGATACGGGAGGTTTTACGGTCTACAGTGATGCATCGCACAAAGGACTAGGTTGTGTGCTTATGCAGAACGGTAAGGTCGTTGCGAATGCATCAAGACAATTGAAGGACTATGAGAAGGGATACCCTACCTATGACTTGGAGCTGGCAACGGTAGTGTTTGCCCTTAAGATTTGGAGGCATTATTTATATGGAGAAAAGTGTGAGATATTCATAGACCATAAGAGTCTGAAGTATATTTTCACACATAAGGAGTTGAATATGAGGCAACGGAGGTGGTTAGAATTGATCAAAGACTACAATTGTGAAATTCTATACCATCCCGACAAGGCCAACGTAGTAGCAGATGCTCTAAGTAGAAAGAGTAGGAAAAAATTGTTCATATTAACAGATCAGGAACAATTGGCTTAAGAGATGACTCAAATGGAGTTGGAGGTGAGAAATCCAAATGAGTCAATGGAAGTGGAAGCAAGCCCAACCCTGTTAGATAGGGTAAAAGAGGCTCAAGACAAAGATGAAAAGTGTGTCAGAATAAGGAAGAGGATGACCGATGGGAAAGACGTTGTGAGGACCCGAATTTTTGGGATTTCCTTAATAAAATTAAATAAGAATTTAATCAACAAAATTATCAAAGTTGTTTAAACTATTTATTATTTTATGTGATTTAATGTATGTGAATGGATTTAATTGGTAAATTAAATCTGTATAGAGGTGGTAATGAATTGTGTTGATTTAAAATAATTGAAAAGTAAATAAATTGTTTAAAAATAATTCATTAAGAATAAAAGAAATTTCATGTAATGGTACAATAAAATTGTACAATTAAATGATTATAGATGTGCAGAAATTATTATTTAAATGGTGTTATGTGGTAATGTGAGATATATATATATATATATATATATATATATATATATAAATGAGCATGTTTAATGGATAATTATAAATTTCATTAATTATGAAAATAAAAGGATTAATAATTAAATTAATCCAATTTTAAATAAAAAGGTAATGAGGGAGTTAGTAAAATTGTAATTATTGATTTTAGATTTAATCAAGAATTATGGAGGAAGTTTAGAAATTAATTGAGAAGAAAAGTAATTATATAAATTATATAATAATAAATTATATAATTTATATAAGGAAATTAAAGTAAGGTATGAAGAAAATAATAATTATATAAATTATATAAAAATAATTATATAATTTATATAAGAGGATTAAATTGAATAAGGATGGAAGGAAAATTTTATAAATTGTATTTTGTGTAAAATGGGAATTATATAAGGATAAGGTAATTATATAAATTATATAATAATAAATTATATAATTTATATAAGGAAAGTTAGTATAAATAGTGAAGAAATGGAAAATAAATGAGGAAAATGGAATGTTCTAATTTATTAAAAATTATGTTATGGTATAATAAAATTATTATGACTTTTATGAGAGATAATATTTCAGAAATGTGAACATGTTAATGTAACATGTTATCCAAGTAACAAAGTAAAAAAAGAATGAAAAATAATTTTTATATGTTATATGAATTATTTTATGAATTTTGGAGGTATAAACTACTTCATATAATTACATGCATGTTATTATGCATGTACAAAATTTGTCATGTAAAGTACTCGAAAAGGGTATAAATATTAATAATAAATCATGTTATGAATTTTAGTGAATTAAAATAAATTTTTTATATACATTATATAAAATATTCATTACACAAAATGGTTACGTAATGTATTAAATATTTAATTTTTGCATGATTTGTGGTTTAACCAACTTGGGTGAGGCGGTGGAAGTGATTTGGTTTTTAAAATTTGTTAAGCTTTTTGGTTATTTAAGAAAAAGGAAAAAGGAAGCGTTTGATTTTATCAAAGACGATGATGAACCAAGTGGGTACAAGGGTTAGTGGGAGCACTGTGACATTCCTGGTACTATATGTTGATATACTACTGATGAGGAATGACATACTGATGCTATAATTAGTTAAGATGTGGTTGTCTAAACACTTCTCCATGAAGGACTTGGGAGAAACATCCTATATTTTAATGATAAAGATCTATAGAGATAGATCTAAAAGGATGCTTGGCTTGTTCTAAGGAACGTACATTGATTCTATGCTAAAGAATGTTAGCATGAAAGATTCCAAGAAAGGGCTCATGCCGATGGGTCCTGGAATACATCTCTCGAAGAAGCAGGCCCCAAAGACACCTGAAGAGAGAGATCATATGAGTAAGATTTCTTATGTCTCAGCAATAGGATCTATCATGTACGAGATAATATGTACTTGACCTGATATTGCTTATGCATGATAAGCAGATATCAGTTCATTTTTGGAGAAGAATATTAGAAAAGGGTTTCTAATGATAGGTCTAATATAAAACTAGAGGGCTTAACAGACTCAAGTTTTCAAACTGGCCGAGATAACAACATATCCATTTCAGGTAATATGATTACCTTGAACGGTGTTGCAGTGAGTTAGAAAAGTTCCAAACAGCAACGAGTTGTTGATTTAGTGACAAAGACATAATAAATAACTATAAGTGAATCTATAAAGGTGATTGTTTGGCTCTACAAGTTCATTACAGAACTTATAATGGTTCCTAGCATTAAAGGGGTTTAATTTGCCAAAGAACCTAGGTCTCATCTGAAATCCAAACATATGTTACAGCACTTTCATATGATTAGAAGAAACACCATAAAGATGGCAAACTCTTAGAACAGCATTACAGATCCATTAACTAAAGCATTTACTAAGGAATTTGTACATCACTTAGAGAAGAATGGTATGAAGATACCAAAGGGCATTGGCTTTAGTGCAAGTGGAAGATTGAAAGTAGTATGTCCTCAAGCCAATCACATTTGATGTGATAAGCATATACCTTGTAATCTTATTCGTTTATTAATAAAAGAATCAAGGCATTTCTTTATTCATGATTAATTACTTGAATTAATCAAATGGATAAACCCATAGTTTTTTAGCAATGTTTTTAGAACCATGATGAGGATCATGCTAATGAGATCTAAATTCAAGATAGCTCAAAACTAAAATTATTCTTAATCGTTGGATCACTAAAAGGGGATTAGTAGATCCAGAAATATTAGTACATACTATGCTTGCTCTTATGAAGATAATGATTGATCTCATAATCATTTGTGTAGAGACATTAAAGCAAGTACGTAGGTGCTTATTAGAGAATAAGTTCACTGAACGTGACTCGCTCAAGGAACACCTAATGGAGTCTTACTTGTCTGTCAATAAGAGTTCCTTTTGTGATAATAGTACAAGTGATCCTTGGATTTGAAATCATCATAGTATCTTGTGTATGATGAATTATATTTTGACATATTCCTTAAAACCTTTAGGGTGTATCAAAGGGTATGATCGGATATAATAAGTCATACATGGAGATAGGTGAGTGATCAACAAAGAAACTACCACTTATAATAAAAGAAGAGAATGTCCTATGCGATTCGATAAATGACAACTCAGTAGTCATTGGCCAAGGCAAAATGGAAATTAGAAAGTAGTTTCTAATTTACATTAATTAGAGTTATTCATTTGAGAATTGAAATGCATATAATCAAATAAAATAAGACTTAACAGTAATATCATGTCTTAAATTTGACTGGGACGTTGTGAGGTAGAAGGATTGAATTGTACGGTAACTATTCGCTGAATAGGTTCTTTTGTGATTAAATATTGAAATCTATATTATCTGGAAAGTCGTTGATCGCTAAGGGGGCTTACCCTTATTATGGAATAAATATTATTTATTTAAATAAATTAAATAGTTTAATTTATTTATATAAATAAGATTAGAATAGTTCTAATTAATTTATTCTATAACCGGTTTAATATGGAGAACCTAAAGGGTCACACCGCAAAATAAAAATAATTATTTAAGAAGTAAATGACATAATTGTAATAATGAATTAAGTATATTTAATTCATACTATGTGGATAGAATAAATTAAATAGCTTAATATTTATTATTTAGTATTTTAGAAATACTAATTATAAATTAATAAGAGGATTCTTATTATTATTATTATTACTATTATCATTAGTATTTAGTTCCTAAATAGTTTATGAATTAATTAATAAGAGTACTCTCATAATTGATAATTAAGTTCCTAAATAGTTTAGGAATTATAATTATTATATTAAATTAATTAAGTTCCTAGTTAGATTATGAGTTTAATTAAAAACTTTATCCCTATAGGTGTTAGGAGGGTTTACTAAATCTATAAATAAGAAAAGTCTTATTATAGATTAAGGTTACACACATACATTTTCATAAGTTTTGGGAGAGTACTCACATATTCTCTAGAGAGAGAAAACTAGGGTTTGCCATAACCCACTTCTTGAATTAATATTATTTCTTGGTGGATCACCTCTAGAGGCCAAACACTTGGCTGGCTAACGTTAATCATTAGAATCCAATCGGTGAAATTCAAGGAGAACGCGAAGGATTTGGAGGTGACCTTGTACCCGTTGAAGCTTTGAGTTCTATAAAGGTATAATTCTCTAACTTCTTCTTTATTAATTAATAATTGCGCATAAAGGTCGATCCTGAATTATGGTTTGTCAATTTTTAAATTTAATTTTACCATACTTCCACTATTTTATGTAATTTGATTGCGTGTCTATGAATTATACAAACCAACACCAACCTCACCAATGAGTGAAGCACTTTTATTTATAGCACAATGTTAATCCTTCATTAACCTCCTAAGCAACTAGTGTTGGTGAAATTAGGAGCTTAAACTAGATTACTATTGCATGGAATGACTACCATGAATGACCATTGGTGTGACATCCATCAAGGTTGCTTGTAAGCAACTTTTGGAGTGTAAATGAAGTCATAGGAAGTCCACACTCAACATTTCCATGTGGGCCCCCCTCAAAATTCGAGATTTGCAATTTATTACACCAATTTGACTTTATTTTTATATCATATATCATTATATAAGCATTCATATATATATATATATATATATATACCAACATATGTATACATATTCACCTATACTTGTACATTGGGCTCCACTTTGGACCTTAGAATTAAATTATATTGGGCTTAATTTTTTTAATTTGTTTGGGCTTAATTTTTTTATTATATTGGGCTAATATTAACTAACACATGTTGCATTTAATTAAATTAAGCATTGAGCTAGTTTTAAATATAACTTGAATCATCACTAAATTAAATATATGGACTACTAGATTAATTTATTTAACTTAGTTTAATACATCAATTGAACTTATAATATAATCTAATTAGATTTGCATTAAATTATTTTACCACATTGGGTCACTCAATTAACTTCTCTATAGTTAATTCTCATCATCAAAATCACTCACCTAGCAATTAACCAATATTTGGTTAATGCTCTCTCTTGTCTATCAACTAGGGTTATTCAATTAACCCTACATTAGTTAATTCTCTACACTTAGCAATACTTGAAATTACTCTCCCAACATATTTGACTTCCTATTGGGCTCCGCATTGGACTTAGAAATTAAATAAGCTGGGCTCAATTTAATTATTACATTGGGCTAACATTTAATAATTTATGTTACATTTAATTAAATCAAGCATTGAGCTTGTTTAATTAATTACATGGACTACTAGGTAAATTAATTTGTCCTAGATTAATACCTCATTTGGATTTAAAATATAATCCAATTAGACTTGTTATTTATAAGTTCATTAGACTCTTTAATTAAGTTAGCTTACATCACAATATCACTTACAAATTCTTGGATTTGTTTTAATAAAACCCTAACACATATTAATACAAGTACATCGACTTGATTAAATTAATTCATTGACTAACTCTTATCATCAAATTGGGTTTATAATATCGCTACCCATACGTATACAATTATTTTCACATTGGGTTGTCTTTAATAATTCACTTGCTTATTCTTTATCATTATTGTCGACGCCGAGATTTTCGTCATTTTGTTTTTTAATAATTAAGAAAACCCTTTCCAATTTTAGCCTTTAGATTAAGATGTGATTTTTTGAAAAGGGTCGGCTTAGTGTCGACGGGGTTTCGAAAGGTCGATTTTATAATGAGCCAGTTGACCAGAGTCGCCAGTTGGTATATTTAAAATGGATGTACCAACTCATCCGAATTTTATTTTCGTAATCGCTGGCTCATATGTGACTCTGACTCAATTGGTCCGCGAAACGAGATTCATAGAGTTCGGGGGCTTGCTTAAGCGAGGGGAAGGTGTTAGGCACCCCCCGACTTCCGTGAAACACGGTTACCGCAATCTCGATGTTTTCCTATCCTTTTAAATCCTAAAATGTGTGTATGCGCGCGTATGTGAGCGTGTGTGCCTAAATGAATGTTTGTGGTGAATTTTTGCATAAAAGTTACTTTGATTTTATATGGCAAATGTGTTTTATCGAGAAAGTGTTTTAGATGTCTTTTTGACCCAAATGACAAGGCTTCGTTTTTTATAATAAAGATTGATTTTAATTTCGAAAATGATGAGGGTTTTTTATTAGATGTCATTTTCAGAAAACAATAATTTTTAAACTTTTGTCAAATAGGAATCGAGACTATACATTGCCTTCTAACAGTAAATTTAAATAAAATGAAGGCAAGTTCTAGAACTCTTTAACCCTATGCACAAAGTTTAATGAAAACGTTTATTTATTTTTTACGAAAACATCTTTTATGACATTTCAAAACCAAATGGAGCCTTTTTGTCAAACAAGGATCAAAGTTTCGCCAAAACTCTTAATTTTTAAAAACCTCGTGAATCTAATATCCTAATTTGATTGATTTTATGAAAATCTTCATCGTTTGCCTTATTTTGGAAAACCGTTTTTTGTGTCGTAAATCAAAACAAGCATTCAAAACGTGTCAGGGCTACCCATGGGCATGTGAGTCGTCTAAATAACCTCAAACACCCACAATCACATATTTTTACTATCACGGGGCCTTAAACCCGACTTTCGACTCGATGTCGTTTTAAGGCCCAAAATTTACATATTTACATAAAGGTGCATCGCGATCGCTACATACATAAAAGCTATAAAATAAACTAGAAGGATATCATCGGGAGGTTAGGAGGAGATTCCATCCGCAATAAATCCTCCTTAACCGTCCCTAATCCACAGATCTACAACATATATTGACTACATTGGATCTAACTTCAAAATACACAAATCAAACTATTTAAATAGCAATGCACCAAATATTTTCGGATCTACAGTAGATCCACCCAACAAAAGCAATAAGAACAAAATAAAACTATATCTAAAAGATTTACTAGACAAAACACAACGAAGCTATGAAACTCGGATTTTTCACATTCCAAATGATGAAATAAACGCTTTAACACTTGAAAAACAACTAGGATACAATATATGATGTTAAGATCTAACCAAAGATGGAAGAATCTCACATTTCTCTCTTTTTTTCTCTCTTTTTTTTTCTCTTCCCGTTGCCTTTCTCTCTCCCTTTTTTCTTTTTGTCCGCCTCTGTCTGAAGAAATGAACTGGAAATGGCGATTTAGATCTTCAGATCTTGGCCGCAGGTGCAACTGCGGCTGTCTTCGGTGCTTCCTCTATTTTCGCGTCTGATGTCGGTCTTTCGTTTTTTCGCTGGAAGGCTCGTATTTTGCAATCCGGAAATCCCTGGGAAACGTGCCATATTATTCTGGGAGGCTAGTTCGGAGGGCTGCGACTTGATATAGAATTTGCTAATCCCGGTGAGCGAGACCCCCGAACATCGTAAGCGTAGTGGCCATTAGTCGTCTTTTGTGATCAAATCAGGCTCTTTCGGATCAGTTGTTTGCCTCGCCTCAAGTAACCTGATGCTCGTTGTTCGTTGTGGCGGCTTTGGCCGTAAGTCGTGGGGGTGGCTTTGTGTTGGGGTCCACCTTCCTTTTCGCATGTCGGGTCAAGTGACGATTTTGCCCTCCTGTCAAGGTTAGTACAAAAGTGCAAATTTTGGGTGTCTACAATTATTCATACAAGTAATTAACTTGTTCATTATAAATCTTCTTATTTACCATTTAAGGCCAACATTCAAGCTTTGTGATCTCATTACAAAAGCTTTTCTTGCATTCTTTTTCCTTCTTTAGTTAATTCAAATAAATTAACTAACTTACTACCTTCCATTATACAACCTAAACACATACACACATACATTATGCATTGTATTTTCTCATGAATATAAATACTATAAAAAAAATTGGTTCGTAATTTTCTCGGTCATTACAAAAATAGTAGCTGATTTTTATTCTTCAGCAAACTACTTTTACTTCAAACCAATCTGAGTCAAATTGTCATTACGAAAAAACAACAAGGAATTTTAGTGTGCTTCTTCTCACTCGTGAGCCTCTTTCTCCCTTCTCACTCGTGAGCCTCTTTCTCCCTTCTCTAACTGTTGATTTCTTTTGCTAGCTTGAAGTGGATTTGGTCAAAAATGAAATATCCAAGATAAGAGATTAGTGGTTGAAAATATGATTACATAAGATAAGAATGAGTGGCTCTAATTAATCTTGACCCCTTTTTAAAAATTTGATCCTCCTCTGGCCCCTACGCCAAAAATATGTAGGTTTCTTTCTTCTTTTGGGTCTCACTTTTTAATTATTTAACCCGTTTTTTGACTTTCTGGCCTGAAAAGTCAAATTTTCATATTTATAGTCGTTTTCTACTAATTTCGATGTCCCCAACGTCATGGCAACGTTTGTTTCTCAAAATTCATCTTTAAACTCTAAGTTTGACTTTTCATCATAAAAAGTCAAACGGTTGACTTTGACCAAAAGTCGGCCCCAACACCAAATTATTTTTGCAATCTCTACTTACTAAATTCGACGTTCTCGTCGCAATGGTGAAATCCGTTTTTCAACATTCCTTACCGAACTCCAAAATTGGGGTTTTGACTTCTTTCATTTTCTTTAGTCAAACTTTGACTAGTTTCACTTTGCCCTTTCTTGACATTTCGATTTGTTACCGTCACACATGTAAGTATACTCGTGTTATCAGATATATATTTACCTCATTCTCTTCACACTGATATTCCACGTAATCACAACCACACAGGGTTCATTCTTAATTTTAGACTAGCACATTAATAACTTGACCATACATACAAGTCTTACAATTATTAAATAGTTAGGCTTGTTCATTATATTCATATGGATTGTCATATATATTAATTTGACTCGCCATAATCTTAATCCATTTTGGACTTTATTTAATTTCTAACACTTAGCTACTAGGTTGGGTTTATGTTTAATTGTCATCACAATACCTAGCTTATCTCTTCCCAATTTACTAATTTGGACTATCTTAATTTATCATTCAAAGTTTAACTTTCATATGCTTGTTTAATTAATAGATTAACCTTTACAATGCTCTTGATGATTAATTCAATTAATCACTTATCACTTTCGGCTAAAATATAATTAGCACACCTTCAAGTATACTCGTATCTATACATATACACGTTCACATTAACTTAAAAATGTCTCTCCGATTAAAATTTATTTTCTTAGTAAATTTTTCACATATATCATATTAAAAATTTCTTACATAATCTCTTTTAGTTAAATAAATTTATCGAATCTTAAAGATATTATACTACTGTATTATTAATATACCTACCCAAGTATACATAATAATAAAATTCTAGGTTTTGAATTTTCATAACCCATATTTACTCATTTTTAAATCCTAACACAAAGATTAGGGTAAAAAAAAATGTTTACTCATTTTCTACACATTTTACTTCTCCAAATCTAGGTTTTAAACTTCAACCCTTATTTCATCATTTAAGATCTTATTTAAAAGTCTTGTCAAATATCTAAGATATTACAAAAATTATACAATGTTTGAATCAACCATAAAATTTGTAAGCAACAACTACCTGCTGCCAAATATTCATCTTTCGTAGTGAACAAGGAAACTGATGTTTGTTTTTTACTATGCCAAGCAACTAGACTTTGGCCTAAGAATTCTTAGGGACCACTTGTATTTTCTCTGTCTACTTGGCATATTGCATAGTCTGCATTTAAGTATCCAATGAGTTCAAAGTAAGATGATACCGGATAAAATAATATGAGATTAATTGTTCCAGCTAAATATTTAAATATTCTTTTTACCGTTTTTAGATGAGATTCTTTTGATTAAGATCAAAATCTTGCACATAAGCATACACTATACGTAATATCTGGTCTTGATGCAGTTAAATAAAGTAAGCAGCCAATCATACCTCTGTACATGGTTATCTCAACATCTTTTCATGTAGCATCAGTTGTTAGCTTGACAGTTGTGCTCATCGGAGTTGCCTTAGATTTTGTATTTTCAAATCCAAATCTCTTGAATAACTCATTGACATACATTGATTGATGAATATAAATACCTTCCTCAGATTATTTGATTTGAAGCCCCAAGAAGTAGTTTAACTCACTAATTAAACTCGTATCAAATTCATTATGCATGCATTGAGAAAATCACTCACATAAAGAGTTAGTAATAGCTTCAAAAATAATATCATCAACATAAATTTACACAATAAGAAAATATTTATTTTTTGTTTTAATAAAAAGAGTAGAGTCAATTTTACCACGATTAAAACCATTGACTATCAAAAATTTACTTAATTTATCGTACCAGGCTCTTGGAGCCTATTTTAGTCCATACAAAGCCTTTTTTTAATTTAAACACATGATATGGATATTCTTTATGTTCAAAACCTGGTGGTTGCCTAACATAAACTTCTTCATTTAAATACCCATTTAAGAAAGTACTTTTTACACCCCATTTGATATAATTTAAATTTTTTATTGCATGTATAAGCTAGTAGTATTCGTATTGCCTCTAACCTTGCAACAAGGGCAAAGGTTTCTTTGTAATTTATTCATTCTTGTTAATGCCTTGAGTTATCAATCTAGCTTTGTTTCTAGTAATTACACAATTTTCATTTAGTTTATTTTTAAAAATCCATTTTGTTCCAATTATTGATACATTTTTAGGAGGTTTAACAAGATCTCATACTTGATACCGTTCAAATTGATTTAACAAGATCTCATACATTTTTAAATCAATTTTTAAAAATCCATTTTGTTCCAATTATTGATACATTTTTAGGAGGTTTAACAAGATCTTATACTTGACACTGTTCAAATTGATTTAACTCTTCCTACATAACAAATGTCCAATTTTTGTCTTGAATTGCTTCCTTGGCACTTTTAGGTTCAACCTGTGACAAGAATGCTGGAAATGCATAGAAATTTTGTGCACTCCTCCTTGTTGTCATTCCTTTATTGATATCTCCAACGATCAAATTTGGAGGATGATTCCTAACAATTGTGAAAGTTTTTGGAAGTCTGACATTAGTGATCTGCTCTTCTGGTTCATGTTCTAGAACTTCTTCTGAAACAGACAGGTCGAGCGGGCTGGATTTGACTGTTTGCTTTTCAAGTTCTTCTGATTTTTCTTCTAAAGCAGACGGGCCAGCCTATCTATTATCAGCTATCTATTTTTCAGGTTCTTCTTTTTTTACTTCTAATACAGATGGGTCAGACTGTCTGGATTCATCTGTCTACTTTGTACTTTCCAGAACCTAATTTCCTATAGAATCTTCATACTCCTCTTTCGACAGATCAGGGTTAATCTCATTAAAAATAACATGAACAGATTCTCCCATTTTTAACTTGTTAAGATTATAAATTCTATATGCCTTACTATGTGATGAATATCCAAGAAAAATTGCTTCGATTTATTTAGCATCAAACATGCCAAGGTTGCCATGAGTATTAAGAGTGAAACATTTAGATCCAAATACTTTAAAGTAACTGATATTTGGAACCCGTTTATTTAGTAACTCATATGATGTTTTTAACGACATAGGTCTAATAAGAACTCTATTCAAAACATAACACGCAGTACTTACAGCTTATGTCCAGAATTTCTTAGGCAGTTTACTTTCTTGAAGAAGAGTTCTTGTAGTTTCTTATAATGTACGATTTTTACGTTCCACCACTCCATTTTGTTGTGGTGTTCTTGGTGCAGAAAAATCATGTGTAACCCCTTTTTCATTGCACTATGGAATAAAAAAAATTCAAATTCACCATTGTTGTCACTTCCTATGTTGATCAAATTGAGGTTGTGTTTCGTTTCAAGATTCTTTATAAACTTTTTAAATTCTGCAAACACTTGATCTTTAGTTTTCAAAAATAAAACCCATGTGAATTTTGAAAAATCATTAACAATTACAAATGCATAATAGTTATTTCCTAAGCTTACATGTCTTAGGACCAAACAAACCAAGATGTAGAAATTGTAAGGGTAATGATGTAAAAATTTAATTTTTATTTGAAAATGAATTTCTTACCTATTTTCCTAATTGGCATGCAGAATAAATACCATTCTCTTCATACCTTATCTTTAGTAAACCTCTAACAAGTTCCTTTGATGCTAACTTACTGATTAGTTACATGTGCACATGTCCAAGTCTTCTATGTTATAACACTGATTGGTCTTGAATGGCCGCCAAACATAACTCACCCTTTTGATTTTCAAAGTTATTAGTATAGATATTTCCTTCCCTGTTGGCTACTAGTGGCACAATATGAGAAGCATGAATTATAACACATTTATCTTTATCAAAAATTACCTTGTGACCACTATCCATAAGTTGGCTAACACTAATCAAATTATATTTTAAACCTTCAACATGATGAACATTATTAATGCAAACCTTACCATTTTCTATTTTAGATTTATTGATAATTTGGCAAGTACTATTATCTCCAAATGTCACGGTTCCACCTTTCTTTGAAACAAGTGATATAAATTTTGTCTTGTCTCCCATCATGTGTCTAGAACAACCATTGTCAAGTACCCACTTGTCAGATGGAACTTTAGCTTTTAAGCATACCTACAACACAAGAATATATCTATTCCTTTTGGTACCCAAACTTGTTTGGGTCCAATTTTGTTAGTAGCATATAACTCACTCTTATTTACTCAAACTTGTTTAATTTTTATTTTGGTACAGTTATAATCGAAATGACCTTTTAAATCACATTTTTTACAAGCAAAAAATGGAGAACAATATCATGGCTTGTTGTTAGGTTTGCTGTTTATCATTCTTATGTTGTTATTTTTAGTCTTGTTTTTTGCCATCTTCATAGGATTATACCTAATTATTTGTTTATCAAGACTTGACCTTTGATGACCTAACATTATATTCAAATTTTCTTCTCCTTGTACAAACCTTGCAAGATCATTTTTTAATGAAATTATTTCTTCATTATTCGTATTATTATTTTTCATAGAATTAATTTTTCCATTATTAAATGCATCTAAACATTTATCTCTCATTTTTAGGTTTTCTTTTAAAACAACATTTTCTTTTTTAAGATTGACATTTTCTTCATGTAATATATTACCACGATTATGCAGAATTTTATTATAATTTTCTAAGTAATCATTTTTTTCTTTGAACTTTAGTACTTCATTTGA
This sequence comes from Hedera helix, assembly GCA_947179155.2. Classification (NCBI taxonomy): domain Eukaryota; kingdom Viridiplantae; phylum Streptophyta; class Magnoliopsida; order Apiales; family Araliaceae; genus Hedera; species Hedera helix. The sequence goes on from OX359266.1 coordinate 25,868,652, forward strand.
TGTACAATATTTAACAATATCATTTTTTTTCTTCAATCAATGTTTCCACTTTCTTCATTAAGTCATTTATCCAATTTTTTAAGTACGCAGTTTTTTCTTTGAGCCATATATTCTCATTTTTTAATACTAGATAATCCAAAATAGCAATGTCAGAGTGTACCTCGGATTCTTCTTGATCTTCCAATCCAGTGAAGCAAAGTTGTGCTGTTTAATCCTCTTAATCAGCTTCATGATCGGAGTCTTCATCACTCCATGTTATCAAGGCTTTTCCTCTTAGATTGTTTCCTTCGTTTTCTCTTTTAAGTTGAAAACAGTCTCTTTTGAAATGTCCGAGCCTACCACATTCAAAACAGTTGTCTTCTTACTGTTTTTGTCGAAAAACTTTCTTATTGTTGAAGGACTTCCCTTACCGCTTTTATTAATTCTTCTTTCTGATAAGTTCTTTCAATTTTATGGTCATCATAGTAATTTCTTTACCATACTCTTCTTCATCTCTTTCTATGTAGCTCTCGGCTTGTAGGGCTAGAGTCTTCCTTTTGGGAGTCTCATCTTCTTCATCATATAGTTTTAGTTGATTTTCAAATTCTTCAAGCTCTTAAAATAAAGTGAGAGTTTATGTGGTACTGATCGTTGGAGAGTTTTGGAAAGTTGTTACTTTTGGTGCGAATCGTTTAGGCATTACACGTAGCAATTTTTGGTTTATCTCCCTTTGATCAATTTTTCTTCCAAGCATATTTAGTGAATTCATAATGGTGAGGAATCTTGATTGAGCGTCTTTGATGGTCTCATTTTTGTCCAATTTGAACAACTCGTATTCTTGCATCAACATGCTTAGCTTTACTTCCTTTACTTTGGTAGTTCCTTCATAACTCATGATGATTGTATCCCAAATTTCTTTAATCATGGTACACGCAGAGACTTTGTCAATTTCAGATTGGGTCATTCCACTCAGTAGCATGTTCATGGCTTCAGAGTTGTAAGACACCATAAATGATTCGTTCCTGTCCATTTCCACGAGTGTCTTAGGTCTGTCATGTCTCAGAATGATGGGTCCATTTTCAACTACCCACCATTCCCATGGATCCTTGTTAAGATATATCTTCATTTTGAATTTCCAGAAGTTGAAATTCCCACCACCGAGCAGCAATGGTGGCCTGTTTGTGGACTACCCTTCATTTGAATTTAGGTGTGTCATAGGATCTTTCCCTATGGTATGCAAAGACAAGGACTAATAGAGCCAAGCTCTGATACCAAATGTAATTCTGTGTGTGCACACTTAGAAAGGGGGGTTGAATAGGTGTTTAAGCTTTAAAATAATAACATATGACAAATTATTATTTTTTTGAAATTATACTAAATTCAGACGGGTATGCCTGTCTGCTTTAGTTAAAGTTCTTCAGTAATTTAAATCTAGATTTCAAACCTTAATAAAAATCGTGTGTGACCTAAGTTATAATGCAGAATGAAATAACATAAACAATAAAAGAGAGACACCAAGATTTTTTGCGTGGTTCGACCCTTAATCCTCTAATCTAATGGCCTAATCCACGTTCAATATTAATTGGTATTGGAGACCTTTGTATTAATGAATTTTTCAATTAAAATACAATTACTCCATGTACAAAGAAGCTTTTAATATAAGTTGGACACCACTGCCCCCTTTGCACCACTGCAACCTTTGCACCTCTGTAACCTTCAAAGTTCCTTTGTACAGCTCTTGTCCACTACTGGACCAACCAAGCCAAACACAACTTGAACACAAGTTTATATATGAACAAATACGATTACAAAGAAACTATAATTTTCCAGACGCAAAAGATCAAGAACAAAGAACAAACTGTTGGAAATTTTGTGAGAGCTTTTTGGTATATGAATGTGTATTTCTTGAAAGCTTATGTCCCATTTTGTTGAAGAAAGATGATCTATATATAAGATATGTTCTAACGGCAATAAAAAAATCTCAACAATAAAGATACCATAATCATGATTTTGAATGGTTAATTAATTAGGACCATGATTTTGGTCTTAACAACCATAAAAAGATTACTTCCAAAACTGTTTGAAGAAATGTTTGAATTTTAAAATTAAACAGTTGAAAAACTTATTTTTAAAAACAATATCACCACTGATTTAGTTAAAGACTCTATAAAAATAATTGGGTCCAACCAAATCAGTTTTGATTTATTTTGTTTCCATGTTTTCAGTTGTTTGGTATTAATAAAATCGATTTTCTAGCAATTTAAAATTCCTTATAAATAAATCTTTTGTGCTATAAAACTAACATTATATCCTATGTGAATCCTAGTGAACCTAGTCCAATAATATCACTATAACCATTAGACCAATCTTGAACTTCCATGAAATCAGCCTTGATACATCTAATCTTTTTAAAACCCACCTGCTGATTTTTAAAAACAACTTTTGCACACAAAATAGGTCATGATACCATGTATGAATAAATTAACTTTTAAGCCGGCTAGAATAAAGCATCTTCATGCATAATATAATATTCTCATGCAATGTCCATTTAAGCAAATAATATTATATCCAACTTATTTTCATATAAATCATAGGCACATATTACTTACATGCAACATATAATATACCTATATAATATCACGTATATAATGCGCCACAATATATGTTATTTTCATGCACATTATATTGTTTACATGTAAATCAAATTATTTCCATGCAAAATGTAACCACTTATGCATGATATATTATATTCATGCATAAAATAATATACCCATGCAAAATATATTTTCATGATTAAAATCATAAATTAATATAAAGATATATATAAGTAAGGGTATTGAATAATATGGGGAGTTTTGTAATAAAAAATGAATATTGTCACGGATAAAGATGCAACATTTAGCGCAAGATTCTTCTGTTCTAAGAACAATTCTATTGTTAATGATGTAAACCTTGGATATATTAAAGTGCAGAATGTCTAAATCTTAAGTAGGGCTGTAAATGGTAACCGAAAAATTCGTATTCGTCCACATCAGCATTCAAAAATAAATGGATATATCTGTATTCGATTTAAAGGTATCCGTAAATAAATTGATACAAATACAGATATAGGCGTATTCGTATTCGTTTAACATCCGTCCGTAAATATATCCGACGAATAGTGGATATTCGGAATCCGATATCCGAATTCGAATCCGTATCCGCATAACATATATATATATATATATATATATATATATATATATATATATAATAAGCAAAATAAATTTTTTAAGTGATTTTCTTTATATAATAATTAGTTTTCACTATCATATAATTTTTTTTAAGTGGTCTTCCTTATATAATAATTAGTTTTCATTATCATATGAAAATTATTTTTAAAATATGTCATTTCACTTCTAAAAAGTAGGAAATAACATTTTTATTATAATATTAATAAATTAATTTAAGTATAGTTAATGAATTTTTACTCTTATAAAGTTAAAATATCTAAAATATATCATTTAACAAGTGTTATAAATGTTATAAATATCATTTAAATATTATAATTATAGATTATAAATATTCATACACACTACAGCATTACTCCAAACATATAAAATGGACATCAACTTATTAATGAACATCAAACTTTATAATAAGTAGAGCATTCATTTTGAAATTTTGAAATTCAAAAATAATGAAAATTTATTTGAATTGTAATTTATAGCATTGATTATTGTATTTATTAAAAATAAATTAATTAATATTCATTCATTACTGAACTATACTTTAAAACTTATTACTTTTTTTCTTTATTCTAGTTATATATAGTGTTCCAATATATCTAAAACGCATCATTTAACAAGTGTTATAAATATCATTTAAATGTTATAATTATAGATTATAAATATTCATACACACTACAGTATTACTCCAAATTAACACATAAAATGGACATCTATTTATTAATGGATATCTAAACATTAATAAGTAGAGTATTCATTTTGAATTTAGAATTTTAAAAATAATGAAAACTTATTTGAATTGTAATTTAGAGTATTGATTATTGTATTTATTAAAAATAAATAAATTAACATTTATTCATTAATGAACTATAATTTAAAACTCATTATTTTTCCCTAATTATAGTTATACATAGTGTTACAATATATTTAAAATGTATCATTGAACAAGTGCTATAAATATAATTTAAATGTTATAATTATAGATTATAAATATAGATACACACTACAGTATTACTCCAAATTAACACCTAAAATTGGCATCTACTTATTAATGGACATCTAAACATTAATAAGTAAAGCATTCATTTTGAATTTAGGATTTCAAAAATAATAAAAACTTATTTGAGTTGTAATTTCAAGTATTGATTATTATATTTATTAAAAATAAATAAATTAACATTCATTCATTAATATGTATGGTTTAAACTTTAAATTGTGATTAATTATGAGTAATTATTCACTTTTCTTTCTTTATTTTTTGTAAATAATTTGAATGAATTTTATATTAGGTGATTGATAAACGAATCCGAATATCCGAATATTCGAATAATTTGTTTATTCGAATAAAATAAACTAAAATAAATATTATCTATATTCGAATATTATTTCAAATACCGGATACAGATAGCATTTTTTAAATTCGTCGAATACCGGATACGACGAATTGATTTTTCGAATACGAATATAAATACTGTTATATTCAGATTCATTTATATCAGTTTACACCCCTAATCTTAAAGTTATAAATTGATCGGTATATATGGTGTTATCCGTGTATACGGATGAATTACAAGTTGATACTTGTAGAAAGGATGAGATCGAGATCAAGTAATATCTATAATTAAGTAAAAAAAAATTTAATGAAATGTCTGTAATAGACTAGTATAACCAATATGATTATAAGATCGTTGATTAAGTTAATAGATGTTATGTAAGCTAACATATACAGTTTACTGTAACGAGTACGAGAATTTTGAAGGCGTTACAATTCTCTTGATCCAAACGTAGCCTAAAAAAATTAACCATTAAATCTGTAATGAAATTTTTTATATTTATCAAATGATAAAAAAAATTATCGGCTTACTTTTACTTGTGGAGTAATGATTCAGCTCAATATTATAAATCAAACACTAGGCTATGATTTTAGTTAAAAGATAAAACTTAATCTATTGAATGGAAATGGAGGAAAAGTGTATGAGAGGGTAGTCAAATCCGTAAAATTATGTATTTAAGATTGCCAAAATTTAGCCATAAAGTATTTTTGTGAAGCTCGAGCAAGATTCTAGCTTGGCCAACGAAGTATAACTTTGTATCTTAGAAAGTCTTGTCGTTTTTTATGTCATGGATCATTCAAAATAAGAATTTTTAACTTCATGTAGGAGCATTCAAAATAAGTACTTTTAACTTCATGTATCGTTTAGTCAAACTTTGCAATCGCAAGACTTGATGAAACTTTTTCTTCAAATGGAGAAAGGTAAAGAATGCACATCAAATGGCATCTATACTACATATCATAGTTCTCAAAGAGCAAGTAAAACATACATAATCAACACAAAAATAGAAAATTGCTTTCTACTTTATAAGAATTTTCTTGGTCCAAAAAGCAAAATCATGGGACAAGGGTACTATAAAATTCCACTTCATGAATGTACTAAGAAAGTTATGATACAACGACCAATAAAATGTAGATTGCTTGATTGTCTATAATGTTAAAAAACCTATCCATCGTCAACATGAATGCTAAAACGATAAGGGTTTTGTTCGAGAAAGCCAGGGTCCTTATGATCATGAATTTACCTCCCTTCAGACTACGAAACAGGTGCCTCTTAAGTAGAATGCTAAATCATTCCATTTTCTCACGAGCAAGTCTTGCACGGTGTCTAAGCTCAGCTTTCTTCCACCGTATGATCAGTTGACATACAGAAAAAAGTGTGTTTACCTGGAAGCCAAATATAAGAAAACAACAGTCGGAGTAGAATGCAAATAGTATGAAGAAGGAAATATTAAGGGAGAAGACTCACCAAGATTATGATTGCAATGACCAGGAGAGGTCCTGACCAGAGGACCGAAAGAAAGAGTCCATGAGGGTCGAAATAGTTCTGCCCCGCAAAGCTTTTCCAGTTGTAAGCCAAAAAGACATTAATCCTCTCAGCAAGATACACGCCACCCACTGAAACATATCATTGCCAAAAAATGAACTGATTATTCAAAGATTAAAATAGGGAAATAACATCTCCACAAGTTCTTCTCTCCCATGAAGGCGTGAGAGAAGAACTTGTGGAACTATCATTTTCACTTGTGGAAATATCAATTCCCAAAAAATATAAGCTGCAATGCATGGATAAATATTCTTGAAACTTGTACAAGGTTGCCTTGATCACAGAACTTAATTTTTTAAATGAATACTAATGTACTTCAACTTAAAAGGCCATTTATCCGGTATGCTTTTCTTCAATTAGAATTTCTGAAAATTGTAAACTAACATACACTTAAACTTCGGTATTATTGGCATAAAGTAGCTTTTAAGTTCAATCAACCAACTTCAGGGTTCTTATCAAGCTTTTATCACTGGACTAGGAAATGTTCCCAATAAAGTATGACTACAAATTTACGATCCAAACCAATTATCAATTTGTATGGTCAATATGCGGATGAACTAATATTTTGGAACTAAGCTTGGAGTGGACATGGAATACTACGGAATGTACAAGTCATATCAAGTTCTAACCTGAATCTCCTATTTTTTCCACTCTTCAAGGTGAAAATAGAATCAAAATTATCAAAGATATGAATATCTTTTTTGTCTTGTAGCACATTTAATCAAGTGACTAGCAAATGCAGTCCATAAAAATCTCAGCACCAGCAAAATTGAAAATTTGATCAGGCAGGGAGCACCCCATGTGTGAGGGAGTTGTTTACAAATTAACTGTAACTATAATTAAATAATATATGCATAAATATTTATTAGTTTCTTAAAAAAATTGTTTGAATATATAAGTATTTATTGTTCAAAAGAGTTATATATTTTTTTAGATAAACATTTAGAACTTACTACATATGAAGGAATACAATAAGTATAGTGTGCAAACTGTAAATGAATTCATAAAAGTTTGGGATATTGGACCACCTTACTACAAACCCACACCGCTCACTCAACAAGGAGTGCTGACGAATCCCATCTCTAACGGACACCAAATACAAATAACAAACACATAAAAATACATATAAACAAATCACCAAACAAACTTGAGACTTGAGAGCCAAACAAAAACAAACAAACTATAAACACAATACAATACAGACAGCCCACATTAAAACAAAACCAAATGCAAAACAAGCACAGAAATGGGAAGTACTAAGTTTAAAAATGCAAAGCAGCCCAACACACTTGTGTCCAACTCCAAGTCAGTACCCCAAGAATATAGCTCATCTGCTAAGTTTAATGATATCACAAGCATCTATTCCTATCCCATCAGACACTCATCCACCCCATTCAAGAATTCCTCTGCGTGCCACAAGTAGGAACCAATCTACAGATCGCCCCTACACCAAACACCAAACTTACCACCATCCATAATACTTTGCCAGAAAGTAAGTCATCAACACTTCGTAGAGGACAGAAAAATAGCAGGATTAGAGGAGAATCAACTTCAGCTCAATTTAAGAAGGAAACAAATCTTAATGGTGAATGGGTATGGAACAATTTCTTGGGACGGGGACAAAATTAGTTTTAGTTTATTATTTTAATTTGGGGTTAAGATTGTGTTTGGCTACGGCTGTATTTGGTGATAATGGTGAAAAGGCATCATGATGAGGGACAACATACTTATACTTTTGTATTTTGAAGATATGATGTTCTAATATATCTAATTTGTAATTTTTGATTTTTAGTAGTTAGGATTCTCTAGCATTAAATTTAGGCTTGATTTTAGGCACTAATAAGAGATTTCAAATTAGTATCAATTAGGAATATTCTAGGCGTAATTTTAGGGATTTATATTATGCATTTAACTTTTAGTTTTGACTTTCCTTTTCTAATTGTAATCCACCCTTGTTAGAAAGGGTATCCAATATGAAATGGAAGATAACTTTGATTATTAATATTGAGAATTATTTTCTCTCTTCTTGTGGATTCAAGGAACCCTCGTAGATTCAAGGTTTATCACATCGTCAACCTAAAACGATATCATCTAGGCCTACCACGGGTACTCCATCTTGCGTTAGGTGGTATCAGAGTTTGTAGCATCTTTTGGTATTACATCGCATAAATTCTAAGAATTTTTAGTGGAAATCCGAAAATCGTAGATATTTTTCAAAATAAAAATAAATCAGTGTTCATTCTAATGGAAACAAAAAGAATCTCAGCCATCGTCCGTCAAGATCTTCATTGTGACCGTCGTCACTTTTGTCTTTTCCGAAACTGTTGTTGTGTTACAACAACCTTGCAGCAAGATAATAGTGAATAGCATTGGCCTTCATTTTATCCCAAACTCTAATCATATTTGTGCACACATTATGAACGAAAAAGAAGGAAAAGCAATCATCTGCTTCGCTGGGTCAATTTGTATGCCTTACTCTCAATGCAATTGGTAATTTTACATAATTCTTTGGCCCTACAATTTCCACATATCTTGATTGGTCCATGCATTATGTATTACGGAAGTCATGTTTTGCTTTTTATAATCTAGTCATAATATTCCTTATTACCCCTTAGTAACCCAGCATTTGAAAAGTTTTAAAATTTTGGTAGAATTAAACCCTTATTATGGTGTTAAGACACTTTTCTTCCACAACTTCTTCAAGAGAATGATATCAGACCCACATCTATGTTCCATACACATGTTCATTGCAAGTCAAAAATGTGTAAACTTACCATTAACAAAGACAACGAGCTTGACATAGCTTCTTCCGCACTAGTGCAAAAATTAAACCTTCGAACTGAACGAATTCCTTATCCTAATGAGATTCCTAGGGTAAATAATACATCACTTACAATTACACACTCGTGTTGTTCTGTTCGCATTTGAAATATATATATATATATTATTTAAATTGTGATTTTTTTGCCTATGGATGTTGCCGATATTTTCTTGGGTCAGCCGTGGATGAATTACTTTAATGGTGAATATTTTGATGCCGACAATGTTTATAGTTTCTCTTGTGGAAAGAAAAGGATATGCTTTCTTCCTCACAGATTAAAAGGGCAAGTTATAGAGAGATCTACAAAATTCAAAATTGAATTGGAGGAGTACATGATGAAAGGTTGTGAATAGGTTGAGTACAAGATTACAATTTGTGAGTTTGAGAAGCTCATTTCTACATCACAGGTTGAAGAAAAATCATACTTAAACGTTTAAGAATGTCACCAATTAGAGGATAGCATGGATAGTTCACCAAACCCTAGGGATGAGGTTACCGCAACAGGCAACATTGGTAATGAGGTTGATCACGTTCATGTGTTCGATAACAAGAAAAAGTTTGATTTCATCATTCCAGACAACAAGTTTGAAGTACCGGTTAATAAGAAGTTGATGATCTTTTCGTTTCTCTTCCCAAAATTAGTCTTTAAGAAGAAACATCAAGCAATTATGGTCCCACGAAGATTGAGGCACAACTCTTAGTTTTTTATACTTATTTCAAAATTCAAGGATGAAGAATGACGCGGGATAAATTACTTATATTTATGTATTTTGTATTTTATTTAATGATTGAGAAAGATATGATGTTCAAATATATCTAATTTGTGATTTTTGATTTTTAGTTGTTAAGATTTTCTAACATTAAATTTAGGCACGTTTAGGTTCTAATAAGAGATTGATTTTAAATTAGTATCAATTAAGAATATTTTAGGCGTAATTTTAAGGTTTTATATTATGTATTTAATGTTTAGTTTTGACTTTTCTTTTCAATTGTAATCCACCTTTATAAAAGGGTATCCAATATGCAATGGAAGATAACTTTGATTATTAAATTTTTATTGAGTATTATTTTCTCTTTTCTCATGGATTTAAGAACCCTCGTGGACTCAAGGAACTGTTTTGATGTCAATTCTCTTGCATGACATGTGATGGCCCACAATTGGGTAGGGAGAGGATTGATTGAATCAAAGACACCTACCTTGTTTGGCTCTAATACCATCTGATGAAGGGCAAGGTGGAAGAAACAATGCCCGAAGGCTAAAATGGCATAAATGTAAAATTTATCAATAATCAATTTACAAAGAATAATATGATAGGTTACAAAACTTTATATAGGAGTAAAGGAAAGCATAAAACCTGGTGATGTAGGACAAGGATTTTGAAGAACAATAATTGATTAAACAAAGGAAATCAACTCGGGTGAGGCTCCAGGCCTCTCTATCTCAAGGATCTTTTACTTAGGTGATACTCTACACACCACTACCCTGGATTTCTCAACCTCAAAAGAGAGGGAAAAGTTCATAGTTTCATTCAATAATCAATAATCTATAATCTGTAATGTAATTAAATTGTGGAAATTACATGAATATTTATAGAGACTCAAAACCCTAACATTACTTGAAAAATAATAAAACTACTTAACGACTAAAATACCTTACTAATATTAAAATCCTAATCAATATTAAACTCCAAAATCCTCACTAATAAATAAATAAATAAATACATCAATTACTCTTACATTAAAAAGAATAAAACTTTCATAAAATAAAGAGATTTTTCTTCTTGGCTTTGGACTCGTCGTTCTCATCAACTAGACAACAAGTAAAACTCTACCACCACTTGAGTAATCTACCCGAAACAAATTTCTAATAATAGTCTACTACGATAATTAAAACTTCTAGAATAATCTGCCTACCCAATACACAGTTATAAGATAATTAATAATTACAATTAACTTATCCTTAATAATAGTATAAATATTTAGTAATAATAATTAAACTTTTGTTTCCATCCTCATCACAAGAGCTTATCTGGGTTTATTTGAACAACCTCTAAGGAATTATATTAAAGAACATATAAATATATGTGAGCTTATGTAAATCCTAAACTAGTAAGCATAATATGTAAATCTAATACATGAAGAAAAAAAATGAAGATAAGTGGGAGTGTTTTGTAGTAAATCAAATCATGCGTATCAAGACGCTAATAAAATAAAGGGAATAATGTTGAAATTAGAATGAATCTGGCAGCAAAAATGTGGGAGGAGTCCAGCTTCATGGATAGATCTTATAAGAGATCCTAGGAAATTCAGAAAATAATTCTAAAAATTAACCGGAGAACATAAACTGAATTCTTTCATTTTTACCTCAAAAGCATAAATGGAAGTCTCATATAGACCTTAGAGCTTACTACAGTTTGACAAATAAATGCACGATCTTAAAATAACGACACTGATTGACTCCCTTCGCATATTATAAAGACACTAAACATACGAACACACAGACACAATAAACATAATAGCAAGCTAAAGTTAAGAATACCTACAATAAGACTATTAGACTCACCTTGTGTTTGTGAGCTTCAAAAAAGGTAAATAAGAGAGGAAAATGGAAGATTTTAAATGTTTTCCTTCCAAATGTAATGTTTGTGAGTTTTCTTGATGGAGAGCAAGTGAGAGAAAAGGGTAAACAAATAGCCCTCAATCTTTCCAAAACTTTCACCAAATGGGAGAATTTGGGTGGAAAGTAATTGTTGCCTCTTTTGAAAAATGCTTTATTTCCATTATACCCACAAAAATAACAAACAATAAAACTTTAACTCCTTCCATGTCCTGTTTAACTCCTCAACAGTTAACTCACATAGCATAAGTAAAGTTACTAGAACGCCCCTTCCATTTCTCTTCAGTAATAATTTTAACTTTCTCTTGTTTTTTTTTCTACACAAACTCACAAACACATGTCAAAACCAATTATGTAAGCTTTCTACTTCACCCCATTTTGAAGTTGAGCAAACTTCCAAAGTTTCTTTCTTTCTTAAATCTGATTCTTTTTCAAGCTTTTCAGAATCTTCATCACCAGAACAGTGATCATCACATACCCAAAAAAAAAAAAAAGTGATCATCTCCATAACCTTTCTTTCTTCTTTTGTCCCAATCTTTATCTTTTTTTTTCTTTCTTAGAAGCATATATCAGAGAAACTCCTAACCACCCTATTATAGAAACACAATTTGAGAATGAAAAATTAAAAGTAGAGCCAGAATCAAGAAATTTAGCATTTCAATGTTGTATGACATTGCAATGACCTAAATTTACATATCTAGGAGGATTATGTTTTTTAAACATGTTATGCATATTGAATTGGACTAGCAGGGTGCTACTTTGCATATTTTGTAAAGAAATTGACAGGGATTTGTTGTAGTTATTTCCTTATAGAATTACAGACTAGCTGGTTCATGCATCGTGTATTAATATTTGTCCCATGACCATACTATAATAAAATTTTAAAAGTTACATGTACTGCAAAAAGTAAAATTTCACTAATTTTTTCTCCCATCTATGCTTTTTGTTTGACAAAAGCATATAAGGCTTACCAGTTACTAGGCTTAGGTGTTGTTAATGTTCTCTTAACCTTTCATTCAGTTTTTCCCCCCTTACTTTTCACCCTTAATAAATATTAGCATTTGTGCATAGATATCACAATATTAACATGAGAAATGCACAAATAAAATAATATTGCCTCTAAATGAAATTGAATCATAGAAATATCATACCACTCTATCAATACACACAACCACAAAGTGCAAATGGAACATGAACATGACTGTCTACAGATAACTAAACGTTATATTTCATCACTCCGGAAATGATATACTTACACGCAAGAAGGAACAAGCACATCTGGACATTTATATTCTTCCTCGAGATGATTGTTACTAGAAGAAAAATAACATAGAACGTCATCAGACACATTAACCAAGGTTCCTGCTGGAAAGCAAAAACAAAAGAGAACCACAATTAGTCAGAAAAGCATAGATCATACTTATAAAGAGACAAACTGGTTATGCACAGACATAATATAATCCAATATCAGGAGAAATAAAAAAAAATATCGAAAATAAAAACATGTTAAGCTTGAGTGGAAGACTCAAAGGTGTAAGACAACCAAAAAAACAAACATAAGTGACTCTTCTTTTTTTTTAAAAGTCTATTTTAGAGCTGTAAGCAAGCCAAGCCAGGCCAGGCCTACCTTGCAGATCTTGAGCTCGTTTACAAGTTAAACAAGTCGAGTTGACTCGGGCTTAAAACGAGCCTGAGATATCATGTACAAACTCGGTCTGTTTATTAAAAGAGTGGAGCTCGAGCCGAGCTTAAACAAACAAACCAAGTCTACTCAAGCTAGAGTCGGGCTTAAACAAGCATAGACTACTCAAGCTTAAGCTCGGTCCATTTAACTTTTTTTATTATAAAATAAAATAAGAAAATTATTAATTAAATGCTAAACGAGCTAGGTTTACTCGAGTCCGGGCCTAAATGAGCTAGCTTACCCAATCTGGCCTAAATGAGTCAAGCTTACTTGTGCCAAACACCCTACTATTCAAGCTCGACTCGTTTAACTAAACAAATAGAAGAGTTCGTTCCAGGTAGACTCGTTTAACGAGGTCAAGTCAAGGTTTCGAGTCAAGCTCATAGGCAGCACGATTCGTTAACAACTCTAGTTACTTATATAAGAACGTGGAATTCTTCAAAATAAAGACAAGGCTTGTCAATTTCATCCAAATGGTTATGTTCCAGTTGTCTACCATCTTATGTGGACACTATATTTGACAACAAAAGTTTGGTTATGCTAGAAATAATCCATGAGTATTCAAAAACTCAAAGAGTAACTATGAAGCTAAACCGAACCAAAGTTACTAGATACTCTTATTAGCCTAGTAAACCACGTTTTGGAACTTGCATACCCCTACATGGTACTATTATATCCACTGTAAATTTTAATGAAGTGCATTCTTGTATCAAGGTAACATTTCTATTGAAATAAAAAGAAATACATATACTCAAGAGGGCATATCGGAATGTAAGAAATCAGAGGAAGATTCTACAATTTTTTTCCAAAAAATGCCCAACGAAAAATACACTCAATCGATGATAAAGTACTTGGTCTACTGCTGATTTTTTTGATCAGTTGGACAAACAAAAGTCAAAGAAACATACTTTAATGTTGGCTATCAAATATTTGCAGATTGGCTGATTTGGTTGAAAATTCTAGATTTTTTGGCTAATCTTTGTTAATTTATAGCAGCTCTTTGCTAGCAAGATTGAGAATTATTTGTTGCCTTTATTTAGTTGTTATTTATGCCATTATTCTAGTTGTCTTATTTGTCTTTCTAGCTGTAACAAACCTCCTATTTAAAGGTTTTATGTTCATTGTAAGGGAACCCTATTATTTAATAAAAACAATCATGTTTACTCTATGTATCCTTCCCTGGTTGACTCCATTCTAGTTTCCCTAGGTGATTCTGCGGTTTAATCAAGGGATTGACGTGTTCTCCCCTTTCGCTCCTCTATACATCACAATACAAATATAATTAAAATAATGTATACATTACATATAGTGGGACAGAGATGCGTAAACAAGAATCCCTTAACCAATTAGAGTAGAAGTTATTTAAAATGCATAATGTATGATGACCGCCAAGATAAGTGTACTAAAACCTAAAGTGAACCGTAAACCTAAATAGCAAACTGAATAAACCTCCCCGCACATACCACGTACTAGGTAAGTAGACGTACCACGACCCCATCCTCGTACTGACAACCCATACCACTCAACAAAACACACCATGAGTCAGGCAACCCAGCATCGAACACTTTTATCAAACTCTAAAATGTAGATATTTTGGGTAAACCAAATGAAAATTTTGTTCAAGATTGGCATGCCTTAATCTTATTTCAGTTATCCAATTTGACTCAATCTTACCATTTAGTTTATCAAAGTTCAAACTTCAAGCAAATTATATTAAAATGCACAACATTTTTTTATAGGTAATTTTTGGCCAATATTCTTATTGACTAACCAAAAACTACTTTAAAATAGTTTTGGATAACATAGTTTTCATGATGTTCGGACTATAGAATCTAAATCATGCAAAGAAGATGCTTAGAGGGAGGGAGGGAGGGAGGGAAAGGGAGGTATATACGCACATATATATACATATTTATAATGCAGCATGTATATCATTCTCGATGTCCCAAGACCTCATGCACCCAAGCCTTATGAGTAGTTGCTTTACCATTGAGCCATGAGGAGCTTGGTTCACACAAATATATCTTCCACTTATCCAAATAGTAAATATACTAAAATATACTAGGTACCCCTTGCACTGTCCTCCATCTTCCCACAAACCGTAGAAAGGATTTTATTTCATTTCTAACCTCATGGACCACATGGTTGGGAACTCATCCTCTTTCCCATTTACAAGAAGTCCTTCATGAATAATAAGGAAGAATGTTTTGTTGAAGGATCTCGTTGTTCTAGTGAATTTGATCATTATCCTTCATCTTAATTTCTTGCTCCTCTCATCCAATTAGACCTTGAGATGCAAAACAGATCTTGTGGACAAAGCTTCGAACCGTATCAATCTGAATGTTAGTTGTTTCTTCACATACAACAGGGAAAGAGGACTCGTTTCATTTGGCCAATGCTTTGAACTATATCTATCTCAAAATAAATTAAATCTTCTCATGCTTCAAAAGGGACCGCATATCATTTTTCTCATAACTTTTGTTTCATTGCTAAAGAGACAATTTCATATATCAACTCTTTTGCAATGTTGGTCCAATTCCTTATGGTCAAATAAGGATAGGAGGAAATCATAAGCATTCTATATGTAGAAACAGACCATGGCTTCATCCATAGGGTACCAAGTATCCTATTGAGTAAATGTTCGTACTTTGTTTTTCAACCACAAATGAAACGATCAAACATTCGACCCTGGTGGTTTCTTTTGATAAGCAGCCAACTGGATTGTCTGCCTTTGCTATGGAACAGATGCAGGGTATCATATCATACACACAAATATATGATTGTGAATAGTGCAGAGGGAAAATAGGTTTTGATACTTCTTTCTATGCGCAATTCAAGATACCCGAGCAACAAATGATTGAAATAGTAGCAAGACAACATAGGAATCAAAGGGGCAGTATTTGGAAGTGAAAAAAGTTACAGATTCAATTACTTCCCTTCCATTAGTTTGACTTTGTTTGAAGGAGGCTATTAAGAGCATGCGGTGAGCCTCACTTGGTTAGTGGTTAACCTATGAGCAAGCACTGCACTCAATCCATGCAATACTTTCAAAACTGAGGTTGTTACAGTTTAGCTGAAGTTCTAATTCTGAGCATGCAGTTTAGCACTAATAATTTGACATCTTTACTAGTAGAGATATATAGGCATTTCAGTAATAGCACTGTTGCTATACTTTATGTGATACATGGTTTATAGAAGCGGAAATTGTTATAGATTAAACACTATGATATCTTTTCATGTAAGAAGAAGGGGTATAAATATTTTTAAGAACAGTAAGAGCTATTTTACAATTCAGTCTATGATTATGATGACATAGACCATGGAATGAGGCTGACTGAGGTCTAAAGAACTATAAATTAAATGTCTTGTCTAAAAACTTATATCTGAGTGGCTGGGATTGGAGCCAATGACCATCTCAATCTTTCATTTTCATTCTTCAGAAGAGGACTACCAAATGGAAAACTAAAGCTCTATATGATACACTAACATGGCAAGCAAAATGGTGTTTAATTTTTAAGGACAAGTACTTGATAGAACTTATAAGTATGAAATTATAGTTTGTCGGACTGACCCATGTACACAGGAATTACTTCTATATTAACCCTATTAGCATAATTTATTCTTTCAATGATCTAATACTCCATTTTCTTGAAACTTCTAGCTACTATCCAGAATAGAAAACTTGTTTACAACATGCTGTGCATAATATAAAGAATATAGACATAAAAAAATGATAAAAATGATGCGGAAAATGCAAAAACTTAAGTTGATTCGCCAGGTTTTTCATTATCATAAAAATCTCA
The DNA here is from genome assembly GCA_947179155.2 of Hedera helix. Lineage (NCBI taxonomy): Eukaryota > Viridiplantae > Streptophyta > Magnoliopsida > Apiales > Araliaceae > Hedera > Hedera helix. The sequence continues at coordinate 25,885,662 of OX359266.1, forward strand.
AAAAGGTTAGAGGCGCTAATTTTTAAAAGTAACTAACACAACCAAGATAAAAACTTGATTAACTACACAGCTAGAAATAATAACAGTAAGTACTTATCAAAAGAAAAGGAAATTCCAGTCAGTAAATCAACCCAATAAGATTCCCCAATTTTTATATTGTTAATCTGGACTTAATACCAATATTGTTCATACCAAATGTCGCACATGTTAGGCCTTTCTGTAGCAGTACCCGTTACAGAAAAACATCATCAACTGGATGACTCTTACTAATGAAACAGAGAAACAAGAATTACAGATAGCTAACGTAGACTTTCTCTAACACATTCTAATAATCTAAGCCACATAAAAATGGTAGTTTTCATTCACTTCCCCCCTTTATAAAGAGGAAAAGGACTGAAAGGTTCAAAGCAAATTCTAATCAACTAACCTATTCATCAAAAAGGGACTCTAGAAAAAAATTACAAAGCTAAAAGAAACAGATATCTTTCAACTTTCAACATGTTCCAACACATTCATCAAATGAACATAGCATCTGCCACCAATTTACTTATTTACTTTAATTACAATGTATAAAATGTAAAACCCAGAAAAAAAAAAAAGAAAAAAAAACAATATAGATTACATAATGTAATTTATATGTTACCCTTTAATATATAATGCATTAGAACTAAAATCCAGATTCAAAAAATTAAATATTAAAAAAGTATAATAAATAATCTAGGCAAAACATTCGCATAAATCATAAATGTTATGGGCCGGTACAAAATTAGAAAAATTAAGAGATTTTACCTTCCAATCAATGGCATGGAAGAAACCAATGAAATTTTCGTAAGCTGGTCGCATTCCAGAACGAAGTTCGGCTGTGAATTTCTCAACTAGATCAGCCATTAGATCCATGTGCTCATTCATCGCTGACTTTAGATCTTCCATGTCACAATTTATAGTTTGATTCGTTCAGATCTTGAATGAATCCTACTAAATTGTGACTGAACCTTTTTTTTATTGAACCTAGAACAAATTAGAGGTTCTGTTTGAGTTTAGCTAGCAGAGGTGCAACTCATGCAATGCACGTGTAGTTAAATCATTAGGCAAAATTGGCTCGGTCCTCAGGCAAGTCTTTACCTATTCATCAAAAATTAAGTTTTGGATCTTAATTTTTTAATTCATAAAAATTTAAGTCATTTTGGCAGAAACCATTCAGTTAGGCCCGAGAGCCGATTATTTTTTTTAATTTTAGTAAACTTAATTTTATAAAAAATTAGAATCATTAAATATTTTCTTACGACTAAAATCTCATAGTTTGACAAGGGATTCCTTCTTTAATTGGTTTTATTTCTGTATCAATATTGGGGCTTTTGTTTCAAGTAGTTTAATAGTGTGGATTCAAGACAATGATGGTTGATAGAGTCATGGTTTTAAAACCCGGCCCGACCCAACAGTTCGATCGGTCAAAAATCGGAATCGGTTAGTACATCAGTCCGATTTGACCCAAAAAATCAATTTTCACCAATCAGGTCAAAATTTGGTTGACTACCGGTCAAACCGATAGTTCAACCAGTAAAACCGATTAATTGACCCGATTTTAAAATATTTTTTTTGTACAAAAAAATATTTATTTTTAAAAGTAGATATTTTTATTAATATTATAACATTATTTCACTAGATTTTAACTTACAAAAAATTAGATGTTTTAAAATTTTATTAATTATTAATAATATTTTTTTATATTTATGATGTCACAAATTTAATAATAGTTCAACTATTGGTTGGACCAATGACCTATCCACCTAATACCCTTTCTGGTTCGATAACCGGTCCAGTTCTGAAAACATTGGATAGAGTCAATGTGTGATGACTAATTTTTATACCTATTTATTTAATTCCTTTGAACTTGATGATATTGTGAATTCTTTAGCATTTTAGTTAATTTTATATGTTTTTCTGTTATTATTGTAAAATATGATGTAATATTAGTTTTATGTGTGTTATTTGTATTTTAGATAATTTATATTATTTCTATATATTCTATTTATTGTAATTTATTTTTTGTAAGGAAATATTGCTGGAATGACATATTTTGGTAAATCTGCACAGAAGCCACCACGCACAGTGGTAGTATAAAGCAAAATTCAGCAGTAGGTTTTACGGCCACGGCGCTCCATTCCACCGTCGCGGCGCCCAAAACTTCTGCAAAGAAAAATTATAACTACCGCCGCAGCGCTCCCCCTACTACCGCTGTGAGGATCCGAATTTTCAGGATTCCTTTAATAATATCAAATGAGAATTTAATAGATAAAATTATCAAGGTTGTTAAATAAATTATTATTTTAAGTGGTTTAAGGTATGAGATGAGATTTAATTAGTAAATTAAATCTGTACAGAGATCATGATGAATGGTATGGAATTAATGTAATTGAAAAGTAAATAAATTGTTTAAAAACAATTTATTAAGAATAAGAGAAGTTTCAGATAAATGTACATTAAATTGTACAATTAAATGGAAATGTAGAAATTATAATTTAATTGAGGTTATATGGTAATGTGAGATCTATGATGTAGCTATGAATAAAGATATATGTGCATATATATATGTGTACATGGTTAATGGTGGTAATTATCAATTTCATTAATTATGAAAATTAAGGGATTAATAATGAAATTAATCCAATTTTTAATGAAAAGCGAATGAGGAAGTTAATAAAATTGTAATTTTTGATTTTAGATTTAATTAAGAATTATGGTAAAAATTTAGAAATTGATTGAGGAGAAATGTAATTATATAAATTATATAATAATAAATTATATAATTTATATAAGAAAATTAAAATGATGAGAGAGTTAATAAATGTGGAATTATAATTAATTGATAATTATGGAGGAATTTAAGAAATTAGTTATGAAAGGAGAATATAAATATATAAATTATATAATATTAAATTATATAATTTATATATAAAGAAATTATTGTGAATATTAAAGAAATTGAATAATAAGTAAGAAAAATGAATGTTTTAAGTTATTAAAAATTATAATTATGAATAATGGAATTATTATGACTTTTATGAAAGATAATATTTCAGAAATGTGAACATGTTAATGTAACATGATGTCCAAGTAATGAGGTAAAAAAATTATGAAAAAATAATTTTTATATGTCCTAGGAATTATTTTATGATTTTTGGAGGTATAAATTACCTCATATAATTACTTGCATGGCGATATGCGTGTACAAAATTTGTCAAGTAAAGTACCCAAAAGAGGTATTAAAATTATTTATAAATCATGTTATGATTTTTGGAGAATTAAAAGAAATATTTTATATGTATTATATAAAATATTTATTACACGAAATAATTACTTAATGTGTTAAAAAAAATAAAATTTGCATGTTATTTCTGGGAAAATTCCAGAAGTTTGACGTTGGGTGGCACGCAAGGTCGGTGGAACCATTTTTGATTTCCAAATTAGTTAAGTATGAGTATTATAAAAAGAAGGAAAAAGCAAACAAAGAAGGAAAAAGCAAGCAAAGAAAAAAAAACAAAAACAAAAACACCAACACTTCTCTTTCTCTCCTTCCACCGAAAACAACCACCACCATCATGTCGGCAAGCACCATAACCACCAAGAAGGGGAATATTTGGTGCCATCAAGAGGAAGAAATATCAAGCTTTGAAGGTTGATCGAGTTAAGGGTTTGAGCTAACAATTTAAATAACTGGACGCCAGGAAAGAAAGAATTTCAAGAATATCAGATTATGCAGAAACGAATTTTCCTAAGAGGTTGTGAACGTTATATGTTTATATTATGATTTAATGTGAATAATTTGTCAAGATTACATGAATATTTTGTATATACGTATAGGGTGGATCCGGATAGGATGAGTTGTATTAAATTGTGAACTGTGAATGTTCAAATTAATTGTTACGTGAGAAATTATTACACGTTTGATTATGAACGATGAAACAAAGAATATTTGTATGGATATGAACGATATTAAAATTTGAATGACGAGATTTATGATATAAGAAAGAAAAGAAAAAGTAAAAGTTACGATCCAGGGACTAGGATCCAGATGTAAGGATTTTAAATATCCAATTATTTTAATACAATGATTTGGAAAAAGAAAAATTTATACCGAAAATTTGGGAATTTATGATTTTGAAATTACATAATGGATAGATTTAGGTGATGAAAGATTTATTAACGGACCGAAATTTGGACATAATGAAAATAATGTTTATTAAGTACAAGATTTCAGGTAATAAAGTGGGTCGAATTTCAGGGTCGTTACAGTTGGTATCAGAGCTAGAGGTTATAACCCTTAGGAAAATGATACCTTAGGCTATAACCTAATTAAGGAAGAGTAAAGATAGTTGCGTGTTCTGAAAACTCATGCGTATAGTAAGCTCGTGACTCATGATTGTATGGTGGAGCCCCTTTAGCGAATGAGCGACTATGGCCTGACTAGGACAAGCTCCTCAACCATATGATTATGGTAAGTTCCTGAGTCCAAATACGTGATAAGTTTGATGAATATGGGGGGGATTAGAATGGAAAAAGGTATGAGTTGAGAAAGATGTTCTCAAATATTGGCTAAAGTGAAGGAAATATGAAAGATATGAGATTATAAGGAAGAGATAACGATGTTAAGAAAGATTTGAATGAAAGTAATGAATTAAGAAAAAAAGAAAATTTATAAGTTCAATTAAGAACATAATTGAAAGAGAATATCTGAAATGATTCAAAGATGAATCTCAAAGATAATCAGGGGACACTTGATTCAAGTAATAAAGATGAAAAGGTAATATAATGAGTATAGAAAGAGATCATAATAACATGATCAGGAACGGTAAGAGGATCGTACTACGATACGATCATGAGATAAGGGAAACGAGTAAGGAATGGATTGTAAAGTAAGATCATGATGGGATCAAGTAAGAATGAAAAAAATAATAGAGAGACCTGTTAATGGTCCAAAAAGTATAGCTTGATGCTATAAAGAGAAATGATACTATGAAATGGTACAAGAAGAATACAGAGAATGATGAGACATGAATGACAAAAATGTTATGATGAGGGGGCAGGAAGCTTGGGTACGAAATTTCAATTGAGGACTCATGTGGTGACTGAGTTGCACAATCCTTTGTATAGGCGGGGGATTGTGTTTACTTAATTACTATGTGATAATCATTGAAATGTTAGAGTCGCGCTAAGAGTTTCTGATAGATAGATAATATTAAATTTAGGCACGAGTTCTTAAAACTCATGCATATGGTAAGTCCATGACTCATAATCGTATGGTATGTTTTGAGCCCCTCAGCATAAGGATAATCTTTGACTTGTTCTCAGACTACATATTGCTAGGACAAACTTTAAAACTCATATTCTTGTGGTAAGTTCCTGGACTCATAATGTGTGGCAAGTTTGATGAACTATACGGGGGTATAGAAAAGCTAGAGTAGATAGAAATTTTAATGTGATAAATGAAAATAGTCCTAGCAATAATTTAATATTTAAGTAAAGAAGCAGAAGGTGAATGGTTAGGGAATTTAGGATATTCCCATTCTTCTAGTTTTGCTAGATTTCGAAATTTTGGCCTCAAGTTGATTTGGCACGTGTGTGCTTTGAAAAAAATATAAATGAAATTTTTAAGCGATTTTAAAAGTGTTTATGCTACTTGTCTCGGCTAGACAAAAATGTTTTTACATCAAAATGTATTTCAAAAGAATCATCCACGCACCTTTTAGCCCGGTGCAGATGTGATGAATGACGGAATGCTCAACGTGTTGTTGAGACGGTGCGGTACTATTTCGTTATAAGATGATTCGACACCATAAAGTATGGTTTATGGTGTAGGAATTGTTAACGACGGAATTCTCAACGTACTGTCAAAATGATGCGGTAACATGAAGTCATAAATGATTTTGATTTATGAAAGTATGTCAAAGCTATAGGTCAATGCCATTTGACTCGGCTAGACGTTTTAAAGAATTTTGACATGAAGAATGTTTTAAAAATTTCTGCGGATTATAAAGTGTTGAAAGAAAGTCTATGCTAATTGATCTAGCTAGACAAGCGTTGAAGGAATATAAGTCTAAGCTATTGATCAGCTAGACAAATTTTGAAATGTATTGACTTCATATTCTTTGAAAGTTATACAAAATTTAATTTCTTTCGAATGAATTCTAAGGCTGAGATGAACAAAAAGATTAAGAATGCTGCAGGTTGATTAAATGATCACTTGGCATAGAAAGACACATTATGGTGAAACATCCATCATTTTAATGACAGACTGATCCATTGTCAGGGTTTGCAGTATGAGGTACTCGGGGAGCGAAGTACTGTAAACCGGGATCATATTTAGAATGTTATGAAAGTTTATTATTTTAGTGGGTTGCAGTATGAGGTACTCTGGGAGTGAAATACTGTTAACCGGGATAAGTGTTCATTCAGCAAAGCATGAAAGTTTCCAAAGTAAAAATTTTGAATTCCTCTACTCTTAAGAAGATTGGATGGTAGGATGGGGTAGTGTTATTTAAATGTGAGCATTAATGAAGGTAATAATTGTGAAGTAAAGAAATTATGAAATGTGATGGATTAGAAAGTTTGCAATGTGCAATGACTGTGAGAAAGGAATGAAAGAAAAATATGTGGAATGAATGCAAAGGAATTATATATGTTGCAAATGAATGAGATATTAGTACATGAAAATTTCGAGGACGAAATTTTATGAAGAAGGGGTGAATGTGATACCCCAGAAATTTTAGAATAATTCCAAATAAGGACTATGATGAATCAAGTAAAGGTTCGTATTTAAAACCTAGTGTTGAATGATAGATGTATTAAGGAATGATTTATGAAATATGAAGCAGATGTATGAATATGAATTAAGAAAAGAAAGGTTTTAGAAAAGAATGATGAATGTGTAGAGCATAAATGATATACAATAAAGAGAATGAAATAAGTGCATGGAGTAAGGGTAAATGTGATTAAAGAAAGAAATTTTCCAGAGAATGGGAAATTATCTTGATAAGTGTATCAAGAAATAAGTTAAAGTTTTATGAATAAATTTTTTGAGAATTACGAAATATAATGTTGAGATAAGAATTGAATATTATGACAGTTATGATTTTTATTGAAATTATCCATGTAAGTTAAGGATTTAAAGAAGTAAAATATGATTATTATGGATTTAATTGTTATATAACAGGATAAAGGTATAGCAAAGTGCTATAAAATAAAATACATATATTTATTACGACAATTATGATTCCGAGGACGGAATCCTGTTAAGGGGGGAAGAATGTAAGGATCCGAATTTTCAGGATTCCTTTAATAATATCAAATGAGAATTTAATTGATAAAATTATCAAGGTTGTTAAATAAATTATTATTTTAAGTGGTTTAAGGTATGAGATGAGATTTAATTAGTAAATTAAATCTGTACAGAGATCATGATGAATGGTATGGAATTAATGTAATTGAAAAGTAAATAAATTGTTTAAAAACAATTTATTAAGAATAAGAGAAGTTTCAGATAAATGTACATTAAATTGTACAATTAAATGGAAATGTAGAAATTATGATTTAATTAAGGTTATATGGTAATGTGAGATCTATGATGTAGCTATGAAAAAAGATATATGTGCATATATATGTGTACATGGTTAATGGTGGTAATTATCAATTTCATTAATTATGGAAATTAAGGGATTAATAATGAAATTAATCCAATTTTTAATGAAAAGCGAATGAGGAAGTTAATAAAATTGTAATTTTTGATTTTAGATTTAATTAAGAATTATGGTAAAAATTTAGAAATTGATTGAGGAGAAATGTAATTATATAAATTATATAATAATAAATTATATAATTTATATAAGAAAATTAAAATGATGAGAGAGTTAATAAATGTGGAATTATAATTAATTGATAATTATGGAGGAATTTAAGAAATTAGTTATGAAAGGAGAATATAAATATATAAATTATATAATATTAAATTATATAATTTATATATAAAGAAATTATTGTGAATATTAAAGAAATTGAATAATAAATAAGAAAAATGAATGTTTTAAGTTATTAAAAATTATAATTATGAATAATGGAATTATTATGACTTTTATGAAAGATAATATTTCAGAAATGTGAACATGTTAATGTAACATGATGTCCAAGTAATGAGGTAAAAAAATTATGAAAAAATAATTTTTATATGTCCTAGGAATTATTTTATGATTTTTGGAGGTATAAATTACCTCATATAATTACTTGCATGGCGATATGCGTGTACAAAATTTGTCAAGTAAAGTACCCAAAAGAGGTATTAAAATTATTTATAAATCATGTTATGATTTTTGGAGAATTAAAATAAATATTTTATATATATTATATAAAATATTTATTACACGAAATAATTACTTAATGTGTTAAAAAAAATAAAATTTGCATGTTATTTCTGGGAAAATTCCAGAAGTTTGACGTTGGATGACACGCAAGGTCGGTGGAACCATTTTTTGATTTCCAAATTAGTTAAGTATGAGTATTATAAAAAGAAGGAAAAAGCAAACAAAGAAGGAAAAAACAAGCAAAGAAAAATAAAATAAAATAAAACAAAAACACCAACACTTCTCTTTCTCTCCTTCCACCGAAAACAACCACCACCATCATGTCGGCAAGCACCATAACCACCAAGAAGGGGAATATTTGGTGCCATCAAGAGGAAGAAATATCAAGCTTTGAAGGTTGATCGAGTTAAGGGTTTGAGCTAACAATTTAAATAATTGGACGCCAGGAAAGAAAGAATTTCAAGAATATCAGATTATGTAGAGACGAATTTTCCTAAGAGGTTGTGAACGTTATATGTTTATATTATGATTTAATGTGAATAATTTGTCAAGATTACATGAATATTGTGTATATACATATAGGGTGGATCTGGATAGGATGAGTTGTATTAAATTGTGAACTGTGAATGTTCAAATTAATTGTTACGTGAGAAATTATTACACGTTTGATTATGAACGATGAAACAAAGAATATTTGTATGGATGAACGATATTAAAATTTGAATGACGAGATTTATGATACAAGAAAGAAAAGAAAAAGTAAATGTTACGATCCAGGGACTAGGATCCAGATGTAAGGATTTTAAATATCCAATTATTTTAATACAATGATTTGGAAAAAGAAAAATTTATACCGAAAATTTGGGAATTTATGATTTTGAAATTACATAATGGATCGATATAGGTGATGAAAGATTTATTAACGGACCGAAATTTAGACATAATAAAAATAATGTTTATTAAGTACAAGATTTAAGGTAATAAAGTGGGTCGAATTTCGGGGTCGTTACAACCGCCGTGGCGGTGGTACTGTTCATAGTCGGCAGATTCAGCTTTTAAGTAGTTTTTAGCCCTAATATTATTATCTTTCATTCCTTTTTCATTTGGGGTGCGAGAGAGAGAAACTAGGGCTTGAGATAAGATGGCGGAAGGTGGTTTTCCACCATGGGAAACCACCATACCTTTAATTTTTGATTCAAATCTCTCTATTTTTGGAATAAGTAACAATGAATAAGATAAATAGCAAGCTTGAAACCATTGATGGAAGCCATGGATTCTTGGGTTTATGAGGTTTATGTTTGGATGACAACAAGTTGTATCTTCTTAACTCTTAATTGTCTTTGTCTTTCATTGTATTGGATTTCCTGATGGATTATTATGTATATTTGCTAAACTTCTTACATTGGAATCTAAGTATGCTTTTGAATACAATTTATTGTTGGAATTGATTTTCTCTCTTTTAATTGGCACTATGGATTGGATTAACATATTTAGCTTTTCATGTATTGATTGCTTGGCTTAATAATTAGTTTGGGTAACCTATATGAAATTGATAAATGGATTGTAGTGTGTTGACCTAAATGTGATAACATGTGATTGTGCTATTCTACACGGTGGGAGTGCATAATTTGCATATAGGATAGGAATATACATGTATGCCATATGCAACCAGTTAAGAACCTAAGCTTCATAATCCTTGTTTATTGTAATTCTTATAGAAATATAGCGGATATACTTGTATTGCTATCGACATAGGCGTATAAGTACCGTAGTGCTCTTGGTTGACCATTCGTTGGTTAAGGCCATATGAGTGAGTTATTATATTTTCTGCTAATTGTTAATTATTTAGCTTTGTAATCACTTTGATAACTTGTATAAAATCAAAAGATAGATTATAAGTTTTGACCTGAATATGTTAACATGTGTATGTTATTTGGTCCTAGGATTAAATTCATATTTACATGTAGGATAAACATATACCTACATGTCGTGTATAGCCAATGTGAGAATCTGTGCTTAAAAACCCTGCTTGTATTAGTTCTCATAGAAATATAGTGAATTATCTTGCTTGGGTTGTTCGTGTCTGAATTCTGTCGAATGTGATAGGTTTATATGAGATATGTTTATATGTCCTGCACAAGAGGTGTATAAATACTTTTGTATTCTCGATTAGCCATTTGTCATAACTGTATGATTGAGAGAGAGTTAGGAGATGAAAATGACGTGTTGGGGGAAATTGCAGACTTAGACTCACCTATCTTAATTGTTTTCTAGTTTAATTGATTAATTCGCGTTATGTCCATTTATATTTCATTTCCTTAATTAAATCAAATGTTTGAACTAAGATTGGCTCGATGGATTCGATATTTGAAAAATCATTAGAACTAATTTCTCGTGGGATCGACTTTTACTTTCATTTTGTTACTTGTTGAGCGTGTACGCTTGCACGCTATTCATTCAAATGATTTTGAGATCGGAATTTAGCTAACAAATAAAATATAAATAAAGAGTTTCGATTTTGACCAACAATGTGCAAATTCCTTATCAAATATAACTAAAAAAAATGCACAGATTAATAAAGTAGATAAACAATAGATGTACAAAAGCATTAAGTTCAAATACATCAGTTCAAAGATCAAAACAAAATATATGTATATGTGTGTGTGTGTGTGTGTGTGTGTGTGTGTATATATATATATATATATATATATATATATATTGTCGCCTGATTTTGTGGGCACTTGAAATCGCCAAAGAACAGGAACTACCTGCACACGGGAACAGTCACACTGAGAAGAGCCATTAGGGGATAGCTTCGGTGTGAGAGTAAGTACATGTCAAAAACGATAACAATGAAGGGAATTAAATTGATGGAATACAATAAAATTATGTATATGAAAGTATGTGTGTACCGTAATCCTTGTTTATGACTGTATTTATAGTTGTTTTGAATACACCCGAGACCAGTTAGGAATGACAGTCCTTTTTAGAATCACCTTATAACTGCTTGTATTTATTGATTGTGTCCATTTCAAATTAAGTATCCTAATCTCCATAAAATAAGTAAGCAAAATCTAAATTAGATATGGACTCTCCTATTTAATAGTCAAGCCATCATAGAGATAAAAATGGGTCAATCACCAAAGCCGGACCACTTAAGAGAAATGGGGCTACACCTTAGCCAGGCCCAAACAAATATATCCCAACATTGCCCCCACTCTCCTAATTTAAAGAATTTAAATAGGAAAGTAACAACCAAGAAAATAACCCAAATAATTGCTCGTAATCAAAATCCAGTAAAATGTTAACCTCCTTTATTAATGCTAATACGTCTGTATTAACACTCCTGAAAATCAATCCCATCATACGTGCACCTGCCATTATTTTTTCGTGTGACTTTTCAAAACTCAGTCGCCCTTGATTTTCGCACCATATTATGACTCTTTAATATAAGACTTAAGCTCCCCCATTTAAATTTTTACAGTCTATAGTATTTTCAACCTCCCGCTTTCTTCTTCATCTCTGTATCCCAAACCAGTTCGTCTCTTCTGAGTACCTTTCTTCTCTAATACCCATCATGGCCATAAAAGCCCATTTCCTTTCATTTCCTCCTCATTCTTCCCCATCCACCAGTGCTAACAAAGAAGTTAGGATTCAAAAGAAGTACGAATCTGAAGAAGACTACTACTTTGCCAACACCCCCTCCAATGATGTCCTATTCTCACAGCTTGAAACTATCCGTACTCAATATCAAATTCCTCCACAATACGAGCTTCGAATCCCTAAACCTCACGAAAGAATGTACTGGCAACCGGAAGGAGGTTGGATTATCTTAGCACTGTACATTCTCAAATACAGTGTTCAATTCCCCCTTCACCCCTTCATTTTTGAATTTCTCAACTTTACCGGGATTGGGTTTTCACAGGTTGTCCCTAACTCGTATATCCATCTAGTTTACTTCATAGCTTACTACAAAGATTTGGGGATCACGCATTTCCTAGATCTATTTCTATGATACTTCAAAGTAAAAAACTCCAAAGAATCAGGCTTCAAACAGATTACCTAGTATGGCTGGCTACTCCTAGTAGTAACAAAGGATGACAACCATCCTGGATATTTAACCGAAGCACCGACACCCACCTTGTCCAACCTTGGGGGTTACCATCAAAGAAACCCATCAATTCGTTCCTGATCGAAGGAAAGCGAGAAGATGAATTCAACAAACTCCAGACAAACATGCAGACCGATTAATGGTCGATCGAAGCACTATCTGACCACCGATAGCTCTTTAAACATGGCTGTAAGTACCCGATCCCTACTACCTTCATTTTTTTTTACCAATCTTTTTTCTCTAACACTGAACACCTCTATTCTTTTTTCAGTAATCCCTTTTAAACAAAACGAAAAGGATGAAGACTCATAACCAAGAAAATTATGAGCCTATTTTTTTTTAGGAAACACTATGTATGTGATTATGTGAATTAGTTAATTTAAATACTTTGAATTAACTAGAAAAATTAAAAAGGAAGTTACGTTGTAGAATTAACTAAGAAAGTTAGTGAGAAGTTAGATACGTTTTTGTATGAATTTAGCATAGCTTGAAGGTAGGCCTCGAATGGCAGTTGAGAAGATAAGTAATCACGAAGTGATTGTATGATTAATTAAAGGAAAGTCCAATTAATTGATTTATTTATATTATTGATCAAAAAATTACCTGATACCATAACTTCTGATTCTACCATGCCTTGCACAACCATACTATACGCTCGTGTTATCAACTTATTTGATTTCACTAGTTCTCAAATCGTCAATCTGTTGTGGCAACATTTGTTGCCACTGCCTCCCTCACTACTCTTTATTGAGCAATTTCTGATTTGATGATCTGTGGAACCACACACCATACATTCTACATTCTTCTTTGATTTGGAATAGTTAGAGGCAATATGCCCCTCCTCCTGTCCACAGCTAAAACATATATGTTTTCCCTTCAAGCACCTTCCCGAATGAGTCTTCCTGCACTTCTTACATTTATTTTCCCCTTTTTAATTATTTCTTTTCTTATTTCTTGAGTCTTGGTTGTTATTGTTCCACTTGCGTTTGTCTAAATTATTATTACCACTGATTCCTTCTTTGTTGCCTACGTTGTTTCGTTTCCTCTTGTTTATATTTCCTCATTGCTTCATTTTCACCTTCTGCTATGATCAATTTTTCCAATATCGTCACAAATGAGTCAATCTGAAAGACTGATACCTTACTATATATTTTTCGGTTTCAAACATTGTTCAAACGTTCTTGCTTTATGCGCTTTCGTGTTCACTTGATGTGGAGTAAATCTCACTAATTCATTGAACTTGGCGGCATATTCTGCTACCGTCATGTTCCCTTATTTAAGTTTTAAAAATTTCACTTCCATTCTTGCTTTCATACTATCTGAAAAATAATTTTCAAAGAACAACTCCTTGAAACGAGTCCAAGTAATAATTCCTTTTCCTGCTTGATTTTTGTTAGCCTTTCACCAGTAATTAGCCTCTCCCTTCATTATGAGGGTGGAAAATATAGTCTTCTGTTCCTCCGTAACACACAAAACTTTGAACACTTTCTTCATTTCTTTTACCCAGGTTTGAGCTTCAATCGGATCCGTCATTCCACTGAACTCCGGTGGTCCTATAATTTTAAAGTTTTTAAGGTTTGCCAAGCGATTCTCTGACCGATTTACTACGGTTGAGGTTTTATTTCGCATTTCTTCTATCAATATATTTGTAAAAGCTCGCACCGGGTCTACTTGATCTCCTTCATTAATCACAAATTTTTAAGCTCTTTAGTTCTGCGGTTGTCTATGCGGTGGCATGGTCTGTTTTAAACAAAACTTATATTACGAACTCGTCTTTTACTTCTTATGTAACATTTTATCAATGTTAAACATTTTAAATTATTGCACACATTAGTCATTTCCAAAGCACATTCACATAAACACGCTTATATTTCATAAAACTTAATTGGGCCTTGCACATTACATTACTTAGCACACTACTACAAATATTTTGCTATCCCATTATTACCACAAAAGTTGAGATAACAATTATATATCCCATGTACTCTTAGAGTTGAGATTAACTTCATATCCCTTCACTAAACAAAAGTCAGGATTAACTTGCATCTATATACATACGCTGACATACATAACACTAAACATATATCTAATACACAACTACTACTGAAGTATGACACACTTGTTCGGCGTCGCCATACTTCTCACCTTCCTTTATATTTATTAGTTGTTGACTTGTTATGTCGAGTCTGAATTTCCTCCAACTATTTCCTTTTTTCTTAGGACATTTATTTACTTGGTGATCATGTGCTCTGCATTCGAAACACCCACCCTTCTTTGGTGACAATGGGAAGCCATATGTCCATCTTGACTGCCACTATCACATACTCCATATTTCTCTTAAAAAACGTTCTCATGTGTTTTGTTTCCTGTAATTCTTATAGGCTTCAAGTTAAGTCTTCTTTGACTGACCTTCCTCGTGCTTTGAGTTTCCTTCATTCCACTTCTTTTGAAGTTCTTACTGTAACGACCCCGAAATTTGACCAACTTTATTCCCTTTAATTTTGTATTTATTATACTTTATCTTCATAACGTCCAAATTTCGGTCCGCTAATAAATCTTTAATCATCTTATTTCATCCATTAATTGATTTTAAAATCATCAACTACTAATTTTTCGGTATAAATTTTTCTTTTTCTTCTGTCCTCAATCATTGTATTAAAATATTTGGATATTTAAAATCCTTACATCTGGATCCTAGTCTCTGGATCGCAACCTTTACTTATTCTTTCATGTCTGTTACAAATATCGTAAAACTCAACATTTAAAATTTAATATTATTTATATCCATATGATTATTCGCGGTTTCATAATCCATAATGAAATATATCTTCCTTTTTACCAGTACAACAATCTTGAATCATTACCATATATCATTTAACTTTACTTAACCAATATGGATATATTCTGTAATAATCAGAATACATGATTATCAATAACACATAAATAAACTCTATTCACCCAATCAGTATTTATGATATTCATAGCATACACAATACTATTATAACTTTGTCAATTGCATTCACAATATTTTATTCTACCAAAACATTGAACAATTAGACTATACCATTAATTAGTGTCATAGCATAACCCTCATATATCCTGATATTCCTGAAATTTATTTCTTTCCTGCAAAAATGTATATTAAGCAAGTAATGAGCATAACGGCTCAGCAAGTTTAACAGTTTATGTTTCACGCAGCACATACCTTAACATGCCTAGTGTGTGTCATACATCACGTGCTTGTGCTTCTACTATAACAATATATCTCACATCATCGCACAAAGTACACATAGTTATCATATTAGCCACATATCACATAACACATAATTTATATGCATTTAACATATCATAACAGACAACATTTAACATTAAAGAACTGAAGAACTTGCCTGTCGTCCAATTATTTAAATTGATAGCTCAAACCCTTAATTTGATCAACCTATAATCATAAAATAATCAAATAATAATTATTTATCCTCTTATGATATTAATTTAATTAATTAATACCATTTCTGGGCCAATTATTTAATAATATGGTTAATTATATTAACCTTGTTCCTTAATAAATTAATTTAACTTAATATCATATACCTTCAATACGGACAACCCGGCTCATTGGACAAATTTTAGCGTATTCGGTTGTCCGAATTTACATTTATTCATTAGCTTAATATTTAGAATATTTAAATATTAATCCCCAATATTTAACATTTTTACAAAAATATTAAATTTAATGCACAAACATCATTTCTATATTTTTAGTATTTTTCTATAATTTTCTATGATTTTTAAACCATTTTTAAACATTTATTTCAATTAAAAATAATTTCTAGGGGCAATTTAGTAATTTTTGCGGCCTTAGGGACATAATCGGAATTTCCCGGAAAGTCCAGGGGCATTTTAGTAATTATCGGGCGTCTAGGACACGCTGGGTATAAACTTAAAAGACCAGGGGCATTTTCGTAATTTCAACCCAAAAACGCTGTTACGCATCGCGCGGACCATTCCTGGTCGCTCCAAAATGACGTCGTTCGCAGGCCTGTTCCGGAAACTTCCGCCTGTCTAAACGACGTCGTTCGACCTGCTGATTTTGGTCGTCGCGCATGACGCGGACCACCCCCAAACGCGCCCAAAACGACGCCGTTTTAAGCTTCGTCCAGGAAAAAAAACGGCTGCCGCGCCATGCGCGGCAGCCTTTTCTTTTCTTCTTCCTTTCCTTCCGCGAACAGTAGCCAACCAACACACAAAATACACCATTTTGATCCAAATTTTCACCACAAAATTGCTCCAAACATTATATAATTCATAGATAAACATTCAAAAATTATTTAAAACAATTATTCTAATTGTTTACTAATTTTTCTCAAAATTATTTTATCACCATAAATAATAAAATAAATCAATTAAATTCATTTTTATACCTTCCAAGCTTGCAATTCTTTCATTGATGCTTACTCCTCACTTGGATGGCATCAAAATTCTTTCCCTTTCGGTAGTGGTGGTGCATGGGTGGCGTGGAGGTGGTGTTTGGTGGAAGAGGAAAATGAAGATAGGAGATGTTGTGTTTGTTTTTTGTTTGTTTGTTTCTTTTTTTTTTCTTGCTTTTATTTTCTCTTTTATAAGGCTTGCTTGCATGTATGCTTTACTTTTAAATTCCTCACACGTCCACCGACTTAGTTCTTCTCGAAATTTCCAAAGTTCAAGCATGCAAGTTTATTTTAATACATTTCATAGTTATTGTATGTAATAAATATTTTATATAATGTATATAAAATATTTATTTTAATTCACCAAAATTTATAACATGATTTATAATTAATATTTAGACCCTTTTTGGGTACTTTACTTGACAAATTTTGTGTACACGTATAATGACATGCATGTAATTATATGAGGTAATTTATATCTCCAAAATTCATAAAATAATTCATATAACATATAAAAATTATTTTTCGTAATTTTTCACTTCGTTACTTGGACAACATGTTACACTAACATGTTCACGTTTCTAAAATATTATTCTTCATAAAAGTCAAAATAATTCCATTATACATAAATATAATTTTTAATAACTTAAAACATTCTCTTTTTTTTCCTCATTTAATTTAATTTCTTTACATTTCACATTAATTTCTTTATATATAAATTATATAATTTAATATTATATAATTTATATATTTACATTCTCCTTTCTTAAATAATTTCTTAAATTCCTCCATAATTATCAATAAATCAATAATTTCACATTTATTAACTCTCTCATTATTTTAATTCTCTTATATAAATTATATAATTATTCTTATATAATTTATATAATTATAATTTCCTTTATACATCACTTTAATTTTCTTATATAAATTATATAATTTATTATTATATAATTTATATAATTACATTTCTTCTCAATCAATTTCTAAATTTCCACCATAATTCTTAATTAAATCTAAAATCAATAATTACAATTTTATTAACTTCCTCATTCGCTTTTCATTTAAAATTGGATTAATTTAATTATTAATCCCTTAATTTCCATAATTAATAACATTTTTACTTATCACTTAAACATATACATTTATATATATATATACAAATGTATATATATATATATACATATCTAATTTCATATTTTTCACATTACCACATAACCTTAATTAAATCATAATTTCTGTACTTGCACCAATTTAATTGTACAATTTATTATACCTTTACCTGAAATTTCTTTTATTTTTCATAAATTATTTTTGAACCATTTATTTATTTTTCAATTATTTTAATTCAACATCAATTATTACTATCTCTATACAGATTTAATTTATCAATTAAATCCCTTCACATACCTTAAATCACATAAAATATCACAAATAATTAAACCAACCTTGATAATTTCATTAAATTCTCATTTAATATTATTAAAGAAATCCTAAAAATTCGGATCCTCACAGTTACTATTTCCACTGCCACTTATCTCTATCTCGCCTTCACTTATCATTAGTGTCGACGCCGGGAAAGTCGTTTCCTTTTAATAATTACTCTTTTCAATTTTAGCCTTTGGATTTAAGATGTGATTTTGAAAAGGGTCGGCTTGAGTGTCAACGAGATTTGAAAGATCAATTTCATAATAAGCCAATTGACCAGAGTCGCCAGTTGGTATATTTGCAATGGATGTACAAACTCATCTGAATTTTGTTTTCTTAATCGTAGTGGCTCATATGCGACTCCGAATTAATTGGTCCGCGAACTGAGATTCATAGAGTTCGTTGGCCGCAGATGCATCTGCGGCTGCCCTGTTTCCTTTTCTCAATTTTCGTGTCACGCAGTCTTAAATCATCATTTTTTGCTGTATTATTTCGGAAGGCTGTTACTTGATATAAAAATTGCTCTTTGGGCTTAGCTTCCAGGGGGCGCTGCCCCTTTACACCCCCGCCAGCTCACCGGCGAGCTGGGCAGCCGCTCGCTCACCGGGGAGCGAGACCCCCGACTACCGTAAGCGTAGTGACCATTTGTCGTCTTTGGTGATCAAATCAGGTTTTTCTGGATCAGCTGTTTGCCTTGTCTCAAGTAACTGATGCTTGTTATGGTGGCTTTGACCATAAGTTGTTGTGGTGGCTTCGTGTTGGGGTCCACCTTCCTTTTCGCATGTCGGGTAAAGTGATGATTTTGCCCTCCTATCAGGGTTAGTATAAAAGTGCAAAATTTGGGTGTCTACAATTAGTTAACTTCTTTTTCCTTAAATGAAGGGACCATCTCTTCGGTCTTTTCACCTTTCATCTGACTCTTTCTAAACTACTTGATCCCTTCTTCCATGACATCTATAATTAGATTCGCCAACTTCTTCAATGGATCATGACTAAGTTCTCCCAAGTTTCTTCTTTGTTTCTCTAAACACTTATTGTGCTTGCTTTCTCCGCAACATTTTCTCTTCTTATTTGTACTTTTGAAATCAATTATCTTCCGATTCTTTCCTCTTTTCTCCTTTTTCAACATAGTTATTTGATACATTCTTGATGCTACTAATGCTCACTATCTCTTAGAACTCTTAGACTTGAATAACATCTACCCCACATTGTTCATCGAACTTACTGCATAATATGAGTTCAAAAACTTGTTACAATAATATGAATTTAAGAACTTATCTTAGGATGTAGTCTAAGAACAAATCAGAGACTATCCATACGCTGAGGGGTCCAAAAACATACTATGCTATTATGAGTCATGAGCTTGCCATACATATGAGTTTTAAGAACGCACGTCTAATCTTAACATCACTCAATTCTACTATATGATATTTTAAGGAGAAAAGAATTACCTTCTCATCCAATATATATCGAATAGCGCGACCTAGATTTTCACTGATTATCATTATAAGAAGCTAAGTGGTTCTTAAACCAAATACAACCCCTTGCCCATATAAAGGACTATTCAACTTAGCCACTAACCTGAGTCCTCAGTTAAAATCCAATAAACCTATAACTTCTCTCTACTTGATATGAATTTCTTTATTCACATCTTAATCATCATAATTCATTATGAGTCCATCTTCATAGAACATTTTACGATCCTTTAACATTCTTGTTACTTCTCAATTAGCTTGTCTGTAGACATCTTTCCTCAAATGAAACTCCATAAGAGTTTATTCCTACTACTTTCATTAACTTCTCTAATTTCATCGTCTCTGAACGTTCTTCAATCATCAAACCATCAACAGTTCAAACTTAATCCGTTCCTCACATAAACATATTGTTAGAGTTTATGCCCTAGAGGCTAATTATTTGATGTAATTGCTTAACATTTTTGATATTATATTTGATTGAATAAATGAATTATTTTATTATGATTTCATTTACTGCGTTATATAAATGTTAACATAATAAAAGCCCTTAGAATAATGATACGAATTATATAGCTTTAAGTATGTGACTTGAACATGAGATTATATAATTATAATTAGTATCATTGCTCTTAAATGTCCCTAGTCGAGTATCATTGTTAATGGGACAACAATGATGCATTGAGACTAGTATGTGGATTGACTGATGGCCAAATCTCATTGGTCATAAATATATGAGATATTTAAGTCAATGCATAGGTACATGTTAGAGAACAATGTACTGGACTGACCCACCATAAGAATTCTACATGGAGCATTATGCAAAGTGTCATAAGAAATTCTTATAGTGACAATGATGTAATGATCCTCCGACCTGAAGTCACTATATTATTACACGAGAATTTGTGTACTTTGATATCATCAAATGTCACCTTTAATAGGGTGGACAATAAAGGTGATTATTGGGCACATCATAAATCGTGTGAGGAATATGAGTGATCTAGATGGAATTTAACCTTCCTATATATTAGGGGTGATATCCATAGGCCTCTTGATTGAGTAGGACTATGAAATGCATGACCATGCTCAAATATTGATTTGTTTCATATAGTCTACTCATTGATCAAGAAAACTCAAATTAAATTATGAAGAGTATGACACATTCCATGCCTCGAGTTTAATATAGGATACAAGGTTAAAAGGATTAAATTACATTGAAACATTGGTCACGAAAAGGTTGTATCGAATCACCGATCTTATTATTATTTGGGTAGCAGTGATGCATTACTAGATGCCGCTCACTGTTTATAATTTTATAATATGATTTTAAAATTATTGCCAACATAATAATAACCTATAGGGTCACACACTTAGAACGTAATTAAAAGGGAATTAATTTAAATTGTAAGTATTTTAAATATGTCAATATGATTGATAGTATTTAAAAATTACGAATTTAAATTAATAGGATAATTTGTATATATGTATATTAATTAAGTAAGACTTAATTAAAATATAATATACATAAATTCGGATTTTATTTTTCTATTGATTTTAGGTTTTAGTTAATTCCTATTAACTACTATATATATGATATATCAGTAGTCTAAAAGTCACGTAAGGAAAAACTAAAACCCTAGCCGCTTTCAGAAAGAGGCTAGAGAGAAAAATAATTGGGAAATCCTGATCTTGGTGGCTAGTACCGCGGTTCCTTTTGCTGCAGATCGTGGGACGATTCGCGGAGCGTTCGTGTGGATACCGTAGAGACGCAGTCGCTGGATTGCGTTGAAGATTCGAAGCCGTTCCAGAATTCCATCGTCTTCTGTCAATCTCAGATAATCGGTAAAATAATCTAAACCTCTGATTAATCTGTTTTCGCTTGGATCCTGTATTAGGGTTTCAAAAAAAAAATTTAAATTCCGCTGCTTTCACTGTGTCGAAACCCTAACAGTGGTATCAGAGCTACTTGCGAAACGATTGATTCAGATTACGTGTTTTATTGTATTCGATATATATGATGTATGATGATGCATGTTTCACCGATCTGAAATTGAATATATGATATTCTGCATGTTTGGGTATTCTGGAAATCTATAATATATATGCATGTTTACCGATCTGAGTTTAAATATATGATATTTTACATGTATTCGTATTCTGGAAATCTGAAATATATGCATGTATATGGTTTCTGTTAATCGTACTTTATAAGGTGGAAGAACAATACAACTTCTGTTCTAATTGGATTAGAAGTATGAAGATTCGGTTTAATATGATTAAACGAAACTGGACATATATGATATGTTCTGGGTGTATTGTTCTGGGTATATTGTTTAATATGGCAAATTGTATATGATTCTGGAATTGTTTCAGAGATTCATATACAATTTGCATGGCAGATTATATATGATTTTGGAATTGTTTCCGAGATTCGTATACAATCTGCAGTTCAGGAATTCTACAATACAGATTGTAGTTTGGAAAAAAAATTCCAGGGGCGCTGCCCCGACCCCGCTCGCTGACCGGTCAGCGAGACCACCGCCAAGGGGGGAGTCCCCCCCTTGGACCCCCCCCGCCGTAGCGCACGATGGTCGTGACCCCAAATATTTTTTATAATATTCTTTAAATGATATATATTGTGTTATGTGCTTATTGTGATATGTATGGTGCACAGTTATGGCTCTTTTGACCCATAGGATTAGTGGTTTTTGTTTTTTTTGAAATACGGCTTGCATGTCGTGCCTTTCTATATTCTGATGTAATATTCTCTTCTCATCTAAATCCCCTCGAATGTAACTCGAGGTTTCTTTATAACATGTAATGTACAAGTGTAGTCAAGAAGAGAAGATGACGATGGAGAGGAGACACACGTGAACGTGGAAGGTCCAACGAAGCTACTATTTTGAAGACCTTTTACCACCTTAGACTGACCTTCAATCTTTTTATTAGCTTGAAAGGATTGACATAGGGTTGAGCCATAACTGTGACACGTTTAATTTTTGCACTTTATTTATGCTTGTATACGATATGCTATGATAAATAACGTGCATGCTTAATAAGATTAAAATTGGTGAGATCTAAATTAATTAATAAAATCCCTCATAAAATTATTAAGTCTAAATCAGATGTCTTCCAATGAATGACACTCATCAAGACCTTGATCAATGAATGCAGGTTTGCCAAAGCAAAGTACCCCATTTATCTTGGTAAGATGCGATAGGATAATTGTGATATCCAAAATGTTAAAAGCATTGGGCCTGACTTAACTAAGTTATCTCAATAGGATTGTGGACTTAGAGGCATATAGTTTGGCAGGTACCATTAGATGGACTAGAACAAATGTTGTTCACCAAACTATCTAAGAGTTATATATGATATAATTGACAAATGGTTGTCTACCTAAATAATTATGTTTTAAGAGATTAGCCAAAGCTAACTTAAGGCGTAATGAAATATGGATCTTAGCTCACTAGAAAGATTTAATAAAAATGCTTTCCGAATTAATGGTGAGGGCTATTAATTTGATTAAAATAGTGGGAGGTATATTTGGAATGTACTATTATCAATTACATAATATCAAAACTCTACAATTCGACTTATTATTTTTGCACTTATAAATTGTAGATATCAATGGCAACCAACAACACAAATAGTCTTTCACTACGATCAGTCCTTGAGAAGGAAAAGCTGAGTGGAATTAATTTCCTAGACTGGCATAGGAACTTGAGGATTGTCCTCAAACAAGAGCGCAAGCTCTATGTCCTTGATGGGCCCATTCCTGCAGCACCAGCTAACACTGCACCACGTGCAGAGCATAATGCTTACAAGAAGCATCAAGATGATGCTCTAGACGTGAGTTGTCTCATGCTAGCAACTATGAACTCTGAGCTTCAGAAGCAACATGAGTTAATGGATGCTTATGAGATGATCGAGCATCTCAAGAAATTGTTCGCATGGCATGCTCGACAGGAGAGGTATGATACAAGCAAGGCGTTGTATCACTGCAAGATGGGTGAACGTGATCCAGTTGGTCCACATGTTCTGAAAATGATTTGGTATATTGAGTACCTTGCTAGGTTGGGTTTTCCGATTACTGCGGAAGCCCAAACTGATCTAATTTTGCAATCTTTGAACAGCAGCTACTCGCAATTTGTCATGAATTATCTCATGAATGATATTACGAAACCACTTACTGAGTTGTTGAGCATGTTAAGAACTGCCGAGAACAACATGAAAAAGGCAGGACCCGATCCCATAATGATGGTGCAAAAGGGGAATGCTAAGGGAAAAGGGAAAGGCAAGAAGAAGATAGGATCTAAATCTGGTGCCAAACCCAATTTAAAAAACAAACAGGCTTTAAAACCTAAAGGTGGGGTAGCTAAAGAAGGTGATTGTCACTTCTGTGGAAAACCTGGACATTGGAAGAGGAACTGTCATGCATATCTGGAAGAACTCAAGAAAAAGAAAGGAAGTACGACTTCTGATTCAGGTATATATGTTATAGAAGTCAATTTGTCTACTTCTACATCATGGGTATTAGATACTGGATGTGGTTCTCACATTTGTGTTAATGTGCAGGAACTCCGAAGGAGTAGGACTTTGGCGAAAGGAGAGGTTGACCTACGAGTTGGGAATGGAGCAAAAGTTGCTGCACTAGCCGTAGGAACTTATCATTTATCTTTGCCCACTGGGCTAGTATTAGAATTAGAGGATTGTTATTTTGTGCCTGCTATGAGCAAAAACATTATTTCTGTTTCTTGTTTGGACAAGAAAGGTTTTTCGTTTTTAATAAAGAACAACAGTTGTTCGTTTTACTTAAATGAAATATGTTATGGTGTTGCACAATTGTTTAATGGTCTTTATATTCTTGCTTTAGAGATGCCTATCTATAACATAAATACAAAACGATTTAAATCAAATGATTCAAATCCGACATATCTCTGGCACTGTCGTTTAGGCCATATAAATGAGAAACGCATATCCAAACTCCATAAAGATGGATTTTTGGATTCATTTGATTTTGAATCATATGAGAAATGCGAGTCTTGTTTATTAGGTAAGATGACTAAAGCCCCTTTCACTGGTCATAGTGAACGGGCTAGTGATATATTGGGACTTATACATAGTGATGTATGTGGACCCATGAGTTCATTAGCAAGAGGTAGGTTCTATTACTTCATTACATTTACTGATGACTTCAGTAGATATGGATATTTGTATCTTATGAGACACAAATCCGAATCCTTAGAAAAGTTCAAGGAATTCAAGAATGAAGTTCAAAACCAATTTGGCAAAAGCATAAAAGCCCTTCGATCCGATCGAGGTGGTGAATACTTAAGCCAAGATTTTGATGACCTTCTAAAGGAGTGTGGTATTATATCACAACTCACTCCACCTGGAACACCACAATGGAATGGTGTGTCTGAGAGGAGGAATCGCACCTTGTTGGACATGGTATCAATGATGAGTCATGCATATCTTCCAATAAGCTTCTGGGGTCATGCCCTAGAGACAGCTGCATTCACACTTAACCGTGTTCCTACAAAGACGGTTCAAAAGACACCATATGAGATGTGGACTGGGAAACGTCCTAGTATGTCGTTCATGAAGATTTGGGGTTGCGAGGCGTTTGTAAAACGTCTGGCTTCTGACAAGCTCGGACCCAAATCTGACAAATGTAATTTTGTGGGATACCCTAAGGAAACAAAAGGGTATTATTTCTACAAACCTTCTGAGAACAAAGTAGTTGTTGCTCGAACTGGTATTTTTTTAGAAAGAGAATTTGTCTCTAAAGAAAACAGTGGGAGGAAAGTAGAACTCGAAGAAATTCGAGAACCACAAAATATCATTGAACCTGAGTTAGAACATGAGCAGGAACCACAAGTTATTGTGGAAAGTGAACCTGCTCAAATTATACAAGGCATTCGTAGATCTAGTAGGACACGCCAAGAGCCCGAGAGATATTATGGATTTCTTGTGACTCAAAACAGCGATGTGATGCTCATAGATCAGGATGAGCCTGCTTCCTACCAAGAAGCTATGAATGGACCAGATTCTGAGAGATGGCTTGAAGCCATGAAATCTGAGATGGACTCCATGTATACTAACCAAGTATGGACTTTGGTTGATCCACCCGAAGGAGTAAAACCAATCGGGTGCAAATGGGTTTTCAAGAAGAAAACCGACATGGATGGTAATGTACAAACCTATAAAGGCCGACTGGTAGCAAAAGGTTTCAAACAAGTTCAAGGTGTTGACTATGATGAAACCTTCTCTCCAGTGGCAATGGTTAAATCCATCAAGATCTTACTTGCTATTGCAGCATTTTATGATTACGAAATCTGGCAGATGGATGTCAAAACTGCTTTCCTTAATGGAAATCTCCTTGAGGATGTGTACATGACACAACCTGAGGGTTTTGTCACTCCAAAGGATGCAGCGATCCATTTATGGATTGAAGCAAGCCTCTCGGAGTTGGAATCTTCGATTTGATGAAGCAGTCAAAGAGTTTGGCTTTATAAAAAATGAAGAATACCTTGTGTATATAAGAAGGTTAGTGGGAGTCAGATTGTATTCCTGGTATTATATGTAGACGACATATTAATTATTGGGAATGACATTCCTTCCTTACAGGCTGTAAAAACATGGTTAGGAAAATGTTTCTCCATGAAAGATTTGGGTGATGTAACCTACATTTTAGGTATCAAGATCTATCGAGATAGATCGAGAAAAATGCTCGGCCTAAGTCAAAGTACATATATTGATAAAGTGTTGAAACGGTTCAGCATGCAAGAGGCAAAAAGAGGACACTTACCCATGACTCATGGTGTAAAGATCTCTAAGGCCCAATGTCCTAAATCACAAGATGATGAGGAGCGTATGAGAAAGATCCCTTATGCTTCGGCAATTGGATCTATTATGTACGCAATGATATGTACTCGTCCGGATGTTTCGTATGCTTTGAGCATGACGAGCAGATACCAGTCTAATCCAGGTGAAGGTCACTGGACAGCAGTCAAGAATATCCTCAAGTACCTGAAAAGGACTAAGGATTCATTCTTGGTATATGGAGGTGAAGATAAACTGGCAGTAAAGGGTTACACAGATGCTAGTTTCCAGACTGACAGTGATGACTATAAGTCTCAGTCAGGTTTTGTGTTTTGCATTAATGGTGGTGCTATTAGCTGGAAAAGTTCGAAGCAAGAGACAGTAGCCGATTCTACAACAGAGGCTGAGTATATTGCTGCTTCTAGTGCAGCCAAGGAGGTTGTATGGATTAAAAAGTTCGTCACTGAACTTGGTGTTGTTCCAACCATTGTTGATCCAGTTGAGTTATACTGTGATAATGATGGAGCCATTGCACAGGCTAAGGAACCCAGATCTCACAAACGATCCAAGCATATACTTAGGCGGTACCATCTCATCCGTGAAATCATTAATAGAGGAGATGTACATATATGCAGAGTGCCAACAGATAATAATGTTGCAGATCCACTGACCAAGGCTTTGTCGCAGCAGAAGCACGAAGGTCACACTAGTTCCATGGGTATTAGATACATGAGTGATTGGCTCTAGTGCAAGTGGGAGATTGTTAGAGTTTATGCCCTAGAGGTTAATTATTTGATGTAATTGCTTAACATTTTTGATATTATATTTGATTGAATAAATGAATTATTTTATTATGATTTCATTTACTGCGTTATATAAATGTTAACATAATAAAAGCCCTTAGAATAATGATACGAATTATATAGCTTTAAGTATGTGACTTGAACATGAGATTATATAATTATAATTAGTATCATTGCTCTTAAATGTCCCTAGTCGAGTATCATTGTTAATGGGACAACAATGATGCATTGAGACTAGTATGTGGATTGACTGATGGCCAAATCTCATTGGTCATAAATATATGAGATATTTAAGTCAATGCATAGGTACATGTTAGAGAACAATGTACTGGACTGACCCACCATAAGAATTCTACATGGAGCATTATGCAAAGTGTCATAAGAAATTCTTATAGTGACAATGATGTAATGATCCTCCAACCTGAAGTCACTATATTATTACACGAGAATTTGTGTACTTTGATATCATCAAATGTCACCTTTAATAGGGTGGACAATAAAGGTGATTATTGGGCACATCATAAATCGTGTGAGGAATATGAGTGATCTAGATGGAATTTAACCCTCCAATATATTAGGGGTGATATCTATAGGCCTCTTGATTGAGTAGGACTATGAAATGCATGACCATGCTCAAATATTGATTTGTTTCATATAGTCTACTCATTGATCAAGAAAACTCAGATTAAATTATGAAGAGTATGACACATTCCATGCCTCGAGTTTAATCTAGGATACAAGGTTAAAAGGATTAAATTACATTGAAACATTGGTCACGAAAAGGTTGTATCGAATCACCGATCTTATTATTATTTGGGTAGCAGTGATGCATTACTAGATACCGCTCACTGTTTATAATTTTATAATATGATTTTAAAATTATTGCCAACATAATAATAACATATAGGGTCACACACTTAGAACGTAATTAAAAGGGAATTAATTTAAATTGTAAGTATTTTAAATATGTCAATATGATTGATAGTATTTAAAAATTACGAATTTAAATTAATAGGATAATTTGTATATATGTATATTAATTAAGTAAGACTTAATTAAAATATAATATACATAAATTCGGATTTTATTTTTCTATTGATTTTAGGTTTTAGTTAATTCCTATTAACTACTATATATATGATATATCAGTAGTCTAAAAGTCACGTAAGGAAAAACTAAAACCCTGGCCGCTTTCAGAAAGAGGCTAGAGAGAAAAATAATTGGGAAATCCTGATCTTGGTGGCTAGTACCGCGATTCCTTTTGCTGCAGATCGTGGGACGATTTGCGGAGCGTTCGTGTGGATACCGTAGAGACGCAGTCGCTGGATTGCGTTGAAGATTCGAAGCCGTTCCAGAATTCAATCGTCTTCTGTCAATCTCAGATAATCGGTAAAATAATCTAAACCTCTGATTAATCTGTTTTCGCTTGGATCCTGTCTTAGGGTTTCGAAAAAAAAATTTAAATTCCGCTGCTTTCACTGTGTCGAAACCCTAACACATATATAGTCCATCAACTATCAGCTTATAACTTCTTCTTTTTCGCACTTCACTTTCTAAATGCTCACATCCAATTACTTTTTAAAGTTATATCCTAAGGTTTTCTCCCCACCTAAGGTAATCTACAGCTCTGATACCAACCTGTGACGCCCCCGAATCCAAGTCCCTTGAACCTTGGATTCAATGCTCACGAACCAACACTTAAATAACATCTATAAAAACAATCTTCATTAACTAGTTCGATCATACAAATTGTTCCATTATCCTAGGTTAATCTAACATTTAATACATCTCAACTACCCCATAATATAATAGGTTTATAACTTACACAAAACATTAATAAATGATTTTATAAGGTCTACTCGTACACCTTTCCTTTGTATTTGTTTTTATTCGAACACTTGACCTTATCAGGAAAATAAGTTGAAATTGCTATAAAATGAGTACTTAAGTACATTAAACCAATATGTGGGTCTATTAGTGACTAAATGGTAGAAAAATATTTTAAATAAAGGTCTTGTGAAGAACGCAAAGTATTGATGTAAGTTGGATAAAACATACCCGACATGTTCAAACTTGGATTTGGAAAGGGTTTTGTCCGGAACTCAAGGGTTCATTTGTCAGACATCTAAAAAGTTAATAATTTGAAGTTGGAGTCTTAAATTTAGACTAAGTAATAGTCGTTGTAACTAATGATTATGTCAATCTCATACATAATTGTAGGTTGAATGAAAGACGCAAAGTTAGCATAAACGGTAGAAGCGAATCAGTCAAGTTTTTTAGTATTATGTGATTTTTTTATGAACATGATATGTGCAAGTCTTTTAGAACTTGTTGCTATGTGCATTGTTATGTTATAATATGCTATTGAATTGATGTTATGAAGATATATGGATGTTATTGGTAGTTATGTGAAAACATGAAGTATGATTACATATGAATTATATGCAAACTGTGAAGCATGATTTGATAGAAGTTATAAAGCATGATTTAAATGCTATGTATAAGAACTGAGAAACATGTATAAAATATCATACATGGATATATTGCTAAGCATGCATGATCCATGAACTATGTGTTATGTGATAATTGTTGAACTTGTTGAGCCATCGTGCTCACTCTTGCTTTAAACCAAACATTTTTAGAGAAGTCGAAGAGACAAAAAGTCCCGTTGAGGACAAACAAAAGGATTTTTTTAGTCGTTGAAGTTAAGTTTTTGTAATAAGATCTTACTAATAGCATAAATGTTGTCTTTGGTTGTGACCCTATAAGAGTATGTTTGTTATGATCACTAAAGGTTAGAAAACCTGTAAATATAGTATAACATTTGTACATGTTTAATGCTTGTATTATTAGAAGACCCTAAGAATTAAAGAAACATTGTATAAAAAAGGCTTATTAAGTTGTGGTTATATAAACCCACACTTATTGTAATAAACTAGGTTAAGATTTATATGATCTAAGTAGATAAAATTTATGTAAAGATTTCGATTATGGAATTCAATAAGATGTAATAAAGTTTTAAATAACTGATTTAATGTCAAATATAATGTTGATAAATGTTGTGGATGTTAAGAAATGAAGATGTACCAAAGGTTTATAATAAAGTTTAAAATTTATCGAGTTTTAGCAATAAATTATAAGTGAAGCTGCAAAGGTGATTGTTTGGTTAAACAAGTTCATTACAGAACTTATAATGGTTCCTAATATTAAATGAGTTTAATTCGCCAAGGAACCTAGGTCTCATCTGAAATCCAAACATGTGTTGCGGTACTTTTATATGATTAAATGAATCATTGAAAAGAAGATGACACCATAAAGATGGTAGACTCTTAGAACTTACAGTTTAGCATTGCCTACGGGCAAATCCATTTAGTTAGTAAGACGTTACCATTAAGTTACTAAATAGTTTAGTAATTAATTAATAAATAGTAATATTATTATTAAATAATTAAGTTCCTAAATAGTTTAGGAATTATAATTATAATAATAATTAATTAAGTTACTAAATGGTTTAGTAATTAATTAATAAGAAGTACTCTCATTATTAAATAATTAAGTTCCTAAATGGTTTAGGAATTGTAATTAATTAATTTAGTTTCTAATTAAATTGGGAATTAAAACCCTAATCCTAAATAGTTTAGGAGGGTTGACTAGATCTATAAATAAGAGGAGTCTTATCATAGATCAAGGTTACACACTCTTTCATTAGATTAGGGAGAGTACTCCATAATTCTCTAGATCTAAGAGTTAGAGAGAGAGAGAGAGAATTAGGGCCAGCCACCCATGGTTTGGAGAAACCAAGATCCACTTCTTTAATTTATAGATCTCTTGGTGGATCACCTCTAGAGGCTCAACACTTGGGGAGCTAACATTGATCCGTGGAATCTAATCGGTGAATTTGAAGAAGAACGTGAAGGATTAAAGGGAGATGAACTTGTACCCGTGAAAGCTTGGTTCTACAAAGGTATAAATTCTTTTATCCTTCCTCAATTAATAATAGTCGCATAAGAAAGATCCAGGTTATTGGTTTGTACAAAATTTTTAAAATCTAATTTTTTTGCTTCCGTTGCGCTTATATAATTTGATTATATGTATGCCATAATTTTTGCAAACCAACAGTGGCATCAAGAGCCAAACTTATGCGAATTATTAATTGTTTTAATTTCATATATGTATGGGTATATGTTTAGAACAATTTATTGGGAATAATTTATTGTATAAAATCAATTGCAAAAATCGGATTTTGAAAAAAAAAAAAAGTTTTTTTTTATTTCACTCGGATGCTACAGTGTTGCAAACAGTGCGCTACAGTACTACAGCGCGCACTGCGCGGAAAGAAGACATGGCGCGCATTGCGCGGTAAGAATACATGGCGCGCATTGCGCGGACTGGGATGAGGCGCGCGTGGTGCGGACGTGCTTGAGCGCATTGTGCGGGTGTTAGACGCGGGCGCATTGCGCGGGGTACGGACGAGCGGTGCATTTTGGTAAATAGTGTAACTTCTGGGTTTTTTTTTATTGTTTTTTGTATTTTTGAGCATATTTTTTAAATTAAAAAAATAAATGGTTTATTTTGAGTGATTTTAAAAATCTGAAAATTACAAAAATATAATAAAAATAAATAGTTTATTTTTACATGATTTTATAATTATAATAAAAGGTTTATTTTAATTATGAAATTAGATTTCATGCAACTTTAAATTGCCCATTAAATGATACCAATACATATATGGAATGATTTATTTAATTCATGAGATGAATATTATTTATTAATATATATGTTGATATATATGATAATAAATGGGATTGATTATGGACTATTGACCAATGTGATTGGATTTAATTTTAATTAAATGCATGAATGAATGGGTTTTAATAAATGGGGTCTGCGTACCTCGTCTTTCTAATTTTTCTTATGTATAATTCTATCTCCCTCCTATGTACTTCCCCTTGACTGTTGATCAAGGTTTCTATTTATTGTAAATAATTTGTAATAGGATTAGTTAGAATTATTTTGAAGAATTGGAGCAAAGAAGCAAGGAGCGCATGAAGACCCATTTGTAATGGAGCCCGAATTTAAATGTAATAGTTACATTTAATTTAATTTATTCTTGCACCATAGGTTTGAACATCTGGTTTATTTGGTGGCTCGAATAAACCAAACTAGAATAAAAGTCCATAATCAATCCAAGTAAAATATAGTATTCTATATGTGCATGCTTATTTATATATATTATATATTATCAAACATGCTTCGCATGTTAATTAATATGACGCGTATTTTATATATATATGTGCATGTGCGCTAAACAAGATGAGACAATTAATATTAATAAACCCCTCATGATGTAGAATAAATATTATTTATAAAATGAATTAAAATGTTTAATTCATGAATTAAAGGAGTTTAATTCAATTAAATAAAATTAGAATTGTTCTAATTTATTTATTCTACTACTCATAATATTAAGTTGTAACGTTCAAAGATATTTATTTAAAATATCGAACGTCACCTTCTAGCATGGTAAAACGATAGAGTACCAAATAATCATTATAAGTTTGTTGTGTCACACAAGGCTTATATTAATTTTTTGAGATGTTGTTTTATCACATTTGATGTTTATAAAAAGAATTGAACATTACTGTTTTGTTGTGTCACACAAGGACGGTCTTTTTCTCTTCTAATATAAGAAAATGCTAGGTTGGACTTAACTTGGATAATTTTGATTTGGATGTGTCACACATGATCATAATAATCTAAGAGGCAAAATAAAGGAGTTACATGTTAATGTAATTGACAAGAGTTGTCTACCTATTTATTTATATATCGTTTGTTGTGTCACACAAGGCTATATACATTTGAAATAGGATCCTTATTCTCACTAGCAAATCTTTAACTAGATTTGCCGAACTATATAAGGAGGGTAATATAGTTTGATGAAAATAGTGGGAGACACCATTTTAAATAAAGACCTAATTTATTTTGGTAATTAATAAAATGAATGCATGTTAATGTTGTTATTAATTCACTTAAAGAATATTGCTATGTTTAATTCACTAACACTGCATAGCATAATGTATGCTAATAATTAATCGAATCGAATTGTTCGGATTGATTAAACAAATTTGAGAATAGTTCTCAATGCTGAAAAGCTAGCAAATGTCCTTAATTTGCCTATTCCTACAAACGTTGTAGACTAAACCTTTGAGGAAAATATTGCTATTTTAAATGGCAAGATGATGCAAAGGTGGCTCAATGCATCATGCTCGCATCCATAAGTATCGAGTTACAGCGTCAACACGAGAAAATGGATGCACCTACTATATTGCTGCACATTCAATAGTTGTATGGTGAGCAAAATATGTCAATTAGATATAAGATATCTAAGGAGCTCTTTCGATCTATAATAATCAATGGCACTACAGTAAAAGACGCATGTCCTAAAGATGATCAATTGGATTGATCAATTAGGACAAACATGTTTTGTCAAGGATGGAGAGTTGAGTCAAGATTCGATCTTGCAGTCACTCACTGACTCTAATTCACAATATGTTGTGAACTTTAAACATTAATAAGCTAGAAGTCAGTTTAACTGATTTGCTTGAATATGTTGAAGACTGTTGAGAGTCATTTTCCTTCCTAGAAAAATCAAGTCTTACTTGTAGATGAATCTTCTAAGCGGAGGAAGATGACCAAAGGTATTTCTGAGGAGTCAGAAAGAGTAGAAGGAAAAAGAAAGGCTAAACAAAGGACATAAATAAAAGTGATCCCGATGGCAAAGGAGTTTGCTTTCATTGCGATAAGCTGGGACACTGGAAGAACAACTACAAGAGAGTTGTAGTAGTTAAGTAGAAGAAGTTTACTGAAACTTCAGCTACAGATATAGATTTGTTCATAATGAAATAGAACTTTCTATAAGTCAAGTTTCTACTTAGGTATTAGATACCGAATGGTGGTCTCACATATGCATGTCATTGCAGAGACTAAGCAGAAGTAGAAAGCTAAACAAATGATAAGTAATCCTGTGCTGGGGAATGAAGCAAATGTTGCTGCATTAGCCATGGGAACTTATAGTTTAGCACTGCCTACGGGCAAGACTATTAAGTTAGTAAGTTGTTACTATGTTCCAGTTCTTAGAAACATTATTTCAGTTCCATGTGATAACATGGAAGGGATTTTTGACATTATAATAATGAACAATCGTTGTTCTATTTATAATGATAATGTTTTATTTAGAACTGGTTGATTACTTAATGGACTTTGTATACTTGACTTACATGAAAAATATTTCAATTTGAACAAACTAAAGGCAAAGAGATGTTATAAATCATACCTTCATGCAATACTGTTAACTCGGTCATGCTAATGAAACAAGACTAAACAAGTTATATAAAGATAGGCTTTTAGAGCTTTTGATTATGAATCAAATACAACTTGTGAATCTTGTATCATGGATAATATGACTAAATCTCCATTTAGTGGACATGGAGAGCGAGTTACGGAGTTGTTAGAGATGGTACACATAGTGGTGTGTGGGACCTATGACAACAAATGCAAGAGGAGGGTATTCATTCATTACTTTCACTAATGATTCTAGATTTTGATATATGTATTTAAATATAAATCCAAATCATTTGAAACGTTCAAAGAATTCAAAAGTGAAGTATAGAAACTAAATGCCAAAAGTATTAAAGTTCTTCGATTAGATCGAGAAGGGAATACTTAAAGCAATAAGTTTCTAGATCATCTCAAGCGAAATGGTATTCTCACAATGGACATGGTGATGATCCATAATGAGTATTACCGATCTTCCAGTATCCTTCTAGGATTATGCTCTAGAAACGATCGCATATCTACTAAATAAGATACCTTCAAATTCCGTCCCTAAGACTTCATATGAGTTATGGATAGGGAGGAAACCAAGTCTTAAGCATGTTAAGATTTGAATTGTTCAGCTTATGTCAAAAGGTTTGAAAAAGATAAGTTAGGGACATGATCTGATAAGTATAAACTGGTGGGATATCCTAAAGAAAGTTTAGGGTATCACTTCTATAATCCGACTAACTAAAATGTGTTTATTTGAAACAAGCTGCCTTATAGGAAAATGAGTTTTTCCTTAAAGGGTTAGTGGGAGTAAAATAGATCTTGAAGAAGTTCAAGAACCACAAAACACTACAGATAAAATGAAGGAATCTGTACAAGTAGATAAACCTATTGTACCACAACCAAGTCATAAATCTGGTTTCGTACCGAAGATACCTAAATGGTATGGATTCATCATAGATGATGATGATAAGGTACGCATCAAAGTGGATGATGATCCAGATATATACAATGAGGTGTGAGTATTAGATACTCAAGAGAAATGGTCGATGACCATAAAATTCGAAATGGGTCTTTGAAGAAAGACTAAAGCAGATGGTTAGGTGGAGACCTATAAGACCTGACTAGTGGTAAAAGATTTCGACCAAGGTCAATGAGTTGACTATGATGAAATTTTTCACTAGTGAAAATGCATATATCCATTCGGATTTTATTTGTAGTTGCAGCTTACTATACAAAAGGATGTATGTATGATATAACCAAAAGGATTTGTCTCCATAATGATGGAGTAAATCAAGTATGAAAGCTACTACGATCCAATTATGGATTGAAGCAAATTTCTCGAAGATGGAACATCTATTTTGATGAGACAATCAAAAGAGTTTGATTTTATCAAAGACGAGGATGAACCAAATGTGTACAAAGGTTAGTGGGAGAACTGTGACATTTCTAGTATTATATGATGATATAATATCGATAAGGAATGACATACCGATGCTACAATCAGTAAAGATGTGGTTGTCTAAAACTTCTCCATTAAGGACTTGGGAGAAGCGTCCTAACATTCTATTTAGGATAAAGGTCTATATAGATAGATCATAAAGGATGCTCGGCTTGACCCAAAGAACGTACATTAATTCGTTGAAATGTACTAGACTTGATGTTGCTTATGTATGATAAGCAGATATCAGTTCAATTCTGGAGAAGAACATTAGAAAAGAGTTTCTAATGATGGGTCTGATATAAAACTAGATGGTTTAACAAACTCAAGTTTGTTCAAACTAACCAAGATAACAACATATCCGTTTCAGGTAATATGATTACCATGAATGGTGCTGCAGTGAGTTGGAAAAGTTCCAAACAGCAAAGAGTTGCTGATTTAGTGACAAAGACATAGTAAATAACTATAAGTGAAGCTGCAAAGGTGATTGTTTGGTTAAACAACTTCATTACAGAACTTATAATGGTTCCTAACATTAAAGGAGTTTAATTCGCCAAGGAACCTAGGTCTCATCTGAAATCCAAACATGTGTTGCGGCACTTTTATATGATTAGATGAATCATGGAAAAGGAGACGACACCATAAAGATGGTAGACTCTTAGAACTTACAGTTTAGCATTGCCTACGGGCAAATCCATTTAGTTAGTAAGATGTTACTATGTTGATTACTTGATGGATTTTGTAACCTTGACTTACATGAAAATATTTCAAAAATTGAACAAACTAAAGGCAAAGAGATGATATGGATCATACCTTCTTACAATACTGTTAACTCGGTCATGTTAATGAAACAAGACTAAACAAGTTGTATAAAGATAGGTTTTTAGAGCCTTTTGATAATAAATCAAATACAACTTGTGAATCTTGTATCATGGAAAATATGACTAAATCTTCATTTAGTGGACATGGAGAGCGAGTTACGGAGTTGTTAGAGATGGTACACACAGTCGTGTGTGGGACCTATGACAACAAATGCAAGAGGAGGGTATTCATTCATTACTTTCACTGATGATTCTAGATTTCGATATATGTATTTGATGAAATACATGAAAGTAGTATGCCCTCAAGCCAATCACATTTGATGTGATAAGCATATACTTTGTAATCTTGTTCATTTATTAATAAAAGTATCAAGGCATTTCTTTATTCATGATTAATTACTTGAATTAATCAAATGGATAAACCCATAGTTTTCGAGCAATGCTTTTAGAACCATGATGAGGATCATGCTAATGAGATCTAAATTCGAGATAGCTCAAAACTAAAATTGTTCCTAATCGTTGGATCACTAAAAAGGGGATTAGTAGATCCAGATAGATTGGTACATACTATGCTTGCTCTTATGAAGAGGATGATTGATCTCATAATCATTTGTGTAGAGACACTAAAGCAAGTATGTAGGTGCTTATTAGAGAATAAGTTCACTGAACGTGACTCGCTCAAGGAACACCTAATGGAGTTTTACTCTTCTGTCAATAGGAGTTCCTTATGTGATAGTCGTACAAGTGATCCTTAGACTTGAGATCATCTTAGTATCTTGTGTGTACTAAGTTATACTTTGACATATTCCTTAAGACCTATTGGTATATCAAAGGATGTGATTGGGTATAATAAGGTACACATGGAGATAGATGAATGATCAACAAAGGATCCACCACTTCTAGTAAAGGGAGAGAATGTCCTATGCGATTCAATAAGTGACAGCTCAGAAATCCCTGGCGAGGGTTGAATGGAATTAGAAAGGAGTTTCTAATTTACATTAACTAGAGTTGTGTATTTGTGAATTGAAATGCATATAATCAAATAAATAAGACTTGACAGAAATTCCGTGTCTTATATTTGACTGGGACATTGTATGGTAGAATGATTGAATTGTACGGTAACTATTTGCTGAAAGGTTCTTTTACGATTAAATGTTGAAATCTATATTATCTGGAAAGTCGACTAATCGCTAAGGGGGCTTACCCTTATTGTGGAATAATTATTTATTCTGAATTAAAGAGTTAATTCGTAATAAATGAATTAGAATTGTTCTAATTTATTTATTATACAACCGGTTTAATATGGAGAACCTAAAGGGTCACACCGCAAAAGAGTAATATTTATTTTAGAAGTGGATGTCATAATTGTAATAATAAATTAAGTATATTTAATTTATACTATGGTGATAGAATAAATTAAATAGCTTAATATTTATAATTTAGTATTTTAGAAATACTTATTATAAATTAATAAGAGGAGTCTTATTATTATTATTATTATTACTATTATTATTATTACTAGTATTATTATTTAGTTCCTAAATGGTTTAGGAATTAATTAATAAGTAGTAATATTATTATTAAATAATTAAGTTCCTAAATAGTTTAGGAATTATAATTATAATAATTAATTAAGTTACTAAATGGTTTAGTAATTAATTAATAAATAGTAATATTATTATTAAATAATTAAGTTCCTAAATAGTTTAGGAATTATAATAATAATAATAATTAATTAAGTTACTAAATGGTTTAGTAATTAATTAATAAGAAGTACTTTCATTATTAAATAATTAAGTTCCTAAATGGTTTAGGAATTGTAATTAATTAATTTAGTTCCTAATTAAATTGGGAATTAAAACCCTAATCCTAAATAGTTTAGGAGGGTTGACTAGATCTATAAATAAGAGGAGTCTTATCATAGATCAAGGTTACACACTCTTTCATTAGATTGGGGAGATTACTCCATAATTCTCTAGATCTAAGAGTTAGAGAGAGAGAGAGAGAATTAGGGCTAGCCACCCATGGTTTGAAGAAACCAAGATCCACTTCTTTAATTTATAGATCTTTTGGTGGATCACCTCTAGAGGCTCAACACTTGGGGAGCTAACATTGATCCGTGGAATCTAATCGGTGAATTTAAAGAAGAACGTGAAGGATTAAAGGGAGATGAACTTGTACCCGTGGAAGCTTGGTTCTACAAAGGTATAAATTCTTTTATCATTCCTCAATTAATAATAGTCGTATAAGAAAGATCCGGGTTATTGGTTTGTACAAAAATTTTAAAATCTGATTTTTTTGCTTCTGTTGCGCTTATATAATTTGATTATATGTATGCCATAATTTTTGCAAACCAACAATACAAATCCGAATCGTTTGAAGCGTTCAAAGAATTCAAAAAGTGAAGTATAGAAACTAAAGACCAAAAGTATTAAAGTTCATCGATTAGATCGAGAAGGGAATACTTAAGCAATAAGTTTCTAGATCATCTTAAGTGAAATGGTATTATCTCACAATGGACATGGTGATGATCCATGATGGGTTATACCAATCTTCCAGTATCCTTCTAGGGTTATACCTTAGAAACGATCGCATATCTACTAAATTAGATACCTTCTTATTTCCTCCTCAAGACTTCATATGAGTCATGGATAGGGAGGAAACCAAGTATTAAGTATGTTAAGATTTGGATTGTCCAACTTATGTCAAAAAGGTTTGACAATGATAAGTTTGGGACAAGATCTGATAAGTGTAAACTTGTGGGATATCCTAAATAAAAGTTTAGGGTATCACTTCTATAATCCAACTAATTAAAAGGTGTTTGTTGAAACACGCTGCCTTATAGGAAAATAAGTTTTTCCTTAAAGGGTTAGTGGGAGTAAAATAGATCTTGAAGAAGTTCAAGAATCACAAAACACTACAGATCAAGTGAAGGAATCTGTATAAGTAAATAAACCTATTGTACCACAACCAAGTCGTAAATATGGTTTAGTACCGAAGATACTTGCATGGTATGGATTCATCATAGATGATGACGATGAGGTACGCATCATAGTAGATGATGATCCAGTTATATACGATGAAGTATGAGTATTAGATACTCAAGAGAAATGACTGCTGATCATAAAATCTGAAATGGGTCTTTGGAGAAAGACTAAAGCAGATGGCAAGGTAGAGACCTATAAGACCTAACTAGTGGTAAAAGATTTCAAATAAGGTCAATGAGTTGACTATAATAAAACTTTTCACTAGTGAAAATGCATATATCAATTCGGATTTTACTTGCAGTTGTAGCTTATTATAAAAGGATGTATGTATGATACAACCAAGATGATTTGTCTCCATTTAGATGGAATAAATCATGTATGTAAGTTACAAGGATTCAATTATGGATTGAAACAAGTTTCTCAAAAATAGAACATTCGTTTTGATGAGACAATCAAAGGTGTTTGATTTTATCAAAGACGGTGATGAACCAAGTATGTACAAAGGTTAGTGGGAGCACTATGACATTCCTAGTATTATATGGTGATATAATGCTGATAAGGAATGACATACCGATACTACAATCAGTAAAGATGTGGTTGTCTAAACACTTCTCCGTGAAGGACTTGGGAGAAACATCCTATATTTTGGGGATAAAGATATATAAAGATAGATCTAAAAGGATGTTTGGCTTATCCCAAGGAACGTACATTGATTCTATGCTAAAGAAGTTTAGCATGAAAGATTCCAAGAAAGGGCTCATGTCGATGGGTTCTGGAATATATCTCTTCAAGAAGTAGGTTCCAAGAGAGAGGCCGTATGAGTAAGACTCCTTATGCCTCAGCAATAGGATCTATCATGAACGGGATGATATGTACTAGACTTGATATTGCTTATGTACGATAAGCAGATATCAGTTTAATTTTGGGAGAAGAATATTAGAAAAGAGTTTCTAATGATGGGTTCGATATCAAACTAGAGGGCTTAACAAACTCAAGTTTGTTCAGACTAATCAAGATAACAGCATATCCGTTTCAGGTAATATGATTAACTTGAACGGTGTTGCAGTGAGTTGAAAAGGTTCCAAAC
Source organism: Hedera helix (assembly GCA_947179155.2). NCBI lineage: Eukaryota > Viridiplantae > Streptophyta > Magnoliopsida > Apiales > Araliaceae > Hedera > Hedera helix. The sequence goes on from OX359266.1 coordinate 25,926,741, forward strand.
AGCAAGGAGTTGCTGATTTAGTGACAAATGCATAGTAAATAACTATAAGTGAAGCTGCAAAGGTGACTGTTTGGTTCAATAAGTTCATTACAGAACTTATAATGGTTCCTAGCATTAAAGGAGTTTAATTTGCCAAAGAACCTAGGTCTCATCTGAAATCCAAACATATGTTGCAGCACTTTCATATGATTAGATGAATCATAGAAAAGGAGACGACACCATAAAGATGGCAATCTCTTAGAACAACATTACAGATCCATTAACTAAAGCATTTACTAAGCAATTTGTACGCCACTTAGAGAAGAATGGTATAAGGATACCAAAGGGCGATTGACTTTAGTGCAAGTGGGAGATTGAAAGTCGTATGCCCTCAAGCCAATCACATTTGATGTGATAAGCATATACTTTGTAATCTTGTTTGTTTATTAATAAAAGAATCAAGGCATTTCTTTATTCATGATTAATTACTTGAATTAATCAAATGGATAAACCCATAGTTTTCGAGCAATGCTTTTAGAACCATGATGAGGATCATGCTAATGAGATCTAAATTCAAGATAGCTCAAAACTAAAATTGTTCCTAATCGTGGGATCATTAAAATGGGGATTAGTGAATCCGGATAGATTAGTACATACTTTGCTTGCTCTTATGAAGAGGATGATTAATCTCATAATCATTTGTGTAGAGACACTAAAGCAAGTATGTAGGTGCTTATTAGAGAATAAGTTCACTGAACGTGACTCGCTCAAGGAACACCTAATGGAGTCTTACTTGCCTGTCAATAGGAGTTCCTTTTGTGATAGTAGTACAAGTGATCCTTGGACTTGAGATCATCATAGTATCTTGTGTATGATGAATTATATTTTTACATATTCCTTAAAACCTTTAGGGTGTATCAAAGGGTATGATTGGATATAATAAGTCATACATGGAGATAGGTGAATGATCAACAAAGAATCTACCACTTCTAGTAAAAGAAGAGAATGTCCTATGCGATTCGATAAATGACAACTCAGTAGTCCTTGGCCAAGGCAGAATGAAAATTAGAAAGTAGTTTCTAATTTACATTAATTAGAGTTATTCATTTAAGGATCGAAATGCATATAATCAAATAAAATAAGACTTGACAGTTATACCATGTCTTATATTTGATTGGGACGTTGTGAGGTAGAATGATTGAATTGTACGGTAACTATTCGCTGAATAGGTTCTTTTGTGATTAAATGTTGAAATCTATATTATTTGGAAAATCGTTGATCGCTAAGGGGGCTTACCCTTATTATGGAATAAATATTATTTATTTAAATGAATTAAATAGTTTAATTTATTTAATTAATAAGATTAGAATAGTTCTAATTAATTTATTCTATAACCGGTTTAATATGGAGAACCTAAAGGGTCACACTGCAAAAGAAAAATAATTATTTAAGAAGTAAATGACATAATTGTAATAATGAATTAAGTATATTTAATTTATACTATGTGGATAGAATAAATTAAATAGCTTAATATTTATTATTTAGTATTTTGGAAATACTAATTATAAATTAACAAGAGGAGTCTTATTATTATTATTACTATTATTATTATTATTATTATTTAGTTCCTAAATGGTTTAGGAATTAATTAATAAGAGTACTCTCATAATTGATAATTAAGTTCCTAAATAGTTTAGGAATTATAATTATTATATTAAATTAATTAAGATCCTAATTAGATTAGGAGTTTAATTAAAAACCCTATTCCTAAATGTGTTAGGAGGGTTTACTAAGTCTATAAATAAGAGAAGTCTTATTATGGATTTAGGTTACACACATACACTTCCACAAGTTTTGGGAGAGTACTCACATATTCTCTAGAGAGAGAAAACTAGGGTTTGCCATCACCCACTTCTTGAATTATTATTATTCCTTGGTGGATCACCTCTAGAGGCCAAACACTTGGGTGACTAACGTTGATCATTGGAATCCAATCGGTGAAATTCAAGGAGATCATGAAGGACTTGGAGGTGAACTTGTACCCGTTGAAGCTTTGAGTTCTACAAGGGTATATCTCTAACTTCTTCTTTATTAATTAATAGTTGCGCATAAAGGTCGATCATGGATTATGGTTTGTAAATTTTTAAATTTGATTTTACCATGCTTCCGCTATTTTGTGCAATTTGATTGCGTCTATGAATATTACAAACCAACAATTACCCCATTTGCTTGTCCCGGAAAAAGTGTCACTTTACAAAACCAATTCTGCAGCATATATATATATATATATTAATTAGCCAAACTGTTTGGTAATTTTGCACAGATTTTAAAATTTCAAAATAAAAGAGTTTATTTTGGAAAATTTTAAAATAATAAAAATAAATAGTTTATTTTAAAATAATTTTATAATTAAAATAAAAGGTTTATTTTAAACATGAAATTAGATTTCATAAAACTTTAAATTGCCCATTAAATGATACCAATGCATATATGGAATGATTTATTTAATTCATGAGATGAATATTATTTATTAATATATATGTTGATATATATGATAATAAATGAGATTGATTATGGACTATTGACCAATATGTTCGGATTTAATTTTAATTAAATGCATGAATGAATGAGTTTTAATAAATGGGGTCTGCGTACCTCGTCTGTCTAATTTTTCTTATGTATAATTCTATCTCACTCATATGTACTTCCCCTTGACTGTTGATCAAGGTTTCTATTTATTGTAAATAATTTTGTAATATGATTAGTTAGAATTATTTTGAAGAATTGGAGCAAAGAAGCAAGGAGCGCATGAAGACCCGTTTGTAATGGAGTCTGAATTTAAATGTAATAGTTACATTTAATTTAATTTATTCTTGCATCTTAGGTTTGACCATTTGGTTTATTTGGTGGCTCGAATAAACTAAACTAGAATAAAAGTCTATAATCAATCCAAGTAGAATATAGTATTTTATATGTGCATGCTTATATATATATATATATATATATATTATATTATCAAACATGTTTCGCATGTTAATTAATATGACGCGTATTTTATATATAGTGCATGTGCGCTAAACAAGATGAGACAATTAATATTAACAAACCCCTCATGATGTAGAATAAATATTATTTATAAAATGAATTAAAATATTTAATTCATGAATTAAAGGAGTTTAATTCAATTAAATAAAATTAGAATTGTTCTAATTTATTTATTCTACTACTCAAAATATTAAGTTGTAATGTTCAAATATATTTATTAAAAATATCTAATGTCGTCTTCTAGCATGGTAAAACGATAGAGTATCAAATAATCAATATAGTTTGTTGTGTCACACAAGACTTATATTAATTTTTTGAGAAGTTGTTTTATCACATTTGATGTTTATAAAAGAATTGAACATTACTGTTTTGTTATGTCACACATGGACGGTCTTTTTCTCTTCTAATATAAGAAAATGCTACGTTGGACTTAACTTGGATAATTTTAATTTGGATGTGTCACACATGATTATAATAATCTAAGAGGCAAAATAAAAAGGAGTTACATGTTGATGTAATTGACAAAGAGTTGTCTACCTATTTATTTATATATCGTTTGTTGTGCCACACAAGACTATATACATTTGAAATAGGATCCTTATTCTCACTAGCAAATCTTTAATTAGATTTGCCGAACTATATAAAGAGGGTAATATAGTTTGATGAAAATAGTGGGAGACACCATTTTAAATAAAGATATAATTTATTTTGGTAATTAATAAAATGAATGCATGTTAATGTTGTTATTAATTCACTTAAAGAATATTGCTATGTTTAATTCACTAACACTGCATAGCATAATGGATGTTAACAATTAATCGAACCGAATTGTTCGGATTGATTAAACAAATTTGAGAATAGTTCTCAATGCTGAAAAACTAGCAAATGACCTTTATTTGCCTATTCCTACAAACGTTGTAGACTAAGCCTCTGAGGAAGAGATTGATATGAAATGGCAAGATGATGCAAAAGTGGTTCAATACATCATGCTCGCATCCATAAGTATCGAGTTACAACGTCAACACGAGAAAATGGATGAACCTACTATATTGCTGTACATTCAATAGTTGTATGGTGAGAAAAGTAGGTCAACTAGATATAAGATATCTAAGGAGCTCTTCTGATCTATAATAACCAATGACACTACAGTAAAAGACACATGTCCTAAAGATGATCAATTGGATTGATCAATTAGGACAACAGTTTTTGTCAATGATGGAGAGTTGAGTCAAGATTCGATCTTGCAATCACTTACTGACTCATATTCACAATTTGTTGTGAACTTCATACATTATTAAGCTAGATGTCAGTTTACCTAATTAGCTAAATATGTTGAAGACTGTTGAGAGTCACCTTTCTTCTAAGAAAAACCAAGTCTTACTCGTAAATGAATCTTCTAAACAGAGGAAGATGGCCAAAGGTATTTCTGAGGAGACAGAAAGAGTGGAAGGCAAAAGAATGGCTAAACAAAAGACATAAATAAAAGTGATCATGAGGGCAAAGGAGTTTGCTTTCATTGCGATAAGCTGGGACACTGGAAGAACAACTGCAAGAAAGTTGTAGTAGTTAAGTAGAAGAAGTTTAATGAAGCTTCAGCTACAGATATAGATTTGTTCATAATAAAATAGAGTTTTCTATAAGTCAAGTTTCTACTTAGGTATTAGATACCGGCTAGAGGTCTCTCATATATACAAGTCGTTGTAGAGACTAAGCAGAAGTAGAAAGCTAAACAAATGATAAGTAATCCTATGCGTGGGGAATGAAGCAAAGCTTGCTGCATTAGCCATGAAAACTTATAGTTTAGCACTGCCTATGGGCAAGCCTATTAAGTTAGTAAGTTTTTACTAGGTTCCAGTTCTTTGAAACATTATTTCAGTTTCACGTGATGACAAGGAAGGATTTTTGACATTATAATAATGAACAATTGTTGTTCTGTTTATAATGATAATGTTTTATTTAGAACTGGTTGATTACTTAATGGACTTTGTATACTTGACTTACATGAGAAATATTTCAAATTGAACAAACTAAATGCAAAGAGATGATATGAATCATACCTTCATGCAACACTGTTAACTCGGTCACGTTAATAAAACAAGACTAAACAAGTTGTATAAAGATAAGCTAATAGAGCTTTTGATTATGAATCAAATATAACTTGTGAATCTTGTATCATGGACAATATGACTAAATCTCCATTTAGTGGACATGGAGAGCGAGTTATGGAGTTGTTAGAGATGGTACACACAGTCGTGTGTGGGACCTATGACAACAAATGCAAGAAGGGGATATTTATTCATTACCTTTACTGATGATTCTAGATTTTGATATATGCATTTGATGAAATACAAATCCAAATAGTTTGAAAAGTTCAAAGAATTCAAAAGTGAAGTATAGAAACTAAATGCCAAAAGTATTAAAGTTCTTCAATTAGATCGAGAAGGGAATACTTAAGTAGTAAGTTTCTAGATCATCTTAAGTGAAATGGTATTCTCACAGAATGGACATGGTGATGATCCATAATGAGTATTACTGATCTTCCAGTATTCTTCTAGGGTTATGCTCTAGAAATGATCGCATATCTACTAAACAAGGTACCTTCAAATTCCGTCCCCAAGACTTCATATGAGTCATGGATAGGGAGGAAACTAAGTCTTAAGCATGTTAAGATTTGGATTGTTCAGCTTATGTCAAAAATGTTTGACATGATAAGCTAGGTACAAGATCTGATAAGTGTAAACTTGTGGGATATCCTAAAGAAAGTTTAGGGTATCACTTCTATAATCTGACTAACTAAAAGGTGTTTGTTGAAACACGCTGCCTTATAGGAAGAAGAATTTTTTCCTTAAAGGGTTAGTGGGAGTAAAATAGATCTTGAAGAAGTTCAAGTACCATAAAACACTATAGATCAAGTGAAGGAATCTGTACAAGTAGATAAACCTATTATACCACAACCAAGTCGTAAATCTGGTTTAGTACCGAAGATACCTTAATGGTATGGATTCATCATAGATGATGATGATAAGATACGCATCATAGTGGATGATGATCCAGGTGTATACGATGAGGTATGAGTATTAGATACTCAAGAGAAATGGTCGATGACCATAAAATCCGAAATGGGTCTTTGGAGAAAGACTAAAGCAGATGGCAAGGTAGAGACCTATAAGACCTGACTAGTGGTAAAAAGATTTCAAATAAGGTCAATGAGTTGACAATAATGAAACTTTTTACTAGTGAAAATGCATATATCAATTCGGATTTTACTTGCAGTTGTAACTTACTATACAAAAGGATGTATGTATGATACAACCAAAATGATTTGTCTCCATAGAGATTGAGTAAATCAAGTATAAAAGTTATAACAATCCAATTATGGATTGATACAAATTTCTCCAAGATGGAACATCCGTTTTGATGAGACAATCTAAAGAGTTTGATTTTATCAAAGACGATGATGAACCAAATGTGTATAAAGGTTAGTGGGAGCACTATGACATTTCTATTATTATATGTTGATATAATACCGATAAGGAATGACATACCGATGCTACAATCAGTAAAGATGTGGTTGTCTAAAAACTTCTCCATTAAGGACTTGGGAGAAGCATCCTAACATTTTATTCAGGATAAATGGTCTATAGAGATAGATCATAAAGGATGCTCGGCTTGACCCAAGGAACGTACATTGATTCGTTGATATGTACTAGACTTGATATCACTTATGTATGATAAGCAAATATCAGTTCAATTTTGGAGAAGAATATTAGAAAAGAGTTTCTAATGATGGGTCAGATATAAAACTAGAGGGATTACCAAACTTAAGTTTGTTTAGACTAACCAAGATAACAGCATATCCGTTTCAGGTAATATGATTACCGTGAACGGTGTTGCAGTAAGTTGGAAAAGTTCCAAACAACAAAGAGTTGCTGATTTAGTGATAAAGACATAGTAAATAACCATAAGTGAAGCTGCAAATGTGATTGTTTGGTTCAACAAGTTCATTACAGAACTAATAATGGTTCCTAACATTAAAGGAGTTTAATTCGTCAAGGAACCTAGGTCTCATATGAAATCCAAACATATGTTGCAGCACTTTCATATGATTAGATGAATCATTGAAAATGAGACGACACCATAAAGATAGTAGACTCTCAGAACAAAATTACAGATCCAATAACTAAAGCATTTACTAAGCAATTTGTACGCCACTTAGAGAACAATGGTATGGGAATACCAAAGGGTGATTGGCTTTAGTGCGAGTGGGAGATTGAAAGTAGTATGCCCTCAAGCAAATCATATTTGATGTGATAAACATATACTTTGTAATCTTGTTCATTTATTAATAAAAGTATCAAAACATTTCTTTATTCATGATTAATTACTTGAATTAATCAAATGTATAAACCCATAGTTTTCGAGCAATGCTTTTAGAACCATGATGAGGATCATGCTAATGAGATCTAAATTCAAGATAGCTCAAAACTAAAATTTTTTCTAATCGTGGGATCACTAAAATGGGGATTAGTGAATCCGGATAGATTAGTACATACTTTGCTTGCTCTTATGAAGAGGATGATTAATCTCATAATCATTTGTGTAGAGACACTAAAGCAAGTATGTAGGTGCTTATTAGAGAATAAGTTCACTGAACGTGACTCGCTCAAGGAACACCTAATGGAGTCTTACTTGCCTGTCAATAGGAGTTCCTTTTGTGATAGTAGTACAAGTGATCCTTGGACTTGAGATCATCATAATATCTTGTGTATGATGAATTATATTTTGACATATTCCTTAAAACCTTTAGGGTGTATCAAAGGGTATGATTGGATATAATAAGTCATACATGGAGATAGGTGAGTGATCAACAAAGAATCTACCACTTCTAGTAAAAGAAGAGAATGTCCTATGCGATTCGATAAATGACAACTCAGTAGTCCTTGACCAAGGCAGAATGAAAATTAGAAAGTAGTTTCTAATTTACATTAATTAGAGTTATTCATTTAAGGATCGAAATGCATATAATCAAATAAAATAAGACTTGACAGTTATACCATGTCTTATATTTGATTGGGACGTTGTGAGGTAGAAGGATTGAATTGTACGGTAACTATTCGCTGAATAGGTTCTTTTGTGATTAAATGTTGAAATCTATATTATCTGGAAAGTCGTTGATCGCTAAGGGGGCTTACCCTTATTATGGAATAAATATTATTTATTTAAATGAATTAAATAGTTTAATTTATTTAATTAATAAGATTAGAATAGTACTAATTAATTTATTCTATAACCGGTTTAATATGGAGAACCTAAAGGGTCACACCGCAAAAGGAAAATAATTATTAAGAAGTAAATGACATAATTGTAATAATGAATTAAGTATATTTAATTTATACTATGTGGATAGAATAAATTAAATAGCTTAATATTTATTATTTAGTATTTTGGAAATACTAATTATAAATTAACAAGAGGAGTCTTATTATTATTATTACTATTATTATTATTATTATTTAGTTCCTAAATGGTTTAGGAATTAATTAATAAGAGTACTCTCATAATTGATAATTAAGTTCCTAAATAGTTTAGGAATTATAATTATTATATTAAATTAATTAAGATCCTAATTAGATTAGGAGTTTAATTAAAAACCCTATTCCTAAAGGTGTTAGGAGGGTTTACTAAGTCTATAAATAAGAGAAGTCTTATTATGGATTTAGGTTACACACATACACTTCCACAAGTTTTGGGAGAGTACTCACATATTCTCTAGAGAGAGAAAACTAGGGTTTGCCATCACCCACTTCTTGAATTATTATTATTCCTTGGTGGATCACCTCTAGAGGCCAAACACTTGGGTGGCTAACGTTGATCATTGGAATCCAATCGGTGAAATTCAAGGAGATCATGAAGGACTTGGAGGTGAACTTGTATCCGTTGAAGCTTTGAGTTCTACAAGGGTATATCTCTAACTTCTTCTTTATTAATTAATAATTGCGCATAAAGGTCGATCTTGGATTATGGTTTGGAAAATTTTAAATTTGATTTTACCATGCTTCCGCTAATTTTAGGCAATTTGATTGCGACTATGATTTTTATAAACCAACATTGGGGAGCTAACATTGATCCGTAGAATCTAATCGGTGAATTTAAAGAAGAACGTGAAGGATTAAAGGGAGATGAACGTGTACCCGTGGAAACTTGGTTCTACAAAGGTATAAATTCTTTTATCATTCCTTAATTAATAATAGTCGCATAAGAAAGATCCGGGTTATTGGTTTGTACAAAAATTTTAAAATCTGATTTTCTTGCTTCCGTTACGTTTATATAATTTGATTATATGTATGCCATATTTTTGCAAACTAACAGTTTCTCCTTGATTTACTAAGTTCAAATAGAATTATGAATCTTTGGAGAAAGACAAAACTTCTATTTCTACTTCAACTTTATCTAAGGAGGGAGCACTAGTACTGGAACTCAAACTGCTACCGAGTTATTTGCAGTATGTTTTTTGGGAAAAGCATCAACTTTGCTTATTATCATTTCTACAACTTTAAATGAAGAATAGGAAAGTTAGCTTTTAAGTGTGCTTAAAAAGTATAAGACAACTTTGGGGTGGACTATTTAAAAAATAAAAGGGATTAGTCCATCCATTTGTATGCATAAGATTCTGGTGGAAGATGAAGCTAAACATACCATTGAGCATCAAAGACGTCTAAACCCCATTATGAAATACTTAGTGAAGAAGGAAATCATTAAATGGCTCAATGCTGGAATTATATATCTTATCTTCGACAGCCTAAGGGTGAGCCCTATTTAGTGCGTTCCTAAAAAAGGGGGTATGACCGTTGTGTCAAATGAAAATAATGAGCCAATTTCTACTCAGACGGTCATCGCTTAGAGAGTATGCATGGACTATCGGAAGCTCAACAAGGTAACTAGGAAGGATCATTTTTCTCTTCCATTCATCGATCAAATGCTAGATAGATTGGCCAGGCATGAATTTTATTATCTACTAGATGGATTCTCTAGTTATAACCAAATAGATATCGCACCAAAAGATCAGAAGAAAACCACATTCACATATCTGTACAACACCTTTGCCTTCAAAAAGATGTCATTTGGATTATGCAATGCGCCTACCATATTTCAGTGGTGTATGATGTCCATCTTTTCAAATATGGTGGAACAGACTCTGGAAGTCTTCATGGATGATTTTTCGATATTCGGGAATTCTTTTGAAGCTTGCTTAGAGAATTTGACAACGGTGCTAAAGAGGTGTGTGGAGACAAATCTAGTATTAAACTGGGAAAAATATCATTTCATGGTGGAAGAAGGGATTATTCTCGGACATAGATTCTCTACAAAAAGAATTGAAGTTGATAAAACTAAAATAGAGACTATAAAAAAACTTCCACCACCATCATCTGTGTGAAGGGAGTTAGGAGTTTCCTAAGCCATGCAGGTTTCTATAGACAGTTTATTAAATATTTCTCCAAAATCACTAAGCCGCTTTATAGTCTTTTGGCAAAAGACGTGCCCTTCAAGATGAAAAAGGCATGCATCGGCCCATTTGATATGCTAAAAAAGAAACTAATTTCTGCTCTGATTGTAGTTACTCTAGATTGGGAGTTACCATTTGAATTGATGTGTGACGCTTGTGATTATGCTGTTGGAGCGGTGTTGGGATAGCGGAATGAGAAAATCTTTCATGCTATTTACCATGCAAGTAAGACGTTGTTAGATGCATAACTTAACTATACAACCAATGAGAAAGAATTACTTACAATTGTGTATGCCTTCGACAAATTCCGTTCTTATCTCATTAGAACAAATGTAATTGTGTTCACTGATCATTCTACTATTAAGTATCTGATATAAAAGAAAGATGCCAAGCCGAGGCTTATTCAATCGGTTCTGTTACTCTAAGAATTTGATTTAGAAATTCGAGATAAAAATGGGACAGAAAATCAAGTTGCTGATCATCTTTCACGATTAGAGAATTCTGAGTGGGAAAGTAGGGATGGCAGGGTGATTAATGAACATTTTCCAGATGAGCACATGTTTGTTATTCATTGTGAATTACCTTAGTATACGGATTTTGTGAATTACATTGTGAGCAATGTGCTTCCCCCAGACTTAAGTTATCAATAAAGGAAGAAGTTCCTAAGTTATGTGCGGTTCTTTGTGTGGGATGACCCTTTCCTATTCAAGCAATGCACAAATCAAATTATGAAATACTTAGTGAAGAAGGAAATCATTAAATGGCTCGATGCTGAAATTATATATCCTATCTTCGACAGCCCAAGGTTGAGCCCTATTTAGTGTGTTCCTAAAAAAGGGGTTATGACCGTTGTGCCAAATGAAAACAATGAGCTAATTCCTACTTGGACAGTCACTAGTTAGAGAGTATGTATGGACTATTGGAAGCTCAACAAGGTAACTAGGAAGGATCATTTTTCTCTTCCATTCATCGATCAAATGCTAGATAGACTGGTCATGCATGAATTTTATTATCTACTGGATGGATTCTCTAGTTATAATTAAATAGATATCGCACCTAAATATTAGAAGAAAACCACATTCACATGTCCGTACAACACCTTTCCCTTCAAAAAGATGTCATTTGGATTATTGAATGCGCCTACCATATTTCAGTGGTGTATGATGTCTATCTTTTCAGATATAGTGGAACAGACTCTAGAAGTCTTCATGGATGATTTCTTGGTATTTGGGAATTCTTTTGAAGCTTGCTTAGCGAATTTGACAGTGGTGCTAAAGAGATGTGTGGAGATAAATCTGGTATTAAACTGGGAAAAATGTCATTTCATAGTGGAAGAAGGGATTATTCTCGGACATAGAGTCTCTACAAAAAGAATTGAAGTTGATAAAGCTAAAATATAGACTATCGAAAAACTTCCACCGCCATCATCTGTGTGAAGGGAGTTAGGAGTTTCCTAGGCCATGCAGGTTTCTATATACGGTTTATTAAAGATTTCTCCAAAATTACTAAGCCGCTTTATAGTCTTTTGGAGAAAGGCGTGCCCTTCAAGATGAAAAAGTCATGCATGTAATATCCCAAATATTTCCAAAGTGATATAACAAGATTTAAGCAAAGGTTGTCAATTCAAAACCTAAGATTGATTGCTCAAGCATACCTTGAGCTATCTTAAAGAATATATACGACTCGAAACTACGATCGTATACAACAAAGAGGTTACACTGTTTAACCTAAACTATGTGTTATGTGATTAGTAAAGCTTGAATTGAGCTTTTAAATATGATATGTGAATTATCTATGTGTAGGATTTTGTGTTTTGGTTCAAGTAGTTAACCTTAACACTTATTAAAAATCAGAAGTCAATTTAGGACAAAAACCTAAATTGGAAAAAGAGTTAAAATCTAAACCCTAGGAAATAACCTAGGCCCTTTAGCAAAATGTGAAGGTCAAATTGACATTCTGTTTCAAGATTCAACCTTCCCACGATTTGAAAACACGTAACAGTCAATAAAAGTTTTTCTCGAAAAACGTGTAAAAGCACTATTCACAAGGTGATGTTTTTCATTTGTTTGACTGTTTCTTTCATCTGTAGGACTTCTTACATTTCACAACATAGTGATAATATGAGGTTTAGATGTCAGGGAACCAATAAAATTTTCTGGGGAAAAAGACGAAAAAGACACAATTTACGAGAAAACGTTTGTCGTCTTTTTGAACGTTCTTTTCAACGTTTGGACTTTTTCCATTTCACGATATAGCATTTATACGGGGAATAGATACCAGGGAGCCACTGATATTTTTCCCAAAATAAAACGTAAAACGCTATTCAAACGAAAACGCTTTCCGTTTTTGATCAAACCGTTGATGGATACAGTGTTTGTATGCAATATCGGTGCGTACTAAGCAATAAAATATTTTCTCGAAAAGTGTGTCGGGAATAAGACGAAATAGGGAAAAGACAAAAATAAATATTATTTTTGACTTTTTGGTCTTCTAACCATTTTCTGAGAAATGGTCGTCAAAAACACTATTCACCGAAAAACGTGTCAAGTCTTTTGGACTTTTCACTTTACAAAATAGTGTTTATTCGGAACAAAACTCAATAATATCAAAATTTTAAATCAGTAGAAGTTAACCATTTAGTTGGAATCAGACTGTTATTTAATTAACTGCTAATTCATCCGTATTGTTTTCATCAAACGGAACATGAGACAGGTTAACATTAAATTTGAATAATCAAATTTATCAGATTAATACCTAATTATATTATTCAATCATAATTAGTATCTAGAATGAAAGAAATTTATCAATCGCGTCGCCCGACAGGTATATTTGAGAAAAATATACGGAAGATTATCCGAGATTAATTCAAGGAAAACTTCGAGGGTCAGACGAGACATCATATTAATACTGTATGATGTATTTTATTAATAAAATACGTATAAGTAATTAAAACTTATATTACTAATGCGAAATATTTTAAATTAATCGCACGCGATTTATCCGATATACCGAAATCGGAAGAAATAATGACAAAACAGCTTGGGAAGCTTCTAGAAGCTTGGCTTGGAAAATATCTAGATATTATTCTAGTTTTATTAATTAAATAATGTGCGAAATGACTAAAATGCCCTTGGCTTTTATACTAATGACCAAACTATCCCGACCCTTGGTTTTCCTATAAATAGAAGGCTTAAGTTCATTAGTTCTTTACCATTTTTGAAAGCTAAAGAGCAAATATAGAGAGAGTTCTTGTGAAACAAGAATCGATTGCAAAGAAATAGTTAAAGCTTGCAATAATAAAAGGCGCTTTAAACGATTACCGGGGAACCCTAATTGTGCAGAAAGGCAAGTCTTATAACTCTTGCTATGTGCTACTTGTGTAGTATTGTTAAAATGATAAATGAGATGTGTAATGTCATGTTATTATGAAATAGATGATATGTGAAGTCTTTAACTGATGTTTACAAGTCTTCTAACTATTATGCGTTATGTTTATGATTTATGAACATGATTTATGTCAGTGTGATATAAATTGTTGGAACGTGAGTTATATGTGATATTAAATGGAGAATTATGTTTAGTCAATGCATGTTAAAGTTTATATGAAAGCATAAACTGCGTATGTGCTGTATGTTAGACTTGCTGAGCCGTCGTGCTCATTCTTGCGAATAAAACCTTATTTGCAGATTAAAGATGAACGTTAAGAAGATCATGAACGTAAAGATGAAGCGTAGATTAGGTTTTCATGTTTATTACTTGTATTTGTATAAGTCATAACGACTGTTTTAATATGAACAAACAAACATGTAACCGAATATTGAATGAATGATATATATTATTATCATCAGAATGTTGTTATGTCTTTATTTTGATATAACCTAGAACTGTTAAGACTTAACATAGTATTGATAACGATCTACTTATCTGGATGAGGATCGGTAAATAACTTGTGAGTGCTGTACATCTGAGACAGGACTAAGCGATGTTGACTGGTCAAATCCATCGTTAAGGTTCCTCGGACCCAGGCATAACTTGTTATTACTATTCTAAATACCATATAAGTAGGATTATTGATATGAAGAGATATCACTATAAACAAATATGTTTCGAATGAAGGTTTTAACTTGTTGGGTAATGTTCTGTACGGAAAGAAAATTTTGCACCGGACAAAGATACAACCATTTGTCACGGATAAAGATGCAAACATTTATCACGGGTGAAGATACAAACATTCACCGCGAGATTCTCTGTTTCCAAGAGCCATCCTAATGATTTAATACCGTGGATGTTGGAACATGTAAAGTTATAGAATATTTAAATCTTAAGGTTAAAATTAGACCGTTATATATGGTTTTATCCATTTATACGGATGAAATACAAGTTGATACTTGTATACTTATGAGACTGAGATCAAGTTAAGATCCAGGGACAAAGTTAAGAGAAATTTTTAATGTATAGTCTAAAATAAGACTAATTCAACCAATATGATTATGGGATCATTGGTTAAGTTGATAGATGTACGAAGTTAACACACAAGGTCCGCCGCATCGAAAGCGCGGGGGATTTTGGGGGCGTTACAATGCATCGACGCATCTGATATGCTAAAAAGAAACTGATTTCTGCTCTGATTGTAGTTACTCCAGATTGGGAGTTATCATTTGAATTTATGTGTGATGCTAGTGATTATGCTATTGGAGTAGTGTTGGGATAGCGGAAGGAGAAATCTTTCATACTATTTACCATGCAAGTATGACGTTGTCAGATGCATAACTCAACTATACAACCACTGAGAAAGAATTACTTGTAGTTGTGTATGCCTTTGACAAACTCCGTTTTATCTCATTGGAACAAAGGTAATTGTGTTCACTGATCATTCTACTATTAAGTATCTGATATAAAAGAAAGATGCTAAGTCGGGGCTTATTAGATGGGCTTTGTTACTCTAAGAATTTAATTTAGAAATTCGAGATAAAAAAGGGGACAGAAAATCAAGTCGCTGATCATCTTTCATGATTAGAGAATTCTGAGTCAGAAAGTAGGGATGGCAAGGTGATTAATGAACATTTTTCAGATGAGTAGATGTTTGCTATTCATTGTGAATTACCTTAGTATACGGATTTTGCAAATTACATTGTGAGCAATGTGCTTCCCATGATCTTAAGTTATCAATAAAGGAATAAGTTCCGAAGTGATATGCAGTTCTTTGTGTGGGATGACCCTTTCCTATTCAAGCAATGCACAAATCAAATTTTAAGAAGGTGTGTGCCTAAAGAGGAAATGGAGAATGTGCTTCATCACTGTCACTCATCTGATTACAGAGGACATTTTGGTGGGGAGAGAACAACAATGAAGGTGCTACAGTCTGGGTTTTACTGGCCAACCTTGTTTAAAGACGCTCATTCTTCTATAGCGAGATGCGATAATTGTTAAAGAACAAGAAATATTTCTAGGAGACATGAAATGCCCCTTAACAGTATTCAAGAAATCGAAGTCTTTGATGTTTGGGGCATATACTTCATGGGGCAATTTTTGTCATCTTATAACAATTAATATATACTAGTCGTTGTAGACTAGGTATCCAAATAGGTCAAAGTTGTTGCTCTGTCGACCAATGATTCCAAAGTGGTACTTAACTTTCTATAGAAAAATATCTTTTCGTGCTTTGGCACTCCGCGGGGTATTATTAGCGATGGGGGTTCACACTTCTGTAATAAGTATTTTGCTACCCCTTGCTAAGTACGGGGTCTCCCATAAGATTGCTACGGCCTACCATCGGCAAACCAATGGTCAAATGAAAGTTTTTAACAGAAAAATAAAGCATATTCTAGAAAAGATGGTGAATCCCAACAAAAAAGATTGGTGGAGAAAATTAGATGAGGCATTGTGGGCTTACAAAATAGCATACAAATCACCAATTGGGATGTCACCGTATCGCTTGGTCTTTGGTAAGGCGTGTCACTTACCGGTTGAACTTGAACATTATGCTTATTGGGCCATCAAAAAGCTCAATTTTGATTTACATGAGTCTAGTGAGAAACAACTATTTCAACTGAATAAGATGGATGAATTCCGTCTCCAGTCTTATGACAATGCCACAATTTATAAGGAAAAGAGAAAACGATGGCATGATCAGAAAATAATGGAGCGGAGGTTCGAGGATGGCCATAAAGTGCTTCTTTACAATTCCCGGTTGAGTTTTTTTTTGGGAAAGTTGAAATCAAGATGGTTGGGGCCATTTACTATCAAAAGGGTATTCCCGTATGGAGTAATTGAATTAGAAGATGCTACTACCATTAACACGTTCAAAGTCAATGGCCAACGGTTAAAGCATTACATGGGGGGTGAGGTGAATCGACAAAAGGTGTCCATCATTTTCTCTGACTTGAAGTAAAATAGGAAGTAGTTAAGCGCACTCTAAATGAAGCGCTAAATGGGAGGCAACCCATTTTTATTGCTAATTTTGTATTACTATCATTGCATTTCATTTTTAGTTAATTTGCTTTATTTTGATTAGTTAAATACAAAGTATATAGTATATTATTATAATTATAATTAAAAATTAGCTTTATAACTAGTTGCAATTTCTATGATTTTGAGTTAAAATTATGATTAGTTATTTAGTTTTTGATAGTCTATGTGAAACTTTTAGGTACTATCAAAATAATGCAACATTTTGGAATTTATTGCAAAAAAAATAAAATGAATGAAGCCCAACAATAGGTTTAGCCGTCGCGACGCTCCCCTGCTACTGCTACAGCAGTGTCTCGAACATGATTTTTTTTCCAGCAGTGCAGTTGACCACCGTAGTGCTCAAATCTACTGCCTCGGCGGTAGTTCAAAAATCTAAAAAATGAAAAATAAAAAACCCCCAGTCGGGGTTTTATTTCTTGCACAGCCAGCTCGCTTTTCTCTCTAATTCAAAACTCCTACACCTCCTACCCAATCATCTCCAACCTCTGATTCTTATTGCAAATCAAGCTCATTACATGCACCCAAGCAACAATTCAGATTCACACAAGGAATATTGATTTCTCTCTCTTGCCCAAAGCGTGTATTCTCTAGTGGAATTCTCTAAGTTCAAATTGGTAAGTATAATCTTCCCATAAATCAGTAAACTAATTTTTTTTTTTTAAATTTGAAATTCCTTTTTCCATAAATAGATGAATCAATTTAACAGCATATATTACAAATTATTTCATAAAATCATGCAGATTAATTTTGATAGGTATAGACACAGAAAATAATTAATTAGTATGATGATGCAATTCAGTATGACGTATAAGAGCATATAGGCAGTTAGGCTTTCAAGAAATTATGCACATGCAATGTTCTCTTCTTAAAGTGTAAAATCTCTTTTCATTTAGTGGTTTAGTGGAAATATTTGCTAATTGATGCTCAGCGGGGATAAAAATTAATTTAATTAATCCTTTAGACACATTATCCTTTAGAAAATGATGTCATCTTTGATTTGCTTGATTTGGAGTCCTAAAAAGTAATTAAGCTCTCTCATTAAGCTCATGTCAAATTCCTTATGCGTACACTTATAAAATCACTCATAAAGCATATTATTAGTAGCTCCAAAAATAATATCATCTACATATATTTGTATAATAATAATATCTTACTTTTCATGCTTAGTAAATAATGTATAGTCAATTTTACCTCTTTGTGAACCCATTTGAGATAAGGAACTTACTTAACCTTTCGTACCACTCCCTAGGTACTTGCTTGAGTTCGTAGAGTGCCTTCTTGAATTTATACACATGTTGAGGATACTTTTCATGTTCAAATTCGGGAGGCTGTTTTACGTACACTTCCTCATTTATGTACCCATTTAGGAATACACTTTTTACATCCATTTGGTGTAGCTTGAACTGTTTGTAACAAGCAAATGCTAGAAGTATTCGAATGGATTCCAACTTTGCAACTGGGGTGAAAGTTTCTTCACAGTCTATCCTCTCTTGTTGGTTGTATCCTTCAGCCACAAGCCTTGCTTTATTGCGAGTGATAATTCCATATTCATCTAGCTTGTTCTTGAATACCCATTTGGTTCCAATTATTGATGCTTCTTTTGGTGTAAGAACTAACTCCTATACTTAATATCTTTCAAATTGTTGAAGCTCTTCTTGCATTGCTAAGAGCCAATTCTCATCAAGTAGTACTTTTGTTGCATTCTTTAGTTCTATTTGTGATAGGAAGGCTGAGAAAGCACATAAGTTGCGTACTCATTTTCTTATGATAACTCCTCGATTGATGTCTCCAAATATGTTTTCAGGAGGTTGATTTTTAATATGCCTTGCTGTTTTAGGCATAGATATGTTGTGCACTTGTTCCTCATATGAATTAGAATTCAGATCTTAATGTTTTTCATCTGATTCATCGAATTCAACTTCCTGGATTTCCAAAATAGTGTCTTGGTTTGCTACTCCAGTTTACTATTTTTGCTGATATGAGGTATTCAATGAACTATATTGATCTGTTTGTTTTGCTGGATTTATAACTAACTAGTTTTTTTTGGGTTTTCTAACTTGCTGTATTGACTGTAGCTTCTATATTTTTTGCATCCTCATCTTTTTTTTTTGACAAATCATTATTAGGCTCATCAATACTCACATGAACAGATTTTTCAATAACATATTTATGAGTATTATAAACACGATATGCTTTGCTATGTTGAGAATAACCAAGAAGTATTCCTTCATATGATTTAGCATCAAACTTTCCTAAGTTATCACTTGCATTTAATATCAAACATTTTGATCCAAAAACCTTGAAGGAACTTATATTAGGAAATTTTTTGTTTAACAATTTGTAAAGAGCTTTGAGAAGAATAAGACGAATTAATACTTTATTTAGAATATAATAAGATGTATTTACCGCTTCGGCCTAATTTTTTTTTATAGAAACTTACTTTCTTATACAATGTCCGAGCCATTTCTTGTAATGTTCTATTCTTCATTTTAACCACTCCATTTTGTTGTGGTGTTCTTGGTGTGGAGAACTCATGGCTAATTCCTCTTTGTTCATAAAATGGAATGATCTCTTTTTAAAATTCACCACCATGGTCACTTCTTATTCTTATCAACCTGAGATTATACTTTATCTCCAAATTCTTTATTAGTCTCTCAAAATCTCTGAAAGTTTCATCTTTAGTTTTGAGAAATGTAACCCAAGTAAATCTAGAATAATCATCAACTATAACTACCATTTAAACTAGCATGCCTTTCTGGACCAAATAAGGCAAGATGTAATAATTGCAAGGGTGAGAAAGTTAATACTTGATTCTTTACCATTAATGATATTTTTATTTGCTTACCAAGTTGATAAGATGTACAAATTCCTATCTTTTTAAAGTTGATTTTGGGTAGTCCACTCATGATAATTAGATTTTATATCTATTTATTTAATATTTTTAGACTTAATTATTTGTGAGTTTTTAAGTATTTTTAGTAATTTAAGTGTTTTATTTAATGTTATGAATTATTATTATTTTTATATTATTTTTATTTATTTTTAATTAATTTATATTTTATTTTGTAGGAAATTAATCACTAGTGGCATTGTTGAAATTTCTGCAAGAAGTTGGGGGCAAAATTGTAATTTCCAAAAATTGGAATAGCCGCGCATGGCGCGCATAGGCAGCCAAAACACGGAGATCAAACGATGTCGTTTCAATCAGAAACTGCTGGCGTCCGCGCAATGCGCGGTAATGGATGAAACGGATATGAAACGGCGTCGTTTCAAGGATGTGGCAGAAGAAAAGTCTGCGCAATGCGCGGATGTTCAGCGGAAATAAAAAAAATATAACGCGCGTTGACCAAGTCAACGTCGCGTTTGGCTGGCGCATTAATTTCGGATTCCGCGAATTTTGAGATTTTTTTGATTTCAAATTGGATTTTAATTCCTATTAGGGTTTGGAAAAATAAATCCTATTAGGGTTTGGATATATTTTAGGCCTATAAATACATGACAAAGGGAGAGCACATACACACAATAACCTAGAGATACATTGAAACATTGAAGCAAAGGAGACAACATCAAAGGTTCAAGAATTGGAGATTGAAGAAGCGCTACAAAATATTTTATCCTTTATTCTTTTTTCTTTAATTTTTGCTAAGATGTTGTTTAATCTGTGGAATTCTTTTTATTTATTTATGAACTAATTTTATTTTAAGATTACAATAGAACCCAATGTTTAGTATAAATTAATTCTCTCTTGTTTCAATTATTAATCTTTATAATTCATTTATCATATTTTATGCTTACATGTTATAATTGTTTGACCATACAATTACTTTATTTCCTAGATGGCATTGGAAGATAAAATCTAGGTTTTGATCTAAATATGATAACATGCATTACGTATAAAATAAGAATATATTTATATGTTGCATGTAAATGTTTTGGGAAATTTAAACTTAAAGAATTTATTCTTAATTATTTTACATAGGAATATAGTAAAATAATTAGAATAGATATTTTTGTCAAACTCTTGGAAAAGGTTTAATAAATATTTATGAATTTCCACTTAATGAATTGTATCGATTAAATAGTTGTCAAGAGAGTGAAAATATTTTTACGAAACATTGGGGGAAATTGTAGTCTTAACTTTTAAATCTGATATTTATCTTTGCTTAATAATTTGCTTATTTTAGTTAATTAATTTAATTCCATAAAATTTGAATCGGTTGTTTAAATAAAATTGAGTTGATATAAAATTAGTACTTGAATATTATTATTATTATTATTTTCTCGTGGGATCGATACTTTACTTACTATTATATTATTTGTTGGCCACTTATACTTGCGTGAATTTGTCTATACATAAATCTAACAACAAGTTTTTGGCGCCGTTGTCGGGGAAATATTTTTAATAATTAGTTCAATATTAGTTACAATCAATTCGATTTTAATTTAAACGTTTTTAATTTTCTGTATTATTTGCTTTTGCAGGTTTTCATCTAAAAGTGTTAGTAGTTGCAAGTTATCGATCATAGCTTAAAATTTCGGTAACGTAACATTACGTTTTCCTGGAATTTTAAGGTTTGGGGATACGGAAGTTGTGTATGAAGACGAGATCGAAGGGACAAGAGCCAACTCCATACGTAGACGAGATCGAGAGAAGGTGCCGAGCCTTGAAAAGAGTTTGCCAAGAAATCGAACAGAAACAAAGCAACATGGAGGCTGAAGAGCAGAAATCATTAAGGGACTACGCAGTGCCACGAGTCACGGAGATCCAATCAAGCATTCAAAGGCCCGCAATTCAGGCTAATACCTTTGAGATCAAGCCTGGTACAATCCAAATGATTCAAAACTCTGTGCAGTTTGGGGGTTTACCGAATGATAACCCAAACGATCACTTAGTTAGCTTCTTGGAGATTTGTGACACCTTCAAGTACAATGGTGTTATGGAGGATGCAATTCGACTCAGACTATTTCCTTTCACACTCCATGATAAAGCAAAGAGCTGGCTTCATTCACTACCGACAGGTTCTATCACTACATGGAATGATTTAGCGCAGAAGTTTCTCGCAAAATTTCTCCCACCAGCCAAAACAGCTAAGATGAGGAACGATATCACTTCTTTCGTTCAGCATGATGCAGAATCACTCTATGAAGCGTGGGAAAGATTTAAGGACTTGCTGCGATGATGTCCTCACCATGGCATTCCCAAATGGCTACAAGTCCAGACGTTTTACAACGGTTTATTTATTAATACAAGGACGAGTATCGATGCAACGGTAGGAGGAGCATTGATGGCCAAGAATTTTGATGATGCTTACGAGTTGCTGGAGACAATGGAAGCAAATAATTATCAATGGCCATTTGTAAGGATGAATCAACCAAAGGTGGCTGGAATTTATGAGGTAGATGCGGTGACGGCATTGGCAGCACAAGTTGCTACATTAACAAAGAAGATCGATGCTTTAGGAGTAAAGCCGATACAGAATATAGCAGTTATTTGTGATTTATATGCAGGAAGCCATCCAAGTGAACAATGTGCAATCAACGCAGAATCAGTTCAGTTCGTTGGAAATTACAACAAGCAGCAAAATAACAACAATTACAATCCAGGGTGGATGAATCATCCAAATTTCTCATGGAGCAACAATCAAGCACAACAACCTACTCTAAAACAACCATACCTACCGGGATTTCAGAATCAAGTCCCACCACAGCAGGAGAAGAAGACAAATTTGGAGGAGTTACTTTTTAGGTACATTGCAAAGAACGAGACAAGGATAAACAGTCAGGAAGTCTCAATCCAGAACCTAGAAAATCAGATGGGGCAGCTTACTAATGCCATCAACAATCGCCCCCAAGGCACCTTACCAAGAAACACGGAGGTCAATCCTAGACGAGATGGTAAAGAACAATGCAAGGCAATAACACTTCGTAGCGGTAAGAAGTTACCCGAAGTTGTTGAGGAAACTCCCAATCAGTCACAGAAAGATGATAGTGAGGGTGACAAGCAAGATGAAAGTAATGGAGAGCATGAGACCCCAATGTCAAAGAAAGATGCAGGCAAACAGAGCTCGATTGTACCACCTGTGCCTTTCCCCCAACGACTGCAGAAATCAAAGTTGGAAAAACAATTCTCAAAATTTCTGGAAGTGTTCAAGAAGCAGCGGATCAACATTCCATTTGCCAATGCACTGGAGTAGATGCCGAGCTATGTAAAGTTCATGAAAAATATCTTATCCAAGAAGAGAAAGTTAGGCAAATTTGAAACAGTGGCGTTAACTGAAGAGTGCAGCGCAATACTTTAAAAGAAGTTACCACCAAAGCTCAAGGATCCGGGTAGCTTCACAATTCCATGCACGATTGGCAAAAAATTCTTTGGAAGAACGTTATGTGATTTGGGAGCCAGTATCAACTTGATGCCGCTCTCAATTTACTAGCAGTTGGGATTAAAAGAAGCAAAACCTACGAATGTCACACTGCAGCTTGCAGACAGATCACTCACTTATCCACGGGGCATAGTTGAAGACGTGTTAGTCAAGGTGGACAAATTTATTTTTCCAGCTGATTTCATAGTCTTAGACTTTGAGGAAGATCGGGATATACCGATTATACTTGGGCGCCCATTCTTGGCCATAGGGAGAACACTAATTGATGTGCAAAAAGGCGAATTAACTATGAGAGTTCAAGATGAAGAGGTGACCTTTAAGGTGTTTAATGCAATGGAATCTCAAAGTGGTCAAGAAGAATCTTTCAGATTAATGTTGGGGGTTTGAAAGGTCAGTGTTATTGGAGGAAGAAGGATGAACGCAAGTTTGGGGGTTTCAAGTCTCAAGGAAAAGTTACGCGGGTGTTCAAGGCATGGCTTCCAAAGTAATTCATCAAGCATAAATTCGATCCAGACTAGAGAAAAGGGAGTAGTCAGGCTGAGACTTAAAAACAAGCACTTATTGGGAGGCAACCCAAGTTTTAATTTTAATTTTTTAATTTAATTTAATTTTATTTTTAGTAGTTTTTATTTTAGTAGTAAATTTTAGTTTTTTTTAATATTTTATTTTATTATTGTTTTTGTTTTGTTTCAGGTTATTTATGCAGCTCAGACTTAGCAGATGAGGAGAAAAAATGCTATATATTCAGGGAAGTCCCTTGTTCTTAATTTTCTTTATTTTATGCATTGAGAACAATGTCTGTTTTAAGTTTGGGGGTGTGGGTAAATTTGAAAGAATTTACAAAAAAAAATTTGTTTTTAATTTTAAAATTTTGTGAGTAAATTCATTGTAAACCCTCACGAGACATAACTCGTCCACTTGGGGTAACCATGGGGTTTAAAGGCTTGTTGCACATGCTAAGTGCAATCGTGTTTTCTACGAAAATAGGATAACTTAGTTTTTAGGTAGAGTCTCCTGGGCAATGAATTAATGGAATTAAATTATGGTCGATGAATTTTTTTTTAGTTTTTATTTAATAACTTTTGGAAAATGGATAAATTATTGCATAGTTTAAATTTTGGCTATTTATTGGTTATTATTTTATTTGAGATCCTTTAAATTTTTATGCACATGTCCATTTGTTTAAGCTAGTTTTTAACTTAAGAGAAGTTTATTGGGTTAAATGCTCATGATAGATATTTTTGAATTATATATTTTTATTTGATCATAACTTGAAGCGAAATTGTGGTAAAATATAATTTTGGAGAGATGAGTTAAGTAAATTTTTTGGGATTATTAAAATTAATTTATTTTATGAAAAAAAAAATAGTTAAGAGAATTATGTGATGAGTTGAGATAGAGCGTAAAACGCACTCACTCATGAATATGTGATGAGAAGCGAGATGAAGCGTAAAACGCACTCGTTGGTGAAATGGAGCATAAAATGCACTCACAAAGGTTGGAAAAAAAATGAAAAAATGGGATGAAGCATAAAATGCACCCATTTAATTGGAAAAAAGAGCTTAAAAGAAAATTAATAATCCTAGTGGTGATTAAAAGATGAAATACTTTTTGATCTCCTAAGTTATATTTGCATGTATTAGCTTTGAGTGATGTGAAAAATAAAAATATAGAGTTTTGTTGTATATATATTTTTGATATCTTTTATGTGGCATTTAATTACGTGACCGGATCTAAGTTTTTTTCGCTAGTTTGATACATTTGGATTCACAGACACACGAATGGTCTTGAATGGAGTAAGATTAATAAATATGTTGAAATTTCATGGTTTGCATAATTTTGAAATTTTCTTTAAGTTATCATTTAAAAATCTTTGAGGTTAAAGTTGAAATTCATATTGATTCATTGCTTGAGTTGCTCGAGTAATTTTTGGTAATTTGGTAGAATTTTAGTTTTGATTTTTGTTTTGCTTGAGGGCAAGCAAAGAGTTAAGTTTGGGGGTATTTGATAATTAGATTTTATATCTATTTATTTAATATTTTTAGAATTAATTATTTGTGAGTTTTTAAGTATTTTTAGTAATTTAAGTGTTTTATTTAATGTTATGAATTATTATTATTTTTATTTATTTTTAATTAATTTATATTTTATTTTGTAGGAAATTAATCACTAGTGGCATTGTTGTAATTTTTGCAAGAAGCTGGGGGAAAAATTGTAATTTCTGAAAATTGGAATAGCCGCGCATGGCGCGCATAGGCAGCCAAATCACGGAGATCAAGCGATGTCGTTTCAATCAGAAATTGCTGGCGTCCGCGCAATGCGCGGTAATGGATGAAACGGACATGGAACGACGTCGTTTCAAGGACACAGCAGAAGAACAGTCCGTGCAATGCGCGGATGTTCAGCGAAAATAAAAAAAAATATAACTTGCGTTGACCAAGTCAACGCCGCGTTTGGCTGGCGCATTAATTCCGGATTCCGTGAATTTTGAGATTTTTTTGATTCCAAATTGGATTTTAATTCCTATTAAGGTTTGAAAAAATAAATCCTATTAGGGTTTGGATATCTTTGAGGCCTATAAATCCATGACAAAGGGAGAGCACATACACACAATAACCTAGAGATACATTGAAACATTGAAGCAAATGAGGCAACATCAAGGGTTCAAGAATTGGAGATTGAAGAAGCGCTACAAAATATTTTATCCGTTATTCTTTTATCTTTAATTTTTACTAAGATGTTGTTTAATTTATGGAATTCTTTTTATGTATTTATGAACTAATTTTATTTTAAGATTAAAATGGAACCCAATGTTTAGTATAAATTAATTCTCTTTTGTTTCAATTATTAATCTTTATAATTCATTTATCATATTTTATGCTTACATGTTATAATTGTTTGGCCATACAATTATTTGATTTTCTAGATGACATTGGAAGATAAAATCTAGGTTTTGATCTAAATATGATAACATGCATTACGTATAAAATATGAATATATTTATATGTTGCATGTAAATGTTTTGGGAAATTTAAACTTAAAGAATTTATTTTTAATTATTTTACATAAGAATATAGTAAAATAATTAGAATAGATATTTTTGTTAAACTCTTGGAAAAGGTTTAATAAATATTTATGAATTTTCACTTAATGAATTGTATCGATTTAATAGTTGTCAAGAGAGTGAAAATATTTTTACGAAACATTGGGGGAAATTGTAGTCTTAACTTTTAAATCTGATATTTATCTTTGCTTAATAATTTGCTTATTTTAGTTAATTAATTTAATTCCATAAAATTTGAATCGGTTGTTTAAATAAAATTGAGTTGATATAAAATTAGTACTTGAATATTATTATTATTATTTCCTCGTGGGATCGATACTTTACTTACTATTATATTATTTGTTGGCCACGTATACTTGCGTGAATTTGTCTATACATAAATCTGAGAACAAGTTTTTGGCAAGATTTTTTGTTGACAATTTCTTTATTAAATCCATGTGTATATGTTCCAACCTCTTGTGCCATAGATTTGCTATGTATTTCATGGCTGATAAGCAAATTTCTTTATCTTGTTGCTCAAAATAAATAGTATATATATTTCATTCTCTTTGTGCAACTAGAGTCAATTGTTAGTATTATGAAAAATAGAGCATTTATCTTTTTCAAATTTAACTTGATTACCACTATCCATTAATTGACTTATACTAATAAAATTAAATCCTAAACCTTTGACAAGATGGACATTATCAATACTAATCTCACGATTCTCTATTTTACCTTTTTCGATTATCTCACAAGTCTTGTTATCTCCAAACGTAACGGTTCCATTTTTCTTTTTGAGAGATAATTTCAAGAATTTACTCGTCACCCGTCATGTGTCGAGAGCATCCACTATCTAAAACCACTTTTGAGATGAAACTTTTTCTTTGAAGTATACCTGCAATAAGAATACAGTTTACTGTTTTGGTACCTATTTCTATTTGGGTCCATTTGTGTTAGTAACATGCAATTCATTTTTCTTTATCCATATCTTCTTAACTTTCTTGTTGCAATTTGAATGCTTTTTAGTTCCACAATTGTTACAAGTAATTAAAGGAGAACAATAATTTAATTTAAATTATGATTTTACTATCTTTATATTGTTCTTTTTAGATGCTTCTTGATAACCAATCCATTGTCTTTCATAACTAGGTCTTTGTTTTTCCAACATGATCGTTAGATTTTCTTCTCCTTGAACAAACCTAGCCAATGATGATTTTAATGATTCAATTTCTTTTTGTAATTCTTTAGTTTTACCATCATTTTCTTTTATGCATGTATTATCATTAAAGGCATTAATGCACACATCTCTCATTCTTATTTCATTTCTTAATTTTTCATTTTCTCTATTCAACTGATTAATTGTATTATAAAGTATTTTATTATAATTATCTAGATAATCAATTTTAGTATTTAAAATTTTCACATATTGGGATGGTATTTCCGTTTCTTCTTTTTCTTCAACAAAAGTATCAACTTCATTCATTAGAGTATATATTAACTCTTTTAAATACATGTTCTTTTCTTTTAATTTCTCATTTTCTTATTTCAATAAATTATACTCATTAAAGTTTACCTCACTTATTTTTCCTTCAAGTCACATGAAGCACACTTGAGCTATCTCGTCATTTACATCAATTTCTACATCTGAATCATAACTCCAAGTGACTAGTGCTTTCTTCTTGTTGTTTTTGAAATTTCATTTTCCTTTGTTCTTCAATTGAAAGCAGTCCTTTTTGAAGTGACTTGGACGACCATATTCAAAACAATGTTTCTTCATTTGACTTTCCCTTGAACTTGTTGGATGGCATGAAATTCCTCCTTTTTGTTTTTCCTTTGTAACATCCCTTTTAGTTTTCTAGAAAGCATAACAATTTCTTCATCTAAGTCGTAACTTGATTCATCTTCTTTTCCTACATTAAGAGTTAGCACTTTCTTTCTAGAAGTTTCCTCCTCATCATCATATCTTTTTAATTGATGTTCATATTCTTCTAATTCTCCAAATAAAGTTAAAGTATCCATAATATAAATAATAGAAGAATCTTGAAGAATGGTTACTTTTGATGCAAACCTC
Source organism: Hedera helix (assembly GCA_947179155.2). Classification (NCBI taxonomy): domain Eukaryota; kingdom Viridiplantae; phylum Streptophyta; class Magnoliopsida; order Apiales; family Araliaceae; genus Hedera; species Hedera helix. The sequence goes on from OX359266.1 coordinate 25,955,237, forward strand.
TTGGGCATAGCCCATAGTATCTTTCGGTTGATTTCACTTTGAGGAATCATCTTGTCAAGTAGCTTTAACGAGTTCATGAGCACTAGAAACCTGGCATGAGCTTCCTTGATAGTCTCTTCCTTTTCTAGCTTGAACATCTCATAATCGTGCATGAGTATACTTAACTTTAGTTCCCTTACCTTAGATGTTCCTTCATGGCTCACCTTTTAAGTATCTCATATCTCTTTGGCCGTGTTGCATGATGATACTTTATCTATTTTAGACTGCACCATGCCACTAAGTAGAGTGTTCATCGCCTTTGAGTCATAGAATGTCATGTACATTTCGGTTGAGTCCATTTTGGTTAGTGCTTTTGTTGTACCATCATCACTCCTTGGAATAACTGGACCATTCTCCATGACCCACCATTCCCAAGGATCTCTCTTAAGATAGATCCTCATCCGAAACTTTCAAAAGTTGTAGTTCTCGGTTCAATGTAGCAATGGAGGTCGATTTGTTGATTGCCCTTCTTGAACGTTGCTTCCAAAATGTATCATAGCAAGATCTTATCCTAGAAGTCACCTTTAAGACCAAGATAAGTAGAGCCAAGCTCTGATACCAATTAAAATATGTGTAGGCACACTTAGAAGGGGGTTAAATAAGTGTGTGGGTAAATAGTATCCAATTTTTGCAAATTACTAAAACAGTTTGTGATGCAGTATGCTAGATTATGAAAACAGTTTACTGAGTCTCAAAATTAGTCTGCCAGATAGAATTTTTAGTTTGCTGAATACGTAAATAGTTAACTATATCATGGATTTAGTTTGTTAAAAATAGAAACAATTTCCTGTAAAAGAATTTTAACTTGCTGTATATAAAAACAGTCTACTGTATTAAAGATTTAATTTGTTATATATTCGATACAATAAACCGTTTAGAATATGTTAATGCATATTAAAAACTCAAAACATGCAACACGATAAATACCAAACAATCATAAGAACACCACGATTTTTACATGGTTCGACCCCTAACCTATTTTCTAATGGCTTACTCCACGTCTTATATCAGTTGATATTGGATACTTCTTTTATTTATAAACTTTTTCAAATATACTTTTACAATTCAAATTCTCAAACTTTGAGGACTTATCTTCCTTGAGTACATATGCTCACTTGTGCAAATCAATGCACCCTTCGAGTACAAGTACTCACCAAACTTTTAAGCTCCCTTAGAATTTAATTGTAAAACCACCTAACCCAATTGGTTTAGACAACACAGAATATAAATTGGTTACACAATAACTATGATCAAAGCAAAGAGAGATAAATTAATTCAAGGCTTAAATTCTATATGCAATGATAAACTATGAGGGTAAGAGATATCACCAATAAAGCTCACAATATAAGGATGCCGAAAACTGAATTTAGTTGCTTTGATTTTAATATTTTCAACAGTGCCAGACTTCACCCAATGAGAATAACAATTTAAGCCAAGAGGATGAAGTATAAAGCTTAATAGAAACACTTGTATATATTGTATCTTATCTCTGTTTAGTGTATGTCTTCGGAAAGGGAGAAGGATGCTATACACACACACACACACACACACACACACATAACTTTTCTTAGTTGTTTGACCCATACATGGTAGGTGACCATTTTGATCAATCACAGATTATCACAAATCTGTTTAGACATAAATTTAAGCAAATTATGTTCAGCAGGATTGATACCGTTAGCTTTGACTGATTTAGTTTCATCGATCACCTTAATTGATATATGAAGAATATTTAATTCCATTTACTAAGGAAATTCCTCAATTAATTAATCTACCTAATATGAAAACTATAATGCTCAGTTCTCTAGATTTGAATAATGAAACATTTGATTGTTATAATCCCATGATTTTCTATTCAATTAAGACTAACATGGAAAGTCCAAATCATTAATTGATATGATTATAAATGGAAGGTCCAAAAATCTGTTTAAGCTTTTTAGTTTCAAATCGTGATTGATTATTTCTTTTTAGAATTGATTTTGAAAATTCAAAATAAGTTTTCATGTATGCAATGCAATCTAAAAGCCTTGATTGAATTTAAAACTCTAGCTAAGATCTTACATTGATTCCTGAGAGTCTCGATTTAAAATTTGTCTAGCTTTAATAACTCTACAAACTCGATCTAACTTGGTTATGTAGCCTGATGTATAACAGTTTCTATCTATTACAATTCAGTCCAGTTTGCAGCATGATGTATTGATTCAGTTTATAGCTTGTTGTATTGATGCATATAACTGATTTCACATTCAGGATGTTATATAGCCTATTGTATGATTAGTATATAATACAAAAACTTAGTATACATATAAAGTCATTATCAAAGCATAATGATGGAGTGTGACTAAGTCGACACGAATTAGTTTTGTAATAAAGATTAATTAGGCCCATGTAATTATATGAGAATTAAATTGGCTAAGTCCCATGTATGTGTGTACAAGGTGTGGAAATTAGTATGGCCCAACCTTTATTTATAGTAAGGAAAGACGTGGGAGTATTTTTGAAGCCCAAATGTTAGTCCATGTTAAAGTCTAAACTAGCCCAACATGTAGCCCAAATCAAGGTCCACGTGTTTTACCAAAACTAGAGTACTCCAAACTATATATAAAAAACAAAAAAAAATGGGGCTATGACTAGGATGTTGGACCTTGTGATGGTCAAAATTTGGAACAATGTGTAAGTTTTAATTCCTTGATTATTGCATTTTTGAGCATTGCAAAAGGAGCCTTAAAATGCTCTTAATGCACACCTTTTTACATAATTTAAGGAACTATGTTGGGATAAGGTTTAATTAAGCTTACTTAGCAAGTGTTGGGTGATTAGCAATGAATAATTGTGTGTTATGGGAACTCTGTAAATAAATACTCCCACCAACACATTAAAAATGTTAGCCAAAGTTCTAAGTGTTGGAAGGATATAAGAAAAGAGAAAAGAGAAAAAATAGCAAAGTGAGAGAGAACTCTTGAAGAAGGGAGGAAGCTTTTAAGGTTAGGAAAGAGCAAGCATAGTCCAGAGCCTCAACAAATTCTTAGCAAAAAGGAAAAGGACCACTAGAAGGTATAAAATCTACTAAACCTAACTCTTTAAGTTTCTTGTATATATATATATATATATATATATATATATATATATATATAGATGACGGCGGAAGCAAAGCAGAAAGGCCATAACGCTAAGAGAATAAGGGGTGAACTACTCACTCACGTGGTAAGAAAATATTTTGAAAATTATTTTAATATATGCAGTATGTATGCAGTATGAAGGAAATGGGGAAAAGGGACCTTCAGTTGAATATAGGATGCATAATTTATGCTCTGGCCAACAGATGCCAGTCCAATGCAAAACAAATAAGTTTACTAAAATAACTTCTTTGATTATTTTTAAAACAATTACAAAGATTGACTCAAGAAATAAGAAGAAGTAATAGAAACTGAAGATTGGTCATAGAAGGAGCTCTGAGTCTTCTTAAGTTTCTTACCAAAATTATCCTATGGGTTCGCAGTCTGCCTAAACAAATGAGTTCAGTTACCTTTTATAGAATAAGGAACGAACTTTTACATGATTGCGAATAGTTATTATTACAAAAGCAAACGAATACAGACGTAAAATTTTTACAAAAATAAATTATTACAGACATTTTATTTTCCTAAACAGTGACTATTGTCAGAACACCTTCACTTTTGGCTACTTTCGGCAGAAAAAGCAGTAGCATATGGCTAAAAGCACATTAGGTGCGTCTTTTGGCAGAAAATAATAGGCTGGCATGGGCCAGGACTTTCGACAAAAAAAGCAGCAATATGTGACTAAAAGCACATTGGGTGCATCTTTTGGCAGAAAATAATTGGCTGGTGTGGGCCATGAATAACTTTTGACCAGATTCCCTACAAAAGGGTCAAGAAAATAGATCTTGAGCATCTTGGAGGGAAATGGATCCATATGGATCCTTACTTGAAGAAGCTTGACTAGAAGATGACACTGTTTCGGAACTGTCATCACTTTGTTGGTGTAGCTCAGAGACTCTAGCTTTAATAGCATTGGCCATTAATTTTAATTCTTTAACCGAACAACTGGACAAATCAACAGAGCCAGAAGGGCTTGATTTTTCCTTTTTAACTTTGGAAGTTCTAGGGATGGAAGATGAAATTGGTTTAACTGGAGTTGGGGGAAATTCGATTTGGACTTGTTTGACAATTCGATTAACATCAAACTTATCCCACCATTTGACAAAGAAAATTCTGGTTACTACCGGAAGTTGACTAGGAGGAATGTTATACTGTCAATTTAAAATCCAAGGGATTTTATATTTACTAAAAAGTCGAAGTAGAATGGGGATAACTTCATTTCTTGAATTAAAGGGGGAGTTATTACTAAAATGGTCGATTTGAGCAAGAAGGAGTTTAGGAAGAATATAACTCAGAGGACCATATCTGGACCACCAAATGGTAAACCAGAAAGGAATTTGACTTTTAAATTTGTGGTTGAATTAGAGGAACCACGAATGATTGAAAGAAGGATTCTGGTATAGGAAAACTCTATGCCAGACTTCCATGTAATCATAGTAATTGAAATAACTTTCTTCTTTAGTAATCATAGGGTTATTAGGATTAGTAAGAGGATAGAGATCAGAGAGATGATTTTCCCATGGTGGAGAAATTTGCTTAATATAAAGAGATTGGTAAAGAACTTTGGTTGAATCATCTCGAGCATAAATTGGTTTAATTGCAACTGATTCAGTTTGGAGAAGAATATCTTTATAAAAGGTTAATGACTTATGGGAAGCAAAAGGGATAGAATGTCATCCAGGGGAAAAAAATTGGGCGGTAAGTTTAATAGGGTTATTTTTAGGGTTCATCGAGGGTTCAATATAGAACAGGTTAACTTCATAGCTGGGATTATATTCAGCTTTAGGGTAAATTGGAATGGTTGGCTGGACTTGGCTTTCGAAGGGGTCGAAAGGCTTAGGTTGACTGACCAGGGCTGAACTGTAAGGTTTAGGAATTTGTCCTAAAACTTGGAATTTGGTTGTCAGTGACTAAGGAGGATAACTTGGGTGAGGAACGATTATTCCTGTTATTAGAGAAGGAGAAGAAGAACTTACTGCAGTTTTACTTTTACCACCGCGGCTGGAAGAAGCACTACATCGCACACTCATTGGGAATGGGATATGGGTTTGATTCTTGAATTGAGAAATTCTCTAGTTAGCAAATCAGGAATAGAATTATTACTTCCTTTAATAAATTCAATATCAAATTCAAAAATACTTAATAAGGCTTGCCATCTAGCAAAAATCTGTTTAGAGACAATATTTTCAACATCCTTTTCTAAAACATATTTTGTTGATTTGCAGTCCAGTCGGACTAAAAACTTTTGATTTAATAAATCGCTTTGAAATTTGTTAATACATAAAACTAATGACAAAATTTCTTTTTTAATAATAGAATAATTGAGTTGAGTAGAATCCCAAGCATGAGAATAGAAAGATACAATTTGCTCAGGAGAAGTATGAGTTAACTTTTGTTTGAGAATACCACCAAGTCCATTATCGGAGGCATCGATTTCAACTATTTTGAATGTAGAAGGATGAGCAAATGTAGAAGGATGAGCAATGCTAAGACAAGGCAAAGTTTGAACGTATTGTTTAATATGTTGCATGATGGAAGAATGAAGATCAGTCTAAGGAGGAGGATTGGACTGTAGTCATTGAAATAAAGGTTTACATTGTTTTCTCAGATCTTTATAAAATTCATTGATGTAATTCAAAGATCCTAAAAATCTTTGGAGTTGTGTTCTATCAAGGATTTTATCAGGGAACTTATTAGCAAACTGAATGGATATGACTATTGGCTGAATGGTGCTATATTGAATGTGGTAACCAAAGAATTTAACTCTAGTTTGGAAAAGGTTGAATTTAGTAGATGATAAAACTAATCCATTAGTTCTGACCGTATTAATGAAAAAATTTAAATGTTTCCAGTGTTCTTCAATGGAGTTGGAAAATATAAGAACATCATCAATAAAAACAATAGCAAAGTGACTGAAAGGGTTTAAAATATCATTCATAATATTCTAAAATTCACTAGGGGTATTTTTAAGACCGAATGACATTACATTCCATTCGTAATGGCCGAAAGGAGCATTAAATGCGGTTTTGTACCGGTCATCCTCATGGATCCGGATTTGCCAAAATTCGCTCTTAGGATCAAATTTACTAAAAACAACAACTTGACTTAATCTCTTAACTAGGTCTTTCTTATTGGGTAATGGATACCGAATCCATTCTAAAACTTTATTAAAAGGTTTATAATTAATAACTAGTCTAGGAACTCCTCTTTCTATCTTAGAATTCTTATTGACATAGAAAGCAGGATAAGACTAGGGAGATTTATTTTTTCTTATTAGTCCTTTACTTCATAAGTCTTCAATTTCCTTTTTACAATATTCTAATTATTCATGATTCATTTGGATAGGTCTAGCTTTAGTAAGAATTAAGTGTTCTTTAAATTCTTTAGCATAGGGCAATTTGACTATATGTTTTTTCCTATGCCAAAAAGCATGAGGTAGATCAGAACAAATAGTTGGAATTACATTATCAGCAAATTCTTTTATTTTATTTTCTAAAGAATGATCATTTTTTAATTTTTCTTCAACACATTTATAGTTGATTTCTTCTTTTAAATAATTTAAATGGTTGTGCTTATTATTTTATATATTTAAATTTTTTGAAATAGATTTTTCTTGAATAAATTTAAGATATTTATTTCTAGGTTTAGATATGAAAGAAAAAGTGACATTTTGACCTAAATGTTTAGTGGTGAAACCATATGTATTAGTAGTAAAAGGATATAATAAATATATAATGGTAGGATAATTAAAAGTAAGTCTAATTGAATTATATTATAAGTCCAATTAATGTATTAAACTAAGTTAAATTAATTAACCTAGTAGTCCATATAATTTAATTTGAACATTGATTTATGTAATAATTAACCAAGCCCAATGCTTGTTTTAATTAAATGCAACATAGGGTATTTAATGTTAGCCCAATGTAACAATTAAATTGAGTCCAATCAAATAAAATGAATTAGCCCAATATATTTAATTCTAAGGTCCAAAGTGGAGCCCAATATACAAGTATATGTGAATATGTATACATATATTGGTGTATATATATATAGATACTTATATAATGATATATGACATAAAAATAAAGCCAAAGTGGTGTAATAAATTACAAATCCCGAATTTTGGGGCCCACATAGATGTGAAGGTTGCTTATTGGTTGATTTGGGGTACAAAGTTGGTTTAACAACTCCCCACCAACCCTAGTCAATCAAATGGTCATTCAAAAGGTCTATCAATTGGTCATTCAAGCTATAGTAAGCTTGATTAACCCTTAATTTCACCAATGCTAGTTGATTAGTGGAAGTTGATGGAGATTAAGGTGGTTCTATAAATAGAATGCATCACCAATGAGTTAGGTTGTTAGTTATTTTGCTAGAGCACAAGAGAGAAAATAGAGAGCATTCTAGAGAAAAGCAAGCAAACACTTGTGAGTTAAAGGAGATTGCTAGAGGAGGAGCTTAGTGGATGTCACATAGTTTCATAGCATACTTTGGCAGGAGAAGAAGAAGAGCATCTATGTATAAAAGGTTAAAAAGTGCTCTAAACATTTCTTAGTTCATTTTTATAGTTTAGATATGATTTGAACGGTTAAAATGTATTTTTAACCGATCAAAAGTTATTTTGATGATCTAGAAGTCTAAAACTATGATATATAGGTATATTCATGGTTTGATATAGTTAATACATGTATTTGTATGGGTGGTACGCAAAGAATTAGAAGGAAATTCCATATTGTGATTACCAGTAAAATCCTAGGTGGTTCGATCTTTAAATTTCGTGTCAAATATTTTCAAAAATATGATTGAACCATGAAATATTGTAAAACAAGAAGTTAGAAAGACAACAACACTAAGTTGGTGCCATTTGGAAGTGTAGAGTTTATTATATTCAAATTTGAACCATTAAAACCAAGGATTTGTGATTTTAGTTTTCACTTTGTCCTTGTGAGCAGTTTTTGGTCTAGTTACGTTCAGAATTTGGATTTGTGTTCTAAATAGAAGTTGTAGAGGGGGAAATTCTGATAATAATAGACTCAAGAATTACCCAAAAATATTTTAAAATGATGAAGTTATGGCTGTCGGAACGTCGGAGGGTCGAGCAGTCAAAAAGTTGACTTCCGGACATATATGGCTGACGCAGCCGCGTCACGGACTGACGCAGCTGCGCCAGAACAATCTACCTAGCAGATTTTGTCAGCTCCGGGTCGGGTCGGTCCGGGTTGGGTCGGGTCGGTCCGGGTCGGGTCGGGTCGGTCCGGGTCGAGTTTTCTTTGAAAAATTAAGTTGAAATAAGTGTAAAATGAATGTGTTTGGTTATTAAACCAATATATATGAAATCCATTAATCATTAATTGGTAACTAAATGTTTAAAATAAAGACTAAAGTTAACACAATTAAAAAGTTAACTATTGATATTATTTGAAGATTATTAAAATATTATTAAATGATCAATAATATTAGTATATGATTAAAAAGTTATTAAATGATGAATAACATTTGTAAATGATTAAAATATCATTACATGGTTAATAATATTAATAAGAGATTAAAATATTATTAAATAGTTAATAATATTAATAAGTGATTATTAAATGATTAATAATATTAATGAGTGATTAAAATATTATTAAATGGTTAATAATATTAATGAGAGATTAAAATATTATTAAATGGTTAATAATATTAATGAGAGATTAAAATATTATTAAATGGTTAATAATATTAATGAGTGATTAAAATATTATTAAATGGTTAATAATATTAATGAGTGATTAAAATATTATTAAATGATTAATAATATTAATGAGTGATTAAAATATTATTAAATGGTTAATAATATTAATAAGTGATTAAAATATTATTAAATGGTTAATAATATTAATGAGAGATTAAAATATTATTAAATGGTTAATAATATTAATGAGTGATTAAAATATTATTAAATGGTTAATAATATTAATGAGTGATTAAAATATTATTAAATGATTAATAATATTAATGAGTGATTAAAATATTATTAAATGGTTAATAATATTAATAAGTGATTAAAATATTATTAAATGGTTAATAATATTAATGAGTGATTAAGATATTATTAAATGGTTAATAATATTAATAAGTGATTAAAATATTATTAAATGGCTAATAATATTAATATGTGATTAAAATATTATTAAATGATTAATAATATTAATAAGTCATTAAAATATTATTAAAAGATTAATAATATTAATAAGTGAGTAAAATATTATTAAATAGTTAATAATATTAATAAGTGATTAAAACATTATTAAATGGTTAATAATATTAATAAGGAATTAAAATATTATTAAATAATTAATAATATTAATAAGTTGGTTAAGTTTACTGACATGTCCAACTAGGTTTGTTGGGCTAGGATTTTTGTCCGGAACATAAGGGTTCGTTTATCGGACAACTAAAGAGTTAATAATTTGAAGTTAAGGTCTTAAGTTAAGAGTAATTAAAAGTCCTGGTAGCTAATGATGAAAGTAGTATGCCCTCAAGTCAATCACATTTGATGTGATAAGCATATACTTTGTAATCTTGTTCGTTTATTAATAAAAGTATCAAGGCAAATCTTTATTCATGATTAATTACTAGAATTAATCAAATGGATAAACCCATAGTTTTCGAGCAATGTTTTTAGAACCATGATGATGATCATGCTAATGAGCTCTAAATTCAAGATAGCTCAAAACTAAAATTGTTCCTAATCGTGGGATCACTAAAATGGGGATTAGTGAATCCGGATAGATTAGTACATACTATGTTTGCTCTTATGAAGAGGATGATTGATCTCATAATCATTTGTGTAGAGACACTAAAGCAAGTATGTAGGTGCTTATTAGAGAATAAGTTCACTGAACGTGACTCGCTCAAGGAACACCTAATGGAGTCTTACTTGCCTGTCAATAGGAGTTCCTTTTGTGATAGTAGTACAAGTGATCCTTGGACTTGAGATCATCATAGTATCTTGTGTATGATGAATTATGTTTTGACATATTCCTTAAAACCTTTAGGGTTTATCAAAGGGTATGATCGGATATAATAAGTCATACATGGAGATAGGTGAATGATCAACAAAGAATCTACCACTTCTAGTAAAAGAAGAGAATGTCCTATGCGATTCGATAAATGACAACTCAGTAGTCCTTGGCCAAGGCAGAATGAAAATTAGAAAATAGTTTCTAATTTACATTAATTAGAGTTATTCATTTAAGGATCGAAATGCATATAATCAAATCAAATAAGACTTGATAGTAATACCATGTCTTATATTTGATTGGGACGTTGTGAGGTAGAAGGATTGAATTGTACGGTAACTATTCGCTGAATAGGTTCTTTTGTGATTAAATGTTGAAATCTATATTATCTGGAAAGTCGTTGATCGCTAAGGGGGCTTACCCTTATTATGGAATAAATATTATTTATTTAAATGAATTAAATAGTTTAATTTATTTATATAAATAAGATTAGAATAGTTCTAATTAATTTATTCTATAACCGGTTTAATATGGAGAATCTAAAGGGTCACACCGCAAAAGGAAAATAATTATTTAAGAAGCAAATGACATAATTGTAATAATGAATTAAGTATATTTAATTTATACTATGTGGATAGAATAAATTAAATAGCTTAATATTTATTATTTAGTATTTTAGAAATACTAATTATAAAATAATAAGAGGAGTCTTATTATTATTATTATTATTATTATTATTACTATTATCATTATTATTTAGTTCCTAAATGGTTTAGGAATTAATTAATAAGAGTACTCTCATAATTAATAATTAAGTTCCTAAATAGTTTAGAAATTATAATTATTATATTAAATCAATTAAGTTCCTAATTAGACTAGGAGTTTAATTAAAAACCCTATTCCTAAAGGTGTTAGGAGGGTTTACTAAATCTATAAATAAGAGAAGTATTATTATGGATTAAGGTTACACACATACACTTCCATAAGTTTATGGAAGAGTACTCACATATTCTCTAGAGAGAGAAAACTAGGGTTTGCCATCACCCACTTCTTGAATTATTATTATTCCTTGGTGGATAACCTCTAGAGGCCAAACACTTGGGTGGCTAACGTTGATCATTGGAATCCAATCGGTGAAATTCAAGGAGATCATGAAGGACTTGGAGGTGAACTTGTACCCATTGAAGCTTTGAGTTCTACAAGGGTATATCTCTAACTTCTTCTTTATTAATTAATAGTTGCGCATAAAGGTCGATCCTGGATTATGGTTTGTAAATTTTTAAATTTGATTTTACCACGCTTCCGCTATTTTGTGCAATTTAATCGCGTCTATGAATTTTACAAACCAACAAATGATTATGTCAATTTGTTATATAAATTGTAGGTTGAGTAAAAGACGCAAATAAGCATAACTGGTAGAAGCGAACCAGACAAGTTTTTCAGATATTGTTGCTATGTGAATAACTGTTGTGTGTGCACTTGAAGCATGTGAGAATTTGAATTAAATATATTTTTGTGAAACCATATGAGGTGTGTTGATTCTATATGATAGAAAACCTGAATTAATTGAATAAGTTGAACTGTATGTCATGTATTCACTCCAATGCATGATCAGTATGTTGCATGAATAAATGCAAAGCATGAGAAGCATGATGCATTCATATAATGTAATGCATGAAGCATGAGAAACATGTATAAACATGAACTACGTCTTATGTGCTATCTGTTAGACTTACTGAGTCGTCGTGCTCACTCTTGCCTAAACCAACATTTTCAGATAGTACAAATCATTTGAAGTTATCGATAAAGATCAAGGAACAGGAAAGCATATTACTTTCACTGAAGATCTAAATATTTGTTGTAGATATTAGTCCGAATTGGACAGGTAAATGATTGTGTAGTATAAAATTTTAGTTGGTATGTTCTATGAGTGTTAAATACACAAGTTGATTGTAATAGAATGTCGTATCATATATGATATTAAGACATACTAGGAATGTTTAAAGATTTCGATTCTAGAATAGAAAGAGATGTTGTAAAATTGTAAATAAATGGTTATTTACCAATTATAATATTGTTGTAATTCATGAACAATAAGAAAAATGTTGTACTCGTGTTGAACCGGATCCGAGGTTCAAGGAACTTGGATTTGGGGTCGTCACAAACACGATGCGTACAATGGACACAATACTTCATTTAAGGAAACTTGCTATTTGATTCGTTATTTCCTTTAATTTTGCGAACAAATAGATGATTTAGAGTCATATTACTGCGTTAAACCTTGGTTAGCCTCAAAAGAAACAATCCTATCACCCTCGCATTTAAAACGATACGTACAAAGGACACAAGTCATCGTTTAAGAATTCTCGTCATTTGTTTCGTTATTTTCTGTAAATTTGCAAACAAATTGGTGACTTAGAGTCATATTTCTTCGTTCTACTTTCGCTGGCCTCAAAAGGAGCAATCCTATCGCTCTTGCATTTAATAAGATGCGTACAATGGACACAATACTTCATTTAAGGAAACTTGCTATTTGATTCGTTATTTCATCTAAATTTGCAAGCAAATAGATGATTTAGAGTCATATTACTCCGTTAAACCTTGGTTAGCCTCAAAAGGAACAATCCTATCACCCTCGCATTTAAAACGATACGTAGAAAGTAGACAAGTCTTCGTTTAAGAATACTCGCTATTTGTTTCCTTATTTTCTCTAAATTTGCAAACAAATAGGTGACTGAGAGTCATATTACTTCTATCTACTTTCGTTGGCCTCCAAAGGAGCAATCCTATCACTCTCGCATTTAATACGATGCGTACAATGGAAACAATACTTCATTTAAGGAAACTTGCTATTTGATTCGTTATTTCCTATAATTGTACGAACAAATAGATGATTTAGACTCATATTACTTTCTTAAATCTTGGTTAGCCTCAAACGAAACAATCCTATCACCCTCGCATTTAAAACGATACGTACAAAGCACACAAGTCTTCGTTTAAGAATACTCGCTATTTGTTTTGTTATTTTTTCTAAATTTGCAAATAAATAGGTGATTTGGAGTCATATTACTTCGTTCTACTTTCGTTGGCCTCAAAAGGAGAAATCCTATCACTCTCGCATTTAATACGATGTGTACAATGGACACAATACTTCATTTCAGAAAACTTGCTATTTGATTCGTTATTTCCTCTAATTGTGCGAACAAATAGATGATTTAGAGTCATATTACTCCGTTAAACCTTGGTTAGCCTCAAAAGGAACAATCCTATCACCTTCGCATTTAAAACGATACGTACAAAGGACACAAGTCTTCGTTTAAGAATACTCACTATTTGTTTTGTTATTTTCTATAAATTTACAAAAAAATAGGTGACTTAGAGTCATATTACTTCGTTCTACTTTCGTTGCCTTCAAAAGGAGCAATCCTATCACTCTCGCATTTAATACGGTGTGTACAATGCACATAATACTTCATTTAAGGAAACTTGCTATTTGATTCGTTATTTCCTCTAATTGTGTGAACAAATAGATGATTTAGAGTCATATTACTTCGTTAAACCTTGGTTAGCCTCAACAAGAACAATCCTACCACTCTCGCATTTAAAACGATACGTACAAAGCACACAAGTCTACGTTTAAGAATTCTCGCTATTTGTTTCGTTATTTTCTCTAAATTTGCAAACAAATAGGTGACTTAGAGTCATATTACTTCGTTCTACTTTTGTTGGCCTCAAAAGGAGCAATCCTATCACTCTCGCATTTAATACGATGCGTACAACGGACACAATACTTCATTTAAGGAAACTTGCTATTTGATTCGTTATTTCCTCTAATTGTGCGAACAAATAGATGATTTAGAGTCATATTACTCCGTTAAACCTTGGTTAGCCTCAAAAAGAACAATCCTATCACCTTCGCATTTAAAACGATACGTACAAAGGACACAAGTCTTCATTTAAGAATACTCGTTATTTGTTTCATTACTTTCTCTAAATTTGCAAACAAATAGGTAACTTTGAGTCATATTACTTCGTTCTACTTTCGTTGGCCTAAAAAGGAGCAATCCTATCACTCTCGCATTTAATACGATGTGTACAATGGGCACAACACTTCATTTAAGGAAACTTGCTATTTGATTCGTTATTTCCTCTAATTATGCGAACAAATAGATGAGTTAGAGTCATATTACTTCGTTAAACCTTGGTTAGCCTCAAAAGGAACAACAATCGTATCACCCTAGCATTTAAAACGATACGTACAAAGAACACAAGTCTTCGTTAAAGAATACTCGCTATTTGTTTCGTTATTTTCTATAAATTTGCAAACAAATAGGTGACTTAGAGTCATATTACTTCGTTCTACTTTCGTTGACCTCAAAAGGTGCAATCCTATCACTTTCGCATTTATTACAATGCGTACAATGGACACAATACTTCATTTATGAAAACTTGCTATTTGATTCGTTATTTCCTCTAATTTTGCGAACAAATAGATGATTTAGAGTCATATTACTTCCTTAAACCTTGGTTAGCCTCAAAAGGAACAATCCTATCACCCTCGCATTTAAAACGATACGTACAAAACACACAAGTCTTCGTTTAAGAATACTCACTATTTGTTTCGTTATTTTCTATAAACTTGCAAACAAATAGGTAACTGAGAGTCATATTACTTCGTTCTACTTTCGTTGGCCTCAAAAGGTGCAATCCTATCACTCTCTCGTTTAATACGATGCGTACAATGGACACAATACTTCATTTATGAAAACTTGCTATTTGATTCGTTATTTCCTCTAATTTTGCGAACAAATAGATGACTTAGAGTCATATTACTTCATTAAACCTTGGTTAGCCTCAAAAGGAACAATCCTATCACCCTCACATTTAAAACGATACGTACAAAGCACACAAGTCTTCGTTTAAGAATACTCGTTATTTTTTTTGTTATTTTCTCTAAATTTGCAAACAAATAGGTGACTTAGAGTCATATTACTTCGTTCTACTTTTGTTGGGCTCAAAAGGAGCAATCCTATCACTCTCGCATTTAATACGATGCGTACAATGGTGACAATACTTCATTTAAGGAAACTTGCTATTTGATTCGTTATTTCCTCTAATTGTGCAAACAAATCAATGATTTAGAGTCCTATTACTTCGTTAAACCTTGATTAGACTCAAAAGGAACAATCCTATCACCCTCATATTTAAAACGATACGTACAACGCCCAGAAGTCTAAGTTTAAGAACACTCGCTATTTGTTTCGTTATTTTCTCTAAATTTGCAAACAAATGGGTGACTTAGAGTCATATTACTTCGTTCTAGTTTCTTTGGCTTCAAAAGGAGCAATCCTATCACTCTCGCATTTAAAACGATGCGTTCAATAAACACAAGACCTCATTTAAGGAAACATCCATTTGATTAGTTATTTCCACTAAATTTGCAAACAAATACATGATTTAGAGTCATATTACTTCGTTAAACCTTGTTTAGCCTCAATAGGAACAATCCTATCACCCTCGTATTGAAAACGATACGTACAAAGCACCCAAGTCTTCGTTTGAGAATAATCGCTATTTGTTTCGTTATTTTCTACAAATTTGAAAACAAATAGGTGACTTAGAGTAATATTACTTCGTTCTACTTTTGTCGACCTCAAAAGGTGCAATCCTATCACTCTCGCATTTAATTCGATGCGTATAATGGACACAGTACTTCATTTAAGGAAACTTGCTATTTGATATGTTATTTCCTCTAATTGTGCGAACAAATAGATGATTTAGAGTCATATTACTGCGTTAAACCTTGGTTAGCCTCAAAAGGAACAATCCTATCACCCTCACATTTAAAACGATACGTACAAATGACATAAGTCTTCGTTTAAGAATTCTCGCTATTTGTTTCGTTATTTTGTATAAATTTGCAAACAAATAGGTGACTTAGAGTCATATTACTTCGTTCTAGTTTCGTTGGTCTCAATAGGAGCAATCTTATCACTCTCGCGTTTAATACGATGCGTACAATGGACACAATACTTCATTTAAGGAAACTTGCTATTTGATTCGTTATTTCCTCAATTTTTGTGATCAAATAGATGATTTAGAGTCATATTACTTCGTTAAACCTTGGTTAGCCTCAAAAGGAACAATCTTATCACCCTCGAATTTAAAACGATACGTACAACGCACACAAGTTTTCGTTTAAGAATTCTCCTTGTTTGTTTCGTTATTTTCTATAAATTTGCAAACAAATTGGTGACTTAGAGTCATATTACTTCGTTTTACATTCGTTGGCCTCAAAAGGAGCAATCTTATCACTCTCGCATTTAATACGATGCGTACAATGGACATAATACTTCATTTAAGGAAACTTGCTATTTGATTCGTTATTTCCTCAAAATTGTGCAAACAAATAGATGATTTAGAGTCATATTACTTCGTTAAACCTTGGTTAGCCTCAAAAGGAACAATCTTATCACCCTCGAATATAAAACGATACGTACAAAGCACACAAGTTTTCTTTTAAGAATTCTCCCTATTTGTTTCGTTATTTTCTATAAATTTGCAAATAAATTGGTGACTTAGAGTCATATTACTTCGTTCTA
The DNA here is from genome assembly GCA_947179155.2 of Hedera helix. Lineage (NCBI taxonomy): Eukaryota > Viridiplantae > Streptophyta > Magnoliopsida > Apiales > Araliaceae > Hedera > Hedera helix. The sequence goes on from OX359266.1 coordinate 25,972,001, forward strand.
CTTTCGTTGGCCTCAAAAGGAGCAATCTTACCACTCTCGCATTTAATACGATGCGTACAATGGACATAATACTTTATTTAAGGAAACTTGCTATTTGATTCGTTATTTCCTCTAATTGTGCAAACAAATAGATGATTTAGAGTCATATTACTTCGTTAAACCTTGATTAGACTCAAAAGGAACAATCCTATCACCCTCATATTTAAAACGATATGTACAACGCCCGTAAGTCTTCGTTATTCTCTCTAAATTTGCAAACAAATGGGTGACTTAGAGTCATATTACTTCGTTCTACTTTCTTTGGATTCAAAAGGAGCAATCCTATCACTCTCGCATTTAAAACGATGCGTTCAATGGACATGATACCTCATTTAAGGAAACATCCGTTTGATTCGTTATTTCCCATAAATTTGCAAACAAATATATGATTTAGAGTCATATTACTTCGTTAAACCTTGTTTAGCCTCAATAGGAACAATCCTATCACCCTCACATGTAAAACGTTACGTACAAAGCACACAAGTCTTCGTTTAAGAATAATCGCTATTTGTTTCGTTATTTTCTACAAATTTGCAAAAAAATAGGTGACTTAGAGTCATATTACTACGTTCTACTTTCGTTGGCCTCAAAAGGAGCAATCCATTTGGTCTCGCATTTAATACGATGCGTATAATGGACACAATACTTCATTTAAGGAAACTTGCTATTTGATTCGTTATTTCCTCTAATTGTGCGAACAAATAGATGATTTAGAGTCATATTACTTTGTTAAACCTTGGTTAGCCTCAAAAGGAACAATCCTATCACTGTAACGCCCCCAAAAATCCCCGCGCTTTCGATGCGGCGGACCTTGTGCATTAATTTCATACATCTATCAACTTAACCAATGATCCCATAATCATATTGGTTGAATTAGTCTTATTTTAGACTATACATTAAAAATTTTCTTAACTTTGTCCCTGGATCTTAAATTGATCACAGTCTCATAAGTATACAAGTATCAACTTGTATTTCATCCGTATAAATGGATAAAACCATATATAACGGTCTAATTTTAACCTTAGGATTTAAATATTCTATAACTTTACATGTTCCAACATCCACGGCATTAAATCATTAGGACGGCTCTTGGGAACAGAGAATCCCGCGGTGAATGTTTGTATCTTCACCCGTGATAAATGTTTGCATCTTTATCCGTGACAAATGGTTGGATCTTTGTCCGGTGCAAAATTCTCTTTCCGTACAGAACATTACCTAACTAGTTAAAACCCTCATTCGAAACATATTTGTTTATAGTGATATCTCTTCATATCAATAATCCTACTTATATGGTATTCAGAATAGTAATAACGAGTTATACCTGGGTCCGAGGAACCTTAACGATGGATTTGACCAGTCAACATCGCTTAGTCCTGTCTCAGATGTACAGCACTCACAAGTTATTTACCGATCCTCATCCAGATAAGTAGATCATTATCAATACTATGTTAAGTCTTAACAATTCTAGGTTATATCAAAATAAAGACATAACAACATTCTGATGATAATAATATATATCATTCATTCAATATTCGGTTACATGTTTGTTTGTTCGTATTACAAAAGTCGTTATGACTTATACAAATACAAGTAATAAACATGAAAACCTAATCTACTCTTCATCTTTATGTTCATAATCTTCTTAACGTTCATCTTTAATCTGTAAATAAGATTTTATTCGCAAGAATGAGCACGACGGCTCAGCAAGTCTAACATACAGCACATACGCAGTTTATGCTTTCATATAAACTTTAACATGCCTTGACTGAATATAATTCTCCATTTAATATCACATATAACTCGCATTCCAACAATTTATATCACATTGACACACAAAGTGTATAAATCATATTCATAAATCATAAACATAACGCATAACAGTTAGAAGGCTTGTAAACATCAGTTAAAGACTTCACATATCATCTATTACATAATAACATGACATTACACATATCATTTATCATTTTAACAATACTACACAAGTAGCACATAGCAAGAGTTAGAAGACTTGCCTTAAAACCATGTTTTAGGGTTTCCCGGGAAATCGTTAAACGCCTACAAAAAGGGTTACGCGACCCCGAATGTTAGTTTATCAAATTTTCCTTTTGAATAAGTCTTAGAATAACTTAACTAGACTATTTTCATTGGTGGAATCATTTTGTTAAGTGGCGAACTCAAAAGCTCAAAATTTAGTGCTAGGATCCGAATGGTCCTTAAAAAAATTCAGCTTCGACCTATTTTATTGCGATAGCCATAACTTTGTCATACAGAAACATTTTTGAGTGATTCTTGAGTCTAAATTGCTTAGAATTTCATGATCTACAACTTTCATTTAGGGGTCTAAGGCATATTCAGACATTAAATATTCGGAAATTACCAAAAATATTCTGCTAGTATATTAGACTTAACTTTCCTTGATCCGATTGGTAAAACATGATACCTCAAGCATTAATTTGCTAAGATAACATGTTCTAACACTTCGTATCACTTCATAACATAAAAATAACAAAATCATAAACCTACTTATATAAGATTTCATGACTTTTTCTCAAGAACACGAAGAACGAATCGAAGAACACGAAGAACAAAGTTTCATCGTTCTTCGTTTCGACTACTAAAACTTGATGCCACAAGCATTATTTAGCAAGGCCATCATGTTTCATCATCCCATAACACTAAATTACCAAATCATAAACCTACTTATGTAGAAATTATGACTTTTGCTCAAGAACACACGAAGAACGAAAAATCGTACATGGTAACGACTTATGTTCTTGAGCTTTTGGATTTCATACTTGAAATAATTTGAGCATTATAACTGCTTACATATGTGATTATAACACTTTATAATTGACAAAATTTGGTCATTATAACGACTTGTTTACTTAATTATAACAATTTATAATAATACTCCAGAACATACGAAGAACACGGAGAACGGATAAACCGTACATGGATACGACGTATGTTCTTGAACTTTAAACTATGAAATGAAATTTGACATAACAACGACTTGCTCAAGTCATAAGGAACACGGAGAATGAAAAATCGTACATGGCTACGATTTATGTTCTTGAGCCTCATCGATAAAATAAAACTTTAAGCATAATAACGATTAAGAATCGTACCTTTTATTATTGCAAGCTTTAACTATTTCTTTGCAATCGATTCTTGTCTCACAAGAACTTTCTCTATATTTGCTCTTTAGCTTTCAAAATGGTAAAGAACTAATGAACTTAAGCCTTCTATTTATAGGACTTTCAAAGTTAGGGTATTTTGGTCATTAGGACCAAGCTTCTTGAACAAGCTTAACAAAGCTTCTCCAACACACTTCTTTTAGCTTCCAAAGCAAGCTTGGTGAGCTCTTTCTTCCGACTTCTGTATATCGGATAAATCGCGTGCGATTAATTTAAAATATTTCGCATTAGTAATTTAAGTTTTAATTAGTTATACATATTTTATTCATAAAATACATCATACAGTATTAATATGATGTCTCGTCTGACCCTCGAAGTTTTCCTTGAATTAATCTCGGATAATCTTCCGTGTATTTTTTCCAAATACACCTACCGGGCGACGTGATTGATAAATTTATTTCATTCTAGACACTAATTATGATGGAATAATATAATTAGGTATTAATCTGATAAATTTGATTATTCAAATTTAATGTTAACCTATCTTATGTTCCGTTTGATGAAAACAATACGGATGAATTACCAGTTTAATTATATAACAGTCTGATTCCAACTAAATGGTTAACTTATACTGATTTAAAATTTTGATATTACTGAGTTTTGTTCCGAATAAACACTTTTCTGTAAAGTGAAAAGTCCAAAAGACTTGGCACGTTTTTCGGTGAATAGTGTTTTTGGCGACCATTTCTCAGAAAATGGTTAGAAGACCAAAAAGTCAAAAATAATATTTATTTTCGTCTTTTCCCTATTTCGCCTTATTCCCGACACACTTTTCGAGAAAAATCTTTTATTGCTTATTACGCACCGGTGTAGCATACAAACACTGTATCCATCAACGGTTTGATCAAAAACAAAAAACGTTTTCGTTTGAAGAGCGTTTTACGTTTTATTTTAGGAAAAATATCAGTGGCTCCCTGGTATCTATTCCCCGTATAAATGCTATATCGTGAAATGGAAAAAGTCCAAACGTTGAAAAGAACGTTCAAAAAGACGACAAACATTTTCTCGTAAATCGCGTCTTTTTCGTCTTTTTCCCCAGAAAATTTTATTGATTCCCTGGCATCTAAACCTCATATTATCACTATGTTGTGAAATGTAAGAAGTCCTACAAATGAAAGAAACAGTCAAACGAATGAAAAACGTCACCTCGTGAATAGTGCTTTTACACGTTTTTCGAGAAAAACTTTTATTGACTGTTACGTATTTTTAAATCGTGGAAAGGTTGAATCCTTAAACGGAATGTCAATTTGACCTTCACATTTTGCTCGAGGGCCTAGGTTATTTCCTAGGGTTTAGACCCTAGGGTTAGGGTTTAGGTTTTAACTCTTTTTCTAATTTAGGTTTTTGCCCTAAATTGACTTCTGATTTTTAATAAGTGTTAAGGTTAACTACTTGAACTAAAACACAAAATCCTACACATAGATAATTCACATAACTCATTTAAAAACCCGATTCAAGCTTTACTAATCACATAACACATAGTTTAGGTTAAACAGTTTAACCTCTTTGTTATGTACGATATACATATTCTTTAAGATAACTCAAGGTATGCTTGAGAAATCGATCTTAGGTTTTGAATTGACAACCTTTGCTTAAATCTTGTTAGATCACTTTGAAAAATATTTGGGATATTACATTCAACCCAACTTACAGGAATTTCGTCCTCGAAATTAACTTTACAATTACTTTAGTCATTTAATATCATATTTATAAGTGCTATAAATATTCAGGATATTACAATCACCCTCGCATTTAAAACTATACGTACAAAACACACAAGTTTTCGTTTAAGAATACTCGCAATTTGTTTCGTTATTTTCTCTAAATTTGCAAACAAATATGTGACTTAGAGTCATATTACTTCGTTCTACTTTCGTTGGCCTCAAAAGGAGCAATACTATAACTCTCGCATTTGATACGATGAGTACAATGCACACAATACTTCATTTAAGGAAACTTGCTATTTGATTCGATATTTCGTCTAATTTTGCGAACAAATAGATGATTTAGAGTCATATTACTTTGTTAAACCTTGGTTAGCCTCAAAAGTAACAATCCTATCACCCTCGCATTTAAAACGATATGTACAAAGCACACAAGTCCTCGTTTAAGAATACTCGCTATTTGTTTCTTCATTTTCCCTAAATTTGCAAACAAATAGGTGACTTAGAGTCATATTACTTCGTTCTACTTTCGTTGGCCTCAAAAGGTGCAATCCTATCACTCTCACATTTAATACGATGCGTACAATGGACACAATACTTCATTTATGGAAACTTGCTATTTGATTCGTTATTTCCATTAATTTTGCGAACAAATAGAGGATTTAGAATCATATTACTTCGTTAAACCTTGGTTAGCCTCAAAAGGAACAATCCTATCACCCTCGCATTTAAAACGATACGTACAAAGCACACAAGTCTTCGTTTAAGAATACTCTCTATTTGTTTCGTTATTTTCTATAAATTTGTAAACAAATAGGTGACTTAGAGTCATATTATTTCGTTCTACATTCGTTGGCCTCAAAAGGAGCATTCCTATCACTCTCGCATTTAATACGATACGTACAATGGACACAATACTTCATTTAAGGAAACTTGCTATTTGATTCGTTATTTCCTCTAATTGTGCGAACAAATAGATGATTTAGAGTCATATTACTTTGTTAAACCTTGGTTAGCCTCAAAAAGAATAATCCTATCACCCTTGCATTTAAAACGATATGCACAAAGCACACAAGTTTTCGTTTAAGAATACTTGCTATTTGTTTCGTTATTTTCTATAAATTTGCAAACAAATAGGTGACTTAGACTCATATTACTTCATTCTACTTTCGTAGGCCTCAAAAGGTGCAATCCTATCACTCTCGCGTTTAATACGATGCGCACAATGGACACAATACTTCATTTAAGGAAACTTGCTATTTGATTCGTTATTTCCTCTAATTTTGTGATCAAATAGATGATTTAGAGTCATATTACTTCGTTAAACCTTGGTTAGCCTCAAAAGGAACAATCCTATCACCCTCGCATTTAAAACGATACGTACAAAGCACACAAGTCTTCGTTTAAGAATTCTCCCTATTTGTTTCGTTATTTTCTATAACTTTGCAAACAAATAGGTGACTTAGAGTCATATTACTTCATTATACTTTCGTTGGCCTCAAAAGGAGCAATCTTATCACTCTCGCATTTAATACGATGCGTATAATGGACACAATACTTCATTTAAGGAAACTTGTTATTTGATTCGTTATTTCCTCTAATTGTGCAAACAAATAGATGATTTAGAGTCATATTAACTCGTTAAACCTTAATTAGACTCAAAAGGAACAATCGTATCACCCTCATATTTAAAACGATACGTACAACGCCCAGAAGTCTTCGTTTAAGAACACTCGCTATTTGTTTTGTTATTTTCTCTAAATTTGCAAACAAATGGGTGACTTAGAGTCATATTACTTCGTTCTAATTTTTTGGCTTCAAAAGGAGCAATCCTATCACTCTCGTATTTAAAACAATGCGTTCAATGGACACAATACCTCATTTAAGGAAACATCCATTTGATTCGTTATTTCCTCTAAATTTGCAAACAAATAGATGATTTAGAGTCATATTACTTCGTTAAACCTTGTTTAGCCTCAATAAGAACAATCTTATCACCCTCGCATTGAAAACGATACGTACAAAGCACACAAGTCTTCGTTTAAGAATACTCGCTATTTGTTTCGTTATTTTCTCTAAATTTGCAAACAAATATGTGACTTAGAGTCATATTACTTCGTTCTACTTTTGTTGCCCTCAAAAGGAGCAATCCTATCACTCTCGCATTTAATACGATGCGTACAATGGACACAATACTTCATTTAAGGAAACTTGCTATTTGATTCGTTATTTCCTTTACTTGTGCGAACAAATAGATGATTTAGAGTCATATTACTTCATTAAACCTTAGTTAGCCTCAAAAGGAATAATCCTATCACCCTCGCATTTAAAACGATACGTACAAGGCACACAAGTCTTCCTTTAAGAGTACTCGCTATTTGTTTTGTTATTTTCTATAAATTTGAAAACAAATAGGTGACTTAGAGTCATATTACTTCGTTCTACTTTCGTTGGCCTCAAAAGGTGCAATCCTATCACTCTCGCGTTTAATAAGATGCGTACAATGGACACAATACTTCATTTATGGAAACTTGCTATTTGATTCGTTATTTCCTCTAATTTTGTGATCAAATAGATGATTTAGAGTCATATTACTTCGTTAAACCTTAGTTAGCCTCAAAAGGAACAATCTTATCACCCTCGCATTTAAAACGATACGTACAAAGCACACAAGTCTTCGTTTAAGAATTCTCCCTATTTGTTTCGTTATTTTTTATAACTTTGCAAACAAATAGGTGACTTAGAGTTATATTACTTAATTCTACTTTCGTTGGCCTCAAAAGGAGCAATCATATCACTCTCGCATTTAATATGATGCGGATAATGGACACAATACTTCATTTAAGGAAACTTGCTATTTATTTATTTATTTCCTCTAATTGTGCAAACAAATAGATGATTTAGAGTTATATTACCTCGTTAAACCTTGATTAGACTCAATAGGAACAATCGTATCACCCTCATATTTAAAACGATACGTACAACGCCCTAAAGTCTTCGTTTAAGAACACTCGCTATTTGTTTCGTTATTTTCTCTAAATTTGCAAACAAATGGGTGACTTAGAGTCATATTACTTAGTTCTACTTTCTTTGGCTTCAAAAGGAGCAATCCTATCACTCTCGTATTTAAAACGATGCGTTCAATGGACACAATACCTCTTTTAAGGAAACATCCATTTGATTCGTTATTTCCTCTAAATTTGCAAACAAATAGATGATTTAGAGTCATATTACTTCGTTAAACCTTGTTTAGCCTCAATAGGAACAATCTTATCACTATCGCATTGAAAACGATACGTACAAAGCACCCAAGTCTTCGTTGAAGAATAATCGCTATTTGTTTCGTTATTTCCTTTAAATTTGCAAACAAATAGGTGACTAAGAGTCATAATACTACGTTCTACTGTCGTTGGCCTCAAAAGGTGCAATCATATCACTCTTGCATTTAATACGATGCGTACAATGGACACAATACTTCATTTAAGGAAACTTGGTATTTGATTCGTTATTTCCTCTAATTGTGCGAACAAATAGATGATTTAAAGTCATATTACTTCGTTAAACCTTGGTTAGCCTCAAAAGGAGGAATCCTATCACTCTCGCATTTAATATGATGCGTACAATGGACACAATACTTCATTTAAGGAAACTTGCTATTTGATTCGTTATTTCATCTAAATTTGCAAACAAATAGATCATTTAGAGTCATATTACTTCGTTAAACCTTGGTTAGCCTCAAAAGAAACAATCGTATCACCCTCGCATTGAAAACGATAGGTACAAGACACACAAGTCTTCGTTTAAGAATACTCGCTATTTGTGTTGGTTTGTAATATTCATAGACGCAATCGAATTGCATAAAATTAGCGGAAGCATGGTAAAATCAAATTTAAAATTTTACAAACCATAATCCAGGATCGACCTTTATGCGGAATTATTAATTAATAAAGAAGTAGTTAGAGATATACCCTTGTAGAACTCAAAGCTTCAACGGGTACAAGTTCACCTCCAAATCCTTCACGATCTCCTTGAATTTCACCGATTGGATTCCAACGATCAATGTTAGCCACCCAAGTGTTTGGCCTCTAGAGGTGATCCACCAAGGAATAATAATAATTCAAGAAGTGGGTGATGACAAACCCTAGTTTTCTCTCTCTAGAGAATATGTGAGTACTCTCCCAAAACTTGTGGAAGTGTATGTGTGTAACCCTAATCCATAATAAGACTTCTCTTATTTATAGACTTAGTAAACCCTCCTAACATCTTTAGGAATAGGGTTTTTAATTAAATTCCTAATCTAATTAGGATCTTAATTAATTTAATATAATAATTATAATTCCTAAACTATTTAGGAACTTAATTATCAATTATGAGAGTACTCTTATTAATTAATTCCTAAACCATTTAGGAACTAAATAATAATAATAATAGTAATAATAATAATAAGACTCCTCTTATTAATTTATAATTAGTATTTCCAAAATACTAAATAATAAATATTAAGCTATTTAATTTATTCTATCAACATAGTATAAATTAAATATACTTAATTCATTATTACAATTATGCCATTTACTTCTTAAATAATTATTTTCCTTTTGCAGTGTGACCCTTTTGGTTCTCCATATTAAACCGGTTATAGAATAAATTAATTAGAACTATTTTAATCTTATTTATTAAATAAATTAAACTATTGAATTTATTTAAATAAATAATATTTATTCCATAATAAGGGTAAGCCCCCTTAGCGATCAACGACTTTCCAGATAATATATATTTCAACATTTAATCACAAAAGAACCTATCCAGCGAATAGTTACCGTACAATTCCATCCTTCTACCTCACAACGTCCCAATCAAATATAAGACATGGTATAACTGTCAAGTCTTATTTTATTTGATTATATGCATTTCGATCCTTAAATGAATAACTCTAATTAATGTAAATTAGAAACTACTTTCTAATTTTCATTCTGCCTTGGCCAAGGACTACTGAGTTGTCATTTATCGAATCGCATAGGACATTCTCTTCTTTTACTAGAAGTGGTAGATTCTTTGTTGATCACTCACCTATCTCCATGTATGACTTATTATATCCAATCATACCCTTTGATATACCCTAAAGGTTTGAAGGAATATGTCAAAATATAATTCATCATACACAAGATACTATGATGATCTCAAGTCCAAGGATCACTTGTACTACTATCACAAAAGGAACTCCTATTGACAGGCAAGTAAGACTCCATTAGGTGTTCCTTGAGCGAGTCACGTTCAGTGAACTTATTCTCTAATAAGCACCTACATACTTGCTTTAGTGTCTCTACACAAATGATTATGAGATCAATCATCCTCTTCATAAGAGCAAGCATTGTATGTACTAATCTATTCGGATTCACTAATCCCCATTTTAGTGATCCCACGATTATGAACAATTTTAGTTTTGAGCTATCTTGAATTTAGATCTCATTAGCATGATCATCATCATGATTCTAAAAGCATTGCTCAACAACTATGGGTTTATCACAATTAATATTATCTTATTAAATATGGAAAAAGAAAATGCCTTTGTATAAATAAACTTTTATTAATAATTGAATAAGATTACAAAGTTCCTAAATGGTTTAGGAATTAATTAATAAGTAGTAATATTATTATTAAATAATTAAGTTCCTAAATAGTTTTGGAATTATAATTATAATAATAATTAATTAAGTTACTAAATGGTTTAGTAATTAATTAATAAAAAGTACTCTCATTATTAAATAATTAAGTTCCTAAATGGTTTAGGAATTGTAATTAATTTATTTAGTTCCTAATTAAATTGGGAATTAAATTAAAACCCTAATCCTAAATAGTTTAGGAGGGTTGACTAGATCTATAAATAAAATGAGTCTTATCATAGATCAAGATTACACATTCTTTCATTAGATTAGTGAGAGTACTCCATAATTCTCTAGATCTAAGAGTTAGAGAGAGAGAGAGAGAGAGAGAGAATTAGGGCTAGCCACCCATGGTTTAGAGAAACCAAGATCCACTTCTTTAATTCATAGATCTCTTGGTGGATCACCTCTAGAGGCTCAACACCTGGGGAGCTAACATTGATCCGTGGAATCTAATCGGTGAATTTGAAGAAGAACGTGAAGGATTAAAGGGAGATGAACTTGTACCGGGGAAGCTTGGTTCTACAAAGGTATAAATTCTTTTATCCTTCCTCAATTAATAATAGTCGCATAAGAAAGATCCGGGTTATTGGTTTGTACAAAAATTTTAAAATCTGATTTTTTACTTCCGTTGCGCTTATATAATTTGATTATATGTATGCCATAATTTTTGCAAACCAACACATAATACTTCATTTAAGGAAACTTGCTATTTGATTCGTTGAAACTTGCTATTTGATTCGTTATTTCCTCTAATTGTGCGAACAAATAGATGATTTAGAGTCATATTACTTCGTAAAACCTTGGTTAGCCTCAAAAGGAACAATCCTATTACCCTCGCATTTAAAACAATACGTACAAAGCACACAAATGTTCGTTTAAGAATACTCGCTATTTGTTTTGTTATTTTCAATAAATTTGTAAACAAATAGGTGACTTAGAGTCATATTACTTCGTTCTACTTTTGTTGGCCTCAAAAGGTGCAATCCTATCACTATCGCATTCAATACGATGCGTACAATGGACAAAATAATTCATTTAAGGAAACTGGCTATTTGATTCGTTATTTCGTCTAATTTTGCGAACAAATAGATGATTTAGAGTCATATTACTACGTTAAACATTGGATAGCCTCAAAAGGAACAATGCTATCAACCTCGCATTTAAAACGATACGTACAAAGCACACAAGTCTTCGTTTAAGAATACTCGCTATTTGTTTCGTTATTTTCTCTAAATTTGCAAACAAATAGGTGACTTAGAGTCATATTACTTCGTTCTACTTTCGTTGGCCTCAAAAGGAGCAATCCTATCACTCTCGCATTTAATACGATGCGTACAATGGACATAATACTTCATTTAAGGAAACTTGCTATTTGATTCGTTATTTCCTCTAATTGTGCGCACAAATAGATGATTTAGAGTCATATTACTTCGTTAAACCTTGGATAGCCTCAAAAGGAACAATCTCATTACCCTCGCATTTAAAACGATAGGTACAAAGTACACAAGTGTTCGTTTAAGAATACTCGCTATTTGTTTTGTTATTTTCTATAAATTTGTAAACAAATAGGTGACTTAGAGTCATATTACTTCGTTCTACTTTCTTTGGCCTCAAAAGGTGCAATCCTATCACTCTCGCATTTAATACGATGCGTACAATGGACAAAATACTTCATTTAAGGAAACTGGCTATTTGATTCGTTATTTCGTCTAATTTTGCGAACAAATAGATGATTTAGAGTCATATTACTTCTTCAAACCTTGGTTAGCCTCAAAAGGAACAATCCTATTACCCTCGCATTTAAAACGATACGTACAAAGCACACGAGTCTTCATTTAAGAATAGTCGCTATTTGTTTCGTTATTTTCTATAAATTTGTAAACAAATAGTTGACTTAGAGTCATATTATTTCGTTATACTTTTGTTGGCATCAAAAGGAGCATTCCTATCGCTCTCGCATTTAATACGATGCGTACAATGGACACAATACTTCATTTAAGGAAACTGGCTATTTGATTCGTTATTTCGTTTAATTGTGCGAACAAATAGATGATTTAGAGTCATATTACTTCGTTAAGCCTTGGTTAGCCTAGAAAGGAACAATCCTACTACCCTCGCATTTAAAATGATACGTACAAAGCACACAAGTCTTCGTTTAAGAATACTCGCTATTTGTTTCGTTATTTTCTATAAATTTGCAAGCAAATAGGGGACTTAGAGTCATACTACTTCGTTCTACTTTCGTTGGCCTCAAAAGGTGTAATCCTGTCACTCTCACATTTAATACGATGCGTATAATGGAAACAATACTTCATTTAAGGAAAGTTGCTATTTGATTCGTTATTTCCTCTAATTGTACGAACAAATAGATGATTTAGAGTCATATTACTTCGTTAAACCTTGGTTAGCCTCAAAAGGAACAATCTTATCACCTTCGCATTTAAAACAAGACGTACAAAGCATACAAGTGTTCGTTTAAGAATACTCGCTATTGGTTTCGTTATTTTCTCTAAATTTGCAAACAAATAGGTGACTTAGAGTCATATTACTTCGTTCTAGTTTCGTTAGCCTCAAAAGGAGCAATCCTATCATTCTCGGATTTAATACGATGCGTACAACGGACACAATACTTCATTTAAGGAAACTTGTTATTTGATTCATTATTTCCTCTAATTGTGCGAACAAATAGATAATTTAGAGTCATATTACTTCGTTAAACCTTGCTTAGCCTCAAAAGGAACAATCCTATTACCCTCGCATTTAAAACGATACGTACAAAGCACACAAGTCTTCGTTTAAGAATACTCGCTATTTGTTTCGTTATGTTCTATAAATTTGCAAACAAATAGGTAACTTACAGTCATACTACTTCGTTCTACTTTCGTTGGCCTCAAAAGGTGCAATCATATCGCACTCACATTTAATACGATGCGTATAATGGACACAATACTTCATTTAAGGAAACTTGCTATTTGGTTCGTTATTTCGTCTAATTTTGTGAACAAATAGATGATTTGTAGTCATATTACTTCGTTAAACCTTGGTTAGCCTCAAAAGGAACAATCCTATCACCCTCGCATTTAAAACGATACGTACAAAGCACACAAGTCTTTGTTTAAGAATACTCTCTATTTGTTTCGTTATTTTCTATAAATTTGTAAACAAATAGGTGACTTAGAGTCATATTATTTCGTTCTACATTCGTTGGCCTCAAAAGGAGCATTCCTATCACTCTCGCATTTAATACGATGCGTACAATGGACACAATACTTCATTTAAGCAAACTTGCTATTTGATTCGTTATTTCCTCTAATTGTGCGAACAAATAGATGATTTAGAGTCATATTACTTCATTAAAACGTGGTTAGCCTAGAAAGGAACAATCTCATTACCCTCGCATTTAGAACGATACATACAAAGTACCCAAGTCTTCGTTTAAGAATACTCGCTATTTGTTTCGTTATTTTCTATAAATTTATAAACAAATAGGTGACTTAGAGTCATATTACTTCGTTCTACTTTCGTTGGACTCAAAAGGTGCAATCCTATCACTTTCGCATTTAATACGATGCGTACAATGGACACAATAATTCATTTAAGGAAACTTGCTATTTGATTCGATATTTCGTCTAATTTTGCGAACAAATAGATGATTTAGAGTCATATTACTTCGTTAAACCTTGGTTAGCCTCAAAAGGAACAATCCTATCACCCTCGCATTTAAAACGATACGTACAAAGCACACAAGTCTTCGTTTAAGAATACTCGCTATTTGTTTCGTTATTTTCTATAAATTTGCAAACAAATAGGTGACTTAGAGTCATATTACTTCGTTCTACTATCGTTGGCCTCAAAAGGAGCAATCCTATCACTATCGCATTTAATACGATGCGTACAACGGACACAATACTTCATTTAAGGAAACTTGCTATTTGATTCGTTATTTCCTCTAAATTTGCAAATAAATAGATGATTTAGAGTCATATTATTTCGTTAAACCTTGGTTAGCCTCAAAAGGAACAATCCTATCACCCTCGCATTTAAAAAGATACGTACAAAGCACACAAGCCTTCGTTTAAGAATACTCGCTATTTGTTTCGTAATTTTCTCTAAATTTGCAAACAAATAGGTGACTTAGAGTCATATTACTTCGTTCTACTTTCGTTGGCCTCAAAAGGAGCAATCCTATAACTCTCGCATTTAATACAATGCGTAGAACGGACACAATACTTCATTTAAGGAAACTTGCAATTTGATTCGTTATTTCATCTAAATTTGCAAATAAATAGATGATTTAGAGTCATATTACTTTCTTTAACCTTGGTTAGCCTCAAAAGGAACAATCTTATCACTCTCGCATTTAAAACGATACGTACAAAGCACACAAGCCTTCGTTTAAGAAAACTCGTTATTTGTTTCGTTATTTTCGCTAAATTTGTAAACAAATAGGCGACTGAGAGTCTATTATTTCGTTCTACTTTCGTTGGCCTCAAAAGGAGCAATCCTATCACTCTCGCATTTAATATGATGCGTACAACGGACACAATACTTCATTTAAGGAAACATGCTATTTGATTCGTTATTTCATCTAAATTTGCAAATAAATAGATGATTTAGAGTCATATTACTTGCTTAAACCTTGGTTAGCCTCAAAAGGAACAATCCTATCACCCTCGCATTTAAAACGATACGTACAAAGCAAACAAGCCTTCGTTTAAGAATACTCGCTATTTGTTCCGTAATTTTCTATAAATTTGTAAACAAATAGGTGACTTAGAGTCATATTACTTCGTTCTACTTTCGTTGGCCTCAAAAGGAGCAATCCTATCACTCTCGCATTTAATACGATGTGTACAATGGACACAATACTTCATTTAAGGAAACTTGCTATTTGATTCGTTATTTCATCTAAATTTGCAAATAAATAGATGATTTAGAGTCATATTACTTCGTTAAAACTTGGTTAGCCTAAAAAGGAACAATCCTATCACCCTCGCATTTAAAACGATACGTACAAAGCACGCAAGCCTTCGTTTAAGAATACTCCCTATCTGTTTCGTTATATTTTATAAATTTACTAACAAATTGGTGACTTAGAGTCATATTATTTCGTTCTACTTTCGTTGGCCTGAAAAGGTGCAATCATATCACTCTCGCATTTAATATGATAGGTATAATGGACACAATACTTCATTTAAGGAAACTTTCTATTTGATTCGTTATTTCCTCTAATTTTGTGAACAAGTAGATGATTTAGAGTCATATTACTTCGTTAAACCTTGCTTAGCCTCAAAAGGAACAATCCTATTACCCTCGCATTTAAAACGATACGTACAAAGCACACAAGTCTTCGTTTAAGAATACTCGCTATTTGTTTCGTTATGTTCTATAAATTTGCAAACAAATAGGTAACTTACAGTCATACTACTTCGTTCTACTTTCGTTGGCCTCAAAAGGTGCAATCATATCGCACTCAAATTTAATACGATGCGTATAATGGACACAATACTTCATTTAAGGAAACTTGCTATTTGGTTCGTTATTTCGTCTAATTTTGTGAACAAATAGATGATTTGTTGTCATATTACTTCGTTAAACCTTGGTTAGCCTCAAAAGGAACAATACTATCAACCTCTCATTTAAAACGATACGTACAAAGCACACAAGTCTTCGTTTAAGAATACTCGCTATTTGTTTTGTAATTTTCTATAAATTTGCAAACAAATAGGTGACTTAGAGTCATATTACTTCGTTCTACTTTCGTTGGCCTCAAAAGGAGCAATCCTATCACTCTCGCATTTAATACGATGTGTACAATGGACACAATACTTTATTTAAGGAAACTTGCTATTTGATTCGTTATTTCATCTAAATTTGCAAATAAATAGAAGATTTAGAGTCATATTACTTCGTTAAACTTTGGTTAGCCTCAAAAGGAACAATTCTATCACCCTCGCATTTAAAACGATACGTATAAAGCACACAAGCCTTTGTTTAAGAATACTCACTATCTGTTTCGTTATTTTTTATAAATTTACTAACAAATAGGTGACTTAGAGTCATATTATTTCGTTCTAGTTTCGTTGGCCTCAAAAGGTGCAATCATATCACTCTCGCATTTAATATGATAGGTATAATGGACACAATACTTCATTTAAGGAAACTTGCTATTTGATTCGTTATTTCCTCTTATTGTGCGAACAAATAGATGATTTAGAGTCATATTACTTCGGTAAACCTTGGTTAGCCTTAATAGAAACAATCCTATCACGATCTCATTTAAAACGATACGTGCAAAGCACACAAGTCTTCGTTTAAGAATAATTGTCATTTGTTTCGTTATTTTCTCTAAATTTGCAAACAAATTGGTGACTTAGAGTCATATTTCTTCGTTCTACTTTCGCTGGCCTCAAAAGGATCAATCCTATCACTCTTGCATTTAATAAGATGCGTACAATGGACAAAATACTTCATTTAAGGAAACTTGCTATATTTTTCGTTATTTCCTCTAATTGTGCGAACAAATAGATGATTTAGAGTCATATTACTTCGTTAAACCTTGGTTAGCCTCAAAAGGAAGAATCCTATTACCCTCGCATTTAAAACGATACTTAAAAAACACACAAGTCTTCGTTTTAGAATACTCGCTATTTGTTTCGTTATTTTCTATAAATTTACAAACAAATAGGTGACTTAGAGTCATATTACTTCGTTGGCCTCAAAAGGTGAAATCTTATCACTCTTACATTTAATATGATGCGTATAATGGACACAATACTTCATTTAAGGAAACTTTTTATTTGATTCGTTATTTCCTCTAATTTTGTGAACAAGTAGATGATTTAGAGTCATATTACTTCGTTAAACCTTGGTGAGCCTCAAAAGGAAAAATCCTATCACCCTTGAATTTAAAACGATACGTTCAAAGCACACAAGTCTTCGTTTAAGAATTCTCGCTATTTGTTTCGTTATTTTCTATAAATTTGCAAACAAATAGGTGACATATAGTCATATTACTTCGTTCTAGTTTCGTTGGCCTCAAAAGGTGCAATCCTATCAGTCTCGCATTTAAAACGATGCGTACAATGCACACAATACTTCATTTAAGGAAACTTGAAATTTGATTCGTTATTTCCTCTAATTGTGCGAACAAATAGATGATTTAGAGTCATATTATTTCGTTAAACCTTGGTTAGCCTCAAAAGGAACAATCCTATCAACCTCGCATTTAAAACGATACGTACAAAGTACACAAGTCTTCGTTTAAGAATACTCGCTATTTGTTTCATTATTTTCTATAAATTTATAAACAAATAGGTGACTTAGAGTCATATTACTTCGTTCTACTTTTGTTAACCTTAAAAGGAGCAATCCTATCACTCTCGCATTTAATACGATGCGTACAACGTACATAATACTTCATTTAATGAAACTTGCTATTTGATTCGTTATTTCATCTAAATTTGCCAACAAATTGATGATTTGGAGTCATATTACTTCGTTAAACCTTGGTTAGCCTCAAAAGGAACAATCCTACCACTCTTGCATTTAAAACGATATGTACAAAGCACACAAGCCTTCGTTTAAGAAAACTCGCTATTTGTTCCGTAATTTTCTCTAAATTTGCAAACAAATAGGTGACTTAGAGTTATATTACTTTGTTTTACTTTCGTTTGCCTCAAAAGGAGCAATCCTATCAGTCTCGCATTTAATACGATGTGTACAATGGATATAATACTTCATTTAAGAAAACTTGCTATTTGATTCGTTATTTCCTCTAATTGTGCGAACAAATCGATGATTTAGAGTCATATTACTTCATTAAACATTGGTTAGCCTCAAAAGGAACAATCATATGACCCTCGCAATTAAAACGGTCCGTAGAAAGCACTCAAGTCTTCGTTTAAGAATACTCGTTATTTATTTCGTTATTTTCTCTAAATTTGCAAAGAAATAGGTGACTTAGAGTCATATTACTTCGTTCTACTTTCGTTGGCCTCAAAAGGTACAATCCTATCACTCTCGCATTTAATACATTGCGTACAATGGACACAATACTTCATTTCAGGAAACTTGCAATTTGATTTGTTATTTCCTCTAATTGTGCGAACAAATAGATGATTTAGAGTCATATTACTTCGTTAAACCTTGGTTAGCCTCAAAAGGAACAATCCTATCACCCTTGCATTTAAAACGATACGTACAAAGTGTAATGACCACAAATTTCATTAGTCATTGTAAATATACTTAATAAATATTTAGCAATGAAATTAAACTTTTTGTATTAATTAATTGTGCATTAGATAATTAAATAAATGTACTTATGTGCTTGTATATTTATTTAAGGAATTAAAGCAATGTGTATAATTAATTAAAGCAAATCTAATTGGATTATATTTTTAAATCCAAATGAGTTGATAAACTAGGTTAAAGATATTAACCTAGTAGCCCATGTATGTAATTTATTTACTAGCCCATGTAATTAATTAAAAAAGCCCAATGCTTGATTTAATTAAATGTAACCTAGAATAATTAATGTAAGCCCAATGAGTTATTTAAATTGAGCCCAAACAATTTAATTGAATAAGCCCAATGGAAGTTATTGCCAAGCCCAATGTGGAGCCCAATAGGAGGTCAAACTTTGGTCAATATATATATATGTATATATATATATATAGATGTATATATGCACATTTTAGCATTAAAAATAAAGGAAAAATGGCTTGAAAAAGCCAATTTGCTAAATTTTTGAGGGCCCTACTTGGATAACTTGATTTCCTAGATTGCTTGAAAATCCATCCATGTCATAAGTTGGCCAACAACTCTAGTCATTCCAAAAGTCTATCAACTAGTCATTCAATCAAATAGTAAACTAGTTTAGCCTTTAATTTCACCAACATGGATTGATTAGTGAATTAATGAAGGATTAGTGGTGGGCTATAAATAGAATGCTCCACACTTGGTATTGGTTGTTAGTTCATTTGCTAGAAAATCCTAGAGAAAAGAGAGAGAGCTTTTGTGAGTTAAAAGAGAGATACACTTGTGTTTGTGTGAGAAAAAGCTAGAGGAAGCCTTGGTGAATGTCTAATAGCTACACAACCTACTTTGGTATAAGAAGAAAGAGAGCCAACAAATCACAAAGGTTTAAAAGTTCTCTAAACTCCATTTTATTTCATTTTTGTAGTCTAGAAAGCTTTTGATCGGTTAAAATCTATTTTTAACCGATCAAAACTCGTTTTGATGATCTAGAGGTATTTAACTATGTAATATATGTATATTCATAGATCTATGTGTTTATAACATGATTTTGTAGGTTAGAAATGCATAGAAGTTAAAGAAATATGTGTAACATGATTTACCGGTAAACCCTAACTATGCATGCTAGGTTTATAGTTGTATTTTGAAATGTACAAATCCAAAATTGGATTTTTATGGCTAGAAAGCTAGGTTTATGAGTTTTAAAGATAAAACCTTTTTGAAGTTTTCAAAAATGATGAATAACAAAGAAGTTATAGCTTTTACCAAAAAGGATGTTGTTTTTCAACCCTAAGTGGTTCGATCCGTAAATTTCATGTAAAACGTTTTCAAAAAGACGATCGAACCATGGAATATTGTAAAACATTAAGTTAGGAACACATCAACACTGATTTGGTGTTATTTGGATGTGTAGATTTCATTTAATTAATGTTTGAATCAAAGTATCAAAACTGTCCAGAAAAATCACAAAATTGGCACATACTGCAGTACGGCGCCGGGGCGCCGTATGCAGTGTTAATCACTGCGCCCCGGCTCAGTGCACTGTTCGGTGAAAAAAATAAATAAATTAAAACTTGAACCAGGTCGGTTCGGGCTGGGTCAGCCGGGTCGGGTCAGGTCAGGTCCGGGTCGGGTCATAAAATGAAAAATGTTCCAAAAATCATTTTAGTATTTTTAGACTTAATAAATATATTTTTAAATATATATATATAATTGATTTAATGGTTTAAAATTTCATAAATATTATTATTGAAATAATAATATAATAATGATAATAAAAAATTATTAAATAAGTAATAATATTAGAAAATTATTAAAATATTATTATGTGTACAATAATATTTTAAGGTCAATAAAATATTATTAAATTATTAATAATATTAGATAATTACTAAAATATTATTAAAGGAATAATAATATTAGATATATAATAAAATATTATCAAATAATTAATAATATTAAATAATCAATAAAATATTATTAAATGGTTAATAATATTAGATACTTAATAAAATATTATTAAATGATTAATAATATTAGATAATTAATAAAATATTATTAAATGATTAATAATATTAGTTACTTAATAAAGTATTATTAAATGATTAATAATATTAGATATTTAATAAAATATTATTAAATGATTAATAATATTAGAAACTTAATAAAATATTATTAAATGATTAATAATATTAGACACTTAATAAAATATTATTAAAAGATTAATAATATTAGGTAATGAATAAAATATTATTATATGATTAATAATATTAGATACTCAATAAAATATTACTAAATGATTAATAATATTAGATAATTATTGAACTATATAAGTTCTTTGTGTTTGAAATATTATCAAATAATGATAGTATTTCCTAAGTGTTTATTTACCCATAATTAATCAATTATGTGGTTCGTAAGGTTTAAAAAAGTTCATTATACTTACAAGTATATGATACTAATTTAAGATCAAATTGATTTAATTGTTAGGTCCGTTCAAGGATTGTTAGATTAATTTGGTTAGCAGTAAACGACGCACGAGGCAAGTTTTCTAACTTTAACTTGTAATTCCTATTGCAAGTCTTCTACCCTTAACTTGTACTTATTGTTGCAATTATTATTCAACCTTAATTACATTGAGAAATTCAATTATTGTTGAGCAAGTATTCTACACTCGTAGATATTGGACAGACATTTGAATGAATTAATTATTGAAAATTACTTCACATCGTTATTGATTATTGTATTCGCACGTAGTGCTTTTGCAACTGTTTAAGAATGTCTAAGCTAATTGTTTCGGCTAGACAAATGCATGTTAAATTCAGTTAATTGAATATTATAAAAGCTTATCCAAACCATTGGTTGGTGCGGATTCTTACAGTAAGACTGAGATAGAACAACCCTAGTTAAAGGGGATATTTATTTGTCGGAAGACCGACAGCGCGCAAGAAAACTAAATGTGATGCATATACATAGGACATGAGAGGACTGATCCCCTCAAGTGTCCCGATATTTTAACAAGGAGTCAAACATTGTATGTTTGTTCTACCTTAGTAGCAGTTCATGGTCATTAAAGACCACTCAGCAGTAAAGAGTCAATTCCTTCTTTTATTGAACATTGATTCTTGTTATCTTTCACAATTGCTATTGTTGAAACCTTGAAGTTATTTCCCTTCATCATGATATATCGTATGATTGTTGTTTATAAACTTGCTGAGCCATTTAGTTGCTCATTCTTGCTATATCATGACTATATTTCAGCCATTCCCGAAAGCTCTAAATCGGACAAAGGCAAGGGGAAAGCGAATGTTCAGTTTTAGTAATTGCATGCTAGTTTATATTACTGTTATGTAATTACTATTGTAAATCTTTTGTATTTCTCTTAAGATATGTAATGTTAAGATTAAGGTAATAGACCTTGGGAAGTGTAGCCTTTTGATTAAGGAACATTTTGTATTATTCCGCGAAGTTTGAATACAATATATGTATTTCATTGTTGTTATGTATTGTACAGTGAAAACCAAACCCGAGGTTAAAGAACCCGGATTTGGGGTCGTCACAGGTTGGTATCAGAGCTGTAGGTTAGAAACGCTAGGATTGCGAAACCTAGGTTATAACCTTAGTACTAAACTCTTATCGAGTACGTTAGGAAATGAATCGGGGAGATTCATCATGTTGTGTATTTTGGAGATGGATTGAGAAAATCCATCGAGCCGAGATGTACATGATAAAATATCATTTCATTTCATCAATGAATATATTTTATTGTTGTACTATGTTATTTATGTTATTGTAGGATGACGGAGATAGGTCAGTCGAGCACTGCGATAGATGAGGTGATCTATACGAATATCCCTATGGATACCGCACAGCCACGGGTGACTGCACCTGTCGAGGAGCCAGAGTCAGATCCCGAGGAGGGAGATAGAGAGGGCGCTGTCTGGGGCGGAGTTATGCGACAGTACAGTGAGGAGGAGGATGATACCGAGGATGAGGAGGATGAGGAGCCAGCGGAGTATGTTAATGGCATGGGCACTGTCGCCAGTGACATCATCGATACTCTCACTACGGCTAACGATGAGCTAGAGGAGAGGGTTCAGCACCTTGAGGAGCAGAACCAGATCCACCAGCAGACGGAGGATCAGTACCGAGATACAGCTTATATGTTCTCTGGCGAGAACATAGAGTTGAAGGCGAGGATGGCCGAGATGGAGGTCAAGTTAGTAGCCGCTGAGCTGAAGATTCAGCAGACGCAGGCAAAGAGGGAGGCCATGAGGGGCCAGATGCAGCAGGCAGTTGAGGATAGACTAGATATGGAGATCCAGCGTGATGCAGCTCACGGACAGATGATGGAGCTGGAGGACGAGGTTAGGGAGAAGAGGGTGAGGATAGATAGACTCAGTTACGTCTATCGCTCATCATTTGGTAGATTCCAGAGTAGGGTGCACTACTACCCTGCTGAGGAGGGCCAGACCTTGCACACCATTAGTAGGGGCGTGGTCAGGGCCATTGGAGATGAGGAGTACGACGATGCGGTTCGTCGAGGGATGCGCCGTTAGTTATACTATTTCCTTTAATTATGTTGTATGTACATAGATGCAGTAGAAACCCAACTTTTGTTTTGATAGAGGGTTAGTATGTTGTAAATCCCAACTCTATGAAGTTGTGGGATATGTTAGATCCCGTCTTTTTAACTATCGGGGTTAGCAGCGTTTATAGCAGTATGCTTATGATGTAAAAGTGCTACGCACTGTGTTTTAGCATATGAATATAAATGCATTTCCATTTATGTTTATATGTGTCGAGATGATTATTTGTGCTTTAGTTGAAATTACTTAAGCTACAAAACGAAAGTAAAAAGATTGAAACAACTTTAATAAATTAAATTTTCTTTATACAGAAAATGCCGCCACAAAGAAGAAATCAACGACTACCCCCACCACCACCCGAAGAGTCAGTGAATGCCGGAGGGGTACCACCAAACCCTGTCCAAGAGTTCGTGGAAATGCTAATGAGAGCATTCCGCGGACGTAACGCAGAGGCTACTGGAGCAACGAACCCTGCCGCTCCACTAGCAAGCTTTAAGGATTTCAAACTAATAGGACCACCCGAATTCAGAGGGATCACGGATCCTATAGAAGCACAGATCTGGATAGAGGAGATGGAAAAAGTCTTCGAGGTCGCACGAGTCGCGGAGGGGCAAATGACATCATTTGCTACCTTTATGATGAAAGGGGAGGCCAGCCACTGGTGGAAGGCCAATAAGAGTAGAGCAGGGGAGGGAACGATCGCGTGGGCGCGATTCAAAGAAGTATTCTTGTAGAACTACTTTCCTGAGAGTACACAGGCTAGAATGGAAATCAAATTCCTAGAGCTTAAGCAAGGTAGTATGACAGTATCCGATTATGCCGCCAAATTCAACGAATTGGCGAGATTTGCTCCACACCAGGTGGTCACTGAAGCAAGGAGATCAAGAAGGTTTGAGCAGGGGCTGAAACTGTGGGTTTACGGTCGGGTAGCCGTACTACAAATTACCAGCTTTGCAACATTGCTGGAGAAAGCTATCATAGCTGAAGGAGGGAACGAAGCTTTGAACAAGCACAACCAAGAACGGAACAAGAAGAGAAACGATGGGGGAAACCGAGAGGGTAGCAGCGGGGGCAGTAACTCGAACAAGCGCAAGTGGAATAACAATAGCAGTTCGGGGACACCCCAGGGAAGTGAATCCAAGAGGGCCAGCAAATGCAGCCAGTGCGGGAAGAATCACTCTGGGGAGTGCATGAGGGGAAAGAACGTCTGCTATAACTGTGGGCAAGAGGGGCACATCGCTCCTAATTGTCCCACACCAAAGAGGAATGGTTGTTTCGCCTGCGGGGCCATGGACCATCAGTTTAAGGATTGTCCAAAGAAGAAGAATACCGGGGGAAGTTCGAGCTTTAGGGGAAGCAACAACAACAACAACAAACTGACCATTGGAGGGCCGGTGCCACAGAATAAACCAACGGCACGGACTTTCAACATGACGGTGCAGGACGCCGTTGAATCAAAAGACGTGGTGTCAGGTATTATTCCGATCAATGATATAAATGCTTATGTATTATTTGATTCGGGTGCTACCTGTTCATTTGTGTCTGACGAATTCGCTAGACGGTTAGAATTGCCTAGAGAAAAACTAGAGAACCCAATGAACATAGAAGTTGCTAATAAAGAGGTGATTCCTGTAGAGTATGTACATAGGAACTGTTGTGCTGAAATCAGGGGTCAGAAGTTGAGTGTAAATTTAATTCCGATACGATTGGGGGAGTTCTACTTTCGTCTGCCTCAAAAGAAGCAATCCTATCACTCTCGCATTTAATACGATGCGTACAATGGACACAATGCTTCATTTAAGGAAACTGTAACGCCCCCAAAATCCCCGCGCTTTCGATGCGGCGGACCTTGTGCGTTAATTTCGTACATCAATCGACTTAACCAATGATCCCATAATCATATTGGTTGAATTAGTCTTATTTTAGACTATACATTAAAATTTTCTCTTAACTTTGTCCCTGGATCTTAACTTGATCTCAGTCTCATAAGTATACAAGTATCAACTTGTATTTCATCCGTATAAATGGATAAAACCATATATAACGGTTTAATTTTAACCTTAGGATTTAAATATTCTATATACGTCCACTTGTAACGGTCTCATTCGTACTACAAGTATCAATATACAAAGATATCTCTTCATATCAATAATCCTACTTATATGGTATTCAGAATAGTAATAACGAGTTATACCTGGGTCCGAGAAACCTTAACGATGGATTTGACCAGTCAACATCGCTTAGTTCTGTCTCAGATGTACAGCACTCACAAGTTATTTACCGATCCTCATCCAGATAAATAGATCATTATCAATACTATGTTAAATGTTAACAATTCTAGGTTATATCAAAATAAAGACATAACAACATTCTGATGATAATTATTTATATCATTCATTCAATATTCGGTTACATGTTTGTTTGTTCGTATTACAACAGTCATTATGACATATACAAATACAATCAATTTACATGAAAACCTAATCTATGTTGCATCTTTAAGTTCATGATCTTCTTAACGTTCATCTTTAATCTGCAAATAAGGTTTTATTCGCAAGAATGAGCACGACGGCTCAGCAAGTCTAACATACAGCACATACGCAGTTTATGCTTTCATATAAACTTTAACATGCATTGACTGAACATAATTCTCCATTTAATATCACATTTAACTCATGTTCCAACAATTTATATCACATTGACACACAAAGTGTATAAATCATGTTCGTAAATCGTAAACATAAAACATAACAGTTAGAAGGCTTGTAAACATCAGTTAAAGACTTCACATATCATCTATTGCATAATAACATTGTAGACACCCAAATTTTGCACTTTCTCTACTAACCCTAGCAGGAGGGCAAAATCGTCATTTGACCCGACATGCGGAAAGAAAGGTGGACCCCAGCACAAAGCCACCCCAACGATTTATGGTCAAAACCGCCACAACGGACAACGAGCATCCGGTCACTTGAGGCAAGGCGAACAGTTGATACAGAAAAGCCTGAGCTGACCACAAAAGACGACTAATGGCCACTCCGCTTGCGATGTTCGGGGGTCCCAGCTCGCCGGTGAGCTGGCGGGGGTGGAAAGGGGGCAGCGCCCCCTGGAAGCCAGACACAATTATCAAATTCTATATCAAGTCGCAGCCCGCCGAACTAGCCTCCCAGAACAATATGGCACGTTTCCCAGGGATTTCCGGATTGCAAAAATACAGCCTTCCAAAACAATACAGCAAAAATTGGCGATTTAAGACCGCGTGGCACAGAAATCGAGAAAAGGAAGCCAGACAGCCGCAGATGCATCTGCGGCCAACGACTTTTGGGGCTTCGCGTGGCTCGAGGGCGGCACACGGCAGCCGAGGCGGCTGCTCAGACGGCCATAGCAGGCAGCCGCAGATGCATCTGCGGCTGCCTGGAGATCAGCTATACATCGCCATTTTCGTCCGAGAGAAAAAAAGAGAGGAAATTTTGAAGGTTTTTAGAGAGAGAAAATGGCGGAATAGAGAGAGAAACCTTCGGGTTTGGTAGAAAAGGTGAGGATTCTTCCTCATTTGTTCAATCTTTACATTATATTGTATCCTATTTCGATTTTCAAGCATTCAAGCGTGTCTTTCCTCATTTGAAATGTGAAGAAATCCAAGTTTCTAGCATTTGTGGTTTTATATAGTTAGATCTAGTTCTCATTTCATTTTATTGTTTAAGTTAATATAGATCTAATTTTTGTGCATTTGTTGGGTGGATCTACTGTTAGATCCGAAAATATTTGGTGCATTGCTACTTAATATAGTTTGATTTTGTATATGTTGAAGTTAGATCCGATGTAGTCGATATATGTTTGGATCTATGGATTAGGGATGGTTAGAGAGGATTTGTTGTGGATAGAATCTCCTCCTAACCTACCGATGATATCCTTTTAGTTTATTTTATAGTTTTAATGCATGTAGCGATGGCGATGCATTTGTATTGTAAATATGTAATTTTCGGGCCTTAAAGCGATGTCGGATCGAAAATCGGGTTTAAGGCCCCGTAATAATGAAACATGTGATTGTGGGCATTTGGGGTTATTCGGATGGCTTACATGCCCGTGAATAGCCGCAACGTTATTTTGATGCTTGGTTTTCCCTTTTGACACGAGAAAACGATTTTGGAATGAAATGATAAAGATTTTTTATAAAATCAAGCAAATTAGGATATTAGATCGTTCGTAGGCTAAATAAAATTGTAAGTGTCGGATGAGCTCTATTCCTATTTGACGAAGGGTTTGGAAATATGTTTTACAAAATATCATCGGTTTTATTATCAAAACCAAAAAAGCAATAAAAATGAACTTTTCGATTAAGTAAAATCCTTCGTGCATAGGGTTAACGAGATTCTGAAGCATTTTCAAAGTAAAGCATTCCCACGACATTCATTTAGGCACACACGTACACGCACACACACACACACACACACACACACACACACACACATTTTTAGGATTTTAAAAGGATAGGAAAAACATCGAGATTGCGGTAACCGTATTTCACAGAAGTCGGGGGGTGCCTAACACCTTCCCCTCGCTTAAGCAAGCCCCCGAACTCTATGAATCTCGGTTTGCGGACCATTTAAATCGGAGTCACATATGAGCCATTGCGATTACGAAAACAAAATTCGGATGAGTTGGTATATCCATTTCAAATATACCAACTGGCGACTCTGGTCAATTGGCTCATTATAAAATCGACCTTTCGAAACCCCGTCGACATTAAGCCGACCCTTTTCAATAAATCACATCTTAATCTAAAGGCTAAAATTGGAAAGGGACATTTTAATAATAAAAAACGAGACGACGAAAATCCCGGCGTCGACAGCTGGCGACTCCGCTGGGGAGAGTAGAGGGCTTAAGCCGCGTTTAAAATCTCGATGTTTTCCCATCCTTTAAAAATCTAAAAATGTGTTGTTGCGTTACTTGCATTAAAATTACCTTTTTTGTGCGTGTATGTGAATGGTGTGATTGCAATTTCTTTTCAAAGCTTTACGTTATTAGCATCATATGCATACGGTGAGGAACGATGAATGAATGATGAATGTATGTTGAGCAGTTCCTCCTCCTGAGGCAAACCCGTCGGATGTGGATTACTGGACTCAAAGGGGTGCTCCCCGGCGAGGCTCAGGAAAAGCATCCACTCAGATCCAACCCAATTGAAAGATCGGATTTATTCCCTTCTAGTATGTTGCGAAGATCTGGGAACCTTCATGCCAAAAAGCCTGCGAGAGTAAGCTTAGGGTAGGTCATCCTCAGATAAACCCGACGCGTGGGAAGTCTCTTCATACCCTTTTACGTTTCACGCACATAATGTCATACTTTGGTCAAACATTTTGTACCTCCCACTTTTGTCAAAATAAAGTACTAACCTCTGTTTTACAGGGACAACTTGGAGAGCATCATAAATTACACAACGTCATTACTTTGGTTAAAATAAAGGGATACTAACCCTATTTTGCGGAAAAAGATTACAAAACCCAAAAATACAAAAATAATTGCTTTAGCATGCACTTGCCAAATGTCATTTCACGAAACTAAACCTTGACATATTTTATTTGCAGGATTGCGCCCCAAACTCGTCTCCGATCCAAGAAAGCCAGAGAGTCAACAGTCGAAATGGCTGAGAACCCCAATCCTAACCCGGCTCCCGTATCTCGGGAAGAATTCGACGCGGTGAAAAATCAGATGACGGAGCTGACCATATTGCTCAAAGAACATGTTAAGTTAAAATTGGGGCCACAAACTGAGGACCCACCTGGGCCATCATCACAGGGAAACGGGACGACCCAAGAAATTCCTAAAATCGAGCAGCCAAAGGAAGTTATTGTTATTCCCGAGAACCAAAGTGCAAGTAATTTCAGCCAAAAGATGAAACAGATGAAAGAGGCCATCCGATCCAGCGAACAATCGTGGACATCGAACAATGGTCCCCCCACATCGGAAAATGGAAACCATCTGCAACTACAACAGCAGGCCACGTTCAATCAGGGTCCAGGCAGGCAGAGGAAGTTTGAACGAACAGAAAGTCGAAAATTCACTCCTCTAGGCGATTCCCTCGAGAACGTATTGGCATTATTGGTCGCCCAGGAGAAAATCACTAAGCTAGCTCCGCCCATCGATTCAAGAGGAAAACGATTTGACCCCCGCAAACAATGCGCTTATCACTCAGGATCTCCTGGGCATGATACTCAAGACTGTTGGTCATTAAAACATAAGATACAACACTTGATCGATAGGGGGGACATTGTAGTTGACCGACCAGATATCAACACCAACCATCTGCCACAATACGAAACAGACAAGGGAAACATGATTGGGTCAGAAAATATCGGGGTGGACCCCAATCGCAATTACATACGAAAGATCAAAGAATACTCCCCAATGAGCGAAACAAATGTCCTTGAATGGGAATGTCTAGAGGAGGTTAAGGTCGTTAGGCAAGAATTGAAGTTGGTCAGGCATCAAATGAAGCAATTAGCAGACCTGGTGGTACACCAACATAATCTTACGAGGCAACTCTTCACCCAATTACTGAGAGACCAAACGGAAGAAGAGGACAAACAAATTTCAAACCAGGATCCCTCACAGGAAAACCCGCTGACTCAAGGAGATCAAAACAGAATGAAAGGGCAGGGAACTGAAAATAATAAAGATGCCAGACGACCCCACCAGTGGAGCCTTGATAACCGCTCGGACAGAGGTGAACCCTCAAAAGGGAAAGATCGAGCAGCATTCCCAAGAGATCGAAAGTTCACCCCTTTGAGCAAATCAAATGCAGAAATATTGCACCTTCTGATCAGCCGGGGAAAGATTACGGAGTTGCTGCCACAAACCGACCCCGAGTCTAAAAGATACGATCCTACACGAATATGCCTCTATCATTCCAACTCACCAGGGTATGATACTGAAGAGTGTTGGGCGTTGCGGCACAAGATCCAAAATCTTATCGAAAGAGGAGAGCTAAAAATGGCAAACGATATTGAGATCACCGCAATGGGGAACCCGAACACCGACGAATGGATTGACGAGCCTCCGCGAACTATGAAATGGTGAACTTAAATGATACGATTGCGAGTCCCAAAAAAAAAAAGGGTGGGGATGTTATTGGCTGCTTAATATTATTCCTCATTTTATTTTTCCATGCATTATTATGTTATGTTTTCTTGCAAAAAAAAATAAAAAAATAAAAAAATAAAAAAAAAAGAAAAAAAAAGAAAAAAAAATAGCAATCTTGTGTGCTATTGATGGCCTGAACTACGAAAGACCTGATCTCCTCTTCCTATAGGAGTACGTAGGCAGCCACTTTGGCGCGGTCTAATCCTTGTAAAAATGTATATAACCCTTCGATAGTTTTGCAATTAACGATCAATGACTCAGATGACCTGTTCTCCTGTCAACCCATCGGAGTACACTTCCAACCTGATCAACGGCAAATGATTCTTGGGTTCCCAGCATCTCATCGGCCCACTTGTCAAAGACACCACGAAGCAATGACCTTGACAACAATCAGGACTGGGGCAATTTTGAAATCGATGACGACTCGACACTGGGGCAGTCATCAACCATCCATGGAAAGATAGCACACAAATCAACATCTATGGTACGATCTCGTGAGCGTACGACAACATCATCAGAGATGTACTATCAATTGGTCTTTTCCATTCAGAGCTCTTTCAGAATACGATGACCCTCAGGTAAGATACAACTCGTTTCATCTCTTTATTTCTTCCCTGTCTCCATGTACATATATTATGACTGTATATAGTCTAACTCTAACATTACTTTTGGAAAAAGAGAAAATTTTATTTGACTTGTTAGGAATCGAATTAATCCTAAGAAGCATCCGTGGAGCAGACTCGTGAGTATGATTAGACGATTAAAACTAATCAACCTATTAAAACTGCACAAAGAGCTGATTTCGAAGTGTTGTTCAAAGCAGAATCAACCTCATAGGCAAGTCTGCACTTTGCGTTTGCGCCGACTTTCAGATGTGGGGTATAAAGCTATGACGATAATGATGACGATTGACGCGGAGTCGAAAAGTAAATAAAAGTGAATCAAATGCCTTGAATCGTGGCCTGAATTATTCGAGCAATTAAGCCTGAGGGGTGTCTTTACGCCTGACGCCTTAAAGTCGTCTGATTTGGGAGTCGTCGGCCCAACGCTCGTTACATGGGTAATTCAGAGCCTAAGAAAACGAGCATTACACGCTTTTCGTATTAATCTCGTATAATCTTTCGTATAATCCTCGTATTATACATTACAATATACATTTATTATTCTCGTATTCCTTCCGTATTCACTACGTATTCATCCCGTATACGTGAATAGTAATCTCCATAAATTATTTTGGGTAAAAATTTTATTGGTCAAAATGCATCTACTGTCAATAAAAATGCTATTCAGGAATGTGAATTTTCAAAATTCGGAAGAAAAATTTCCAAATGAATAGTGTTTTACACGCTTTTCGAGTAAAACTTTTATTGGCTAATTAATATCTATACTTCATATAACTGCTATTTCGTGTAATACGATATATCAAAATATCGAAAGGAACAGTCAAAAAGATGACAAATGTTTTCTCGTAAATCGTGACATTTTTGTCTTTTTCTCCAGAAAATTTTATTGATTCCCTGACATCTAAACCTCATATTAACACTATATCGTGAAATACAAGAAGTCCTACAGATGAAAGAAACAGTCAAACGAATGAAAAACGTCACCTCGTGAATAGTGCTTGTGCACGTTTTTCGAGAAAAACTTTTATTGACTGTTACGTGTTTTCAAATCATGGGAAGGTTGAATCTTGAAACAGAATGTCAATTTAACCTTCACATTTTGCTCAAGGGCCTAGGTTATTTTCTAGGGTTTAGACCCTAGGGTTTAGGGTTTAGGTTTTAACTTTTTTCCCAATTTAGGTTTTTGTCCTAAATTGACTTCTGATTTTTAATAAGTGTTAAGGTTAACTACTTGAACCAAAACACAAAATCCTACACATAGATAATTCACATAACTCATTTAAAAGCTCAATTCAAGCTTTACTACACACATAACATATAGTTTAGGTTAAACAGTTTAACCTCTTTGTTGTATACGATCGTAGTTTCGAGTCGTATATATTCTTTAAGATAGCTCAAGGTATGCTTGAGCAATCGATCTTAGGTTTTGAATTGACAACCTTGCTTAGATCTTGTTAGATCACTTTGGAAAATATTTGGGATATTACATTCAACCCAACTTACAGGAATTTCGTCCTCGAAATTAACTTTACAATTACTTTAGTCCTTTAATATCATATTTATAAGTGCTATAAATATTCAGAATATTACAGAAACTTCCTATTTGATTCGTTCTTTCCTCTAATTTTGCGAACAAGTAGATGATTTAGAGTCATATTACTTCGTTAAACCTAGGTTAGCCTCAAAAGGAACAATCCTATCACCTCGCATTTAAAACGATACGTAGAAAACGCACAAGTCTTCGTTTAAGAATTCTCGCTATTTGTTTCGTTATTTTCTATAAATTTGCAAACAAATAGCTGACTTAGAGTCATATTACTTCGTTCTACTTTCCTTGGCCTCAAAAGGAGAAATCCTATCACTTTCGCATTTAATACGATGCGTACAACGAACACAATATTTCATTTAAGGAAACTTGCTATTTGATTCGTTATTTTCTCTAATTGTGCGAACAAATAGATGATTTAGATTCATATTACTTTGTTAAACCTTGGTTAGCCTCAAAATGAACAATCCTATCATCCTCGCATTTAAAACGATACGTACACAACACACAAGTCTTCGTTTAAGAATACTTGCTGTTTGTTTCGTTATTTTCTCTAAATTTGCAAACAAATAGGTGACTTAGAGTCATATTACTTCGTTCTACTTTCGTTAGCCTTAAAATGAGCAATCATATCACTCTCGCATTTAATACGATGCGTTCAATGGACACAATACCTCATTTTAGGAAACTTGCAATTTAGTTCGTTATTTCCTCTAATTGTGCGAACAAATAGATGATTTAGAGTTATATTACTTCGTTAAACCTTGGTTAGTCTCTCAAGGAACAATCCTATCACCCTCGCATTTAAAACGATACGTATAAAGCACACAAGCCTTTGTTTAAGAATAATCGCTATTTGTTTCATTATTTTCTATAAATTTGGAGACAAATAGGTGACTTAGAGTCATATTATTTCGTTCTACTTTCGTTGGCCTCAAAAGTTGCAATCCTATCACTCTCGCATTTAATACGATGCGTACAATGGTCACAATACCTCATTTAAGAAAACTTGCTATTTGATTCGTTATTTCCTCTAATTTTGCGAACAAATAGATGATTTAGAGTCATAATACTTCGTTAAACCTTGGTAAGCCTCAAAAGGAACAATCCTATCACCCTCGCA
Organism: Hedera helix; assembly: GCA_947179155.2. Lineage (NCBI taxonomy): Eukaryota > Viridiplantae > Streptophyta > Magnoliopsida > Apiales > Araliaceae > Hedera > Hedera helix. The sequence continues at coordinate 26,005,847 of OX359266.1, forward strand.
TTTAAAACGATACGTACAATGCCCACAAGTCTTTGTTTAAGAAAACTTGCTTTTTATTTCGTTATTTTCTCTAAATTTGCAAACAAATACATGATTTGGAGTCATATTACTTCGTTCTACTATGATTAGCCTCAAAAGGAGCAATCCTATCACTCTCGCATTTAATACGATGCGTACAACGGAGACAATACTTCATTTAAGGAAACTTGCTATTTGATTCGTTATTTCCTGTTATTGTGCGAACAAATAGATGATTTAGAGTCATATCACTTCGTTAAACCTTGGTTAGCCTCAAAAGTAACAATCCTATCACCCTCGCATTTAAAACGATATGTACAAAGCACACAAGTCCTCGTTTAAGAATACTCGCTATTTGTTTCTTCATTTTCCCTAAATTTGCAAACAAATAGGTGACTTAGAGTCATATTACTTCGTTCTACTCTCGTTGGCCTTAAAAGGAGCAATCCTATCACTCTTGCATTTAATACGATGCGTACAATGGACACAATACTTCATTTAAGGAAACTTGCTATTTGATTCGTTATTTCCTCTAATTTTGCGAACAAATAGATGATTTAGAGTCATATTACTTCGTTAAACCTTGGTTAGCCTCAAAAGGAACAATCCTATCACCCTCGCATTTAAAACGATACGGACAAAGCACACAAGTCTTCGTTTAAGAATACTCGCTATTTGTGTCGTTATTTTCCCTAAATTTGCAAACAAATAGGTGACTTAGAGTCATATTACTTCGTTCTACTTTCGTTGGCCTCAAAAGGAGCAATCCTATCACTCTCGCATTTAATACGATGCGTACAACGGAGACAATACTTCATTTAAGGAAACTTGCTATTTGATTCGTTATTTCCTCTAATTGTGCGAACAAGCAGATGATTGAGAGTTATATTACTTCCCTAAACCGTGGTTAGCTTCAAAAGGAACAATCCTATCACCCTTGCATGTAAAACGATACATACAAAGCACACAAGTCTTCGTTTAAGAATACTCGCTATTTGTTTCATTATTTTCCCTAAATTTGCAAACAAATAGGTGACTTAGAGTCATATTACTTCGTTCTACTTTCGTTAGCCTCAAAAGGAGTAATCCTATCACTCTCGCATTTAATACGATGCGTACAATGGACACAATATTTCATTTAAGGAAACTTGCTATTTGATTCATTATTTTCTCTAATTTTGCGAACAAATAGATGATTTGGAGTCATACTACTTCATTAAACCTTGGTTAGCCTCAAAAGGAACAATCCTATCACCCTCGCATTTAAAACGATACGTACAAAGGACACAAGTCTTCGTTTAAGAATACTCACTATTTGTTTCGTTATTTTCTATAAATTTGCAAACAAATAGGTGACTTAGACTCATATTACTTCGTTTTACTTTCGTTGGCCACAAAAGGTGCAATCCTTTCACTCTAGTATTTAATACGATGTGTACAATGGACACAATAATTCATTTAAGGAAACTTGATATTTGATTCATTATTTCTTCTAATTTTGCGAACAAGTATATGATTTAGAGTCATATTAGTTCGTTAAACCTTGGTTAGCCTCAAAAGGAACAATCCTATCACCCTAGCATTTAAAATGATACGTAGAAAGCACACAAGACTTCGTTTAAGAATACTCACTATTTGTTTCGTTATTTTCTCTAAATTTGCAAACAATTAGTTGACTTAGAGTCATATTACTTCGTTCTACTTTTGTTGGCCTCAAAAGGAGAAATCCTATCACTCTCGCATTTAATACGATGCGTACAATGGACACAATACTTCATTTAAGGAAACTTGCTATTTGATTCATTATTTCCTCTAATTGTGCGAACAAATAGATGATTTTGAGTCCTTTTAATTCGTTAAACCTTGGTTAGCCTGAAAAGGAACAATCCTATTACCCTCGCATTTAAAACGATATGAGCATGAAATTTAACTAGGCACACTTAGAAGGGGGGGTTGAATAAGTGTGAGAGCAATCTATGACCAACTTTTGTATTTTAAAATGAACTATTAATTTCAGGCTAGCAAAATAATGAAATTAACTTACTGAATAATAATAGTCTACGGAAAATAAAATATTCTTGGTATTAAAGAATTATCTTAATATAAAGCAATAATTTAGTTTTTAGTTATTAAGATAATTGAATAACTTAAGTGATTTAAGCAAAGCAAATTATAAAATCAACACCAAGATTTTTTACGTGGTTCAGCTATTACCCTCTATAATAATAGCCTAGTCCACGTCCAATACCAACTAGTATTGGAGACTCACTTTATTTATTTCTTTATAAATAATCACAGATTACAACACAGATTCCAATCAAAATTATTTAACAAACAATTCCTTGAGTTCTCTTGCTCCTTGTGCACCTATGCACCCTTCAAGCACCTTTGCTTTCTTGAACCTGTTTGTAACTTTCCTTAATCCACTAGGATTAAAACCTTTAGACTATACTTAGTCTAAAACAGAAAATTCAATACAAATATAGAGGTCTATGATCAATGCAAGAGTAATCAATTTAACAATTAAAGGCTCAACTAAATGCAATGATCAAGTAGCACAAAATAAATAAGCAATAAATTTCTTACCGAATACTACCTTAAATAATACCAGAAATTAAATTGCTTAGCTTCAAAAGATTGCACTTAGCAGAATCGGATTGATCAATAATAATAAATAAGTGCAATGAATATTTCGTGAGTTTTCTTTTTCCTTCAAGCATGTAAACACTATTTATAGTAAATATTATATTACCGTTAAACATTTTAACGTTGGCAGCCTTATCATAAAAATCTGTTTGTAAAGCTAACCCATATTTGCTCAATTCCCGCAACGGTAAAAAATCAATTGTTTATCCAGCAAAAACAGAAACTAGATAAAAGCGTAGTTTGGATAAATCAAAAAGCCTGCAAAAGGATAACCACTCAAATTGACTTTATCTCTTCAAGCATAAATAAGTGGCGTGTAGAATATAGCTATTAGTCATACAAGAGTCCAAGATAAAGCTCTTTCTTGAAATACAAAAAAAACTTTACATGCAATAAAGTAGCTGTTAAATCTCCTTTTTGGCTAACATATATATATAGCCACGTGTAGTGTTCTCCAGTATGTGAATTTAATTTGCATATTTATCATAACAATCGGTTAGCAAGGAAATATTTATATAAAAAATATTACAAGCAACAGATCATATATAGAACTTCCATCTTGTAATCTTTTTAGATAAAATTCATATAGCTCCACTTGTGACAAAGAAAATGTTCCAATGATATTAAAACACATGCGAAAAAAATATAATGCAATAATATATCCTAGAGCCTTTAAATGAAAAATCAATTACTATGCAATTGACCTTACATTGATTTTTCCTAGAAAATAGAAAATCCTTCAAATGCTTGAATATCCAATGAAAGCTCTTTATCAAAATACCTGAAAAGCCATAAAACAATTTAGTACTCTGAACATCTCATCATCAAAACATAAGGCTAGAATATGACTAAGTCAACATAAGTCAACAGAGCAAAACACACAAGTCTTCATTTAAGAATACTCGCTATTTGTTTCGTTATTTTCTATAAATTTGCAAACAAATAGCTGACTTAGAGTCATATTACTTCGTTCTACTTTTGTTGGCCTCAAAAGGACTAATCCTATCACTCTCGCATTTAATACGATGCGTACAATGGACACAATATTTCATTTAAGGAAACTTGCTATTTGATTCATTATTTTCTCTAATTTTGCGAACAAATAGATGATTTGGAGTCATACTACTTCGTTAAACCTTGGTTAGCCTCAAAAGGAACAATCCTATCACCCTCGCATTTAAAACGATACGTACAAAGGACACAAGTCTTCGTTTAAGAATACTCACTATTTGTTTCGTTATTTTCTATAAATTTGCAAACAAATAGGTGACTTAGACTCATATTACTTCGTTTTACTTTCGTTGGCCTCAAAAGGTGCAATCCTTTCACTCTAGTATTTAATACGATGTGTACAATGGACACAATAATTCATTTAAGGAAACTTGATATTTGATTCATTATTTCTTCTAATTTTGCGAACAAGTATATGATTTAGAGTCATATTAGTTCGTTAAACCTTGGTTAGCCTCAAAAGGAACAATCCTATCACCCTAGCATTTAAAATGATACGTAGAAAGCACACAAGACTTCGTTTAAGAATACTCACTATTTGTTTCGTTATTTTCTCTAAATTTGCAAACAATTAGTTGACTTAGAGTCATATTACTTCGTTCTACTTTTGTTGGCCTCAAAAGGAGAAATCCTATCACTCTCGCATTTAATACGATGCGTACAATGGACACAATACTTCATTTAAGGAAACTTGCTATTTGATTCATTATTTCCTCTAATTGTGCGAACAAATAGATGATTTTGAGTCCTTTTAATTCGTTAAACCTTGGTTAGCCTGAAAAGGAACAATCCTATTACCCTCGCATTTAAAACGATATGAGCAAAACACACAAGTCTTCATTTAAGAATACTCGCTATTTGTTTCGTTATTTTCTATAAATTTGCAAACAAATAGCTGACTTAGAGTCATATTACTTCGTTCTACTTTTGTTGGCCTCAAAAGGTGCAATCCTATCACTCTCGCATTTAATACGATGCGTACAATGGACACATGACTTCATTTAAGGAAACTTGCCATTTGATTCGTTATTTCCTCTAATTGTGCGAACAAATAGATGATTTAGTGTCATATTACTTCGTTAAACTTTGGTTAGCCTCAAAAGGAACAATCCTACCACCCTCGCATTTAAAACGATACGTAAAAAGCACACAAGTCTCCGTTTAAGTACACTCGCTATTTGTTTCGTTATTTTCTATAAATTTGCAAACAAATAGGTGACTTAGAGTCATATTACTTCGTTCTACTTTCGTTGGCCTCAAAAGGTGCAATCCTATCACTCTCACATTTAATACGATGCGTACAATGGACACAATACTTCATTTATGGAAACTTGCTATTTGATTCGTTATTTCCATTAATTTTGCGAACAAATAGAGGATTTAGAATCATATTACTTCGTTAAACCTTGGTTAGCCTCAAAAGGAACAATCCTATCACCCTCGCATTTAAAACGATACGTACAAAGCACACAAGTCTTCGTTTAAGAATACTCGCTATTTATTTCATTATTTTCCCTAAATTTGCAAACAAATAGGCGACTTAGAGTCATATTACTTGGTACTACTTTCGTTGGCCTCAAAAGGAGCAATCCTATCACTCTCGCATTTAATACGATGCGTACAATGGACACAATACTTCATTCCAGGGCACTTGCCATTTGATTCTTTATTTCCTCTAATTTTGCGAATAAATAGATGATTTAGAGTCATATTACATCGTTAAACCTTGGTTAGCCTCAAAAGGAAAAATCCTATCATCCTCGCATTTAAAACGATACGTAGAAAGCACACAAGTCTTCTTTTAAGAATTCTCGCTATTTATTTCGTTATTTTCCATAAATTTGCAAACAAATTGTTGACTTAGAGTCATATTACTTCGTTCTACTTTCCTTGGCCTCAAAAGAAGCATTCCTATCACTCTCGCATTTAATACGATGCGTACAACGGACACAATAATTCATTTAAGGAAACTTGCTATTTGATTTGTTATTTCCTCTAATTGTGCGAACAAAGAGATGATTTAGAGTCATATTACTTCGTTAAACCTTGGTTAGCCTCAAAAGGAAAAATCCTATCATCCTCGCATTTAAAACGATACGTAGAAAGCACACAAGTCTTCGTTTAAGAATTCTCGCTATTTGTTTCGTTATTTTCCATAAATTTGCAAACAAATAGTTGACTTAGAGTCATATTACTTCGTTCTACTTTCCTTGGCCTCAAAAGGAGCATTCATATTACTCTCGCATTTAATACGATGCGTACAACGAACACAATAATTCATTTAAGGAAACTTGCTATTTGATTTGTTATTTCCTCTAATTGTGCGAACAAAGAGATGATTTAGAGTCATATTACTTCGTTAAACCTTGGTTAGCCTCAAAAGGAACAATCCTATCACCCTCGCATTTAAAATGATACGTACAAAGCACACCAGTCTTCGTTTAAGAATACTCGCTATTTGTTTCGTAATTTTCTATAAATTTAGAAACAAATAGATGACTTAGAGTCATATTACTTCGTTCTACTTTCGTTGGCGTCAAAAGTTGCAATCCTATCACTCTCGCATTTAATACGATGCGTACAATGGACACAATACTTCATTTAAGGAAACTTGCAATTTGATTCGTTATTTTCTCTAATTGTGCGAACAAATAGATGATTTAGAGTCATATTACTGAAAGTAATATGCCCTCAAGCCAATCACATTTGATGTGATAAGCATATACTTTGTAATCTTGTTCATTTATTAATAAAAGTATCAAGGCATTTCTTTATTCATGATTAATTACTTGAATTAATCAAATGGATAAACCCATAGTTTTTTAGCAATGCTTTTAGAACCATGATGAGGATTTTGCTAATGAGATCTAAATTTAAGATAGCTCAAAACTAAAATTGTTCCTAATCGTTGGATCACTAAAATGGGGATTAGTGAATCCGGATAGATTGGTACATACTATGCTTGCTCTTATGAAGAGGATGATTGATCTCATAATCATTTGTGTAGAGACACTAAAGCAAGTATGTAGGTGCTTATTAGAGAATAAGTTCACTGAACGTGACTCGCTCAAGGAACACCTAATGGAGTTTTACTCGTCTGTCAATAGGAGTTCCTTATGTGATAGTCGTACAAGTGATCCTTAGACTTGAGATCATCTTAGTATCTTGTGTGTACTAAGTTATACTTTGACATATTCCTTAAGACCTATTGGTATATATCAAAGGATATGATTGGGTATAATAAGATACACATGGAGATAGATGAATGATCAACAAAGGATCTACCACTTCTAGTAAAGGGAGAGAATGTCCTATGCGATTCAATAAGTGACAACTCAGAAATCCCTGGCCAGGGTTCCATGGAATTAGAAAGGAGTTTCTAATTTACATTAACTAGAGTTGTGTATTTGTGAATTGAAATGCATATAATCAAATAAATATGACTTGACAGGAATTTCGTGTCTTATATTTGATTGGGACATTGTATGGTACAAGGATTGAATTGTACGGTAACTATTTGCTGAAAGGTTTTTTTACGATTAAATGTTGAAATCTATATTATCTGGAAAGTCGACTAATCGCTAAGGGGGCTTACCCTTATTGTGGAATAATTATTTATTCTGAATTAAAGAGTTAATTCGTAATAAATGAATTAGAATTGTTCTAATTTATTTATTATACAACCGGTTTAATATGGAGAACCTAAAGGGTCACACCGCAAAAGAGTAATATTTATTTTAGAAGTTGATGGCATAATTGTAATAATAAATTAAGTATATTTAATTTATACTGTGATGATAGAATAAATTAAATAGCTTAATATTTATAATTTAGTATTTTAGAAATACTAATTATAAATTAATAAGAGGAGTCTTATTATTATTATTACTATTATTTTTATTATTATTATTACTGCTAGTATTATTATTTAGTTCCTAAATGGTTTTGGAATTAATTAATAAGTAGTAATATTATTATTAAATAATTAAGTTCCTAAATAGTTTACGGAATTATAATTATAATAATTAATTAAGTTACTAAATGATTTAGTAATTAATTAATAAGAAGTACTCTCATAATTAAATAATTAAGTTCCTAAATAGTTTAGGAATTGTAATTAATTAATTTAGTTCCTAATTAAATTGAGAATTAAATTAAAACCCTAATCCTAAATAGTTTAGGAGGGTTGACTAGATCTATAAATAAGAGGAGTCTTATCATAGATCAATGTTACACACTCTTTCATTAGAAGAGGGAGAGTACTCCATAATTCTCTAGATCTAAGAGTTATAGAGAGAGAGAGAGAGAGAATTAGGGCTAGCCACCTATGGTTTGGAGAAACCAAGATCCACTTCTTTAATTCATAGATCTCTTGGTGGATCACCTCTAGAGGCTCAACACTTGGAGAGCTAACATTGATCCGTGGAATCTAATCGGTGAATTTGAAAAAGAACATGAAGGATCAAAGGGAGATGAACTTGTACCCGTGGAAGCTTGGTTCTACAAAGGTATAAATTCTTTTATCCTTCCTCAATTAATAATAGTCGCATAAGAAAGATCCGGGTTATTGGTTTATACAAAAATTTTAAAATCTGATTTTCTTGCTTCCGTTGCGCTTATATAATTTGATTATATGTATGCCATATTTTCGCAAGAATACTTTGCTATTTGTGTCGCTATTTTCTCTAACTTTGCAAACAAATAGGTGACTTAGAGTCATATTACTTCGTTCTACTTTCGTTGGCCTCAAAAGGAGCAATCCTATCACTCTCGCATTTAATACGATGCGTACAATGGACGCAATACTTCATTAAAGAAAACTTGCTATTTGATTCGTTATTTCCTCTAATTGTGCGAACAAATAGATGATTTAGAGTCATATTACTTCGTTAAACCATGGTTAGCCTCAAAAGGAACAATCTTATCAACCTCGCATTTAAAACGATACGTACAAAGCACACAAGTCTTCGTTTAAGAATACTAGCTATTTGTTTCGTTATTTTCTCTAACTTTGCAAACAAATAGGTGACTTAGAGTCATATTACTTCGTTCTACTTTCGTTGCCCTCAAAAGGAGCAATCCTATCACTCTCGCATTTAATACGGTGTGTACAATGCACACAATACTTCATTTAAGGAAACTTGCTATTTGATTCGTTATTTGCTTTAATTGTGTGAACAAATAGATGATTTAGAGTCATATTACTTCGTTAAACCTTGGTTAGCCACAAAAGGAACAATCCTACCACCGTCGCATTTAAAACGATACGTATAAAGCACACAAGTCTTCGTTTAAGAACTCTATCTATTTGTTTCGTTATTTTCTATAAATTTGCAAACAAATAGGTGACTTGGATTCATACACCTTTTTTCTACTTTTGTTGGCCTTAAAAGGAGCAATCCTATCACTCTCCCATTTAGTACGATGCGTACAATGGACACAATACTTCATTAAAGGAAACTTGCTATTGGATTCGTTATTTCCTCAAAATTTGCAAACAAATAGATGATTTAGAGTCATATTACTTCGTTAAACCTTGGTTAGCATCAAAAGGAACAATCCTATCACCCTCGCATTTAAAACGATACGTACAAAGCACACAAGCCTTCGTTTAAGAATACTCGCTCTTCGTTTCGTTATTTTCAATAAATTTGCAAGCAAATAGGTGACTTAGAGTCATGTTACTTCACTCTACTTTTGTTGGCCTCAAAAGGAGCAATCCTATCACTCTCGCATTTAATACGATGCGTACAATGGTCATAATATTTCATTTAAGGAAACTTGCTATTTGATTCGTTAATTCCTCTAATTGTGCGAACAAATAGATGATTTAGAGTCATATTACTTCGTTAAACCTTGGTTAGCCTCAAAAGGAACAATCCTATCACCCTCGCATTTAAAACGATACGTACAAAGCACACAATCCTTCGTTTAAGAATACTCGTTATTGGTTTCGTTATTTTCTCTAAATTTGAAAGCAAATAGGTGACTTAGAGTCATGTTACTTCACTCTACTTTTGTTGGCCTCAAAAAGAGCAATCCTATCACTCTTGTATTTAATAGGATGCGTACAATGGTCATAATATTTCATTTAAGAAAACTTGCTATTTGATTCGTTAATTCCTATAATTGTGCAAATAAATAGATGATTTAGAGTCATATTATTTCGTTAAAGCTTGGTTAGCCTCAAAAGGAACAATCCTATCACCCTTGCATGTAAAATGAAATGTACAAAGCAGACAATCCTTCGTTTAAGAATACTTGCTATTTGTTTCGTTATTTTCTACACATTTGCAAACAAATAGGTCACTTTGAGTCATATTACTTCGTTCTACTTTCGTTGGCCTCAAAAAGTGCAATCCTATCACTCTCGCATTTAATACGATGCGTACAATGGACACAATACTTCATTTCAGGAAAGTTGCTATTTGATTCGTTATTTCCTCTAATTTTGCGAACAAATAGATGATTTAGAGTCATATTACTTCGTTTAACCTTGGTTAGCCTAAAAAGGAACAATCCTATCACCCTTGCATGTAAAACGATACGTAGAAAGCACAAAAGCCTTCGTTTAAGAATACTCACTATTAGTTTCGTTATTTTCTATAAATTTGGAAACAAATAGGTGACATAGCGTCATATTACTTCGTTCTACTTTTGTTGACCTCAAAAGGAGCAATCCTATCACTCTCGCATTTAATACGATGCGTACAATGGACACAATACTTCATTAAAGGAAACTTGCTATTTGATTCGTTATTTCTTCTAATTTTGCGAACAAATAGATGATTTAGAGTCATATTACTTTGTTAAACCTTGGTTAGCCTCGAAAGGAACAATCTTATCACCCTCACATTTAAAACGATACGTACAAAGCACACAAGTCTTCGTTTAAGAATACTTGCTATTTGTTTCGTTATTTTCTATAAATTTGCAAACAAATAGGTAACTTGGAGTCTTATTACTTCGTTCTACTATTGTTGGCCTCAAAAGGGGCAATCCTATGACTCTCGCATTTAATACGATGCGTACAACGGACACAATACTTCATTTAAGGAAACTTGCTATTTGATTCGTTATTTCATCTAAATTTGCAAACAAATAGATGATTTAGAATCATATTACTTCGTTAAACCTTGGTTAGCCCCTGAAGGAATAATTTTATCAACCTCGCATTTAAAACGATACGTACGAATCACACAAGCCTTCGTTTAAGAGTACTCGCTATTTGTTTCGTTATTTTCTCTAAATTTGTAAACAAATAGGTGACTTAGAGTCATATTACTTCGTTCTACTTTCGTTGCCTTAAAAAGGAGCAATCATATCACTCTCGCATTTAATACGATGCGTACAACGGACACAATACTTCATTTAAGAGAACTTGCCATTTGATTCGTTATTTTCTCTAAATTTGGAAACAAATAGATGATTTAGAGTCATATTACTTCGTTAAACCTTGGTTAGCCACAAAAGGAACAATCTTATCACCCTTACATGTAAAACGATACGTACAAAGCACACAAGCCTTCGTTTAACAATACTCGCTATTTGATTCATTATTTTCTCTAAATTTGCAAGCAACTAGGTGACTTAGAGTAATGTTACTTCGCTCTACTTTCGTTCGCCTCAAAAGGAGCAATCCTATCACTCTCGCATTTAATACGATGCGTACAATGGTCACAATGAAAATTTAAGGAAACTTGCTATTTGATTCATTAATTCCTCTAATTGTGCGAACAAATAGATGATTTAGAGTCATATTACTTCGTTAAACCTTGGTTAGCCTCAAAAGGAACAATCCTATCACCCTCGCATTTAAAACGATACGTACAAATCACACAAGTCTTCGTTTAAGAGTACTCGCTATTTGTTTCGTTATTTTCTATAAATTTGCAAACAAATAGGTGACTTGGAGTCATATTACTTCGTTCTACTTTCGTTGGCCTCAAAAGGGGCAATGTTATTACTCTCGCATTTAATACGATGCGTACAACGAACACAATACTTCATTTAAGGAAACTTGCTATTTGATTCGTTATTTCTTCTAAATTTGCAAACAAATAGATGATTTAGAGTCATATTACTTCGTTAAACCTTGGTTAGCCTCAAAAGGAACAATCTTATCAACCTCGCATTTAAAACGATACGTACAAATCACACAAGTCTTCGTTTAAGAGTACTCGCTATTTGTTTCGTTATTTTCTCTAAATTTGTAAACAAATAGGTGGCTTAGAGTCATATTACTTCGTTCTACTTTCGTTGCCCTCAAAAAGAGCAATCATATCACTCTCGCATTTAATAAGATGCGTACAACGGGCACAATACTTCATTTAAGGAAACTTGCTATTTGATTCGTTATTTCCTCTAAATTTGCAAACAAATAGATGATTTAGAGTCATATTACTTCGTTAAACCTTGGTTAGCCTCAAAAGGAACAATCCTATCACCCTTGCATGTAAAACGATACGTACAAAGCACAGAAGCCTTCGTTTAAGAACACTCGCTATTTATTTCGTTATTTTCTCTAAATTTACAAACAAATAGGTGACTTAGAGTAATGGTACTTCGCTCTACTTTCGTTGGCCTCAAAAGGAGCAATCCTATCACTCTCGCATTTAATACGATGCGTACAATGGTCACAATATTTCATTTAAGGAAACTTGCTATTTAATTCGTTAATTCCTCTAATTGTGCGAGCAAATAGATGATTTAGAGTCATATTACTTCGTTAAACCTTGGTTAGCCTAAAAAGGAACAATCCTATCCCCTTTGCATGTAAAACGAAACGTACAAAGCACACAAGCCTTCATTTAAGAATACTTGCTATTTGTTTCGTTATTTTCTATAAATTTGTAAACAAATAGGTGACTTAGAGTTATATTACTTCATTCTACTTTCATTGGCCTTAAAAGGTGCAATCATATCACTCTCGCATTTAATACGATGCGTATAATGGACACAATACTTCATTTAAGGAAACTTGCTATTTGATTCGTTATTTCCTCTAATTGTGCGAACAAATAGATGATTTAGAGTCATATTACTTCGTTTAACCTTGGTTAGCTTCAAAAGGAACAATCCTATCCCCCTCGCATTTAAAACGATACGTACAAAGCACAAAAGCCTTTGTTTAAGAATACTCGCTATTGGTTTCGTTATTTTCTAAAAATTTGGAAACAAATAGGTGACTTAGAGTCATATTACTTCGTTCTACTTTCGTTGGCCTCAAAAGTTGCAATCCTGTCACTCTTGCATTTAATACGATGCGTACAATGGACATTGTAATATCCCAGATATTTTCAAGATTTTAAATAATATTTTAATTAATTTTATTAAAGGTTAATGTTTAAAACCTAGAATGTGAGAAGTAAGATGTGTAGAAAATGGGTAAACATTTTTTTTTTAACATAATGTATTTGTTAGAAATTAAATGTGGAAATATTTTATGATGCATATAGAGAATTTATTAAGGAAAGAAATTCATTTGAGAAGTGAAGACGGTTATAAGGATATGTATACATGGTTATATATTTCTAGAGTTGTGTTTGTTAGCCAAACAAGGAGATGAGTAAATTAATACTCAATAAAATTAATAAATTAATTAGTTTAAATATGAAATAAGAATGAAAGTCATGAAATATAATTAATTATGTTAATTATATTAGTTATGAGTTAAAGTTATAGAGGAGCTAGAATTATTGCCGATGATGGCAATAATAAGAAGTAATTAATTAAGAAATTAACTTAATTATTAAGTTGAGGTATAGAATTCAAAGGTGAGATTAAAACAAGCCCAATATGTTAATTGTTGTAAGTCTTGTTGAGGATTTATATAGAGGTCCAAATAAATTTAAAGATTTAACCTCATGAAGAGTCCAAGTAATTTAATTACGACTAGTGGACTAGCCCAAAAGGATTATATGTGTTAGCTAATATGGGAATATTTACATGAAGAGGGTAATTAAATAAGAGAGCCCAATAAAAAGTAAGTTATGTAGCCCAAACCATTAAAAATCAAATGATGGTCAATGATTGGGAGAAGCATTTTAAGTATTGATTGAGTGTAGAGAATTAACTAGTGTAGGGTTAATTGAATAACCCTAGTTGGTAGACAAGAGAGAGCATTAACCAATCTTTGGTTAATTGCTAGGTAAATAAAGGTGGTGTTGAGAATTAACTATAGATGAGTTAATTAAGTAACCCAATGTGGTAGAATTAATTATAGCAAATCTAATTGGATTATATTATAAGTCCAATTGAGTTATTAAACTAGGTCAAATTAATTAACCTAGTAGTTCATATAATTTAATTTGAACATTGATTTATGTAATAATTAACCAAGCCCAATGCTTGTTTTAATTAAATGTAACATAGGGTATTTAATATTAGCCCAATGTAGTAAATAAATTGAGCCCAAACAAATTTAATTGGAGGAGCCCAATATAATAAATCCTAGAGTTCAATGTGGAGCCCAAATGGTAGTCAAAGTGGTGGTCAATATATATACATTGGTTTATATATATATGGATACTTATATAATGATATAGGATATAAAAATAAAGCTAAATTGGTGTAATAAAAAGAGAAATCCCGAATTTTGGGGCCCACAAGGATAGAAAAGTTGCTTGTTGGTGAATTTGGAGTGCAAAGTTGCTCAACAACTCCCCACCAACCCTAGTCATTCAAATGATCAATCAAAATGTCACTCAATTGGTCATTCAAGCTATAGTAAGCTTGATTACCCCTTAAATTCACCAACACTAGTTGATTAGTGAAGGTTGATGGTGATTAGGGAGGGTCTATATATAGCATCCATCACCCTCTTGTTATGTTTGTTAGTTATTTTTCAAGAACTCCTAGAGAGAAAAGATAGAGTATTTTAGAGAAAAGCAAGCAAACTTTGGGAGATTGATGATCCACTAAGGATAATTACTAGAGAATGATCAAGGTGGAGTCACAAGCCAAGACCATGTCAAAAGGAAGGAGAGCATCCATGTCTAAGAGGTTAAAAAGTGCTCTAAACTTTATTTAGTTCATATTTGTAGTCTAGATATGATTTGAACGGTTAAAATATATTTTTAACAAAACAAAAGTTATTTTGATGGTCTATGTTGGGTGTCAAACCGTATGCATGACAAATCAACACTTACACGCAAGTGCACGTGGTCAACAAGTAATATAAAGTAAGTAAAGTATCGTTCCCACGAGGACTATGGATAGCTATTACACTATCATGCAGCAGTTTTATAACTATTTTGGTTTCTTTAAACAGTGTCAAGTAAATCAAGGAATTGTGAATTGAATTTAAGTTATGAAAATTAAAGACAACTAAATACTAAACGATTTAAGCAGACAAATGAGGTATGGGATTATAACTTCACCTAGGGCGTCATTCAACTGTGCTACTTCCTACTAAACCTAACTGATTATCTCGGATTGTTAGTCGAAAACACGAAACTAAAGCATGACCAACTCTCGTTGCATCATACCCAAATCTAACCCAGATCTGACCCAAGGGCAACATAACGGGAAAGAACACACAAGTTAATTAAATAACTATATGTCTATGTGACCTAGAGAAAAACGGGTTTAAGCGCAAGTTTTCAAAAGACTACGGGTGGTGCTTCGGTATATGTATATCGTTAGCACTAATCATGCAATCCAACGTCATGTGAAATTATGAACACAAGCTAACATGGTCGGTTCTAAACTCACACTCCCCATCTCGGTTCCGTGTGAGTTAACAAGGTAAATGATGATCAAGCATTTAAACAATTAAGATAAACCGCATTAGACAATCCATACATAATCATTTAGCCAAAACAAGGAAGCATAACAAATTGAACTAAACCCTAGGTTTCATTATAATCCCATAAGCGAAGTTAGTTCATAATAGAAATAACAACCATCGTCCACATATGTTCATACATTGAAGCTACAAATGAAAAGAAAGAGAAAACAAAGTTAAGAAATGCAAAGCTCGGTTTCTCTTCTTCAAATCCGGAGTTCCAAGGTTGACACAATGCTTCAAACTTCCAATGCCCAACCCTAAGCTAAACTACTCTAGCTGAATCACAAGGAACAAGAGAGAACAAAGAATGAAAATGAAAATGAGCTCTCTCCTCTTCCTTTTGACCTTGTTATTCTCTATCTTATCGTCTATATATGGTCTATGACTGATACTACCGATATATATAGCCTCAAGCAGCTCCCTCGCGATCACCGTAGCATGAAGCAATTTAATTGGCCCGTTCAAAAAAGTCTTATCAGATTTTGGTGCGAAGGACCAGCGCAGCTGCGCCGTGTTTGTACTGAGATGGGGCGCAGCTGCGCCTCACTACAGTCAAATAGGCATCAGAAGGACTGCGCAGCTGCGCAACAAATGTGAAGGAATGCGGCGCAGCTGCGCCGTGCACCAGTCAAGCAGCCTGTAGAGTTACTGCGCAGCTGCGCCGTGCACCAGTCTTGGAATTTGTGCCTTCTTTTCTGCTGCATCCAATCATCGCGCATATCACTCCCGCATTGAACCACTTTTGCCCCAAAAACTGCAATTCTTCCTCCCCGCACAAGTTCTAGTCCAAAACACGCTGGTTTGTCCACAAAACGACGGAAACGGCCAATAAAGAGCTATGGAGCATGAAACCTACAAAAGAGACATAAAAGCATGAAAAGTAATAAAAAATAATGAGAACAAGCGAAAGTCAAAGCAAGTTGGCATCGAAATAGTAGGTATAAAAGCTACCTATCAAATACCCCCAAACTTAACTCGTTGCTTGCCCTCAAGCTACATAATAAGTAGACTGAACAAGAAATCTGAAATGCAAGCTAAGCTACAAATGCAGTCTACGCTACATGCCTAAGAATCCACGTCAGTCAGTACAAAGCTTAATTGAGCAGCCTCAGAAAAGTTACAAAGATCATTTAAACATAGCATCTAACCAAGAAACAGTCAATAGGTCATATCAATCGACAATTCCGCAACATATTATTACTGATACAGTGTGTAGTGTGCTTGTCCATCATTAAGGTTGGTATGATGCAAATATTGTCATAATGCGCTTCTTAGAGGGAAAATCACAGTTTTAACTCAAGAAAGACGATAAAAGGAAAACTGTCAGCTATGACTCACAATAATCAATATCAAGATTATTCTGAATTAACCGACTTTATATACAACCACGAGGGCATTAATTGCTCTATCTCGCGTTTACACCCGGCTGTGCAATGCCTAGCCCTATTAGGCTTCGAAGATACCCATGTAGCAAGCTTTCGACTAACGACTCCCAAATCAGTTGGCTTTAGGGCGCTAGGTGCAAAGACACCCCTACGGGCCTATTAACTCGAGTATCAACGGCCACAGAACTAAACTAGCCAACGTTTTTAATATATATATATATATATATATATATATATATATATATATATATATTTTATGTGAGTGCGTTTTAACGCTCCATCTCACGCTATATCTCTCTTAACCCCCAAACTTGATTTATGTGTTATTATAGCCGACACAACCCATTCACCAAATTTCTATTGTTTTAACAAAAATTTTCCACCAGAAGACAATTATGAACATATTTAGATTAAACCAAACAAAACAATTACACATAAAGTGCTATCCGGTTATATCAGAGTCAAACGAGTTAGGAATCATAAATCAACATGACACTAAGACTATGACTCGATTTTCAACCCCGTTATATGATCAAGCAAAGCCGAGTATCATCATAGGCCAATATGACTTCGACCGAACAAGACGCTAGGATTCATGCAATAAGATGCAATTAATCTAAATGCAGTACGAGAATTAAATATGATGCTTTATTTTTTTATTATTATTTTTTTTTCAAATTTAACTAAATGCAATGCAACTAAACATAAACTTAAATTAAATGACAAGCAAAATATAATAATAATATAATATAGCAAAATATGGCATGCACCCAATACCCCCAAACTTAAATGTAACAATGTCCTCATTGGAGATAAGGGTGAGAGAGAAAACTCCCCTAGGCCTCGGGTGGCGAATCTGGCGGTGGGTACAAGCCTCCCTGCCCGAAGGTCGGGAACTGTGCGTCCGCGCCTAGCTGAGAGAATGCACTCGTCAATGCCGCTGAGAAGTCGACAGTATATGCTCTGAAGTCCGTGTGCATAGTGTCCATGCGCCTCTGCAAGCGACGCATCTCTCTATCATGCCTAGCAACAAAATCAAGAGGAAGCCCTCCGGCCTGTGGCTCCTCAGCTGCCACATCCTGCTCCTCAGGAACCTCTTCCCTAATAAAACCGAGACCCCTTGGGTGCGATCTCAAACCCTTCCAGACCGTGAACTTCTCAATGACAGTATGATCAATATCTCTCATCGGTAACTGAGAAGACTCCTCGCCCCACTCCACCTCTGCTGCTCTACATAACTGTGTAATGATGGAGGCATGCGGGATTCCGCCTGAAGTACTGGCCCTCATGAACTTAAGCATGGAGTGATGGATGATGTATCCTACATCCATACTCTGACCTTTGCAAATGCCATACAATATTATAGCCCTCTCCTTAGTCACATCCTGATGGTGGGTCGTAGGCAGTATGCTGCCACATATGAAACTGTACCAGGCCTTAGCATACCTGCTCAAGGCCGTCTGAGGAAAATGCACCTTCTGATTCGTGTCTGGCCTAATCTTCCATTCCACACCGGGCCTGCACATCTCCTCCATCAGGGTGTCTAAGTTAGTCTGGAATCGTAGTTCGCGCGTCCACTGAATTGCCTCATCGGTCAGGGCCGGCATCCTGAATAGCTCGTTTATGGCTCGAGGGGAGTAGTCTACTTGCTTGCCCCGCACATATGAAATTCCGTTCTGAGTCTCTCGGGCATTGGCATAGAACTCCCGCACAATTGACATCGGAGCCGCTATAGGCGTTTCCACAAGTAAAACCCATTCACGACTCCTAATCTGTTGCAACAGCCCTCCATCCGCAGCACTGGGCTTGAGGCCCCTTTCTAACACAAACGATTTCGTGATCATGACATACCAATAGTAGTGTTGTGCAGAAAGGTTGAGAATCCGGGATGCATCTAGCGTGTTTCTGTCATCGCCTTCTCCCCCTGCATCACTACTAGCCGATGAAGACGATGGGGTACGGATGCGCTTCGGCATTTTGAAAGTGCTAGGGCTAGATGTAAGTTCTCTGTAAAAACGCAGTTCCCCACCTTGAAGAACCCCCAAACTTGCTTCACACAACCCTAATGTTGATAATCTGATGATTTGCTCGACTAGGGCTAGATGAGGATTATGTGCTAGGAGGATTCTATAGATGGAGATTATTGAGCAAGAGTGTGATAGGAAATGGGTAGGGGAAGCTAGGGCTTGCTAGCCTTTGATACATTTCGTGCTCTGTTGAGGAAGGGAATAGGGAACTGAAATGATTTGACATGAAGAGGGAAGCCAAACGATCGGGTTTTAAAAACAATTCAAAAACTGCTGCTGGCGTGCGGCGCAGCTGCGCAGCAAATAAACGGGAACACGGCGCAACTGCGTCTTGCCCTGTTTCCAGATTCCTCAATGCTTCCCTACGCAGCTGCGCCTCTGGGCAGTGTAAAACCGGCGCAGCTGCGCCTCCTGCCAGTCAATCCAAAACCGAGCCTTACTTTTTTCTGTGGTCCATACATGCTTATTCAGCTCTACTCCTCCTGAAATAAATCACAAAAACAAAATTCAAATCTCCAAGAGTATTTCAAACATTAAGCTTAACAATTTTATAATTCAAAATTTTAACAAATGGAAATTTAGACAAAAAGTGGGGTTCCTCCCAACAAGCGCTTTAGTTATAGTCGTAGCTCGACTATTCCTCGGTTCATTCTGTCTCCTCGAGGGCAATTGAGGACTGTTGGCGATCAAAGTCACCTCCCCAATAATGTTTCAGTCGCTGCCCATTGACCTTGAATGGTTGTTCATGCTCTTTTCCCAGAATTTCGATGGCGCCATGAGGATAAACAGTTTTGATTGTGAATGGTCCTGACCATCGAGACTTGAGTTTGCCCTGGAAAAATCGAAGCCTGGAATTGAATAACAGTACAGCTTGCCCCGGCTCGAACTTCCTTTCGATAATTTTCCGATCATGCCATCGTTTCACCTTCTCCTTGTACAATTTCATATTCTGATAAGCTCGCAGTCGAAATTCATCTAACTCATTAAGTTGGAGCAGTCGCTGCTCTCCTGCGGCTGAGAGATCGAAATTTAACTTCTTGATGGCCCAGTAAGCTTTGTGTTCTAATTCCACTGAAAGGTGACATGCCTTACCATAAACCATCTGGAAAGGCGATATGCCAATGGGAGTCTTATAGGCTGTCCTTTATGCCTATAGTGCATCATCAAGCTTCATCGACCAATCCTTCCTTGACAGATTTACCATCTTCTCTAGAATTCTCTTCACATCTCGATTAGATACTTCCGTTGGGCCACTGGTCTGGGGGTGGTAGGTTGTGGCCACTCTGTGCTTTACCCCATACTTGGCTAATAATGCTGTGAAGAGCCTGTTGCAGAAATGGCTCCCTCCATCACTGATGATTGCTTGAGGAGTGCTAAATCTAGTGAAGATGTTCCTTTGAAGGAATTTCAGGACGACTCTGGCATCGTTGGATGGTAGAGCAATGGCCTCTACCCATTTTGAGACGTAATCGACTGCCAAGAGAATATAAAGATTGCCGGACGATGATGGAAATGGGCCCATGAAGTCGATTCCCCAAACATCAAAGATTTCCACTTCCAGAATTGAATTTAATGGCATTTCATTTCGTCTGGAAATGTTATCCACTCGTTGACATCGATCGCAGCTTTTTACAAACTGGTGGGCATCTTTGAATATAGACGGCCAATAGAACCCTGCTTGAAGTACTTTAGATGTGGTTCGTTCCGTCCCATAATGGCCTCCATAGAGAGAAGAATGGCATGCATGCAATATACTGGATGTCTCACTGTGAGGGATGCATCTGCGAATTATCTGATCTGCACACTGTCTGAACAAGAAAGGTTCATCCCACAGGTAACTCTTCACTTCATGGAAAAACTTTTTCTTTTGCTGGCGAGTTAACTCTGGTGGGAGAACATTGCTTACTATGTAATTGACAAAGTCAGCGTACCAAGGAATCGCTGAGGTCACAGTGAAGAGCTGCTCATCGGGAAAATACTCATTTATATCCGCCTCGTCCTTCCTATCCTGTTCCAGATGCTCTAATCTAGAAAGATGATCCGCCACATGGTTTTCTGAACCCTTCTTGTCTCGAATTTCCAGATCAAACTCTTGGAGAAGAAGAATCCATCTGATAAGTCTAGGCTTTGCATCTTTCTTGCAAATCAGATATCTAATAGCCGCATGATCCGTATACACCACCACTTTTGTTCCAACGAGATATGACCTGAATTTGTCGAAAGCGTATACAACCGTTAAAAGTTCTTTCTCGGTGGTGGTGTAGTTTAGTTGAGCATCTGTTAAGGTCTTGCCGGCATAATAGATAGCATGAAAGATCTTTTCCTTGCGTTGACCCAGAACTGCCCCCACTGCATAATCGCTAGCATCGCACATCAGTTCGAATGGTATAGACCAATCCGGTACTACAATTATGGGTGTTGATGTTAGCTTTGACTTCAACAACTCAAAGGCCTTTAAACAGTCTTCATCAAAATTGAACTGAACCTCTTTTTCTAGTAGGCTGCATAAAGGCTTGGAGATTTTGGAGAAGTCCTTGATGAATCGTCTGTAAAAGCCCGCATGACCTAAAAAACTACGCACCCCCTTAACAGTTGTAGGTGGTGGCAATTTCTCAATTATCTCCAGCTTCGCCTTGTCAACCTCCAATCCTTTTCCTGAGACCTTGTGTCCTAGGATAATTCCTTCCTGTACCATGAAATGGCATTTCTCCCAGTTTAGAATCAGATTCGTCTCTATGCAGCGTTTCAATACCAGAATCAAATTCTCCAGACACAACTCAAAGGAATCCCCAAACATAGAAAAATCGTCCATGAAGACTTCCACATTCTGCTCCACCATGCCAGAAAAGATGGCCATCATACACCTTTGAAATGTTGCTGGTGCATTGCAAAGCCCGAAGGACATTCGTCTGAACGTAAACGTCCCGTAGGGGCAAGTGAAGGTTGTCTTTTCCTGGTCCTCAGGCGCAATGGCTATCTGATTATACCCCGAATAGCCATCCAGGAGACAGTAATATTCATGACCCGCCAGTCTGTCCAATATTTGGTCAATGAACGGCAATGGAAAGTGATCTTTTCTTGTTGCCTTGTTCAGCTTTCTGTAGTCCATACACACCCTCCAACCGGTCAGTGTCCTTGTTGGTATCAATTCATTGTGCTCATTCTTCACAACTGTCATCCCTACTTTCTTGGGCACGCATTGGATAGGGCTCACCCATGCACTGTCGGAGATAGGATATATGATCCCAGCATCTAGCAATTTCAGAATCTCCTTCTTAACAACCTCTTTCATAATGGGGTTCAGCTTTCTCTGATGCTCCACAGTCGGTTTACTGTCCTCTTCCATAAGAATCTTGTGCATAGAGAAGGACAGACTAATGCCCTTGATGTCGGCTATTGTCCATCCGATAGCTTCCTTGAATTCTCTCAAGATTCTTATCAGCTTACTTTCCTGTAAAGGGGTTAGTGCAGATGCAATAATCACAGGGAAAGTATTTGATTCACCTAAATAAGCATACATGAGATGTGATGGGAGCGGTTTAAGCTCAAGAATAGGAGGTACCTCCAAGGATGGTTTCAAACGATCTGGAGGTTCACCTGCACTTTCTAGCAGCTCAACAGGTATCTTGCATGTGTTCACCTGTGGTAGTACTTCCAACTCATGGATATAGTCATCCATCCCCGACTCATCATCGTCACTGTCACTATCCTTCACCAAGGTAGTTTCCATCGGATCTTTACTTGCAATTTTCAGAAACTCATCTTCCACCATCCTTTCTACCACATCCATTCGGAAGCATTCTTCTTCATCGGTAGGGAACTTCATTGCCCAGAACACATTGAAAGTTATTCTTTGGTCCTGGACCCTCATTGTTAGTTCTCCCTTTTGTACATCGATGAGAGTTCTCCCCGTGGCTAGAAATGGTCTCCCCAAAATGATGGGAATATCCTTGTCCTCTTCATAGTCCAGGATAATAAAGTCCGCGGGGAATATGAGCTTGTCAACTTTAACCAGAATGTCCTCCACAATCCCTCTTGGATATGTAATTGATCTATCTGCGAGCTGTAGGGATACGTTTGTGGGCTTTGGTGCAGGCAGCCCCAACTGTGTGTAAATTGACAATGGCATGAGGTTAATGCTTGTTCCTAAGTCACACAAGCATCTGTTGAAAGACACACTCCCTATCTCGCAAGGAATGGTGAAACTCCCCGGATCTTTCAGTTTAGGAGGTAGTTTCCTTTGTAAGACCGCACTGCATTCCTCAGTTAGAGCCACTGTCTCAAAGTCTTCCAATCTCTTCTTTCAGGACAGAATTCCTTTCATGAACTTAGCATAGCTCGACATCTGTTCTAAAGCTTCTGCAAATGGTATGTTTATTTGCAGCTTTTTTAAAATTTCAAGGAACTTAGCGAATTGCTTGTCCAATTTCTGTTTCTGAAGCCTCTGTGGAAAAGGTACTAGAGGATAGACTCATGTGTGAGTAACCGGATGCTTTTCTGGTTGATCCTTGTTTCCTGCTTAAGTCTCCACAACATCTTCCTCCTTTTCCTGAGAGCTTCCTGCACCAACTGAGTCTGGGGCGAGGTGCAACTGTTCTATTTCTCTTTGTACTGCCAGCTCATTCGCGCCAGTTGGCATAAACTGTTTCCCGCTTCTAGTCATGACAGCTTTGCAGTGCTCCTTTCCCTCTCTTCTTGGGTTTTCTTCTGTATTGCTTGGAAGAGATCCTTGAGGTCTGTTTGCCAGCAAGTTGGCCATTTGGCCCACTTGGTTCTCTAAATTTTTTATGGAAGCAGACTGACTCTTTATCAACACATCAGTGTTAGCCATGTATTTCAGCATTAACTCTTCTAAATCTGGCTTTCTCTCTGGTTGGGACGGTTGTGCTGCCTGGTGATGACTCTGAAATCCCGGAGGATAGTGTGGTCTTGGAGCTTGATGATGGTTCTGATTATTGTTCCATGATGAGTTTGGGTGATTCCTAGCTCCAGAGTTATAAGTATTCTGATACTGATTTGGTTGCCTCTGGTAGCTACTCACAAACTGTACTGATTCGGAGTTGATAGCACATTGCTCTGTAGGATGCTCCCCTGCACATAGCTCACATACATAAGCCACTTGTTGCACTTTGTTATCCGTAATTGCATCAATCTTCTTGGACATGACTGATAATTGAGCTGCTAAGGCTGTGATAGCATCTACTTCTATAACCCCGACCACTTTTGGTTGATTTAGCCTAGACGTAGGCCATTGATAATTGTTGGCAGCCATAGTTTCAAGCAGCTCGTATGCCTCATCAAAATTCTTTGCCATAAATTCCCCGCCAGATGCTGCGTCAATGCTAGTCCGAGTGTTACCACTCAAACCACTGTAAAATGTGTTCATCTGCATCCATTGGGGTAGTGCATGATGCGGGCATCTTCTTAGTAACTCTTTAAACCTCTCCCATGCTTCATATAATGACTCTCCATGTTGTTGCGCAAACATAGAAATGTCATTTCTCATTTTATTGGTCTTTGCAGGAGGAAAGAATTTCTTCAAAAATTTCTGAGCCAAGTCTTCCCATGTAGTAATCGACCCCGGAGGTAATGAGTGAAGCCAACTCTTTGCTTTATCTCTAAGTGTAAATGGGAAGAGTCTAAGTCTCACTGCATCATCCGTTACTCCATTAAACTTGAACGTATCACAAATCTCTAAAAAGCTCAGCAAGTGATCATTTGGATCATCATTAGCCATTCCCCCAAACTGTAATGAATTCTTTACCATTTGAATGGTGCTTGGTTTAATTTCAAAGGAGAGATCTGTGATTGCCGGTCTTGTGATACTTGCTTGCAATTCATTTATCCGCGGCGTTGCATAGTCTCTTAATGGCTTGGGTGCCTCTTGTTCTCCTGCCATGGTTTCTGGCTGTTCGATTCCCTCTTGACTGTCAGAGCTAATCTCAATCACTTGTTCAATTCGTGTATTGACGTTGTCGTTGAGAGCCAACAACTTACATTTCTTTGATCGAGTTAGCATGCACAAGTCACAAGTACCTGAAACCAAAGAAATAGATAAAAAGAAATGAGGTACGAAAAGATTGTTTAACTAAACCAATCTAATTTAAACTGACGATGCAAGTAATAAAAACTACTCAAAGTCCCCGGCAACGGCGCCAAAAACTTGTTGGGTGTCAAACCGTACACATGACAAATCAACACTTACACGCAAGTGCACGTGGTCAACAAGTAATATAAAGTAAGTAAAGTATCGTTCCCACGAGGACTATGGATAGCTATTACACTATCATGCAGCAGTTTTATAACTATTTTGGTTTCTTTAAACAGTGTCAAGTAAATTTAGGAATTGTGAATTGAATTTAAGTTATGAAAATTAAAGACAACTAAATACTAAACGATTTAAGCAAACAAAGGAGGTATGGGATTATAACTTCACCTAGGGCGTCATTCAACTGTGCTACTTACTGCTAAACCTAACTGATTATCTCGGATTGTTAGTCGAAAACACGAAACTAAAGCATGACCAACTGTGACGCCCCCAAATCCGGGTCCCTCGAACCACGGGTTTGGTGCTCACGTAATCTATTCTACCCTGTTATCTCATTCAACCATTCTGAACAAAATATAATAATAAACTTAATTTACATTCATACATAACTAATCTCAGGTTCTACGTACCTTCATACATACAACTGTCGTATCAGATATGATACAAAATATAATAATAAATACAACATTAGCTAGCCTCTATTGCTGGCCGACATTTCTTTTCCCTTTATCTACTCCCGACCCTTCGGCCTTCTGTGGCTTAACTGAAATGTCATGAATGAACGCAAGGGTGAGCCTAAATAGCTCAGCAAGTATAGCAATGAATAATATCATAAATAATTCCAAGTGAATAGATGAAAGTCATAGGCAATTTTATCTGAATTATGCATAATAACTGAATGAATTTCAATAATCGAATCATCGAAATGGACTGATCAATATTATTTCAATAAATGAACCAAGAACTGAAAATTTAGCTTTCAGGAATACTGTACAATAAGATTTATTTGCTGTACGGTCACAAGACTAAGAACACGTTTAGAACAATACCAATCGCATAGAATGCTATTGCCCAGGTTAGTCAAAAGACTGCTGTTCCAAATAGATGCGTACTCTGGGTGATCAGCCCATTGTACCTTTATATTGTGCACAACATAAACATCTAGCGACGCAACCACGTCATAAAATTATAATGATTTCCCCTTTTTGTAGGGTTGTTCTATTACAGCATAGCATAGAAGCCGCACCACCACCAATGTGGATTGGAGCGTAAACAATGAACATTTGATCTCAACATATATCATTTCGTATGTGTCTAGCTAGATTCAAGATTGGCATCGACCTTTTCAATTTAATTCAATAATGAATAAACTTTGCATAGCAACATAAATGAATAACATGAATCTCTGTTCTAAGATCTGCAATAGAAGTTCAGTAAGAAAACTTGCCTTCGTCCTCGTCTATCATAATCGGTATAGAATTATCCCGTCTATAACCTACATGACCACAATATTGGTTCATGCATTAGTTACATACACATGTATGCCATAACTTGCTAAACAAGCTACCCATTAACTATACATAACCCCAATCACATAACATATTGCTCAAACATAGCTTAACGCTTACCATATTAATTATTTTTATCAAATTATGGTTTACATATGTATTTATATCATTTAATATCAAAACATTGCATTTTAAAATTAAAATTTAATTTTTTTCCAAAACCAGCACATGGCGCCCCGGCGCCATGTTTCCTTCATAACATCTCGCTGGCCGCGAGATCTCCTCGGCCAGACCGCGCCCCGGCTCGCTCTGCTTCCGCCCCGGCGAGTCTTCTCAGCAACACTGCACCCCGGCGCAGTTCCAAGAACAAAATACTGCGCCCCGGCGCAGTACTGGTTTTTCTGAAATTTTTTTCTTTGCAAAAATGATGCTATCTTTGGCCGATCTTTCAATTCCAACATTTCACATAGCACATATAACATATAATTGACTTGCGTAGGCCTTCGAAACTTTTAAAAATCATCATTTGGTCATATAATTCCAAATAGTTCATTTAGGTTGTCGGTTTACGTTTTAAAACGTTCTAAATAGCCATTTATCGCGTTATGCACCAATTAACTCCCAAATAGATTATAGCACGTGTGTTTACATATAACTTACATATTTGGCCTTGTTTTATACTCAATCCACCAAAATGGCCAATAATCATAACTTAGTTGCATTTCTACCAATTTACATAATTTTCCTTATAAACCAACTTTGATTCTTTACACACCATGCACATATATGTTAACACATATCCATTTAGTCACTTTGTATGCATGTGTAGCTTCCACACGTACCTTCCAAAACACTTTACAGATTATAATTTTGTTTAGGCACAAAATATAGCCTAATATTCAATTCTCTTTCCTAAACACAACTTTTATACCATCTAGGCTTCTTGGATGATTTCTAACTCATGATAGTGCATGTATCACCCATATTCATCTTCTCAAACTAGGTTTCTATCATGTTTGACAACATATAACACACAATCATACTTTGAATCATAACTTTTAGCTTGACTACACATGTGAATAGTGCACCACCTTTGATTTCCAACACATATAGCTTAGGGTTACATGATCAACCAACTATGTAGCATATAACTTGCATGAGTCACATCTTTAATCATTACTATATGCATGGCTTCACATATTCTAACATAT
The DNA here is from genome assembly GCA_947179155.2 of Hedera helix. NCBI lineage: Eukaryota > Viridiplantae > Streptophyta > Magnoliopsida > Apiales > Araliaceae > Hedera > Hedera helix. Next base: position 26,033,493 of record OX359266.1, read on the forward strand.
AAACACTTAAACACCAATTATATGTCTTGAAAATCATTTATACCTTCTATGTGCCACTTTTCTTCTTGAAATAAAGCTAGCCAAAGCTTGATACTCCACTTTGGATGTCTAATTCCTTCTCTCTTTGATCAATTCTCCTTGAGTTTCTTGAGCTTCTTGGTAGAACCCTAGCTTTTCTCTTCTTTGTTCTTCCTCTCTTTGCTTCTCTCGAAAGTTCTTGCTGATAAATCTTAGAATGAGTGAACTAATGTGCTTGCAAGTGCTATACATAGATATAGTACATAATCCTCCAACAACTAACCATGCATGGTTAGCTTAACTCATGCATGGTTAGGGGCTTTCATGTCATCTCACCTTAGTATTTAAGGACATAATAGTAAATTACCCTCACAAGGATATCATGGTCCTTTTTCGAACTATCAAGGGTATTAAGGTTATTAAGCCACCTTAGGATACATATGTTATTCCATAATTTGTTAAGGGCTTTTTAGTCATTAATCATAACCTCTAGGAAATTAAATTCCCACTTGATTCTTAGTTTATTCAAATTTACCCCCATAAATTCATAATTTGCTCAATTTGATCCAATTCAACTCCATTTTAATCCAAACTTATTTCCTTAGACATAAAATTTATTCCATCATTTAATACAACACACATGGCTTGTCCCAAAATAATTGTCACACCTCAAAATATTTAATTTCCATTAATAACTTATAATTTACAATATCGCAATTTTGCAAATCATTACACCAACTCTCATTGCATCATACCCAAATCTAACCCAGATCCGACCCAAGGGCAACAGAACGGGAAAGAACATCCAAGTTAATTAAATCACTATATGTCTATGTGACCTAGAGAAAAACGGGTTTAAGCGCAAGTTTTCAAAAGACTACGTGTGGTGCTTCGGTATATGTCTATCCTTAGTACTAATCATGCAATCCAACGTTATGTGAAATCATGAACACAAGCTAACATGGTCGGTTCTAAACTCACACTCCCCATCTCGGTTCCGTGTGAGTTAACAAGGTAAATGATTATCAAACATTTAAACAATTAAGATAAACCGCATTAGACAATCCATACATAATCATTTAGCCAAAACAAGGAAGCATAACAAATTGAACTAAACCCTAGGTTTCATTATAATCCCATAAGCGAAGTTAGTTCATAATAGAAATAACAACCATCGTCCACATATGTTCATACATTGAAGCTACAAATGAAAAGAAAGAGAAAACAAAGTTAAGAAATGCAAAGCTCGGTTTCTCTTCTTCAAATCCGGAGTTCTAAGGTTGACACAATGCTTCAAACTTCCAATGCCCAACCCTAAGCTAAATTACTCTAGCTAAATCACAAGGAACAAGAGAGAACAAAGAATGAAAATGACAATGAGCTCTCTCCTTTTCCTTTTGACCTAGCTATTCTCTATCTTATCGTCTATATATGGTCTAGGACTGATACTACCGATATATATAGCCTCAAGCAGCTCCCTCGCGATCACTGTAGCATGAAGCAATTTAATTGGCCCGTTCAAAAAAGTCTTATCAGATTTTGGTGCGAAGGACCAGCGCAGCTGCGCCGTGTTTGTACTGAGATGGGGCGCAGCTGCGCATTACGGCAGTCAAATAGGCATCAGAAGGACTGCGCAGCTGCGCAGCAAATGTGAAGGAATGCGGCGCAGCTGTGCCGTGCATCAGTCGAGCAGCCTGTAGAGTTACTGCGCAGCTGCGCCGCGTTTGTGAAGGATTGGGGTGCAGCTGCGCCGTGCACCAGTCTTGGAATTTGTGCCTTCTTTTCTGCTGCATCCGATCATCGCGCATATCACTCCCGCATTGAACCACTTTTGCCCCAAAAACTGCAATTCTTCCTCCCCGCACAAGTTCTAGTCCAAAACACGCCAGTTTGTCCACAAAACGACGGAAACGGCCAATAAAGAGCTATGGAGCATGAAACCTACAAAAGAGACATAAAAGCATGAAAAGTAATAAAAACTAATGAGAACAAGCGAAAGTCAAAGCAAGTTGGCATCGAAATAGTAGGTATAAAACCTACTTATCAGTCTAAAAGTCTAAATCTATGATATATAGGTAGATTCCTGATTTCATATAGTTAAATCATGTTTTGGTATGAGCGGTATGTTTAAAAATGGTAAAAATGTTCATATAGATTTTTACCGGTAAACCCTAGTTGGGGTTGTGATTTATAGCCTTTTATTTTGAAAGCTAGAGGTTTTGTATGCGATTTTATTCTTTGATATGGTAAATATATAAGTTAAGAACAAAACCTAGTTGGTATAATGTTCATATGAGTTGTTATGGTTAAGATATGATTTTTAAAACCAAGGATTGTGAAGTTAGTTTTCACTTTTCCCTTGTGAGCGATTTTAAGCATAGATCCATTTGGAATTTAGATTTGTGATCTAAAGAGGAGTTGTAGAGGGGGAAATGCTAATGAGAATGGACTCAAGAATCACCCCAAAATGTTTTAAAATGAAGAAGTTATGCAAGTTTTAATCAAAAGAGCAAAAGTTGAAAAATCTGAAAATGACATTTCTGAAGATTCTGCAACACAAGGGCCGGGGCCCTTTTTTTGCACTATAAAGGAGGGTCGGGGCCCTTGGTACTGTTCATGGGCAATGTGGTTTTTCGTCCGGGTCGGGTCGGTTCAGGTCATTTAAGTCCAAAATGGATAAAAATGCTTAAAAATTAATATAATTAATTTGGGACCCAAGTTTAATAATTATTTATTATTTATAATAAATAATAAATAAAGTAAATAAAAGCTATTATTATAATTAATTATTATTTAATTAATAGTAAATAATAATTAAAGCAAATAAATACAATAACTAATTATATATTATTATATAATAAATAAAGAAGGATATGAAGTTAGTAAAATAAGGATTTATTATTTAATTAATATTGAATAATAAATAGTTAATTAATATTAAATAATAAATAGCTAATTAATTATTATTTAAAGAATATTAAATGGTAATTAAAGAAAGATGAAGTTAATAAGGTAATTATTTATTACTTTAATAAATAAGGGTAATTATTTAATTATTATTTAAAGGATATTAAATAATAATTAAAGGGAGATGAAGTGAATAAAATGATCATTTGTTATTTAATGAATATTAAATAATAAATGGGGTTAATTAATTAATAGATTATTATTTAAATAATCATTAAAGGATTTGAGGATTATTAAAATATTGTTAAAGGATTAAATATGTAAATAACTAAAATGTTATGAAATGAATACTAGCATTAGTATATGATGAAAATGTTATTAAATAATTAATGACATCAGTGAGTGATTAAAATATTATTAAAGGGTTAATAATATTAATAAATGATTAAAATATTATTAAATGGTTAATAATATTAATAAGAGATTAAAATATTATTAAATGGTTAATAATATTAATAAGCGATTAAAATATTATTAAATGGTTAATAATATTAATAAGAGATTAAAATATTATTAAATGGTTAATAATATTAATAAGTGATTAAAATATTATTAAAGGGTTAATAATATTAATTAGTGATTAAAATATTATTAAATGGTTAATAATATTAATAAGAGATTAAAATATTATTATATGGTTAATAATATTAATAAGTGATTATAATCCAATTAGATTTGCTATTTATAAGTCCATTGGACTACTTTATTAAATAACACTATTAATTGCAAATTCTTGGGTTTGTTTTAATGAAACCCTAATACATATTAATACAAGTACATTGGACTTGATTACATTAATTCATTCGCTAACCCCTATCATCAAATTGGGTTTATAATATAGTTAACCATACACAAACAATTATTCCCACATTGGGGTTATCTTTAATAATTCACTTGCTTCTTCTTTCTCATTATTCATACAAGTAATTAACTTGTTTATTATAAAACTTCTTAATTGTCATACAAGGCCAACATTCAAGCTTTGTGATTTCATCACATAAGCTTCTCTTGCAATATTTTTCCTTCTTTAGTTAATTAATTTAATTAACTAATTTAATACCTCTCATCATACAACTTAACACATACACACATACTTCATACCCCATATTTTCTTATGGATATAACTAAATAAAAAAAAAAGTGGGTTCGTAATTTTCTCGGTAATTACATTCACCCCTCCTTATAAGGATTCGGTCCCCAGAATCACCGTTATAAGATTACTTAAGATTTTCTTATCATCTGTTCTTTTTCCGACTCTTTTTCACGTATATCTGAATTAATTTTATGGATAACTTACTCTTTATCTATCTAACACAATCCTTTGATTTAAAGACATTTTATTTTAATAAAGTATTCTACTTTCTTCGAGAAATTCTATTTACTTAGTGAATTTCTCAGACAGATAGTCTTCGAATCAAATAATACATAAACGATTATATTATTAATCGAAAAATAACTGTCACCATGCCTCTTGGCTTTCTTGATATTACTTCTCGTCTTGCTTTCCCTCTTCGGGCAGTCCTTAAACGGATGACCCATTCTTCCATAAATAAAACACTTTCTATTCTTTCTGGGACTAGGACAGTTTGAAGCGTCGTGTCCTTTCCCTCCACATTTATAGCAACCATCTGTCCCTTTTTGACGTACTCCTATGTGGTTCTTTCCACAACTTTCACCACTTTCTATTCTTCGTTTGTCTTTTCTTTGACCATTCTTACCGTTTTTATGGTTCCTCTTTCATTTCTGAGCGTTATCACCTCTGCTACTACCTTTACCATTTTATTCTTCACTCTTCTTTCCATTCCTCTCTTGATTATATTCTACCAAAGCCTTACCTCCGTCTTCTGCTATGATTGCATTTTCCATCATTGCTGAAAACGTGTTAATCTGAAGAACCGAAATTTTACCGTAGATCCCTGGATTTAATCCTTATTCAAACCTTTCTGCCCTTCGTTCTTCCGTGTCCACTTGATGTGGAGCAAATCTCGCTAGCTCATTACACTTAGCGGCATATTCTGCTACCGTCGTACTTCCCTATTTGAGTTCCAAAAATTTTACTTCCATTCTTGTCTTTGTACTATTTGGAAAATAGTTCTCAAAGAACAATTCCTTAAAACGAGTTCACGTAACCATTCCTTCTCCTGTTCGACTTTTGTTAGCCTTACACCAATAATCAGCCTATCCCTTCATCATGAAGGTGGCAATTGTTGTCTTCTGTTCTTCTGCATCACGTGCAACTTCAAACATTTCCTCCATCTTTTCCACCATTGTTTGAGGTTCGATTGGATCCGTCGTTCCTCGAAACTCAGGTGGTCCTATCATTTTAAAATCCTTAAAATTTGTCACTCGATTTTGCAACTTTCAAATGCTGGATTTCTGCTTTGTATTGCTTCTGCTACCATATTAGCAAAAGTTTGCATCGGGTCTAGGTGACCTCCTTCATTATTAACTGATCCTTCTGCTCTACGGTTTCGGGGTTGTCTATGCGGCGACATTATCTGTTTTTTTTTTATAAATAAAACTTACGTTATGCTCTTATATTCCGTTCCTTACATTCATTCTTATAGCATTTGATATTTAATGCTCACAGTATCCCTCTAAAGCATAGAAACCAATCATCTATATTTATACGCAAACAGTAGTGTCATAGCACATTACATTCTGAAACTTACATCAATAAACGTTCATATCCCATAAAGACCGCAAAAGTCGGGACTTAACATAACCATCTAACCCACATACTCCAAGAGTTGGGTTTTACAAACACATAGTATCCCTTACTCCTCTTATTCACTTATTCTTCCTCTTATACAACATATTTTACCTTTCTTACCCCGGAACTTAATAATTCGAATACCGTCTGTTTCTTATGTTTCCTTACACGTACTTGATTGTTAAGTAGTGTATCACTATTCTTCTTTCATTTCTCATCATCCAGAAAATTCACTATCATGCTAAAATATTGTCATTTATTCCTCATCATATTCTCCATTAATCTTATACCTATCATCATATTCTCGATAATTTCTCATGCTGTTTATCAGCTTCTCCCTTTCTTCCTTTTTCTGAAGTCTCCGTATCTTTAAAACAAATACTCACACCTTTTCTGATAATGATTCTCTTCAAACCTAATTAACTGTGGTTCCACAAATGTGATTACCCACCTTATCCTTCTTCAAATCATAGTTTGCTCCTTGATGCAGGACATCACTATAACATAACCTACCAGTAGTATTCAGGAGAACAATACTGGCCACACACAATTCTCAATTCACTGATAACTCTTAAATCTTTATCTATGACCTTGTTCTAACCTCCATCACAATTTATTTAACGAACTTACCACACAATATGAGTTCAGGAACTTACCACAATTGTAATGTCCTAGAATTTCCACATCTTTATTAATTAAATTATTAATTTAATTTCCAACGAGTTATTTTTACGAGATTATTTAAATCTTTTTATGTGATTAATTAATTATGTGATTAAATAATTATGTAATTAATTACTAAAATTAATTAAAGGGGGTCGCTAATATGTTATTAAATTAGTGAACAAACCCTAAAGTTTTAATATCAAAATAATTGATAAGTTTCCTATTAATTAAATATTCAATTAAATTGAATATAATGAGTGAATTAATTATAATAAATTAATTAATATGATTATTAATTAATGTAAATAATGTGAAATATTAATAATAATATTTATTAGTCCATTTAGTAATTTAATACTAATGGGTTAGAATATTTAATTATTTATTCCATTTAATTATTTATTTAATCATGGATTGAATAATTAATGTATAAATTATTAAATTAGCCCAACATGGGTCAATTAGTAGCCCAAGTGGAGAATAATAAAATTTGACAATTTAGTAGCCCAAACAATTTAATAGAAGCCCAATTGGTATTTTAAATTAAAGCCCAATGATTGGCCCACTTGGAAAAATAATTAAATAACTTATTAATTAATTAAAATAAGCAAAGTGACTTGATTTTGGGACAAATCAAATGTCCATCAGCCGTGTAGGTGAGTGAGGAGAGAGAAAATGATTTTTTTTTATTTTATTTTCTTTTTCATTTATTTAATATTAGGTTGCTTGTTTTGATTTTTGGGAAAGTCTTTTCCCACAAAATCCTCACCAACTTAGTATGGGTTAGCTTTCTTGTGTAAGTATCATTGCTATCTCATGATGGTAATTTTGATAGATATAGATTTTATATATATCCAAATTGTAAGTATACTTACAATTTTGGAAGCTTAAGTGAGTCATTTCTTCTTCTTCTACTTTCCAAGCTAGAGAGCATTTGAGAGTGTGAGAAAAATCTAGAGCAAAATACTAAAAGAAGAGAAGGAGTATTGGTTCATGTCATCTTCCTTCACAACCTATTTTGGAAGAAAAAGGAAGATAGCCATTAAATCAAGGTAATGGTTATTCTAAATCTAAGTTTTATTTTTAAATTAAATAAATCATCATGTTAGTATAAACATGTTAATATAGTTATTAATGTATAGTGATAATATTTATGCCATGCTTGAGTTTTATATGCTTGGTTTGTATTTTGGTATATTTTATATACTAAAATATATATTTAATAGTGTGTAAACAAGTTTTGAAATATATGACCAAAAATATTTTTGTAAAACTTAGGTTTGATGTTCTAATATTATAGAACATTAAATCATGAGAAAAATAAAGTTTGAATCACTTAAAATAGAGTTATACACAAAAAGTTATGATTTATGATAGTTTATGTGATGTAAAAAATTTTATAAAAAAATATTGATATTAAATCATGAAAAATTAATTTTTCATGTTATAAATTAATATAAGGTGATTGGTAATTTTTTTGGATTTTTATTGAAGAGTTAAAGATTTCTTGAAGGTATAATTTTAATTAAAGTGTGTATAGCCGGAACACTGTTCACAATCTGCGAAGGGAAAAAAAAAATAAGGGTTTTCGCGCAATGCGCGCCAGGTACTGTTCACCGAGGACGCGGAGCCAAACGACGTCGTTTGGCGTCCGTAGAAAATTCACTCTGCGCGTACGCGCGGAAGCCATTACCGTCATTTAAAAAACGGCGTCGTTTTAACCCGTAAAAAACTAAAACGCGCGCAATGCGCGGTAAGAAATTTTTCGGCGGAATTACGATTCTGCCCCTCCGTGTTTTTCTTGGCATAATTACCATTCTGCCCTCGGTTCAGTTTTCGAATTATTTACGAAATTGCCATCGGTCCGGTTTTTCAACTTAATTACGAAAATGCCATTCGGGTAAATTTTAATTAATTTAAATATTTGAAAATTAATTTAAAATTATAACAAAAATAATAATAATACAAAAATAATATTGGGGAGGATATTTTTCATTAAGTTTAATATTTAAATATTTTAAATATTAATCTAGTTAGCTAAACCATGGTTAAGTTAAATAAATTTATTATTTATTTATTATTTTAAATGTTAATAATAAATAAAGATGATAAATTAGCAATTATTATTTAATGCCTATTAAATAATATTTAAAGAGAGATAAAATTTATAAATTAATTATTTATTATTTAAATATTATTAAATAATAAATAAGGATAATTAAGTAATTAATTATTATTTAATTAACATTAAATAACGATTAATGGAAATTAAGTTATTAGAGTAATAATTTATTATTTAATTAAAATAATAAATAAGAATGATTTGATTATTATTTAACCTTAAATAATAATTAAAATTAATTAATTAATTAATTATTATTTAATTGACATTGAATAATAATTAAAGAGGATTAAGATTAGTAAACTATTATTTAATTTCCTTAAATAATATGTAAGGTTAATTACTTAGTTATTTATTGGTTGATTAACATTAAATTAAAGAAGGTTAAAACTAAGTTAACAATTATTTATTATTTAATTATAATTAAATAATAGGTAAGTACAATTAGTTATTATTTATTTTAAATAATAAATAGAGTTAATTAATTAATTTCTATTTAATCAATATTAAATAGTAATTAAAAAGAGATTGAGTTAATAAAATAAATTGAATTGAATTAAACAATTATAATAAGTTGTTTAAGGGTTTAATAAGTGTCCAACACTTAAGAAAAATATTTTCTAACTTATTAAGTTATTAACCTAAAATGATTAAGTGTCTATAAGGTTAATAATATTGTTTTGACTAATGTAAATTATGTGTTAGTACTTATGTGTGGTAAATAAGTTCGTTATTAAGCGTATAGTTATGCAAATACGCCGTACTAATTATTAGACCAACTTTATTAATGTTAGGTCTTTCAAAGCAAGTTAGTTAAAGCTAGACAATTATTGTAGCTGAGCAAACAGGCAAGTTCTCTAACCCTACTCAAATATTATCGTTGAACAAGTTTTCATACTTGTATTTATTGTTAAAGCTTGCAGTGGTTTAATTATTTAAAATTATTCCACATCCATATTGTTTATACAATCGCACTTAGTGCATTTGAAGCTTATTAGTTCTTGATTCATGAACTGTATTAAAAATGTCTTAAGCTAATAATTCAGCTAGACATTACGTTTCTAAATTCAATAACTTGAATACTTTTAAAAGCTTATCCAAACCATTGTTGGGTGCAGATTTCTTATATTAAGTCTGAGAATTGAACAACCCTAAATTAGGGGATTTTGTGTCGGGAAACCGACTTTGGGCGCCAATGACTAAATGTAATGCATATACAGCGGGTTGAATAGGCTGATCCCCTTGAAAACCAAACAACTCAAAGGGTCAGAGGAAACTCTATTATACCCTAGTTAGTTCAGGGTCCTTAGTGACCACTCAGCATTTTAAGATTCAAATATTCTGTTTATTAAAATTTGAATCCTGTTTCATTCACAATTGTTATATCTATTGTTGAATCATTGATGATATTTTCCCATTCATTCATGATATATTAAATCTATATGATTGTTCTAAACTTGCTGAGCAAACTAGTTGCTCATTCTTGCTATATCATGAACCATTTTTCAGATAATCCTGATTGCTCAAAGAAGGATAAAGGAAAAGGAAAAGTCAGAGCTTAAGTTAGCTTATGCATGCTAATTAGATCTTTAATTATGTATTTACGGTTGTTAAACCTTTTGTAATTCCTTGTGATAGGAACTGTTATTATGTTAAGGTTGATAGACCCTGGTATTGTAACCTTTTGAAGGGAACCAATATGTATTATTCCGCGATATTTAAATGCAATGTATGTATTTAATTGTTAGTAATGTGTTGAATAGTGAGAACCAAACTCGAGGTTATGGCACCCGGATTTGGGGTCGTCACAACAATCGCATGGCTTGAGGAACTTATCCTAGTCAGACCTTAATCGTCCATTCGCTGAGGGGCTCCACCATACAATTATGAGTCACAAACTTACCATACATGTGAGTTTTAAGAACACGCTCCTAACATCAACATTCTCTACCTATCCGATATACTATGAGAAAAGACTCACCTTCTCACCATATATATTTCGAATAGCGCGACCCAAGATTTCAATGATTATCATAATTAGGAAGCTAAGTGGTTGTCAAACCCAACACAATCTCCTGCCCATACAAGAAATTGGTCAACTCAGCCACTATATTACTATAGGAAGCTAAGCGGTTCTTAAACCAAGCACTAATTCCCCGCCCATACAAGGAATCGCACAACTCAGCCACTAATATGAGTCCTCAAATAAAATCTACAACCTCTAATTTTCTTATTAACTTAATATGAATTTTCTTAATCCATACTTTAACACATAACTCCTCACGAGTTCATCTTCGTAGATCATTTCACAATCTTATTATTGTTCTTTCTACTACTCAACAATCTTATTGTAACATGTTTTATATCACTTCTTGATATCATCTTTCAGATATTGCTTCTACATAATTTAATTTCTTGCTTCTGGATTTCTCCAATTTCATTGATTCATTCATCAAAAACGTCTACTATTAGACTCGTCAATCGCTCGTACGGAATTGCGTCTATCGAATTCCTGTCGTACCATATTATCTTTAAAGACGCGGTTTATTGCGTCTATCGAATTCCTACGTCCATTCTTTTTTCATAACCCAAAGGTGTCTAGCCGAAACAATTGGCATTGACTCGTATTTAAACCATTCAAACTTTTTGAAAAGCAATTTTATGACTGTATACCGCACCATGCAAAGTGCGTTGATGACTCATCATGTATCATCTTCACGCCAGGCTAAATGGGATGTTGATGAATAAATCATTTTTATACTTCACATTAAATCCGTCTAGCCAAAACAATTAGCGTAGACATATGAATAACATAGCTAGTGAAGAACTAACAAAATTTTCCAGTTCAACTAGTGAACCACTCTTTTCAAAGGCACACAAGTGCGAATATAATCATGAAGATCTAGCATAGCTAGAAGATTTTTGAAATACCCTCAATCCTCTATCTTTTCCATTATTCTCTAACCATAACACAAGTTTTGCAAATATATAGTAATATAGTAAACTGATTGGTTGTATTAAACCAAGTACAAACAAATATATTAGTTCCCCTTCTCATCAACACAGAATTGAAATGTCTCAGTGCACATTGATACTGCCAATATCGCACTTATAGACAAATCATAGCCGCGTCTCACAAGTCGGTTCGACTAACATATCATAGCCCAAGTCTATAACAAGGGTTCGTTCGCTCAGTAACTAACATACAAATATTTTTAAAACTATAGTTGTGACGTAACAACTACTAACTAGTCAATATACATATGAGAAAAGAATCACCTTCTCAAAATATATACAAAGAAGAGTTGACACAAGATTTTAATTTACTTATCAATATAGCAAACTGAGTTATTCCTCCACCCAAGAACTAATGAATCAGTTCCCCGTCTCATCAACCCTATCCTCAAATGATTTCATTCAGTGTGTAACCCACTTTGAGAACACTGACCATGAATCATTCATACCAACAGTGTAGTTAGATCGATTCTCTGAAGCATATTAAACTCTTTCCCATACAAGAGAGTCGTTCTACTCAGTTTTACTAATATGAGTTTTCAATTGAAATCCCTAATCGTTCTATAACTATCTTAGTCACTTTCTTTTCTTAATTCATTCCTTCATCATTTACATTCCTTATGAGTTTACTCATCTCTCTTCTTAGGTATAATTACACAACATACCATACACACCATTTCATTTTTTTATAAAACGGTTTCACACAAAAACCAATAAGATTATTTTATCTTATTGCTTGCTTTGAGAACTCATTAAGAGTCCATTTATCTTTAGATATTCTCGTAAAGAGTTTATCTTTATTCATTATATTTCTTTTCACATAATAATTTTTATATATTAAGATTTAATAAGATTTATGCATATCTTTTAATTATATACGGACTCTTCACAAGTCCATTTCTTTTTAATCCATCAGATTATACTCCAAGGTACTTGTTACCTCAAAACTATAATCCACTGCTCTGATACCAACTGTAACGCCCCCAAAATCCCCGCACTTTTACCTGCGGCGGACTTTGTGCGTGAATTTCGTACATCTATCGACTTAACCAATGATCCCATAATCATATTGGTTGAATTAGTCTTATTTTAGACTATACATTAAAAATTTCTCTTAACTTTTTCCCTGGATCTTAACTTGATCTCAGTCTCATAAGTATACAAGTATCAACTTGTATTTCATCCGTATAAATGGATAAAACCATATATAACGGTCTAATTTTAACCTTAGCATTTAAATATTCTATAACTTTACATGTTCCAACCTCCACGGTATTAAATCATTAGGACGGCTCTTGGGAACAGAGAATCCCGCGGTGAATGTTTGTATCTTCACCTGTGATAAATGTTTGCATCTTTATCCGTGACAAATGGTTGTATCTTTGTCCGGTGCAAAATTCTCTTTCCGTACAGAACATTACCCAACTAGTTAAAACCCTCATTCGAAACATATTTGTTTATAGTGATATATCTTCATATCAATAATCCTACTTATATGGTATTCAGAATAGTAATAACGAGTTATACCTGGGTCCGAGGAACCTTAACGATGGATTTGACCAGTCAACATCGCTTAGTCCTGTCTCGGATGTACAACACTCACAAGTTATTTACCGATCCTCATCCAGATAAGTAGATCATTATCAATACTATGTTAAGTTTTAACAATTCTAAGTCATATCAAAGTAAAGACATAAAAACATTCTGATGATAATAATTTATATCATTCATTCAATATTCGGTTACATGTTTGTTTGTTCGTATTACAAAAGTCAATATGACTTATACGAATACAAGTAATAAACATGAAAACCTAATCTACGCTTCATCTTTACGTTCATAATCTTCTTAACGTTCATCTTTAATCTGCAAATAAGGTTTTATTCGCAAGAATGAGCACGACGGCTTAGCAAGTCTAACATACAGCACATACGCAGTTTATGCTTTCATATAAACTTTAACATGCCTTGACTGAATATAATTCTCCATTTAATATCACATATAACTCGCATTCCAACAATTTATATCACATTGACACACAAAGTGTATAAATCATGTTCATAAATCGTAAACATAACACATAACATTTAAAAGGCTTGCAACTATTAGTTAAAGACTTCACATAACATCTATTACATAACAAATAAAACATAAGGGTTTAGAACTTGCCTTGAAACCATGTTAGGGTTTTCCCGGGAAATCGTTAAACGCCTTTTATTATTGCAAGCTTTAACTATTTCTTTGCAATCGATTCTTGTCTCACAAGAACTCTCTCTATATTTGCTCTTTAGCTTTCAAAAATGGTAAAGAACTAATGAACTTAAGCCTTCTATTTATAGGAAAACCAAGGGTCGGGGTAGTTTGGTCATTAGTTTAAAAGACCAAGGGCCTTTTAGTCTTTTCTCCCTAGCGCTTGCATCATCGCTTACATCACCCTTCTTCTTATTGGTCCATTCATTTTCACTTGGATTTAGTTCAAAACAAATCGTGCTAGTTCTTTTTCAGTTAGTGTAATCGTGCTAATTCTCCCTAGTTTAGTTACACTAACTTAGTTACACATAACCTAGTTTGATTTCCACTAATTAATTAAATAGTATAATACATTAGTATTTATACGTATTTCTTCCGTATAATACATCGTATAATATTCGTATTCTACTGGTATGATACCTCGTATTATTCTCGTATAATCTTTCGTATAATCCTCGTATTATACATTACATTATACATTTATTATTCTCGTATTCCTTCCGTATTCGCTACGTATTCATCTCGTATACGTGAATAGTAATCTCCATAAATTATTTTGGGTAAAAAATTTATTGGTCAAAATGCATCTACTGTCAATAAAAATGCTATTCAGGAATGTGAATTTTCAAAATTCGGAAGAAAAAATTTCCAAATGAAGTGTTTTACACGCTTTTCGAGTAAAACTTTTATTGGCTAATTAATATCTATACTTCATATAAATGCTATTTCGTGAAATACGATATATCAAAATATCGAAAAGAACAGTCAAAAAGACGACAAACGTTTTCTCGTAAATCGTGACATTTTCGTCTTTTTCTTCAGAAAATTTTATTGGTTCTCTGGCATCTAAACCTCATATTATCACTATGTCGTGAAATACAAGAAGTCCTACAGATGAAAGAAACGATCAAACGAATGAAAAATGTTTCTTCGTGAATAGTGCTTTTACACGTTTTTCGAGAAAAAACTTTTATTGACTGTTACGTGTTTTTAAAGCGTGGGAAGGTTGAATCTTGAAACAGAATGTCAATTTGACCTTCACATTTTGCTCAAGGGCCTAGGTTATTTCCTAGGGTTTAGGGTTTAGGTTTTAACTTTTTTTTTTTCCAATTTAGGGTTTTGCCATAAATTGACTTCTGATTTTTAATAAGTGTTAAGGTTAACTACTTGAACCAAAACACAAAATCCTACACATAGATATTTCATACAGCACATTTAAAAGCTCAATTCAAGCTTTACTAATCACATAACATATAGTTTAGGTTAAAGATTTTAACCTCTTAGTTGTATACGATCGTAATTTCGAGTCGTATATATTTTTTAAGATAGCTCAAGGTATGCTTGAGCAATCGATCTTAGGTTTTGAATTGACAACCTTGCTTAGATCTTGTTAGATCACTTTGAAAATATTTGGGATATTACATTCAACCCAACTTACAGGAATTTCGTCCTCGAAATTAACTTTACAATTACTTTAGTCCTTTAATATCGTATTTATAAGTGCTATAAATATTCAGGATATTACACTATATATCGATCTTTACATTCAACTTACATTCCATACTATCGTCACCTTGTCTTTTTATCATTCATTTGCATATTTAATAAACATTTTAATATGCATCACCTTAGAACTTAGTACTATACTTGTGAAAGTAATATGCCCTCAAGCCAATTACATTTGATGTGATAAGCATATACTTTGTAATCTTGTTCATTTATTAATAAAAGTATCAAGGCATTTCTTTATTCATGATTAATTACTTAAATTAATCAAATGGATAAACCCATAGTTTTTGAGCAATGCTTTTAGAACCATGATGA
Organism: Hedera helix; assembly: GCA_947179155.2. Lineage (NCBI taxonomy): Eukaryota > Viridiplantae > Streptophyta > Magnoliopsida > Apiales > Araliaceae > Hedera > Hedera helix. The sequence continues at coordinate 26,049,068 of OX359266.1, forward strand.
GGATCATGCTAATGAGATCTAAATTCAAGATAGCTCAAAACTAAAATTGTTCCTAATCGTTGGATCACTAAAAAGGGGATTAGTAGATCCGGATAGATTGGTACATATTATGTTTGCTCTTATGAAGAGGATGATTGATCTCATAATCATTTGTGTAGAGACACTAAAGCAAGTATGTAGGTGCTTATTAGAGAATAAGTTCACTGAACGTGACTCGCTCAAGGAACACCTAATGGAGTTTTACTCGTCTGTCAATAGGAGTTCCTTATGTGATAGTCGTACAAGTGATCCTTAGACTTGAGATCATCTTAGTATCTTGTGTGTACTAAGTTATACTCTGACATATTCCTTAAGACCTATTGGTATATCAAAGGATGTGATTGGGTATAATAAGGTACACATGGAGATAGATGAATGATCAACAAAGGATCTACCACTTCCAGTAAAGGGAGAGAATGTCCTATGCGATTCAATAAGTGACAACTCAGAAATCCCTGGCCAGGGTTGCATGGAATTAGAAATGAGTTTCTAATTTACATTAATTAGAGTTGTGTATTTGTGAATTGAAATGCATATAATCAAATAAATAAGACTTGACAGAAATTCCGTGTCTTATATTTGATTGGGACATTGTATGGTAGGATTGAATTGTACAGTAACTATTTGCTGAAAGGTTCTTTTACGATTAAATGTTGAAATCTATATTATCTGGAAAGTCGACTAATCGCTAAGGGGGCTTACCCTTATTGTGGAATAATTATTTATTCTGAATTAAAGAGTTAATTCGTAATAAATGAATTAGAATTGTTCTAATTTATTTTTTATACAACCGGTTTAATATGGAGAACCTAAAGGGTCACACCGCAAAAGAGTAATATTTATTTTAGAAGTGGATGGCATAATTGTAATAATAAATTAAGTATATTTAATTTATACTATGATGATAAAATAAATTAAATAGCTTAATATTTATAATTTAGTATTTTAGAAATACTAATTATAAATTAATAAGAGGAGTCTTATTATTATTATTACTATTATTTTTATTATTATTATTACTACTAGTATTATTATTTAGTTCCTAAATGGTTTAGGAATTAATTAATAAGTAGTAATATTATTATTAAATAATTAAGTTCCTAAATAGTTTACGGAATTATAATTATAATAATTAATTAAGTTACTAAATGGTTTAGTAATTAATTAATAAGAAGTACTCTCATTATTAAATAATTAAGTTCCTAAATGGTTTAAGAATTGTAATTAATTAATTTAGTTCCTAATTAAATTGGGAATTAAATTAAAACCCTAATCCTAAATAGTTTAGGAGGGTTGACTAGATCTATAAATAAGAGGAGTCTTATCATAGATCAAGGTTACACACTCTTTCATTAAGAGAGATAGAATACTCCATAATTCTCTAGATCTAAGAGTTAGAGAGAGAGAGAGAGAGAATTAGGGCTAGCCACCCATGGTTTGAAGAAACCAAAAATCCACTTCTTTAATTCATAGATCTCTTGGTGGATCACCTCTAGAGGCTCAACACTTGGGGAGCTAACATTGATCCGTGGAATCTAATCGGTGAATTTGAAGAAGAACGTGAAGGAGAAAAGGGAGATGAACTTGTACCCGTGGAAGCTTGGTTCTACAAAGGTATAAATTCTTTTATCCTTCTTCAATTAATAATAGTCGCATAAGAAAGATCCGGGTTATTGGTTTGTACAAAAAATTTTAAAATCTGATTTTTATTTTTTCCGTCGCGCTTATATAATTTGATTATATGTATGCCATAATTTTTGCAAACCAACAACTTGTTCTCAACACCATGCTAATTACATAATATATCCCGCTTCTTAACTCCAAAATTGGGATTTTTAAAATTTTAGAACTTCTTTCATCATTCTCATAGATAAAATTCAACTTACAGATTAGAAAATCATCCGATTTTTAATCTTCTAAAATAACTTCCGAAACGTAATTCTTCAAACATATTCTCCAAAGTCAAACTCCCAAAGATATATACTTCCAAAGTTAGACTCTTCAACATACACTATTATCATTCTTATGTAATTCTTTATCATGCATATCCCTTTCTACAATCATTCTACTTTTTCTCAATCACTTCATCATTATCTGCTTTTATGATTGACTCCAAAATCTTCTCATTCTTCTATGATTCATTTAACTCTGCAACCACTTATTTGCTTAGCCCATCAGTTCATCTCTATTTACTCCGATCATCTCTACTATCACCGATCCATATAGATCAATCTTTTCAAGATATCCTCAATGTCCTCGAATCATTCCTTAACATTATTTCCTTCTATTTTACCTTAGCCACATTTACATCTGGTCATTTCTTCTTATATATTCTCCATAGATTAAGTATCTCTCAATCCTCGTTCTCTTTTCTTCATCAATGCTTAACTCCACCCTTCGGATCATCTTCCGAATCCCCATACTCTTCCGATCTAATAACAGATCTTTTCTTACATGCACATAACTTTTCTTACTTGATGAATCTCCACAATTTATCTCCTAAACTCTTTATGAGTTTTCTTGTCTTCTCTACGGTCATAATCCTAAGATTTTTCCCCACACCTAAGGTTTATAACCTACAGCTCTGATACCAACCTGTGACGCCCCCAAATCCGGGTCCCTTAAACCTCTGGTTCGGTGCTCACTATTCATCACTTGACAAACATTCATAAACTAAAACTTCAATAACTCGCGGAAAACATACATAATTTCATTACAAAACGTACCTTCAATCCCAAGTTCCACTAACCTTAATACATCATCATTACCTTATACAAAAATAAAAAAGGTTTACACATATAGTACGAACTAATTACGTCTATTCGTTCATCTTTCCTTTGTCGTGGTACTCCTTAGATCACTCGGCTTAACTGAAAATAGTTCATGATATAGCAAGGGTGAGCAACTACTTTGCCCAGCAAGTTTAAATAAATAAGAAATGATATATCATGAATGAAAAAGATTTATCTTCGAGAGTTTCAACAATAGATAACAATTTTGAAATAACAAGAATCAATGTTCAATAAAAGAATGGATTGACTCTTTATTGCTGAGTGGTCTCAAAGAACCATGAACTGCTACTAAGGTAGAACGGACATACAATGTCTGACACCTTGTTAAAAATAACGGGACACTCGAGGGGATCAGTCCTCTCATGTCCTATGTATATGCATAACATTTAGATTTCTTGCGCGCATTCGATTTCCCGACAAATAAAAATCCCCTTTAACTAGGGTTGTTCTTTCTCAGTCTTACTGTAAGAATCCGCACCAGCCAATGGTTTGGATAAGCTTTCATAATATTCAATTAGATGAATTTAAACATGCATTTTTCTAGCCGAAACAATTAGCTTAGACATTCTTAAATAGTTCGTAAATTACTGAACTATAACATTTGTAAAGGCACTATGTGCGAATACAATAACCAATAATGAGGTGGAATAATTTTAGATAATTAATCCACTTTAAGTTCTGTCAAATAACTACGAGTGTAGAATTTGCTCAACAATAATTTGAATAGCTCAATGTACATAAAGTTGAAGGAAACTTGCAACAATAAATACAAGTTAGGGTTAAGAAGAACTTGCCTGTTCCGCTGACTACCGCTATTCAACTTAAAAATACTTCCTTTAGGTGACCTAATATTCAAATAACACTGATCCTCCAATTAGCATAACACATATAGGTTTATTTAACATTAATAACCTTAACATATATGTCTTAAATCATCTATCACTTGATTATAACCTTAAAACTCTTAATACTATTATCAATCCATTGATAATATTTTAACTCACATAACCCTCACTTCATTGCTTTATAATATTATCTCCTTTGATAATATATAATTACCACATATAATATTATTAATCATCTAATAATCCTCTTAATCTCTTTATTATCTCAAACAATTACTAACATTATTAATAATTAAATAATATTTTACACTATCCCCAATGATATTAATTATCAAATAATATCTTAATCATTTATAAATATTATTAACCATTTAATAATATTTTATCCTCTCAATAATATTATTAATCCTTTAATAATATTATTATCCTTAGTTAATATTATTAATCATTTAATAATATTCCAATCATATGTTAACATTATTAATAATGTCTTACTCTTCAAATAATATTATTTATCAAATAATATCGTCAATAACTTATAAATATTATTATCCAATTAATAATATTTTAACCTCAAAATAATATCATTTAATACTATTTTCTTCTCTCATTAATATTATTAACCATTTAATAATATTCTATTTTCTCATTCATATTATAATTATATAATAATATCTCAATCACATATTAACATTATTAATAATTTAATAATGTCTTACACTCTTTACAATAATATTATTTATCAAATAATATTTTAATCGTTTATAAATATTATTAAAAATTTAATAATATTTTACTCTTTTAATAATATTATTAATCATTTAATAATATTCTTTATCATTTGTTAATACTATTAATCATTTAATAATATTCTATTAGCTTACTAATATTATTAACCATTTAATAATATTTTAATTATTTATTAATATTATTAATCATTTAATAATATTTTAATCACATATTAATATTATCAACCATTTAATAATATTTTACTCACTTATTAATATTATTAACAATTTAATAATATTTTAATCATTTATTAATATTATTAATCATTTAATAATATTTTAATCACTTATTAATATTATTAATCATTTAATAATATTTTAATTATTTACTAATGTTATTCATCATTTAATAACTTTTAATCATATACTAATATTATTGATCATTTAATAATATTTTAATATTCTTCAAACATTATCAATAGTTAACATTTTAATTGTGTTAACTTTAGTCTTTATTTTATACATTTAGATACATTTAAGTTATTAATAAACTCTATATATATTAGTTTAGTATTCAAACACACTCAATTAATATGTATTTCAACTTAAATTTTCATAAAAAACTCGACCCGGACCGACCCGACCCAGACCAAATCTGCCCCCAGAAACAGCCGGCTCAAGCGCCTAGGCGCTTGGTAGGCGCTCAGTAGGCGCTCGACCAACTCCTCCGAAAGTTAACCTTTTGACTGCTCAACCCTCCGACGCCCCAACAGCCATAACTTCTTCATTTTAAAACATTTTTGGGTGATTCTTGAGTCCATTCTCATCAGAATTTCCCCCTCTACAATTTCCCTTTAGATCAAAAATCCAAATTCAAAAACGTAAGTGGACTAAAAACTGTTCACAAGGACAAAGTGAAAACTAAAATCACAAATCCTTGGTTTTAATGGTTCAACCTTGAATAAAATAAAATCTACACATCCAAATGACACCAAATCAGTGTTGAAGTGTTCCTAACATCTTGTTTTACAATATTCCATGGTTGGATCGTCTTTTTGAAAATGTTTTACACAAAAATTACGGATCGAACCATCCAGGGTTTAAAAACGACATCATTTCCGGTAAAAGCTATAACTTCTTCGTTATTCAATATTTTTGAAAGGTTCCAAAAGGGTTTTTCTTTAAAACACCTAGATCTAGCTTTCTAGCCATAAAAATCCAATTTTCGATTTGTGTATTTCAAAATACAACATCAAACACAACATGTATCGTTAGGGTTTTACCGGTAAAATGTGTTATGAACATTTCTACAACTTTTATACATTTCTCACATACCAAATCATGATTTAAGCATATCAAACCATGTATCTACCAATTTATCATAGCTTAAGACTTATAGACCATCAAAACCACTTTTGATCGGTTGAAAACATATTTTGACCATATAAAACATATATAGCTTACAAAAATGAAATAAAGATGAGATAGAACACTTTTGAACCTTATGTTCTTCTACTCTAGGCTAGAGACTTTGTTGGTGACTCCTCCTTGATAAGTCTCTAGTAATCTCCTTGGTGAAAAACCAACTCTCAAGAGCCTTCTCTATTTTCTCTAGAATGCTCTCTCTATTCTCTCTTGGAGTTTTTACAAAATGACTAACAAACCTAGCAAATGAATGGCGCATTCTATTTATAGAACCTCCCAAGGCTTGCTTAACATCTACTAATCAACCAATTAGTCAATTAGGAGCTTAATCTTGCTTACTATGTATGGAATGACCACTTGATGGACTTTTTGATTGACCCTTTGATTGACTAGGGTGGTTGGGGGTTACTGTAAGACCCCGAATTTATGAAATACAAAATTTAATTTTTCTTCATATATATTTTTCCTGAAACAGTAAATGGTTAAATTGACAAAATTGAAAGTTAAGGATGTTATGTGCAAATTTTATTTTGTCGGACAATATTCTTTTTGTCGGGGAATATTCGTTTTGTCGGGGAATATTCGGGCCGTACGACGGCGCCGAAATAACTAATTATTGGTGGAGCCCACAACGGAATAATTGTCGGATATAGAAAACGACAGAAGTAACCTTTTTAAATAAAAATAGTCAACGGTGTTAACTGTTAAAATACCGGTGATAAAAGAATAGTAGCATACGGTAATTTATGGTATTTTATTGTGGCACACGGTATTCTACAGTAGCACACGGTATTGCACAGTGTCTCATATTATTAACACCGTAACTGTTACGCATCATTTCATCAATAATTGTCACTGCATAATATTTTATATTATCAATTCAATTATTGTTGCTACACAGTATTTTGCATTATTGATTCAATAATTGTCATTACACTGTATTTCATATCATCGAGTCAATAATTGTTGGTGCACTGTAGTTTAAAATTATTGAACCTAATAATTGTCACAGTTGCAAATATACTGTAATTTATATTATTAAATTAATAATAATCTGTAACGTGTTTATTACATTATTGTTGTAGCATTATTTTATTTTATATGTTGGACCCACAGGAAAAATAAAAATTTTTATTTTTCAAAAGTTACTATTCACTCCCGGAATTTACTATTCATTCCCGGAAAAGTTACTATTCACTGACGGAAGTCACTGTTCATCTCGGGGGAAGTTACTGTTCATCTACCGACAAAAGTTACTGTTCATTACTGTTCACTTTTTGAAAATTTTAAAATTACTGTGCAAAGTTACTGTGCAAGTATTGAAAATTTTTAAAACGTTTGCGCAGCCTCGGCTGAAAATTTTTTCAGCCACCTACCACGCATAGTAACTTCTTTTCTCCTATAAATAGCTTGTTCAGCTGAATAGAAAAATCACACCTAAAATATAGAATTTTTCTATAAGAATTTTATGAGTTTTCTCTGAGAATAGTGAGGTTATTTTGAGAGTTTGAAAGCCAAAAGGAGTGCAGAAATTTTTCAAGTAAGTCTTTTATTAAAAAGTAGTAATTTCATAAATTCCTATTTTTCACGGTATTCACAAATCTTCCCTTAGAAGACTCTTCTTTGAGAAGATTCATTTTTAAAAGCTTTCTTTAGAAGATTTATTTTGTAATATTATTTTAAAAACTATTTTAAAGTAGTTATATTATACTACAAAAATTATGTTAAATATATATAATTTTGATAGTTCATATTATACGAGTTATCATACATTTTGAAATTTATATGTGGTAATTACTAATTTTATTATAAATATATAGGTTGATCAATCTCATTTTTATCAATATCCAGTCACCAGATAAGGTAAGAAATGTCATTTTTTTACACTCTTGAATTTGCTACGGTAAGGGATATTATTTTCTTTCATACTCCTGAACCGAAACTTATTATGGAACTATTGCTTCTATAATTCCTGAAAATATTATATGTTCCATAATAGTTGAACTTCATTATTTCAACTGAACCTTCCTATTTTCTGAATCTTTCTATTGAACTGTAACCGTTATTCTGAACTGAGAATCTTGAATAACATTTTTAAATTTCACTCCACATCATGTTGACAATTTGGACATTATTTGAATCTGCACAAAGTAAACTTCCGATACTTATTGTTTATCCTGTTTCTTCTGTTCATCAATTGTATCACTATTATTTGTACTAATCATCAAGAATCAAGCTGTTGTGAATATCTGTGGCCGGGGGCGTCACAGTTGGCATCAGAGCTTAGAGATATGGTCTTTAATGGAGATCTGGGGTAGAACTAGGAGGGGAGAGACGAATATAATCAGTCACTAGTGTGTCCCACCTAAATTAGATTTTATTATCTAATGAGTTGATTTGAATATAGGGACATGAAGTGATGAGTCAGTTTGTTTGAACTAACAATTATTTTGTGACCACAGTTTAGTATGACATCTGGAAATCAGGAGGATAACTTTGAAATGCCCGGTACGTCAATTTCGGGGACGAAATTTCATAAGGAGGGGAGGTTGTAAGACCCCGAATTTATGAAATACAAAATTTAATTTTTCTTCATATATATTTTTCCTGAAACAGTAAATGGTTAAATTGACAAAATTGAAAGTTAAGGATGTTATGTGCAAATTTTATTTTGTCGGACAATATTCTTTTTGTCGGGGAATATTCGTTTTGTCGGGGAATATTCGGGCCGTACGACGGCGCCGAAATAACTAATTATTGGTGGAGCCCACAACGGAATAATTGTCGGATATAGAAAACGACAGAAGTAACCTTTTTAAATAAAAATAGTCAACGGTGTTAACTGTTAAAATACCGGTGATAAAAGAATAGTAGCATACGGTAATTTATGGTATTTTATTGTGGCACACGGTATTCTACAGTAGCACACGGTATTGCACAGTGTCTCATATTATTAACACCGTAACTGTTACGCATCATTTCATCAATAATTGTCACTGCATAATATTTTATATTATCAATTCAATTATTGTTGCTACACAGTATTTTGCATTATTGATTCAATAATTGTCATTACACTGTATTTCATATCATCGAGTCAATAATTGTTGGTGCACTGTAGTTTAAAATTATTGAACCTAATAATTGTCACAGTTGCAAATATACTGTAATTTATATTATTAAATTAATAATAATCTGTAACGTGTTTATTACATTATTGTTGTAGCATTATTTTATTTTATATGTTGGACCCACAGGAAAAATAAAAATTTTTATTTTTCAAAAGTTACTATTCACTCCCGGAATTTACTATTCATTCCCGGAAAAGTTACTATTCACTGACGGAAGTCACTGTTCATCTCGGGGGAAGTTACTGTTCATCTACCGACAAAAGTTACTGTTCATTACTGTTCACTTTTTGAAAATTTTAAAATTACTGTGCAAAGTTACTGTGCAAGTATTGAAAATTTTTAAAACGTTTGCGCAGCCTCGGCTGAAAATTTTTTCAGCCACCTACCACGCATAGTAACTTCTTTTCTCCTATAAATAGCTTGTTCAGCTGAATAGAAAAATCACACCTAAAATATAGAATTTTTCTATAAGAATTTTATGAGTTTTCTCTGAGAATAGTGAGGTTATTTTGAGAGTTTGAAAGCCAAAAGGAGTGCAGAAATTTTTCAAGTAAGTCTTTTATTAAAAAGTAGTAATTTCATAAATTCCTATTTTTCACGGTATTCACAAATCTTCCCTTAGAAGACTCTTCTTTGAGAAGATTCATTTTTAAAAGCTTTCTTTAGAAGATTTATTTTGTAATATTATTTTAAAAACTATTTTAAAGTAGTTATATTATACTACAAAAATTATGTTAAATATATATAATTTTGATAGTTCATATTATACGAGTTATCATACATTTTGAAATTTATATGTGGTAATTACTAATTTTATTATAAATATATAGGTTGATCAATCTCATTTTTATCAATATCCAGTCACCAGATAAGGTAAGAAATGTCATTTTTTTACACTCTTGAATTTGCTACGGTAAGGGATATTATTTTCTTTCATACTCCTGAACCGAAACTTATTATGGAACTATTGCTTCTATAATTCCTGAAAATATTATATGTTCCATAATAGTTGAACTTCATTATTTCAACTGAACCTTCCTATTTTCTGAATCTTTCTATTGAACTGTAACCGTTATTCTGAACTGAGAATCTTGAATAACATTTTTAAATTTCACTCCACATCATGTTGACAATTTGGACATTATTTGAATCTGCACAAAGTAAACTTCCGATACTTATTGTTTATCCTGTTTCTTCTGTTCATCAATTGTATCACTATTATTTGTACTAATCATCAAGAATCAAGCTGTTGTGAATATCTGTGGCCGGGGGCACAGATGTGATATATTTGTTGAACAGATGATAGGTTAAAGGCGATATATTAGGTTAAAGGCGATACATCTGTTCGGTGTCTTTTATGGCATGTAGTGAAAGTTCTCTTTGGCCCGTAGTGCATAGATGAACTGTTGTTTGGTATGATTATGACCAAAGGCTGAATCTGGTATAATCATGACCGTTGTTGTTATATTGAAAGTTCTCTTTGGCCCGTAGTGCATAGATGAACTGTTGTTTGGTATGATTATGACCAAAGGCTGAATCTGGTATAATCATGACCGCTGGTGCTATATTGAATGTTCTCTTTGGCCCGTAGTGCATAGATGAACTGTTGATTTGCATGATTATGACCAGGAACTGTGAATTTATATTATCATGACTAATGGTATTTCAGGTGATAAAAGTTGATGATGTTTTTACTAAAAAGAGAAGCGAGTGGACATTATAGTCTACATTATTCTTCTAATAGATTGCTCATTCCGCTGCTATTATTAATCTGAACATTGTTTAAGAATTTAACTGCAGTTTCTGATATAAACCTTGTAGTCTGTTGTATTCTATCAGGAACTCAACTGTTGAAGGCTAATGATAATTTATTCGTCATTATCTTAGTCATGATATTTCTTACTGGGCTATTTGAGCTCACCCTTTTGTTCCATTATTTTTCAACAGGAGATGAGAACGTAGCTGGGTCTAGCCGGGGGATGGAGTGAGGGTCCGAGGAATAGCTATCCTAGTCTTCACGTGTTGTAAAATAGTGTTGCAATAATAGTGAAGACTTAATTGTGTATTATTATACACTGTATTGTTGTACGTTGTGCTTTGTTGTAATAATTTTGTTGTAGTCTTTTGACGACTCAAGTTTGGGCTGTGTAGGCCTAGATTTGGGGGCGTCACAGTTACTTGCACCATTTTACACTCCAAAATCAACCAACAAGCTAGCTTTATATCTACGTGGGCCCTAAAATTCGGGATTGACAAATTATTTATCCAATTTGACTTTATTTTTAAGTCTTATATAATTATATAAGTATTCATATATATATACACCAATATATGTATACATATTTACCTATACAAGCTTATTGGGCTCCACTTTGGACCTTATAATTAACTTCTATTGGGCTCATTCAATTAAATTGTTTGGGCTCAATTTATATCACACATTGGGCTAGCATTTACATAACTATGCTACCTTTAATTAAAATAAGCATTGAGCTTGTTTAATAAATTACATGGACTAGTAATTAAATTAATTACATGGGCTACTAGGTAAACTTAATTGACCTAGTTTAACAACTCATTTGGATTTAAATAATAATCCAATTAGATTTGCTATTTATAAGTCCATTGGGCTCCTTTATTAAATAACACTATTAATTGCAAATTCTTGGGTTTGTTTTAATGAAACCCTAATACATATTAATACAAGTACATTGGACTTGATTAAATTAATTCATTCGCTAACCCCTATCATCAAATTGGGTTTATAATATAGTTAACCATACACAAACAATTATTCCCACATTGAGGTTATCTTTAATAATTCACTTGCTTCTTCTTTCTCATTATTCATACACGTAATTAACTTGTTCATTATAAAACTTCTTAATTGCCATACAAGGCCAACATTCAAGCTTTGTGATTTCATCACATAAGATTCTCTTGCAATATTTTTCCTTCTTTAGTTAATTAATTTAATTAACTAATTTAATACCTCTCATCATACAACTTAACACATACACACATACTTCATACCTCATATTTTCTTATGGATATAATTAAATAAATAAAAAATTAGGTTCGTAATTTTCTCCGTCATTACAGTCGTGCTCACCCTTGCTTAAAACAAAAACATGACAGAGTAGCTTGAAGAAGCCGATTACTTCGGTAGAGGCAAAGATGAAGATGTACTAACGAGTCATCAAGATTGAAGCGTAGGTGCTTTCATAGTAAAATCTTGAGGTAGATTACTTCATTTACTTATGTAAGTATCTATGAAGAGTTTATGTTTTGTTGTGCTATAGATTAGCAAACTTAAAATGTTAACAGAACATTTACATATTATTTTTAATAACATTATCAGACGTTGTCCTTTATGTATAAGGATAATAGGATGGTGTGATTGAGTCATTATGCATATGATCTCAAAGTAGTAATAGGATTTTAAAGATTGCGATTCTGGAATAGAAAGAGAAAATGGAAAATTGTAAATAAATGATTATTTAGCAATTATAATATTGTTGTAATTCATGAACAATAAAGAAAGGTAGTATTAGTGTTAAACTGGATCCGAGGTTAAAGGAACCCGAATTTGGGGACGTCACAGACACAATACTTCATTTAAGGAAACTTGCTATTTGATTCGTTATTTCCTCTAATTATGCGAACAAATAGATGATTTAGAGTTATATTACTTTGTTAAACCATGGTTAGCCTCAAAAGGAATAATCTTATCACCCTTGCATTTAAAACGATACGTACAAAGCACAAAAGCCTTCGTTTAAGAATACTCGCTATTTGTTTCCTTATTTTCTATAAATTTGGAAACAAATAGGTGACTTAGAGTCATATTACTTCGTTCAACTTTTGCTGGCCTCAAAAGGTGCAATCCTATCACTCTCGCATTTAATACGATGCGTACAACGGACACAATACATCATTTAAGGAAACTTGCTATTTGATTCGTTATTTCTTCTAAATTTGCAAACAAATAGATGATTTAGAGTCATATTACTTCGTTAAACCTTGGTTAGCTTCAAAAGGAACAATCTTATCACCCTCGCATTTAAAACGATACGTACAAATCACACAAGTCTTCGTTTAAGAATACTCGCTATTTGTTTCGTTATTTTCTCTAAATTTGCAAACAAATAGGTGACTTAGAGTCATATTACTTCGTTCTACTTTCGTTGCCCTCAAAAGGAGCAATCATATCACTTTTGCATTTAATACGATGCGTACAACGGACAAAATACTTCATTTAAGGAAACTTACTATTTGATTCGTTATTTCCTCTAAATTTGCAAACAAATAGATGATTTAGAGTCATATTACTTCGTTAAACCTTGGTTAATCTCAAAAGGAACAATCTTATCACCCTCGCATTTAAAACGATACGTACAAATCACACAAGTCTTCGTTTAAGAATACTCGTTGTTTATTTCGTTATTTTCTCTAAATTTCTAAACAAATAGGTGACTTAGAGTCATATTACTACGTTCTACTTTCGTTTCCCTCACAAGGAACAATCCTTTGACCCTTGCATGTAAAACGATACGTACAAAGCACACAAGCCTTCGTTTAAGAATACTCGCTATTTGTTTCGTTATTTTCTCTAAATTTGCAAACAAATAGGTGACTTAGAGTAATGTTACTTCGCTCTACTTTCGTTGGCCTCAAAAGGGACAATCCTATCACTCTCGTATTTAATACGATGCTTACAATGGTCACAATATTTCATTTAAGGAAACTTGCTATTTGATTCGTTAATTCCTCTAATTGTGCGAAGAAATAGATGATTTAGAGTCATATTACTTCTTTAAACCTTGGTTAGCCTCAAAAGGAAAAATCCTATCACCCTCGCATTTAAAACGATACATACAAAGCACAAAAGCCTTCGTTTAAGAATACTCGCTATTGGTTTCATTATTTTCCATAAATTTTGAAACAAATAGGTGACTTAGAGTCATATTACTTCGTTCTACTTTCGTTGGCCTCAAAAGGTGCAATCCTATCACTCTCGTATTTAATACGATGCGTACAATGGGCACAATACTTCATTTAAGGAAACTTGTTATTTGATTCGTTATTTTCTCTAATTTTGCGAACAAATAGATGATTTAGAGTCATATTACTTCGTTAAACCTTGATTAGCCTCAAAAGGAACAATCCTATGACCCTCGAATTTAAAACGATACGTACAAAACACACAAGTCTTCGTTTAGGAATACTCGCTATTTGTTTCGTTATATTCTATACATTTGCAAACAAATAGGTGACTCGGAGTCATATTACTTCGTTCTACTTTCTTTGGCCTCAAAAAGGGCAATCCTATTACTCTCGCATTTAATACGATGCGTACAACGGACACAATACTTCATTTAAGGAAACTTGTTATTTGATTCATTATTTCTTCTAAATTTGCAAACAAATACATGATTTAGAGTCATATTACTTCGTTAAACCTTGGTTAATCTCAAAAGGAACAATCTTATCACCCTCGCATTTAAAACGATACGTACAAATCACACAAATCTTCGTTTAAGAATACTCTCTGTTTGTTTCGTTATTTTCTCTAAATTTGTAAACAAATAGGTGACTTAGAGTCATATTACTACGTTCTACTTTCGTTTCCCTCAAAAGGAGCAATCATACCACTTTCGTATTTAATACGATGCGTACAACGGACAAAATACTTCATTTAAGGAAACTTGCTATTTGATTCGTTATTTCCTCTAAATTTGCAAAACAAATAGATGATTTAGAGTCATATTACTTCGTTAAACCTTGGTTAGCCTCACAAGGAACAATCCTATGACCCTTGCATGTAAAACGATACATATCCTTCGTTTAAGAATACTCGTTATTTGTTTCGTTATTTTCTCTAAATTTGCAAACAAATAGGTGACTTAGAGTAATGTTACTTCGCTCTACTTTTGTTGGCCTCAAAAGGGACAATCCTATCACTCTTGCATTTAATACGATGCGTACAATGGTCACAATATTTCATTTAGGGAAACTTGCTAGTTGATTCGTTAATTCCTCTAATTCTGCGAAAAAATAGATGATTTAGAGTCATATTACTTCTTTAAACCTTGGTTAGACTCAAAAGGAAAAATCCTATCACCCTCGCATTTAAAACGATACGTACAAAGCACAAAAGCCTTCGTTTAAGAATACTCGCTATTGGTTTCGTTATTTTCCATAAATTTCGAAACAAATAGCTGACTTAAAGTGATATTACTTCGTTCTACTTTCACTGGCCTCAAAAGGTACAATGCTATCACTCTCGAATTTAATACGACGCGTACAATGGGCACAATACTTCATTTAAGGAAACTTGCTATTTGATTCGTTATTTCCTCTAATTTTGCGAACAAATAGTTGATTTAGAGTCGTATTACTTCGTTAAACCTTGGTTATCCTCAAAAGGAACAATCCTATGACCCTCACATTTAAAACGATACGTACAAAGCACGCAAGTCTTCGTTTAAGAATACTCGCTATTTGTTTCGTTATTTTCTATAAATTTGCAAACAAATAGGTGACTCGGAGTCATAATCCTTCGTTCAACTTTTGTTGGCCTCAAAAGGGGCAATCCTATCACTCTCCCATTTAATACGATGCATACAACAGACACAATACTTCATTTAAGGAAACTTGCTATTTGATTCGTTATTTCTTCTAAATTTGCAAACAAATAGATGTTTTAGAGTCATATTACTTCGTTAAACCTTGGTTAGCCTCAAAAGGAACAATCTTATCACTCTCGCATTTAAAACGAGACGTACAAATCACACAAGTCTTCGTTTAAGAATACTCGCTATTTTTTTCGTTATTTTCTATAAATTTGTAAACAAATAGGTGACTTATAGTCATATTACTTCATTCTACTTTCGTTGCCCTCAAAAGGACCAATCATATCACTCTCACATTTAATACGATGCGTACAATGGACAAAATACTTCATTTAAGGAAGCTTGCTATTAGATTCGTTATTTCTTCTAAATTTGCAAACAAATAGATGATTTAGAGTCATATTACTTCGTTAAGCCTTGGTTAGCCTCACAAGGAACAATCCTATGACCCTTGCATGTAAAACGATACGTACAAAGCACACAAGCCTTCGTTTAAGAATACTCGCTATTTGTTTCGTTATTTTCTCTAAATTTGCAAACAAATATGTGATTTAGAGTAATGTTACTTCGCTCTACTTTCGTTGGCCTCAAAAGGGACACTCCTATCACTCTCGCATTTAATACGATGCGTACAATGGTCACAATATTTCATTTAAGAAAACTTGCTATTTGATTCGTTAATTCCTCTAATTGTGCGAACAAATACATAATTTAGAGTCATATTACTTCTTTAAACCTTGGTTAGCCTCAAAAGGAAAAATCCTATCACCCTCGCATTTAAAACGATACGTACAAACAACAAAAGCCTTCGTTTAAGAATACTCGCTATTGGTTTGGTTATTTTCCATAAATTTCAAAACAAATAGGTGACTTAGAGTCATATTACTTCGTTCCACTTTCGTTGGCCTCAAAAGGTGCAATCCTGTCACTCTCGTATTTAATACGACGTGTACAATGGGCACGATATTTATTTAAGGAAATTTGCTATTTGATTCGTTATTTCCTCTAATTTTGTGAACAAATAGATGATTTAGAGTCGTATTACTTCGTTAAACCTTGGTTAGCCTCAAAAGGAACAATCCTATGACCTTCACATTTAAAACGATACGTACAAAGCACGTAAGTCTTCGTTTAAGAATACTCGCTATTTTTTTTCGTTATTTTCAATAAATTTGCAAACAAATAGGTAACTCGGAGTCATATTACTTCGTTCTACTTTTGTTGGCCTCAAAATGGGCAATCCTATCACTCTCGCATTTAATACGATGGATACAACGGACACAATACTTTATTTAAGGAAACTTGCTATTTGATTCGTTATTTCCTCTAAATTTGCAAACAAATAGATGATTTAGAGTCATATTACTTCGTTAAACCTTGGTTAGCCTCAGAAGGAACATTCCTATGACCCATGCATGTAAAACGATACGTACAAAGCACACAAGCCTTCGTTTAAGAATACTCGCTATTTGTTTCGTTATTTTCTCTAAATTTGCAAACAAATAGGTGACTTAGAGTAATGTTACTTCGCTCTACTTTCGTTGGCCTCAAAAGGGACAATCCTATCACTCTCGCATTTAATACGATGCGTACAATGGTCACAATATTTCATTTAAGGAAACTTGCTAGTTGATTGGTTAATTCCTCTAATTGTGCGAACAAATAGATAATTTAGAGTCATATTACTTCTTTAAACCTTGGTTAGACTCAAAAGGAAAAATTCTATCACCCTCGCATTTAAAATGATACGTACAAAGCACAAAAGCCTTCGTTTATGAATACTCGTTATTGGTTTCGTTATTTTCCATAAATTTCGAAACAAATAGGTGACTTAGAGTCATATTACTTCGTTCTACATTCTTTGGCCTCAAAAGGTGCAATCCTATCACTCTCGGATTTAATACGACACGTATAATGGGCTCAATACTTCATTTAAGGAAACTTGCTATTTGATTCGTTATTTCCTCTAATTTTGCGAACAAATAGATGATTTAGAGTCGTATTACTTCGTTAAACCTTGGTTATCCTCAAAAGGAACAATCCTATGACCCTCGCATTTAAAACGATACGTACAAAGCACGCAAGTCTTCGTTTAAGAATACTCGTTATTTTCTATAAATTTGCAAACAAATAGGTGACTCAGAGTCATATTTCTTCGTTCTACTTTTGTTGGCCTCAAAAGGGACAATCCTATCACTCTTGCATTTAATACGATGTGTACAATGGACACAATACTTCATTTAAGGAAACTTGATATTTGATTCGTTATTTCTTCTAAATTTGCAAATAAATAGATGATTTAGAGTCATATTACTTCGTTAAACCTTGGTTAGCCTCAAATGGAACAATCTTATCACCTTCGCATTTAAAACGATACGTACAAATCACACAAGTCTTGGTTTAAGAATACTTGCTATTTGTTTCGTTATTTTCTCTAAATTTGTAAACAAATAGGTGATTTAGAGTCATATTACTTCGTTCTACTTTCGTTGCCCTCAAACGGAGCAATCATATCACTCTCGCATTTAATACGATGTGTACAACGGACAAAATACTTCATTTAAGGAAACTTGCTATTTGATTCGTTATTTCCTCTAAATTTGCAAACAAATAGATGATTTAGAGTCATATTACTTCGTTAAACCTTGGTTAGCCTCACAAGGAACAATCCTATGACCTTTGCATGTAAAACGATACGTACAAAGCACACAAGCCTTCGTTTAAGAATACTCGCTATTTGTTTCGTTATTTTCTCTAAATTTGCAAACAAATAGGTGACTTAGAGTAATGTTACTTCGCTCCACTTTCGTTGGCCTCAAAAGGGGCAGTCCTATCACTCTCGCATTTAATACGATGCGTACAATGGTCACAATATTTCATTTAAGGGAACTTGCTATTTGATTCATTAATTACTTTAATTGAGCGAACAAATAGATGATTTAGAGTCATATTACTTCATTAAACCTTGGTTAGCCTCAAAAGGAACAATCCTATCACCCTTGCATGTAAAACGATACGTACAAAGCACACAAGCCTTCGTTTAAGAATACTTGCTATTTGTTTTATTATTTTCTATAAATTTGCAAACAAATAGGTGACTTAGAGTCATATTACTTCGTTCTACTTTCGTTGCCCTCAAAAGGAGCAATCATATCACTCTCGCATTTAATACGATGCGTACAACGGACACAATACTTCATTTAAGGAAACATGCTATTTGATTCGTTATTTTCTCTAAATTTGCAAACAAATAGGTGACTTAGAGTAATGTTACTTCATTCTATTTTTGTTGGCCTCAAAATGTGCAATCCTATCACTCTCGCATTTAATACGATGCGTACAACGGACACAATACTTCATTTAAGTAAACTTGCTATTTGATTCGTTATCTCTTCTAAATTTGCAAACAAATAGATAATTTAAAGTCATATTACTTCGTTAAACCTTGGGTAGCCTCAAAAGGAACAATCTTATCACCCTCGCATTTAAAACGATACGTACAAATCACACAAGTGTTTGTTTAAGAATACTCGCTATTTGTTTCGTTATTTTCTCTAAATTTGTAAACAAATAGGTTACTTAGAGTCATATTACTTCGATCTACTTTCGTTGCCCTCAAAAGGAGCAATCATATCACTCTCGCATTTAATACGACTCGTACAACGGACACAATACTTCATTTAAGGAAACTTGCTATTTGATTCGTTATTTCCTCTAATTTTGCGAACAAATAGATGATTTAGAGTCGTATTACTTCGTTAAACCTTGGTTATCCTCAAAAGGAACAATCCTATGACCCTCGCATTTAAAACGATACGTACAAAGCACGCAAGTCTTCGTTTAAGAATACTCGTTATTTTCTATAAATTTGCAAACAAATAGGTGACTCAGAGTCATATTTCTTCGTTCTACTTTTGTTGGCCTCAAAAGGGACAATCCTATCACTCTTGCATTTAATACGATGTGTACAATGGACACAATACTTCATTTAAGGAAACTTGATATTTGATTCGTTATTTCTTCTAAATTTGCAAATAAATAGATGATTTAGAGTCATATTACTTCGTTAAACCTTGGTTAGCCTCAAATGGAACAATCTTATCACCTTCGCATTTAAAACGATACGTACAAATCACACAAGTCTTGGTTTAAGAATACTTGCTATTTGTTTCGTTATTTTCTCTAAATTTGTAAACAAATAGGTGATTTAGAGTCATATTACTTCGTTCTACTTTCGTTGCCCTCAAAAGGAGCAATCATCTCATTCTCGCATTTAATACGATGTGTACAACGGACAAAATACTTCATTTAAGGAAACTTGCTATTTGATTCGTTATTTCCTCTAAATTTGCAAACAAATAGATGATATAGAGTCATATTACTTCGTTAAACCTTGGTTAGCCTCAAAAGGAACAATCCTATCACCTTTGCATGTAAAACGATACGTACAAAGCACACAAGCCTTCGTTTAAGAATACTCGCTATTTGTTTCGTTATTTTCTCTAAATTTGCAAACAAATAGGTGACTTAGAGTAATGTTACTTCGCTCCACTTTCGTTGGCCTCAAAAGGGGCAGTCCTATCACTCTCGCATTTAATACGATGCGTACAATGGTCACAATATTTCATTTAAGGGAACTTGCTATTTGATTCATTAATTACTTTAATTGAGCGAACAAATAGATGATTTAGAGTCATATTACTTCTTTAAACCTTGGTTAGCCTCAAAAGGAACAATCCTATCACCCTTGCATGTAAAACGATACGTACAAAGCACACAAGCCTTCGTTTAAGAATACTTGCTATTTGTTTTATTATTTTCTATAAATTTGCAAACAAATAGGTGACTTAGAGTCATATTACTTCGTTCTACTTTCGTTGCCCTCAAAAGGAGCAATCATATCACTCTCGCATTTAATACGATGCGTACAACGGACACAATACTTCATTTAAGGAAACATGCTATTTGATTCGTTATTTTCTCTAAATTTGCAAACAAATAGGTGACTTAGAGTAATGTTACTTCATTCTATTTTTGTTGGCCTCAAAATGTGCAATCCTATCACTCTCGCATTTAATACGATGCGTACAACGGACACAATACTTCATTTAAGTAAACTTGCTATTTGATTCGTTATCTCTTCTAAATTTGCAAACAAATAGATAATTTAAAGTCATATTACTTCGTTAAACCTTGGGTAGCCTCAAAAGGAACAATCTTATCACCCTCGCATTTAAAACGATACGTACAAATCACACAAGTGTTTGTTTAAGAATACTCGCTATTTGTTTCGTTATTTTCTCTAAATTTGTAAACAAATAGGTTACTTAGAGTCATATTACTTCGATCTACTTTCGTTGCCCTCAAAAGGAGCAATCATATCACTCTCGCATTTAATACGACTCGTACAACGGACACAATACTTCATTTAAGGAAACTTGCTATTTGATTCGTTATTTCCTCTAATTTTGCGAACAAATAGATGATTTAGAGTCGTATTACTTCGTTAAACCTTGGTTATCCTCAAAAGGAACAATCCTATGACCCTCGCATTTAAAACGATACGTACAAAGCACGCAAGTCTTCGTTTAAGAATACTCGTTATTTTCTATAAATTTGCAAACAAATAGGTGACTCAGAGTCATATTTCTTCGTTCTACTTTTGTTGGCCTCAAAAGGGACAATCCTATCACTCTTGCATTTAATACGATGTGTACAATGGACACAATACTTCATTTAAGGAAACTTGATATTTGATTCGTTATTTCTTCTAAATTTGCAAATAAATAGATGATTTAGAGTCATATTACTTCGTTAAACCTTGGTTAGCCTCAAATGGAACAATCTTATCACCTTCGCATTTAAAACGATACGTACAAATCACACAAGTCTTGGTTTAAGAATACTTGCTATTTGTTTCGTTATTTTCTCTAAATTTGTAAACAAATAGGTGATTTAGAGTCATATTACTTCGTTCTACTTTCGTTTCCCTCAAAAGGAGCAATCATCTCATTCTCGCATTTAATACGATGTGTACAACGGACAAAATACTTCATTTAAGGAAACTTGCTATTTGATTCGTTATTTCCTCTAAATTTGCAAACAAATAGATGATTTAGAGTCATATTACTTCGTTAAACCTTGGTTAGCCTCACAAGGAACAATCCTATGACCTTTGCATGTAAAACGATACGTACAAAGCACACAAGCCTTCGTTTAAGAATACTCGCTATTTGTTTCGTTATTTTCTCTAAATTTGCAAACAAATAGGTGACTTAGAGTAATGTTACTTCGCTCCACTTTCGTTGGCCTCAAAAGGGGCAGTCCTATCACTCTCGCATTTAATACGATGCGTACAATGGTCACAATATTTCATTTAAGGGAACTTGCTATTTGATTCATTAATTACTTTAATTGAGCGAACAAATAGATGATTTAGAGTCATATTACTTCTTTAAACCTTGGTTAGCCTCAAAAGGAACAATCCTATCACCCTTGCATGTAAAACGATACGTACAAAGCACACAAGCCTTCGTTTAAGAATACTTGCTATTTGTTTTGTTAATTTCTATAAATTTGCAAACAAATAGGTGACTTAGAGTCATATTACTTCGTTCTACTTTCGTTGCCCTCAAAAGGAGCAATCATATCACTCTCGCATTTAATACGATGCGTACAACGGACACAATACTTCATTTAAGGAAACATGCTATTTGATTCGTTATTTTCTCTAAATTTGCAAACAAATAGGTGACTTAGAGTAATGTTACTTCATTCTATTTTTGTTGGCCTCAAAATATGCAATCCTATCACTCTCGCATTTAATACGATGCGTACAACGGACACAATACTTCATTTAAGTAAACTTGCTATTTGATTCGTTATCTCTTCTAAATTTGCAAACAAATAGATAATTTAAAGTCATATTACTTCGTTAAACCTTGGGTAGCCTCAAAAGGAACAATCTTATCACCCTCGCATTTAAAACGATACGTACAAATCACACAAGTGTTTGTTTAAGAATACTCGCTATTTGTTTCGTTATTTTCTCTAAATTTGTAAACAAATAGGTTACTTAGAGTCATATTACTTCGTTCTACTTTCGTTGCCCTCAAAAGGAGCAATCATATCACTCTCGCATTTAATACGACTCGTACAACGGACACAATACTTCATTTAAGGAAACTTGCTATTTGATTCGTTATTTCCTCTAATTTTGCGAACAAATAGATGATTTAGAGTCGTATTACTTCGTTAAACCTTGGTTATCCTCAAAAGGAACAATCCTATGACCCTCGCATTTAAAACGATACGTACAAAGCACGCAAGTCTTCGTTTAAGAATACTCGTTATTTTCTATAAATTTGCAAACAAATAGGTGACTCAGAGTCATATTTCTTTGTTCTACTTTTGTTGGCCTCAAAAGGGACAATCCTATCACTCTTGCATTTAATACGATGTGTACAATGGACACAATACTTCATTTAAGGAAACTTGATATTTGATTCGTTATTTCTTCTAAATTTGCAAATAAATAGATGATTTAGAGTCATATTACTTCGTTAAACCTTGGTTAGCCTCAAATGGAACAATCTTATCACCTTCGCATTTAAAACGATACGTACAAATCACACAAGTCTTGGTTTAAGAATACTTGCTATTTGTTTCGTTATTTTCTCTAAATTTGTAAACAAATAGGTGATTTAGAGTCATATTACTTCGTTCTACTTTTGTTTCCCTCAAAAGGAGCAATCATCTCATTCTCGCATTTAATACAATGTGTACAACGGACAAAATACTTCATTTAAGGAAACTTGATATTTGATTCGTTATTTCCTCTAAATTTGCAAACAAATAGATGATTTAGAGTCATATTACTTCGTTAAACCTTGGTTAGCCTCACAAGGAACAATCCTATGACCTTTGCATGTAAAACGATACGTACAAAGCACACAAACCTTCGTTTAAGAATACTCGCTATTTGTTTCGTTATTTTCTCTAAATTTGCAAACAAATAGGTGACTTAGAGTAATGTTACTTTGCTCCACTTTCGTTGGCCTCAAAAGGGGCAGTCCTATCACTCTCGCATTTAATACGATGCGTACAATGGTCACAATATTTCATTTAAGGGAACTTGCTATTTGATTCATTAATTACTTTAATTGAGCGAACAAATAGATGATTTAGAGTCATATTACTTCTTTAAACCTTGGTTAGCCTCAAAAGGAACAATCCTATCACCCTTGCATGTAAAACGATACGTACAAAGCACACAAGCCTTCGTTTAAGAATACTTGCTATTTGTTTTGTTAATTTCTATAAATTTGCAAACAAATAGGTGACTTAGAGTCATATTACTTCGTTCTACTTTCGTTGCCCTCAAAAGGAGCAATCATATCACTCTCGCATTTAATACGATGCGTACAACGGACACAATACTTCATTTAAGGAAACATGCTATTTGATTCGTTATTTCCTCTAAATTTGCAAACAAATAGGTGACTTAGAGTAATGTTACTTCATTCTATTTTTGTTGGCCTCAAAATGTGCAATCCTTTCACTCTCGCATTTAATACGATGCGTACAACGGACACAATACTTCATTTAAGTAAACTTGCTATTTGATTCGTTATCTCTTCTAAATTTGCAAACAAATAGATAATTTAAAGTCATATTACTTCGTTAAACCTTGGGTATCCTCAAAAGGAACAATCTTATCACCCTCGCATTTAAAACGATACGTACAAATCACACAAGTGTTTGTTTAAGAATACTCGCTATTTGTTTCGTTATTTTCTCTAAATTTGTAAACAAATAGGTTACTTAGAGTCATATTACTTCGTTCTACTTTCGTTGCCCTCAAAAGGAGCAATCATATCACTCTCGCATTTAATACGACTCGTACAACGGACACAATACTTCATTTAAGGAAACTTGCTATTTGATTCGTTATTTACTTTAAATTTGCAAACAAATAGATGATTTAGAGTCATATTACTACGTTACACCTTGGTTAGCCTCAAAAGGAACAGTCCTATCACCCTTGCATGTAAAACGATACTGTAACACCCCCTTCCCGAACTGGAAAGAGAGGTTACGCACAGAACATAACAAAACTAATAAATTGGAATCAAAAGCTTGAATATGAAACCGAATAGTCTAAATAGATAATTGCCAACTGGCTCAAACACGGTCTGAGTATTACAACAATACTATAAACTAAAATATT
This sequence comes from Hedera helix, assembly GCA_947179155.2. NCBI lineage: Eukaryota > Viridiplantae > Streptophyta > Magnoliopsida > Apiales > Araliaceae > Hedera > Hedera helix. The sequence goes on from OX359266.1 coordinate 26,073,892, forward strand.
AAGCCCTAAACAAAATATCTAAACTATTTACATAAAAGGAAGCTCTCTTCACACATGCCCTTGCTCCCCCTGATTACCTGCCGGAAGAAAAATACAGCATGAGCCAAATGCCCAGTACGAATATAGAGTGCAAGAAAATAAGAACTAAAATGAATAACAAAACCAACTGAACTGAACTGAACTAATCTGAATAACATAATAGGCTGAATCAAATGGCTGGGGTGATTTCATACCGAGCTCAGAACAAAACAGAACAAAAATATACATCGGACTGCGCAATCCAGATGTATGCAAAATCGGAAGGTGTGTTTGGCACAAACAACACCAAACCGCAGAACAAAACAGAAAACTAGGGTCGACCCATACGCCTCCCACAACAAAACACCAATTGGCCAACTCCCATCGGAGCACACAAAATGGAGACGCCGTGGACTAATCACACTGCCACGGAAGTGTCATGCCTCGGTGCCAAGAGGACATGCATGTGGTACCCCCACAGGTGGTTATAGCTCAGGTATACCCTACGGTATATTCTAACAAAAATATTATGTCACAATATATGCGACATAATTACAAACAAAAGGGGTTCTAATACGCACATGCTAAACTGAAACGAATCGACACAAAACCCTCAAAATATATTAGCATGTACGTTTCTACAAAATCAAAATAAATACTAGATGTGACGACCCCAAATCCGGGTTCCTTGAACCCTAGACTTGGTACGTCACGATACATCATCTTCACACATGTTCTATAACTAATGCGGAATATATAAACATAAATTGTTTGTTCTACAATATTTCCCAAGGTTTCTAACCTTAACTTACATATATACCTTTAGATTCATAAAAAGGTTTACAAAATTACTTACATCATATAACAATTTAGTTATCATGCATAACACTATAATCTTGTCTTTTGCTTCTGTCTCCGTCTCTTCTCGGACATTCGTATTATTCTGAAATTTGTTATCATGATATAGCAAGAGTGAGCAATGACTTTGCTCAGCAAGTTTAAATAAGATAACGATATATCATGATTGAAAGAAAGAATAAACTTTTGGATTTTCAACAATATAATAATTGTGAAAGAGTACGAGTCATAATTTCAATAATTGAATGACTGAATTAATTAATGTTGAGTGTCAATAATGACCATGAACAATTTAACTGAACCTTATGGTAATGAAGGTGATCAGCCTTTCATACCTGATGAACACATGCAACAAGCATTATGTGCGAATCAACAATTTAAAGAGGTGGAATAATTATACAGAATTAAACCATAGCATGCTTGAAACGTAACAACTTGAGTTTGAGTTAGGAACTTGAATAATAAAATAATATATCCTGCTCGAATATAAATTGAGTAGGGTTTAGGAAACTTGCCTGTCTGCTCAGCTACAATAAATGTCTAGCTTTAACTAACTGACTTTGAAAGACCTAACATCAATAAAGTTGGTCTAATAATTAGTACGGCGTATTTGTACAACTATACGCTCACTAAGGAACTTATCTACCACACATAAGTACTAGCACATAATTTACATCAGCCAAAACGATATTATTAACTTTATAGATCCTCAATCAAATTAGGTTAATAATTTAATAAGTTAGAAAATAAATTTCTCAAGTGTTAAACACTTATTAAACTATTAAACAATTTATTATAATTGTTTAAACAAAAGAGTTAAAAGACATATTCTTTATTTCATTTAATTACTATTTAACATTAATTAAATAGTAAGTAATTAACTACCTTTAGTTATTATTTAATAATAATTTACCAGATTTATTTATTATTTAAAATTAATCAAATAATAAATAATTATATTATATTAAAAATAATCAAATATCTTTAGTTATTATTTAATAATAAATAATAACTAATTAACAAGATTCATTTATTATTTAAAGTTAATTAAATAATAAATGATAAAATTATATAATAAATACTCCACTATCATTAGTTATTATATACATAATAACTAACTAAATTTATTTATTATTTAAAGTTAATCAAATAATAAATAATTAAATACTCAATCTTAGTTGTCTTTAATTATTATTTAATAGTAATTAAATAATAATTAATTAACTTATAATCCTTGTTTATTATTTAATGTTAATTAAATAATAAATAATTAATTTAATCATAAATTCATAAGATATAATATTAAACTAACTAGATTAATATTTAACATTTAAATATTAATCCTAAATACTTATTATATTTGAAAATATAATATTAAACTAACTAGATTAATATTTACAACATTTAAATATTAATCCTAAATACTTATTATATTTGGAAAATATAATATTAAATACCTAAATATCATTTTTGTATTATTAATATTTTTGTTATAATTTTAAATTATTTTTTAAACATTTAAATTAATTTAAATTATCCAGAATGGCATTTTCGTAAATTAGTTGAAAAAATCGGACCGATGGCAATTTCGTAATTACTCAGAAAACCGAACGGAGGGGCAAAATTATAATTTCGGCCAAATCTGTTCCTCGCGCATTGCGCGCACTGACAATTCTATGTCCCAAAACGGTGCCGTTTTAAGGCACCGTAGCTGGCTTCCGCGCATTGCGCGCGGATGAAATTTTTATTCGCCAAAACGACGCCGTTTTGGCTCCGTGTCCGACAGTAATAATTGCTTGCGCGCATTGCGCGGCAACTTTTTTTTTTTTTTTTTTTCTTTCAGCAGATCATGAACAGTGGCTAATTAAATCAAAATTATACCTTCAAGAAATCTTTAAGTCCTCAATAAAAATCCAAAAAAATTGCCAAACACTTAATATCAATTTATAACATGAAAATATAATTTTTCATGATTTAATAGTAAAAAAAATTTATAAAAATTTTTACATCACATAAACTACCACAAATCATAACTTTTTGTATATAACTCCATTTTAAGTGATTCAAACTTTGTTTTTCTCATGATTTAATGTTCTATAATATTATAACATTAAATCTAAATTTTATAAAAATAATTTTTGGACATTATTTTGATACTTGATTTAACATCACCAAACACATGTTTTTAGCATATAAATTATACCAAAATACAAACCAAGCATATTAAACTCAATCATGGCATAAATATTACTACTACATATTATTAATTACATTAATATATTTATACACACATGTTGGTTTATTTAATTTAAAAAAATAAACTACATTTAAAATAACTATTACCTCATTCTAATGGCTATCTTCATTTTTCTTCCAAAATGGGTTGTGCAACTTGAAGATATGCACCAAGATCTCCTTCTCTACCTTCTCCATGCTCTCTCTCAAAATTCTTACTCTCCCAAACTATTTCTCTCAAACTCTCTCTTTTGGAACTTAGAAAATAAATGAAGTATAATGTCTACCATTTCAAGTATACATGCAAAATTCTTAGATACAAAATTATATCTATAAGTTATGATACTCCTCACTTGGATACTTGCACAAGAAAAGTAGCCCATAACTTAGTTGGTGGAAGAGGGATGGTCCAAGTACTTTAAAAAAATCAATACAAGTAACCTTAATTTAATTAATTGAAAAATAAAAGAAAACAAAATCAATTCACTACTTTTCACTTCCTTTTTTGCCGGCAATCATCCATGATCCTTGTCCCAAAAAGAATGTCACTTTTCACTTTTTAAGAATTAATAGTTTTATAAAGTATTTTTCAAGTGGGCCAAGCTTTGGGCTTTATTTAAAAATACCAATTGGGTTTCTATTAAATTGTTTGGGCTACTAAATTGTCAAATTCTATTATTCTCCACTTGGGCTACTAATTGACCCATGTTGGGCTAATTTAATAATTTACACATTAATTATTCAATCCATGATTAAATAAATAATTAGATTGAATAAATAATTAAATATTCTAACCCATAAGTATTAAATTACTAAATGGACTAATAATATTATTAATAATATTTTACATTATTTGCATTAATTAATCATCATATTAATTAATTTATAAAATTTAATTCACGCATTATATTCAATTTAATTGAATATTTAATTAATGACAACCTATCAATTATTTTGATATTAAAACTTTAGAGTGTGTTCGCTAACAATAATATATATAATCTATATATATTATTTATACACATTACTTTACCTCAAAAACAATTTCACAATAAATTATGAAATTAAAAATAAATACAATATATAATTTAATATATATTATTTACGCCATAAATTAAATTATTTAATACATTTACATTAAATAATTTATTTCTCATCAATTATGGAAATAATTCCATTTACCCAAAAATACATTAAAATAATAATATATTTACTCAATTTCTTATTTAAATAATTTATTAAATCATTTAATTAATATTACACAAATAATTGTATAATTAAATTTCTCACTCTCATAAATCATTTACAATGATTTATTTAATTATAGAATATATTCATTTAACATATTCAATTACTACTTAAAATTACACAATTAATTTAATCCCTTTATATATATGTACACATATATATGAACTTAAATATTGTACATATATACAATTACTAATTTCCCTTCATTAATTCAACTACTTTATATAATTTATAATTATATAAATTACATAATTATTCCTCACAAATAATTTATCAACAATTTGCATAATTGTTGATTAATGAATATAATTAATTCCACAATAAACCTTTTAATTCAATTCGGATTAATTTAATATTAATCTATCTATTTATCACAATTTAATTAACCATTAAATTATGTTACTAAATATGCACACATATATATATTCATATAAATACATATTTAATTTACACGCAACCACGTCGCATAATTACATAACTCCACTAATTAATTCTCTTAATTTAATTAGACTTGTTGTTAGTCAAGTTTATTGAATTATCACTTTGCTTGCTAACGTATCAAAAATTTTGATATCACCATATCTAAGTTAGTCCGTTAAATTTAATTTGGACCTCTATTTATCTATCACTACTAGGTTATCAAACTCCAACCTTTATTAAATATTAAATATTTTATTTCTAATTCATTTAAATATCCGGGATATTACACTAGACATGCTCTCTAAGTCCAAAGAGTACAAGTTATGAATTTTTGAATATCTAGAACCAAACAATTATATCATAAGCATTTGACTATGAATAATATATCGAAATAATATCTGAATTCTAATTGAGAGACAAAACAAACAAATTAAAATCAAAGGAATATTGTTGAAGGAGTACGGAATCCGTACCTGGAATAAGCGATGTAATACCCACAATTATAATTGCAATTTGTTAGACTTGCCCAATTCAATCTATTCACAAAAATAACACATTTTTATTAAGTACTATAATTAATTAAGTTTTACATCTCTTTGACGAATCTGAAATCATTTCATTTTACCAAAAATATTCTGAGCATGGTAATACATAGTATAAAATATATTAATAATTAACATATTTCTTGTTCCCTCCAAAATACATATAAGTGTATTTACAAAAATATTTATTCTATTTTTAATTCTACTATAAACAAATATATTATGTCAAAACTCTAACGTTACAAAAATAATAATTTATTATCCCAAAATGCTAATTACTAACAAAGATATACCAAAAATATATATACTACTAAATTAAATAACATACAAAAATTAAAGTTACAAATAACAAATAATAATAATAAAGCAAAACTAACAAACTAAATAATTAAAGCTACAAAATAATACTACTAATGCAAAACTAAACAATTAAGGCTACAAATAATAATAATGCAAAACTAACAAATTAACTAAATAATTAAAGCTACAACATAAAAATAATAATGCAGAAAATAAATACACAAGAAAAGAAAAGGAAACATACCCGAAATTACGAAGAGATCCACTGTCTCCAAAGAAAACCAAAAGAAATTTGGGCTTATATCAATACCCAAAATCCAAACAAGGAAATAAAATATTTAACTAGGGAGGTTCTTACTTAAAAGATCCTCACACAAAAAAGTCCTTTCTCACAATGGGAGGTCTTTTTTGTTAGTGTATTAAAAGGAGAGGGGTAAAGTTATATTTATAGGCTAAGGAAGGGAAGGAACTTTTGAGAAGGGGCGATGTGGGACTATTGAAAGAAAGAAAGAAAAAGAAATGCGGGTATTACAGATACATACAAAGCACACAATCCTACGTTTAAGAATACTCGCTATTTGTTTCGTTATTTTCTCTAAATTTGCAAACAAATAGCTGACTTAGAGTCATGTTACTTCGCTCTACATTCGTTGGCCTCAAAAGGAGCAATCCTATCACTCTAGCATTTAATACGAAGCGTACAATGGTCACGATATTTCATTTAAGGAAACTTGCTATTTGATTCGTTAATTCCTTTAATTGTGCGAACAAATAGATGATTTAGAGTCATATTACTTCGTTAAACCTTGGTCAGCCTCAAAAGGAACAGTCGTATCACCCTTGCATGTAAAACGATACGTACAAAGCACACAAACCTTCATTTAAGAATACTCATTATTTGTTTCGTTATTTTCTCTAAATTTGCAAACAAATAGGTGACTTAGAGTTATGTTACTTCACTCTACTTTTGTTGGCCTCAAAAGGAGTAATCCTATCAATCTCGCATTTAATACAATGCGTACAATGGTCACAATATTTCATTTAAGGAAACTTGCTATTTGATTCGTTAATTCCTCTAATTGTACGAACAAATAGATGATTTAGAGTCATATTACTTCGTTAAACCGTGGTTAGCCTCAAAAGGAACAATCCTATCACCCTTGCATGTAAAACGAAATGTACAAAGCACACAAGCCTTCGTTTAAGAATACTTGCTATTTGTTTCGTTATTTTCTATAAATTTGCAAACAAATAGGTGACTTAGAGTCATATTACTTCGTTCTACTTTCGTTGGCCTTAAAAGGTGCAATCCTATCACTCTCGCACTTAATACGATGCGTACAAAGGACACAATACTTCATTTAAGGAAACTTGCCATTTGATTCGTTATTTCCTCTAATTGTGCGAACAAATAGATGATTTAGAGTCATATTACTTCGTTTAACCTTGGTTAGCCTCAAAAAGAACAATCCTATCACCCTCGCATTTAAAACGATACGTACAAAGCACAAAACCCTTCGTTTAAGAATACTTGCAACTTGTTTCGTTATATTCTATAAATTTGAAAACAAATAGGTGACTTAGGGTTATATTACTTCGTTCCACTTTCGTTGGCCTCGAAAGGAGCAATCCTATCACTCTTGCATTTAATACGATGCGTACAATGGACACAATACTTTATTTAAGAAAACTTGCTATTTGACTCGTTATTTCCTCTAAATTTGCGAACAATTAGATGATTCAGAGTCATATTACTTCGTTAAACCTTGGTTAGCCTCGAAAGGAACAATCCTATCACCCTCGCATTTAAAACTATACGTACAAAGCACACAAGTCTTCGTTTAAGAATACTTGCTATTTGTTTCGTTATTTTCTATAAATTTGCAAACAAATAGGTGACTTAGAGTCTTATTACTTCGTTCTACTTTCGTTGGCCTTAAAAGGAGCAATCCTATCACTCTCGCATTTAATACGATGCGTACAATGGACACAATACTTCATTTAAGGAAACTTGCTATTTGATTCGATATTTCCTCTAATTGTGCGAACAAATAGATGATTTAGAGTCATATTACTTTGTTAAACCATGGTTAGCCTCAAAAGGAACAATTCTATCACCCTTGCATTTAAAACGATACGTACAAAGCACAAAACCCTTCGTTTAAGAATACTCGCTATTTGTTTCGTTATTTTCTATAAATTTGGAAACAAATAGGTGACTTAGAGTCATATTACTTCGTTCTACTTTCTTTGGACTCAAAAGGAGGAAGTCTATCAGTCTCGTATTTAAAAAGGATGCGTACAATGGACACAATTCTTCATTTAAGGAAACTCGCTATTTGATTCGTTATTTCCTCTAAATTTGCAAACAAATAGATGATATAGAGTAATATTACTTCGTTAAACCTTGGTTAGCCTTAAAACGAACAATCCCATCGCCCTTGCATGTATAACGATACGTACAGAGCACACAAGCCTTCGTTAAAGAATACTCGCTATTTGTTTTGTTATTTTCTCTAAATTTGAAAACAAATAGGTGACTTAGAGTCATGTTACTTCGTTGTACTTTCGTTGTCCTCAAAAGGAGCAATCCTATCACTCTCGCAATTGATACGATGCGTACAATGGTCACAATACTTCATTTAAGGAAACTTGCTATTTGATTCGTTATCTCCTCTAATTGTTCAAAAAAATAGATGATTTAGAGTCATATTACTTCGTTAGGCCTTGGTTAGCTTCAAAAGGAACAATTATATCACCCTCGCATTTCAAACGATACGCACAAAGCACACAAGTCCTCGTTTTAGAATACTCGCTATTTGTTTCGTTATTTTCTCTAAATTTGCAAACAAATAGGTGACTTATTGTTATATTACTTCATTCTACTTTTGTTGGCCTCAAAAGGAGCAATCCTATCACTCTCGCATTTAATACGATGCGTATAATGGACGCAATACTTCATTTAAGGAAACTTGCTATTTGATTCGTTATTTCCACTAATTATGCGAACAAATAGATGATTTAGAGTCATATTACTTCGTTAAACCTTGTTTAGCCTCAAAAGGAACAATCCTATCACCCTTGCATGAAAAACGATACGTACAAAGCACACAAGCCTTCGTTTAAGAATACTTGCTATTTGTTTCGTTATTTTCTATAAATTTGCAAACAAATAGGTGACTTAGAGTCATATTACTTCGTTCTACTTTCGTTGGCCTTAAAAGGTGCAATTCTATCACTCTCGCACTTAATACGATGCGTACAAAGGACACAATACTTCATTTAAGGAAACTTGCCATTTGATTCGTTATTTCCTCTAATTGTGCGAACAAATAGATGATTTAAAGTCATATTAGTTTGTTTAACCTTGGTTAGCCTCAAAAAGAACAATCCTATCACCCTCGCATTTAAAACGATACGTACAAAGCACAAAACCCTTCGTTTAAGAATACTTGCTACTTGTTTCGTTATTTTCTATAAATTTGAAAACAAATAGGTGACTTAGGGTTATATTACTTCGTTCCACTTTCGTTGGCCTCGAAAGGAGCAATCCTATCACTCTTGCATTTAATACGATGCGTACAATGGACACAATACTTTATTTAAGGAAACTTGCTATTTGACTCGTTATTTCCTCTAAATTTGCGAACAATTAGATGATTCAGAGTCATATTACTTCGTTAAACCTTGGTTAGCCTCGAAAGGAACAATCCTATCACCCTCGCATTTAAAACTATACGTACAAAGCACATAAGTCTTCGTTTAAGAATACTCGCTATTTGTTTCGTTATTTTCTATAAATTTGCAAACAAATAGGTGACTTAGAGTCTTATTACTTTGTTTTACTTTCGTTGGCCTTAAAAGGAGCAATCCTATCACTCTCACATTTAATACGATGCGTACAATGGACACAATACTTCATTTAAGGAAACTTGCTATTTGATTCGTTATTTCCTCTAATTCTGCGAACAAATAGATGATTTAGAGTCATATTACTTTGTTAAACCATGGTTAGCCTCAAAAGGAACAATTCTATCACCCTTGCATTTAAAACGATACGTACAAAGCACAAAACCCTTCGTTTAAGAATACTCGCTATTTGTTTCGTTATTTTCTATAAATTTGCAAACAAATAGGTGACTTAGAGTCATATTACTTCGTTCTACTTTCTTTGGACTCAAAAGGAGGAAGTTTATCAGTCTCGTATTTAAAAAGGATGCGTACAATGGACACAATTCTTCATTTAAGGAAACTCGCTATTTGATTCGTTATTTCCTCTAAATTTGCAAACAAATAGATGATATAGAGTAATATTACTTCGTTAAAGCTTGGTTAGCCTTAAAACGAACAATCCCATCACCCTTGCATGTAAAACGATACGTACAGAGCACACAAGCCTTCGTTTAAGAATATTCGCTATTTGTTTCGTTATTTTCTCTAAATTTGAAAACAAATAGGTGACTTAGAGTCATGTTACTTCGTTGTACTTTCGTTGTCCTCAAAAGGAGCAATCCTATCACTCTCGCAATTGATACGATGCGTACAATGGTCACAATACTTCATTTACGGAAACTTGCTATTTGATTCGTTATTTCCTCTAATTCTGCGAACAAATAGATGATTTAGAGTCATATTACTTTGTTAAACCATGGTTAGCCTAAAAAGGAACAATCCTATCACCCTTGCATTTAAAACGATACGTACAAAGCACAAAACCCTTCGTTTAAGAATACTCGCTATTTGTTTCGTTATTTTCTCTAAATTTGCAAACAAATAGGTGACTTAGAGTCATATTACTTTGTTCTACTTTCGTTGGCCTCAAAAGGAGCAATCCTATCACTCTCGCATTTAATACGATGCATACAACAGACACAATACTTCATATACGGAAACTTGCTATTTGATTCGTTATTTCCTCTAATTTTGCGAACAAATAGATGATTTAGAGTCATATTAGTTCGTTAAACCTTGGTTAGACTCAAAAGGAACAATCCTATCACCCTTGCATGTAAAACGAAATGTACAAAGCACACAAGGCTTCATTTAAGAATACTCGCTATTTGTTTCATTATTTTCTCTAAATTTGTAAACAAATAGGTGACTTAGAGTCATATTACTTCGTTCTACTTTCGTTGGCCTCAAAAGGTGCAATCCTATCACTCTCGCATTTAATACGATGCGTACAATGGACACAATAACTCACTTAAGGAAACTTGCTATTTGATTCGTTATGTCCTCTAATTGTGCGAACAAATAGATGATTTAGAGTCATATTAATTCGTTTAACCTTGGTTAGCCTCAAAAGAAAAACAATCCTATCACCCTCGCATTTAAAACAATACGTACAAAGCACACAAGCCTTCGTTTAAGAATAATCGCTATTTGTTTCGTTATTTTCTCTAAATTTGTAAATAATTAGGTGACTTAGAGTCATGTTACTTCGTTCTACTTTTGTTGCCCTCAAAATGAGCAATCCTATCACACTCGCATTTAATACAATGCGTACAATGGTCACAATACTTCATTTAAGGAAAGTTGCTATTTGATTCGTTATTTCCTCTAATTATGCGAACAAATAGATGATTTAGAGTCATATTACTTCATTTAACCTTGTTTAGTCTCAAAAGGAACAATCTCATCACCCTTGCATGTAAAACGAAACGTACAAAGCACGCAAGGCTTCATTTAAGAATACTCGCTATTTGTTTCATTATTTTCTCTAAATTTGTAAACAAATAGGTAACTTAGAGTCATATTACTTCGTTCTACTTTCGTTGGCCTCAAAAGGAGAAATCCAATCACTCTAGGATTTAATACGATGTGTACAATGGACACAATACTTCATTTAAGGAAACTTGCTATTTGATTCATTATTTCCTCTAATTGTGCGAACAAATAGATGATTTAGAGTCATATTACTTCATTTAACCTTGTTTAGTCTCAAAAGGAACAATCCTATCACCCTTGCATGTAAAACAAATAGATGATTTAGAGTCATATTACTTCATTTAACCTTGTTTAGTCTCAAAAGGAACAATCCTATCACCCTTGCATGTAAAACAAAACGTACAAAGCACACAAGGCTTCATTTAAGAATACTCGCTATTTGTTTCGTTATTTTCTCTAAATTTGTAAACAAATATGTGACTTAGAGTCATATTACTTCGTTCTACTTTCGTTGGCCTCAAAAGGAGCAATCCTATCACTCTCGCATTTAATACGATGCATACAATGGTCGCAATACTTCATTTAAGGAAACTTGCTATTTGATTCGTTATTTCCTCTAATTGTGCGAAAAAAATAGATGATTGAGAGTCATATTACTTCGTTTAGCCTTGGTTAGCTTCAATAGGAACAATCCCATGACCCTCACATTTAAAACGATACGTACAAAGCACACAAGTCCTCGTTTTAGAATACTCGCTATTTGTTTCGTTATTTTCTCTAAATTTGCAAACAAATAGGTGACTTAGAGTCATATTACTCTGTTCGACTTTCGTTGGCCTCAAAAGGAGCAATCCTATCACTCTCGGATTTAATACGATGCGTACAATGGACACAACTCTTCTTTTAAGGAAACTTGCTATTTGATTCATTACTTCCTCTAATTGTGCGAACAAATAGATGATTTAGAGTCATATTAATTCGTTTAACCTTGGTTAGCCTCAAAAGGAACAATCCTATCACCCTCGCATTTAAAACGATACGTACAAAGCACACAAGCCTTCGTTTAAGAATACTCACTATTTGTTTCATTATTTTCTCTAAATTTGCAAACAAATAGGTGACTTAGAGGCATATTACTTCGTTCTACTATCGTTGGCCTGAAAATGTGCAATCCTATCACTCTCGCATTTAATACGATGCGTACAATGCACATAATACTTCATTTAAGAAAACCTGCAATTTGATTCGTTATTTCCTCTAATTTTGTGAACAAATAGATGATTTATAGTCATATTACTTCGTTAAACCTTGGTTAGCCTCAAAAGGAATAATCCTATCACCCTCGGGTTTAAAACGATTCGTACAAAGCACACAAGTCTTCGTTTAAGAATACTCGTTATTTGTTTCATTATTTTCTATAAATTTGCAAATAAATAGGTGACTTGGAGTGATATTACTTCGTTCTACTTTCGTTGGCCTCAAAAGGAACAATCCTATCACCTTCGCATTTAATACGATGCGTACAATGGACACAATACTTCATTTAATGAAACTTTCTATTTGATTTGTTATTTCTTCTAAATTTGCTAACAAATAGATGATTTAGAGTGATATTACTTCGTTAAACCTTGGTTGGCCTCAAAAGGAACAATCTTATCACCCTCGCATTTAAAACGATACGGGTAAAGCACACAAGCCTTCTTTTAAGAATAGTCGCTATTTGTTTCGTTATTTTCTATAAATTTGCAAACAAATAGGTGACTTAGAGTCATATTACTTCGTTCTACTTTCGTTGGCGTTAAAAGGTGCGATCCTATCACTCTCGCATTTAATAAGATGCGTACAAGGGACATAATACTTCATTTAAGGAAACTTGCTATTTGATTCGTTATTTTCTCTAATTTTGCGAAAAAAATAGATGATTTAGAGTCATATTACTTCGTTAAACCTTGGTTAGCCTCAAAAGGAACAATCCTATCACCATCACAATTAAAACGATACGTACAAAGCACACAAGCCGTCGTTTGAGAATACTCGTTATTTGTTTCGTTATTTTCTATAAATTTGCAAACAAATAGGTGACTTAAAGTTTTATTACTTCGTTATACTTTGGTTGGCCTCAAAAGGAGCAATCCTATTACTCTCGCATTTAATACGATTCGTGCGGACACAACACTTCATTTAAGGAAACTTGCTATTTGATTCATTATTTCTTCTAAATTTGCAAACAAATAGATGATTTAGAGTCATATTACTTCGTTTAACCTTGGTTAGCCTCAAAAGGAACAATCATATCACCCTCGCATTTAAAACGATACGTACAAAGCACACAAGCCTTCGTGTAAGAATATTCGCTCTTTGTTTCGTTATTTTCTATAAATTTGCAAACAAGTAGGTGACCTAGAATCATATTACTTCGTGCTACTTTCGTTGGCATCAAAAGGTGTAATCCTATCACTTTTGCATTCAATACGATGTGTACAATGGACACAACACTTCATTTAAGGAAACTTGCTACTTGATTCATTCTTTCTTCTAAATTTGCAAACAAATAGATGATTTAGAGTCATATTACTTCGTTAAACCTTGCTTAGCCTCAAAGTGAAAAATCTTATCACCCTGGTATTTAAAACGATACGTACAAAGCACACAAGTCTTCGTTTAAGAATACTCGCTATTTGTTTCGTTATTTTCTATAAATTTGCAACCAAATTGGTGACTTAGAGTTATATTACTTCGTTCTACTTTCGTTGCCATCAAAAGTAGCAATCCTATCACTCTCCCGTTAAATACGATGCGTACAATGGACACAATACTTCATTTAAGAATACTTGTTATTTGATTCGTTATTTCCTCTAATTGTGCGAACAAATAGATGATTTATAGTCATATTTCTTCGTTAAACCTTGGTTAGCCTCAAAAGGAACAATCCTATCACCCTCTCATTTAAAACGATACGTACAAATCACACAAGTCTTCGTTTAAGAATGGTCGCTATTTGTTTTGTTATTTTCTATAATTTTGCAAATAAATAGGTGAGTTAGAGTCATAGTACTTTGTTCTACTTTTGTTGGCCTCAAAATGAGCAATCATATCACTCTCGCATTTAATACGATGCGTATAATGGACACAATACTTTATTTAAGGAAACTTGCTATTTGATTCGTTATTTCCTCTAATTTTGCGAACAAATAGATGATTTAGAGTCATATTATTTCGTTTAACCTTGGTTAGCCTCAAAAGGAACAATCATATCACCCTCACATTTAAAACGATACGTACAAACCACACAAGTCTTCGTTTAAGAATACTCGCTATTTGTTTCGTTATTTTCTCTAAATTTGCAAATAAATAGGTAACTTAGACTCATATTACTTATTTCTACTTTCGTTGGCCTCAAAATGAGCAATCCAATCACTCTCGCATTTAATACGATGCGTACAATGGACACAATAATTCATTTAAGGAACCTTGCCATTTGATTCGTTATTTCCTCTAAATTTGCAAATAAATAAATGATTTAGAGTCATATTACTTTGTTAAACTTTGCTTAGCCTCAAAAGGAACAATCATATCACCCTCGCATTTAAAACGATACGTACAAAGCACACAAGTCTTCGTTTAAGAATACTCGCTATTTGTTTCGTTATTTTCTCTAAATTTACAAACAAATAGGTGACAAAGAGTCATGTTACTTCGTTTTACTTTCGATGGCCTCAAAAGGAGCAATCCTATCACTCTCGCATTTAATACGATGCGTATAATGGAAAAAATACTTCATTTAAGGAAACTTGCTATTTTATTCATTATTTCCTCTAATTGTGCGAACAAATAGATGATTTAGAGTTATATTACTTCGTTAAACCTTAGTTAGCCTTAAAAGGAACAATCCTATTACCCTTGCATTTAAAACGATACGTACAAAGCACACAAGCCTTCGTTTAAGAATACTCGCTATTTGTTTCGTTATTTTCTATAAATTTGCAAACAACTAGGTGACTTAGAGTCATATTACTTCGTTCTACTTTCGATGGCCTCAAAAGGAGCAATCCTATCACTCTCGCATTTAGTACGATGCGTACAATGGAACAAATACTTCATTTAAGGAAACTTGCTATTTTATTCATTATTTCCTCTAATTGTGCGAACAAATAGATGATATAGAGTCATATTACTTCGTTAAAGCTTGTTTAGCCTTAAAATGTACAATCCTATCACTCTAGCATTTAAAACGATACGTACAAAGCACACAAGTCTTCGTTTAAGAATACTCGCTATTTGTTTTGCTATTTTCTATAAATTTGGAAACAAATAGGTGACTTAGAGTCATATAACTTCGTTCTACTCTTGTTGGCCTCAAAATGAGCAATCCCATCACTCTCGCATTTAATACGATGCGTACAATGGACACAATACTTCATTTAAGGAAACTTGTTATTTGATTCGTTATTTCCTCTAATTGTGCGAACGAATAGATGTTTTAGAGGTATATTACTTCGTTAAACCTTGGTTAGCCTCAAAAGGAACAATCCTATCACCCTCGCATTTAAAACGATACGTACTGTAACGACCCGAAATATTTTAATATAAATATATGAATTTATTAAACAGTAATTGTAAATTTCTGTGCGATTAAATTAAATCATTATATGATGGCTTGGGGTTATTTAATTATACGTTGATATAATTAAAGAAATTATAGGAAGGTTCAGTTAATGGATTTATTAAATTAATGGACCAACCTAGGTTGTATAATATCAAGGTTTGATAAGGTTAATGAGCTAGGTGATGATTTAATTAACTTGATAAATAACGAGTTAAATTGGAGGTATAAATTAATTAATATGGTTATTAATTAATGAGAATACGTAGACATCAAAATGTTATTTATTTCCATTTGAAAATTTATTAATAGTGGGGTATTAATATTTTATATTACCACTAGGAAATTAATAATTTGAATTGTCAAATTGATTTATTAAACAAGCCCAATTTAATTTAATTATTAGTGGACTTGTAAATGGGTCATGAGATAATTTAATTGGCCCAACTTTGTGAATATGGCAAGCCATATAGGAGGTCCAATGACTTATTTAATTGAGCCCAAATGGATTTAACTAGTGGCCCAAAGGATAGCCCAAGTGTGTTAACTAAATAAATTGATTGGTAACCCAATTGATTCAAATGCCTAGCCCATTGAATTAATTAATGCATGGCCCAAACATTAATTTAATTGAGGCCTTAATCACATGTTGGAGAGGCCCAAGAAAGGTAATTAATTATGACCCAAGCTTTAGCCCAAATGTATGGGTGTGGGTGATTATATATTATATATGTATATATATAATTTACTAGCACAAGTGGGCAATAAAAAAAAGAAAAGGAAAAATAAGCACAATTTTGGGAAAAGGAGAGGAAGTAGCCGGCAGCTTTAGGGGGCTGAAATGCTCAGAATTTAAAGGCTCATGGCATGTGTAGAAGCAAGGAAAAATTGCCCCAAGCTAGTAGGCCTAGTGCATTAATGAGTGATGTGTATACTTACATAAAATGTAAGTATACATTTTTGCTAGACAACAATATACTACACTCTCTTTCTCTCATTCATTCATTAGTCATTTTGCTACTAAGTTACTAGAGAGCAAAAGAAATAGAGAGAAAGCTAGAGAGAAAAGAGAAAAGTCATGGAAGAGGAGCATTTTAATTGATGCTTGAATGGTTGGATGAAGAAGAAGCAAGGATTAAAGATGAAGGCATCCTCATGGTGAAGCTTTCTAGCTATGGAAGTGAATCATCCAAGCTTGGTAAAGTTTCTAGCAAGAAGAAGAAAAGCTATTAAAAGGTTCAAAAGTTTTCAAAACCTTGTTTTCTTTTTCATTTTTGTGTTCTAAGTGTTTGAAGTAGTTTTGATGGTTCAAAATTAATTTCAAAGCTATAAATGTTTATATCCATGTTAGATATGTAAATCTAGGGTTCAATGGATTCAGCATGGGTATTTATGGGTATCTATTAGGAAAAGTTTAGCAAAAAGCTTGAAAACGATTTCTACCGACGGAACTCTAATCGAACGTATGATTCGAGGCTATACATTTTGAAACCTACAAGTCGTATGTGTGATTTACTTTTTCATATGTTAGATATGTAAGTGAAAAGTAAAATCTAGTTGGAATCATGTCAAAAGGTTTTGAAATGACTAAGTTATGATTTTTGGAACCAAAAGGGGTCATTTTTCAAAACCCTAACCCTAATGGTCCACTTTAAGCCCATTTTTTTGTGACAAAAATATGTCCAAAAATGTGTTTCAATGATGGAATCTTGTAGTTCAAGAAGATACGAATCCATGGACACCAATTTGAGGTCATTTGGACTTATATTGAAGATTTTATGAAAGTTTTAATCAAAGGGGCAAAATTGGAAAAATCTGAAAATTTCGCCCAATGAGGTTTCTGTTTTGAAAGCCGGGGCTTTGATGCCAAAATTTTGAAAAATGTTATTTTTCGATCCGGGTCGGGTCGGGCCATTCGGGACGGGTCGGGTCGGGTCATTTAAGTCCAAAATGGGGCAAAATGTTTTAAAATTAATATAATTAATTTGAGAGCCAAAATTAATAATTATTTATTATTTATAATAAATAATAAATAAGGTAAATTAAAAGTCATTATTATGATAAATTAGTTAATTAATTATTATTTAAATGATATTAAATAATAATTAAAGGGAGATAAAGTTAAAATAGTAATTATTTATTATCTAATAATATTAAATAATGAATAAGGATAATTATTTAATTAATTATTATTTAAATGATATAAAATAATAATTAAAGGGAAATAAAGTTAAAATAGTAATTATTTATTATTTAATTAACATTAAATAATGAATAAGGATAATTAGTTAATTAATTATTATTTAAATGATATTAAATAATAATTGAAGGGAAATAAAGTTAATATATTAATTATTTATTATTTAATAATGAATAAGGATAATAGTTAATTAATTATTATTTAAATAATAATAAATAATAATTAAAGGGAGATAAAGTTACTATAATAATTATTTGTTATTTAATTAATAATAAATAATGAATAAGGATGATTAATTATTTAATTATTATTTAAAGGATATTAAATAATAATTAAAGGAAGATAAAGATAATAAGGTAATTATTTATTATTTAATAAATAAGGATGATTAATTATTTAATTATTATTTAAAGGATATTAAATAATAATTAAAGGGAGATGAAGTGAATAAAATAATTATTTATTATTTAATTAATATTAAATAATAAATGAGGTTAAAATAATTAAGAAATGATTATGTATTGATATTCAATAATCATTAAAGGAATTAAGGAGAATTAATTAATTATTATTTAAATTAAATAATAATTAAAGTGAATTAAGGTTAATGAGATAATTGTTATGTGATAATAAATAACAAGTAATGTTAATTTAATTTAATTATTTTTTTAAATAATATTAAATAAATAATGTGAAGCAATTAAGGAAAAATAATTGTTTATGTGAAGATAAATAAATAAGTAAAATTAATTGAATTAATTATTTATTTAAATGATATTAAATGAATAATGAGAAGTAATTAAGGAAATAATTGTTTATGTGAAGATAAATAAACAAGTAAAGTTACGTGAATTAATTATTTATTTAAATGATATTAAATAAATGATGTGAAAAAATTAAAGGTAATAAAGTGTAAACAATTTACGGGTAATTGTTGGAGTGTTTAGTTATTACCAATATTATAAATTATCATTAAAGGGTTTATAATTGACGGTAAGTAGTTAAATATTATTAACGGATTAATAATATTGATAATTGGGTAAATATTATTAAGGGTTTAATAATATTAGTAACCAATTAAGGTATTGTTAGGTACCTAAGTGTAATGTCCTAGAATTTCCACATCTTTATTAATTAAATTATTAATTTAATTTCCAACGAGTTATTTTTACGAGATTATTTAAATCTTTTTATGTGATTAATTAATTATGTGATTAAATAATTATGTAATTAATTACTAAAATTAATTAAAGGAGGTCACTAATATGTTATTAAATTAGTGAACAAACCCTAAAGTTTTAATATCAAAATAATTGATAAGTTTCCTATTATTTAAATATTCAATTAAATTGAATATAATGAGTGAATTAAATATAATAAATTAATTAATATGATTATTAATTAATGTAAATAATGTGAAATATTAATAATAATATTTATTAGTCCATTTAGTAATTTTATACTAATGGGTTAGAATATTTAATTATTTATTCCATTTAATTATTTATTTAATCATGGATTGAATAATTAATGTATAAATTATTAAATTAGCCCAACATGGGTCAATTAGTAGCCCAAGTGGGGAATAATAAAATTTGACAATTTAGTAGCCCAAACAATTTAATAGAAGCCCAATTGGTATTTTAAATTAAAGTCCAATGATTGGCCCACTTGAAAAATACTTAAATTAACTTATTAATTATTAAAAATGAAAATGTGTCAAAATTTTTGGGACATAGATGAAGCTACCAGCCGACAAGAGGGAGGAGAGAGAATGAGTTATTATTATTATTATTATTATTTGATTTTTCATTTAATTAATAAAAGGGTTGCTTGTTTTCTTTTTGTAGTACATGCACCATGCTTCTTTTCACCTAATGTGGTTAACTTGTGTAAGTATCCAATAGGTGCATGATGGGCTAAAAATTATTAAATATAATTTGTGTATCTAGTAATATTTCAAGTATACTTGAAATGTGAGATATACTTCATTTTATTTTTCAAGCAAAAGAGAGCTAGAGAGAGTTGAGAGAAAACTTTAAGTGAGAGCATAATATTTGAGAGATCAAGTAAGAAGAAGAAATCCTAAGTTAGTTCATGTCATCCTCCTTCACAACATATTTTGGAAAGAAGAGGAGAATAGCTATCAAAACAAGGTAGTTATTTTTAAACCCTAATCTTGTTTTTCTTTCAAGTTATGGTATAAATATTAGTGTAATAATTTCTATGGTTAATATCATGCTATGTATGTTTATATAGTTGATCATGTGTTTAACTTATGTGTTATGAGTTTTATTGAATGAAAAACATGTATTTGGTGGTGTGAAAATAAATCTCAAAATAATGATTAACGATAATTTTTGATAATATTTAGATTTAATGCTCTAATATTATAGAACATTAAATCATGAGAAAAACAAAGTTTGAATCACTCAAAATGGAGTTATACACAAAAAGTTATGATTTGTGGTAGTTTATGTGATGTACAAATTTTTATAAAAAAATAATGTTATTAAATCATGAAAAATTAATTTTTCATGTTATAAATTAATATAAGGTGATTGGTAATTTTTTTGGATTTTTATTGAAGAGTTAAAACTTACTTGATGGTATATTTTTATTTAAAATGGGTAGTCGGAGCACTGTTCACAATCTGCTAAAAATTAAAAAAAAAATTGGATTTTCCGCGCAATGCGCGAGCAGCACTGTTCACCGAAAACACGGAGCCAAACGACGTCGTTTGGTGTCCGTAAAAAGTTACTCCGCGCGTACGCGCGGAAGCCGTTTTCTGCTTTCCAGAAACGGCGTCGTTTTGACCCGTAACAAACTAAAACGCGCGCAATGCGCGGTAAGAAACTTTTCGGCGGAATTACGATTCTGCCCCTCCGCGTTTTTCTTGGCAGAATTACCATTTTGCCCTCCGATCAGTTTTCTGATTATTTACAGAATTGCCATCGGTCCGAATTTTTCAACTTAATTACGAAAATGCCATTCGGGTTAATTTTAATTAATTTAAATATTTAAAAATTAATTTAAAATTATAACAAAAATAATAATAATACAAAAATAATATTGGGGAGGATATTTTTCATTAAGTTTAATATTTAAATATTTTAAATATTAATCTAGTTAGCTAAACCATGGTTAAGTTAAATAAATTTATTATTTATTTATTATTTTAAATGTTAATAATAAATAAAGATGATAAATTAGCAATTATTATTTAATGCCTATTAAATAATATTTAAAGAGAGATAAAATTTATAAATTAATTATTTATTATTTAAATATTATTAAATAATAAATAAGGATAATTAAGTAATTAATTATTATTTAATTAACATTAAATAACGATTAATGGAAATTAAGTTATTAGAGTAATAATTTATTATTTAATTAAAATAATAAATAAGAATGATTTGATTATTATTTAACCTTAAATAATAATTAAAATTAATTAAATAATTAATTATTATTTAATTGATATTAAATAATAATTAAAGAGGATTAAGATTAGTAAACTATTATTTAATTTCCTTAATTAAATAATAAGTAAGGTTAATTACTTGGTTAATTATTGGTTGATTAACATTAAATTAAAGAAGGTTAAAACTAAGTTAATAATTATTTATTATTTAATTATAATTAAATAATAAGTAAGTACAATTAGTTATTATTTATTTTAAATAATAACTAGAGTTAATTAATTAATTTCTATTTAATCAATATTAAATAGTAATTAAAAAGAGATTGAGTTAATAAAATAAATTTATTTTAATTAAACAATTATAGTAAATTGTTTAAAGGTTTAATAAGTGTCCAACACTTAAGAAAAATATTTTCTAACTTATTAAATTATTAACCTAAAAGGATTAAGGGTCTATAAGGTTAATAATATTGTTTTGACTAATGTAATTTATATGTTAGTACTTATGTGGTAAATAAGTTCGTTATTAAGCGTATAGTTATGCAAATACGTCGTACTAATTATTAGACCGACTTTATTAATGTTAGGTCTTTCAAAACAAGTTAGTTAAAGCTAGACAATTATTGTAGCTGAGCAAACAGGCAAGTTCTCTAACCCTACTCAATTATTATCGTTGAACAAGTTTCCATACTTGTATTTATTGTTAAAGCTTGCAGTGGTTTAATTATTTAAAATTATTCCACATCCATATTGTTTATACAATCGCACTTAGTGCATTTGAAGCTTATTAGTTCTTGATTCATGAACTGTATTAAAAATGTCATAAGCTAATAATTCAGCTAGACATTACGTTTCTAAATTCAATAACTTGAATACTTTTAAAAGCTTATCCAAACCATTGTTGGGTGCGGGTTTCTTATATTAAGTCTGAGAATTGAACAACCCTAAATTAGGGGATTTTGTGTCGGGAAACCGACTTTGGGCGCCAGTGACTAAATGTAATGCATATACAGCGGGTTGAATAGGCTGATCCCCTTGAAAACCAAACAACTCAAAGGGTCAGAGGAAACTCTATTATACCCTAGTTAGTTCAGGGTCCTTAGTGACCACTCAGCATTTTAAGATTCAAATATTCTGTTTATTAAAATTTGAATCATGTTTCATTCACAATTGTTATATCTATTGTTGAATCATTGATGATATTTTCCCATTCATTCATGATATATTAAATCTATATGATTGTTCTAAACTTGCTGAGCAAACTAGTTGCTCATTCTTGCTATATCATGAACCATTTTTCAGATAATCCTGATTGCTCAAAGAAGGATAAAGGAAAAGGAAAAGCCAGAGCTTAAGTTAGCTTATGCATGCTAATTAGATCTTTAATTATGTATTTACAGTTGCTAAACCTTTTGTAATTCCTTGTGATAGGAACTGTTATTATGTTAAGGTTGATAGACCCTGGTATTGTAACCTTTTGAAGGGAACCAATATGTATTATTCCGCGATATTTAAATGCAATGTATGTATTTAATTGTTAGTAATGTGTTGAATAGTGAGAACCAAACTCGAGGTTATGGAACCCGGATTTGGGGTCGTCACAGGTTGGTATCAGAGCTGTAGGTTAGAAACGTTAGGATTTGCGAAACCTAAGTTATAACCTTAGTATTAAACTCATATCGAGTGCGTTAGGGGATGAATCGGGGAGATTCATCATGTTGTGTATTTTTGGAGATGGATTGAGAAAATCCATCGAGCCGAGATGTACATGATAAAATATCATTTCATTTCATCAATGAATATATTTTATTGCTGTACTAACGTGTGTTATTGTTTTATGATATAGGATGGCAGAGATCGGACAGTCGAGTCGCACTGCTGAGGAGGACTATATTGATATCCATATGGATACTGCACAGCCGCTGGTGGCTGCACCCGTAGAGGAGCCAGAGTCAGATCCTGAGGAGGGGGATCGTGTGGAGCCCGTCTGGGGTGGAGTCATGAGGCCTTACAGTGAGGATGAGGCAGAGTCAGAGGAGTCTGAGGAGGAGGAGTCAGCTGATGGCATGGGCACCACTGCTGCTGACATCATAGAGGGACTGACCGATAGGAACGAGGGGCTGGAGGCAAGGGTCCAGCATCTAGAGGAGCAGAATCTGACCCACCAGCACATGGAGGATCAGTATAGGGATGCGGCTTATCAGTTCTCTGGCGAGAACACAGAGCTGAAGGAGAGGATTGTAGGACTTGAGGATCAGGTACAGGAGTACGAGGATTCAGTGGAGCACTTTGCAGTGCTGACACATCAGCTGGTAGATCAGGATGTGGAGCTGCAGGCTAAGTTAGCAGTAGCTGAGACTAGGTTAGCCGAGGCTGAGCTGAAGGTTGAGCAGGTTCAGGCAGAGAAGGCCGCCATCCGTGCACACTGGCAGGAGGCGATAGAGGACCGTATAGAGATGGAGAGACAGCGGGATACCGCTTATGGTCAGATAATTGAGCTAGAGGAGGAGGTCCGCGAGAAGCGGGTGAGGATGGATAGACTTAGCTATGTCTACCGATCTTCATATGGTAGGCTTCAGAGCAGGGTGCACTACTACCCAGCTGAGGAGGGCCAGTCTATGCACACCATCAGCAGGAGCGTGGTGATGGCCATCGGGGATGAGGAGTATGACGACGCGATCCGTAGGGGGATGCGCAGTCAGTAGTAGTAGTAGTTGTTTTCTAATTTCGTATGTAAATAGATGCAGTAGAACCCAACTTTTGTTTTATTAAAGGGTTAATATGTCACTAAATCCCAACTCTAGGAAGTTGAAGGATATGTCAGATCCCATCTTTTGTAGCTTCTCAGGGATAGAAGCATTTATAGCAGTATGTTGTCGATGTAAAGTGCTACGCACTACTGTTTTAGCATATGAATATAAATGCAGTTGAATTTATGTTTATATGCGTGTTGAAATAATTACTTGTATTTTAGCTAGACATTGCCTAAGATACAAAATAATGAAATGAAAAAGATGTAAACAGTATAATAATGTAAATTTTTGTTTATAACAGAAAATGCCGCCACGTAGACAACCACCAAGGAACCAGGGGGTAGAAGAGTCAGTTAACAACGACGCGGGGGGACACAACGTAGACCCTATGCAAAACTTTGTCGACATGCTAGCTGAGGCAATGCAAAACCGCCACCCTGTAGTAGCAAATCCGCCACCACCACCAAATCAGTTGGCGAATTTTAAAGATTTTAAAGTGGTGGGACCGCCAGAGTTTAGGGGAACGTCGGACCCGATAGAGGCCCAATCATGGATAAAGGAAATAGAGAAAGCATTCGTTATCGCGAGGGTAGCTGAAGAGCAAAAGACAATCTTTGCTACCTATATGATGAAGGGAGAGGCCAATTTCTGGTGGGAAGCCAATCAGAATAGGGCTGGCGAGGGGGTGGTGTCATGGACAAGATTTAAGGAAATATTCGATGAGAATTATTTCCCAAAGAGTATGAAAAGTAGGATGGAAGTGAAATTTCTAGAACTGAAGCAGGAAAACATGTCGGTACCTGAGTACGCGGCAAGATTTAATGAGCTGGCCAGGTTCGCTCCACATCAGGTAGACACGGAGGAACGCAAGGCCAGGAGGTTCGAGAATGGATTGAGACCTTGGATATTCAACAAGGTAGCAGTACTGCAGATTGACTCGTTCGCAACTTTGCTAGAGAAGTCAATCATTGCTGAAGGAGGAAGCGACGCATTAACCAAGTACAACCAGGAGAGAAACAAGAAGAAAAATGAAGGGGGAAGCAAGAACAGCAACAGTGGAGGCAATAATAATAATAACAGCAATAAGCGCAAATGGGACAACAGTAATGACAAGAGCTCGGGGAATCAACAAAGAAGTGTTCAGAAAAAGCCAGCATGCAATATTTGTGGAAAGAATCATTTCGGGGAGTGCAGGAAAGGCAAGAACACGTGCTACAATTGTGGTCAGGTGGGACATATTTCTCCAAATTGTCCCCTCCCAAAGAAAGTGAGATGCTTTTCTTGCGGAGCATCTGACCACCTGATAAAGGATTGCCCTAAGAAGAAGAATGACGGGGGTAGCGGCTACAAGGGCAATAACAGCAAATTGGCTATCGGGGGACCGGTACCACAGAACAAGCCGACAGCCCGGACTTTCAATATGACGGTACAGGATGCCGTGGGGTCAAAAGACGTGGTGTCAGGTATTATTCCGATCAATAATATAAATGCATATGTATTGTTTGATTCGGGTGCTACCTGTTCATTTGTGTCTGATGATTTCGCTAGACGGTTAGAATTGCCTAGAGACAAACTAGAAAACTCAATGAACATAGAAGTTGCTAATAAAGAGGTGATTCCGGTAGAGTACATACATAGAAATTGTTGTGCTGAAATCAGGGGTCAGAAATTAAATGTGAATCTAATTCCAATACGTCTGGGGGAATTTGATGTAATACTTGGGATGGATTGGTTGTTTAACCACGGGGCGATAATTGATTGTCAGAAGAAGTGCATACACCTTAAGACACCAAATAAGTCTAAGGTCGTATTTTATGGCAGCAAATCGTCAAGACAGTCTTCTTGTCTGACGATGATGCAGGCCAAGAAATTATTGAAGAAAGGTTGTGTAGGGTATTTGGCTCATGTGGTTGACACACAAGTGGTGAGTCCCGAGATGAAGCAAATACCAGTAGTTAGGGAGTTCATGGATGTTTTTCCGGATGTACTGCCAGGTTTACCGCCGGATAGGGAGATAGAATTTGTGATTGATTTAGTACCGGGGACAGCACCGATATCGAAAGCACCATATAGGATGGCTCCGGTAGAACTAAAGGAATTGATGGTGCAATTGCAGGAGTTGTTAGATAATAAGTACATTCAGCCAAGTGTTTCTCCATGGGGAGCACCGGTGCTGTTTGTAAAGAAGAAGGATGGATCGATGAGATTGTGTATGGATTATAGAGAGCTGAATAAGGTGACAATTAAGAACAAGTACCCGTTACCACGAATTGACGATCTTTTCGATCAATTGAAAGGGGCGAAGTACTTTTCAAAGATTGACCTAAGGACTGGTTATCATCAGTTGAAAGTCAGGAAGGAGGATATACCCAAGACGGCATTCAGAACTCGATATGGGCATTATGAGTTTCTGGTGATGTCGTTTGGACTAACGAATGCGCCAGCCGCATTTATGGACATGATGAACAAAATATTCAAGCAATACTTGGATAAATTTGTAGTCGTGTTCATTGACGATATTTTGGTGTATTCCAAAACGGAGGAAGAGCATGCTGAACACCTAAGATTGGTGTTGGAGATCTTACGGAAGGAGCGGTTGTACGCTAAGTTTTCAAAGTGTGAATTCTGGTTGGAGAGAGTTCAATTTTTAGGTCATGTTATTGACAAGGAGGGAGTTTCGGTTGATCCGGCGAAGGTTGAATCGGTAATGAATTGGGAACAACCAAGGACGCCGACAGAAGTAAGAAGTTTCTTAGGGTTAGCGGGTTACTATCGGAGGTTCATTCAAGACTTCTCAAAGATAGCAACACCGTTGACCAACTTAACAAGAAAGACGGTAAAATACGTGTGGACGGAGAAGTGTGAGGAAAGTTTTCAGGAGTTGAAGAAAAGACTTAGTGAAGCACCTGTATTGACCTTACCAGACGATACAGGAGGTTTTACGGTCTACAGTGATGCATCGCACAAGGGGCTTGGCTGTGTGCTTATGCAAAACGGCAAAGTCGTTGCGTATGCGTCCAGACAATTAAAAGATTATGAGAAGGGATATCCTACCCACGACTTAGAGCTGGCAGCGGTAGTGTTTGCCCTTAAAATTTGGAGACATTATCTGTACGGAGAAAAATGTGAGATATTCACAGACCATAAGAGTCTGAAGTATATCTTCACACAGAAGGAGCTGAATATGAGGCAACGGAGATGGTTGGAATTGATCAAAGATTATGATTGTGAAATTCTATATCATCCTGGCAAGGCCAACGTAGTAGCGGATGCTCTGAGTAGAAAGAGCAGGGAGAAATTGTTCATATTGACAGATTAAGAACAATTGGTTCAAGAGATGGCTCGAATGGAGTTGGAAGTGAGAAGTCCAAACGAGTCAATAGAAGTCGAGGTGAGCCCAACCTTGTTAGATAGGGTGAAAGAGGCTCAAGACAAAGATGAGGAATGTGACAGAATCCGGAAGAGGATGACCGATGGAGAAGAGGTCAAGTTTAAAATTGATAGCATGGGATTGCTGAGATTTGAAAATCGTGTTTGGGTACCGCTAGTGCCTGAATTACGAGAGGAAATTTTGCAAGAGGCCCACAGTACGAGATACTCGATACATCCGGGGAGTACGAAGATGTATCAAGACCTACGTCAGCATTTTTGGTGGCCGAATTTAAAGAGGGAGGTTGCAGAATGTGTCAGCCGATGCCTAACTTGTCAAAGGGTAAAGGCCGAACATCAGAGACCAAGTGGATTGTTACAGCCGTTAGAAATTCCTGAGTGGAAATGGGAGCATATCACAATGGATTTTGTGGTAGGGCTTCCAACAACACAGAAGGGATATGACGCAATTTGGGTGATTGTGGATCGACTAACAAAGTCAGCGCACTTTTTGCCGATCAAGATTAGGTTCAGTTTGGATCAGTTGGCCAAATTGTACATCAAAGAGATAGTTTCAAGACATGGGGTGCCGGTATCGATTGTGTCAGACAGAGATCCGCGCTTCACGTCAAAATTTTGGAGAAGTCTTCAGGAGAGATTGGGGACACAGTTGAGAATGAGTACAGCGTATCATCCGCAGACTGATGGGCAAAGTGAGAGAACAATTCAGACATTGGAAGATATGCTCAGGGCCTGCGTGATGGATTTCAAGGGCAGTTGGGAAATCCATCTACTACTAGTTGAGTTTGCATATAACAACAGTTATCATGCGAGCATAGGTATGCCGCCTTACGAAGCTTTATATGGCAGAAAATGCAGAACACCTCTATGTTGGGATGAGGTAGGAGAACGCCGACTGTTGGGGCCAGAATTGGTTCAACAGACGGTAGAAATTATCAAGGTAATAAGAGCTCGGCTAGTAGCAGCTCAAGACCGTCAAAAGAAATACGCCGATTTACATCGACAGAAACGAGACTTCGAGGTGGGGAGTTTTGTGTTCATTAAGGTATCTCCCTGGAAAGGGAAGATCATGTTTGGAAAGAAGGGGAAACTGAGTCCAAGGTTCATAGGACCGTTCGAAAAATTGAGGAGAGTGGGTGAAGTAGCATACGAGGTAGCTTTACCTCCTGAATTGGAACATATTCACAATGTGTTTCACGTGTCGGTATTGCGGCCATACAAACCAGACTACAAGCACGTTATCTCCTATGAACCAATTCAAGTTGGTAAGGACTTATCATATGAAGAAGTTCCTGTTCAGATACTCGATAGGAAGGAACAGAAACTGAGAAATAAGATAATTCATTCTGTCAAAGTACTTTGGAGGAATCACACCATTGAGGAAGCTACGTGGGAATTAGAGGAGGAAATGAGGGCAAATTACCCGTTTTTATTTGAGTAACCTTATTTTTACAATTCCGAGGACGGAATTTTTATAAGGAGGGGAGAATGTAATGTCCTAGAATTTCCACATCTTTATTAATTAAATTATTAATTTAATTTCCAACGAGTTATTTTTACGAGATTATTTAAATCTTTTTATGTGATTAATTAATTATGTGATTAAATAATTATGTAATTAATTACTAAAATTAATTAAAGGAGGTCACTAATATGTTATTAAATTAGTGAACAAACCCTAAAGTTTTAATATCAAAATAATTGATAAGTTTCCTATTATTTAAATATTCAATTAAATTGAATATAATGAGTGAATTAAATATAATAAATTAATTAATATGATTATTAATTAATGTAAATAATGTGAAATATTAATAATAATATTTATTAGTCCATTTAGTAATTTTATACTAATGGGTTAGAATATTTAATTATTTATTCCATTTAATTATTTATTTAATCATGGATTGAATAATTAATGTATAAATTATTAAATTAGCCCAACATGGGTCAATTAGTAGCCCAAGTGGGGAATAATAAAATTTGACAATTTAGTAGCCCAAACAATTTAATAGAAGCCCAATTGGTATTTTAAATTAAAGCCCAATGATTGGCCCACTTGAAAAATACTTAAATTAACTTATTAATTATTAAAAATGAAAATGTGTCAAAATTTTTGGGACATAGATGAAGCTACCAGCCGACAAGAGGGAGGAGAGAGAATGAGTTATTATTATTATTATTATTATTTGATTTTTCATTTAATTAATAAAAGGGTTGCTTGTTTTCTTTTTGTAGTACATGCACCATGCTTCTTTTCACCTAATGTGGTTAACTTGTGTAAGTATCCAATAGGTGCATGATGGGCTAAAAATTATTAAATATAATTTGTGTATCTAGTAATATTTCAAGTATACTTGAAATGTGAGATATACTTCATTTTATTTTTCAAGCAAAAGAGAGCTAGAGAGAGTTGAGAGAAAACTTTAAGTGAGAGCATAATATTTGAGAGATCAAGTAAGAAGAAGAAATCCTAAGTTAGTTCATGCCATCCTCCTTCACAACATATTTTGGAAAGAAGAGGAGAATAGCTATCAAAACAAGGTAGTTATTTTTAAACCCTAATCTTGTTTTTCTTTCAAGTTATGGTATAAATATTAGTGTAATAATTTCTATGGTTAATATCATGCTATGTATGTTTATATAGTTGATCATGTGTTTAACTTATGTGTTATGAGTTTTATTGAATGAAAAACATGTATTTGGTGGTGTGAAAATAAATCTCAAAATAATGATTAACGATAATTTTTGATAATATTTAGATTTAATGCTCTAATATTATAGAATATTAAATCATGAGAAAAACAAAGTTTGAATCACTCAAAATGGAGTTATACACAAAAAGTTATGATTTGTGGTAGTTTATGTGATGTACAAATTTTTATAAAAAAATAATGTTATTAAATCATGAAAAATTAATTTTTCATGTTATAAATTAATATAAGGTGATTGGTAATTTTTTTGGATTTTTATTGAAGAGTTAAAGCTTACTTGATGGTATATTTTTATTTAAAATGGGTAGCCGGAGCACTGTTCACAATCTGCTAAAAATAAAAAAAAAATTGGATTTTCCGCGCAATGCGCGAGCACCACTGTTCACCGAAAAAACGGAGCCAAACGACGTCGTTTGGTGTCCGTAAAAAGTTACTCCGCGTGTACGCGCGGAAGCCGTTTTCTGCTTTCCAGAAACGGCGTCGTTTTGACCCGTAACAAACTAAAACGCGCGCAATGCGCGGTAAGAAACTTTTCGGCGGAATTACGATTCTGCCCCTCCGCGTTTTTCTTGGCAGAATTACCATTTTGCCCTCCGATCAGTTTTCTGATTATTTACAGAATTGCCATCGGTCCAGATTTTTCAACTTAATTACGAAAATGTCATTCGGGTTAATTTTAATTAATTTAAATATTTAAAAATTAATTTAAAATTATAACAAAAATAATAATAATACAAAAATAATATTGGGGAGGATATTTTTCATTAAGTTTAATATTTAAATATTTTAAATATTAATCTAGTTAGCTAAACCATGGTTAAGTTAAATAAATTTATTATTTATTTATTATTTTAAATGTTAATAATAAATAAAGATGATAAATTAGCAATTATTATTTAATGCCTATTAAATAATATTTAAAGAGGGATAAAATTTATAAATTAATTATTTATTATTTAAATATTATTAAATAATAAATAAGGATAATTAAGTAATTAATTATTATTTAATTAACATTAAATAACGATTAATGGAAATTAAGTTATTAGAGTAATAATTTATTATTTAATTAAAATAATAAATAAGAATGATTTGATTATTATTTAACCTTAAATAATAATTAAAATTAATTAAATAATTAATTATTATTTAATTGACATTAAATAATAATTAAAGAGGATTAAGATTAGTAAACTATTATTTAATTTCCTTAATTAAATAATAAGTAAGGTTAATTACTTGGTTAATTATTGGTTGATTAACATTAAATTAAAGAAGGTTAAAACTAAGTTAATAATTATTTATTATTTAATTATAATTAAATAATAAGTAAGTACAATTAGTTATTATTTATTTTAAATAATAACTAGAGTTAATTAATTAATTTCTATTTAATCAATATTAAATAGTAATTAAAAAGAGATTGAGTTAATAAAATAAATTGAATTTAATTAAACAATTATAGTAAGTTGTTTAAAGGTTTAATAAGCGTCCAACACTTAAGGAAAATATTTTATAACTTATTAAATTATTAACCTAAAAGGATTAAGGGTCTATAAGGTTAATAATATTGTTTTGACTAATGTAATTTATGTGTTAGTACTTATGTGGTAAATAAGTTCGTTATTAAGCGTATAGTTATGCAAATACGTCGTACTAATTATTAGACCGACTTTATTAATGTTAGGTCTTTCAAAGCAAGTTAGTTAAAGCTAGACAATTATTGTAGCTGAGCAAACAGGCAAGTTCTCTAACCCTACTCAATTATTATCGTTGAACAAGTTTCCATACTTGTATTTATTGTTAAAGCTTGCAGTGGTTTAATTATTTAAAATTATTCCACATCCATATTGTTTATACAATCGCACTTAGTGCATTTGAAGCTTATTAGTTCTTGATTTATGAACTGTATTAAAAATGTCTTAAGCTAATAATTCAGCTAGACATTACGTTTCTAAATTCAATAACTTGAATACTTTTAAAAGCTTATCCAAACCATTGTTGGGTGCGGGTTTCTTATATTAAGTCTGAGAATTGAACAACCCTAAATTAGGGGATTTTGTGTCGGGAAACCGACTTTGGGCGCCAGTGACTAAATGTAATGCATATACAGCGGGTTGAATAGGCTGATCCCCTTGAAAACCAAACAACTCAAAGGGTCAGAGGAAACTCTATTATACCCTAGTTAGTTCAGGGTCCTTAGTGACCACTCAGCATTTTAAGATTCAAATATTCTGTTTATTAAAATTTGAATCATGTTTCATTCACAATTGTTATATCTATTGTTGAATCATTGATGATATTTTCCCATTCATTCATGATATATTAAATCTATATGATTGTTCTAAACTTGCTGAGCAAACTAGTTGCTCATTCTTGCTATATCATGAACCATTTTTCAGATAATCCTGATTGCTCAAAGAAGGATAAAGGAAAAGGAAAAGTCAGAGCTTAAGTTAGCTTATGCATGCTAATTAGATCTTTAATTATGTATTTACGGTTGCTAAACCTTTTGTAATTCCTTGTGATAGGAACTGTTATTATGTTAAGGTTGATAGACCCTGGTATTGTAACCTTTTGAAGGGAACCAATATGTATTATTCCGCGATATTTAAATGCAATTTATGTATTTAATTGTTAGTAATGTGTTGAATAGTGAGAACCAAACTCGAGGTTATGGAACCCGGATTTGGGGTCGTCACACTAAGTATAGCTTAAAATTTAGTGATGTATTATTAATGTATAATAATACTGATCGGTAATTAAAATATTATCTAAGGAGGATAATATTGTCTTATAAATTATGAGTTAATAAATAGGAGATGCTGTGTTGTAGAGTCAATCCTTTTATGAATAACAGCTGAGTTCGTATGTACTTTACTAATTGCCAGATAAGCAAATTAGGTCTTTCGAATGCAGTAATTCGATTTGTTGAGCGTTAATGATGGAACGCGGATTTCAGACTGGTAGCGTAAGTCAATGCGACTATCAGGCAAGTTTTTCGGTACTATGTGCTATACTTGCGAACCTTTTTGCTATATGCATAAACTATTAAGTGTGCACTCATTTTATGTGCTAACTGATTTTAAATGTGTCTGTGTACAGTCATATGTTGTTAATAGCTGGTATATGATTAATGCTATGAATTGAATGTGTTATATGAGTAATATAACCTGGAAATATTAACATGCATGGTAAGCATGTGTAAATTGTATAAATGCACAGCATGATAAGCATGATGCCTATGTAAATGCCAAGCATGGAGCATAAAGCATAAAGCATAAATTAAATGTGACTACGTGTTACGTGTTAGCTGTTAGACTTGCTGAGCCGTCGTGCTCATTCTTGCTATAATAAATATTTTCAGCGAAGAACGAGGAATGTGAAGATCCCGGTAATCGCAGAGAAGATGTTTAAGGTTTATTTTAATTATAGACGTTATTGTTAGAACTGCTTTAAGGATAACGTCGTGCCATGTTGGGAGTAATTATCATTCGGTATTATCCCGATTTTAAAGCCTTGTAATAATAGTGAAAGGCGGTTGTATATTAAGACGAGTGTTAATATTTTGTAAACTCGTGCAGTTAAAAGCAGTTAGTAAATAGTCATATCGACTTATGGATTAGGTTGCGAGCTATTATTTGCTCACAATGGTTGTAATACACTAGGTCATCAAATATAAATGATCTGAGTTCTAGTATTTATGTAAAGATTGCGATTCTGAGACAAGGTAAAGTAAATGTTATAAAAATTTAAATTTACTGAGTTTTTCAACAACATGCCTTTATTTAAATGTTGTGGAGATTATTCGTTGACGAGCGGGAGTCACGGTCGATTTAAAGTAGGTGATTCCCGCGGGGCGTTAAACGTACAAAGCACACAAGCCTTCGTTTAAGAATACTCGCTATTTGTTCCATTATTTTCTATAAATTTGCAAACAAATAGGTGACTTAGGGTTATATTACTTCGTTCTACTTTCGTTTCCCTCAAAAGGAGCAATCATATCACTCTCGCATTTAATATGATACGTACAATGGACACAATACTTCATTTAAGGAAACTTGCTATTTGATTCGTTATTTCCTCTAATTGTGCGAACAAATAGATGATTTATAGTTATATTACTCAGTTAAACCTTGGTTAGCCTCACAAGGAACAATCATATCACCCTCGCAATTAAAACGATACGTACAAAGCACACAAGCCTTCGTTTAAGAATAATAGCTGTTTGTGTCGTTATTTTCTATAAATTTGCAAACAAATAGGTAACTTAGAGTCATATTACTTCATTCTACTTTCATTTCCCTCAAAAGGAGCAATCTTATCACTCTCGCATTTAATACGATGCGTACAACGGACACAACATTTCACTTAAGGAAACTTGCTATTTGATTCGTTAATTCATCTAAATTTGCAAGCAAATAGATGATTTAGAGTCATATTACTTCGTTAAAGCTTGGTTAGCCTTAAAAGGAACAATCTTATCACCCTCACATTTAAAACGATACGTACAACGCCTAGAAGTCTTCGTTTAAGAATACTCGCTATTTGTTTCGTTATTTTCTCAAAATTTGCAAACAAATAGGTGACTTAGAGTTATATTACTTCGTTCCACTTTCGTTGGCCTCAAAAGGAGCAATCATATCACTCTCGCATTTAATACGATCCGTACAATGGACACAATACTTCATTTAAGGAAACTTGCTATTTGATTCGTTATTTCCTCTAATTGTGCGAACAAATAGATGATATAGAGTCATATTACTTCGTTAAATCTTGGTTAGCCTCAAAAGGAACAATCTTATCACCCTCGCATTTAAAACGATACGTACAAAGCACACAAGTCTACGTTTAAGAATACTCACTATTTGTTTCGTTATTTTCTATAAATTTACAAACAAATAGGTGACTTGGAGTCATATTACCTTGTTCTACTTTTGTTGGCCTTAAAATGAGCAATCGTGTCACTCTCGCATTTAATACGATGCGTACAACAGACACAATACTTCATTTAAGGAAACTTGCTATTTGTTTCTTTAGTTCCTCTAATTGTGCGAACAACAAGATGATTTCGAGTCATATTACTTCGTTAAACCTTGGTTAGCCTCAAAAGGAACAATCCTATCACCCTCTTATTTAAAACGATACGTACAAAGCACACAAGTCTTCATTTAAGAATACTCGCTATTTGTTTTGTTATTTTCTATAAATTTGGAAACAAGTAGGTGACTTAGAGTCATATTACTTCGTTCTACATTCCTTGGCCTCAAAAGGAGCAATCCTATCACTCTCGCATTTAATACGATGCGTACAACGGACACAATACTTTATTTAAGGAAAGTTGCTATTTGATTCATTATTTCCTCTAATTGTGCGAACAAATAGATGATTTAGAGTCATATTACTTTGTTAAACCTTGGTTAGCCTCAAAAGGAACAATCCTAGCACCCTCGCATTTAAAAGGATACGTACAAAGTGTTGGTTTGTAAAATTCATAGACGCAATCAAATTGCATAAAATAGCGGAAGCATGGTAAAATCAAATTTAAAAATTTACAAACCATAATCTAGGATCGACCTTTATGCGCAACTATTAATTAATAAAGAAGAAGTTAGAGATATACCCTTGTAAAACTCAAAGCTTCAACGGGTACAAGTTCACCTCCAAATCCTTCGCGTTCTCCTTGAATTTCACCGATTGGATTCCAATGATCAATGTTAGCCACCCAAGTGTTTGGCCTCTAAAGGTGATCCACCAAGGAATAATAATAATTCAAGAAATGGGTGATGGCAAACCCTAGTTTTCTCTCTCTAGAGAATATGTGAGTACTCTCCCATAACTTATGGAAGTGTATGTGTGTAACCCTAATCCATAATAAGACTTCTCTTATTTATAGATTTAGTAAACCCTCCTAACACCTTTAGGAATAGGGTTTTTAATTAAACTCCTAATCTAATTAGGAACTTAATTGATTTAATATAATAATTATAATTCCTAAACTATTTAGGAACTTAATTATTAATTATGAGAATAGTCATTATTAATTAATTCCTAAACTATTTAGGAAATAAATAATAATGATAATAGTAATAATAATAATAATAAGACTCCTCTTATTAATTTATAATTAGTATTTTCAAAATACTAAATAATAAATATTAAGCTATTTAATTTATTCTATCCACATAGTATAAATTAAATATACTTAATTCATTATTACAATTATGCCATTTACTTCTTAAATAATTATTTTCCTTTTGCGGTGTGACCCTTTAGGTTCTCCATATTAAACCGGTTATAGAATAAATTAATTAGAACTGTTCTAATCTTATTTATATAAATAAATTAAACTATTTAATTTATTTAAATAAATAATATTTATTCCATAATAAGGGTAAGCCCCCTTAGCGATCAACGACTTTCCAGATAATATAGATTTCAACATTTAATCACAAAAGAACTTATTCAGCGAATAGTTACCGTACAATTCAATCCTTCTACCTCACAATATCCCAATCAAATATAAGACATGTTATTACTGTCAAGTCTTATTTTATTTGATTATATGCATTTCGATCCTTAAATGAATAACTCTAATTAATGTAAATTAGAAACTACTTTCTAATTTTCATTCTGCCTTGACCAAGGACTACTGAGTTGTCATTTATCGATTCGCATAGGATATTCCCTTCTTTTACTAGAAGTGGTAGATTCTTTGTTGATCATTCACCTATCTCCATGTATGACTTATTATATCCAATCATACCCTTTGATACACCCTAAAGGTTTTAAGGAATATGTCAAAATATAATTCATCATACACAAGATACTATGATGATCTCAAGTCCAAGGATCACTTGTATTACTATCACAAAAGGAACTCCTATTGACAGGCAAGTAAGACTCTATTAGGTGTTCCTTGAGCGAGTCACATTCAGTGAACTTATTCTCTAATAAGCACCTACATACTTGCTTTAGTGTCTCTACACAGATGATTATGAGATCAATCATCCTCTTCATAAGAGCAAGCATAGTATGTACTAATCTATCCGGATTCACTAATCCCTATTTTAGTGATCCAACGATTAGGAACAATTTTAGTTTTGAGCTATCTTGAATTTAGATCTCATTAGCATGATCCTTATCATGGTTCTAAAAGCATTGCTCTAAAACTATGGGTTTATCCATTTGATTAATTCTAGTAATTAATCATGAATAAAGAAATGCCTTGATACTTTTATTAATAAATAAACAAGATTACAAAGTATATGCTTATCACATCAAATGTGATTGGCTTGAGGGCATACTACTTTCAATATCCCACTTGCACTAAAGCCAATCGCCCTTTGGTATCCCTATACCATTCTTCTCTAAGTGGCGTACAAATTGCTTAATAAATGCTTTAGTTAATGGATCTATAATGTTGTTCTAAGAGTCTACCATCTTTATGGTGTCGTCTTATTTTCATTGATTCATCTAATCATATGAAAGTGTTGCAACACATGTTTGGATTTCAGATGAGACCTAGGTTCTTTGGAAAATTAAACTCCTTTAATGCTAGGAACCATTATAAGTTCTGTAATGAACTTGTTTGAACCAAACAATCACCTTTGCAGCTTCACATATAGTTATTTACTATGTTTTTGTCACTAAATCAGCAACTCCTTACTGTTTGGAACTTTTCCAACTCACTAGAACACCGTTCAAGGTAATCATATTACCTGAAACGGATATACTGTTATCTTGATTAGTCTGAACAAACTTGAGTTTGTTAAACCCTCTAGTTTTATATCAAACTTATCATTAGAAACTATTTTCTAATATTCTTATCCAAAATTAAACTGATATCTGCTTATCGTACATAAGCAATATCAAGTCTAGTACATATCAACGAATTGATGTACAGTCTTTGGGTTAAACCGAGCATCCTATGTGATCTATCTCTATAGATCTTTATCCCCAAAATATAGGATGTTTCTCCCAAGTCCTTCATAGAGAAGTGTTTAGACAACCACATCTTTACTGATTGTAGCATCAGTATGTCATTCCTTATCAATATTATATCAACATATAATACTTGGAATGTCACAGTGCTCCCACTAACCTTTGTACACACTTGGTTCATTATCGTCTTTGATATAATCAAACACTTTTGATTATCTCATCAAAACGGATGTTCCATCTTCGAGAAACTTGCTTCAATCCAAAATTGGATCGTTGTAGCTTTCATACTTGAATTACTCCATCTATATAGAGATAAATCATCTTGGTTATATCATACATACATCCTTTTGTATAGTAAACTACAATTGCAAATAAAATCCGAATTTATATATGCATTTTCACTAGTGAAAAAATTTCATTTTAGTCAACTCATTGACTTTATTTGAAATCTTTTTACCACTAGTCAGGTCTTATAGGTCTCCACCTTGCCATCTGCATTTAGTCTTTCTCCAAAGACTCATTTCGAATTTTATGATTATCAGTCATTTCTCTTGAGTATCTAATACTCATACCTCATCGTATGTAACTGGATCATCATCTACCATGATGCGTACCTCATCATCATCATTTATGATGAATCCATACCATGCAGGTATCTTCGGTACTAAACCATATTTACGACTTGGTTGTGGTACAATACGTTTATTTACTTATACAGATTCCTTCACTTGATTTGTAGTGTTTTGTGGTTCTTGAACTTCTTCAAGATCTATTTTACTCCCACTAACCCTTTAAGGAAAAACTTCTTTTCCTATAAGGCTGCGTGTTTCAACAAACACCTTTTAGTTAGTTGGATTATAGAAGTGATACCCTAAACTTTCTTTAGGATATCCCACAAGTTTACACTTATCAGATCTTGTCCCAAACTTATCATTGTCAAACCTTTTGACATAAGCTGGATAATCCAAATCTTAACATACTTAAAACTTGGTTTCCTCCCTATCCATGACTCATATGAAGTCTTGAGGAGGAAATAAAAAGGTATCTGATTTAGTAGATATCCGATCGTTTCTAAGGTATAACCCTAGAAGGATACCGGAAGATTGGTATAACCCATCATGGATCATCACCATGTCCATTGTGAGATAATACCATTTCGCTTAAGATGATCTAGAAACTTATTGCTTAAGTATTCCCTTCTCGATCTAATCGAAGAACTTTAATACTTTTGGCCTTTAGTTTCTATACTTCACTTTTTTGAATTCTTTGAACGTTTCAAACGATTCGGATTTGTATTTCATCAAATACATATATCAAAATCTAGAATCATCAGTGAAAGTAATGAATGAATACCCTCCTCTTGCATTTGTTGTCATAGGTCCCACACACGACTGTGTGTACCATCTCTAACAACTCCGTAACTCGCTCTCCATGTCCACTAAATGAAGATTTAGTCATATTTTCCATGATACAAGATTCACAAGTTGTATTTGATTCATAATCAAAAGGCTCTAAAAACCTATCTTTATACAACTTGTTTAGTCTTGTTTCATTAACATGACCGAGTTAATAGTATTGCAAGAAGGTATGATCCATATCATCTCTTTGCCTTTAGTTTGTTCAATTTTGAAATATTTTCATGTAAGTCAAGCTTACAAAATCCATCAAGTAATCAACATAGTAACATCTTACTAACTAAATGGATTTGCCCGTAGGCAATGCTAAACTGTAAGTTCCTGTGATTAATGCAGCAACCTTTTGCT
This sequence comes from Hedera helix, assembly GCA_947179155.2. Taxonomy (NCBI): domain Eukaryota; kingdom Viridiplantae; phylum Streptophyta; class Magnoliopsida; order Apiales; family Araliaceae; genus Hedera; species Hedera helix. The sequence goes on from OX359266.1 coordinate 26,113,974, forward strand.
CCATTCCCCACGCACAGGATTACTTCTCTTTAGTTCAGCCTTCTACTTTTGCTTAGTCTCTGCAACGGTTTGCATATTCAAGACCACCAGCCAGTATCTAATACCTAAGTAGAAACTTGACTTATAGAAAGTTCTACTTCATTATGAACAAATCTATATCTGCAGTTGAAATCTCACTAAGCTTCTTCTGCTTAACTACTACAAGATACTCCTTGTAGTTCCTTTTCCATTGTCCCAGCTTATCGCAATGAAAGCAAACTCCTTTACCCTCGGGATCACTTTTATTTATGTCCTTTGTTTAGCCTTTCTTTTGCCTTCTATCTTTTCTGACTCCTCAGAAACACCTTTGGCCATCTTCTTCAACTTAGAAGATTCATCTACTAGTAAGACTTAGTCTTTCTTGGAAGGAAAGTGACTCTCAACTTATTCAACATATTTAAGCAAATCAGGTAAACTGACTTCAAGCTTATTAATGTTAAAGTTCACAACAATTTGTGAAAGGGAGTCAGCGAGTGACTGCAAGATTGAATCTTGACTCAACTCTCCATCTTTGACAAAACCTAGGTGTCCTAATTGATCAATCGGATTGATCATCTTTAGGACACGTGTCTTTACTGTAGTGTCATTGGTTATTATAGATTGGAAGAGCTCCTTAGATATCTTATATCTAGTTGACCTATTTTGTTCACCAAACAACTATTGAATGTGCAGCAATATAGTAGGTTCATCCATTTTTTCGTGTTGACGCTGTAACTCGATACTTATGGATGCGAGGATGATGCATTGAGCCATTTTGCATTATCTTGCTATTTCTTAAAATAACAATATCTTCCTCATAGGCCTAGTCTGCAACGTTTGTAGGGATAAACAAATTAAGGACATTTGCTAACTTTTCAGCATTGAGAACTTTTCTCAAATTTGTTTAATCAATCCGAACAATTCGATTCGATTAATTGTTAGCATTTAATATGCTATGCAGTGTTAGTGAATTAAACATAGCAATATTCTTTAAGTGAATTAATAACAACATTAACATGCATTCATTTTATTAATCACCAAGTTAATTAGGTCTTTATTTAAAATGGTGTCTCCCACTATTTTCATCAAACTATATTACCCTCTTTTTATATAGTTCAGCGAATTTAATTAAAAACTTGCTAGTGAGAATAAGGATCCTATTTCAAATGTATATAGCATTGTGTGTGCACAACAAACTATATATAAATAAATAGGTAGACAACTTTTGTCAATTACATCAACATGTAACTCCTTGTATTTTGCCTCTTAGATTATTATGATCAAATGTGTGCACATCCGAATCAAAATTATCTAAGTTAAGTCCAACCTAGCACTTCCATATAATAAAGAGAAAAATACTGTCCTTGTGTGTGCACAACAAAACAGTAATGTTCAATTCCTTATAAGCATCAAATGTGATAAAACAACATCTCAAATAATCGATATAAGCCTTGTGTGTGCACAACAAACTATATCGAGTATTTGATACTCTATCGTTTTATCATGCTAGAAGGCGACGTTCGATATTTCAAATATCTTTGAACGTTACAACTTAATATTTTAGTAATGGAATAAATAAATTAGAACAATTCTAATTTTATTTAATTGAATTAAACTCCTTTTAATTCATGAATTAAACATTTTAATTTATTTTTAAATAATATTTATTCTACATCATGAGGGGTTTATTAATATTAATTGTCTCATCTTATTTAACGCGCATGCACATATATATATAAAATACGTGTCATATTATTTAACATGCGAAGTATGTTTGGATAATATATAATAAATATATATTAAGCATGCACATATAGAATATTATATTCTACTTGGATTGATTATGGACTTTTATTCTAGTTTGGTTCACTAGAGCCACCAAGTAAACCAAAAGGTCAAACATAGGGTGCAAGAATAAATTGAATTAAATATAACTATTACATTTAAATTCGGGCTCCATTACAAATGAGTCTTCATGCGCTCCTTGCTCCTTGGCTCCAATTCTTCAAATAATTCTAACTAATCCTATTACAAAACTTTTTACAATAAATAGAAACCTTGATCAACAGTTAGGGAAAAGTACATAGGAGGAAGATAGAATTATACATAAGAAAAATTAGAAAGACGAGGTACGCAGACCCCATTTATAATTAAATCCAATCGCATTGGTCAAATAGTCCATAATCAATCTCATTTATTATCACATATATCAACATATATATCAATAAATAATATTCATCGTATGAATTAAATAAAACATTCCATATATGTATTGGTATCATTTAATGGGCAATTAAAGTTGCATGAAATCCAATTTCATGTTTAAAATAAACCTTTTATTTTAATTATAAAATTATTTAAAAATAAACTATTTATTTTTATTATTTTAAAATTACCCAAAATAAACTCTTTTATTTTGAAACTTTAAAATCTGCACAAAAATTACCAAACTGTTTGGATAATTAATAAATATTATAAATATATCATATATATTAATATAATATATATTTTCGGTATTATTGAATTCCGTAGCAGCTTTACCGGTTAGTGTATATATATATAAGTGGTGCACCAACTATTTCGGTCATATATGTTCAAGGATGTCCCAAAATTATTGTCGCCGAAGTGACCAAGCAAGGAAAACAAAACAAGTTCACCACTATTGGCAACCACCTTTTCGGGTAGTATATATCTATATATATTATTACCGTATATATATAACAATTCGGTTCCGCCTATATTATTATTTTATTATCTTTTTTTTTTCATAAAAACCATCACAGTGGCAGCTTGCAATTAACACGTATATACATATGGTCCAAGTCCGAAACTTTGAACAATTCCTTACCGAAACGGTTATGCTAAAACAGTTTACTAAATCTGAAAAATAGCTTTGTTGCTTTAGCTTTACCGAAAATTTAATTTCGGTATATAAAAATAATAATTTTATACAACAAATTATGCCCAATAAATTGTTCTAAACACATACTCATACACATATGGAATCAAAACAATTAATAATTCGCATAAAGTTTGGCTCTTGATACCACTGTTGATTTGTAAAATTCATAGACGCAATCAAATTGCATAAAATAACGGAAGCATGGTAAAATCAAATTTAAAAATTTACAAACCATAATCCATGATCGACCTTTATGCGCAACTATTAATTAATAAAGAAGAAGTTAGAGATATACCCTTGTAAAACTCAAAGCTTCAACGGGTACAAGTTCACCTCCAAATCCTTCGCGTTCTCCTTGAATTTCACCGATTGGATTCCAATGATCAATGTTAGCCACCCAAGTGTTTGGCCTCTAGAGGTGATCCACCAAGGAATAATAATAATTCAAGAAGTGGGTGATGGCAAACCCTAGTTTTCTCTCTCTAGAGAATATGTGAGTACTCTCCCATAACTTATGGAAGTGTATGTGTATATAACCCTAATCCATAATAAGACTTCTCTTATTTATAGATTTAGTAAACCCTCCTAACACCTCTAGGAATAGGGTTTTTAATTAAACTCCTAATCTAATTAGGAACTTAATTGATTTAATATAATAATTATAATTCCTAAACTATTTAGGAACTTAATTATTAATTATTAGAATAGTCATTATTAATTAATTCCTAAACTATTTAGGAACTAAATAATAATGATAATAGTAATAATAATAATAATACTCCTCTTATTAATCTATAATTAGTATTTCCAAAATACTAAATAATAAATATTAAGCTATTTAATTTATTCTATCCACATAGTATAAATTAAATATACTTAATTCATTATTACAATTATGTCATTTACTTCTTCAATAATTATTTTCCTTTTGCGGTGTGACCCTTTAGGTTCTCCATATTAAATCGGTTATAGAATAAATTAATTAGAACTGTTCTAATCTTATTTATATAAATAAATTAAACTATTTAATTTATTTAAATAAATAATATTTATTCCATAATAAGGGTAAGCCCCCTTAGCGATCAACGACTTTCCAGATAATATAGATTTCAACATTTAATCACAAAAGAACCTATTCAGCGAATAGTTACCGTACAATTCAATCCTTCTACCTCACAATATCCCAATCAAATATAAGACATGGTATTACTGTCAAGTCTTATTTTATTTGATTATATGCATTTCGATCCTTAAATGAATAACTCTAATTAATCTAAATTAGAAACTACTTTCTAATTTTCATTCTGCCTTGGCCTTGGACTACTGAGTTGTCATTTATCGAATCGTATAGGATATTCCCTTCTTTTACTAGAAGTGGTAGATTCTTTGTTGATCATTCACCTATCTCCATGTATGACTTATTATATCCAATCATACCCCTTGATACACCCTAAAGGTTTTAAGGAATATGTTAAAATATAATTCATCATACACAAGATACTATGATGATCTCAAGTCCAAGGATCACTTGTACTACTATCACAAAAGGAACTCCTATTGACAGGCAAGTAAGACTCCATTAGGTGTTCCTTGAGCGAGTCACGTTCAGTGAACTTATTCTCTAATAAGCACCTACATACTTGCTTTAGTGTCTCTACACAAATGATTAGGAGATCAATCATCCTCTTCATAAGAGCAAGATATGCTTATCACATCAAATGTATATACTTATCACATCAAATGTGATTGGCTTGAAGGCATACTACTTTCACAAAGCACACAACTCCTCGTTTAAGAATATTCGCTATTTGTTTCGTTATTTTCTCTAAATTTGTAAACAAATAGGTGACTTAGAGTCATATTACTTCGTTCTACTTTCGTTGGCTTCAAAAGGAGCAATCCTATCACTCTCGCATTTAATACGATGCGTACAATGGACACAATTCTTCATTTAAGGAAACTCGCTATTTGATTCGTTATTTCCTCTAAGTGTGAGAACAAATAGATGATTTAGAGTCATATTACTTCGTTAAACTTTGGTTAGCCTCAAAAGGAACAATCCTATCACCCTCGCATTTGAAACGATACGGACAAAGCACACAAGCCTTCGTTTAAGAATACTCACTATTTGTTTCGTTATTTTCTATAAATTTGCAAAAAAATAGGTAACTTAGAGTCATATTACTTCGTTCTACTTTCGTTGGCCTTAAAAGGTGCAATCCTATCACCCTCGCATTTAATACGCTGTGTAAAACAGACACAATACTTCCTTTAAGGAAACTTGCTATTTGATTCGTTATTTCCTCTAACTTTGCAAGGAAATAGATGACTTAGAGTCATTATTTCGTTAAAACTTGGTTAGCCCCAAAAGGAACAATCCTATCACCCTAACTTTTAAAACGATACATACAACGCCCAGAAGTCTTCGTTTAAGGATACTCGCTATTTGTTTCGTTATTTTCTCTAAATGTGCAAAGAAATAGGTGAGGCTAATGTTACTTCGTTCTACTTTCGTTGGCTTCAAAATGAGCAATGCTATCACTCTCGCATTTAAAACGATGCGTTCAATGGACACAATACTTCATTTAAGGAACCTTGCCATTTGATTCGTTATTTCCTCTAAATTTGCAAACAAATGGATAATATAGAGTCATATTACTTCGTTAAACCTTGGTTAGCCTCAAAAGGAAGAATCCTATCACCCTTGCATGTAAAACGATACGTACAAAGCACACAAGCCTTCGTTTAAGAATACTCGCTATTTGTTTCATTAGTTTCTCTAAATTTGTACACAAATAGGTGACTTAGAGTCATATTATTTCGTTCTACTTTCGTTGGCTTCAAAAGGAGCAATCATATCACTCTCGCATTTAATACGATGCGTACAATGGTCACAATACTTCATTTAAGGAAACTTGATATTTGATTCGTTATTTCCTCTAGTTGTGCGAATAAATAGATGATTTAGAGTCATATTACTTCGTTAAACCTTGGTTAGCCTCAAAAGGAACAATCATATCACCCTCGCAATTAAAACGATACGTACAAAGCACATAAGTCTTCTTTAAAGAATACTCGCTATTTGTTTTTTTATTTTTTATAAATTTGCAAACAAATAGGTGACTTAGAGTCGTATTACTTCGTTCTACTTTTGTTGGCCTCAAAAGGAGCAATCCTATCACTCTCGCATTTAATACGATGCGTACAATGGACACAATACTTCATTTAAGGAAAAGTTGCTATTTGATTCTTTATATCCTCTGATTGTGCGAACAAATAGATGATTTAGTGTCATATTACTTCGTTAAACCTTGGTTAGCCTCAAAAGGAACAATCCTATCACCCTCACATTTAAAACGATACGTACAAAACACACAAGTCTTCGTTAAAGAATACTCGCTATTTGTTTCTTTATTTTCAATAAATTTGCAAACAAATAGGTGACTTAAAGTCATATTATTTCGTTCTACTATCGTTGGCCTCAAAAGGAGTAATCATATCACTCTCGCATTTAATACAATGCGTACAACGGATACAATACTTCATTTAAGGAAACTTGTTATTTGATTCATTATTTCCTCTAAATTTGCAAACAAATAGATGACTTAGAGTCATATTACTTCGTTAATCCTTGGTTAGCCTCAAAAAGAACAATCATATAACCCTCGCATTTAAAACGAAACATACAACGTCTAGAACTCTTCGTTTAAGGATACTCACTATTTGTTTCGTTATTTTCTCTAAATTTGCAAAGAAATAGGTGACTTAGAGTCATATTACTTCATTCTACTTTCGTTGGCGTCAAAAGGAACAATCCTATCACTCTCGTATTTAATATGATTCGTACAACAGACACAATACTTCATTTAAGGAAACTTGCTATTTGATTCGTTATTTCATCTAATTTTGCAAACAAATAGACGATTTAGAGTCATTACTTCGTTAAACCTTGGTTAGCCTCAAAAGGAACAATCCTATCACCCTCGCTTTTAAAACAATACGTACAGCGCCCAGAAGTCTTCGTTTAAGAATACTCACTATTTATTTCGTTATTTTCTCTAAATTTGCAAACAAATAGGTGACTTAGAGTCATATTACTTCGTTCTACTTTCTTTGGCCTCAAAAGGAGCAATCCTATCAGTCTCGCATTTAAAAGCATGCGTACAATGGACACAATACTTCATTGAAGGAAACTTGCTATTTGATTCGATATTTTCTCTAAATTTGCAAACAAATGGATGATATAGAGTCATAATACTTTATTAAACCTTGGTTAGCCTCAAAAGGAACAATCTTATCACCCTTACATGTAAAACGATACCTACAAAGCACACAAGCCTTCGTTTAAGAATACTCGCTATTTGTTTCCTTATTTTCTCTAAATTTGCAAACAAATAGATGACTTAGAGTCATATTATTTCGTTCTACTTTCGTTGGCCTCAAAAGAAGCAATCATATCACTCTCGCATTTAATACGATGCGTACAATGGTCACAATACTTCATTTAAGGAAACTTGCTATTTGATTCGTTATTTCCTCTAATTGTGCGAACAAATAGATGATTTAGAGTCATATTACTTCTTTAAACCTTGGTTAGCCTCAAAAGGAACAATCCTATCACCCTCGCATTTAAAAAGATACGTACAAAGCACAGAAGCCTTCGTTTAAGAATACTCGCTATTTGTTTCGTAATTTTCTCTAAATTTGCAAACAAATAGGTGACTTAGAGTCATATTACTTCATTCTACTTTCGTTGGCCTCAAAAGGAGCAATCCTATCACTCTCGCATTTAATACGATGCGTACAATGGACACAATACTTCATTTAAGGAAACTTGCAATTTGATTCGTTATTTCATCTAAATTTGCAAATAGATAGATGATTTACAGTCATATTACTTCATTAAACCTTGGTTAGCCTCAAAATGAACAATCCTATCACTCTCGCATTTAAAACGATACGTACAAAGCACGAAAGCCTTCGTTTAAGAAAACTCGCTATTTGTTTCGTTATTTTCTCTAAATTTGCAAACAAATAGGCGACTTAGAGTCATATTACGTCGTTCTACTTTCGTTGGCCTCAAAAGGAGCAATCCTATCACTCTTGCATTTAATATGATGCGTACAACGGACACAGTACTTCGTTTAAGGAAACTTGCTATTTGATTCGTTATTTCATCGAAATTTGCAAATAAATAGATGATTTAGAGTCATATTACTTCGTTAAACATTGGTTAGCCTCAAAAGGAACAATCCTACCACCCTCGCATTTAAAAAGATACGTACAAAGCACACAAGCCTTCGTTTAAGAATACTCGCTATTTGTTTCGTAATTTTCTCTAAATTTGCAAACAAATTGGTAACTTAGCGTCATATTACTTCGTTCTACTTTCGTTGGCCTCAAAAGGAGCAATCCTATCACTCTCGCATTTAATACGATGCGTACAACGGACACAATAATTCATTTAAGTAAACTTGCTATTTGATTCATTATTTTCTTTAAATTTGCAAACAAATAGATGACTTAGAGTCATATTACTTCGTTAATCCTTGGTTAGCCTCAAAAGCAACAATCCTATCACCCTCGCATTTAAAAAGATACGTACAAAGTACACAAGCCTTCGTTTAAGAATACTCGCTATTTGTTTCGTAATTTTCTCTAAATTTGCAAACAAATAGGTAACTTAGAGTCATATTACTTCGTTGGCCTCAAAAGGAGCTATCCTATCACTCTCGCATTTAATACGATGCGTACAACGGACACAATACTTCATTTAAGGAAACTTGCTATTTGATTCATTATTTCCTCTAAATTTGCAAACAAATAGATGACTTAGAGTCATATTACTTCGTTAATCCTTGGTTAGCCTCAAAAGGAACAATCCTATCACCCTCGCATTTAAAACCATACTTACAACGCCCAGAAGTCTTCGTTTAAGGATACTCACTATTTGTTTCGTTATTTTCTCTAAATTTGCAAAGAAATAGGTAACTTAGAATCATGTTACTTCGTTCTACTTTCATTGGCCTCAAAAGGAGCAATCTTATCCCTCTCGCATTTAAAAGGATGCGTACAACGGACACAATACTTCATTTAAGGAAACTTGCTATTTGATTCGTTATTTCCTCTAAATTTGCAAACAAATAGATGATTTATAGTCATATTACTTCGTTAAACATTGGTTAGCCTCAAAAGGAACAATCCTATCACCCTTGCATGTAAAATGATACGTACAAAGCACACACGCCTTCGTTTAAGAATACTCGTTATTTGTTTCGTTATTTTCTCTAAATTTGCAATCAAATAGGTGACTTAGAGTCATATTACTTCGTTCTACTTTCGTTGCCGTCGAAAGGAGCAATCCTATCACTCTCGCATTTAATATGATGCGTGCAATGGACACAATACATCATTTAAGGAAACTTGCTTTTTGATTCGTTATTTCCTCTAATTTTGCGAACAAATAGATGGTTTAGAGTCATATTACTTCGTTAAACCTTGGTTAGCCTCAAAAGGAACAATCCTATCACCCTCGCATTTAAAACGATACGTACAATGGACACAATACTTCATTTAAGGAAACTTGCTATTTGATTCGTTATTTCCTCTAATTTTGCAAACAAATAGATGATATAGAGTGATATTACTTCGTTAAACCATGGTTAGCCTCAAAAGGAAAAATCTTATCACCCTCGCATTTAAAACGATACGTACAAAGCACACAAGTCTTCGTTTAAGAATACTCGCTATTTGTTTCGTTATTTTCTCTAAGTTTGCAAACAAATAGGTGACTTAGAGTCATATTATTTCGTTCTACTTTCGTTGGCCTCAATAGGAGCAATCCTATCACTCTCGCATTTAATACGATGCGTACAACGGAGACAATACTTCGTTTAAGGAAACTTGTTATTTGATTCGTTATTTCCTCTAAATTTGCAAACAAATAGATGATTTAGAGTCATATTACTTCGTTAAACATTGGTTAATCTCAAAAAAAACAATCCTATCAACCTTGCATGTAAAATGATACGTACAAAGCACACAAGCCTTCGTTTAAGAATACTCGCTATTTATTTCGCTATTTTCTCTAAATTTGCAATCAAATAGGTGACTTAGAGTCATATTACTTCGTTCTACTTTCGTTGGCCTTAAAAAGAGCAATCATATCACTCTCGCATTTAATACGATGCGTGCAATGGACACAATACATCATTTAAGGAAAGTAGCTTTTTTATTCGTTATTTTCTCTAATTTTGCGAACAAATAGATGATTTAGACTCATATTACTTCGTTAAATCTTGGTTAGCGTCAAAAGGAACAATCATATCACCATCGCATTTAAAACGATACGTACAAAGCACACAAGTCTTCGTTTAAGAATACTCGCTATTTGTTTCGTTATTTTCTCTAAATTTGCAAACAAATAAGTGACTTAGAGTCATATTACTTCGTTCTACTTTTGTTCGCCTCAAAAGAAGCAATCCTATCACTCTCGCATTTCATACGATGTGTACAACGGACATAATACTTCATTTAAGGAAACTTGCTATTTGATTCGTTATTTCCTCTAAATTGGCAACGAAATAGATGATTTAGAGTCATATTACTTCGCAAAACCTTGGTTAGCCTCAAAAGGAACAATCCTATCAACCTTGCATGCAAAATGATACGTACAAAGCACACAAGCCTTCGTTTAAGAATACTCGCTATTTGTTTCGTTATTTTCTCTAAATTTGTAAACAAATAGGTGACTTAGAGTCATATTACTTCGTTCTACTTTCGTTGGCCTTAAGAGGAGAAATCCTATCACTCTCGCATTTAATACGATGCGTACAATGGACACAATACTTCATTGAAGGAAACTTGCTATTTGATTCGTTATTTCCTCTAATTGTGCGAACAAATAGATGATTTAGAGTCATATTACTTCGTTAAACCTTGGTTAGCCTCAAAAGGAACAATCCTATCACCCTCGCAATTAAAACAATACGTACAAAGCACACAAGTCTTCGTTTAAGAATACTCGCTATTTGTTTCGTTATTTTAATAAATTTGCAAACAAATAGGCGACTTAGAGTCATGTTACTTCGTTCTACTTTCGTTGGCCTCAAAAGGAGCAATCCTATCACTCTCGCATTTTATACGATATGTACAATGGACACAATACTTCATTTAAGAGAACTTGCTATTTGATTCGTTATTTCCTCTAATTGTGCGAACAAATAGATGATTTAGAGTCATGTTACTTCGTTAAACCTAGGTTAGCCTCAAAAGGAACAATCCTATCATCCTCGCATTTAAAATGATATGTACAAAGCGCACAAGTCTTCGTTTAAGAATACTCACTATTTGTTTCGTTATTTTCTCTAAATTTGTAAACAAATAGGTGACTTAGTGTCATATTACTTTGTTCTACTTTCGTTGGCCTCAAAAAGAGACATCCTATCACTCTCGCATTTAATACGATGCGTACAACGGACACAATACTTCATTTAAGGAAACTTGCTATTTGATTCATTAGTTCCTCTAAATTTGCAAACAAATAGATAATTTAGAGTCATATTACTTCGTTAAACCTTGGTTATCCTCAAAAGGAACAATCCTGTCACCTAAAAGTAGTATGCCCTCAAGCCAATCACATTTGATGTGATAAGCATATACTTTGTAATCTTATTCATTTATTAATAAAAGAATGAAGACTTTTCTTTATTCATGATTAATTACTTGAAATAATCAAATGGATAAACCCATAGTTTTTTAGCAATACTTTTAGAACCATGATGAGGATCATGCTAATGAGATCTAAATTCAAGATAGCTCAAAACTAATAATATTCCTAATGGTTGGATCACTAAAATGAGGATCAGTGAATCCGGATAGATTAGTACATACTATGCTTGCTCTTGTGAAGAGGATGATTGATCTCATAATCATTTGTGTAGAGACACTAAAGCAAGTATATAGGTGTTTATTAGAGAATAAGTTCACTGAACGTGACTCGCTCAAGGAACACTTAATAGAGTCTTACTTGCCTGTCAATAGGAGTTTCTTTTGTGATAGTTGTATAAGTGATCCTCGGACTTGAGATCATCATAGTATCTTGTGTATGATGAATTATATTTTGACATATTCCTTAAAACCTTTAGGGTGTATCAAAGGATATGATTGGATATAATAAATCATACATGGAGATAGGTGAATGATCAACAAAGAATCTATCACTTCTAGTAAAAGAAGAGAATGTCCTATGCGATTCGATAAATGACAACTCAGTAGTCATTGGCCAAGACAGAATGGAAATTAGAAAGTAGTTTCTAATTTACATTAATTGGAGTTATTCATTTAATGATCGAAATGCATATAATCAAATAAAATAAGACTTGACAGTTATACCATGTCTTTTATTTGATTGGGACGTTGTAAGTTAGAATGATTGAATTGTACGGTAACTATTCGCTGAATAGGTTCTTTTGTGATTAAATGTTGAAATCTATATTATCTGGAAAGTCGTTAATCGCTAAGGGGGCTTACCCTTATTATGGAATAAATATTATTTATTTAAATGAATTAAATAGTTTAATTTATTTATATAAATAAGATTAGAATAGTTTTAATTAATTTATTCTATAACCGGTTTAATATGGAGAACCTAAATGGTCACACCGCAAAAGGAAAATAATTATTTAAGAAGTAAATGGCATAATTATAATAATGAATTAAGTATATTTAATTTATACTATGTGGATAGAATAAATTAAATAGCTTAATATTTATTAATTAGTATTTTAGAAATACTAATTATAAATTAATAAGAGGAGTCTTATTATTATTATTACTATTATTGTTATTATTTAGTTCCTAAATGGTTTAGGAATTAATTAATAAGAGTACTCTCATAATTAATAATTAAGTTCCTAAATGGTTTAGAAATTATAATTATTATAATAAATTAATTAGGATCCTAATTAGATTAGGAGTTTAATTAAAAACCCTATTCCTAAAGGTGTTAGTAGGGTTTACTAAATCTATAAATAAGAGAAATCTTATTATGGATTAAGGTTACACACATACACTTCCACAAGTTTTGGGAGAGTACTTATATATTCTCTAGAGAGAGAAAACTAGGGTTTGCCATCACCCACTTCTTGAATTATTATTATTCCTTGGTGGATCACCTCTAGAGGCCAAAAACTTGGGCGGCTAATATTGGTCAGTGGAATCCAATCGGTGAAATTCAAGGAGAACGCGAAAGATTTGGAGGTGAACTTGTACCCGTTGAAGCTTTGAGTTCTATAAGGGTATATCTCTAACTTATTTTTTATTATTTAATAATTGCGCATAAAGGTCGATCCTGGATGATGGTTTCTAAATTTTTAAATTTGATTTTACCATGCTTCCGCTTTTTTGTGCAATTTGATTGCGTCTATGATTTTTACAAACCAACAGTGGCATCAAGGGCCAAACTTTATGCGAATTATTAAATTGTTTTGATTCCATATATATATGGGTATGTGTTAAGAACAATTTATTGGGCATAATTTGTTGTATAAAATTATTTTTTTTAATACCGAAATTAATTTTGAAAAATAATTCAAAGATTTCGGTAAAAGCATTGTTCCTTTTTTTAAAAGCAGCAACAGTTTCAGAAAATTGGAAAAGCATACAACTGCCGCATGGTTTTTGTATTATATATATATATATGATGCAGCCCTTGGTTTTAGTGTGTATCATAAACTTATTGCTGCACTGTTTCGGTAAAGTGGCAATGAAAAAAAAAAAAAAAGGCAGCAGCCTCCCACTGTTTTCGGTAATATGGATTGTTAAGCAACAAAAGCTCACTGTTTCAGTTTCGGTGATTATATATATATTTGCTTGTCCCATATTGCTTGTCCCGGAATTAATATATATACAAAGCAGCATGGCCCGGAATTTATATATATATATATATTAATTAGCCAAATAGTTTGGTAATTTTGTACAGATTTTAAAATTTTAAAATAAAAAAGTTTATTTTGGGTAATTTTAAAATAATAAAAATAAATAGTTTATTTTAAATAATTTTATAATTAAAATAAAAGGTTTATTTTAAACATGAAATTGGATTTCATGCAACTTTAATTGCCTATTAAATGATACCAATACATATATGGAATGATTTATTTAATTCATGTGATGAATATTATTTATTGATATATATGTTGATATATATGATAATAAGTGTGATTGATTATGAACTATTGACCAATGTGATTGGATTTAATTTTAATGGATGCATGAATGAATGGGTTTTATAAATGGGGTCTACGTACCTTGTCTTTCTAATTTTTCTTATGTATAATTCTATCTCCCTCCTATGTACTTCCCCTTGACTGTTGATCAAGGTTTCTTATTTATTGTAAATAGTTTTGTAATAGGATTAGTTAGAATTATTTTGAAGAATTGGATCAAATGAGCAAAGAGCGCAAGAAGATCCGTTTGTAATAGAGCCCGAATTTAAATGTAATAGTTATATTTCATTTAATTTATTCTTGCACCCTAGGTTTGACCTTTTGGTTCACTTGGTGGCTCTAGTGAACCAAATTAGAATTAAAGTACATAATCAATCCAAATAGAATATAATATTCTATATGTGCATGCTAATTATATAAATTATATATTATCCAAACATGCTTCGCATGTTAAATAATATGACGCGTATTTTATATATATATATATGTGTGTGTGTGCATGCGCGTTAAACAAGATGAGACAGTTAATATTAATAAACCCCTCATGATATAAAATAAATATTATTTATAAAATGAATTAAAATTTTTAATTCATGAATTAAAGGAGTTTAATTCAATTAAATAAAATTAGAATTGTTTTAATTTATTTATTCTACTACTAAAATATTAAGTTGTAACATTCAAAGATATTTGGAATATCGAACATTGCCTTCTAGCATGATAAAATGATAGAGTATCAAATACTCGATATAGTTTGTTGTGCACACACAATGCTCATATCGATTATTTGAGATGTTGTTTTATCACATTGGATGCTTATAATGGAATTGAACATTACTGTTTTGTTGTGCACACATAAGGACGGTATTTTTCTCTTCACTTATATGGAAGTGCTAGGTTTAACTTAACTCAGATAATTTTGATTTGGATATGCACACACATGATCATAATAATCTAAGAGGCAAAATACAAGGAGTTACATGTTGATGTAATTGATAAGGAGTTGTCTGCCTATTGAATAAACTATAATTTGTTGTGCACACACAATGTTATACTTATGTCGATAGGATCTTTATTCTCACTAGCAAGTCTTTAATTAAATTTGCCGAACTATATAAGGAGGGTAATATAGTTTGAAGAAAATAGTGGGAGACACCATTTTAATAAAGACTTAATTAACTTGGTGATTAATAAAATAAATGCATATTAATGTTGTTATTAATTCACTTAAAAAATATTGCTATGTTTAATTCACTGACACTGCATAGCATATTAGATGCTAACAATTAATCGAACTGAATTGTTCGGATTGATTAAACAAATTTGAGAATAGTTCTCAATGCTGAAAAACTAGCAAAATGTCTTAAATTTCTCTATCCCTGCAAACGTTGCAGACTAAGCTTATGAGGAAGATATTGTTATTTTAAGAAATAGCAAGATGATGCAAAAATGGCTCAATGTATCATGCTCGCATCCATAAGTATTTAGTTACAGTGTCAACACGAGAAAATGGATGCACCTACTATATTGTTGCACATTCAATAGTTGTTTGGTGAGCAAAGTAGGTCAACTAGATATAAGATATCTAATGAGCTCTTCCAATCTATAATAACCAATGGCACTACAGTAAAGACACGTATCCTAAAGATGATCAATCTGATTGATCAATTAGGACACCTAGGTTTTGTCAAGGATGGAGAGTTGAGTCAAGATTCGATCTTGCAGTCACTCGCTGACTCCCTTTCATAAATTGTTGTGAACTTTAACATTAATAAGCTTGAAGTCAGTTTACTTGATTTGCTTAAATATGTTGAATAAGTTGAGAGTCACTTTCCTTTCAAGCAAGACCAAGTCTTACTAGTAGATGAGTCTTCTAAGTTGAAGAAGATGGCCAAAAGGTGTTTCTGAGGACTCAGAAAAGATAGAAGGCAATAGAAAGGCTAAACAAAGGACATAAATAAAAGTGATCCCGAGGGCAAAGAGCTGGGACACTGGAAGAGGAACTGCAAGGAGTATCTTGTAGTAGTTAAGTAGAAGAAGCTTAGTGAAGCTTCAACTGCAGATATAGATTTGTTCATAATGAAATAGAACTTTCTATAAGTCATGTTTCTACTTAGGTATTAGATACCGGCTGGAGGTCTTAAATATACAAGCCGTTGCAGAGACTAAGTAGAAGTAGAAGGCTGAACTAAAGATAAGTAATCATGTGTGTGGGAAATGGAGCAAAAGGTTGCTACATTAATCACAGGAACTTACAGTTTAGCATTGTTTACGGGCAAATCCATTTAGTTAGTAAGATGTTACTATGTTGATTACTTGATGGATTTTGTAAACTTGACATACATGAAAATTATTTCAAATTGAACAAACTAAAGGCAAATAGATGATATGAATCATACTTTCATGCGATACTGTTAACTCAGTCACGTTAATGAAACAAGACGAAACAAGTTGTATAAAGATAGGTTTTTGAGTCTTTTTTGATTATGAATCAAATACAACTTGTGAATCTTGTATCATGGACAATATGACTAAATCTCCATTTAGTGGACATGGAGAGCGAGTTACAGAGTTGTTAGAGATGGTACACACAGTCGTGTGTAGGACCTATGACAACAAATGCAAGAGGAGGGTATTCATTCATTACTTTCACTGATGATTCTAGATTTCGATATATGTATTTGATGAAATACAAATCCAAATCATTTGAAACGTTCAAAGAATTCAAAAGTGAAGTATATAAATTAAAGGCCAAAAGTATTAAAGTTCTTCGATTAGATCGAGAAGGGAATACTTAAGTAGTAAGTTTCTAGATCATCTCAAGTGAAATGGTATTCTCACAGAATGGACATGGTGATGATCCATAATGAGTGTTACCAATCTTCCAGTATCCTTCTAGGGTTATACCCTATAAACGATCGCATATCTACTAAAAAAGATACCTTCAAATTTCATCCCTAAGACTTCATATGAGTTATGGATAGGGAGGAAACCAAGTCTTAAGCATGTTAAGATTTGGATTGTTCAGCTTATGTCAAAAAGGTTTGACATGATAAGCGAAGGACAAGATCTGATAAGTGTAAACTTGTGGGATATCCTAAAGAAAGTTTAGGGTATCACTTCTATAATCCGACTAACTAAAATGTGTTTGTTGAAACACCATGCCTTATAAGAAAAAGAAGTTTTTCCTTAAAGGGTTAGTGAGCGTAAAATAGATCTTGAAGAAGTTCAAGAACCACAAAATACAACAGATCAAGTGAAGGAATTTGTACAAGTAGATAAACCTATCGTACCACAACCAAGTCGTAAATCTGGTTTAGTACCGAAGATACCTTAATGGTATGGATTCATCATAGATGATGATGATAAGGTACACATCATAGTGGATGATGATCTAGATACATACGATGAGGTATGAGTATTTTATACTCAAGAGAAATGGTCGACGACCATAAAATCCGAAATGGGTCTTTGGAGAAAGACTAAAGCAGATGGCTAGGTGGAGACCTATAAGACCTGACTAGTGGTAAAAATATTTCAAACAAGGTCAATGAGTTGACTATGATGAAATTTTTCATTAGTGAAAATGCATATATCCATTCGGATTTTAATTATAGTTGCAACTTACTATACAAAATGATGTATGTATGATACAACCAAGAGGATTTGTCTCCATATAGATGGAGCAAATCAAGTATGTAAGTTACAACGATCCAATTATGGATTGGAGCAAGTTTATCGAAGATGGAACATCCGTTTTGATGAGACAATCAAAAGAGTTTGATTTTATCAAAGACGAGGATGAACCAAGTATGTACAAGGGTTAGTAGGAGCACTGTGACATTCCTAGTATTATATGTTGATATACTAACGATAAGGAATGACATACCAATGCTATAATCAGTAAATATGTGGTTGTCTAAAAACTTCTCCGTCAAGGACTTGGGAGAAGCATCCTAACATTCTATTCAGGATAAAGGTCTATAGAGATAGATTATAAAGGATGATCGGCTTAACCCAAGGATTGTACAATAATTTTATGATATGTACTAAACTTGATATTGCTTATGTATGATAAACAGATATCAATTTAATTTTGGAGAAGAACATTAGAAAAGTGTTTCTAATGATGAGTCTTATATAAAACTAGAGGCTTATCAAACACAAGTTTGTTCAGACTAATCAAGATAACAACATATCCGTTCAGGTAATATGATTACCGTGAACGGGGCTACAGTGAGTTGGAAAAGTTTCAAATAGCAAAGAATTGCTGATTTAGTGACAAAGACATAGTAAATAACTATAAGTGAAGCTGCAAAGGTGATTGTTTGGTTCAACAACTTCATTACAGAACTTATAATGGTTCCTAGCATCAAAGGAGTTTAATTTGCCAAAGAACCTAGGTGTCATCTGAAATCCAAACATGTGTTGCGGAACTTTCATATGATTAGATGAATCATTGAAAAGGAGACGACACTATAAAGATGGCAAGCTCTTAAAACAGCATTACAGATCCATTAACTAAAGCATTTACTAAGCAATTTGTACACCACTTTGAGAAGAATGGTATGGGGATACCAAAGGGTGATTGGCTTTAGTGCAAGTGGGAGTTTGAAAGTAGTATGTCCACAAGCTAATCACATTTGATGTGATAAACATGTACTTTGTAATCTTATTTATTTATTAATAAAAGAATCAAGGCATTTCTTTATTCATGATTAATTACTTGAAATAATCAAATGGATAAACCAATAGTTTTCGAGCAATGCTTTTAGAACCATGATGAGGATCATGCTAATGAGATCTAAATTCAAGATAGCTAAAAACTAAAATTGTTCCTAATCGTTGGATCACTAAAATGGGGATTAGTGAATCCGGATAGATTAGTACATAATATGCTTGCTCTTATGAAGAGGATGATTGATCTCATAATCATTTGTGTAGAGACACTAAAGCAAGTATGTATGTGCTTATTAGAGAATAAGTTAACTGAACGTGACTCGCTCAAGGAACACCTAATGGAGTCTTACTTGCCTGTCAATAGGAATTCCTTTTGTGATAGTTGTACAAGTGATCCTCGGACTTGAGATCATCATAAGGAACTCCTAAGGATCTCAAGTCTAAGGATCACTTGTACGACTATCACATAAGGAACTCCTATTGACAGACTAGTAAAACTCCATTAGGAGTTCCTTGAGCGAGTGACGTTCAGTGAACTTATTCTCTAATAAGCACCTACATACTTGCTTTAGTGTCTCTACACAAATGATTATGAGATCAATCATCCTCTTCATAAGAGCAAGCATAGTATGTACCAATCTATCCGGATCTACTAATCCCCTTTTTAGTGATCCAACGATTAGGAACAATTTTAGTTTTGAGCTATCTTGAATTTAGATCTCATTAGCATTATCCTCATCATGGTTCTAAAAACATTGCTCGAAAACTATGGATTTATCCATTTGATTAATTCAAGTAATTAATCATGAATAAATAAATGCCTTGATACTTTTATTAATAAATGAACAAGATTACAAAGTACATGCTTATCGCATCAAATGTGATTGGCTTGAGGGCATACTACTTTCAATCTCCCACTTGCACTAAAGTCAATCGCCCTTTGGTATCCCCATACCATTCTTCTCTAAGTGGCGTACAAATTTCTTAGTAAATGCTTTAGTTCATGGATCTGTAATGTTGTTCTAAGAGTCTACCATCTTTATGGTGTCGTCTCCTTTTCAATGATTCATCTAATCATATAAAAGTGCCGCAACACATGTTTTGATTTCAGATGAGACCTAGGTTCCTTGGCGAATTAAACTCCTTTAATTCTAGGAACCATTACAAGTTCTATAATGAACTTGTTTAACCAAACAATCACATTTGCATCTTCACTTATAGTTATTTACTATGTCTTTGTCACTAAATTAGCAACTCCTTGCTGTTTGGAACTTTTCCAACTCACTACATCACCGTTCATGGTAATCATATTACCTGAAACGGATATGTTGTTATCTTGGTTAGTCTGATCAAACTTGAGTTTGTTAAACCCTCTAGTTTTATATCAGACCCATTATTAGAAACTCTTTTCTAATATTCTTCTCCAAAATTGAACTGATATCTGCTTATTATACATAAGCAATATCAAGTCTAGTACATTTCAACGAATCAATATACGTCCCTTGAGTTAAGCCGAGCATCCTTTATGATCTATCTCTATAGACCTTTATCCTAAATAGAATGTTAGGACGCTTCTCCCAAGTCCTTAATGGAGAAGTTTTAGACAACCACATCTTTACTGATTGTAGCATCGGTATGTCATTCCTTATTGATATTATATCAACATATAATACTAGGAATGTCACAGTGCTCCCACTAACCTTTGTACATACATGGTTCATCATTGTCTTTGATAAAATCAAACTCTTTTGATTGTCTCATCAAAACGGATGTTCCATCTTCGAGAAACTTGCTTCAATTCATAATTGTGTCGTTGTAACTTACATACTTGATTTGCTCCATCTATATGGAGACAAATTCTTTTGGTTGTATCATACATACATCCTTTTGTATAGTAAGCTGCAACTGCAAGTAAAATCCAAATGGATATATGCATTTTCACTAGTGAAAAATTTCATCATAGTCAACTCATTGACCTTGGTCGAAATCTTTTACCTCTAGCCAGGTCTTATAGGTCTCCACCTAGCCATCTGCTTTAGTCTTTCTTCAAAGACCCATTTCGGATTTTATGGTCATCGACCATTTCTCTTGAGTATCTAATACTCATACCTCTATCGTATATATCTGGATCATCATCCACTATGATGCGTACCTTATCATCATCATCTATGATGAATCCATACCATTCAGGTATCTTCGGTACTAAACCAGATTTACGACTTGGTTGTGGTACAATAGGTTTATCTACTTGTACAGATTCCTTCATTTTATTTTTAATGTTTTGTGGTTCTTGAACTTCTTCAAGATCTAATTTACTCTCACTAACCCTTTAAGGAAAAAACTCATTTTTCTATAAGGCAGCGTGTTTCAAACAAACACCTTTTAGTTAATTGGATTATAGAAGTGATACCCTAAACTTTCTTTAGGATATCCCACAAGTTTACACTTATTAGATCATGTCCCTAGCTTATCTTTGTCAAACCTTTTGACATAAGCTGAACAATTCAAATCTTAACATGCTTAAGACTTGGTTTCCTCCCTATCCATGACTCATATTAAGTCTAAGTCTTAGGGACGGAATTTGAAGGTATCTTATTTAGTAGATATGCGATCATTTCTAGAGCATAACCCTAGAAGGATACTGGAAGATCGGTAATACTCATTATAGATCATCACCATGTCCATTATGTGAGAATACCATTTCGCTTGAGATGATCTAGAAACTTACTGCTTAAGTATTCCCTTCTCGATCTAATCGAAAAAACTTTAATACTTTTGGCCTTTAATTTTATACTTCACTTCTGAATTCTTTGAACGTTTCAAATGATTTGGATTTGTATTTCATTAAATACATATATCGAAATCTAGAATCATTAGTGAAAGTAATGAATGAATACCCTCCTCTTGCATTTGTTGTCATATGTCCCACACACCACTGTATGTACCATCTCTAACAACTTCGTAACTCGCTCTCCATGTCCACTAAATGGAGATTTAGTCATATTGTCCATGATACAAGATTCACAAGTTGTATTTGATTCATAATCAAAAAGCTCTAAAAGCTTATCTTTATACAACTTGTTTCGTCTTGTTTCATTAACGTGACTGAGTTAACAGTGTCGCATGAAAGTATGATTCATATCATCTCTTTGCCTTTAGTTTGTTCAATTTGAAATAATTTTCATGTAAGTCATGTATACAAAGTCCATTAAGTAATCAACCAGTTCTAAATAAAACATTATCATTATAAATAGAACAACGATTGTTCATTATTATAATGTCAAAAACCCTTCCTTGTCATCACATGGAACTGAAATAATATTTCTAAGAACTGGAACATAGTAACAACTTACTAACTTAATAGGCTTGCCCGTATGCAGTGCTAAATTATAAGTTCACATGGCTAATGCAGCAACCTTTACTTCATTCCCCAGCACAGGATTACTTATCATTTGTTTAGCTTTCTACTTCTGTTTAGTCTCTGCAACGACATGCATATGTGAGACCACCATCCGGTATCTTATACCTAAGTAGAAACTTGACTTATAGAAAGTTTTATTTTATTGTGAACAAATCTATATCTGTAGCTGAAGCTTCATTAAACTTCTTCTACTTAACTACTACAACTCTCTTGTAGTTGTTCTTCCAGTGTCCCAACTTATCGCAATGAAAGAAAACTCCTTTGCCCTCGGGATCACTTTTATTTATGTCCTTTGTTTAGCCTTTCTTTTGCCTTCTACTCTTTCTGACTCCTCAAAAATACCTTTGGCCATCTTCCTCCGCTTAGAAGATTCATCTACAAGTAAGACTTGGTTTTTCTAGGAAGAAAAGTGACTCTCAACTGTCTTCAACATATTTAAGCAAATCAGTTAAACTGACATCTAGCTTAATAATGTATGAAGTTCACAACATATTGTGAATTAGAGTCAGTGAATGACTGCAAGATCGAATCTTGACTCAACTCTCCATCTTTGACAAAACTGGTTATCCTAATTGATCAATCCAATTGATCATCTTTAGGACATGTGTCTTTTACTGTAGTGTCATTGGTTATTATAGATCGGAAGAGCTCCTTAGATATCTTATATCTAGTTGACCTACTTTGCTCATCATACAACTATTGGATGTGCAACAATATAGTAGGTGCATCCATGTTCTCGTGTTGACGCTGTAACTCGATACTTATGGATGCGAGCATGATACATTGAGCCACCTTTGCATCATCTTGCCATTTAAAATAGCAATATCTTCCTCAGAGACTTAGTCTACAACGTTTACAGAGATAGACAAATTAAGGACATTTGCTAGCTTTTCAGCATTGAGAACTATTCTCAAATTTGTTTAATCAATCCGAACAATTCGGTTCGATTAATTGTTAGCATACATTATGCTATGCAGTGTTAGTGAATTAAACATAGCAATATTCTTTAAGTGAATTAATAACAACATTAACATGCATTCGTTTTATTAATTACCAAAATAAATTAGGTCTTTATTTAAAATGGTGTTTCCCACCATTTTCATCAAACTATATTACCCTTTTTATATAGTTCGGCAAATCTAGTTAAAGATTTGCTAGTGAGAATAAGGATCCTATTTCAAATGTATATAGCCTTGTGTGACACAACAAACGATATATAAATAAATAGGTAGACAACTCTTGTCAATTACATTAACATGTAACTCCTTTTATTTTGCCTCTTAGATTATTATGATCATGTGTGACACATCCAAATCAAAATTATCCAAGTTAAGTCCAACCTAGCATTTTCTTATATTAGAAGAGAAAAAGACCGTCCTTGTGTGACACAACAAAACAGTAATGTTCAATTCTTTTTATAAACATCAAATGTGATAAAACAACATCTCAAAAAATTAATATAAGCCTTGTGTGACACAACAAACTTATAATGATTATTTGATACTCTATCGTTTTACCATGCTAGAAGGCGACGTTCGATATTTTTAATAAATATCTTTGAACGTTACAACTTAATATTATGAGTAGTGGAATAAATAAATTAGAACAATTCTAATTTTATTTAATTGAATTAAACTCCTTTAATTCATGAATTAAACATTTTAATTCATTTTATAAATAATATTTATTCTACATCATGAGGGGTTTATTAATATTAATTGTCTCATCTTGTTTAGCGCACATGCACATATATATATATAAAATACGCGTCATATTAATTAACATGCGAATCATGTATGATAATATATAATATATATAAATAAGCATGCACATATAGAATAATATATTCTACTTGGATTGATTATGGACTTTTATTCTAGTTTGGTTTATTCGAGCCACCAAATAAACCAATTGGTCAAACCTAGGGTGCAAGAATAAATTAAATTAAATGTAACTATTACATTTAAATTCGGGCTCCATTACAAACGGGTCTTCATGCGTTCCTTGCTTCTTTGCTCCAATTCTTCAAAATAATTATAACTAATCCTATTACAAATTATTTACAATAAATAGAAACCTTGATCAACAATCAAGAGGAAGTACATAGGAGGGAGATAGAATTATACATAAGAAAAATTAGAAAGACGAGGTACGCCGACCCCATTTATTAAAACTCATTCATTCATACATTTAATTAAAATTAAATCCAATCATATTGGTCAATAGTCCATAATCAATCTCATTTATTATCATATATATCAACATATATATTAATAAATAATATTCATCTCATGAATTAAATAAAACATTTCATATATGTATTGGTATCATTTAATGGGCAATTTAAAGTTGTATGAAATCCAATTTCATATTTAAAATAAACTATTTATTTTAATTATAAAATCATTTAAAAATAAAGTATTTTTTTTTATTTTAAAATTATCCAAAATAAGCTCTTTTATTTTGAAATTTTAAAATTATTAAAAATAACTCTTTATTTTTAATTACTAACTATATATATATATATATATATATATATATATATATATATATATATATATATATTAGTTATTAACTAGTGTACCATGTATTCACTTTAAGGTTACTTTGATTCATGAAAGTTGCTAACGTACATTATATATATATATCCCGGAATTATGAAGCAAGGCAGCAACTGCTAACATCAATTCGCGATTCCAATTTGATTATACCGAATCCCGGCGGCTATACATGAATCAGTTTGGCTTTCGAAAAAAAATAATTTCATATAATAAATTACGCCCAATAAATTATTTTAAACATATACCCATACACATATGAAATTAAAATAATTAATAATTCGCATAAGTTTGGCTCTTGATGCCACTGTTGGTTTGCAAAAATATGGCATACATATAATCAAATTATATAAGCGCAACGGAAACAATAAAAATCAGATTTTAATTGCTTCCGTTGCGCTTATATAATTTGATTATATGTAAGCCATATTTTTGCAAACCAACATCCATTAACTAAAGCATTTACTAAGCAATTTGTACGCCACTTACAGAAGAATGGTATATGGATACCAAATGGCGATTGGCTTTAGTGCAAGTGGGAGATTGAAAGTAGTATGCCCTCAAGCCAATCACATTTGATGTGATAAGCATATACTTTGTAATCTTGTTCTTTTATTAATAAAAGTGTCAAGACATTTCTTTATTCATGATTAATTACTTGAATTAATCAAATGGATAAACCCATAGTTTTTGAGCAATGCTTTTAGAACCATGATGAAGATCATGCTAATGAGATCTAAATTCAAGATAGCTCAAAACTAAAATTGTTCCTAATCGTTGGATAACTAAAATGGGGATTAGTGAATCCGGATATATTAGTACATACTATGCTTGCTCTTATGAAGAGGATGATTGATCTCATAATCATTTGTGTAGAGACACTAAAGCAAGTATGTAGGTGCTTATTAGAGAATAAGTTCACTGAACGTGACTCGCTAAAGGAACACCTAATGGAGTTTTACTCGTCTGTCAATAGGAGTTCCTTATGTGATAGTCGTACAAGTGATCCTTAAACTTGAGATCATCTTAGTATCTTGTGTGTACTAAGTTATACTTGTTGGTTTGCAAAAATTATGGCATACATATAATCAAATTATATAAGCGCAACGGAAGCAATAAAAATCAGATTTTAAAAATTTTTGTACAAACCAATAACCCGGATCTTTCTTATGCGACTATTATTAATTGAGGAAGGATAAAAGAATTTATACCTTTGTAGAACCAAGCTTTCACGGGTACAAGTTTATCTCCCTTTGATCCTTCACGTTCTTCTTCAAATTCACCGATTAGATTCCACGGATCAATGTTAGCTCCCCAAGTGTTGAGCCTCTAGAAGTGATCCACCAAGAGATCTATGAATTAAAGAAGTGGATCTTGGTTTCTCTAAACCATGGGTGGCTAGCCCTAATTCTCTCTCTCTCTCTCTAACTCTTAGATCTAGAGAATTATGGAGTACTCTCTCTAATCTAATGAAAGAGTGTGTAACCTTGATCTATGATAAGACTCGTCTTATTTATAGATCTAGTCAACCCTCCTAAACTATTTAGGATTAGGGTTTTAATTTAATTCCCAATTTAATTAGGAACTAAATTAATTTATTACAATTCCTAAACCATTTAGGAACTTAATTATTTAATAATGAGAGTACTTCTTATTAATTAATTACTAAACCATTTAGTAACTTAATTAATTATTATAATTGTAATTCCTAAACTATTTAGGAACTTTAATTATTTAATAATAATATTATTACTTATTAATTAATTACTAAACCATTTAGTAACTTAATTAATTATTATAATTATAATTCCTAAACTATTTAGGAACTTAATTATTTAATAATATTATTATTACTTATTAATTAATTCCTAAACCATTTAGGAACTAAATAATAATACTAGTAATAATAATAATAATAAGATTCCTCTTATTAATTTATAATTAGTATTTCTAAAATACTGAATTATAAATATTAAGCAATTTAATTTATTCTATCAACATAGTATAAATTAAATATACTTAATTTATTATTACAATTATGCCATCCACTTCTAAAATAAATATTACTCTTTTGCGGTGTGACCCTTTAGGTTCTCCATATTAAACCGGTTGTATAATAAATAAATTAGAACAATTCTAATTCATTTATTACGAATTAACTCTTTAATTCAGAATAAATAATTATTCCACAATAAGGGTAAGCCCCCTTAGCGATTAGTCGACTTTCCAGATAATATAGATTTCAACATTTAATCGTAAAAGAACCTTTCAGCAAATAGTTACCGTACAATTCAATCCTTCTACCACACAATGTCCCAATCAAATATAAGACACGAAATTTCTGTCAAGTCTTATTTATTTGATTATATGCATTTCAATTCACAAATACACAACTCTAGTTAATGTAAATTAGAAACTCCTTTCTAATTCCATTCAACCCTGGCCAGGGATTTCTGAGTTGTCACTTATTGAATCGCATAGGACATTCTCTCCCTTTACTGGAAGTGGTAGATCCTTTGTTGACCATTCATCTATCTCCATGTGTACCTTATTATACTCAAGCACATCCTTTGATATACCAATAGGTCTTAAGGAATATGTCAAAGTATAACTTAGTACACACAAGATACTAAGATGATCTCAAGTCTAAGGATCACTTGTACGACTATCACATAAGGAACTCCTATTGACAGACGAGTAAAACTCCATTAGGTGTTCCTTGAGTGAGTCACGTTCAGTGAACTTATTCTCTAATAAGCACCTACATACTTGCTTTAGTGTCTCTACACAAATGATTATGAGATCAATCATCCTCTTCATAAGAGCAAACATAGTATGTACCAATCTATCCGGATCTACTAATCCCCTTTTTAGTGATCCAACGATTAGGAACAATTTTAGTTTTGAGCTATCTTGAATTTAGATCTCATTAGCATGATTCTCATCATGGTTCTAAAAGCATTGCTCGAAAACTATGGGTTTATCCATTTGATTAATTCAAGTAATTAATCATGAATAAAGAAATGCCTTGATACTTTTATTAATAAATGAACAAGATTACAAAGTATATGCTTATCACATCAAATGTGATTGGCTTGAGGGCATACTACTTTCAATCTCCCACTTGCACTAAAGCCAATCGCCCACTTGCACTAAAGCCAATCGCCCTTTGGTATCCCTATACCATTCTTCTCTAAGTGGCGTACAAATTGCTTAGTAAATGCTTTAGTTAATGGATCTGTAATGTTGTTCTAAGAGTCTTCCATCTTTATGGTGTCGTCTCCTTTTCAATGATTCATCTAATCATATAAAAGTGCCGCAACACATGTTTGGATTTCAGATGAGACCTAGGTTCCTTGGCGAATTAAACTCCTTTAATGTTAGGAACCATTATAAGTTCTGTAAAGAACTTGTTTAACCAAACAATCACTTTTACAGCTTCACTTATAGTTATTTACTATGTCTTTGTCACTAAATCAACAACTATTTACTGTTTAGAACTTTTCCAACTCACTGCAGCACCGTTCATGGTAATCATATTACCTGAAACGGATATGTTGTTATCTTGGTTAGTCTGAAGAAACTTGAGTTTGTTAAACCCTCTAGTTTTATATCAGACCCATCATTAGAAACACTTTTCTAATATTCTTCTCCAAAATTGAACTGATATCTGCTTATTATATATAAGCAATATCAAGTCTAGTACATTTCAACGAATCAATGTACGTCCATTGGGTTAAGCCGAGCATCCTTTATGATCTATCTCTATAGACCTTTATCCTAAATAGAATGTTAGGACGCTTCTCCCAAGTCCTTAATGGAGAAGTTTTAGATAACCACATCTTTACTGATTGTAGCATCGGTATGTCATTCCTTATTGATATTATATCAACATATAATACTAGGAATGTCACAGTGCTCCCATTAACCTTTGTACATACTTGGTTCATCCTTATATTTGATAAAATCAAACTCTTTTGATTGTCTCATCAAAACGGATGTTCCATCTTCGAGAAACTTGCACCAATCCATAATTGGATCGTTGTAACTTACATACTTGATTCGCTCCATCTGTATGGAGATAAATCCTCTTGGTTGTATCATACATACATCCCTTTGTATAGTAAGTTGTAACTGCAAGTAAAATCCGAATGGATATATGCATTTTCACTAGTGAAAAATTTCATCTTAGTCAACTCATTGACCTTGTTTGAAATTTTTTTACCACTAGTTAGGTCTTATAGGTCTCCACCTAGCCATCTGCTTTAGTCTTTCTCCAAAGACCCATTTCAGATTTTATGGTCATCAGCCATTTCTCTTGAGTATCTAATACTCATACCTCATCGTATATATCTGGATCATCATCCACTATGATGCGTGATAAGTAGGTTTTATACCTACTATTTCGATACCAACTTGCTTTAACTTTCGCTTGTTCTCATTAGTTTTTATTACTTTTCATGCGTTTACGTCTCTTTTGTAGGTTTCATGCTCCATAGCTTATTATTGGCCATTTTCGCCTTTTTGTGGACAAACCGGCGTGTTTTGGACTAGAACTTGTGCGGGGAGGAAGAATTGCAATTTTTGGGACAAAAGTGGCTCAATGCGGGAGTGATATGCGTGATGAACGGGTGCAGCAGAAAAGATGGCACAGAGTCCAAGACTGGTGCACGGCGCAGCTGCGCCGCAATCCTTCACAAACCCTGCGCAGCTGCGCAGTAGCTCTACAAGCTGTTCGACTGGTGCACGGCGCAGCTGCGCCGCATTCCTTCGCATTTGCTGCGCAGCTGCGCAACACCGCTGATGCCTCTGTGACTGCCGTGAGGCGCAGCTGCGCCCCATTTTAGTACAATCCCGGCGCAGCTGCGCCGGTCCTTCGCTCCAAAAGCTGAGAAGACTTATTTTAAACGAGCCAATTGCAATCTTCTTGCTACAGTGATCGGGCATGAAGCGTTTGAGGCTATATATATCAGTAGTATCAGTCCTAGCCACATATAGAAGAGAGGAGATAGAAAAGCTAGGTCAAAAGGAAGAAGAGAGAGTGCATTGTTCATTTCATTCTTTGTTTTCTTTGTTCTCTCTTGTTCCTTGTGATTTAGCTAGAGTAGTATAGCTTAGAGCTGGGCATTGGACATTTGAAGCATTGTGTCAACCTTGTAACTTCGGATTTGAAGAAGAGAAACCGAGCTTTGCATTTCTTAACTTTGTTTTCTCTTTCTTTTCATTTGTAGCTTCAATGTATGAACATATGTGGATGATGGTTGTTATTTCTATTATGAACTAACTTCTCTTATGGGATTATAATGAAACCTAGGGTTTAGTTCAATTTGTATGCTTCCTTATTTTGGCTAAATGATTATGTATGGATTGTCTAATGTGGTTTATTTTAATTGTTTAAATGCTTGATCATCATTTACCATGTTAACTCACACGAAACCGAGATGGGGAGTGTAAGTTTAGAACCGACCATGTTAGCTTGTGTTCATGATTTCACATGACGTTGTATTGCATGATTCGTGCTAAGGATAGACATATCCGAAGCACCGCACGTAGTCTTTTGAAAACCTGTGCTTAAACCCGTTTTTCTCTAGGTCACATAGACATATAGTGATTTATTTAACTTGGGTGTTCTTTCCCGTTCTGTTGCCCTTTGGGTCGGATCTGGGTTGGATATGGGTATGATGCAACGAGAGTTGGTCATACTTTAGTTTCGTGTTTTCGACTAACAATCCGAAATAATCAGTTAGGTTTAACAGGAAGTAGTACAGTTGAATGACGCCCTAGGTGAAGTTATAATCACATACCTCCTTTGTCTGCTAAAATCGTTAATTAATTAGTTGTCGTTAATTTTCATAACTTAAATTCATTTCACAATTCCTTAATTTACTTGATACTGTTTAAAGAAACCAAAATAGTTATAAAGCTGCTGCATGATAGTGTAATAGCTATCCATAGTCCTCGTGGGAACGATACTTTACTTACTTTATATTACTTGTTGACCACGTGCACTTGCGTGTAAGTGTTGATTTGTCATACGCACGGTTTGACACCCAACAATGCGTACCTTATCATCATCATCTATGATGAATCCATACCATTCAGGTATCTTCGGTACTAAACCAGATTTACGACTTGGTTGTGGTACAATAGGTTTATCTACTTGTACAGATTCCTTCACTTGATTTGTAGTGTTTTGTGGTTCTTGAACTTCTTCAAGATCTATTTTACTCCCACTAACCTTTTAAGGAAAAACTCATTTTTCTATAAGGCAGCGTGTTTCAAACAAACACCTTTTAGTTAGTCGGATTATAGAACCCTAAATTTTCTTTAGGATATCCCACAAGTTTACACTTATCAGATCATGTTCCTAGCTTATCTTTGTCAAACCTTTTGACATAAGCTGAACAATTCAAATCTTAACATGCTTAAGACTTGGTTTCCTCTCTATCCATGACTCATACGAAGTCTTAGGGACGGAATTTGAAGGTATCTTATTTAGTAGATATGCGATCGTTTCTAGAGCATAACCTAGAAGGATACTTGAAGATCGGTAATACTCATTATGGATCATCACCATGTCCATACTGTGAGAATACCATTTCGCTTGAGATGATCTAGAAACTTACTGCTTAAGTATTCCCTTCTCGATCTAATCGAAAAACTTTAATACTTTTGGCCTTTAGTTTCTATACTCCACTTTTGAATTCTTTGAACGTTTCAAATGATTTGGATTTGTATTTCATTAAATACATATATCAAAATCTAGAATCATTAGTGAAAGTAATGAATGAATACCCTCCTCTTGCATCTATTGTCATAGGTCCCACACACGACTGTGTGTACCATCTCTAACAACTCTGCAACTAGCTCTCCATGTCCACTAAATGGAGATTT
Organism: Hedera helix; assembly: GCA_947179155.2. Taxonomy (NCBI): domain Eukaryota; kingdom Viridiplantae; phylum Streptophyta; class Magnoliopsida; order Apiales; family Araliaceae; genus Hedera; species Hedera helix. The sequence goes on from OX359266.1 coordinate 26,145,675, forward strand.
AGTCATATTGTCCATGATACAAGATTCACAAGTTATAATTGATTCATAATCAAAATGCTCCAAAAGCCCATCTTTATACAACTTGTTTCGTCTTGTTTCATTAACGTGACCGAGTTAACAGTATTGCATGAAGGTATGATTCATATCATCAATTTACTTTTAGTTTGTTCAAATTGGAATATTTTTCATATAAGTCAAGTATACAAAATCTATTAAGTAATCAACCAGTTCTAAATAAAACATTATCATTATAAACAGAACAACGATTGTTCATTATTATAATGTCAAAAAAACATTCCTTGTCATCACATGGAACTAAAATAATGTTTCTAAGAACTGGAACATAGTGACAACTTACTAACTTAATAGTCTTGCCCGTAGGCAGTGCTAAACTATAAGTTCCCATGGCTAATGCAGCAACATTTGCTTCATTCCCCAGCACATGATTACTTATCATTTGTTTAGCTTTCTACTTCTGCTTAGTCTCTACAACGACTTGCATATGTGAGACCACCATTCAGTATCTAATACCTAAGTAGAACTTGACTTATAGAAAGTTCTATTTCATTATGAACAAATCTATATCTGTAGCTGAAGTTTCACTAAACTTCTTCTACTTAACTACTACAACTCTCTTGTAGTTGTTCTTCCAGTGTCCCAACTTATCGCAATGAAAGCAAACTCCTTTGCCCTCGGGATCACTTTTATTTATGTCCTTTGTTTAGCCTTTCTTTTACCTTCTACTCTTTCTGACTCTTCAGAAATACCTTTGGTCATCTTCCTCCGCTTAGAAGATTCATCTACGAGTAAGACTTTGTTTTTCTAGGAAGGAAAATGACTCTCAACAGTCTTCAACATATTTAAGCAAATCAGTTAAATGACTTCTAGCTTAATAATGTTTGAAGTTCACAACATATTGTGAATTAGAGTCAGTGAGTGACTGCAAGATCGAATCTTGACTCAACTCTCCATCCTTGACAAAACCTGTTGTCCTAATTGATCAATCCAATTGATCATCTTTAGGGCATTTGTCTTTTACTGTAGTGTCATTGGTTATTATAGATCGGAAGAGCTCCTTAGATATCTTATATCTAGTTGACCTACTTTGCTCACCATACAACTATTGAATGTGCAGCAATATAGTAGGTGCATCCATTTTCTCGTGTTGACGTTGTAACTCGATACTTATGGATGTGAGCATGATGCATTGAGCCACCTTTGCATCATCTTGCCATTTAAAATAGCAATCTCTTCCTCAGAGGCTTAGTCTACAACGTTTGTAGTAATTGGCAAATTAAGGACATTTGCTAGCTTTTCAGCATTGAGAACTATTCTCAAATTTATTTAATCAATCCAAACAATTTGGTTCGATTAATTGTTAGCATCCATTATGCTATCCAGTGTTAGTGAATTAAACATAGCAATATTCTTTAAGTGAATTAATAACAACATTAACATGCACTCATTTTATTAATTACCAAAATAAATTAGGTCTTTATTTAAAATGGTGTCTCCCACTATTTTCTTCAAACTATATTACCCTCCTTATATAGTTCGACAAATCTAGTTAAAGATCTGCTAGTGAGAAAAAGATCCTATTGATATAAGTGCAGCCTTGTGTGTGCACAACAAACTATAGTTTATTCAATAGGTAGACAACTCCTTGTCAATTACATCAACATGTAACTCCTTTATATTTTGCCTCTTAGATTATTATGATCATGTGTGTGCATATCCAAATCAAAATTATCTACGTTAAGTAAAACCTAGCACTTCCATATAAGTGAAGAGAAAAATACTTCCCTTGTGTGTGCACAACAAAACAGTAATGTTCAATTCTTTTATAAGCATCAAATGTGATAAAACAACATCTCAAATAATCGATATAAGCCTTGTGTGTGCACAACAAACGTATATTGACTATTTGATACTCTATCGTTTTATCATGCTAGAAGGCGACGTACGATATTTTGATAAATATCTTTGAACGTTACAACTTAATATTATGAGTAGTAGAATAAATAAATTAGAACAATTCTAATTTTATTTAATTGAATTAAACTCTTTTAATTCATGAATTAAACATTTTAATTCATTTTATAAATAATATTTATTCTACATCATGAGGGGTTTGTTAATATTAATTGTCTCATCTTGTTTAGCGCGCATGCACATATATATATAAAATACGCGTCATATTAATTAACATGCGAAGCATGTTTGATAATATATAATATATATAAATAAGCATGCACATATAGAATACTATATTCTACTTGGATTGATTATGGACTTTTATTCTAGTTTGGTTTATTCGAGCCACCAAATAAACCAATTGGTCAAACCTAGGGTGCAAGAATAAATTAAATTAAATGTAACTATTACATTTAAATTCGGGCTCCATTACAAACGAGTCTTCCTGCGTTCCTTGCTTCTTTGCTCCAATTCTTCAAAATAATTATAATTATTCATATTACAAATTATTTACAATAAATAGAAACCTTGATCAACAGTCAAGGGGAAGTACATAGGAGGGAGATAGAATTATACATAAGAAAAATTAGAAAGACGAGGTATGCAGACCCCATTTATTAAAACTCATTCATTCATGCATTTAATTAAAATTAAATCCAATCACATTGGTCAATAGTCCATAATCAATCCCATTTATTATCATATATATCAACATATATATTAATAAATAATATTCATCTCATGAATTAAATAAAACATTTCATATATGTATTGGTATCATTTAATGGGCAATTTAAAGTTGCATGAAATCTAATTTCATATTTAAAATAAACATTTTTTTTTAATTATAAAATTATTTTAAAATAAACTATTTATTTTTATTATTTTAAAATTATCCAAAATAAACTCTTTTATTTTGAAATTTTAAAATCTGAACAAATTATCAAACTGTTTGGTTAATTAATATATATATTATAAATATATCATATATATATTAATAATATATATATATATATATATATATATTTAATCGGTAATACAATATATATATATATATATATATATATGGTACAAATCCGAAAGTGGCGTATCATTCACCAAAACCAAAAAGTTACTTGATTTCACAGAAAACCGTGCAGCTCCAAATCAGTGTTTTAATTGGTTTTGTTTGCTTTGTAAAGTGACACTCAATTCGGTACAAAGTAGTCTGCTTTACCTCTTTTCGGGACAAAGTTGGTATTCATATAACACAACGTGCGGCCACAGTACACACACACACACACACATATATATATATATATATATATATATATATATATATATATATATATATATATATATATATATTACAAAACCAAATTGTTGCCTTATTAGTGACATCCAAATCCGAAACTTACTTTATCAATATAATAGATGTAATATATCATATATATTATATATCAAAACAATGGCTGCTTCACCTTTTTTCATCAAAACGTGATAATTATTTCGGATCAAAGCTATATATATATATATATATATATATATATATATAATCCGAAATTTAGAATGCTTTTCGGTACAGTCATTCAAAATTTGGTACACTTCAACTCGGCAATCACTTTCGGCATTAAAAAAAAAAATTTATACAACAAATAATGCCCAATAAATTATTCTAAAAGCATACCCATACATATATAAAATCTAAACAATTAATAATTCGCATAAGTTTGGCTCTGATGCCACTGTTGGTTTGAAAAAATTATGGCATACATATAATCAAATTATATAAGCGCAACGGAAGCAATAAAAATCAGATTTTAAAAATTTTTGTACAAACCAATAACCCGGATCTTTCTTATGCGACTATTATTAATTGAGGAAGGATAAAAGAATTTATACCTTTGTAGAACCAAGCTTCCACGGGTACAAGTTCATCTCCCTTTGATCCTTCACGTTCTTTTTCAAATTCACCGATTAGATTCCACGGATCAATGTTAGCTCCCCAAGTGTTGAGCCTCTAGAGGTGATCCACCAAGAGATCTATGAATTAAAGAAGTGGATCTTGGTTTCTCTAAACCATGGGTGGCTAGCCCTAATTCTCTCTAACTCTTATATCTAGAGAATTATGGAGTACTCTCTCTAATCTAATGAAAGAGTGTGTAACCTTGATCTATGATAAGACTCCTCTTATTTATAGATCTAGTCAACCCTCCTAAACTATTTAGGATTAGGGTTTTAATTTAATTCCCAATTTAATTAGGAACTAAATTAATTTATTACAATTCCTAAACCATTTAGGAACTTAATTATTTAATAATGAGAGTACTTCTTATTAATTAATTACTAAACCATTTAGTAACTTAATTAATTATTATAATTGTAATTCCTAAACTATTTAGGAACTTTAATTATTTAATAATAATATTATTACTTATTAATTAATTACTAAACTATTTAGTAACTTAATTAATTATTATAATTATAATTCCTAAACTATTTAGGAACTTAATTATTTAATAATATTATTATTACTTATTAATTAATTCCTAAACCATTTAGGAACTAAATAATAATACTAGCAATAATAATAATAATAAGATTCCTCTTATTAATTTATAATTAGTATTTCTAAAATACTGAATTATAAATATTAAGCTATTTAATTTATTCTATCAACATAGTATAAATTAAATATACTTAATTTATTATTACAATTATGTCATCCACTTCTAAAATAAATATTACTCTTTTGCGGTGTGACCCTTTAGGTTCTCCATATTAAACCGGTTGTATAATAAATAAATTAGAACAATTCTAATTCATTTATTACGAATTAACTCTTTAATTCAGAATAAATAATTATTCCACAATAAGGGTAAGCCCCCTTAGCGATTAGTCGACTTTCCAGATAATATAGATTTCAACATTTAATCGTAAAAGAACCTTTCAGCAAATAGTTACCGTACAATTCAATCCTTCTACCACACAATGTCCCAATCAAATATAAGACACGAAATTTCTGTCAAGTCTTATTTATTTGATTATATGCATTTCAATTCACAAATACACAACTCTAGTTAATGTAAATTAGAAACTCCTTTCTAATTCCATTCAACCCTGGCCAGGGATTTCTGAGTTGTCACTTATTGAATCGCATAGGACATTCTCTCCCTTTACTGGAAGTGGTAGATCCTTTGTTGACCATTCATCTATCTCCATGTGTACCTTATTATACCCAAGCACATCCTTTGATATACCAATAGGTCTTAAGGAATATGTCAAAGTATAACTTAGTACACACAAGATACTAAGATGATCTCAAGTCTAAGGATCACTTGTACGACTATCACATAAGGAACTCCTATTGACAGACGAGTAAAACTCCATTAGGTGTTCCTTGAGCGAGTCACGTTCAGTGAACTTATTCTCTAATAAGCACCTACATACTTGCTTTAGTGTCTCTACACAAATGATTATGAGATCAATCATCCTCTTCATAAGAGCAAACATAGTATGTACCAATCTATCCGGATCTACTAATCCCCTTTTTAGTGATCCAACGATTAGGAACAATTTTAGTTTTGAGCTATCTTGAATTTAGATCTCATTAGCATGATTCTCATCATGGTTCTAAAAGCATTGCTCGAAAACTATGGGTTTATCCATTTGATTAATTCAAGTAATTAATCATGAATAAAGAAATGCCTTGATACTTTTATTAATAAATGAACAAGATTACAAAGTATATGCTTATCACATCAAATGTGATTGGCTTGAGGGCATACTACTTTCAATACTTTGACATATTCCTTAAGACCTATTGGTATATCAAAGGATGTGATTGGGTATAATAAGGTACAAATGGAGATAGATGAATGATCAACAAAGGATCTACCACTTCCAGTAAAGGGAGAGAATGTCCTATACGATTCAATAAATGACAACTCAGAAATCCCTGGCCAGGGTTGAATGGAATTAAAAAGGAGTTTCTAATTTACATTAACTAGAGTTGTGTATTTGTGAATTGAAATGCATATAATCAAATAAATAAGACTTGACAGAAATTTCGTGTCTTATATTTGATTGGGACATTGTGTGGTAGAAGGATTTGATTGGGACATTGTGTGGTAAAAGGATTGAATTGTACGGTAACTATTTGCTGAAAGGTTCTTTTACGATTAAATGTTGAAATCTATATTATCTAGAAAGTCGACTAATCGCTAAGGGGGCTTACCCTTATTGTGGAATAATTATTTATTCTGAATTAAAGAGTTAATTCGTAATAAATGAATTAGAATTATTCTAATTTATTTATTATACAACCGGTTTAATATGGAGAACCTAAAGGGTTACACCGCAAAAGAGTAATATTTATTTTAGAAGTGGATGTCATAATCGTAATAATAAATTAAGTATATTTAATTTATACTATGGTGATAGAATAAATTAAATAGCTTAATATTTATAATTTAGTATTTTTGAAATACTAATTATAAATTAATAAGAGGAGTCTTATTATTATTATTATTATTATTATTATTACTATTATTATTACTACTAGAATTATTATTTAGTTCCTAAATGGTTTAGGAATTAATTAATAAGTAGTAATATTATTATTAAATAATTAAGTTCCTGAATAGTTTTGGAATTATAATTATAATAATAATTAATTAAGTTACTAAATGGTTTAGTAATTAATTAATAAGAAGTACTCTCATTATTAAATAATTAAGTTCCTAAATGGTTTAGGAATTGTAATTAATTAATTTAGTTCCTAATTAAATTGGGAATTAAATTAAAACCCTAATCCTAAATAGTTTAGGAGGGTTGACTAGATCTATAAATAAGAGGAGTCTTATCATAGATTAAGGTTACACACTCTTTCATTAGATTAGAGGGAGTACTCCATAATTCTCAAGATCTAAGAGTTAGAGAGAGAGAGAGAGAATTAGGGCTAGCCACCCATGGTTTAAAGAAACCAAGATCCACTTCTTTAATTCATAGATCTGTTAGTGGATCACCTCTATAGGCTCAACACTTGGGAAGCTAATATTGATCCGTGGAATCTTATCGGTGAATTTGAAGAAGAACATGATGAATTAAAGGGAGATAAACTTGTACCCGTGGAAGCTTGGTTCTACAAAGGTATAAATTCTTTTATCCTTTCTCAATTAATAATAGACGCATAAGAAAGATCCGGGCTATTGGTTTGTACAAAAATTTTAAAATCTAATTTTCTTGCTTTCGTTGCGCTTATATAATTTGATTATATGTATGCCATAATTTTTGCAAACCAACAACTCTCGCATTTAATACGATGCGTACAACGGACACAATACTTCATTTAAGGAAAGCTGCTATTTGATTCGTTATTTCCTTTAAATTTGCAAACAAACATCATTTAGAGTCATATTACTTTGTTAAACCTTGGTCAGCCTCAAAAGGAACAATCATATCACCCTCGCAATTAAAACGATACGTACAAAGCACACAAGTCTTTGTTTAAGAATACTCGCTATTTGTTTCGTTATTTTCTATAAATTTGCAAACAAATAGGTGACTTAGAGTCATATTACTTCGTTCTACTTTTGTTGGCCTCAAAAGGAGCAATCTTACAACTCTCGCATTTAATACGATGCGTACAAGGGACACAATACTTCATTTAAGGAAACTTTCTATTTGATTTGTTATTTCCTCTAAATTTGCAAACAAATATATGATTTAGAGTCATATTACTTCGTGAAACCTTGGTTAGCCTTAAAAGGAACAATCCCATCACCCTTGCATGTAAAACGATACGTACAAAGCACACAAGTCTTCGTTTAAGAATACTCGCTATTTGTTTCGTTATTTTCGATAAATTTGCAAACAAATAGGTGACTTAGAGTCATATTACTTCGTTCTACTTTCGTTGGCCTCAAAAGGAGCAATCCTATCACTCTCGTATTTAATACGATGTGTACAGCGGACACAATACTTCATTTAGGGAAACTTGCTATTTGATTCGTTATTTCCTCTAATTGTGCGAACAAATAGATGATTTAGAGTCATATTACTTCGTTAAACCTTGGTTAGCCTCAAAAGGAACAATCATATCACCCTCGCAATTAAAACGATACGTACAAAGCACACAAGTCTTTGTTTATGAATACTCGCTATTTGTTTCGTTATTTTCTATAAATTTGCAAACAAATAGGTGACTTAGAGTAATATTACTTCGTTCTACTTTAGTTGGCCTTAAAAGGAGCAATCCTATCACTCTCGCATTTAATACGATGCGTACGACGGACACAATACTTCATTTGAGGAAACTTGCTATTTGATTCATTATTTCCTCTAAATTTGCAAACAAATAGATGATTTAGAGTCATATTACATCGTTAAACCTTGGTTAGCCTCAAAAGGAACAATCCTATGACCCTCGCATTTAAAACGATATGTACAAAGCACACAAGTCTTCGTTTAAGAATACTCGCTATTTGTTTCGTTATTTTCTCTAAATTTTCAAAGAAATAGGTGATTTACAGTCATGTTAATTCGCTCTACTTTCGTTGGCCTCAAAAGGAGCAATCATATCACTCTCATATTTAATACGATGCGTACAATTGACACAATACTTCATTTAAGGAAACTTATTATTAAATTCTTTAGTTCCTCAAATTGTGCGAACAAATAGATGATTTAGAGTCATATTACTTCGTTAAACCTTGGTTAGCCTCAAAAGGAACAATCCTATTACCCTCGCATTTAAAACGATACGTACAACACCCAGAAGTCTTCGTTTAAGAGTACTCGCTATTTGTTTCGTTATTTTCTCTAAATTTTCAAAGAAATAGATGACTTAGAGTCATGTTACTTCGCTCTACTTTCGTCGGCTTCAAAAGGAGCAATGCTATCACTCTCGCATTTAAAACGATGTGTTCAATGGACACAATATATCATTTAAGGAAACTTGCCATTTGATTCGTTATTTCCTCTAAATTTGCAAACAAATAGATGATTTAGAGGCATATTACTTCTTAAACTTTGGTTAGCCTCAAAAGGAACAATCTTATCACCCTCGCATTTAAAACGATACGTACAAAGCACACAAGTCTTCGTTTAAGAATACTCGCTATTTGTTTCGTTATTTTCTCTAAATTTGCAAACAAATAGGTGACTTAGAGTCATATTACTTTGTTCTACTTTCGTTGGCCTCAAAAGGAGCAATCCTATCTCTCTCCCATTTAATACGATGCGTACAATGGACACAATACTTCATTTAAGAAAACTTGCTATTTGATTCGTTATTTCCTCTAAATTTGCGAACAAATAGATGAGTTAGAGTCATATTACTTCGCTAAACCTTGGTTAGCCTCAAAAGGAAAAATCCTATCACCCTTGCATGTAAAACGATACGTACAAAGCACACAAGCCTTCGTTTAAGAATACTCGCTAATTGTGTCGTTATTTTCTCTAAATTTGTAAACAAATAGGTGACTTAGAGTCATATTAGTTCGTTTTACTTTCGTTGGCCTCAACATGAGTAATCCTATCACTCTCGCATTTAATACGATGCGTACAATGGATACAATACTTCATTTAAGGAAACTTGCCATTTGATTCGTTATTTCCTCTAATTGTGCGAACAAATAGATGATTTAGAGTCATATTACTTCGTTAAACCTTGGATAGCCTCAAAAGGAACAATCCTGTCACCATCTCATTTAAAACGATACGTACAAAGCCCACAAGTCTTCGTTTAAGAATACTTGCTATTTGTTTCTATATTTTCTATAAATTTGCAAACAAATAGGTGATTTAGAGTCATATTACTTTGTTCTACTTTCTTTGGCCTCTAAAGGAGCAATCCTATCAAAAAGCATGCGTACAATGGTCACAATACTTCATTTAAGGAAACTTGCTATTTGATTCGTTATTTCCTCTAATTGTGCGAACAAATAGATGATTTAGAGTCATATTACTTCGTTAAACCTTGGTTAGCCTCAAAAGGAACAATCATATCACCCTCGCAATTCAAACGATACGTACAAAGCACACAAGTCTTTTTTAAAGAATACTCAGTATTTGTTTCATTATTTTCTATAAATTTGCAAACAAATAGGTGACTTAGAGTCATATTAGTTCATTGTACTTTCGTTGGCCTCAAAAGGGGCAATCCTGTCACTCTCGCATTTAATACGATGCGTAACGAACACAATACTTCATTGAAGGAAACTTGCTATTTCATTCGTTATCTCCTCTAAATTTGCAAACAAATAGATGATATACAGTCATATTACTTCGTTAAACCTTGGTTAGCCTAAAAAGGAACAATCCTATCACCCTCGCATTGAAAACGATACGTGCAACGCCCAGAAGTCTTCGTTTAAGAGTACTTGCTATTTGTTTCGTTATTTTCTCTAAATTTTAAAAGACATAGGTGACTTAGAGTCATATTAGTTCGTTTTATTTTCGTTGGCCTCAACAGGAGTAATCCTATCACTCTCGCATTTAATATGATGCGTACAATGGACATAATACTTCATTTAAGGAAACTTGCTATTTGATTCGTTATTTCCTCTAATTGTGCGAACAAATACATAATTTAGAGTCATATTACTTTTTTAAAACTTGGTTAGCCTCAAAAGGAACAATCATATCACCCTCGCAATTCAAACGATACGTATAAAGCACACAAGTCTTTTTTGAAGAATACTCGCTATTTGTTTCGTTATTTTCTATAAATTTGCAAACAAATAGGTGACCTAGAATCATATTACTTCGTTGTACTTTTGTTGGCCTCAAAAGGAGCAATCCTATCACTCTCGCATTTAATACGATGCGTACAACGGAGACAATTCTTCATTTAAGGAAACTTGCAATTTGATTCGTTATTTTCTCTAAATTTGCAAACAAATAAATGATTTAGAGTCATATTACTTCGTTAAACCTTGGTTAGCCTCAAAAGGAATAATCCTATCACCCTCGCATTTAAAACGATACATACATCGCCCAGAAGTCTTCATTTAAGAGTACTCGCTATTTGTTTCGTTATTTTCTCTAAATTTGTAAAAAAATAGGTGACTTAGAGTCATGTTACTTCGTCCAACTTTCGTTGACTTCAAAAGGAGCAATGCTATCATTCTCGCATTTAAAACGACGCGGTCAACAGACACAATACTTCAATATAGGAAACTTGCCATTTGATTCGTTATTTCCTCTAAATTTGCAAAGAAATAGTTGATTTAAAGTCATAATACTTAGTTAAACTTTGGTTTGCCTCAAAAGGAATAATCCTATCAACCTCGCATTTAAAACGATACGTCCAAAGCACACAAGTCTTCGTTTAAGAATACTTGCTATTGGTTTCGTTATTTTCAATAAATTTGCAAACAAATAGGTGACTTAGAGTCATATTACTTCGTTCTACTTTCGTTGGTCTCAAAAGGAGCAATCCTATCACTCTCGCGTTTCATACGATGCGTACAATGGAGACAATAATTCATTTAAGGAAACTTGCTATTTGATTCGTTATTTCCTCTAAATTTGCAAACAAATAGATGATTTAGAGTCATATTACTTCGTTAAACCTTGGTTAGCCTCAAAAGGAACAATCCTATGACCCTTGTAATATCCTGAATATTTATAGCACTTATAAATATGATATTAAATGACTAAAGTAATTGTAAAGTTAATTTCGAGGACGAAATTCCTGTAAGTTGGGTTGAATGTAATATCCCAAATATTTTTCAAAGTGATCTAACAAGATTTAAGCAAAGGTTGTCAATTCAAAACCTAAGATCGATTTCTCAAGCATACCTTGAGTTATCTTAAAGAATATATACGACTCGAAACTACGATCGTATATAACAAAGAGGTTAAACTGTTTAACCTAAACTATGTGTTATGTGATTAGTAAAGCTTGAATCGGGCTTTTAAATGAGTTATGTGAATTATCTATGTGTAGGATTTTGTATTTTGGTTCAAGTAGTTAACCTTAACACTTATTAAAAATCAGAAGTCAATTTAAGACAAAAACCTAAATTGGAAAAAGAGTTAAAACCTAAACCCTAACCCTAGGGTCTAAACCCTAGGAAATAACCTAGGCCCTCGAGCAAAATGTGAAGGTCAAATTGACATTCCGTTTAAGGATTCAACCTTCCCACGATTTAAAAATACGTAACAGTCAATAAAAGTTTTTCTCGAAAAACGTGTAAAAGCACTATTCACGAGGTGACGTTTTTCATTCGTTTGACTGTTTCTTTCATTTGTAGGACTTCTTACATTTCACAACATAGTGATAATATGAGGTTTAGATGCCAGGGAATCAATAAAATTTTCTGGGGAAAAAGACGAAAAAGACGCGATTTACGAGAAAACGTTTGTCGTCTTTTTGAACGTTCTTTTCAACGTTTGGACTTTTTCCATTTCACGATATAGCATTTATACGGGGAATAGATACCAGGGAGCCACTGATATTTTTCCTAAAATAAAACGTAAAACGCTCTTCAAACGAAAACGTTTTCCGTTTTTGATCAAACCGTTGATGGATACAGTGTTTGTATGCTACACCGGTGCGTAATAAGCAATAAAAGATTTTTCTCGAAAAGTGTGTCGGGAATAAAACGAAATAGGGAAAAGACGAAAATAAATATTATTTTTGACTTTTTGGTCTTCTAACCATTTTCTGAGAAATGGTCGCCAAAAACACTATTCACCGAAAAACGTGCCAAGTCTTTTGGACTTTTCACTTTACAGAAAAGTGTTTATTCGGAACAAAACTCAGTAATATCAAAATTTTAAATCAGTATAAGTTAACCATTTAGTTGGAATCAGACTGTTATATAATTAAACTGGTAATTCATCCGTATTGTTTTCATCAAACGGAACATGAGATAGGTTAACATTAAATTTGAATAATCAAATTTATCAGATTAATACCTAATTATATTATTCCATCATAATTAGTGTCTAGAATGAAAGAAATTTATCAATCACGTCGCCCGGTAGGTGTATTTGGGAAAAATACACGGAAGATTATCCGAGATTAATTCAAGAAAAACTTCGAGGGTCAGACGAGACATCATATTAATACTGTATGATGTATTTTATGAATAAAATATGTATAACTAATTAAAACTTAAATTACTAATGCGAAATATTTTAAATTAATCGCACGCGATTTATCCGATATACAGAAGTCGGAAGAAAGAGCTCACCATGCTTGCTTTGGAAGCTAAAAGAAGTGTGTTGGAGAAGCTTTGTTAAGCTTGTTCAAGAACCTTGGTCCTAATGACCAAAATACCCTAACTTTGAAAGTCCTATAAATAGAAGGCTTAAGTTCATTAGTTCTTTACCATTTTGAAAGCTAAAGAGCAAATATAGAGAGAGTTCTTGTGAGACAAGAATCGATTGCAAAGAAATAGTTAAAGCTTGCAATAATAAAAGGTACGATTCTTAATCGTTATTATGCTTAAAGTTTTATTTTATTGATGAGGCTCAAGAACATAAGTCGTAGCCATGTACGATTTTTCGTTCTCCGTGTTCCTTATGACTTGAGCAAGTCGTTGTTATGTCAAATTTCATTTCATAGTTTAAAGTTCAAGAACATACGTCGTATCCATGTACGGTTTATCCGTTCTCCGTGTTCTTCGTATGTTCTGGAGTATTATTATAAATTGTTATAATTAAGTAAACAAGTCGTTATAATGACCAAATTTTGTCAATTATAAAGTGTTATAATCACATATGTAAGCAGTTATAATGCTCAAATTATTTCAAGTATGAAATCCAAAAGCTCAAGAACATAAGTCGTTACCATGTACGATTTTTCGTTCTTCGTGTTCTTCGTGTGTTCTTGAGCAAAAGTCATAATTTCTACATAAGTAGGTTTATTATTTGATAATTTAGTGTTATGGGATGATGAAACATGATGGCCTTGCTAAATAATGCTTGTGGCATCAAGTTTTAGTAGTCGAAACGAAGAACGATGAAACTTTGTTCTTCGTGTTCTTCGTGTTCTTGAGAAAAAGTCATGAAATCTTATATAAGTAGGTTTATGATTTTTTTATTTTTATGTTATGAAGTGATACGAAGTGTTAGAACATGTTATCTTAGCAAATTAATGCTTGAGGTATCATGTTTTGCCAATCGGATCAAGGAAAGTTAAGTCTAATATACTAGCAGAATATTTTTGGTAATTTACGAAAATTTAATGTCTGAATATGCCTTAGAAACCTAAATGAAAGTTGTAGATAATGAAATTCTAAGCAATTTAGACTCAAGAATCACTCAAAAATGTTTTTGTATGACAAAGTTATGGCTGTCGCAATAAAATAGGTCGAAGCTGAATTTTTTTTAAGGACCATTCGGATCCTAGCACTAAATTTTGAGATTTTGAGTTCGCCACTTAACGAAATGATTCCACCAATGAAAATAGTCTATTTAAGTTATTCTAAGACTTATTTAAAAGGAAAATTTGATAAACTAACATTCGGGGTCGCGTAACCCTTTTTGTAGGCGTTTAACGATTTCCCGGGAAACCCTAAAACATGGTTTTAAGGCAAGTCTTCTAACTCTTGCTATGTGCTACTTGTGTAGTATTGTTAAAATGATAAATGATATGTGTAATGTCATGTTATTATGTAATAGATGATATGTGAAGTCTTTAACTGATGTTTACAAGCCTTCTAACTGTTATGTTTTATGTTTACGATTTACGAACATGATTTATACACTTTGTGTGTCAATGTGATATAAATTGTTGGAACGTGAGTTATATGTGATATTAAATGGAGAATTATGTTCAGTCAATGCATGTTAAAGTTTATATGAAAGCATAAACTGCGTATGTGCTGTATGTTAGACTTGCTGAGCCGTCGTGCTCATTCTTGCGAAATAAAACCTTATTTGCAGATTAAAGATGAACGTTAAGAAGATCATGAACTTAAAGATGCAGCATAGATTAGGTTTTCATGTAAATTGATTGTATTTGTATATGTTATAATGACTGTTGTAATACGAACAAACAAACATGTAACCGAATATTGAATGAATGATATAAATAATTATCATCAGAATGTTGTTATGTCTTTATTTTGATATAACCTAGAATTGTTAAGACTTAACATAGTATTGATAATGATCTACTTATCTGGATGAGGATCGGTAAATAACTTGTGAGTGTTGTACATCTGAGACAGGACTAAGCGATGTTGACTGGTCAAATCCATCGTTAAGGTTCCTCGGACCCAGGTATAACTCGTTATTACTATTCTGAATACCATATAAGTAGGATTATTGATATGAAGAGATATCACTATAAACAAATATGTTTCGAATGAGGGTTTTAACTAGTTGGGTAATGTTCTGTACGGAAAGAGAATTTTGCACCGGACAAAGATCCAACCATTTGTCACGGATAAAGATGCAAACATTTATCACGGGTGAAGATACAAACATTCACCGCGGGATTCTTTGTTCCCAAGAGCCGTCCTAATGATTTAATGCCGTGGATGTTGAAACATGTAAAGTTATAGAATATTTAAATCCTAAGGTTAAAATTAGACCGTTATATATGGTTTTATCCATTTATACGGATGAAATACAAGTTGATACTTGTATACTTATGAGACTGTGATCAAGTTAAGATCCAGGGACAAAGTTAAGAAAAATTTTAATGTATAGTCTAAGATAAGACTAATTCAACCAATATGATTATGGGATCATTGGTTAAGTCGATAGATGTACGAAATTAATGCACAAGGTCTGCCGCATCCAAAGCGCGGGGATTTTGGGGGCGTTACAGTTGGTATCAGAGCAGTGGATTATAGTTTTGAGGTAACAAGTACCTTGGAGTATAATCTGATGGATTAAAAAGAAATGGACTTGTGAAGAGTCCGTATATAATTAAAAGATATGCATAAATCTTACTAAATCTTAATACATAAAAATTATTATGTGAAAGAAATATAATGAATAAAGATAAACTCTTTACGAGAATATCTGAAGTTAAATAGACTCATAAAGAGTTCTCAAAGCAAGTAATAAGATAAAATAATCTTATTGGTTTTTGTGTGAAACTATTTCATCAGAATGAAATGGTAAGTTTGGTATTATGTGTAATTATACCTAAGAAAATAGATGAGTAAACTCATAAGGAATGTAAATGATGAAGGAATGAATTAAGAAAAGAAAGTGACTAAAATAGTTATAGAACGATTAGGGATTTCAATTGAAAACTCATATTAGTAAAACTGAGTAGAACGACTCTCTTGTATGGGAAAGAGTTTGATATGCTTCAGAGAACCGATCTAACTACACTATTGGTATGAATGATTCATGGTTAGTGTTCTCAAAGTGGGTTACACACTGAATGAAATCATTTAAGGATAGTGTTGATGAGACGGGGAACTTATTCATTAGTTCTTGGGTGGAGGAATAACTCAGTTTGCTATATTGATAAGTAAATTAAAATCTTGTGTCAAACTCTTCTTTGTATATATTTTGAGAAGGTGATTCTTTTCTCATATGTATATTGACTAGTTAGTAGTTGTTACGTCATAACTATAGTTTTAAAAATATTTGTATGTTAGTTACTGAGCGAACGAACCTTGTTATGGACTTGGGCTATGATATGTTAGTCGAACCGACTTGTGAGATGCGGCTACGATTTGTCTATTCAGTGCGATATTGATCAGTACCAATGTGCGCTGAGACATTTCAATTCCGTGTTTATGAGAAGGGGAACTAATATATTTGTTTGTAGTTGGTTTAATACAACCAATCAGTTTACTATATTACTATATATTTGCAAAACTTGTGTTATGGTTAGAGAATAATGGAAAAGATAGAGGATTGATGGTATTTCAAAAAATCTTCTAGCTATGCTAGATCTTCATGGTTATATTCGCACTTGTGTGCCTTTGAAAAGAGTGGTTCACTAGTTGAACTGGAAATTTTTGTTAGTTCTTCACTAGCTATGTTATTCATATGTCTATGCTAATTGTTTTAGCTAGACGGATTTAATGTGAAGAATAAAAATGATTTATTCATCAACACCCCATTTAACCTGGCGTGAAGATGATACATGATGAGTTATCAACGCACATTGCAAGGTGCGGTATACAGTCATAAAATTGCTTTTCAAAAAGTTTGAATGTTTTAAATATGAGTCAATGCCAATTGTTTCGGCTAGACACTTTTGGTTATGAAAAAAGAACGGATGTAGGAATTCGATAGACGCAATAAACCGCGTCTTTAAAGATAATATGGTACGACAAGTTGATCACCTAAAGTACAACGTATGTGTGTTCTCGATCTTAATTGATTGTTACACAATGTATGGTGTTCTCAATCTTAATTGATTGCTACACAAAGTATGAAGTGTTCTCAATCTTAATTGATTGCTACACAATATATGGTTTTCCAGTCCGGATGATGATTTAAAAAAATTATGGGTTATATAGTATTCATAGTTTTTGAATAAGGTAAAGGTCTTGATTGACCGCTGTATAAGTGAGAAGAATCCAAGATAAAGGAAGAATGAGACTGAATGTCGAGTATGAAAAGAGGTTTAAAACCTAAAGTTATGAAAGGAAATGTGTAGAGATAAGTGAACATTCTTCAGACCTAATCAAAGTATTGGAGGTTTAATGTGAGTAAAAGATGAATTTAGAAAATTCATATTGAAGAGTAAATTGGAGATGCTTATATTATAATTTCGAGGACGAAATTCTGATAAGAAGGAGAGAATGTAATATCCTGAATATTTATAGCACTTATAAATATGATATTAAATGACTAAAGTAATTGTAAAGTTAATTTCGAGGACGAAATTCCTGTAAGTTGGGTTGAATGTAATATCCCAAATATTTTTCAAAGTGATCTAACAAGATTTAAGCAAAGGTTGTCAATTCAAAACCTAAGATCGATTTCTCAAGCATACCTTGAGTTATCTTAAAGAATATATACGACTCGAAACTACGATCGTATATAACAAAGAGGTTAAACTGTTTAACCTAAACTATGTGTTATGTGATTAGTAAAGCTTGAATCGGGCTTTTAAATGTGTTACGTGAATTATCTATGTGTAGGATTTTGTGTTTTGGTTCAAGTAGTTAACCTTAACACTTATTAAAAATCAGAAGTCAATTTAAGACAAAAACCTAAATTGGAAAAAGAGTTAAAACCTAAACCCTAACCCTAGGGTCTAAACCCTAGGAAATAACCTAGGCCCTCGAGCAAAATGTGAAGGTCAAATTGACATTCCGTTTAAGGATTCAACCTTCCCACGATTTAAAAATACGTAACAGTCAATAAAAGTTTTTCTCGAAAAACGTGTAAAAGCACTATTCACGAGGTGACGTTTTTCATTCGTTTGACTGTTTCTTTCATTTGTAGGACTTCTTACATTTCACAACATAGTGATAATATGAGGTTTAGATGCCAGGGAATCAATAAAATTTTCTGGGGAAAAAGACGAAAAAGACGCGATTTACGAGAAAACGTTTGTCGTCTTTTTGAACGTTCTTTTCAACGTTTGGACTTTTTCCATTTCACGATATAGCATTTATACGGGGAATAGATACCAGGGAGCCACTGATATTTTTCCTAAAATAAAACGTAAAACGCTCTTCAAACGAAAACGTTTTCCGTTTTTGATCAAACCGTTGATGGATACAGTGTTTGTATGCTACACCGGTGCGTAATAAGCAATAAAAGATTTTTCTCGAAAAGTGTGTCGGGAATAAAACGAAATAGGGAAAAGACGAAAATAAATATTATTTTTGACTTTTTGGTCTTCTAACCATTTTCTGAGAAATGGTCGCCAAAAACACTATTCACCGAAAAACGTGCCAAGTCTTTTGGACTTTTCACTTTACAGAAAAATGTTTATTCGGAACAAAACTCAGTAATATCAAAATTTTAAATCAGTATAAGTTAACCATTTAGTTGGAATCAGACTGTTATATAATTAAACTGGTAATTCATCCGTATTGTTTTCATCAAACGGAACATGAGATAGGTTAACATTAAATTTGAATAATCAAATTTATCAGATTAATACCTAATTATATTATTCCATCATAATTAGTGTCTAGAATGAAAGAAATTTATCAATCACGTCGCCCGGTAGGTGTATTTGGGAAAAATACACGGAAGATTATCCAAGATTAATTCAAGGAAAACTTCGAGGGTCAGACGAGACATCATATTAATACTGTATGATGTATTTTATGAATAAAATATGTATAACTAATTAAAACTTAAATTACTAATGCGAAATATTTTAAATTAATCGCACGCGATTTATCCGATATACAGAAGTCGGAAGAAAGAGCTCACCAAGCTTGCTTTGGAAGCTAAAAGAAGTGTGTTGGAGAAGCTTTGTTAAGCTTGTTCAAGAACCTTGGTCCTAATGACCAAAATACCCTAACTTTGAAAGTCCTATAAATAGAAGGCTTAAGTTCATTAGTTCTTTACCATTTTGAAAGCTAAAGAACAAATATAGAGAGAGTTCTTGTGAGACAAGAATCGATTGCAAAGAAATAGTTAAAGCTTGCAATAATAAAAGGTACGATTCTTAATCGTTATTATGCTTAAAGTTTTATTTTATCGATGAGGCTCAAGAACATAAGTCGTAGCCATGTACGATTTTTCGTTCTCCGTGTTCCTTATGACTTGAGCAAGTCGTTGTTATGTCAAATTTCATTTCATAGTTTAAAGTTCAAGAACATACGTCGTACCCATGTACGGTTTATCCGTTCTCCGTGTTCTTCGTATGTTCTGGAGTATTATTATAAATTGTTATAATTAAGTAAACAAGTCGTTATAATGACCAAATTTTGTCAATTATAAAGTGTTATAATCACATATGTAAGCAGTTATAATGCTCAAATTATTTCAAGTATGAAATCCAAAAGCTCAAGAACATAAGTCGTTACCATGTACGATTTTTCGTTCTTCGTGTTCTTCGTGTGTTCTTGAGCAAAAGTCATAATTTCTACATAAGTAGGTTTATGATTTGATAATTTAGTGTTATGGGATGATGAAACATGATGGCCTTGCTAAATAATGCTTGTGGCATCAAGTTTTAGTAGTCGAAACGAAGAACGATGAAACTTTGTTCTTTGTGTTCTTCGTGTTCTTGAGAAAAAGTCATGAAATCTTATATAAGTAGGTTTATGATTTTTTTATTTTTATGTTATGAAGTGATACGAAGTGTTAGAACATGTTATCTTAGCAAATTAATGCTTGAGGTATCATGTTTTGCCAATCGGATCAAGGAAAGTTAAGTCTAATATACTAGCAGAATATTTTTGGTAATTTACGAAAATTTAATGTCTGAATATGCCTTAGCAACCTAAATGAAAGTTGTAGATCATGAAATTCTAAGCAATTTAGACTCAAGAATCACTCAAAAATGTTTTTGTATGACAAAGTTATGGCTGTCGCAATAAAATAGGTCGAAGCTGAATTTTTTTTAAGGACCATTCGGATCCTAGCACTAAATTTTGAGATTTTGAGTTCGCCACTTAACGAAATGATTCCACCAATGAAAATAGTCTATTTAAGTTATTCTAAGACTTATTTAAAAGGAAAATTTGATAAACTAACATTCGGGGTCGCGTAACCCTTTTTGTAGGCGTTTAACGATTTCCCGGGAAACCCTAAAACATGGTTTTAAGGCAAGTCTTCTAACTCTTGCTATGTGCTACTTGTGTAGTATTGTTAAAATGATAAATGATATGTGTAATGTCATGTTATTATGTAATAGATGATATGTGAAGTCTTTACCTGATGTTTACAAGCCTTCTAACTGTTATGTTTTATGTTTACGATTTACGAACATGATTTATACACTTTGTGTGTCAATGTGATATAAATTGTTGGAACGTGAGTTATATGTGATATTAAATGGAGAATTATGTTCAGTCAATGCATGTTAAAGTTTATATGAAAGCATAAACTGCGTATGTGTTGTATGTTAGACTTGCTGAGCCGTCGTGCTCATTCTTGCGAAATAAAACCTTATTTGCAGATTAAAGATGAACGTTAAGAAGATCATGAACTTAAAGATGCAGCATAGATTAGGTTTTCACATAAATTGATTGTATTTGTATATGTCATAATGACTGTTGTAATACGAACAAACAAACATGTAACCGAATATTGAATGAATGATATAAATAATTATCATCAGAATGTTGTTATGTCTTTATTTTGATATAACCTAGAATTTTTAAGACTTAACATAGTATTGATAATGATCTACTTATCTGGATGAGGATCGGTAAATAACTTGTGAGTGCTGTATATCTGAGACAGGACTAAGCGATGTTGACTGGTCAAATCCATCGTTAAGGTTCCTCGGACCCAGGTATAACTCGTTATTACTATTCTGAATACCATATAAGTAGGATTATTGATATGAAGAGATATCACTATAAACAAATATGTTTCGAATGAGGGTTTTAACTAGTTGGGTAATGTTCTGTACGGAAAGAGAATTTTGCACCGGACAAAGATCCAACCATTTGTCACGGATAAATATGCAAACATTTATCACGGGTGAAGATACAAACATTAACCGCGGGATTCTCTGTTCCCAAGAGCCGTCCTAATGATTTAATGCCGTGGATGTTGAAACATGTAAAGTTATAGAATATTTAAATCCTAAGGTTAAAATTAGACCGTTATATATGGTTTTATCCATTTATACGGATGAAATACAAGTTGATACTTGTATACTTATGAGACTGTGATCAAGTTAAGATCCAGGGACAAAGTTAAGAAAAATTTTAATGTATAGTCTAAGATAAGACTAATTCAACCAATATGATTATGGGATCATTGGTTAAGTCGATAGATGTACGAAATTAACGCACAAGGTCCGCCGCATCCAAAGCGCGGGGATTTTGGGGGCGTTACAACCCTCGCATTTAAAACGATACGTACATCTCCTAGAATTCTTCGTTTAAGAGTACTCGCTATTTGTGTCGTTATTTTCTCTAAATTTGCAAAAAAATAGGTGACTTAGAGTCATGTTACTTCGTCCAACTTTCGTTGGCTTCAAAAGGAGCAATGCTATCACTCTCGCATTTAAATGCGCATCGTATTAAATGCGAAAGTGATAGGATTGCTCCTTTTGAGGCCAACGAAATTAGAGCGATGTAATATGATTCTAAGTCACCTATTTGTTTGCAAATTTAGAGAAAATAACGAAACAAATAGCGAGTATGCTTGAACGAAGACTTGTGTGCTTTATACGTATCATTTTAAATGCGAGGGTGATAGTATTGTTCCTTTTGAGGCTAACCCTAGGTTTAACGAAGTAATATGACTCTAAATCATATATTTGTTTGCAAATTTAGAGGAAATAATGAATCAATTAGCATGTTTCCTAAAATGAAGTATTTTGTCCATTGAACGCATCGTTTTAAATGCGAGAGTGATAACATTGCCCCTTTTGAAGCCAACGAAAGTAGAACGAAGTAACATGACTCTAAGTCACCTATTTGTCTGAAAATTTAGAGAAAACAACGAAACATATAGTGAGTATTCTTAAACGAAGGCTTGTGTGCTTTGTACGTATCGTTTTACATGCAAGGATGATAGGATTGTTCCTTTTGACGCTAACCAAGGTTTAACGAACTAATATGACTCTAAATCATCTATTTGTTTGCAAATTTAGAGGAAATAACGAATCAAATAGCAAGTTTCCTTAAATGAAGGATTGTGTCCGTTGTACACATCGTATTAAATGCGAGAGTGATAAGATTTCTCCTTTTGAGGCCAACGAAAGTAGAATGAAGTAATATGACTCTAAGTCACCTATTTGTTTGCAAATTTATTGAAAATAACGAAACAAATAGCGAGTATTCTTAAACGAAGGCTTGTGTGCTTTGTACGTATCGTTTTAATTGCGAGGGTTATATGATTGTTCCTTTTGAGGCTAACCAAGTTTTAACGAAGTAATATGACTCTAAATCTTCTATTTGTTTGCCCAATTAGAGGAAATAACGAATCAAATAGCAAGTTTCCATAAATGAAGTATTGTGTCCGTTGTACGCATCGTATTAAATGTGAGAGTGATAGGATTGCTCATTTTGAGGCCAACGAAAGTACAACGAAGTAATATGACTCTAAGTGACCTATTTGTTTTCAAATTTATAGAAAATAACGAAACAAATAGCGAGTATACTTAAACGAAGACTTGTGTGCTTTGTACGTATCGTTTTAAATTTGAGGGTGATATGATTGTTCCTTTTGAGGCTAA
This sequence comes from Hedera helix, assembly GCA_947179155.2. Taxonomy (NCBI): domain Eukaryota; kingdom Viridiplantae; phylum Streptophyta; class Magnoliopsida; order Apiales; family Araliaceae; genus Hedera; species Hedera helix. Next base: position 26,168,896 of record OX359266.1, read on the forward strand.
CCAAGGTTTTACGAAGTATTACGACTCTAAATCATCTATTTGTTTGCAAATTTAGAGGAAATAACGAATCAAATTGCAAGTTTCCTTAAATAAAATCTACAACCTCTAATTTTCTTATTAACTTAATATGAATTTTCTCAATCCATACTTTAGCACATAACTCCTCACGAGTTCATCTTCGTAGATCATTTCACGATCTTATTATTGTTCTTTCTACTACTCAACAATCTTATTGTAAGATGTCTTCTATCACTTCTTTAATATCATCTTTCAGATATTTCTTATACATAAATTAATTTCTTCCTTGCCTCTGGATTTCTCCAATTTCATTGATTCATTCCTCAAAAGCGTCTACTATTAGACTCATCAATCATTTGTAAGGAATCAGGATCCAATTCCTTAATCTTTTTCCCTATCGTCTAGAGCGTTCTTTCTTTAGAACTTTCTCTTGACATTCTCGTTGGCATAATACTGTAGTATCATTACCTCTCTATAGATTTTTAGGCATATACTTTTAATGCCAACACACAATCCATCACTTAAAATTTGTTAACATATTCTTTCTTGGTACGTAGTACCCCATCATTTTTACAGTTACACACATTTAAGCATTCTTTTGCTTACTAACTATACACACAATTATCAGTCACCTATCTTCAAATCGTTTGATAGCCTAAACGCTATATATCGATCTTCACATTTAACTTACATTCCATACTATCGTCACCTTGTCTTTTTATCATTCATTTGCATATTTAATAAACATTTTAATATGCATCACCTTAGTACTTAGTACTATACTTGTTCTCAGCACCATGCTAATTACATAATATATCCCGCTTCTTAACTCCAAAATTGGGATTTTTAAAATTTTAGAACTTCTTTCATCATTCTCATAGATAAAATTCAACTTACAGATTAGAAAATCATCCGATTTTTAATCTTCTAAAATAACTTCCGAAACGTAATTCTTCAAACATATTCTCCAAAGTCAAACTCCCAAAGATATATACTTCCAAAGTTAAACTCCTCAACGCACACTATTATCATTCTTATGTAATTCTTTATCATACTTATCTCTTTCTACAATCATTATACTTTTCCTCAATCACTTCATAATTATGTGCTTTTATGATTGACTCCCAAAAATCTGCTCATTCTTCTATGATTCATTTAACTCCTCAACAACTTATTTGTTTAACCCATCAGTTCATCTCATTTACTTCGATCATCTTTACTACCATCGATCCATATAGGTCAATCTTCTCAAGGTATCCTCAATGTCCTCGAATCATTCCTTAACATCGTTTACTTCTATTTTACCTTAGCCACATTTACATCTGATCACTTCTTCTTATCTATTCTCCATAGATTAGGTATCTCTCAATCCTTACTCCCTTTCCTTCATCATTGCTTAATTCTAATTTTCGGATCATCTTCCGAATCCTCATACTCTTCCGATCTAATAACAGATATTTTTTTACTTACACATAACTTTTCTTACTTGATGAATTTCCACAATTCATCTCTTAAACTCTTTATGAGTTTTCTTGTCTTCACTACGGTCATAATTTTAAGGTTTTTCCCCCACCTAAGGTTTATAACCTACAGCTCTGATACCAACCTGTGACGCCCCCAAATTCGGGTCCCTTGAACCTCGGGTTCGGTACTCACTATTCATCACTTGACAAACATTCATAATGTAACGCCCCCAAAATCCCCGCGCTTTCGATATGGCGGACCTTGCACGTTAATTTCGTACATCTATCGACTTAACCAATGATCACATAATCATATTGGTTGAATTAGTCTTATTTTAGACTATACATTAAAATTTTCTCTTAACTTTGTCCCTGGATCTTAACTTGATCTCAGTCTCATAAGTATACAATTATCAACTTGTATTTCATCCGTATAAATGGATAAAACCATATATAACGGTCTAATTTTGACCTTAGGATTTAAATATTCTATAACTTTACATGTTCCAACATCCACAGCATTAAAACATTAGGACGGCTCTTGGGAAGAGAGAATCTCGCGGTGAATGTTTGTATCTTCACCCGTGATAAATGTTTGCATCTTTATCCGTGACAAATGGTTGTATCTTTGTCCGGTGCAAAATTCTCTTTCCGTACAGAACATTACCCAACTAGTTAAAACCCTCATTCGAAACATATTTGTTTATAGTGATATCTCTTCATATCAATAATCCTACTTATATGGTATTCAGAATAGTAATAATGAGTTATACCTGGGTTCGAGGAACCTTAACGATGGATTTGACCAGTCAACATCGCTTAGTCCTGTCTCGAATGTACAACACTCACAAGTTATTTACCGATCCTCATCCAGATAAGTAGATCATTATCAATAATATGTTAAGTCTTAACAATTCTAGGTTATATCAAAATAAAGACATAACAACATTCTGATGATAATAATTTATGTCATTCATTCAATATTCGGTTACATGTTTGTTTGTTCGTATTACAACAGTCGTTATGACTTATACAAATACAAGTAATAAACATGAAAACCTAATCTACGCTTCATCTTTGCATTCATGATCTTCTTAACGTTCATCTTTAATCTGCAAATAAGGTTTTATTCGCAAGAATGAGCACGACGGCTCAGCAAGTCTAACATACAGCACATACGCAGTTTATGCTTTCATATAAACTTTAACATGCATTGAATGAACATAATTCTCCATTTAATATCACATATAACTCACGTTCCAATAATTTATATCACATTGACACACAAAGTGTATAAATCATGTTCATACATCGTAAACATAACGCATAACAGTTAGAAGGCTTGTAAACATCAGTTAAAGACTTCACATATCATCTATTGCATAATAATATGACATTATACATCTCATTTATCATTTTAACAATAATAAACAAGTAGCACATAGCAAGTTAGAAGACTTGCCTTAAAACCATGTTAGGATTTCCCGGGAAATCGTTAAACGCCTATAAAAAGGGTTATGCGACCCCGAATGTTAGTTTATCAAATTTTCCTTTTGAATAAGTCTTAGAATAACTTAACTAGACTATTTTCATTGGTGGAATTAATTGGAAAAATTGTCCAACTCAAAAACTGACTTTTAAGTCACTTTTAAAAAAATAGGCAGCATGTATGGCTGCTAGCCCCCGGCTCGATCAAACGGCCACAACTTTTTCGTTTTAAAACATTTTTGAGTGATTCTTGAGTCTAAATTGCTTAGAATTTCATGATCTACAACTTTCATTTAGGTGTCTAAGGCATATTCAGAAACTAAATTTTCGGAAATTACCAAAAATATTCTGCTAGTATATTAGACTTAACTTTCTTTGATCCGATTGGGAAAACATGATACCTCAAGCATTAATTTGCTAAGATAACATGTTCTAACACTCCGTATCACTTCATAACATAAAAATAACAAAATTATAAACCTACTTATATAAGATTTCATGACTTTTTCTCAAGAACACGAAGAACGAATCGAAGAACACGAAGAACACGAAGAACAAAGTTTCATCGTTCTTCGTTTCGACTACTAAAACTTGATGCCACAAGCATTATTTAGCAAGACCATCATGTTTTATCATCCCATAACACTAAATTACCAAATCATAAACCTACTTATGTAGAAATTATGACTTTTGCTCAAGAACACACGAAGAACACGAAGAACGAAAAATCGTACATGGTAACGACTTATGTTCTTGAGCTTTTGGATTTCATACTTGAAATAATTTGAGCATTATAACTGCTTACATATGTGATTATAACACTTTATAATTGACAAAATTTGGTCATTATAACGACTTGTTTACTTAATTATAACAATTTATAATAATACTCCAGAACATACGAAGAACACGGAGAACGGATAAACCGTACATAGATACGACGTATGTTCTTGAACTTTAAACTATGAAATGAAATTTCACATAACAACGACTTGCTCAAGTCATAAGGAACACGGAGAACAAAAAATCGTACATGGCTATGACTTATGTTCTTGAGCCTCATCGATAAAATAAAACTTTAAGCATAATAACGATTAAGAATCGTACATTTTATTATTGCAAGCTTTAACTATTTCTTTGCAATCGATTCTTGTCTCACAAGAACTCTCTCTATATTTGCTCTTTAGCTTTCAAAATGGTAAAGAACTAATGAACTTAAGCCTTCTATTTATAGGACTTTCAAAGTTAGGGTATTTTGGTCATTAGGACCAAGCATCTTGAACAAGCTTAACAAAGCTTCTCCAACACACTTCTTTTAGCTTCCAAAGCAAGCTTCGTGAGCTCTTTCTTCCGACTTCTGTATATCGGATAAATCGCGTGCGATTAATTTAAAATATTTCGCATTAGTAATTTAAGTTTTAATTAGTTATACATATTTTATTCATAAAATACATCATACAGTATTAATATGATGTCTCGTCTGACCCTCGAAGTTTTTCTTGAATTAATCTCGGATAATCTTCCGTGTATTTTTCTCAAATACACCTACCGGGCGACGTGATTGATAAATTTCTTTCATTCTAGACACTAATTATGATGGAATAATATAATTAGGTATTAATCTGATAAATTTGATTATTCAAATTTAATGTTAACCTATCTCATGATCCGTTTGATAAAAACAATACGGATGAATTAGCAGTTAATTATATAACAGTTTGATTCCAACTAAATGATTAACTTATACTGATTTAAAATTTTGATATTACTGAGTTTTATTCCGAATAAACACTTTTCTGTAAAGTGAAAAGTGCAAAAGACTTGGCACGTTTTTCGATGAATAGTGTTTTGACGATCATTTCTCAGAAAATGGTTAAAAGACCAAAAAGTCAAAAATAATATTTATTTTTGTCTTTTCCCTATTTCGTCTTATTCCCGACGCGCTTTTCGAGAAAAACTTTTATTGCATATTACGCATCGCTGTTGCATACAAATAATATATCCTTCAGCGGAACGTTCAAAAATGGAAAATGTTTCCGTTTGAAGAGCGTTTTACGTTTTATTTTGGGAAAAATATCAGTGGCTCCCTGGTATCTATTCCCCGTATAAATGCTATATCGTGAAATGGAAAAAGTCCAAACGTTGAAAAGAACGTTCAAAAAGACGATAAACGTTTTCTCGTAAATCGCGTCTTTTTCCCCAAAAAATTTTATTGGTTCCCTGACATCTAAACCTCATATTAACACTATATCGTGAAATGTAAAAAGTCCTACAGATGAAAGAAACAGTCAAACGGATGAAAAATGTCATCTCGTGAATAGTGCTTTTACACGTTTTTCGAGAAAAACTTTTATTGACTGTTACGTGTTTTCAAATCGTGGGAAGGTTAAATCTTGAAACGGAATGTCAATTTGACCTTCACATTTTGCTCAAGGGCCTAGGTTATTTCCTAGGGTTTAGACCCTAGGGTTAGGGTTTAGGTTTTAACTCTTTTTCCAATTTATGTTTTTGCCTTAAATTGACTTCTGACTTTTAATAAGTGTTAAGGTTAACTACTTGAACCAAAACACAAAATCCTACACAAATAATTCATACAACACATTTAAAAAGCTCAATTCAAGCTTTACTAAACACATAACATATAGTTTAGGTTAAAGATTTTAACCTTTTAGTTGTATACGATCGTAGTTTCGAGTCGTATATATTCTTTTAGATAGCTCAAGGTATGCTTGAGCAATCGATCTTAGGTTTTGAATTAACAACCTTGCTTAGATCTTGTTAGATAACTTTGGAAATATTTGGGATATTACATTCAACCCAACTTACAGGAATTTCGTCCTCGAAATTAAATTTACAATTACTTTAGTCCTTTAATATCATATTTATAAGTGCTATAAATATTCAGGATATTACACATAAACTAAAACTTCAATAACTCGCGAAAAACATACATAATTTCATTACAAAACGTACCTTTAATCCCAAGTTCCACTAACCTTAATACATCATCATTACCTTATACCAAAAAAAAAAAAAAAAAGGTTTATACATATAGTACGAACTAATTACGTCTATTCGTTCATCTTTCCTTTGTCGTGGTACTCCTTAGATCACTCAGCTTAACTGAAAATAGTTCATGATATATAGCAAGGGTGAGCAACTACTTTGCCCAGCAAGTTTAAATAAATAAGAAATGATATATCATGAATGAAAAAGATTTATCTTCGAGAGTTTCAACAATAGATAACAATTGTGAAATAACAAGAATCAATGTTCAATAAAAGAATGGATTGACTATTTACTGCTGAGTGGTCTCAAAGGACCATGAACTGCTACTAAGGTAGAACGGACATACAATGTCTGACATATTGTTAAAAATAACGGGACACTCGAGGGGATCAGTCCTCTCATGTCCTGTGTATATGCATAACATTTAGATTTCTTGCGCAAATTCGGTTACCCGACAATATAAAAATCCCCTTTAACTAGGGTTGTTCTTTCTCAGTCTTACTGTAAGAATCCGCACCAGCCAATGGTTTGGATAAGCTTTCATAATATTCATTTAGATGAATTTAAACATGCATTTGTCTAGCCGAAACAATTAGCTTAGACATCCTTAAACAGTTCGTGAATTTATGAACTATAACAGTTGCAAAAGCACTATGTGCAAATACAATAAGAAATAATGAGGTGAAATAATTTTAGATAATTAATCCACTTTAAGTTCTGTCAAATAACTACGAGTGTAGAATTTGCTCAACAATAATTTGAATAGCTCAATATAAATAAAGCTGAAGGTAACTTGCAACAATAAATACAAGTTAGGGTTAAGAAGAACTTGCCTGTTCCGCTGACTACCGCTATTCAACTAAAAATACTTCCTTTGGGTGACCTAATATTCAATAACATTGATCCTCCAATTAGCATAACACATATATGTTTATTTAACATTAATAACCTTAACATATATGTCTTAAATCATCTATCACTTAATCATAACCTTAAAACTCTTAATAACATTATCAATCCCTTGATAATATTTTAACTTACATAACCATCACTTCATTGCTTTATAATATTATCTCCTTTGATAATATATAAATACCACATATAATATTATTAATCGTATAATAATATTTTAACCATTTATTATCTCAATAATAAATCATCTAGTTCCTCAATATTATTAACCATCTAATAATCATCTTAATCTCTTTATTATCTCAAACACTTATTAACATTATTAATAATTGAATAATGCTTTACACTATCCCCAATGATATTAATTATCAAATAATATCTTAATCATTTATAAATATTATTAACCATTTAATAATATTTTATCATCTCAATAATATTATTAATCCTTTAATAATATCCTTATCCTTAGTTAATATTATTAATCATTTAATAATATTCCAATCATATGTTAACATTATTAATAATGTCTTACTCTTCAAATAATATTATTTGTCAAATAATATCTTCAATAACTTATAAATATTATTATCCATTTAATAATATTTTACACTCAATATAATATCATTTAATAATATCTTTTTCTCTCATTAATATTATTAACCATTTAATAATATTCTATTCTCATACTAATATTATTAACCATTTAATAATATTTTAATCCTTTAATAATATTATTATTCATTTCATAATATTCTACTAACTTACTAATATTATTAACCATTTAATAATATTTTAATCATTCATTAATATTATTAACCATTTAATAACATTTTACTCATAATATAATATTATTAACTATTTAATAATATTTTATTCATATACTAATATTATTAATCATTTAATAATATTTTAATCCTTTATTAATATTATTAATCATTTAATAATATTTTATTAACTTACTAATATTATTAACCATTTAATAATATTTTATTAACTTACTAATATTATTAACCATTTAATAACATTTTATTATCTTAGTAATATTATTAGTCATTTAATAATATTTTAATTATTATCTAATATTATTAATTATTTAATAATATTTTATTCATTATCTAATATTATTAATCCATTATTTATCATTAAAACTATATTTATTGGTTTAAAAATAATAAAATAATTTTTATCAAGCATGGGCGTCATGACGTCGCTCCAAGGCTGATTTGGGGCGTCATTACGCCTATGGGCAGAAACCAAAAGGGCTAGCTTTGGCTGCAGGAACCTCTCTTAGTTATTTGGTCATAACTTTATCATACGGAAATATTTTGAGATGATTTTTGAGTCCAAATTCATTAAAATTTCATGATCTACAACTTCTATTTTGATCAGAAATCCAAATTCTAAACGGATATAAGATTAAAATCGCTCACAAGGACAAAGTGAAAACTAACTTCACAAATCCTTGGTTTTAATGGTTCAAACTTGAATAAAATAAACTCTACATATACAAATAACACTAACTTAGTGTTGTTGTGTTCCTAACCTCTTGTTTTACAATATTTCATGGTTCAATCGTCTTTTTGAAAACGTTTTACACAAAATTTACGGATCAAACCATCTAGGGTTTAAAAACGACATCTTTTGCAATAAAAGCTATAACTTCTTTGTTATTCAATATTTTTGAAAGCTTCAAGTTGGGTTTTTATTCAAAACTCATAGATCTAAATTTCTAGCCATATAAATTAATTTTTCAACTTGTACATTTCAAACTACAACATTAAATAGCTCATAGTTACCTAGGGTTTTACCGGTAAATCTCCATATAGACATTTCTTCCAATTTTATGCCTTTCACACATACCAAATCATGATTTAAGCATATAAAACCATGTATCTACCAATTTATCATAGCTTAAGACTTCTAGACCATCAAAACCACTTTTGATCGGTTAAAAATATATTTTGACCATATAAAACATATATAACCTACAAAAATGAAATAAAGATGAGATAGAACACTTTTGAACCTTATGTTCTTCTACTCTTGGCTAGAGACTTTGTTGGTGACTCCTCCTTGATAAGTCTCTAGCAATCTCCTTGGTGAAAAACCAACTCTCAAGAGCCTTCTCTATTTTCTCTAGAATGCTCTCTCTATTCTCTCTTGGAGTTCTTACAAAATGACTAACAAACCTAGCAAATGAATGGAGCATTCTATTTATAGAACCTCCCTAGACTTGCTTAACATCTACTAATCAACCAATGCTAGTCAATTAGGAGCTTAATCTTGCTTACTATGCATGGAATGACTACTTGATGGACTTTTTGATTGACCATTTGATTGACTAGGGTGGTTGGGGGTTAATTGCATCATTTTACACTCCAAAATCAACCAACAAGCTAGCTTTATATCCATGTGGGCCCCAAAATTTGGGATTGACCATTTATTTCTCCAATTTGACTTTATTCTTAAGTCTTATATAATTATATAAGTATCCATATATATATACACCAATATATGTATACATATTCACCTATACAAACTTATTGGGCTCCACCTTGGATCTTATAATTAAATTATATTGGGCTCATTCAATTAAATTGTTTGAGCTCAATTTATATCACACATTGGGCTAGCATTTACATAACTATGCTACTTTTAATTAAAATAAGCATTGGGCTTATTTAATAAATTATATGGACTAGTAATTAAATTAATTACATAAGCTACTAGGTAAACTTAATTGACCTAGTTTAATAACTCATTTGAATTTAAAATATAATCCAATTAGATTTGCTATTTATAAGTCCATTGGACTCCTTAATTAAATTAGCTTACTTAACACTATCACTTACAAATTCTTGGGTTTGTTTTAATAAAACCCTAACAAATATTATTACAAGTACATTGGACTTGATTAAATTAATTCATTCACTAACCCTTATCATCAAATTGGGTTTATAATATAGTTAACCATACACAAACAATTATTCCCACATTGGGGTTATCTTTAATAATTCACTTGCTTCTTCTTTATCATTATTCATACAAGTAATTAACTTGTTTATTATAAAACTTCTTAATTGTCATACAAGACCAACATTCAAGCTTTGTGATTCATCACACAAGCTTCTCTTACAATCTTTTTCCTTTTTTAGTTAATTAATTTAATTAACTAATTTAATACCTCTCATCATATAACTTAACACATACACACATACTTCATACCTCATATTTTCTTATGGATATAATTATTTAAAAAAAAAATTGGGTTCGTAATTTTCTCGGTCATTACAGTTCCTTTTGAGGCTAACCAAGGTTTAACGAAGTAATATGACTCTAAATCATCTATTTGTTTGCAAATTTAGAAGAAATAACGAATAAAATAGCAAGTTTCCTTAAATGAAGTATTGTGTCCGTTGTACGCATCGTATTAAATGCGAGAGTGATAGGATTGCTCCTTTTGAGTCCAACGAAAGTAGAACGAAGAAATATAACTCTAAGTCAGCTATTTGTTTGCAAATCTATAGAAAATAACGGAACAAATAGTGAGTATTCTTAAACGAAGACTTGTGTGCTTTGTACGTATCGTTTCAATTGCGAGGGGGATATGATTGTTCCTTTTGAGGCTAACCAAGGTTTAACGACGTAATATGACTCTAAATCATCTATTTGTTCGCACAATTAAAGGAAATAATGAATCAAATAGCAAGTTTCCTAAAATGAAGTTTGTGTCCGTTATACGCATCGTATTAAATACGAAAGTGATAGGATTGCTCATTTTGAGGCCAACGAAAGTAGAACGAAGTAATATGACTCTAAATCACCTATTTGTTTGCAAATTTAGAGAAAATAACGAAACAAATAGTGAGTATTCTTAAACGAAGAATTGTGTGCTTTTTACGTATCGTTTTAAATGCGAGGGTGATACGATTGTTCCTTTTGAGGCTAACCAAGGTTTAACGAAGTATTATAACTATAAATCATCTATTTGTTTGCAAATTTAGAGGAAATAACGAATCAAATTGCAAGTTTCCTTAAATGAATTATTGTGTACATTGTACACATCGTATTAAATGCGAGAGTGATATGATTGCTCCTTTTGAGGCCAACAAAAGTAGAACCAATTAATATGACTCTAAGTCACCTATTTGTTTGCAAATCTATAGAAAATAACGAAACAAGTAGTGAGTATTCCTAAACGAAGACTTGTGTGCTTTGTACGTATCGTCTTAGTTGCGAAGGTGATATGATAGTTCCTTTTGAGGCTAACCAAGGTTTAACGAAGTAATATGACTCTAAATCATCTATTTTTTTCGCACAATTGGAGGAAATAACGAATCAAATACCAAGTTTCCTTAAATGAAGTATTGTGTCCATTGTACGCATCCTTTTAAATGCGAAAGTGATAGGATTGCTCCTTTTGAGGCCAACAAAAGTGGAACGAAGTAATATGACTCTAAGTTACCTATTTGTTTGCAAATTTATAGGAAATAATGAAACAAATAACGAGTATTCTTTAACGAAGAGTTGTGTGCTTTGTACGTATCGTTTTAATTGCGAGGGTGATATAATTGTTCCTTTTAAGGCTAACCAAGGTTTACCGAAGTAATATGACTCCAAATCTTCTATTTGTTCACAAAATTAGAGGAAATAACGAATCAAATAACAAGTTTCCTTAAATGAAGTATTGTGCCCATTGTACGCATCGTATTAAATGCGAGAGTGATAGGATTGCTCCTTTTGAGGCCAACGAAAGTATAACGATGTAATATGACTCTAAGTCACCTATTTGTTTACAAATTGAGAGAAAATAACGAAACAAATATTGAGTATTCTTAAATGAAGGCATATGTGCTTTGTACGTATCGTTTTACATGCAAGGGTGATAGGATTGTTCCTTTTGAGGCTAACCAAGGTTTAACGAAGTAATATGACTCTATATCATAAATTTGTTGGCAAATTTAGAGGAAATAATGAATCAAATACCAAGTTTCCTTAAATGCAGTATTGTGTCCCTTGTACGCATCTTTTTAAATGCGAGAGTGATAGGATTGCTCCTTTTGAGGCCAACGAAAGTAGAACGAAGTAATATAACTCTAAGTCACCTATTTGTTTGCAAATTTAGAGAAAGTAACGAAACAAATAGCGAGTATTCTTAAACGAAGGCTTGTGTGCTTTGTACGTATCATTTTACATGCAAGGGTGATAGGATTGTTCCTTTTGAGGCTAACCAAGGTTTAACGAAGTAATATGACCCTATATCATCTATTTTTTTGCAAAGTTAGAGAAAATAACGAATCAAATACGAAGTTTCTTTAAATGCAGTATTGTGTCCCTTGTACGCATCTTTTTAAGTGCAAGAGTGATAGGATTGCTCCTTTTGAGGCCAACGAAAGTAGAACGAAGTAATATGACACTAAGTCACCTATTTGTGTGCAAATTTATAGAAAATAACGAAACAAATAGCGAGTATTCTTAAACGATGACTTGTGTGCTTGGTACGTATCGTTTTACTTGCAACGGTGATAGGATTGTTCCTTTTGAGGCTAGCCAAGGTTTAACAAAGTAATATGACTCTATATCATCTATTTGTTTGCAAATTTAGACGAAATAACGAATCAAATAGCAAGTTTCCTTAAATGAAGTATTGTGTCCCTTGTACGCATAAATGCGAGAGTGGTAGGATTGCTCCTTTTCAGGCAGTGAAAGTAGAATGACGTTATATTACTCTAAATCACGTATTTGTTTGCAAATTTATAGGAAATAACGAAACAAATAGCGTGTATTCTTAAACGAATAATTGTGTGCTTTGTACAGATCGTTTTAAATGCGAGGGTAATAGGATTGTTCTTTTTGAGGCTAACCAAGGTTTAACGAAGTAATATGACTCTAAATCATCTATTTGTTCGCACAATTAGAGGAAATAATGAATTAAATAGCAAGTTTCCTTAAATGAAGTATTGTGTCCATTATACGCATCGTATTAAATGTGAGAGTGATAAGATTACTCCTTTTGAGGCCAACAAAAGTAGAACGAAGTAATATGACTCTAAGTCACCAATTTGTTTGCAACTTTAGAGAAAAGAACGAAACAAATAGCGATTATTCTTAAACGAAGACTTCTGCGCATTGTACGTATCGTTTTAAATGTGAGGGTGGTAGGATTGTTCCTTTTGAGGCTAACCAAGGTTTAACGAAGTAATATGATGCTATATCATCTATTTGTTTGCAAATTTAGAGGAAATAATGAATCAAATAGCTATTTTCCTTAAATGAAGTATTTTATCTGTTGAACGCATCGTATTAAATGCGAGAGTGATAGGATTGCTCCTTTTGTGGCCAATGAAATTAGAATGAAGTAATATGACTCTAAGTCAACTATTTGTTTGCAAATGTATAGGAAATAACGAAACAAATAGCGAGTATTCTTAAACGAAGACTTGTGTGCTTTGTACGTATCGTTTTAAATGCGAGGATAATAGGATTGTTCTTTTTTAGGCTAACCAAGGTTTAACAAAGTAATATGACTCTAAATCATCTATTTGTTCGCAAATTTAAAGGAAATAACGAATCAAATAGCAAGTTTCCTTAAATGAGGTATTGTGTCCATTGTACGCATCGTATTTAATGCGAGAGCGATATGATTGCTCCTTTTGAGTCCAACGAAAGTAGAACGAAGTAATATGACTCTAAGTCACCTATTTGTTTGCAAATTTAGAGAAAATAGCGAGTATTCTTAAACGAAGGCTTGTGTGCTTTGTACATATCGTTTTACATGCAAGGGTGATAAGATTGTTCCTTTTGAGGTTAACCAAGGTTTAACGAAGTAATATGACTCTATATCATCTATTTGTTTGCAAAGTTAAAGAAAATAACGAATCAAATAGCAAGTTTCCTGAAATGAAGTATTGTGTCCGTTATACGCATCGTATTAAATGCGAGAGTGATAGGATTGTTAGAGTTTATGCCTTAGAGGCTAATTATTTGATGTAATTGCTTAACATTTTTGATATTATATTTGATTAAATGGATTATTTTATTATGATTTCATTTACTGCGTTATATAAATGTTAACATAATAAAAGCCCTTAGAATAATGATACGAATTATATAGCTTTAAGTATGTGACTTGAACATAAGATTATATAATTATAATTAGTATAATTGCTCTTAAATGTCCCTAGTCGAGTATCATTGTTAATGGGACAACAATGATGCATTGAGACTAGTATGTGGATTGACTGATGGCCAAATCTCATTGGTCATAAATAGATGAGATATTTGAGTCAATGCATAGGTACATGTTAGAGAACAATGTACTGGAGCATTATGCAAAGTGTCATAAGAAATTCTTATAGTGACAATGATGTAATGATCCTCCGACCTGAAGTCACTATATTATTACACGAGAATTTGTGTACTTTGATATCATCAAATGTCACCTTTAATAGGGTGGACAATAAAGGTGATTATTGGGTACATCATGAATCGTGTGAGGAATATGAGTGATCTAGATGGAATTTAACCCTACTATATATTAGGGGTGATATCCATAGGCCTCTTGATTGAGTAGGACTAGGAAATGCATGGCCATACTCAAATATGAATTTGTTTCATATAGTCTACTCATTGATCAAGAAAACTCAGATTAAATTATGAAAAGTATGACACATTCCATGACTCGATTTTAATCTAGGATATAAGGTTAAAAGGATTAAATTACATTGAAACATTGGTCACGAAAAGGTTGTATCGAATCACCGATCTTATTATTATTTGGGTAGCAGTGATGCATTACTAGATGCTGCTCACTGTTTATAATTTTATAATATGATTTTAAAATTATTGCCAACATAATAATAACCTATAGGGTCACACACTTAGAACGTAATTAAAAGGGAATTAATTTAAATTGTAAGTATTTTAAATATGTCAATATGATTGATAGTATTTAAAAATTCCGAATTTAAATTAATAGGATAATTTGTATATATGTATATTAATTAAGTAACACTTAATTAAAATATAATATATATAAATTCGGATTTTATTTTTCTATTTATTTTAGGTTTAAGTTAATTCCTATTAACTACTATAGATATGATATATCAGTAGTCTAAAAGTCACGTAAGGAATAACTAAAACCCTAGCCGCTTTCAGAAAGAGGCTAGAGAGAAAAATAGATTAGAAATCCTGATCTTGGTGTCTAGTACCGCAGATCCCTTTTGCTGCAGATCGTGTGACAGTTCACGAAGCGTTCGTTTGAATACTGTAGAGACGCAGTCGTTGGATTGCGTTGAAGATTCGAAGCCGTTTCAGAATTCCATAGTTTTCTGTCCATCTCGAATAATCGGTAAATAATCTAAACTTCTGGATTAATCTGTTTTCGCATGGATCCTGTTTTAGGGTTTCAATTTTTTTTTTCTAAATTCCGCTGCTTCCACTATGTTGAAACCCTAACAAGGATTGCTCTTTTTGAGGCCAACAAAAGTAGAACGAAGTAATATAACTCTAAGTCACCTATTTGTTTGCAAATTTAGAGAAAATAACGAAACAAATAGCGAGTATTCTTAAACGAAGGCTTGTGTGCTTTGTACGTATCATTTTACATGCAAGGGTGATAGGATTATTCCTTTTGAGGTTAACCAAGGTTTAACGAAGTAATATGACTCTATATCATCTATTTGTTTGCAAATTTAGAGAAAATAACGAATCAAATACCAAGTTTCCTTAAATGCAGTATTGTGTCCCTTGTACGCATCTTTTTAAATGCGAGAGTGATAGGATTGCTCCTTTTGAGGCCAACGAAAGTAGAATGAAGTAATATGACACTAAGTCACCTATTTGTTTGCAAATTTATAGAAAATAACGAAACAAATAGCGAGTATTCTTAAACGATGACTTGTGTGCTTGGTACGTATCGTTTTACATGCAACGGTGATAGGATTGTTCCTTTTGAGGCTAGCCAAGGTTTAACAAAGTAATATGACTCTATATCATCTATTTGTTTGCAAATTTAGACAAAATAACGAATCAAATAGCAAGTTTCCTTAAATGAAGTATTGTGTCCCTTGTATGCATAAATACGAGAGTGATAGGATTGCTCCTTTTGAGGCAGTGAAAGTAGAACGAAGTAATATGACTCTAAATCACCTATTTGTTTGCAAATTTATAGGAAATAACGAAACAAATAGCGTGCATTCTTAAACAAATAATTGTGTGCTTTGTACGGATCGTTTTAAATGCGAGGGTAATAGGATTGTTCTTTTTTAGGCTAACCAAGGTTTAACGAAGTAATATGACTCTAAATCATCTATTTGTTCGCACAATTAGAGGAAATAATGAATTAAATAGCAAGTTTCCTTAAATGAAGTATTGTGTCCATTATACGCATCGTATTAAATGTGAGAGTGATAAGATTGCTCCTTTTGAGGCCAACGAAAGTAGAACGAAGTAATATGACTCTAAGTCACCAATTTGTTTGCAAATTTAGAGAAAAGAACGAAACAAATAGCGAGTATTTTTAAACGAAGACTTCTGGGCGTTGTACGTATCGTTTTAAATGCGAGGGTGGTAGGATTGTTCCTTTTGAGGCTAACCAATGTTTAACGAAGTAATATGACGGTATATCATCTATTTGTTTGCAAATTTAGAGGAAATAACGAATCAAATAGCTATTTTCCTTAAATGAAGTATTGTATCTGTTGTACGCATCGTATTAAATGCGAGAGTGATAGGATTGCTCCTTTTGAGGCCAACGAAAGTATAACGAAGTAATATGACTCTAAGTCAACTATTTGTTTGCAAATGTATAGGAAATAACGAAACAAATAGCGAGTATTCTTAAACGAAGACATGTGTGCTTTGTACGTATCATTTTAAATGCGAGGGTAATATGGTTGTTCTTTTTGAGGCTAACCATGGTTTAACAAAGTAATATGACTCTAAATCATCTGTTTGTTAGCAAATTTAGAAGAAATAACGAATCAAAAGCAAGCTTCCTTAAATGAGGTATTGTGTCCATTGTACGCATCGTATTTAATGCGAGAGTGATAGGATTGCTCCTTTTGAGCCAACGAAAGTAGCTATTTGTTTGCAAATTTAGATAAAATAACGAGTATTCTTAAACGAAGGCTTGTGTGCTTTGTACGTATCGTTTTACATGCAAGGGTGATAGGATTGTTCCTTTAGAGGTTAACCAAGGTTTAACGAAGGAATATGACTCTATATCATCTATTTGTTTGCAAAGTTAAAGAAAATAACGAATCAAATAGCAAGTTTCCTTAAATGAAGTAGTGTGTCCGTTGTACGCATCGTATTAAATGCGAGAGTGATAGGATTGCTCCTTTTGAGGCCAACGAAAGTAGAACGAAGTAATATGACTCTAAGTCACCTATTTGTTTGCAAATTTAGAGAAAATAACGAAACAAATAGCGAGTATTCCTAAACGAGGACTTGTGTGCTTTGTACTTATCATTTTAAATGGGAGGGTAATAGGATTGTTCCTTTTGAGGCTAACCAAGGTTTAACGAAGTAATATGACTCCAAATCAACTATTTGTTTGCAAAGTTAGAGAAAATAACGAATCAAATAGCAAGTTTCCTTAAATGAAGTATTGTGTCTGTTGTACGGATCGTATTAAATGTGAGAGTGATAGGATTGCTCCTTTTGAGGCCAACAAAAGTAGAATGAAGTAATATGACTCTAAGTCACCTATTTGTTTTCAAATTTATAGAAAATAACGAAACAAATAGTGAGTATTCGTGAACGAAGACTTGTGTGCTTTGTACGTATCGTTTTAATTGTGAGGATGATATGATTGTTCCTTTTGAGGCTAAGCAAGGTTTAACGAAGTAATATGACTCTAAATCTTCTAGTTGTTCACACAATTGGAGGAACTAACGAATCAAATACCAAGTTTCCTTAAATGAAGTATTGTGTCCATTGTACGCATCGTATTAAATACGAGAGTGATATGATTGCTCCTTTTGATGCCAACGAAAGTAGAACGAAGTAATATGACTCTAAGTCACCTATTTGTTTGCAAATTTAGAGAAAATAACGAAACAAATAGCGAGTATTCCTAAACGAGGACTTGTGTGCTTTGTACTTATCGTTTTGAATGGGAGGGTAATAGGATTGTTCCTTTTGAGGCTAACCAAGGTTTAACGAAGTAATATGACTCCAAATCATCTATTTGTTCGCACAATTAGAGACAATAACAAATTAAATAGCAAGTTTCCTTAAATGAAGTATTGTGTCCATTGTACGCATCGTATTACTTGCGAGAGTGATAGGATTACTCCTTTTGAGGCCAACGAAAGTAGAACGAAGTAATATGACTCTAAGTCACCTATTTGTTTGCAAATGTATAAGAAATAACGAAACAAATAGCGAGTATTTTTAAGCGAAGACTTGTGCGCTCTGTAGGTATCATTTTAAATGTGAGGGTAATAGGATTGTTCTTTTTGAGGCTAACCAAGGTTTAGCGAAGTAATATGACTCTAAATCATCTATTTGTTCGCACAATTAGAGGAAATAACGTATTAAATAGCAAGTTTCCTTAAATGAAGTATTGTGTCCATTGTACGCATCGTATTAAATGCAAGAGTGATAGGATTGCTCCTTTTGAGGCCAACGAAAGTAGAACGAAGTAATATAACTCTAAGTTACCTATTTGTTTGAAAATTTAGAGAAAATAACGAAACAAATAGCAAGTATTCTTAAACGAAGGCTTGTGTGCTTTGTACGTATCGTTTTAAATGCGAGGGTGATAGGATTGTTCCTTTTGAGGCTAACGAAGGTTTAACGAAGTAATATGACTCTAAATCATCTATTTGTTAGCAAATTTAGAAGAAATAACGAATCAAATAGCAAGTTTCATTAAATGAAGTATTGTGTCCGTTGCACGCATCGTATTTAATACGAGGGTGATAGGATTGCTCCTTTTGAGGCCAACGAAAGTAGAACGAAGTAATATGACTCTAAGTCACCTATTTGTTTGCAAATTTAGAGAAAATAACGAAACAAATAGCGAGTATTCTTAAACGAAGGCTTGTGTGCTTTGTACATATCGTTTTACATGCAATGGTGATACGATTGTTCCTTTTGAGGCTAACCAAGGTTTAACGAACTAATATGACTCTATATTATCTATTTACTTGCAAATTTAGAGGAAATAAAGAAACTATTACCAAGTTTACTTAAATGAAGTATTGTGTCCCTTGTACGCATCCTTTTAAATGCGAGAGTGATATGATTGCTCATTTTGAGGCCAACGAAAGTAGAACGAAGTATTATGACTCTAAGTCACCTATTTGTTTGCAAATTTAGAGAAAATAACGAAACAAATAGCGAGTACTCTTAAACGAAGGCTTGTGTGCTTTGTACGTATCGTTTTACATGCAAGGGTGATAGGATTGTTCCTTTTGAGGCTAAGCAAGGTTTAACAAAATAATATGACTCTATATCGTCTATTTGTTTGCTAATTTAGAGGAAATAACGAATCAAATACCAAGTTTCGTTAAATAAAGTATTGTGTCCCTTGTACGCATCCTTTTAAATGAGAGAGTGATAAGATGGCTCCGTTTGAGGCCAACGAAAGTAGAACGAAGTAATCTGACTCTAAGTCACCTATTTGTTTGCAAATTTATAGAAAATAATGAAACAAATAGCGAGTATTCTTAAACGAAGACTGGTGTGCTTGCTACATATCGTTTTACATACAAGGGTGATAGGATTGTTCCTTTTGAGGCTAACCAAGGTTTAACGAAGTAATATGACTCTAAATCATCTATTTGTTCGCACAATTAGAGGAAATAACGAATCAAATAGCAAGTTTCCTTAAATGAAGTATTGTGTCCATTGAACGCATCGTTTTAAATGCGAGAGTGATAACATTGCCCCTTTTGAAGCCAATGAAAGTAGAACGAAGTAACATGACTCTAAGTCACCTATCTGTTTGAGAATTTAGAGAAAACAACGAAACATATAGTGAGTATTCTTAAACGAAGGCTTGGGTGCTTTGTACGTATCGTTTTACATGCAAGGGTGATAGGATTGTTCCTTTTGAGGCTCACCAAGGTTTAACGAAGTAATATGACTCTATATCATCTATTTGTTTGCAAATTTAGAGGAAATAACGAATCAAATAGCAAGTTTCCTTAAATGAAGTATTGTGTCCCTTGTACGCATCCTTTTAAATGCGAGAGTGATAGGATTGCTCCTTTTGAGACCAATGAAAGTAGTACGAAGTAATATGACTCTAAGTCACCTATTTGTTTGCAAATTTATAGAAAATAACGAAACAAATAGGGAGTATTCTTAAACAAAGACTTGTGTGCTTGGTACGTGTCGTTTTAAATGCAAGGGTGGTAGGAAGGATTGTTCCTTTTGAGGCTAACTAAGGTTTAACGAATTAATATGACTCTATATCATCTATTTGCTTGCAAATTTAGAGGAAATAACAAAGCGAATAACAAGTTTCCTTAAGTGAAGTATTTTGTCCGTTGTATGCATCCTTTTAAATGCGAGAGTTGTAGGATTTCTCCTTTTGAGGATAACCAAGGTTTAGCGAAGTAATATGACTCGAAAACATCTATTTGTTTGCAAATTTAATGGAAATAACGAATCAAATAGCATGTTTCCCTAAATGACGTATTGTGTCCGTTGTACGCATCGTATTAAATGCGAGAGTGATAGGATTGCTCCTTTTGAGACCAACGAAAGTAGAACGAAGTAATATGACTCTATGTCACCTAATTGTTTGCAAATTTATAGAAAATAACGAAACAAATAGCTAGTATTCTTAAACGAAGACTTGTGTGCTTGGTACATATCGTTTTACATGCAAGGGTGCTAGGATTGTTCCTATTGAGGCTAACCAAGGTTTAACGAAGTAATATGACTCTATATCATCTATTTGTTTGCAAATTTAGAGGAAATAACGAATCAAATAGCAACATTCCTTAAATGAAGTATTGTGTCCATTGTACGCATCCTTTTGAATGCGAGAGTGATAACATTGCTCCTTTTGAGGCCAACGAAAGTAGAACAAAGTAATATGACTCTAAGTCACCTATTTTTATGCAAATTTAGAGAAAATAACGAAACAAATAGCGAGTATTCTTAAACGAAGGCTTGTGTGCTTTGTACATATCGTTTTACATACAAGGGTGATAGGATTGTTCCTTTTGAGGCTAACCGAGGTTTAACGAAGTAATATGACTCTATATCATCTATTTGTTTGCATTTTTAGAGGAAATAACGAATCAAATACCAAGTTTCGTTAAATGAAGTATTGTGTCCCTTGTACACATCCTTTTAAATGCGAGAGTGATAGGAGTGCTCCTTTTGAGGCCAACGAAAGTATAACGAAGTAATATGACTCTAAGTCACCTATTTGTTTGCAAATTTATAGAAAATAACGAAACAAATAGCGAGTATTCTTAAACGAAGACTTGTGTGCTTGGTACGTATCGTTTTACATGCAAGGGTGATATGATTGTTCTTTTTGAGGCTAACCAAGGTTTAACGAAATAATATGACTCTATATCATCTACTAGCGATAACCCGTGCCTCTGGCACTATGAATATCAACAATTGAATGAAATGAAAGAATTTAATATCAATCCACGTGTTGGTGCACTCCACAAAGACAATAACACTGCAATACCAACATTTGTTGGTATCTATCACCTAAACTTATTTTGGTAATACACAAGAAAGTTCTGATGAAAAAGTGGGCAGGTATGAAAAAAATGAGGACACTGCAATTTTTATTCCACCAAAGCCCAACCAACAGAAGAAAATGAAAAAGTAGCAACCTCAATCTCCAAGACAGAAACCACTAAACTCGAAAATATAGCAGTAATATCATATGAAAGTTAATCAAAATCTAGAAAGTTCAAACAAAAAAAAAACTAAGAATGATGCCCGCTTAGAACAACCCCTAAGGTTTTGCAAGGAGCATACTATATTCCTAAAAGTAAAATCATCTAAATTCAACTATTTATGAAATATATGAATTCCCAAGTTCAAACTCAAATCAATCCCCAATTCACCATCTCACATCAAAATTATAACACACCCACCAACCATGTGATCAATTTCATCATAAATACAATGTGCATTACGAAATTTTTGCAGCTAAGAAATTAGATCCCATAACGAAGGGAAAGTTGCTATGCTCAAATCTTAACACACCTTAGATGCTGAATCTCCACCGGCCAGTATATTCCGCATCAGATTCCACATCTTAGATGTAGATTTTCACGGACCAACTCAGGAAGACCGTCGTCGATGAGCCGGAAACCACCTCTGATCTTCCCCTTCGATGAGCTCCGTGCGCTTCTCATTTTAGTAAGTAGCCTGAGAAAAGGTGGAAACAATCACTCCCAAAAAATATTCCAAAAAGAGAAAGTCAATTGCTATATAACTTTTGGTCAATGTGACAGGATGTATTCAGAATAATTAAACCCGTTTACCAAATTTAACCTCTCCAGCCTTTTCTTTCCTTCCCGAAAGGAAAAAATTGGCCAAAGCATAATGCTTCAGTGAATCACAAAAAATCTTAACAGCTTCAACAACCGATTTCAACTATAAGTTGAATGTCAGCATTATAACCATGGTTTAAAGTAATAATCTTTTTCATCTAATGTGCTATATAAATCTCAAACTAACTTTATTTAACTTAATCTGTTTGTTATGATTGACATTGGGTACTAACTACTTGATCATAATAACTTATCCCTCTATATATAGCTTAATCGAGGTACTTCCAAAATCTTGCCCCAACTAAACTGACCAATCAAATTTTACCTTGAGAACTGCCATTACTGCCGCCATTTACGGAAGCTCTAGCTTGAGAAATTTGTGACTTCTGGAAAAATGATATGAAACAACGACGCTGTTGGTAGATATAATCCAGGCGTGTGTTATGGAAAATTAATGGAAGCTTATGAGAAACCCTAAATTTCATCTTTCTGCAACTGCAAGTGGTTTGGGAGTGTAAGACCGAATAAGAGGAGAGGGTTTTGTCTGCTGCTATGAATTTCAAGAATTAGAATATGAAAAAAACATTATTTAACTTATTTTCATTGATGTTTATAACAACAGAAGGCAGCACAAATTAACTAAATTTCAGAGTCACAAAAAAAGAACAAAAAAATTTATTTTGATCTCTCAGATACCAATTGTTACTTTTAGTAATGCTAAAAAAAGAACAAAAAAGGGGACCTAAGAATAAAAGGCTAGATAGAGACCAAAAAATAAGAATATGAGTCATTCTCATCAGAAAAATCTACACTACATAGCCCAAGTAAAGAAACCAGCTTCAATGGATACCTTGTAATGGAGAGGAGCAGAAGTGTTGGGGCCAATGCCTTTATTGTTGGTGCAGAGAGCCCTAAAATTCTCGGCGGTTTTGGGAACGACAGCTTCGATCTTCCCCTTCGATGAGCTCCGTGCCCTTCTCCGTGCGATTCTTCTCTCTGTACTCCTGATTTCCGATCTATTCCATTTTCCTTCTCCGACTCTCCGTAGTCTAAGTCTCTCACTCAACCGAACTGTAGCTCAAATAACGAATAAAAGGGACTTGGGTTGCTGTTAAAGAGGAAACAACCAACGGTGAGATTTATCCCATTTTTTGGACGGTCCTGATCAAATATTAGGAAGTGAGCGGGAATGTATTTTTTTCAAAATGCCTTGTGTTTTGTTATTAAAGATTTCTTTGCAAATTTAGAGGAAATAACGAATCAAATAGCAACATTCCTTAAACGAATTATTGTGTCCATTGTACGCATCCTTTTAAATGCGAGAGTGATAGGATTGCTCCTTTTGAGGCCAACGAAAGTAGAACGAAGTAATATGACTCTAAGTCACCTATTTGTTTGCAAATTTAGAGAAATTAACGAAACAAATAGCGAGTATTCTTAAACGCAGGCTTGTGTGCTTTGTACGTATCATTTTACATATAAGGGTGATAGGATTGTTACTTTTGAGGCTAACCAAGGTTTAACGAAGTAATATATGACTCTAAATCATCTATTTGTTTGCAAATTTAGAGAAAATAACGAATCAAATAGCAAGTTTCCTTAAATGAAGTATTGTGTCTGTTGTACGCATCGTATTAAATACGAGAGTGATAGGATTGCTCCTTTTGATGCCAACGAAAGTAGAACGAAGTCATTGTCGACGCCGGGATTTTCGTCGCTTCGTTTTTTTTTTATTATTAAAATGTACCTTTCCAATTTTAGCCTTTGGTTTGAGATGTGACTTTTGAAAAGGGTCGGCTTAATGTCGACGGGGTTTGAAATGTCGATTATATAATGAGCCAATTGACCAGAGTCGCCAGTTGGTATATTTGAAATGGATGTACCAACTCATCCGGATTTAGTTTTCGTAATCGCTGGCTCATATGTGACTCCGATTAATTGGTCCGCAACCCGAGATTCATAGAGTTCGGGGGCTTGCTTAAGCGAGGGGAAGGTGTTAGGCACCCCCCGACTTCCGTAAAACACGGTTACCGCAATCTTGATGTTTTCCTATCCTTTTAAATCCTAAAATGTGTGAGTTGCGTGTGTGTGCGTGTGTGCCTAGGTGAATGCTTGTGGTGAATTTTGTTTGGATTTTTGTATGGCAAATGTGCATTAACTGGAAAGCGTTTTAACGTCTTTTGACCCAAATGACGAAGCTTCGTTTTAAAATAAAGATTGATTTTAATTTCGAACCGATGAGGGTTTTTATTTAGATGTCATTTTTAGAAGATAGTTTTTTAAACTTTTGTCAAATAGGTATCGAGACTATACATTGCCCTCTAATAACAAATTAAATAACATGAAGGCAACTTCTAGAACTCTTTCACCCTATGTACAAAGTTTAATTAAAACGTTCATTTATTTTACGAAATCATTTTTTTGTGACATTTTTAAAACCAACTAAAGCCTTTTCATCAAATAAAGATCTAAGTTCGCCAAAACTCTTTACTTTTTAAACCTCGTGAATCTAATATCCTAATTTGATCACTTTTACAAAATCTTCATTATTTGCCTTATTTTGAAAATCATTGTTGTGTTGTAAATTAAAACAAGCATCCCAAAACGTGTTGGGGCTATCCACGGGCATGTAAGCCATCCAGACAACCCCAAACACCCACAATCACATATTTTATTATTATTACGGGGCCTTAACCCGAACACGACTTGGTATCGCTTTAAGGCCGGATATTACAAAATACACATCCATGGACCCTATACCATGATTACATATACCAAAATGTCCATCATCGGGATTTGACCACGAGGATCTCCTCCCTAGGCTCACATTCACCCAAATCATGGCACAACCAACCCTAAACCAAATCTAACGAGATTTAACATTTCTATCACATTACATAACCCAAATATCATAACTTAATCACTACAAACTATCCATCGCCCCAACGAACGATATATCACCGTACGGACGTCATCGGGGCGTTAGGAGGAGTTACTTTCCGATGGAAACCTCTCTAACAACCCCTAATCCACGGATCCTTTATCAACATAATAACATATTACATCACATAACCCAAAACATAAGCTATATTAACAATACAAGCAATAGAATACCAAAAAGACAAACTTTTTCACCTTGCAAAACGCGGATTCGAGCTTTTTATACCACAAAATGGATACACCACAAGATTACTAAGCTAAATAGCACAACAATATGGATCTAGGGCTTGGATCTAACAAGCAAAACGACCTCTCTCTCTCTCTCCCGCGAGCTCTCTCTCTCCTCTTTTCTTTTTTTTTTTCCTTTCTTTTTCTCTTCTTCTTGTTCTCGGGTTGAAAATGGCGATCTATAGTGCTTCAGCAGGCAGCCGCAGATGCATCTGCGGCTGGGCCTGCTGTGGCCGTCCCAGCCGTCGCCTCGGCTGCCGCGTGCCGTTCTCGAGCCTCGTGTCTGTCACCTCTGTCGGTGGCAGCGGTTGCATTCGCGGCCGTCCGGTTTGCTTTTCTCGATTTCCGTGCCACGCAGTCTCAAATTGCCAATTTCTGCGGTATTATTTCGGAAGGCTGTATTTTTGCAATCCGAAAATCCCTGGGAAACGTGCCATATTATTCTGGGAGGCTAGTTCGGAGGGCTGCGACTTGATATGAAATTTGATAATTGTGTTTGGCTTTTCAGGGGGCGCTGCCCCCCTTCCACCCCCGCCAGCTCACCGGGGAGCGAGACCCCCGAACATCGTAAGCGGAGTGGCCATTAGTCGTCCTTTGTGGTCAGCTCAAGCTTTCTGGGTCAACTGTTCGACTCGCCTCAAGTGACCGGATGCTCGTTGTCCGTTGTGGCGTCTTTGACCGTAAATCGCTGGGGGTGGCTTTGTGTTGGGGTCCACCATTCTTTCCGTATGTCGGGTCAAATGACAATTTTGCCCTCCTGCCAGGGTTAGTAGAGAAATGCAAAATTTGGGTGTCTACAGTCATATGACTCTAAGTCACCTATTTGTTTGCAAATTTAGAGAATATAACGAAACAAATAGCGAGTATTCTTAAACGAAGGCTTGTGTGCTTTGTACGTATCGTTTTACATGCAAGGGTGATAGGATTGTTCCTTTTGAGGCTAACCAAGGTTTAACGAAGTAATATGACTCTATATTATCTATTTGTTTGCATTTTTAGAGGAAATAACGAATCAAATACCAAGTTTCGTTAAATGAAGTATTGTGTCCCTTGTACGCATCCTTTTAAATGCGTGAGTGATAGGATTGCTCCTTTTGAGGCCAACGAATGTAGAACGAAGTAATATGACTCTAAGTCACCTATTTGTTTGCAAATTTATAGAAAATAACGAAACAAATAGCGAGTGTAAGGATCCGAAAATTCTGTAAACACTGTTTATAAGTTATAAAACCCTAATTTCAATCCAAACCCTAGTTTTGGGATAATATGGATGGTAGGATGTATTTGAAATTACTTGCAACATAATGAATATTAGGGCTAATATTGTTATCGATTTAAATAAAAGCCTAATATAAATTAATGTTGGAATTAAATTGAAACCCCAATCAATAATCTAATTAAATTTAATTACCTAGCAAATCTAATTGGATTATGTGCTATTAATAATAACATTAACGTAGTAGGATTAATTCATGCACTAACTAACATTATATGATTTAATGGATACCAATTAAAGGCCTAGCTCATGGAATCAATGGCCTAACCCATATAATTAATTGTGGAGCCCAATTGGGATTTAATAAATGAGCCCAATGAACTAATTTCCTAGCCCAAACCATTATGTATGGGTGCTTATATATATATATATATATATATATATATATATATATATATATATAAGTATATGTATATATTACCACTTTGTTGCTATTGAAAGAAAAGAAAAAGGGGAAACATTTCTTGGACCATTTCACCCCCCAATAGCCGACAGCCTTAGAAGGCTTTTGTGGCTGATTTGTGTTCAGTTTTTTTAGTGGCTCAAGGCCTTGGTAGAAGCAAGGAAAAAAGTGTACAAGTCTAGTAGGCCTATGAGCTTGGTTTGGTGTAGTTGATGTGTATGCTTACAAGAGTTGTAAGTCTACATATCAACTAACACCATATCACTCCTTATTATCTCTTTTTATCATTCATTAGTCATTTTACTTACCAAAGTTGCTTGAGAGAAAACTAGAGAACTAAGAAGAGAAAAGAGAGAGAGAAAAAAAAAAGAAAGAAAGGAAGAGGAGACCATAGAAAATCAAGATCCAAGCAAGGAAATAAAATCACCTAGTCATCAAGATAGATCATCCAAGCTTGGTGAAGTTTCTATCAAGAAGAAGAAAAGCTATTAGAAGGTTTAAAAGTTTTGAAAACCCTTGTTTTATTTTTCACCTTTGTGTTCTAAGTGCTTGAAGTGATTTTGATGGTCAAAAATCTATTTTGATGGTTCAAAACTAATTTCAAAGCTCTAGATGTTTAAACCCATGCTAGATATGTTAATCCATGGTTTGGTGGTTTAATATATGTGTTTAAATGCTTAGATAATAAAAATGTTTATCAAAAAGCATGAAAATGATTTTACCGACGGAACCTTAATCGAACGTGTGGTTCGGGGCTTTATATGTTGAAACCTACAAGTTGTATAAGATATTTTCTTCCTTGATATGATAAATATATAAGTTAAGAACAAAACCTAGTTGGTATAATGTTCATGTGAGTTGTTATGGTCAATATATGATTTTTAGACCAAAGATGGTCATTTTAAGAACCCTAATGCGCAATAGTCCACTTTGTGGCTATTTTCAATAACCAAACTTTTTTCAAAAATTTGATCCAATGATGGAATATTGTAGTTTAAGAAGATACGAATCCATCGATACCAATTTGAGGTCATTTGGACTTATATTGAAGATTTTATGAAAGTTGGAATCAAATGGACAAAAATTGGAAAATCTGAAAAATTCGCCCAAAGGGTGTTTCCGTTTTGAAAGCCGGGGCTTTCAAATTAGTGCAATTTTGAAAGCTGGGGCTTTCATTCCAGATTTTTGAAAATGATATTTATTTTCTGGGTCGGGTCAAGTTTTTTGAAACGGGTCAGGTCGGACGTGATATAACCAAAATTGGTCAAAATAGTTAAAAATTGATATAATTAATTTAGGATCCAAGTTAAATAATTATTTATTATTTTATATTAAATAATAAATAAAGGAAATAAAGGCCATTAATATGCTTAATTATTATTTAATTGATATTGAATAATAATTAAAGCAAATAAAAATAATAACTAATTATTTATTATTAAATAATAAATAAAGGAGGATATAAAGTTAATAAAATAATTATTCATTATTTAATTAATAATTAAATAAGGAATAAGAATAAATTAGTTAATTAATTATTATTTAAACAATAATAAAAGGGAGATGAAGTTAATAAAATAATTATTTATTATTTACTTTATATTAAATAATAAATGGTGATAATTACTTAATTAATTATTATGTAAATAATTTTATATAATAATTAAAGAGAAATAAAGGTTAATCAAACTTAATTATTTATTTAATTAATATTAAATAAATAAAGCAAAGAGATTAAGGAAATAATAATGTAGTTAAACAATTTGCTTTAAAATTGTTTAGATTTTTATAAATTACTAAGTGTTTAAAATGCTAGTAGATAATGGTATTAGCTAAATTATTATTAAATGATTAATAATAATAGCAAACAATTAAATGATTATTAAATAATTTATAATAATGGTGAATGATTAATTTGTTATAAAATTATTAATAATAATACTAAGTGATTAACTTATTATTAAATAGTTAATAATAATAGTAGAGGATTAAATATTATTAAAAGATTAATAATATTAATAATCAATTGGGATGTTGTTAAACAATTAATAACATTGGTAAGCGAATTAAATATTATTGAATGTAGTATAATATTGTTTAATTATTAAGATATTATCCGAGTGTGATAATATTGTCGTATAAGCTACGTGTTGCTAAATAGGGAATTATGTGCTTATGTGTCATACTGTTTAATAGTGTTATATGAAATCCTCTATGTGTTACTAATTGATAGATAAACCTATTTAATATTAGGTCTTTCAAGGACTGTAATTTAAGTCGTGTAAGCTGTAGACTACGACAGAGGCAAATTTCCTAACTCAAACTTGAGCTATTATTTTTGAGCATGTTAATGGTTTGATTATTGTTAATTATTCCATGTAAATGCAAGTATTGACATTCGCACGTTGATGTATTTGAAATCTATGTTCTATCATTGAACATGTAAATTATTTAAAGTTCTTTATTTCATGAACTGTTCAAGAATTGGTCTACGCCATTTGTTTCGGGTAGACATATAAAGTAAATGTTTTTAAAAGCTATTCCAAACCAGTTGATTGGTGTGGAAGTCTTGTACTGAGAGAACAAACCCTAAATGGGGAATTATAAGTGTCATAGTTCGACATGGTCAGGGTTTAATGTTATGCATATACATGTTGTACAAGAGGCTGATCCCCTCGAGTACAGTCTGATTTATAAAAGGATAATCGGAAGGTTGTTTCCTTGAAAACGTTCAGGGTCGGTTGGACCACTCAGCAGTAAATAATCATCTTTCATTCCTTCGTTTGGATTTTTGATTATCTTATCGGTCATTTCATTAACTTCTATAAATTGTTGAACTTTCACTTTATTCGCAGTTATTCATGATATGTCGGTATTATTTTAAATTTGCTGAGCATATTAGTTGCTCACTCTTGCTATATATATCATGAACTAATTGCAGTTAGGCCTGAGCACTCCAAGAAGGACAAAGGCAAGGGCAAGCTTTAAGAATAGTTTAAATATTTCTATTCCTGTTTTGTAAATCATGGAACCCTGTTTATATTAATAGGATCGTCATGATGTAATTTTATTAAGGTTAAGACCTTGGGACCGTAGTAAGCCTTTTGTAATGAACAACTTATGTTTATTTATTCCACATTTAGTAATATATGTTGTTTAAGAGGTGATGTATGTATTTGATCGTGAGCACCAAATTCGAGGTATTGGTACCTGAATTTGGGGGTGTCACAGGTTGGTATCAGGGCTGTAGGTTATAAACGTTAGGATTGCGAAACCTAGGTTATAACCTTAGTATTAAACTCGTATTGAGTGTTTAGGAGATAAATCGAGGAGATTTATCAAAGGTGGTATTTGATGAATTGGGGAATTCATCGAGTCATGTAGTGCCCAATGAAATATAATTTCATTTCTTCAATGATTATATTTTATGGTTATACTAATGGTTGTTTTTCATGATGTGTTGTAGGATGGTTGTAGGCGAGTCGAGTGGAACACGAGTGATAAGTGGTTTTTATACCTACAAATTGAATACATTTGAGCTTGATAAATTGCTTATCTTTAAGTATTTATGTTAGTTTATATGTGTTTTTACGTGTTTGTTGTAATTTAGGTTTTATAGTAAGTTTATGTGTTTTCTGTTCATTTACGCGTCTTTTTACCACATTATTATAGAATGTGGCTTTATATTACTTTTTATGTGTTTTACGTTGTATTGTAGGTATTATAATAAGGGCTTGATAAATAACGGCTTGGATTGCCCGTTTCGCGTTTTCGGCGTGCCGTTTACATGGCGGCCAACTTTCGACCTTGATCCATTCCGATTCTCCAATTGTGCCAAACATGAAAGTTGTAGAACTTCTTCTCAGCTTTCCGAAACATCTTGAATCAACGCAATCGGAGGTCGGACGCAAAAGTTATACAAAAAATACGAAGAAATGCAGCAGCAGCCTATTGAGGCCAACTTTTGACATGGATCCGTTTTGAATCTGCAATTTGGTAAAACATGAAAGTTGTAGCTCTACGAATTTACTTTCCAGAACATCTTGAATTTCCTCAATCGGAGTTCATATGAAGAAGTTATGGCCAGAACACGAAAGGACCCTGAAGCAGCCAACTGTCAGATTTTCTGCACTAAGGCGCAGCTGCGCCCATTTTGTACTATGGAGAGGCGCAGCTGCGCCGGTTGCCAGAAAAACCAAGATTTTGGCGCAGCTGCGCCGTTTTTGCACTATGGTGCGGCGCAGCTGCGCCGTACGCCAGTCAAGCCTCAGACAGATTGCTATAAAAGCCACTTTTTGAGCCCTAAAACATAATATATCCGGTTTCTTTCGAGAGGAGGCGACTTGGGCGACTTTGGGAGGCCATTTTGGTGATTCCATAGAGCTTCTACATCAATGGGATGCTATGATTTAGGGAGTTTGTCTATATTTCTCTTCCTTTTGCCTCTCTATTTCATGTATTCTATTGTTGTTTGATTTTTGGAACAAGAGTACTATTGTTAGTAGTTCTATTAGCTAGTTCTATTGATAGTAGTACTAGTAGGTGTAATTGGATGATTTGTAATCCATGGGTGTAATATCTATGTGTTTGTATTGAATCCATTGCATGCTTTATTCATATTGAATCTTGTTATACTCATTTGCTATGTATTTGTGGATGTTGGATTACTTGTTTGATATGAACTAAGCATTGAATCTAAGTATTGTGATGGAACCCAATAGGTTGTTCTAGTTGATTTCTCTCTCTTTGGTTGGCACCATATGGATTGGTTGTTGTATTTGTGCTTTGTGGTTAATTTCTAGGTCGTGCATTTACTTAGTAGCCCATACGGAACTGAGAGATGGAGTATAGTGTTTGACCCAAGTATGTCACACATGTTCGTGATTCCACATGGCGTTGGGATTATGATTCGTGGAAAGGATAGACATATACCGATCCACCATGTGCAACCTTTGAGAACCTGACCTTCAACCCTTGTTATTCGTAGCTTGGGCGTTCCTTCCTGTTTCTGTTGCCTTGTGTCGGATTTGGGAAGGATGTCGCTACATGTGCTCGAGAGAGGCATGTTAGTACTATAGAGAGTTCTCGGTTGACCATTCATCGGCTACGGCTGTGTGGATGGGTTCTCATATTTTGCGCCTAACGCGTATTTGTTTGACCTAGTTATTAGTGTGGTAACTCGTGCGGAACTGAGAGAGGGAGTACCAGTTTAGACCTAGATACAATGACACGTGTTCGTGATTCCACCTGGCGTTGGGATTATGATTCGTGAGTTAGGATAGAGATATACCAGCTCGCCTCGTGTAGCCAAGAGAGAATCTGTTCTTCAAATCCTTTTTAGTGTTGACTCTCATAGAGATATAGTGAGTTGCCTAGTTAGGGTGTTCCTTCCCGTTTCTGTTGCCCTTGGGTCGGATTTGGGTGGATTCGGGTATGGTGCAACGAGAGTTGGCCATATCTCATATAGAGAATTCTCGGTTGACAATTCGTCGTGACCGAATGGCCAAAGAGAGAGTTAGGAGACTTGAACGAACTATTGGGGGAAGTTACATACTTAGATTCACCTATATTTAATTGTTTTCATTAGCTAGTATTAGTTTAATTTTTATTAGTTTAATTTCAAAACAATTAATCTTTCGTTTAAATAGGATTGAGTCGGTTATAAGCTTGTGTTTGGCAATTCTTGTTAATAATTCCTCGTGGGATCGATACTCTACTTACTCTTTATTACTTGTTGACCGCGTATACTTGCGCGTTATTGTTCATTTAAACGAACTCGTCGAGGTCGGAACTCGTTAAATATAAAAACATAAAAACAAAAAAAAAAAAAACGGGACCGACTTTGACTCCAACAACGAGATGAGGAGATATTCATTGATATACCAGTGGATACAGAATAGTTGGCGGGCTATGCACCAGTTGCACCGGCATCACCATTAGTAGAGTCTAACCCTGAGGTGGATCCCGAGGAGGATCACATGGTTGATATGGCGGAACCAGTTAGGGGTGGGGTAATGAGGCCACGAGGTGAGGATGACTCAGAGGAACAACAGACTACCGACGAGGAGTCAGATGAGGAGGTGCAGTATTATGGCAATACGTCACCTGAGGAGTCAGCTGAATATGCAGATGGCATGGGCACGACTGCTAGTGACATCATAGAAGAACTGACCGCTAGGAATGACGAACTCGAGGGTAGAATCCATCATCTTGAGGAGCAGAATCAGATCCATCAGGAGATGAAAGATCAGTATAAGGGTGTAGCCTATCATTTGTCCGGGGAGGTAGCTGAACTGAAGGAGGAGCGTGATCAGACGAAGCTGAGTCTGACAGAACTTCAAGTGGAACATGAGGCCTTGAAGGCCAACTTTAACCTAGAGGTTGCGGAAAGAATCCGTGTTGAGGAAGAATTGGATGGAGCTGTCATGATGGTGGATGGACTTGAGAGGGAGGTTCAAACTCGTGCAGTCAGGTTTGATCGTTTGAACTTTGTGTTTGACACTGCCTTTCAGAGGATGAGGCATAGGATCCGAAGGTATCCTAGGGAGGAGGATCACCACAGGCGCACTATCAGTCGCCGTGTAGCAGACATGATAGCCAGGCAGGAGCATGAGGATGCCATCTTCAGGGGATTATAGTTTCCATTAGCACTATAATTGTAAATAGATGCAGTTTAATTCCCACTTTTTGTTGATAGTAGGGACAGTGGTATGTTGTAAATCCCATTATTTTTGTTTAGACTTGGAATAGTATTAGACCCCGACTTTTGTTTGTCATAGGGGTAGGTTGGGTTAATCCCCTCTTTTTGTTCTTGAAGGGATAACCATGGTTAGTATTAGCATTTATAGCATTATGCCACAGGTTGTTACTTGATGTATTTAAAACAGTGATATATGAATATAAATGCAGTTATTGATACCTGTTTGGGATTCTGATTAAACTGTGTTTTACCTGTTAAATGCATGCATAAAATGTGGCATGGAATGTAAAGACACAAAATTATAATATAAGGTTTTGTTTTTATCAAACAATGCCGCCTAGAAGGAGAACCAGAGTTCCATATGTAGAGGAATCCGTTAATAATGACGGGGGTCCAACAGACCCCATGCAAGCGTTTGCTGCCATGATTGCAGGGTATATGCAGAATAGGCCGCCACCTGTGGTACCACCAGTAGTACCGCCAGTAGTAGAACAGCCAGGGGCTCACTTGGCTAATTTCAAGGATTTCAAATTAATAGGACCGCCAGAGTTTCGCGGGACTACTGACCCCATTAAAGCCCAGACTTGGGTAGAAGAGATGGAAAAAGTGTTCGAGGTCGCAAGGGTGGCCGACGAACAACAAACGTCATTTGCCACCTTCATGTTGAAGGGTGAAGTGAATTACTGGTAGAAAGCAAACAAGAACAGAGCCGGAGCAGGAGTAATTACGTGGGTACGTTTCAAAGAGCTGTTCTTCGAGAACTATTTCCCAGAAAGCATGCAAGCAAGAATGGAAGTGAAATTCCTAGAACTGAAACAAGGGAGCATGACAGTGGCTGACTATGCTACAAGATTCAATGAACTGGCCAGATTTGCACCAAAAAAGGTAGACACGGAAGTCAGAAGAGCTCGGAGGTTTGAACAAGGACTGAAGTCTTGGGTTTATGGAAAGGTAGCTGTGCTACAAATCAACACATTCTCAGCGTTGCTGGAGAAAGCCCTAATTGCTGAGTGAGGAAATGAAGCGGTAACCAAGTATCAACAAGATCACAAGAAGAAAGGCCAAGAAGGACCTAAAGAAGGGATTAGCAGTGGAGGGAGCAATCCTCACAAACGGAAATGGAGCGACAATCAAAGCTCGGGAAAGCCATCAAGCGAGGCTAAGCAAGGCAACAAGTGCAATAAGTGTGGGAAGAATCACTTGGGGGAGTGTATGCGTGGGAAAGGAGTATGCTTCAACTATGGACAGCCGGGTCACTTTTCTCCATAATGCCCAAAGGTGAAAAGAGGGGACTGTTTCTATTGTGGTGCAGCTGACCATCAAAAGAAGGACTGCCCGAAAAGAAAGAGTGATTCTGGTAGCGCTAATCAGGGAAACCAAAGCAAGCCAACTAGTGGAGGGCCATCATAGCAGAACAGGCCGGTGGCGCGCACTTTTAACATGACCGTCCAGGATGCCATGGAGTCAAAGGAAGTGGTGGCAGGTATTATTCCGATCAATAATATTAATGCATATGTATTATTTGATTCGGGTGCTACTTGTTCTTTCGTATCCGATGAATTTGCTAGCCGATTAAAATTTCCTCGTGAAAGATTAGAGAACCCAATGAATGTAGAGGTAGAAAATAAGGAAGTGATCCCTGTAGATTTCATATATAAGAATTGTTATGTCGAGATACGGGGACATAAATTGAGTGTGAATTTAATTCCGATACGTCTAGGAGAGTTTGACGTGATCTTGGGAATGGATTGGCTGTTTAAACACGGAGCTGTGATTGACTGCCAAAAGAAAAGTATACACCTGAAAACTCCGAATAAGTCTAAGGTTGTACTCTTTGGGAGTAAATCGTCAGGACAATCTTGTTGTCTGACGATGATGCAAGCAAAGAAGTTGTTTAGGAAGGGTTGCATAGGCTATCTGGCCCATGTAGTTGATACTCGGAGAGTAGGGGGAGAAATGGGACAAATACCTGTGGTAAGGGAATTCTCACACGTTTTCCCAGATGAGTTGCCAGGTTTACCTCCGGACAGAGAGGTGGAGTTTGTAATCGATTTAGCACCGGGGACCGCCCCAATATCGAAAGCACCATATAGGATGGCTCCGGTAGAGTTGAAGGAATTAATGATACAGTTGAACAAGTTGTTAGAGAAGAAGTACATTCAGTCGAGTGTATCTCCGTGGGGAGCGCCAGTGCTGTTTGTGAAGAAGAAAGATGGATCGTTGAGGCTTTGTGTCGACTATAGGGAGTTAAACAAGGTCACAATTAAGAATAAGTACCCGTTGCCCAGGATCGATGATCTATTCGATCAGCTTAAGGGGACTAAGTACTTTTCGAAAATTGACTTGAGGACCGGGTATCATCAACTGAAGGTGAGACCGGGGGATATACCAAAGACAGCCTTCAGGACTCGATACGGTCACTTTGAGTTCTTAGTGATGTCTTTTGGACTAACGAACGCGCCAACAACATTTATGGACATGATGAACAGAGTATTCAAGCAATACTTGGATAAGTTTGTGGTGGTATTTATTGATGATATACTGGTATATTCAAAGACAGAGGAAGAACACACTGAACATTTGAGGATAGTACTTGAGACATTACGGAGGGAACAACTATATGCCAAGTTCTCCAAGTGCGAGTTTTGGTTGCAAAGGGTACAGATTTTGGGTCACGTCATCGACAAGGAGGGCGTTTCAGTGGATCCTGCAAAGGTGGAGTCCGTTATCAACTGGGAACAGCCAAAGACTCCAACAGAAATCAGAAGTTCCTTGGGATTAGCGGAATACTATCAGAGATTCATCAAGGACTTTTCAAAGCTAGCGTCGCCGTTGACCAATCTGACAAGGAAAACAGTAAAGTTTGTATGGACGGAGAAGTGTGAATAAAGCTTCAGGGAATTGAAAAAGAGGCTTAGTGAAGCACCTGTGTTATCATTGCCCGATGGTACAGGGGGATTCGTGGTTTATAGCGATGCGTCACTCAAGGGTCTTGGTTGTGTATTGATGCAGCATGGCAAGGTCATCGCGTACGCGTCACGCCAGTTAAAGGATTATGAAAAGGGATATCCGACTCATGATTTAGAACTGGCAGCAGTAGTGTTTGCTCTGAAGATCTGGAGGCATTATCTATATGGAGAGAAGTGCGAGATATACACATACCACAAAAGTCTGAAGTATATCTTCACTCAAAGGGAGCTGAATATGAGGCAGAGGAGATGGTTGGAATTGATCAAGGACTACGATTGTGAGATTTTGTACCATCCTGGCAAAGCCAATGTTGTAGCTGATGCTCTAAGCAGAAAGGGCCAGGAAAAGTTGTCGATGTTAACAACGCAGGAGGAATTAATCAAGGATATGGAAAGATTGGAGTTAGGACTTAAGTATCCAAGGGAGGCAGACGAGAAACTGTTTGCAATAGAGGCGAGCCCAACTTTGTTGGTCAAGATAAAAAAGGCTCAAGAGGGTGATGAGGAATGCATTGACATTAAGAAGCGACTATCCGAAGGTGAAGAATTAAAGTATTCAGTGGATGGTATCGAGTTAATCCGATTCGAAGGAAGAGTCTAGGTACCGTTTATTCCAGAATTGAGAGAAGAAATTCTACAGGAGGCCCACAACACAAGATACTCAATACATCCGGGTAGTACCAAGATGTATCAAGATCTACGACAGCATTTGTGGTGGCCTAACATGAAGAGGGAAGTGGCAGAGTGTGTCAGCCGATGTTTAACTTGCTAGAGGGTTAAAGCGGAACATCAAAAACCGGGTGGTCTGTTGCAACCGTTGGAGATTTCGGAGTGGAAATGGGAGCATATCACGATGGATTTTGTGGTGGGACTCCCTGTAACTCAGAAGGGGTACGATGCGGTCTGGGTGATCGTGGATCGTTTGAGCAAGTCTGCACATTTTCTACCAATCAGAATCAGGTATAATCTGGGGCAGCTGGCAAAACTATATGTTAAAGAAATTGTGTCGCGACATGGAGTACCAGTATCTATAGTATCTGATAGAGATCCACGCTTCACGTCAAATTTCTGGAAGAGCCTACAGGAAAGGATGGGGACGAAATTAAGGTTGAGTACCGCGTATCATCCCCAGACCGATGGGCAAAGCGAGCGAACAATTTAGACGTTGGAGGATATGCTGAGAGCATGTGTGATGGACTTTAAAGGTAGCTGGGATGATCAGCTACCATTAGTGGAGTTTTCATACAATAATAGTTATCATGCAAGTATTGGCATGCCGCCTTATGAAGCACTGTATGGGAGAAAGTGTAGAACGCCCCTGTGTTGGGATGAAGTTGGGGAACGGAGACTGTTGGGACCCGAATTGGTACAACAGACCGTAGATGTGATCAATGTGATAAGAGCTCGTCTGGTTGCAGCTCAGGATCGGCAAAAGAAGTACGCGGATTTACATCGTCGGAAGAGAGACTTCGAGGTTGGAAGTTTTGTTTTTCTGAAGATATCTCCATGGAAAGGGAAAATCATGTTCGGTAAGAAGGGAAAATGGAGCCCTAGATTTATCGGACCATTTGAAATTTTGAAGCGAGTTGGTGAGGTAGCATACGAGGTAGCTTTACCTCCTGAACTGGAGCATATCCATAATGTGTTTCACGTGTCTGTATTGCGGCCATATAAATAGGACTACAAGCATGTCATCTCATACGAGCCGATTCAAGTTGAGAAGGATTTATCTTACGAGGAAATTCCAGTCCAGATACTAGATAGGAAGGAACAAACCTTAAGAAATAAGATCATTTATTCAGTCAAGGTTCTTTGGAGAAACCACGCAGTTGAGGAAGCTACGTGGGAACTAGAAGAAAAAATGATGAGGAATTATCCTAACCTGTTTGAGTAACCTTATGTTTGTAATTCCGGGGATGGAATTCTTATAAGGGCGGGGGGGGGGGGGGGGGAGAATGTAAGGATCCGAAAATTCTGTAAACACTGTTTATGAGTTATAAAACCCTAATTTCAATCCAAATCCTAGTTTTGGGATAATATGGATGGTAGGATGTATTTGAAATAACTTGCAACATAATGAATATTAGGGCTAATATTGTTATCGATTTAAATAAAAGCCTAATATAAATTAATGTTGGAATTAAATTGAAACCCCAATCAATAATCTAATTAAATTTAATTACCTAGCAAATCTAATTGGATTATGTGCTATTAATAATAACATTAACGTAGTAGGATTAATTCATGCACTAACTAACATTATATGATTTAATGGATACCAATTAAAGGCCTAGCTCATGGAATCAATGGCCTAACCCATAGAATTAATTGTGGAGCCCAATTGGGATTTAATAAATGAGCCCAATGAACTAATTACCTAGCCCAAACCATTATGTATGGGTGTTTATATATATATATATATATATATATATATATGAGTATATGTATATATTACCACTTTGTTGCTATTGAAAGAAAAGAAAAAGGGGAAACAAAGTAACAAAGTAATATGACTCTATATGACCTATTTGTTTGCAAATTTAAAGGAAATAACGAATCAAATTCCAAGTTTCGTTAAATGAAGTATTGTGTCCCTTGTACGCATCCTTTTAAATGCGAGAGTGATTGGATTGCTCCTTTTGAGGCCAACAAAAGTAGAACGAAGTAATATGACTCCAAGTCACCTATCTGTGTGCAAATTTATAGAAAATAACAAAACAAATAACGAGTATTCTTAAATGAAGACTTGTGTGCTTGGTACGTATCGTTTTATATGCAAGGGTGATAGGATTGTTCCTTTTGAGGCTAACCAAGGTTTAACGAAGTATCATGACTCTATATCATCTATTTGTTTGCAGATTTTGAGGAAATAACGAATCAAACAGCAAGTTTCCTTAAATGAGGTATTGTGTCCATTGTACGCATCCTTTTAAATACGAGAGTGATAGGATTGCTCCTTTTGAGGCCAACGAAAGTAGAACGGAGTAATATGACTCTAAGTCACCTATTTGTTTGCAAATTTAGAGGAAATAACAAAACAAATAGCGAGTATTCTTAAACGAAGACTTCTGGGCATTGTACGTATCGTTTTAAATGCGAGGGTGATAGGATTGTTCCTTTTGAGGTAACCAAGGTTTAACGAAGTAATATGACTCTAAATCATCTATTTGTTCGCACAATTAGAGGAAATAACGAATCAAATAGCAAGTTTCCTTAAATGAAGTATTGTGACCATTGTACGCATCGTATTAAATGCAAGAGTTATAGGATTGCTCCTTTTGAGGTCAACTAAAGTAGAATGAAGTAATATGACTCTAAGTCACCTATTTGTTTGCAAATTTATTGAAAATAACGAAATAAATAGCGAATATTCTTAAACGAAGACTTGTGTGCTTGGTACGTATTGTTTCAAATGCGAGGGTGATACGATTGTTCCTTTTGAGGCTATCCAAGGTTTAACGAAGTAATATGACTCCAAATCATCTATTTGTTTGCAAATTTAGAGGAAATAACGAATCAAATAGCAAGTTTCCTGAAATGAAGTACTGTGTCCGTTGTACGCATCTTATTAAATGCGAGAGTGATAGGATTGCTCCTTTTGAGGCCAACGAAAGTAGAACGAAGTAATATGACTATAACTTACCTATTTGTTTGCAAATTTAGAGAAAATAACGAAACAAGTAGCTAGTATTCATAAACGAAGGATTGTGTGCTTTGTACGTATCGTTTTACATGCAAGGGTGATAGGATTGTTCCTTTTGAGGCTAACCAAGGTTTAACGAAGTAATACGACTCTATATCATCTACTTGTTTGCTAATTTAGAGGAAATAACGAATCAAATAGCAAGTTTCCTTAAATGAAGTATTGTGTTCATTGTATGAATCCTTTTAAATGCGAGAGTGATAAGATTGCTCCTTTTGACGCCAACGAAAGTAGAACGAAGTAATATGACTCTAATTCACCTATTTGTTTGCAAATTTAGAGAAAATAACGAGACAACAAGCGAGTATTCTTAAACGAAGACTTCTGGGCATTGTACATATCGTTTTAAATGAGAGGGTTATACGATTGTTCCTTTTGAGGCTAACCAAGGTTTAACGAAGTAATATGACTCTAAATCATCTATTTGTTCGCGCAATTAGAGGAAATGACGAATCAAATAACAAGTTTCCTTAAATGAGGTATTGTGTCCATTGTACGCATCGTATAAAATGCGAGAGTGATGGGATTGCTCCTTTTCAGGGCAACGAAAGTAAAACGAAGTAATATGACTCTAAGTCACCTATTCGTTTGCAAATTTATAGAAAATAACGAGACAAATAGCGAGTATTCTTAAACGAAGACTTGTGTGCTTTGTATGTATCGTTTTAATTGCGAGGGTGATAGGATTGTTCCTTTTGAGGCTAACCAAGGTTTAACGAAGTAATATGACTCTAAATTATCTATTTGTTCGCGCAATTAGAGGAAATGACGAATCAAGTAGCAAGTTTCCTTAAATGAGGTATTGTGTCCATTGTACGCATCGTATAAAATGCGAGAGTGATG
This sequence comes from Hedera helix, assembly GCA_947179155.2. NCBI lineage: Eukaryota > Viridiplantae > Streptophyta > Magnoliopsida > Apiales > Araliaceae > Hedera > Hedera helix. Next base: position 26,210,342 of record OX359266.1, read on the forward strand.
AGATTGCTCCTTTTCAGGGCAACGAAAGTAAAACGAAGTAATATGACTCTAAGTCACCTATTCGTTTGCAAATTTATAGAAAATAACGAGACAAATAGCGAGTATTCTTAAACAAAGACTTGTGTGCTTTGTACGTATCGTTTTAAATGCGAGGGTGATAGGATTGTTCCTTTTGAGGCTAAGCAAGGTTTAACGAAGTAATATGACTCTAAATCAGCTATTTATCTGCAAATTTAGAGGAAATAACGAAACAAATTGCAAGTTTCCTTAAATGAAGTATTGTGTCCGTTGTACGCATCCTTTTAAATGCGAGTGTGATAGGATTGCTCCTTTTGAGGCCAACAAAAGTAGAACGAAGTAATATGACTCTAAGTCACCTATTTATTTGCAAATTTAGAGAAAATAACGAAACTAATAGCGAGTATTATTAAACAAAGACTTGTGTGCTTTGTAGGTATCGTTTTAAATGAGAGGGTGATAGGATTGTTCCTTTTAAGGCTAACCAAGGTTTAAGGAAGTAATATGACTCTAAATCATCTATTTGTTCGCACAATTAGGGGAAATAACGAATCAAATAGCAAGTTTCCTTAAATGAAGTATTGTGACCATTGTACGCATCGTATTAAATGCAAGAGTTATAGGATTGCTCCTTTTGAGGTCAACTAAAGTAGAACGAAGTAATATGACTCTAAGTCACCTATTTGTTTGCAAATTTATTGAAAATAACGAAATAAATAGCGAATATTCTTAAACGAAGACTTGTGTGCTTGGTACGTATCGTTTCAAATGCGAGGGTGATACGATTGTTCCTTTTGAGGCTATCCAAGGTTTAACGAAGTAATATGACTCCAAATCATCTATTTGTTTGCAAATTTAGAGGAAATAACGAATCAAATAGCAAGTTTCCTGAAATGAAGTACTGTATCCGTTGTACGCATCTTATTAAATGCGAGAGTGATAGGATTGCTCCTTTTGAGGTCAACGAAAGTAGAACGAAGTAATATGACTATAACTTACCTATTTGTTTGCAAATTTAGAGAAAATAATGAAACAAGTAGCTAGTATTCATAAACGAAGGCTTGTGTGCTTTGTACGTATCGTTTTACATGCAAGGGTGATAGGATTGTTCCTTTTGAGGCTAACCAATGTTTAACGAAGTAATACGACTCTATATCATCTATTTGTTTGCTAATTTAGAGGAAATAACGAATCAAATAGCAAGTTTCCTTAAATGAAGTATTGTGTTCATTGTATGCATCCTTTTAAATGCGAGAGTGATAGGATTGCTCCTTTTGACGCCAACGAAAGTAGAACGAAGTAATATGACTCTAATTCACCTATTTGTTTACAAATTTATAGAAAATAACAAAACAAATAGCGAGTATTCTTAAACGAAGACTTGTGTGCTTTGTATGTATCGTTTTAATTGCGAGGGTGATAGGATTGTTCCTTTTGAGGCTAACCAAGGTTTAACGAAGTAATATGACTCTAAATCATCTATTTATTCGCGCAATTAGAGGAAATGACGAATCAAATAGCAAGTTTCCTTAAATGAGGTATTGTGTCCATTGTACGCATCGTATAAAATGCGAGAGTGATGGGATTGCTCCTTTTCAGGGCAACGAAAGTAAAACGAAGTAATATGACTCTAAGTCACCTATTCGTTTGCAAATTTATAGAAAATAACGAGACAAATAGCGAGTATTCTTAAACAAAGAGTTGTGTGCTTTGAACGTATCGTTTTAAATGCGAGGGTGATAGGATTGTTCCTTTTGAGGCTAAGCAAGGTTTAACGAAGTAATATGACTCTAAATCAGCTATTTATCTGCAAATTTAGAGGAAATAACGAAACAAATTGCAAGTTTCCTTAAACGAAGTATTGTGTCCGTTGTACGCATCCTTTTAAATGCGAATGTGATAGGATTGCTCCTTTTGAGGCCAACAAAAGTAGAACGAAGTAATATGACTCTAAGTCACCTATTTATTTGCAAATTTAGAGAAAATAATGAAACAAATAGCGAGTATTATTAAACAAAGACTTGTGTGCTTTGTACGTATCGTTTTAAATGAGAGGGTGATAGGATTGTTCCTTTTAAGGCTAACCAAGGTTTAACGAAGTAATATGACTCTAAATCATCTATTTGTTCGCACAATTAGAGGAAATAACGAATCAAATAACAAGTTTCCTTAAATGAAGTATTGTGACCATTGTACGTATCGTATTAAATGCAAGAGTTATAGGATTGCTCCTTTTGAGGTCAACTAAAGTAGAACGAAGTAATATGACTCTAAGTCACCTATTTGTTTGCAAATTTATAGAAAATAACGAAATAAATAGCGAATATTCTTAAACGAAGACTTGTGTGCTTGGTACGTATCGTTTCAAATGCGAGGGTGATACGATTGTTCCTTTTGAGGCTATCCAAGGTTTAACGAAGTAATATGACTCCAAATCATCTATTTGTTTGCAAATTTAGAGGAAATAACGAATCAAATACCAAGTTTCCTGAAATGAAGTATTGTGTCCGTTGTACGCATCTTATTAAATGCGAGAGTGATAGGATTGCTCCTTTTGAGGCCAACGAAAGTAGAACGAAGTAATATGACTATAACTTACCTATTTGTTTGCAAATTTAGAGAAAATAATGAAACAAGTAGCTAGTATTCATAAACGAAGGCTTGTGTGCTTTGTATGTATCGTTTTACATGCAAGGGTGATAGGATTGTTCCTTTTGAGGCTAACCAATGTTTAACGAAGTAATACGACTCTATATCATCTATTTGTTTGCTAATTTAGAGGAAATAACGAATCAAATAGCAAGTTTCCTTAAATGAAGTATTGTGTTCATTGTATGCATCCTTTTAAATGCGAGAGTGATAGGATTGCTCCTTTTGACGCCAACGAAAGTAGAACGAAGTAATATGGATCTAATTCACCTATTTGTTTACAAATTTATAGAAAATAACAAAACAAATAGCGAGTATTCTTAAACGAAGACTTGTGTGCTTTGTATGTATCGTTTTAATTGCGAGGGTGATAGGATTGTTCCTTTTGAGGCTAACCAAGGTTTAACGAAGTAATATGACTCTAAATCATCTATTTGTTCGCGCAATTAGAGGAAAGGACGAATCAAATAGCAAGTTTCCTTAAATGAGGTATTGTGTCCATTGTACGCATCGTATAAAATGCGAGAGTGATGGGATTGCTCCTTTTCAGGGCAACGAAAGTAAAACGAAGTAATATGACTCTAAGTCACCTATTCGTTTGCAAATTTATAGAAAATAACGAGACAAATAGCGAGTATTCTTAAACAAAGACTTGTGTGCTTTGTACGTATCGTTTTAAATGCGAGGGTGATAGGATTGTTCCTTTTGAGGCTAAGCAAGGTTTAACGAAGTAATATGACTCTAAATCAGCTATTTATCTGCAAATTTAGAGGAAATAACGAAACAAATTGCAAGTTTCCTTAAATGAAGTATTGTGTCCGTTGTACGCATCCTTTTAAATGCGAGTGTGATAGGATTGCTCCTTTTGAGGCCAACAAAAGTAGAACGAAGTAATATGACTCTAAGTCACCTATTTATTTGCAAATTTAGAGAAAATAACGAAACTAATAGCGAGTATTATTAAACAAAGACTTGTGTGCTTTGTACGTATCGTTTTAAATGAGAGGGTGATAGGATTGTTCCTTTTAAGGCTAACCAAGGTTTAACGAAGTAATATGACTCTAAATCATCTATTTGTTCGCAAAATTAGAGGAAATAACGAATCAAATAGCAAGTTTCCTTAAATGAAGTATTGTGACCATTGTACGCATCGTATTAAATGCAAGAGTTATAGGATTGCTCCTTTTGAGGTCAACTAAAGTAGAACGAAGTAATATGACTCTAAGTCACCTATTTGTTTGCAAATTTATTGAAAATAACGAAATAAATAGCGAATATTCTTAAACGAAGACTTGTGTGCTTTGTACGTATCGTTTGAAATGCGAGGGTGATAGGATTGTTCCTTTTGAGGCTATCCAAGGTTTAACGAAGTAATATGACTCCAAATCATCTATTTGTTTGCAAATTTAGAGGAAATAACGAATCAAATAGCAAGTTTCCTGAAATGAAGTACTGTGTCCGTTGTACGCATCTTATTAAATGCGAGAGTGATAGGATTGCTCCTTTTGAGGCCAACGAAAGTAGAACGAGGTAATATGACTATAACTTACCTATTTGTTTGCAAATTTAGAGAAAATAACGAAACAAGTAGCTAGTATTCATAAACGAAGGCTTGTGTGCTTTGTACGTATCGTTTTACATGCAAGGGTGATAGGATTGTTCCTTTTGAGGCTAACCAAGGTTTAACGAAGTAATACGACTCTATATCATCTATTTGTTTGCTAACTTAGAGGAAATAACGAATCAAATAGCAAGTTTCCTTAAATGAAGTATTGTGTTCATTGTATGCATCCTTTTAAATGCGAGAGTGATAGGATTGCTCCTTTTGACGCCAACGAAAGTAGAACGAAGTAATATGACTCTAATTCACCTATTTGTTTACAAATTTATAGAAAATAACAAAACAAATAGCGAGTATTCTTAAACGAAGACTTGTGTGCTTTGTATGTATCGTTTTAATTGCGAGGGTGATAGGATTGTTCCTTTTGAGGCTAACCAAGGTTTAACGAAGTAATATGACTCTAAATCATCTATTTGTTCGCGCAATTAGAGGAAATAACGAATCAAATAGCAAGTTTCCTTAAATGAGGTATTGTGTCCATTGTACGCATCGTATAAAATGCGAGAGTGATGAGATTGCTCCTTTTCAGGGCAACGAAAGTAAAACGAAGTAATATGACTCTAAGTCACCTATTCGTTTGCAAATTTATAGAAAATAACGAGACAAATAGCGAGTATTCCTAAACAAAGACTTGTGTGCTTTGTACGTATCGTTTTAAATGCGAGGGTGATAGGATTGTTCCTTTTGAGGCTAAGCAAGGTTTAACGAAGTAATATGACTCTAAATCAGCTATTTATCTGCAAATTTAGAGGAAATAACGAAACAAATTGCAAGTTTCCTTAAATGAAGTATTGTGTCCGTTGTACGCATCCTTTTAAATGCGAGTGTGATAGGATTGCTCCTTTTGAGGCCAACAAAAGTAGAACGAAGTAATATGACTCTAAGTCACCTATTTATTTGCAAATTTAGAGAAAATAACGAAACTAATAGCGAGTATTATTAAACAAAGACTTGTGTGCTTTGTACGTATCGTTTTAAATGAGAGGGTGATAGGATTGTTCCTTTTAAGGCTAACCAATGTTTAACGAAGTAATATGACTCTAAATCATCTATTTGTCCGCAAAATTAGAGGACATAACGAATCAAATAGCAAGTTTCCTTAAATGAAGTATTGTGACCATTGTACGCATCGTATTAAATGCAAGAGTTATAGGATTGCTCCTTTTGAGGTCAACTAAAGTAGAACGAAGTAATATGACTCTAAGTCACCTAATTGTTTGCAAATTTATTGAAAATAACGAAATAAATAGCGAATATTCTTAAACGAAGACTTGTGTGCTTTGTACGTATCGTTTGAAATGCGAGGGTGATAGGATTGTTCCTTTTGAGGCTATCCAAGGTTTAACGAAGTAATATGACTCCAAATCATCTATTTGTTTGCAAATTTAGAGGAAATAACGAATCAAATAGCAAGTTTCCTGAAATGAAGTACTGTGTCCGTTGTACGCATCTTATTAAATGCGAGAGTGATAGGATTGCTCCTTTTGAGGCCAACGAAAGTAGAACGAGGTAATATGACTATAACTTACCTATTTGTTTGCAAATTTAGAGAAAATAACGAAACAAGTAGCTAGTATTCATAAACGAAGGCTTGTGTGCTTTGTACGTATCGTTTTACATGCAAGGGTGATAGAATTGTTCCTTTTGAGGCTAACCAAGGTTTAACGAAGTAATACGACTCTATATCATCTATTTGTTTGCTAACTTAGAGGAAATAACGAATCAAATAGCAAGTTTCCTTAAATGAAGTATTGTGTTCATTGTATGCATCCTTTTAAATGCGAGAGTGATAGGATTGCTCCTTTTGACGCCAACGAAAGTAGAACGAAGTAATATGACTCTAATTCACCTATTTGTTTACAAATTTATAGAAAATAACAAAACAAATAGCGAGTATTCTTAAACGAAGACTTGTGTGCTTTGTATGTATCGTTTTAATTGCGAGGGTGATAGGATTGTTCCTTTTGAGGCTAACCAAGGTTTAACGAAGTAATATGACTCTAAATCATCTATTTGTTCGCGCAATTAGAGGAAATAACGAATCAAATAGCAAGTTTCCTTAAATGAGGTATTGTGTCCATTGTACGCATCGTATAAAATGCGAGAGTGATGAGATTGCTCCTTTTCAGGGCAACGAAAGTAAAACGAAGTAATATGACTCTAAGTCACCTATTCGTTTGCAAATTTATAGAAAATAACGAGACAAATAGCGAGTATTCCTAAACAAAGACTTGTGTGCTTTGAACGTATCGTTTTAAATGCGAGGGTGATAGGATTGTTCCTTTTGAGGCTAAGCAAGGTTTAACGAAGTAATATAACTCTAAATCAGCTATTTATCTGCAAATTTAGAGGAAATAACGAAACAAATTGCAAGTTTCCTTAAATGAAGTATTGTGTCCGTTGTACGCATCCTTTTAAATGCGTGTGTGATAGGATTGCTCCTTTTGAGGCCAACAAAAGTAGAACGAAGTAATATGACTCTAAGTCACCTATTTATTTGCAAATTTAGAGAAAATAACGAAACAAATAGCGAGTATTATTAAACAAAGACTTGTGTGCTTTGTACGTATCGTTTTAAATGAGAGGGTGATAGGATTGTTTCTTTTAAGGCTAACCAAGGTTTAACGAAGTAATATGACTCTAAATCATCTATTTGTTCGCACAATTAGAGGAAATAACGAATCAAATAGCAAGTTTCCTTAAATGAAGTATTGTGACCATTGTACGTATCGTATTAAATGCAAGAGTTATAGGATTGCTCCTTTTGAGGTCAACTAAAGTAGAACGAAGTAATATGACTCTAAGTCACCTATTTGTTTGCAAATTTATTGAAAATAACGAAATGAATAGCGAATATTCTTAAACGAAGACTTGTGTGCTTGGTACGTATCGTTTCAAATGCGAGGGTAATACGATTGTTCCTTTTGAGGCTATCCAAGGTTTAACGAAGTAATATGACTCCAAATCATCTATTTGTTTGCAAATTTAGAGGAAATAACGAATCAATTACCAAGTTTCCTGAAAAGAAGTACTGTGTCCGTTGTACGCATCTTATTAAATGCGAGAGTGATAGGATTGCTCCTTTTGAGGCCAACGAAAGTAGAACGAAGTAATATGACTATAACATACCTATTTGTTTGCAAATTTAGAGAAAATAATGAAACAAGTAGCTAGTATTCATAAACGAAGGCTTGTGTGCTTTGTACGGATCGTTTTACATGCAAGGGTGATAGGATTGTTCCTTTTGAGGCTAACCAATGTTTAACGAAGTAATACGACTCTATATCATCTATTTGTTTGCTAATTTAGAGGAAATAACGAATCAAATAGCAAGTTTCCTTAAAAGAAGTATTGTGTTCATTGTATGCATCCTTTTAAATGCGAGAGTGATAGGATTGCTCCTTTTGACGCCAACGAAAGTAGAACGAAGTAATATGAATCTAATTCACCTATTTGTTTACAAATTTATAGAAAATAACAAAACAAATAGCGAGTATTCTTAAACAAAGACTTGTGTGCTTTGTATGTATCGTTTTATTTGCGAGGGTGATAGGATTGTTCCTTTTGAGGCTAACCAAGGTTTAACGAAGTAATATGAGTCTAAATCATCTATTTGTTCGCGCAATTAGAGGAAATGACGAATCAAATAGCAAGTTTCCTTAAATGAGGTATTGTGTCCATTGTACGCATCGTATAAAATGCGAGAGTGATGGGATTGCTCCTTTTCAGGGAAACGAAAGTAAAACGAAGTAATATGACTCTAAGTCACCTATTCGTTTGCAAATTTATAGAAAATAACGAGACAAATAGCGAGTATTCTTGAACAAAGACTTGTGTGCTTTGTACGTATCGTTTTAAATGCGAGGGTGATAGGATTGTTCCTTTTGAGGCTAAGCAAGGTTTAACGAAGTAATATGACTCTAAATCAGCTATTTATCTGCAAATTTAGAGGAAATAACGAAACAAATTGCAAGTTTCCTTAAATGAAGTATTGTGTCCGTTGTACGCATCCTTTTAAATGCGAGTGTGATAGGATTGCTCCTTTTGAGGCCAACAAAAGTAGAACGAAGTAATATGACTCTAAGTCACCTATTTATTTGCAAATTTAGAGAAAATAACGAAACTAATAGCGAGTATTATTAAACAAAGACTTGTGTGCTTTGTACGTATCGTTTTAAATGCGAGGGTGATAGGATTGTTCCTTTTAAGGCTAACCAAGGTTTAACGAAGTAATATGACTCTAAATCATCTATTTGTTCGCAAAATTAGAGGAAATAACGAATCAAATAGCAAGTTTCCTTAAATGAAGTATTGTGACCATTGTACGCATCGTATTAAATGCAAGAGTTATAGGATTGCTCCTTTTGAGGTCAACTAAAGTAGAACGAAGTAATATGACTCTAAGTCACCTATTTGTTTGCAAATTTATTGAAAATAACGAAATAAATAGCGAATATTCTTAAACGAAGACTTGTGTGCTTTGTACGTATCGTTTGAAATGCGAGGGTGATAGGATTGTTCCTTTTGAGGCTATCCAAGGTTTAACGAATTAATATGACTCCAAATCATCTATTTGTTTGCAAATTTAGAGGAAATAACGAAGTACTGTCTCCTGAAATGAAGTACTGTCTCCGTTGTACGCATCTTATTAAATGCGAGAGTGATAGGATTGCTCCTTTTGAAGCCAACGAAAGTAGAACGAGGTAATATGACTATAACTTACCTATATGTTTGCAAATTTAGAGAAAATAATGAAACAAGTAGCTAGTATTCATAAACGAAGGCTTGTGTGCTTTGTACGTATCGTTTTACATGCAAGGGTGATAGGATTGTTCCTTTTGAGGCTAACCAAGGTTTAACGAAGTAATACGACTCTATATCATCTATTTGTTTGCTAACTTAGAGGAAATAACGAATCAAATAGCAAGTTTCCTTAAATGAAGTATTGTGTTCATTGTATGCATCCTTTTAAATGCGAGAGTGATAGGATTGCTCCTTTTGACGCCAACGAAAGTAGAACGAAGTAATATGACTCTAATTCACCTATTTGTTTACAAATTTATAGAAAATAACAAAACAAATAGCGAGTATTCTTAAACGAAGACTTGTGTGCTTTGTATGTATCGTTTTAATTGCGAGGGTGATAGGATTGTTCCTTTTGAGGCTAACCAAGGTTTAACGAAGTAATATGACTCTAAATCATCTATTTGTTCGCGTAATTAGAGGAAATAACGAATCAAATAGCAAGTTTCCTTAAATGAGGTATTGTGTCCATTGTACGCATCGTATAAAATGCGAGAGTGATGAGATTGCTCCTTTTGAGGTCAACGAAAGTAAAACGAAGTAATATGACTCTAAGTCACCTATTCGTTTGCAAATTTATAGAAAATAAAGAGGCAAATAGCGAGTATTCTTAAACAAAGACTTGTGTGCTTTGTACGTATCGTTTTAAATGCGAGGGTGATAGGATTGTTCCTTTTGAGGCTAAGCAAGGTTTAACGAAGTAATATGACTCTAAATCAGCTATTTATCTGCAAATTTAAAGGAAATAACGAAACAAATTGCAAGTTTCCTTAAATGAAGTATTGTGTCCGTTGTACGCATCCTTTTAAATGCGAGTGTGATAGGATTGCTCCTTTTGAGGCCAACAAAAGTAGAACGAAGTAATATGACTCTAAGTCACCTATTTATTTGCAAATTTAGAGAAAATAACGAAACAAATAGCGAGTATTATTAAACAAAGACTTGTGTGCTTTGTACGTATCGTTTTAAATGAGAGGGTGATAGGATTGTTCCTTTTAAGGCTAGCCAAGGTTTAACGAAGTAATATGACTCTAAATCATCTATTTGTTCGCACAATTAGAGGAAATAACTAATCAAATAGCAAGTTTCCTTAAATGAAGTATTGTGACCATTGTACGCATCGTATTAAATGCAAGAGTTATAGGATTGCTCCTTTTGAGGTCAACTAAAGTAGAACGAAGTAATATGACTCTAAGTCACCTATTTGTTTGCAAATTTATTGAAAATAACGAAATAAATAGAGAATATTCTTAAACCAAGACGTGTGTGCTTGGTACGTATCGTTTCAAATGCGAGGGTGATAGGATTGTTCCTTTTGAGGCTATCCAAGGTTTAACGAAGTAATATGACTCCAAATCATCTATTTGTTTGCAAATTTAGAGGAAATAACGAATCAAATAGCAAGTTTCCTGAAATGAAGTATTGTGTCCGTTGTACGCATCGTATTAAATGCGAGAGTGATAGGATTCGTCCTTTTGAGGCCAACGAAAGTAGAACGAAGTAATATGACTATAACTTACCTATTTGTTTGCAAATTTAGAGAAAATAACGAAACAAGTAGCTAGTATTCACAAACGAAGGCTTGTGTGCTTTGTACGTATCGTTTTACATGCAAGGGTGATAGGATTGTTCCTTTTGAGGCTAACCAAGGTTTAACGAAGTAATATGACTCTATATCATCTATTTGTTTGCAAATTTAGAGAAAATAACGAATCAAATACCATGTTTCCTTAAATGAAGTATTGTGTCCATTATACGCATGCTTTAAAATGAGAGAGTGATATGATTGCTCCTTGTGAGGCCAACGAAAGTAGAATGATGTAGTATGACTCTAAGTCACCTATTTGTTTGCAAATTTATAGAAAATAACAAAACAATTAGCGCGTATTCTTAAATGAAGACTTGTGTGCTTTGTACGTATCGTATTAAATGTGAGGGTGATAGGATTGTTCCTTTTGAGGCTAACCAAGGTTTAACGAAATAATATGACTACAAATCATCTATTTGTTCGCACAATTGGAGGAAACAACGAATCAAATAGCAAGTTTCCTTAAATGAAGTATTGTGTCGATTGTACGCATCGTATTAAATGCGAGAATGATAGGATTGCTCCTTTTGAGGCCAACAAAAGTAGAACAAAGTAATATGACTCTAAGTCACCTACTTATTTGCAAATTTATATAAAATAACAAAACAAATAGCGAGTATTCTTAAACGAAGACTTGTGTGCTTTGTACGTATCGTTTGAAATGCGAGGGTGATAGGATTGTTTCTTTTGAGGCTAACCAAGGTTTAACGAAGTAATATGAATCTTAATCATCTATTTCTTTCCAAATTTAGAGGAAATAACGAATCAAATAGCAAGTTTCCTTAAATGAAGTATTGTGTCCATTATACGCATCCTTTAAAATGAGAGAGTGATATGATTGCTCATTTTGAGGTCAACAAAAGTAGAACGACGTAATATGACTCTAAGTCACCTATTTGTTTGCAAATTTAGAGAAAATAACGAAATGAATAGCGAGTATTCTTAAACGAAGACTTCTGGGCGTTATACGTATCGTTTTAAATGCGAGGGTGATAGGATTGTTCCTTTTGAGACTAACCAAGGTTTAACGAAGTAATATGACTCCAAATCATCTATTTGTTCGCACAATTTGAGGAAAAAAAGAATCAAATAGCAAGTTTCCTTACATGAAGTATTGTGTCCATTGTACGCATCGTACTAAATGCGAGAATGAAAGGATTGCTCCTTTTTAGGACAACAAAAGTAGAACAAAGTAATATGACTCTAAGTCACCTATTTATTTGCAAATTTATAGAAAATAACAAAAGAAATAGCGAGTATTCTTAAACAAAGACTTGTGTGCTTTGTACGTATCGTTTGAAATGCGAGGGTGATAGGATTGATTCTTTTGAGGCTAACCAAGGTTTAACGAAGTAATATGACTCTAAATCATCTATTTCTTTGCAAATTTAGAGGAAATAACGAATCAAATAGCAAGTTTCCTTAAATGAAGTATTGTGTCCATTGTACGCATCGTATTAAATGCGAGAGTGATAGGAATGCTCATTTTGAGGCCAATGAAAGTAGAACGACGTAGTATGACTCTAAGTCACCTATTTGTTTGCAAATTTAGAGAAAATAACGAAACAAATAGTGAGTATTCTTAAACGAAGACTTCTGGGCGTTGTACATATCGTTTTAAATGAGAGGGTTATACGATTGTTCCTTTTGAGGCTAACCAAGGTTTAACGAACTAATATGACTCTAAATCATCTATTTGTTTGCACATTTAGAGGAAATAACGAATCAAATACCAATTTTCCTTAAATGAAGTATTGTGTCCATTGGACGCATCCTTTTAAATGCGAGAGTGATAGGATTGCTCCTTTTGAGGCCAACAAAAGTATAACGAATTAATATGACTCTAAGTCACCTATTTGTTTGCAAATTTATTGAAAATAACAAAACAAACAGCGAGTATTCTTAAACGAAGACTTGCGTGCTTTGTACGTATCGTTTTAAATGCGAGGGTGATAGGATTGTTAATTTGCAGGCTAACCAGGGTTTAACGAAGTAATATGACTCTAAATCATCTATTTGTTCGTACAATTAGAGGAAATAACGAATCAAATGGAAAGTTTCCTTAAATGAAGTATTGTGTCCATTGTACGCATCGTATAAAATGCGAGAGTGGTAGGTTTGCTCTTTTTGAGGCCAACGAAAGTAGAACAAAGTAAAATGACTCTAAGTCACCTATTTGTTTGCAAATTTAGAGAAAATAACGAAACAAAAAGCGAGTATTCTTAAACGAAGACTTCTGGGCGTTGTACATATCGTTTTAAATGAGACGGTGATACGATTGTTCCTTTTTAGGCTAACCAAGGTTTAACGAAGTAATATGACTCTAAATCATCTATTTGTTTGCACATTTAGCGGAAATAATGAATCAAATAGCAAGTTTCAATAAATGAAGTATTGTGTCCTACATACGCATTGTATTAAATGCGAGAGTGATAGGATTGCTCCTTTTGAGGCCAACGAAAGTAGAACGAAGTAATATGACCCAATGTGACATATTTGTTTGCAAATTTATGGAAAATAACGAAACAAATAGCGAGTATTCTTAAACGAAGGCTTGTGTGATTTGTACGTATCGTTTTACATGCAAGGGTGATAAGATTGTTCCTTTTGAGGCTAACAAAGGTTTATCGAAGTAATATGACTCTAAATCATCTATTTGTTCGTACAATAAAAGGAAATAACGAATCAAATAACAAGTTTCCTTAAATGTAGTATTATGTCCATTGTACGCATCGTATTAAATGAGAGAGTGATAGGATTGCTCCTTTTGAGGCTAACAAAAGTAGAACAAAGTAATATAACTCTAAGTCACCTATTTGTTTGCAAATTTATAGAAAATAACAAAACAAATAGTGAGTATTCTTAAATGAAGACTTGTGTGCTTTGTACGTATCGTTTTCAATGCAAGGGTGATGGGATTGTTTATTTTGTGGCTAACCAATGTTTAACGAAGTAATATGACTCTAAATCACCTATTTCTTTGCAAATGTAGAGGAAATAACGAATCAAATAGCAAGTTTCCTAAAATTAAGTATTGTGTCCATTGTACGCATCGTCTTAAATGCGAGAGTGATAGGATTGCTCATTTTGAGGACAACGAAACTAGAACAACGTAATATGACTCTAAGTCGCCTATTTGTTTGCAAATTTAGAGAAAATAACGAAACAAATAGCGAGTATTCTTAAACGAACACTTCTGGGCGTTGTACGTATCGTCTTAAATGCGAGGGTGATAGGATTGTTCCTTTTGAGGCTAACCAAGGCTTAACGAAGTAATATGACTGTAAATCATCTATTTGTTTGCAAATTTAGAGGAAATAACGAATCAAATAGCATGTTTCCTTAAATGAAGTATTGTGACCGTTGTACGCATCGTATTAAATGCGAGAGTGATAGGATTGCTCCTTTTGAGGCCAACGAAAGTAGAAGGAAGTAATATGACTCTAAGTCACCTATTTGTTTGCAAATTTAGAGAAAATAACGAGACAACAAGCGAGTATTCTTAAACGAAGACTTCTGGGCGTTGTACATATCGTTTTAAATGAGAGGGTTATACGATTGTTCCTTTTGAGGCTAACCAAGGTTTAACGAAGTAATATGACTCTAAATCATCTATTTGTTTGCACATTTAGAGGAAATAATGAATCAAATAGCAAGTTTCCATAAATGAAGTATTGTGTCCATTGGACGCATCCTTTTAAATGCGAGAGTGATAGGATTGCTCCTTTTGAGGCCAACAAAAGTATAACGAATTAATATGACTCTAAGTCACCTATTTGTTTGCAAATTTATTGAAAATAACAAAACAAACAGCGAGTATTCTTAAACGAAGACTTGCGTGCTTTGTACGTATCGTTTTAAATGCGAGGGTGATAGGATTGTTCCTTTTGAGGCTAACAAAGGTTTATCGAAGTAATATGACTCTAAATCATCTATTTGTTCGTACAATCAAAGGAAATAACGAATCAAATAACAAGTTTCCTTAAATGAAGTATTGTGTCCATTGTACGCATCGTATTAAGCGAGAGAGTGATAGGATTGCTCCTTTTGAGGTTAACAAAAGTAGAACAAAGTAATATGACTCTAAGTCACCTATTTGTTTGCAAATTTATAGAAAATAACAAAACAAATAGTGAGTATTCTTAAACGAAGACTTGTGTGCTTTGTACGTATCGTTTTCAATGCGAGGGTGATAGGATTGTTTATTTTGTGGCTAACCAAGGTTTAACGAAGTAATATGACTCTAAATCACCTATTTCTTTGCAAATTTAGAGGAAATAACGAATCAAATAGCAAGTTTCCTTAAATTAAGTATTGTGTCCATTGTACGCATCGTCTTAAATGCGAGAGTGATAGGATTGCTCATTTTGAGGCCAACGAAAGTAGAACGACGTAATATGACTCTAAGTCGCCTATCTGTTTGCAAATTTAGAGAAAATAACGAAAAAAATAGCGAGTATTCTTAAACGAAGACTTCTGGGGGTTGTACGTATCATTTTAAATGCGAGAGTGATAGGATTGTTCCTTTTCAGGCTAACCAAGGTTTAACGACGTAATATAACTCTAAATCATCTATTTGTTAGCAAGTTTAGAGGAAATATCGAATCAAATAGCAAGTTTCTATAAATGACGTATTGTCACCGTTGTATGCATCGTATTAAATGCGAGAGTGATAGGATTGCTCCTTTTGAGGCCAACGAAAGTAGAACAAAATAATATCACTCTAAGTCACCTATTTGTTTGTAAATTTAGAGAAAATAATGAAACAAATAGTGAGTATTCTTAAACGAAGACTTGTGTGCTTTGTACGTATCGTTCTAAATGCGAGGGTGTATGATTGTTCCTTTTGAGGCTAACCAAGGCTTAACGAAGTAATATGACTCTAAATTAGCTATTTGTTTGCAAATTTAGAGGAAATAACGAATCAAATAGCAAGTTTCCTTAAATGAAGTGTTGTGTTCGTTGTACGCATTGTATTAAATGCGAGAGTGATAGGATTGCTCCTTTTGAGGCCAACGAAAGTAGAACGAAGTAATATGACTCTAAGTCACCTATTTGTTTGCAAATTTAGAGAAAATAACGAAACAAATAGCGAGTATTCTTAAACAAAGACTTCTGGGCGTTGTACATATCGTTTTAAATGAGAGGGTTATACGATTGTTCCTTTTGACGCAAACCAAGGTTTAACGAAGTAATATGACTCTAAATCATCTATTTGTTTGCACATTTAGAGGAAATAATGAATCAAATAGCAAGTTTCCATAAATGAAGTATTGTATCCTATGTACGCATCGTATTAAATGCGAGAGTGATAGGATTGCTCCTTTTGAGGCCAACGAAAGTAGAACGAAGTAATATGACTCTAAGTGACATATTTGTTTGCAAATTTATGGAAAATAACGAAACAAATAGCGAGTATTCTTAAACGAAGGCTTCTGTGCTTTGTACGTATCGTTTTACATGTAAGGGTGATAGGATTGTTCCTTTTGAGGCTAACAAAGGTTTATCGAAGTAATAAGACTCTAAATCATCTATTTGTTCGTACAATCAAAGGAAATAACGAATCAAATAACAAGTTTCCTTAAATGAAGTATTGTGTCCATTGTACGCATCGTATTAAACGAGAGAGTGATAGGATTACTCCTTTTGAGGCTAACAAAAGTAAAACAAAGTAATATGACTCTAAGTCACCTATTTGTTTGCAAATTTATAGAAAATAACAAAACAAATAGTGAGTATTCTTAAACGAAGACTTGTGTGCTTTGTACGTATCGTTTTCAATGCGAGGGTGATAGGATTGTTTATTTTGTGGCTAACCAAGGTTTAACGAAGTAATATGACTCTAAATCACCTATTTCTTTGCAAATTTAGAGGAAATAACGAATCAAATAGCAAGTTTCCTTAAATTAAGTATTGTGTCCATTGTACGCATCGTCTTAAATGCGAGAGTGATAGGATTGCTCATTTTGAGGCCAACGAAAGTAGAACGACGTAATATGACTCTAAGTCGCCTATCTGTTTGCAAATTTAGAGAAAATAACGAAAAAAATAGCGAGTATTCTTAAACGAAGACTTCTGGGGGTTGTACGTATCATTTTAAATGCGAGAGTGATAGGATTGTTCCTTTTCAGGCTAACCAAGGTTTAACGACGTAATATAACTCTAAATCATCTATTTGTTAGCAAGTTTAGAGGAAATATCGAATCAAATAGCAAGTTTCTATAAATGACGTATTGTCACCGTTGTATGCATCGTATTAAATGCGAGAGTGATAGGATTGCTCCTTTTGAGGCCAACGAAAGTAGAACAAAATAATATCACTCTAAGTCACCTATTTGTTTGTAAATTTAGAGAAAATAATGAAACAAATAGTGAGTATTCTTAAACGAAGACTTGTGTGCTTTGTACGTATCGTTCTAAATGCGAGGGTGTATGATTGTTCCTTTTGAGGCTAACCAAGGCTTAACGAAGTAATATGACTCTAAATTAGCTATTTGTTTGCAAATTTAGAGGAAATAACGAATCAAATAGCAAGTTTCCTTAAATGAAGTATTGTGACCGTTGTACGCATCGTATTAAATGCGAGTGTGATAGGATTGCTCCTTTTGAGGCCAACGAAAGTAGAACGAAGTAATATGACTCTAAGTCACCTATTTGTTTGCAAATTTAGAGAAAATAACGAAACAAATAGCGAGTATTCTTAAACAAAGACTTCTGGGCGTTGTACATATCGTTTTAAATGAGAGGGTTATACGATTGTTCCTTTTGACGCAAACCAAGGTTTAACGAAGTAATATGACTCTAAATCATCTATTTGTTTGCACATTTAGAGGAAATAATGAATCAAATAGCAAGTTTCCATAAATGAAGTATTGTATCCTATGTACGCATCGTATTAAATGCGAGAGTGATAGGATTGCTCCTTTTGAGGCCAACGAAAGTAGAACGAAGTAATATGACTCTAAGTGACATATTTGTTTGCAAATTTATGGAAAATAACGAAACAAATAGCGAGTATTCTTAAACGAAGGCTTCTGTGCTTTGTACGTATCGTTTTACATGTAAGGGTGATAGGATTGTTCCTTTTGAGGCTAACAAAGGTTTATCGAAGTAATAAGACTCTAAATCATCTATTTGTTCGTACAATCAAAGGAAATAACGAATCAAATAACAAGTTTCCTTAAATGAAGTATTGTGTCCATTGTACGCATCGTATTAAACGAGAGAGTGATAGGATTACTCCTTTTGAGGCTAACAAAAGTAAAACAAAGTAATATGACTCTAAGTCACCTATTTGTTTGCAAATTTATAGAAAATAACAAAACAAATAGTGAGTATTCTTAAACGAAGACTTGTGTGCTTTGTACGTATCGTTTTCAATGCGAGGGTGATAGGATTGTTTATTTTGTGGCTAACCAAGGTTTAACGAAGTAATATGACTCTAAATCACCTATTTCTTTGCAAATTTAGAGGAAATAACGAATCAAATAGCAAGTTTCCTTAAATTAAGTATTGTGTCCATTGTACGCATCGTCTTAAATGCGAGAGTGATAGGATTGCTCATTTTGAGGCCAACGAAAGTAGAACGACGTAATATGACTCTAAGTCGCCTATCTGTTTGCAAATTTAGAGAAAATAACGAAACAAATAGCGAGTATTCTTAAACGAAGACTTCTGGGCGTTGTACGTATCATTTTAAATGCGAGAGTGATAGGATTGTTCCTTTTCAGGCTAACCAAGGTTTAACGACGTAATATAACTCTAAATCATCTATTTGTTAGCAAGTTTAGAGGAAATATCGAATCAAATAGCAAGTTTCTATAAATGACGTATTGTCACCGTTGTATGCATCGTATTAAATGCGAGAGTGATAGGATTGCTCCTTTTGAGGCCAACGAAAGTAGAACAAAATAATATCACTCTAAGTCACCTATTTGTTTGTAAATTTAGAGAAAATAATGAAACAAATAGTGAGTATTCTTAAACGAAGACTTGTGTGCTTTGTACGTATCGTTCTAAATGCGAGGGTGTATGATTGTTCCTTTTGAGGCTAACCAAGGCTTAACGAAGTAATATGACTCTAAATTAGCTATTTGTTTGCAAATTTAGAGCAAATAACGAATCAAAAGGCATGGTTCATTAAATGAAGGCGTGTGACCGTTGTACGCATTGTTTTACATGCGAGAGTGATAGGATTGCTCTTTTTGAGGCCAACGATAGTAGAACGAAGTAATATGACTCTAAATCACGTATATGTTTGCAAATTTAGAGAAAATAACGAAACAAAAAGCAAGTTTCCTTAAACAAAGACTTCTGGGCGTTGTACATATCGTTTTAAATGAGAGGGTTATACGATTGTTCCTTTTGACGCAAACCAAGGTTTAACGAAGTAATATGACTCTAAATCATCTATTTGTTTGCACATTTAGAGGAAATAATGAATCAAATAGCAAGTTTCCATAAATGAAGTATTGTATCCTATGTACGCATCGTATTAAATGCGAGAGTGATAGGATTGCTCCTTTTGAGGCCAACGAAAGTAGAACGAAGTAATATGACTCTAAGTGACATATTTGTTTGCAAATTTATGGAAAATAACGAAACAAATAGCGAGTATTCTTAAACGAAGGCTTCTGTGCTTTGTACGTATCGTTTTACATGCAAGGGTGATAGGATTGTTCCTTTTGAGGCTAACAAAGGTTTATCGAAGTAATAAGACTCTAAATCATCTATTTGTTCGTACAATCAAAGGAAATAACGAATCAAATAACAAGTTTCCTTAAATGAAGTATTGTGTCCATTGTACGCATCGTATTAAACGAGAGAGTGATACTCCTTTTGAGGCTAACAAAAGTAAAACAAAGTAATATGACTCTAAGTCACCTATTTGTTTGCAAATTTATAGAAAATAACAAAACAAATAGTGAGTATTCTTAAACGAAGACTTGTGTGCTTTGTACGTATCGTTTTCAATGCGAGGGTGATAGGATTGTTTATTTTGTGGCTAACCAAGGTTTAACGAAGTAATATGACTCTAAATCACCTATTTCTTTGCAAATTTAGAGGAAATCACGAATCAAATAGCAAGTTTCCTTAAATTAAGTATTGTGTCCATTGTACGCATCGTCTTAAATGTGAGAGTGATAGGATTGCTCATTTTGAGGCCAACGAAAGTAGAACGACGTAATATGACTTTAAGTCGCCTATCTGTTTGCAAATTTAGAGAAAATAACGAAACAAATAGCGAGTATTCTTAAACGAAGACTTCTGGGCATTGTACGTATCGTTTTAAATGCGAGAGTGATAGGATTGTTCCTTTTCAGGCTAACCAAGGTTTAACGACGTAATATAACTCTAAATCATCTATTTGTTAGCAAATTTAGAGCAAATATCGAATCAAATAGCAAGTTTCTATAAATGAAGTATTGTCACCGTTGTATGCATCGTATTAAATGCGAGAGTGATATGATTGCTCCTTTTGAGGCCAACGAAAGTAGAACAAAATAATATGACTCTAAGTCACTTATTTGTTTGCAAATTCAGAGAAAATAACAAAACAAATAGTGAGTATTCTTAAACGAATACTTGTGTGCTTTGTACGTATCGTTCTAAATGCGAGGGTGTATGATTGTTCCTTTTGAGGCTAACCAAGGCTTAACGAAGTAATATCACTGTAAATCATCTATTTGTTTGCAAATTTAGAGGAAATAACGAATCAAATAGCAAGTTTCCTTAAATGAAGTATTGTGACCGTTGTACGCATCGTATTAAATGCGAGTGTGATAGGATTGCTCTTTTTGAGGCCAACGAAAGTAGAACGAAGTAATATGACTCTAACTCACCTATTTGTTTGCAAATTTAGAGAAAATAACGAAACAACAAGCGAGTATTCTTAAACGAAGACTTTTGGCGTTGTACATATCGTTTTAAATGAGAGGGTTATACGATTGTTCCTTTTGAGGCTAACCAAGGTTTAACGAAGTAATATGACTCTAAATCATCTATTTGTTTGCACATTTAGAGGAAATAATGAATCAAATAGCAAGTTTCCATAAATGAAGTATTGTATCCTATGTACGCATCGTATTAAATGCGAGAATGATAGGATTGCTCCTTTTGAGGCCAACGAAAGTAGAACGAAGTAATATGACTCTAAGTGACATATTTGTTTGCAAATTTATGGAAAATAACGAAACAAATAGCGAGTATTCTTAAACGAAGGCTTCTGTGCTTTGTACGTATCGTTTTACATGCAAGGGTGATAGGATTGTTCTTTTTGAGGCTAACAAAGGTTTATCGAAGTAATATGACTCTAAATCATCTATTTGTTCGTACAATCAAAGGAAATAACGAATCAAATAACAAGTTTCCTTAAATGAAGTATTGTGCCCATTGTACGCATCGTATTAAACGAGAGAGTGATAGGATTGCTCCTTTTGAGGCTAACAAAAGTAGAACAAAGTAATATAACTCTAAGTCACCTATTTGTTTGCAAATTTATAGAAAATAACAAAACAAATAGTGAGTATTCTTAAATGAAGACTTGTGTGCTTTGTACGTATAGTTTTCAATGCGAGGGTGATGGGATTGTTTATTTTGTGGCTAACCAAGGTTTAACGAAGTAATATGACTCTAAATCACCTATTTCTTTGCAAATTTAGAGGAAATAACGAATCAAATAGCAAGTTTCCTTAAATTAAGTATTGTGTCCATTGTACGCATCGTCTTAAATGCGAGAGTGATAGGATTGCTCATTTTGAGGCCAACGAAAGTAGAACGACGTAATATGACTCTAAGTCGCCTATCTGTTTGCAAATTTAGAGAAAAAAACGAAACAAATAGCGAGTATTCTTAAACGAAGACTTCTGGGCATTGTACGTATCATTTTAAATGCGAGAGTGATATGATTGTTCCTTTTCAGGCTAACCAACGTTTAACGACGTAATATAACTCTAAATCATCTATTTGTTAGCAAATTTAGAAGAAATATCGAATCAAATAGCAAGTTTCTATAAATGAAGTATTGTCACCGTTGTATGCATCGTATTAAATGCGATAGTGATAGGATTGCTCCTTTTGAGGCCAACGAAAGTAGAACAAAATAATATGACTCTAACTCACCTATTTGTTTGCAAATTTAGAGAAAATAACGAAACAAATAGTGAGTATTCTTAAACGAAGACTTGTGTGCTTTGTACGTATCGTTCTAAATGCGAGGGTGTATGATTGTTCCTTTTGAGGCTAAGCAAGGCTTAACGAAGTAATATGACTGTAAATCATCTATTTGTTTGCAAATTTAGAGGAAATAACGAATCAAATAGCATGTTTCCTTAAATGAAGTATTGTGACCATTGTACGCATCGTATTAATTGCGAGTGTGATAGGATTGCTCTTTTTTAGGCCAACGATAGTAGAACGAAGTAATATGACTCTAAGTCACCTATTTGTTTGCAAATTTAGAGAAAATAACAAAACAACAAGCGAGTATTCTTAAACGAAGACTTATGGGCGTTGTATATATCGTTTTAAATGAGAGGGTTATACGATTGTTCCTTTTGACGCTAACCAAGGTTTAACGAAGTAATATGACTATAAATCATTTATTTGTTTGCACATTTAGAGGAAATAATGAATCAAATAGCAAGTTTCCATAAATGAAGTATTGTATCCTATGTACGCATCGTATTAAATGCGAGAGTGATAGGATTGCTCCTTTTGAGGCCAACGAAAGTAGAACAAAATAATATGACTCTAACTCACCTATTTGTTTGCAAATTTAGAGAAAATAACGAAACAAATAGTGAGTATTCTTAAACGAAGACTTGTGTGCTTTGTACGTATCGTTCTAGATGCGAGGGTGTATGATTGTTCCTTTTGAGGCTAACCAAGGCTTAACGAAGTAATATGACTGTAAATCATCTATTTGTTTGCAAATTTAGAGGAAATAACGAATCAAATAGCAAGTTTCCTTAAATGAAGTATTGTGACCATTGTACGGATCGTATTAAATGCGAGTGTGATAGGATTGCTCTTTTTGAGGCCAACGAAAGTAGAACGAAGTAATATGACTCTAAGTCGCCTATTTGTTTGCAAATTTATAGAAAATAACAAAACAAATAGTGAGTATTCTTAAACGAAGACTTGTGTGCTTTGTACGTATCGTTTTCAATGCGAGGGTGATAGGATTGTTTATTTTGTGGCTAACCAAGGTTTAACGAAGTAATATGACTCTAAATCACCTATTTCTTTGCAAATTTAGAGGAAATAACGAATCAAATAGCAAGTTTCCTTAAATTAAGTATTGTGTCCATTGTACGCATCGTCTTAAATGCGAGAGTGATAGGATTGCTGATTTTGAGGCCAACGAAAGTATAACGACGTAATATGACTCTAAGTCGCCTATCTGTTTGCAAATTTAGAGAAAATAACGAAACAAATAGCGAGTATTCTTAAAGGAAGACTTCTGGGCGTTGTACGTATCGTTTTAAATGCGAGAGCGATAGGATTGTTCCTTTTCAGGCTAACCAAGGTTTAACGATTTAATATAACTCTAAATCATCTATTTCTTAGCAAATTTAGAGGAAATATCGAATCAAATGAAGTATTGTCACCGTTGTATGCATCGTATTAAATGCGAGAGTGATAGGATTGCTCCTTTTGAGGCCAACGAAAGTAGAACAAAATAATATGACTCTAAGTCACCTATTTGTCTGCAAATTTAGTGAAAATAACGAAACAAATAGTGAGTATTCTTAAACGAAGACTTGTGTGCTTTGTACGTATTGTTCTAAATGCGAGGGTGTATGATTGTTCCTTTTGAGGCTAACCAAGGTTTAACGAAGTAATATGACTGTAAATCATTTATTTGTTTGCAAATTTAGTGGAAATAATGAATCAAATAGCAAGTTTCCTTAAATGAAGTATTGTGTCCGTTGTACGCATCGTATTAAATACGAGATGCTCCTTTTGAGGCCAACGAAAGTAGAACGAAGTAATATGACTCTAAGTCACCTATTTGTTTGCAAATTTAAAGAAAATAACGAAACAAAAAGCGAGTATTCTTAAACGAAGACTTCTTTGCTTTGTACATATCGTTTTAAATGAGAGGGTGATACGATTATTCCTTTTGAGGCTAACCAAGGTTTAACGAATTAATATGACTCCAAATCATCTGTTTCATCGCACGATTAGAGGAAATAACGAATTAAATAGCAAGTTTCCTTAAATGAAGTATTGTGTCCATTGTACGCATCGTATTAAATGCAAGAGTGATAAGATTGCTCCTTTTGAGGCCAACGAAAGTAGAACGGAGTAATATGACTCTAAGTCACCTATTTGTTTGCAAATTTAGAGAAAATAACGAAACAAATAGCAAGTACTCTTAAACGAAGACTTCTGGCATTGTACGTATCGTTTTAAATGCGAGGATCATAGGAATGTTCCGTTTGAGGCTAAACATGGTTTAACGAAGTAATATGGCTTTAAATCATCTATTTGTTTGAAATTTAGAAGAAATAACGAATCAAATAGCAAGTTTCCTTAAATGAAGTATTGTGTCCATTGTACGCATCGTATTAAATGCGAGAGTGATAGGGTATCTCCTTTTGAGGCCAACGAAAGTAGAACGAAGTAAGATGACTTTAAGTCACCTATTTGTTTGTAAATTTAGAGAAAATAACAAAACAAATAGCAAGTATTCTTAAACGAAGACTTATGTACTTTGTACCTATCGTTTTATATGTGAGGGGGATAGGATTGTTCCTTTTGAGACTAACCAATGTTTAACGAAGAAATATGATTCAAAATCATCTATTTGTATGCAAATTTAGAGGAAATAACGAATCAAATAGCAAGTTTCCTTAAATGATGTATTGTGTCCATTGTACGCATCGTATTAAATGCGAAAGTGATAGGATTGCTCCTTTTGAGGCCAACGAAAGTAGAACGAAGTAATATGACTCTAAGTTACCTATTTGTTTGCAAATTTAGAGAAAATAACAAAACAATTAGCTCGTATTCTTAAACGAAGAATTCTGGGTGTTGTACGTATCGTTTTAAATGCGAGGGTGATAGGATTGTTCCTTTTGAGGCTAACCATGGTTTAACGAAGTAATATGACTCTAAATCATCTATTTGTTTGCAAATTTAGAGGAAATAACTAATCAAATAGCAAGTTTCCTTAAATGAAGTATTGTGACCGTTGTACGCATCGTATTAAATGCGAAAGTGATAGGATTGCTCCTTTTGAGGCCAACGAAAGTAGAACGAAGTAATATGACTCTAAGTCACCTATTTGTTTGCAAATTTAGAAAAAATAACGAAACAAATAGCGAGTATTCTTAAACGAAGATTTTGGGGCGTTGTACGTATCGTTTTAAATGCGAGGGTGATAGGATTATTCCTTTTGAGGCTAACCAAGGTTTAACAAAGTAATATGACTCTAAATCATCTATTTGCTTGCAAATTTAGAGGAAATAACTAATCAAATAGCAAGTTTCCTTAAATGAAGTATTGTTACCGTTGTACGCATCGTATTAAATGCGAGAGTGATAGGATTGTTCCTTTTGAGGCCAACG
This sequence comes from Hedera helix, assembly GCA_947179155.2. Taxonomy (NCBI): domain Eukaryota; kingdom Viridiplantae; phylum Streptophyta; class Magnoliopsida; order Apiales; family Araliaceae; genus Hedera; species Hedera helix. Next base: position 26,235,597 of record OX359266.1, read on the forward strand.
AAAGTAGAACGAAGTAATATGACTCTAAGTCACCTATTTGTTTGCAAATTAATAGAAAATAACGAAACAAATAGCGAGTATTCTTAAACGAAGGCTTGTGTGTTTTGTACGTATCGTTTTACATGCCAGGGTGATAGGATTGTTCCTTTTGAGGCTAACCAAGGTTTAACGAAGTAATATGACTCTATATCATCTATTTATTTGCAAATTTAAAGGAAATAACAAATCAAATAGCAAGTTTTCTTAAATGAAGTATGTCCATTGTACGCATCCTTTTAAATGCGAGAGTGATAGGATTGCTCCTTTTGAGGCCAACGAAAGTAGAACGAAGTAATATGTCTCTAAGTCACCTATTTGTTCAGAAATTTAGAGAAATAACAAAACAAATAACGAGTATTCTTAAACGAAGACTTGTGTGCTTTGTACGTATCGTTTTAATTGCGAGGGTGATATGATTGTTCCTTTTGAGGCTAACCAAGGTTTAGCGAAGTAATATGACTCTAAATCTTCTATTTGTTTGCACAATTAGAGGAAATTACGAATCAAATAACAAGTTTCCTTAAATGAAGTTTTGTGTCCATTGTATGCATGCTTTTAAATGCGAAAGTAATAGGATTGCTCCTTTTGAGACCAACGAAAGTAGAATGAAGTAATATGACTCTAAGTCACCAATTTGTTTGCAAATTTATAGAAAATAACAAAACAAATAACGAGTATTGATAAACGAGGACTTTTGTGCTTTGTACGTATCGTTCTAAATGCGAGGATAATAGGTTTGTTCCTTTTGAGGCTAATCAGGGTTTAACGAAGTATTAGGACTCTAAGTCATCTATTTGTTTACAAACTTAGAGGAAATAACGAATGAAATAGCAAGTTCCCTTAAATGAAGTATTTTGTCCGTTGTACGCATCGTATTAAATGCGAGAGTAATAGGAGTGCTCCTTTTGAGGCCAACGAAAGTAGAACGAAGTAATATGACTCTAAGTCACCTATTTGTTTGTAAATTTAGAGAAAATAACGAAACAAATAGCTTGTATTCTTAAACGAAGACATCTGGGCGTTGTACGTATCATTTTAAATGCGAGGGTGATAAAATTGTTCCTTTTGGGGCTAACCAAGGTTTAACGAAGTAATATGAATCTAAATCATCTATTTGTTTGCAAATTTAGAGGAAATAATGAATCAAATAGCAAGTTTCCTTAAATGAAGTATTGCGTCCGTTGTATGCATCGTATTAAGTGCGAGAGTGATAGGATTGCTCCTATTGAGGTCAACGAAAGTAGAACGAAGTAATATGACTCTAAGTCACCTATTTGTTTGTAAAGTTATAGAAAATAAAAAAACAGATAGCGAGTATTCTTAAACGAAGACTTCTGGGCGTTGTACGTATCGTTTTAAATGTGAGGGTGATAGGATTGTTCCTTTTGAGGGTAACCAAGGTTTAACGAAGTAATATGACTATAAATCGTCTATTTGTTTGCAAATTTAGAGGAAATAACGAATCAAATAACAATTTTTCATAAATGAAGTATTGTGTCCATTGTACGCATCGTATTAAATGCGAGAGTGATAGGATTGCTCGTTTTGAGGCCAACAAAAATAGAACGAAGTAATATGACTCTAAGTCACCTATTTGTTTGCAAATTTATAGAAAATAACGAAACAAATAGTGAGTATTCTTAAACGAAGACTTGTGTACTTTGTACATATCGTTTTAAATGCGAGTGTGATAGGATTGTTCCTCTTGAGCCTTACCAAGGTTTAACGAAGTAATATGACTGTCAATAGTCTATTTGTTTGCAAATTTAGAGGAAATAACGAATCAAATAACAAGTTTTCTTAAATGAAGTATTGTGTCCATTGTACGCATTCTGTTAAATGCGAGAGTGATAGGATTGCTCATTTTGAGGCCAACGAAAGTAGAACGAATTAATATGACTTTAAGTCGTTTATTTGTCAACAAATTTATAGAAAATAATGACACAAATAGCGAGTATTCTTAAACAAAGACTTGTGTGTTGTTACGTATCGTTTTAAATGCGAGGGTGATAGGATTGTTGCTTTTGAGGCTAACCAAGGTTTAACGAAGTAATATGACTCTAAATCATCTATTTGTTCGCACAATTAGAGGAAATAACGAATCAAATAGCAAGTTTCCTTAAATGAAGTATTGTGTCCATTGTACGCATCGTATTAAATGCGAGAGTGATAGGATTGCTCCTTTTGAGGCCAACGAAAGTAGAACGAAGTAATATGACTCTAAGTCACCTATTTGTTTGCAAATTTAGAGAAAATAACGAAACAAATAGCGAGTATTCTTAAACGAACACTTGTGTGCTTTGTACATATCGTTTTAAATGCGAGGGTTATAGGATTATTCCTTTTGAGGCTAACCGAGGTTTAACATAGTAATATGACTCTAAATCATCTATTTGTTCGCACACTTAGAGGAAATAATGAATCAAATATCAAGTTTCCTTAATGAAGTATTGTGTCCATTGTACGCATCGTATTAAATGCGAGTGTGATAGGATTGCTCCTTTAGAGGCCAACGAAAGCAGAACGAAGGAATATAACTCTAAGTCACTTATTTATTTGCAAATTAAGAGAAAATAACGAAACAAATAGCGAGTATTCTTAAACGAAGACGTTTGGGCGTTGAACGTATCGTTTTAAATGCGAGGTTGATAGGATTGTTTCTTTTGAGGCTAACCAAGGTTTAACGAAGTAATATGGCTCTAAATCATCTATTTGTTTGTTAATTTAGAGGAAATAACGAATCAAATAGCAAGTTTCCTTAAATGAAGTATTGTGTTCGTTGTACGCATCGTATTAAATGCGAGAGTGAAAGGATTGCTCCTTTTGAGGCCAACGAAAGTAGAACGAAGTAATATGACTCTAAGTCACCTATTTGTTTGCAAATTTATAGAAAGTAACGAAACAAATAGCGAGTATTCTTAAACGAAGGCTTGTGTTCTTTGTACGTATCGTTTTACATGCAAGGGTGATAGGATTGTTCCTTTTGAGGCTAACCAAGGTTTAACGAAGTAATATGACTCTATATCATCTATTTATTCACAAATTTAGAGGAAATAACGAATCAAATATCAAGTTTCCTTAAATGAAGTATTGTGTCCATTGTCCGCATCCTTTTAAATGCCAGCGTGATAAGATTGCTCCTTTTGAGGCCAATGAAAGTAGAACGAAGTAAGATGACTCTGAGTCACCTATTTGTTTGCAAATTTAGATAAAATAAAGAAACAAATAGCGAGTATTCTTTAACGAAAACTTTTGGGCGTTGTACATGTGATGACCCCAAATCCAGGTTCATTAACCTCGGGTTTTGTTCTCACTGTACAATACCTAACAACAATGAAATACATAAATTGTATTCAAACTACGTTGAATAATTCAAAATGTTCCTTCTCAAAAGGCTATACTTCCCAAGGTCTATTACCTTAATCTTAATCATTACATATCTTAAGGGAAATACAAAAGATTTACAAAGAAATTACATAACAGTAATTTAAACTAGCATGCATTTACTAAACTACGCATTCGCTTTCCCCTTGCCTTTGTCTGACTTAGAGCAGTCGGGCTTAGCTGAAATGTAGTCATGATATAGCAAGAATGAGCAACTAAATGACTCAGCAAGTTTATAAACAACAACATACGATATATCATGATGAAGGGAAATAACTTCAAGGTTTTCAACAATAACAATTTATGAAAGATATCAAGAATCAATGTTCAATATAAGAATAGATTAACTCTTTACTACGGAGTGGTCTTTATTGGCCGTGAACTGCTACTAAGGTAAACAGACATACAATGTCTGACTCATTGTTAAAAATAACGGGACAATTGAGGGGATCAGTCATCTCATGTCCTATGTATATGCATAACATTTAGATTTCTTGCATAAATTCGGTTACCCGATAATATAAAAATCCCCTTTAACTAGGGTTGTTCTTTCTCAGCCTTACTATAAGAATCTGCACCAGCCAATGGTTTGGATAAGCTTTTATAATATTCAATTAAATGAATTTAAGCATGCATTTGTCTAGCCGAAACAATTAGCTTAGACATTCTTAAACAGTTGTAAAAGCACTAGGTGCGACTACAATAATCAATAACGATGTGAAGTAATTTTTAATAATTAGTTCACTCAAAGGTCTGTCAAATAACTACGAGTGTAGAATACTTGCTCAACAATAATTGAAATGTATATACGGTTGAAGAATATCTGCAATAGTAAATACAAGTTAAGGGGTTGAAAACATGCCTCGTGCGTCGTCTACGGCTAACGAACTTAATTTAACAATCATTGAACGGACCTAACAATTAAATCAGTTTGATCTTAAATTAGTATCATATACTTGTAAGTATAATGACCTTTATAGCGTTACGAACCACATAATTTATTAATTATGGATAATTTAAACACTTGGGAAATATTATCACTACTTGATAATATTTCAAACACAAATATCCTATATTAACTATTTAATATAGTTCATGCAATTGTCTAATATTATTAATAATTTAATAATATTTTATTAACTATCTAATATTATTAATTATTTAATAATATTTTATTTGACTTCTAATATTATTAATCATTTAATAATATTTTATTAATTATCTAATATTATTAATCATTTAATAATATTTTGTCAAGTATATAATATTATTAATCATTTAGTAATATTTTATTAAGTATCTAATATTATTAATCATTTAATAATATTTTAATCATTATCTAATATTATTAATCATTTAATAATATTTTATTAAGTATATAATATTATTAAGTATTTAATAATATTTTATTAAGTATCTAATATTATTAATCATTTAATAATATTTTAGATCATTATCTAATATTATTAATCATTTAATAATATTTTATTAATTATCAAATATTATTAATCATTTAATAATATTTTATTAAGTATATAATATTATTACTCACATTTAATAATATTTTAATCGTTTAATAATAGTTTATTAGAATTCTAATATTATTAATCATTTAATAATATTTTATTGACTTTATAATATTATTATACACTTAATAATATTTTAATAAATTTCTAATATTATTATTTATTTAATAATATTTTATTACCTTCATTATATTATTATTTCAATAATAATATTTCTACACCTTTAAATTATTAAATCAATTATATAAACATTTAAAAATATATTTATTAAGTCCAAAAATACTAAAATGATTTTTGGAACATTTTTCATTTTCTGACCCGAACTTGACCCGACCCGACCCGACCCGACCCGGTTCGGGTTTTTATTTTTTTCTGGTAACAGTGCACTACGCCGCGGCGCAGTGATTAACACTGCACACGGCACCCCGACACTGTACTGCAGTAAGTGCCACTTTTTGATTTTTTTGTGACAGTTTTGATACCTTTTGATCAAACATTGATTAAATGAAATCTACACATCCAAATAACACCAAATCAGTGTTGATGCGTTCCTAACTTCTTGTTTTACAATATTCTATGGTTCGATCGTCTTTTTTGAAAACATTTTACACAAAATTTACGGATCGAACCACTTAGGGTTTAAAAACGACATCTTTTGTGATTAAAGCGATAACTTCTTTGTTATTCAATATTTTTGAAAGATTCAAAAAGGGTTTTTCTTTAAAACTCATAGATTTAGCTTTCTAGCCATAAAAATCCAATTTCTGATTTGTATATTTCAAAATACAATATTAAACATAACATGTATCGTTAGTGTTTTACCGGGAAAACGTGTTATGAATATTTCTACAACTTTTATACATTTCTCACATACCAAATCATGTTATAAACATATGGAGCTATGAATATACATATATTACATAGTTAAATACATCTAGACCATCAAAACGAGTTTTGATCGGTTAAAAATAGATTTTAACCGATCAAAAGCTATCTAGACTACAAAAATGAAAGAAGAAGATGTTTAAAGCACTTTTAAACCTTTGGGTTTTGTTTGCTATTCTTCTCCTTCTACCGAAGTATGTTGTGTAGCTTGAGGACATTCACCAAGACTTTCTCTAACTTTTTCTCACAACTCACAAGTGTATTCTCTAACAAATGCTCTCTCTCTCTCTCTCTTTCTCTAGAAAATGGCTAACAAATGAACTAACAACCAAAACAAGTGTATAGAGCATTCTATTTATAGCCATATACTAATCTAGCATCAATTCACTAATCAAGCTATGTTGGTGAAATTAAAGCCTTAAACTAGATTACTATAGTATGATTGACTAGTTGATAGACACATGGAATGACTAGGGTGGTTGAACAACTTATGACAAGGAGTGATTTAAAAGCAATCTAGGAAATCAAGCAATCCAAGTGGGACCCTCAAAAATTCAGCAAAATGGGATTTTCCAAGCCATTTTTCCTTTAATTTTTGTACTTTAATTATACATATATATATCTATATATGTATATTCATATATGTAACAATTTTGACCAATTTTGACCAATTTTGACTTCCTATTGGTCTCCACTTTGGACTCTAGGATTAAATATATTGGGCTCATTCAATTAGATTGTTTGGGCTCAATTTAAATAACACATTGGGGTCACATTAAATATTCTAGGCTACATTTTATTAAATCAAGCATTGGGCTTGTTCAGTTAATTACATGGACTTGTAATCAAATTAATTACATGGACTACTAGGTTAATATCTTTGACCTAGTTTATCAACTCATTTGGATTTAAAGTATAATCCAATTAGATTTGCTTTAATTAATCATACACCTTGCTTTAATTCTTTAAATAAATATACATATACACAAGTACATTTATTTAATTATCTAAAGTACAATTAATTAGTACAAAAAGTTTAAATTCATTACTAAATATTTATTAAGTATATTTACAATGACTAATGAAATTCGTGGTCATTACATTCCCCCCCCCCCCTATAAGAATTCTGTCCCCGGAATTACAAATTTAACTACACAAAAAGATTCGGATAGTTAGCCCTCATCTTTTCTTCAAGCTCCCACGTAGCTTTCTCAGCGTTGTGGTTCCTCCAAAGGATTTTGACAGAATGTATAACCTTATTCTGTAATTTCTGCTCTTTCCTATCTAGTATCTGGACAGGAATTTCCTCGTACGATAAGTCTTTCTCGACTTGTATTGGCTCATAGGATATGACATGTTTGTAGTCTGGCTTGTATGGTCGCAATACTAATACGTGAAACATGTTGTGAATATGCTCCAGTTCAGGAGGTAAAGCTACCTCGTACGCCACTTCACTCACTCTCTTTAATATCTCGAACGGTCCTATGAACCTCGGACTCAGCTTCCATTTCTTTTCAAATCGGATCTTCCCCTTCCAGGGAGATACCTTCATGAACACAAAACTCCCAACTTCGAAGTCTCGCTTCTGTCGATGTAACTCAGCGTACTTCTTCTGACGGTCTTGAGCTGCTACTAGCCGAGCTCTTATTACTTTGATAATTTCTACAGTCTGTTGAACCAATTCTGGTCCCAACAGTCGTCGTTCTCCTACCTCATCCCAACATAGAGGTGTTCTGCACTTTCTTCCGTACAATGCTTCGTAAGGCGGCACGCCTATACTTGCATGATAACTGTTGTTGTATGCAAACTCAACTAGTGGTAGATGGTTTTCCCAACTGCCCTTGAAATCCATCACGCAGGCCCTAAGCATGTCTTTCAATGTCTGTATGGTTCTTTCACTTTGCCCATCTGTCTGCGGATGATATGTTGTACTCATTCTCAACTGTGTACCCAATCTCTCCTGAAGACTTCTCCAAAATTTTGACGTGAAGCAAGGATCTCTGTCTGACACAATTGACACCGGCACCCCATGTCTCGAAACTATCTCCTTGATGTACAGTTTAACCAACTGATCCAAACTGAACTTAATCTTGATCGGCAAAAAGTGCGCTGACTTTGTTAGTCGATCCATAATTACCCATATTGCGTCATATCCCTTCTGTGTTACTGGAAGTCCTACCACAAAATCCATTGTGATATGCTCCCATTTCCACTCAGGAATTTCTAACAACTGTAGTAATCCACTTGGTCTCTGATGTTCGGCCTTTACCCTTTGACAAGTTAGGCATCGGCTGACAAATTTTGCAACCTCCCTTTTTAAATTCAGCCACCAAAAATGCTGACGTAGATCTTGATACATCTTCGTACTTCTCGGATGTACCGAGTATCTCGTACTGTGGGCCTCTTGCAAAATCTCCTCTCGTAGTTCAAGCACCAGTGGTACCCAAACACGATTTTCAAACCTTAGCAATCCCATGCTATCCTCCTTGAATTTGACCTCTTCTCCTTCGGTCATTCTCATCCTTATTCTGACACGCTCTTCATCTTTGTCTTGAGCCTCTTTCACCCTATCTAATAGGGTTGGGTTCGCTTCCACTTCCATTGACTCAGTTGGATTTCTCACCTCCAACTCCATTCGAGCCATCTCTTGAACCAATTGTTCATGATCTGTCAATATGAACAATTTATCCCTGCTCTTTCTACTTAAAGCATCTGCTACTACGTTGGCCTTACCGGGATGGTATAGAATTTCACAATCGTAGTCTTTGATCAATTATAACCATCTCCGTTGCCTCATATTCAACTCCTTCTGTGTGAAGATATACTTCAGACTCTTATGGTCTGTGAATATCTCACATTTCTCTCCATACAAATAATGTCTCCAAATTTTAAGGGCAAACACTACTGCTGCTAGCTCCAAGTCGTGGGTAGGGTACCCCTTCTCGTAATCCTTCAACTGTCTGGATGCATACGCAACAACTTTGCTGTTTTTCATAAGTACACAGCTAAGTCCCTTGTGCGATGCATCACTGTAGGCCATAAAACCTCCCGTATCGTCCGGTAAAGTCAATATAGGTGCTTCACTAAGTCTTTTCTTTAGCTCCTGAAAACTCTCCTCACACTTATCCGTCCATACATATTTCACCGTCTTCCTCGTTAAATTTATTAACGGTGTTGCTATCTTTGAAAAATCTTGAATGAATCTCCGATAGTAACCCGCTGATCCTAAGAAACTTCTAACCTCCGTCGGCGTCCTTGGTTGTTCCCAATTCATCACCGCTTCAACCTTTGCTGGATCCACTGAAACTCCCTCCTTATCAATAACATGACCTAAAAATTGAACTCTCTCCAACCAGAATTCACACTTCGAAAACTTAGCGTACAATTGCTCCTTCCGTAAAATCTCTAACACCACTCTTAGGTGTTCAGCGTGCTCCTCCTCCGTCTTGGAATAAACCAAAATATCGTCAATGAACACGACTACAAATTTATCCAAGTACTGCTTGAATATTCTGTTCATCATGTCCATAAATGCGGCTGGCGCATTCGTTAGTCCAAACGACATTACCAAAAACTCATAATGCCCATATCGAGTTCTGAATGTCGTCTTGGGTACGGATCCTTCCTGACTTTCAACTGATGATAACCACTCCTCAAGTCAATCTTTGAAAAGTACTTCGTCCCTTTTAATTGATCAAAAAGATCGTCAATTCGTGGCAATGGGTACTTGTTCTTAATTGTTACCTTATTAAGCTCTCTATAATCCATACATAGTCTCATCGATCCATCCTTTTTCTTTACAAACAACACCAGTGCTCCCCATGGAGAAACACTTGGCTGAATGTACTTATTATCCAACAATTCCTGCAGTTGAATCATTAACTCCTTCATTTCTACCAGAGCCATCCTATATGGTGCCTTCGATATTGGTGTTGTCCCCGGTACCAAATCGATTACAAATTCTATCTCTCTATCTGGCGGTAAACCTGGCAGTTCATTTGGAAATATGTCCATGAACTCCCTGACTACTAGTATTTTCTCCATCTTGGGATTTATCATTTGTGTATCCACTATGTGAGCCAAATACCCTACACAACCTTTCCTCAACAGTTTCTTGGCCTGCATCATCGTCAGACATGTTGATTGTCTAGATGACTTGCTGTTGGTTTGCAAAAATATGGCATACATATAATCAAATTATATAAGCGCAACGGAAGCAATAAAAATCAGATTTTAAAATTTTTGTACAAACCAATAACCCGGATCTTTCTTATGCGACTATTATTAATTGAGGAAGGATAAAAGAATTTATACCTTTGTAGAACCAAGCTTCCACGGGTACAAGTTCATCTCCCTTTAATCCTTCACGTTCTTCTTCAAATTCACCGATTAGATTCCACGGATCAATGTTAGCTCCCCAAGTGTTGAGCCTCTAGAGGTGATCCACCAAGAGATCTATGAATTAAAGAAGTGGATCTTGGTTTCTCCAAACCTTGGGTGGCTAGCCCTAATTCTCTCTCTCTCTCTAACTCCTTAGATCTAGAGAATTATGGAGTACTCTCCCTCTCTTATGAAATAGTATGTAACATTGATCTATGATAAGACTCCTCTTATTTATAGATCTAGTCAATCCTCCTAAACTATTTAGGATTAGGGTTTTAATTTAATTCCCAATTTAATTAGGAACTAAATTAATTAATTACAATTCCTCAACCATTTAGGAACTTAATTATTTAATAATGAGAGTACATCTTATTAATTAATTACTAAACCATTTAGTAACTTAATTAATTATTATAATTATAATTCCTAAACTATTTAGGAACGTAATTATTTTTAAAAATAATAATATTACTACTTATTAATTAATTACTAAACCATTTAGTAACTTAATTAATTATTATAATTATAATTCCTAAACTATTTAGGAACTTAATTATTTAATAATAATATTACTATTTATTAATTAATTCATAAACCATTTAGGAACTAAATAATAATACTAGTAATAATAATAATAGTAATAATAATAATAATAAGACTCCTCTTATTAATTTATAATTAGTATTTCTAAAATACTAAAGTATAAATATTAAGCTATTTAATTTATTCTATCACCATAATATAAATTAAATATACTTAATCTATTATTACGACTATGCCATCCACTTCTAAAATAAATATTACTCTTTTGCGGTGTGACCCTTTAGGTTCTCCATATTAAACCGATTGTATAATAAATAAATTAGAACAATTCTAATTCATTTATTACGAATTAACTCTTTAATTCAGAATAAATAATTATTCCACAATAAGGGTAAGCCCCCTTAGTGATTAGTCGACTTTCCAGATAATATAGATTTCAACATTTAATCGTAAAAGAACCTTTCAGCAAATAGTTACCGTACAATTCAATCCTTCTACCACACAATGTCCCAATCAAATATAAGACACGGAATTTCTGTCAAGTCTTATTTATTTGATTATATGCATTTCAATTCACAAATACACAACTCTAGTTAATGTAAATTAGAAACTCCTTTCTAATTCCATTCAACCCTGGCCAGGGATTTCTGAGTTGTCACTTATTGAATCGCATAGGACATTCTCTCCCTTTACTAGAAGTGGTAGATCCTTTGTTGACCATTCATCTATCTCCATGTGTACCTTATTATACCCAAGCACATCCTTTGATATACCAATAGGTCTTAAGGAATATGTCAAAGTATAACTTAGTACACACAAGATACTAAGATGATCTCAAGTCTAAGGATCACTTGTACGACTATCACATAAGGAACTCCTATTGACAGACGAGTAAAACTCCATTAGGTGTTCCTTGAGCGAGTCACGTTCAGTGAACTTATTCTCTAATAAGCACCTACATACTTGCTTTAGTGTCTCTACACAAATGATTATGAGATCAATCATCCTCTTCATAAGAGCAAGCATAGTATGTACCAATCTATCCGGATCTACTAATCCCCTTTTTAGTGATCCAACGATTAGGAACAATTTTAGTTTTGAGCTATCTTGAATTTAGATCTCATTAGTATGATCCTCATCATGGTTCTAAAAGCATTGCTCGAAAACTATGGGTTTATCCATTTGATTAATTCAAGTAATTAATCATGAATAAAGAAATGCATTGATACTTTTATTAATAAATGAACAAGATTACAAAGTATATGCTTATCACATCAAATGTGATTGGCTTGAGGGCATACTACTTTCACTTGCTGCCATAAAATACGACCTTAGACCTGTTTGGTGTCTTAAGGTGTATACACTTCTTTTGACAATCAATTACTGCTCCGTGGTTAAACAAATAATCCATTCCAAGTATAACGTCAAACTCCCCCAAACGTATCGGAATTAAATTCACATTCAGTTTATGACCCCTAATTTCAACACAACAATTTCTATGTATATACTCTACATGAATCACTTCTTTATTTGCAACTTCTATGTTCATTGGGTTCCCTAGTTTTTCTCTAGGCAATTCTAACCGTCTAGCGAATTCTTCAGACACAAATGAACAGGTAGCACCCGAATCAAACAATACATATACATTTATATCATTGATCGGAATAATACCTGACACCACGTCTTTTGATTCAACGGCGTCCTGTACCGTCATGTTGAAAGTCTGTGCTGTTAGTTTGTTGTTTGGCACCGGGCCTCCAATGGTAAGTTTGTTGCTGTTGTTGTTCCCCTTATAGCCAGAACTCCCTCCGGTATTCTTGTTCTTCGGACAATCCTTAAACTGATGGTCCATGGCTCCGCAGGAGAAACAACCCTTCCTCTTAGGTGTGGGACAATTAGGAGCGATGTGCCCCTTTTGCCCACAGTTGTAGCATATGTTCCTTCCCTTCATGCATTCCCCTGTGTGGTTCTTCCCGCACTGACTGCATTTACTTGCTTTCTTTGCTTTGCTTCCCTAGGGTGTCCCCGAACTGCTGTTGCTGTTGTTCCACTTGCGCTTGTTCTAGTTACTGCCCCCGCTGCTACCCTCTCGATTTCCCCCATCGTTTCTCTTCTTGTTCCGTTCTTGGTTGTGCTTGTTTAAGGCTTCATTTCCACCTTCAGCTATGATAGCTTTCTCCAGTAATGTTGCAAAATTTGTAATCTGGAGAACAGCTACCCGACTGTAAACCCACGGTTTCAGCCCCTGTTCAAACCTTCTTGATCTCCTTTCTTTAGTGTCCACCTGGTGTGGAGCAAATCTCGCCAATTCGTTGAACTTGGCGGCATAGTCGGATACGAACATACTACCCTGTTTAAGTTCCAGGAATTTGACTTCCATCCTGGCCTGTGTACTCTCTAGGAAGTAGTTCTCTAGGAACACTTCCTTGAATCGCGTCCATGCGATCGTTCCCTCTCCTGCTCTGCTCTTATTGGTCTTCCACCAATAATTCGCCTCCCCCTTTATCATAAAGGTAGCAAATAAGGTCATTTGCTCCTCTGCTACACGTGCGACCTCGAAGACCTTTTCCATCTCCTCTATCCAGGTCTGTGCTTCTATAGGATCCGTGGTTCCTCAGAATTCGGGTGGTCCTATCAGTTTAAAGTCTTTAAAACTTGCTAGTGGAGCGACAGGGTTTGTGGCTCCAGCAGCATTTGCGTTTCGTCCGTGGAATGCCCCCATTAGCATTTCCACAAACTCTTGTACTGGGTTTGGCGGTACCCCTCCTACATTAACTGACTCTTCAGGTGGTGGTGGGGGTAGTCGTTGATTTCTTCTCTGTGGCGGCATTTTCTGTATAAAAAAAATTTAATTTATTAAAGTTGTTTCAATCTTTTTACTCTCGTTTTGTATCTTAAGTAATTTATGTTGGTTTGCAAAAATATGACATACATATAATCAAATTATATAAACGCAATGGAAGCAATAAAAATCAGATTTTAAAATTTTTGTACAAACCAATAACCCGGATCTTTCTTATGCGACTATTATTAATTGAAGAAGGATAAAAGAATTTATACCTTTGTAGAACCAAGCTTCCACGGGTACAAGTTCATCTCCCTTTAATCCTTCACGTTCTTTTTCAAATTCACCGATTAGATCCACGGATCAATGTTAGCTCCCCAAGCGTTGAGCCTCTAGAGGTGATCCACCAAGAGATCTATGAATTAAAGAAGGGGATCTTGGTTTCTCTAAACCATGGGTGGCTTGAAAGTAGTATACCCTCAAGCCAATCACATTTGATGTGATAAGCATATACTTTATAATCTTGTTCATTTATTAATAAAAGTATCAAGGCATTTCTTTATTCATGATTAATTACTTGAATTAATCGAATGGATAAACCCATAGTTTTCGAGCAATGCTTTTAGAACCATGATGAGGATCATGCTAATGAGATCTAAATTCAAGATAGCTCAAAACTAAAATTGTTCCTAATCGTTGGATCACTAAAATGGGGATTAGTGAATCCGGATAGATTAGTACATACTATGCTTGCTCTTATGAAGAGAATGATTGATCTCATAATCATTTGTGTAGAGACACTAAAGCAAGTATGTAGGTGCTTATTAGAGAATAAGTTCACTGAACGTGACTCGCTCAAGGAACACCTAATGGAGTCTTACTTGCCTGTCAATAGGAGTTCCTTTTGTGATAGTAGTACAAGTGATCCTTGAACTTGAGATCATCATAGTGTCTTGTGTATGATGAATTATGTTTTGACATATTCCTTAAAACCTTTAGGGTGTATCAAAGGGTATGATCGGATATAATAATTCATACATGGAGATAGGTGAATGATTAACAAAGAATCTACCACTTCTAGTAAAAGAAGGGAATGTCCTATGCGATTCGATAAATGACAACTCAGTAGTCCTTGGCCAAGGCAGAATGGAAATTAGAAAGTAGTTTATAATTTACATTAATTAGAGTTATTCATTTAAGGATCGAAATGCATATAATCAAATAAAATAAGACTTGACAGTTATACCATGTCTTATATTTGATTGGGACGTTGTGAGGTAGAAGGATTGAATTGTACGGTAACTATTCGCTGAATAGGTTCTTTTATGATTAAATGTTGAAATCTATATTATCTGAAAAGTCGTTGATCGCTAAGGGGGCTTACCCTTATTATGGAATAAATATTATTTATTTAAATGAATTAAATAGTTTAATTTATTTATATAAATAAGATTAGAATAGTTCTAATTAATTTATTCTATAACCGGTTTAATATGGAGAACCTAAAGGGTCACACCGCAAAAGGAAAATAATTATTTAAGAAGTAAATGGCATAATTGTAATAATGAATTAAGTATATTTAATTTATACTATGAGGATAGAATAAATTAAATAGCTTAATATTTATTATTTAGTATTTTGGAAATACTAATTATAAATTAATAAGAGGAGTCTTATTATTATTACTATTATCATTATTATTTAGATCCTAAATGGTTTAGGAATTGATTAATAAGAGTACTCTCATAATTAATAATTAAGTTCCTAAATGGTTTAGGAATTATAATTATTATATTAAATTAATTAAGATCCTAATTAGATTAGGAGTTTAATTAAAAACCCTATTCCTAAAGGTGTTAGGAGGGTTTACTAAATCTATAAATAAGAGAAGTCTTATTATGGATTAAGGTGACACACATACACTTCCATAAGTTTTGGGAGAGTACTCACATATTCTCTAGAGAGAGAGAAAACTAGGGTTTGTCATCACCCACTTCTTTAATTATTGTTATTCCTTGGTGGATCACCTCTAGAGGCCAAACACTTGGGTGGCTAACATTGATCATTGAAATCCAATCGGTGAAATTCAAGGAGAACGCGAAGAATTTGGAGGTGAACTTGTACCCGTTGAAGCTTTGAGTTCTACAAGGGTATATCTCTAACTTCTTCTTATTAATTAATAGTTGCGCATAAAGGTCGATCCTGGATTATGGTTTGTAAAATTTTAAATTTTGATTTTACTATACTTCCGCTATTTTATGCAATTTGATTGCGTCTATGAATATTACAAACCAACAGTGGTATCAGAGCTAAAATTTATGCGAATTATTAATTGTTTTGATTTCATATGTGTATGGTTATGTGTTTAGAACAATTTATTGGGCATAATTTGTTGTATAAAATTATTATTATTATTATTATTATTTACCGAAAAGTGTCACTACCGAAATTTAAAAGGAAGTTGTTTCGGTTTTTTGGTGATTAAAAACATGTTTGCTTTTTGGTTAATATATATATATAATCAATGCCGCACGGATTACACTCATGATGTTGTCCCGTTTTTGGTGTCACCGTGCAAGCCTACAACATATATATATATATTAGTCTCTTTTGGTAGTGGCACAAAAAGTTTCGGATTTGGTAAAAGGAAAAACGCAGCAACCTTTTTCGTTTTATATATATATAAACTATTACCAAATTGGGCTGTCCCGGAAAGCTAGCCACGGTTGGAATTAATATATATGATATATTGATTATATCTTTGTCCCGAATCATTGTCACCAACAAAGAAATAAAGCATGCGGGTATATATATATATATATATATATATATATATATATATATATATATGTATATATATATATATATGTATATATTATATGTTGGTTCCTTTTGGTTTATGGCTTTTACTGCTTTGACCGAAACTTAGCATGACCGAATATATGATATATATATATATATATATATATATATATATATATACACTTCCGGTTGTTATATATATATATATATTATTAATATATATGATATATTTATAATGTATATTAATTAGCCAAATAGTTTGGTAATTTTTGTGCATATTTTAAAATTTCAAAATAAAAGAGTTTATTTTGGGTAATTTTAAAATAATAAAAAAATAAATAGTTTATTTTTAAAATAATTTTATAATTAAAATAAAAGGTTTATTTTAAATATGAAATTGGATTTCATGCAACTTTAAATTGCCCATTAAATGATACCAATACATATATGGAATGTTTTATTTAATTCATGCGATGAATATTATTTATTGATATATATGTTGATATATATGATAATAAATGGGATTGATTATGGACTATTTGACAATTGTGATTGGATTTAATTTTAAATGGATGCATGAATGAATGAGTTTTATAAATGGGGTCTGCGTACCTCGTCTTTCTAATTTTTCTTATGTATAATTCTATCTCCCTCCTATGTACTTCCCCTTGACTGTTGATCAAGGTTTCTTATTTATTATAAATAATTTGTAATAGGATTAGTTAGAATTATTTTGAAGAATTGGAGCAAAGGAGCAAGGAGCGCATGAAAACCCGTTTGTAATGGAACCTGAATTTAAATGTAATAGTTATATTTAATTTAATTTATTCTTGCACCTAGGTTTGACCTTTTGGTTCACTTGGTGGCTCTAGTGAACCAAACTAGAATAAAAGTCCACAATCAATCCAAGTAGAATATAGTATTCTATATGTGCATGTTTAATTATATATATATATATATATTATCCAAACATGCGTCGCATGTTAAATAATATGACGCGTATTTTATATATATATGTGCATACGCGCTAAACAAGATGAGACAATTAATATTAACAAATCCCTCAAGATGTAGAATAAATATTATTTATAAAATGAATTAAAATGTTTAATTCATGAATTAAAATGAGTTTAATTCAATTAAATAAAATTAGAATGGTTCTAATTTATTTATTTTACTACTAAAATATTAAGTTGTAACGTTCAAAGATATTTGGAATATCGAACGTTGCCTTCTAGTATGATAAAACGATAGAGTATCAAATAATCAATATACGTTTGTTGTGCACACACAAGGCTTATATCGATCATTTGAGATGTTGTTTTATCACATTTGATGCTTATAAGGAATTGAACATTACTGTTTTGTTGTGCACACACAAGGGCCGTATTTTTCTCTTCACTTATATGGAAGTGCTAGGTCTGACTTAACTTAGATAATTTTGATTTGGATGTGCACACACATGATCATAATAATCTAAGAGGCAAAATACAAGGAGTTACATGTTGATGTAATTGACAAGGAGTTGTCTACCTATTGAATAAACTATAATTTGTTGTGCACACACAAAGTTATACTTATGTCAATAGGATCCTTATCTCACTAGCAAATCTTTAATTAGTTTTGTCGAACTATATATAAAGGGTAATATTGTTTGATGAAAATAGTGGGAGACACCATTTTAAATAAAGACCTAATTAACTTGGTGATTAATAAAATGAATGCATGTTAATGTTGTTATTAATTCACTTAAAGAATATTGCTATGTCTAATTCACTAACACTGCATAGCATATTAGATGCTAACAATTAATCGAACCGATTTGTTCGGATTGATTAAACAAATTTGAGAAAAGTTCTCAATGCTGAAAAGCTAGCAAATATCCTTAATTTGCATATTCCTGCAAACGTTGTAGACTAAGCCTATGAGGAAGATATTGTTATTTTAAAAAATAGTAAAATGATGCAAAGATGGCTCAATGCATCATGCTCGCATCCATAAGTATCGAGTTACAGCGTCAACACGAGAAAAATGGATTCACCTACTATATTGTTGCACATTCAATAGTTGTTTGGTGAGCAAAGTATGTCAACTAGATATAAGATATCTAAGGAGCTCTTCCAATTTATAATAACCAATGGCACTATAGTAAAGACACGTATCCTAAAGATGATCAATCCGATTGATCAATTAGGACACCTAGGTTTTGTCAAAGATGGAGAGTTGAGTCAAAATTCGATCTTGCAGTCACTCGCTGACTCCCTTTCACAAATTGTTGTGAACTTTAACATTAATAAGCTTGAAGTCAGTTTACCTGATTTGCTTAAATATGTTGAATAATTTGAGAGTCACTTTCCTTCCAAGAAAGACCAAGTCTTACTAGTAGATGAATCTTCTAAATTGAAGAAGATGACTAAAGGTGTTTCTGAGGAGTCAGAAAAGATAAAAGGCAATAGAAAAGCTAAACAAAGGACATAAATAAAAGTGACCCCGAGGGCAAAGGAGTTTGCTTTCATTGCGATAAGCTGAGACACTGGAAGAGGAACTGCAAGGAGTATCTTGTAGTAGTTAAGTAGAAGAAGCTTAGTGAAGCTTTAACTGCAGATATAGATTTGTTCATAATGAAATAGAACTTTCTATAAGTCAAGTTTCTACTTAGGTATTAGATACCAGCTGGAGGTCTCAAATATGCAAATCGTTGCAGAGACTAGGCAGAAGTAGAAAGCTGAACTAAAGATAAGTAATCCTATGCGTGGGGAATGCAGCAAAGGTTGCTGCATTAGCCATGAAAACTTATAGTTTAGCACTGCCTACGGGCAAACCAATTAAGTTAGTAAGTTGTTACTATGTGTCAGTTCTTAGAAACATTATTTCAGTTCCATGTGATGACAAGGAAGGGTTTTGACGTTATAATAATGAACAATCGTTGTTCTGTTTATAATGATAATGTTTTATTTAGAACTGGTTGATTACTTGATGGATTTTGTAACCTTGACTTATATGAAAATATTTCAAAATTGAACAAACTAAAGGCAAAGAGATGATATGGATCATACCTTCTTGCAATACTGTTAATGAAAGTAATATGCCCTCAAGCCAATCACATTTGATGTGATAAGCATATACTTTGTAATCTTGTTCATTTATTAATAAAAGTATCAAGGCATTTCTTTATTCATGATTAATTACTTGAATTAATCAAATGGATAAACCCATAGTTTTCGAGCAATGCTTTTAGAACCATGATGAGGATCATGCTAATGAGATCTAAATTCAAGATAACTCAAAACTAAAATTGTTCATAATCGTTGGATCACTAAAAAGGGGATTAGTAGATCCGGATAGATTGGTACATACTATGCTTGCTCTTATGAAGAGGATGATTGATCTCATAATCATTTGTGTAGAGACACTAAAGCAAGTATGTAGGTGCTTATTAGAGAATAAGTTCACTGAACGTGACTCGCTCAAGGAACACCTAATGGAGTTTTACTCGTCTGTCAATAAGAGTTCCTTATGTGATAGTCGTACAAGTGATCCTTAGACTTGAGATCATCTTAGTATCTTGTGTGTACTAAGTTATACTTTGACATATTCCTTAAGACCTATTGGTATATCAAACGATATGATTGGGTATAATAAGGTACACATGGAGATAGATGAATGATCAACAAATGATCTACCACTTCCAGTAAAGGGAGAGAATGTCTTATGCGATTCAATAAGTGACAACTCAGAAATCCCTGGCCAGGGTTGAATGGAATTAAAAAGGAGTTTCTAATTTACATTAACTAGAGTTGTGTATTTGTGAATTGAAATGCATATAATCAAATAAATAAGACTTGATAGAAATTTCGTGTCTTATATTTGATTGGGACAATGTGTGGTAGAAGGATTGAATTGTACAGTAACTATTTACTGAAAGGTTCTTTTACGATTAAATGTTGAAATCTATATTATCTGGAAAGTCGACTAATCGCTAAGGGGGCTTACCCTTATTGTGGAATAATTATTTATTCTGAATTAAAGAGTTAATTCATAATAAATGAATTAGAATTGTTCTAATTTATTTATTATACAACCGGTTTAATATGGAGAACCTAAAGGGTCACACCGCAACAGAGTAATATTTATTTTAGAAGTTGATGGCATAATTGTAATAATAAATTAAGTATATTTAATTTATACTATGATGATAGAATAAATTAAATAGCTTAATATTTATAATTTAGTATTTTAGAAATACTAATTATAAATTAATAAGACGAGTCTTATTATTATTATTATTACTATTATTATTATTACTACTAGTATTGTTATTTAGTTCCTAAATGGTTTAGGAATTAATTAATAAGTAGTAATATTATTATTAAATAATTAAGTTCCTAAATAGTTTTGGAATTATAATTATAATAATAATTAATTAAGTTACTAAATGGTTTAGTAATTAATTAATAAGAAGTACTCTCATTATTAAATAATTAAGTTCCTAAATGGTTTAGGAATTGTAATTAATTAATTTAGTTCCTAATTAAATTGGGAATTAAATTAAAACCCTAATCCTAAATAGTTTAGGAGGGTTGACTAGATCTATAAATAAGAGGAGTCTTATCATAGATCAAGGTTACACACTCTTTCATTAGAAGAGGGAGAGTACTCCATAATTCTCTAGATCTAAGAGTTAGAGAGAGAGAGAGAGAATTAGGGCTAGCCACCCATGGTTTGGAGAAACCAAGATCCACTTCTTTAATTCATAGATCTCTTGGTGGATCACCTCTAGAGGCTCAACACTTAGGGAGCAAACATTGATCCGTGGAATCTAATCGGTGAATTTGAAGAAGAACGTGAAGGATCAAAGGGAGATGAACTTGTTCCCGTGTAAGCTTGGTTCTATAAAGGTATAAATTTTTTTATCCTTCATCAATTAATAATAGTCGCATAAGAAAGATCCGGGTTATTGGTTTGTACAAAAAAAATTTAAATCTGATTTTATTGCTTCCGTTGCGCTTATATAATTTGATTATATGTATGTCATATTTTTGCAAACCAACAGTTAACTCAGTCATGTTAGACTAAACAAGTTGTATAAAGATAGGTTTTTAGAGCTTTTTGATTATGAATCAAATAGAACTTGTGAATCTTGTATCATGAAAAATATGACTAAATCTTCATTTAGTGGACATGGAGAGCGAGTTACGGAGTTGTTAGAGATGGTACACACAGTCGTGTGTGGGACCTATGCCAACAAATGCAAGAGGAGGGTATTCATTCATTACTTTCACTGGTGATTCTAGATTTTGATATTTGTATTTGATGAAATACAAATCCGGATCGTTTGAAACGTTCAAAGAATTCAAAAGTGAAGTATAGAAACTAAAGGCCAAAAGTATTAAAGTTTTTCGATTAGATCGAGAAGGGAATACTTAAGCAATAAGTTTCTAGATCATCTCAAGCGAAATGGTATTCTCACATAATGGACATGGTGATGAACCATGATGAGTTATACCAATCTTCCAGTATCCTTCTAGGGTTATACCTTAGAAACGGTCGCATATCTACTAAATCAGATACCTTCTTATTTCCTCCTTAAGACTTCATATGAGTCATGGATAGGGAGGAAACCAAGTCTTAAGTATGTTAAGATTTGGATTGTCCAGCTTATGCCAAAAAGTTTGACAGTGATAAGCTTGGGATAATATCTGATAAGTGTAAATTTGTGGGATATCCTAAAGAAAGTTTAGGGTATCACTTCTATATTCCGACTAACTAAAAGGTGTTTATTGAAACACACTGCCTTATAAGAAAAGAAGTTTTTCCTTAAAGGGTTAGTGGAAGTAAAATAGATCTTGAAGAAGTTCAAGAACCACAAAACACTACAGATTAAGTGAAGGAATCTGTATAAGTAGATAAACCTATTGTACCATAACCAAGTCGTAAATATGGTTTAGTACCGAAGATACCTTAATGGTATGGATTCATCATAGATGATGATGATGAGGTACGTATCATAGTAGATGATGATCCAGTTACATACGATGAGGTATGAGTATTAGATACTCAAGAGAAATGACTGATGATCATAAAATTCGAAATGAGTCTTTGGAGAAAGACTAAAGCAGATGGCTAGGTGTAGACCTGTAAGACCTGACTAGTGGTAAAAGATTTCAAATAAGGTCAATGAGTTGACTATAATGAAATTTTTCACTAGTGAAAATGCATATATAAATTCAGATTTTATTTGCAATTGTAGCTTACTATACAAAAGGATGTATGTATAATACAACCAAGATGATTTATCTCTATATAGATGGAGTAAATCAAGTATGAAAGCTACAACGATCCAATTTTGGATTGAAGCAAGTTTCTCGAAGATGGAGCATCCGTTTTGATGAGATAATCAAAAGTGTTTGATTATATCAAGGACAATAATGAACGAAGTGTGTACAAAGGTTAGTGGGAGCACTGTGACATTCCAAGTATTATATGTTGATATAATATTGATTAGGAATGACATACCGATGCTACAATCAGTAAAGATGTAGTTGTCTAAACACTTCTCCGTGAATGACTTGGGAGAAACATCCTATATTTTAGGGATAAGGATCTATAAAGATAGATCTAAAAGGATGCTTGGCTTATCTTAAGGAACGTACATTGATTCTATGCTAAAGAAGTTTAGCATGAAAGATTCCAAGAAATAGCTCATGCCGATGGGTTCTGGAATACATCTCTCGAAGAAGTAGGTTCCAAAGACACCTGAAGAGAGATACCGTATAAGTAAGACTCCTTATGCCTCAGCAATAGGATCTATCATATAAGGGATGATATGTACTTGACCTAATATTGCTTATGCATGATAAGCAGATATCAGTTCATTTCTGGAGAAGAATATTAGAAAAGAGTTTCTAATGATGAGTCTGATATAAAACTAGAGGGCTTAACAAACTTAAGTTTGTTCAGACTAACCAAGATAACAGCATATCCGTTTCAGGTAATATGATTACCTTGAACGGTGCTGCAATGAGTTGGAAAAGTTCCAAACAGCAAGGAGTTGCTGATTTAGTGACAAAGACATAGTAGATAACCGTAAGTGAAGCTGCAAAGGTGATTGTTTGGTTCAACAAGTTCATTACATAACTTATAATGGTTCTTAGTATTAAAGGAGTTTAATTTGCCAAAGAACCTAGGTCTCATCTGAAATCCAAACATATGTTGCAGCACTTTCATATGATTAGATGAATCATTGAAAAGGAGACGACACCATAAAGATGGCAAGCTCTTAGAACAACATTACAGATCCATTAACTAAAGCATTTACTAAGCAATTTGTACGCCACTTAGAGAAGAATGGTATAGGGATACCAAAGGGCGATTGGCTTTAGTGCAAGTGGGAGATTGAAAGTAGTATGCCCTCAAGCCAATCACATTTGATGTGATAAGCATATACTTTGTAATCTTGTTCATTTATTAATAAAAGTATCAAGGCATTTCTTTATTCATGATTAATTACTTGAATTAATCAAATGGATAAACCCATAGTTTTCGAGCAATGCTTTTAGAACCATGATGAGGATCATGCTAATGAGATCTAAATTCAAGATAACTCAAAACTAAAATTGTTCCTAATCGTTGGATCACTAAAATGGGGATTAGTAGATCCAGATAGATTGGTACATACTATGCTTGCTCTTATGAAGAGAATGATTGATCTCATAATCATTTGTGTAGAGACACTAAAACAAGTATGTAGGCGCTTATTAGAGAATAAGTTCACTGAACGTGACTCGCTCAAGGAACACCTAATGGAGTCTTACATGCCTGTCAATAGGAGTTCCTTTTGTGATAGTAGTATAAGTGATCCTTGAACTTGAGATCATCATAGTGTCTTGTGTATGATGAATTATGTTTTGACATATTCATTAAAACCTTTAGGGTGTATCAAAGGGTATGATCGGATATAATAAGTCATACATGGAGATAGGTGAATGATCAACAAAGAATCTACCACTTCTAGTAAAAGAAGGGAGTGTCCTATGCGATTCGATAAATGACAACTCAGTAGTCCTTGGCCAAGGCAGAATGAAAATTAGAAAGTAGTTTCTAATTTACATTAATTAGAGTTATTCATTTAAGGATCAAAATGCATATAATCAAATAAAATAAGACTTGACAGTTATACCATGTCTTATATTTGATTGGGACGTTGTGAGGTAGAAGGATTGAATTGTACGATAACTATTCGCTGAATAGGTTCTTTTGTGATTAAATGTTGAAATCTATATTATCTGGAAAGTCGCTGATCGCTAAGGGGGCTTACCCTTATTATGGAATAAATATTATTTATTTAAATGAATTAAATAGTTTAATTTATTTATATAAATAAGATTAGAATAGTTCTAATTAATTTATTCTATAACCGGTTTAATATGGAGAACCTAAAGGGTCACACCGCAAAAGGAAAATAATTATTTAAGAAGTAAATGGCATAATTGTAATAATGAATTAAGTATATTTAATTTATACTATGAGGATAGAATAAATTAAATAGCTTAATATTTATTATTTAGTATTTTGGAAATACTAATTATAAATTAATAAGAGGAGTCTTATTATTATTATTACTATTATTATTATTTAGTTCCTAAATGGTTTAGGAATTAATTAATAAGAGTACTCTCATAATTAATAATTAAGTTCCTAAATAGTTTAGGAATTATAATTATTATATTAAATCAATTAAGTTCCTAATTAGATTAGGAGTTTAATTAAAAACCCTATTCCTAAAGGTGTTAGGAGGGTTTACTAAATCTATAAATAAGAGAAGTCTTATTATGGATTAAGGTGACACACATACACTTCCATAAGTTTTGGGAGAGTACTCACATATTCTCTAGAGAGAGAGAAAACTAGGGTTTGTCATCACCCACTTCTTTAATTATTGTTATTCCTTGGTGGATCACCTCTAGAGGCCAAATACTTGGGTGGCTAACATTGATCATTGGAATCCAATCGGTGAAATTCAAGGAGAACGCGAAGGATTTGGAGGTGAATTTGTACCCGCTGAAGCTTTGAGTTCTACAAGGGTATATCTCTAACTTCTTTTTATTAATTAATAGTTGCGCATAAAGGTCGATCCTGGATTATGGTTTGTAAAATTTTAAATTTTGATTTTACCATACTTCCGCTATTTTATGCAATTTGATTGCGTCTATGAATATTACAAACCAACATGGCTAACCCTAAATCTCTCTCTCTCTCTCTAACTCTTAGATCTAGAGAATTATGGAGTACTCTCCCTCTCTTATGAAAGAGTGTGTAACCTTGATCTATGATAAGACTCATCTTATTTATAGATCTAGTCAACCCTCCTAAACTATTTAGGATTAGGGTTTTAATTTAATTCCCAATTTAATTAGGAACTAAATTAATTAATTACAATTCCTAAACTATTTAGGAACTTAATTATTTAATAATGAGAGTACTTCTTATTAATTAATTACTAAACCGTTTAGTAACTTAAATAATTATTATTATAATTATATTTCCTAAACTATTTAGGAACTTAATTATTTAATAATAATATTACTACTTATTAATTAATTCCTAAACCATTTAGGAACTAAATAATAATACTAGTAGCAATAATAATAATAGTAATAATAATAATAATAAGACTCGTCTTATTAATTTATAATTAGTATTTCTAAAATACTAAATTATAAATATTAAGTTATTTAATTTATTCTATCATCGTAGTATAAATTAAATATACTTTATTTATTATTACAATTATGTCATCCACTTCTTAAATAAATATTACTCTTTTGCAGTGTGACCCTTTAGGTTCTCCATATTAAACCGATTGTATAATAAATAAATTAGAACAATTCTAATTCATTTATTACGAATTAACTCTTTAATTCAGAATAAATAATTATTCCACAATAAGGGTAAGCCCCTTTAGCGATTAGTCGACTTTCCAGATAATATAGATTTCAACATTTAATCGTAAAAGAACCTTTCAGCAAATAGTTACCGTACAATTCAATCCTTCTACCACACAATGTCCCAATCAAATATAAGACACGGAATTTCTGTCAAGTCTTATTTATTTGACTATATGCATTTCAATTCACAAATACACAACTCTAGTTAATGTAAATTAGAAACTCCTTTCTAATTTCATTCAACCCTGGCCAGGGATTTCTGAGTTGTCACTTATTGAATCGCATAGGACATTCTCTCCCTTTACTGGAAGTGGTAGATCCTTTGTTGACCATTCATCTATCTCCATGTATACCTTATTATATCCAAGCACATCCTTTGATATACCAATAGGTCTTAAGGAATATGTCAAAGTATAACTTAGTACACACAAGATACTAAGATGATCTCAAGTCTAAGGATCACTTGTACGACTATCACATAAGGAACTCCTATTGACAGACGAGTAAAACTCCATTAGGTGTTCCTTGAGCGAGTCACGTTCAGTGACCTTATTCTCTAATAAGCACCTACATACTTGCTTTAGTGTCTCTACACAAATGATTATGAGATCAATCATCCTCTTCATAAGAGCAAGCATAGTATGTACCAATCTATCCGGATCTACTAATCCCCTTTTTAGTGATCCAACGATTAAGAACAATTTTAGTTTTGAGCTATCTTGAATTTAGATCTCATTAGGATGATCCTCATCATGGTTCTAAAAACATTGCTCGAAAACTATGGGTTTATCCATTTGATTAATTCAAGTAATTAATCATGAATAAAGAAATGCATTGATACTTTTATTAATAAATGAAAAAGATTACAAAGTATATGCTTATCACATCAAATGTGATTGGCTTGAGGGCATACTACTTTCACATAATTAGAAAATAACTAATACTACTGGCTGCGCATCCCCCTACGGATCGCATCATCATACTCCTCATCCCCGATGGCCATCACCACATTCCTGCTGATGGTGTGCATAGACTGGCCCTCTTCAGCTGGGTAATAGTGTACCCTGCTCTGAAGTCTACCATATGAATATTGATAGACATAGCTAAGTCTATCCGTCCTCACCCGCTTATCATGGATCTCCTCCTCCAGCTCTATCATCTGACCATGTGCAGCATCCCGCTGCGTTTCCATCTCCATCCTGTCCTCTATCGCCTCCTGCCAGTGTGCACGGATGGCGGCCTTCTCTGCCTGAATCTGCTGAACCTTCAGCTCAGCCTTGGCTAACCTAGTCTCAGCCACTGCCAATTTGGCCTGCAGCTCCACATCCTGATCTACGAGCTGATGAGTTAGCCATGTGAAGTGCTCCACCGATCCCTCGTACTCCTGTACCTGATCCTCCAGTCCTACAATCCTCTCTTTTAGCTCCGTGTTCTCGCCAGAGAACTGGTAAGCTGCATCCCTGTACTGATCCTCCATGTGTTGGTGGGTCAGATTCTACTCCTCTAAATGCTGGACCCTGACCTCCAGCTCCTCGTTCTTAGTGGTCAATCCCTCTATGATGTCAGCGGCAGTAGTGCCCATGCCATCAGCTGACTCCTCCTCTCGGACTCTTCGGACTCTGCCTCCTCGGACTCATCGGACTCTGCTTCATCCTCATTGTAAGGCCTCATCACACTGCCCCAGACAGGCTCCACACGATCTCCCTCCTCGGTATCTGACTCCAGTTCCTCAACCGGTGCAGCCACCAGTGGCTGTGTAGTATCCATATGGATATCAATATAATCCTCCTTAACAGTGTGACTCGACTGCCCGATCTTCGTCATCCTACAATCACACAAATAACACATGTTAGTACAACAATAAAATATATTCATTGATGAAATGAAACGATATTTTATCATGTACATCTCGGCTCGATGGATTTTCTCAATCCACCTCCAAAAATACACAACATGATGAATCTCCCTGATTCATCTCCTAACGCACTCGATACGAGTTTAGTACTAAGGTTATAACCTATGTTTCGCAATCCTAGCGTTTCTAACCTACGGCTCTGATACCAACTTGTGACGACCCCAAATTCAAGTTCATTAACATCGGGTTTAGTTCTCACTGTACAATACTTAACAACAATGAAATACATAAATTGTATTCAAACTACGCGGAATAATACAAAAGGTTCATTCTCAAAAGGCTACACTTCCTAAGGTTTATTACCTTAATCTTAATCATTACATATCTTAAGGGAAATACAAAAGATTTACAAAGAAATTACATAACAGTAATTTAAACTAGCATGCTTTTACTAAACTACGCATTCGCTTTCCCCTTGCCTTTTTCTAACTTAGAGCAGTCGGGCTTAGCTGAAATGTAGTCATGATATAGCAAGAATGAGTAACTAAATGGCTCAACAAGTTTATAAATAACAACATACGATATATCATGATGAAGGGAAATAACTTCAAGGTTTTCAACAATAACAATTTATGAAAGATATCAAGAATCAATGTTCAATATAAAAATGGATTTACTCTTTATTGTTGAGTGGTCTTTAATGACCGTGAAC